>BSQW01000011.1:49841788-52540558 GCA_030161315.1 Eutrema japonicum
AGAAAATTAAATTCTAATTTATATTAAATATCATTTTTAATATTATGAAATATGTGACTAATATCATCATATTAAAAACAAAATAAAGTATTGATTTTGAATAATAAGAGTGGAATTAGCAGTTGAATATGGGTAGTATTAATCTTAATCTTATAATATTGAAAAGCAAAAATAGTAAATTAAAAAATAAGAAATAACTATGGTTGTCTAATTTTATATGGTTTTTTATTTATAATATTATAATTTAATATTATATAGTATTTAGTATTTTAAATATACTCCTTCTGTCCTATTTTATAAGATGTTTTAGGAATTTGTTTTTTCATTTTATTAGATGTTTTGCAAGTTTCTTGCAAATTTTAAATGAATTTAATATTTATTGACCATTTATATTATGCAGTATTTTTTATGATTGATTTTTTTATGATTGATTGAAGTATTTTACATTAAAGTATTAAATGATCTTTTGAAAATAAAAATAAATTTCTTAATTTGTGCGCTTTTAGCTAGAAAATCTTATATTATGAGACATAAGGACTAAGGAGTATATTCTTATTTCACAAAACAACGAAAGTTATCATCAAAACATAATCTAAAAAGTTCAGGATTAAAATCTTTTCAAAGAAGTATGTTTTTTCGCAAGATGAACTAAGCTGAAAGACACTTAAAATATTTGAAAAACTAAAAGAATGAATTACACTTTTACCACTAAACTATCCCCACAAAAATGCCATTATTGCATATAAATTAATCTTATAACTTGTTGAAAAAATAAAAAATAAAAATTGGCATGTCTAACCATCAAATTTTATAATTAAAGTTCATGTATTCATTTAAAATTCATGTGTTAAAATACTTCAGCTGTTTTTTATAGTTGGGAGGCCTTGGCAAGGGTTGATACTCCCTGACTTTTGGCTAATATTTTCTCTACCTTTTAGATATAATCGTATGTAGCTTGACTACATATTATGTTTTATGACTTTCAACTTAAAACCAATAAACAATAACTTGATTGATCCATATCCCTTATATTCTATCATAGGTCCCATCAAATTTTTGAAGTTGGATTCCTAATACGTCCTCTCGAGATTTAGGCTATTCTGATTTATCTCGAACCAAATTCCACTCTAGGATCGACAACATGTCTTACATGAGCCAAAACATGCCATATATGGATCATCTTATTTGGGTCAACAAACATAAGTTATGATACCATGTTAAGTTTTATGGGTGTCCAATTAAAATCAATTAGCAATGAATGGATAACCTTATATTCTTTTATATATTACTTTAGTGCGGATCATAACTTTCTATATGGGATTTCTAACACGCTCACTCGAGATGATAGCTTTTCCATTTCATGTCGAACTGAATGTCACTCTAAAACCGGCAATAAAACGTATTTAGGCCACTCATGGGGGCAGAGCAACAAAATGGGTTCTGATTCCATTTTTATGGATTGTAACTCAAAATTAATTGATAATAAATGAATTGATTCATATCCTTATATAATAATTTAGATTCTAACAAATTTCCGATTTGAGATTTCTAACACTAATTATGTCCGTATAGATTTCTAACTCATCATTTTCAACTGACAATCAGGGTGTTTGACTAAGATCCAAATTAGGCATATGCTTGATTGTGTGCTAAGTACTCCGCTGCTTAGGCAATCTATTTGTATATTACCTCTATGTGCTACTAAAATGAAACTTTTAACCCTATTTTCTTAGCGTTTTTTAGTTATTCTTGTTTCGTTACTCATCATGTGATATAGGTGTGTTGGAATTCGTACCGGTTTATAACTATTTATAAATGCTAATTACGAATTCATTTGCCATGATTCATGTAAATAAGAGGTTTAAGTCTAATGACTTAAATCCAACTTTCTATGGCATTGTCATTTGGGCCATATAAACGAGAAACGCATTCAGAAGCTTCATGGTGATGGACTTTTGAGCTCATTTGACTATGAAACGTGCAAATCTTGCTTATTGGGAAAAATGACTAAAGCCTCATTTACTGGACACAGTGAAAGGACTAGTGATCTATTGATCCTTATACATATAGATGTATATGGTCCAATGAGTTCAAGCGTCAGAGGAAACTTCCATTACTTCATCACATTTACTGATGACTTCAATAGATTTGGTTATGTTTACCTAATGAAACATAAATATGAATCCTTTGAAAAGTTCAAGGAGTTCTGGAATGAAGTACAAAATCAACTTGGCAAAAGAATTAAAGCTCTTCGATCAGATGGTGTATCTCAAAGGAGAAATCAAACTCTATTAGATATAGTTTGATCAATGATGGGTCACACAAATCTTCCATTATCCTTCTGGGGATATGCTTTAGAAACGGCTGCGTTTACGCTAAACATAATTCCATAGAAATCAGTTGAAAAGATACTATATGAGATGTGGACATGAAAAGTTCCTAATTTGTCTTTTCTTAAAAATTGGGGTTTTGATGCTTATGTTAAACGTATGTTTACTGATAAGCTTGGATCCAAATCTGATAAATACTACTTCGTATGTTATCCCAAAGAGACCAAAGGTCACTACTTTTACAACTCCATGCACTGCGAACAAAGTGTTTGTTGCTCGGAATGGTGCCTTTCTAGAAAGAAAAATTCTTTCAAAGTGAACTAGTGGGAGTAAATTATCATTCAAAAAAGTTCGAGAATCATAGAAGGATGTTCCAACTTTTGAGGAAGAACATCAATTGGATCTACAAAGATTGGTAGAATCAGCTCATGTGGAACCTGAGGTACGTAGGTCAGAAATGATTTGTCACAAACCTAAATGATTTGGGGATTGGGTGACTGATCATCGTGATTTTTTTATTATAGAGAGTGATGAACCTTTGTCGTACGAAGAAGAAATGATGGGCCCTGATTCCGAGAAATGGCTACAAACCGCAAAAATCCGAAATGGAATCCATGTCAGAAAACAAAAAATGGACTTTGGTGGATTTACCTAATGGTGTTAAAGCCATTGAGTGTAAATTGGTTTTAAAGAAAAAACATACATGGATGGTAATATAGTGATATACAAAGTTAGATTGGTGGCTAATGTTACAAGCAAATTCATGGTATAGACTATGATGAAACATATTCTCCAGTCACAATGCTTAAGTCCATTCGGATTCTCCTAGCAAATGTCGCTTATTATGATTATGAGATTTGGCAAATGGATGTGAAAACAGTTTTTCTTAATGGAAATCTCGAACATGATGTGTACATGACACAACTTGAAGGTTTCACAGTTCATGAAACTGCTAGGATGGTATGCAAGTTCATCGTTCCATTTATGGTTAAAGGCAAGCATCTCGGAGTTGGAATCTTTGTTTTAATGATGCAATCAAAGAGTTTGGTTTCATTAGAAACGAAGAAGAACCTTGTAACATCCCAAATTTTGGTATATGCGGAGAGGCTTATATGAATTGATTTGGCGCTACTTATGTCACCAAAGTGCATTTATCTTTTCGGTCACTTGTTCAGAGAGAACTCCAGAGTTAAGCGTGCTTGAACTGGAGCAATTTGAGGATGGATGACCTACCGGGAAGTGATTCGCGGTACCGTGTAAGTGAGGACAAAACACGAGAAAAGATCACGTCGTGATTTGTAGGGTCAGTAAACAAGTCTTGCAAGCCTCTCCAAAATAACGCATCGACCGTCAGACAAGGGTGGGGCCCACATGCAGTGAGAGGGCATGGGGGCCCACAGACGGTGGCGGTCGGGGCATTACAAGTTGTATAAGAGCCGAATCCAAAACACGAGTGTGGAGTCATGTGGGCTCACACCATCAAGGGTGATGGTCCTGGTGTGCAACGAGGACGTTGCGCTATGTGAGTGTGGATGATTGTAACATCCCGATTTATGGTATATGCAGAGAGGCTTATAAGAATTGATTTGTCTACCTATGTCACCAAAGTGCACTTATATTTTCGGTCACTTGTCCAAAGAGAACTCCAGAGTTAAGCATGCTTGAGCTGGAGAAATTTGAGGATGGGTGACCTACCGGAAAGTGATTTGCGTTACCGTGTGAGTGAGGACAAAATACAGGGAAAGATCACATGGTGATTTGTAGGGTCAATAAATAAGTCTTGCGAGCCTCTCCAAAATAACGCACTGCCCGTCAGACGAGGGTGGGGCCCACGAGCCGAGAGAGAGGGGGTGGTGGCCCACAGGTAGTGGCGGTCAGGACGTTTCAAACCTTATGTTTACAAGAAGACTAGTGGGACCGCATTTGCATTTCTGGTATTGTATGTAGATGACATATTGCTCATTAGGAATTATATTCTTGGAATGAATCTATAGATAAGGTAGTTGTTTCTCAATGAAAGACATGGGAGAACCCGCTTATATTCTTGAAATAAGAATCTATAGAGATATATTAAACTAAATAATTAGACTAAGTCAAGATACTTATACAGATAAGGTCTTGCACATGTTCAATATGCATGATTCTAAGAAAGGT
This sequence comes from Eutrema japonicum, assembly GCA_030161315.1. Taxonomy (NCBI): domain Eukaryota; kingdom Viridiplantae; phylum Streptophyta; class Magnoliopsida; order Brassicales; family Brassicaceae; genus Eutrema; species Eutrema japonicum. The sequence continues at coordinate 49,846,273 of BSQW01000011.1, forward strand.
TTTCTACCAATGTCTCATGGCATAACTCTCAGCAAGACTCAGTGTCCTTTGACACATGATGAGGGGGAGCGCATGAGTAAGACTCCATATGCATCTGCTATAGGATCTATCATGTATGCCATGTTCTGCACTCGCCCAAATGTTGCATGTGCTCTGAGCATAACAAGCAGATACCAGTCTGATCCCGATGAAAGTCAGTGGATAGTAATCAAGAATATCCAGAAGTATTTGAGGAGAACTAAGGATAAGTTCTTGATCTATGGAGGAAGAGAGGAAGTTGTTGTGAGTGGTTACACATATGCCAGCTTTCAGACAGACAAATATGATTTTCGATCACAATCTGAATTTGTCTTGAGTTATAAGCGGAGCACTGTGGCAGACTTATAACGCCCCGACCGCCCCTACCTGTGGGCCCCAACGACATCTCCCGGCCCGTGGGCCCCACCCTCGTCCGACGGCCGGTGCGTTAGTCCGGGAGGCTTGTAATACTTGTTTACTGACCCTGCAATCATCACGTGACCTTTCCCCGTGTTTTGTCCTCACTCACACGCTACCGCGAATCACTTCCCGGAAGGTCACCCATCCTTAGACTACTCCAGCCCAAGCACGCTTAACTCTGGAGTTCTTTCGGGCAAGTGATCGGAAAAGGTAAGTGCACTTTGGTGACATAGGTAGCCAAATCAATTCTTATAAGCCTCTCCGCATATACAAGAAACTGGGATGTTACAATCACCCCCACTCACAGAGCGCAACGTCCTCGTTGCGCACCAGGATCGTCACCCTAGACGGTGTGAGCCCACCTGACTTCACACACGTGTTTGGGTTCGGCTCTGATACCACTTATAACGCCCCGACCGCCCCTACCTGTGGGCCCCATGCCCTCTCTCGGCCCTTGGGCCCCACCCTTGTCCGACGGCCGTTGCGTTAGTCCGGGAGGCTTGTAATACTTGTTTACTGACCCTGCAATCACCACGTGATCTTTCCCCGTGTTTTGTCCTCACTCACACGATACCGCGAATCACTTCCCGGTAGGTCACCCATCCTTAAATTGCTCCAGCTCAAGCACGCTTAACTCTGGAGTTCTCTCTGGACAAGTTCCCGAAAAGATAAGTGCACTTTGGTGACATAGGTAGCAAAATCAATTCTTATAAGCCTCTCCGCATATACAAGAAATCGGGATGTTACACTACAACTAAGGCCGAGTACTTAGCTGCTTTAGAAGCAGCTAAGGGGGCTGTTTGGATTAGGAAGTTCATTACTAAACTTGGTGTGGTTTCTAACATCTCTGGCCCTGTTGATCTTTATTGTGATAACAATGGAGCCATTGCGCATGCGAAGGAACCTAGATCACACCAGAAATCCAAACACATACAAAGGTGATGTCACCTCATTCGTGAGATTATTGATAGAGGTGATGTGAAGATTAGCAGAGTTCCGACAGATGAAAATGTTGTTGATCCTTTTACGAAACCTCTTTCGTAGCCTAAGCATGAGAGTCATACTGCTGCAATTTGGCATTAGATTCATAAAGATGTAATCTTGTTTATAAGTGGAGGTTTTCTTGTATGATATGATGTTCATATTTACATACATTTGATTTTATTTTCAAATTAATGAAATTTATTTCAGTATTATTTTATTATTGGATAATTGACTAATTGTCCCAAAAATAATTATATCATTCTTATAGATCATCAAGTACGTAACTTGATCATGAAACTCTATAAGTGGAAAATGACGTAAATTATTGAGGTTCCTAGTCTATTAAAATGGGACGTTAATAAATAAGAATGACTAGTATGTGAGGTGACTAATGACTAAGTTTCGTGAAGTCATTGATATGTTGTATTAAAGTCAATCACAAAGATATGTGTTGGGGAACACATGATTGGACTGACCCGCTATGAGAACTCTACAAGATTGTTTTATGAGTGTCATAAGAGTTTCTCATCACAACTATAGAGTATAGTCATTTGACCTGAATTCGTCATGATTTCTTATACATGGATTAGTTCGCTTTGACTATGTCAAACGTTAGCCGTAAAAGGTGATTATAAAGGCAGTGATCGGGCACATTATGAATTGTGTAAGGAACATGGATGGAACAAGATGGGATTTGTCCCTCCTATATAACGGGAGACAAATATATTTGGGCCTATCAAAAATTCTATACTGAGAAATGCGTGGCCGCGCTCAAACGAGGTAAATGTCAGTCGTTTGTTTGATCATTATAAATCAGAGTTTGATAAACGTGATCTAGCTTGATAAGGATGACACTGTTTCTTGCCTAATGCTCATATCAAGATATAGAGACAAAGGAATTATAGAAATATTCCCACCAATATGTCAATAATAATCCATACTAGCGTAGCATGTGCATTATTAAATTAAAGTTGGTTTGTTGTCTGTTCAAACAGTGAAGCACATACTCTATTCGGTCTAAATTTATATGGGAGATTTACTTGAATGACCTTAATTATAGCTTTAATTACTAGAATAACCTAGGAAATATAGATGTCATTCTAGTAAACTTATTACTCAAACTGCCCTTTTGAACATGTTGTACCAAAAAAATTATTACAGGAATGTCATTACTAATTAATTTCCAACTCAACAAAAAAGTCCATTTAATTATGATAATGCCACCGCGTCAGTCGATTTTGATTAATTCTGCCATAACAAATCTATCGGAGTAATGGTGGTATATTTATGATAATTTTGCAGATTTTATTTCGGGTGATAGACTTAAAACGAAACGGCAGACTTAAACATATAAGTTTATCTTATGACATAACATAATTATTTCTGAATGTCAGACTTAATGACAATTGATAGACTTAGATACAAAAATCTGGCTAATGGCGTAACAAATATAAATTTTTTAACAGACTTAATTTCAATTGGTAAACTTAATGTTGTTCGATAGGTTTATTTAATAAATTTACCAATCCACACCACAAATTTATTAAAAATTTGGCAGATTTTAAATATATTGATATAAATCTATCAAAGATTTATGTTTTTTTTCACAGAGTTATTTATCCACGTGGTGGTAGAGTTCTGTTAATGGTAGCATAGTTTTAATGAAAATAAATAAGTCTATGCTAAGCAGATTTAGTTTGTCATCAAATTTAATTACTGGAATGACTCTTACGTTATGGTAGAGTTTTATTATACGTTATAGTAGACTTAAAAAAATTAGTTGTTTGGTACCAGACTTTCTAATTTCTAATTTCTAATGGTAGCATACTTGTTCTCTTACTAGAATAAAATTTTTTTGGTAGTAAACTTATCGATGACATACTTATATCTTCCAATGCTGGTAGATATTTAACAACAGACTTATTGATTAGTGATGGTAGTTTTACGTTGCCCATATGGTGGTAAACTTTGAACGACATATTTAATTGTCTTTTACGGCAGTTTTTTACGGTGTGGATATATATCCCAATTTTACCATTACAAATATGATAATTACAGTAGCACCTGCGACATTGGATGCGCTAGGGTTGGCGCCGTTATTGTCCAACATCGTCAGATATCACCGTTAAATCTCTTACAGTAATAGCGATTTCACATCCTTTCTCTTCTTCCCTTCGACGACTCATAACAAGTCTTCTTCTACGATTGAACATGCGACATTGCATCAACTAAGGCTTACTCTATTTGTCATAGAATGAACTTGTCACAATTCTCATTATGGTCATAAACGTATGTGGCTAATATTTTTTAATAGCAATATAGTTTTGAGACAATCGATCAAATTTTCACCACCATCGCTAATTTTGTATATTTCAATGACTTTTCACAAAATTTTAGATCAAGAAAAAGCCATATATATATATATATATATTGATGTGGGATTTTGAATAATATTTTTATCAAATTTCGCGTCTCATACATAAATACAACAGTAAGCTTGTAGAAAAGCACAAAAACGCATTTGCAAATAAAATACCGTTAGACAAAAAAAACTTTGATAATGTGATACATATATGGATATACTAAATTATGCTAGAATCGAAATAGATGAATGATTTTGCAAGAAAAACATATACTAAAAATATGTTTTTTTTGTTGAGAATATGTGTTACTCTTTAAGTATTTGAAATAATTTGAAAGAAAATGTGTGTTGATAATTTTTTTACAATGTGAAATGGAAACCTTCGTTTTACAAAAAGAACCTAATCAGTTTATCATCAAGCAATGACCACATCTCATAATCCCTTTTAATTGCCAACTTTGTTGAATTTGTGTTTTTCCCTCTTCGTACTCTCGTTGAGGATACTTAATCTTTCCACTTGTAGTACCCATATGTGGAAAAAGAAAATTAATTACTATGAAATATAAGTCTCCCGTAATAAGTAAAACAAGTATATCACCAAAAAGACAATTAACAACAAGTCCATTTGAAAAAAATAATAAGTCTACTATGAGAGAGTAATAAATCTACTATAAATATCTATTAAATTTGTGATAACTATATCGTAACAACAACAATTTAAGTCTGCTTCAACAGATCAAACAAGTCTACTACCAACACAAATCTGTCAAATAAACAATTCTACCACCAATATTGTAACATCCCTAATTCAATTTTGAGGTTGAAATTGAATAATTAGAAGTTGGGGGTTAATTTCGTGTAAATCAATTTTTCTGGATGGGTTTAATTGATAAGTTTGGAAGTTTGGGGCCATTTGTGAATTCGAAAAAAATTGGTCTATGTATACGCACGTAAGTATCTCCCTCTCCGAGCTTCCCGATTAACCTAGCCGTCAAGTCCTCTTCGCCACGGTAAGAAACTCCTCTCTCTCCTTAGTTGTTTCGTGTGGTGTTCGGGGTCGAGGTTGTGGTGCTTTCGGCGGGTTGAATTCCGGCAAGTCTCGTGGTGGCCCGTTCGGAGGGAGTGTGTGGCGTCGGCTTCTCTCTCTGTTGGGTTTCGCAGACCAATCTCGGGCCTAGGTTTCGTCGGTTTGGCGGTCTTAGGCGGTGGTTCTATGTGTGGAGAGGTTCCTCGGCCGGATCTCCGAGACGGCGGGTCTATGGGGTCCTTGAGGACAGATCTCCGGCGCCGGCGGTGGTAGATCGGCGCATCCCTCTCCTCCTCTTCTTCCCGGGGTTTTGGCTGCCGTTTGTGACATTCCGGCAGTCGTACAGGCGGTGGAAGGACGATGGAGTCGATGACCGGTTTAGACCGGTTTAATAATCGTATCGAATAATCGTATCAAATGTGTTTGATTTCTTTTGATTATTTTATTATTTTGTTATTTTAGGTGGTTTAATAGAAGGTTATTCATTCCGGAGAGATCTAGAAAATTGCTGAATTTTCTCGTGAAACTTTCTGTGCGGGAATAAGGTGAGTGCATGACCATAGGCGTAATTTAATAATTTTGATAATTGATGTGATTTCGTGATAATAGGCCGTTTACGATCTCGGAGGGTCTAGATCGAGTGTTTCATGAAATGTTTGGTTTATTCGGTATTTTTCGTGATAGTCTATATTAATTATCTTAATTATTTGTTAGCCTGTAGATGGGAGGATTGTCTCACTAAGTATTTATCGAAATACTTATGCATCTCTTATATTTTAATTGATGCAGGAAATGAGAAAGTGTGACCGTGGGATCAGGGCGAGGAAGAGGGAGTGATCTAGACTTGTCGTTATTTGATTATTTTATTTAATAATTTATGATCTTGATTATTCGGATTTTTGATCTTGAACCGGAAATTGTTTGGTGAGGTTATTATTATTATTGTGGGATTTTAATAATTATTTGCAAAAAAAAAGAAAAAAAATGGGTGTGGTTGTTTCAATTTGGTATCAGAGCATTTACGGTTCTAGGACGGTATTTAAAAAAAAAAAAAAAAAAAAATTTCCGCTATTAGAACTGTCTATGTGAGTTAGTCAATTGTTGAGCTTGAAGTTCTAGATCATCCTCTTCGAGCCTTCAATGAGATTCCACGGTAAGACTCGTGTTTGTTTTACTATTGCTGTTGTCAATTAGTAACAAGTGGTTGTTGAGGATGGTTGATTCTGATAGCGTTGGGCGAGGTCTCAGAGGTCGGGGTGGTCGTGGCGGCCGTGGTCGGGGCGGCAGAACAGGCCGTGGCGGCAGAGGTGGTAGGGGTGGCAGAGCAGCTGCGAATGTGACGCAGAGTGTCACGGTGGAGCAGGGGACGTATGATCACGCCGAGGGGGAAGGTCAGTCGGAGCCAGCGGCCGTGTATGGTGCGATGCCGGCGCCGGGTGGTGCTCAGGCGGGTGCGGGCCCGAACCCGATGGCGGCTGTTTTGGGCATGTTGGCCCAGCTCTTGGAGAGGTTACCTGGTGTGGTACCGGCTCCAGCTCCAGTGGCGCCACAAGGGGTTGCCGCGATGTCGGGTGTTGTTGCTCCGGGAGTTCCGGGAGGGGTTGCTGAGGCCGAGCCAGTGGTTCCGTCGTACCTGAGGGTGATGGAGCATATGCAGAGGTTGGGCACCAAGTTTTTCAGTGGTGGTGCTCGACCGATTGAGTCTGATGAGTGGAGGTCCAGGTTGGAGAGGAACTTCCAGTCGATCAGATGCCCTGAGGAGTATAGGGTTGACTTGGCGGTGCATTATCTGGAGGGAGATGCACATGAGTGGTGGCAGGGTGTTGCTGCGAGGAGGGCGGGAGTAGTGTTGTCTTGGGACGAGTTCCGGAGGGAGTTCGATCTCAAGTATTTTCCACGGGAGGCTCGCGACAGGTTACAGGCGGAGTTTCTGTACTTGTCACAGGGGATTCGTTCGGTTCGAGAGTACGAGGCCGAGTTTAACCGGCTGAAGCGGTTTGCTGGTCGGGGTGCAGATACCGAGTATGAGTTGATTTGTGCTTTCATGCGAGGTATGCGTATCGATCTCAGGAATCGATGCATAGTCCGCAAGTTCGAGTCGGTATCCGAACTGGTGGAGTGTGCAGCGCAGCTTGAGGAGGGGATGAGGCAGGAGGCTAGTTTAAAGGCTGCAGTACCAGAGGTTCCGCGACGGCCTCAAAGTCAGAGTGTTGCTCCGAGCAAGGGCGGTAAGTCTGGTCAGCAGCAGGGACAGAAGCGGAAGTGGGAGGATACTTCCAGGGAAACGGGTTCTGGGCCACGTTGTTTCGGGTGCGGAGCCCATGGACATCGCGTGGCGGATTGTTCTCGAGGGGGTCCGGTGTGCTTCCATTGCAAGGCACCCGGTCACGTCAAGAAGGATTGTCCGAAGTTGGCTCAGCCATTTGTGAGGATCGAGGCACCGCCTCCGAAACGGGCCGCGGTGGCACCGAGGGTGTTCACCATAGGCGCGGAGTCAGGCGAGGCGAGCGGCAGCAAACCGATTACTGGTTAGTTACCTTAATTATGTTCTTGTTTGATTGTAATTTCAGTTACTCGCTCTGTAATTGGTGTTTGCTATTTGCCGTGAATCCTTTTCGTGCTTAGGGACCCTTAATGTGGCTGGGGTAGAGTCACATGTGTTGTTTGACTCCGGGGCGTCCCACAGTTTTGCCACACCGGATTGGGTGTCGGGGAGCGGTATCCAAGAGTTGTGTGGGGACCACTCGGGTGTGGTGAGAGTTGCTGGGGGTCGCTTGTTGAGGACTCAGGGCTGTGTGGAGAATGTCGACATTCTTATCGCCGGAGAGCTGATGCCAGCGGATTTGATAGTGTGCCCAGTGGAACTATATGACATCATTTTGGGTATGGACTGGCTGGGAAAGTTCAAGGCTCATTTGGATTGTCACCGGGGTCGTGTGGTTTTCGAGCATGCTAACAGAAGACTGGTTTATCAGGGAGTGAAACCGGTGCCGGGAGGCATCGTCGTTTCCGCGGTTCAAGCGGAGCGTTTGATCGAGCAGGGTTGTGAGGCCTACTTGGCTACCATTTCGATACCTGGTGAGGTTGGGGAGTCAGCGGTGCGGGATATTGAGGTGGTCTGGGAGTTCGAGGATGTGTTCCAGCAGTTGAGCGGGTTACCACCATCCAGGTCGGATCCTTTTACCATTGAGTTAGAGCCGGGGACGACCCCGTTGTCTAAGGCTCCTTACAGGATGGCTCCAGCGGAGATGGCTGAGCTTAAGAAGCAGCTTGAGGAGTTGTTGGAAAAGGGTTTCATTAGACCGAGCAGTTCTCCGTGGGGTGCACCGGTACTGTTCGTCAAGAAGAAGGATGGGAGCTTCCGGTTGTGCATTGATTATCGGGGGCTGAACCGGGTTACTGTGAAGAACAAGTACCCATTACCGAGGATCGATGAGTTGTTAGATCAGTTGCAGGGTGCTTCGTGGTTCTCTAAGATTGATTTGGCATCGGGTTATCATCAGATCCCGATAGCGGAGTCGGACATCAGGAAGACGGCTTTCAGGACGAGATACGGGCACTACGAGTTTGTGGTGATGCCGTTTGGGTTGACGAATGCACCGGCTGCGTTTATGAGGTTGATGAACGGCGTGTTCCAGGAGTATCTGGATGAGTTCGTCATCATTTTTATCGACGACATTCTAGTGTATTCGAAGAGTCCTGGGGAGCACAGGGTTCACCTGAGGAAAGTTCTGGAGAAGCTACGGGAGCAGAAGTTGTTCGCTAAGCTGAGCAAGTGTAGTTTCTGGCAGCGGGAGATCGGATTTCTGGGGCACGTCGTATCGGATCGCGGTGTTTCAGTGGATCCGGAGAAGATTCGCTCGATTGAGGAGTGGCCGAGACCGAAGAATGCCTCGGAGATTCGCAGTTTTCTGGGTCTGGCGGGTTATTACAGGAGGTTCGTCAAGGGGTTTGCTAGTATGGCGCAGGCCATGACCAAGTTGACCGGGAAGGACGTTCCTTTTGTGTGGTCGGACCAGTGTGAGGAGAGCTTTGTGAAGCTCAAGGAGATGCTGGTGAGTACTCCGGTGTTAGCCTTGCCTAAGCAGGATGAGCCATATGTTGTGTTCACAGACGCGTCCAGGCTGGGGCTCGGTTGTGTATTGATGCAGCAGGGTAAGGTAATCGCATATGCTTCCAGGCAGCTGAGGAAACATGAATGCAATTATCCTACTCACGATCTTGAGATGGCTGCAGTGGTGTTTGCATTGAAGATCTGGAGGTCTTATCTGTATGGCGGTAAGGTTCAGGTGTTCACAGACCACAAAAGTCTAAAGTACATCTTTACCCAGCCGGAGCTGAATCTGCGACAGAGGCGATGGATGGAGCTTGTTGCGGATTATGACCTGGAGATAGCTTACCATCCCGGTAAAGCGAATCTTGTAGCCGATGCTTTGAGCAGGAAGCGGGTTATTTTAGACACTGAGCGAGATACAGAGGCGTTGGTAGGCATGGTGAGTGCCCTGAGACTGTGTGCTGTGTCTGAGGAACCTGAGCCGTTGGGTTTAGAGGCGGTGGATCAGGCGGACATTCTGACTAGGGTGCAGGTAGCACAGCAGTTGGATGCGGAATTAATGCAGGCTGGCAGGGCAGAGCGGTCTGAGTATGAGATATCCAGCAATGGAACTATCCTTTTGAGGGGCAGGGTGTGTGTACCGAAGGACGAAGTGCTGAGGCAGGAAATCCTGAGGGAAGCACATCAGAGCCGTTTCTCTATTCATCCAGGAGCTACCAAGATGTACCGTGACCTCAAACGGTACTACCAGTGGGTAGGGATGAAGAAGGATGTTGCCAACTGGGTTGCGGGGTGTGATACCTGTCAGTTGGTGAAGGCTGAGCATCAGGTTCCGAGCGGGTTGTTGAGGAGTTTACCAATTCCGGAGTGGAAGTGGGACATGATCACCATGAATTTCGTGGTGGGTCTGCCGGTTTCGCGAACCAAGGACGCTATTTGGGTCATCGTCGATAGGTTGACCAAGTCTGCGCACTTCTTGGCCATAAAAAAAGACCGACGGTGCGGAAGTGTTGGCCAAGAGGTACGTCAGGGAGATAGTGAAGCTGCATGGGGTACCGGTGAGTATAGTGTCAGATCGAGATCCGAAGTTCTCCTCGCTGTTCTGGGGCGCTTTCCAGAAGGAGATGGGCACTAAGGTACACATGAGTACAGCTTATCATCCCCAGACCGATGGGCAGTCGGAGAGAACTATCCAGACGTTGGAGGATCTGTTGAGGATGTGTGTGTTGGATTGGGGTGGACATTGGGCGGATCATCTGAATCTAGTGGAGTTTGCGTACAATAACAGCTACCAGGCTAGTATCGGCATGGCACCATTTGAGGCGTTGTATGGTAGGCCTTGCAGGACCCCGTTATGTTGGACACAAGTGGGGGAGAGGAGCCTGTTGGGAGCTGACTTTGTGCAGGAGACGACTGAGAAGGTCCGGATTGTGAAGTTGAACATGAAGGAAGCTCAAGATCGTCAGAAAAGCTACGCAGATCGGCGTAGGAAGGAGCTGGAGTTCGCAGTTGGCGATTTGGTCTACCTGAAAATGGCCATGTTGAGGGGTCCGAACAGGTCCATTTCCGAGACGAAGTTGAGTCCGCGGTATATGGGTCCCGTCAGGGTGCTGGAGCGGGTCGGACCGGTGGCTTATCGGTTAGAGTTGCCGGAGTCCATGCAGGCATTTCACAAGGTGTTCCACGTGTCGATGCTGAAGAAATGTTTGCACAAGGATGATCAGGTGGTCACGGGGGTGCCATCAGATTTGACACCGAGCATGGTGGTGGAGGCGAGGCCTCTGAGAGTCCTAGATCGTCGGGTGAGAGTGATCAGGAGGAAGAAGGTTCCTGAGATGCAGGTGCTGTGGGACTGCAATGGAGCCGAGGAGGTGACTTGGGAGCCGGAAGCGAAGTTGAAGCGCAAATTTCCCAAGTGGTTCGGCAAACTGGAGGGTTAGCCGGGTGTTTCCATATCGTTGTAACCATGGTGTTGGGATTTTGGGAGTTATTGCGTTGTTGTACTCGTCTATTTTATGGTGTTATAACTAATCGATGTACTTTAGAACTTTTGATTATTCAATAAAAAGGTGTTTTCATTGAATATGTTGAGCGGTGGGTTTACTAGAGGATTAGTAGACAGGTTGGCGGGCTACTTGTGGTAGTGGTCCGATAGCGGGGGTGCGGATACTAGGTGTTTAGTAGCTGCATAGGGCTGATAGATCCGGATTGGTTTGGCACAGGGTGGTGACCCATATAGCGGCATCGGAGTGCACTGGTGAGTCACTGCCGAGTGTACCTGGCCGGTTGGGTTTCGACGTGATTCCTGATTGGTGAGACAGGTCACTAGAGAGATTGCCGTTGTCTGGCTCTCTATGCGTTAGACGGATCGATCCATGGTGTTGGGTCGTGAAGTCGTTATACTCCCGGGCGTTGGAGTGGTTGGCCAAACCAAGTAGGGAACTATGGCACTATGGTGTTGAGCCGTGATACCGTTGTTGGTAGAGTTGGAAGAGCGGTCGTGCGACGCTGAGTTGGAATAGCGGTTGTGCTATGTTGTGGATGTTAGCTGGATGTTAGATTCGAGGACGAATCTATGTTAGTGGGGGAGAATTGTAACATCCCTAATTCAATTTTGAGGTTGAAATTGAATAATTAGAAGTTGGGGGTTAATTTCGTGTAAATCAATTTTTCTGGATGGGTTTAATTGATAAGTTTGGAAGTTTGGGGCCATTTGTGAATTCGAAAAAAATTGGTCCCACATATGTATACGCACGTAAGTATCTCCCTCTCCGAGCTTCCCGATTAACCTAGCCGTCAAGTCCTCTTCGCCACGGTAAGAAACTCCTCTCTCTCCTTAGTTGTTTCGTGTGGTGTTCGGGGTCGAGGTTGTGGTGCTTTCGGCGGGTTGAATTCCGGCAAGTCTCGTGGTGGCCCGTTCGGAGGGAGTGTGTGGCGTCGGCTTCTCTCTCTGTTGGGTTTCGCAGACCAATCTCGGGCCTAGGTTTCGTCGGTTTGGCGGTCTTAGGCGGTGGTTCTATGTGTGGAGAGGTTCCTCGGCCGGATCTCCGAGACGGCGGGTCTATGGGGTCCTTGAGGACAGATCTCCGGCGCCGGCGGTGGTAGATCGGCGCATCCCTCTCCTCCTCTTCTTCCCGGGGTTTTGGCTGCCGTTTGTGACATTCCGGCAGTCGTACAGGCGGTGGAAGGACGATGGAGTCGATGACCGGTTTAGACCGGTTTAATAATCGTATCGAATAATCGTATCAAATGTGTTTGATTTCTTTTGATTATTTTATTATTTTGTTATTTTAGGTGGTTTAATAGAAGGTTATTCATTCCGGAGAGATCTAGAAAATTGCTGAATTTTCTCGTGAAACTTTCTGTGCGGGAATAAGGTGAGTGCATGACCATAGGCGTAATTTAATAATTTTGATAATTGATGTGATTTCGTGATAATAGGCCGTTTACGATCTCGGAGGGTCTAGGTCGAGTGTTTCATGAAATGTTTGGTTTATTCGGTATTTTTCGTGATAGTCTATATTAATTATCTTAATTATTTGTTAGCCTGTAGATGGGAGGATTGTCTCACTAAGTATTTATCGAAATACTTATGCATCTCTTATATTTTAATTGATGCAGGAAATGAGAAAGTGTGACCGTGGGATCAGGGCGAGGAAGAGGGGGTGATCTAGACTTGTCGTTATTTGATTATTTTATTTAATAATTTATGATCTTGATTATTCGGATTTTTGATCTTGAACCGGAAATTGTTTGGTGAGGTTATTATTATTATTGTGGGATTTTAATAATTATTTGCAAAAAAAAAGAAAAAAAATGGGTGTGGTTGTTTCAAATATAATCGAAAATTACACAAATGATGCGGGAGCCCTCTCCTCACCACCGTCGCCGCCTTCTGGAGAAGCTAAGCTGACCCCCACACTTCCTCGTTAAATATGCTATATCTATTGTTTTAATCTGTCATAAGCATAATAACTATATTGTAACAACAACAAAATTAGTCTGTTTCTCTAGGTAAAACAAGCCACCATCAAAATATAAGCCTAATAACTCTATCGTAACAACATAAATTTAAGTCTGCAATCAGTAAATCAAGTCTACCATCAAAACGTTCTGCGAAAACAAATCTGCCATAAATCGAGACTTTTCGACTTCCTCCTCGAGACACAAAGTCGAAGGCCGCGAGAGGAGAACACATTGGAAAATGCCACCAGAAGACACCTCCCCTTCACCTGACTTCAGATCCGTAACGAATCTAACTTTTTCGGCCAACACAGCATCAGATCTGCGATCTCAAAGACTAGTGGAAACTCAACTCCTATGAAACTTCATCACCAAAACAGACTGCAAACCAGAAGTGATATTTGTCTTCATGCATCTTCTAGTTTTGATTGTGGTTTTTGAGATCTTATTGTTTCCTTGGATATTTGTTCCTGTGAGATGAGATATTTTGCTTATGTCCTTCTGTTTCTTTAATGATTTTAGTTTCATGTGCGGTTCATTGTGGCTCTGAGTTTAGTGTCTTCCACTTTTCTCTGAATTTAGTGTCATTCTCAGGGATTTAAGGCATCACTTATTGCTTATGTTCTCTTGGATTGTTCAGTGAAGAAGATTATCTCAGAAGATACATCGAGTTCCATTTTCATGTCTTGAGATTTTCCTCTTATGTTTTGTTTTGTTTTGTTATGTAGATGCACTCAACTACATTGAGACATGTAAAGCTAGCAAATGGGGAATTCAAGCATTGTTTCATCTAACGATGATGATCATTTGAAGCGGTTTCTATTAAAACCTTTTTTGTAGATGGTTATGATGCCTTATATATTTGATCTATCTCCACTTTCTGCTAGAAATATTTGTGTTACTTGTCTATTTTTATCAATTATGATGAAATTTCTTATAAAAAAAATATTTCATGAAAATGGAAATTTATAAATGTCAAAAATAATAATCTGAAAATTATTTAGTTGTAAATATATTTTAGATCAAGAATTAAAATTAATATGGTTAAAATTAAAATTAAATATATGATTAGATTAAAGCATGGGTATTTTAGTCATTTTCTTATTAAAAGTATATAGATGGAGATGTAAATTTAACCAAACAAAAAATGTTCAATCAGATGAACAACCTAAAATAGAAATGAAAATTATTCAGATGGATTATCGCAGCTTTGAGTAAGTTCCTTATTCTTAGGAGAAAAAAAAAATATGACATATTCTTGGAGATTTGCCTTTATTTCCAAGGTGGATTTCGACTAGGGTTAGTCTTATTCCTATTGTGTATAAATAGAAGTGTTTAAGCGCTGTATGTGCTTAACACAATTGAGAGAGAATTCTTAGTAAAAAAGTTTTGGCTTTTTTGTAAGAAAGCAAAAGCTAATGGGCTAAGGGGGTTGTTTTGAGAGGATCTTGGATCACGTATAGGTCCTTGAACGTGTGAGGCTAGATCGACAAGTCAAAATGTGCCTTGAGCTTGCCACATATCGTTTTAGGTAAAACTTTTAAGTGCACTTAAAAGATTGTTTAGTAATCATATTCTTGTAGAGAAATCCCATGTGTTACATTGTGTTATAGTTCTTGTAGCGATAGCTCTTGCGTTTTCATTTGATATCAGAGCGGTCATTTGTGTGTATTGCAAACAAGTGTGATCATGTGGAGAAGATGGAAAGCTATCAAGATCTGGTGAACAGTTCGAGATTGATCTTGGCGGAAAATGCAGAGTCAATTTTCTTGCGGAAAAACGCAGAAACACATTTTTGGATGGAAACCGCGGAGCCATATTTGCGAGAAAACGTGAAATCTGATTTTTTTGTCGCTAAAACGGAGAATCATATTTTTAAATGGATCTAAATGGGTCACTGTAATTATAGCGGGTCTAAATGGACAACCCTATTAGACCTTTGAAACTAAACATGTCTTAACTGGTTTAGGGTCTAAATGTAATGGATCTAAATGGGGCGGGTTTAACCATTTTAACATCCCTAGACATTACCATTGGACAATTCATTCACATGCTATGCATAATAAGGCTATAGTTAGATCTATCCAAAGCTCTGTTTGTTTTTGTAGTGAACACACTTTCCCAAACGGGTAGTTAAGTAGCATCGATGTAAAGCCTACAAAAACATATTTGACCTTGGACCACCTTATAAACAGACTTGCAGATAACTAAAAGAATCTCAACTTTTATCTCTCCCTTAGTGGAATTTTTTTTTTTGCTTCATTAAATTATGTTATAATTTTTCAGTACAGGAAGTTTAAGTCTATTGAAATCATATTTGGTTATTTAGGAAGCATTTTTAGAAGATAACCTTTACTTGACGTGTGATTTACAAGTGTACCATTGCTGATGTGTCATCGTCAAAATACTTTTCACAGCTACATATGATGTGTCATCCCCATATCCCTTCTGGTAGCAACATAAAAAAGTTTTAATTATTCTTCTATCGTTTAGACTAGGATAAAGAAATTTGAAAAGACGAGGAAGAAGAAAACATAGATTAATAAAAAATAGAAGACGCATAAGACGAAAATGAAGAAGAAAAAATTTAGAAAAAGAAGAATAAAAACAGGAAGAAGAAGTCAGAGAAGAAGAAAGAAAACAAGAGAATGAAGAAGACAAAGAAAATCCGAGTGAATAATAAGTAGGAAAAGACGAATAAGATATATATCATGAAGAAGGAGAATGACTAAGAAAACCAGAAAAAAAAATCAAAAGAAGAATAAACACACATTTTCTCCATGTCAAAACATAGGGAGTAAATTACACATCTTTATAACAATAGAATCTCGCTCGAATTTCTTCCTTCAAAATATGTAAAGATTGAAGCTTGCGACACACATCATGGGATTTTGCTCTGTGTCGATGATAAATTTAACGGAGGAAGAAGAATACCAGATAATATAGTTTTCTGAAAATATGTGGATTGATTATTATTTTAATATATATAATATTTAATATCGTAATAATTTAAAACTAAATAGTAAATATTCTATTTAATGAAAAATAAATACTTTCCATATTCTCTGGAATAATTTTGAAAGAGAATTATATCATTTCCTATTTCAATTATTTTATTTTATTTTATTTTTAATGATATAGTATGTGATAACTTACAAAATAAATTCTATTTTCTTAAATGACTTCTTAAATAATAATATAGAGATATTAATTTTACAGAGCAAAATAAGAGATAAGGGGAAAAACAAATATTATCGATTTTAATATGCCTAGCTATGTAAACCTCGGTTACACGTAAACAAACTTATCCCACACAAATAATTTTTTGAACCAATATGTCTAGCTATGATCTCGCGCATAGCGCATGATAAATCATAGGATTAGGATAAATCCTAGCTATTGAGCGGGATAAATCCTAGGAATAGGATTAGTTAAAAATTA
Source organism: Eutrema japonicum (assembly GCA_030161315.1). Taxonomy (NCBI): domain Eukaryota; kingdom Viridiplantae; phylum Streptophyta; class Magnoliopsida; order Brassicales; family Brassicaceae; genus Eutrema; species Eutrema japonicum. The sequence goes on from BSQW01000011.1 coordinate 49,862,542, forward strand.
ACCAGAATATTTTGATTGGTTCTATTTTTGTATTTACCAAGTTTCTATTGATAATAATCAGATTAATTGATAAATGAAGATATCAAGTTTCTCAACTAAACCGAATTTGGTTTCTTAACTTAATTAGAAATGATATTTTTAATGCAAAATAAATACTTTCCATATTCTCATCACTAATTTTAAAAGATAATTATATTCTTTCCTATTTCAATTATTATTTGTTATTTGTAATGGTATTTCATGTAATAACTTACAAAACAAAGTTCATTTTCAAAAATATCTTTTTAAATAATATTATAGAGATGGTCAACTCGTTATTATTGTTTCATTTTATGGTAGGAAACAAAATAGTGACCACTTCGTTTGTTTTTTTATCATGTGTATTGTTTCATTTTATGGTGGGAAACAAAGTAGAGGACCTTTCAAGACTGTGTATTGTTTCTACACACTAATCTTCTTCACACCCAAAAATAAATGCTCTCTCGCTCTCAAAACTGTATTTTCTAATCTCAAAGATATTGACAAAACAAAAATAGAATGTGTCAATCAAATGGTGTAAGAGACAAAGTTACAAGACCCTTACTCCAAAACTCGCTCATCACAAAAAACTGCATTTACTTATAAGATACTTTGCGCCTCTCTTTCTCTTCGCAAATGAAGCAATCTCAATCGCCATAATATCTTACCCATTGGTCCTCACAGGTCTCCTCCTTCACTTTCGCTCCTTCGTCTCTATGTATTTCCTCGCCGCTATCGGTGGCTCCACTATCTCCGGCGGCTCCTTCACCCTCGCATTCGCAAACATCAGGAAATACTCTATCTTCTCTGATTTAACCAATGGCATTGAAACTATCTACTCTCACGCCTTCGGTGCAAAACTTTATAACCACACCTGTGCAACAGTCCATTGAGGAATCATCCAACTCCTCCTCGCTTCTCTCCTTGTTGCACTTCTCTCCCAGAATTTTCTTGATGTTGATCCAGAGAAGAGCAAACAAGAAGAAAAGCGAAGAGGAGTTGGAGGATTCATAATTGTTGTGCGGGTGTGGTTATAACGTTTTGCGATGAAGGATTGAGAGCATATAGTTTCGACGGCCATGGTTAAACCGGAGAAGAGAGAGCATCCGCTGATGTTCGCGAATGCGAGTGCGATGTTCGCGAATGCGAGTGCGAGGGAGCCGCAGAGAGAGTGGAGCCATTGATACCGGCCATGAAATACATAGAGACTAAGAAGCGAAAGTGCAGGAGGAGACCAATGATGACCAATGGGTAAGAGATTCTGGCGATTGAGATAGCTTCATTTGCTAAGAGAAATAGAGAGGAGCAGAGTTAGTTTTAAGTAAATGCAGTTTCTGGTGATGAGAGTTTTTTTGGAGTAAAGGTCTTGTAACTTCGTCTCTGACACCATTTGATTGACACATTTTTTGTTTTTTTGGTCAATATATGTGAGAGAGAGGAAGATACAGAGATGGAGGGAGAGAGAGAGGATTTATTTTTGGGTGTGAAGAAGATTGGTTAAACATTGGCTTTTTTAACTTTTCAAGTCCATAGCAAAAAGAGAGTAACATATACCTCTCTTGTAAGTTGAACAGTTGTATATTTGTTGTCAATTCTAGACATGACCAAAATGGAATCATAACCGTATGTCGGATCGTAACTGTACCGTTTTTAAACCGTAACCAGGCTGTAATCGTTAATCGTAAAAATATATTAGTTATGGTTAAAAAAAATATTTTCCGTAACCGTTAATTAACCGTAATCGTATCAAAACCGTTGGTTAGCCGCAACGTTAAAACCGTAAAAATTAACCGTAACCGTTTTAAAAATAAAATTATATATACTAATAATTAAAATTAGTTCTTTAAAATTAAAAATTCAAAGAAAAATTATGTATAATCAATTTACCAATAGCAAATCTAAAAAACAAGAAATATTAATTAAAACTTAAACATGCTAAACTAATTAATATTTTTTCTAACAAATACAAATAATATTTTAACAAAACAGTTTTATGATGAAATATATAAAATTAAAAGAAAATAAACAAATCGTGGATTCATAGACAAGATGAAATGAAAACTAGTTTATAAAATTAATAATTATTTAATTAGATCTCGTTATATTAACCATTTATTATCATCAAGTAACCGTAACCGTGTCTAATCGTAACCGTATTAAAAAAGTTATAGTAGACTTAAAAAAGTTAGTTGTTTGGTACCAGACTTTCTAATTTCTAATTTCTAATGGTAGCATACTTGTTCTCTTACTAGAATAACATTTTTTGGTAGTAAACTTATCGATGACATACTTATATCTTCCAATGCTGGTAGATATTTAACAACAGACTTATTGATTAGTGATGGTAGTTTTACGTTGCCCATATGGTGGTAAACTTTGAACGACATATTTAATTGTCTTTTACGGTAGTTTTTTACGGTGTGGATATATATCCCGATTTACCCTTACAAATATGATAATTACAGTAGCACCTGCGACATTGGATGCGCTAGGGTTGGCGCCGTTATTGTCCAACATCGTCAGATATCGCCGTTAAACCTCTTACAGTAATAGCGATTTCACATCCTTTCTCTTCTTCCCTTCGACGACTCATAACAAGTCTTCTTCTACGATTGAACATGCGACATGGCAACTAAGGCTTACTCTATTTGTCATAGAATGAACTTGTCACAATTCTCATTATGGTCATAAACGTATGTGGCTAATATTTTTTAATAGCAATATAGTTTTGAGACAATCGATCAAATTTTCACCACCATCGCTAATTTTGTATATTTCAATGACTTTTCACAAAGTTTTTAGATCAAGAAAAAGCCATATATATATATATATATATATATATATATATATATATATATATTGATGTGGGATTTTGAATAATATTTTTATCAAATTTCGCGTCTCATACATAAATACAACAGTAATCTTGTAGAAAAGCACAAAAACGCATTTGCAAATAAAATACCGTTAGACAAAAAAAACTTTGATAATGTGATACATATATGGATATACTAAATTATGCTAGAATCGAAATAGATGAATGGTTTTGCAAGAAAAACATATAATAAAAATATGTTTTTTTTTTTTGACAATATGTGTTACTCTTTAAGTATTTGAAATCAGTTGAACGAAAATGTGTGTTTATAATTGTTTTACAATGTGAAATGGAAACCTTCGTTTTACAAAAAGAACCTAATCAGTTTATCATCAAGCAATGACCACATCTCATAATCCCTTTTAATTGCCAACTTTGTTGAATTTGTGTTTTTACCTCTTCGTACTCTCGTTGAGGATACTTAATCTTTCCACTTGTAGTACCCATATGTGGAAAAAGAAAATTAATTACTATGAAATATAAGTCTCCCGTAATAAGTAAAACAAGTATATCACCAAAAAGACAATTAACAACAAGTCCATTTGAAAAAAATAATAAGTCTACTATGAGAGAGTAATAAATCTACTATAAATATCTATTAAGTTTGTGATAACTATATCGTAACAACAACAATTTAAGTCTGCTTCAACAGATCAAACAAGTCTACTACCAACAAAAATCTGTCAAATAAACAATTCTACCACCAATATAATCGAAAATTACACAAATGATGCCGGAGCCCTCTCCTCACCACCGTCGCCGCCTTCTGGAGAAGCTAAGCTGACCCCCACACTTCCTCGTTAAATATGCTATATCTATTGTTTTAATCTGTCATAAGCATAACAACTATATTGTAACAACAACAAAATTAGTCTGTTTCTATAGGTAAAACAAGCCTACCATCAAAACATAAGCCTAATAACTCTATCGTAACAACACAAATTTAAGTCTGCAATCAGTAAATCAAGTCTACCATCAAAACGTTCTGAAACAAATCTGCCATAAATCGAGACTTTTCGACTTCCTCCTCGAGACACAAAGTCGAAGGCCGCGAGAGGAGAACACATTGGAAAATTCCACCAGAAGACACCTCCCCTTCACCTGACTTCAGATCCGTAACGAATCTAACTTTTTCGGCCAACACAGCATCAGATCTGCGATCTCAAAGACTAGTGGAAACTCAACTCCTATGAAACTTCATCACCAAAACAGACTGCAAACCAGAAGTGATATTTGTCTTCATGCATCTTCTAGTTTTGATTGTGGTTTTTGAGATCTTAATGTTGCCTTGGATATTTGTTCCTGTGAGATGAGATATTTTGCTTATGTCCTTCTGTTTCTTTAATGATTTTAGTTTCATGTGCGGTTCATTGTGGCTCTGAGTTTAGTGTCTTCCACTTTTCTCTGAATTTAGTGTCATTCTCAGGGATTTAAGGCATCACTTATTGCTTATGTTCTCTTGGATTGTTCAGTGAAGAAGATTATCTCAGAAGATACATCGAGTTCCATTTTCATGTCTTGAGATTTTCCTCTTATGTTTTGTTTTGTTTTGTTATGTAGATGCACTCAACTACATTGAGACATGTAAAGCTAGCAAATGGGGAATTCAAGCATTGGTTCATCTAACGATGATGATCATTTGAAGCGGTTTCTATTAAAACCTTTTTTGTAGATGGTTATGATGCCTTATATATTTGATCTATCTCCACATTCTGCTAGAAATATTTGTGTTACTTGTCTATTTTAAGAACTTTTTTTAGTCTATTACAACTAAGCTTCAATTTGGTGGTTTTTTTTTATCAATTATGATGAAATTTCTTATAAAAAAAATATTTCATGAAAATGGAAATTTATAAATGTCAAAAATAATAATCTGAAAATTATTTAGTTGTAAATATATTTTAGATCAAGAATTAAAATTAATATGGTTAAAATTAAAATTAAATATATGATTAGATTAAAGCATGGATATTTTAGTCATTTTCTTATTAAAAGTATATAGATGGAGATGTAAATTTAACCAAACAAAAAAATGTTCAATCAGATGAACAACCTAAAATAGAAACGAAAATTATGCAGATGGATTATCGCAGCTTTGAGTAAGTTCCTTATTCTTAGGAGAAAAAAAAAATATGACATATTCTTGGAGATTTGCCTTTATTTCCAAGGTGGATTTCGACTAGGGTTAGTCTTATTCCTATTGTGTATAAATAGAAGTGTTTAAGCGTTGTATGTGCTTAACACAATTGAGAAAAAATTCTTAGTAAAAAAGTTTTGGCTTTTTTGTAAGAAAGCAAAAGCTAATGGGCTAAGGGGGTTGTTTTGAGAGGATCTTGGATCACGTATAGGTCCTTGAACGTGTGAGGCTAGATCGACAAGTCAAAATGTGCCTTGAGCTTGCCACATATCGTTTTAGGTAAAACTTTTAAGTGCACTTAAAAGATTGTTTAGTAATCATATTCTTGTAGAGAAATCCCATGTGTTACATTGTGTTATAGTTCTTGTAGCGATAGCTCTTGCGTTTTCATTTGATATCAGAGCGGTCATTTGTGTGTATTGCAAACAAGTGTGATCATGTGGAGAAGATGGAAAGCTATCAAGATCTGGTGAACAGTTCGAGAGTGATCTTGGCGGAAAATGCAGAGTCAATTTTCTTGCGGAAAAACGCAGAAACACATTTTTGGATGGAAACCGCGGAGCCATATTTGCGAGAAAACGTGAAATCTGATTTTTTTTGTCGATAAAACGGAGAATCATATTTTTAAATGGGTCTAAATGGGTCACTGTAATTATAGCGGGTCTAAATGGACAACCCTATTAGACCTTTGAAACTAAACATGTCTTAACTGGTTTAGGGTCTAAATGTAATGGATCTAAATGGGGCGGGTTTAACCATTTTAACATCCCTAGACATTACCATTGGACAATTCATTCACATGCTATGCATAAGGCTATAGTTAGATCCATCCAAAGCTCTGTTTGTTTTTGTATTGAACACACTTTCCCAAACGGGTAGTTAAGTAGCATCGATGTAAAGCCTACAAAAAAATATTTGACCTTGGACCACCTTATAAACATACTTGCAGATAACTTAAAGAATCTCAACTTTTATCTCTCCTTTAGTGGAATATTTTTTTTTGCTTCAGTAAATTATGTTATAATTTTTCAGTACAGGAAGTTTAAGTCTATTGAAATCATATTTGTTATTTAGGAAGCATTTTTAGAAGATAACCTTTACTTGACATGTGATTTACAAGTGTACCATTGCTGATGTGTCATCGTCAAAATACTTTTCACATCTAGATATGATGTGTCATCCCCATATCCCTTCTGGCAGCAACATAAAAAAGTTTTAATTATTCTTCTATCGTTTAGACTAGGATAAAGAAATCCGAAAAGACGAGAAAGAAGAAAACATAGATTAATAAAAAATAGAAGACGCATAAGACGAAAATGATGAAGAAAAAATTTAGAAAAAGAAGAATAAAAACAGGAAGAAGAAGTCAGAGAAGAAGAAAGAAAACAAGAGAATGAAGAAGACAAAGAAAATCCGAGTGAATAATAAGTAGGAAAAGACGAATAAGATATATATCATGAAGAAGGAGAATGACTAAGAAAACCAGAAAAAAAATCAAAAGAAGAATAAACACACATTTTCTCCATGTCAAAACATAGGGAGTAAATTACACATCTTTATAACAATAGAATCTCGCTCGAATTTGTTCCTTCAAAATATGTAAAGATTAAAGCTTGCGGCACACATCATGGGATTTTGCTCTGTGTCGATGATAAATTTAAAGGAGGAAGAAGAATACCAGATAATATAGTTTTTTGAAAATATGTGGATTGATTATTATTTTAATATATATAATATTTAATATCGTAATAATTAAAAACTAAATAGTAAATATTCTATTTAATGAAAAATAAATACTTTCCATATTCTCTGGAATAATTTTGAAATAGAATTATATCATTTCCTATTTCAATTATTTTATTTTATTTTATTTTAATGATATAGTATGTGATAACTTACAAAATAAATTCTATTTTCTTAAATGACTTCTTAAATAATAATATAGAGATTTTAATTTTACAGAGCAAAATAAGAGATAAGGGGAAAAACAAATATTATCGGTTTTAATATGCCTAGCTATGTAAACCTCGGTTACACGTAAACAAACTTATCTCACACAAATAATTTTTCAAACCAATATGTCTAGCTATGATCTCGCGCATAGCGCATGATAAATCATAGGATTAGGATAAATCCTAGCTATTGAGCGGGATAAATCCTAGGAATAGGATTAGTTAAAAATTAACCAGAATATTTTGATTGGTTCTAATTTTGTATTTACCAAGTTTCTATTGATAATAATCAAATTAATTGATAAATGAAGATATCAAGTTTCTCAACTAAACCGAATTTGGTTTCTTAACTTAATTAGAAATGATATTTTTAATGCAAAATAAATACTTTCCATATTCTCATCAATAATTTTAAAAAATAATTATATTCTTTCCTATTTCAATTATTATTTGTTATTTGTAATGGTATTTCATGTAATAACTTACAAAACAAAGTTCATTTTCAAAAATATCTTCTTAAATAATATTATAGAGATGGTCAACTCGTTATTATTGTTTCATTTTATGGTAGGAAACAAAATAGTGACCACTTCGTTTGTTTTTTTATCATGTGTATTGTTTCATTTTATGGTGGGAAACAAAGGAAAGGACCTTTCAAGACTGTGTATTGTTTCTACCCACCAATCTTCTTCACACCCAAAAATAAATGCTCTCTCGCTCTCAAAACTGTATTTTCTAATCTCAAAGATATTGACAAAACAAAAATAGAATGTGTCAATCAAATGGTGTAAGAGACAAAGTTACAAGACCCTTACTCCAAAAAATCGCTCATCACAAAAAACTGCATTTACTTATAAGATACTTTGCGCCTCTCTTTCTCTTCGCAAATGAAGCAATCTCAATCGCCATAATCTCTTACCCATTGGTCCTCACAGGTCTCCTCCTTCACTTTCGCTCCTTCGTCTCTATGTATTTCCTCGCCGCTATCGGTGGCTCCACTATCTCCGGCGGCTCCTTCACCCTCGCATTCCCAAACATCAGGAAATACTCTATCTTCTCTGATTTAACCAATGGCATTGAAACTATCTACTCTCACGCATTCGGTGCAAAACTTTATAACCACACCTGTGCAACAGTCCATTGAGGAATCATCCAACTCCTCCTCGCTTCTCTCCTTGTTGCACTTCTCTCCCAGATTTTTCTTGATGTTGATCCAGAGAAGAGCAAACAAGAAGAGAAGAGAAGAGGAGTTGGAGGATTCATAATTGTTGTGCGGGTGTGGTTATAACGTTTTGCGATGAAGGATTGAGAGCATATAGTTTCAACGGCCATGGTTAAACCGGAGAAGAGAGAGCATCCGCTGATGTTCGCGAATGCGAGTGCGAGGGAGCCGCAGAGAGAGTGGAGCCATTGATACCGGCCATGAAATACATAGAGACTAAGAAGCGAAAGTGCAGGAGGAGACCAATGATGACCAATGGGTAAGAGATTCTGGCGATTGAGATAGCTTCATTTGCTAAGAGAAATAGAGAGGAGCAAAGTTAGTTTTAAGTAAATGCAGTTTCTGGTGATGAGAGTTTTTTTGGAGTAAAGGTCTTGTAACTTTGTCTCTGACACCATTTGATTGACACATTTTTTGTTTTTTTTGTCAATATATGTGAGAGAGAGGAAGATACAGAGATGGAGGGAGAGAGAGAGGATTTATTTTTGGGTGTGAAGAAGATTGGTTAAACATTGGCTTTTTTTAACTTTTCAAGTCCATAGCAAAAAGAGAGTAACATATACCTCTCTTGTAAATTGAACAGTTGTGTAGTTGTTGTCAATTCTAGATATGACCAAAATGGAATCATAATCGTATTTCGGATCGTAACTGTACTGTTTTCAAACCGTAACCAGGCTGTAACCGTTAATCGTAAAAATATATTAGTTATGGTTAAAAAAAAATATTTTCCATAACCGTTAATTAACCGTAATCGTATCAAAACCGTTGGTTAACCGCAAGGTTAAAACAGTAAAAATTAACCGTAACCGTTTTAAAAATAAAATTATATATACTAATAATTAAAATTAGTTCTTTAAAATTAAAAATTCAAATAAAAATTATGTATAATCAATTTACCAATATCAAATGCAAATCTAAAAAACAAGAAATATTAATTAAAACTTAAACATGCTAAACTAATTAATATTTTTTCTAACAAATACAAATAATATTTTAACAAAACAGTTTTATGATGAAATATATAAAATTAAAAGAAAATAAACAAATCGTGGAGTCATAGACAAGGTGGAATGAAAACTAGTTTATAAAATTAATAATTATTTAATTAGATCTCGTTATATTAACCGTTTATTATCATCAAGTAACCGTAACCATGTCTATTTTAACCGTATTAACCAGACCGTATTTAACCGTAACCGTTTTAACCGTATATTAAACGGTTAAGGTTAAGATTAAAAAAATTTCTAACTTTAACCGCATTAACCGTAACCGTGGTCATGCCTAGTCAATTCCATATGTTCCCTCAAAGAAATTTAACTCGCTTATGAAGAAAAAGGCAATAAAACAAACCATGGGATGACTAAGCACGATTACATTCGTTGGCATCTTCGATCAGTTAAGCACCAGATTTGGGAGTAGAGAAACAGAAAGCTAACGAATGAAGAGAGGAAAATTTGGACAAACCTGAACAACAGCTTTCTCACCATCAACTTGGAGAACTTGACCACTTCGTGTAGTTCCATCCCCAAGACGGATATTGACAGTTCTATACTCTGCGGTATAGATGATGAAGATTGGTATAGCAATAGATCACAATGTTAACACTGAGTAATAGAAGAAGCTCTTACCCATGCCAATCTCCCAGGTACCCTCCATTTCAAGGCTGTTCTCAGCAGCAACCATTTTCCAAACAAACAAGATATCAGCAAATCGACATAAATCTTAGGATTATAAAAGTATTAGCTCTCACCTTTCTGCTTTACTCGGTTCCGGATCTCCTCTCTCAATTAAGAGTTGTCGCATATATGGAGCAGTTGAAAGCAGCTTACATATTTTGTTAACGTGCCCCTTTGCTTTGACTGTGTGGAGAAGAGCTCCTATTTTGCAAGGACCGGATCATCTTTCCTTGGTAGCTGATGCGCGCCAAGTCTTGTATTTGCTTCGAAAGTCAATCACTCTGCCTCCGATTGGTCTCAGTCCCATGCAACTGTATCCATGGATTCTATGGCACCTTTGGACTGCAAGTCTTGGATTTGCTTCAAAAGAAATTTCCGAAGCTGCAAACGAGAGAGACAGAGAGAGGAACACAAAAGTGTCAAGCCATTGAACTTCAGAGGTTTGCAGAGAATAAAGAGTTCAGGTTGAGAGGAGAGAGGATACGAATTGTGTCATATAGTTCAAGCGTCTGTGAATTTCCCGGAGATCGTGTCTTTGATTGCGTCCTGAGATAAGCTGGTGTAAGAAAGATTGAGATCTGGAACAGAGTAAAGCAGAAAGGTATAGTCTTTGAATGCGTCCTGAGATAAGCTCTTAATGGGTGTAAGAAAGAGTGATCTGGAACAGAGTAAAGCAGAAACGTATAGTCTAAGCTGCATCGCGAAGAGAGGTAAGCGGATAAGAGGATGATAAGCCCGTGGATCGAACAGAAATAGAGATGAGAGATAGAAGAAATAAAGAAGAAGATCAGAAGAAATCGGGGAAGAAGATTAGCAGTTTCGAGTCGCTACACTCCAATTGATTGATCAGCAATCTGATCATGTTGACAAACAAAAAAGGCCATCGAATGAGATAAGTGTTTATTGGCCCATTTTTCCCAATCTTGGATCGTATCAGAGGACGTCGGTGAATCTCCCGCAGATGAATTCTTCGGCGGCCGCCTGATAGTAGTGGAATCAGATCTGAGGCAGAGCAAGAGAGAGAGAGAGAGAGAGGACGTAGGCACACAAACACGATCTCTATTTCGTTCAGAACACAAACACGATCTCTATTTCGTTAGGAACACAAACACGATCTCTATTTCGTTCGGAACACAAACACGATCTCTATTTCGTTCGGAATCCAAACACAATCTCTATTTCGTTCAGAATAACACAAACACGACTTGCGTTCTATCTGAACTCTAGATCTCTATCTGAATACAAAACACGGATCGATTTCACTAACCTGATTGGTCTGTTGTTGCATGTTCTCCACAAGCTTGATCAGAAACACATTCGTTTGCCTTCGAAAACTTTGACTATGAGTTTTTTTTTTAACATTCGTTTGGAAGAGTATATATATTCGATTGAGTGATTAGATTTCAGGATAATGGAAATCCAAATTAGATTTCTTTCCTTTTTCCTTCGCTTACCGAAAGTTTTTGGAAGCAGACTAATGGCGGGCGAAAGTTTAGAGTTTTACTTTTTTTTTTTTTTGTGGGTGTCTCCAAACATTTCATCTTTAATAAAATTAGTGGCTATTAACTATTTTATCATTTTGAGTTTCGACACAGAAAATAACGATATAAGAGTGGGAATTCGGGAATATATGCAGCACTATCTCATGATTTAGTGCGCGCCAACTTAACGGTTTTTTAAAATTCTCGTTAGTTTTTTTTTTTTTAATATACGTATAATTTGATTATTAAGTATTTACCATTTTGAGTATAGTGATATAAAAAATAAATATTCAAGAGTCGGAATTTGGGAACATTAAATGATATGATGCAATTATATTTCATTATCCAGTGCGCGCCAATTTAACAGCATTTTTATCATTTAAATTCTCTTTGATTTTAGACTTTTTAAAAAAATTCAAGTGTAATTCTATTGTTAAGTATTTACCAATTCAGATATCGAGTCAATAAATAATGATCAAGAGTCTGTATTTGAGAACATATAATTATATGACGCATTCTCATCTCAAGATCTAATGTGTGCCAATTTAACGGTTTTTGCTATCATTTAAATTCTCGTTAGTTTTGGATTTTTTTATATTATATTTCAAGTATACTTTTAATATTTTTTTATTTACCGTTTTGGGGTATCGAGATATGAATCAACTATCTATGAGTCGGAATTAGGGAACATGCAAGTATATGGTGCAGTCGTATGTTATGATCTAAGTGCGCACCAATTTAACGGCTTCTTATATCATTTATATTCTTGTTGGCTTTTTAACGGCGCCAACTTAACGGTTTTTTTTGAAATTCTCGTTAGTCTTGTTTTTTTTAATACACGTATAATTTTATTATTCAATATTTACCATTTTGAGTATAGTGATATAAGAAATAAAGATCCGAGACTTGGAATTTGAGAACATAAAATTATATGATGCAATCATATTTCATGATCCAGTACGCACCAAATTAACGGTTCTTCTACCACTTAAAATTATTTTTGGTTTTAGACTTTAAAAAAAAAATCAAGTGTAATTCTATTGTTAAGTATTTACCAATTCAGGTATCGAGACAAGAAATAACAATCCAAGAGTCGCTATTTGAAAACATGTATATTTTATGATAATTCTCATCTAACGATCTAGTGCGCGCCAATTTAACTGTTTTCCTATCATTTAAATTCACGTTAGTCTTGTATTTTTTTGTCTTATATTTCAAGTATATTTTTAATATTTTGTATTTACCGTTTTGGGGTATCAAGACAGGAAACAACTCTCTAATAGTCAGAATTAGGGAACATGCAAGTATATGGTGCAATCGTATCTTAATATCTAGTGCGCGACAACTTAACGGCTTTTTATATCGTTTATTCTTGTTGGTTTTGGAATTTCTTAAATTTAAATACAATTATATTATTAATTATTTATTATTTTGGATATCAATATAGGAAATAACGAGCTAATGGTCAACATTTGGGAACAAAATAGGAAAAAATTAAATTAATTTTGACTAGTAGAAAAAATGTATACCAGTTTAGTTTTGAAACATGTTAAATGACATTCAAAATTAAATTTATAATTGTGTAAAAATATTTAAATTTAAAATATATCAAAAAAGGAGAAAAAGAAAATCAAAAGGACATAACTTAATTAAAAGGAATTAAAACATTTAGTAAATGTGTTACAATAATAACATTAAAACTGAAAATTAGGTTTGACACGTATAAATATTTTCCAAATTATATTTATACAAGTGTAAACATATTTATATTTAAAATTTATCAAAAAGGAAAAAAATAAAAACAAAAGGTTATAATTTTATTAAAAGGAAATAAAACATACAGATTATGGTATAATTAAGTCAGTAAAACATATAGTAACATATCTTATTATATAAAAATAATAAGATTGAGTGATTAGATTTTAGGATAAGGGAAATCCAAATTAGAAGTCTTTCCTTTTTCCTTTGCTTACCGAAAGTTTTTGGAAGCAGACTTTTTCTTCTTTTTATTTTTATTTTTATTTTTATTATTTTTTTGTCTCTCCAAACATTTCATCTTTAATAAACTTAGTGGCTATTAACTAATTTATTATTTTGAGTATCGACACAAAAAAGAATTTTTTAAGAGTCGGAATTCGGAAATATATAATTATCTGATGCAACCTTATCTCATGATTTAGTGCGCGCCAACTTAACAGTTATTTAAAATTTTCGTTAGTTTTTTTTAATATACCTATAACTTTATTATTAAGTATTTATTATTTTAAGTATAGTGATATAAGAAATAAAGATTCAAGAGTCGGAATTTGGGAAAATTAAATTATATGATGCAATTATATCTCATTATCCAGTGGGCGCCAATTTAACAGCTTTTTATCATTTAAATTCTCTTTGATTTTGGACTTTTTTTGTAAAATTCAAGTGTAATTCTATTCAGGTATCGAGACAAGAAATAATGATCAAGAGTCGGTGTTTGAGAACATATAATTATATGACGCATTCTCATCTCATGATCTAATACGCGCCAATTTAACGGTTTTTTCTATCATTTAAATTCTTGTTAATTTTGGATTTTTTTATTATATTTCAAGTATACTTTAAATATTCTGTATTTACCGTTTTGGGGTATCGAGATATGAAACAACTATCTATGAGTCGGAATTAGGGAACATGCAAGTATATGGTGCAATTGTATGTTACGATCTAGTGCACGACAATTTAACGGCTTCTTATATCATTTATATTCTTGTTGGCTTTTTAAAGGTGCCAACTTAACATGTTTTTTTGAAATTCTCGTTAGTCTTGTTTTTTTTAATATACGTATAATTTTATTATTCAGTATTTACCATTTTGAGTATAGTGATATAAGAAATAAAGATACGAGACTCGGAATTTGGAAAAATAAAATTATATGATGCAATCATATTTCATGATCCAGTTCGCACCAAATTAACGGTTCTTCTATCACTTAAAATTCTTTTTGGTTTTAGACTTTAAAAAAAAAAATCAAGTGTAATTCTATTGTTAAGTATTTACCAATTCAGGTATCGAGACAAGAAATAACAATCCAAGAGTCGCTATTTGAAAACATGTATATTATATGATAATTTTTATCTAATGATCTAGTGCGCGCCAATTTAATTGTTTTCCTATCATTTAAATTCTTGTTAGTTTTGGATTTTTTTGTATTATATTTCAAGTATATTTTTAATATTTTGTATTTACCGTTTTGGGGTATCGAGACATGAAACAACTCTCTAATAGTCAAAATTAGGGAACATGCAACTATATGGTGCAATCGTATGTTACGATCTAGTGCGCGACAACTTAACGGCTTTTTATATCATTTAAATTCTTGTTGGTTTTTGGATTTCTTAAATTTAAATGCAATTATATTATTAATTGTTTATCATTTTGGATATCAAAATAGGAAATAACGAGTTAATGGTCAACATTTAGGAACAAAATAGGAAAAAAGTAAATTAATTTTGACTAGTGGAAAAATGTATATCATTTTAGTTTTGAAACATGTTAAATGACTTTCCAAATTAAATTTATAATTGTGTAAAAAGATTTAAATTTAAAATTTATCAAAAAAAGAAAAAAGAAAATCAAAAGGATATAGCTTAATCAAAGGAATTAAAACATTTAGTAAATTATATTATTATATATAAAATATATAATCTCATACATAAACGGCAATTTTTTTTTTTTAAAGTAAAAACTATGTAAGAAAACAGTAAAAACTATTTTTAAATTATTAGAAATAAAAATAAAAAAGGAAAATCTGCATAAAGCTTAAAATAATTTTTTTGACATGTGTTACAATAATAAGATTAAAACTGAAAATTAGGTTTGACACGTATAAATATTTTCAAAATTATATTTATACAAGTGTAAACAGATTTATATTTAAAATTTATCAAAAAGGAAAAAAAGAAAAACAAAAGGTTATAATTTTATAAGGAAATAAAACATACAGATTATGGCATAATTAAGTCAGTAAAACATATAGTAACATATCTTATTATATAAATATATATATATATATATATATATATATATATATATATATATATATATAATATCATATAAAATGGAAAAAATTAAAAACTAGAACTATGAAAGAAAAAAATGTAAAATGTATGTTTTGAAATATTAAAAACGAAAATAAAATAAAAAGGCAAATCATTGCGAAGCTAAAATATAAATTTTGGCACATGTAAAAAGAATAAGATTAAAAAAAAATGAAAAATATCAATTCATTTTGAGGTTGACAGCAAGTTTGAGCTCTCTATTTCTCCGGTCTCACAGATGATTGTGAATGTCCCTGAATATTGTCGAGATCTCCCTATTTATAAGGTATTGAGTCGGTCAAAACGGGATATTTTCCTTTTCCCAACTCGAACAGAAAAAGAAGATTTCCTAAAATCCCTCTGAGATCGAAAAATATTTTGCAAATTTCGGAGGTCGGTTTCGTCATGACGAGTTGGGACTTAATAGATTCAAAGGCCGGCAACCGCGATCATAGGCTTTCTTTCTCTAAATTAGATCAGTCGTAAACATGAATCAATTAAGCCGGTCTCAGTCCAAATCATGCTAAACCGGAGAGTGCTAAACTCACCTCTAACAATGCATTGATTCATTTTTGCATAAAATAATTTCTTATTTATTTTGCTGTTTAATTGCATTAAATATTATTCCATGAATTTTATATGATTTTGAATATTACTTAACATTATATAATGCATTATTGGGCTGAAAAGTAATCACAAAAAAATCTGTGTTATGATTTTCTTTTGATACAATTTAACAAAAACAGGGAGCGATGCCAAAAAGTTGATGTGGGTTTAAATGGTGACATAATTATGGAGACAATGAAACAATGCCAGAACTTATTCAAATAAAAATAAGAATAAATTCTATCTTTTATTTTTATTTTTTGGCTAAAGTCTTTATTGATTTTCAAAGTTATAGTCATCAATACTATAATAACACAAGTGCCTCTCAATGTGATGACACCTCAGCCTTTTTAAATTCTAAGAAACTGACACCTCATCAAAAAATTCAAAATGAAAGACCAATCAGAACATTTTAATTTTGACACATCACCTTAATGAATTGATAAAAACATAGTGAGGAAATATATCTAGCTAATATATTCACAATGAATCTTGTAGAACTATAGTCAAAATTCGAATTGAATTACTTTTCAAATTTGCAATATATGTGTAATAATTATTTTCTTTAACAATGACATTTTTTCAGTCAAGAGTAAGATTTTTTTTTCATTTGAATATAATTTTGGTAAGCAGATAAATGGTAAACTTTTTGACAATGCATCATGTGTAAAAAACCGGAATTGGCAAAATGAATAAAAAAAACTCATAAATAAATATATGTTTTATTTTTGTTTTAGTTACAAAGTTTCCGGCCTAATTTTATTTTCTCTCTATTTGGCCTTAAAAGCCAGAACCTTTTCAAACAAAACAAAAATAGAACATAGATTTATTTATAAGTTTTTCGGATTCATTTATTTTAACGCCAATTTCGCTTTATTAAACATGATGCATTGACAAAAAAATTACCATTTATCCGCTTACCAAAATTCTAGTTAAATAAAAAAAATATCTTATTCTTGACGAAAAAATGTCATTGTTGAAAAAAAACATTATTACACATATAATGCAAATTTGAAAAGTAATTCAACTCGAATTTGGACTACAATTTTACACGATTCATTGTGAATACATTAGGGGCATGTTCGTTTGCTCCATCTGGTATTTGCATCCAAATGCTTCATCCAGATGGTCCATCTGGATAATGCATCTGAATAATGTTCGTTTCCATTTTAGTTTGTTCATCTGGATAATGCATCTGAATGATGTTCATTTTCATTTTAGGTTGTTCATCTCGATAATGCATATGAATGAACATTTGTTTGTTTGGTTAAATTTACATCTCCATCTAGATGTTTTTAATAAGAAAATTACTAAGATCCCCATGCTTTAATTTAATCATATTTTTAATCTTAATCTTAACCATATTAATTTTAATTCTTGATTTACAACTATATAATTTTTAAATTATTATTTTTGACATTTATAAATTTCTATTTTCATGAAATATATTTTTTATAAGAAATTTCATCATAATTGATTAAAAACCTAGCAAATTAAAGCTTAGTTGGAATAGACGAAAGAAGTTCTTAAAATAGACAAGTAACGCATATATTTCTAGCAGAAAGTGGAGAGAGATCAAATAAATAAGGCATCATAACCACTTACAAACAAGTTTTTAATAGAAATCGCTTCAATGATCATCATCGTTAGATGAATCAATGCTTGAATCCCCCATTTGCTAGCTTACATCACTATAAGAAAACACCCGGAATTTCGACGGCATTTCCGACGGCTATAATCCGTCGGAAAATTCTGACGGAATACCGAGGGCATAATGAGGGCATACCGAGGGATTAATTTCCCTCGAAAATCCGTCGGAATTTTCCGACGGATTATAGCCGTCGGAAATCCCTCGAAAATTTCCGACGGATTTCCGAGGGAATATCGATGAACCTGAATTCCCTCGGAAATCCGTCGGAAATTTCCGAGGGATTTCCGACGGCGGATAATCCATCGGAAATCCCTCGAAAAATTCCGACAAATTTCCGACGGATTTCTATATATTCTCGCTTCGTAAATACTTCTCCCCTTGTATATACGTTTCTTGCTTTGTTTGTAAACGGTTTGGAATGTTTCCGTTGGATTACAATTGTTTTACAACTTTGTAAACATTCGTTGCCTTTTTTCACATGTCTTTGTTCATATAGCTAAGTTGTTCCAATGTTTAAGTCGTGTGTTTTTCTTTGGTACTTTGAAGATTCTTGTGTATAGTTGCAGAGAACAAACAAAAATTTCTCTATAAATACTCCTCCCCTCATTCACAACATTCACAAGAAAAAACAAACAAATTAAATTACACAATATGTCTTATTTTTGATCGTGGATGGACAAACCTCTTCGTGATCCCGTGACGGGGGAATTGACGGATGAGTTCGCACAGGGTGTGGAGGAGTTCATGAACTTTGCGTCAAACAATAGCATGACATCGGAATACGGTAAAATGTATTGTCCTTGTACTAAATGTCGGAATCATAGATTAGTCTCAGTTAGGGATGTAAGGAAGCACTTATATAGGAATGGATTTATGCCTGGTTACAAGATTTGGTATACCCACGGAGAAACCGATTCAATGGTGCAATACTATGGTAGCACATCAGATAGGTTTGGTAGTACTTCGGGTACTAGGTTAGAGGAACCAACACCGGAAGTAGATGTAAACGCAGGTTACACTCAGATGGTGAATGATGAGTTTCGTGAAAACATTGTATCGTATCATCATGTTGAGGATGGTAACAGGATAGAGGAACCAAATTCAGAAGCGCGGAAGTTTTTTGATATGCTAGATGCGTCAAAGCAGCCATTATACAAAGGATGTAGAGATGGAATATCGCCTCTTTCAAATGCAAGCAGGTTGATGACTATAAAGACGGATTTCAACTTGGCCGAAGATTGTGTTGATGCAATAGCTGATTTTGTGAGAGATGTCTTACCTGAAGATAATATTTCACTGGCTTCATACTACGAGATTCAGAAGCTTGTAGCTGGTCTTGGATTACCTTATCATATGATAGATGTGTGCATCGACAACTGTATGATCTACTGGAGAAATGATGAAAACCGGTTGAAGTGTCGTTTTTGTCACAAACCTCGCTATCAGGATACAGGAGGCAGAGTACGTGTTCCACATAAAAGGATGTGGTATCATCCCCTAGCTGATAGGTTGAAGAGGTTATATCTGAAACAACCGCTTCTTAAAATTTTTTTTTTTTTTTTTTTTTTTTTTTTTTTTATAAATTCCCGCAATAATTAAACAACGCAGTTACAAGAACAACCGAGTTCTACAGTTCATATCAACTAGCAGTTCTATACATCACAAGCAACCACAATAATAACAACAACAAAAAAGAAACCCCGGGTCCTAGTCATCCCCTCTTCACCGCCTTGATTCCACGATCACGCCTTATCTTTACCTGCATCGACAAAAGTGATGCATCAACATTTGGCTAACCAAATGCTGAGTGAGATTGATCATCCCAACAACAGGCTACCAATAAGCACAATAAAATCATACGAAGAATTAATTAACACAATTAAAAGAAATCCCAACACAATTAGCAATTAATCACCAAAATCAACAATTATTCACAATAATCAACAATTACTGCAATAATCAACAATTATTCACAAGAAGGAAATAACTCAACACAAACTTGCAATCAATCACGGTTAATCACAATTAACAGAACCACCCAACGCAAGCTTAACGATTCCGCCCCCTACAAGCTTTCACGAACCGCAACAACAACAAGGGGAACAACTCGAATCGCAAGCACAACAAGGAGAACAAGCTCGGCTCCACAACGAGAGACAAGCTCGGCCCCAAGAAACAAGAGACGAGCTCGGCTCAAACAACAAAAGACGAGCTCGGTTCGCGAAACCAACAACCAAGGAGACAAGCTTGGGTCACGAAATCCAACACCCAAAACCACCAGCAAGACTCGCGAACCCCACGCCCAAGGAGACAAGCAAGAAAAACGTGAATCCAACAACAAAAGAACAAGCTCACACAAGCTTAAATGCTAGCCTTTGGTCACAACTCACCTTAGACACGAATGAATCGAGCTCCGAACGACTTCCCGAGCTCAAGATCGACCTCCCAAGCTCACGCACAACCCAGGTCCGCCACCTCTTCTTCAAGCTTCGATCGATCTCGCAAGACCCAAGCTTCACCAAGATTTACCTCTCACTCACGCTCTCCTTCTCTCTCTCTCTCTCTCTCTCTCTCGCGACCAAACTCTCTCTCCCAAGCCTGGTTTCTTTTCACGCAAAGAGGAAGATAAGAGGAAGAAGATAAGAAGAAGAAGACAAGAGAAGAAAAGTCAACTTTGAGAAAAACCCCAAAACTTCCAATTCGGTTTATGACACCCCCGGAACAAACCCAAAACTTCCAATTCGGTTTGTGACACCCCCGGAACAAACCCAAATTAATTATTTCCCCCAATAATTAATTTCTCCAGATTTGTCTAAGGCTCAAAACCCGAAGGAAAATTCCGGAACAATTAAATCAATTAACTTAATTAATTTATTTTCCGGAACGCGGGCGTTACAATTCTCCCCCACTAACATAGATTCGTCCTCGAATCTTGGATACCGTTCATCTCCCATGAACCGTTCATGACCAATGAACCTTATCGTCGCAACGATTACACAACCTTTGGCCAAACCCGACCATCTCAATACTCACACGAGGTCCAATACCAACCTCCGAGGTCTCCCATTCAGTCTCTATGCTTATAACGCCGCGGCATCATATGTACTTATTGCTCACGCACCGGCTAACCCCATTACTCAAGACGCCGCAGCATCTCTGAGTTCCGAGCATCAGCCATATCCCGCAGGATATCCACCATACCATATCACCCAAGACACCGCAGCATCTCCGGGTTCTAGGTATATGCCGTACCACTCCACTCGGTAATATAACCTACAAGAGTCTCAATACCCCATACCACTCAATTCTAGGCAATATATCCCACGTCTGGGACATACTCCTTACGAATCCACGGTATCACGTATCACTCTAGGCTATAAATCTCCCGAGACTGGGTACATCGCCACTCACACTCCCAGGACACACAGTCCTGCGAGCTATCGGCACCGGAGGAACCAGTCCTCCCAACGAGCAATAAATCACATATCTCTAAGCATCTCGACTGAACTACCTCCCGTGGTACGTGTAAATCCTCGCAAGGCAACACCGGTATCACCCATATTCCATACCCGGAATATCTGCCGTGCATGACCAATAACCCGGCCATCGCACCTCCCTTGCGCACCTTCCAGTGTCGGCTTGCTTTAGAAAAACTTGTCAAGACAACTACGACTAGGCTACCTTTAACACCCAACAACCCTCTGCAGTAAGTCATCAATACAAACGTAATAAAACAAACAAGTACCATACGCCTGCAATCCGACCCACCACATAGAATCGCTAAGTGAAATAACCCGGTCTCATCTCTCGACTTATTTTCCCGAACAAGCTTAACTGAAACACGCAACGCTCACAACAGCAATAAGAACATATATCTTATTACTCTCTCGCATTAACGCTTCTTACCCCAAACGCAATGCGAAACCGTGACTCACAAGTCACCAATAAGAAATACTCATCTTAATACACATCATAATGTAACATCGTTCTACACAACGGCAATACAAAATGAAACATACATAGCACACAGCTATAACCGAAACTGGAACCTCTCGATGGAACTCAAGCCGCAGCTTGCTTCTGGAACCACTTCTGGAACCTCGCTTCCATCCTAGCCTCTGGCTCCCAAGTTTCCTCCTGAACACCGCCACAGTCCCACAGAACTCGCATCATCGGAATCTTCTTCCGACGAAGCTCCTTGACCCTCCGCTCGAGAACTCTCAAAGGTCTCGCCTCAACGGTCATATTGGGCTGGAGATCTGGCGGAATCTCAGCCAATACCTCGTCACCCCTATGCAAACACTTCTTCAGCATCGACACATGGAACACCTTATGAAAAGCTTGCATAACCGCGGGTAACTCCAACCGATACGCTACCGGTCCAACACGCTCTACAATCCGGAACGGTCCCATATACCTCGGACTCAACTTAGTCGCAACAATGGACCTGTTCGGACCTCTCAGCAAAGCCATCTTGAGATACACACTATCCCCCACCTCGAACACAAGCTCTTTCCGCCTCTTATCAGCATAACTCTTTTGCCGATCCTGGGCCTCTTTCATGTTCAGCTTCAAAACCCGGATCTTCTCCGTAGTTTCCTGAACAAAACTCGCACCCAAAGTGCTCCTCTCCCCCACTTGAGTCCAACACAAGGGGGTACGACAGGGCCTCCCATACAGAGCCTCATATGGAGCCATGCCAATACTCGCCTGGTAACTATTGTTATACGCAAACTCAACCAAGCTCAAGTGATCCACCCAATGACCACCCCAATCCAGCACGCACATCCTCAACAAATCTTCCAAAGTCTGAATGGTCCGCTCGGACTGCCCATCTGTCTGAGGATGATACGCCGTGCTCAAGTGCACCTTCGTGCCCATCTCTGCCTGAAACGCCTTCCAGAACTCCGATGTGAACTTAGGGTCCCGGTCCGAAACGATACTCACCGGTACTCCATACAGTCTCACAATCTCCTGCACGTACTTCCTAGCCAAAACTGCCGCCCCATCGGTCTTCTTAATGGCCAGAAAACGCGCACACTTGGTCAATCGATCGACGATGACCCAAATAGCATCCTTGGTCCGAGAAACTGGTAATCCCACCACGAAATCCATCGTGATCATATCCCACTTCCACTCTGGAATGGGTAAACTCCGTAACAAACCACTCGGGACCTGGTGCTCCGCCTTCACTAACTGGCACACGTTGCACGAAGCAACCCAGTTAGCCACATCCTTCTTCATCCCGACCCAATGATAATAGCGCTTGAGATCGCGGTACATCTTAGTCGCTCCGGGATGAATCGCAAACATACTCGAATGAGCCTCGCTCAGGATCTCTCGCCGCAAATCCTCATCCAAAGGTACGCATACCCTCCCACTAACAAGGATAGTGCCGTTCGCAGATACCTGATACTCAGAACCCTCTGCTTTTGAAGCCTTAACCAAACCCTCATCTTTTCCCTGAGCCACCCGAACCCTGCTCAAAAGATCCGCCTGGTTAGCCGCCTCTAAGCCCAAAGGTTCCTGAGATACAACACATAAGCGCAATGTGCTAATCTCGCTCACCAAGGACTCTACCTCGAGCTCCCGAGCCAAAGCCACCCGCTTCCGACTCAACGCATCCGCAACCAGATTAGCCTTACCAGGATGGTAAGCTATCTCCAGATCATAGTCGGCCACTAGCTCCATCCAGCGCCTCTGCCTCAAATTCAAATCAGGCTGAGTGAAAATGTACTTCAAGCTCTTATGATCTGTGAACACCTGCACCTTTCCGCCATAAAGATAAGATCTCCAAATCTTTAATGCAAAAACCACTGCAGCCATCTCCAAGTCATGGGTAGGGTAGTTGCCCTCATGCTTCCGCAGCTGCCGCGAAGCATAGGCAATAACCTTCCCCCGCTGCATCAACACACAACCCAGACCCACTCCCGACGCATCGGTGTACACCACGTAAGGCTCACCCGACTCAGGCAACGCCAATACTGGAGTACTAGACAACATGGCCTTCAGCCCTGCGAAACTCCTCTCACACTCTGAGGACCACACGAAAGGAACATCCTTCCCTGTTAGCTTCGTCATAGGCTTAGCCAAACTCGCAAAACCCTTGACGAACCGCCGATAATACCCTGCCAACCCAAGAAAACTCCGAATCTCAGTGGCATTCCTTGGACTCGGCCAAGTACTAATGGCCTGGATCTTCCCTGGATCTACCGACACTCCCTCCGCAGAGACAATGTGACCCAGAAAACCGATCTCCCGCTGCCAGAAGCTACACTTGCTCAACTTAGCAAATAACTTCTGTTCCCGCAGCCTCGAAAGAACCACACGCAGATGCACCTCATGCTCCTCCCGGCTCCTCGAATACACCAAGATGTCATCGATAAAGATGATCACGAACTCATCTAGATACTCCTGGAAAACGCTGTTCATCAATCTCATAAATGCAGCCGGTGCATTAGTCAACCCAAATGGCATCACCACAAACTCGTAGTGACCATAACGAGAGCTGAAAGCCGTCTTCCGGATATCTGCCTCATCGATGGGAATCTGATGATAACCCGACGCCAAGTCAATCTTGGAGAACCAAGTAGCCCCTCTCAACTGATCCAACAGCTCATCAATCCGCGGAAGAGGATACCTGTTCTTCACTGTGACCCGGTTAAGTCCCCGGTAGTCGATACACAACCGAAAACTCCCGTCCTTCTTCTTCACGAACAACACTGGCGCTCCCCACGGCGAAGAACTCGGACGAATAAATCCCTTACTCAACAACTCCTCCAGCTGCTTCTTCAGCTCTGCCATCTCTGCGGGAGCCATCCTATAAGGAGCCCTGGATATCGGTGCCGTCCCCGGTTCCAACTCGATCGTGAAAGGATCCGACCTAGATGGTGGCAACCCCTGCAACGACTGGAACACATCCTGGAACTCACGAACCACGCGAATATCCTGAACCCTAGCCTCTCCGACGGCCTCCGGCAATGAAATGGTAGCCAAATACGCCTCGCAACCTCTCTCGATCAGACGCTCCGCGTGCACGACCGAGATCACGAGACTCCCGGAAGTCGGTCTCACACCCTGATACACCAACTTCCCTTTCCCCTGGTCGAACTCAACTCGCCCTCGGTGACAGTCCAGATGCGCCCTGAACTTCCCGAGCCAATCCATGCCCAAGATGACATCGTACAGCTCCACTGAGCAGATAATCAAATCGGCAGCCATGGACTCTCCTGCTACCTGAACATCCACGTCTCGCACCCGACCGTGAATCTTCAGGAGCTTCCCTCCGGCGACCTCCACGAAACCCAAACTCACACCGGGCTCGCTCCGGAGATTAGCCTTCTCGGCCAACTCCGGGGAAACGAAGCAATGCGATGCTCCTGTGTCAAACAACACATGACACTCCACACCTCCAACACACAAGGTCCCTGCACATATACATGTGCCGAGAACCTTAACACCCCGACGAGCACGACATTCCCCAACACAAAAATTAAACTTAGATGAGTCTAAGAAAATACCTGTGATCGGCCTGGAACTCGGCTCGCCGGTCTCGGTGATAGAGTACACTCGAGGCGCTGCTGCCACCTGCCTGAGAGGCTGCACTACCGAGGTCTCCCTCTGCCGCAACTGGGGACACTGAGGCCTGATGTGCCCCGCCTCCTTGCAGTGATAGCACACTCGAGTATCCACTCGCGCTCCGCCCTTCTGAGGACAGCTCGCCACTCGGTGATCCATGCTCCCGCAACCAAAGCAACCCGGACCACCCCGACTACTACTCGAAGCGCTCTCCCGCTTCCGCTTCTGTCCGTGCGTCGGCTTACTACTGCCTCTGCTCGAACCGGACTGCGGCTGTACCGATCTCGCCTGAGAACGCGGTGTAGCCACCAACACCTCGTCCTTCAGACCCTCCTCAAGCAGAGCTGCAGTCTCTACCAACTCATCAACCGTGCGAAAGGACCTCACCATGCAACGGTTCCTCAAGTCAACCCGAAGACCCATCAAGAATCTCTGCACACGGGCCGACTCACTCTCACCCGCTCGTCTAACAAAAGACCCGAGCCGGACGAACTCCACCTCGTACTCGCGTACCGACCGATCCCCCTGAGTCAAACTCGCAAGCCTCGCCCCTAACCGGTGGAACGCCTCCTGAGGAAAGAACTTGGAGTTAAACTCCTCCACAAAATCCGCCCAAGCCATCGCGGCCTGCGCTCTCCGTGCTGCCACACCCCTCCACCAGAGATGCGCATCACCCTCCAGAAAATGGACCGCAATGTCCACCTGGTATCCCGCAGGACACCTACTCGAGAGGAAATTCCTCTCTATCCTCCTCAGCCACGCATCAGCGTCCTCAGGATTAGCACCTCCAGAAAAGAATCCCGTGCCAATCTTCAGCATCTGCTCCATCATCCTCAGATAGGATGGAAGCTCCTCAGCAACCGCAGCTGCCGCCTGAGGCTGAGCCTCCACCACTACCGGAGCCACAGGAGCCTGAGCCGGTACCCTCTCTGGTAACCGCTCCAACAACCTCGCCAGCAGATCCGCTATGCGATCATCTCGGGCACGAGCATCACCCGCTGCTACACCCGCAGCACCCGCTGGAACACCAGCCACACTGACGCTCGCGCCAGTCCCAACGGCACTCACTCCGGCCGCACCCTCGGACCCAACCTGACTCGCACGCGAATCCTCGACATGCTCCGCCGGCACACGGCCACGACCTCTACCACGGCCACGACCCCTACCACGCCCTCTAGCCATCTGCACACGTGCAGAAGCACAAGCTAAGAAAACTAGAAACAATCATCACAATAAAGATACTCACCGTGGAATCTCACAAGGCTCGAAGAGGATGATTCTAAGACCCCCACACAATACCCAATTAATTCTAGAACCACCTAGGCTCCTAGAATCGTAAGGGCTCTGATACCAAAATGAAACAACCGCTTCTTAAAATTTTTTTTTTTTTTTTTTTTTTTTTTTTTTTATAAATTCCCGCAATAATTAAACAACGCAGTTACAAGAACAACCGAGTTCTACAGTTCATATCAACTAGCAGTTCTATACATCACAAGCAACCACAATAATAACAACAACAAAAAAGAAACCCCGGGTCCTAGTCATCCCCTCTTCACCGCCTTGATTCCACGATCACGCCTTATCTTTACCTGCATCGACAAAAGTGATGCATCAACATTTGGCTAACCAAATGCTGAGTGAGATTGATCATCCCAACAACAGGCTACCAATAAGCACAATAAAATCATACGAAGAATTAATTAACACAATTAAAAGAAATCCCAACACAATTAGCAATTAATCACCAAAATCAACAATTATTCACAATAATCAACAATTACTGCAATAATCAACAATTATTCACAAGAAGGAAATAACTCAACACAAACTTGCAATCAATCACGGTTAATCACAATTAACAGAACCACCCAACGCAAGCTTAACGATTCCGCCCCCTACAAGCTTTCACGAACCGCAACAACAACAAGGGGAACAACTCGAATCGCAAGCACAACAAGGAGAACAAGCTCGGCTCCACAACGAGAGACAAGCTCGGCCCCAAGAAACAAGAGACGAGCTCGGCTCAAACAACAAAAGACGAGCTCGGTTCGCGAAACCAACAACCAAGGAGACAAGCTTGGGTCACGAAATCCAACACCCAAAACCACCAGCAAGACTCGCGAACCCCACGCCCAAGGAGACAAGCAAGAAAAACGTGAATCCAACAACAAAAGAACAAGCTCACACAAGCTTAAATGCTAGCCTTTGGTCACAACTCACCTTAGACACGAATGAATCGAGCTCCGAACGACTTCCCGAGCTCAAGATCGACCTCCCAAGCTCACGCACAACCCAGGTCCGCCACCTCTTCTTCAAGCTTCGATCGATCTCGCAAGACCCAAGCTTCACCAAGATTTACCTCTCACTCACGCTCTCCTTCTCTCTCTCTCTCTCTCTCTCTCTCGCGACCAAACTCTCTCTCCCAAGCCTGGTTTCTTTTCACGCAAAGAGGAAGATAAGAGGAAGAAGATAAGAAGAAGAAGACAAGAGAAGAAAAGTCAACTTTGAGAAAAACCCCAAAACTTCCAATTCGGTTTATGACACCCCCGGAACAAACCCAAAACTTCCAATTCGGTTTGTGACACCCCCGGAACAAACCCAAATTAATTATTTCCCCCAATAATTAATTTCTCCAGATTTGTCTAAGGCTCAAAACCCGAAGGAAAATTCCGGAACAATTAAATCAATTAACTTAATTAATTTATTTTCCGGAACGCGGGCGTTACAATATCAATCCCAGCGCACGGCATGGCCTATGAGATGGCATGCAGAACATAACTCAGCTGGAGAGATAGCGTATCCTTCAGATGCAGAAGCATGGAAACATTTTCTAGAGGTTTATCATAGTTTTGTGTGTGAGCCAAGGAACGTATACCTGGGGTTATCTACGGATGGATTCAACCCATTTGGAAAGTATGGGAGGAAATATTCGTTGTGGCCAGTAATCGTCACACCGTACAATTTACCGCCATCTATGTGCATGAAACGAGAGTTTTTATTCCTCACGATCCTCGTCCCAGGTCCTGAGCATCCTAAGAGATCGCTTGATATTTTCTTACAGCCATTAATTTATGATTTGAAAATGTTGTGGAAAGATGGTGTTGAAGCGTTCGATGTTTCCCTGCAACAGAATTTTATGATGCGTGCGGTACTTATGTGGACCATAAGTGATTTCCCAGCATACGGTATGCTATCTGGATGGTCGACGCATGGAAGGTTGGCGTGTCCATATTGTCAAGATAACACTGATGCGTTCCAATTGAAGAACGGACGTAAGACTTCTTAGTTCGATTGTCATCGACGATTTCTACCGCATGATCCTCCATATCGTCGGAGCACAACATTGTTTAGAAAGAACAAAAAAGTTTTCGATGGTCCACCTCCTGAGGTAGATGGGAATTATATTATGAATCAGTTAAGAGATTTTGGTGCCGAGAAGACAGTTTCATGCGGGGGTAATGAGCATTATCCCGTTGACGGTTGTAGTGAGTACCACAATTGGCACAAGAAGAGTATTTTCTGGGATTTGCCATATTGGAAAGACCATTTGCTGCGCCATAATCTAGATGTGATGCACATTGAAAAGAACTTTTTCGACAACATCATGAATACTGTTCTAAATGTGCAAGGAAAGACGAAAGATAATTTGAAGGCCAGATTGGACTTGCCAGATATTTGTTCCCGTAAGGAGTTGCATGTAATGGCGAACGAGAAATCACATCCCCCTGTTTTCCGGATGGATGGGTCTTCAAAGGAGGAGTTCTTTGATTGGATTAAGCACGGTGTCAAATTACCAGACGGATACGCATCTAACCTTCGTAATTGCGTCGATAGTTCAGAAGGGAAGTTTTCTGGGATGAAGAGTCATGATTGTCATGTTGTCATGCAACGCCTCCTTCCATTTGCATTTGAATGTCTTCTTCTTATAAACGTCCATGGAGCTATTGCATGTTTACATACATTTACACTATTACGTATGGTGATTTTATATTTGTGATTATTAAACGGAAGTTATTTAATTTTGTATGTGTGCTATATATATATATGCAGGGATCGGTGCTTTCTTCCGGGATCTATTCACGAGATCACTTACATCAACCAGAATCCGAAATCTAGGGAAAAACATCCCGGTTCTCCTTTGCAACCTCGAGAAAATATTTCCTCCTGCCTTTTTTGATGTTATGGAACATCTTCCTATTCATCTCCCTCGAGAAGAAGCACTTGGTGGGCCTGTTCAATACCGATGGATGTACCCTTTTGAGCGGTATATGTTCCACCTAAAGAAGAAGGTGAAAAATCTTTCTAGAGTCGAGGGTTCTATTGTCGCACAGAGCATTAATGAAGAAACTTCCAACTTTGCTAACTACTACTTCCCAGCGCAAGTCCAAACAAAAAGTAGACACCCCGCACGTCATGATGATAGAGGGAACATAGTTATTTATCCTGTCTATGTTCCCGATATATTTACTCAGATTGGATGACTAAGTGGAAAAAGGAAGGATCAGCGACTATTAGAGGAGGAGCAAAGGCACTTGTGTATGTATATTCTGACAAACTGCGATGACGTTTTAGAATATGAGAGGTACCTAATTAAATGTTATTTTTTATTGGTTAATGTTATTATAATTTTCTAATGCATTTGTTCATGCACAGGATGTTCATGACCCAAATACGCGAATGGTATCCAAATTACACAGAGGATGAGCTTGATGTCGTCAAGCAGAATGACTTTGGTGATTGGTTGAAATATCATGTAAGTGATAAATGATGATTTATTATTATATATTTAAATTCGAATAATAATTTTTATATATAAACATTGTGTCGATTATTGTCCACTTGAAATTTTAACAGGTTCGTCAGATGACTGCTCTCGGTAATGAGTTTCTGACCTGGTTAGTTGAGATGATGAAAGGCCCGACGTTTATTGCAAAGTTTTATCCGATGTATTGCACCCAAGGGTATGCTTTTAAGGCTCATCGGGAAGGAAGCTCAAAGACAACTTGTAATTCTGGTATATCAACTCAATCTAGAGAAGTTGTGTACTACGGTGTCCTCCGCGAAATATTGGAGGTCCATTATTCGGAGATGCTCGACTTGAGGTGCATTGCTTTATATTGTGATTGGTATAATCCAGTAGGAGGTCTACGCCAGGACGCATTTGGTGTTACATCTGTCCACTCTCGAAGGCGACTTCAAAAATATGATCCTTTCATTCTTGCTTCACAAGCGGATCAGGTTTCCTACATTCGATACCCCCAGGTTAGGAACATGCAAGACCCTTGGATTATTGTTACGTCGATACACCCAAGGAGAAGAGATTATGGTGTGGCAGAGCACGACCCTTTGCAGGTTCCGGCAATAGGTAACTTAGGTTCAATCGAGCATCCTCTTGAAGTTGATCTCGTGGTTGATTTCACCATGGACGGGAATTACGAGGTCTTTGAGGATTCAGAGGAAGAGATCGGCGAATTTGACGAGCACTCTGATTCAGCTACGTCAGATTATTCAACGGATTCCGAATAATGAATTTTATATAATATATTGTATTTATCTATCATGTTTTAACCTTTTTATGAAATAAAAACGTAGCTTTCTTCATCTAAATTAAACATAAATATAGTAAAGTGTAACGCAGTATCTTCTAACCGTAAATCCCCCCGGCTAACCGTAAATTCCTCAAGCTAAAACCGTAAATTCCTCAAGCTAAAACTGTAATTCCCCCCCCCCCCCCCCGCTAAAACGGTAAATCCCCCCGGATTCATTCATTTTAAGTTTAATTTCCGAGGGATTTCCGGAGGGATTTCCAATTTTTAGTTTTAGCCGAGAGAATTTTCGGTCCTCGGTTAAAATCAAAAACCCCCCGGCCAAACAGTTTTAGCCGGGGGAATCAGTTTCTCTCGGCTAAAATCATAATCCGTCAAAAATCCTTCGGAAATTTCCGAGGGATTTCCAACGGATTACGGTTTTAGCCGAGGAAATCTTATTCCCCTGGCTAAAACATATACCGGGCAAGCTTTAGCCGGGGGAATCATATTTTCTAGGCTAAAACCGTAATCCGTCCGAAATCCCTCGGAAATCCGTCGGATTTTTCCGAGGAATTTTCGACGGATGCTAGTATTTTTGGTTTTAGCCGAGGCATTTACCAAGCCGTCTCGGCCAAAACTGAAAATGCCTCGGCTAAACCCGAAAATACTAGCATCCGTCGGAAATCCGTCAAAAATTTCTGACGGATTTCCGACGGATGCTAGTATTTTCGGTTTTAGCCGAGGCATTTACCAAGTTTTATACTTAGCATTTTACAAAATATCATAGGCCGTCGGAAATCCGTCGGAAATTTCCGACGGATTTCCGACGGTTTAGGGTATTAAACCTCTAATTTACAAGATTTTGAACACACTTGGTCTTCATATGTGTAGAAGTAACAAATCTAAACTACTTTCTGTAAAACAATTCTAAGAATCAAACATTTTAAAGTTTTTAATTGAAACCGAAGCAATCCCGTACATGTCCTTAGATGTTCTATGTGTTTTTATGAATGCTTGATATCGTTCATCGATCAATTTTTACAAAATCGTATATAACTTGTTCTGATTGGTTTTCAAAAGTTTTTCTTATAAGTAAATACCACAAATGGTTATTAAACATGAAAATTTATCTAATTTTTCATTTTAAACCCTAAACCATAAATCCGTCGGAAATTTCGGACGGATTTCCGACGGCCTTTATAATTTTTTCCCAAGAAATTGAACTGCGTAACAAAAATCGTTGAAAATTGAAGCGGTTAATTTATTTCGATTTCCGACGGGAAACCGACGGGTCGGACCGTCGAAAACCACATAATTTAATTTCCAAAACCGATTCATCTCTTCATTCTCGTAACTCTCTCCTTCTCTCTTCAATCTTCTTCTCATAACTCTCTCCTTCTCTCTTCAATCTTCTTCACTCTTCTTCTTCTCTCTTATTCTTTTCTCTCATCTTCTTCTCTCATCTTCTTCTTCTCCCCTCTTCTTCTGGATCTCTTCTTCAATCTTCTTATTCTTCAGCCGCCTCGCCTCCGGAGCTCATCCTCGCCGCCGAAGTCTCCACCGCCAATACCCTATGTAAGACTTTTTTTTTTGTATTTAGATTTGTTGATGGATTTGCGTTTTTAGATTGTTGGTTGGTTTGATTTGGTGTTTGTGGTTTTAGATTTGGGTTGATTTAGATATAGATTGATATATTTCTTGAAAGTTTTGCATGTGGATTTAGATTAGGTTTTTAGCTTAGGTTATATATCTATAAATTTTAAAAAACGTTTTTGAAAATTATATATAAGAAAAACGTTTTTGAAAATTTATATATATGAAAATATTAATGAAAAACTTTTTATAAAATTTAGATATATGAAAAAACCTTTTTATATATATATGTATTTTATAAAACGTTTTTATATATAGTTATATATTAAAAACGTTTTTTTGTAATATTTATATATATATATATGTATATAAAACGTTTTATATATATAGTTATATATTAAAAACGTTTTTTGTAAATTTTTATATATATATAAAACTTTTTTATATAAATGTAAATTTTTTAAAAACTGTTTTATATAGTTATATATTAAAAACGTTTTTTGTAAATTTTTTATATATTTAATATGTATAGAAAACGTTTTTTATATAAATATAAATTTAAAAAAAAAGTTTTTTATATAGTTATATATTAAAAACGTTTTTTTGTAAAATTGATATATATATATATATATATATATTTAAGTATATAAAAAAATTTCAATACATATATATTTTAAAAACGTTTTTCTTAAATTTAATTTAGAAAAACTTTTTAACAAATTTTTATATATGTATTTATTTTTTTAAAACTTTTTTACAATTTTTTATATATGTATATTTTATAAGTGTTTTTAAAATTATTTATTTTATGTTTTTTTTAAAATGTATTGATTTTTTTTACAAAATATTTATGATTATTTTGATATTTTTTGAAATTATTCGGTTTTTATTGTTGTAGGTCTTACGGGCAATTCGCTAGTGACCGTGCCGGCGGTTCGAGGCAAGGATGGCAGAGGCCCGCTACCTCAAATCCGAACCCGGATATTGTCCCGCCTACGGCCCCCTCACCTACTCTCGATGAAGAGAGTGTAGGTCAACCGACGATCATGACCGTCGAGGAGCTCGTTCAACAACCGGGACGAGAATTACTCAAAGTTCTCGACCCGAAACGCAGCATCCCGAGATCTACTTGGTAATACTATGTCTTTTCTTAAATAATTTTTTTTTTGATTTATTATCGATTTTTAATTTGTTTTTTCATAGGTTTGGATTCTCCGGCAATGGCATTAGCAAGTCGGTTTTGAAGATGTTGCACAGCCTCCTCAAACACCCTTACCCGACATATGCCGATATGCCGTCGGACGAACAAGATATGTGGTTTCGTACCTTTGCGGTAAGTGATAATTTAATTACTTGTTTGTATTATATTTTGAGATTTTGTTAACAAAGTTTATTTCTATTTCTTTTGTAGCAAGAGTTTAATTGGAAGCCTACGCTCACGAAGATGGTCGAGGCAGAATTTCACAAGGAGGCTTCCCGGCAATTCTCTCGCGACATCTGCGATTGGAAGAAGGATTGGAAGAAGGGGAAAGATAAGCCGAAAGGCTTGAACGAGGATGTGTAAAAGGGGTACGAGCCGTACTGGCAATTGCCGAAAACCATAGCTGATTCTGAGACTCACACCAAGAACCGAAGGAGTCAACGGAACGGGAAGGGAGAAGCCGTTCACAACAACGGGGCAAAGAGCTACTTGACAACGACCGACGAAATGGTAAGTACTTTTTCGGTTTTTAGTTCATTTTTAATAAAAACGGTTTTCTTTAACCGTTTTATTTATTTCGTAGACGGAAGAATTGGGCGAAGAGCCCGTTCACCTTGCATTGATGGAGAGGACGCACACCAACAAGAAGACGGGCCAAATTCAAGATCGAGAAGTGAGGGAGTTCGTCGAAACCGTGAAGAGGGTGAAAGATGATTTGCTTACCCAGAGATCGCAGGACGATTACACCGGATCCAACGAAGTCACTCGGGCCGAGCTTAACGAGCTAGTCCTCGCGGTAAGTAAAACTTAGGATAATATTTATTTAGTTAATTATTTTTTAATTGAAAATCTAAAGTTTTTGAATTGTTTTTGTAGGAGGTACCGGTTAGGAAAGGTCGTCGGCCGGGGTTGGGTAAGGTTGCGACCCAATCCGCTTCTTCTTCGGCCGGTTTCTCGATGGATGAAGACCTTATCCGGCAAAACGAAGAGCTCACGGCGAAGGTCACGGTATTGGAGGACAAGCAAACGAAGTGGGCGGATTTCTTCAAGACGAAGTTCCCGGACATGCCGCCGGATCTATTTTGATTATGTTTTTTTATGTAATTTCAACTTTCTAAAACTTTTAAATATTTATGTTTTGTAAGATTTTATTTATATAATTAATTTTCGTTTTTTAAAATCATTTAATTAATATATAATTTAATTAATATATAATTTAATAAATATTAATTATATATATATATATATATATAATAAATATTAAAACAAAATTACAAAACATTAACGTCGGAAATTTCCGACGGCTTGAGAACCCAATCCGTCGAAAATCCGTCGGTAAATAATCTGTCGGAAATCCGTTGGTAAATAATCCGTCGGAAATCCGTCGGTAAATAATCCGTCGGTAACTAAGCCATCGGAAAGCAGTCGGTAAAAAAGCCGTCGGAGTGGATTCTCAAACCGTCGGAAATCCGTCGGAAATTCACCGTTGGAAATCCCTCAGATTATCGTCGGAATTATTTCCGACGGATAACTCGTCGGGAATCCGTCGGTAAATAGGCCGTCGGAAATCCCTCGGAAATTTTCGAGGGATTTCCGACGGATTTTCTTTTCCGACGAGATAGAACCGATGGGCAAAATCCGTCGGAAACCCGTCGGAAACGGCCATTTCCGATGGATTTCCGACGGATTTTGCCGTCGGTTCTAGCGTGTTTTCTTGTAGTGCATAGCTCGTTGTCTTTGAGTGCATCTGCATAACAAAACAAAACATACGCAACATTCAAGACATGAAAATGGAACTCGATATATCTTCTGAAATAATCTTCTTCACTGAACAATCCAAGAGAACATAAGCAATAAGGGATGCCTTAAATCCCTTTGAATGACACTAAACTCAGAGCAAAATGAAAGACACTAAACTCAAAGCCACAATGTCCCGAACATGAAACTAAAATCATTAAAGAAAAATAAAGACATAAAAAAATCTCTCATCTCACAGGAACAAATATCCAACGCAACATTAAGATCTCAGAAACCAAAATCTAAACTAGAAAACGCAGGAAGACAAATATCACATACCTGTTAATATGGAAGTCTAGTTCCTTTTAGCATCTCTATAATGATAGCATCACCCATAGCCTCCATCATTCTATCACTTATATGAACCGTACCGAAGACTTGTTCCATCAAATCCATGTTTGCCACTTTTTTATCTTTGATTTTCCTAGCTGAAAGAGTCGAAGAAGAGATGAAAATCATTTGACTGTCTCCAAAAGGCTAAAAAAATAGAAATTATTATATTCTTTTGACTGTCTCCAAAAGGCTAAAAAAATGGACAACACTCTCAAAAGATGAAAATCAGATGAGATAAAAAGCTGTTTTACAAATTATGATGACATGAGGATTAACTTGCAGGATAAAACTCAAACTATTTCGGACGAAACAAATTCAAGTTAATTCTTCATTCTCGCACTTCCCATCTCGGATTCTGACTAGCCTAAACTTATACACTTTGAAACCAGACTTCCCCATTTCAAGCCAGAAATCTGAAATATTATATAAACCATCGTATACGTAAACCTTTGTGATAAAAATGTTGTGATACTTAAATCCTCTAATTGATATATCATGGTTTTTACCCCTTTTAGACCATGATATAAGTCCGTTTTATAGAGTCTTTCTACTATTTTATAGTGTTTTAGAGTCTTTTACAGGTTTTAGCACGTTTGTAGCATAATTGGAGCTTTTTGGAGCATTTTGGATCAAAGCAGAAGTTCGTGTAGTTGAGTACCCGATTTGAAGCTTCGGTATCGATCGATACTGACTAGTATCGGTCGATACTCACTGCAGCAAGACACGAGTCGCAACTTATGAAGAGTTGAAGAATTGCAAAATGGCCTAAAAGACTTTATTATTTACAAGAAGGCCCAAAACGTGATTTAGGTTATTTAATAGGATTTTACAGCCACTTTCATGGCGATGCTTATTTTTATTTTGGTTTTGTGAGAAAGCTTTTGAAGGGAGACAAGTCTGAAACTCTGTTCGTCCGAGAGAAGATTTCGAACCCTCTTGTTACTCTTTCTATTTTATTTGATGATTTATTCAAACATGTTTATTGCTTCAATTTCCATGTCTGAGTAGATCTCTTGTTAGGTTTAGGGTTCTCATAAGAGTTTTCTCTGAATGCTAGGTTGATTAGTTGTTAGGATTCATTATCTGAATTAGTTCTTCGCCATAGGTTGTTTCCAAAGCTAATTCTGGATTGATCACCTAGAACTTAGATCTTAGGATAATTGATTAGGCACGAGAGTGCGATCAATTACCTGATAGAACCTAGGGTGAGCAAAATAACTATTCGCAAAGAGATTTGGTTTAGTTATTTTGTGAACAAATCAAAACTTGATCAAAAAGCTGGTTTAGACTTTAGGATTCGCAAAGAGATTTGGAATTCTAGGATTTAGACTTAGATAGTTTTCGCAACGAGAGTTGGTTAGCTATACTTTAGTGATTTGAGTTCAAGAACCGCGCTAAATCTGAATCATGTTAGTTAGTTTACTTGTATTCATTGATCTCCTGAGAAATACCCTGAACCTATCTTTCTCCCAATCAAATTTACAACCGTTTTAATTCACGTTCTGCTTTCAATTACATTGATCACTTAATTCTCATCCATATAATCTATTGTGTGTCTCTTTGAGTCTCTGTGGATTCGATCCCTAAGTATTACAATCGACAAAGCTTTAGTACTTTTAGGGTATTAATTTGAGCTTATCAAATTTGGCGGCGTTGTCGGGGACTCAATTCGCCATTAGATTTTTTGTTTGAGAAATTCGACTAAGTTCATCGGTATCGATCGATACAACTCAATGTCGGTCGATACTCATCGTTTTCTTTTTGTTGATATCGATCGACACCACCCAGTGTCGGTCGATACTCAACTTATTACCTTGTTACTTACGTTCTTGACTTTTGTTTTCAGGTGTATGCCTATTCGTGAAACAAGAGGGAACAAGAGCACTCAGCTAGTTGAACTGTCATTGGAGTAGCTAGCACTTGTGGAACGCACAAACAGAAGAGCAAAGAAGCCAGCAGAGATGAACAACAATCAAGTAGAGTTGGTTCGAGATGAGGCTGGTGCTTACAGAGACCAAGAGGGTCGATTGTGCAATGCGCAGGGGCAACGATTTGATGGAGAGGGGAACATCATCCCACCTGCTCCTGTTGTCGCTGGGAATGTTGTTGGGAATGCGAATGCAGGAATTCTGTGGTTAATCGTGGTAGAACGATTGGTGAGTGTAATATACCTGATCCGTTATATGCGAATCGATCAGCGATTCGTCCTCCTGCTTTTCAGAGGAATGATTTTGAGCTGAAGCTTGCATACTACACTCTTGTGGGTCAGCACCCTTTTCATGGTCTTTCCAATGAACATCTCATGGATCATATTGAGAGGTTCGAGGACTTGGTCACTAGCATCAAGAGTAATGGAGTGTCCTATGACTACCTCTTTTGCAAGCTCTTCCCATACTCTCTTGGGGGAGATGCGACTTACTGGCTGAAGCAGTTACCTCCTGGATCACTGACTACCTGGGAACATACCAAGACTGCTTTTCTGAACAACTTCTATGATGATGCACGATCTGAAGATCTTAGGAACAAGATCTCCCAGTTTTCTCAAGGCTGCTTGGATGAGATTCAGATCATACCAGAGAGATTGTCCACATCACGGATACTCTGATGTTCAGCTGATGGGGTTCTTCTTTAGAGGACTTGATTGGAGGTACCAGATGACCTTGGATGCTTCGAGCAATGGAAACTTCAACACCAGGTATCCTGAAGATGCTTATGTGTTGATTGAGAACTTGGCGTCTACCAATAGTACCAAGAATGCAGACTTTGAGCGCAAGAGGCAAGCTGGTAGCATGGACGGTTCACAGGTGGCTGATGTTCAGGCCAAGTTGGATTCCATGCACAGTCTTCTGATGGGCAAGACAACGAAGGCTTTTCACTTTGCTGAAGATGTTGAGGTATTCAATGAGGGTGAAATAGAGGATGTTAACTACATTGGTGGTTCTGGTTTTCAAGGTCAGAGAAATCAATTCAACAACAACAGAAACTTCAACAGCAACTCTCAGCAAGGAGGTTCGAATCAGTTTGGCCAAAAACCATCTCAGAACAGTGGGTACACCAGGAACTATGGAAACTCATTTTATCAACCTGTCCCTGCTAAGCTTCCAGATAGCAAGATTGAATCTATGTTTGAGCAGTTGGTTCAAGGACAACAGCAGCTCACAGTGAATCTAAATGGAAAGATAAATGCTGTGTACAAAGATCTGAGTGGAAGGATCGAGGCCCTCAGTACTCATCAGAAGATGCTGGAAACGCAAGTAACTCAGACTGCAGCAGCGATCAAGGGAAAGACGACTCAAGCACAGAACGAATACGTCAATGCAATCACCTTGAGAGGTGCAGGAAATCTCGAAAACCTTGTCGAAGGTGATTCCGAACCTGATTCGTCAGTATCGATCGAC
Source organism: Eutrema japonicum (assembly GCA_030161315.1). Taxonomy (NCBI): domain Eukaryota; kingdom Viridiplantae; phylum Streptophyta; class Magnoliopsida; order Brassicales; family Brassicaceae; genus Eutrema; species Eutrema japonicum. The sequence goes on from BSQW01000011.1 coordinate 49,901,664, forward strand.
ACTACTGCTGATATCGATCGATACCAACCTGAAGAACCGACACATGAGCCTTGTATCGATCGACACCCCCTCGCAGGCTGAACCAGAGATCGTGAAGAAACCGGAAATGGCTGAGGAACGTTTCTACAAGCCTAAGATACCATATCCTAGACCACCTAGACATCTCATGAAACCCATCACTGCAGAGAAGTTGCTAGCTTTTGAAAAGAAGGTCAGGAGGATTCCCCACACTATATCTTTTGAAGAAGCTTTTGAAAACCATCCTTTGGAGTGTTACTTCCAAAATTGCAGAGAAAGTGAGGAAGAGATTAAGGCACTCTTCATCAAGGCCAGAAGCACACCACCTCCACTGAAGCAGTTGACTAAGACGGAAGACCCAGGAAAATTTTCAGTTCCATGCTCTATTTCCGGAGTTGAATTCAAGGAATCTCTGGTTGATTCAGGGTCTAGCGTCAATGTCATGTCAAGGGAACTTGCAGAGAAGCTGAAAATCGATGACATAAGATCTACTCAGATGGCTCTCACATTCTTGAACTCTTCCACATCGGTTCCATACGATACAATCCCTGATTTGATGATTAAGGTAGGGGACTGTCTGGTTCCTACTGATTTTCAGGTTGTGGAGATGCATGCAAGATCTAGCACACCACTGATTATTGGAAGACCGTTCATGGCTACGGCTGGGCAGTTATGGACACGCCCAGTAAGAGAATCTCGTTCTCATACATTGAAGAACATGTCTCCTACGAAGCCATACCTTCTAGGAGAGCTCCCAAGCGGATCTCTTGCATCACCGTTGGTGTAGGAGAAACATTGATGGTTGATCTTTTGGACGATCCTTATGATGAGCCAACTGTCATATCATCACCAAGAAAGTCATCAAAAAGACTAAGGCAAAGAAAGAGGTGAAGAACAAGAGAGTCGAGAGTGCTACGCAGGTAACCTTAATCCCTCAGAAGTGTGATGGAGATTCGATCGAATATAAGGTGAAATGCAAAGGGACCTCAAGACCATTTTCTAAGGCTAGAATTCTTCTTACTCCGGAGCTGAAAGAGAAAGGACGAGAGGTTGTGGAAAACATGTTGAGCAGAACTCTGAAGCTGGAAATGTCAAGTTGTGGAGCCTGTTTTGCCGCAAGCTCTCCTTCTTATCTTGCCTGATCGTTCGTAAAGTCAAGCTCGTGACGTTAAACAAGCGCTGAGTGTGAGGTAACCCACTGGTAAGTCTGTACATATGATTCTTTTATTTTTCTAGTTTTGTTTTGTGTTTTGTTATGTCAGGTGAATCAGATTCGGAGGTCCCGTATCGATCGATACCACTTGGTATCGGTCGATACCCGTCATTAAACGTACACATGCTGGACCGAACTCCATGTGGCGAGCAATTCATTCCATACCCTCAGTATCGATCGACACCCACTGGTATCGATCGATACTCCACGCGCAGGTAAGTTTCCTATAAACCCTACGGTTTTTCCTTTTTTCTCCCACCGCCTCCATCGCTCGATACATATACCGAAAATCTCTCTCTCAAAACCACAAATCTTCGTTTCTCAACGGATCGAGTGATTTTTGAGTCTATTCTGCTCGGATTTTCGTCCTCTATCTCATTCTCTCACTCATTCTCACGATTTACAAGGTATGAAACACAAATTTTCATCTTTTCATTCCATGAACCAAGGTTGGATTTTTGACTTTTAGGCTGTTAGAACTAGTTTTGCTGGATGATGATCACTTGATTAGTGTGTTCTAGGCCTAGTCGAATCTTGCATTACACTTAATTACCCTTGGTTTGCACTTTTGGAGTTTTTGGATTGGTGTTCTTCGTGTGATGTCGGTCGATGCTCACTATTTCACTTGGCCGAGATTGATGTGTTTGAGAGAGATGTTGGATTTATGTTGTGTTTTGTGTTTGTTGATGATGCAGATGGCACCAAAGAAGAGAGCACACACTGATACCGCATCGAGCTCTAACCCACCTTAGAAAGAGTACCAGTTGGGTGCTCGAGTCGAGTTATTCCATAATGGGGTTTGGGCACTAGGATCGGTTATCGCTTGTCTTACCCAGAACCGCTACAAAGTTCAGACCGCCAATTCTACCGACTTTACATTGGCCTTCGGTACAAACTTACGCGATGCACCACCCGAGGCTCCTACACCTTCATCACCATTGCCTCGTCACGCAACAGTTCGTTTTCCTTGGCCTAAGATCAGTGAGAAGGCTAGGATACGTTTGAGGGATGATTACGAGGGTTCGGATAAGGAGATTACAGAGAGAAGAGCTTGCACCCATATGCCTATTTCCGAGGAGTGGGGCGATTATGACTCCATCTTCTACAACGCATGGCAGGAGGTTGACGTACGCCCCACTCGGTTTATTGATACGCATACTATGCAGCATTTGGGTTTTGACAGGGAGCTTGATGGACTGATCCACAAGATTGGATTGTGGACGATGCCTATGCGGCAGTTTGACTTGTACCCTGACTTGGTTCGCCAGTTTCTTGCTTCTGTCCGCGTCTACTACACTAGAGCACCTCCAGTGACTGCACAACAGGGTGTTCTGATTTTTCTGATTCGCGGTGTGCGGTATATGATATCTTTTCAGGAGCTCTGCGACATATATGGGTTTCACCGGGACTTTTCGAAGTGCGTGCTTCCTCGCAAGTTCTTGGATATCGAGGCATTCTGGTCTCACTTTGGGCATGGGGTCTATAACAGCAAGACCACTACATAGATGGACGTGCGCCATCCTGTCTTGCGCTGCCTTGTGCGGATCATGAGCAACACGTGGTTGTGTAAGATGGAACCAAACAAGATGAGAGTTGCTGAGCTGATTGTTCTGTCTATTGGGATTGGAGACCTCATTTCTGATGAGAAATATGAGTGGCCTGAGTTGGACCTCGCGGTTAACCTAGGTGCTGTATTCGCACATCACTTGGAGTCGCTGAAGGTTAAGCCTTTCACAGGACGTGGTAAGACTTCTAGGATTGCAGGACGCCCGAAGACCGAGACGGTGGGCAGTCTTCTCACTCCCATTTTCCTGCATTTAGGAATCAGCACCGCTAGTTGTTCGATCGTGACTTCCAGCGAGCTTATGGACGAGGCGCACTTGGAGCACCTGCGTTGGCTGAAGCCTCACCGGCGTTGGGTTTTTAGCACCTCTGTTGGGGACTATCTGGTTCAGCTCCCCAACACTGATCTGACAGACATAGGCGGTGACCCTGCTCAGCTGCTGTTCGCACCCTCTGATGATGACATGGAGCCTGCACCGGTCACTAGACGTCGAAGCTCTGCTACTAGAGCACAACCACCTGCACATGGCCCTGCTGGGGGTCAACCGCGACAAGAGCCATCTCCCATTGCTGCTGCGTTTTCTCTTCCTCCACCACCTGAGATGGAGATGGACCATTTTCAGAGATACGTAGTCACGAGTCTGCAGACGATCTGGACCGCGATTTCACGCTGCTGCTGCATGACTGACACGGACGCTGCTCCTTCGTCTCGACGTCCTGTTTCCTCCAGTTCACCGCGCACACCCACTGATGTTGGACCATCTGGTATTGTTGGCGATGACTCTGACGCCACTGAGGATGATTAGTCCTCTTTCTATATGATTATCACGTTTGTTGTTTCTTTTCCCTTTTCTTTTTATTTTCATTTGAACTTTTGTGTCTTTTATGCTTTTGGATTTGTGGATTTATGCTTCTATGATATTTTGTTGCACCTAACTTGTGTTTGAGTGGTCTAACAGTGCTTACATTTGACACATGGATCGTTTGACATATTTTTGGAGTTACATCTGACCTTAGACGTTGAAAACGAATTACATGTGTCGACCAATACATGGTATCGATCGATACCAAGTTGGGTGTCGGTCGACACTCGCACCCCATTTCGGTAATTTTTCATTTTTCAGAATTCTATTCTGTTCTTTTGTTTTCTTTCACTGACTCTAGGCTAGATAACATTGGGAACAGTGTTGTTCAAGTCTGGGGGAGGTAGTCGCTGACATTGTTTTTGTTTTTCTTAGAGTCAGTCGTTTTTGAGTCAAAATCTGTTTTATTGAGTCAAAACTTTATTGGAGACTGTGATCTTTTTCTTGAATCTATTGATCTGACCTTGCTTCTAAGTGACAATTGCTACATAATCAGTTACATATCGACTAATGAAAAATCCAAAGGCTGACTAGTTAACTAGAAGACGCTCATGTTTCCAGCAAAGTTATTTAAAGTCTGAGCCAAAATTTTGCACTTCATTGATGTGATTGATGTCCATAGAGCTTGATTCGTCATTCGTATCTGACAAAGGAACCCACGTGTTTAAAGTGATGGTATTTACGATGCATTAGAAGATGAAATGATTTTCTTCTGAGTAGAGGGTTAGGAAAATTTCCAGCGATCCCATTATTCTACTTCGTAGGGAATTATCACACAAAGGATTGGAAGCGAGGCTAGGATTTTCCTATGATGCCATTATTCGCCTACATCCTTTGATACATTGAGAGGGAAGAATCGGGGATTAGGTGGCAAACACCATCAATACTCGCGTCTCATACCTTGATGTGTATATGCAGATCTAAAAAAAAAGAGAGAAGAAAATATAATAAGAAATAAGTCTGGGGGAGAGAAAATAATACCAGAAAGTGTGAAATTGGATGGTTCATTGTCATGATATTGTATGGGAAAGAATCTAGAAGGTTCTTGGTATTAATCATAGCGATGAAACTGGCGAGGAAGGCTTGATTAAACGATGATGTGAGATAATGTGTGTAGTCTGGGAAGCTGCGAATGTCTACGGAGAAGTACATGGTGGTTAGATTTGAAACTGGTTATATGATATGTGGAGTACTAAGGAAAAGGGTCATTGCAGTGTTTCAAGAACAGGTGAGTCTCTATGTTTTCAAACCTCTTTCTCTGGTTTAGTCTTCTATTTGCTTGAGGGCAAGCAAAGGCTAAGTCTGGGGGAGTTGATATATCATGGTTTTTACCCATTTTAGGCCATGATATAAGTCCGTTTTATAGTCTTTCTACTATTTTGTAGTGTTTTAGAGTCTTTTACAGGTTTTAGCACGTTTGGAGCATAATTGGAGATATTGGAGCTTTTTGGAGCATTTTGGATCAAAGCAGAAGTTCGTGTAGCTGAGTACCCGATTTGAAGCTTCGGCATCGATCGATACTGACTAGTATCGGTCGATACTCACTGCAGCAAGACACGAGTCGCAGCTTATGAAGAGTTGAAGAATTGCAAAATGTCCCAGAAGACTTTATTATTTACAAAAAGCCCCAAAACGTGATTTAGGTTATTTAATAGGATTTTACAGCCACTTTCATGGCGATGCTTATTTTTATTTTGGTTTTGTGAGAGAGCTTTTGAAGGGAGACAAGTCTGAAACTATGTTCGTCCGAGAGAAGATTTCGAACCCTCTTGTTACTCTTTCTATTTTATTTGATGATTTATTCAAACATGTTTATTGCTTCAATTTCCATGTCTGAGTAGATCTCTTGTTAGGTTTAGGGTTCTCATAAGGGTTTTCTCTGTTGCTAAGTTGATTAGTTGTTAGGATTCATTATCTGAATTAGTTATTCGCCATAGGTTGTTTCCAAAGCTAAGTCTGGATTGATCACCTAGAACTTAGATCTTAGGATAATTGATTAGGCACGAGAGTGCGATTAATTACCTGATAGAACCTAGGGTGAGCAAAATAACTATTCGCAAAGAGATTTGGTTTAGTTGTTTTGTGAACAAATCAAACTTGATCTAAAAGCTGGTTTAGACTTTAGGATTCGCAAAGAGATTTAGAATTCTAGGATTTAGACTTAGATAGTTTTCGCAACGAGAGTTGGTTAGATATACTTTAGTGATTTGAGTTCAAGAACCGCGCTAAATCTGAATCATGTTAGTTAGTTTACTTGCATTCATTGATCTCCTAAGATATACCCTGAACCAATCTTTCTCCCAATCGAATTTACAACCGTTTTAATTCACGTTCTACTTTCAATTACATTGATCACTTAGCTTAATTCTCATCCATATAATCTATTGTGTGTCTCTTTGAGTCTCTGTAGATTCTATCCCTAAGTATTACAATCGACAAAGCTTTAGTACTTTTAGGGTATTAATTTGAGCTTATCACTAATCACCCATACCTCGATCCCGTAATTGAAACTTCTCTCCTTTGCTAGATTCCGACCTTCTAGCTTTTGGTGCCGACACTGCCTAAGTTTACGTATACGATGAGCATCATGTGGAGCTTCCTAAGCCTTGTTACTAGATGAAGCATCATGTGGAGCTTCCTAGGCCTTGTTCGTGTGATTGTTCAGAAGCTTCATCTAGGAACAAGGCCTAGGAAGCTCCACATGATGCTCATCGCATACGTAAACTTAGGCATTGTTGACACCAGAAGCTAGAAGGTGGGAATCTAGCAATGGAGAGAAGCGTCAATTATGGGATCGAGGTACATGTGATTAGAGTATTTAAGTATCACAACAGTATATTAGCACAAAGGTTTACGTATACGATGGTTTATATAAGATATCAGATTTCTGGTTTTGATACGGGGAAGTCTGGTTTCATAGTGTATAAGTTTAGGCTAGTTAGAATCTGAGATGGAAAGTGCGAGAATGAAGAATTAAGTTGACTTTGTTTCTTCCGAAATAGTTTGCCTTTTATCCTGCAAGTTGATCCTCATGTCATCATAATTTGTAAAACATCTTTTTTATCTAATCTGATTTTTATATTTTGAGAGTGTTGTCCATTTTTTTAGCCTTTGGGAGATAGTCAAAAGAATATAATAATTTCACTTTTGTTTTTAGCCTTTTCGAGACAGTCAAAAGACTTTCATCTCTTCTCCGACTCTTTCAGCTAGGAAAATCAAAGATAAACCAGTGGCAAACATGGATTTGAAGAAACAAGTCTTTGGTACGGTTCATATAAGTGAAAGAATGATGGAGGCTATGTATGATTCTGTCACTATAGAGATGGTAAAAGGAACTAGACTTCCATATTAAGAGGTATGTGATCTTTGTCTTCTTGCGTCTTCTAGTTTAGATTGTGGTTTATGAGATCTTAATGTTGCCTTAGATATTTTTTCCTGTAGATGAAAGATTTTTCTTATGTCCTTATGTTTCTTTAATGATTTTAGTATCATGTTCGAATCATTGTGGTTATGAGTTTAGTGTCTTCCATTTCCTCTGAGTTTAGTGTCATTCTCAGGGATTTAAGGCATCGCTTATTGCGTATGTATTATTGGATTGTTCAGTGAAGAAGAATATCTCAGAATATACATCGAGTTCCATTTTCATGTCTTGAGATATGCCTCTTTTATATATATATATTTTGTAGATGCACTCAACTACAACGAGCTATGTAAGCTAGCAAATGGGGGAATTCAAGCATTGGTTCATGTTGGAGGTGGGCCTAGCACCCCCAATTAGTTGAGCCCATCTTAGGAAAGGTCCCTCTTCAGCTCGGTCGCCGGCCTGAAAGCGCCGACCTACAAGGCCCCTCTTCAGCTCGGTCGCCGACCTGAAAGCGACGCCGACCTGAAAGGCCCCTCGTCAGCTCGGTCCCCGGTCTGACACTTCACCAAGGCAGGAATGTCAGAAGAGCAGAAGGCAAGTAGGAGTTGGTCGAACAGTGTATTGTCTGAGCAGGCGTATGGGCTGACCTCGACATCTCACCAACCTTGCAGACTTGACGAAGGAGAGGAAGGCACGTGGAGGAGAGTTGGTTAAACAGTGCACTGCTCTGCAACACGCCACGCCGAGCTCATCGTGACCTCTCTCCCCGAAAGCCGGAACACGCCTCCTAGGCCACCTTACCCGCGAAAGAGGCCGAAGACGCCACGTGGCCCCGAGATCCCGGGGAGCAGGAAGCCAACCCCGACTATATATACCCCTCAATGTCATTAATGACAGGGACTTTTGATTTGGGCCATTTTTGACCTACGACTAGCTACCCGACCTCTCTCTTTCTCTCTTTGTAACAAGGCAACATTTTAGAACGCCGAACTGGACGTCCTTCGGAACCAGTTCGTAATTCTAAAGTGTTCATTTCTCTCACCATCAATAAAAAGAAACACGGCCCCCGGCCTAGTCATCTTTCTCCCGGCCTGCTTTGATAGTGGTTAAACTGCTCTAATTAACGAAAATCTCACCTCTCATCTCCTAATCACTCTTTAAACGTACTTAGTGATCCCCGGGATCAACAATTGGCGCTAGAAGGAGGGGCTCAAGAGATTCTTCTATACGCAAGGAGCAGTTCAACCACCACCGCAACCGCAGCAACGATGGCAATTCCGCCCCCAAGAGTGTTGTCAGACCAGGAAACCCCGGCCCAAACAACGGCCCAGGCCCCGACAACGGCCCCGCCGACGACTCAAACGACGGCGACCATCCCGCCGTCAGCCCAAGCGGCTGCCAACCAGACGATTCCTCGGGAGCAGTTCTTCAGGGCCCCGCCCCCGGCTTCGACACCCGCTCATTCCTACGGCTCCGCCGCCCACAACGCGCCCCGAGCGTCGGAAGATCAGCCCACTCTGTCCGCCGTGATGCACACCCTGCTCGCCAGAATAGACGAGCTGACGCGAGCCACCGACCAACGGTTCGCCACGCTAGGGGCCTCCCGTGACCGGTCGGACAATACCGGGTCCACCGATGTCCATCTCAGAGAGCCGGCCTCTCGGGAAGAAAACCCCCGCATCCGGACAAGCCGACCTGGCGACTCACCGTCAGGATCCGAAGGGCCGGGCGGACGTTTCGCCCCGGCCGTAGGAAGCCACCCGGGCGACGAAGCCCACCATCTACGATCCAGCGCGGAGCGCTCAAGGGACGCCGAGTTCGAAGCTATGAAGGAGACTATCCGCGCGATGTCCTCCAAAATCCATCAGGCCACCAGCGCGGCCCAGGAAATCGAACGCAAAACACGCCGTTCACCCGCCGGATCGCCTCCGTCCCGCTCCAGCACCTTGGGAAGCTCAAACTCCAGCCCTACGCTGGCACCACCGACCCGACCCAGTATCTTACGGCGTTCACCATCGCCATGGGCCGCACCCCCTTCTCACCAGATGAGCGCGAAGCCGCCCACTGCCAGCTCTTCGTAGAGAACCTCACCGGCCCGGCTCTCACGTGGTCCTCTCGGCTGAAGACGCACTCCATAGACAGCTTCAGAGACCTGTCGACCACCTTCCTCGAGCACTACTCCATCTATATCCGGCAGTCCGCATCCAGCGCGGACCTCTGGGCGATGAACCAAGGAGCAAAGGAGTCGCTCAGGTCCTTCATAGAGCGCTTCAAGGCCACGGTGGTGTAAGCCTCGGTGGTGAGGACTTAACCGGGATAGTCGTGGGACGAAAGGTAGGCGGTCGCCTTGCCCTTTGGCCGATTGATGGTCGATGGTGAAGTTGACTTGACACGATGGCGGTCGCTTCTCTCGTGTGGAGTCGGTGAGTGGGCTGTTGGTGGAATGAATACACGACACAGAGGTGATGATGAAGTCTCTGATACGGTGTAGGCTTGATCTTGGTCGAATCCACGAACAAGAACAAGAAGAAGAGAAATCGCTTCTCTCGGACACTTAGAAGAAAGTGCGGCTAGTTTATTGATCAAGGTAAAAATTGTGTCTACAATGCTGCGTGTGGGACTTTATTAATAGTCCTTCAGCCTGAACCTTCTAGGGTTCTCGTAAAAACAGCAAGCAAAGACTCAAAACAACAGGACGTTTAGAATAAAACTACAAGAAGCAAAAGACTCTAAAAATAACATAAACTCATCGTTTTATTAAAGCAAAATAAGGAAAGTAGGGCCGCGACTTCTAAACTCTTGTGTTGGTGTCGTTTTGGAGAGCTCTTTAATCATTGTCGAAGCTTGAAGTCCCTGCAATAACAGTGTATAATGTAAACAGCTTACATTGAGGTGAAGTGGCCGGTGTTGGCGCATGAGGCGTCTTGGAAGGCGACTCGGGTCTTGGTGCGTCTTGGATGTGCAGCAGCTTGGTGAAGTCTTCTAGGAGATCTTCTTGGTTGTAGGAGTCATCCTCTTCAAGTTCCGACAGCTCCTTAACTTCAACGCTTTCTTTGGCCCGTTGTTGGCCCTTACCGGCTAGGTGGCTTGTGTGTGAAGCAGCTGATTGTTCTGCATCACTAGTAGGGAAACTACTCGACCTGTTAGCTTTAGAATATCCACTTTGTCGAGAGAACTTACCTCCCTCAGTGCTGATCAGATCGTCTGGACGGTCGTATGCGCTTGTCTCCTTTGCTTCGGCTAAAACCGTATCCGGATAAGGTCCTTCGGCTAAAATAGATTCTGGGCCTGTATGACTAAAACCACTAGACCGGTTAGTCTTAAAATAGTCACTTGGGTGTGAGAACTTACATCCCTCAGTAGAGATCAAGTCGTTAGGTCGGTCATTCTGCAAGTGATTTCTTCTTTCGGCTAAACCTCCAAACGGGTCGCCTGGTCCGGGTGAGTTGACGAACGCCTGTATGGCCGTTCCGAATCTTCTTCTGAGCTGTTTGGCCTTGGAACGTGTCATGGGACCGTCTGGTACGATGGGCATCACAGTTGGGTCGGTTCTAGAGCCGATGTCCTCATCATTCCCTCCCTCTTCAAGAGGTTTTGTCCACAAAACTGGATCTCCTGTATCAAAAGAAGATAAATCAGCAACATTGAATGTATGTGAGATGTTCAACTCACCTGGCAGCTCTAGTTGGTAAGCATTGTCGTTGATTTTGGCTAGAACTTTGAATGGGCCGTCGCCTCTTGGCGCGAGCTTGGACGCGCGCTTGTCCGCGAATCTTTCTTTGGTCATGTGTAGCCAGACCCAATCTCCTGGTTCGAATGTGATCTCCTTCCTGCCTTTGTCATGGCTCTTCTTGTACCCTTCGGTTTTCTTCTCGATATTGGCTTTGGCTTTCTCATGCAACTCTTTGATGAGCTCGGCACGTCTAAGCCCGTCTTGGTTAACCTGTTCTACTTGGGGAATTGGCACAAGATCTACTGGAGATAGAGGATTAATTCCATAAACAACTTCAAAAGGAGATAGCTTAGTGGCCGAATGAACAGCCCTATTATATGCAAATTCTATGAATGGAATGCAATCAAGCCATGTTTTCATGTTGTTACCAAGAGTGGCTCTAAGTAAAGAGCCAAGTGTACGGTTTACCACTTCCGTCTGTCCATCAGTTTGTGGGTGACACGTAGTAGAAAACACAAGCTTGGTCCCTAGCTTCTTCCACAAAGTCCTCCAAAAATGACTCAAAAATTTTGTGTCTCGGTCGGACACTATAGTTCTAGGAATTCCATGTAGGCGCACCACTTCCTTGAAGAACAAATTGGCAATGTTGGTCGCGTCATTTGTCTTGTCACACGGGATGAAGTGTGCCATCTTAGAGAACCGGTCCACAACAACAAAGATGCAATCTTGATGTCGTATCTTGGGAAGTCCTAAAACAAAATCCATAGAAAGATCTACCCATGGGGCGTTAGGAATAGGTAAGGGAAGATAAAGACCGTGAGGATGTGACCTGGATTTAGCTTTAAGGCATCGGATGCATCTAGCACAATATTTCTTCACGTCTTTCTTGAGGTGCGGCCAATAGAAATGGTCTTTGACTATGGCCAAAGTCTTGTCTACACCGAAGTGTCCCATTAGGCCTCCTCCATGTGCTTCACTAAGCACCAACTCTCTCATAGATCCCTGCGGAATACACAAACGTTTACCTCTAAAAAGAAAATCATTTTGGAGATAGAATCGACCGTATATTCCTTTGCCGTGATTAGCGTAGCTCTCTTTGAAGTCAGGGTCATCTTTGTATAGTTCCTTGATGTGCTCAAATCCTAGCACTTTGGCCTCCATTGTTGAAATGAGAGCATGCCTTCTTGACAAGGCATCGGCTACCACATTTTCTTTGCCCTTTTTGTACTTGATGACGTATGGAAAGGTCTCCACAAATTCAAGCCACTTGGCATGTCTCCTCTTAAGTGCGGTCTGACCTCTCAAGTGCTTAAGAGTCTCATGGTCCGTATGAATGATGAATTCCTTGGACAGCAAGTAGTGTTGCCACGTCTCCAATGCCCGGACAAGAGCGTAGAGCTCCTTGTCATAAGTCGGATAATTCAGCGTGGCTCCACTTAGTTTCTCACTAAAGAAGGCCACGGGTCTTTTCCTTTGATGCAGCACAGCTCCAATTCCTAAGCCGGATGCATCGCACTCCACTTCGAACATTTCATCGAAATCCGGCAAAGCAAGAACCGGTGCTTGGGTAAGCCGGTCCTTGAGCTCGTTGAAGGCAGCTTCTTGAGCTGCTCCCCATGTGAATGGCACGTTCTTTTTGATCACAGCTGTGAGTGGGGCAGCAACAGTACTAAAATCCCTCACAAATCGTCGGTAAAAGCTTGCTAAGCCATGGAAGCTCCGAACGTGTCCGATAGATGTCGGTGTGGGCCAATCTTTTATGGCCTTGATCTTCTCCTCGTCCACTCGTAGGCCCTGTTCACTCACTACAAAGCCTAAGAAAACAAGTTCATTAGTACAAAATGTGCACTTCTTAAGGTTAGCATAAAGGCCTTCCTTGCGAAGTGATTTAAGCACTAGTTCTAAATGTTTGAGATGATCTTGTAGGTTCTTACTATATATAAGTATGTCATCAAAATAGACCACTACAAATTTACTTATATAGGAACGAAGAACCTGGTTCATTAGTCGCATGAATGTGCTCGGCGCATTGGTCAAACCGAAAGGCATGACTAGCCACTCGTATAGGCCTTGTTTGGTCTTGAAGGCCGTTTTCCATTCATCTCCTTCTCGCATCCTGACTTGGTGGTACCCACTTTTCAAATCTACCTTTGAGAAGATAGTAGAACCACTTAGCTCGTCAAGCATGTCGTCTAGGCGTGGGATAGGATGCCGGTACTTGATAGTAATATTGTTGATAGCTCGGCAATCTACACACATCCTCCAAGTGCCATCTTTCTTTGGCACTAGTAACACAGGGACAGCACATGGGCTTAAACTTTCTCTTATGTAGCCCTTGTCTAACAAGTCCCGGACTTGTTTCTCCAACTCCTTAGTCTCCTCGGGGTTCATACGGTAGGCGGCTTTATTGGGCAGGGCCGAGCCTGGCACAAGATCTATTTGGTGCTCTATTCCCCGTAGAGGGGGCAGGCCTGGTGGGTTCTCTTCGGGAAAGAGATCTCGGAATTTACTTAACAAAGCGTCTACTTCCGGCGGCAAGACTAGTTCCCTGTTTTCTGTGCTTAGACATTCTTTAAACATCATTAGTAATATAGTGCCTTCGGCACTCATAGCACGGTTTAAATCACCAGCATTGACGTATAGATTAGAGACACTTACCTTGGTCTCCTTGCTCATTCTGGCTTGTAGCTCTTGTACTTCGGTCGGGCTTAAAGGGGCCAAATTGTGCCTTTTCTCCTTGTGCATGAAGGAGTAGAAATTGGTTCGGCCATTGTGAATGGCTGTACGGTCAAATTGCCACGGTCTCCCCAGCAGGAGGTGGCCAGCTTGCATAGGCACTACGTCACAAAGCACCTCGTCTTTGTATTTGCCGACGCTAAAAGGAACTTTCACTTGCTCCGTCACTTTGAGCTCCGTAGTGTCATTGAGCCATTGTAGCTTGTATGGCCTAGGATGCTTAGTCTTCTCCAAGCCTAACCTGTCTACCATAAACTTGCTTGCCACATTAGCACAAGATCCTCCATCTATTACGAGATTACATACCTTGTTGTTAATGGTGCATCGTGTGTGGAACAAGTTTTCTCGTTGGATCTTTTCTTCGGGTTGAACCAGCATGCTAAGTACTCGCCTAGTGACTAGTAGGTCACCGGTATCTGGATACTCAACGTCGTCGTCTTCTCCATCTACTTCTTCTTCTATCTCGTCTTGAGATTCATATCCACCACTCGCCGTAATGATCATAACTCTTTGATTCGGGCAGTCCCGAGCGTAGTGTCCTCTTCCCTGACATTTAAAACATGTAATATCACGAGTCCTAGCTTGACTAGTACTAGGGAACTTACCTTGGTCGGGCCGAATGGCCTTCGGGAAATCGTTGGGTCGGCCTTTGATCCGAGAGTCTATCTCGGCAGCTTTGCCTTTGTCGACCGGTTTGCTAGTTGCTTGCCAAGGTGTGTTGGTCCTGGTCCGGTTGGTGAGAGATGTCTTTCTCTTGATTTGTTGCTCAATTTGCACCGAGAGGTGTAGTAGCTCATGGAGCCCACTATACCTTGTTCTCTCCACCTTTCTAGCTATGCGTTCTTGAAGGCCGTCAATGAATTGGGCCATCAAAGCTTCCTCGGACTCTTCCAACTCCAATGAGTTCATCAATTTTTCAAATTCCTCAAAGTACTCCTCTACGGACCGGTTGCCTTGTGCTAGCTTCCTGAAACGTTTTTGCAAGTCACGGTGATAATGATCAGGCACATACCTTAGTCGTAGGAGGTATTTCATGTCATGCCATGTTTGGATTGGCCCAAAAAGTTGCCTTCTCCTCTCGGCCACAGTCCTGTCCCACCATGCAAGTGCATTCTCGGTGAGTTGTGCGGCTGCCAAGGCTATCTTCTTGCCTTCTCCATACCCATAGCACTCGTAAATGTACTCCATGCGTCTCTCCCAATCCAGGTATACTTCCGGATTAGATTTCCCTGCAAAAGTAGGAGGTGACAATTTCATGTCATGATTCGGCTCATGCTCTCTTTGCCGAGGTCCTCTAATGGGGTCACGTCTCCTTCGGTTAAGGTGACGTCTAGGGTCAGGTGGAAATTCATCTTCCATCTCCGGCATGCTGTCACGATCTTCCTGCATTGCATCGTGAGGTGGAGCTCCTCCGGCTCCTCCGGCTCCTCCGGCTACTCCGGCTACTCTCGGTTGTTCGAGCTGGTCCATCCTTTGGCCGAGGCCTCGCAGCTCGTCTCTCATGAGAGTGAGCATCTGCATAACGGCGTCTTGTGGGGCGTCGTTAACGTCGTCTCCCTCGTCCATGACCCTGTACTCCTCGTCACACACTCAAACAAAATCGTCAAATACCGAGTGGTATACAAGAAAATTCAGAAAAATTTATTTAAACGATTTTAAAAACTCTGCCAATTTTTCTAGGTGACCTAACAAGTCTACTAATCGATCGGCAATGGTTAAAATATCGCAGAAAAATTCTCCTAAAAAACTCCCCGGGAATTTTCCTAATCGATACGGTAATTTCCAATTTAATCGGCAAGTCTAATATCCGGGGGAAAATTTCCTAAACAATCGATCAATGATTCTGGACAGTCGGTAGGTCTTAGTACACGGGAAAACTTCCTAAAATTCCCCGGGGGAAATTTTCCTAAACTCGCCAAATTGATACGGTAATAATTTTTTTTTTTTTTTGCTTTTCTTAAAACTAGACACGAAGAACAGAAACAATAGACCCTAACAATATATATATTTTTTTTTTTGACTAATCGAAACAAAAACAAAAACCCTAGCGATAGATCTAGAAAAAAATTAAATCGAAACAAAGAGATAGAAAAACCAAAGGTGGAACCTTTGGCTCTGATACCAGATGGTGTAAGCCTCGGTGGTGAGGACTTAACCGGGATAGTCGTGGGACGAAAGGTAGGCGGTCGCCTTGCCCTTTGGCCGATTGATGGTCGATGGTGAAGTTGACTTGACACGATGGCGGTCGCTTCTCTCGTGTGGAGTCGGTGAGTGGGCTGTTGGTGGAATGAATACACGACACAGAGGTGATGATGAAGTCTCTGATACGGTGTAGGCTTGATCTTGGTCGAATCCACGAACAAGAACAAGAAGAAGAGAAATCGCTTCTCTCGGACACTTAGAAGAAAGTGCGGCTATTTTATTGATCAAGGTAAAAATTGTGTCTACAATGCTGCGTGTGGGACTTTATTAATAGTCCTTCAGCCTGAACCTTCTAGGGTTCTCGTAAAAACAGCAAGCAAAGACTCAAAACAACAGGACGTTTAGAATAAAACTACAAGAAGCAAAAGACTCTAAAAATAACATAAACTCATCGTTTTATTAAAGCAAAATAAGGAAAGTAGGGCCGCGACTTCTAAACTCTTGTGTTGGTGTCGTTTTGGAGAGCTCTTTAATCATTGTCGAAGCTTGAAGTCCCTGCAATAACAGTGTATAATGTAAACAGCTTACATTGAGGTGAAGTGGCCGGTGTTGGCGCATGAGGCGTCTTGGAAGGCGACTCGGGTCTTGGTGCGTCTTGGATGTGCAGCAGCTTGGTGAAGTCTTCTAGGAGATCTTCTTGGTTGTAGGAGTCATCCTCTTCAAGTTCCGACAGCTCCTTAACTTCAACGCTTTCTTTGGCCCGTTGTTGGCCCTTACCGGCTAGGTGGCTTGTGTGTGAAGCAGCTGATTGTTCTGCATCACTAGTAGGGAAACTACTCGACCTGTTAGCTTTAGAATATCCACTTTGTCGAGAGAACTTACCTCCCTCAGTGCTGATCAGATCGTCTGGACGGTCGTATGCGCTTGTCTCCTTTGCTTCGGCTAAAACCGTATCCGGATAAGGTCCTTCGGCTAAAATAGATTCTGGGCCTGTATGACTAAAACCACTAGACCGGTTAGTCTTAAAATAGTCACTTGGGTGTGAGAACTTACATCCCTCAGTAGAGATCAAGTCGTTAGGTCGGTCATTCTGCAAGTGATTTCTTCTTTCGGCTAAACCTCCAAACGGGTCGCCTGGTCCGGGTGAGTTGACGAACGCCTGTATGGCCGTTCCGAATCTTCTTCTGAGCTGTTTGGCCTTGGAACGTGTCATGGGACCGTCTGGTACGATGGGCATCACAGTTGGGTCGGTTCTAGAGCCGATGTCCTCATCACACGGCCTCCCAATGCAACGTGACGGACGAGTCAGCGCTCCCCGCTCTAAGAAAGGGACTGCGGGCCGATTCGGCCTTCAAGGACGATATGAAACTCAACAGGCCGCGCTCGCTGGAAGACCCCTTGCACCGCGCTGGACTCTTCGTCGAGCTCGAGGAGGAGAAGGCGACTGAGTCGAGAAACAGCGCCTTTCACAAGGCCCCGGTCGCGAAGGAGCGGCCCCAGGAAAGATATCAGGAGCCTCGTCAACACTACGATGACGAGTACCAGCGCAGCAAGGGAAAGCAGGCCGCTGCATTCCTTGTTAACGGACCGCCCTCCGGCCTCCGTTTGCACGATCCCGTACTTCCCCCCAGCCCCGCGCCAGGGTTGCCTTGGAACAAGTACGTACGGGATCCTCACCAGCAGGATCGGCGTCCCGACGAGCCGAGCGATAGGGAGTCCCGACCAGACGAGCCGTACGACAGGACGGCCTTCTGCGACTTCCACCGGCGAAAGGGGCACCCGACCTCTCACTGCCGCGCCCTCCAAGAGGTCCTGCTGAACCAATTTCAACGGGGAGAAATCAGTGTACCAGAGCGGCTGCGTCCGCATGCCCGGGACGGCGATCGAGTGCAACCCCGCAACAACCGAGGTCGCCAGGATAACCGGGCCAGGCCTTACAACCGCGCCCAAAACGACGACCGGCCCGGACTCTGATAGGGATGATCATGGGAGGCCTCCTCTCGTGCAACGACTCAGTACGGTCCATCAAGCGTCATGAGAGGAGGACCGACGCCTCCCTGAAGTGGCACTCCGGGCCGGAGATCAACGCTCAGGACACGAGCAAAAGGGGGATATGTTTCACCGAGGCCGACGCGGCCGGGGTCCACCAGCCCCACAACGACCCCCTCGTCGTACAAGTCCGCGTAGCCGACTGCGACGTCAACCGAGTCCTCGTCGATACGGGCAGCTCGGTCGATCTCATCTTCAAGGATACCCTGGCCAGGATGAATCTAAACGGGGTCGAAATCAAACCGCACTCCATCCCGCTAACAGGCTTCGCTGGGGACACCATCAACGGAATCGGCACCATCGAATTGCCGGTCTACGTAGGTCGGGTGACGAAAATCGTCAAGTTCGTGGTCTTTGATACCACCCCGATCTACAATATCATCCTTGGAACCCCTTGGCTGCACTCGATGAAGGCAGTCACGTCAACGTACCACCAGTGCCTCAAGTTCCCCAACCAGGCCGGCACGTATACTCTTAGGAGTAACTAGAGGGTCTCTCGCGCCTGCTTCGCCATCGAGCATAAGCTGCGCCGCGCCGCGCCGGCCTGCTTGGCCATCAACGCGCTTCAGCCCGGCGAGCCCGACGCCCAGGATCTCCCAGGGCGGGACCTTGTCGCCCAGGTCAACATCCATCCGCGCGACCCCGCCCGCTGCGTCGGCATCGGCACCGATCTCGCCGAGAGCATCAAGCGAGAGCTGGTCGAGTTCCTAGGGCAGAACGTCTCCACCTTCGCCTGGTCAACCGGCGACATGCCCGGCATTGACCCAAACACGTGCAGCCACGAGCTCAACGTGGATCCGACCTGCAGACCGGTCAAGCAAAAACGGCGAAAGCTGGGTCCGGAGCGCGCCCAGGCAGTCAATGACGAGGTCGAAAGGCTCACCGCAGCCGGTTCGATCACCGAGGTCAAATACCCGGACTGGTTGGCCAACCCGGTGGTGGTCAAGAAGAAGAGCGGGAAATGGAGGGTCTGCGTGGATTTCACCGACCTCAATAAGGCGTGCCCAAAGGACAGCTTTCCCCTCCCTCGAATCGACCAAGTCGTCGAAGCCACCGCGGGGAACGAGCTACTCTCCTTCATGGATGCCTTCTCGGGGTATAACCAGATCCCCATGCACCCCGACGATCAGGAGAAAACCGCGTTCATCACGGACCGAGGCATTTACTGCTACAAGGTAATGCCCTTCGGACTCAAGAACGCCGGGGCCACCTACCAACGGCTCGTCAACCGGATGTTCGTCGACCAAATAGGCCGCACTATGGAAGTATACATAGATGACATGCTGGTGAAGTCTCTGGTGGCGGCCGACCACGTCACTCATCTCCGGTCCTGCTTCCGGACGTTGAACGAATACAACATGAAGCTGAACCCAGCCAAGTGTTCTTTCGGCGTCACGTCGGGCGAGTTCCTCGGATACATCATCACACAGCGCGGGATCGAGGCTAATCCCAAGCAGATCCAAGCTATCAACGAGCTCAAATCCCCGGAGAGCACGCGTCAAGTACAATGACTCACCGGGAGAATCGCCGCGCTGAACCGATTCATCTCCCGCTCTACCGACAAGTGCCTCCCGTTCTACCAGCTGCTCCGGGCTAACAAGCGGTTCGAATGGGACGAAAAATGCGAGGATGCCCTCCGACAGCTGAAGGAGTACATATCCACTCCTCCCGTCCTGTCCAAGCCAGAAGAAGGCGAAATCCTCTACCTCTATATCGCCATCTCCGCGTCAGCGGTCAGCGGAGAGCTGATACGGGAAGACCGGGGTGACCAATGACCCATCTCCTACATCAGCAAATCCCTTGACGACGCGGAGAGCAGGTACCCGACTCTGGAGAAACTCGCCTTGGCGGTGGTCGTCGCAGCTAGAAAGCTCCGGCCTTACTTTCAATCCCATGCGATTGCCGTCCTAAGCACCTACCCCCTCAGAACCATCCTCCACAGCCCGAGCCGATCGGGCCGGATAATGAAGTGGGCTGTTGAGCTGAGCGAGTATGAAATCGAGTACCGAGGTCGGACCGCGATCAAATCTCAGGCCCTGGCTGATTTCCTAGTTGAGTTGGCACCCGAGCTGGCAGTCAGCGAGGTCCCCGAAGTATGGAGCCTGCATGTCGACGGATCGGCCTCCAAGCACGGGTCCGGCGTCGGCATACGCCTCGAGTCCCCGACCAAGGAGATCCTCGAGCAGTCTTTCCGTCTGGCCTTCCCGGCGTCAAACAACGAGGCAGAGTACGAAGCTCTGATTGCCGGCCTGCGCCTAGCAAAGGAGGTCGGCGCGAAGAAAATCCGAGCTTACTGCGACTCCCAGCTCGTCGCCAATCAGTTCAGCGGAGAGTACGAGGCCAAGAACGATCGCATGGACGCTTACCTCAAGGTGACCCAAGGCTTGGCCGCAGACTTTTCCGAGTTAACCCTGACGAAGATTCCCCGAGGCGATAACACTTCCGCAGACGCCCTCGCCGCACTAGCCTCCACCTCGGCCCCAGCCCAACGACGGGTGATCCCGGTCGAGAGCATCGACTTCCCCAGCATCGAGCTGCCAAAAGGGGCCTACCTAATCAACCCCCAGGCCGCAGACCGTGACGAAGACGCGCCACCTCCCGAAGTTCTACCGCCACCCCCGGCCGAGCCCGAACTGCCGGACTGGCGAGTCGACCTACTGCTATACATCGCAGACGGCATTCATCCCCCAGACCGGTGGGCCGCCCGACGGCTAAGAAAGAAGTGTGCCCGATACACGATGCTGGACGGCAATCTATTCCGGTGGAGCGCCTCGGGAACCCTGCTCGGCTGCCTCCACGGGCAGGAAACCATTGACGTGATGAAGGAAATGCACGAGGGCGCCGACGGAAACCACTCCAGCGGCCGGGCTCTCGCCCTGAGAATACGGAACCAAGGACACTACTGGCCAACAATGCTTCAAGACTGCGAAAAATTTGCAGCCCGGTGCGAGAAGTGCCAGCGTCACGGTCCCCTCATTCACTGTCCTACCGAGCTCCTTACCACTGCGGTCGCGCCCTACCCCTTCATGCGATGGGCAATGGACATAGTCGGGCCCCTTCCCCATTCTCGCCAAAAGCGCTTCCTCTTGGTCATGACCGACTACTTCACCAAATGGGTCGAGGCCGAAGCTCACGGCAGAGGACGTCCGAAAGTTCGTCTGGAAGTTCATCATCTGCCGGCATGGGCTGCCTTACGAGATCGTAACTGACAACGGTGCCCAGTTCACATCGGCCCTCTTCGAAGACTTCTGCGCGAAGTGGAAAATCAGACTAAGTAAGTCCACCCCGAGGTACCCCCAAGGGAACGGACAAGCCGAGGCCACCAACAAAACCATCCTCGACGGCCTCAAAAAATGACTAGACGACAAGAAGGGGTCCTGGGCCGACGAGCTCGATGGAGTCCTCTGGTCCCATCGCACAACGCCGAAGGCGTCGACAGGACGCACACCGTTCAGCCTCTCTCACGGAATGGAAGCAATGGCCCCCTCCGAGGTCGGGCTCCCCACTCCTCGCCGCGCTATGCTCACCCAGCAGCCCGCCCTGAACGACACCGTCCTACTCAGCGAGCTGGATTTCCTTGAGGAACAACGGGACCATTCCCTCCTCTGAATCCAAAACTACCAGCAGCTCGCCTCCAAGTACTACAACAAGAGGGTTCGAGGCAGGTTCTTTACCGAAGGTGACCTGGTCCTCCGCAAAGTCTTCGAAAACACCGCCGAGCTAAACGCAGGCAAGCTCGGTGCACATTGGGAGGGCCCTTACCTTATCTCCAAGGTCGTGAAGCCCGGCGTCTACGAGCTAGTCACGATGACCGGCGACGCAATCCCGCGCTCATGGAATTCGATCAACCTCAAACGGTTCTACTACTAAGCCCCCGGGCTCCATTCCGCTCTCCGCCTTTGTAAACAAACGAACTACGATTGGCTTGATCCCTTCTACTAAAGGGTACGTAGGTAACCCCTAACCAGGGCTCAGCTATTAATCTAATAAAACCTTTTTGACAAAGGAATAAGGTCCCCGACCTGTGCACAAAAGCCGAACTCCAACGCTCGCTCTACAAAAAAAAAAAAAAAAAAAAAAAAAAAAAAGCCGAGCTCCAAACGCTCGCACTACAAAAAAAAAAGCCGAGCTCCAAACGCTCGCACTACAAAAAAAAAAAAGCCGAGCTCCAAACGCTCGCACTACAAAAAAAAAAAAAAGGCCGAGCACCAGACGCTCGCACTACAAAAAAAAAAAAAAAAAAAAAAAAAACCGAGCCCCAAACGCTCGCACTACACAAAAAAAGCCGAGCTCCAAACGCTCCCACTACAAAAAAAAAAGAAAAAGCCGAGCTCCAAACGCTCGCACTACAAAAAAAACAAAAAAAAAAGCCGAGCTCCAAACGCTCGCACTACAAAAAAAAAAGGGGACCGAGCTCCGGTGCTCGCTCTCCCCGGCACACAAATTATAAGTGCCAAAGCCGAGCTCCAATGCTCGCCCTCCCATAGTACACAAGCAATAAGTACTAAAGCCGGGCCCCAGGGCTCGCACCTCTACTAGACACACAAGCATTAAGTGTCTCTAAGCCGGGCTCGCTACCCGCACCAAAAAACAAGGTACACAAGCAATAAGTACCTTAAGCCGAGATCACCTCGCACCCAATAAAAATATTAAAGATACACAAGCAATAAGTATCTCAAGCCGAGTCGTACCTCGCACCCAATACAAGAGCACGGTCCACGACCTGCATACATGACAGGGTACGGTCTACGACCTACTCTACCGATCAAAAAAGCCTCGAAACGGCAATTACAAAAAAAAAAGGGCCAACGGCCTCGATTATCACAAAAGGGCCAACGGCCTCGTTATTATAGAAAGGGCCCACAGCCTAGTCATTGCAAAAGCCTCGAAACGGCACTTACAAAAAAAAAGAGGAGAGAAAGGGCCAACGGCCTTGTTGTCATAAAAAGGGGCCAACGGCCTGGTCCTTACATAAACGGCCTACGGCCCGGTCTTTACAAAAGAGAGAAGAAAACAAAAAGGAAAAAAAAAACTACAAAAGAAGTTTTTACAAGGCCGCATCGGCCGGTCGGTCTTCGCCCCCGTCAGCACGGGTACCATCTAAATCGCCCGGGTCCACCATCCTCGCATTGGTGCCATACTCTCCAAGGAAGGGCTGCTCAGACCTCTCTTCCCCAACCGCGTCCCCACCGGATGGCGCATCGGTGCCGGCCTCACCGGATGGCGCGTCGGTGCCGGTCTCACCAGAGGGCGCGTCGGTTCCGGTCTCACCGGATGGCGCGTCGGTGCCGGCCTCATCAGCACACGGTGCCGAGTCCTGTGCTGGCAGATCTGCTTGGACGGTCTCAGCAGCCGAGGGAGCGTCCTCAGTCAGATCCACATAGGGCGCCTCCGAAGGAGCGACGGGCATGAGCCGCTCGAGCTGGACGCCATGAGCGCGGTCCAGAGGGGTGTCCAGATCCTCCGGGGTCAAGTCCGGAAAATCCATTCCGTCCAGCACGGCACCGAATGCCGCCTCATCCTCGTCCCGCTTCTGGTACCGGTACCACGGCACCGACACCCCATCCTCGGCCTCCATCCTCTTGAGGCAGGCCCTTACGCCAATCACCTGGTTGTACATAAGGTGAGGCTCTAAGGCCCGGCGGCGCCCGTCCAGATGGGCGCGGATCTTCTCCATCTTTTCGGACCACTTCTGGTTCCGCGCTTCCCACCGGGCTGTCACCCGGTCGCTCTCCGCAGCCACGGCCACCTTCGCCCGGCCTATGGCGGACTCCAGCCCCTTCACCCTAGAGCGGAGTGTCTCCCGCTCCCCCTTCAGGAGCCCGACCTCCTCCTCCAGGGCAGCCGCCCGAGCCCGCTCAGCGGCAGACCGGCCACTCTCAGCCTCCAGCTCGGCCTGAAGACTGCCCACCTCTACAGCCCGGGCTCGCACCCGTGCCGCCTCCTCTTCCAGCGCCGCAGACCGGGCCTCCCTCAAGTCCTTCTCCAGCCCGCGAGTAAGAGCAGACTGGATCTGTGCGCTGGCCTCCTGGCGCCCCTGCAGGAAACTGAGCGACGCGTCTTTCTCGGCGAGTCGCTTCTCATAGGCCTCCGCCAGAAAGGCAGTAAGGGCCATCGTCTGCATCAAACCAGTTGTTAGCAAAGACGCACAACAAGTCCAGCTAAAAACAATTAGATCAGAGCAAAAGCTTACCCGAGCTGCGGATCGCGCCACCTGGCGGAAGGTATCGGACTCCGCCATCTCCAGCGGGACGAAGTGCGGGTGCTTCTGCCCGAACATCATGGCCTGCGCCAGCTCGGCGCACTCGTCCTGGTCGACGATGATCTGGCTGCTTCCGTCCTCGTGGGTAAAGGAGAAGCTGTAGTCCCGAGGCCCATCGTCGGAACCTCCAGAGGCGCCGCCTCCATCAGCGCTGCGGTCCTCGGCCTCCTGCACAGCAGCAGGATCCTCCACGACGACGATCGCCTCGCCGCCCTCAGTCGCCCGCACCGCGACCTCTTCGCCCCCCTGGGTCCGGGTCTCCACGACACCCCCTGCCGGCACCTCGGCCGCAGACACCCCGGGCTCGACCCCGGTCAGTTCCGATCGGATTCCATCCCGACCCGCGGCTGAGGAGCCGCCCACCTCGGCCCTCTTCTTCTTCTTGCCGGCCTTACCACCGGCAACCTCAGCCGCCCTCTTCTTCGAAGGAGCCGCCTCGGAGGACTCCCCCCAACCCGTGGTGCCGGGTCTCGCCGGACCGGCACCTCGGGTATCGGCGGCAGCGGCGCCACAAACGAGTCCGCATACAGCGGACTGGCAAACCTTGCTCTACCTGCAAGGGAAGAACCGTTAGTTCGTCAAAAAAAAAAAAAATAAAAAAAAAAAATAAATAAATAAATTTTTAGCGACCTCCGGCCATTGCTGCTGCTATTCTCGCCGAAGTGAATGACCTCCACTCTCTTCTACGCACTGACCTAAGCACAGCAACGATACCCGCGTAGTCCGGAAGCTTAAACCTGGAAGAGTGAGGACCTGAAAGAAGAGCAAACATCAGTCAGACCAAAACTAAGGAAAAGAAGGGAACCCCGATCTACAAACCCCTACCCGGGGAAAAGTTCCAATCCCGGGTGTATCTCGCCGACGGGTCGAGCCCAACCACGTCAGTAGCCCGGATGTAGAAGTAGCTGCGAGACCAGTCCTCGACCTTCGACAGCTTGCTCGCCTTAGACCCCGAGCTGGGTGCCTCCAGGACGTTCGCCGCGGGTTTGAAAGCGGCATAGAAGGTCCCAGGAATCCCAGGGTTTGCCTTCTGCTGGGTGAGTGCCTCGAACATAGGCACCGTCACCTCCACGTCGCATCCGTGCCCCAAGGTCAGCAGCACGATCATCCCCTGGACCGTGGACGGGCAGACCTGCGAGAAGGCCAAGCCCCGCGCCCGGCAATACTGGACGAACAGCTCGGGGAGAGGAAGGCGCAAGCTGCACTTCTGGAAGAACGACTCATACAGGCAGACGAAGCCCGGCCGAGGAGTCCACGGGCGCTCCTCCGCCCTGGGTAGCCTGAGCTCGACGCCAGCAGGAAAGTCGCACAAATCCCTCAGGAGAGTCACTGATTCCGCTGTGCTCCAGGTCGGTGACCCTCCCTGCTCGTAAGGAACCAGGGGAGACCTCACCCTGGCCACTCGAACTCCGCCTCCACGGCCGCCCTGACGACCACCGCGGTCGCCCAGATGCCCGGTTCTACCCCCAGCTTGGCCAACGCCGCGACCGCCAGCGGAAGATCTAACCACCGTCTTCTTCCGGAGATGGGTCCCCGGGAGCAGCGGGGCGGCCCCCGAAGTCGAAGGAGCAGACTGTTCCCCACTGTCTGCGCCTCGACACGGAGAGGAGGCACGTCCGGAACCATCGGAGGAAGAACTCGGAGAATCGCTACCGCCACCACGGGACGCCGATTCTTCGCTCGACTCAGCCCTAATACCGTCTAACATCGGCGCCATTGCACGGAGAGGAGGAAATCGAAAAATACAGAAAGAAAGCAAGAAGGGAAAGGAGGAAATCGGAGAGAAGAGGTTACCTTAGGGTTATGCGCAGAAGGTTTTAACAGGAGGAAGAAAGAGGGGTTAAATAGAAGAAGGGAGACAGTGAAGCGACGCCTAGACACGTGTCAAAAGAAGCACGGCCGCCCAGAAACATAATGATGACGCCTCTTCGCTATCCCCACGCCAAAAAAGCAAAGGACGCCTCGATAAACGCGAAGCGTCTTTCGCACGCCGCGCGTGGGCAGCTCACGCGAAAAACGAGGCGCCTTTTTATCCTCCCGCGTGGTGAGTACGCGCCAACCATCTGCGGATCTTCGGAAGGGACGACACGTACGAGCACGGAGGGACCGTCCTAAGATGTGCCGAACTAACATCAGATCAACTTCGGCATGCTCGCTTCGCCTCGCGATACCGAACTGGGGGAGGGCCTATTGTTGGAGGTGGGCCTAGCACCCTCAATTAGTTGGGCCCATCTTAGGAAAGGCCCCTCTTCAGCTCGGTCGCCGGCCTGAAAGCGCCGACCTACAAGGCCCCTCTTCAGCTCGGTCGCCGACCTGAAAGCGACGCCGACCTGAAAGGCCCCTCGTCAGCTCGGTCCCCGGTCTGACACTTCACCAAGGCAGGAATGTCAGAAGAGCAGAAGGCAAGTAGGAGTTGGTCGAACAGTGTATTGTCTGAGCAGGCGTATGGGCTGACCTCGACATCTCACCAACCTTGCAGACTTGACGAAGGAGAGGAAGGCACGTGGAGGAGAGTTGGTTAAATAGTGCACTGCTCTGCAACACGCCACGCCGAGCTCATCATGAACTCTCTCCCCGAAAGCCGGAACACGCCTCCTAGGCCACCTTACCCGCGAAAGAGGCCGAAGACTCCACGTGGCCCCGAGATCCCGGGGAGCAGGAAGCCAACCCCGACTATATATACCCCTCAATGTCATTAATGACAGGGACTTTTGATTTGGGCCATTTTTGACCTACGACTAGCTACCCGACCTCTCTCTTTCTCTCTTTGTAACAAGGCAACATTTTAGAACGCCGAACTGGACGTCCTTCGGAACCAGTTCGTAATTCTAAAGTGTTCATTTCTCTCACCATCAATAAAAAGAAACACGGCCCCCGGCCTACTCATCTTTCTCCCGACCTGCTTTGATAGTGGTTAAACTGCTCTAATTAACGAAAATCTCACCTCTCATCTCCTAATCACTCTTTAAACGTACTTAGTGATCCCCGGGATCAACAGTTCATCTAACGATGATGATCATTTGAAGCTATTTCTATTAAAAACTTTTTTGTAGATGGTTATGATGCCTTATGTATTTGATCTCTCTCCACTTTCTGCTAGAAAGATTTGTGTTACTTGTCTATTTGAAGAACTTTTTTAGTCTATTCCAACTAAGCTTCAATTTGCTGGTTTTTTTAAATCAATTATGACGAAATTTCTTATAAAACAATATATTTCATGAAAATAAAAATTTATAAATAAAATAATAATCTGAAAATTATTTAGTTGTAAATTTATTTTAGATCAAGAATTAAAATTAATATGGTTTAAATTAGGATTACAGATATGATTAGATTAAAGCATGAGTGTTTTAGTTATTTTCTAATTAAAAGCATCTAAAGGGTTTTGGGTTTCTTGTAAGAAAGCAAGAAGGTTTTGGGTTTCTTGTAAGAAAGCAAAAGCTAAGAGGCTAAGGGGTTCGTTTTGAGAGGATTTTGGATCACGTATAGGTACTTGAACGTGTGAGGCTAGATCGAGAAGTCAAGGTGTGCCTTGAGCTTGTCACAGATCGTTTAAGTGAAACTTGTAAGTGCACTTATAAGATTATCTAGTACTACATATTATTGTAGAGAAATCTCATGAACAGTTCGAGCGTGATCTTGGCGAAAAATGCAGAGTCAATTTTCTTGCGGAAAAACGCAGAAGCACGTCTTTGGATGGAAAACGCGGAGTCATATTTGCGAGAAAACGTGAAATCTGATTTTTTTGTCGAGAAAACGGAGAATCATATTTTTAAATGGGTCTAAATGGGTCAGTGTAATTATAGCGGATCTAAATGGGCAACCCTGTTAAATCTTTGAAACTAAACGAGTCTTAACGGGTTTAGGGTCTAAATGTGGTGGATCTAAATGGAGAGGATCTAAATCGGGCGGGTTTAACCAATTTAACATCCCTAGACATTACCATTGGACAATTCATTCACATGCTAAGCATAAGGCTATAGTTAGATCCATCTAAAGCTCTGTTTGTTTTTGTATAGAACACACTTTCTCAAACGGGTAGTTAAGTAGCATCGTTGTAAAGCCTATAAAATAACACATTTGACCTTGGACCACCTTATAAACAGATTTTCTAATAACTAAAAAAATCTCAACTTCTATCTCTCCTTTAGTGGAGTTTTTTTTTGTTGCTTTAGTAAATTATGTTTTAATTTTTTAGTATAGGAAGTTTAAGTCTATTGAAATCATATTTGGTTATTTAGAAGAGAACCTTTACTTGACGTGTGATTTACAAGTGTACCATTGCTGATGTGTCATCGTCAAAACACTTTTCACAGCTACATATGATGTGGCATCTTAGTATTTTATATTGTTATCATATGGTTAAATTGTTATTATTGTTTCATTTTATGGTTCATCCTTCAGTATGATGATGTCCCAGAGAAAGGAGTTTTCAAGTCTGTGTATAGTTTTTACACACCAATCTTCTTCACACCCAAAAATAAATCCTCGCCGTCTCTCTCTGTATCTCTGTATCTCTGTATCTTCCTCTCTCTCACAGATATTGACAAAACAAAAAAAGAAAGTGTCAATCAAAGTGTGTCAGAGACGAGTTACAAGACCCTTAGTCCAAAAAATCTCTCATCACTAGAAACTGCATTTACGTAAAACTGCATGACGAACACAAACACGATCTCTGTCTATTTCGTTCAGAATCCTACGCGTTGCGCTCTATCTGAACTCTAGATCTCTATGTCTAGGCGACGATGAATACAAAACACGATCGGATCGATTTCACTAACCCAAATTCAATACAAAAAAATGAAACTTTCGAACCTGATGGCAATTTTTTACTCTGATGGAACGTTGCAGGATTGGGTGTTTATGTTTCTCCGGTCTGTTGTTCTCCATCGCCATCACCACAAACACTGTGAAAAGTCGAAAACTTTGACTGAGTTTTTTTTACATTCGTTTGGCAGATTTATTATATGATTTATCTTTGACTGAGTGATTAGATTTCCAGGATTTCTTTCCTTTTCCCGAAAGTTTTTGGAAGCAGAGTAGTGGCGGGCGAAAAAGGTTTATCTTTCATCTTTAATCGGTAAATTACAATCCTTTAATCAAATTAGTGGCTATTAACTATTTTATCATTTTGGGTATCCACACAGAAAATAACGATCTAAGAGCCGGAACTCGGGAATATATAATTATCTGATGAATTTGTATCTCATGATCTAGTGCGCGCCACCTTAACGGTTTTTTTTTTTAAATCTCGTTAGTTTTTTTTTTTGAAGTATACATATAATTTTAATATTAAGTATTTACCATTTGGAGTATAGTGATATAAGAAATAAAGATTCGAGGGTCGGAATTTGGGAATATGAAATTATATAATGCAAGCATATTTTATGATCCAGTGCGCGCCAATTTAACAGTTCTTCTATCACTTAATTTGTTTTTGGTTTTAGGCTCTCTTTTTTTAATTTAAGTGTAATTATATTGTTAAGTATTTTTATATTGTTAAGTATTTAGCAATTCAGGTATCGAGATAAGAAATAACAATCCAAGAGTCGCTATTTGAGATCATGTAATTATATGACGCATTCTCATCTCATGATCTAGTGCGCGCCAATTTAGTTGTTTTACCTATCATTTAAATTCTCGTTAGTTTTTGATTTTTTAATTATATTTCAAGTATAATTTTAATATTTTGTATTTGCCATTTTGGGGTATCGAGACATGAATCAACTATCTCAGAGTCGGAATAGGGAACATACAAGTATATGGTGCAATCTTATGTTACGATCTAGTGCACACTAACTTAACGACTTCTTATATTATTTAAATTCTTGTTGGCTTTTTAATGGCGCCAACTTAACGATTTTTAAAAATTCTCGTTAGTCTTTTTTTTTAATATACATATAATTTTATTATTCAGTATTTACCATTTTGAGTATAGTGATATAAGAAATAAATATCCAAGACTCGGAATTTGGGAACATGAAATTATATGATGCAATCATATTTCATGATCCAGTGCACGCCAAATTAACGGTTCTTCTCTATCACTTCAATTATTTTTGGTTTTAAACTTTTTAAAAAAAATCAAGTGTAATTCTATTGTTAAGTATTTACCAATTCAGGTATCGAGACAAGAAATAACAATCCAAGAGTCACTATTTGAGATCATGTAATTATATGACAATTCTCATATAATGATCTAGTGCGCGCCAATTTAACTGTTTCTCCTATCATTTAAATTCTCGTTATTTTGGATTTTTTTTAATTTATATCTCAAGTATAATTTTAATATTTTGTAGTTACTATTTTCTGGTATCCAAACATGAAACATGCAAGTAAATGGTGTAATCGTATGTTACGATCTAGTTGGCACAAACTTAATGGCTTTTATATTATTTAGGTGGGGGGGGGGGGTGTTTCAATCTAGCATTTGAAGTGATTTGTATTACAATCACAAATCCTATGTTATTCAAACATGCATTTTAAAAAGTCTTTTAAAATTCCATGTTATTGAATTAGTGATTTGTAAATGAACCTTCAAATCCATTGTTATTGGAAATATTTTAAATAGTAGATTTTAGGAGACTTTTAGTGATTTGAATATGTTTTGTTGGTGTTTCTTAGTTAAAAATATAAAAATCCAAATCTCATGATTTTAGGTAAGATTTCATAGAATTTAAATAACAAATCATAACAGCTTACATAATTCACTCAAATAATCTAAAAACTCATTAAAACTTAAATCCTTTAAAATTCTACCAAATATTAGATTGAATACACCCCCTTAAATTCTTGTTAGTTTTGGACATTTTTTAAATTTAAATGCAATTCTATTTTTAAATATTTATCATTTCGGATATCAAGATAGGAAATAACGAGTTAATGGTCAGCATTTGTGAACATGATAGGAAAAAATTAAATTAATTTTGACTAGTGGAATAAATTTCTACCACCAAGTTTTGAAACATGTTATATGATTTTCCAAATTAGTTTTATAATTGTGTTAAAAGATTTAAATTTAAAATTTATCAAAAATGAAAAAAAAAAATCAAAAGGATATAACTTAATTAAAAGGAAGTAAAACATATAGTAAATTATATTATTATATATAAAAGATATAATCTCCTAAAAAACGGAAAAAATTGTTTTTTAAAAAACTAAAAACTATGAAAGAAAAAGTAAAAACTAATTTAGTTTTTGTAAATATGTGATTTGCATGATAATTGTAATTAGTCGCTAAACATGTTTACGTAAATATTGGATTTGCTTAAACTGTGTGAATTTCATATTCGTTGCTAAAAGTATGTTTATTGAAATCAGGCATGATTATTCTGAAAGATATAATTTAATTATAATTGGTTAAAGTGTTTCGCTTGGTGACGAGTAGGTAATCGATATGATATTATCATATGCTTTTGTCATGTAGTATTCTATGTATAGTTCATGATTGTTTGATATCTCAAAATATATATGTTTACACGTCCGATATTGTGATATATGTGTCAGTGTATATTTATATGTAGAATCTTATGACCTATCTTAATTCGATTAAGATTGGTTCAATTATTGAATCTAGTTCAATTAAGATTCGTCCATGTTTTGATTAATCGGAATCAGTTCTATAATAGATTGTCTAATTTAAATACATAATAAATACGTATTAATGTTTTATTTTATTTATATTAGATATAAATTGAAATAAATATAAATAAGACAATAATTTATTACTCAACTAATATCAAGTAATTTGATGACTCTCCAATTTTATCGACTGTTAAAACTTAATTGAATTGTTGTATGGCGGATCTGCCGAAACAGCAGTCTGCAATCATTTAAGAGTGAGACATATAGTAACGGTTACCATATGAAATGAGATTGGTTTATTTGACTAGGTTATCAAAACGGTTTTGGGCTTAGAGGTATAGGGTTTGATAATACATAAGGATGTTATCCACAACCAGTGGCGGACCCACGTGAAGACTTGGGGGGTCAGTTGACCCCGGTTAAACTATAAAATTTCAAATTTATGCTTGCGTATAGTTATTGTCTCTGGAAAAATTGGTTGAATGTTTTAATCTTGAACCCCTTAATCTGCTATGGATGCTTTCCCATGACCCCTAATCTTTCTTTTTAAAAAAATATATTTTTGCAAAAATAAATATGATCCTCTAACATCGGATCATATTCCAAGATATGTGTTATTTTATTTTAGTTCTGTGTCCAACATCTTTTTACTTTCCAAATTTATCTCTTATTTTTTTGTTATTCACTACACTATTTGAAAAGTTTACTACATTCACAAATTTTTATTTATTAAAAATTATTATTTATCTGTGTTACTTAATCTTTACTCGTTTATTCTCTCGTTAAATTCAAAATTTGATCATAATTACGTTTCATTCTTCCAAACTTTACTTATATTTTGAATTTTAGTGAGAAATGTTATTTATTTTGTTACATCTTTCAAAATGTGGGTTTAAATTTTTTGTATATATTATCAAATTAAAGATTCTGCTCAATTTGTATCTAAACAATAAAACAAAATAAATATATAAATATTGTATAAGAAATTTATGATTTTTGCATATGTTTTTTTCTATTTTTCGAATCTTATATTTATATGATTTTATTGATAATTTATTTTAAATATATGTTGACCCCGGTAAAATATAATCCTGGGTCCACCACTGTCCACAACCAAGAGTTATATTGGATATAATTAGCAATAGTGTTGCTTACCTAAATAAGTAGATATTCAGGGGTGAAGCCAAAGCTCACTTGGATTGTAGTGAAATATGGATCTTCGATACTATACTCATTTTGAGGAAAATTTTGTTTTGAGTATAGTGTGAGTTTTCTTAATTGTTGAGGATGCTCAAAGTTCATGCTTTTCTTTTTATCCAGTTATGTCAAACCCTCTAAGTTCCTATTCATTGCGATTTGTTGTTAAGAAGGATAAATTGAGTGGATCAAACCTTCTTGAATGCTTGGAATATCTAAAACCATGCGTAAATGTTACCACTTCTGGTTCTATTCCTTGGGTATTGGATGTTGATTTTAAAAATCAAATAAGGGGAAAAACAGTAAACTCAAAGGATCGAATCTCATTTTATTGATTAAACTTGGCAGAGGTACAAAATTGCTAGATCGTAAAAAAAAGACTTAAGGATTAAGGAGATAAAAGCTAAGGTCTCAACTCTCGTTCTCTTAGGTCTCAGCTCTCATTCTCTTAGGTCTCATAGGTGATTGTTCATGATTCTTAATTGTGGTGAGGGCCTCCTTATTTATAAGGTTTTGTGTCGGTCTAAATCGAGAGGATTTCCTTTTTTCTAGTTCAACCAGGATAAGAAAATCTTTCTTTTCTCCTATGAAATCAGAGAGATTCTGTAAATCTCGGAAGTCAGCGCATTCGGCAGTGAGTTGGGCTTTAGGCCGAGCTCGGCCCGTTAGATTCGGTCATGGGCCTCCTTTACTTAGTTCGAACCGTCGTAAACCGGGATCAATTGGACCGGTCTCGGTTCAAGCATGGCTAAACCGGGGAGTGCTAAACTCACCTCCAACAATAAGTCCACCCCTCAGTTCGGCAAAGGAGTCCTCGAGTTCGACGAAATTCATGGAGGATTTTTTAGCTCGGTTGGAATCGAGATCGATAGTTCTTCAACTTGATCGCATGGTCTTGCCTTTTGAGTTCGGCGAATCCTGAGTTTAGAAATTTATGAACTCAGCAAGTCTTGAGTTCAGGGAGTCTTCCTCGAGAAGACACGCCGCTTCGGTTTCCTCAATTATTGCGGAAATCGAGGAATTTTATCATGATTACCTCTCTTTCCATATATTCCTTTTGACCCTCACGATTCTTTTACTTCTTCATTCATAAAAATGTAATCTTTCTCTTTCCTCCTTCAGCTCTTCATAACAAGATCCCTTCGATACGAATCGACAATGATGCAAAGAAATGATAGAAGTTGGAATGCTGCACCAATGCACCATTCACAAATATTACCAAAATTTTCATTCACATTATTCGATGCAAGTCAAATGTACGTATACTCAAGAGATTTAACTATAGAGAAAATATCTGATTATGTGGTGTTCACTGTTAATATTGATACACAGAGTTTTAACCCTATAAATAACTACTACATGAGCACAACAAACGAAATAGTATAGAAGGGATCGAATCCACAGAGTCAAGTGAAACACTACGAGAATTCAAGAGTAAAGCAAATCTAAGACTAATAGGAGTTGTTTGTGGTTTAATGCAAGAGTAAAACTAAAAATGACAAATAACGATGTAAATTCAATGGATAGAAACGCTGGATTTTAGGTTAATTCGCATGAAATCAAGATTCGCTAACCAGATAATCAAACAGAGAATGGATTAAGTACCGTTCTCGAACTCAGACATGAATTTATAGCTAGCTCACTGTCGTGGCACTAACTACTATGCCAATCAACCTAAGTATCTAAACTGTCGTTTGACCTTATAATTCTAGGCACACATTAAAGTTCAGGTTTGATAAGTTCACAAATCGCCTTAGCATCAACTTTCGTTAGCTAAGGACAATTTGCTCATCTATGTTCTTTCAGAAAATCTAAAACACTTTTGATAAATAGATTAATCCTAAAATCATAAACTAGGTCGCGAGTCAAGTTCCAGTAATAAGATCAACAATAGATGAAGAACTCTAAGCGATTCCCTATTCTAACAGATCTGATTCAGTAAATCATGAAAATCATTTGAAAATCCTAAAACCTAACTATGAGATTACTCATACATGGAAGCAGAGAAATAACAAAGAGATGAAAAGGAAGACATAATTAAATTGACAAAAGTAATAAGAGGGTTCAGAAATCTTCTCCAAGTTTGTTAGAAGTGGTTTAGAGATCTTCTCCCAAGCATACAATTGAAAGAGATGAAACATGTCTAACAAAAATAAAGTTTGGCCTTAGAAAGTGGCTTAAAATAAGTTAAAATTGGCCGTTTTGGGTCGAATTAGGTCGAGTTGGGATGATTCCAAGGCAAAATAGGAAGTCCAAAATTGCCTTTTTCGTCTGTGGGGTGGATCGATCGATCCAAGATTGGATCGATCGATCAAATATGCTTCCGTTGATCGTCGGAAAAGGGATCGATAGATTCTTTGTTGGATCGATCGATCTAATTGGCTTCTGGCTCCATTCCTGCACATATTTCTTGTTCTCGCCAGACTGGACTGTCTTCACTAAAACCGGCATAACGTTTGATCGCACCGTTAGAATGACTTCAAACCACTTCCAAATGACAGATAACCCATTGTTATATCGTATAGTAAAAAGTTGAGCTCGATCCATCGGTGGGAAGTCTTTCAACGAATGTCAAACTTCTGACATCTCTCCATGATTATGGATCTTCATATGCTCATTTTCACCCAACGCGGCTCATTTTCTCCAAAAGTGACCTAAAATCTGAAAAGACTTGATAAATGATGAAAATACTCTAAAAACACACTTTGACTCGATAAAAGACACTGAAAAAATGTTAGAAACCTATAAAAACCCAGTTTATCAAATATAAAAGTGATTTAAACACTAGAGTGTAAAACTCAGATTTATCAAATAAAATATAATATTAAATCAATGAAAACAAAAAAAAATACAAGAAGAACCAAAAAAAGCTGTGGAAACCTAATAGCCTAATGGTTAATGGTTTAATGCTTCTACACCATGGTTTATGGTTCGATTCCCAGAGAGTGCACTTTCTTGCAGATTATGGATGCAAGGACTATCAGAGGTTTCAGTGCGGTGCAGGTTAAGCCGTCCGGTCTCGTAAGTCAATGGTAAAGGTGTCCATCATGATGTGGTACATGTACCGTCCGTCGTAGATCAATGTGTTGCGGGAGATCTGTCAACGTGAAATCGTATGTGGAATCTTGCAGGTAGATCATCATTTGTAATAAGATAATAAAAATATCTCTAATAATGATATAATATTCTAGAAAGTGTTAAAACAAACAAAAAACAAAAATGCCCCGCGGTGTAACGCGGGTAATTACTTAGTAATATCTAAAGAATCATCCGTTTTTTTTCACTCTGATTATTTTAATATTAGAGTGTATGAAACATACAAGAACTTAATAAGCCAATTGAGAGGCATATTAAACATCATCATAAACTCTTTTTGATAAAAGATCAGCTGCACTATTCTTCTCACGATGAATATGTCCAACGAATACTCCGGAAGTTTCAATATCCACCAGAAAATTACCAATCTTCGTATATTCTACTCACACCGATTGATTAAATTCGTCAATTTCAAGCTGTCACCCACAAACCATACATATCTCCAACCTCTTTACCATACTATTTGTAAAACATGTAAGAAACCCATAGCTTCACTGTTTCAGCCATTAATGGAGAAGAAACATATCTTAAACCAGTGAATCCAGATAATATATGTGCTCTCGTATGATCACGGATTATCCAACCTACCCCTGTAATTGGAGAATTCCTTTGAAAACTGCTATCAAAATAACAAAATTACACTTTAAATCATCGCTATGTGATACGAATCGACTAAGGACCGGCATACTCTAGATTCGGTGATGGTTGAATAGTTGGATAGATCCTTGAATTCGAACAGATTCACAAAGAGAGATGCTAAGGCGTGAGTGATGAACTCGAATTTCCTTAGGCCCAATGGACAATGAACACGATGAACAAGGGGATGGTTTCGATGTTTGAGGGATCCGAGAATAAGGATGATAAAGCGTGACATATTGTTCCTCGCACAAAAATATTCAAACAAATCGTGAGTGTATGCAAAAATCCAAAGCACACAAAAATTACAAACTTTTCAAATTCCTCAGAAACTCGAATTTTTTTTTTAATTTTTAAAATTTTAAAAATTATAAGATTAATTCTAAACTACAGATCTATTTATATATTTTTTTTTTCGATAGGTTTTAATTCAATTAATCAAAACAAAAAAACAAAAACAACAAAAATAAAAAACCAGAAATTTCGAAGAAGATGAAGGGATAGAAATGGATTCACCGATTTTCTAAGGGTATGTGTCTCTGATGCCACTTGATACGAATCGAATAAGGACCGGCATACTCTAGATTCGGTGATGGTTTAATAGTTGGATAGATCTTTGAATTCGAACGGATTCACTAAGAGAGATGCTAAGGCGTGAGTGATGAACTCGAATTTCCTTAGGCCCAATCGACAATGAACATGATGAACAAGGGGATGGCTTTGATGTTTGAGGGATCCGAGAATAAGGATGATAAAGCGTGGGAGATGAATCCCGAAAATCTATATGCCCCTTATTGCGAGAAGAATCGAACAAACAACGGATCGATGGCTACATCGAAGTGTTGCAGAAATACACTCGATAAACCGAAGAGAAATTTCGATGAATAACTTTCAAAGAAATCGAAGAACAAGAGCAAAGCTCTGAAATTATTTTGATTAAATAATGTTGTATATTTTTCGCAAATGAGGGAGAAGAAGAGATAAAAGAAAAATCAAAGAGACAAGTCAAAGGTCAATCTCGAAAATGAGAGAGATGACCTCGAAAATTACACAGAAAATTAATACAAGTTTGAACGTCTTTTGGGATTCCACCAAAGAAATCTCTGCGGACAAATCTCCCCCGGGAAGTCCCTCGGAAAGTCTCTCGGGAATAAATCCCTCGGAAAGTCCCTCGGAAATAAATCCCTCGGAAAATTCCCCTGCGGAATTCTCGAGAGATCGGACCGTTAGACGGTGTAAGCCGGTTGCCTCGTTAAAACTTTTATACGGAAAACCCATTGGGACAAAATCGTATACAGGAAAAAGAGTACAACGCCACTTATACAAATGGCCAAACCTCAAGGAGAATTCGAAGATAGTGAGCTGAGGACGGGTTGCGTAAGTTGATCCTCCTTGATCCGGGAATCCGTAAGTAAGCTCTGCACCGCTCCCGCTAGCTTCCGTGCCTTAGAACGAGTGATGGGTCCTTCGGGAATGACCATAGCGTCTTCTTGAACCTCATCCAAAGTCTTTGTGTCCATGATCATATCACTATGTTTTATAAAATGTTTTATTTGTTTGGATGATTATTTAATTTAAATAAATATCATGATAGAACTAACATTTAATAATATATTATCATGAAAATACAATCGGTGAAGACTGCTATCTCAAACGCATATAAAACTCTAGAGAGAATGAAAGAAATTAAAGGTCATTCCAAGGAAACAAAGTTTTTATCTTCTTCTCTTCTTTCATTCGTCTTCTAGTCTTTGCCTCAGAAGCAATGAAACCATCTTTCGACGCATTCCTCTATCTAGTAATAATCAAGGAAAGGGTGATTCTTCTAGTCATCATGTGCAAGTCAGATGACTTACTTCATCTCAACCTCTTGACCTAACAAGGGTAAAGACAAAGATCATTCTGCTGGTGATGACCATTGTGTGGGAGTATTTCCAAGGAGAGCCAAGTATCCCATAAGAAGAAGAAAAAGAGTTAGAAGAGTAAAATTATCAGAACTTCCTGATACTCGGATTAACTTCCAAGATAATCCTTTGGAAACCATGGAAGATATCCAAATATGCGACTCTAGCGAAGAAGAAGAAATAGATTCATCTTCTGGTGATGAATGGTGTCCCATAAAAAGAAAGAAGAGAGGGAAAAGAGTTAGTTCATCTCAACCATGTAAAAGTGAAAGAGCAGGTGATAGTGATGAGAATGGCTCTGAAGAAAGCAAAGAAGAATCCTTTGGGACCAACAGAACGCCTTTGGTCCTCCCAGAGAGTCTAAAATGGGGATGAAGCGGCTTGCGTAGTCGCATGCGAAAAATAAATGTACGGAGAAACCGGGTTAAACGGTTGGTGGCTTATCTTCAGAATCCCAAAAGGACTCAAGAGGAGGTATGAAAATTCGTTATTACCGTGTCTTACTTAAAACACTAATTCATTTTTTTGCTATTTTAATCGGTATTAAAGCATCAATTCATCTCTTGCTTGTCTCAATGGATGAGCAAAAGATACCAAATTTGAAAAAACCTCAACTAAGCTGCAAACCTAACTTAACAATACAGTCGTTGTGTCAGGTATTTTTGATATAAACTAATCCATTTCCAAAAAACAATGCAAGCTTAATTACTGACTATACGGTTTTAAATAAACAATGAATTTATAACTTCAACAGTGGCTATGGTGAGTGGTTTGATCTTCTTGAAAAGCATTCTACGTATTGAAGTTACCTTTTTCACTGAAAACAACAAATTGATTCATTGGAAACTATTGGTTTTGCTTCAGCTTCTGGGCTATAGGAAGAATTCAGATGAGCAAGACTGAGGAAAACAAACTTAATGATGGAGGTGGAGATGTCAAACAATTTACAAAGAAGAAACGGTTGGAACTCATTTTTGGACAAATGGTTTTAGACCATATTCCAGTGGCATTTCCGGGCAACTTAGTTGTCGGAATGACCGGATCTTAGAATCGTTGGATTCTTTGTTGTGAGCACTATGAGATAGTGTATTCATATATGAAAAAGGAGTTATTTTGAATGAGAAATGGAGGTCCAAAGTGGATTGCTTGTAAAGCATAAAATGTAACATTTGTATAATATCCCACATTTGAAACATAAGGTGAAATCTCTTTTGTATATAAAGTGGAGAAATTATGATAAGGTTTACAACTTTAATATATTGGAATATGAGATATCCGGGCTGGGCTCGAGTTTTAGGATTAGGCAAATAAGATTCATCTTTTTTGGCCCAAATTCATTTTGCTAATTATTTGATTAAGTCAACAATGCATAATATCTCATTTAGTGTTGTGTAACAACACAAATAAAGTATGATTGATTTTGTAACATTTCAATCTTGACTTTATGAAGACAATTGATTCTCACGTTAAGAACATAATGACAAATTCAAACTTGAATTCATTTTGTAACATACAAAGTTAATTCACGTCATTATGGGAGAATCAAAAACGTCTATATCCACTTTATGGGCTCGTGTTGAGCAATTGGGCTATAAAATAAAGCCATCATCTTCTTCTTCTAATGATCGAATATACAACAATCTCTCTCTCTTCTTCTTTTTAGAGTCTGAGAGTATAAGACTGTTTCTAGGTTCGTTAGGATTATGATAGAGTGTTGTTGATCAGAAGATTGTTGCGGTTGTATTTTGGGATTCTGATTGCATCAAACCATCACACTATGGACAATTAAAGAATTAAGGAAAGACTGTCTCGCCTTTGCATAAACCATTCTTTCTCTATCGTATTTTGGTATCAATTATCGTTTATTAATTATGTTTTATATCAATATATTTTCCGATTATTCAGTTTTACCATATCGTAGAAATCGTGGTTCTACAATCTTAATTCTTTAATTTTCGTTATTATACTAACGAAAAGACTGATTAATCGTGAAGTTTTGATAAGAACATGATATACAATTTTAACTCAATAAATCCCCTTCTAGCCTAGCATTAAAATCGGATTAAAATTGAGGTTTTCAAGAGAGTTTTAAACGATTTCTAAAAACGTTTTCTATACGGTTTCAAAACCGATAAGCGA
This sequence comes from Eutrema japonicum, assembly GCA_030161315.1. Lineage (NCBI taxonomy): Eukaryota > Viridiplantae > Streptophyta > Magnoliopsida > Brassicales > Brassicaceae > Eutrema > Eutrema japonicum. Next base: position 49,942,103 of record BSQW01000011.1, read on the forward strand.
CACGTTTAGGCGAACGCTCTATAGCAATTCTCGCCAAACGTTTTTTGAATCAAACGTTTTTAATTTTCTGAAACGATAATGGATTTGCGATCCGCTGCATAGCGTTTCCGCGAATCGTTTTCGATTCTAAAACGGTTTTGCGAACGTTTATCTTAGCGATTCCGCGAATCGTTTTCGATTCTAAAACGGTTGTGCGAACGTTTATCTTAGCGATTCCGCGAAACGTTTAACTTTAAATCGATTCATTATCAATCGTTTAACGTTTCCGTGAACGCTTCTAAAAAGCGAGTTTGCGAAACGCCTTAAACGGTTCTACTAAACCGTTTCACTACAAGAAAACAAGGGGATTTCCGACGGCGTTTCTGACGGGTTATAAACAATCGGAAATTTCCGACGGAATACCGATGGATTTCCGAGGTTATTTCGACGGACTAAAAATGATCGGAAATCCGTCGGAAATTTCCGACTGATTGATTTCCCTCGGAAATCGGTCGGAATATTCCGACGGTATTCCGAGGGACTGCCGATGAATCTATATTCCCTCTGAAACCTGTCGGAATATTCTGACCGATTAACGACCGTCAGAAATCATTGGGTAATTTCCGACCGATTTCCGACAGATATATTACTTGCTTTGTAAATACTTCTTCTCTTGCATATATGTTTGCTTTGTTTGCAAAAACATATATATATACATTTCTTGGCTATGGTATTTTGAAGATTCGATATATATATGTGTATATATAGTTGGAGAGAACATGCAAATTAACATTTCTCTATAAATACTTTTTTCCTCATTCACAACAAATACGCCCGTCTTTTGTCACATTTGCGAAATTGTTTTCTTAAAACCTTTTTCAAAACGATGCCTTTCACGCGGGAAAATGCTCGTAAGAGAGTCATTTGTCCATCTACGGTCAAGATTAAGTCCACCCCTTGGATTTGTGACGAGGTTGAAGAGGGAAGGGCCCGTAAGTGTCAGCGAAGTTTCTCCGGCCCCAAAAAGCCAGACGTGACTTCAACCAGCAGTGGTAGCTGGGGGCTAGGCTTGGCAAGACAAGGGAACCAGACTCTGCAAGAATACCATGAGGAGTTCGTGCGGACTATGGAACTCTTTGGGCTTCACCGATCCGCAGAAGAATTGGCGATGATCTTTTTCCAAGGACTCCGACCTGACCTTCGACTGCAGCTTACCGAGATGGGACTAAATGACCGTGGAGAGGGCATCAACATTGTCTTACGGAATGCTCGCCTCGCGGAGACCAAGCTCAACCGAGTGGTTATAGACGACTCGTCCGGTAGTGAAATGGAAGTCGACCCATCCTTGTAGCCTATTTTTCAAATAATGTTCAACTCCGATCCTCCTTTACATTAATAAAGAGCTTAATTAATTTGGGTTTTTAACTGGAACTTGTTTAATTTGGCAAATCCCGGGAATATATACTTGGTATTCTAATAAACTTTTTCCCGGCTATATATAATACTAAAACGTCGGAAATCCCTTTGGAAATTTCGGAGGGATTTCCCACGGTGTAGGACCGAGGAAAACTGAATCCTCGGGTAAAACTGACACCGGGCAAATTTTAGTCGACGGTTTAGGATTTTAGCCGAGGTAAACTGAATCTCCCGGCTAAAACTTTCCCGGTATCAGTTTTAGCCGAGAGTTTAGAGATTGCCTCGGCTAAAACCATAAATCGTCAAAAATCCGTCGAAAATTTCCGAGGAATTTCCGACGGTTCGTGATTTTAGCCGAGGAAAACTGAATCCCCCGGCTAAACCTGATACAGGGCAAGTTTTAGCCGGGGGATTCAGTTTCCCTCGGCTAAAATCCTAAACCCTCGGAAATCCCTCGGAAATTTTCGACGTATTTCCGACGGTTTATGGTTTTAGCCGAGGCAATCTGAATCCCCTGGCTAAAACTGATACCGGGCAAGTTTTAGCCGGGGGATTCAGTTTTCCTCGGGTAAAATCATAAACCGTCGGAAATCCCTCAGAAATTTCTGAGGGATTTCCGACGGTTTATGGTTTTAGTCGAGGAAAACTGAATCCCCCGGCTAAAACTGTAAATACCCCCGGCTAAAAACGTTAATCCCCCCGGCTAAAACCGTAAATTGCCCCGGATAAAACCGTTAATCCCCCCGGCTAAAACCGTAAATTTCTCCGGCTAAAACTGTTAATCCCCCCAGCTAAAACCGTTAATCCCCCGGCTTAAAACCGTTAATCCCCCCGGCTAAAAATGTTAATCCCCCTGGCAAAAACGTTAACCCCCGGCTAAAACCGTTAATCCCCCGGCTAAAAACATTAGTCCCCCAGCTAAAACCGTAAATACCCCCGGCTTAAAACCGTTAATCCCCCCGGCTAAAAACGTTAATCCCCCTGGAAAAAACGTTAACCCCAGGCTAAAACCGTTAATTCCCGGGCAAGTTTTAGCTGATGGTTTAGGATTTATCGGGCAAGTTTTAGCCGACGGTTTAGGATTTTAGCCGAGGTAAACTGAATCCCCCGGCTAAAACTTGCCCGGATTCAGTTTTAGCCGGGGGGTTCAGTTTTCCTCGGCTAAAACCATAATCCGTTGAAAATTCCTCGGAAATTTCTGACGGATTTCCGACGGTCTTTGGTTTTAGCCGAGGAAAACTGATTCCCCAGGCTAAAACTTGCCCGGTATCAGTTTTAGCCAGGAGATTCAGTTTTCCTCGGCTAAAACCATAATCCGTCGGAAATCCCTCGGAAATTTCCGACGGATTTCTGACGGATTAGGGTTTAAAACCTCGAATTTGCTAGATTTTGAAAATGTTTTGTCTTGGTAGATATAGAACTAACAAATATACACTAGTTTATGTGAAATGTTTTTAAAAATCATACGTTTTAAACTTTTTAGTTAAAACCCAGAGCAAAAACGTAAATGTCCTTAGATGTTCTATTTGTTTTTATGAATGCTTGAACTCGTTCATCGATCGATTTTTACAAACTCCCAAATAACTTGTTTTGATTGTTTTTTAAAAGGTTTTTCTTATCAGTATATAACACTAATGGTTATTAAACACTAAAATTAATGAAATCTTCATAATATTATCCCTAAACCCTAAAACGTCGGAAATCCCTCAGAAATTTCCGACGGATTTCCGACGGCTCGTGAAATTTTCCTCGGGAGATTAAACTGCCAAACGAAAAAGAGAAAAATTAGAGCGGTTAATTGAAATGGGTTTCCGACGGATTACCGAGGGAGGTAGTCCGTCGGAAATCTTTATATCTAAATCTCCGCCGACTGAACCTTTGATCTTCTCTCTCTCTCAATCTCGTTTTCTTCTTCTCTTCTTCTGTTCTTCTTCTTCCGATCGATCGAGTCTTCTTCTCTTCTTCTTCTTCTCTTCTTGTTTCTGGCTCTCTCTCTCTCCCCGACCAATTTCCTCAAACCCACAAATATGTAAGTAAAACCATAATTTTTGTTGTTGTTGTTGTTAGATTAGGTTGAAATTTTGTGGAATTTGTAGAATTAGATTAGGTTGTTAGATGGAATTTGTGGATTTGTGGATTTGTGGATTTGTGGATTTGTGAATTTGTGGATTTGTGAATTTGTGGATTTGTGGAATATGTGGATTTGAATATGTGTTAATATTTTATATTAGTTTTAAAATTAGTGTTTGTTGAAATTTTTATAATTATTAGATTTATTTAAATAACATTTATATAAAATATATTTATAAAAAACGGTTTTTGTAAATATATTTTTATTTTGTGAAAAACGTTTTTAATACATATAATTTATAAAAACGTTTTTTATAAATATTCTTTTTAAAAACGATTTTTATAAATATATTTTTTAAACGTTTTTATAAATTATATTTTTTTAAACCTTTTTTATAAATATATTTTATAAAAAAGTTTTTTATATATTTATTTATTAAATAATTTTGACAAATGTTTTTATAATAAATGATTTTTATTTAAGTATTTTTTGAAACAAAATTTTAGTTTTTTAGAAAATTATTATGATTAGTTAAATGTTTTTAAAATGATAGCGTATTTATTTTTTGTTGGTCTTACGGTGGATTCGATCAAGACCGTCCGAGGGGTACTGGCACAGGTCCTAGCCAGAATACTGTTCCGGACACAGAGAGTGTAGCTCAACCGAGGATCATGACCATCGAGGAGCTCGTTCAACAGCCGGGACGAGAATTACTCAAAGTTCTCGATCCGGAACTCCGGATTCCGAGATCTACTTAGTAATAATTTTTTTTATTCTTAAATAATTATTTTTTAGATTTGATAACCGTTTTTTAATTTGTTTTTTCATAGGTTTGGAATATCCGGGAATGGCATTAGCAAGTCGGTTCTCAAGATGTTGCACAGCATCCTCGACAAACCATACCCGAAAATTTCGGAGGTTCCGGCAGACGAACAAAACATGTGGTTTCGTACGTTTGCGATAAGTACGTAAATTTTTATTTATTTTTTGTAATATATTTTGAGATTTTGTTAACATCTATATTCCTATTTCTTTTTTGTAGCAAGAGTTTAATTGGAACCATACAATCACAAAGACGGTGGAGACGGAATTTTATAAGGAGGTTAGGACGCAATTCTCGTGCCACATGAACGAGTGGAAGAAATCTTGGAAAAAGGGGAAAGATAAGCCAAAAGGCTTAAACAAGGATGCGTATCTCAGACTAACTCCCATAACCGGAAGAGTCGCCGAGGCGGGAAGGGAGAAGCTATCCACAACAACGGGGCAAAAAGCTTCTTGACAACCGAAATCGAAATGGTAAGTATTTTTGCGGTTTTTAGTTCTTTTTTTATAAGAAAACGATGATCTTTAACAGTTATATTTATTTTGTAGACGGAGGAATACGGCGAAGCTCCCGATCTTCTGCAAGTGATGGTGAGGATGCAGACCAACAAGAAGACGGGCCGAATTGACGATGTAGCCGTCAGGGAGATGGTCGAAAAGATGACGAAGGTGCAAGACTAGATTCTCACCCAGAGATCGCAGGATGGCTACACCGGATCCAACGAAATCACTCGGGCCGAGATGAACAACCTAGTCCCCGAGGTAAGTAAAAAATATAGATTATTATTTCAATTTAGATAATTATTTGTTAATAAAAAATTTTAATGTTTTTTTATTGTTTTCGTAGGAGGTACCCATTAAAAAAGGTCGTCGTCCGGGGTTGGGTAAGCTTGCGATCCAACGTCCATCTTCTTCGGCCGGTTTCTTGATGGATCCAGAACTCATCCGTCAAAACGAAGAGCTCCAGCAGAAGGTCACGGTTTTGGAGGACGAGCTCTAGACTCAGAAAACGAAGAGCGACAAGATGGACGCGTGGTTCGCATCGAAGTTCGATGATTACCCGTCGTTTTGATTTCAATTTTTTTTTTTTTTGTAATTTTTCAACTTTCAAAAACATTTAAAAATTATGTTTTTGTAATTTAATTATATAATTAATTTTCTATTTACATTTAAAATTATTTAATTTAATCAATATTTTATTTAAAAATATATTACAAATTAAATAAATTAATTTTATATTTTCGTTTTAATTTTTTAATCCGTCGTAAATCCCTCGGAATTTTCTGAGGGATTTCCGATGGATTGTACCCTCGGATTTGTCCTCGGAAATCCGTCGGATTTATCCCCGACGGATTGTGCCTCGGAAAAGCCGTCGGTAAATTTCTCCCTCGGAAATCCATGATTTCCAACGGATTTTGTTTTCCAACGAAATAGAACCGACGGCCAAAATCCGTCGGAAATCCCTAGGAAATGACCATTTTCGACGGTATTCTGACGGATTTGGCCGTCGGTTCTAGCATATTTTCTTGTAGTCTTTTCGCGGACGCTTCTAGGCGAATTTGCAAAACGATCACTACTTTTACGCACTAACCAATCTGGTATTGCATTGTTTTTTGCAATCGTGTTTGTTAGTATAAGTTTTCCTTACTTATTCTTGTTTTTTTCTTTTTCTTAAGATTGCTTTTTTATTTTAATATTTTTTAATATTTACTTTAATTCATTTTTTAATTATATTGGCACATGTCAAAATCTAAATTAACCGTGACAAATTTCACGATCTTGTGAGTGAGAATTACCATATGCTCACATTGAGAGATCCAGTTTTATATAATAAGATATATATATATATATATAATTTAGTAAGTTTATCTTATAGAATTATGAATGTGAAATTGAGAAGCTATCAATTTGGTTATCTAGAGGTGAGGAATGAGTATTCTTTTTCTTTTTAGGATTGTATTCGATTTTAAGTTTGTGGTTTTTTTTTTAAGAATTACTAATTGTTCTTTCTTTTTTTAAAACTTTAGCTTTTAATGATTGTAATCTATTGTTTAATTTCCTTATTCTAAACTGAAATATGTTTTTAAAAAAATAAAATTTGGCTTTTATTCTTTTTCTTTTTAGGATTGTAATATGTAGTTTAATTTATTTATTCTAAACTAAAATATGATTTTTTAAAACTTTGGCTTTTATTTATAATTTTTGTTTATTTTTTCTTAATCTAAACATAAGTACTTTTTCCATTTACTTTTTAGGATAATGAATATATTAAAAAAAACTAACAAGAATTTTAAAAAACTGCTAAGTTGGCGCGCACGAAATCATGAGATACGGCTGCATCATATAATTATATATTCCCGAATTTCGACTCTTAAAAAATTATTTTCTGTGTCGATACCCAAAATAATAAATTAGTTAATAGCCACTAAGTTTATTAAAAATTAAATGTTTGGAGACACCCAAAAAAAAAAAAAAGGTAAAACTCTAAACTTTCGCACGCCATTAGTCTGCTTCCAAAAACTTTCGGTAAGCAATGGAAAAAGGGAAGAAATCTAATTTGGATTTCCCTTATCCTGAAATATAATCACTCAATCTTATTATTTTTATATAATAATATATGTTACTATATGTTTTACTGACTTAATTATACCATAATCTGTATGTTTTATTTCCTTTTAATAAAATTATAACCTTTTGTTTTTCTTTTTTTCCTTTTTGATAAATTTTAAATATAAATCTGTTTACACTTGTATAAATATAATTTGAAAAATATTTATACGTGTCAAACCTAATTTTCAGTTTTAATCTTATTATTGTAACACATGTCAAAAACTGTATTTTAAACTTTATGCGGATTTTCCTTTTTTATTTTTATTTCTAATAATTTAAAAATAGTTTTTACTTTTTTCTTACATAGTTTTTACTTAAATAGAAATAATGCGAGTTTAAAAAAAAATATTTCATGAAAATAGAAATTTATAAATGTCAAAAATAATAATTTAAAAATTATATAGTTGCAAATCAAGAATTAAAATTAATATGGTTAAGATTAAGATTAAAAAGATGATTAAATTAAAGCATGGGCATCTTAGTAATTTTCTTATTAAAAGCATCTAGATGGAGATGTAAATTTAACCAAACAAATGATATATCATAGTTTTTACCCCGTTTAAGCCATGATATAAGTCTGTTTTATAGAGTCTTTCTACTATTTCGTAGTGGTTTAGAGTCTTTTACAGGTCTTAGCACGTTTGAAGCATAATTGAAGATATTAGAGCTTTCTGGAGCATTTTGGATCAAAGCAGAGGTTCGCGTAGCTGAGTATCCGATTTGAAGCATCAGTGTCGATCGATACTGCCTAGTATCAGTCGATACTCATCGAAGCAGACACGACCCACGAGTTTAATGAAGTATTGAAGAATTGCAAAATAGCCCAGAAGACTTTATTATTTACAAGAAACCCCAAAATATGATTTAGGTTATTTAATAGGATTTTAGAGCCACTTTTATGGCTATGCTTTATTTTCTAAGCTTTACTTTATTCAGGTTTTGTGAGAGAGCTTTTGAAGGGAGACAAGTCTGAAACTCTGTTCGTCTGAGAGAAGATTTCGAACCCTCTTGTTACTCTTTCTTATTTATTTGAGTATTTATTCACTCATGTTTATTGCTTCAATTTCCATGTCTGAGTAGATCTCCTGTTAGGTTTAGGGTTCTCATAAGGGTTTTCTCTGAATGCTTTGTTGATTAGTTGTTAGGATTCACTATCTGAATTAGTTCTTCGCCATAGGTTGTTTCCAAAGCTAATTCTAGATTGATCACCTAGAACTTAGATCTTAGGATAATTGATTAGGCGCGAGAGTGAGATTAATTACCTGATAGAACCTAGGGTGAGCAAAATAAATATTCGCAAAGAGATTTGGTTTAGTTGTCTTGTGAACAAATCAAACTTGATATAAAAGCTGGTTTAGACTTTAGGATTCGCAAAGAGATTTGGAATTCCTAGGATTTAGACTTAGATAGTTTTCGCAACGAGAGTTGGTTAATTATACTTTAGTGATTTTAGTTCAAGAACCGCGCTAAATCTGAATCATGTTAGTTAATTTACCTGCATTCATTGAATTCCTGAGAAATACCCAGAACCTATCTTTCTCCAATTGAATTTACAACCGTTTTAATTTAAGTTATGTTTTCAATATAATTGATCACTTAGCTTGATTCTCATCCATATAATCTATTGTGTGTTTCTGTGAGTCATTGTGTTCGACCCCTACTATACTGCAACTACTGCTTAGTACGTTTAGGGTATTAATTTGAGCATATCAAATTTGGCGCCGTTGCTGGGGACTCAATTCGCCATTAGATTTTCGTTTGAGAATTCCGACTAAGTTCGTCGGTATCGATCGATACGCACTAGTATCGGTCGATACTCGTCGTTCTCTTTTTGCTGATATCGATCGACACCACCCAGTGTCGGTCGATACTCATCGTGTTACCGATTACTAACGTTCTTGACTTCTGTTTTCAGGTGTATGCTTAATCGTAAAACCAGAGGGAACAAGAACACTCAGCTAGTTGAACTGTCATTGGAGCAGCTAGCACTCATGGAACGCACAAACAGAAAAGCAAAGAAGCCAGCAGAGATGAACAACAATCAAGTAGAGTTGGTTCGAGATGAGGTTGGTGCTTACAGAGACCTAGATGGTCGTTTGTGCAATGAGAGAGGACAACGTCTGGATGGAGAGGGGAACATCATTCCCGCTGCTCCTGTTGTCGTTGGGATTGTCGCTGGGAATGCGAATGCAGGGAATGCTGTGGTTAATCGTGGAAGAACGATTGGTGAGTGTAACAGACCTGATCCGTTTTATGCGAATCGATCAGCGATTCGTCCTCCTGCTTTTCAGAGGAACGACTTTGAGCTGAAACCTGCATACTACACTCTTGTGGGTTAGCAACCTTTTCATGGTCTTTCCAATGAATATCCCATGGATCATATTGAGAGGTTCGAGGACTTGGTCACTAGCATCAAGAGCAATGGAGTGTCCTATGATTACCTCATTTAAAAATTATGTTTTTGTAATTTAATTATATAATTAATTTTCTATTTACATTTAAAATTATTTAATTTAATCAATATTTTATTTAAAAATATATTACAAATTAAATAAATTAATTTTATATTTTCGTTTTAATTTTTTAATCCGTCGTAAATCACTCGGAATTTTCCGAGGGATTTCCGATGGATTGTACCCTCGGATTTATCCCCGATGGATTGTGCCTCGGAAAAGCCGTCGGTAAATTTCTCCCTCGGAAATCCATGATTTCCAACGGATTTTGTTTTCCAACGAAATAGAACCGACGGCCAAAATCCGTCGGAAATCCCTCGGAAATGACCATTTTCGACGGTATTTTGACGGATTTGGCCGTCGGTTCTAGCATATTTTCTTGTAGTCTTTTCGCGGACGCTTCTAGGCGAATTTGCAAAACGATTACTACTTTTACGCACTAACCAATCTGGTATTGCATTGTTTTTTGCAATCGTGTTTGTTAGTATAAGTTTTCCTTACTTATTCTTGTTTTTTTCTTTTTCTTAAGATTGCTTTTTTATTTTAATATTTTTTAATATTTACTTTAATTCATTTTTTAATTATATTGGCACATGTCAAAATCTAAATTAACCGTGACAAATTTCACGATCTCGTGAGTGAGAATTACCATATGCTCACATTGAGAGATCCAGTTTTATATAATAAGATATATATATATATATATATATATAATTTAGTAAGTTTATCTTATAGAATTATGAATGTGAAATTGAGAAGCTATCAATTTGGTTATCTAGAGGTGAGGAATGAGTATTCTTTTTCTTTTTAGGATTGTATTCGATTTTAAGTTTGTGGTTTTTTTTTAAGAATTACTAATTGTTCTTTCTTTTTTTAAAACTTTAGCTTTTAATGATTGTAATCTATTGTTTAATTTCCTTATTCTAAACTGAAATATGTTTTTAAAAAAATAAAATTTGGCTTTTATTCTTTTTCTTTTTAGGATTGTAATATGTAGTTTAATTTATTTATTCTAAACTAAAATATGATTTTTTAAAACTTTGGCTTTTATTTATAATTTTTGTTTATTTTTTCTTAATCTAAACATAAGTACTTTTTCCATTTACTTTTTAGGATAATGAATTGATTTTAAATCGTATATTAATAATTTTCTTTTTAAATTTAGGGTATATTTATAATTTTCTTTTTTAAGTTTGGTCGTGGTTGTAGATTATAAACTTTTAAGTTTCTTTTTGTCACTTTCCTTTATTATAAGTTTTCCTTACTTATACTTGTTTTTTTTGTAAGATTGCCTTTTTTAGTTTACACTTTTTTAATATTTACTTTAATTCATTTTTATTTTTTTAATTAAATTGACACATGTCAAGATCTAAATTAACAACCATGACAAATGTCACAATCTCGTGATTAAAAATTATCTTACGTGTCACACTCACGTCGAGGGATCCAGCTTTATATAATAAGATGTTCCAAAATTCCGACTCTTGAATCTTTATTTCTTATATCACTATACTCAAAATGATAAATAATTAATAATAAAATTATAGATATATTAAAAAAAACTAACAAGAATTTTAAAAAACTGTTAAGTTGGCGCGCACGAAATCATGAGATACGGCTGCATCATATAATTATATATTCCCGAATTTCGACTCTTAAAAAATTATTTTCTGTGTCGATACCCAAAATAATAAATTAGTTAATAGCCACTAAGTTTATTAAAAATTAAATGTTTGGAGACACCCAAAAAAAAAAAAAAAAGGTAAAACTCTAAACTTTCGCACGCCATTAGTCTGCTTCCAAAAACTTTCGGTAAGCAATGGAAAAAGGGAAGAAATCTAATTTGGATTTCCCTTATCCTGAAATATAATCACTCAATCTTATTATTTTTATATAATAATATATGTTACTATATGTTTTACTGACTTAATTATACCATAATCTGTATGTTTTATTTCCTTTTAATAAAATTATAACCTTTTGTTTTTCTTTTTTTCCTTTTTGATAAATTTTAAATATAAATCTGTTTACACTTGTATAAATATAATTTGAAAAATATTTATACGTGTCAAACCTAATTTTCAGTTTTAATCTTATTATTGTAACACATGTCAAAAACTGTATTTTAAACTTTATGCGGATTTTCCTTTTTTATTTTTATTTCTAATAATTTAAAAATAGTTTTTACTTTTTTCTTACATAGTTTTTACTTAAATAGAAATAATGCGAGTTTAAAAAAAAATATTTCATGAAAATAGAAATTTATAAATGTCAAAAATAATAATTTAAAAATTATATAGTTGCAAATCAAGAATTAAAATTAATATGGTTAAGATTAAGATTAAAAAGATGATTAAATTAAAGCATGGGCATCTTAGTAATTTTCTTATTAAAAGCATCTAGATGGAGATGTAAATTTAACCAAACAAATGATATATCATAGTTTTTACCCCGTTTAAGCCATGATATAAGTCTGTTTTATAGAGTCTTTCTACTATTTCGTAGTGGTTTAGAGTCTTTTACAGGTCTTAGCACGTTTGAAGCATAATTGAAGATATTAGAGCTTTCTGGAGCATTTTGGATCAAAGCAGAGGTTCGCGTAGCTGAGTATCCGATTTGAAGCATCAGTGTCGATCGATACTGCCTAGTATCAGTCGATACTCATCGAAGCAGACACGACCCACGAGTTTAATGAAGTATTGAAGAATTGCAAAATGGCCCAGAAGACTTTATTATTTACAAGAAACCCCAAAACATGATTTAGGTTATTTAATAGGATTTTAGAGCCACTTTTATGGCTATGCTTTATTTTCTAAGCTTTACTTTATTCAGGTTTTGTGAGAGAGCTTTTGAAGGGAGACAAGTCTGAAACTCTGTTCGTCTGAGAGAAGATTTCGAACCCTCTTGTTACTCTTTCTTATTTATTTGAGTATTTATTCAGTCATGTTTATTGCTTCAATTTCCATGTCTGAGTAGATCTCCTGTTAGGTTTAGGGTTCTCATAAGGGTTTTCTCTAAATGCTTTGTTGATTAGTTGTTAGGATTCACTATCTGAATTAGTTCTTCGCCATAGGTTGTTTCCAAAGCTAATTCTAGATTGATCACCTAGAACTTAGATCTTAGGATAATTGATTAGGCGCGAGAGTGCGATTAATTACCTGATAGAACCTAGGGTGAGCAAAATAACTATTCGCAAAGAGATTTGGTTTAGTTGTCTTGTGAACAAATCAAACTTGATATAAAAGCTGGTTTAGACTTTAGGATTCGCAAAGAGATTTGGAATTCCTAGGATTTAGACTTAGATAGTTTTCGCAACGAGAGTTGGTTAATTATACTTTAGTGATTTTAGTTCAAGAACCGCGCTAAATCTGAACCATGTTAGTTAGTTTACCTGCATTCATTGAATTCCTCAGAAATACCCAGAACCTATCTTTCTCCAATTGAATTTACAACCGTTTTAATTTAAGTTCTGTTTTCAATATAATTGATCACTTAGCTTGATTCTCATCCATATAATCTATTGTGTGTTTCTGTGAGTCCTTGTGTTCGACCCCTACTATACTGTAACTACTGCTTAGTACTTTTAGGGTATTAATTTGAGCATATCAACAAACAAATGTTCATTCATATGCATTATCGAGATGAGCAACCTAAAATGAAAATGAACATCATTCAGATGTATTATCCAGATGAACAACCTAAAATAGAAACGAACATTATTCAGATGTATTATCCAGATGGAGCATCTGGATGAAGCATTTGGATGCAAATACCAGATGGAGCAAACGAACATGCCCCTAATGTATTCACAATGAATCGTGTAAAATTGTAGTCCAAATTCAAATTGAATTACTTTTCAAATTTGCATTATATGTATAATAATGTTTTTTTTTTTCAACAATGACATTTTTTCGTCAAGAATAAGATATTTTTTTTATTTAACTAGAATTTTGGTAGGCGGATAAATGGTAATTTTTTGTCAATGCATCATGTTTAAAAAAAGCGAAATTGGCGTTAAAAATAAATGAATCCGTAAAGCTTATAAATAAATCTATGTTCTATTTTTGTTTTGTTTGTAAAGGTTCCGGCTTTAAAGGCCAAATAGAGAGAAAATAAAATTAGGCCCGAAACTTTGTAACTAAAACAAAAATAAAACATAGATTTATTAATTAGTTTTTTTTATTCATTTTGCCAATTCCGCTTTTTTACACATGATGCATTGGCGAAAAGTTTACCATTTATCTGCTTACCAAAATTATAGTCAAATGAAAAACAAATCTTACTCTTGACGGAAAAAATACCATTGTTAAAGAAAATAATTATTACACATATATTGCAAATTTGAAAAGTAATTCAATTCGAATTTTGACTATAGTTCTACAAGATTCATTGTGAATATATTAGCTAGATATATTTCCTCACTATGTTTTAGAAGTAAGTTTTTATAAATGGTTTTTTTACTCATGTTGTAGCGCAAAGTAAGAAATTTTTCATTTGAACACAATTTTTATAAGCCGATAAAAGGTAAAAAAGTTTCCAATGCATCATTTGTGTAAAAAAGTTTCCAATGCATCATATCGTAAGGTGGAATTTGAAAGAGACAATTTGGTTATCAATCGGATCATTAATGAGAACATCACCAACCTACGACTGCAACACTACCTCACTGCTATAAAGAGTTGGAGTAATATGTTTGAGTCAATTAAGTTCTCATATAGGAATCGAACTTCTAATATTTTTGCAGATACTTTAGTCAAGAAGGCTACCACTGCTTTGTCCCAATAACATTTGTTTCATTGTTATCCTAGGTTTTTTCAAACTATTGTAAACAATGACTATAACTTTGAAAATCAATAAAGACTTTAGCCAAAAAAAAAAAAAAGATAGAATTTATTCTTATTTTTATTTGAATAAGTTCTGGCATTGTTTCATTGTCTCCATTTAATGTCACCATTTAAACCCAAATCATCTTTTTGGCATCGCTCCCTGTTTTTGTTAAATTGTATCAAAAGAAAATCATAACACAGATTTTTGTATGATTACTTTTCAGCCCAATAATGCATTATATAATGTTAAGTAATATTCAAAGTCATATCAAAAATCACGGAATAATATTTAATGCAATTAAACAGCAAAATAAATAAGAAATTATTTTATGTAAAAATGAATCAGTGCATTGTTGGAGGTGAGTATAACACTCCCCGGTTTAGCATGGTTTGGACTGAGACCAGTTTAATTGGTTCCTGTTTACGACTATTCGAATTTAGAAAAAGAAAACCTATAATCGCGGTTGCCGGCCTTTGAATCTATTAAGTCCCAACTCGTCATGACGAAACCGACCTCCGAAATTTGCGAAATATTTTCCGATCTCAGGGGGATTTTAGGAAATCTTCTTTTTCTGATCGAGTTGGGAAAAGGAAAATATCCCGTTTTGACCGACTCAATACCTTATAAATAGGGATACCTCGACAACATTTAGGGAAATTCACAATCATCTATGAGACAGGAGAAATAGAGAGCTCAAACTTGCAGTCAACCTCAAAATGAATTGATATTTTTCATTTTTTTATAATCTTATTCTTTTTACATGTGCCAAAATTTGTATTTTAGCTTCGCAATGATTTGCCTTTTTATTTTAGTTTCGTTTTTAATATTTCAAAACATATATTTTACATTTTTTTCTTTCATAGTATCTAGTTTTTAATTTTTTCCATTTTATATGATATTATATATATATATTTATATAATAAGATATGTTACTATATGTTTTACTGACTTAATTATGCCATAATCTGTATGTTTTATTTCCTTTTAATAAAATTATAACCTTTTGTTTTTCCTTTTTTCCTTTTTGATAAATTTTAAATATAAATCTGTTTACAATTGTATAAATATAATTTGGAAAATATTTATACGTGTCAAACCTAATTTTCAGTTTTAATCTTATTATTGTAACACATGTCAAAAATTGTATTTTAAGCTTTCTGCGGATTTTCCTTTTTTATTTTTATTTCTAATAATTTAAAAATAGTTTTTACTGTTTTCTTACATAACAATTTTGCCGTTTATGTATGAGATTATATATTTTATATATAATAATATAATTTACTAAATGTTTTAATTCCTTTGATTAAGTTATATCCTTTTGATTTTCTTTTTTTGATAAATTTTAAATTTAAATCTTTTTACACAATTATAAATTTAATTTGGAAAGTCATTTAACATGTTTCAAAACTAAACTGGTATACATTTTTTCCACTAGTCAAAACTAATTTAATTATTTCCTATTTTGTTCCTAAATGTTGACCATTAACTAGTTATTTCCTATTTTGATATCCAAAATGATAAATAATTAATAATATAATTGCATTTAAATTTAAGAAATCCAAAAACCAACAAGAATTTAAATGATATAAAAAGCCGTTAAATTGTCGCGCACTAGATCGTAACATACGATTGCACCATATACTTGCATGTTCCCTAATTTTGACTATTAGAGAGTTGTTTCCTGTCTCGATACCCCAAAACGGTAAATACAAAATATTAAAAATATACTTGAAATATAATACAAAAAAATCCAAAACTAACAAGAATTTAAATGATAAGAAAACAATTAAATTGGCGCGCACTAGATCATTAGATAAAAATTATCATATAATATACATGTTTTCAAATAGCGACTCTTGGATTGTTATTTCTTCTCTCGATACCTGAATTGGTAAATACTTAACAATAGAATTACACATGATTTTTTTTTAAAAAGTCTAAAACCACAAATAATTTTAAGTGGTAGAAGAACCGTTAATTTGGTGCGTACTGGACCATGAAATATGATTGCATCATATAATTTTATGTTCTCAAATTCCAAGTCTCGGATCTTTATTTCTTATACCACTATACTCAAAATGGTAAATACTGAATAATAAAATTATACGTATATTAAAAAAAAACAAGACTAATGAGAATTTTAAAAACCCCCGTTAAGTTGGCGCCCTTAAAAAGCCAACAAGAATATAAATGATATAAGAAGTCGTTAAATTGGCGTGCACTAGATCGTAACATACAATTGCACCATATACTTGCATGTTCCCTAATTCCGACTCATAGATAGTTGTTTCATATCTCGATACCCCCAAAACGGTAAATACAAAATATTAAAGGTATACTTGAAATATAATAAAAAATCCAAAACTAACGAGAATTTAAATGATAGAAAAAACCGTTAAATTGGTGCGCATTAGATCATGAGATAAGAATGCATCATATAATTATATGTTCTCAAACACCGACTCTTGATCATTAATTCTTGTCTCGATACCTGAATTGGTTAATACTTAACAATAGAATTACACTTGAATTTAAAAAAGAAGTCTAAAATCAAAGAGAATTTAAATGATAAAAAGTTGTTAAATTGGCGCCCACTGGATAATGAGATATAATTGCATCATATAATTTAATTTTCCCAAATTCTGACTCTTGAATCTTTATTTCTTATATCACTATACTCAAGATAATAAATACTTAATAATAAAATTATAGGTATATTAAAAAAACTAACGAGAATTTAAAAAAACTGTTAAGTTGGTGCGCACTAAATCATGAGATATGGCTGCATCAGATAATTATATATGTCCGAATTCCAACTCTTAAAAAAAAATTTTGTGTCGATACCCAAAATAATAAATTAGTTAATAGCCACCAAGTTTATTAAAGATGAAATGTTTAGAGACACCCAAAATAAAAAAAAATAAAAAAAATAAAAGGTAGAACTCTAAACTTTCGCCCGCCATTAGTCTGCTTCCAAGAACTTTCGGTAAGCAAAGGAAAAAGGAAAGAAATCTAATTTGGATTTCCCTTATCCTAAAATCTAATCACTCAATCTTATTATTTTTATATAATAAGATATGTTACTATATGTTTTACTGACTTAATTATACCATAATCTGTATGTTTTATTTCCTTTTAATAAAATTATAACCTTTTGTTTTTATTTTTTTCCTTATTGATAAATTTTAAATATAAATATGTTTACACTTGTATAAATATAATTTGGAAAATATTTATATGTGTCAAACCTAATTTTCAGTTTTAATCTTATTATTGTAACACATGTCAAAAACTGTATTTTAAGCTTTATGCGGATTTTCCTTTTTTATTTTTATTTCTAATAATTTAAAAATAGTTTTTACTTTTTTCTTACATAGTTTTTACTTTAAAATATTTTTTTTGCCGTTTATGTATGAGATTATATATTTTATATATAATAATATTATTTACTAAATGTTTAATTCCTTTTAATTAAGTTATATCCTTTTGATTTTCTTTTTCTCCTTTTTGATAAATTTTAAATTTAAATATTTTTACACAATTATAAATTTAATTTTGAAAGTCATTTAACATGTTTCAAAACTAAACTGGTATACATTTTTTCTACTAGTCAAAATTAATTTAATTTTTTCCTATTTTGTTCCCAAATGTTGACCATTAGCTCGTTATTTCCTATATTGATATCCAAAATAATAAATAATTAATAATATAATTGTATTTAAATTTAAGAAATTCCAAAACCAACAAGAATAAACGATATAAAAAGCCGTTAAGTTGTCGCGCACTAGATATTAACATACGATTGCACCATATACTTGCATGTTCCCTAATTCTGACTATTAGAGAGTTGTTTCCTGTCTTGATACCCCAAAACGGTAAATACAAAATATTAAAAATATACTTGAAATATAAGACAAAAAAATACAAAACTAACGTGAATTTAAATGATAGGAAAACAGTTAAATTGGCGCGCACTAGATCGTTAGATGAGAATTATCATAAAATATACATGTTTTCAAATAGCGACTCTTGGATTGTTATTTCTTGTCTCGATACCTGAATTGGTAAATACTTAACAATAGAATTACACTTGATTTTTTTTTTAAAAGTCTAAAACCAAAAATAATTTTAAGTGGTAGAAGAACCGTTAATTTGGTGCGTACTGGATCATGAAATATGACTGCATCATATAATTTTATGTTCTCAAATTCCAAGTCTCGGATCTTTATTTCTTATATCACTATACTCAAAATGGTAAATATTGAATAATAAAATTATACGTGTATTAAAAAAAAAACAAGACTAACGAGAATTTCAAAAAAAACCGTTAAGTTGGCGCCGTTAAAAAGCCAACAAGAATATAAATGATATAAGAAGCCGTTAAATTGGTGTGCACTTAGATCGTAACATACGACTGCACCATATACTTGCATGTTCCCTAATTCCGACTCATAGATAGTTGTTTCATATCTCGATACCCCAAAACGGTAAATAAAAAAATATTAAAAGTATACTTGAAATATAATATAAAAAAATCCAAAACTAACGAGAATTTAAATGATAGCAAAAACCGTTAAATTGGCACACATTAGATCCTGAGATGAGAATGCGTCATATAATTATATGTTCTCAAATACAGACTCTTGATCATTATTTATTGACTCGATATCTGAATTGGTAAATACTTAACAATAGAATTACACTTGAATTTTTTTAAAAAGTCTAAAATCAAAGAGAATTTAAATGATAAAAATGCTGTTAAATTGGCGCGCACTGGATAATGAAATATAATTGCATCATATAATTTAATGTTCCCAAATTCCGACTCTTGAATATTTATTTTTTATATCACTATACTCAAAATGGTAAATACTTAATAATCAAATTATACGTATATTAAAAAAAAAAACTAACGAGAATTTTAAAAAATCGTTAAGTTGGCGCGCACTAAATCATGAGATAGTGCTGCATATATTCCCGAATTCCCACTCTTATATCGTTATTTTCTGTGTCGAAACTCAAAATGATAAAATAGTTAATAGCCACTAATTTTATTAAAGATGAAATGTTTGGAGACACCCACAAAAAAAAAAAAAAAGTAAAACTCTAAACTTTCGCCCGCCATTAGTCTGCTTCCAAAAACTTTCGGTAAGCGAAGGAAAAAGGAAAGAAATCTAATTTGGATTTCCATTATCCTGAAATCTAATCACTCAATCGAATATATATACTCTTCCAAACGAATGTTAAAAAAAAAACTCATAGTCAAAGTTTTCGAAGGCAAACGAATGTGTTTCTGATCAAGCTTGTGGAGAACATGCAACAACAGACCAATCAGGTTAGTGAAATCGATCCGTGTTTTGTATTCAGATAGAGATCTAGAGTTCAGATAGAACGCAAGTCGTGTTTGTGTTATTCTGAACGAAATAGAGATTGTGTTTGGATTCCGAACGAAATAGAGATCGTGTTTGTGTTCCGAACGAAATAGAGATCGTGTTTGTGTTCCTAACGAAATAGAGATCGTGTTTGTGTTCTGAACGAAATAGAGATCGTGTTTGTGTGCCTACGTCCTCTCTCTCTCTCTCTCTCTTGCTCTGCCTCAGATCTGATTCCACTACTATCAGGCGGCCGCCGAAGAATTCATCTGCGGGAGATTCACCGACGTCCTCTGATACGATCCAAGATTGGGAAAAATGGGCCAATAAACACTTATCTCATTCGATGGCCTTTTTTGTTTGTCAACATGATCAGATTGCTGATCAATCAATTGGAGTGTAGCGACTCGAAACTGCTAATCTTCTTCCCCGATTTCTTCTGATCTTCTTCTTTATTTCTTCTATCTCTCATCTCTATTTCTGTTCGATCCACGGGCTTATCATCCTCTTATCCGCTTACCTCTCTTCGCGATGCAGCTTAGACTATACGTTTCTGCTTTACTCTGTTCCAGATCACTCTTTCTTACACCCATTAAGAGCTTATCTCAGGACGCATTCAAAGACTATACCTTTCTGCTTTACTCTGTTCCAGATCTCAATCTTTCTTACACCAGCTTATCTCAGGACGCAATCAAAGACACGATCTCCGGGAAATTCACAGACGCTTGAACTATATGACACAATTCGTATCCTCTCTCCTCTCAACCTGAACTCTTTATTCTCTGCAAACCTCTGAAGTTCAATGGCTTGACACTTTTGTGTTCCTCTCTCTGTCTCTCTCGTTTGCAGCTTCGGAAATTTCTTTTGAAGCAAATCCAAGACTTGCAGTCCAAAGGTGCCATAGAATCCATGGATACAGTTGCATGGGACTGAGACCAATCGGAGGCAGAGTGATTGACTTTCGAAGCAAATACAAGACTTGGCGCGCATCAGCTACCAAGGAAAGATGATCCGGTCCTTGCAAAATAGGAGCTCTTCTCCACACAGTCAAAGCAAAGGGGCACGTTAACAGAATATGTAAGCTGCTTTCAACTGCTCCATATATGCGACAACTCTTAATTGAGAGAGGAGATCCGGAACCGAGTAAAGCAGAAAGGTGAGAGCTAATACTTTTATAATCCTAAGATTTATGTCGATTTGCTGATATCTTGTTTGTTTGGAAAATGGTTGCTGCTGAGAACAGCCTTGAAATGGAGGGTACCTGGGAGATTGGCATGGGTAAGAGCTTCTTCTATTACTCAGTGTTAACATTGTGATCTATTGCTATACCAATCTTCATCATCTATACCGCAGAGTATAGAACTGTCAATATCCGTCTTGGGGATGGAACTACACGAAGTGGTCAAGTTCTCCAAGTTGATGGTGAGAAAGCTGTTGTTCAGGTTTGTCCAAATTTTCCTCTCTTCATTCGTTAGCTTTCTGTTTCTCTACTCCCAAATCTGGTGCTTAACTGATCGAAGATGCCAACGAATGTAATCGTGCTTAGTCATCCCATGGTTTGTTTTATTGCCTTTTTCTTCATAAGCGAGTTAAATTTCTTTGAGGGAACATATGGAATTGACTAGGCATGACCACGGTTACGGTTAATGCGGTTAAAGTTAGAAATTTTTTTAATCTTAACCTTAACCGTTTAATATACGGTTAAAACGGTTACGGTTAAATACGGTCTGGTTAATACGGTTAAAATAGACATGGTTACGGTTACTTGATGATAATAAACGGTTAATATAACGAGATCTAATTAAATAATTATTAATTTTATAAACTAGTTTTCATTCCACCTTGTCTATGACTCCACGATTTGTTTATTTTCTTTTAATTTTATATATTTCATCATAAAACTGTTTTGTTAAAATATTATTTGTATTTGTTAGAAAAAATATTAATTAGTTTAGCATGTTTAAGTTTTAATTAATATTTCTTGTTTTTTAGATTTGCATTTGATATTGGTAAATTGATTATACATAATTTTTATTTGAATTTTTAATTTTAAAGAACTAATTTTAATTATTAGTATATATAATTTTATTTTTAAAACGGTTACGGTTAATTTTTACTGTTTTAACCTTGCGGTTAACCAACGGTTTTGATACGATTACGGTTAATTAACGGTTATGGAAAATATTTTTTTTTAACCATAACTAATATATTTTTACGATTAACGGTTACAGCCTGGTTACGGTTTGAAAACAGTACAGTTACGATCCGAAATACGATTATGATTCCATTTTGGTCATATCTAGAATTGACAACAACTACACAACTGTTCAATTTACAAGAGAGGTATATGTTACTCTCTTTTTGCTATGGACTTGAAAAGTTAAAAAAAGCCAATGTTTAACCAATCTTCTTCACACCCAAAAATAAATCCTCTCTCTCTCCCTCCATCTCTGTATCTTCCTCTCTCTCACATATATTGACAAAAAAAACAAAAAATGTGTCAATCAAATGGTGTCAGAGACAAAGTTACAAGACCTTTACTCCAAAAAAACTCTCATCACCAGAAACTGCATTTACTTAAAACTAACTTTGCTCCTCTCTATTTCTCTTAGCAAATGAAGCTATCTCAATCGCCAGAATCTCTTACCCATTGGTCATCATTGGTCTCCTCCTGCACTTTCGCTTCTTAGTCTCTATGTATTTCATGGCCGGTATCAATGGCTCCACTCTCTCTGCGGCTCCCTCGCACTCGCATTCGCGAACATCAGCGGATGCTCTCTCTTCTCCGGTTTAACCATGGCCGTTGAAACTATATGCTCTCAATCCTTCATCGCAAAACGTTATAACCACACCCGCACAACAATTATGAATCCTCCAACTCCTCTTCGCTTCTCTTCTTGTTTGCTCTTCTCTGGATCAACATCAAGAAAAATCTGGGAGAGAAGTGCAACAAGGAGAGAAGCGAGGAGGAGTTGGATGATTCCTCAATGGACTGTTGCACAGGTGTGGTTATAAAGTTTTGCACCGAATGCGTGAGAGTAGATAGTTTCAATGCCATTGGTTAAATCAGAGAAGATAGAGTATTTCCTGATGTTTGGGAATGCGAGGGTGAAGGAGCCGCCGGAGATAGTGGAGCCACCGATAGCGGCGAGGAAATACATAGAGACGAAGGAGCGAAAGTGAAGGAGGAGACCTGTGAGGACCAATGGGTAAGAGATTATGGCGATTGAGATTGCTTCATTTGCGAAGAGAAAGAGAGGCGCAAAGTATCTTATAAGTAAATGCAGTTTTTTGTGATGAGCGATTTTTTGGAGTAAGGGTCTTGTAACTTTGTCTCTTACACCATTTGATTGACACATTCTATTTTTGTTTTGTCAATATCTTTGAGATTAGAAAATACAGTTTTGAGAGCGAGAGAGCATTTATTTTTGGGTGTGAAGAAGATTGGTGGGTAGAAACAATACACAGTCTTGAAAGGTCCTTTCCTTTGTTTCCCACCATAAAATGAAACAATACACATGATAAAAAAACAAACGAAGTGGTCACTATTTTGTTTCCTACCATAAAATGAAACAATAATAACGAGTTGACCATCTCTATAATATTATTTAAGAAGATATTTTTGAAAATGAACTTTGTTTTGTAAGTTATTACATGAAATACCATTACAAATAACAAATAATAATTGAAATAGGAAAGAATATAATTATTTTTTAAAATTATTGATGAGAATATGGAAAGTATTTATTTTGCATTAAAAATATCATTTCTAATTAAGTTAAGAAACCAAATTCGGTTTAGTTGAGAAACTTGATATCTTCATTTATCAATTAATTTGATTATTATCAATAGAAACTTGGTAAATACAAAATTAGAACCAATCAAAATATTCTGGTTAATTTTTAACTAATCCTATTCCTAGGATTTATCCCGCTCAATAGCTAGGATTTATCCTAATCCTATGATTTATCATGCGCTATGCGCGAGATCATAGCTAGACATATTGGTTTGAAAAATTATTTGTGTGAGATAAGTTTGTTTACGTGTAACCGAGGTTTACATAGCTAGGCATATTAAAACCGATAATATTTGTTTTTCCCCTTATCTCTTATTTTGCTCTGTAAAATTAATATCTCTATATTATTATTTAAGAAGTCATTTAAGAAAATAGAATTTATTTTGTAAGTTATCACATACTATATCATTAAAATAAAATAAAATAAAATAATTGAAATAGGAAATGATATAATTCTATTTCAAAATTATTCCAGAGAATATGGAAAGTATTTATTTTTCATTAAATAGAATATTTACTATTTAGTTTTTAATTATTACGATATTAAATATTATATATATTAAAATAATAATCAATCCACATATTTTCAAAAAACTATATTATCTGGTATTCTTCTTCCTCCTTTAAATTTATCATCGACACAGAGCAAAATCCCATGATGTGTGTCGCAAGCTTTAATCTTTACATATTTTGAAGGAACAAATTCGAGCGAGATTCTATTGTTATAAAGATGTGTAATTTACTCCCTATGTTTTGACATGGAGAAAATGTGTGTTTATTCTTCTTTTGATTTTTTTTCTGGTTTTCTTAGTCATTCTCCTTCTTCATGATATATATCTTATTCGTCTTTTCCTACTTATTATTCACTCGGATTTTCTTTGTCTTCTTCATTCTCTTGTTTTCTTTCTTCTTCTCTGACTTCTTCTTCCTGTTTTTATTCTTCTTTTTCTAAATTTTTTCTTCATCATTTTCGTCTTATGCGTCTTCTATTTTTTATTAATCTATGTTTTCTTCTTTCTCGTCTTTTCGGATTTCTTTATCCTAGTCTAAACGATAGAAGAATAATTAAAACTTTTTTATGTTGCTGCCAGAAGGGATATGGGGATGACACATCATATCTAGATGTGAAAAGTATTTTGACGATGACACATCAGCAATGGTACACTTGTAAATCACATGTCAAGTAAAGGTTATCTTCTAAAAATGCTTCCTAAATAACAAATATGATTTCAATAGACTTAAACTTCCTGTACTGAAAAATTATAACATAATTTACTGAAGCAAAAAAAAATATTCCACTAAAGGAGAGATAAAAGTTGAGATTCTTTAAGTTATCTGCAAGTATGTTTATAAGGTGGTCCAAGGTCAAATATTTTTTTGTAGGCTTTACATCGATGCTACTTAACTACCCGTTTGGGAAAGTGTGTTCAATACAAAAACAAACAGAGCTTTGGATGGATCTAACTATAGCCTTATGCATAGCATGTGAATGAATTGTCCAATGGTAATGTCTAGGGATGTTAAAATGGTTAAACCCGCCCCATTTAGATCCATTACATTTAGACCCTAAACCAGTTAAGACATGTTTAGTTTCAAAGGTCTAATAGGGTTGTCCATTTAGACCCGCTATAATTACAGTGACCCATTTAGACCCATTTAAAAATATGATTCTCCGTTTTATCGACAAAAAAAATCAGATTTCACGTTTTCTCGCAAATATGGCTCCGCGGTTTCCATCCAAAAATGTGTTTCTGCGTTTTTCCGCAAGAAAATTGACTCTGCATTTTCCGCCAAGATCACTCTCGAACTGTTCACCAGATCTTGATAGCTTTCCATCTTCTCCACATGATCACACTTGTTTGCAATACACACAAATGACCGCTCTGATATCAAATGAAAACGCAAGAGCTATCGCTACAAGAACTATAACACAATGTAACACATGGGATTTCTCTACAAGAATATGATTACTAAACAATCTTTTAAGTGCACTTAAAAGTTTTACCTAAAACGATATGTGGCAAGCTCAAGGCACATTTTGACTTGTCGATCTAGCCTCACACGTTCAAGGACCTATACGTGATCCAAGATCCTCTCAAAACAACCCCCTTAGCCCATTAGCTTTTGCTTTCTTACAAAAAAGCCAAAACTTTTTTACTAAGAATTTTTTCTCAATTGTGTTAAGGACATACAACGCTTAAACACTTCTATTTATACACAATAGGAATAAGACTAACCCTAGTCGAAATCCACCTTGGAAATAAAGGCAAATCTCCAAGAATATGTCATATTTTTTTTTTCTCCTAAGAATAAGGAACTTACTCAAAGCTGCGATAATCCATCTGCATAATTTTCGTTTCTATTTTAGGTTGTTCATCTGATTGAACATTTTTTTGTTTGGTTAAATTTACATCTCCATCTATATACTTTTAATAAGAAAATGACTAAAATATCCATGCTTTAATCTAATCATATATTTAATTTTAATTTTAACCATATTAATTTTAATTCTTGATCTAAAATATATTTACAACTAAATAATTTTCAGATTATTATTTTTGACATTTATAAATTTCCATTTTCATGAAATATTTTTTTTATAAGAAATTTCATCATAATTGATAAAAAAAAACCACCAAATTGAAGCTTAGTTGTAATAGACTAAAAAAAGTTCTTAAAATAGACAAGTAACACAAATATTTCTAGCAGAATGTGGAGATAGATCAAATATATAAGGCATCATAACCATCTACAAAAAAGGTTTTAATAGAAACCGCTTCAAATGATCATCATCGTTAGATGAACCAATGCTTGAATTCCCCATTTGCTAGCTTTACATGTCTCAATGTAGTTGAGTGCATCTACATAACAAAACAAAACAAAACATAAGAGGAAAATCTCAAGACATGAAAATGGAACTCGATGTATCTTCTGAGATAATCTTCTTCACTGAACAATCCAAGAGAACATAAGCAATAAGTGATGCCTTAAATCCCTGAGAATGACACTAAATTCAGAGAAAAGTGGAAGACACTAAACTCAGAGCCACAATGAACCGCACATGAAACTAAAATCATTAAAGAAACAGAAGGACATAAGCAAAATATCTCATCTCACAGGAACAAATATCCAAGGCAACATTAAGATCTCAAAAACCACAATCAAAACTAGAAGATGCATGAAGACAAATATCACTTCTGGTTTGCAGTCTGTTTTGGTGATGAAGTTTCATAGGAGTTGAGTTTCCACTAGTCTTTGAGATCGCAGATCTGATGCTGTGTTGGCCGAAAAAGTTAGATTCGTTACGGATCTGAAGTCAGGTGAAGGGGAGGTGTCTTCTGGTGGCATTTTCCAATGTGTTCTCCTCTCGCGGCCTTCGACTTTGTGTCTCGAGGAGGAAGTCGAAAAGTCTCGATTTATGGCAGATTTGTTTCAGAACGTTTTGATGGTAGACTTGATTTACTGATTGCAGACTTAAATTTGTGTTGTTACGATAGAGTTATTAGGCTTATGTTTTGATGGTAGGCTTGTTTTACCTATAGAAACAGACTAATTTTGTTGTTGTTACAATATAGTTATTATGCTTATGACAGATTAAAACAATAGATATAGCATATTTAACGAGGAAGTGTGGGGGTCAGCTTAGCTTCTCCAGAAGGCGGCGACGGTGGTGAGGAGAGGGCTCCGGCATCATTTGTGTAATTTTCGATTATATTGGTGGTAGAATTGTTTATTTGACAGATTTTTGTTGGTAGTAGACTTGTTTGATCTGTTGAAGCAGACTTAAATTGTTGTTGTTACGATATAGTTATCACAAACTTAATAGATATTTATAGTAGATTTATTACTCTCTCATAGTAGACTTATTATTTTTTTCAAATGGACTTGTTGTTAATTGTCTTTTTGGTGATATACTTGTTTTACTTATTACGGGAGACTTATATTTCATAGTAATTAATTTTCTTTTTCCACATATGGGTACTACAAGTGGAAAGATTAAGTATCCTCAACGAGAGTACGAAGAGGTAAAAACACAAATTCAACAAAGTTGGCAATTAAAAGGGATTATGAGATGTGGTCATTGCTTGATGATAAACTGATTAGGTTCTTTTTGTAAAACGAAGGTTTCCATTTCACATTGTAAAACAATTATAAACACACATTTTCGTTCAACTGATTTCAAATACTTAAAGAGTAACACATATTGTCAAAAAAAAAAAACATATTTTTATTATATGTTTTTCTTGCAAAACCATTCATCTATTTCGATTCTAGCATAATTTAGTATATCCATATATGTATCACATTATCAAAGTTTTTTTTGTCTAACGGTATTTTATTTGCAAATGCGTTTTTGTGCTTTTCTACAAGATTACTGTTGTATTTATGTATGAGACGCGAAATTTGATAAAAATATTATTCAAAATCCCACATCAATATATATATATATATATATATATATATATATATATATATATATATATATGGCTTTTCTTGATCTAAAAACTTTGTGAAAAGTCATTGAAATATACAAAATTAGCGATGGTGGTGAAAATTTGATCGATTGTCTCAAAACTATATTGCTATTAAAAAATATTAGCCACATACGTTTATGACCATAATGAGAATTGTGACAAGTTCATTCTATGACAAATAGAGTAAGCCTTAGTTGCCATGTCGCATGTTCAATCGTAGAAGAAGACTTGTTATGAGTCGTCGAAGGGAAGAAGAGAAAGGATGTGAAATCGCTATTACTGTAAGAGGTTTAACGGCGATATCTGACGATGTTGGACAATAACGGCGCCAACCCTAGCGCATCCAATGTCGCAGGTGCTACTGTAATTATCATATTTGTAAGGGTAAATCGGGATATATATCCACACCGTAAAAAACTACCGTAAAAGACAATTAAATATGTCGTTCAAAGTTTACCACCATATGGGCAACGTAAAACTACCATCACTAATCAATAAGTCTGTTGTTAAATATCTACCAGCATTGGAAGATATAAGTATGTCATCGATAAGTTTACTACCAAAAAATGTTATTCTAGTAAGAGAACAAGTATGCTACCATTAGAAATTAGAAATTAGAAAGTCTGGTACCAAACAACTAACTTTTTTAAGTCTACTATAACTTTTTTAATACGGTTACGATTAGACACGGTTACGGTTACTTGATGATAATAAATGGTTAATATAACGAGATCTAATTAAATAATTATTAATTTTATAAACTAGTTTTCATTTCATCTTGTCTATGAATCCACGATTTGTTTATTTTCTTTTTATTTTATATATTTCATCATAAAACTGTTTTGTTAAAATATTATTTGTATTTGTTAGAAAAAATATTAATTAGTTTAGCATGTTTAAGTTTTAATTAATATTTCTTGTTTTTTAGATTTGCTATTGGTAAATTGATTATACATAATTTTTCTTTGAATTTTTAATTTTAAAGAACTAATTTTAATTATTAGTATATATAATTTTATTTTTAAAACGGTTACGGTTAATTTTTACGGTTTTAACGTTGCGGCTAACCAACGGTTTTGATACGATTACGGTTAATTAACGGTTACGGAAAATATTTTTTTTAACCATAACTAATATATTTTTACGATTAACGATTACAGCCTGGTTACGGTTTAAAAACGGTACAGTTACGATCCGACATACGGTTATGATTCCATTTTGGTCATGTCTAGAATTGACAACAAATATACAACTGTTCAACTTACAAGAGAGGTATATGTTACTCTCTTTTTGCTATGGACTTGAAAAGTTAAAAAAGCCAATGTTTAACCAATCTTCTTCACACCCAAAAATAAATCCTCTCTCTCTCCCTCCATCTCTGTATCTTCCTCTCTCTCACATATATTGACCAAAACAACAAAAAATGTGTCAATCAAATGGTGTCAGAGACGAAGTTACAAGACCTTTACTCCAAAAAAACTCTCATCACCAGAAACTGCATTTACTTAAAACTAACTCTGCTCCTCTCTATTTCTCTTAGCAAATGAAGCTATCTCAATCGTCAGAATCTCTTACCCATTGGTCATCATTGGTCTCCTCCTGCACTTTCGCTTCTTAGTCTCTATGTATTTCATGGCCGGTATCAATGGCTCCACTCTCTCTGCGGCTCCCTCGCACTCGCATTCGCGAACATCAGCGGATGCTCTCTCTTCTCCGGTTTAACCATGGCCGTTGAAACTATATGCTCTCAATCCTTCATCGCAAAACGTTATAACCACACCCGCACAACAATTATGAATCCTCCAACTCCTCTTCGCTTCTCTTCTTGTTTGCTCTTCTCTGGATCAACATCAAGAAAATTCTGGGAGAGAAGTGCAACAAGGAGAGAAGCGAGGAGGAGTTGGATGATTCCTCAATGGACTGTTGCACAGGTGTGGTTATAAATTTTTGCACCGAAGGCGTGAGAGTAGATAGTTTCAATGCCATTGGTTAAATCAGAGAAGATAGAGTATTTCCTGATGTTTGGGAATGCGAGGGTGAAGGAGCCGCCGGAGATAGTGGAGCCACCGATAGCGGCGAGGAAATACATAGAGACGAAGGAGCGAAAGTGAAGGAGGAGACCTGTGAGGACCAATGGGTAAGAGATTATGGCGATTGAGATTGCTTCATTTGCGAAGAGAAAGAGAGGCGCAAAGTATCTTATAAGTAAATGCAGTTTTTTGTGATGAGCGATTTTTTGGAGTAAGGGTCTTGTAACTTTGTCTCTTACACCATTTGATTGACACATTCTATTTTTGTTTTGTCAATATCTTTGAGATTAGAAAATACAGTTTTGAGAGCGAGAGAGCATTTATTTTTGGGTGTGAAAAAGATTGGTGTGTAGAAACAATACACAGTCTTGAAAGGTCCTCTCCTTTGTTTCCCACCATAAAATGAAACAATACACATGATAAAAAAAACAAACGAAGTGGTCACTATTTTGTTTCCTACCATAAAATGAAACAATAATAACGAGTTGACCATCTCTATAATATTATTTAAGAAGATATTTTTGAAAATGAACTTTGTTTTGTAAGTTATTACATGAAATACCATTACAAATAACAAATAATAATTGAAATAGGAAAGAATATAATTATTTTTTAAAATTATTGATGAGAATATGAAAATTATTTATTTTGCATTAAAAATATCATTTCTAATTAAGTTAAGAAACCAAATTCGGTTTAGTTGAGAAACTTGATATCTTCATTTATCAATTAATTTGATTATTATCAATAGAAACTTGGTAAATACAAAAATAGAACCAATCAAAATATTCTGGTTAATTTTTAACTAATCCTATTCCTAGGATTTATCCCGCTCAATAGCTAGGATTTATCCTAATCCTATGATTTATCATGCGCTATGCGCGAGATCATAGCTAGACATATTGGTTTGAAAAATTATTTGTGTGAGATAAGTTTGTTTACGTGTAACCGAGGTTTACATAGCTAGGCATATTAAAACCGATAATATTTGTTTTTCCCCTTATCTCTTATTTTGCTCTGTAAAATTAATATCTCTATATTATTATTTAAGAAGTCATTTAAGAAAATAGAATTTATTTTGTAAGTTATCACATAATATATCATTAAAAATAAAATAAAATAAAATAATTGAAATAGGAAATGATATAATTCTATTTCAAAATTATTCCAGAGAATATGGAAAGTATTTATTTTTCATTAAATAGAATATTTACTATTTAGTTTTTAATTATTACGATATTAAATATTATATATATTAAAATAATAATCAATCCACATATTTTCAAAAAACTATATTATCTGGTATTCTTCTTCCTCCTTTAAATTTATCATCGACACAGAGCAAAATCCCAGGATGTGTGTCGCAAGCTTTAATCTTTACATATTTTGAAGGAACAAATTCGAGCGAGATTCTATTGTTATAAAGATGTGTAATTTACTCCCTATGTTTTGACATGGAGAAAATGTGTGTTTATTCTTCTTTTGATTTTTTTTTCTGGTTTTCTTAGTCATTCTCCTTCTTCATGATATATATCTTATTCGTCTTTTCCTACTTATTATTCACTCGGATTTTCTTTGTCTTCTTCATTCTCTTGTTTTCTTTCTTCTTCTCTGACTTCTTCTTCCTGTTTTTATTCTTCTTTTTCTAAATTTTTTCTTCATCATTTTCGTCTTATGCGTCTTCTATTTTTTATTAATCTATGTTTTCTTCTTTCTCGTCTTTTCAGATTTCTTTATCCTAGTCTAAACGATAGAAGAATAATTAAAACTTTTTTATGTTGCTGCCAGAAGGGATATGGGGATGACACATCATATGTAGATGTGAAAAGTATTTTGACGATGACACATCAGCAATGGTACACTTGTAAATCACACGTCAAGTAAAGGTTATCTTCTAAAAATGCTTCCTAAATAACCAAATATGATTTCATTAGACTTAAACTTCCTGTACTGAAAAATTATAACATAATTTACTGAAGCAAAAAACAAAATTCCACTAAAGGAGAGATAAAAGTTGAGATTCTTTAAGTTATCTGCAAGTATGTTTATAAGGTGGTCCAAGGTCAAATATTTTTTTGTAGGCTTTACATCGATGCTACTTAACTACCCGTTTGGGAAAGTGTGTTCAATACAAAAACAAACAGAGCTTTGGATGGATCTAACTATAGCCTTATGCATAGCATGTGAATGAATTGTCCAATGGTAATGTCTAGGGATGTTAAAATGGTTAAACCCGCCCCATTTAGATCCATTACATTTAGACCCTAAACTAGTTAAGACATGTTTAGTTTCAAAGGTCTAATAGGGTTGTCCATTTAGACCCGCTATAATTACAGTGACCCATTTAGACCCATTTAAAAATATGATTCTCCGTTTTATCGACAAAAAAAATCAGATTTCACGTTTTCTTGCAAATATGGCTCCGCGGTTTCCATCCAAAAATGAGTTTCTGCGTTTTTCCGCAAGAAAATTGACTCTGCATTTTCCGCCAAGATCACTCTCGAACTGTTCACCAGATCTTGATAGCTTTCCATCTTCTCCACATGATCACACTTGTTTGCAATACACACAAATGACCGCTCTGATATCAAATGAAAACGCAAGAGCTATCGCTACAAGAACTATAACACAATGTAACACATGGGATTTCGCTACAAGAATATGATTACTAAACAATCTTTTAAGTGCACTTAAAAGTTTTACCTAAAACGATATGTGGCAAGCTCAAGGCACATTTTGACTTGTCGATCAAGCCTCACACGTTCAAGGACCTATACGTGATCCAAGATCCTCTCAAAACAACCCCCTTAGCCCATTAGCTTTTGCTTTCTTACAAAAAAGCCAAAACTTTTTTACTAAGAATTCTTTCTCAATTGTGTTAAGCACATACAACGCTTAAACACTTCTATTTATACACAATAGGAATAAGACTAACCCTAGTCGAAATCCACCTTGGAAATAAAGGCAAATCTCCAAGAATATGTCATATTTTTTTTTTCTCCTAAGAATAAGGAACTTACTCAAAGCTGCGATAATCCATCTGAATAATTTTCGTTTCTATTTTAGGTTGTTCATCTGATTGAACATTTTTTTGTTTGGTTAAATTTACATCTCCATCTATATACTTTTAATAAGAAAATGACTAAAATATCCATGCTTTAATCTAATCATATATTTAATTTTAATTTTAACCATATTAATTTTAATTCTTGATCTAAAATATATTTACAACTAAATAATTTTCAGATTATTATTTTTGACATTTATAAATTTCCATTTTCATGAAATATTTTTTTTATAAGAAATTTCATCATAATTGATAAAAAAACCACCAAATTGAAGCTTAGTTGTAATAGACTAAAAAAAGTTCTTAAAATAGACAAGTAACACAAATATTTCTAGCAGAAAGTGGAGATTGATCAAATATATAAGGCATCATAACCATCTACAAAAAAGGTTTTAATAGAAACCGCTTCAAATGATCATCATCGTTAGATGAACCAATGCTTGAATTCCCCATTTGCTAGCTTTACATGTCTCAATGTAGTTGAGTGCATCTACATAACAAAACAAAACAAAACATAAGAGGAAAATCTCAAGACATGAAAATGGAACTCGATGTATCTTCTGAGATAATCTTCTTCACTGAACAATCCAAGAGAACATAAGCAATAAGTGATGCCTTAAATCCCTGAGAATGACACTAAATTCAGAGAAAAGTGGAAGACACTAAACTCAGAGCCACAATGAACCGCACATGAAACTAAAATCATTAAAGAAACAGAAGGACATAAGCAAAATATCTCATCTCACAGGAACAAATATCCAAGGCAACATTAAGATCTCAAAAACCACAATCAAAACTAGAAGATGCATGAAGACAAATATCACTTCTGGTTTGCAGTCTGTTTTGGTGATGAAGTTTCATAGGAGTTGAGTTTCCACTAGTCTTTGAGATCGCAGATATGATGCTGTGTTGGCCGAAAAAGTTAGATTCGTTACGGATCTGAAGTCAGGTGAAGGGGAGGTGTCTTCTGGTGGCATTTTCCAATGTGTTCTCCTCTCGCGGCCTTCGACTTTGTGTCTCGAGGAGGAAGTCGAAAAGTCTCGATTTATGGCAGATTTGTTTCAGAACGTTTTGATGGTAGACTTGATTTACTGATTGCAGACTTAAATTTGTGTTGTTACGATAGAGTTATTAGGCTTATGTTTTGATGGTAGGCTTCTTTTACCTATAGAAGCAGACTAATTTTGTTGTTGTTACAATATAGTTATTATGCTTATGACAGATTAAAACAATAGATATAGCATATTTAACGAGGAAGTGTGGGGGTCAGCTTAGCTTCTCCAGAAGGCGGCGACGGTGGTGAGGAGAGGGCTCCGGCATCATTTGTGTAATTTTCGATTATATTGGTGGTAGAATTGTTTATTTGACAGATTTTTGTTGGTAGTAGACTTGTTTGATCTGTTGAAGCAGACTTAAATTGTTGTTGTTACGATATATTTATCACAAATTTAATAGATATTTATAGTAGATTTATTACTCTCTCATAGTAGACTTATTATTTTTTTCAAATGGACTTGTTGTTAATTGTCTTTTTGGTGATATACTTGTTTTACTTATTACGGGAGACTTATATTTCATAGTAATTAATTTTCTTTTTCCACATATGGGTACTACAAGTGGAAAGATTAAGTATCCTCAACGAGAGTACGAAGAGGTAAAAACACAAATTCAACAAAGTTGGCAATTAAAAGGGATTATGAGATGTGGTCATTGCTTGATGATAAACTGATTAGGTTCTTTTTGTAAAACGAAGGTTTCCATTTCACATTGTAAAACAATTATAAACACACATTTTCGTTCAAATGATTTCAAATACTTAAAGAGTAACACATATTCTCCAAAAAAAAAAAACATATTTTTATTATATGTTTTTCTTGCAAAACCATTCATCTATTTCGATTCTAGCATAATTTAGTATATCCATATATATATATCACATTATCAAAGTTTTTTTTGTCTAACGGTATTTTATTTGCAAATGCGTTTTTGTGCTTTTCTACAAGCTTACTGTTGTATTTATGTATGAGACGCAAAATTTGATAAAAATATTATTCAAAATCCCACATCAATATATATATATATGGCTTTTTCTTGATCTAAAAACTTTGTGAAAAGTCATTGAAATATACAAAATTAGCGATGGTGGTGAAAACATGATCGATTGTCTCAAAACTATATTGCTATTAAAAAATATTAGCCACATACGTTTATGACCATAATGAGAATTGCGACAAGTTCATTCTATGACAAATAGAGTAAGCCTTAGTTGATGCCATGTCGCATGTTCAATCGTAGAAGAAGACTTGTTATGAGTCGTCGAAGGGAAGAAGAGAAAGGATGTGAAATCGCTATTACTGTAAGAGGTTTAACGGCGATATCTGACGATGTTGGACAATAACGGCGCCAACCCTAGCGCATCCAATGTCGCAGGTGCTACTGTAATTATCATATTTTTAAGGGTAAAATCGGGATATATATCCACACCGTAAAAGACAATTAAATATGTCGTCCAAAGTTTACCACCATATGGGCAACGTAAAACTACCATCACTAATCAATAAGTCTGTTGTTAAATATCTACCAGCATTGGAAGATATAAGTATGTCATCGATAAGTTTACTACCAAAAAAATGTTATTCTAGTAAGAGAACAAGTATGCTACCATTAGAAATTAGAAATTAGAAAGTCTGGTACCAAACAACTAACGTTTTTAAGTCTACTATAACTTTTTTAATACGGTTACGATTAGACACGGTTACGGTTACTTGATGATAATAAACGGTTAATATAACGAGATCTAATTAAATAATTATTAATTTTATAAACTAATTTTCATTTCATCTTGTCTATGAATCCACGATTTGTTTATTTTCTTTTAATTTTATATATTTCATCATAAAACTGTTTTGTTAAAATATTATTTTTATTTGTTAGAAAAAATATTAATTAGTTTAGCATGTTTAAGTTTTAATTAATATTTCTTGTTTTTTAGATTTGCATTTGCATTTGCTATTGGTAAATTGATTATACATAATTTTTCTTTGAATTTTTAATTTTAAAGAACTAATTTTAATTATTAGTATATATAATTTTATTTTTAAAACGGTTACGGTTAATTTTTACGGTTTTAACCTTGCGGTTAACCAACGGTTTTGATACGATTACGGTTAATTAACGGTTACAGAAAATATATTTTTTTACCCTAACTAATATATTTTTACGATTAACGGTTACAGCCTGGTTACGGTTTAAAAACGGTACAGTTACGATCCGAAATACGGTTATGATTCCATTTTGGTCATGTCTAGAATTGACAACAAATATACAACTGTTCAATTTAAAAGAGAGGTATATGTTACTCTCTTTTTGCTATGGACTTGAAAAGTTAAAAAAGCCAATGTTTAACCAATCTTCTTCACACCCAAAAATAAATCCTCTCTCTCTCCCTCCATCTCTGTATCTTCCTCTCTCTCACATATATTGACCAAAACAACAAAAAATGTGTCAATCAAATGGTGTCAGAGACGAAGTTACAAGACCTTTACTCCAAAAAAACTCTCATCACCAGAAACTGCATTTACTTAAAACTAACTCTGCTCCTCTCTATTTCTCTTAGCAAATGAAGCTATCTCAATCGCCAGAATCTCTTACCCATTGGTCATCACTGGTCTCCTCCTGCACTTTCGCTTCTTAGTCTCTATGTATTTCATGGCCGGTATCAATGGCTCCACTCTCTCTGCGGCTCCCTCGCACTCGCATTCGCGAACATCAGCGGATGCTCTCTCTTCTCCGGTTTAACCATGGCCGTTGAAACTATATGCTCTCAATCCTTCATCGCAAAACGTTATAACCACACCCGCACAACAATTATGAATCATCCAACTCCTCTTCTCTTCTCTTCTTGTTTGCTCTTCTCTGGATCAACATCAAGAAAATTCTGGGAGAGAAGTGCAACAAGGAGAGAAGCGAGGAGGAGTTGTGTAACATCCCTAATTCAATTTTGAGGTTGAAATTGAATAATTAGAAGTTGGGGGTTAATTTCGCGTAAATCAATTTTTCCGGGTGGGTTTAATTGATAAGTTTGGAAGTTTGGGGCCATTTGTGAATTCGAAAAAGATTGGTCACACATATGTATACGCGCGTATGTATCTCCCTCTCCGACCTTGTGCGATTAACCTAGCCGTCAAGTCCTCGTCGCCACGGTAAGAACCCTTCTCTCCCTCCTTAGTTTTTTGATGCGATGGGGGGTCGCTCGGGATTGCAGATCGGAGGTTGGGCCGTGGTGAGCTCCCGTGGTGAGCTCCGGTGACGAGCACTCGCCGGTGTGTTGGTTTGGAGTCGGGATTGCAGATCGGAGGTTGGGCCGTGGTGAGCTTCCGTGGTGAGCTCCGGTGGTGAGCGACGGTGCGTGGGTTGGAGTCGGGATTGTGGATCGGGTTTAGGCCGTGGTGAGCTTCGGTGGTGAGCTCCGGTGTGGGTTTGGAGTCGGGATGGTGGATCGGGGCTGGACCTTGGTGAAGTCCGGTGGTGAGCTCCGGCGGGACGTCGTTGCTCCGGCGATGAAGACGATGAAGTGATTCCCGGTTTAAACCGGTTGTTAATCATCGATCTTATATTGTTTTGTTTTTGATTATTTTATTCTTTTTATTTCTAGGTGGTTTAATAGAAGGTTATTCATCCCGGGGAGTTCTAGAAAATTGCTGAATTTTCTCGTGAAACTTTCTGTGCGGGAATAAGGTGAGTGCAGGACCATAGGCGTAATTTAATAATTTTGATAATTGGTGTGATTTCGTGATTATAGGCCGTTTACGATCTCGGAGGGTCTAGGTCGAGTGTTTCATGAAATGTTTGATTTATTCGGTATTTTCGTGATAGTCTATATTAATTATCTTAATTATTTGTTAGCCTGTAGATGGGAGGATTGCCTCACTAAGTATTTATCGAAATACTTATGCATCTCTTATATTTTAATTGATGCAGGAAAAGAGAAAGTGTGACCGTGGGATCAGGGCGAGGAAGAGGGGGTGATCTAGACTTGCCGTTTATTTGATTATTTAATTTAATAATTTATGATTTGCATTGTTCGGATTTTTAGTCTTGAACCGGGAATTAATTGGTGAGGTTCAGTTATTATTTATGGGATTTTAATGATTATTTAAATGCAAAAAAAAAAAAAAAAAAAATGGGTGCGGTTGTTTCAATTTGGTATCAGAGCATTTACGGTTCTAGGACGGTTTTAAAAAAACAATTTCCGCTATTAGAACTGTCTATGTGAGTTAGTCAATTGTTGAGCTTGAAGTTCTAGATCATCCTCTTCGAGCCTTCAATGAGATTCCACGGTAAGACTCGTGTTTGTTTTACTATTGCTGTTGTCAATTAGTAACAAGTGGTTATTAAGATGGTTGATTCTGATAGCGTTGGGCAAGGTCTCAGAGGTCGGGGTGGTCGCGGCGGCTGTGGTCGGGGCGGCAGAACAGGCCGTGGCGGCAGAGGTGGCAGAGGTGGTAGAGGTGGTAGAGGTGGCAGAGCAGCTGCGAATGTGACGCAGAGTGTCACGGTGGAGCAGGGGGCGTATGATCACGCCGAGGGGGAAGGTCAGTCGGAGCCAGCGGCCGTGTATGGTGCGATGCCGGCGCCGGGTGGTGCTCAGGCGGGTGCGGGCCCGAACCCGATGGTGGCTGTTTTGGGCATGTTGGCCCAGCTCTTGGAGAGGTTACCTGGTGTGGTACCGGCTCCAGCTCCAGTGGCGCCACAGGGGGTTGCCGCGATGCCGGGTGTTGTTGCTCCGGGAGTTCCGGGAGTGGTCGCTGAGGCCGAGCCAGTGGTTCCGTCGTACCTGAGGGTGATGGAGCATATGCAGAGGTTGGGCACCAAGTTTTTCAGTGGTGGTGCTCGACCGATTGAGTCTGATGAGTGGAGGTCCAGGTTGGAGAGGAACTTCCAGTCGATCAGATGCCCTGAGGAGTATAGGGTTGACTTGGCGGTGCATTATCTGGAGGGAGATGCACATGAGTGGTGGCAGGGTGTTGCTGCGAGGAGGGCGGGAGTAGTGTTGCCTTGGGACGAGTTCCGGAGGGAGTTCGATCTCAAGTATTTTCCGCGGGAGGCTCGCGACAGGTAACAGGCGGAGTTTCTGTACTTGTCACTGGGGATTCGTTCGGTCCGAGAGTACGAGGCCGAGTTTAACCGGCTGAAGCGGTTTGCTGGTCGGGGTGCAGATACCGAAGATGAGCTGATTTGTGCTTTCATGCGAGGTATGCGTATCGATCTCAGGAACCGATGCATAGTCCGCAAGTTCGAGTCGGTGTCCGAACTGGTGGAGTGTGCAGCGCAGCTTGAGGAGGGGATGAGGCAGGAGGCCAGTTTAAAGGCTGCAGTACCAGAGGTTCCGCGGCGGCCTCAAAATCAGGGTGTTGCTCCGAGCAAGGGCGGTAAGTCTGGTCAGCAGCAGGGACAGAAGAGGAAGTGGGAGGATACTTCCAAGGCAGCGGGTTCTGGACCACGTTGTTTCGGGTGCGGAGCCTATGGACATCGCGTGGCGGATTGTTCTCGAGGGGGTCCGGTGTGCTTCCATTGCAAGGAACCCGGTCACGTCAAGAAGGATTGTCCGAAGTTGGCTCAGCCATTTGTGAGGATCGAGGCACCGCCTCCGAAACGGGCCGCAGTGGCACCGAGGGTGTTCACCATAGGCGCGGAGTCAGGCGAGGCGAGCGGCAGCAGACCGATTACTGGTTAGTTACCTTAACTATGTTCTTGTTTGATTGTAATTTCAGTTACTCGCTCTGTAATTGGTGTTTGCTGTCTGCCTTAAATCCTTTTCGTGCTTAGGGACCCTTAATGTGGCTGGGGTAGAGTCACATGTGTTGTTTGACTCCGGAGCGTCCCACAGTTTTGCCACACCGGATTGGGTGTCGGGGAGCGGTATCCAAGAGGTGTTTGGGGACCACTCGGGTGTGGTGAGAGTTGCTGGGGGTCGTTTGTTGAGGACTCAGGGCTGTGTGGAGAATGTCGACATTCTTATCGCCGGAGAGCTGATGCCAGCGGATTTGATAGTGTGCCCAGTGGAACTCTATGACATCATTTTGGGTATGGACTGGCTGGGAAAGTTCAAGGCTCATTTGGATTGTCACCGGGGTCGTGTGGTTTTCGAGCATGCTAACAGAAGACTGGTTTATCAGGGAGTGAGACCGGTGCCGGGAGGCATCGTCGTTTCCGCGGTTCAAGCGGAGCGTTTGATCGAGCAGGGTTGTGAGGCCTATTTGGCTACCATTTCGATACCTGGGGAGGTTGGGGAGTCAGCGGTGCGGGATATTGAGGTGGTCTGGGAGTTCGAGGATGTGTTCCAGCAGTTGAGCGGGTTACCACCATCCAGGTCAGATCCTTTTACCATTGAGTTAGAGCCGGGGACGACCCCGTTGTCTAAGGCTCCTTACAGGATGGCTCCAGCGGAGATGGCTGAGCTTAAGAAGCAGCTCGAGGAGTTGTTGGAAAAGGGTTTCATTAGACCGAGCAGTTCCCCGTGGGGTGCACCGGTACTGTTCGTCAAGAAGAAGGATGGGAGCTTCCGGTTGTGCATTGATTATCGGGGGCTGAACCGGGTTACTGTGAACAACAAGTACCCATTACCGAGGATCGATGAGTTGTTAGATCAGTTGCAGGGTGCTTCGTGGTTCTCTAAGATTGATTTGGCATCGGGTTATCATCAGATCCCGATAGCGGAGTCGGACATCAGGAAGACGGCTTTCAGGACGAGATACGGGCACTACGAGTTTGTGGTGATGCCGTTTGGGTTGACGAATGCACCGGCTGCGTTTATGAGGTTGATGAACGGCGTGTTCCAGGAGTATCTGGATGAGTTCGTCATCATTTTTATCGACGACATTCTAGTGTATTCGAAGAGTCCTGAGGAGCACATGGTTCACCTGAGGAAAGTTCTGGAGAAGCTACGGGAGCAGAAGTTGTTCGCTAAGCTGAGCAAGTGTAGTTTCTGGCAGCGGGAGATCGGATTTCTGGGGCACGTCGTATCTGATCGTGGTGTTTCAGTGGATCCGGAGAAGATTCGCTCGATTGAGGAGTGGCCGAGACCGAAGAATGCCTCGGAGATTCGCAGTTTTCTGGGTCTGGCGGGTTATTACAGGAGGTTCGTCAAGGGGTTTGCTAGTATGGCGCAGGCCATGACCAAGTTGACCGGGAAGGACGTTCCTTTCGTGTGGTCGGACCAGTGTGAGGAGAGCTTTGTGAAGCTCAAGGAGATGCTGGTGAGTACTCCGGTGTTAGCCTTGCCTAAGCAGGATGAGCCATATGTTGTGTTCACAGACGCGTCCAGGCTGGGGCTCGGTTGTGTATTGATGCAGCAGGGTAAGGTAATCGCATATGCTTCCAGGCAGCTGAGGAAACATGAATGCAATTATCCTACTCACGATCTTGAGATGGCTGCAGTGGTGTTTGCATTGAAGATCTGGAGGTCTTATCTGTATGGCGGTAAGGTTCAGGTGTTCACAGACCACAAAAGTCTAAAGTACATCTTTACCCAGCCGGAACTGAATCTGCGACAGAGGCGATGGATGGAGCTTGTTGCGGATTATGACCTGGAGATAGCTTACCATCCCGGTAAAGCGAATCTTGTAGCCGATGCTTTGAGCAGGAAGCGGGTTATTTTAGACACTGAGCGAGATACAGAAGCGTTGGTAGGCATGGTGAGTGCCCTGAGACTGTGTGCTGTGTCTGAGGAACCTGAGCCGTTGGGTTTAGAGGCGGTGGATCAGGCGGACATTCTGACTAGGGTGCGGGTAGCACAGCAGTTGGATGAGGAATTAATGCAGGCTGGCAGGGCAGAGCGGTCTGAGTATGAGTTATCCAGCAATGGAACTATCCTTTTGAGGGGCAGGGTGTGTGTACCGAAGGACGAAGTGCTGAGGCAGGAAATCCTGAGGGAAGCACATCAGAGCCGTTTCTCTATTCATCCAGGAGCTACCAAGATGTACCGTGACCTCAAACGGTATTACCAGTGGGTAGGGATGAAGAAGGATGTTGCCAACTGGGTTGCGGGGTGTGATACCTGTCAGTTGGTGAAGGCTGAGCATCAGGTTCCGAGCGGGTTGTTGAGGAGTTTACCCATTCCGGAGTGGAAGTGGGACATGATCACCATGGATTTCGTGGTGGGTCTGCCGGTTTCGCGAACCAGGGACGCTATTTGGGTCATCGTCGATAGGTTGACCAAGTCTGCGCACTTCTTGGCCATAAAAAAGACCGGCGGTGCGGAAGTGTTGGCCAAGAGGTACGTCAGGGAGATTGTGAAGCTGCATGGGGTACCGGTGAGTATAGTGTCAGATCGAGATCCGAAGTTCTCCTCGCTGTTCTGGGGCGCTTTCCAGAAGGAGATGGGCACTAAGGTACACATGAGTACAGCTTATCATCCCCAGACCGATGGGCAGTCGGAGAGGACTATCCAGACGTTGGAGGATCTGTTGAGGATGTGTGTGTTGGATTGGGGTGGACATTGGGCGGATCATCTGAATCTAGTGGAGTTTGCGTACAATAACAGCTACCAGGCTAGTATCGGCATGGCACCATTTGAGGCGTTGTATGGTAGGCCTTGCAGGACCCCGTTATGTTGGACACAAGTGGGGGAGAGGAGCCTGTTGGGAGCTGACTTTGTGCAGGAGACGACTGAGAAGGTCCGGATTGTGAAGTTGAACATGAAGGAAGCTCAAGACCGTCAGAAAAGCTACGCAGATCGGCGTAGGAAGGAGCTGGAGTTCGCAGTTGGCGATTTGGTCTACCTGAAAATGGCCATGTTGAGGGGTCCGAACAGGTCCATTTCCGAGACGAAGTTGAGTCCACGGTATATGGGTCCCGTCAGGGTGCTGGAGCGGGTCGGACCGGTGGCTTATCGGTTAGAGTTGCCGGAGTCTATGCAGGCATTTCACAAGGTGTTCCACGTGTCGATGCTGAAGAAATGTTTGCACAAGGATGATCAGGTGGTCACGGGGGTGCCATCAGATTTGACACCGAGCATGGTGGTGGAGGCGAGGCCTCTGAGAGTCCAAGATCGTCGGGTGAGAGTGATCAGGAGGAAGAAGGTTCCTGAGATGCAGGTGCTGTGGGACTGCAATGGAGCCGAGGAGGTGACTTGGGAGCCGGAAGCGAAGTTGAAGCGCAAATTTCCCAAGTGGTTCGGCAAACTGGAGGGTTAGCCGGGTGTTCCCATATCGTTGTAACCATGGTGTTGGGATTTTGGGAGTTATTGCGTTGTTGTACTCGTCTATTTTATGTTGTTATAACTAATCGATGTACTTTGGAGCTTTTGATTATTCAATAAGAAGGTGTTTTCATTGAATATGTTGAGCGGTGGGTTTACTAGAGGATTAGTAGACAGGTTGGCGGGCTACTAGTGGTAGTGGTCCGATAGCGGGGGTGCGGATACTAGGTGTTTAGTAGCTGCATAGGGCTGATAGATCCGGATTGGTTTGGCACAGGGTGGTGACCCATATAGCGGCATCGGAGTGCACTGGTGAGTCACTGCCGAGTGTACTTGGCCGGTTGGGGTTTCGACGTGATTCCTGATTGGTGAGACAGGTCACTAGAGAGATTGCCGTTGTCTGGCTCTCTATGCGTTAGACGGATCGATCCATGGTGTTGGGTCGTGAAGTCGTTATACTCCCGGGCGTTGGAGTGGTTGGCCAAACCAAGTAGGGAACTATGGCACTATGGTGTGGAGCCGTGATACCGTTGTTAGTGGAGTTGGAATAGCGGTCGTGCTACGCTGAGTTGGATTAGCAGTTGTGCTATGTTGTGGATGTTAGCTGGATGTTAGATTCGAGGACGAATCTACGTTAGTGGGGGAGAATTGTAACATCCCTAATTCAATTTTGAGGTTGAAATTGAATAATTAGAAGTTGGGGGTTAATTTCGCGTAAATCAATTTTTCCGGGTGGGTTTAA
Source organism: Eutrema japonicum (assembly GCA_030161315.1). Classification (NCBI taxonomy): domain Eukaryota; kingdom Viridiplantae; phylum Streptophyta; class Magnoliopsida; order Brassicales; family Brassicaceae; genus Eutrema; species Eutrema japonicum. The sequence continues at coordinate 49,985,964 of BSQW01000011.1, forward strand.
TTGATAAGTTTGGAAGTTTGGGGCCATTTGTGAATTCGAAAAAGATTGGTCACACATATGTATACGCGCGTATGTATCTCCCTCTCCGACCTTGTGCGATTAACCTAGCCGTCAAGTCCTCGTCGCCACGGTAAGAACCCTTCTCTCCCTCCTTAGTTTTTTGATGCGATGGGGGGTCGCTCGGGATTGCAGATCGGAGGTTGGGCCGTGGTGAGCTCCCGTGGTGAGCTCCGGTGACGAGCACTCGCCGGTGTGTTGGTTTGGAGTCGGGATTGCAGATCGGAGGTTGGGCCGTGGTGAGCTTCCGTGGTGAGCTCCGGTGGTGAGCGACGGTGCGTGGGTTGGAGTCGGGATTGTGGATCGGGTTTAGGCCGTGGTGAGCTTCGGTGGTGAGCTCCGGTGTGGGTTTGGAGTCGGGATGGTGGATCGGGGCTGGACCTTGGTGAAGTCCGGTGGTGAGCTCCGGCGGGACGTCGTTGCTCCGGCGATGAAGACGATGAAGTGATTCCCGGTTTAAACCGGTTGTTAATCATCGATCTTATATTGTTTTGTTTTTGATTATTTTATTCTTTTTATTTCTAGGTGGTTTAATAGAAGGTTATTCATCCCGGGGAGTTCTAGAAAATTGCTGAATTTTCTCGTGAAACTTTCTGTGCGGGAATAAGGTGAGTGCAGGACCATAGGCGTAATTTAATAATTTTGATAATTGGTGTGATTTCGTGATTATAGGCCGTTTACGATCTCGGAGGGTCTAGGTCGAGTGTTTCATGAAATGTTTGATTTATTCGGTATTTTCGTGATAGTCTATATTAATTATCTTAATTATTTGTTAGCCTGTAGATGGGAGGATTGCCTCACTAAGTATTTATCGAAATACTTATGCATCTCTTATATTTTAATTGATGCAGGAAAAGAGAAAGTGTGACCGTGGGATCAGGGCGAGGAAGAGGGGGTGATCTAGACTTGCCGTTTATTTGATTATTTAATTTAATAATTTATGATTTGCATTGTTCGGATTTTTAGTCTTGAACCGGGAATTAATTGGTGAGGTTCAGTTATTATTTATGGGATTTTAATGATTATTTAAATGCAAAAAAAAAAAAAAAAAAATGGGTGCGGTTGTTTCAAGTTGGATGATTGCTCAATGGACTGTTGCACGGGTTGGGTTATAAAGTTTTGCACCGAAGGCGTGAGAGTAGATAGCTTCAATGCCATTGGTTAAATCGGAGAAGATAGAGTATTTCCTGATGTTTGCAAATGCGAGGGCGAAGAAGCCGCCGGAGAGAGTGGAGCCACCGATAGCGGCGAGTAAATACATAGAGACGAAGGAGCGAAAGTGAAGGAGGAGACCTGTGAGGACCAATGGGTAAGAGATTCTGGCGATTGAGATTGCTTCATTTGCGAAGAGAAAGAGAGGCGCAAAGTATCTTTTAAGTAAATGCAGTTTTTTGTGATGAGCGATTTTTTGGAGTAAGGGTCTTGTAACTTTGTCTCAGACACCATTTGATTGACACATTCTATTTTTGTTTTGTCAATATATGTGAGATAGGAAAATACAGTCTTGAGAGCGAGAGAGCATTTATTTTTGGGTGTGAAGAAGATTGGTGTGTAGAAACAATACACAGTTTTGAAAGGTCCTCTCCTTTGTTTCCCACCATAAAATGAAACAATACACAGGATAAAAAAACAAACGAAGTGGTCACTATTTTGTTTCCTACCATAAAATGAAACAATAATAACGAGTTGACCATCTCTATAATATTATTTAAGAAGATATTTTTGAAAATGAATTTTGTTTTGTAAGTTATTACATGAAATGCCATTACAAATAACAAATAATAATTGAAATAGGAAATAATATAATTATCTTTTAAAATTAGTGATAAGAATATGGAAAGTATTTATTTTGCATTAAAAATATCATTTCTAATTAAGTTAAGAAACCAAATTCGGTTTAGTTGAGAAACTTGATATCTTTATTTATCAATTAATCTGATTATTATCAATAGAAACTTGGTAAATACAAAAATAGAACCAATCAAAATATTCTGGTTAATTTTTAACTAATCCTATTCCTAGGATTTATCCCGCACAATAGCTATGATTTATCCTGCGCTATGCGTGAGATCATAGCTAGACATATTGATTTGACAAATTATTTGTGTGGGATAAGTCTGTTTACGTGTTATCGAGGTTTACATAGCTAGGCATATTAAAATCGATAATATTTGTTTTTTCCTTTATCTCTTATTTTGCTCTGTAAAATTTATATTTCTATATTATTATTTAAGAATTCATTTAAGAAAATAGAATTTATTTTGTAAGTTATCACATACTATATCATTACAAATAAAACAAAATAAAATAATTGAAATAGGAAATGATATAATTCTCTTTCAAAATTATTCCAGAGAATATGAAAAGTATTTGTTTTTCATTAAATAGAATATATACTATTCAGTTTTTAATTATTACGATATTAAATATTATATATATTAAAATAATAATCAATCCACATATTTTCAAAAAACTATATTATCTGGTATTCTTCTTCCTCCTTTAAATTTATCATCGACACAGAGCAAAATCCCATGATGTGTGTCACAAGCTTCAATCTTTACATATTTTGAAGGAAGAAATTCGAGGGAGATTCCATTGTTATAAAGATGTGTAATTTACTCCCTATGTTTTGACATGGAGAAAATGTGTGTTTATTCTTCTTTTGATTTTTTCTGGTTTTCTTAGTCATTCTCCTTCTTCATCATATATATCTTATTCGTCTTTTCCTACTTATTATTCACTCGGATTTTCTTTGTCTTCTTCATTCTCTTGTTTTCTTCTTCTTCTCTGACTTCTTCTTCCTGTTTTTATTCTTCTTTTTTCTAATTTTTTTCTTCATCATTTTCGTCTTATGCGTCTTCTATTTTTTATTAATCTATGTTTTCTTCTTCCTCGTCTTTTTGGATTTCTTTATCCTAGTCTAAACGATAGAAGAATAATTAAAAAAAAAATTATGTAGCTGCCAGAAGGGATATGGGGATGATACATCATATGTAGCTGTGAAAAGTATTTTGACGATGACACATCAGCAATGGTACACTTGTAAATCACACGTCAAGTAAAGGTTATCTTCTAAAAATGCTTCCTAAATAACCAAATATGATTTCAATAGACTTAAACTTCCTATACTGAAAAATTATAACATAATTTACTGAAGCAAAAAAAATATTCCACTAAATGAGAGATAAAAGTTGAGATTCTTTTAGTTATCTACAAGTCTATTTATAAGGTGGTCCAAGGTCAAATATGTTTTTGTAGGCTTTACATCGATGCTACTTAACTACCCGTTTGGAAAAGTGTGTTCAATACAAAAACAAACAGAGCTTTGGATGGATCTAACTATAGCCTTATGCTTAGCATGTGAATGAATTGTCCAATGGTAATGTCTAGGGATGTTAAAATGGTTAAACCCGCCCCATTTAGATCCACTACATTTAGACCCTAAACCAGTTAAGACATGTTTAGTTTCAAAGGTCTAATAGGGTTGCCCATTTAGACCTGCTATAATTACAGTGACCCATTTAGACCTATTTAAAAATATGATTCTCCGTTTTCTCGACAAAAAAATCAGATTTCACGTTTTCTCGCAAATATGGCTCCGCGTTTTCCATCCAAAAATATGTTTATGCGTTTTTCCGCAAGAAAATTGACTATGCATTTTCCGCCAAGATCACTCTCGAACTGTTCACCAGATCTTGATACCTTTCCATCTTCTCCACATGATCACACTTGTTTGCAATACACACAAATGACCGCTCTGATATCAAATGAAAACGCAAGAGCTATCGCTACAAGAAATATAACACAATGTAACACATGGGATTTCTCTACAAGAATATGATTACTAAACAATCTTTTAAGTGCACTTAAAAGTTTCACCTAAAACGATCTGTGGCAAGCTCAAGGCACATTTTGACTTGTCGATCTAGCCTCACACGTTCAAATACCTATACGTGATCCAAGATCCTCTCAAAACAACCCCCTTAGCCTATTAGCTTTTGCTTTCTTACAAGAAACCCAAAACTTTTTTACTAAGAATTCTCTCTCAATTGTGTTAAGCACATACAAAGCTTAAACACTTATATTTATACACAATAGGAATAAGACTAACCTAGTCAAAATCCACCTTGGAGATAAAGGCAAATCTCCAAGAATATGTCATATTTTCTTTTTTCTCCTAAGAATAAGGAACTTACTCAAAGCTGCGATAATCCATCTGAATACTTTTCGTTTCTATTTTAGGTTGTTCATCTGAATGAACATTTTTTTGTTTGGTTAAATTTACATCTCCATCTATATACTTTTAATAAGAAAATGACTAAAATACCCATGCTTTAATCTAATCATATATTTAATTTTAATTTTAACCATATTAATCTTAATTCTTGATCTAAAATATATTTACAACTAAATAATTTTCAGATTATTATTTTTGACATTTATAAATTTCCATTTTCATGAAATATTTTTTTTATAAGAAATTTCATCATAATTGATAAAAAAACGCCACCAAATTGGAGCTTAGTTGTAATAAACTAAAAAAGTTCTTAAAATAGACAAGTAACACAAATATTTCTAGCATAAAGTGGAGAGAGATCAAATACATAAGGCATCATAACCATCTACAAAAAAGGTTTTAATAGAAACCGCTTCAAATGATCATCATCGTTAGATGAAACAATGCTTGAATTCCCCATTTGCTAGCTTTACATGTCTCAATGTAGTTGATTTCATCTACAAAACAAAACAAAACATAAGAGGAAAATCTCAAGACATGAAAATGGAACTCGATGTATCTTCTGAGATAATCTTCTTCACTGAACAATCCAAGAGAACATAAGCAATAAGCGATGCCTTAAATCCCTGAGAATGACACTAAATTCAGAGAAAAGTGGAAGACACTAAACTCAGAGCCACAATGAACCACACATGAAACTAAAATCATTAAAGAAACAGAAGGACATAAGCAAAATCTCTCATCTCACAGGAACAAATATCCAAGGCAACATTAAGATCTCAAAAACCACAATCTAAACTAGAAGATGCATGAAGACAAAGATCACTTCTGGTTTGCAGTCTGTTTTGGTGATGAAGTTTCATAGGAGTTGAGTATCCACCAGTCTTTGAGATCGCATATCTGATGCTGTGTTGGCCGGAAAAGTTAGATTCGTTACGGATCTGAAGTCAGGTGAAGGGGAGATGTCTTCTGGTGGCGTTTTCCAGTGTGTTCTCCCCTCGCGGCCTTCGACTTTGTGTCTCGAGGAGGAACTCGAAAAGTCTCGATTTATGGCAGATTTGTTTTCGCAGAACGTTTTGATGGTAGACTTGATTTACTGATTGCAGACTTAAATTTGTGTTGTTACGATAGATTTATTAGGCTTATGTTTTGATGGTAGGCTTGTTTTACCTATAGAAACAGACTAATTTTGTTGTTGTTACAATATAGTTATTATGCTTATGACAGATTAAAACAATAGTTATAGCATTTTTAACGGGAAAGTGTGGGGGTCAGCTTAGCTTCTCCAGAAGGCGGCGACGGTGGTGAGGAGAGGGCTCCGGCGTCATTTGTGTAATTTTCGATTATATTGGTGGTAGAATTGTTTATTTGACAGATTTGTGTTGGTAGTAGACTTGTTTTATCTGTTGAAGCAGACTTAAATTGTTGTTGTTACGATATAGTTATGAAAAATTTAATATATATTTATAGTAGATTTATTACTCTCTCATAGTAGACTTATTATTTTTTCAAATGGACTTCTTGTTAATTGTCTTTTTGGTGATATACTTGTTTTACTTATTACGGGAGACTTATATTTCATAGTAACTAATTTTTTTTTCCCACATATGGGTACTACAAGTGGAAAGATTAAGTATCCTCAACGAGAGTACGAAGAGGGAAAAACACAAATTCAACAAAGTTGGCGATTAAAAGGGATTATGAGATGTGGTCATTGCTTGATGATAAACTGATTAGGTTCTTTTTGTAAAACGAAGGTTTCCATTTCACATTGTAAAACAATTATCAACACACATTTTCGTTCAAATGATTTCAAATACTTAAAGAGTAACACATATTCTCAAAAAAAAAAAACCTATTTTTATTATATGTTTTTCTTGCAAAAGCATTCATCTATTTCGATTCTAGCATAATTTAGTATATCTATATATGTATCACATTATCAAAGTTTTTTTTGTCTAACGGTATTTTATTTGCAAATGCGTTTTTGTGCTTTTCTACAAGCTTACTGTTGTATTTATGTATGAGACGCGAAATTTGATAAAAATATTAATCAAAATCCCACATCAATATATATATATATATATATATATGGCTTTTTCTTGATCTAAAGACTTTGTGAAAACTCAATGAAATATACAAAATTAGCGATGGTGGTGAAAATTTGATCGATTCACTACAAGAAAACAGGGCTATTTCCGATGGTCAAATCCGTCGGAAATCCGTCGGAAAGGGTCTTTTCCGACGGATTTCCGACGGATTTAAGCTGTCGGTTACAGTTCGTCGGAAATGTGGTTTCCGTCGGAATCCGTCGGAAATTTCCTAAAATTTGCTAAAATATTTTGCTAAAATATTTTAAAATCAGTTTTAATATATAAAAATATTTAGAAAACGTTTTATTACTATAAAAATATTTTAACAATTTTTTAAATATATAGAAATATTTGAAAAATGTTTTTATTAGTTATAAAATATTATAAAGGATTTTAATATATACACATATTATAAAAACGTTTTTCAAATTAAAAAAATATTTTAACAATTTTTTAAATATATAGAAATATTTGAAAAACGTTTTTATTAGTTATAAAATATTATAAAGGATTTTAATATATACACATATTATAAAAACGTTTTTCAAATTTAAAAAATATTTTAACAATTTTTTAAATATATAGAAATATTTGAAAAACGTTTTTATTAGTTATAAAATATTATAAAGGATTTTAATATATACACATATTATAAAAACGTTTTTCAAATTTAAAAAATATTTTAACAATTTTTTAAATATATAGAAATATTTGAAAAACGTTTTTATTAGTTATAAAATATTATAAAGGATTTTAATATATACACATATTATAAAAACGTTTTTCAAATTTAAAAAATATTTTAAGATCAACTTAAATATTATGAAAACGTTTTTATTACTTAACAAATATATTAAAAACGTTTTTAATATATAAAAATATTGTCTAAACGTTTTTATTACTTAAACAATATTTTAAAAACGATTTTAATATATACATATATTTTTAAACAATATCTAGATCTAACAATTCTAAATCAACAATCTAAACACATAAACCATAACACTAATATTATTCTAAATAACAAATTCTATTATAACCACTTAACAATTCACATTTTCGATAAAATTCTAACAACCTAACTAATATATTCCCTAAAACTAAATTGATATAAAACAAAATTAAAGGAATTGATTAAACTTACATGGTTTTGTTGGAGAAGAATTGAGGAATTGAAGAAGAGGAGTTGATGAATTGAAGATAAAAACTGAAATTGTGAAGTAGAAGAAGATAAGAGGGAGAAGAAGAGATTTTCGATTAGAGAAATTTTGAGAGAAGAGGAAGAAGAAGCGACGGAAGAGAGAGAGGAAGAAGAGAGAAATAAGAAAAAAAACTTACGTTTCTTCGATATAATTCGATGGCCGTCGGAAATCCGTCGGAAATCCGTCGGATTTCGAAAAATAATTTCATTTACGCGGTTGATATTCCCGCGGTCTCGAAAATATCTAAATCCGTCGGAAATCCGTCGGAAATTTCCGACGGATTTCCGACGGATTGGAGAAGATAAGGACTCAGTCAACATGCACGTGTCTAATTTTTCGCATCCGTCGGAAATTTCCGACGGATTTCCGACGGATAAGGTATATTCCTTGCATGTTTTTCGATTGGTCAGTCAACAAACACGTGTCTATTTTTCATATCCGTCGGAAATCCGTCGGAAATTTCCGACGGATTTCCGACGGATTTAGGGTATATTTGGGGTTTAGGGTTTAGGGTTTCTTTATATGATTTAGGGACATGTTATTTACATGTTTCATTCAATAAATATATTAAGTTCATCAATATTAAAGGGTTTGCATTAGTTTAAAAATTATACAACATCAAAACATATCGTTTCACATAAATCAACTATATCTTATACTATAACTTATACAAACACTTCCATCAAAAATTTTAAAATCTATATAACACATTTTCTTGATATATATACAAGGTTAACCTATTTTATATACATCATACAAGTGTTTGTAAACTTTTGCCACAAAAAAAAATCTATACCCTATACCCTAAACAAGATTTTTAAATATCCGTCGGAAATCCGTCTTTATACCCATCATCCTTGTTGCAGTTGATAAAGGGGAATGTTCACCTCTACACCCATCATATAACGGATGTTTAGCAGCGTCTAACATATCAAAAAATCTCCGAGCTTCTAAATTAGGTTCTTCTCCCCTATCTCCATACTCAGCAACCGATGGTATATTTTCACGATATGCATCGTTCACCATCTGAACATGACCTACCGTACTTTGTTCTTCCATTGCGGGTTCTTCTAAGCTAGTGTTATCCCCAATATAATGTTCACTAGTACTAGCATAATTATCCACCATTGTATCATTTTCTCCATGATAATACCAAATCTTGTAACCCGACATAAACCCATGACAATACAAGTGTGACCATACTTCATCTATCACGATAAATCTACGATTCCCACAATTGGTACAAGGGCAATAGATTTTACCGGTTTTTTTTGCTTTCTTCTGCATACCCGCAAATGCCATGAATTCCTGTAGACCTTTTTTGAATTCCTCCGTAACTAGGCCCGTGTCCGGAATTTGATGAGGCTTGTCCATCCATGATCGAAAATAATTATAAGGATTTGAAGAAGACATTTTCGTAAGGAATTAGATAACAGAGATTTTTTTTGGTTGTGCTTATAAATGAAGCGTGGAAACGTTTTTATAAGGAAAATTTTGTCCTTTTCCGACGGATTTCCGACGGATTTCCGACGGATATAAAGCAGATATTATCGATGTCGGCAACCATGTCGGCAGCCATGTCGGCATCTGTCGGATATCCGTCGGACATCCGTCGGATATCCGTCGGAAATCCGTCGGAAATCCGTCGGAAATCCGCGACGGATGAACGTCGTCGGAAATCCGTCGGCAGTATGTCGGCAGCGTCAAAAAGTCGTCGGAAATCCGTCGGAAAGTGTCCGACGGATTATTGTCGTCGGAAATCCGTCGGAATTTCCGACGGATTTCCGACGGGTTAATATTTCCGACGGAATTCCGACGGATGTCCGACGGATGAGAAGTTAGTCGGAAATCCGTCGGAAATCCGTCGGAAATTTCCGACGGAATTATTGCCGTCGGAATTTCCGTCGGATTTCCACCTGTTTTCTTGTAGTGATTGTCTCAAAAATATTGCTATTAAAAAATATTAGCCATATACGTTTATGACCATAATGAGAATTGTGACAAGTTCATTCTATGACAAATAGAGTAAGCCTTAGTTGATGCCATGTCGCATGTTCAATCGTAGAAGAAGACTTGTTATGAGTCGTCGAAGGGAAGAAGAGAAAGGATGTGAAATCGCTATAACTGTAAGAGGTTTAACGGCGATATGTGACGATGTTGGACAATAACGGCACCAACCCTATCACATCCAATGTCGCAGGTGCTACTGTAATTTATCATATTTATAAGGGAAAAATCGGGATATATATCCACACCGTAAAAAAAACTGTCGTAAAAGACAATTAAATCCGTCGTTAAAAGTTTACCACCATATGGGCAACGTAAAACTACCATCACTAATCAATAAGTCTGTTGTTAAATATCTACCACCATTGGAAGGTATAAGTATGTCATCGATAAGTCTACTACCAAAAAAATGTTATTCTAGTAAGAGAACAAGTATGCTACCATTAGAAATTATAAATTAGAAAGTCTGCTACCAAACAATTAACTTTTTTAAGTCTACTATAACGTATAATAAAACTCTACCATAACGTAAGAGTCATTCTAGTAATTAAATTTGATGACAAACTAAATCTGCTTAGCATAGACTTATTTATTTTCATTAAAACTATGCTACCATTAACAGAACTCTACCACCACGTGGATAAATAACTATGTGGAAAAAACATAAATCTTTGACAGATTTATATCAATATATTTAAAATCTGCCAAATTTTTAATAAATTTGTGGTGTGGATTGGTAAATTTATTAAATAAATCTATCGAACAACATTAAGTTTGCCAATTGAAATTAAGTCTGTTAAAAAATATATATTTGTTACGCCATTAGCCAGATTTTTGTATCTAAGTCTATCAATTGTCATTAAGTCTGACATTCAGAAATAATTATGTTATGTCATAATATAAACTTATATGTTTAAGTCTGCCGTTTCGTTTTAAGTCTATCACCCGAAATAAAATCTGCAAAATTATCATAAATATACCACCATTACTCCGATAGATTTGTTATGGCAGAATTAATCAAAATCGACTGACGCGGTGGCATTATTATAATTAAATGGACTTTTTTGTTGAGTTGGAAATTAATTAGTAATGACATTCCTGTAATAATTTTTTTAGTACAACATGTTCAAAAGGGCAGTTTGAGTAATAAGTTTACTAGAATGACATCTATATTTCCTAGGTTATTCTAGTAATTAAAGCTATAATTAAGGTCATTCAAGTAAATCTCCCATATAAATTTAGACCGAATAGAGTATGTGCTTCACTGTTTGAACAGACAACAAACCAACTTTAATTTAATAATGCACATGCTACGCTAGTATGGATTATTATTGACATATTGGTGGGAATATTTCTATAATTCCTTTGTCTCTATATCTTGATATGAGCATTAGGCAAGAAACAGTGTCATCCTTATCAAGCTAGATCACGTTTAGCAAACTCTGATTTATAATGATCAAACAAACGACTGACATTTACCTCGTTTGAGCGCGGCCACGCATTTCTCAGTATCAAATTTTTGATAGGCCCAAATATATTTGTCTCCCATTATATAGGAGGGACAAATCCCATCTTGTTCCATCCATGTTCCTTACACAATTCATATTGTGCCCGATCACTGCCTTTATAATCACCTTTTATGGCTAACGTTTAACAGAGTCAAAGCGAACTAATCCATGTATAAGAAATCATGAAGAACTCAGATCAAATGACTATACTCTATAGTTGTGATGAGAAACTCTTATGACACTCATAAAACAATCTTGTAGAGTTCTCATAGCGTGTCAGTCCAATCATGTGTTCCCCAACACATATTTATGTGATTGACTTTAATACAACATATCAATGACTTCACGAAACTTAGTCATCAATCACCTCACATACTAGTCATTCTTATTTATTAACGTCCCATTTTAATAATCTTGACTAGGAACCTCACTAATTTAAGTCATTTCCCACTTATAGAGTTTCATGATCAAGTCACGTACTTGATGATCTATAAGAATGACATAATTATTTTTGGGACAATTATTCAATTATCCAATAATAAAATAATACTGAAATAAATTTCACTAATTTAAAAATAAAATCAAATGTATGTAAACATGAACATCATATCATATAAGAAAACCTCCCATTAGAAACAAGATTACATCTTTATGAATCTAATGCCAAATTGCAGCAGTATGACTCTCATGTTTAGGCTACGAAAGAGGTTTCATAAAAGGATCAACAACATTTGCATACGTTGGAACTCTGCTTATCTTCACATCCCCTCTATCAATAATCTCACGAATGAGGTGACATCGCCTTTGTATGTGTTTGGATTTCTGGTGTGATCTTGGTTCCTTCGCATGCGCAATGGCTCCATTGTTATCACAATAAAGATCAACAGGGCCAAAGATGTAAGGAATCACACCAAGTTTAGTAATGAACTTCCTAATCCAAACAGCCCCCTTAGCTGCTTCTAAAGCAGATATATACTCGGCCTTAGTTCTAGAGTCGGCCACAATGCTCTGCTTATAACTCTTCCAACTCATTGCTCCTCCATTGAGACAAAAGATAAATTCAGATTGTGATCGAAAATCATATTTGTCTGTCTGAAAGCTGGCATATGTGTAACCACTCACAACAAGTTCCTCACTTCCCCCATAGATCAAGAACTTATCCTTAGTTCTCATCAAGTACTTCTGGATATTCTTGACTACTATCCACTGACTTTCATCGGGATCAGACTGGTATCTGCTTGTTATGCTCAGAACACATGCAACATTTGGGCGAGTGCAGAGCATGGCATACATGATAGATCCTATAGCAGAAGCATATGGAGTCTTACTCATGCGCTCCCCCTCATCATGTGTCAAAGGACACTGAGTCTTGCTGAGAGTTATGCCATGAGACATTGGTAGAAAACCTTTCTTAGAATCATGCATATTGAACCTGTGCAAGACCTTATCTACATAAGTATCTTGACTTAGTCTAATTATTATGTTTAATATATCTCTATAGATTCTTATTTCAAGAATATAAGCGGCTTCTCCCATGTCTTTCATTGAGAAACAACTACCTTATCTATAGATTCATTCCAAGAATATCATTCCTAATGAGCAATATGTCATCTACATACAATACCAGAAATGCAAATGTGGTCCCACTAGTCTTCTTGTAAACACAAGGTTTGAAACGTCCTGCCCGCCACTGCCTGTGGGCCCGTACCCCTCTCTCGGCTCGTGGGCCCCACCCTCGTCTAACGGGCAGGGCGTTATTTTGGAGAGGCTCGCAGTACTTTTTTATTGACCGTACAAATCACCATGTGATCTTTTCCTGTATTTTGTCCTCACTCACACGGTAACGCAAATCACTTTCCGATAGGTCACCCATCCTCAAATTGCTCCAGCTCAAGCACGCTTAACTCTGGAGTTCTCTCTGGACAAGTGACCACAAATATAAGTGCACTTTGGAGACATAGGTAGACAAATCAATTCTTATAAGCCTCTCTGCATATACCATAAATCGGGATGTTACAATCACCCCCAATCACATAGTGCAACGTCCTCGTTGCACACCAGGACCATCACCCTTGATGGTGTGAGCCCACATGACTCCACACTCGTGTTTTGGGTTCGACTCTGGTACAACTTGTAATGCCCCGACCACCACCGTCTGTGGGCCCCCATGCCCTCTCACTGCATGTGGGCCCCACCCTTGTCTGACGGTCGATGCGTTATTTTGGAGAGGCTTGCAAGACTTGTTTACTGACCCTACAAATCACCACGTGATCTTTCCTCGTGTTTTGTCCTCACTTACACGATACTGATATGCTCAATTTAATACCCTAAGATACTAAAGCAGTTGTTGTAGTAAGTGTAGGGGTCGAACCACAAAGACTCACAGAGATCACACAATAAATTATGAAGTGTCGAATTACGCTAAGCCAGATAGATGTAATTAAAAACAGTGCAGAAATTAAACGAGATGTAAATCAATTGGGAAATATAGGCTCAGGGTTTTTCTCAGAAAATCAGTGAATGCAGACTAACTAACTAACAGGATTCAGATTTAGCGCAGTTCTTGAACTCAAATCACTAAAATATAGCTAACCAACTCTCGTTGCGAAAACTATCTAAATCTAAATCCTAGGAATTCCAAATCTCTTTGCGAATCCTAAAGTCTAAATCAGCTTTAACAACAGGTTTGATATGTTCACAAATCAATTAAACCAAATCTCTTTGCGAATAATCAATTTGCTCACCTAGGTTCTATCAGGTAATTAATTGCACTCTCGTACCTAATCAATTATCCTAAGATTTATATTCTAGGTAGCTAATCTAGAACAAGCTATGAACACAACCTAAGCGAAGAACTATAATTCAGATGGTGAATCCTAAAAGATATTTAACCTAGCATTCAAAGAAAACCCTTATGAGAAAACCCTAAACCTAAGGTGGATCTACTCAGACATGGAGAATGAAACAATCAACATGTTTGAATAAATCATCAATAGAATAGAAAGAAGGGTTTAGAGATCTGATCTCGGACGAAGGGAGATTCAGACTTGTCTCTCTCAAACCAAAGTAAAATCAAACACAGCAAATAAAAGCATAGCCTAAACAGGTGGCTGAAAACCCTAAATATAGACTAAAAACACGTTCTGGGCTTTCTGGTAAGTATTAAAGTCTTCTGGGCCAAGTTGCAGGGTCTTTAGGCTTCTAAAAAGTCGTGTTTCCTATTTTCCCGAGCAGTATCGATCGATACTAGGTAGTATCGGTCGATACTCATCCTATGCGTCGACTCCTCTGCTCGACAGACTAGACAGTCTTCACGAAAACTGGCATAACTTTCGATCGCACCGTTGGAATGGCTTCAAACCACTTCCAAATGCAAGCTAATTCATTGATCTATCTTGTGTCCAAATTTGAGCTCAATCCATCGGTGGGAAGGTCTTAAACGAATGCCAAACTTCTGACGTCTCTGCATGACTTTGCATCTCGATATGCTCCAGAATGCTCCAAAATGCTCCAAACGTACCTAAACCTGTAAAAGACTCTAAAAGACTCCAAAATACTATAAAGACTCTATAAAAAGGACTTATATCATGGCTTAAATAGGGTAAAAACCATGATATATCAACTCCCCCAGACTTAGCCTTTTGCTTGCCCTCAAGCAAATAGAAGACTAAACCAGAAAAAGAGGTTTGAAAACGTAGAGACTCACCTGTTCCTGAACCATCGAAAAGACCCTTTTCCCAAGTACCCAAATGTCACCTGATCAGCTTTCGATCTAACCACCATGTACTTCTCCGTAGACATTTGCAGCTTTTCCAGACTCCACACAAAATCCCACAGCATTGTTCAAGTAAAGCCCTCATCGCCAGTTTCATCTCTGCAGCTAATATTTAAGAACCTTCTAGACTCTTTACCAGACAATATCTTGACAAAGGAACCACCATTTTTCACACTTTTTTGTATCAATTTCTCTCCTCTAGACTTATTTCTTATTATATCCTTTTTTTTTTTTTTTTTTTTCAGCTTAGCATATACATATCAAGGTAGGAGACGCGAGTATTGATGGTGTTTGCCACCAAATCCCCGGTTCTTCCCTCTCTATGTATCAAAGGATGTAGGCGAATAATGGCATCATAGGAAAATCCTAGCCTCGCTTCCAATCCTTTGTGTGATCATCCCTTCTTAAGTAGAATAATGGGATCGCTGGAAATTTTCCTAACCCTCTACTCAGAAGAAAATCATTTCAATCTTTTATGCTCTTAATCTATCAACTTATTTCAGGGGAGAGAGATACCATAATTCTAAACACACGGGTTCCTTTATCAGATATGAATGATGAATCAAGCTCTATGAACACTAACCACATTGATGAAGTGCAAAAATTTGGCTCAGGCTTCAGAAGAACTCTGCTGGAGACATGGATGTTTTCTAGTCAACTGGTCAGCCTTTGGATTTTTCATTAGTCGATCTAGAACTGATCCTGTAACACTGTGCACTCAAAAACAAAATCAAATCAATAGGTTCAAGCACAGGATCATCATCTCCAACAAATTTTGACTCAATAAAACAGTTTTGACTCGATAAAACGACTGACTCTAAGAAAAACGAAAACAATGTCAGCAGACACCTCCCCCAGACTTGAACAACACTGTCCTCAGTGTTATCTAGCCTAGAGTCAGTGAAAGAAACAAAGAAAAAGGATAGAACGAAGAGAAACAAGAAATTACCGTTCTGGAACAGTCGGTGTCGATCGACACACGGCATGGTATCGATCGATACCATGCTTAGATCGACTTTGTGAATTTTCATCCGCGATTGGTGTCGATCGATACCATAGGGGTATCGATCGATGCTTAGGCGATTTCGAGTTGCTCCTTGTTCATCCTGACACAGACTCAAAACAAACGAAAATAAAAATAAAAACGAATCAAAAACAGACTCACAAGTGGGTTGCCTCCCACCAAGCGCTCGTTTAACGTCAATAGCTTGACTGTAACGCCCTTCAGGCTGGATAAGAGTGAGAGCTTGCACCAAAACAGGCTCCATCACTTGACATTACTAGCTTCAAAGTTCTGCTTAGCATGCTGTCCACAAACTCCTGCCCTTTCTCTTTCAGCTCAGAAGTAAGAAGGACTCTTGCCTTAGAGAATGGCTTCAAGGCTCCTTTGCATTTGACCTTGTACTCAATCGAATCTCCATTACACTTCTGAGGTATCAAAGTGACATGGGGATTCTCAACTTTGTTGCTCTTGGCCTTCTTCTTTGTTGCCTTAGTTTTCTTGGCAACTTCTTTGGGGGTGCTGGGCGGTTCACCTGGAACATCTGCGACAGTAGGCTCATCAGGAGGCTCTTCCAAAATATCAATCGCTAGCGACTCTCCTGTGATAACCTCGATGCTAGACACATGTGTGGGAGCACTCCTAGGGGGAATGACACCATAATAGACCCCTCTGTCAATGTAAGAGAAAGAGATTCTCTTATTAGGTGTGTCTATGATCGCGCCTGCAGTAGCCATGAACGGTCGTCCCAAAAGGATAGGCATACGAGATATTGCACCCATCTCTACAACCTGAAAATTAGTAGGAACTAAACAGTCTCCTACTTTGACCAGCAAACCATGGATAGTACCGTGTGGAAGCGAGGTGGAGTTGTTCGCGAATGTGATAGATGCCTCTGGTGATCGAATATCAGCTCCTAACCGCTCTGCAATTGCCCTTGAGATGACATTGACACTAGCCCCTGAGTCGACAAGAGACTCTTTGAACTCAACTCCAGAGATAGAGCATGGAACTACAAATTTCCCTGGATCCTCCCTTGGGGTCAACTGTCTCAGTGGAGGTGGACCTCTAGCCTTAATGAAGAGTGCCTTAATCTCTTCCTCAGTTTCTCTGCAATCCTTGAAGTGACTTAGCAGAGGACGGCACTCTAGGGCTTCTTCAAAGGTTGAATCAGGGGAAATCCTTCTTACCATCTTCTCAAAGCCACGCAGCTGCTTTGGAGAGATGGGATCTCTGAGGTGTTTAGGTACAGGATTCTCCTTCTTGGGCTTGCGAGCTCTTTTCTCAGCTCGTTCCTTAGCTATCGCTGCCTGACACTTCGTTTCATAGTCTTCCCAAAATTGGGCGATACTGAACCGTGCTGCTGCTACTTGAGGCTCCTTGGTCGAAATATCATGTGTCTCCTCAGAAATTGCCTTGGTATCGACCGATACCAGTGGGGTATCGATCGATACACGGGTTTTGGAAGTGTCCCGTTTCAGAATTGTAACCGGCATCGATCAACACCTGGGGGTATCGATCGATGCTCTGGCGATTTCAGAATCCTCTTCGTAATTCTCTGCACTTGAGGAGATCGCATTGACGTGTGCATGAACCGATTTTCCCTTGGAATTTGCTGCAGTCTGAGCTACTTGAGTTTCCAGCATCCTGTGACTCGTATTTAGTGCCTCGATCCTTCCACTCAAATCGGTGTACATGGTGTCCATCTTACCATTGAAGGTGGCTGTCATCTTCTCCTGCCCTTGAACCAGGTGTTCAAGCATAGCCTCAATCTTACTCTCAGGAGCTTTGGGTGGTGGGGATTGGTACCCTCCTTGCTGAGCATTGTTGGTGAAGTTTCGATTGGAGTTGTATCCGAATCGCTGACCCTGAAAACCAGAACCACCTATGTAGTTAACATCTTCCACCTCATTCTCAGTAGCAAAGTGGACGGCCTTTGTTGTCCTTCCCAGCAGAAGACTGTGCATAGAATCCAGCTGAGCTTTCACTTCAGCGATCTGTGACCCATCCATGTTACCAGCCAGCTTCTTGCGCTCGAAGTCTGCGCTCTTGGTGCTACTACTAGATGCAAAGTTCTCAATCAACACAATAGCATCCTCAGGATATCTGGTGTTGAAATTACCATTGCTCGAAGAGTCCAGACCCATCTGATATCTCCAATCTACTCCTCTGAAGAAGATACCCAGCAGCTGCACATCAGAGTATCCATGATGTGGACAATCTCTCTGATACGATCTGAATCTTGTCCAAGCAGCCTTGAACGCCTCAGTAGGTCCTTGAGAAAAAGTGGATATCTTATTTCTCAGATCTTCAGATCGCCCGTCATCATAGAAGTTAATCAGGAAGGCTCTCTTGGTGTCCTCCCAATTAGTTAGCGATCCAGGAGATAGCTGCCTCAGCCAGTAAGTAGCTTCTCCACCCAGAGAGTAGGGGAAGAGCTTGCAGAAGAGATAGTCGTAGGACACTCCATTGCTCTTGATGCTAGTGACCAAGTCCTCGAATTTCTCTACATGGTCCATTGGATGTTCATGAGGAAGACCATGGAAGAGATGCTGTCCTACTAGAGTGTAGTAAGCAGGTTTCAGCTCGAAGTCATTCCTCTCATAAGCAGGAGGACGAATCGCTGACCGATTGGCGAAAAACTGCTCTGGCCTGTTGTACTCACCAATTGTCTGAGCTCGAACACCTGCAGCATTGCCAACGTTGCCGCGCCCAGCTGGCACAACAATCTCAATAACAGGAGCAGGGACAACGATGTTTCCAGCTTCATCAAGTCGTTGCCCTCTCTCATTACACACATGACCCTCTTGGTCTCTCAGAATTCCAGCTTCATCAGCTCTTAAAACCACTGGGTTGTTCATCCCTGATGTTTGCTTGGTCTTTCTGTTTGTGCGTTCCACAAGCGCTAGCTGTTCCAGTGATAGTCCAACTAGCTGAGTGCTCTTGTTGCTCCTGGTTTCACGAACAGGCATACACCTGCAAGGAAAACACTAGGCAAAGCACGTAAGTAACCAGAAAAATACGTTGAGTATCGATCGATACCAAGTGGTGTCGATCGATACCAAAAAAGAAGTCGCCGGAGTATCGACCGATACTAGTGAGTATCGATCGATACCGACGAACTTAGTCGAAATTCTAAACTAAAATCTAATGGCGAAATTGAGTCCCCGGCAACGGCGCCAAAATTGATATGCTCAATTTAATACCCTAAGATACTAAAGCAGTTGTTGTAGTAAGTGTAGGGGTCGAACCACAAAGACTCACAGAGATCACACAATAAATTATGAAGTGTCGAATTACGCTAAACCAGATAGATGTAATTAAAAACAGTGCAGAAATTAAACGAGATGTAAATCAATTGGGAAATATAGGCTCAGGGTTTTTCTCAGAAAATCAGTGAATGCAGACTAACTAACTAACAGGATTCAGATTTAGCGCAGTTCTTGAACTCAAATCACTAAAATATAGCTAACCAACTCTCGTTGCGAAAACTATCAAAATCTAAATCCTAGGAATTCCAAATCTCTTTGCGAATCCTAAAGTCTAAATCAGCTTTAACAACAGGTTTGATATGTTCACAAATCAATTAAACCAAATCTCTTTGCGAATAATCAATTTGCTCACCTAGGTTCTATCAGGTAATTAATTGCACTCTCGTACCTAATCAATTATCCTAAGATTTATATTCTAGGTAGCTAATCTAGAACAAGCTATGAACACAACCTAAGCGAAGAACTATAATTCAGATGGTGAATCCTAAAAGATATTTAACCTAGCATTCAAAGAAAACCCTTATGAGAAAACTCTAAACCTAAGGTGGATCTACTCAGACATGGAGAATGAAACAATCAACATGTTTGAATAAATCATCAATAGAATAGAAAGAAGGGTTTAGAGATCTGATCTCGGACGAAGGGAGATTCAGACTTGTCTCTCTCAAACCAAAGTAAAATCAAACACAGAAAATAAAAGCATAGCCTAAACAGGTGGCTGAAAACCCTAAATATAGACTAAAAACACGTTCTGGGCTTTCTGGTAAGTATTAAAGTCTTCTGGGCCAAGTTGCAGGGTCTTTAGGCTTCTAAAAAGTCGTGTTTCCTATTTTCCCGAGCAGTATCGATCGATACTAGGTAGTATCGGTCGATACTCATCCTATGCGTCGACTCCTCTGCTCGACAGACTAGACAGTCTTCACGAAAACTGGCATAACTTTCGATCGCACCGTTGGAATGGCTTCAAACCACTTCCAAATGAAAGCTAATTCATTGATCTATCTTGTGTCCAAATTTGAGCTCAATCCATCGGTGGGAAGGTCTTAAACGAATGCCAAACTTCTGACGTCTCTGCATGACTCTGCATCTCGATATGCTCCAGAATGCTCCAAAATGCTCCAAACGTACCTAAACCTGTAAAAGACTCTAAAAGACTCCAAAATACTATAAAGACTCTATAAAAAGGACTTATATCATGGCTTAAATAGGGTAAAAACCATGATATATCAGATACCGCGAATCACTTCCCGGTAGGTCACCCATCCTCAAATTGCTCCAGTTCAAGCACGCTTAACTCTGGAGTTTTCTCTGAACAAAGTGACCGAAAAGATAAATTCACTTTGGTGACATAAGTAGCGCCAAATCAATTCATATAAGTCTCTCCGCATATACCAAAAATTGGGATGTTACAAGGTTCTTCTTCGTTTCTAATGAAACCAAACTCTTTGATTGCCTCATTAAAACAAAGATTCCAACTCCGAGATGATTGCCTTTCACCATAAATGGAACGATGAAGCTTGCATACCTTCCTAGCAGTTTCATGAACTGTGAAACCTTCAGGTTGTGTCATGTACACATTGTTGATCCGTAAATCACACAAAAAGGGGTAAAACAGTACTTTTAGTCGGAATCTCGTTTATTGATCTAAGTCGGCGGTTACAACAGAGTTTAAGTAAGAAGGCAAAGACAAAAGACTTGAGATCGGTAATGAGCTTTCTCTTGTATTCTCTGTCTCTGCGGAAGTTGTGTATGTGTTGATGAATGAACCTTCTCCTCTATTTATATTGTCTTGAGGCGGCTCTAAATGTGAATATTCCCTTTTCCTTGCTCGATTAGGGAATGGAAATATTCCGGATTCCCCTCCGAGATAAGGATATATTCCTTATTCTTTGGCGGTCTATTCGCAAGGAATATTTCCATTTCCGAGATCGGCGGGAAAGAGGAAATATTCCGGTTTCATCTGTTGTAACGGACTGGGCTTGTGATGGGCCTAGATCGGTAGCCGAGGTGGGCTTTCAGCGAGATCCCGAGCTCGGCCCAATGTTTTCGGGCCGACTTATCCTCGATCCGAACCATCGTAAACCGGTCTTGATTGAACCGATCTCGGTTCGAACCGAGTTAAACCAGGGGGTGCTAATCCCCCCTCTAACACACATCCTGTTCGAGATTTCCATTAAGAAAAAACTATTTTCACATCCATTTGCCAAATCTCATAATCATAATAAGCGACATTTGCTAGGAGAATCCGAATGGACTTAAGCATTGTGACTGGAGAATATGTTTCAGT
This sequence comes from Eutrema japonicum, assembly GCA_030161315.1. Taxonomy (NCBI): domain Eukaryota; kingdom Viridiplantae; phylum Streptophyta; class Magnoliopsida; order Brassicales; family Brassicaceae; genus Eutrema; species Eutrema japonicum. The sequence goes on from BSQW01000011.1 coordinate 50,007,405, forward strand.
GTAGTCTATACCATGAATTTTCTTGTAACATTAGCCACCAATCTAGCTTTGTATATCACTATATTACCATCCATGTATGTTTTCTTCATTAAAACCAATTTACACTCAATGGCTTTAACACCATTAGGTAAATCCACCAAAGTCCATTTTTTGTTTTCTGACATGGATTCCATTTCGGATTTTTGCGGTTTGTAGCCATTTCTCGGAATCAGGGCCCATCATTTCTTCTTCGTACGACAAAGGTTCATCACTCTCTATAATAAAAAAATCACGATGATCAGTCACCCAATCCCCAAATCTTTTAGGTTTGTGACAAATCCTTCTGACCTACGTACCTCAGGTTCCACATGAGTTGATTCTACCAATCTTTGTAGATCCAATTGATGTTCTTCCTCAAAAGTTGGAACAGCCTCCTATGATTCTCGAACTTTTTTGAATGATAATTTACTACCACTAGTTCCCTTTGAAAGAATTTTTCTTTCTAGAAAGGCACCATTCCGAGCAACAAACACTTTGTTCGCAGTGCATGGAGTTGTAAAAGTAGTGACCTTTGGTCTCTTTGAGATAACATACGAAGTAGCATTTATCAGATTTGGATCCAAGCTTATCAGTAAACATACGTTTAACACAAGCATCAAAACCCCAATTTTTAAGAAAAGACAAATTAGGAACTTTTCCTGTCCACATCTCATATGATGTCTTTTCAACTGATTTCTATGGAATTATGTTTAGCGTAAACGTAGCAGTTTCTAAAGCATATTCCCAGAAGGACAATGGAAGATTTGTGTGACCCATCATTGATCAAACCATATCTAATAGAGTTTGATTTCTCCTTTGAGATACACCATCTGATCGAAGAGCTTTAATTCTTTTGCCAAGTTGATTTTGTATTTCATTCTGGAACTCCTTGAACTTTTCAAAGGATTCGGATTTATGTTTCATTAGGTAAACATAACCAAATCTATTAAAGTCATCAGTAAATGTGATGAAGTAATGGAATTTTGCTCTGACGCTTGAACTCATTGGACCACATACATTTATATGTATAAGGCTCAATAGATCACTAGTCCTTTTACTGTGTCTAGTAAATGGGGCTTAATTTAGTCATTTTTCCCAAAAAGCAAGATTTGCACGTTTCATAGGATTCATAATCAAATGAGCTCAAAAGTCCATCACCATGAAGCTTCTGAATGCGTTTCTCGTTTATATGGCCCAAATGACAATGCCATAGAAAGTTGGATTTAAGTCATTAGACTTAAACCTTTTATTTACATGAATCATGGCAACTGAATTCGTAATTAGCATTTATAAATAGTTATAAACCGGTACGAATTCCAACACACATATATCACATGCTGAGTAACGAAACAAGAATAACTAAAAAAACGCTAAGAAAATAGGGTTAAAAGTTTCATTTTAGTAACACATAGAGGTAATATACAAATAGCTTGCCTAAGCAGCGGAGTACTTAGCACACAATCAAGCATATGCCATTACAAGAAAAAAGGGCATTCTTAGCACACGAATAGCTCTATCATAGGGTTATAATAGCGTTTTCATAAACGCTAGGACTGGAGGAGCTATAATAGGTTGTCTCGATACGATAGCGTTTTTGTGATGTGTTATTATAGATCATTATATAATAGCATTAATCGAATGATATCATATTCTTTTTTTGTAGCACATTTTTCGCGTTATTTTACATTGTGTTATAGCAATTTTTATGTGCTACATTATAAAATGATGAATTACTATATTATTTCAGATATATATTGGAAATCCAATTAATTATATTTACAAAACCAATTAGTTAAAAGCATGTTTCTTTCCATAAATCATCAAAATATACATAATTGTAATTTTACAAAGTAGTTCATCAAAGTATCAAACATAAGGCAGAGAAACAACTTCTCGGCAACCTTTCCAAAATACTATCATCGAATTTATCGAGGCCAACTCCAGAGATGTCAACCTTTGTGGAAGTGCCAATCACATAGGACTGGTTAACACATTTTGCCATGCTTCAATATCTCCCCTCCCACCTCTTATAATCTGAATTTGAAAACCAAAGCTAGTCACTAATACATAAGCACCATTCTGTGTATGTGTAGTAAGTAACATGGAATAGTTCAATTAACAGCAGTATCATGTATACATCTGAACAGAACAATGTCAATTCAAGTGAAGCATAAGACGCAAAGACATTGAGACCACAAATACATACGTGTTAGTGCATCATGCACAAGGTCCAGAGCTGCTCTTGGCGAAGTTCCATAAAATTTAGTGTATCTCCTGCAGACAAAAAACAGAGGACAGAAAATAGAACTCAGACAATAAAACTTAGTAATTTATGAAGAAGATTATTCATGCACACTAATAACTACCTGACCAGGTAACTTTATGCAGTTCAGAACAGTCACCACATGTGACTTACCAGGCAGAATATACTTGTAGGATAAACATGTATCCATTGCAAGAATATTCAAATTTGCTACAAGGACCTTAATTGACAACAATGTGTTAACAATGCAAGACGAAAAATGCTCAGCGATAATTACCTGAATTTTGGTGGGTTTCAGCATTAGTCCACTAATAAAAGGGTACCTAAGGATAAAGATCGGTACCATCTCTCCTGCTCTTGCTCTGAGGTGTATTGGATCCTCTTTCTTTATAGTTTATGCCTTTTCTAGACTCCCCCCCTCCTCTCCTATGTATTGGAACCTTGTAAACTTACAAAATCAATCAAACATATATATTAATCTTTTGCTTCCAAATGAAAACATATTAATCATTATGCACGAAGAAACTAGCATCTACGCTTATCAATCGGAGAAAGAAATTAGAAGAGCTATCAAATTCAACAAAGTAACCTGAGCTAAATCAATTGAAAGAGATCAAACGATGACAAAAAAAAAAGATTCAATCACTAGTCTAGAAACACCGAAATTCACACATGAATAAGAGATTCCAATCCCGATGTGCAAAGAAGAAACACTACCTTGGAGAGAGAGATATAGAGAGGCTCGAAACTCCCAAACTGTGATCTGCGTCTATAGAGAGGGGATCGATCTCCCAAATCGAGTAATGTAGATCGAACTGCGTCTATAGAGAAGCAAAAGATGTATAGCTAACATTGCAATTCAATCTACCAACATCACTATAAATCATTGCTTTCTTACTCTCTCTCTTGGCCCAAATCTAAATTTTGAACAGAACAAACCAGAAACACAGAAGAGAATTAGCAGACAGAAAAGAAAAGTTAACTGCAAATCCTGAAAATAGACACTGCGGAGAAGTGTTAGAGCTAATAATACTCACACTGAAACAATGATTTTTGTGTTACCAAACTCAGCATAAGCAGAACCAGAAGTAGAACTCACAGAACCGGTTTGAAGTACTGAGAAAAAAACCATTTTTGTTTCCACAAAAGAAGTAAATCTCAAGTTTAGTTAGTCTCAGAAAAGAGCCATTTCACTGGATTCATATCAACTAGTGGAATCGTTCAGGGATATTTGAAATCTTCTCGAATCGTTTAAGAAGAGAAAGGGAGTTAGGGTTTTACAGGCAGGCCGGCATTGGCGGAATCCACGGCCATCAGGACGCGTCCAATCGAGGTCGGAATCCTTGAAAATAGGAGCGCGAGTTCTGGCTACAATTTTTGGTGAATACGCTGAAGTTGCGGCTCCCGGTTTCGATGCCATTAGAGTAACAAAGTCGACTCTGAGTCATGACAATCAATCGATTCAGCAAAGAGGTCGTATTGGTGTATGAAGGATACTGAATAAACTTACCCGAGGGTTTGAGAGAGAGAGATAGAATGCGGCGGAGAGCGAGGAAGAACGACGGCGCTGTTTGTTTAGGGTGAAATCAAACCAGAGACGAGAGAGAGGATCGTGTTTTTTTTTGTCGGCTGAGAGAGAATCGTGTTTTGTGAGGAGGAAGAGAGGAAAAAAAAACTTAAAAGAGATAAAAAATTCTTAATTTTTGGCTAAGTGTGGCGGTTTAATTGAATATATGAGAGACAAAGATAATTTTAGTTTCCCGCTTAGCGTTTTTCGGCATAGCATTTTTTTTAATGTTATGATAGACTAACCTAACCCTCCATCCCACCTATAATAGCACTTACCGAAAAAGCGCTATTATAATGTGCTATCAATAAACATATTTTTTGTAGTGTGCCTAATTTTGGATCTTAGTCAAATACCCTGATTATCAGTTGAAAATGATGATGGATGTAGATAAAAATCTATACGGACATAAGTAGTGTTAGAAATCTTAAATCAGAAATTTGTTGGAATCTAAATTATTATATAAGGATATGAATCAATTCATTTATTATCAATTAATTTTAAGTTACAAATCCATAAAAATGGAATCAGACCCCATTTTGTTGCTCTGCCCCATGAGTGGCCTAAATACGGTTTATTGCCGGTTTTAGAGTGACATTCAGTTCGACATGAAATGAAAAAGTTATCATCTCGAGTGAGCGTGTTAGAAAGCCCATATAGAAAGTTATGATCCTCACTAAAGTAATATATAAAAGAATATAAGGTTATCCATTCATTGCTAATTGGTTTTAATTGGACACCCATAAAACTTAACATGATATCATAACTTATGTTTGTTGACCCAAATAAAATGATCCATATATGGCATGTTTTGGCTCATGTAAGACATGTTGTCGATCCTAGAGTGGGATTTAGTTCGAGATAAATCAAAATAGCCTAAATCTCGAGAGGATGTATTAGGAAATCCAACTTCAAAAATTTGATAGGACCTGTGATATAATATAAGAGATATGGATCAATCAAGTTATTGTTTATTGGTTTTAAGTTGAAAGTCATAAAACATAATATGTAGTCAAGCTACATACGATTATATCTAAAAAGTAGAGAAAATATAGTCAAACTCTGGTCAATTAATGAATATCTAAGAAGTAAAAAAAATATAGTCATACACTATGGTCAATTAATGAATATCTAAGAAATATAGAAGGCTATTAGCCAAAAGTCAGGAAGTATCAACCCTTGCCAAGGCCTCCCAACTATAAAAAAACAGCTGAATTATTTTAACACATGAATTTTAAACGAATACATGAACTTTAATTATAAAATTTGATGGTTAGACATGCCAATTGTTTTTTAAAATTTTTTCAACAAATTATAAGATTAATTTATATGCAATAATGGCATTGTTGTGGGAATAGTTTAGTGGTAAAAGTGTAATTCATTCTTTTAGTTTTTCAAATATTTTAAGTGTCTTTCAGCTTAGTTCATCTTGCGAAAAAACATACTTCTTTGAAAAGATTTTAATCCTGAACTTTTTAGATTATGTTTTGATGATAACTTTCGTTGTTTTGTGAAATAAGAATATACTCCTTAGTCCTTATGTCTCATAATATAAGAGTTTCTAGCTAAAAGCGCACAAATTAAGAATTTTATTTTTATTTTCAAAAGATCATTTAATACTTTAATGTAAAACAATTCAATCAATAATAAAAAATACTGCATAATATAAATGGTCAATAAATATTAAATTCATTTAAAATTTGCAAGAAACTTAACATCTAATAAAATGAAAAACAAAATTCCTAAAACATCTTATAAAATGGGACAGAAGGAGTATATTTAAAATACTAAATACTATATAATATTAAATTATAATATTATAAATAAAAAACCATATAAAATTAGACAACCATAGTTATTTCTTATTTTTTAATTTTATTATTTTTGCTTTTCAATATTATAAGATTAAGATTAATACTACCCATATTCAACTGCTAATTCCACTCTTATTATTCAAAATCAATACTTTATTTTGTTTTTAATATGATGATATTAGTCACATATTTCATAATATTAAAAATGATATTTAATATAAATTAGAATTTAATTTTCTTCAAAATTGTAATACTAACACTAGATATTTTATAACAATATAATCATATATTATTTAATATTTAACTTATATAATTTTGACCAAAAATTCTGTCTAATTCAATTTTAAATATATATAAAAAAGCAAAAAAATTTAAATTTCAAAATAAAGGAAATCAAATCCTTTTTAGATTATTTATATTCTCGAAATATTCAAATCCAGAGGTGGATTCAGAAATATTTTTCAATGGAGGCATAAATATTATATTAGAAATTAATATAATATATTTGTATATATATATATATAATTTTATTATTAAATCTATAGTTTTTAGCTTTTAATGATTAGAAAATTATGAAAAATATAAAATAATATTTTTCCAAAAATAAATTTTTAATGTTCTATTTTTTATTATAAAAAATTAGAGATATAGAAGAAGCAACAAAAAAACTAGTTAACAACAAAATAAAATAAAATGAATACTATGTACAAGATCCGTATGCATGTATAGTGTGGAAAAGGACCAAAAACAAATGCAATTATGTGAAAACACATAAAAAGAAAAACAAAATTAATTAGGTTATAAAGAAATAGAAAGATTTTTTTATCAATAAAAATAGAAAGATATCTTTTTCGAGAATGGTGAATAGAAAAAAAGGAAGCAAAAAGTAAGAAAAAGAAATTTAATATATTAAATGAGTGGGGGCAATGGAAATTGAACGTGAGGATACTCAGGGGGTGTTATTCAATGTATAAGTTATAACTCAATTCCATTAGATTTGAGTTTGATCAGATTTTAAATTTTGTAGTTTATTTAAAATCTAAGGTATATGAGTTATCTAAAATTTAAAATACAATGACAGTGTATTTAGAAAGTCAACATGATATCATTTGAATTCTAATAGAATTGAATTCTTAATACTAAATTTTATTAATAAAAAGATCAAAGCAAAAACAGAAAAAAATAATCTAGAAACACAAAAAAACGTAACAAACAAAATAAAAGTAAAAAAAATAAGCTACCTAAGAAAAAAATCCACATTCATTCCATATTGGTTTGAATCCACCCCAGCCTTTCTTCCACTGACATACTCACAAAAACGTCTTGTATTCCCAAATGGTAAATCTTGGTAAGTGTTTTGTAACGAATACGCTGTTCCAAATCCGAAATTTCTTTTATAGAATCCCAAACATTATTCTTCTTTTTCTCCGCTTCCTTTTGTTGTCTTCTTCTTTTTGTTGTATTAGATTCAAGATTTGATTGTTGATCGCCATCACTGGATTTTCATCTTTTTTTTGAAGCACTTCTCTCAGATCTAGCTCTTTTTTTTGGTTGAATATTCTCTCTACGGTATTCTGAAGTTGTCTGAGAATCAAATGGTACAAAATATTCTGGAGACTCATGACGATGAGTTGTTCCATCTAACTCATATATGTCATCTAGACCAGGCACATAATCTCCTCCAGCTTTGTTTGTACGTGCATCCGTACTATCACCTAATCCAATTGCATTTTTTCCAGTAGCAACACCTTCCCCAAATATGATTTGAAATTCATCAAAAAATTCAAATGTTTCATATATCGTGTGTTTTCCAAACCTATCTTCGTTCTGATAAGATAGCATAAATCTGCAAACACATCAGGATACATACGATACAATTGCCGAAAATGAATATGATTCTCTTTCAAAGCTTTTTGTATATAATCATGCCCTTCTCTCGTGATTGGTCGCCGAATCGGACGTTCAATTTGATTCTCATATGCAGTAAAAGATCCCACAAGCATCAATAACATAATGTCTACATCTGAGTCATCTTCCTCATAAAATATTTTTTTCCATCATCCCAAAACCTATAGTTAAATCAAAATAAACAGTTAAATCCAAAACTTCAAACACATAAAATAAAATTAGAACATATAAGAGAACATGAATCTCAACCATAATAAAAGAACCACGAGTCTTAAATTGTTGACCAAACTTCTATACATAGAACATATAATAAGCTAATCCAAAATGATTTAACAATAACCAACATAAATAATCTCACTAGTCTCTATAAACATGGCGACAAGATTCAATAAAGCAAGCAAACCTAATCCTCAACACCAAAACAAAAATCAGAAAGACGAATTACGATTTCTAATCCAGAAAAATTAACAATAAACAAATATAAATCAATTTTATGTGTGAAGAAGAACTTACGGAGAGGGAGGAGAGAGAGATGTGACCAGGGAAAAGAGAGAGATGTGGCAAAGGTAATAGAGTAATGGAGGAGGGAAAATAAAGAAATTGAGGAGGGAAAAGAGTGAAAAAATGGAGGGAAATGAAAGAGGATGTCACGAAAGATTGCAAATCTAAGGGTAAAATGTTATATTTTGATTGCTATATTTTACACATAAAATTAGCTTTAAATTCAGTTAAACTCTTTTACCTAAAATCTTTTGTAAGAATCTTTTAAACATGAATAACGTAAGATTTTAATTAGCTTATTCAAATCTTTAATTGAATAACAATGGATTTCAAACTAGTTTAATGAAGGGGTTATAAATACAAGAATTAATAACATTGGATTTTTAAAACGGATTTAAAATTAATCATTGAATAACAATGAATTGTGAATAGATTTAAACTCTTTTAAAAACCTTGATTGAATAACACCCCCTCAGAATAGTAATTTTACTTCACATAATATGTTTAAGAAAATTATTGGGTGCATGCACCACCCTTCTCTTACGTAGCTCCACCCTTGCCCAAAAGTAAGGAAAACTGTGTATTATTTATTAATCAAATAAAAAACAAAACAAAACCTTAATCTGAAAAACAAATCAAACAAAAAAAATCGAGTTGAATCTGGTGAAAGAGGCGAAAAAAATATATAGAGAAACCGGATTAAACGCTTGATGGCTTATCTTTAGAACCTCATAAGGACTCAATATAAACCAGATTGATCAGCTACAATATATTGTGAAGATAAGCCACCAACCGTTTAATCCGGGTTTTTTTCGCATGTTACTACGCAAGCCAGTTCTTCCCTATTTTAGACTCTTGAATTTCTTCGACTTTCGACTTGTGCTTTGATGTAAGAAGCAACATATTGGCTAATTTTATTATCTTCAGAACGTCATAAGGACTCAATAGGAAGTACAAAAATTTGTTTTATATAACCTAATCATATTCCTAAATCAATGCAATCTTATTTCTTTTGCGTCTGCTACTACCTCAATCTTAAAATCTATATATTTAACATGGCTTTCCCTGGCCTATGGAGATTAGTCGGATGTATAGCAAGCCCCAGATTACCCCATATTAATCAAAAAAAAAATTATATATATTTAAAATTTTTTTTTTAAAAAAATTAAAAAATATATATACAACCCATTTCTCTAAAAATCCCTTAGAAACTATATTAGCAACTAAAATAATTATTAAAAAAAAATATATATATATATATATATATATATATATAAATAGTTAATTATCCAAAAACACTTGTTCGAAGAGTTTGTTGAAAAACAAAATATATATTTTGTCCAAGAGATTGGCAATTATCATAAAAAGAGTAAGTTCTATGGAATAAAACATGGTCATGCATAAAATACGAAAGGTTTCATTCCCCAGTCGATAAAAATATAACTTATATTAATGTCTATGTGGTTTATGTAGGAACGCAAATTCTACAATATGGGCAAACTGATAATTGTAAAGTAAATTATATAAGAAAATACTGATACACGAATTAAGAAAGAGATATGCAGAGTCGAGAGGAATCTCTTTCCTTAATTTTGTAAACGCCCCGTAGTGTGACGGTTGCACGGCGTTCTGAATCCTAGAATACAACTGCAACTATTCTGTCTTGCACAACTCAAGAACAGGATCTAACGAACGATTTTCTGTGTTGCACTCTCAGACTCAAAACCAGAGGGAAGAAGAAGAAGGAGATTGTTGTTGTATTAGGTTGTGTATCGAAAAATGAGATGGAGAGGCTCTCCTCTTATATTCGTACAAGATTTGGAGAGGAACCAACGCATTAATGGCTGCGTTTATGGCTCTTTGACCGATCTTGGAGAGGATATGAATTGTCATTAACCACAGCATTAATCCTGTTCAGTTAATGGCTCATTAACCATGTTATTCTGTAGGTTACGAAAAATTGGGTGAAAGATATATGTGTTGTACAACAACCACAAAAAATCAATATAGATTTGGCCCAAAAAAATAATCTTTATGGTTCGTAGTCCCAACTGCCAAATTCAAAACCCAAACCCGAACCTGAGCCCAGCCCAACTCGGCACGGCGCTCGTGTGTGGTTCGGTATCTCCTTTCATTCATATAGCATAGTGTAGCCCAAGGCTATTGCACTTTGTTATGAGTTCTCCAATATATATTCTAATGGGTAAATTTCCAAACTTCCAATGTGGGACATTTGCTAGTTTAACACTTAGCCAAATTTTGAAGATTTACAAACATTCCAAGTCACCCACTTTGGATATCCATTTCTCATTCAAACTAACTCTGTTTTTGACATATGAATACACTATCTTATATTGCTCATAACAAAGAATCAAACGATTCTAAGATCTGGTCATTCCGACAACTGAGTTGCCCGGAAACGCCACCGGAATATGGTTTATAACCATTAGTCCAAAAACGAGTTCCAACAATCCCCCACATGAATAGAAATGACTCTAGACACTGGACGACTCGACAGACTTGACTTCCTAGACAAGACTCGACAGACGGACTTTTGAGAGTACAAGCGGATTTTAGCGGCCCCGCCCCATTTCACACTTACAAGGTGATTTTACATTAGCTTTGTTTTAAAGAGTATCTTGTAATACTCCACTAATATCTCAAAACTCTGGACTCAAATCATTAAAAGCAACCGCTTATCCTCTACACATACAGGAAGCACTATACATCATCATAAGAACTGGGAACAGACAAGAGTCTCACAGTGCTCTTAGCAGATTCAGTTTGACTTAGTTTTCCCTTTGAACCTACATCTTGGGATCTCTAGTCCGTATGTGGGGTTACCATCAAACCTCCTCTTAAGTCATCAGCTTTAATCCCATTCCTCTTAATTATTTCACAACTTGATCTCGAGACAAACCTTTAGTGAACGGATCCGCTAGGTTGTGATTCACCTTGATGTAATCTATTGTGATTACACCAGTTGAGATCAAGTGTCTAATGATGGTTTTATGTCGTCTTCTTATATGACGAGATTGACCTTTTTAGAAGGTGGCACTGCGACTTTTGACAGGCACCCCCACACTTTCGGGTATTTATACGGATGTACTTTACCTCTACAAAAGTTCATATGGCGTCTTGCCAATAACTTTATGTGTTAAGCAACGCTTCCCCCACATTTCTTGAGATAACTCAGAATCATGCATCATTGCATTCATCATCTCACTAAGAGTTCAGAATTTTTGTTCCGCAACTCAATTAGATTCAAGTGAATAAATAGCAGTTTTCCGACAAATAATGCCATGTTCTCTAAAGAACGCATTTCATTCTCATCAAACTCGCCACCTTTATCACGTATAATTATTTTCATAGTTTTTTCAAGTTGGTTTTTAATTACCATCTTGTATATTTTAAACTTTTTCAAAGTCGTATTCTTGCTTCTTTAGCAAGTATCCACATCTTTTAAAATAGATATCTATGATGGTAGCAATGTAATGCCACCATTCTATTCGATTGTTCCCAACCAGGTTGACTTCTAAAAATACATTACGCGTGTCTGTTTCAGTCATGTTGGTATGGGGTGACAGTCTTTTTGTGAGTTTGGCATGTACGCACACTTCACATTTTTCTTTGCTTGTGAACGATATGTTCGAAGTTACGATTTATCTAAAATAAATTGAACATAGCTTTAAGAAGCTTTCGCGGATCTTAGTATTTGTAACGTTTTTGAGACGTCTCCAAACTACTATCTTTAGATCGCTGAAAACGTTTTGCGGAATCGCTAGGAAGCGTTCACAAAATTCGTTTTAGAATAGCGTTTAAGGCGTTTTGTAAACTCGCTTTTGAAGCATTAAAAGAAACGTTAAACAAATATTAAGCAATTTAAACAAATTTGAAAAAATTTCAATAAATAATTAAACTAAAATTTCCAGAATTAATCATTTCAGAAATTAACAATTTAATTAAATACAGAGACAAAGTCAAAGGCACAAAAATTGATATATCGTTGTTTTTACCCCTTTTAAGCCATGATATAAGTCCGTTTTATAGAGTCTTTCTACTATTTTGTAGTGGTTTAGAGTCTTTTACAGGTTTTAGCACGTTTGGAGCATAATTGGAGATATTGGAGCAAGAACACTCAGCTAGTTGAACTGTCATTGGAGCAGCTAGCACTCATGGAACGCACAAACAGAAAAGCAAAGAAACCAGCAGAGATGAACAACAATCAGGTAGAGAGTTGGTTCGAGATGAGGCTGGTGCTTACAGAGACCAAGAGGGTTGTTTGTGCAATGCGCAGGGACAACGTCTGGATGGAGAGTGTAACATCCCGATTTCTTGTATATGCGGAGAGGCTTATAATAATTGATTTGGCTACCTATGTCACCAAAGTGCACTTACCTTTTCCGATCACTTGCCCGAAAGAACTCCAGAATTAAGCGTGCTTGGGCTGGAGTAGTCTAAGGATGGGTGACCTTCCGGGAAGTGATTCGCGGTAGCGTGTGAGTGAGGACAAAACACGGGGAAAGGTCACGTGGTGATTGCAGGGTCAGTAAACAAGTATTACAAGCCTCCCGGACTAACGCACCGGCCGTCGGACGAGGGTGGGGCCCACGGGCCGGGAGATGTCGTTGGGGCCCACAGGTAGGGGCGGTCGGGGCGTTATAGAGAGGGTAACATTATTCCCGCTGCTCCTGTTGCTGTTGGGATTGTCGCTGGGAACGCGAACGCTGAGAATGTTGTGATTAATTGTGGTAGAACGATTGGTGAGTGCAACAGACCTGATCAGTTCTATGCAAATCGATCAGCGATTCGTCCTCCGCCTTACCAGAGGAATGACTTTGAGCTGAAGCCTGCATACTACACTCTTGTGGGACAGCATCCTTTTCATGGTCTTTCCAGCGAACATCCCATGGATCATATTGAGAGGTTCGAGGACTTGGTCACTAGCATCAATAGCAATGGAGTGTCCTACGATTATATCTTCTGCAAGCTTTTCCCATACTCACTTGGTGGAGAAGCGACTTACTGGCTGAAGCAGTTGACTCCTGGATCGCTGACTACTTGGGATCAAACTAAGACTGCTTTTCTGAACAATTTCTATGATGATGCACGATCTGGGGATCTGAGGAACAAGATCTCCCAGTTTTCTCAAGGACCTACTGAGGCGTTCAAGGCTGCTTGGACGAGATTCAGATTGTATCAGAGAGATTGTCCACATCACGGATACTCTGATGTTCAGTTGATGTGATTCTTTTTCAGAGGGCTCGATTGGAGGTATCATATGACCTTAGATGCTGCGAGCAATGGAAACTTCAACACCAGGTATCCTGAGGATGCTTATGTGTTGATTGAGAACTTGGCGTTTAGCAATAACACCAAGAATGCTAATTTTGAGAGGAAGAAGCTAGCTGGCAGCATGGATGGTACACAGATTACTGATGTTCAAGCCAAGTTGGATTCTATACACAGTCTTCTGATGGGCAAGACACCAAAGGCTGTTCACTTTGCTGAAGATGTTGAGGTATTTAACGAGGATGAAGTAGAGGATGTTAACTACATTGGTGGTTCTGGTTTTCAAGGTCAGAGGAATCAATTCAACAACAACCGAAACTTCAACAACAACTATCAGCAAGGAGGTTCAAATCAGTTTGGTCAGAAACCATCTCTGACACACTCCTCCCAAGGATGCTCACTCTACGGTTTGGGTAAGAACGGGATAGGCTTTGCAAGCAACGGGATTGCTTCAAAGTGTGTGGATCGAATGGTCTCACAAGGGGTGCGGAAAGCCCTTGATATTCCTCTTTGCTATTTTCGGATATGACTCACCAAAAATAAACAAAGGATTTCGATTGATATTACTCACAACCGAGATTTGATCTAGAGAGAAAGGGAATTTTGATTTCAAAAACTAGATGAATTGATAATGAGGTTACAAGGGGGTTTATAAAGAAAACAATAGATGTTGCATGCACAGCATTAACATCCTCGAAAATTACAAAAGAAATAAAACAAAGTTTGAACAAAGACTTTGACTAAATTAAACACAAAATTAACCCCTTGAACTTCCTCCTCCACGCCAATATGCCCCTTTGATATGTTTGATATTTGTTGAATTTTGTGGATCATTTTCTTGTGAATTTCGTGGGCTTCCTTGGGCTTAAATCAACAATTGGGTTTTATTGGAAGTGAAATATTTGCCTCGTTAAAAACCTTGCTTCGGAAAACCCAGTGGGACAAAACCGAAACCGAAGGAAAAGAGCACAAATATTCACTTAGCCAAATGTTGATCTACTTGGGCCTTGTTTCCGAATCCAATGAGGTTGGTAAACAACTTCTTCGTCCGGGCCCAAGTGCCTCTTATTAAATCTGACTTGGTGAAATAACCTCCCAAAGACCCTTTTGAATCATTTTGCCTTAGCTCCGATCCTTGAACTAATTTGATCACGGGATTTCCTAAGCATTCCAACCGGTTCATGCATAGCTCCAAGCTCGGGTTCGAGCTGCTCATCCAGAATCATATCATCCCCCCTCTCTTCAAAAGGATTTGACCTCAAATCCGAAGAACCTACACGGAAACGAGCTAAGTTAGTAAGTTCGAAGTTCAAATTTGGATTATACTTACCTTGGGGATTGGTCTTGGATGTGTTGCAGTTGATCCATGCGGATGTTGGAAATGGTTGATGCCTTCTAGAACTCGCCAAAATAGGTTGGCCAGCTTTTACCATTTTCCCTCGGAAATTTTGGTCCTTCTCGGGTCCGATTTGAAAGTTGTGAGGTATCTTGAAATCTGTGTGACCAAACAAGAAAACACCACGACCATTAGTCTTAAAATGAGTGTTTGGTTGAGGAAACTTACCTGACCCAGTAGAGATTTGATCGTTTGGTCGAGTCTTTGGTTCGGCTTGCTCCGTTTTGACCGTTAAGTTGGTTTGTAAAGGCGGATGAAGATCGGTGTATGCTACAGTAATTTGGCCTCGACCAGTCTTCTCCAAATACCCAGTTGGTCGATGAAGATGATTAGAGTTGTTGAAAACTCGTTGTTCAGATTCCTCCCTCAATCGAACCAAGTAGTTTACGTGTTTGTGATCGGGTCGCAAGAGAATCGATTGATCGAAATCGATTTTTTCGGACCAGTAGTCATGGATCGACTTTTCCTTTTGCCGTGGATCACCTTTGTTGATCTCACCTTGAATTTTAGCCTCAAAGTCAGTGATTTCTTTCTTCTTTTGCCCTTGAGAAAGAAGATCACGCCTAGCTACAAGTAGCTCTCCATCAACCGCATGTCCCTCATACTCGTCAAAGATTGGTGCGGTTTCAAGTTCTTCCTCATCATAGTCATCATAAATAGGTGCGAGATCAAGCTCCTTCTCTTCATAGTCGTCATAAATAGGTGCGGGATCAGGCTTCTCCTTTCTCGGCGTCCTCCCCTCGAGAGTGGACAGGTGATCCATTATCTCATGGATTAGTTGTGTAATGCCGTCGACCTTTTGAACCATCGCAGCATCTCTCTCTCTCCTAGACCGTGATGACGCGGTCTCACTTTCCTCGGACATGTTGTTCCTTGCACAAAATCAAAACACAAGCGTGAGAGTATGGTAAGTTCAGAATTTTCAACTATGACCAAAAAAACAGGGCTTTTCGAAAAAAACTCAAAAACGATTTTTTTTTTTTTTTTTTTGAATTTTAAAACTTATGACAATTGAAATAAGACACATATCTACTTAGCTATATTTGTTTTTGATTTTTTTGATAACGTTTTTAAATAATAAAAATTGAAACAAAACAGAAACAACAAAAATTTCAAACCCAGAAATTTCAAAGAAGATGAACAGACTTTTAATAAAACGAAATGAAATAAGAATAAGTGATAGATGGAACGAAATTACCCAGATTGTGGAGTGGTGCTCTGATACCACTTGACACACTCCTCCCAAGGATGCTCACTCTACGGTTTGGGTAAGAACGGGATAGGCTTTGCAAGCAACGGGATTGCTTCAAAGTGTGTGGATCGAATGGTCTCACAAGGGGTGCGGAAAGCCCTTGATATTCCTCTTTGCTATTTTCGGATATGACTCACCAAAAATAAACAAAGGATTTCGATTGATATTACTCACAACCGAGATTTGATCTAGAGAGAAAGGGAATTTTGATTTCAAAAACTAGATGAATTGATAATGAGGTTACAAGGGGGTTTATAAAGAAAACAAGAGGTGTTGCATGCACAGCATTAACATCCTCGAAAATTACAAAAGAAATAAAACAAAGTTTGAACAAAGACTTTGACTAAATTAAACACAAAATTAACCCCTTGAACTTCCTCCTCCACGCCAATATGCCCCTTTGATATGTTTGATATTTGTTGAATTTTGTGGATCATTTTCTTGTGAATTTCGTGGGCTTCCTTGGGCTTAGATCAACAATTGGGTTTTATTGGAAGTGAAATATTTGCCTCGTTAAAAACCTTGCTTCGGAAAACCCAGTGGGACAAAACCGAAACGAAGGAAAAGAGCACAAATATTCACTTAGCCAAATGTTGATCTACTTGGGCCTTGTTTCCGAATCCAATGAGGTTGGTAAACAACTTCTTCGTCCGGGCCCAAGTGCCTCTTATTAAATCTGACTTGGTGAAATAACCTCCCAAAGACCCTTTTGAATCGTTTTGCCTTAGCTCCGATCCTTGAACTAATTTGATCACGGGATTTCCTAAGCATTCCAACCGGTTCATGCATAGCTCCAAGCTCGGGTTCGAGCTGCTCATCCAGAATAAGTGGTTCTGGTTTTCAAGGTCAGAGGAATCAATTCAACAACAACCGAAACTTCAACAACAACTATCAGCAAGGAGGTTCAAATCAGTTTGGTCAGAAACCATCTCAGAACAGTGGGTACACCAGGAACTATGGAAATTCTTCTTATCAACCCGTACCTGCTAAGCTTCCGGACAGCAAGATCGAGGCTATATTTGAACAGCTGATTCAAGGACAGCAGTAGCTCACAGTGAATCTCAATGGAAAGATAGACGATGTGTACAAGGATCTGAGTGGAAAGATCGATGCTCTCAATACCCATCAGAAGATGCTGGAAACGCAAGTGGCTCAAACTGCAGCTGCTGTGAACGGAAAGGAGACTGAAGCACAGAACGAATACGTCAATGCAATGACCTTGAAAAGTGCAGGGAATCTCAAAAACCCTCTCGAAGGTATTCCGAAATTGATTCGTCAGTATCGATCGACACCATTTCTGACATCGATCGATACAACTCTGAAGAACCGATACATGAACCGTGTGTCGATCGACACCATCCTGGTATCGATCGACACCCATCGTAAGCCGAACCAGAGACTGTGAAGAAACCGGAAGTGATCGAGGAATGTGTTTACAAGCCTAAGATACCATATCCGAGACTACCTAGACATCTCGGGACCCAATTTCTCCAAAGCAGCTGCTTGATTTTGAGAAGATGGTACGAAGGATCCCCCTCACACTGACTTTTGAAGAAGCTCTAGAGTACCGCCCTCTGCTAAGTCACTTCCGAGATTGCAAAAAAACTGAGGAAGAGATTAAGGCACTTTTTGCCAAGGTCAGAAATACACCACCTCCGTTGAAGCAGTTTACTAAGAGGGAGGACCCATGAATATTCTCTGTTCCATGCTCTATCTCTGGAGTTGAATTCAAAGAATCTATGGTTGACTCAGGGGCTAGCGTCAATGTCATGTCTAAAGCACTTGCAGAGAGATTGGGAGCCGAAATTCGTTCTCCCATGACATCTATCACATTCGCAAACTGCTCCACTTCACTTCCATACGGTACAATCCCTGATTTGATGGTCACAATAGGGGATTCTCTGGTTCCTACTGATTTTCAGGTTGTGGAGATGAGTGAAAGGTCCACCACGCAATTGATTCTTGGAAGACCGTTCATGGCTACAGTTGGTGCAATCATGGACACGCCCAGCAAGAGAACCTCGTTCTCCTACATTGACAAGGAGGTTTTCTACAATGCCATTCCAACTAGAGGAACTCCCACACGTGTGTCTTGCATCGATGTTGTCACAGGAGAGTCGTTGGTAGCTGAAAATCGGGGAGAGTTTTCTAATGAGCCTAACGCCATATTCATACTAGATCATCCTCCTATCGTCACTAAGGACGTCATAAAAAAGACTAAGGCAAAGAAGGAGGTGAAGAAAAGAAAAGTCGAGAGTGCTACATATGTCACCTTAACCCCTCAGAAGTGCGATGAAGATTCGATCGAATATAGGGTGAAATGCAAAGGGACCTCAAGGCCATTTTCTAAGGCTAGAATTCTCCTTACTCCGGAGCTGAAAGAGAAAGGACAAGAGGTTGTGGAGAACATGCTGCGCAAAACTCTGAGTTTGGAAGTGTCTAGTTGTGGGACTTGCATGGGAGTGAGTTCCCTAATTCCTTCCGACTGATCGCCCTACCAAAGTCAAGCTATTGACTGTAAACAAGCACTGAGTGGGAGGCAACCCACTGGTGAGTCTGTACATAAGTCTTTTATTTTTGTTTTTATTTTTAGTTTTGTGTTTTTTGTCTTGTGTCTTAAGGTGAAGCAGATTTGGACGAGGAATATCGATCAACACCAGTTCGTGTCGATCGATACCACGCGGAGAAAAAACAGGAATTGGCCAATGGGTGTCGACCGATACCATGTAAGTTTTCTTTCAAAACCCTCGGGTTTCTCTTTCTATTCTTTCTTCTCCATCGTTCGATACCGCCGCCTATCTCTCTCTCAAATCCCAACTTTTTCAAATCTTCACCGATTGAACAATTTAAGTGTCTGGATTCATTAGAATTTCATCCTCTATCCGTTTCTAGCACTTGTTTCTCAATCCAACAAAGGTATGATCTCGAAATTCCACTTTTTCAATCCGATTTTTTTTTAGGTTATGAGTTTGTGAAATTCCACTCCTTACAATTTGTTTTTATCGATGCATGTCGTTTGCTGAGTTGTCCTAGGGTGGTTTCGAACCGATATTTGCCTTTAAATTGCCTTGATTTTCATTGTTGATGATTTGGAATTTTGTGTGTCGATGAACTGTAATAGCATCAGGGTATCGATCGATACCCTAAGGTGTCGATCGATACCCTCATACCTGATTATGCGATTTTGCTTGTGTTGATCTGAGAGATGTTTGATTTATGTGGTATTGTTTGGTTGTCTCTAATTTCAGATGTCTGCATCAAAGAGAGCAAGAAATTCAGGTGAGCCGAGGACATTTAATGTGAATGAGCGAGTCGAAGCAAGAATCTCATCGAAATGGGTTGAGGTAGTGGTTAAAGCTTGTCTTGACAACAACCGCTACAGAGTCGTGCCGGTTAATCAACCCACCACCAGCATGCTAGTAAACGAGCATTCTATCCGCGCTCTCCGTACGTCGAGCTCTAGCCAATTACCGATAAAATACAAGCTAGATGTGAGGGTTAAGTATTGGGATGGTGAATATTGGCGTCGAGGTTTCGTGAGCACTGTCTGGGGTCGTGACAATTACGGGGTTAGATTTGATGGAGAGACAGAAGAAGATGAGCTTCCGGGTAGTGCGTTACCCAGAGCTTATCCACCATCAGCCACACAGTCTGCACCACCACCTCCACCTATGAACCCTACTCCTCGGTCCGCTTGTTTTCCTTCTGCTCCTCCAGCACACCGACCGAACCCTTGGCCTAGACGAGAGAGTACCCACATAGTCTGCAAAGGAAATTGGGATGGACATGAGAAGGCGTATGCCTTGAGTGATGACACCGCGTTTAGAGCCATTTCTGAGGAGTGGGACGACTTTGACACGATGTTCTATAACGCATGGTTGGGTGTTACCATCGAGCCTACCATGTTTGTGGATGGACTCTCTTTGCATCAGCTGGGTATCGACACATATTTGGCTCGTCTTCTTGAGCGGATTGGTTTTGGTCACATGGCTACACAGCAGCATGACCTCTACCCAGACTTGGTTCGTCAGTTTATGGCGACAGCTCGCGTTAGCTATTCAGATGAGGTTCTGAGAGACGCACAAGGTGGTAGCCTGTCTTTCATGGCTTGCGGAGTGAGGTACAAGATTCCACTCCCTGATCTCTGTGATCTCTATGGGTTTCGGAGGGATCGCATGAGGATTGCTCTTCCAGCTGGCCATCCTAACATGCGTGGATTTTGGGCATGGTTTGGGAACGGCGTCTACGAGTCTAAGACGTCTACTCAGATGGACATACGACATCCGGTCATGCGTTGTTTTGTTAGGATCCTGAGCAATACTCTCCTGTGCAAGATGGAGCCTAACAAGATGAGAGTGTCTGAGCTTCTGTTTCTGTTTCTAGCTGTCAGGAACATCATCCCTGAGCAGGATTTTGATTGGCCTGAGCTTGAGGATGTTAACCTTGGGGCTGTTTTTGCGCATCATCTGGTCTCTCTGAAGACCAAACCATTCACGGGGACAAGCACGAAGAAGGAGTCAGTTGGTAGTCTTCTGACATCTATCTTCCAGCACCTCAGGATCAGTACTACGAGCTGCAGGATCGAGACTAAGCGTCGGTACATGGATGAGGCTCATCTGAGGAACCTTAGGTGGTTGAAGACTGGGAGGAAGTGGATTCTTAGTAGATCTGATGGGAGCTTTCTGGTGCAGCTACCTAACAGGGATCTGATAGACATATATGAGGGTCCTGCTCAGCTTCGTTTCGATCCTCCTGCAGAGCTGTTGACTCCGATTCCTGCGACAAGACGACAGGTTCGTCCACCTGCTGCTGACATCCCATCTACTTCACGTCATGGAGGACATACACAGGCTGCATCATGCCCACATATTCCAGAGCCACAGTGGTCTGAGGACACGGACGTCCCGATGGAGCCAGCTGCTTTCCAGAGACTGATTATAGCAAGCATGAAGAGCATTTTGGTTGCTGTTCGCTGCCGTTGCACGACTGACACGGATGCTGATCCATCGTCCCAGCCTGGACCTTCACATACCGCTGATGCTGCTGACCATGAGAGTGATTCTAAGGAGACGCATGATTAGTCTTCTCTATCTTCACGTTTGTATTTTTCTTTCTTTTTCTTTTATCTTTCTTTTCTGTTGAACTTATGTCAGTATTTGTTTTTGCATTTGAACTTCTTTGGATTTATGTTTGATCTACCATGTTGCTTTTAACCTGTTTTTGAGTGTTCCTAACAGTGCTAACATCTAACACAATGGAATGCTTTCTCTGGTTAAGCGACTCGACACCCCTGATTTTCAATCAGTGCGTCGACATACAGTTGGTGTCGATCGATACCTTCCAGTATCGATCGATACCCTGTAAAGGTACGGTTCCTGCTTTTTCATAATCCACTCAGTTCATTTGTTTCCTTTCACCAATCTTAGACTGAATACCACTGGGGATAGTGTTGTTTAAGTCTGGGGGAGGTAGTCGCTGACTTTGTTTTTGTTTTTCTTAGAGTCAGCCGTTTTGAGTCATTCGTTGTTTTATTGAGTTAAAACTTTGTTGGAGACTGTGATCTTTTTCTTGAATCTTTTAATCTGACCTTGCTTCTAAGTGACCATTGTTACAGAATCAGTTCTAGATCGACTAATGAAAAATCCAAAGGCTGACCAGTTAACCAGAAGACACTCATGTTTCCAGCAAAGTTCCTTAAAGTCTGAGCCAAATTTTTGCACTTCATCAATGTGGTTAGTATCTATAGAGCTTGATTCCTCGTTCGTATATGACAAATGAACCCATGTGTTTTAAAATAACGGTATTTCTCTCCCTGTTACAAGTTAATTAATAAGTGCATTAAAAGATGAAATGATTTTCTTCTGAGTAGAGGGCTAGGAAAATTTTCAGCGATCCCATTATTCTACTTCAGAGGGAATGATCATACAAAGGTGGAAGCAAGGTTAGGAAAAATTCATGTGATACCATTATTCGCCTACACCTTTGATTACTTTTGAGGGAAGAACCGGGGATTCGGTGGCAAACACCATCAATAATCGCGTCTCGAACCTTAGTTTGTACATGCAAGAGATATAATAAGAAATAAGTATGGGGGAGAGAAATAATACCAAAAAGTGTGGAAAAGGTGGTTCCTTGTCATGATATTGTATGGGAAAGAATCTATAAGGTTCTTAGTATTAATTCACAGCGATGAAACTGGCGAGGATGGCTTGATTGAACGATGCTGTGAGATAATGTGTGTAGTCTGGGAAGCTGCGAATGTCTACGGAGAAGTACATGGTGGTTAGATCAAAAAGCTGGTTAGGTAACATTTGGATGCTTGAGAAATTGGTCATTTTAATGTTTCATGAACAGGTGAGTCTCTACGTTTTCAAACCTCTTTCTCTGGTTTAGTCTTCTATTTGATTGAGGGCAAGCAAATGCTAAGTCTGGGGGAGTTGATATATCATGGTTTTTACCCCGTTTAAGCCATGATATAAGTCCGTTTTATCGAGTCTTTATTCTATTATAGAGCCTTTTAGACTCTTTTACAGGTTTTAACATTTTTTGGAGCATTATTGGAGATATTGGAGTTTTATGGAGTGTTATGGAGCAAAACTGAAGTCTGGTGACTAAGTGCCCGATCAAAGCGTCAAGCATCGATCGATACCTCCTTGGTATCGATCAACACCCATCGAGGAGATTACGAGTCGCGACTTTTAATGAAGTTTGAAGAATTGCAGAACTTGCCCAAAAGACTTTAATATTAACAAGAAGACCCCAATTCGTGTTTAGACTATTTAATTAGGTTTTACAGCCACTTTGGCCATATGCTTTATTTTCTGAGCTTTGTTTATTTCTGGATTTGTGAGAGAGCTTTTGAAGGGAGACAAGTCTGATACTCTGTTCGTCAGAGAGGAGATTTCAAACCCTCTTGTTACTCTTTCTTATTTTCTATTGAGTATTTATTCAAACATGTTTATTGCTTCAATTTTCATGTCTGAGTAGATCTCATGTTAGGTTTAGGGTTCTCATAAGGGTTTTCTCTGAATGCTAGGTTGATTAGTTATTAGGATTCATCATTTGAATTAGTTCTTCACCATAGGTTGTTACCAAAGCAAATTCTGGATTGATCACCTAGAACTTAGATCTTAGGATAATTGATTAGGCGCGAGAGTGCGATTAATTACCTGATAGAACCTAAGGTGAGCAAAATAACTATTCGCAAAGAGATTTGGTTTAGTTGTTTTGTGAACAAATCAAACCTGATTTAAAAGCTGATTTAGACTTTAGGATTCGCAAAGAGATTTGGAATTCCTAAGATTTAGATTTAGATAGTTTTCGCAACGAGAGTTGGTTAGCTATACTTTAGTGATTTGAGTTCAAGAACCGCACTAAATCTGAATACTGTTAGTTTGTTTATCTGCATTCATTGATTTACTGAGAAATATCCTGAACCTATCTTTCCCCAACTGAATTTACAACCGTTTAAGTTTACACACTTGTTTTCAATACAATTGATTGCTTAGCTTAATTCTCTTCCATATAATCTATTGTGTGTCTCTGTGAGTCCTTGTGTTCGACCCCTACTATACTGCAGCTACTGCTTAGTACTTTTAGGGTATTAATTTGAGCATATCAAGACCCATGAATATTCTCAGTTCCATGCTATATCTTTGGAGTTGAATTCAAAGAATCTCTCGTTGACTCGGGGGCTAGCATCAATGCCATGTCAAGGGCCATTGCAGAGAGATTGGGAGCTGATATTCGATCTCCCAAGATATCTATCACATTCGCGAACTCCTCTATATCGGTTCCATACGGTACAATCCCTGATTTGATGGTTAAAGTAGGAGACTGTCTGGTTCCTACCGATTTTGAGGTTGTGGAGATGCATGCAAGATCTAGTACACCTTTAATTTTTGGAAGACCGTTGATGGCTATGGCTGGTGCAATTATGGACACGTCCAGTAAGAGAATCTCGTTCTCTTACATTGACGAACATGTCTCCTACAAAGCCATTCCTACTGGAAGAGCTCCCAAGCATATCTCTTGCATCACTGTTGTCACAGGAGAGACATTGATGCTCAATATTTTGGACGAGCCTTATGATGAGCCAACTGTCATAGACGTTTCAGATCGTCCTCCTATCATCACCGAGAAAGTCATCAAAAAGACTAAGGCAAAGAAGGAGGTGAAGAACAAAAGAGTTGAGAGTGCTACACATGTGACCTTAATCCCTCAAAAGTGCGAAGGAAACTCGATTGAATACAAGGTGAGGTGCAAAGGAACCTCGAAGCCATTCTCTAAGGCTAGAGTTATTCTTACTCCTGAGCTTAAAGAGAAAGGACAGGAGATTGTGGAGAGCATGTTGAGCAGAACTTTGAAGCTGGAAATGTCAAAGTGTGGAGCTTGTTTTTAAGCAAGTTCTCATTCTTATCCTGAATGATGGTCCGTAACGTCAAGCTCATGATGTGAAACAAGCGCTTGGTGGGAGGTAACCTACTGGTAAGTCTGTATATATGCGTCTTTTATTTTTCTAGTTCTTGTTTTGTGTTTCGTTGTGTCACGTGAATCAGATTCAGAGGTCCCGTATCGATCGATACCACTTGGTATCGGTCGATACCCGTTATTAAACATACATATTCTGGACCAACCTCTGTGTGGTGAGAAAATCATTCCAAGCCTCAGTATCGATCGATACTCCAGGCGCAGGTAAGTTTCCCTATAAACCCTACGGGTTTTTTTTTCCTCCTCATAGCCTCCATCGAACGATACGCGAACCACTATCCCCAAAATCACCAAATCTTCGTTACTCAATGGATTTGCATGATTTTTGTGTCTATTCTGCTCGGATTTTCGTGCTCTATCTCATTCTCTCACTCATTCTCACGATCTACAAGATGGCACCTAAGACGATACCGCATCCAGCTCTAACCCACCGGAGAAGTAGTACCAGTTGGGTGCTCGAGTCGAGTTCTTACACGAAGGGGTTTGGACACAAGGATCGGTTATCGCCTGTCTTACCAAGAACCGCTACAAGGTTCAGAGCGCAAATTCTACCGACTTCACAGTGGTTTTCGGTACGAACTTACGCGACGCACCACTCGAGGCTCTTACACCTTCATCACCATTGTCTCCTCACACAACAGTTCGGTTTCCATGGCCTAAGATCAGTGAGAAGGCTAGGATACGTTAGAGGGATGATTACGAGGGTTCGGATAAGGAGATTACGGAGAGCAGAGCTTGCACCCACATGCCTATTTCCAAGGAGTGGGACGATTATGACTCTATCTTCTACAACGCATGGCAGGAGGTTGATGTGCGCCCCACTCGGTTTATTGATACGCACACTATGAGGCACTTGGGTTTTGACACGGAGCTTGATGGAATGATCCGCAAGATCGGATTGGGGACGATGCCTATGCGGCAGTATGACCTGTACCCTGAATTGGTTCGCCAGTTCCTTGCTTCTGTCCGCGTATACTACACTGGAGCACCTCCAGTGACTGCACAAGAGGGTGTTCTAACTTTTCTGATTCGCGGTGTGCGGTATAGGATATATTTTCAGGAGCTCTGCGACATATATGGATTTCACTGGGATTTCTCGAGGTGCGAGTTTCTTTGCAAGTTCTTGGATATTGAGGTATTCTGGTCTCACTTTGGGCATGGGGTCTATGACAGCAAGACCACTACACAGATGGATGTGCGCCATCCTGTCATGCACTGCCTTGTGCGGATCCTGAGCAACACGTTGTTGTTTAAGATGGAGCCAAACAAGATTAGAGTTGCTGAGCTGATTGTTCTGTCTATTGGCAATGGAGACCTCATTTCTGATGAGAAATATGAGTGGCCTGAGTTTGATCTCGCGGTTAACTTAGGTGTTGTATTCGCACACCACTTGAAGTCGCTGAAGGTTAAGCCTTTTACAGGACGCGGCAAGATTTCTAGGACTGCAGGTCGCCCGAAGACCGAGACGGTGGGCAGTCTTCTCACTCCCATTTTCCTGCACCTAGGAATCAGCACCGCTAGTTGCTCGATCGTGACTTCCCGCGAGCTTATGGACGAGGCGCACTTGGAGCACTTGCAATGGCTGAAGCCTCACAGGCGTTGGGTTTTCAGCACTTCTGTTGGGGATTATCTGGTTCAGCTCCCCAACACCGATCTGACAGACATAGGCGGTGACCCTGCTCAGCTGATTTTCGCACCTGCTCCTGCTGACATGGAGCCTGCACCGGTCACTAGACGTCGAGGCTCAGCTACTAGAGCACGACCACCTGCATCTGGCCCTGCTGGGGGTCAACCGAGACACGAGCAACCTCCCATTGCTGCTACGCTTTCTCTTCCTCCACTACCTGAGATGGAGATGGATCCTTTTCAGCGATATGTAGCTGCGAGTCTGCAGACGATCTGGACCGTCATTTCCCATTGTAGTTGCATGGCGTCTCAGCGTCCTGTTTCACCACGTTCACCGCGCACGCCTACTTACGCTGGTCCATCTGGTACTGCTTGCGATGACTCTGACGCCACTGAGGATGATTAGTCCTCTTTCTATCTGATTATCACGTTTGATGTTTCTTTTCCCTTTTATTTTCATTTTCGTTTGAAATTTTGTGTCTTTTATGCTTTTGGACCTATGGATTTATGCTTCTATGATATTTTGTTGCGCCTAACTTGTGTTCGAGTGATCTAACAGTGCTTACATTTAACACCTAGATCGTTTGACACATTTTTGGAGTTACATCCGACCTTAGACGTTGAAAATGAATTAACTGTGTCGACCAATACTTGGTATCGATCGATACCAAGTTAGGTGTCGATCGACACGCGTACCCCATTTCGGTAATTTTTCATTTTTTATAATTTCACTATGTTCTTTTGCTTTCTTTCACCCACTCTAGGCTAGATAACACTGGGGACAGTGTTGTTCAAGTTTGGGGGAGGTAGTCGCTGACATTGTTTTTGTTTTTCTTAGAGTTAGTCGTTTTGAGTCATTGGTTGTTTTTTTGAGTCAAAATCTGTTGGAGACTGTGATCTTTTTCTTGACTCTATTGTTCTGACTTTGCTTCTAAGTGACAATTGTTACAGAATCAGTTACAGATCGACTAATGAAAAAGTCAAAGGCTGACCAGTTAACTACAAGACACTCATGTTTCCAGCAAAGTTCTTTAAAGCCTGAGCAAAATTTTTGCACTTCATTGATGTGATTGATATCCATAAAGCTTGATTCCTTATTCGTATCTGACAAAGGAACCCACGTGTTTAAAGTGATGGTATTTCTCTCCCTGATACAAGTTAATAAATAAGATGCATTAAAAGATGAAATGATTTTCTTCTGAGTAGAGGGTTAGGAAAATTTCCAGCGATCCCATTATTCTACTTCAGAGGGAATGATCACACAAATGTGAAAGCAAGGTTATGAATATTTCCTGTGATACCATTATTCGCATACACCTTTGATTACTTTTTAAGGGAAGAACCGGGAATTCGGTGGCAAACACCATCAATACTCGCGTCTCAAACCTTAATAAGCATATGCGAGAATATAATAAGAAATAAGTCTGGGGGAGAGAAAATAATACCAGAAAGTGTGAAATTGGATGGTTCCTTGTCATGATATTGTATGAGAAAGAATCTAGAAGGTTCTTGGTATTAATCACAACATTAAAACTGGCGATGAGGGCTTTATTGAGCGATGCTGTGAGATAATGTATGTAGTCTGGGAAGCTGCGAATGTCTACGGAGAAGTACATGGTGGTTAGATTTGAAACTGGTTATGTGATATGTGGAGCACTAAGGAAATTGGTCATTGCAATGTTTCAAGAACAGGTGAGTCTCTATGTGTTCAAACCTCTTTCTCTTGTTTAGTCTTATATTTGCTTGATGGCAAGCAAAGGCTAAGTCTGGGGGAGTTGATATATCATGGCTTTTACCCCTTTTAAGCCATGATATAAGTCCGTTTTATAGAGTCTTTCTACTATTTTGTAGTGGTTTAGAGTCTTTTACAGGTTTTAGCACGTTTGGAGCATAATTAGAGATATTGGAGCTTTCTGGAGTATTTTAGAGCGAAGCTGAAGTTCGTGTAGCTGAGTACCCGATTTGAAGTCTCAGTGCCGATTGATACTGACTAGTATCGGTTGATGCTCACTGCAGCAAGACACGACTCACAACTTAATGAAGAGTTGAAGAATTGCAAAATTGCCCATAAGACTTTATTATTTACAAGAAGCCCCAAAACGTGATTTAGGTTATTTAATAAGATTTTACAGCCACTTTCATGGCTATGCTTTATTTTACTTTGGTTTTGTGAGAGAACTTTGGAAGGGAGACAAGTCTGAAACTCTGTTTGTCCGAGAGAAGATTTCGGACCCTCTTGTTACTATTTCTTATTTATTCAAATATTTATTCAGTCATGTTTATTGCTTCAATTTCCATGTCTGAGTAGATCTCATGTTAGGTTTAGGGATTCTCATTAGGAATTTCTTTGAATGCTAGGTTGATTAGTTGTTTAGGGTTCACCATCTGAATTAGTTCTTCACCATAGGTTGTTCTCATAGCTAATTCTGGATTGATCACCTAGAACTTAGATCTTAGGATAATAGATTAGGCACGAGAGTGCGATTAATTACCTGATAGAACTTAGGGTGAGCAAAATAACTATTCGCAAAGAGTTTTGGTTTAGTTGTTTTGTGAACAAATCAAACTTGAACTAAAAGCTGGTTTAGACTTTAGGATTCGCAAAGAGATTTGGAATTCTAGGATTTAGACTTAGGTAATTCTCGCAACGAGAGTTGGTTAATTATACCTTTGTGATTTGAGTTCAAGAACCGTGCATAACCTGAACCATGATTAGTTAGTTTATCTGCATTCATTGATTTCCTGAGAAGTTCCCTGAACCTATCTTTCTCCAATTGAATTTACAACAGTTTAATTTACGTATTTGCTTTCAATTACATTGATCACTTATCTTGATTTTCTTCTATATAATCTATTGTGTGATTCCTTGAGTCTCTGTGGATTCGATCCCTAAGTATTATAATCGATAAAGCTTTAGTACTTTTAGGGTATTAATTTGAGCTTATCAATACAGAGACAAAGTCAAAGGCATAAAAATATTTTGATTGCATAATATAATTTAAACAATTGAAATAAATTGCATAAATTATTTATACAAATAATTCCAGCCATAATTAATCTGGAAAAAAGGCATATCAATGTTTCAATTTCTTTTGCTAATTAAATAACAAAGTGCAGAACCAAAACCAATTGGCTAAAACCAAACCGGAGCCTTTAACTCGGTAAGAACAAATCGAAACAATAACCAGCTTACGACTAAAACACGCTTTAATTAAAGTGACAAAATTAAACTTAAAATTTTATAATCTACATCTACGACCAAACTTAAAAAACGAAAATTATTAGGATAATTCTCACTCACAAGATCGTGACATTCGTCATAGTTAATTTAGATATTGACATGTGTCAATTTAATTAAAAAGTAAAAATAAATTACCGTAAATATTAAAAAGGTTAAACTAAAAAAAAACAATCTAAAAAAGTAAAAATGAATTATAGTAAATATTAAAAAAGATTATACTAAAAAAGACAATCTTTAAAAAAGAAAAAACAAGAATAAGTAAGGAAAATTTATAATAAGCAAAGTGACAAAATGAAACTTACAAGTTTATAATTTACAAACACAACCAAACTTAAAAAAGGAAAATTATAAATATAATCTAAACTTAAAAGAAAAATTATTAATATACGACCAAATTTAAAAGTTTATAATCCTTTCTATTCTGACAAAAGAAATATTAAAAAGGACAATTATTAATATATATATATATATATAACCACGACCAAACTCTATATAATAATTTACACATTTCTAAAGTTCTAAAAAAGAAATAAAAGCCAAAAAAATAATAAAAAACATATTTTAGTTTAAAATTAGTAAAAAATTTATCATATAAAACTGAATGTTTCAAAATTGCTAATTCACCTGATCGCGACATGTGTCAAGTCAATGTTGGAAATATTTAAAATCGATTAATAAAAAAACTCAAAAATTCTTAAATTTTTTTATTCATAATCTTAAAAGATAAAGTTACTAAAAATAAAATTAAAAATTTAAAGAATTAAATTTATCTTAAAAGGCAAAATTAATATAGAAAGGAAAAAATATTACTTAGTTTTTCCATTTAAATTAAGGAAATTAATCATAAAAGAAAAACAATTATAGTTTCTCATCTCTATATAAACTACAATTTGGTATTATATCAATTACGCCCAAAACAATTAAAACTCCAATAATCGTATCCAAAGCCATTTACTGCATCTATTCACCAAATTTTTTTATTTCAAGGTATATATTTATTTCATCGTAAAATTTGTTTCTAAATATATATATAAGATATTTTTATGGGTGATCTAATTTTGTTTCCCATTTTATCCTCTTTAATTTTTTTTCACGGGTTATAAAATATTAAATGACAAACCCGCATATATGCGGGTACTTATCTAGTTAAATTATATGATGCAATTATATCTCATTATCCAGTGGGCGCCAATTTAACAGCTTTTTATCATTTAAATTCTCTTTGATTTTAGAATTTTTAAAAAAAATTCAAGTGTAATTCTATTGTTAAGTATTTACCAATTCAGGTATCGAGACAAGAAATAATGATCAAGAGTCGGTGTTTGAGAACATATAATTATATGACGCATTCTCATCTCATGATCTAATGCGCGCTAATTTAACGGTTTTTCTATCATTTAAATTCTCGTTAGTTTTGGATTTTTATATTATATTTCAAGTATACTTTTAATATTTTGTATTTACCGTTATGGGGTATCGAGATATGAAACAACTATCTATGAGTCGGAATTAGGGAACATGCAAGTATATGGTGCAATTGTATGTTACGATCTAGTGCACGCCAATTTAACGGCTTCTTATATCATTTATATTCTTGTTGGCTTTTTAATGGCGCCAACTTAACGGGTTTTTTTGAAATTTTCGTTAGTCTTGTATTTTTTTAATATACGTATAATTTTATCATTCAGTATTTACCATTTTGAGTATAGTGATATAAGAAATAAAGATCCGAGATTCGGAATTTGGGAGCATAAAATTATATGATGCAATCATATTTCATGATCCAGTTCGCACCAAATTAACGGTTCTTCTATCACTTAAAATTCTTTTTGGTTTTAGAATTTTTAAAAAAAATAATAATCAAGTGTAATTCTATTGTTAAGTATTTACCAATTCAGGTATCGAGACAAGAAATAACAATCCAAGAGTCGCTATTTGCAAACATGTATATTATATGATAATTTTCATATAATGATCTAGTGCGCGCCAATTTAATTGTTTTCCTATCATTTAAATTCTTGTTAGTTTTGGATTTTTTTGTATTATATTTCAAGTATATTTTTAATATTTCGTATTTACAGTTTTGGGGTATCGAGACAGGAAACAACTCTCTAATAGTCAGAATTAGGGAACATGCAAGTATATGGTGCAATCGTATGTTATGATTTAGGGCTTTTTATATCATTTAAATTCTTGTTGGTTTTGGGATTTCTTAAATTTAAATGCAATTATATTATTAATTATTTATCATTTTGGATATCAAAATAGGAAATAATGAGCTAATGGTCAACATTTGGGAACAAAATAGGAAAATATTAAATTAATTTTGACTAGTGGAAAAATTTATACCAGCTTAGTTTTGAAACATGTTAAATGACTTTCCAAATTAAATTTATAATTCTGTAAAAAGATTTAAATTTAAAATTTATAAAAAAAAAATCAAAAGGATATAACTTAATTAAAAGGAATTAAAACATTTAGTAAATTATATTATTATATATAAAATATATAATCTCATACATAAACGGCAAAATTGTTTTTTTAAAGTAAAAACTATGTAAGAAAACAGTAAAAACTATTTTTAAATTATTAGAAATAAAAATAAAAAGGAAAATCTGCATAAAGCTTAAAATACAATTTTTGACATGTGTTACAATAATAAGATTAAAACTGAAAATTAGGTTTGACACGTATAAATATTTTCCAAATTATATTTATACAAGTGTAAACAGATTTATCTTTAAAATTTATCAAAAAGGAAAAAAAAAAACAAAAGGTTATAATTTTATTAAAAGGAAATAAAACATACAGATTATGGTATAATTAAGTCAGTAAAACATATAGTAACATATCTTATTATATAAAAAAAATATATATATATATAATATCATATAAAATGGAAAAAATTAAAAACTAGAAACTATGAAAGAAAAAAAATGTAAAATATATGTTTTGAAATATTAAAACGAAAATAAAATAAAAAGGCAAATCATTGCGAAGCTAAAATACAAATTTTGGCACATGTAAAAAGAATAAGATTAAAAAAATGAAAAATATCAATTCATTTTGAGGTTGACAGCAAGTTTGAGCTCTCTATTTCTCTGTCTCGCAGATGATTGTGAATGTCCCTGAATGTTGTTGAGGTCTCTCTATTTATAAGGTATTGAGTCGGTCAAAACGGGATATTTTCCTTTTCCTAACTCGATCAGAAAAAGAAGATTTCCTAAAATCCTCCTGAGATCGGAAAATATTTCGCAAATCTCGCAGGTCGGTTTCGTCATGACGAGTTGGGACTTAATAGATTCAAAGGCCGGCAACCGCGATCATAGGCTTTCTTTCTCTAAATTCGAATAGTCGTAAACCATAATCAATTAAACCAGTCTTAGTCCAAACCAAGCTAAACTGGAGAGTGCTAAACTCATCTCCAACAATGCACTGATTCATTTTTGCATAAAATAATTTCTTATTTATTTTGCTGTTTAATTGCATTAAATATTATTGCATGAATTTTGATATGACTTTGAATATTACTTAACATTATATAATGCATTATTGGGCTGAGAAGTAATCATAAAAAAATATGTGTTATGATTTTCTTTTGATACAATTTAACAAAAACAGGGAGCGAAAGATGATTTGGGTTTAAATGGTGACATAAAATGGAGACAATGAAACAATGCCAGAACTTATTCAAATAAAAATAAGAATAAATTCTATATTTTTTTTATTTTTTGGCTAAAGTCTTTATTGATTTTGAAAGTTATAGTCATCAATAATATAATTATACAAGTGCCTCTCAATGTGATGACACTTCAGCCTTTTTAAATTCTAAGAAGCTGACACCTCATCAAAAAAATTCA
Source organism: Eutrema japonicum (assembly GCA_030161315.1). Lineage (NCBI taxonomy): Eukaryota > Viridiplantae > Streptophyta > Magnoliopsida > Brassicales > Brassicaceae > Eutrema > Eutrema japonicum. The sequence continues at coordinate 50,040,633 of BSQW01000011.1, forward strand.
AAATGAAAGATCAATCAGAACATTTTAGTTTTGACACATCACCTTAATGAATTGATAGCAGTTTTTGGCATACGTTATCCACGTAAGCTAGAAAATTGTGATTTCTTCCTCTTAGGCTCTGAACGGAATAGCATTTAAAAGATGTTCTATACTTAAAGTGGGAGAACCACTCATGCATTCTCATTCAACAAATTTTTAAAATGTACTGTATTTTTTAATTAAGAGCAGATGATCCGTGAGTGGATCAATTGCTTAACAAATTACAAAGAAAAGTAAGGATATGCTCTCTACAGTTTATACACACCATCATGCAGTGGATCAAGTATTTGAACCATGTTTTATATATTTTAAATATTTTATTATTATTATTATTCTGATTAATTTCTAACTTTTACTATATTTCTTGTATATCATTTGTTTATCTATCAGTTTAACTATATTGTAGTAGATCATTACAACTTTTATTATTTCACACAATTCAAGAAGATTAAAAATTATATATTATCTATTTTCTTTCTATATAGTATATAAAATATAGTATTTTCTTTCTATAAAAAGAAATACTTCTTCATAATTTTTAGTATACCATCACTTTACAAAGAAAAATATTTCACTTTGCTCTCTACATTCCATTTTCAAAGTTAAGGTATGTTCATATTTTAATTATTACATATTTGGTTTTTATAATAAATGTATGTTCTTATATTATATGTGCGTATGTGTGTGTGTGTGAATTATTACATATTTGGTTTTTTATAATAAATGTATGTTCACATTCCATTTTGAAATTAGTATTAAATATATTATTATAATTATAACTTTTAATTTAGTTTTTTTATTATGTACAAAGTACAAACTTTAGTAAAATTAACATTTTTCTCATATAAACATAAATGATAATACTGGATTTATTAGTATTAATAAAAAAATTGAACCAAATATAAAGAAATTATAATGATGCATATTACATAATTATAATGATGCATTTTATTATTTATAGCTAATATTACATAATTGTAAAAATAGAATTATAACTAATTAAAATAGTTAATTCTAATATATATATATAACTTTTAATTTAGATTTGTTAATATATAGTTTAGTTAAATTATTAAACCCTAACTTTTAATATATAGTTAAGTTAAATTAATAAATCATAACTTTTAAAAATATATAGTTTAGTTAAATTAATAAACCATAACTTTTAATTTAGATTTGTTATTATGTACAAAGTACAAACTTTAGTAAAACTTATAATTTTTCTCATATAAACATAAATGATAATATTAGATTTATTATTATTAATGAGAAAAAATTAAACAAAAAATAATAAAATTTGTAATTATGCATATTATGTTACGTAATTATAATGATACATGTTATTATTTATAACTAATATTACATCATTGTAAATATATAATTATAACTAATTAAAATAGTCAATTCTAATATATATATATATATATATATATATATATATATATATTTATAGATATCTATAATTAAAATTTAATTTCAAATTTTTATGTAAATCGTACAATAAAGTATTTCTTAATTAAACAACCAAAGATGAACTCTTACGGTTTCTTTTTTTTTCTCAAGTATAATAGTTGAAAAGAGCCAACATTTGAAGTTTGTTTGATCAAATAGAATAATATGAAAATGATTTAAATTAAAAACACATTAACTAAATTACATGAAAAAATAATCACTAAAACCATATTTATAAATTTAATTGTATGTATCAATTTTTTTTTGTCAACAATTGTATGTATCATTGTTTAATTTTTCTCTAAATTATTTAATATATGCATAATAAATTTTTTTATTGATACTTAAAATAGTTCAGTGTAAAAATAATATATTGTTTTTTTAAATTGTAGATATGACGTCTAACCACCGACAAAACTCAAGTGCATATGTTCAAAGAGATACAAGTGTTCCCACAGAAACATCAGCACGGGTAAATACTTAATAATTATTTTTTAGTTTCCCATTTAGTTATAATTAAGTGAAAAATACATTTGAAATTTTTAAATCATGTAGAGCGCAGATAATTTTAAATGGACTCTGACCAGAGAAAGAATATTCTTTGAGTTATACGATCAAGCAATTGCGATGAATAATTACTGTTTCAAAGACCCCACACCTTTTGGTAAAGAGTTTTTGGATGAAAAGTTCAACCAGGAGTTTGGTGTTAGTTTAACATATAGGTTTTTCAAAAAGAAACTTGATCAACTGAAAAAGTATAAAAAGTATCTTGGTCTTATGGATTCTACCGGCATCACAGTTGATCCCATTACATTTGAGATCGATGCATCTGAATCATGGTCGAAAGATCGTGAAGTAAGTACTCATAATCTTCCTCACTGTCCAAATATAATTAGCCAAATTAAGTATACAATTCTTAATAAATAATTTTATTAACAGGTATGTAAAATTACACATTCATTCAAACGAAAGCCGCCACAACTGTGGGATGTGATGCAACGTTGTTTCACATTATATAATGTTCAATCACAGTCTCAATACTCTGTCAACCAGCGAAGAGAAGAAATGATGAATGAAGGTGCTAAGAATGTTGAAGATCATATGTACCCAGAAACATTTGGTAATGAAATGCCATCCGGTCAAGTTCCAGAGACACAAGAAAACGAAGAGGTGTATCGCGTTAACATTGACGATGAAACACATCCTTCCAACGAGTTTACCCATGAACATATGCCCCATAGTTCTTCAGCAGTTGATCATGTTCAAGTTCATGGATCCAGAGTTCAACAACGAGGTAGAGGAAGACGTTCAAGTACTTTACAAAGATCTGCAGGAATCTCACGAGTCTCTTTTGGGAGTGGTTCACGAGGGAGTCGTAAAAAACAATCATTTGAGACAACTCTAACAGATACAATGACTGTATTTAGAGAGTTTCAACGCCAAAGTTTACAACAGCTACTTCCGAACCCATTTGACAAAGATGATTACGACGATTTTGATGTGGCTGTCAAGATATTTGAATCAATGGATCTTCCAAATGATACAAATTTTTACTGGGCATGCATCCAAGCATTTAGAGAAGACGAATTTTGGCGTAGGTATTTTATTGATAGAGCTGACAACACTTATGAAGATAAGATAAAATTTTTACAAGCTCTAACTGGATTTACACGCGATGATGAACGTGTTGGGAAGCGTTTAAGCTAGGAAAATATTTTGGGAGCCCAAGTTCAAGTGGTTTTCATTATGGTAGTCCATCTTATGGTGGTAATAATACAGGTAGCTAGTGGGGTCATCCTTTTCAACAATGGGGCACACCACCAAGCGCTCAACAATGGGGCACACCACCAGGCGCTCAACAATGGGGCACACCACCAAACGCTCAACAATGGGGGCACACCACCAAGCGCTCAACAATGGGGGCACACCACCAAGCGTTCAACAATGGGGTACATCACCAAATGTTCAACACCGGGGTACACAACAAAATGCACAACAATGGAGTTCACCACCACCAGCTCAACAATGGGGAACACCTCCAAATGTTTCATATTGGGGTTCATCATCAAATGTTCCGCAGTGGGGTTCATCGCCGAGTGCTTCACAATGGGGTCCACCAACGAATGTGCAACATGGATTTGCACTAAGAATTCAAACGGAAACAACAACAGATGCTCAAGAAGGAGTTACAGAGGAAGCACCAATTCCTAGTTCAGGAAACGTTCAAAGACGTAGAGCAGGTGGATTATTCAACATTTTGGGAAAACAACGAAGACCTAATTTAAATGAAACTCATCAAAGTGACTCAGGCGATGAAGATTAGATTAGTAGCGCATGTGGTTTGTTATTAATGACTATGTCTTTTTGACATTTTTTTTAATAATGTCATTTGGTTATTATGTATTTTTCATTCATGTCATTTCAGATCTTATCAATCCAATTTTATTTGTCAAATGTTAGGTTTTTCGTATATGCCAGCTGCGATTACAAGGACTTCGCTTTATAAGTTATGAGGAGAGAGTTGAGTTGTGGAATTTGGAGAACGAACAATTTGAGGAGTTAATAATTCATCCAGCACTCAATTATTACAATCGGTATTTTGAAAAAGGACTAGTACAAACAGATGGTGAGGAACATTTGGCGTCGCTTACAAGAAGATCATGCTGCTTGTCTTCATCTATTAAGAATGTCACTTGGTTGTTTTAGAACATTGTGTGATAACCTAGAAACGAACTATGGATTACGGCCAACATTAAATGTAAGCATTGAAGAGAGTGTGGCCATGTTTCTACGAATATGTGGACATAATAAAGTTCAAAGGGATGTTGGATTGCGATTCGGAAGAACTCAAGAAACGGTGAAGAGGAAATTTTTTGAAGTGCTTACAGTGACTGAGTTACTTTCTTGTGATTATATCAAAACTCCAACAAGACATGAACTACTCAGGATTCCCGACCAACTTCTAATGGATTCAAAATACTGGCCATTTTTTAGTGGATTTGTTGGAGCAATGGATGGAGTTCATGTTTGCGTAAAGGTGAAGCATAAATTACAAAGAATGTATTGGACTGACACGATAGAACATCGTTTAACATCATGGCAATCTGTGATTTGAATATGTTGTTCACATATGTTTGGAATGGAGCACCAGGATCTTGTCACGATACAGCAGTTATCACGATGACGCAAGAGAATGACTCTGAATTTCCTTTGCCTCCGGGAGATAAGTATTATGTAGTTGATTATGGCTATACAAATAAACATGGTTTTCTTGCTCCCTATATATCTTCACATAACATGGTTGTTCGATATCATATGTCGCAGTTCTACAATGGCCCTCCTCCTCGAAGTAAGCAAGAATTTTTTAATCGATGGCATGCATCCTTACGTTCTGTTATTGAGAGGACATTTGGAGTTTGGAAAAAAAAGGAGGATTATTAGTGAGTTTCCTAGATATAATACACAAGTACAAAAAAGAGTGGTAATGGCTACAATGGGACTGGATAATTTTATCAGAATTTCAAATTTTTTGGATGAAGATTTTGCAGAAATAATGGAACAGTTTGAGTTTGGCAACACAGAAACTGAAACTGATCTAGGTGACAAATACGCAACAGAGATATCCGAGGGAGATCATATGGTGTACATCAGAGAACAGATTGCAGATATGTTATGGGCAAATTGAAATATTTGATCTTAGTTTTTTTTTTCTTACCCTTGTATTGTCATTGAATTTATTGTATGTTTAGTAAACATATTTATAACTATAACTATATTTATTATATTTATCGTGAAAAAGAGCAAAAATAAAATAGCAATTTTAAATATCTTTCCATTTGACATAATTTATAATTTTAAAGTAAATATTTTTTTTGTTATATCTAAATTAGAAAAATATTTGCTTACATTATTCATATAATTTTATTCTAAATATAATTACAATTTTCAATTTAATTTAAATTATTATAAATATTTACAATATTTTGGACCGTTAGTTATCCGCTTTCACCATTCAACATTATATTTTAAACCGCTGGATCCGCTTGATCCGCACTTGTTCCGTCTGATCCGCACTTGTTCCGCCTGGTCCGCTTGAACCGCTTGATCCGCACCGCCTGGTCCGCTTGAACCGCTTGATCCGCACCGCCTGATACTAAAGTTCTAGAACGACTCTCCCTCTCTCCTTCACATTAGATAAACAAAAAATTTGACCGTCACTCTTCAAAGACTTTAATATTTTGTTCTTAATAAATTGTGTTCCAAGATGGATCTTTCATCTCCCGACTTGGCTGAAGAGATCAAACTGCCGAGAGTTAGCATGTGTGGTCTTTCAGTGGTTATTCATCCATGCTCTTCAATTCCGGCAATTTATGAAATCGATGTGTGGTCTCTCGGCGGTTCCCTTTCACCATCTTCTTCCACCTCTTGTAATGTTGGTTATGGGCAAGATCTTCTTTTTTCACAAATTGTTTTCAACTCATAATAAAATTGATTGATTTTGTAGGGTTATGTCTGTTAGAAATGGCGACGATTCTATTCCGCATAAGAGGATCAAACTTCTTGAAGACGACGAAGGTACACATTCTGTGCTCTGTCTCCCTCTCCATTCTTATTCGTTTCTCAGGCTTTTGTTTTCTATCTCAATTTAAAATCTATTTTATAGATCCGTTTACAAAAGCAGCCATCGTAGCACCCAACTTTAAACAGCTATGCCACCACCATCATTCACATCTACAGGTTCTCCTCTCTTTCTTTCTGTCTCAACACCTAGATCGTTTTTAACTCATTCCTTCACGCGTAACTCCCACTCTCCGTCAACTCTTTCCTTTCAAATGGTGAAGCTTTTAATTCATGTTTAATTCGTCATATTTGTGGTTTATATGTCGAAATTTTAGACGCTTGGACCTTCCATCTACTATATAGCACTACCTTTGGGACGAACTAGCGAGTCCTACAGGATTAGGTAAACTTATAAATTTAAGTTTGTATTGCTTTCTTTTTTGGGTAACAGTTTTCATTTAAATGTAGAATGAATACATTGTTCGTTATATAGGTTTGGAATGTCAAAATGTGATTTGATCCTCTTTTTAGATTTAATTTGTCATACCTTTCAGTTTGATTGTGATATTTTGTCTTCAACTTCTTCTTTTTTTTGCAGATTGTGGCAAACCTTTCAGAAATTTTATTTTTCAGAGTGAAGAACAAAATGATAAACAATAGATAGCAGTAGCATGATTAGATTTTGAGATATTTACAAGGGATATTGAAAGGACTTCATGCATAGGCTTCCTCACTTTGCTTCAAATTCTCGAAGTAAGGACTTGCATAATACATATTTCGTGTAATTTTGTTGGTTTCTTTTGCAAGATTGGAAAGCATCTATTGTGAGATATTCACACAGTAGACTTCTAAGTGTATGAATGATATATATTGTAATGTTATTTTGCATGACTGATGCCCATTTTCAATCTAATCTTGAGATTTAGAAATCATGCAAGCTTGTTTCACAATTAATCAAGTATGTCAAATAGCATTAAGAGTACGTAAAATTTATCTTATTTCCTTTTTGTTCTTCCCTTACATGGATACCATTTAGAGCTTACAAGTAAAAATGTAAAAGGATCTTGCAACAAGTAGAGAGGAATGTGAACAAGAATACATAGCAACTAGGAAAGAGAGACCCACGTTATAGGCAAATGGAAGATATAGTAAGACTAATCGATCAATCGCTTCGGCGAGAGAGGGAGACCATTGGATGTACCGGAACCATGTAGAGATCTAAGATTCTTTAGCTTGAGTTTGTTGGGATAGACCTTGCGTTGTAGGTTGGTCAAAGCTGGCGTGCTCACTTCGAAAAAGCCTAGCATTGCGCTCTGACTTTAAGTTCTTTTTCCTTTTTATAGGAATGTTTGGTTATTTATAGGTTTGGATAGCATATAAGACTTCGGGTTGTGAAAGATAGGCTTAAGGACAAACGGCTCAACTTTGGCTTGATGAGTAAGGAAGCCCAGTCCCATATGTTTATTAGTTTTTGTCATATTTAAAATAGGATGGATGTTGAGTTCATTTTGATCATTCATGTTTGTTAGATCTTTATGTGCCGTAGTATATTTTGATGTAACTTAGTCTGAGATCAAATGAAGTAGCTTTGGTGAGAATCAGAGTATCAACCTTATTAGCTACATACCGGACAAGACTTTGGGTGGATTACTATAGTAACTTTTATTTCTAGTATTATTATTAGTTTGACCTACATTTATTTTTATTACTAGACTAACCTAATTTTTTCCATATTACCCAGCGTGCCCTTATGGCCTTTGATGAAAAAAAGTAATTACAAAACTACCATTACTATTCATTTGCCACGTAGGCAAAAGTTGATTGAACAAGTTTACCGTTCTTTGACGGTAGACTTGTTTGATGTTGGTCAACTCAAATTTTGGTCGGTAAATTTGTTTGATGGATGGTAGATTTGTTTGAAAGTTGGTAGATTTATAAAATTTAGGTAGACTTATTTTTACGACGCGGTAGATATATTTATTTTTGGTAGATATATTGTCAATGATGGTATATTTCTTTATGAGTTGGTAGACTTTACGACCAACCCATTGACTTTTGACTTTTTTTTGGTAGATTTATCTACAATGGTGGTAGATTTATATTACAAAACGGTAGACTTATTTATTGTGGTGGTAGATTTAATCAGAATGAATTATGTTTTCGTAACGGTAGATTTGTTGATTTGACGGTAGATTTGTATCGCCAACGGTAGATTTTTATTGGGTTGGTAGATTTATATATAATAGCGGTAGATTTAAAACAGTGACAAATCTTGGTTACTGCGATTTGTAACGGTGGTAGATTTAATATTAGTGACGGTAGATTTTAAAATGTTTGGTAGATTTGTTTGTGATGGTGGTAGATATAAAAACATCTAACATCTCATTAACTATGGTGGTAGATTTAATATTAATGACGGTAGATTTAAAATTATTTGGTAGGTTTATTTGTAATGGCGGTAGATTTAGTAGTTGTTTTGGAATTTACTCAGATAACCTTCATTTGGTAGACTTATTTGTAGTGTTATGGTAGACTTTGGTTTACGGTAGATTTATGAACATTGTTTGGTGGTAGACATTTGACTTTTTCCAGAATAAAAATAACGTTTTTGCCCTACAGTTAATCCTAAATCTACGAAAAAACCAGAGACCCTTCTTCAACCTAGGGTTGCCGTCGAGTTAAGCTGAGAAAGTTCAGAAGATTTTTTTATTTTTTCTTAGATTCCACAATCCACATCTCCTCTGAATCTCTATTCACACTCTCCAATCTTCTCCTTCCTTATTGAAACGACCGCACTTTTTTTTTTTTTTTAACATAAATAAATAAACAGTCATAATTAACAACGCGGAAATAATACAAACACCAGAACAATCCAAGTTCTACAGCTTACACCAGCCAGCAGTTCTAACAGCAAAAGCAACAACAATAAAAACCCCGGGTCCTAACCATCCCCTCTTCACTGCCTCGATTCCACGATCACACCTTATCTTTACCTGCATCGACAAAAGTGATGCATCAACATTTGGCTAACCAAACGCTGAGTGAGAGATCATCCCAACAACAGGCTAAACAATAAGCACAATCAACAACAATTAACAATACGACGAATTAATTAACACCAATTAAAACTTCCAACACAAATAGCAATTCAACACTAATTAAAACTTCCAGCACAAATAGCAATTCATCACCAAGAAAAACTATACCAACGCCTAACAATTCCATCCCAAGAACTGCTAGACACACAGCCTGAAAGGCAACACACAACACGCCTTCAAAGCACAAACCACAACCAGTATCGATCGATACCCCCTTGGTGTCGATCGATACCCCAACCACATGCCCTCAGGCAAACAACCGGTATCGATCGATACACCCCTGGTATCGATCGATGCCAAGCAACACATGCCCACAGGCAACAACTGGTATCGATCGATACACCCCTGGTATCGATCGATGCCTGCACGACTCGAGTCCACCGACAAGAGTCTAGTATCGATCGACACACACATGGTATCGATCGATACCCACCTGCAAATCACAACCTTCCGCGAGATCTAAACCCAGAAATCGCCACAATTCACCAAGGCAAAGCCCCAAACTCAACAATCAAGCTTAACTAAGCACCACACAAGCTTACTTGCTAACCTTTGGTCCCAACTCACCTTAAATCGGCTGGATCGAGCTCAAAATCGACCTCCCTTGCTTCCCACAAGCTCACGCCCAAAACCAAGACCAAACTCTTCCGATCTCTTCTTCAAGCTTCTCCCAAGCTCGAATCTCTCTCGATCTCGCAAGATCCAAGCTTCACCAAGCTTCCACCTCTCTCACGCTCTCCTTCTCTCTCTCTCCCTCTCTCTCGCGACCAAGACTTTTCTTTCCCAAAAGAATGGTTTCCACGCGCAAGAAGAGAAGAGGAAGAAGACTTATAAGGAGAAAACCCGACTGGTATCGATCGATACCCCTAGTATCGATCGATACTAGCCCGGAACAATTCCGAATTAATTATTTTTCCCAAATAATTAATTCCTCCGGAACGCGGGCGTTACAATTCTCCCCCACTAACTTAGATTCGTCCTCGAATCTTCGTTACCGTTCATCTCCCAAGAACCGTTCATCTCCAATGAACATCAATCGTCGCAACGATTACACAAACTTTGGCCAACCCGGCCATCTCAACACTCATACGAGGTCCAAAACCAACCTTCGAGGTTTCCCACGCAGCCCCTATGCTTATGACACCGCGGCATCATATGTACTTATTGCTCAACACAAGCCAGCCCCATCACTCAAGACACCGCAGCATCTCCGAGTTCCGAGCATCAGCCATATCCCGCAGGATATCCACCATACCCCGCAAGGTATCAACCATACCACATCACCCAAGACACCGCAGCATCTCCGAGTTCTAGGTATATGCCGTACCACTCCACTCAGTAATATAACCTACAAGAGTCTCAATACCCCATACCACTCAATTCTAGGCAATATATCCCACGTCTGGGACATACTCCTTACGAATCCACGGTATCACGTATCACTCTAGGCTATAAACCTCCCGAGTCTGGGTACATCGCCACTCACACTCCCAAGACACACAGTCCTGCGAGCTATCGGCACCAGAGGAACCAGTCCTCTCAACGAGCAATAAATCACATATCTCTAAGCATCTCGACTGAACTACCTCTCGTGATCCGTGTAAATCCTCGCAAGGCAACACCGGCATCACCCATATTCCATACCCGGAATATCTGCCGTGCATGACCAATAACCCGGCCATCGCACCTCCCTTGCGCACCTTCCAGTGTCAGCTTGCTTTAGAAAGACTTGTCAAGACAACTATGACTAGGCTACCTTTAACACCCAACAACTCTCTGCAGTAGGTCCTCAATACAAACGTAATAAAACAAACAAGTACCATACGCCTGCAATCCAACCCACCACATAGAACCGCTAAGTGAAATAACCCGGTCTCGTCACTCGACTCATTTTCCCGAACAAGCTTAACTAAAACACGCAATGCTCACAACAGCAATAAGAACATCTATCTTATTACTCTCTCGCATTAACGCTTCTTACCCCAAACGCAATGCGAAACCGTGACTCACAGTCACCAATAATAAGAAATACTCATCTTATTACACATCATAATGTAACATCGTTCTACACAACGGCAATACAAAATGAAACACACATAGCACACAGCTACCACCGAAACTGGAACCTCTCGATGGAACTCAAGCCGCAACTTGCTTCTGGAACCACTTCTGGAACCTCGCTTCCATCCTAGCCTCTGGCTCCCAAGTTTCCTCCTGCACCCCGTCACAGTCCCACAGAACTCGCATCATCGGAATCTTCTTCCGACGAAGCTCCTTGACCCTCCGCTCGAGAACTCTCAAAGGTCTCGCCTCAACGGTCATATTGGGCTGGAGATCTGACGGAATCTCAGCCAATACCTCGTCACCCCTATGCAAACACTTCTTTAGCATCGACACATGGAAGACCTTATGAAATGCTTGCATAACCGCGGGTAACTCCAACCGATACGCTACCGGTCCAACACGCTCCACAATCCGGAACGGTCCCATATACCTCGGACTCAACTTAGTCGCAACAATGGACCTGTTCGGACCTCTCAGTAAAGCCATCTTGAGATACACACTATCTCCCACCTCAAACACAAGCTCTTTCCGCCTCTTATCAGCATAACTCTTTTGCCGATCTTGGGCCTCTTTCATGTTCAGCTTCAAAACCCGGATCTTCTCCGTAGTTTCCTGAACAAAACTCGCACCCAAAGTGCTCCTCTCCCCCACTTGTGTCCAACACAACGGGGTACGACATGGCCTCCCATACAGAGCCTCATATGGAGCCATCCCAATACTCGCCTGGTAACTATTGTTATACGCAAACTCAACCAAGCTCAAGTGATCCACCCAATGACCACCCCAATCCAGCACGCACATCCTCAACAGATCCTCCAAGGTCTGGATGGTTCGCTCGGACTGCCCATCTGTCTGAGGATGATACGCCGTGCTCAAGTGCACCTTCGTGCCCATCTCCGCCTGAAACGCATTCCAGAACTCCGATGTGAACTTAGGATCCCGGTCCGAAACAATACTCACCGGTACTCCATACAGTCTCACAATCTCCTGCACGTACTTCCTAGCCAAAACTGCCGCCCCATCGGTCTTCTTAATGGCCAGAAAACGCGCACACTTGGTCAATCGATCGACGATGACCCAAACAGCATCCTTGGTCCGAGAAACTGGTAAACCCACCACGAAATCCATCGTGATCATATCCCACTTCCACTCTGGAATGGGTAAACTCCGCAACAAACCACTCGGGACCTGGTGCTCCGCCTTCACTAACTGGCACACGTTGCACGAAGCAACCCAGTTAGCCACATCCTTTTTCATCCCGACCCAATGATAATAGCGCTTGAGATCGCGGTACATCTTAGTCGCTCCGGGATGAATCGCAAACATACTCGAATGAGCCTCACTCAGGATCTCTCGCCGCAAATCCTCATCCAAAGGTACGCATACCCTCCCACTAACAAGGATAGTGCCGTTCGCAGATACCTGATACTCAGAACCCTCTGCTCTCGAAGCCTTAACCAAACCCTCATCTTTTCCCTGAGCCACCCGAACCCTGCTCAAAAGATCCGCCTGGTTAGCCGCCTCTAAGCCCAAAGGTTCCTGAGATACAACACATAAGCGCAATGTGCTAATCTCGCTCACCAAGGACTCTACCTCGAGCTCCCGAACCAAAGCCACCCGCTTCCGACTCAACGCATCCGCAACCAGATTAGCCTTACCAGGATGGTAAGCTATCTCCAGATCATAATCGGCCACTAGCTCCATCCAGCGCCTCTGCCTCAAATTCAACTCAGGCTGAGTGAAAATGTACTTCAAGCTCTTATGATCTGTGAACACCTGCACCTTTCCGCCATAAAGATAAGATCTCCAAATCTTTAAAGCGAAAACTACTGCAGCCATCTCCAAGTCATGGGTAGGGTAGTTGCCCTCATGCTTCCGCAGCTGCCGCGAAGCATAGGCAATAACCTTCCCCCTCTGCATCAACACACAACCAAGACCCACTCCCGACGCATCGGTGTACACCACGTAAGGCTCACCCGACTCAGGTAACGCCAATACTGGAGTACTAGACAACATGGCCTTCAGTCCTGCGAAACTCTTCTCACACTCTGAGGACCACACGAAAGGAACATCCTTCCCCGTCAGCTTCGTCATAGACTTAGCCAAACTCGCGAAACCCTTGACGAACCGCCGATAATACCCTGCTAACCCAAGAAAACTCCGAATCTCAGTAGCATTCCTCGGCCTCGGCCAAGTACTAATGGCCTGGGTCTTCTCCGGATCTACCGACACTCCCTCCGCAGAGACAATGTGACCCAGAAACCCGATCTCCCGCTGCCAGAAGCTACACTTGCTCAACTTAGCAAACAACTTCTGTTCCCGCAGCCTCGAAAGAACCACACGCAGATGCACCTCATGCTCCTCCCGGCTCCTCGAATACACCAAGATGTCATCGATAAAGATGATCACGAACTCATCTAGATACTCCTGGAAAACGCTGTTCATCAATCTCATAAATGCAGCCGGTGCATTAGTCAACCCAAATGGCATCACCACAAACTCGTAGTGACCATAACGAGATCTGAAAGCCGTCTTCCGGATATCTACCTCATCGATGGGAATCTGATGATATCCCGACGCCAAGTCAATCTTGGAGAACCAAGTAGCCCCTCTCAACTGATCCAACAACTCATCAATCCGCGGAAGAGGATACCTGTTCTTCACTGTGACTCGGTTAAGTCCCCGATAATCAATACACAACCGAAAACTCCCGTCCTTCTTCTTCACGAACAACACTGGCGCTCCCCACGGTGAAGAACTCGGACGAATAAATCCCTTACCCAACAACTCCTCCAGCTGCTTCTTCAGCTCTGCCATCTCTGCAGGAGCCATCCTATAAGGAGCCCTGGATATCGGTGCCGTCCCCGGTTCCAACTCGATCGTGAAAGGATCCGACCTAGATGGTGGCAACCCCTGCAACGACTGGAACACATCCTGGAACTCACGAACCACCCGAATATCCTGAACCCTAGCCTTTCCGACAGCCTCCGGCAAAGAAATAGTAGCCAAATACGCCTCGCAACCCCTCTCGATTAGACGCTCCGCGTGCACAACCGAGATTACGAGACTCCCGGAAGTCGGTCTCACACCCTGATACACCAACTTCCCTTTCCCCTGGTCGAACTCGACTCGCCCTCGGTGACAGTCCAGATGCGCCCTGAACTTCCCGAGCCAATCCATGCCCAAGATGACATCGTACAGCTCCACTGAGCAGATAATCAGATCGGCAGCCATGGACTCTCCTGCTACCTGAACATCCACGTCCCGCACACGACCGTGAATCCTCAGGAGCTTCCCTCCGGCAACCTCCACGAAACCCAAACTCACACCGGGCTCGCTCCGTAAATTAGCCTTCTCGGCCAACTCCGGGGAAACGAAGCAATGCGATGCTCCCGTGTCAAACAACACATGACACTCTACACCTCCAACACACAAGGTCCCTGCACATATACATGTGCCGCGAACCTTAACACCCCGACAAGCCCGACATTCCCCAACACAGAATTAAACTTAGAGGAGTCTAAGAAAATACCTGTGATCGGCCTGGAACTCGGCTCGCCGGTCTCGGTGATGGAGTACACTCGAGGCGCTGATGCCACCTGCCTGAGAGGCTGCACTACCGCGGACTCACTCTGCCGCAACTGGGGACACTGAGGCCTGATGTGCCCCGCCTCCTTGCAGTGATAGCACACTCGAGAATCCACTCGCGCTCCGCCCTTCTGAGGACAGCTCGCCACTCGGTGATCCATGCTCCCACAACCAAAGCAACCCGGACCACCCCGACTACCACTCGAAGCGCTCTCCCGCTTCCGTTTCTGTCCTTGCATCGGCTTACTACTGCCTCTGCTCGGACCGGACTGCTGCTGCACATATCTCGCCTGAAAACGCGGTGTAGCCACTACCACCTCGTCCTTCAGACCCTCCTCAAGCAAAGCCGCAGTCTCAACCAACTCATCAACCGTGCAAAAAGGCCTCACCATGCAACGGTTCCTCAAGTCAACCCGAAGACCCATCAAGAATCTCTGCACACGGGCCGACTCACTCTCACCCGCTCGTCTAACATAAGACCCGAGCCGGATGAACTCCACCTCATACTCGCGTACCGACCGATCCCCCTAAGTCAAACTCGCAAGCCTTGACCCTAACCGGTTGAACGCCTCCTGAGGAAAGTACTTGGAGTTAAACTCCTCCACAAAATCCGCCCAAGCCATCGCGGCCTGAACTCTCCGTGCTGCCACACCCCTCCACCAGAGATGCGCATCACCCTCCAGAAAATGGACCGCAATGTCCACCTGGTATCCTGCGGGACACCTACTCGAGAGGAAATTCCTCTCTATCCTCCCCAACCACGCATCAGCGTCCTCAGGATTAGCACCTCCAGAAAAGAACCCCGTGCCAATCCTCAGCATCTGCTCCATCATCCTAAGGTAGGATGGGAGCTCCTCAGCAACCGCAGCTGCCACCTGAGGCTGAGCCTCCACAACTACCGGATCCACAGGAGCCTGAGCCGGTACCCTCTCTGGTAACCGCTCCAACAACCTCGTCAACAGATCCGCTATGCGATCATCTCGGGCCCGAGCATCACCCGCTGCTACACCCGCAGCACCCGCTGGAACACCAGCCACACTGGCGCTCACGCCAGCCCCAACGGCACTCACACCGGCCGCACCCTCAGACCCAATCTGACTCGCACGCGAATCCTCGACCTGCTCCGCCGGCACACGGCCACGACCTCTACCACGGCCACGACCTCTACCACGCCCTCTAGCCATCTGCACACGTGCAGAAGCACAAGCTAAGAACTATGATCAATCATCACAATAAAGATAATCACCGTGGAATCTCACAAGGCTCGAAGAGGATGATTCTAAGACCCCACACAACACCCAATCTATTCTAGAACCACCTAGGCTCCTAGAACCGTATGGGCTCTGATACCAAATTGAAACGACCGCACTTTTTTTTTTTTTTTAACATAAATAAATAAACAGTCATAATTAACAACGCGGAAATAATACAAACACCAGAACAATCCAAGTTCTATAGCTTACACCAGCCAGCAGTTCTAACAGCAAAAGCAACAACAATAAAAACCCCGGGTCCTAACCATCCCCTCTTCACTGCCTCGATTCCACGATCACACCTTATCTTTACCTGCATCGACAAAAGTGATGCATCAACATTTGGCTAACCAAACGCTGAGTGAGAGATCATCCCAACAACAGGCTAAACAATAAGCACAATCAACAACAATTAACAATACGACGAATTAATTAACACCAATTAAAACTTCCAACACAAATAGCAATTCATCACTATGAAAAACTATACCAACGCCTAGCAATTCCATCCCAAGGAAAGCTAGACACACAGCCTGAAAGGCAACACACAACACGCCTTCAAAGCACAAACCACAACCAGTATCGATCGATACCCCCTTGGTATCGATCGATACCCCAACCACATGCCCTCAGGCAAACAACCGGTATCGATCGATACACCCCTGGTATCGATCGATGCCAAGCAACACATGCCCACAGGCAACAGCTGGTATCGATCGATACACACCTGGTATCGATCGATGCCTACACGACTCGAGTCCACCGACAAGAGTCTAGTATCGATCGACACACACATGGTATCGATCGATACCCACCTGCAAATCACAACCTTCCGCGAGATCTAAACCCAGAAATCGCCACAAATCACCAAGGCAAAGCCCCAAACTCAACAATCAAGCTTAACTAAGCACCACACAAGCTTACTTGCTAACCTTTGGTCCCAACTCACCTTAAATCGGCTGGATCGAGCTCAAAATCGACCTCCCTTGCTTCCCACAAGCTCACGCCCAAAACCAAGACCAAACTCTTCCGATCTCTTCTTCAAGCTTCTCCCAAGCTCGAATCTCTCTCGATCTCGCAAGATCCAAGCTTCACCAAGCTTCCACCTCTCTCACGCTCTCCTTCTCTCTCTCTCTCTCTCTCTCTCGCGACCAAGACTTTTCTTTCCCAAAAGAATGGTTTCCACGCGCAAGAAGAGAAGAGGAAGAAGACTTATAAGGAGAAAACCCGACTGGTATCGATCGATACCCCTAGTATCGATCGATACTAGCCCGGAACAATTCCGAATTAATTATTTTTCCCAAATAATTAATTCCTCCGGAACGCGGGCGTTACACTTATTCTAGATCGCGATCTTCTACCTCCTCATTCTAGATCGCGATCTTGTTTTTTTTTTTCTTCCGAAGCCACAATTCAAGCATGGAGCAAGTCATTTTGGTATGTGGTAATTGGTGTTTTAAGAAAAATAGGTGGGTGTTCGTCGTAGATCAGTCCAAAAGATGTAGAATTGTAGGGGTAGATCGACAAACCTCTTTTGATGATTTCCTTCAAATAGTGTATGAAGATTTTGGTTTGGACCATCGGTTTTATGAGCTTCAATTTAGCTATATGTTGTCGAGCGTCGTACGACGAAGTTTACCACTAGATACACCTCCTGTATTTGTTGGAAATTCAAGACAGTTGAGTAGTTTTTTGAAACAATTTGAAAACGAAACAGTTCGTCTATGTGTTGAGATTAAAGAAAATTATCAGAACTCGATGGTTGATGAAGACAAGGTTGTCAAAGATGTCAAAGCATCTATACCAGCAGGTGATGCTGGAGTTGGGAAAATCAGTGAAGATCGTGTTGAAGAAGGAGATGAAGAAGATCGGGATGAAGAAGGAGATGAAGAAGAAGAAGAAGATTTATCTTCGAGATTTGATGGCTGTGAAGATCCCGATGGGGCAAGTTCTGATGACGATGAGTACGGCATGAGTGAGAAACGTACGGATGGTAGAAGTTCAGATGATGAAGACGACTTGCAAAATCTACCACCAAAGAAAAGGGGATCAAACTATGTTCCTGATTTTGTGAAGTTAGAGATTACTTCACTAGACTTAGCGGTTGGCCAACGTTATGCCACGAAAGAGGAGTTGGAGACTCGATTGAAAATTCTTTCGGTAGCTCAGAAATCTGACTTCAATGTGGATCATTCCACTCCCAAATTGCTGACGGTTAAGTGTTGGGTGGACGGATGTAAATGGAGGGTTCGTGCTTCAACTGTTGGAGACGGTACACATTTTTACATTAAGACTTACATTAAAGAGCACACATGTTCAGTGACCGTGCGATTGCTTCAATTGGTTCGTCACAAAATCATGAACGATCCTCGCACTCCAAATATACGACTTCTGTGCAAGCTTCAGCAAAACGCCAACCTGAGAATTGTTCATGATGTCAAAGTAAACACCATCACTAATTGCGTCCCTCATCATCCCAAATTCACTCAGTTTACAATTATTGTGAGAACTCTTCTTCTGCAAAGGAGATTTCCCTAGCGGATACAGTCTGGGTGGGTAATCCTTCTTCCCGCTAGAAGAGGCCATCTCTGCACAAATGTAAGACATATTAATAAGTATACCATAATGTAAACAAAATCTACCATGATAAATAATAAATCTTCCAAAAACTGATAATTAGCTAACAAATACAACAGAACAGTCGCACCGGAACAAATATACAAAAGAAATCTACCATCATGCACAAACAATTCTAACAAACAAACAAACAAATCTACCATCATTGATTTGCAAAGTGTACCATCGTGCACAAACAAATCTACCATAACGTACAAACAAATCTACCATCATTGATTTACAAAGTTCAAATATGATTATAAATCTACCATCAAATAAAATTACAGTTATTACAATAAAATTAGGGTACAAATAGACATATCTAACAAAGACATATCTAACAAACAAATCTACCATAACGTACAAACAAATCTACCATCATTGATTTACAAAGTTCAAATATGATTATAAATCTACCATCAAATAAAATTACAGTTATTACAATAAAATTAGGGTCATGCACACAGACATATCTAACAAACAAATCTACCATAACTGATTTACAAAGTGTATCATCATGCACAAACAAAGCTACCATCATGCACAAACAAATCTACTACCATCATGCACAAAGTTCATAACCACCAAACCACTTTTCGTTTTATAAATAAATCTACCACCAAAGAATTAAGAAATCTACCACCAAAGAATTAAGAAATTTAGGATTCATAACCACCTCACCTGAATAATTCTTCAGTCACACCGGAATGAAGACTTGAACCACAGATTAATCACGAACACTGCAAAAACAAAATTAGGGTTAGGTTTTTTCACTAAAACTTTCGAAATTCCTTTATCTATGCCGAAACATCACCGCGACTCCACCAATCTTCCCTGAAACAGCGGCGGATGACTCGCCGGACGCTCGACTCGCATCCCCCGACACTCGACTCGCCTCCCCCGCGACTGGCCTCGCCTCGCCTTGCCGTGGGTAGTGCATACTCCAAGAAACATCACCAAACTAAGGGGGAAAACCAAAACGAAGGAAGAGGATGAAGAATCTTACCGGATTTTGGCCGGAATCGTCGGTCTCACGGTCGGAATCTCTTCAGAATGGACGGGAGACCTAAAATCGCCGTTGTCACCGTTGTCGCGCGAGAGACCCTTTTTTTCTTCCCGATTGTGTTTTGTTTTCTAATTAGATAATATAACTTATTTCATTAAAAAAAAAATTCCTAAAAATTAAATAACTTAATGGCAATTCCGTAATATAGTAGAACATTTAGATATAATTGACATTAACTAAAAGATTAAGGTTAGTTGAGTTTGGTAGACTTATAGGAGGTTAGTCTAGTAATAAATGCATATAGTAAGGTTAGATGGATGAATTAACTCCAAGACTTTTGTGTAATCTTTTATTAATTATTTTTTCCGTTTACTGGTATTCTTCGTTTTGATTTTCGTATGCACGCTTGATCTTCGGTTTGGTTTTCTAAATTGTCATCTCTCAATTCATAAGCTTCCAATGATGTATTCCAAAGTCACACTATTGAATCCATGGGAGAAATTACATGAATGGAACTCTGTTCTATCTAAGAAGTCAGAGGCTCAAAAGTTAAGAGCCTTAGAGATTATGTTATCACACGGCAACAACAAGAAGTGGAAATATCTTTACAGAGCTGAAAAGCCTAACTGAATAAGTTTCTAGATACATTTGTGGACGCATCATGATCATAATTTGAAGCTTTGGAGAAGGCGTCAAATTTTAAAGTGCTGAATAGCAAACATTAATGACAAACTGTAAACCTAACTTGGAAAGGGGGACATGTTTTCTAAAAAACCCCTTCTTATGTTCTTACATAAGGTTTGATAAATTGATATTTATATTTGCTTGTCCCTAATTGGTTGACTCATAAGTATCATCGAAAAAATCATATAAATGTATGTATATGAGTATTTATTTATCATTGAATATGTCCCATTTCTACAATGAACTTAAAATTAAAAAAACCACTCATTCAGCAAATTATCTCTTTTAATAAAGAGCTTTGTGTTAACCAGGACATGTAGCCTAACGGTTTGTGCTTAGGCGGTCTCTGTGTTATCACCCGGGTTCGACTCCGGCGTGCTGCGTCTTTGGATGCTTATTAGTATGTTTGATGTCAAAAAAAAAAAGAGCTTTGTGTTGGTGATATTGTAGTAACTAAGCTTTCAATTTCAAAATATTCACAATTTTGTCAACATCCGGTGACAAACGAGGTTATATAATACGATGAAATTAGAATAATAATATTTGGTTACAAAAATATTTTATGGTGTATCTATTAGGATGTTTTTATCTAGGAAAAAAATATATTTCTTGTAAAAACTATTAAAAATTTATCATATTAAATAATATATTAAATCAATGAAAACAAAATAAATAATTCAAACAAAGCTCCGCGGCATAGCGCGGGTATTTACCTAGTTGCTTACAATAGTTTGAAGAAACCTAGGATAACAATGAAACAAATGGTATCTGCACAAATATTAGAAGTTCGATTCCTATATGAGAACTTAATTGACTCAAACATATTACTCCAACTCTTTATAACAGCGAGGTAGTGTTGCAGTCGTAGGTTAGTGATGTTCTCATTAATGATCCGATTGATAACAAAATTGTCTCTTTCAAATTCCACCTTACGATATGATGCATTGGAAACTTTTTTACATTTTATCGGCTTATCAAAATTGTGTTCAAATGAAAATTTCTTACTTTGCGCTACAACATGAGTAAAAAACCATTTATAAAAACTTACTTCTAAAACATAGTGAGGAAATATATCTAGCTAATATATTAACAATGAACCTTGTAGAACTATAGTCAAAATTCGAATTGAATTACTTTTCAAATTTGCAATATATGTGTAATAATTATTTTCTTTAACAATGGCATTTTTTCCGTCAAGAGTAAATTTTCTTTTTCATTTGACTATAATTTTGGTAAGCAGATAAATGGTAAACTTTTTGCCAATGCATCATGTGTAAAAAAATCGGAATTGGCAAAATGAATAAAAAAAACTCATAAATAAATCTATGTTTGATTTTTGTTTTAATTACAAAGTTTCCGGCCTAATTTTATTTTCTCTATATTTGGCCTTAAAAGCCGGAACCTTTTCAAACAAAACAAAAATAGAACATAGATTTATTATAAGTTTTTCGGATTCATTTATTTTTAACGCCAATTTTGCTATTTTAAACATGATGCATTGACAACAAAATTACCATTTATCCGCTTACCAAAATTCTAGTTAAATGAAAAAAAAATCTTATTCTTGACGAAAAAATGTCATTTTTGAAAAAAAAAACATTATTACACATATAATGCAACTTTGAAAAGTAATGCCATTCGAATTTGGACTACAATTTTAAACGATTCATTGTGAATACATTAGGGGCATGTTCGTTTGCTCCATCTGGTATTTGCATCTAAATGCTTCATCTAGATGATGCTCCATCTGGATAATGCATCTGAATAATGTGTGTTTCCATTTTAGGTTTTCCATCTGGATAATGCATCTGAATGATGTTCATTTTCATTCTAGGGTGTTCATCTCGATAATGCATATGAATGAACATTTGTTTGTTTGGTTAAATTTACATCTCCATCTAGATGCTTTTAATAAGAAAATTACTAAAATACCCATGTTTTAATTTAATCATATTTTTAATCTTAATCTTAACCATATTAATTTTAATTCTTGATTTACAACTATATAAATTTTAATTTATTATTTTTGACATTTATAAATTTTTATTTTCATGAAATATATTTTTTTTATAAGAAATTTCATCATAATTGATTAAAAACCTAGCAAATTAAAGCTTTGTTGGAATAGACTAAAGAAGTTCTTAAAATAGACAAGTAACGCATATATTTCTAGCAGAAAGTGGAGAGAGATCAAATAAATAAGGTATCATAACCACCTACAAACAAGTTTTTAATAGATATCGCTTCAATTATCATCATCGTTAGATGAATCAATGCTTGAATCCCCCATTTGCTAGCTTACATAGCTCGTTGTCTTTGAGTGCATCTACATAACAAAACAAAACATACGCAAAATTCAAGACATGAAAATGGAACTCGATATATCTTCTGAAATAATCTTCTTCACTAAAAAATCCAAGAGAACATAAGCAATAAGGGATGCCTTATATCCCTTTGAATGACACTAAACTCAGAGCAAAATGAAAGACACTAAACTCAAAGCCACAATGTCCTGAACATGAAACTAAAATCATTAAAGAAACATAAAGACATAACAAAATCTCTCATCTCATAGGAACAAATATCCAAGGCAACATTAAGATCTCAGAAACAACAATCTAAACTAGAAAACGGAGGAAGACAAATATCCCATACCTGTTAATATGAAAGTCTAGTTCCTTTTACCATCTCTATAGTGATAGAATCACCCATAACCTCCATCATTCTATCACTTATATGAACCGTACCGAAGACTTGTTCCATCAAATCCATGTTTGCCACTTTTTTATCTTTGATTTTCCTAGCTGAAAAAGTCGGAGAAGAGATTAAAGTCTTTTGACTGTTTCCAAAAGGCTAAAAAATAGAAATTATTACATTCTTTTGACTGTCTCCAAAAGGCTAAAAAAATGGACAACACTCTCAAAAGAAGAAATCTTATATAAACCATCGTATACGTAAATCTTTGTGATAATAATGTTGTGATACTTAAATTCTCTAATCACCCATACCTCGATCCCGTAATTGAAACTTCTCTCATTTACTAGATTCACACCTTCTAGCTTTTGGTGTCGACACTGCCTAAGTTTACGTATACGATGAGCATCATGTGGAGCTTCCTAAGCCTTGTTCCTAGATGAAGCATCATGTGGAGCTTCCTAGGCCTTGTTCGTTTGATTGTTCAGAAGCTTCATCTAGGAACAAGCCCTAGGAAGCTCCACATGATGCTCATCGCATACGTAAACTTAGGCAATGTCGACACCAGAAGCTAGAAGGTGGGAATCTAGCAATGGAGAGAAGCATCAATTATGGGATCGAGGTACAGGTGATTAGAGTATTTAAGTATCACAACAGTATATTAGCACAAAGGTTTACGTATACGATGGTTTATATAAGATTTCAGATTTCTGGCTTTGATACGGAGAAGTCTGGTTTCAGAGTGTATAAGTTTAGGCTAGTCAGAATCCGAGATGGGAAGTGCGAGAATGAAGAATTAAGTTGACTTTGTTTCTTCTGAAGTAGTTTGCCTTTTATCCTGCAAGTTGATCCTCATGTCATCATAATTTGTAAAACATATTTTTTATTTAATCTGATTTTTATATTTTGAGAGTGTTGTCCATTTTTTTAGCCTTTTGGAGATAGTCAAAAGAATATAATAATTTCAATTTTGTTTTTAGCCTTTTCGAGACAGTCAAAAGACTTTCATCTCTTCTCCGACTCTTTCAGCTAGGAAAATAAAAGATAAACCAGTGGCAAACATGGATTTGATGAAACAAGTCTTTGGTATGGTTCATATAAGTGATAGAATGATGGAGGCTATGTATGATTCTATCACTATAGAGATGGTAAAAGGAACTAGACTTCCATATTAAGAGGTATGTGATCTTTGTCTTCTTGCGTCTTCTAGTTTAGATTGTGGTTTATGAGATTTTAATGTTGCCTTAGATATTTTTTTCCTGTGTAGATGAGAGATTTTTCTTATGTCCTTATGTTTCTTTAATGATTTTAGTATCATGTTCGGATCATTGTGGTTATGAGTTTAGTGTCTTCCATTTTCTCTGAGTTTAGTGTCATTCTCAGGGATTTAAGGCATCCCTAATTCTTATGTATTCTTGAATTGTTCAGTGAAGAAGAATATCTCAGAATATACATCGAGTTCCATTTTCATGTCTTGAGATATGCCTCTTATATATATATGTTTTTTTTTTGTAGATGCACTCAACTACAACGAGCTATGTAAGCTAGCAAATGGGGGAATTCAAGCATTGGTTCATCTAACGATGATGATCATTTGAAGTGATTTCTATTAAAAACTTTTTTGTAGATGGTTATGATGCCTTATGTATTTGATCTCTCTCTAGTTTCTGCTAGAAAGATGTGTGTTACTTGTCTATTTGAAGAACTTTTTTAGTATATTCCAACTAAGCTTCAATTTGCTGGTTTTTTTTAAATCAATTATGATGAAATTTATTATAAAAAATATATTTCATGAAAATGGAAATTTATAAATGTCAAAAATAATAATCTGAAAATTATTTAATTGTAAATATATTTTAGATCAAGAATTAAAATTAATATGGTTTAAATTAGGATTAAAAATATGATTAGATTAAAGCATGAGTGTTTTAGTTATTTTCTAATTAAAAGCATCTAGATGGAGATGTAAATTTAACCAAACAAACAAATGTTCATTCAGATGCATTATCGAGATGAACAACCTAAAATAGAAATAAACATCATCCATATGCATTATGACAGCTTTGAATAAGTTCCTTATTCTTAGGAGAAAAAATAAAATATGACATATTCTTGGAGATTTACCTTTACCTCCAAGGTGGATTTCAACTAGGGTTAGTCTTATTCCTATTGTGTATAAATAGAAGTGTTTAAGTATTGTATGTACTTAACACAATTGAGAGAGAATTCTTAGAAAAAGGGTTTTGAGTTTCTTGTAAGAAAGCAAAAGGGTTTTGGGTCTAAATGTGGTGGATCTAAATGGAGAGGATATAAATGGGGCGGGTTTAACCATTTTAACATCCCTAGACATTACCATTGGACAATTCATTCACATGCTAAGCATAAGGATATAACTTAATTAAAAGCAATTAAAACATTTAGTAAATTATATTATTATATATAAAATATATAATCTCATACATAAACAGAAACATTGTTTATTTAAAGTAAAAACTATGTAAGAAAAAAGTAAAAACTATTTTTAAATTATTAGAAATAAAAATAAAAAAGGAAAATCCGCATAAAGCTTAAAATACAATTTTTGACATGTGTTACAATAATAAGATTAAAACTAAAAATTAGGTTTGACACATATAAATATTTTCCAAATTAGATTTATACAAGGGTACACAAA
The DNA here is from genome assembly GCA_030161315.1 of Eutrema japonicum. Lineage (NCBI taxonomy): Eukaryota > Viridiplantae > Streptophyta > Magnoliopsida > Brassicales > Brassicaceae > Eutrema > Eutrema japonicum. Next base: position 50,066,361 of record BSQW01000011.1, read on the forward strand.
TTTATATTTAAAATTTATCAAAAAGGAAAAAAAGAAAAACAAAAGGTTATAATTTTATTAAAGGAAATAAAACATATAGATTATGGTATAATTAAGTCAGTAAAACATATAGTAACATATCTTATTATATAAAAATATATATATAATATCATATAAAATGGAATAAAAAAATAAAAACTAGAAACTATGAAGAAAAAAAGTAAAATATATGTTTTGAAATATTAAAAACGAAAATAAAATAAAAAGGCAAATCATTGCGAAGCTAAAATACAAATTTTGGCACATGTACAAAGAATAAGATTAAAAAAGAAATGAAAAATATCAATTCATTTTTTTCCAACTAATAAGGATAATTCAAACTCAATGCAAGTGACCAAAAAGAAAAAGCAAACTCAAAAAGCAAAAATGACAATAGGTTAAGAAAGTTTTAAGTAACTAATGACAATCGGATACTCCGTCTACTGTGGAAGACTCAAAGTCTAGGGTTTTGATCAAAATTGCGGGAGTGAAGAGCAGAGTTGGGTTTCAGTGGCTTTGTGGGAGAAAGGAGAGAGAGTTCTGTTTATGTTTCTCTCTTTGACTTTTGATCTGATTTCAATCTAAAAAAAAAAAAAAAAAAAATCAAGATCGGCCTATCTGAGTAATCTGCCCAATAAGCAGTCGGCCCGTCGAACGATCAAAGTCCACCCAGGTCGGCCGTACAAGGAAGATAAGGTGGATTGCTACCGAGACCAGTCAATACACTCTACCCAACCAAGCGACATGTCCTGCCCCACCATCTATATGTCCTGCCCGACCAACGATCTATCCTGACCGACCGTACCGATTAGGGTTTGGAGGTCTCTAAACCACCGCCTTAAGTTTGGTATAAATAGGAATATGTCCTCATTTGTAAAGGGATCTGAATTTTGGGAGAATAATAGCTCTGACAAAAACCAACCGACATTGTAATCTCAAAAGAAAAAGAACCGATCTATCATCTATTCAAAGTGATCATTCTTCTATGTCTCAATCCAAACCGACCCACGATCATTCATCAATCGTACCGACCTCGTTCGCATTTACTATTCGCCGACCTCGTTCGCATTTAGTATTCGCCGACCTAAGACTTTAACTTAATCGGAATTCTCCGAGCCCTCTTCTGTAAGTAAATATAAGGGTTAATCGGTGACGATAACCGATACAACAATTGGCGCCCACCGTGGGGCTTAGAGATATTCCTCAACGCAAAAAGCAGTTCGGCGGATAAACAACTCAACGATGTCAGAACAACCATCCACGACTAGGATAGGCGCGACGACCGCAACACCTCGATTCATCGGACCCAAACCACCTCCGAACCGACAAAGTAACGCCAGCATACTGACTACTGCCGCGACCCTCGAAACTACCCGGATAACCCAACTCGTCAGCGACGTATTCACTGTTGAACCAACCGACATCCCAGCCCTCTTTGGAACACTCCTCGCAAGAATAGACGAGCTCACCGTGGACAAAATTACCGCGGTACAAGCAGCTTGCCAAGATCAAGTCAACGACCTCCACTCCCAGGAAGCCCAGACTCCCGAACACCATCGCACTCGCCATAATATGTTTGACGATCAGCCCCCCCCCCCCCCCCCGAACAACCTGCTTCGAAACCCGACATACACCGAAAACCGAACACGCCTACCGAGCTTCGAAGCATTAACCCCCCCCCCCCTTCGAATCAGAAACCCTGAACGAAATCAAGAGATGGAGGAGATAAACACCAAACTACAGGCCATGACATCCCTAGTACATCGGGCGACCAGCTCGGCCCCTGAGATCGATCGCATGTTAAAAGAAACGCAAAACACACCTTTTACAACTCAGATAGCCGACTTCCCGCTACGCAATCCAGGAAAGATTAATTTTCCGATCTATTTTGGAAACACCAATCCCAGCCAACATCTAACGGCGTTCCAAATTGCGATGGGCCGAGCTCGATACTCCGCCGAGGAACGAGACGCCGGTTTTTGCCAACTCTTCGTATAAACTCTTGCCGGAGACGCCCTAGTGTGGTTCTCCAAGCTCGGTGCGAATTCCATAGATAGCTACCGTACAATGAGCACCGCCTTCCTCAAACGCTATCATATGTTCCTCCAGCATCCGACCTCTTGTGCCGACCTCTATACTATCACTCAAGGGGAAAAGGAATCCCTCTGAACCTTCATGAACCGATTCAATTCGGTGGCCTCTCGAGTCTCGGTGCCCGACGATGCGGCAATACCAGCCCTATGGGGAGCCCTCCGACATAACATGAAATTCCGAGACAGCCTCAAGTTCGATAAACCACCGACCTTAGAAGATGCACTACACCGAGCAGTGCTATACATCGAAGACAAAGAGGAGAAAGAAGCGATAGCCAGAAAATGCCCCCCTAATCCAGATCCGCCGATAAAGGATAAACTCAGGGAGGAATACTGTGAACCGCGGAAATACCTCAATCAAATTTATCGTGCCAACAATAACGGCAACGACAGGGGTAGAAGAACAAACGTAAATTATGTCGGCGAAGCACAACCCCAACAACAATCGAACAAGTGGGTATGCAGCGAAGAAGGACAGCGCCCGTTCTACGACTATCACATGCGATACGGACTTCCCACCTCTCAATGTCGCTAACTGCAAGAGTACCTTCTCGAGAAATTCCGAAGAGGAGAGATCGGCGATCAGAATCAATTCTCAGCACGAGTCGACGAGCAATGACTGAACGAAGCTCACCGACCTGACAATAACCGACCCAGGCAAAATCAAAACAAAAATCTTCCCCCACCGCCAATCATACGAAGGACAGATGATGAGCAGCCGAAACGAGACCACGACTTCCATGACAAACAAGGAACAACGCCGACCGCTCGAAGACGGGTCAACATGATCATGGGCGGCCTTATGACATGCAATGATTCAATTTGGTCAATCAAATAGTACGGTGTTAGAGGAGGATTTAGCACCCTCCGGTTTAACTCGGTTTGAACCAAGATCGGTATTGGTTTACAACGATTCGGAAGAAGGGAAGACGGGCTTCGGTTTAAAGGGCCGAGTTCTACAAAGCCCAAAAGGCAAAGCCCGATCACTTCCGCTACCGGACTCTACGGCCCAAGATAACCCGACTTCCAAGATAAACAGAGGTTTTTCTTATCTCGAAAGGGATCCGGAATATTTCCTTTCCTAATCGAACTTGGAAAAGGAAATATTCTCTTAAACAACCGACTCGAAATCCTATAAATAAGGAGGAGGCAAACTCGAAGAATACAGAGACAATAATCTGAGAGACAGAAGAACAGAGAGAAAGCTTCATCAAGCACCGACCTCAAGTTCTTTAGTCTCTTTAGTCCTTTTTCATCGAAACTCTGTTGTAACGCCGAATTCAATCAATAAAACGAGTTTCCGATCGAAGTTCTCTGTTTCTCTCCTTGTGTGATTTACGAATCAACAATTGGCGCCGACTGTGGGGAAATAGAGCCAAAACAGAACTTTCAGACCTCGGTTGATTGAGTTCGGCAAATGACGAACCCATCAGACATTCAAGCAGTCATCACCAACAACGACGATCAGGTGGGTAACGGGACCATCCCTGACAATACCGATCTATTACCAACTAGAGGAAACCCTCAGAACTTTCCAACAGGAGAGAACGACCCTCCGAACCTTCAGACGACCACGCCAGAAGCCCCAAAATCAGTCGATACCACCACGCTCCTAGAAGCCATGGTGGCCCAGCTCGCGGAAATCTCCAAGAGAAATGAGGAACGATTCGAATCTCTGCTAGCTTCACAAGCCGAACTCAGAAGCCAGATCGGGATATTCGACCCGAACCCAATCACACCCGAGAACGATCTTCGCCGGAACCTTTTACCCGAACTCGACGGTGCCCGAAATCCGAACACGGCCGACCTACCAACCATAAGGTCGACTGCAAATCCAAGAGCCCGCATTACCGATCAAGTATCCATCGGCCTGGAGTTCGAGGACGTCCGAGCCCAGCTTCAAGATATCCGATCCAAGGTCCACCAAGCTACAAGCTCGGCACCAGAGATCGATCGAGTTATCCAGGAAACACAAAAAACACCGTTCACGGATCAGATCATCAATACTCCAATCCGACGCTTAGAGAGAGTTAAGATCACCGCATACGACGAACACACTGACCCAAGTCACTTCCTAACCTCGTTCGTGATCATGATGAACCGTTTCCGTTTATTTAACAAAGAAGAAAAAGACGCGGCCATGTGTCAGCTGTTCGTGGAAAATCTGTGCGGGATCGCACTCGACTGGTTCTCACAGCTTGATGCAAATTCCATCAACAATTACAACGAGCTCACAACAAAGTTCCTAAAACGCTTCACCATGTTCATGAAACAAAAAACAAGAAATGCCGACCTCTGGGCTCTCGAGCAGAAAAGCGACGAACCTCTATGAAGTTTCATGAACCGCTTCAAAGAAGTGGTATCTCATTGCACAATCAACGACGAAGTCGCAATAGAGGCCCTTTACAAGGCGATCTGGTATCGGTCCGACTTTCACAAAGAAATCAAACGAAACTGGTCGAAATCCTTGGAAGATATCCTGCACAAATCGCACATCTACATCCTCGAGGATGAAGAGGAAGCCGCAAAGGATAAGTAGCACGCTCCGTTAAAACAACCCCTCGTCAAGGAAAAGCAAAACGCCACTCCGAGGCAACCTGTTAACGCTGTCTAAACACAACAAAACTGGAACACATGGAACCGGTCAGATGACTCAAAAAAGTCCGACAACGAGTCCGGACCGTTCTGCTACTTTCATAATCAGAAGGGCCATAACACCGAAGACTGCCGACACCTCCAAGAGTTCTTACTAATGAAATACAAGAAATGGGAGATCCCGGTAGAAGGAGCATTCCGACCTACAGGCAGACCCCGCCGCAGTAACAACGGAAAGCGACGTCGGGAAAACGACAAACCGAATAAAAATACCGAGCAATCAACAGACGCTGCCGACTTAGGTCAACAGAAACACGATCGGGAGGAACAAACGGACAGCCAACATACTCCCCAGGTCCGGAAACGCGTCAACATGATCATGGGAGCACTGGAGTCTTGCAACTATTCCGTCCGGGCAATTAAAGAATATAGTAGAGAAGCATTGGCCGCATAACGTGAAAACCGAGCCACAATAAGCGGAGTGCCGATCACCTTCTCTGAAGCCAATACAGAAGGACTTCACATGCCGCATAACGACCCACTAGTCGTCGAAGTACTTATCGGAGACGTCGCCGTCGGAAGAGTCCTTGTAGATACCGGAAGTTCGGTTAATGTAGTATTCCGAGAAACACTCAGAAACATGGACTTCCCGGACGCTCAGATCAAGCCAAACATCGAACCATTAACAGGATTTTCAAGCGAGTAGACCATGACCGCGGGAACGGTAAAAATCCCCGTCTACGTTGGCGGAATCGTTCAAATGGTCAAATTCCTAGTCCTAGATAAACCTGCCATCTACAACGTCATACTTGGAACACCGTGGATTTACGCGATGAAAGCCGTCGTCTCGACTTATCATCAATGCTTGAATTACCCAACACCATCCGGAGTTTACACTCTGAGAGGCGATCAGGTGATGTCCCGAACTTGCTACATCAACGAGTGCAAATTGAGAACAACACCCCGAACATGCGTAATAAATATGAAAAGAACCGATAACGACCCCGATCTACCGAGACGAGAAACAATTATTCAAGTCAACATCGACGAACTCAACCCCGACAGATACGTCGGAATCGGAGCCGAACTCGATGAAGAAATCAAATATGATCTAGTCCGCTTTCTCAAAAGGAACGTGTCAACTTTTGCCTGGTCTATCAGCGACATGACCGGGATCGACCCAAAAATCACAAGTCATGAACTCAACATCGATTCCACCTTCAAACCGGTCAAACAAAAATGGCGCAAGCTCGGACCCGAGAATGCCCAGGCTGTCAACGACGAGGTCGAACGATTACTTGGAGCGGGGTCAATTACGGAAGTTCGATATCCAAACTGGCTGGCAAATCCAGTCGTCGTCAAAAAGAAAAAGGGAAAGTGGAGGATCTGCGTCGACTTTACCGATCTCAACAAAGCATGCCCAAAAGACAGTTTCCCACTCCCACATATCAATAGACTTGTCGAAGCCACGGCCGGCAACGAACTCCTCTCCTTCATGGATGCATTCTCGGGATATAACCAGATACTCATGCACCCAGGCGATCGCGAGAAAACTTATTTTATTACCGATCGCGGCATCTACTGCTACAAAGTCATGCCGTTCGGCTTGAAGAACGCCGGAGCAACATATCAAAGACTCGTCAACCGCATGTTCCCTAGCCAGCTCGGCAAAACCATGGAAGTCTATATCGATGACATGCTCATCAAATCGCTCGACTCTAAGGACCACATCAGACATCTCAACACATGCTTTGGCATACTAAACGAGTACGGCATGAAGTTGAATCCAACTAAATGTACGTTTGGAGTCACATCGGGAGAATTTCTCGGGTATATCGTCACCCAAAGAGGAATCGAAGCTAATCTTAAACAGATCTCCGCAATCCTCGATCTACCCTCCCCGACGACGAAAAGAGAAGTTCAACGGCTGACTGGCCGCATCGCCGCACTCAATAGGTTTATCTCGCAGTCCACCGACAAGTGTCTCCCTTTCTATAAACTGCTACGCGGTAACAAGCATCTGGAATGGGACGACCAATGCGAAGAAGCATTCAAACAGCTAAAGGAATACATGTCCACGCCACCGATCTTATCCAAACCCGAAGATGGTGAAACCCTCTACCTTTACATCGCGATTTCAACTTCAGCGGTCAGTGGGGTCCTCGTTTGGGAAGACTGAGGCGAGCAAAAGCCGATCTTCTACGTAAGCAAATCACTTGATGGCGCCGAAAGCCGATACCCAACACTCGAGAAACTTGCTTTCGCCGTCATCACTGCTGCTCGGAAACTTAGACCATATTTTCAATCGCACTCTATCACTGTCTTAACAGATCAACCTATCCGAACGATCTTACACAGTCCAAGCCAATCCGGTCGAGTCGCCAAATGGGCAATTGAGCTCAGCGAATATGATATCAACTATAAGAGTCGGACACGCCTCAAATCGCAAGTTATCGCCGACTTCCATATCGAGCTACCACAAGAGTTCGTCGATACTGACGTAACAGCTACCAAACAATGGATCCTCCACGTGGACGGGTCAACATCCCATAGAGGATCGGGAGTAGGCATACGACTTCAGTCTCCAACCGGAGAACTTTTGGAACAATCATTCCGCCTGGCATTTAACGCATTAAATAACGAAGCAGAGTATGAAGCACTACTCGCCGGACTTCGATTAGCCAAAGCCATCGGCGCAAATCGCATACGGGCCTACTGCGACTGGCAACTCGTCGCCAGTCAATATAGCTGGAATACGATGCAAAAAACGATCGAATGGACGCATACCTCAAACTCGTGAAAAAACTCGCCACCGAATTCGAATACTTTGATCTCACCAAAATCCCAAGAGGGGAGAACGCCCCGGCTGACGCACTTGCCGCGTTAGCATCAAGTTCAGATCCTCATCTCAAAAGGACAATACCAGTCGAAAGTATACTCGAGCCGAGCATTGGAAAAACAAAAGAATGCAACATCGCTACGCGCAGGCGTAACTACGAAGATGACCCCGCAGCCAAACCCATCCAAAGAAAACAAAGGCAAACACAGACAACAGACGATGAACACAATACCGAGCTCGAAAACAACAAAGAAACCCGGCACATTGTCGAACCGACACAAAATCACTCCGACGACGAAACCGAGGAACCATCAGAGGGGCTTCATACGCCAGCAAACATCGCACCCTTAAGCGAACTTACACCCACTGACTGGACACAGAAAATCAAAATATACATCATCGACGGAACAGTCCCCGCCGACAGATGGGCAGCCCGGCGGCTCAAAATCCGAGCTGCTCGATACGTACTCATCCGAGACGGCCTATTCCGCTGGAGCGCTGCGGGCATCCTTCTTCTCAAATGCGTGTCCGGCAACGATATTCACGAAGTCATGAAAATGATACACGAAGGCGATGGCGGAAACCACGCCGGAGGGCGCTCCTTGGCACTAAAGATAAAAAAGGCGAGCTATTACTGGCCAACCATGCAAGCAAATTGCGATAAATTCGTAGCCAAGTGCGAAAATTGTCAAAGGCACGGCTCAATGATGCACCTCCCAACCGAACTGTTAACTACATCAACAGCCCTATACCCGTTCATGCGCTGGGGAATGGACATAATCGGTCCCTTACGACGTTCCACAACGCAGAAAAAATTCATCCTCGTCATGACAGACTACTTTACCAAATGGGTCGAAGCTGAGTCATACCCTGAAATCAATGCCATCGACGTTAAAAAATTCGTCTGGAAAAACATCATATGCCGACACGGAGTCCCGTACGAGATCGTCACCGATAACGGACCGCAATTTATCTCAACATTATTTGGCAATTTTGTGCAAAGTGGAAAGTCCGACTAAGTTTTTCCACACCGAGATACCCCAAAAGCAACGGCCAGGCCGAATCAACGAACAAAACCATCATCGACGGACTCAAGAAACGCTTGGATATCATGAAGGGACGATGGGTCGATGAACTTGATGGAGTCTTATGGTCTTACCGCACCACTCCAAGACAATCAACAGGACAATCCCCTTTCTACCTAGCCTATGGCGTTGAAGCTCTCTGTCCCGCCGAATTAAACATCCCGACAGTACGCAGGATAATGCTCGTGGAAAATCCTGGTCTAAACGACGAAATCATGCTCAACAACCTCGACGCACTCGAAGAATAACGCGATCAAGCTTTACATCGCATTCAAAACTATCAAAAACTAGCAGCACGCTACTACAACAAAAAGGTCTGCGGACGCCACTTCGAAGATGGCGATCTCGTCTTACGAAATGTCTTCGAAGGCACCGAAGAGAAGAACGCAGGAAAATTCGACACTAACTGGGAAGGACCCTATCAGATCATGAGGGTCGTCAAACCTGGAGTGTACGAACTCATGAAGTTGGACGGAACACCGATTCCGCGATCATGGAACTCAATGAACCTCAAACGCTACTACTACTAGAAGCGCCCAAAAAAAAATGTAATATGAACTACGAATGGCTTGATCCTTCTCTCGAGGGTACTTAGGCAGCCCGCCTCGGGTTCAGCTGTTACTTAAAAAAAAAAAAAATTATTCAAGGCAGAAAGCCGAACTTTAAACAGTTCGCCGAATCCTAAAAAATTCGTATTCATCAAAAGCCAAACTTTAAAACAGTTCGCCGAATCCTAAAAAATTCGTATTCATCAAAAGCCAAACTTTAAAACAGTTCGCCGAATCCTAAAAAATTCGTATTCATCAAAAGCCGAACTTTAAAAAGTTCGGCGAATTCTAAAAATTCGTATTCATCAAAAGCCGAACTTTAAACAGTTCGGCGAATTCTAAAAATTCATATACATCAAAATGCCGAGCTTTAAACAGTTCGCCGAATCCTAAAAAATTTGCATTCAGCAAAAGCCGAACTTTAAAAAGTTCGCCGAATTCTAAAAATTGGTATTCACCAAAAACCGAACTTTAAACAATTAACCGATTTCTAAAAATTCACCGAACTCCAGGAGTCCACCGAACTCCGAAGGTTCCCCAACCAATCATCACGGTTCCCACATCGACGTCCTGGCTAGACGATCGATAAAATCAAACTAAGCCGAGCTATTGCTCGCATGCATCCATATGGTGCTATGGATAAAACACCTTTCATGTATAAAGTCGAGACCAGTCTCGCACTTAACCTATTTCTCAGACCATTCGAGCTAAATAAACCGAGCCTGTCTCGTACACTCGGATTCGATCTGAGAAAACCTTGGAGTATCTTAAGACGAGCTGTTCACGTACTCTTTTGCCGAGCTCCATAGGTAAAACCGAACGTCATTTCTCGTAAAAATATAAACCGATTCCTCAACAATCGTAGAAATCATAAGCCGATTGCTCAACAATCGCAAATATCTAAGCCGATTTCTCAACATTTGCAAAAGCATAAGCCGATCTAATTAAACAGACCGCCGATTCTGAATAAATCGAATCAAGTCCGTCCTCTTCACCCCGGCTAAGACCGTACTGTTTACGGCACCATTTTGTGTACGATAGACTAGAGAAGTTTGTATAAATTTACGACTTCAAACAATCCGATATTCGACAAATGTTTCGCAAAACAATTAAGATGCATATTCATAAAAATGGAAAAAGAGTCACATAAAAAGAAAACTAGCGGATACCGGACTTTAAAAACCCTCCGGTCCAAAGGGTCGAGTTATGAGCCTCATCGGCCAAAAGCTAAAACAGATTACAAAATAAAGATATTAGACATCCTGATTCCGCATCGCGTCAGCCCAGTCACCGGACATCACAGTCCGATTAGAACCAAACATATCAATGCCCAGCGGGACCTCGGTGCCCATCGGAAGAGAAATCTCCGGATGAATCGGCTCGACGAAGGGCGACACTACCAAGTCCTCCTCGGCAAGCTCGCACAGATCGACCGCCTCATACTCGGCTAACTTCACAGCTTTGAGCTTTTTAACTTTCTCGATACAGGACGGCGGGACGACAATACTGTGCTTCGTTTGGAGACTATCACAGAAGCCGAGCACCCCTTGAGCTTGATTAATAGCAATGAATGGTTTCTTAACCCGATCCAAGGCCGCCAAATGATCTTTAACTTTCTGGAGCACCTGACATTTTTCGGTAAGTTCCTTCCTTTTCATAATCTGCTGGGTCCGGCCAGCTCTCAAACATGTCGTCTCCCGAAACAGGGTGCGAGCAAGGGCATCCTTCTCATTGATCAGCTCGGCTTTAGAAGCCTTTAACGCGGCTATCTACTTTGTCAGCTCGTTAACCGCATAATCTCCAGCCCGCGTCCTTTCCTGCTCGGTGAGCAACGCTTTGCGTAGCTCAACAACCTGTACGCTGGTCGTAAGAGCCTTTTGGCGAGCAGAATGGAGTTCACGGTCGTAACTTCCCACAAGCTCGTTCGTTTGAGTGACCATCTAAAAAAAGAAAAAGAGAAGAAAGCCTGTCACGACAAACATCCAAAAAGAAACGAACAATACCAACTAAAACCAGGAAACTCGTTTACCTCAGCAGTGGTCCAAGCTAGCTTCTTGTAAGCATCGGACTGTAAAAGATCTTCAACCGGAGGAAGCGCCTCCGAGCTGAATTTTAGTTGCCGATATAATTCAGCACAAGCCCCGACTTCACTCGTTACTGGTTCGTCCTTGTCATAACCAAAGCTAATAGAATAAGCCGTGGCCCCAGAGGTCCGCTGCCTCTTCGATGCGGTAGAGCGGTCTGATATAACCACCGTCTCGTGATCAACCCTTTCAGGTTCGGCATTTCCCGTACCGGCCTCTGAATCTTGCTTCGCTGGCCTCTTTCCCTTTTTTTCCTTCTCATCTTCGCCGCATCCACGGAAGGAACACGTGGTTCAGCAGGAGCCGAATCCTCACGCGGAGCCTGTATATCGACGACTTCAACCTCTGCAGCGGGTTGTTCGTCATGCGCAGCGGACGGGGCTTCAACAGCCCTCTCTTCAACATCCATCTCAGCGGACAGATCCGGAATGTCATCCAGCTTCATTTTCCGTCGACGAGAAGGATTCGCTATATAAAACAACAAAAAATCAGACTAAATCATCAGTAAAGCAATGACCAGACTACGAAGGAGAATTTACCGACATATACCTCTAAGAGCTCTCTTGATTTTCAAATCAAGCTTGTCCTGATAAGCTTCAGGCCACCAAGCTTTCCCAGCCGCGCTTAACTGCTTCACGTGAGCAAAAGTAAATCCTGGTGTGGTGATAAGGAAGCCCGGTACGTCACGATCTGAAAACAAAAAGGAAAAATATAACTTAGGCAAAACAAAGCAATAGATAGAAATCAGAAATCAATGTCTACCGATGGGAGTCCTCCACTGAGTTCGGTAACTCCCGTTTGGACGCTAAACGGAAGTTTCGTCAATCTTCACATAAAAATATCGAGCATTCCAGTTGTTGACCTTGCTCGGCTTGTTCCCGGTAACAAGGTCGTATTCCGGCTTTGCATTAGCCGATAAAAACCAAGGCCTAGCCTTCGACAAATTCACCCGGAATAGCCTCTCGAAGATCTTGGCCGTAACAGGGATGTCGCACTCCTCCCCAAGAGTAAGGAGACCCAAAATGTTTATTACCGTAGCCGGCATGAGCTGAGAGAGCGCGACATGTCGCCTCTTGCAGTACTTATAAAAGAGCTCCGGGATAGGAAACTGGAGACCGCAGCTTCTGAAAGACTCCTCATAAACACATAAATAGCCTTCAGGTGCGTCCCACGGACGATCGGCCACCTTCGGAATCTTGAAAAGAAGATCGTTCGGAGAATTGCACCTTTCCAGGGTAACCTGGACCGTCTCCGCCTTAGAACGAGACGGACCGATGCTCGCAGGTCTTTCAACTACTCGTCTAGTAGCCGACATGGGAACATCATCTCCCACATTTTGACGAACATCTGGCGAGACAGCACGATCGTCTGGACGAGCTGCATCATCGCCCTCAGCGAGCCGAGCTGCAAAATCTTGATCTACGCGTACTTGATCAATTGATTCGGCAACTTCCTCTCCAGGCTCATCCTCATCAATAAGATGAGGGACTTCAATAACAACCCTCGGATTGCTCGGCCCGGCAGCAGCACGTTGAGAGTTACGCCTAATCAGCTCCTGCCGAACATCACTCAGACCGTCCGAACTAGAATTGGAGTTCGGTCATTAACAGAGGAAGAAGAAGTTCTTGAATTCATTTCGATTGAAAAGAAGGAATTAACGAAGAACAGGATGAATAACTTGAAAATCTTCAAGCAAACCGGAGAAATCACGGCGGAAGAGACGATCGGAGAACGGAAAAAGAAATAAAATCTAGAGAGAAGGGAGAGCGCTAGAGAGGGAAAATCGTTTACCTTTTGAAAGCAAGGAAAAAGTGAGAAACGGAAGGAAGTTCGAGCGATATTTATAAGGAAAAAAGCAATGATGACGACTCCTCGAAACCCGTAACTGAAGGAGACGAATCGACACGCGGCTCCTCGAATTATGAGACCGAAGAAGACGAATCGACACCCTCTTCCAAAAAAATAGAAAAAAACCCGCTGAACTCGAAAGTTCGAAACTAAATGTGACGATTCCGGACTCGAAAGATGCTCCAACAGATTGTCCAAACGTGAATCGTCAGACGGGTCATACCGATCTCAATTTAAACCGAGCTAAAGAATTCTCCAACGATATCCGCCGAACTCGAAAACTCCTTCGCCGAACTGAAGGGGGGACCAATTGTTAGAGGAGGATTTAGCACCCTCCAGTTTAACTCGGTTCGAACCAAGACCGGTATTTGTTTACAACGATTCGGAAGAAGGGAAGATGGGCTTCGGTTTAAAGGGCCGAGTTCTACAAAGCCCAAAAGGCAAAGTCCGATCACTTCCACTACCGGACTCTACGGCCCAACAACGGCCCAGCCCGGAGTAACAAGATAAGCCGACTTCCGAGATAAACAGAGGTTTTCCTTATCTCTGAAGGGATCCGGAATATTTCCTTTCCTAATCGAACCTGGAAAAGGAAATATTCTCTTGAACAACCGACTCGAAATCCTATAAATAAGGAGGAGACAAACTCGAAGAATCCAGAGACAATAATCTAAGAGAGATAAGAACAGAGAGAAAGCTTCAGCAAGCACCGACCTCAAGTTCTTTAGTCTCCTTAGTCCTTTTTCATCGAAACTCTGTTGTAACGCCGAATTCAATCAATAAAACGAGTTTCCGATCGAAGTTCTCTGTTTCTCTCCTTGTGTGATTTACGAATCAATATACGGCAGGAAGGTGATGATTGCTCAAAGGTGGCAAGATCATATCGCCAATAAACCTATCAGCTAAAAAACTAAGCTTCACCGAGGATGACGCCGCAGGCGTAGACCAACCACACAACGATTCTCTCGGATCAAACTCAGAATCGGTGATTGAGAAATCTCACGAATATTAGTAGACACCGGTAGCTCGGTGGACCTAATATTCAAAGAGACCTTGGATAAGATGGAACTTACCGACCATCATCTCAAACCATCCGTCAAACCACTCACAGGATTCAGTGGAGATACGACCATGATAATCGGGATGATCAGACTTCCTGTGTATGTCGGGAAAACAACAAAGCTTGTCAAATTTGTCGTCGTTGATAAACCGACCATCTATAACGCGATACTGGGAACACCGTGGATACACGCGATGAAGGCTGTCCCATCCACCTACCATCAGTGTATCAAATTCCCCACTCCGCACGGAGTCAAAATGATCCGAGGAAACCAAGAAATGTCCCGAACGTGCTTTATCACCGAACACAAGTTGCGAAATTCGGCTTCAAAACGACCTGAAACATGTTTGATGATCGAACCTAGGATCCGCGCCAAACTTCCACCTCAAGATAACCCAAAGCGTGAGACCATCCTTCAAGTCAACATACACGAAAGCAACCCAGAGCGATGCGTTCGCATCGGAGCCGAACTCAAAGATGACATTAAATTCGAACTGATCCGCCTCCTACGCCGAAACACATCAACCTTCGCGTGGTCGATAAGCGATATGGTTGGAATAGACCCAGCAATAGCTCTCCACGTGCTGAACGCCGATCCGACTTTCAAAATGATCAGACAAAAGCGACGAAAGCTAGGTCCGAAAAAAGCTAGGGCCGTCGACGACGAGGTTAAACGACTATCGGCGGCGGGGTCTATCACCGAAGTAAAATATCCCAAATGGCTGGTATTTCCGGTAGTCGTCAAAAAGAAGAGTGGGAAGTGGAGGAGCTGCGTCGATTTCACCGATCTCAACAATGCCTGTCCAAAAGACAGCTTCCCTCTACCACACATAGATCGCTTGGTAGAGGTGACCGCCGGCAATGAGCTACTATCCTTCATGGATGCTTTCTCTGGCTATAATCAGATAATGATGCATCTTGACGACCGAGAAAAAACGGCATTCATAACTGACTACGGCACCTACTATTGCAAAGTCATGCCCTTCGGCCTGAAGAACGCAGGAGCAACCTACCATCGACTGGTCAATCATATGCTCGTCAAATCACTCACCACATCGGCCATCTCCAAACCTGTTTCAACACCCTGAATCAATACCGAATGAAGCTGAATCTGTCAAAGTGCACATTCGGCGTAACTTCATGCGAGTTTCTGGGATACATCGTCACCCAAAGGGGAATCGAAACCGACCTCAAACAGATAACGGCAATAATCGATCTACCATCACCACAAAACACGCGGGAGGTACAACGATTAACAGGCCGAATTGCTGCCCTAAATCGATTCTTCTCCAAATCCACCGACAGATGCATGCCGTTCTACCAACTACTCCGAGGGAATAACCGATTCGAATGGGACGACAAGTGCGAGGAAGCCTTCCAACAGCTGAAAATCTACCTAACGACGCCACCGATCTTGGCAAAACCAGAAGAAGGCAAAACGTTATATCTCTACATATCAATTTCAAGCTCGGCGATAAGCGGCGTGCTAGTGAAGGAGGATCGAGGAGAACATAAGTCGATCTTCTACATCAGCAAGACGCTAGACGACACAGAATCGCGATACCCGACCCTGCTTTCAATCCCATTCCATCATCGTCCCAACCGACTTACCACTTAGGACTATCCTCCACAGCCCGAGCCATTCTGGACGAATGGCAAAATGGGCAGTCGAGCTAAGCGAGTACGATATAGAGTACCGAAACCGGACCAGCGCCAAATCACAGGTCTTGGCCGACTTCATTATCGAGCTTCCCCCCCCCAAGCTGGCCAGCGACAATCTCCCAGCAGAAGAAGGATGGCTGCTTTACGTTGACGGATCGTCGTCACAGCGCGGATCGGGAGTGGGAATCAAGCTACAATCTCCCACGGAAGAAATCCTAGAGCAGTCCTTCCGCCTAAATTTTCAAGCCTCAAACAATGAGGCGGAGTACGAAGCATTGATCGCCGGCCTAAAACTGGCCAGAGGAATCGGGGTGAAGAGAATAGAGGTATTCTGCGACTCGCAACTCGTGACAAGTCAGTATAGTGGTGACTATGAGACCAAAAACGAAAAAATGGAAGCCTACCTCCAGGTCATCAAAAAACTCGCAGAGGAGTTCAACACCTTTACCCTCACCAAAATTCCGAGGAGTGATAACGCATCGGCAGACGCACTGGCCGCACTCGCATCGCCTCGGAAACACATCGCTGCCGTATAATACCAGTAAAAAGCAACGACACGCCAAGCATCAACCTGCCCAAAGGAGTATGCACCATCAATGATCTCCAAAACAACCAGGGGAACGGCAACGAATCAACCGACCAGGTAGAAGTAGAGGACGAACCCGCCCTAGAGGACGACACAGGCAACGCAGCCGACCCCGTAGACTGGAGAACTGAAATCCTACTCTACATCGGCAACAGAAACGTCCCATCCGCCCGATGGGCATCTCGGCGCCTCAAAGCTAAAAGTGCCCACTACACCCAAGTCGATGGTAATCTCTTCCGCGTTAATACCTACGACGCCCTATGATATATCATGGTTTTTACCCCTTTTTAGCCATTATATAGGTCCTTTTTATAGAGTCTTTATAGTGTTTTCGTAGTCTTTTAGAGTCTTTTCATGTTTTAGGTACGTTTGGAGCATTATTGGAAATATTGAAGCATTTTGGAGTTTTTTGGAGCCAAGCAGAGATCCTGTAGCTGAGACACCGATTTGATGCCTGAGTATCGATCAATACACTTATGGTATCGATCGATACCCATTGAAGAAACAGAAGGATCGAAACTTTTCTGAAGATTTGAGAAACTGTAAATTACCCCATAAGACTTTATTATTTACAAGAAACCCCAAAACGTGTTTTAGGTTATTTATTTATGTTTTTCAGCCACTTTGGCTATTACGCTTCAGACAAGCTTTATTCTACTTTGGTTTTGTGAGAGAGCTTTTGAGGGAGACAAGTCTGAAACTCTGTTCGTCCGAGAGAAGATTTCGAACCCTTGTTTTACTCTCTTCTTTATTATTTATTCAAGGATTGATATGCTCAAATTAATACCCTAAAAGTACTAAAGCAGTAGTTGTAGTAAAGTAGGGGTCAAACACAAGGACTCATGAAAACACACAATAAATTATATAGATGAGAATTAAGCTAAGTGATCAATAATATTGAAAGCAAAAACGTAAATTAAAACGGTTATAAATTCGATTGGAGAAATATAAGTTCAGGGTATTTCTCAGGGAATCAATGAATGCAGATAAACTAACTAACAGGATTCAGATTTAGCACGGTTCTTGAACTCAAATCACTAAGGTATAATTAACCAACTCTCGTTGCGAAAACTATCTAAGTCTAAATCCTAGAATTCCAAATCTCTTTGCGAATCCTAAAGTCTAAACCAGCTTTTAGTTCAAGTTTGATTTGTTCACAAAACAACTAAACCAAATCTCTTTGCGAATAGTTATTTTGCTCATCCTAGGTTCTATCAAGTAATTAATCGCACTCTCGTGCCTAATCAATTATCCTAAGATCTAAGTTCTAGGTGATCAATCTAGAATTAGCTATGAGAACAACCTATGACGAAGAACTAATTCAGATAGTGAATCCTAATAACTAATCAACCTAGCATTCAGAGAAACCCCTTATGAGAACCCTGAACGTAACAAGAGATCTACTCAGACATGGAAATTGAAGCAATAAACATGTTTGAATAAATCATCAAATAAAATAGAAAGAGTAACAAGAGGGTTCGAAATCTTCTCTCGGGCGAACAGAGTTTCAGACTTGTCTCCCTTCAGAAGCTCTCTCACAAAACCAAAGTAAAATAAAGCATAGCCATGAAAGTGGCTGTAAAATCCTATTAAATAACCTAAATCACGTTTTGGGGCTTCTTGTAAATAATAAAGTCTTATGGGCAATTCTGCAATTATTCAACTCTTCATTAAGTCGCGAGTCGTGTCTTGATGCAGTGAGTATCGACCGATACTAGGCAGTGTCGATCGACACTGATGCTTCAAATCGGGTACTCAGCTACACGAACTTCTGCTTTGCTCCAAAATACTCCAGAAAGCTCCAATATTTCCAATTATGCTCCAAACGTGCTAAAACCTGTAAAAGACTCTAAACCACTACAAAATAGTAGAAAGACTCTATAAAATAGACTTATATAATGGCTTAAAAGGGGTAAAAACCATGTATATATCAACTCCCCCAGACTTAGCATTTGCTTGCCCTCAAGCAAATAGAAGACTAAACCAAAGAAAGGGGTTTGAAAACATAGAGACTCACCTGTTCGTTATACATTACAATGACCATTTTCCTTAGTGCTCCACATATCACATAACCAGATTCAAATCTAACCACTATGTACTTCTCCGTAGACATTCGTAGCTTCCTAGACTACACACATTATCTCACAGCATTACTCAATAAAGCCCTCATCGCCAGTTTCATCGCTATGATTAATACCAAGAACCTTCTAGATTATTTCCCATACAATATCATGACAAAGAACTATCCAATTTCACACTTTCTGGTATTGTTTTCTCTCCCCCAGACTTATTTCTTATTATATTCTCGCATATGCTTATTAAAGTTCGAGACGCGAGTATTGATGGTGTTTGCCACCGAATCCCAGATTCTTCCCTTAAAAAGCAATCAAAGGTGTAGACGAATAATGGTATCACATAAATTTTTTCTAACCTCGCTTCCACCTTTGTGTGATCATTCCCTTTGAAGTAGAATAATGGGATCGCTGGAAATTTTCTTAACCCTCTACTCAGAAGAAAATCATTTCATCTTTTAATGCATCTTATTTATTAACTTGTAACAGGGAGAGAAATACCATTACTTTTAAACACGTGGGTTCCTTTGTCAGATACGAATGAGGAATCAAGTTCTATGAATATTAACCACATCGATGAAGTGCAAAAACTTGGCTCAGGATTTAAAGAACTCTGCAGGAAACATGGGTGTCTTCTAGTTAACTGGTCAGCCTTTAGATTTTTCATTAGTCGATCTGTAACTGATTCTGTAACAATGGTCACTTATAAGCAAGGTTAGATCAATAAATTCAAGAAAAAGATCACAGTCTCCAACAGATTTTGACTCAATAAAACAACGAATGACTCAAAAACGACTGACTCTAAGAAAAACAAAAACAATGTCAGCGACTACCTCCCCCAGACTTGAACAACACTGTCCCCAGTGTTACCTAGCCTTGAGTTGGTGAAGGAAATCAAAAGAACAGAATATAATTGTGAAAAACAAGAAGTTATCGTACTGGAACATGGAGTATCGACTGACACACGGCCTGGTATCGATCGATACTGGGCTTAAGTCGACACGATGAACCCTTCTCATTCGCGTAGGGTATCGACCGATACCAATACGGTATCGATCGATACTCCGGCGATTTCGTGTTTGCTTCTTGTTTATCCAGTGGGTTGCCTCCCACCAAGCGCTCGTTTAACGTCAGTAGCTTGACTGTGCCGCCGTTCAGGCAGTGGGTGCATCCTCCAGAGGCATTATGTGTCCTTCTGTAATCTCGGCTATCGCCCAATAGTGTTTCACCCTTTGTACATTGATAGTGAACTCTTAGCCTGAAGGATTTGCAGGACAATCGCACCATGTGGTCTAACTTCCTTGACTGTGAAAGGACCTAACCAACGAGAACGCAATTTACCAGGAAACAAATGCAAACGAGAGTTATACAGAAGTACCTGATCATTTGGTTCAAAGTTTCTGGAGATGATATTCTTGTCATGGTATGCCTTAGTCCTCTCCTTGTACATCTTCGAGTTCTCATAGGCAAGATGCCTAATCTCATTGAGCTCATTCAGCTTGATCAATCGCTTCTCAGCGGCAGACTTGATGTCGAAATTCATCAACTGTGTAGCCCATGCTGCCTTGTTCTCGATTTCCACTGGAAGATGGCATGCTTTTCCATACAGCAAGTGAAACTGTGTAGTCCCAAGTGGTATCTTGAAAGCAGTCCTGTAAGCCCAAAGTGCGTCATCCAGCTTCACAGACCAATCCTTCCTGGTAACATTCACTGTCTTCTCTAGAATCTCTTTGATCTGCATGTTGGAAACCTCAACTTGTCCACTGGTCTGAGGGTAATAAGGAGTAGCAACACGATGGTTCACACCATACTTCTTCAGCAACCTCTCGAAAATCTTGTTGATAAAGTGAGAGCCACCATCACTTCTCACAATTCGAGATACTCCAAATCGAGGGAAAATGATTGTCTTAAACAGCTTAATGACCACCGAAGAATCATTGGTTCTGCTGCAATGGCTTCAACCCACTTAGACACATAATCCACAGCAACCAAGATGTATTTGTGTGCATATGACGAAGGAAAGTGACACATAAAAACAATGCCCCAACAATCGAAAATCTCAACCTCAAGGATGAAATTATGTGGCATCTTATGTCACTTACTGATCTTCCCTCTCCTCTGATAGGCATCACATTGCGAAATGAAAGCATGAGCATCCTTAAACATAGTAGGCAACCAGAAGCCTGCTTGAAGAACCTTGGACACTGTCTTGAAAGCGGCAAAGTGTCCAGCATAGTCGGATCCATGGCAATGAAACAACACATTAGGTGCCTCTGATTCAGCAATGCATTGCCTGTAAATGCCATCAGAACAGTGCATGTACAGGTAAGGTTCATCCCAAAAGAATCGCCTTATGTCACGCATGAACTTCTTCTTGTTATATTTCTTGAGGTGCTTTGGTTCTGCATCTGCAGCGAGGTAGTTGGCAATATCAGCATACCATGGTTGATCAGAATCGGTTGCAGCCACTAGATACTCCTCTGATACACCAAGGTGTTCAACAGTCAAAACCGGTTCGGAAATCATCGGGTATCGACCGACACCATAGGAGCATGGATCGATACCGAGACATGAAATTCGTGGGAATTGCTGAGTTTCTGCGAAACCCATCTGAAACTCGGTTTCAATGAAGTAAATGGATTCCTCTGGTAAATGATCATCAATAGGGACGTCTGCATCGATCCAAATCCTCGAGAGATGGTCAGCGACCCCGTTCTCTACTCCTTTCTTGTCCTTAACCTCGATGTCGAAACCTTGTAGCAAAAGAACCCAACGACAAAGGCGAGGCATGAGATCCTTGTTCTGCATCAGATATTTGAGAGAAGCATGATCAGTATGAACAATCACTTTGCTCCCAATCAAGTAGGATCGAAATTTCTCAAAGGAGAAAACAACTGCAAGTAGTTCCTTCTCTGTGGTGTTGTAGTTCCTCTGAGAATCATCCAGAGTCCTGTTGGCATAGTAGATGATGTGCAGCTTCTTGTCCTTTCGCTGACCAACAGATCCAACAGCAAAATCACTAGCGTCGCACATGATCTTAAAAGGCAAAGTCCAATCAGGAGGTTGCACAATAGGAGCACTCACCAAAACTTTTTTAATCTTCTCAATGGCTGCAAGACATTCAGGTGTAAAATCGAATTTGATCTCCTTGCATAATAAAGCAGTGAGTGGGTGTGCTATCTTGGAGAAATCCTTGATAAACCTCTTGTAAAACCCAGCATGACCAAGGAAACTTCGAACATCCTTCACAGAATTTGGTGGTTGGAGGCTCGTCATAACCTGAATTTTGGCTTTGTCAACTTCGATCCCAGCCTCAGAAACCTTGTGCCCAAGCACGATGCCATCCTGAACCATAAAGTGACATTTTTCCCAATTAAGGACCAAGTGTTTCTCTTCACACCTCTGTAGCACCTTGCACAAGTTAGCCAAACAGTCTTTGAACGATGATCCATACACTGAAAAATCATCCATGAACACCTCCATAAAATCCTCAATCATGTCTATGAAGATAGACATCATGCATCTCTGAAAAGTGGCTGGAGCGTTACACAATTCAAATGGCATTCTCATGTATGCGAATGTGCCATATGGACATATAAAAGGTGTCTTCCCTTGGTCATCTGGATGTATCGGAATCTGGAAGAAACCTGAATACCCATCGAGAAAATAGTAGTAGGGATGACTAGCCAACCTCGCCAACATCTGGTCAATGAATGGCAATGGGAAATGATCCTTCCGTGTAGCCGCATTCAACTTCCTGTAGTCAATGCATATTCGATGTCCAGTGATAGTTCTAGTAGGAATCATCTAATCCTTTTCATTTTTCACCACAGTTATCCCTCCTTTCTTAGGAACAACGTGCACTGAACTGACCCAAGAGCTATCCGAAATAGTATAGATAACGCCAGCTTTCAAAAGCTTCATCACTTCCTTTTTGATCACTTCCATCAGATTCGGATTCAGCCTTCTCTTATGCTCAATTGAGGTCTTTGACTCGTCCTCAAGATGAATCCTATTCAAGCACAAGTTTGGTGATATACCTGAAATGTCATCAAGAGAATAGCCAAGAGCTTTGCGATATTTGCGCAGCTTGCTCAGCAGTAAGGCAATCTCTGTGTTGTTCAAAGAAGCATTAACAATTACTGGGTATGTAGAATTAGGACCAAGAAAACTATACCTCAGATTTGGTGGGAGTGGCTTTAGTTCCACCTTGGGAGCATTCTTTGCACTCCAATCTCCAAGCCCAGCAGCTTGCTTAGAACTTTCGGCCAACTCTCCTTCTAGTCGCAGGGTATCGACCGATACTAGGGGGTATCGATCGATACAGGCGATGCTGAATCGAGCATCTTCGAGTATCCAGTAGTATCTTCACACGAATGGACCTCTGAAGTGGCTGAACAGACCAATGCTCTCTCTAGTGGATCATCGAGATGCATCTCAAGGAAGTACTCTTCAGCTATGTCACTGAAAGTGTCTACAAAGAAAGTCTGCCCATCGATGGTTGGTCTCTTCATCATCTTATCCATATTGAAATTCATGACCAAATCACAGATGTTGAGAGCGATCTTCCCATTCCTGCAATCAATCAAAGCACCAGCTGTTGCAAAGAATGGTCTGTCTAGGATAAGAGGATCCTTAGGCTCAGCATCATACTCCAGAACGATGAAATCAGTTGGGATCAAGCAATTCCCAATCTTAATAGGAACATCCTCGAGTAAACCCTCTGGAAGTCTAACTGAGCGATCAACAAGTATCAGGGAGATTCTTGTGGCTGTGAAGTCTGTCATCCCCATCCTTTTAGCAAACGAGTATGGCATGAGGTTGACACTCGAGCCAAGGTCACAAAGAGAACGCTCAAATCTGTCTGTGAATATCGTACAATCCAACACAAAACTCCCTGGGTCTGGCAGCTTCTTTGGGATCATGTTGGTCAGGATTGCACTGCACTCATGAGTAATCATCAAGCATCCTTCTTCAAGGTTCACGTTTCTAGACATCATCCTCTTAAAATATCTCCTGAAGGCTGGAGAAGTCTTGATGGCATCGATAAAAGGAAGTTCAACGATCAACTTATCCATAATTGCCTTGCATCTAGAGTCTTCTACCTCCTTCTTAGTCTTCCCAGAAGCCATGGGATAAGGTATCCTCGGTGTGTAAACTCTTTCTGCAACTACATTAGGCACTTCCTTCGAAATCTTAGGAGTTGATTCGACTGCAGGATCAGTATCGACCGACACTGAAGTGGTATCGATCGATACACGCGGTTTGGATTTGTCCCGTGAAAGTATTTTGATAGGTGTCGATCGATGATGTCTAGTGTCGATCGATACTGGAGCGATTTCGGTATCCTAATCGTCAAAATCGACGAAAATATCTGCAGTTTGGCCAATTTTTGCTCCTGGAGTGACCTCTTTTCCACTCCTCAAGGTGATTGCATTGATGTGAGCCATTGGGTTCTCTAATTTCCCTGGAAGAAAACCTTCTTACCTTTTCACAGCCTCTGAAGTCTGAGCTATCTGAAGTTCCAGCTTCTTCTGCTGAATATTAATAGCGTCGATCCTTCCACTCAGATCATTGTATAGGACATCAATCTTCCCATTGAAATCCACAGTGAGCTTCTGCTGTCCTTGAAGAAGCTGTTCAAACATAGACTCCATCTTGCTATCTGGGAGCTTAGCAGGTATGGGCTAATAAGATGAGTTTCCATAGCTCCTGGTATACCCACTGTTCTGAGATGGTTTCTGGCCAACCTGATTCGAACCTCCTTGCTGAAAATTGTTGTTGAAGTTTCAGTTGTTGTTGAATTGATTCCTCTGACCTTTAAAGCCAGAACCACCAATGTAGTTAACATCCTCTACTTCATCCTCGTTGAATACCTCAACATCTTCAGCAAAGTGAACGGCCTTCGTTGTCTTGCCTATCAGAAGACTGTGCATAGAATCTAACTTGGCTTGAACATCAGTAATCTATGAACCATCCATGCTATCAGCTAGCTTCTTCCGCTCAAAATCAGCATTCTTAGTGCTACTGCTAGACGCCTCAATCAGTACATAGGCATCATCAGGATACCTGGTGTTGACGTTTCCATTGCTTGAAGCATCCAAAGCCATCTGATACCTCCAATCAATTCCTCTGAAGAAGAACCCCATCAGCTGAACATCAGAGTATATGTGATGTGGACAGTCTCTCTGGTATGATCTGAATCTCGTCCAAGCAGGCTTGAACGCCTCAGTGGGTCCTTGAGAAAATTGGGAGATTTTGTTCCTCATATCCTCGGATCGTGCATCATCATAGAAGTTGTTCAGGAAAGCAGTCTTAGTCTCTTCCCAAGTAGTCAGCGATCCAGGAGGTAACTGCTTCAGCCAGTAAGTCGCATCTCCACCTAAAGAGTATGGAAAGAGCTTGCAGAAGAGGTAGTTGTATGACATTCCATTGCTCTTGATGCTAGTGACCAAATCCTCGAACCTCTCGATATGGTCCATGGGATGTTCAATTGAAAGACCATGAAAAGGGTGCTTACCCACAAGAGTGTAGTATGCAGGTTTCGGCTCAAAGTCATTCCTCTGAAAAGCAGGAGGACGAATCGCTGATCGATTGGCGTAAAACTGATCAAGTCTGTTGTACTCACCAATCGTTCTACCATGATTAACCACAACGTTCCCAGCATTCGCATTCCCAGCGACAACAGCAGCAGGTGGAATGATGTTCCCCTCTCCATCCAGACGTTATCCTCTCTCATTGCACAACTGACCCTCTTGGTCTCTATAATCACCAGCATCATCTTGAACCAAAACCACTGGGTTGTTCATCTCTGCTGGTTTCTTTGCTTTTCTGTTTGTGCGTTCCAAAATTGCTAGCTGCTCCAATGACAGTTCAACTAGCTGAGTGTTCTTGCTCCTTCTGGTTTCACGAATAGGCATACACCTGAAAACAAAAGTCAAGAACGTAAGTACACGATAACACGATGAGTATCGACCGACACTGGGCGGTGTCGATCGATATCAAGAAAAAGAAATCGACGAGTATCGACCGGCATTAGAGAGTATCGATCGATACCGATAAACTTAGTCGAAATTCTCAGACTAAAATCTAATGGCGAATTGAGTCCCCGGCAACGGCGCCAAAGTTGATATGCTCAAATTAATACCCTAAAAGTACTAAAGCAGTAGTTGTAGTAAAGTAGGGCTCAAACACAATGACTCACAGAAACACACAATAAATTATATAGATGAGAATTAAGCTAAGTGATCAATGATATTGAAAGCAAAAACATAAATTAAAACGGTTATAAATTCGATTGGAGAAAGATAAGTTCAGGGTATTTCTCAGGGAATCAATGAATGCAGATAAACTAACTAACAAGATTCAGATTTAGCACGGTTCTTGAACTCAAATCACTAAGGTATAATTAACCAACTCTCGTTGCGAAAACTATCTAAGTCTAAATCCTAGAATTCCAAAGCTCTTTGCGAATCCTAAAGTCTAAACCAGCTTTTAGTTCAAGTTTGATTTGTTCACAAAACAACTAAACCAAATCTCTTTGCGAATAGTTATTTTGCTCATCCTAGGTTCTATCAGGTAATTAATCGCACTCTCGTGCCTAATAAATTATCCTAAGATCTAAGTTCTTGGTGATCAATCTAGAATTAGCTATGAGAACAACCTACGACAAAGAACTAATTCAAATAGTGAATCCTAATAACTAATCAACCTAGCATTCAGATAAAACCCTTATGAGAACCCTGAACCTAACAAGAGATCTACTCAGACATGGAAATTGAAGCAATAAACATGTTTGAATAAATCATCAAATAAAATAGAAAGAGTAGCCATGAAAGTGTTTCAGACTTGTCTCCCTTCAAAAGCTCTCTCACAAAACCAAAATAAAATAAAGCATAGCCATGAAAGTGCATGTACAATCCTATTAAATAACCTAAATCACGTTTTGGGGCTTCTTGTAAATAATAAAGTCTTCTGGGTAATTCTGCAATTTTTCAACTCTTCATTAATTCGCGAGTCGTGTCTTGCTGCAGTGAGTATCGATCGTCACTGATGCTTCAAATCGGGTACTTAGCTACACGAACTTCTGCTTTGCTCCAAAATGCTCCAGAAAGCTCTAATATTTCCAATTATGCTCCAAACGTGCTAAAACCTGTAAAAGACTCTAAACCACTACAAAATAGTAGAAATACTCTATAAAGCGGACTTATATCATGGCTTAAAAGGGGTAAAACCATGATATATCAAGGATTTATTCAGTAATGTTTATTGTTTCAATCTCCATGTCTGAGTAGATCTCCTATTAGGTTTAGGGTTCTCATAAGAGATTTCTTTAAATGCTAGGTTGATTAGTTGTTTAGGGTTCATAATCTGAATTAGTTCTTCGCTTTAGGTTTTTCTCAAAGCTAATTCTGGATTGATCACCTAGAACTTAGATCTTAGGTTAATCAATTAGGCACGATAGTGCAATTGGGAAACCTGATAGAATTTAGGTTGAGCAAAATAACTATTCGCAAAGAGATTTGGTTTAGTTGTTTTGTGAACAAATCAAACTTGAACTAAAAGCTGGTTTAGACTTTAGGATTCGCAAAGAGATTTGGAATTCTAGGATTTAAACTTAGATAATTCTCGCAACGACAGTTGGTTAATTATACTTCAGTTATTTGAGTTCACGAACCGTGCGTAATCTGAACCATGATTAGTTAGTTTATCTGCATTCATTGATTTCCTAAGAAATACCCTGAACCTATCTTTCCTCCATCGAATTACAACTTGTTTAATTTACGTATTTGCTTTCAATTCCATTGATCACTTAGCTTAATTTTCATATATACAATATATTGTGTGTTTCCTTGAGTCTTTGTGGATTCGATCCCTAAGTATTACAATCGACAAAGCTTTAGTACTTTTAGGGTATTAATTTGAGCTTATCAAATTTGGCGCCGTTGCCGGGGACTCAATTCGCCAATATATTTGAGTTTAAGAATTTCTACTAAGTTCGACTAAATTCGACCAGTATCGATCGACACCCTAGTGGTATCGGTCGATACCTGTCGTGAATTTTTGTGTTTCTTACGTTCTTGACTTTTGTGTTTCAGGTGCAGGACTAATCGTGAAACCAGGAGGAAAAAGAGCACTCTGCTAGTTAAGCTGTCAAACGAGTGGCTATCACTTTTGAAACGCGCAAACAGAAAAGCAAAGAAGCCAGCAGAGATGAACAACAATCCAGTGGTTTTGGTTCAAGATGGAGTTGGTGCTTACAGAGACCAAGAGGGTCAATTGTGCAATGAGAGAGGGCAACGATTGGATGGAGAGGGGAACATCATTCCACCTACTCCTGTTGTCGAGGGGATTATCGCTGGGAATGTCCTTGGGAATGCTAATGCAGGGAATGATGTGGTTGATCGTGGGAGGACACTTGGTGAACACAACAGACCTGATCAGTTCTATGACTTTGAGCTGAAACATGCGTACTACGCTCTTGTGAGTCAGCATCCTTTCCATGGTCTATCTCAATAACACCCTATGGATCATATCGAGAGGTTCGAGGATTTGGTCACTGGTATGAAGTACAATGGAGTGCCCAATGAGTTTCTTTTCTGCAACCTTTTCCCATACTCTCTTAGTGGTGATGCAGCTTATTGGCTGAAGAAGTTGTCTCCTGGTTCGCTAACTACATGGGACGAGACGAAGAATGCGTTCCTGAATAATTTCTATGATGATGCGAGATTCGAAGAGCTCAGGAACAAGATTTCTCAGTTTTCTCAAGGTCCGACAGAGGCACTCAAGGCTGATTAGATTCGTTTCAGGTCGTATCAGAGAGATTGTCCGCACCATGGGTTCACTCAGGTTCTGCTGCTGGGTACTTTCTACAGAGGGATCGATTGGAGGTACCAGATGGCTTTAGATTCTGCGAGTAATGGAAATTTCAACACCAGGTATCTAGATGATGCGGTTGTGCTGATTGAGAACTTGGCGTCTAGAAATAGCACCAAAAATGCTGATTTTGAACGACAGAAGCAGGATGGAGGAGTTTATGGGTCGCAGATTGCTGATGTTCAGGCTAATTTAGATTCAGTGCACAACCTCTTGCTGGAAAAATCGATGAAGGCAGTTCATTTTGCTGAGGAAGTCGAGAATATCAATGAGGATGAAGTAGAGGATGTTAACTACATTGGTGGTTCTGTTTTTCAAGGTCAGAGGAATCAATACAACAACAACCGAAACTTCAACAACAATTTTCAGCAAGGAGGATTCAAATCTGAAGCTAATCCAAGTGGTTTTGGGTCGAATCAGTTTAGCCAGAAACCTTTCCAGAACAGTGGTTATACCAGGAACTATGGGAATTCATCTTATCAGCCTATACCTGCTAAAACCCCAGAGAGCAAGATTGAATCTATGCTTGAACAGATGGTTCATGGACAGCAGCATATAACAGTGGATTTCAATGGGAAGATGGATGCTATGTACAAAGATCTGAGTGGAAAGATCGAAGCTCTTGGTATTCATCAGAAGAAGCTGGAAACTCAGGTAGCTCAGACATCAGAGGTTGTGAAAAGGCAAGAAGGTTTTCTTCCAAGGAAAGGAGAAAACCCAAGGGCACACATCAATGCAATCACCTTGAGGAATGGAAAATAGGTCAATACTGGAGGGAAAGTTGGCCAAACTGCAGGCAATTTCGTCGATCTTGGCGATGAGGATTCTAAAATTCCCAAGGTATCGATCGACACTAGCCAGCATTGATCGACACCAGTCCCGATATTGAAACGGGGCAATTCTAAAACCCGTGTATCGATCGATACCCCTATGGTATCGGTCGATACCGACCCTGCAGTCGATATGACACCTGAAGTTTTGAAGAAAGTACCTGATGTGGTGGCAGAACGAGTTTACATACCAAGGATACCTTATCCCAGGGCTATTGGGAAGACTAAGAAGGAGGTAGAAGACTCTAGATGCAAGGAAATTTTGAACAAGCTGGTTGTTGAACTTCCTTTCATCGATGCTATCAAGACTTCTCCAGCTTTCAGGAGATATGTCAAGAGGATGGTGTCTAGTAATGTGAACCTTGAGGAAGGGTGTTTGATGATTACTCATGAGTGCAGTGCAGTCCTGACCAATAAGGTCCCAAAGGACTACCAGATCCAGGGTGTTTTGTGTTGGATTGTACGATATTCACAGACAGATTTGAGCGTTCTCTTTGTGACATTGGCTCAAGTGTCAACCTCATGCCATACTTAGTTGCTAAAAGGATGGGGATGACAGACTTCACAACCACAAGGATCTCCCTGGTACTTGCTGATCACTCAGTTAGACTTCCAGAAGGGTTGCTCGAATACGTCCCGATTAATATTGGGAATTGCTTGATCCCAACTGATTTCATTGTCCTGGAGTATGATGCAGAGCCCAGAGATCCTCTTATCCTGGGAAGGCCATTCCTAGCAACAGCTGGTGCTTTGATTGATTGCAGGAACGGGAAGATCGCTCTTAACATAGGTGATTTGGTCATGACTTTTAACATGGAGAGATGATGAAGAGACCGACCATCGATGGACATACTATCTTTGTAGATACCTTCAGTGACATAGCTGAAGAGTACTTCCTGGAGATGCATCATGAGGATCCATTGGAGAGAGCATTGGTCTGTTTAGCTGAGTCAAAGGTTTATTTGAGTGATGCTGCTACTGGATACTCAAAGATGCTCGATACAGCACAACCAGTATCGATCGATACTCCCCTAGTATCGGTCAATACCCTGCAGCCAGAAAAGGAGTTGGCCGAAAGTTCTACGCGAGCTGTTGGGCTTGGAGATTGGAGCGAGGAGAAAGCTCCTAAGGTGGAACTCAAGCCACTTCCAGCAAATCTGAGGTATGTTTTTCTTGGTCCTAATTCTACATACCCAGTGATTATTAATGCTTCTTTGGACAATGCAGAGATTGCCTTACTGCTGAGCAAGCTGCGCAAGTATCGCAAAACTCTTGGCTATTCTCTTGATGACATTTCAGTATATCACCGGACCTGTGCATGCATAGGATTCGTCTTTAGGACGAGTCAAAGGGTTCAATTTAGCATCAGAGGAGGCTGAATCCTAACCTGAAGGAAGTGGTAAAAAAGGAGGTGATGAAGCTCTTGAAAGCAGGAGTTATCTATGCCATCTCGGATAGCTCTTGGGTCAGTCCAGTGCACGTTGTTCCTAAGAAAGGAGGGATAATTGTGGTGAAGAATGAGAAGGATGAGATGATTCCTACTAGGATTATCACATGGGCATCGAATGTGCATTGACTACAAGAAGTTGAATGCAGCCACAAGGAAAGATCATTTCCCATTGCCATTCATTGACCAGATGTTTGAGAGGTTGGCTAGTTATCCCTACTACTGTTTTCTCGATGGGTATTCAGGTTTCTTCCAGATTCCGATACATCCAGATGACCAAGAGAAAACAACTTTTACATGTCCCTATGGCACATTCGCATACAGGAGAATGCATTTTGGATTGTGTAATGCTCCAGCCACTTTTCAGAGATGCATTATGTCTATCTTCACAGACATGATTGAGGATTTTATGGAGCTGTTCATGGATGATTTTTCAGTGTACGGATCATCGTTCAAGGACTGTTTGGATAACTTGTGCAAGGTGCTACAGAGGTGTGAAGAGAAACATTTGGTCCTTAATTGGGAAAAGTATCACTTTATGGTTCAGGATGGCATCGTGCTTGGGCACAAGATTTCTGAAGTTGGGATCGAAGTTGACAAACCCAAGATTCAGGTCATGACAAGCCTCCAACCACCGAATTCTGTGAAAGATATTCGAAACTTCCTTGGTCATGCTGGGTTTTACATAAGATTCATCAAGGACTTCTCCAATCTAGCCCGCCCACTCACCGCCCTATTATGCAAGGAGATCAAATTCGATTTCACACCAGAGTGTCTTGCAGCCTTTGAGGAGATTAAAAAGGCTTTGGTGAGTGTTCCTATTGTACAACCTCCTGATTGGACTTTGCCTTTTGAGATCATGTGCGACGCTAGTGATTTTGCTGTTGGATCAGTTCTATATCAGAAGAAGGATAAGAAGTTGCACGTTATCTACTATGCCAGCAGAACATTGGATGATGCTCAGAGGAATTACAGCACCACAGAGAAGGAATTACTTGCAGTTGTTTTCTCCTTTGAGAAATTTCGATCCTACCTAATTGGGAACAAAGTGATTGTTCATACTGATCATACTGCTCTCAAATATCTAATGCAGAATAAAGATCTCAAGCCTCGCCTTTGTCGTTGGGTTCTTTTGCTACAAGGTTTTGACATCGAGGTTAAGGACAAGAAAGGAATAGAGAACGGGGTCGCTGACCATCTTTCGAGGATTCGGATCGATGCAGACGTGCCTATTGATGATCAACTACCAAAAAAGTCCATTTACTTTATTGAAACTGAGTTTCAAATGGGTTTTGCCGAAACTTTGCAATTCCCACGAATTGCAGGTTTTGGTATCGATCAACACTCCCCTAGTATCGGTCGATACCCTGCGATTTCCGAACCTGTTTTGACTGTTGAACACCTTGGTGCTTCTGAAGAGTATCTAGTCGCTGCAGCTGACTCTGATCAACCATGGTACGCTGACATTGCCAACTACCTCGCTGCAGATGAAGAGCCAAAGCACCTCAAAAAATATGACATGAAGAAGTTTATGCGCGACATAAGGCGATTCTTTTGGGATGACCCTTACCTGTACAAGCACTGTTCTGATGGTATCTACAGGAGATGCATTGCTGAATCAGAGGTACCTAATGTTTTATTTCATTGTCATGGATCTGAGTATGCTGGACACTTTGCTACCTTCAAGACAGTGTCCAAGGTTCTTCAAGAAGGCTTCTGGTGGCCTACTATGTTTAAGGATGCTCATGCCTTCGTTTCGCAGTGCGATGCGTGTCAGAGGAGAGGGAAGATCAGTAAAAAATATGAGATGCCACAGAATTTCATCCTCGAGGTTGAGATTTTTGATTGTTGGGACATCAATTTTATGGGTCCATTTCCTTCGTCATATAAAAACAAGTACATCTTGGTTGATGTGGACTATGTATCTAAGTGGGTATAAGCAATTGCTAGTCCCACCAATGATTCTTCAGTGGTCCTTAAGCTATTTAAGACCATCATTTTCTCTCGATTTGGAGTACCTCGAATTGTGATAAGTGATGGTGGCTCTCACTTTATTAACAAGGTTTTCGAGAGGTTGCTGAAGAAGCATGGTGTGAATCATCGTGTGGCTACTCCTTATCATCCTCAAACTAGTGGGCAAGTTGAGGTTTTCAACAGGCAGATCAAGGAGATTATGGAAAAGACTGTGGGTACTACTAGGAAGGATTTGTCTGCAAGGCTAGATGATGCACTATGGGCTTACAGGACCGCTTTCAAAACACCACTTGGGACTACACCATTTCACTTGCTGTATGGAAAAGCTTGCCATCTTCCAGTAGAAATCGAGCATAAGGCAGCATGGGCTACGAAGATGATGAATTTCGACATCAAGTCTGCTGCTGAGAGGCGATTAATTCAGCTGAATGAGCTGGATGAGATTAGGCATCATGCCTATGAAAACTCAAAGCTGTACAAGGAGAGAACCAAAGCGTATCACGACAAAAAGATCCTCTCCAGACACTTTGAACCCAATGACCAGGTACTTCTGTATAACTCTCATTTGCATTTGTTTCCTGGTAAATTACGTTCTCGTTGGTCAGGTCCTTTCACAGTCAAGGAAGTTCGACAACATGGTGCAATTGTCCAGGCAAATCCTTCAGGCGAAGAGTTCACTGTCAATGGACAAAGGGTGAAACACTATTGGAGGACCACCGAGATTCCAGAAGGACACATAATGCCTCTGGATGATGCACCCACTGCCTAAACGGCGGTACAGTCAAACTAATGATGTTAAACGAGCGCTTGGTGGGAGGCAACCCACTAGTGAGTCTGTATATAAGTCTTTTTCTTTTTATTTTTCGTTTTTGTTTCTTGTGTCTTTAGTGAATCAGGTTCGACGAGGAGAAACAGAACTTGCATCGAAAAAATCGCCCTGGTATCGATCGATACCCAACGCGCAGGTAAGTTCTTTTTATAACCCTCGGGTTTTCTTTCTCTTCTCCACAGTCCCCATCGATCGACACCTAAGAAAACCCAATTCCAAATTCACCAAATCTTCGTTTCTTCACGTATTTGAGTGATTTCAAGGTCTAAACTTGTTGGATTTTTGTGTTCTTCCCATTTCTATCATCTATTCTAACGATCTGCAAGGTATGACACTCAAATTTCTCTTTTTCAACCCATGGACACAAGGTTTGGGATTTTGAAATTTTTGCTTCTTAGGACTTGATTTACCGGATAATATGTCTTTCCTAGGTTGTTCTAGAGTAATTTCGACCCCACCATTACGCTTGTATGCTTGAAATTGCGGATTTGATGGATTTTGAATTTTTTGTTCGAAACTCGCCGGGTATCGATCGAATTTTGAGCAATTTGTTGATGGCATTTTGAGCAATTTGTTGCTGATTGTTGCTGTGTTGTTGGATTTGGTGCTTATTCTGTATTTGCTGCATTCTTTGTCTTTGATTGCAAATGTCTACTCGAAAGAGAACACGAACGGATGAAGCATCAAGCTCAAACCCACCACCAAAGGAATTCAACATGTGTCAACGTGTCAAGGTCTGGGATGGTTTACATTGGCAGAGGGGTATGGTAAACGGTTGCCTGGGCAACGACCATTACAAAGTGAGGATTGATGGAGTGTCAGAAACTCTTGAGCTCCCGCATTCTTCCTTTCGCGAAATCCCACCACCACCAATGGCACCTGCTTCACAACCACCCGCAGCTCATGATGTTCCTGTGGCTCCTACTGCCACAAGTCGAGCTCCTTGGCCTAAGAGGAACGAGAAGGCTAGGATTCCTTGCAACAGAGTTTGGGAGGGAACAGATAGGGAGATCGTTGAGAGTACAGCCTGCCTCTACAGGCCTATCTCTGAAGACTGGGATGATTATGATACGTTGCACTACAACGGGTGGCTAGGCATTGATGTGAAACCCACTCGATTCGTTGATGGAGTCACTATGCGTCATTTAGGCCTAGACAGTGAGCTCCAGTGTTTGCTTGGGAGGATTAGTCTGGGCACTATTGCCACACAGTAGTACGACCTATTACCAGACTTTGTTCGTCGGTTCATGGCGACAGTCCGCGTCTACTACCAGGATGAGGTTCTCAGGAACGCGCGGGAGGGTACCTTGATCTTCATGATTCGCGGAGTGAGGTACAGGTTGCCACTCCCTGATCTTTGTGACCTCTATGGCTTTCAGAGAGCCTTTAGGAGAGTTGATATTCTTGTTTCACACCCTGACGTGCAGACCTTCTGGGCGCACTTTGGGACTAGTGCTTATCACTCTAGGACATCCACTCAGATGGATGTGCGCCACCCAGTCCTGCGTTGCTTGGTTAGGATTCTGTGCAACACCTTTCTGTGCAAGATGGAGTCGAACAAGATGAGAGTGTCTGAGCTTCTAGTGCTTGCCCTGGCTATTAGGGACATCATTCCGAGCGAGGATTACGAGTGGCCTGAGCTTATAGAGGTCAACATGGGGGCTGTCTTTGCACATCACTTGGTCTCCTTGAAGACCAAGCCTTTTATAGGCAAGAGTACGAGGGGTACAGCTAGGATGACCGAGTCTGTTGGGAGTCTTCTCACCCCTATCTTCCATCACTTTAGGATCAGTACTGCGAGCTGCTCCATTTCCACTACACGCGTTCTCATGGATGAGCAGCATTTGCAGAACCTGAGGTGGCTGAAGCCTCCGCGACGTTGGTACTTCTCTACTGCATCTGGAGATTTTCTGGTTCAGCTCCCCAACAGAGGGCTGATGGACATTGGTGACACTCCACAGCTGCTGCGTTTCGAGCCTACTGAGGATCTGTTGATGGCTGCGCCTGCTACTCGACGTCGTGCAACAGCTACTAGAGCACCTGCTGCTGCTGAGGATGAGCTGATACCAGACCTTGTTGGAGGTCGATCTCGATGAGCACGCCATCCTCCATCCTCTGCGAGTACTTTTCCTCCACCACCTACGATTCCCATGGAGACAAATGCCTTTCAGAGGTATGTAGTGGAGAGTCTCCAGAGCATCTGGAACAAAATTTCAAGATGCGGATGCATTCATACTCCTAGTCCACGCCCACGCTCATATTCAGGAGAAGGACCATCTCACACCGCTGGAGATGATGATTCTGATGAGGATTAGTCCTCTCTGCTATCTGGTTCACTTTTCTTTTCTTTTTCTTTTTCTTTTTCTTTTGAATTTTTGAGTCTGTTTTGTCAGCTTGTTTTGCTTTTGAACTTTGCTGGATTATGCATTATGATATCTTGTTGCTTTTAACCTGTGTTTGAGTGATGTAACAGTGCTACCATACCACTTCCAGATCCTTTGTCAAACATTGAGAGCAATATTTTTTCATTTGTCGTTGAGAAGAGTTCAATGTATCGACTTACGCCTAGTATCGATCGATACCAAGCTGTGTGTCAGTCGATACACATGTCCCAGATCGGTAACTTCTTCTTCTTCACAATTCCATTTTGTTCATTTGTTTCTTTCACCGACCTTAGGCTAGATAACACTGGGGACAGTGTTGTTTAAGTCTGGGGGAGGTATTTGCTGACATTGTGTTTGTTTTTCTTAAAGTCAGTCGTTTTTGAGTCAAACTTTGTTTTATTGAGTCAAAATTTTGGGGGAGATGATGATCTTTTTCTTGAATCTATTGTTCTGACTCTACTTCTAAGTGACTATTGTTACAGAATCAGTTCTAGATCGGACTAATGAAAAATCCAAAGGCTGACCAGTTAACTAGAAGTAACCCATGTTTCCAGCATAGTCCATTGAAGCATGCACTAAAATTTTTCACTTCATCGATGTGGTTGATGTCCATAGAGCTTGATTCCTCATTCATATCTGACAAAGGAACCCATGTGTTTAAAGTGATGGTATCTCTATCCCCTGTTATAAGTTAATAAATAAGAGCATAAAAAGATGAAATGATTTTCTTCTGAGTAGAGGGCTAGGAAAATTTCTAGCGATCCCATTATTCTACTTGTGAATGAATGATCACACAAAGGTTGGAAGCGAGGATGGGAAAATTTCCCGTGATACCACTATTCGCCTACGCCTTTGATACATAGAGAGGGAAGAACCGGGGATTAGGTGGCAAACACCATCAATACTCGCGTTTCAGACCTTAATGTGTATATGCATATCTAAAAAGGAGAGAAAGAACATGATGAGAAACAAGTATGGGGGAGAGAAAATAATACCAAAAAGTATGAAAATTGGGTAGTTCTTTTGTCATGACATTGTATGGGAAATAATCTAGAAGGTTATTGGCATTGATCACAGCAATGAAACTGGCGATGAGGGCTTTATTGGGTAATGTTGCGAAATTATGTGTGGAGTCTGGGAAGCTGTGAATGTCTACGGAGAAGTACATGGTGGTTAGATTTGAAACTGGTTAGGTGATATGTGGAGTACTAAGAAAAAGGGTCAATGCAATGTTTCAAGAACAGGTGAGTCTCCGTGTTTTCAAACCTCTTTCTCTGGTTTGGTATTATGTTTGCTTGAGGGCAAGCAAAGGCTAAGTCTGGGGAGTTGATATATCATGGTTTTTACCCCTTTTTAGCCATGATATAGGTCCTTTTTATAGAGTCTTTATAGTGTTTTCGTAGTCTTTTAGAGTCTTTTCAGGTACGTTTGGAGCATTATTGGAAATATTGAAGCATTTTGGAGTTTTTTGGAGCCAAACAGAGATCCTGTAGTTGAGACACCGATTTGTTGCCTGAGTATCGATCGATACACTTATGGTATCGTTCGATACCCGTCGAAGAAACAGAAGGATCGCGACTTTTCTGAAGATTTGAGAAACTGCAAATTGCCCCAGAAAACATTATTATTTACAAAAAACCCCAAAACGTGTTTTAGGTTATTTATTTAGGTTTTTCAGCCACTTTGGCTATTACGCTTCAGACAAGATTTATTCTACTTTGGTTTTGTGAGAGATCTTTTGAGGGAGACAAGTCTGAAACTCTGTTCGTCCGAGAGAAGATTTTGAACCCTTGTTTTACTCTCTTCTTTATTATTTATTCAATGATTTATTCAGTCATGTTTATTATTTCAATCTCCATGTCTGAGTAGATCTCATGTTAGGTTTAGGGTTCTCATAAGGGATTTCTTTGAATGCTAAGTTGATTAGATTTTTAGGGTTCATAATCTGAATTAGTTCTTCGCTTTAGGTTGTTCTCAAAGCTAATTCTGGATTGCTTACCTAGAACTTAGATCTTAGGTTAATCAATTAGGCACGACAGTGCAATTGAGAAACCTGATAGAATTTAGGGTGAGAAAAATAACTATTCGCAAAGAGATTTGGTTTAGTTGTTTTGTGAACAAATTAAACTTGAACTAAAAGCTTGTTTAGACTTTAGGATTCGCAAAGAGAATTGGAATTCTAGGATTTAGACTTAGATAATTCTCGCAATGACAGTTGGTTAGTTATACTTCAGTGATTTGAGTTCAAAAACCGTGCGTAATTTGAACCCTGATTAGTTAGTTTATCTGTGTTCATTGATTTCTTGAGAAATTCCCTGAACCTATCTTTCCTCCATCGAATTACAACTTGTTTAATTTACGTATTTGCTTTCAATTCTATTGATCACTTAGCTTAATTTTCATCTATACAATCTATTATGTGTTTTCTTGAGTCTATGTGGATTCGATCCCTAAGTATTACAATCGACAAAGCTTTAGTACTTTTAGGGTATTAATTTGAGCTTATCACCCTACTTAGATGCCTCACCAACGAGGAAGCCCAAGACCTCATGAAGGAAACCCACGAAGGAGACGGTGGCAACCACTCCGGAGGCCGATCTCTAGGTTTACGGGTCAAGAATCACGGCCATTTCTGGCCGACCATGGAATCTGACTGCATAAAGTTTGTAGCTAGGTGCGAGCCATGTCAGCGACACGCGCCAATGATCCATATTCCCACCGAGCTACTAACTACCGTCACAGCCCCGTACCCCTTTATGAGATGGGCGATGGACCTAATAGGCCCACTCCCCCGATCTCGCCAAAAGCGGTTCGTATTGATCATAACCGACTACTTCACCAAGTGGATAGAAGCCTAGTCTTACGCAAACTTCCACGCCACCGATGTACAGAAGTTTGTGTGGAAAAACATCATATGTCAGTACAGACTGCCATACAAGATCGTTACCGATAACAGATCTCAATTCACTTCCACTATCTTCAAGGGGTTTTGCGCGAAATAGAAAATACGACTAAGCAAATCCACACCTAGATACCCGCAAGGCAACGGCCATGCTGAGGCAACAAACAAAACCATCATCGATGGTTTAAAAAAGCGACTCGAGCAAAAGAAAGGACTATGGGCCGACGAGCTAGATGGAGTACTATGGTCACACCAAACTACCCCACGACGATCTACAAACAAAACGCCATTCTCATTATCACACGGAGTAGAAGCAATGGCTCCAACCGAAGTCGGTATACCCAGCCTCCGACGAACAATGTTAACGCAGGAACCAAAGCTCAACGGGAGGATGATCAGAGACCGACTAGACCTGATAGAAGAGGAGAGCGACCAAACCCTACTCCGCATATAAGTACTAAGTAGTAGTTGTAGTAAAGTAGGGGTCGAACACAAGGACTCACGGAAACACACAATAGATTATGTAAATGAGAATTAAGCTAAGTGATCAATGATATTGAAAACAGAATGTAAATTAAAACGGTTGTAAATTCGATTGGAGAAAGATAGGTTCAGGGTATTTCTCAGTAAATCAATGAATGCAGATAAAATAACTAGTCAGGATTCAGATTTAGCGCAGTTCTTGAACTCAAATCAGTAAAGTATAATTAACCAACTCTCGTTGCGAGAATTATCAAAGTCTAAATCCTAGAATTCCAAATCTCTTTGCGAATCCTAAAGTCTAT
This sequence comes from Eutrema japonicum, assembly GCA_030161315.1. NCBI lineage: Eukaryota > Viridiplantae > Streptophyta > Magnoliopsida > Brassicales > Brassicaceae > Eutrema > Eutrema japonicum. The sequence continues at coordinate 50,105,878 of BSQW01000011.1, forward strand.
ACCAGCTTTTAGTTCAAGTTTGATTTGTTCACAAAACAATGAAACCAAATCTCTTTGCGAATAGTTATTTTGCTCACCCTAAGCTATATCAGGTAATTAATCGCACTCTCGTGCCTAATCAATTATCCTAAGATCTAAATTCTAGGTAGCTACTCTAGAACAAGCTTTGAACACAACCTATGGTGAATAACTAATTCAGATGGTGAATCCTAATCAACTAATCAACCTAGCATTCAGAGAAAATCCTTATGAGAACCCAAACCTAAAGTTGATCTACTCAGACATGGAGAATGAAAAAAACATGATTGAATAGATCATCAAAGAAATCAATAAGAAACAGGAGTTCGGAGTTGTCTCTCCAAAAACCAGAGTAAATGAAAGCGTAGCCATAAAAGTGGCTGAAAAACCTAGTTATAATGCTAAAACATGTTTTGGGGCTTATTGTAATAATTAAAGACTTCTGGGCTATTTTGCAATTCCTCAATTCTTCATTTAAGTCGCGACTCGTGTCTGCTGCAGTGAGTATCGACCGATACCAAGGTAGTATCGATCGACACTAAGACTTCAAATCGGGTACTCAGCTACACGACCTTCTGCTTTGATCCAAAATGCTCCAGAAAGCTTCAATATCTCCAATTATGCTCCAAACGTGCTAAAACATGTAAAAGACTCTAAAACCCTACAAAATAGTAGAAAGACTCTATAAAACGGACTTATATCATCGCTTAAACGGGGTAAAAACCATGATATATCAACTCCCCCAGACTTAGCATTTGCTTGCCCTTAAGCAAAACAGAAGAGACTCACATGTTCTTGAAACATTGCAGTGACCATTTTTCTTAGTGCTCCACACATCACATAACCAGTTTTTGATCTAACCACCATGTACTTCTCCGCAGACATTCGCAGCTTCCCAGACTACACACATTATCGCATAGCATTACTCAATAAAGCCTTCCTCGCTAGTTTCATATATGTGATTAATACCAATAACCTTCTAGATTCTTTCCCACACAGTATCATGACAAGGAACCATCCAATTTCAAACTTTCTGTTATTATTTTCTCTCCCCCAGACTTATTTCTTATTATATATCTTGCATGTACATATTAAGGTTCGAGACGCGAGTATTGATGGTGTTTGCCACCGAATTCTCGGTTCTTCCCTCAAAAGTAATCAAAGGTGTAGACGAATAATGGTTTCACATGAAATTTTCCTAACCCTCGCTTCCACCTTTGTGTGATCATCTCTTTTGAAGTAAAATAATGGGATCACTGGAAATTTTCCTAACCCTCTACTCAGAAGAAAATCATTTCATCTTTTAATGCATCTTATTTAGTAACTTGTAACAGGGATAGAAATACCATTATTTTAATACATGGGTTCCTTTGTCAGATACGAATGAGGAATCAAGCTCTATGGATACCAATCACATCAATGAAGTGCAAAAATTTGGCTCAGGCTTTAAAGAACTTTGCTGGAAACATGAGTGTCTTCTACTTAACTAGTCAGCCTTTGGATTTTTCATTAGTCGATCTGTAACTGATTTTGTAACAATTGTCACTTAGGAGCACGGCCAGATCAATAGATTCAAGAAAAAGATCACAGTCTCCAACAGATTTTGACTCAATAAAACATATTTTGACTTTAAAACGACTGACTCTAAGAAAAAAAAAACAATGTCAGCGACTATCTCCCCCAGACTTGAACAACACTGTCCCCAGTGTTATCTAGCCTAGAGTTGGTGAAAGAAAGCAAATGAACCAAGTGGATTGTGAAAATCAAAAATATTACCTGTCAAGGTGATGAGTGTCGATCGATATAGACTGGTATCGATCGATACCAGTTGTATGTCGACACACTGATTTCAAATCAGTGGCATCGAGTTGCTTAACCCAGGAAAGTTATCCAAAGTGTTAGAAGTTAGCACTGTTAGGAACACTAAAAAAACAGGTTAATAGCAACAAGATAATCAAGCATAAATCCATGAGTTCAAATGCAAAAAAAAATAAGGCTGACATAAGTTTAACACAAACGAAAAATAAAAAGAAGAAAAGAAAAAGAAAAAGAAAAAGAAATGTGAAAACCGAAGAAGACTAATCCTCTGTCGCCTTGGAAACATCATCAGCATCAGGATCACCAACAGGAGAAGGATCAACCGGAGTCTGTGAGGTTCCATGCTGAGATGGAGTAGCAGCGTCCGTGTCAGTCATGCAGCGGCAGTGAGAAATAGTAGTCCAGATGCTCCTCATACTCTCTATAATCACATTCTGAAAGGCAGCTGGCTCCATCGGAAGTTCCGAATCGTAAGGAAATGATGGTGCAGGGATAGAAGTAGTCGCTGCTCGCGATCGCTGGGCTCGTCCTCCCTGGCGTGAAGTAGATGGAATGTCAGCAGCAGCAGGTGCAGGCGGAGGAGCTCGTCGTCTAGTCGCAGGTGCTCGAATCAACAGGTGCGGAGGAGGCTCGAAACGAAGCTGAGAAGGATCCTCGAGAATGTCTGTCAGCTCGTCGTTAGGGAGCGACACCAGGAAATCTCCAGCAGATGTAGTGAAGAACCAACGCCTCTCGGGCTTCAACCACTTAAGGTTCTTCAGATGGCTCTCATCCATAAACCGACGCGTAGTGACTATCGAGCAGCTTGTAGTACTGATCCCGAGGTGCTGGAAGATAGGAGTGAGGAGACTACCAACTGTCTCTGTCTTCGTGCTCGTGCCTGTGAATGGTTTGGTCTTCAAAGAGACCAAATGCTGCGCAAATACAGCGCCAAGGTTGACCTCTGTAAGCTCAGGCCATGCGAAATCCTCCTCAGTAATAATGTCTCTGATAGCCAGACACAGAAGTAGAAGCTCGGACACCCTCATCTTGTTCGGTTCTATCTTGCACAAGAGAGTGGTGCTCAGGATCCTAACCAAACAGTGCAGGACCGGGTGTCGTATATCCATCTGAGTGGACTCCTTGGAGTAATAAGCACCATTCCCGAAGTGCTCCCAAAATGGCTGCATGTCAGGATGCTGCGCGGGAAGAGTAACCCTCCTGCAATCCCGCGGAAAACCGTAGATGTCACAGATATCAGGGAGTGGTAACTTGTACCTCACTCCACAAGCCATGAAAGTCAGAGTACCCTCCTGTGCATCCCGGAGAACCTCGTCCTGGTAGTAAACGCGAACTGTCGCCATGAACTGACGAACCAAGTCCGGATAAAGATCATACCGTTGAGTGGCCATCTGGCCAAGACCAATATTCCCAAGTAAACGGGCCAGCTCTGTGTCAAGGCCCAAGCGACGCATGGAGACCCCGTCAACAAACCGAGTAGGTTATATAACAACTCTCAACCACGCGTTGTAGTGCAGCGTGTCATAATCATCCCATTCCTCCAAGATGGGTCTGTAGGTACAGTCATCACCCTGCGCAACTTCCTTCTCCATCCCGTTCCAATCGCGATGACAAGGGATCCTGGCTTTCTCGTTAGCTTAGGTCAAGGACCTCTGTGTGGGGCTGCAGGAACATCAGGAGCAGATTGATTAGAGCTCGATGCGTCTGTAGTTCTTGCTCTCTTTGGCCTAGATGCCATCTGCAAATAAAGACAGAAAAACACAGCATAAATCCAACACCTCTCAGCAATCACAGCAAATTCTTATCAGCAGACACGAATGGTGTCGATCGATACCCTCTGGTATCGATCGACACCCTAGCCATTTCCAGTTCATCGAGTTCCCCAATCCAAATTATCCAACAGTCAAAATCAAAGGCAAATGAATGTAAGGCAAGGTGCGAAACTACTCTAGAGCATCACTGCAAATGACCATTGTCAAGAAAAACAAGTGCTAAGGAGTTGAGTCTCACAAACCTCAAACCTAAAAATCGGATTGAAAAGGTGGAATTTCGAACACTTATATGTGCTTATTGAAGGAACAAATGCTAGAAAGAGATATAGGATGAAAATCCAATTAATCTACGCACTTGAATCACCAAAATCGGTGAAGAAACGAGAGAGATGTGATTTGAGAGGAAGAAGGAGGCGGTATCGATCGATGGAGAAGAAGGAAGAGAGAGAAAAACCCGAGGGTTTTAAAAAGAAACTTACCTGCCCGCACGGTGTCGATCGACACCGCATCGTATCGGTCGAAACTTGTTGGCCAATTCCTGCTCTTTCTTCGACTGTGGTATCGATCGACACGGACTGGTGTCGATCGATACTACTCTTCTTAATCTGCTTCATGTTAAGACACAAAAATAAAAACGAAAATAAAAACGTATGTACAGACTCACCGGTGGGTTGCCTTCCACCAAGCGCTTATTTTACGTCACGAGCTTGACTTTACGGACGATCAGTCAAGAGAAGATTGAGAGCTTACTCCCATGCAAGTTCTACAACTAGACACTTCCAGCTTCTGAGTTCTGCTCAACATGCTCTCCACAACATCCTGTCCTTTCTCTTTCAGCTCTGAAGTAAGAATGACTCTAGCCTTAGAGAATGATTTTGAGGTTCCTTTGCACTTCACCTTGTATTCAGTCGAATCCCCATCACACTTCTGAGGGATTAAAGTCATAGAAGTAGCACCTTTTACTTCTTTGCTATTCACCTTCTTCTTTGCCTTAGATGTTTTGACGTCTTTCTTGGTGATGACAGAAGGACTATCTAGAAGATCTATGAAAATTGGCTCGTCAAGAGGCTCTTCCAAAAGATCAACTACCAACGTCTCTCCTGTAACAACAGTGATGCAAGAGACATGTGTGGGAGTTCCTCTAGTAGGGATGGCTTTGTAGTACACCTCCTTGTCAATGTATGAGAACGAGAATCTCTTGCTGGGTGTGTCCATAATGGCACCAACCGTAGTCATGAACGGTCTTCCAAGAATCAACTGCGTACGAGATTGTGCACTCATCTCCACAACCTGAAAATCAGCAGGAACCAGACAACCTCCTACTTTAACTAGCAAATCAGGGATTGTACCATATGGAAGTGAGGTGGAACAGTTCGTGAATGTGATAGATGACTTGGGAGATCGAATATCAGCTCCCAATCTCTCTGCAATTGCCCTTGATATGACATTGACGCTAGCCCCCGAGTCAACAAGAGACTCTTTGAATTCAACTCCAGAGATAGAGCATGGAACGGAGAATATTCCTGGGTCTTCCCTCTTGGCCAACTACCTCAGCGGTAGTGACTTGCTTCTTGCCTTGATAAAGAGTACTTCGATCTCTTTCAGAGTTTCTCTGCAATCTCGGAAGTGACTCAGCAGAGGGTGGTACTCTAGAGCTTCTCCAAAAGTCAGTGTGTGGGGAATCCTTCGTACCATCTTCTCAAAGCCAAGCAGTTGCTTTGGATAAATGGGGTCTCTGAGGTGTCTAGGTGGCATGGGGTATGGTGCCTGAGGTTTGTAAACCCGTTCTGCACTTAATGCGGGTTTCGCTTCAGCAACTGAACTGGTATCGACCGACACAGGGGTGGTGTCGATCGATGATTTCGATCTGGAATCGTCCCTGGCAGAACTTTGGACGTGTGTCGATCGATACAAGGGAGTATCGTTCGACACAGGGGTGGTGTCCAAAATCTCATCGTCATCCTTGGCAAGATTGACGAAAATCCTTGCAGTTGATCTCTTCTGCACTCCTGGGTGTACCATCAGTCCCTTGACAGTTGCTGCATTCTGGGCTACCTGAGTATCCAAAATCTTCTGATGAATAATGAGAATCTCGATTTTGCCATTCAGATCAGTGTACATGGCATCCAACCTCCCATTGAAATTCACTGTCATCTTCTCCTGCACTTGAACCAGCTGTTCAAGCATAGCCTCAATCTTACTCTTAGAAGTTTGTTGTGGTGTGGGTGGGCATTGATACCTTTGATCTTGAAATCCAATTCCATCAATGTGGTTAACAAATTCCACTTCATCCTTTTCAGCAAGATGAACAGCCTTCTGTCTCTTGTCCATCAACAAATTATGCATCGAATCCAGCTTCGCATGCACTTTAGCAATCTGCGATCCATCAACACCTCTGTGCCCCCTTTTCCGCTCGAGATCAGCACTTTTGGCGCTATTGCTAGACGCCAAGTTCTCAATGAGCACATACGCATCGTCAGGATACCTCGTGTAGAAATTTCCATTGCTCGCAGCATCTATAGCCATCTGATACCTCCAATCAATCCCTCTAAAGAAAATACCCAACAGCTGAACCTGAGTGAACCCGTGATGTGGACAATCTCTCTGATAAGATCTGAATCGCACCCAAGCAGCCTTGAGTGCCTATGTCGGTCCTTGGGAAAACTGAGAGATCTTGTTCCTGAGCTCCTCGGATCTCGCATCATCGAAAAAGTTGTTCAGGAATGCCTTCTTCGTTTCTTGTTCCTCCGGGTTTCGTGAGTGGCGTACACCTAAAACACACTAGACAAGGCACGTAAGTAACAAAAATCACGTTTAGTATCGACCGACACTGGGTGGTGTCGATCGATATCAACAAAAAGAAAACGACGAGTATCGACCGACACTAGATAGTGTCAACCGATACCGACGAACTTAATCGAAATTCTCAGACTAAAATCTAATGGCGAATAGAGTCCCCGGCAACGGTGCCAAATTTTATATGCTCAAATTAATACCCTATAAGTACTAAGCAGTAGTTGTAGTAAAGTAGGGGTCGAACACAAGGACTCACGAAAACACACAATAGATTAAGTATATGAGAATTAAGCTAAGTGATCAATGATATTGAAAACAGAATGTAAATTAAAACGGTTGTAAATTCGATTGGAGAAAGATAGGTTCAGGGTATTTCTCAGGAAATCAATGAATGCAGATAAACTAACTAGCCAGGATTCAGATTTAGCGCGGTTCTTGAACTCAAATCACTAAAATATAATTAACCAACTCTCGTTGCGAGAATTATCAAAGTCTAAATCCTAGAATTCCAAATCTCTTTGTGAATCCTAAAGTCTAAACCAGCTTTTAGTTCAAGTTTGATTTGTTCACAAAACAACGAAACCAAATCTCTTTGCGAATAGTTATTTTGCTCACCCTAAGCTATATCAGGTAATTAATCGCACTCTCGTGCCTAATCAATTATCCTAAGATCTAAATTCTAGGTAGCTAATCTAGAACAAGCTTTGAACACAACCTATGGTGAATAACTAATTCAGATGGTGAATCCTAATCAACTAATCAACCTAGCATTCAGAGAAAACCCTTATGAGAACCCTAAACCTAAAGTGGATCTACCAGACATGGAGAATGAAAACAACATGATTGAATAGATCATCAAGGAAATCAATAAGAAACAGGAGTTCAGAGTTGTCTCTCCAAAAACCAGAGTAATGAAAGCGTAGCCATAAAAGTGGCTGAAAAACCTAATTATAATGCTAAAACACGTTCTGGGGCTTATTGTAATAATTAAAGACTTTTGGGCTATTTTGCAATTCCTCAATTCTTCATTTAAGTCGCGACTCGTGTCTGCTGCAGTGAGTATCGACCGATACCAAGGTAGTATCGATCGACACTGAGACTTCAAATCGGGTACTCAGCTACACGACCTTCTGCTTTGATCCAAAATACTCCAGAAAGCTCCAATATCTCCAATTATGCTCCAAACGTGCTAAAACCTGTAAAAGACTCTAAAACACTACAAAATAGTAGAAAGACTCTATAAAACGGACTTATATCATGGCTTAAACGGGGTAAAAACTATGATATATCAAACTACCAACAACAAGCAGCTCGGTACTACAACAAAAAAAGTTAAAGGAAGACACTTCGAGGATGGCGACTTGGTACTTCGAAATTTTTTCGAAAATATCGCCGAACCCAACGCAGGAAAACTTGGAGCCAACTGGGAGGGACCATACCAGGTTTCAAAAGTAGTCAAACCAGGAGTATACGAACTAACGACCATGGCAGGAGAACCAATCCTACGGTCCTGGAATTCGATGAACCTCAAGAAATACTACTACTAGATGGGCAAAAAAAAAAGGACGCTCACCGAGCTATATCTATGTAATGTGAACTATGATCGGTTTGATCCTTCCTCGGAAGGTACGTAGGCAACCCATTTCGGGGTGCGGATATTTATATAAATAAAATTTATTTTTCTAAGTACTGTCTCGCTACTACCCACATCGGCATCCTAGCTAGATGTTCGATTTACCAAACACATTCCTCATTGATGCAGTGGTGAAATAACCCACACACTAAGCCGGGCCCAGTCCTGCACATATCTTAGGTCGGCCGAATAAAAACGCCGAACACATCTTTGCGTATTCATACCCGATCTAAGAAGTTAACAGGTGGACCGAGCTAAGACTCGCACCTACTAACATAGTAAGCCGAGCCCAAACTCGCACCTTACAGGATAAGCCGAACTTCTTGTCTCGCACCTAGAATCTAAATAAGCCGAGTCCGAACTCGCATTCATCAACAAATATAAAATCAAACAGACTTTGAAGAAAGAAGGCGATTTCATTCATATAAAAATCACAACAACAACGTCTATTTTACAAAAAGAAGAAAGGATTACATCGGCAAAAGAAACAACAACAAAAAAACAAAAGAGATAAGGACTAAGGAAAAGAGCTCATCGGTCGGCCAACTCCTTTGCCCGATCAGCTACGGTAACAGATCGGCGGGATCCTCATACTCGTCCGACTCAGGAAGCTACGGAGTCAAAGGCAAGTTGCCTTGAGAGCGCTGGTCCCCATCCTGAGAAGGTCGGTCTTTCGGATCTTTGGGATCACCTTCTTCGGCAGCAGCCTCGACAACAGAAGCTGTCGAGGTACTTGGAGGGAGATCGGCCGGGAGAGGCAGCACTTCTAGATCACCATCTAAGAGGTCGGTGATCTGTATCTTGCTAACCGTTCACGCTACTTGGCCTTGTCTTCCTCCAGCTTAGTGACAAAATACGAGGGAATGACAACACCATCATCCTTCATCACCTGGAGATAATCGAAATCTCAGTAATCTGGTTAACGATCAGGACCGCATCCCGGGCCTTCTCTTGATCCTCAAGATGCCCCTTGAAGCGCTCAAACCGATGTGCATATGCCCTGTTAACCTCCTCCCAAACCCGCTCTCTCTCTTGTCGGACCCTCTCCTTCGCCGACCTCTCCAGCCGAACTGATTCAGAAACCAGTTCCTTCTCCAACCTAACCCTCTCCCGAGAAACCTCCTCCAAATTTGTCAGGAGATCGGAGTTCTCCTTCCTAGGTCGGAGACCGTGGATGCAAGCTCAAGATTGCTCTTATCGAGAATCTCCAACCTCACCTTCTCCTCCGCATGCTGCTTCTTGACCGACTCAAGATCCCTCATCAATCGCCGACCTACAGGCTTAAGCTTATGCGCCTCATCCAACTTATCCGTCCTCGCTCTTTTCAGCTTACGGTCATACGACGCCGTAAGCCTGTTCACGCAGGACGCCGTCTGATATCCAAAAAAGCACAGTTAGAAACCTCGATTAAACCCATAAGGAAAGAAATAACCAAGTATACCTTCATAAACTGGCGAGCCAGTTCCTGATAAGTATCCTCCTTCTCAAGCCTCTTGAAGGCCGGAAGACTGCTTGAACTGCTTCCGGTTTCATGAAGCATATCGGAGCAAGCAGCCTTATCGTTGACAAACGGCTCGTCCTTCCCATATTTAAAGTTGAAGCCCTGAAGACCGACCTTTTGCTTTTTTTAGGGCCTTCCCTCGCCAACTTGTTGCTCCACAGAAGGAACACCCGGACCGGCGGATTGACCTTGGTCCCCCTGCTCAGCCGACCTCGAGGGATGTCTGGAGGATTTCTTCGAGGAGTGCTTCCTTTTCTTCTTCCCCGTTCTTCAGTCCTCGCGGCCGGCTCCGCGACGTTTGTCTCCTCGGCCCCCCTTTGAACAGGTTCGGCCACCTGTTCGTCCCTCAAGTTTTGTGGATTGCTCCGACTCTTGGTATTAATTGAGGCATCAACCTCCGTGATCTCCCTCTGAGACCGGTCATCCCCAGCGATTGAAGGATCAACAGGGTCTAATCGAACAACGAGAGCGGTGCTCGCGTCGATCGGAAGAGGAGTGGCCGACCTAGCTCTGGCCCTGCTCGCATAACTCAGCAAAATGTTGACATATACACCACCCATGTCGCTATTTCTCCGAGAAGAATGAAAAACCGCGCCCCAACTAGCTGCGAAACCATAGGTGATTTAAGTCAGATGAGATCTACCGATAAAAGATGAGATAATGCAAAGATCGGCTTACCAGAATGAATACGAGCTAAACTCGATCGAATCCTTTGAAGATGAATTTCAGGCCACCGTCTCTGACCCAACTCCCGAATTCTCGCCAAATCTGCTTCAAACCCTTTAGGGGCCGCCTTGGAAATAGGATGCCAAACTGAAACAGCCAAAAGAAGAAGGTTAGACAAAGGTAAACAATGCAACAAGAGCATGATGAAAACTAATGTCTACTGAAGTCCCCGTTCCACCGAGTCCTATACTTCCTCTCGACCTCGACGACCGACGCCGAGTTAATTTTTACATAAAAATACCGATGCTCCCAGTCATTGAATTTGCTGACACTCTGATATGCTCAAATAAATACCCTATTTAGATACTAAAGCAGTAGTTATAGTATAGCTAGGGGTCGAACACAAAGACTCACAGAAACACACAATAGATTAAAGATGTGAGAATTACGCTAAGTGGTTAATTGTATTGAAAACATAATGCAAGTTAAAATGGCTGTGAAATCAATTGGAGAAAGATAGGTTCAGGGCATTTCTCAGGGAATCACTGAATGTAGATAAATTAACTAACAAGATTCAGATTTAGTACAGTTCTTAATCACTAAGATATAGCTAACCAACACTCATTGCGAAAACTATCTAAGTCTAAATCCTAGGAATTCCAAATCTCTTTGCGAATCTTAAAGTCTAAACCAGCTTTTATTATCAAGTTTGATTTTTTCACAAAATAACTAAACCAAATCTCTTTGCGAATAGTTACTTTGCTCACCCTAGGTTCTGTCAGGTAATTAATCGCACTCTCACGCCTAATCAATTATCGTAAGATCTAAGTTCTAGGTGATCAATCTAGAATTAGCTTTGCAAACAACCTATGGCGAAGAATCAATTCAGATAGTGAATCCTAATAACAAATCAATCTAGCATTTAGAGAAAACCCTATTGAGAACCCTGAACCTAACAAGAGATCTACTCAGACATGGAAATTGAAACAATCAACATAACTGAATAAATCATTAATATAATAAATAAGAGTAGAGAATAAAACAGAGGTTCGAAATCTTTTATCAGACGAACAGAGTTCTGACTTGTCTCCTCTCTCTCAAGCTCTCTCTGAAATCCTCAAATTAATCTTCAGGAAAGCACACAGCCAAAGTGGCTGTAAAACCTAATTTAATAGTCTAAACACGAATTGGGGTCTTCTTGTAAATATTAAAGTCTTCTGGGCAAGTTCTGCAATTCTTCAAACTTCATTAAAGTCGCGACTTGTAATCTGCTTCGATGGGTGTCGATCGATACCAGGGGGTATCGATCGATGCTTGACGCTTTGATCGGGCACTTAGTCACCATACTTCAGTTTTGCTCAATAATGCTCCATAATACTCCAATATCTCCAATAATGCTCCAAGTGTGCTAAAACCTGTAAAAGACTCTAAAAGACTCTATAATAGAATAAAGACTCGATAAAACGGACTTATATCATTGGCTTAAACAGGGTAAAAACCATGATATATCAACTCCCCCAGACTTAGCCTTTGCTTGCCCTCAAGCAAATAGAAGACTAAACCAGAGAAAGAGGTTTGAAAGCGTAGAGACTCACCTGTTCTTGAAACGTTGCAATGACCCCTTTCCCAAGCACCCATATTTCACCTAACCAGCTTTTTGATTTAACCACCATGTACTTCTCCGTAGACATTCTCAGCTTCCCAGACTACACACATTATTTCGCAGCATCGTTCGATCAAGCCATCCTCGACAGTTTCATCGCTATGGATTAATATCAAGAACCTTCTAGATTCTTTCCCATACAATATCATGACAAGGAACCACCATTTTTCACACTTTTGTATCGATTTCTCTCCTCCATACTTATTTATTATTATGTTCTCTTTTTTTAGATCTGCATATACATATCAAGGTATGAGACGCGAGTATTGATGGTGTTTGCCACCAAATCCCCGGTTCTTCCCTCTCAATGTATCAAAGGATGTAGGCGAATAATGGCATCATAGGAAAATCCTAGCCTCGCTTTCAATCCTTTGTGTGATCATTCCCTCTAAAGTAGAATAATGGGATCGCTGGAAATTTTCCTAACCCTCTACTCAGAAGAAAATCATTTCATCTTTTAATGCACTTATTTATTAATTAACTTGTAACAGGGAGAGAATAATCATTCTTTCAAACACATGGGTTCCTTTGTCAGATACGAATGAGGAATCAAGCTCTATGAATACTAACCACATCGATGAAGTGCAAAAATTTGGCTCAGGCTTTAAGGAACTTTGCTTGAAACATGAGTGTCTTCTGGTTAACTGGTCAGCCTTTGGATTTTTCATTAGTCGATCTAGAGCTGATTCTGTAACAATGGTCACTTAGAAGCAAGGTCAGCTCAATAGATTCAAGAAAAAAATCACAGTCTCAGACAAAGTTTTGACTCAATAAAGCAACGAATGACTCAAAAACGGACTGACTCTAAGAAAAACAAAAACAAAGTCAGCGACTACCTCCCCCAAACTTAAACAAAACTGTCCCCAGTATTATCTAGCATAGAGTTGGTGAAAGAAAACAAAAGAATCAAATGGAATTAGGAGAAACAAGAAGTTACCGTGCTGGAACATCGAGTATCGACAGACACACAGCTTGGTATCGAGCGATACCAGGCTTAAGTCGATACGTGCTCTTCTTATTCGCGTAGGGTGTCGACCGATACCCAAGGGTATCGATCGACACTCAGGCGATTTCGTTGTGCTCCTTGTTTATCTTAAAACAGACCCAAAAACGAAAAATAAAAAAAAAAGACTCAAAAACAAACTCACCAGTGGGTTGCCTCCCACCAAGCGCTCGTTTAATGTCATTAGCTTGACTGTACCGCCGTTCAGTCGGTGGGTACATCATCCAGAGGCATTATGTGTCCTTCTGGAATCTCAGCTTTCGCCCAGTAGTGTTTCACCCTTTGTCCGTTGACACTGAACTCCTCTCCTGAAGGACTTGTCAGGACAATCGCACCATGTGGTCTAACGTCTTTGACTGTGAAAGGTCTTGACCAACGAGAACGCAATTTACCAGGAAACAATTGCAAACGAGAGTTATACAGAAGTACCTAATCATTTGGTTCAAAATGCCTGGAGATGATTCTCTTGTCATGTTAAGCTTTAGTCCTCTCCTTGTACCGCTTGGAGTTCTCATAGGCAAGATGCCTAATCTCATCGAGCTCATTCAGCTTGATCAATCGCTTCTCAGCAGCAGTCTTGATGTCGAAATTCAACAACTTTGTAGCCCATGCTGCCTTGTGCTCGATCTCCACTGGAAGATGGCACGATTTTCCATACAGCAAGTGAAACGGTGTAGTCCCAATTGGTGTCTTGTAAGCGGTCCTGTATGCCCAAAGTGCGTCATCTAGCTTCACAGACCAATCCTTCCTTGTAACATTCACTGTTTTCTCCAGAATTTCTTTGATCTGCCTGTTGGAAACCTCAACTTGCCCACTGGTATGAGGGTGATAAGGGGTAACAACACGATGGTTCACACCATACTTCTTCAGCAACCTCTCGAAAATCTTGTTGATAAAATGAGAACCACCATCATTTATCACAATTCGAGGCACTCCAAATCGGGGAAAAATGATGGTCTTAAACAGCTTAAGGACCACTGAAGAATCATTGGTTCTGCTAGCAATGGCTTCAACCCACTTAGACACATAATCCACAGCAACCAAGATGTACTTGTGTCCGTATGACGAGGAAAAGGGACCCATAAAATCAATGCCCCAACAATCGAAAATTTCAACCTCAATGATGAAATTCTGTGGCATCTCATGTCTCTTACTGATCTTCCCTCTCCTTTGGCAAGCATCGCACTGCGAGACGAAAGCATGTGCGTCCTTAAACATAGTAGGCCACCAGAAGCCTGCTTGAAGAACCTTGGACGCTGTCTTGAAGGTGGCAAAGTGTCCAGCATAATCGGATCCATGGCAATGAAACAACACATTCGGTACCTCTGATTCAGCAATGCATCTTCTGTAGATACCATCAGAGCAGTGCTTCTGTAGATACCATCAGAGCAGTGCTTATAATCGGATCCATGGAAATAAGTATGGTTCATCCCAGAAATATCTCCTTATGTCCCGTAAGAAATTCTTCTTGTGATAGCTTGTGAGGTGCTTTGGTTCTGCATCTGCAGCAAGGTAGTTGGTGATATCAGCATACCATGGTTGATCAGAATCGGCTGCAGCTACTAGATATTCCTCTGAAACACCAAGGTGTTCAACAGTCAGAACTGGTTCGGGAATCGCCTTGTATCGACCGATACCATAGGAGTGTCGATCGATACCAAGACCTGCAATTCGTGGGAATTGTTGAGTTTCTGCGAAGCCCATCCGAAATTCAGTTTCAATGAAGTAAATGGATTCCTCTGGTAGTTGGTCATCAATGGGAACGTCTGCATCAATCCGAATCCTCGAAAGATGGTCAGCGACCCCGTTCTCTATGCCCTTTTTGTCTTTAATCTCGATGTCGAATCCCTGTAGCAAAAGAACCCAACGACAAAGACGAGGCTTAAGGTCCTTGTTCTGCATCAGATACTTGAGAGCAGCATGATGAGTATGGACAATCACTTTTCTCCCAATCAAGTAGGATCGAAATTTCTCAAAAGAGAAAACCACTGCAAGCAGTTCCTTCTCTGTAGTGCTATAGTTCCTCTGAGCATCATCCAAAGTCCTGCTGGCATAATAGATGACGTGCAGCTTCTTATCCTTCCTCTGACCCAGCACAGATCCAACAGCAAAGCCACTAGCGTCACACATGATCTCAAAAGGCAGAGTCCAATCAAGAGGTTGCACAATAGGAGCACTCACCAAAGCCCTTTTTATCTCCTCAAAGGCTGCAAGACAGTCAGATGTGAAATCGAATTTGATCTCCTTGCACAATAAAGCAGTGAGTGGACATGCTATCTTGGAGAAATCCTTGATAAATCTCCTGTAAAACCCAGCATGACCAAGGAAACTTCGAATGTCCTTCACAGAATTTGGTGGTTGGAGGCTCGTCATAACCTGTATTTTTGCCTTGTCAACTTCGATTCCAGCCTCAGAAACCTTATGCCCAAGCACGATGCCATCCTGAACCATAAAGTGACACTTTTCCCAATTAAGGACCAAGTGTTTCTCTTCACACCGCTGTAGCACCTTGCACAAGTTAGCCAAACAGTCCTTGAATGATGATCCATACACTGAAAAATCATCCATGAACACCTCCATGAAATCCTCAATCATGTCTGTGAAGATAGACATCATGCATCTCCGGAAAGTGGTTGGAGCGTTACACAATCCAAATGGCATTCTCCTGTATGCGAATGTGCCATATGGACATGTGAAGGTCGTATTCCCTTGGTCATCTGGATGTATTGGAATCTGAAAGAAACCTGAATATCCATCAAAAAAACAGTAGTAGGGATGACTAGCCAACCTCTCCAACATCTGGTCAATGAATGGCAGTGGGAAATGATCTTTCCGTGTAGCTGCATTCAACTTCCTGTAGTCGATGCACATTCGATGCCCAGTGATAGTCCTAGTAGGAATCATCTCATCCTTGTCGTTCTTCACCACGGTTATTCCTCAACGTGCACTGGACTGACCCAAGAGCTATCTGAGATAGCATAGATAACACCAGCTTTCAAAAGTTTCATCACCTCCTTTTTGACCACTTCCATCATATTCGGATTCAGCCTTCTCTGATACTCAATTGAACTCTTTGACTCGTCCTCAAGGTGAATCCTATGCATGCACAGGTCCGGTGATATACCTGAAATATCATCAAGAGAGTAGCCAAGAGCTTTGCGATACTTGCTCAGCTTGCTCAGCAGTAAGGCAACCTATGTGTTGTTCAAGGAAGCATTGACAATTACTGGGTATGTAGAATTTGGACCAAGAAAACTATACCTCAGATTTGGTGGGAATGGCTTTAGTTCCACTTTGGGAGCGTTCTCTGCACTCCAATCTCCAAGCCCAGCAGCTTGCTTAGAATTCTCGGCTAACTCTCCCTCGAGTCGCAGGGTATCGATCGATACCAAGGGGGTATCGATCGATACTGTCGATGCTGAATCAAGCATCTTCGAGTATCCAGCTGTATCATCACACGAATGCATCTATGTAGTGGCTGAACAGACCAATGCTCTCTCTAATGGGTCCTCAGGGTTCATCTCCAGGAAGTACTCTTCAGCTATGTCACTGAAAGTGTCGATAAAGAAAGTCTGCCCATCGATGGTTGGTCTCTTCATCATCTTATCCATTTGGAAAGTCATGACCAAATCACCAATGTTGAGAGCGATCTTCCCATTCTTGCAATCAATCAAGGCACCAGCTGTTGCAAGGAAAGGTTTGCCTAGGATAAGAGGGTCCTTAGGCTCAATATCATACTTCAGGACGATGAAATCAGTCGGAATCAAGCAATTTTCAATCTTAATCGGGACGTCTTCGAGTCGTCCTTCTGGAAGTCTAACCGAACGATCAGCAAGTATCAGAGATATCCTCGTGGTCGTGAAGTCTGTCATCCCCATCCTTTTGGCAACGGAATATGGCATGAGGTTGACACTTGAACCAAGATCACAAAGAGAACGTTCAAACCTGTCCGTGAATATCGTACAATCCAACACAAAACTCCCTGGATCTGGTAATTTCCTCGGGATCCTGTTGGTCAGGATTGCACTGCACTCATGAGTAATCATCAAGCATCCTTCATCAAGATTCACGTTACTGGACACCATTCTTTTGACATATCTCATGAAGGCTGGAGAAGTCTTGATGGCGTCGATAAAAGGTAGTTCAACGATCAACTTATCCATAATTGCCTTGCATCTAGAGTCTTCTACCTCCTTTTTAGTCTTCCCAGCAGCTCTGGGATAAGGTATCCTTGGCGTGTAAACTCTTGCTGCGACCACATCAGGTGCTTCCTTCAAAACCTTAGGAGTTGACTCAGCTGCGGGTTCAGTATCGATCGATACTGGAGTAGTGTCGATCGACACTCGTGGTTTTGATTTATCCCGTGAGAGTATCTTGAGGGGTGTCGATCGATGCTAGCTAGTGTCGATCGATACTGGAGCGATTTCGGTATCCTCGTCGTCAAGATCAACGAGACTATCTGCAATCGGTCAATTTTTACTCCTGGAGTGACCTCTCTTCCACTCCTTAAAGTGATTGCATTGATGTGAGCTCTTGGGTTCTCTACTTTCCCTGGAAGAAAGCCTTCTTGCCTTTTTACAGCTTCTGAGGTCTGAGCTATCTGGAGTTCCAGCTTCTTCTGTTAAATGTTTATAGCGTCGATTCTTCCGCTCAGGTCATTGTATAGGACATCAATCTTCCCATTGAAATCCAAAGTGAGTTTCTGCTATCCTTGAAGAAGTTGTTAGAACATAGACTCGATCTTGCTATCTGGGAGCTTAGCAGGTACAGGCTGATAAGATGAATTCCCATAGTTCCTGACATACCCACTGTTCTGAGATGGTTTCTGGCTAAACTGATTCGACCCTCCTTGCTGATAGTTGTTGTTGAAGTTTCGCTTGTTGTTGAATTGATTTCTCTGACCCTGAAAACCAGAACCACCAATGTAGTTAACATCCTCCACTTCATCCTCGTTGAACACCTCGACATCTTCAGAAAAGTGAACCGCTTTCTGTGTCTTGCCCATCAGAAGACTATGCATAGAATCCAACTTAGCTTGAAAGTCAGCGATCTGTGAACCATCCACGTTACCAGCTAACTTCTTCCGCTCAAAATCAGCATTCTTGGTGCTATTGCTAGACGCCAAGTTCTCAATCAGGACATAGGCTTCATCAGGATACCTGGTGTTGAAGTTTCCATTGCTTGAAGCATCCAAAGTCATTTGGTACCTCCAATCAAGTCCTCTAAAGAAGAACCCCATCAGCTGAACATCAAAGTATCCATGATGTGGACAGTCTCTCTGATACGATTTGAACCTCGTCCAAGCAGCCTTGAACGCATCAGTAGGTCCTTGAGAAAATTGCGAGATTTTGTTCCTCAGGTCCTCGGATCTTGCATCATCATAAAAGTTGGTCAGGAAAGCAGTCTTAGTTTCCTCCCAGTTAGTCAGCGATCCAGGAGGTAACTGCTTTAGCCAGTAAGTTGCTTCCCCACCAAGACAGTATGGGAAAAGCTTGCAGAATAGGTAGTTGTAAGACACTTCATTGCTCTTGATGCTAGTGACCAAGTCCTCGAATCTCTCAACATGATCCATAGGATGCTCGTTGGAAAGACCATGAAAATGGTGCTGTCCCACAAGAGTGTAGTATGCAGGTTTCAGCTCAAAGTCATTCCATGGGAAAGCGGGAGGACGGATCGCGGAGCGATTTGCGTAAAACTGGTCAGGTATGTTGCACTCACCAATCGTTATACCATGGTTAACCACAGCGTTCTCAGCATTCACTGGATTCGCGTTCCCAGCAGCATTCCCAGCGACAACAAGAGCAGGTGGAATGATGTTCCCCTCTCCATCCAGACGTTGTCCTCTCTCATTGCACAAACGACCCTCTCGGTCTCTGTAGGCACCAGCCTCATCTCGAACCAACTCTACTTGATTGTTATTCATCTCTGCTGGTTTCTTTGCCATTCTTTTTGTGCGTTCTACAAGTGCTAGTTGCTCCAATGACAGTGCAATTAGCTGGGTGTTCTTGTTCCTTCTTGTCTAATGATATGGCATACACCTGAAAACAGAAGCCAAGAACGTAAGTAACTTGATAACACGTTAAGTATCGACCGATACCAAGTGGTGTCGATCGATATCAACAAAAGAGGATGACGAGTATCGACCGATACTAGTGAATATCGATCGATACCGACGAACTTAGTCAAAATTCACAAACGTAATCTAATGGCGAATTGAGTCCCCGGCAACGGCGCCAAATTTGATATACTCAAATTAATACCCTATTTAGATACTAAAGCAGTAGTTATAGTATAGCTAGGGGTCGAACACAAGGACTCACAGAAACACGCAATAGATGAAAGATGTGAGAATTACGCTAAGTGATTAATGGTATTGAAAACAGAATGCAAGTTAAAACGGTTGTGAAGTCAATTGGAGAAAGATAGGTTCAGAATATTTCTCAGAGAATCACTGAATGCAGATAAATTAACTAATAGGATTCAGATTTAGTACGGTTCTTAAACTCAAATCACTAAGACATAGCTAACCAACTCTCGTTGCGAAAACTATCTAAGTCTAAATCCTAGGAATTCCAAATCTCTTTGCGAATCCTAAAGTCTAAACCAGCTTTTATTATCAAGTTTGATTTGTTCACAAAACAACTAAACAAAATCTCTTTGCGAATAGTTATTTTGCTCACCCTAGGTTCTGTCAGGTAATTAATCGCACTCTCGCGCCTAATCAATTATCCTAAGATCTAAGTTATAGGTGATCAATCTAGAATTAGCTTTGCAAACAGCCTATGGCGAAGAATCAATTCAGATAGTGAATCCTAATAACAAATCAATCTAGCATTCAGAGAAAACCCTATTGAGAACCCTGAACCTAACAAGAGATCTACTCAGACATGGAAATTGAAATAATCAACATAATTGAATAAATCATCAATAGAATAAATAAGAGTAAAGAATAAAACAGAGGTTCGAAATCTTCTCTCAGACGAACAGAGTTCTGACTTGTCTCCTCTCTCTCAAGCTCTCTCTGAAATCCTCAAAATAAAATTAATGAAAAGCACACAACCAAAGTGGCTGTAAAACCTAATTTAATAGTCTAAACACGAATTGGGGTCTTCTTGTAAATATTATAATCTTCTGGGCAAGTTCTGCAATTTTTCAAACTTCATTAAAGTCGCGACTTGTAATCTGCTTCGATGGGTGTCGATCGATACCAGGGGGTATCGATCGATGCTTGACGCTTTGATCGGGCACTTAGTCACCAGACTTCAGTTTTGCTCCATAATGCTCCATAAAACTCTAATATCTCAAATAATGCTCCAACTGTGCTAAAACCTGTAAAAGACTCTAAAAGACTCTATAATAGAATAAAGACTCGATAAAACGGACTTATATCATGGCTTAAACAGGGTAAAAACCATGATATATCATAAACCTATTTTTTTCCTTCTCCAGAATCAATCCCAAAACAATGAGATCATCGTTCTTGGCTATCATATCTTGGATGAAACTCCATAGTCGTCTAATATTATTGGTAATAGTGAGTATCTTCTCTTGCATTGATTCGTCGATTCTCCATGAATATGTTATACCTGGATCCCATATTCGCTGATCGAGGCACCATATGCCTTTTCGGGATTTAGACTCAATCCTTTCCATTAATCGAAACTGTAAATAACGGGCATCATGAAAGATCAAAAACCTTTTCACGGAGATAACGGGTTCGGCTTGGATCAAATCAGAACACCAATCCACTCCAACGACGAACCATGAATGAAATGCCTCCATAACCGGAGGAAGTTGCCGGAAACGTAACTGTTTCCCTTTATTAAAAGAAGAGACCAAAATCGAGGCTCTAAAAACAACTTGTTTGGACATATGTGCAGTATTACCTTTTGAATTCAAATCTGCCACCGATACTCCTTGAATCAGAGACTGCATCGACATGATCACGAATTGATAACCGATGATTTCCGGTGAAAACTGGATCGTGACCTCTGCCACAATCAAAAGAAAGAGAATAGATCGGGGAGAAATTCTTCTCGATAACACCATACTCATCCAAAATTATTGTAGAAAGAAAGATGAAACTAGACTTAAAATCCTACAAAAGTCACCGGCAAGAGCCGGCGGCCCAAACCAGCGAAAAAAGTTACGAAATGTTTGTTAAATCGCTTTGTTGATCGTTCTATCAGAGCAAGAGACGGTTCCTTCCAACTAAAATTTTTTAATAAGCATTTCAGTTTCATAAGAAAGAAACGAAACGAAGAAGAATAAACGCTTAAGTTATCAAAAGAGAATAAACGTTGCTTTGATCAAAAAAAAAAAAAGGAATAAACGTTGATGAATAAAATTCGATTTTGTGCAGCATCAAACGTATTAAAGTGAAACATATACTGTATCGAGTTTTCTTTTATTGCCACTAATATTTATTAGTATATGCATTTTTAGGGGGAAAGAATCTTTCTAGATTCATCTGAAGATTCTAATAGCGTAAAGTCAAAGATTCACTGGTTCAGGTCATAATGTTGAATCCCATTCACCCATCCACCGACCGCGAAGACAAATCTGTACAATTCAATTATTATTATTTTTTATTTGTTTAACGTATTATTTTTATTTATTAAATAACTACATTCAATTTTTTAATTATGAGCTATCCAGTCACATCTTATATGGTCTCTGACTCGACTTTCTTAATAATATATCAAAAAAAAAAATATATATATTCTTCTCAACACTTTAAAACAGTTTATTGAAATCAGAAAATTATGCCGGAGACGGTTTGTTGGTTTGTTGAAAAATATGTTATATCAGAAAATTACGTCGAAATTCTTCTCAACACTTTAAAACAGTTTATTAAAATCACCAAATACAACTATTAGAATCACCAAAAATAGCATAGCTTCTAGTTTTTGATCAAAATACTCTAGATTTATTATAATTTTATTTAATACTATCTCTGTAACGCCCCGACCGTCCTTACCAGTGGGCTCCATGCCACCTTTCGGCCCGTGGACCCATCCTCGTCCGACGGCCGGTGCGCTAGTCCGGGAGGCTCGTAAGACTTGTTTACTGACCCTGCAATCACCACATGATCTTTTCTCATGTTTTGTCCTCACTCGCACGGCACCGCGAATCACTTCCCGGTAGGTCACCCATCCTTAAATTTCTCCATCTCAAGCACGCTTAACTCTGGAGTTCTCTCTGGACAAGTGACCGAAAAGATAAGTGCACTTTGGTGACATAGGTAGCCAAATAATGTTTTATAAACCTCTCCGCATATACCAGAAATCGGGATGTTACAATCACCCCCATTCACAGAGTGCAACGTCCTCGTTGCGCACCAGGACTGTTACCCTTGACGGTGTGAGCCCACATGACTCCACACACATTTTTGGGTTCGTCTCTGATACCACTTGTAACGCCCCGTCCGCCCCTACCAGTGGGCCCCACGCCCTCTCTCGGCCCGTGGGCCCACCCTCGTCTGACGGCCGGTGCGCTAGTCCGGGAGGCTCGTAAGACTTGTTTAATGACCCTGCAATCACCACATGATCTTTCCCCGTGTTTTGTCCTCACTCGCACGGTACCGCGAATCACATCCCGGTAGGTCACCCATCTTTAAATTTCTCCAGCTCAAGCACGCTTAACTCTGGAGTTCTCTCTGGACAAGTGACCGAAAAGATAAGTGCACTTTGGTGACATAGGTAGCCAAATCAATTCTTATAAGTCTCTCCGCATATACCAGAAATCGGGATGTTACAATATCCATCTTACAATAAATATTATTTTATACTATTTTTTGTTTCACAAGATATTGTTTAAGATATTCATCGTCTCAATTTTGCAACGGATTGTTTGCAGATTGTTTTTAATGTCCGTACCGACCATCTTGTGAAAGGTATTCAAGTACGTGATTTGGTTTTCTCCCAAATATAGACTTTGTGATTTTAAGTTGGTTGGCTTCCGAAACCAACTTTTTTGAATCATCGTAATAATTTTGAAGTAAACAAAAAAAAAAAGAGATATTCATCGGCTAATGTTTGGGCATATTGGTTACTCCTTTGTGCTAGAATTCGTATTGTTGATTCACCTTTTGTAAACAGTTATCCCGAAAATGGCCAAATGACATTTATGTATATATATACATATTAAAACAGAACGAGTATTTATTCCATTTCGTCGATCAATCTTTATCTGCAAAGATATACATTTACTTCTCACGTTTAGTAACAGTTAGAGGTGGGCTTAGCACCCCCAATTAGCTAGGTCCATCTCGGCAAAAAGCCCTTCTCGATCAAGTAGACAAAAGTCAACGTTTGACTAAAGGAGACGCCGAGCTGGTACCCCGAGCTCCTACCTCAGACTCGTTCGAGATCACGAAGAGCGTATCCCGGGCTCGACGCTTCACCAACTCTGCACATAGAGACCGAAGGGAAAGACGACACGTGGAGGACAGCTCGCTGAATAGTGTACTACCCTCGTAGGAGTATGGCGCCGAGCTCGACGCTTCACCATCTCTGCACAGAGAGACCGAAGGGAAAGACGACACGTGGAGGGCAGCTCGCTGAATAGTGTACTACCCTCGTAGGAGTATGGCGCCGAGCTCGACGCTTCACCAACTATGCACAGAGAGGCCAAAGGAAAAGATGACACGTGGAGGGCAGCTCGCTGAACAGTGTGCTACCCCCGTAGGAGTTTGGCGCCGAGCTCGACGCTTCACCAACTCTGCACAGAGAGACCAAAGGAAAAGATGACACGTGGATGGCAGCTCGCTGAACAGTGTGCTACCCCCGTAGGAGCACGGCGTCGGGCTCATCATGGCCTATCTGCCAAAAGGGGCGGAACACGCCTCTCAAATGACCTTACCCACGAAAGGCGCTGGGAGCGCCACGTCGTCCCGGATTTCCAGGAAACAGGGAGTCAACCCCTGCTATTAATATCCCCCAGCATGCATTGATGAGGGGGATCACGCATTAATTACTCTCTCTCTCTAGATTTGATTCCCGACCTCACTATCTTGTAATATAGCAACGCCGTTTAGAACACCGAACTAGATTTCCATTGGAGCCAATTCGTAAATCTAAATCGTTCATATTTACCGAGCATCAATATAAAGAATACGGTCCCCGACCTGTTCATCACAAATCCCGATCTCTGTTCTTCCATTCCTGACCTGCTCAAAAGTCAAGTTGACTCGTTCTATTAACGAAAATCTCGCCTCTCAACATCTTAATATATTTCTAATCATCATTAGTAATCCTTTGGATCAACAGTAACTTTGGGATGTATCAATCGAAATCTTATTTAATTGCATTAATTTCATAAGATTTATTTGATAAAACAAATGCGGAATCTACGATCAAGAATTATGGGTTATCAAGATTTTCCTATTAAATGATACCATAAATTGCAATAAAAAATAGAAAACCACGTAGTTTTGACGTCAACAGCACAAAAAGCCACGTAGTTTTTGCTATGCAAATTGCAATATGAAGATAAGCTTTAAAAACTTCAATTTTGTCTATCAAATGCTTTAAGTTATTTCCCTTAAATATATAAATCCATATGAATGATAACGAGTGAATGACGAAAAGTTGAAATAACTTATCCATCAATCAATATATAACATATTTTAAAAATTCAATAACATCTAGCCAAACCAAAATTTAGTCAATTCTCATTTTTTTGTTTTTGCTTATTATTTTCCTGATTCCATCCCAATTTGAGGAAAAAAAAACTTATATTACCATATAGAGTACAAACATAAAGCCGTATGTGTATAAATACAACATGTAGCAATAACATACACACAACACAAACCCCAACACACACAAAAACGCTTGTGAAGAAAAACGAGAGACACAAAAAAAAGAAAACAAGAAACAAGAAACAAGAAACCAAAAACTCTCTTATAGTTTAAATGGCAAACCGTTTCCTCCGACCAAACCTCATCCACCGTTTCTCCACCGTAAGTCCCGTCGGCCCTCCGGCCACCGTCATCCCGGAGATTCTTTCCTTTGACCAACCAAAACCAGACGTTGACCTCGATCTCTCCGACCAAGCTCGACTCTTTGCTTCTGTCCCAATCTCCGACCTTGTCCGTTCAACGGCCGTTCTTCACGCTACTGCTATAGGCCCTATGGTCGATCTTGGCTCATGGCTCATGAGCTCTAAGCTCATGGACACGACCGTAACACGAGATTTAGTCCTCCGTTTCGTGAAAGGAACCTTTTATGACCATTTCTGTGCCGGTGAAGACGCAGCTGCCGCTGCGAGGCGTGTGAGGAGCGTGTATGAGTCGACGGGACTTAAAGGGATGTTGGTTTATGGCGTCGAACACGCCGAAGACGGTGGCGCGTGTGATAACAACATCGAGAAATTCATAGAAACTGTTGAAGCTGCTAAAACCCTACCTACGTCTCACGTAAGTTAATCTCAGATTTCATTTCATTTTTTCATTTTTCTAGTCTGATTCTATTTCTATTCACTTCTCTGTTTATTTTCCAAACAATCTCTTCATATATTTTCATCCATATACGTTTTTTTTACCCAAAATGTTTTGCTACCGTATTAACAAAAAAGAAAAAACGTTTTGCTACCAGTCCCTCAATTTTTGGTTAAAAATAATAATTGAACTATTCGATATAACCATTAATTTTTTTAATACAGATCGAATATATTAGTGGAGTCTATATGATAAGCAAATATGTGCAAGTTGGATCTACAACCATATCCTATATATCGTATAATATGGAAATGTATAAAAACGTGGAGTAATATAGAACAACAACTTGTCTAAATTGTATACATTACAAAGGAGACCAAAACGTTGCTGTCAAAAAAAAAGGAGACCAAAACCTTAAAAAGCTAAAAAGAACACCAACTTGTTTGTTTTTTTTTTAATTTTTGATTGAATAATCAAAGCCACGTCAGATTCTCGTCAGTCTTAAAGTGTTAATTACGCAATGAGTCGGACATACATATTTGGAAATCTGAAATGTCAACTACACTCGTGGAATATTCTACCGCTTACAATAATCCCGGTTTATTTCGGTTCACTAATTAATCGAGTTTTTTTGGTCTTTGCCTTAACAGTTAAGCTCAGTGGTTGTGAAAATCACAGCGATTTGTCCAATGAGTCTCCTAAAACGAGTAAGCGATTTGCTCCGGTGGCAATACAAGAACCCAAATTTCAAACTTCCATGGAAACTCAATTCGTTTCCGGTTTTTTCCGGTTTAAGTCCTCTCTACCACACAATCTCCGAACCGGAGCCATTAACCGTAGAGGAAGAACAAGAGCTTGAAAAAGCTCACGAACTCATCAAATCCATCTGTCTTCGTTGCCAAGAATCAAACGTACCGTTACTAATCGATGCCGAAGACACGATTCTCCAACCAGCAATCGATTACATGGCGTATTGGTCGGCGATTATGTTCAATTCCGACAAAGATCGACCGATTGTGTACAACACGATTCAAGCTTATTTGAAAGATGCAGGAGAGAGATTGCATTTGGCATTACGAGAATCCGAGAAAATGAATGTTCCTATTGGGTTTAAATTGGTGAGAGGTGCTTATATTTCTACTGAAGCTAGGTTAGCAGATTCATTTGGTTACAAGTCACCGGTTCATGACACCATTCAAGAGACGCACGCTTGCTATAATGAATGTCTGAGTTTCCTTATGGAGAAAGCTTCGAATGGATCAGGCATTGCCGTCATTCTAGCGACGCATAATACCGATTCCGGTAAGCTATTGAACCATATTTGTGAGTTAAATGCCCTACATTTGACAATTGAAAACCGAAAATAAGAATGCATTTGACAATTGAAAACCGAAAATAAGAATGCACCTAATGAAATATATATTAGATGCATAGATATGTCCAGTGCACTCACTAAGAATTGTCCCGTATTCAATTTTTTTTTGGGTTTGGTTCGGTAGTTTTTTGGGTTTCAGTTCGGTTTGGTCTAGATGCGAATTTGATCTAGGCTCGGTACGATTTAAAAAAAATTGGTTCGGTTTTGGATAAGACATATAAAATTAACTAGAATATAAACTTAATACATTAATTTTTTATATAAGTTAAATTAAAAGTATTATTATTTTTAATTAAGTTTGGTTTATTCGATTTATTCGGTTTGGTTGCACGGTTGGAGTTTGGTTCACTTTATTTGGTATAAGAATTTCTCTATTGTTTTTTTTTTTTTTTTTCTCTATTGTTCGTGTTGATGAATTTCGGTTTTGGTCGTTTTGGTTTTTATGTTCACCCCTAGATTTTAAGATGAAACTGTCCATAGACATTAATTCTCGTTTGTGATTTATCTAATAGGTAAACTAGGGGCAAGGAAAGCAAGTGAGCTAGGGATGGATAAAGAGAACGGGTAGATTGAGTTTGCGCAGCTTTACGGGATGTCGGATGCGTTATCTTTCGGATTGAAAAGGGCCGGTTTCAATGTCAGCAAGTACATGCCCTACGGGCCGGTCGCAACCGCGGTTCCATACCTTATCCGACGAGCATATGAGAACCGCGGTATGATGTCCACCGGTGCTCTAGACCGCCAGCTTATGAGGTAACTAGGTCACTGGTTTAGTCATCGACATATAGTACAAAACTACAAATTAATATCACCGGATCTGTTGCTAATATATAGTAGTACCGGCTTATGATTAACCGGTTTAATACTTTGGTTCAGTCCTTACTGTTTAGAAACACGTCTTTTCTGGTCTAGATTTTGGTATTAACGATTTGTTGGTATGTTTGTGTGTTTGTAGGATGGAGCTTAAGAGGAGAATAATGGTTGGGTGAAGAGAGGAGAATAATGTGCATCAATGGAAGGAGACATTCATGGAATTTGGCAAATGTAGATTTTATAATCTACCTTATAAAGAGTGAAGGGGATCTCTCTAGCTTCGACACTTATCCCCCCTTATTGGTCATTTTTATTTTCTAATTAATATTATTTCATTAATATTTACTGTTTTCATTTTTTCATAGAACATTAATTAATATTTACTATTATATGATGTATATCTACATAAATTAGTAAGAGAAATAGTTACAACATTTATCGAAAGACAATAGATAATAAATTATGGAAAAATAGTTTTCGTAATGACGCCAATAGTCAAACTATTTTTTTAACAATAATTTTTTCATGCCAACAAACAAATGTAAGTGAAAAGAATTAGAATAAAAACCATAAGACAAAAGAATATAATAAAATAATCGAAGAGATAACAAGTTATCAAGAAAGAAGAGAAGAAGATAACAAATAAAAAACATAAAAGACGGAAACAAAGATAAATACAAAAATTATAAAGCGTAGAAAAGAGAAACGGAATAGTGAAAGGTATGTGAGAACAAAAACTCAAAATGGTAAATTGATAAAGTTAAAAAGTGTGAAGAACAAGTAAATATTCAGAAAAAACAAATGGAAGAGATTACTAAGGTCATTATATAAGAAAAAATATATATAAAAAAGATACAAGATAATATTGAAAGTTCATCGATTCTTCGAATAGTGTCGTCGAAGAAGATGTATTGGTAATTGATCTGCTATGGCGACAACCAGTCCAGGAAGAGGCCATGATCGCCCCCCCCCCCCCCCCCCCCCCCCCCCCCCCCGCCGTAGATGTAACCTCCTCCATCTCTATCTCCGAGGATGGTGATTCATCAACCTAACAAAGATGAGACCTCCGGCTCTTCTAGCGATGATTTGTTTTGAAATAGTAATGATCGCGGATGCAATCTCCTGAATTACAAGGGGTAAGGGTAAAGGGTTCAGACGAGTAAAGGAGCAAAAGAGGCGCTTAAAGAGCCGAAGAAGAAGATTCTTAATCGAACAGCGACATGCCAGCTTGTTTCAATGGGGCATGCGGCGTCGGGAAAAGGGCATCACCAGACGGGTCTGGTGAAGATGATTTTAGGTTCGATGGCTAATCATGATCAGTCCCAGCAACAACAAGCGCAAGGAAAACATGTATTTACCGGTGGTGGAATGGATGCATCGTCGTTTATGCTAGGGAACCAATACCATCCGGTTTATGTAACCAGAATGTTGGGGAATCCAGCTTTAGCAGCAGCAGCCGGAGGAGGTTACATGTATCCGATGTTGGAGAGTGCTTTAACCCATGGTGGATTGAGCCATGCTTTGTTGCAGTCGAGCCAGATGGGTGGTATTGGTGAGCCAGGCATTGGTGCTGGTCTATTAGTTCTGGGATCTTAATTTAGAGGTCAGAGCCTGCCTAATACTTATCGTGATTCGGATACCGGGAAATGAGGGAATGGTAAAGATTCGGATGCTGGCGGCTCATTTCATGGTTACTCAAACTATTCATGGTACGCTCTCGCTGTAACCTCTTGTGTTTTATAGCAAAGCATGTGCTCATATTGTGGTTTAAATGTCTTTGGATAAACATATACTGCATGATTCATAGTAGGAGCGTATGTATTTGGCTTAATTGATATATATAATGGGTTACATGAATATACTATATATATTAGATATGTAATTGACGCAACATTATCGTAGTAAAAAAAAAATTTATCGTAACTTTTTTGTGTGTAAAATCTTTTATTTTGTTAAATATCTAGATGTGTGTAACCATAACGATTTGTATCAATGTGATAGTGTGATAGATAAGAATTATGAAAAGGTAACATTATCAGGTCGACACGTCAGCTCCCCTTATTAATTCTACAAAAAATTATTTATTAAATTAATTAATTACACAAAATGAAAAAAAGAAAATAAATGACTAAAATGGTGTTTCGTGGCTTTCTCCGCAACGTCGCCGCCGGAAAAATCATCCGAATTGGCAGTGAGCATGGATTGGCAAGGACGGTGATCACAGAACCGCCGGGGAGCATCGGACCGGCGCATCGGAGCAGAGCGGTGAGGATGGGAGCGATGAGCACAAAACCGGCGGTGAGCATCAGAACTGGATCTGAAAAAAAGAGAGTTAGATCTGAAGAAGATGAGGAGGATCGGAGGAGGAGAAGAAGAGAAGGAAGGAGACGACGTGGAGAAGAAGAAGCAGAGGAAGGAGCGGCGAGGATGGGGGCGGTGAGCACAAAAATGACGGATAGCGGTGAGCACATAACTCACCGCGACGCGTCGATTCAACCACTCCTCTTGCGTCGTCGAGTGCGGATGAATGTCAGGGAACGGAGGAGAAGATGTTGTTAGCGGCGGCGAGATCTGAAAATAAGGGGATTAGATCTGAAGAAGAAAAAGGAGAAGAGGAAGGAGAAGAGATAAAAAAAATTGTTTAAGAGAAAAATGATAAGATTTGTGTCCGTTAGATTTAATCTTATTAACGGTGGAGGATAAAAGAAATTGTGATCCTCGTGTTAATGTAGTAACCAATGAGAAGTCAGTATTTTTTAAACTGTTATTTGTATATTCTTTTAAGTGGTATTTGTATATTATTTGTATGTGTTGGATTTGTTTTGTATAGTATTTGATGTTTATGTGCAAGAGTTTACAATTTAAGATTCAGAGTTTATGATTAAGGGTTAGAGGTATAGGGTTTAGGGTTTAGGGTTTGTGTTTGGGGTTTAGAATTTAGGATTTATAAAATGATTATATTTAAAAATATCTAATATATAATATTTAAAGAGAGAAGTATCTACTATATAAAATTTGTTTTAGTTAACAATTTTGTGAATGATTCATTCATTGATTAGTCTTATGCTCTTGAAAATCGGAGAGATAGTCATCGTTGACCAAAACATTTGAGAAAAAAACAAAGGAAGAGATCAAAGGTAAGTCATCAAATATATACGATTTCAAAAAAATAAACATGGGTGTAATGGACTAAATACTCATAACTAAAGAAATTGAGACTATTCATAAGGAATAAGATGAAGTACAAACTTTCAACATGGGCAGAAACAGCAATGAAAAC
This sequence comes from Eutrema japonicum, assembly GCA_030161315.1. Classification (NCBI taxonomy): domain Eukaryota; kingdom Viridiplantae; phylum Streptophyta; class Magnoliopsida; order Brassicales; family Brassicaceae; genus Eutrema; species Eutrema japonicum. Next base: position 50,136,658 of record BSQW01000011.1, read on the forward strand.
ACACTTTTAACTACTTTTTAATAATAATCAATCCAAACGATATTTCGTTTAGTTGGGACTTGGGATCATTAGATTTACTGCGAGACAAAGATATTACATAGTCGTAAATAAATCATTGGATCTAGCAGCCTGACTTAATTGAATATTATAAAGTAAAGTTTCCAACAGCTGAAAAAAATCAAAGAAAAAAAAATGTTATAAAACAAAACAAGCAAATAAAAATACACAATTAAAAAAACATATAACTACAAAATAGTTTAAAATTAAAATACCTGCACATTAGCGCGGATTCTCACCTAGTTATTTATAAATTGAGTAGCAAATTATCTGATGTAGCTTGATCACAATCACAAAAGGGTATCATTTTACATTTTATATATCCTTCGTGATCAGTGTGATATCGCAATTAGTGTCTTTTATTTTCTGCTAAATCAATAATTTTATTCACTATGATTTTTAAAGTGTGTTATTCATGTTTCTTTTCTTATATATATACTAGTGTGTGATCCGCGCTACGCGCGGACGTGAACACAATTTTGTTTTAAAAAAGTTTGGTATAATATTATTTTAGTTTTATTAGTATGATTGTTAATGGATTTGTCTCTATTAGCTTAAGAAATGTGGATTGTTTATTCTTAAGTTTTTTTTATTTTCTTAATTTTATGTTTATTTATGTATTTGTTTAGTGAGTGATCCCCAATTTGATTTTTTTTTTGGTTGACTATTTATTTAATTAGTTGGTTTTTAAAAGTTAAGTTTTTGTCATTTTAAAGTTTAGGGAATTGTATATTTTTTAACCCAATTGAATACTAATAAAATAAATACTTCGAAATAGGGTTAGTTTTGTATAGTCCGAAAGTTACTTCGAATACTAATAGAAGGAAAGTTAGTTTTGTGAATTTAGAATTCTCCGAACTTAAAAAAAAAATACTTCGAAATAAGTCACTGTATTTTTATCTATTTTTACCTAAAACTGAATACTAATAAAATGTTCAGAATTTACTATTATTCATCTTAGATAATCCAGTATTGGTGACTACAAAATGAATCTAATTTTATTTGAAAAACGATTTAATTTCTATCACTAATTTACTATCAAAATCATCGTAGATGTATAGGTTAATGAGAACATATGAGATAATATGGGCCGATTTGAAAAAATATAAGAAATATGGGGTCGAACGTCGATTCAAATATTTAGAGAGAGAGAGAGAGAGAGTTCTTGTGAATAGAATTATCATGTAAAAACACATTACCCACTGCTCTAAAACCCTCGTCTTCTCCGATATCTTCCCCCATCGCCGATGAGATTATCACCGCCTTTTTCCTGAGATGGGTCCCGGGAAGCAGCGGAGCGGCCCCCGAAATCGAAGGAACAGGCTGTTCCCCACTGTCTTCGCCTCGACGCGGAGAAGAAGCGCGCTCAGAACCACCAGAAGAAGAGCTCTCTCCCGAAGAATTGCTGCGGTTGTCGCGGGACGCCGACTCACCGCTGGACTCAACCCTGATTCCGTCAAGTATCGACGCCATTTCACAGAGAGGAAGAAGAAACCCCGAGTCGAGAGAGAGGAGCTTAAAAGAAATTAGCGACAAAACCAGAGAGAGGAAGAAGAAAAGAGTTACCTTAATGAGTTTGCGCAGAAGAGTCGAATCGAAGGAGAAAGGCTGGTTTAAAAAAAAAAAAAAGGGGACGTACAGCGAAGAGACGTACGGACACGTGTCGAAGGAGCACGATCCCCAAACCCTAATGATGATGCCTCTTGGTTTTCCCGCGCCAAAAGCAGGAAACGCCGCTTCGGTTCCCCTGCATGATGAGCACGCACCAACAATCTCCAGATCTTCGGAAAACCCGACACGCACGAGCTAGGGCTCGAATCTAAGCTATAACACCCCGAACTCATCTACTCAATCTCAAAGGACCGTCCTAAGATGCGCCGAACTAACAACAGATCAACTTCGATGCATTCACCTCACCTCATGCCACCGAACTGGGGGGGGGGGGGGGGGGCTATTGTTGGAGGTGGGCCTAGCACCCCCAATTAGTTAGGCCCATCTTAGTGAAAAGCCCTCCTCGATTCAGTCAGCTTAGAGTCAACCTTTGACCCGGGGAGCACCGACCTGAAACCCCGCGCTCACAGCCATCCAAAACTCCCTAGCTACCAAGGGCGCATCCTGGGTCCGCGATGACGCTTCGCCTAAACACGTGGAAGCTGGTCGAACAGTACGCTATCCGAATAGAGATATGGTTTCAACTTGACGTCCCACCAACCTGCAGAGCAAGAAAAGGAGAAGAAGACACGTGAAGGGAAGTTGGCCGAACAATATGCTACCCTGCAGAAGTATGGCGCCGAGCTCATCATGACCCCTCATCCTGAAAACCGGGGACACGTCTCCTAGAGCATCTTACCCGCGAAGCAGGCTGGGGGCGCCACGTGGCCCCGAAATCCCGGGAAGTAGAAGGTCAACTCCCACTATATATACCCCTTAGTATGTACGGAAAAAGGGGGACTTTTGGATCTCATTCTCTACAAAAATAGGCCCGATCTCTCTCATTTGTAACAAGGCAGCGCCATTTAGAACGCCGAACTGGATTCCCGTCGGAATTAGTTCGTAAATCTAAATCATTCGCCTCTTTTCATCATTAATACAAAGAATACGGTCCCCGACCTGTTCATCATAATACCCGGCCTGCTATAAGTTTTGGTTAACTCGTTCTATTTAACGGAAATCTCGCATCTCTACTCCCTAATCAACCTCTAAACAACTTCAGTGATCTTCTGGATTAACAATTGGCGCTAGAATGAGGGAGGTTTGAAGATTTTTCTATACGCAAGGAGCAATTCAACCACGACATCAGCCGCAATAGAAATGGCGATCCCGCCTCCAAGAATACTATCGGAGCAAGAGACCCAGGCCCAAACAACGGCCTCGCCGTTGACTCAAGCAACATCGGCTGCCCCACCATCAGCTCAGGCGACGACCGATCAACCAATCCCTCAAGAGCAGTCCCTCAGAACTCCACCCCCGGCTCCGGCGCCCACTCCTCTTGACGGCTCCGCCACCCAAAACACGCCCCGAACGCCGGTCGGGTAGCCGGAAGACCAGCCCACTCTGTCCGCCATGATGCAGACCTTGCTCGCCAGAATAGACGAGCTTACGCGAGCTACCGATCAACGGTTTGCCACACTAGCAGCCTCCCGTGACCGGTCAGGCAACACCGGATCCCTCGGCATCCACCTCAGAGAACCAGCTTCTCGGGGAGATACCCCGCGCATCCGGAGAAATCTATTCGGTGACTCGCCGTCAGGGTCCGAAGGTCCGGGCAGACGTTTTGTCCTGCCAACAGGCGGCTCCCCGGGCGACGAAACTCACCTTCAACAATCCAGCTCGGAGCGCGTCAGGGACGCCGAATTTGAAGCCATGAAGGAAACAATCCGTGCAATGTCCTCCAAAATTCATCAGGCCACCAGCGCGGCCCCAGAAATAGATCGCGTCCTCAGAGAGACGCAAAACACGCCGTTCACTCGCCGGATCGCCTCCGTCCCGCTCCAGCATCTCGGAAAGCTCAAACTCCAGCCCTACGCAGGCAACACCGACCCGGCCCAGTATCTAACGGCGTTCACCATTGCCATGGGCCGTGCCCAATTCTCCCCGGACGAGCGTGAAGCCGCCCACTGCCAGCTCCTCGTAGAGAACCTCACCGGCCCGGCCCTCACATGGTTCTCTCGGCTAAAGACGCACTCCATAGACAGCTTCAGAGATCTTCCGACCATCTTCCTCGAGCACTACTCCATCTACATCAGACAGTCCGCGTCTAGCGCAGACCTCTGGGCATTAAACCAAGGAGCAAAGGAGTCGCTCAGGTCTTTCATCGAGCGCTTCAAAGCCACGGCCTCGCAAAGCAACGTGACGGACGAGTCAGCGCTCCCCGCTCTGGGGAAGGGCCTGCGGGCCGATTCGGCCTTCAAGGATGACATGAAGCTCAACAAACCGCGCTCGTTGGAAGACGCTTTACACCGCGCCGGACTCTTCGTTGAGCTCGAGGAGGAAAAGGCAGCCGAGTCAAAGAACAGCGCATCGCACAAGGCTCCAGTCCCAAAGGAGCGACCCCAAGACGGGTATCAAGAGCCTCGTCAACACTACGATGACGAATATCAACGCAGCAAAGGAAAGCAGGCCGCCGCATTCCTCGTCAACGAATCGCCCACCGTCCTCCATATGCGCGACCCCGTCCCTCTCCCCGACACCGCGTTAAATTTGCCCTGGAACAAGTATGTGCGAGACCCCAAACAGCAGGATCGGCGTCCCGACGAGCAAAAAGACAAAGAGCCCCGACCAGTTGAGCAGTACGACAGGACCACATTCTGCGACTTTCACCAGAGAAAGGGGCATTCGACCTCAAAATGCCGCGCACTCCACGAAGTCCTGCTGAATCAATTCCAAAGGGGGGAAATCCACGTACCAGAGCGGCTGCGTCCGCGAGCCCGGGACAGCGATCGAATCCAACAGCGCGATAATCGAGGCCGCGAGGACAGCCGGGCTAGGTCTGATAACCGCGCTCAGAACGACGATCGTCGCCGGCGATCCCCCTCGCGAGACCAGGAAAGGGGCAGGTCGCCTCCCCCGGCGCGGACTTTGATAGGGATGATCATGGGAGGCCTCCTCTTGTGTAACGATTCAGTACGGTCCATCAAGTGTCATGAGAGGAAGACCGACGCCTCCCTGAAATGGCACTCTGGCCAGGAGATCGATGCGCATGACACAAGTAAAAGGGGGATATGTTTCGCCGAGGCCGACGTGGCCGGGGTCCACCAGCCCCACAATGACCCCCTTGTCGTACAAGTCCGTGTAGCCGACTGCGACGTCAACCGGGTCCTCGTCGATACGGGCAGCTCGGTCGATCTCATCTTCAAAGATACCCTCGCTAGGATGAATCTAAACGGAGCCGCAATCAAGCCGCACTCCATCCCGCTAACTGGCTTCGCCAGAGACACCGTCAACGAAATCGGCACCATCGAATTAACGGTCTACGTAGGCCGGGTCACAAAAATCGTCAAGTTCGTGGTCTTCGATACCACCCCGATCTACAACATCATTCTCGGAACCCCTTGGCTGCACTCGATGAAGGCGGTCACTTCGACGTACCATCAATGCCTCAAGTTCCCCAACCAGGCCGGGACGTATACTCTTAGGAGCAACCAGAGGGTCTCTCGCGCCTGCTTCGCCATTGAGCATAAACTGTGTCACGCCGCGCCGGCCTGCTTGACCATCAACGCGCATCAGCCCGGTGAGCCAAATACCCAGGATCTCCCAGGTCGGGACCTCATCGCCCAGATCAACATCTATCCGCGCGACCCCACCCGTTGCGTTGGCATCGGAACCGACCTTGAAGAGAGCATCAAGAAAGAACTGGTCAAGTTCCTGGGGCAGAACGTCTCCACCTTCGCCTGGTCAACCGGCGATATGCCCGGCATCGACCCGGCGACATGCAGCCATGAGCTCAACGTGGACCCGACCTTCAGACCAATCAAGCATAAGCGGCGAAAGCTAGGCCCCGAGCGAGCACAGGCCGTCAATGACGAGGTAGAAAGGCTGACCGCAGCAGGCTCAATCGCCGAGGTCAAATACCCGGACTGGCTAGCCAACCCGGTAGTAGTCAAGAAAAAGAATGGGAAATGGAGGGTCTGCGTAGATTTCACCGACCTCAACAAGGCGTGCCCAAAAGACAGCTTTCCCCTCCCCCGAATCGACCAAGTCGTCGAAGCCACCGCCGGGAACGAGCTGCTCTCTTTTATGGATGCCTTCTCGGGGTACAACCAGATCCCTATGCACCCCGACGACCAGGAGAAAACCGCGTTCATCACGGACCGAGGGATCTACTACTACAAGGTGATGCCCTTCGGACTCAAAACTGCCGGAGCCACCTACCAACGGCTCGTCAACAAGATGTTCGCCGATCAAATCGGTCGCACTATGGAAGTATACATAGACGACATGCTGGTAAAGTCCCTAGTAGCGATCGACCACGCCACTCATTTCCGATCCTGCTTCCGGACGTTGAACGAATACAACATGAAGCTGAACCCAGCCAAGTGTTCTTTCGGCGTCACGTTGGGCGAATTCCTCGGATATATCATCACACAGCACGGGATCAAAGTTAACCCCAAGCAGATCCGAGCCATCACCGACCTCAAATCCCCTGAAAGCACGCGCCAAGTACAGCGACTCACCGGGAGAATCGCCGCGCTTAACCGGTTTATTTCCCGTTCAACCGACAGATGTCTACCATTCTATCAATTGCTCCGAGCTAACAAACGATTTGAGTGGGACGACAAGTGCGAGAGAGCCCTCCAGCAGCTAAAGGAGTACATATCCACTCCTCCCGTCCTGTCCAAACCCGAAGAAGGCAAAACCCTCTACCTCTATATAGCCGTGTCTGCATCGGCAGTCAGCGGGGTACTAGTACGAGAAGATCGGGCCGAACAAAAGCCCATCTCTTACGTCAGTAAATCTCTGGACGACGCGGAGAGCAGGTACCCAACTTTGGAGAAACTCGCCCTGGCGGTAGTCATCGCAGCCAGAAAACTCCGGCCTTATTTTCAATCCCACACGATCGCCGTCCTAAGCACCTACCCCCTCAGAACCATCCTCCACAGCCCAAACCGATCTGGCCGAATAATGAAGTGGGTAGTTGAGCTGAGTGAGTATGAGATCGAATACCGAGGGCGGACCGCGGTCAAATCTCAAGTCTTGGCCGATTTCCTAGTTGAATTGGTACCCGAGCTAACGATCGACGAAGTCCCCGAGGTGTGGAGCCTGCATGTCGACGGGTCGGCTTCCAAACACGGCTCCGGCATCGGCATACGCCTCGAGTCCCCAACCAAGGAGATCCTCGAGCAGTCTTTCCGTCTGGCCTTCCCAGCGTCAAACAACGAAGCCGAATACGAAGCTCTGATTGTCGGCCTGCGCCTGGCAAAGGTGGTCGGCGCGAAGAAAATCCGAGCCTACTGCGACTCCCAGCTCGTCGCCAATCAATTCAGCAGGGAATACGAGGCCAAGAATGATCGCATGGATGCTTACCTTAAGGTGACCCAAGGCTTGGCCGCAGATTTCTCCGAGTTCACCCTGACGAAGATCCCCCGAGGTGATAACACTTCCGCAGACGCCCTCGCAGCACTGGCCTCCACTTCGGCCCCAGCTCACCGACGGGGGATCCAGGTTGAAAGTATCGACTTCCCTAGAATCGAGCTACCAAAAGGGGCCTACCTGATCAATCCCCAGATCGCAGACCTCGACGAGGACATCCAGCCTCCCGAAGATCTGGCACCACCTCCAGCCGAGCCCGAACTACCAGACTGGCGAGTCGACATACTGCTGTACATAGCAGACGGCATCCACCCCCCAGATCGATGGGCCACCCGCCGGCTAAGGAAGAAATGCGCCCGATACACGATATTGGACGGCAATCTGTTCCGATGGAGCGCCTCGGGGACCCTGCTCAGCTGCCTCCACGGGCAAGAAACCATTGACGTAATGAAAGAGATGCACGAAGGCGCAGACTGAAACCACTCCAGCGGCCGGGCTCTCGCCCTGCGAATACGTAACCAAGGACACTACTGGCCAACAATGCTTCAGGATTGCGAAAAGTTCCAGCCCGGTGCGAGAAATGTCAATGCCACGGTCCACTCATTCACTGTCCTACCGAGTTCCTTACCACTGCGGTGGCGCCCTACCCATTCATGCGATGCGCCATGGATATAGTCGGGCCCCTTCCCCGATCTCGTCAAAAGCGCTTCATCCTAGTGATGACCGACTTCTTCACCAAATGGGTTGAAGACGAAGCTTACGCCAAGATCACGGCGGAGGACGTCCGAAAGTTCGTCTAGAAGTTCATCATCTGCCGGCACGGTCTGCCTTACGAGATCGTGACAGACAACGGTGCCCAGTTCACGTCGGTCCTCTTCGAAGACTTCTGCGCAAAGTGTAAGATCAGACTGAGTAAGTCCACCCCGAGATTTCCACAAAGAAATGGACAAGCCGAAGCCACCAACAAGACCATTCTCGACGGCCTTAAAAACGACTAAACGACAAGAAAGGCTCCTGGGCCGACGAGCTAGATGGAGTTCTCTGGTCCCATCGCACAACGCCGAGGACGACGACAGGTCGCACACCATTCAGCCTCTCTCATGGTATGGAAGCGATGGCCCCATCCGAAGTCGGGCTCCCCACTCCTCGCCGCGCTATGCTCACCCAGCAGGCCGACCTGAACGACGCCGTGAAGTTGAGCGAGCTGGATTTTCTCGAGGAACAACGGGACCAGTCCCTCCTCCGGATCCAGAACTATCAACAACTAGCCTCCAAGTATTACAACAAGAAGGTCCGAGGCAGGTTATTTGCCGAGGGCGACCTGGTTCTGCGCAAGGTCTTCGAAAACACCGCCGAGCTAAACGCAGGCAAGCTCGGTGCCAATTGGGAAGTCCCCTACCTCATCTCCAAGATCGTGAAGCCCGGTGTCTACGAGCTAGTCACGATGAACGGCGATGCAATCCCGCGCTCTTGGAACTCGATAAACCTAAAACGCTTCTATTATTAGGCCCACAGGCTCCGCTCCGCTTTATATCTTTGTAAGCAAACGAACTACGATTGGCTTGATCCCTTCTACTAAAGGGTACGTAGGCAACCCCTAACCAGGGCTCAGCTATAAATCTAATAAAATCTTTTCAAGATCACCAAAAAAAAAAAAACGAAAAGGGTGGAAGAGAATAAGGTCCACGACTTTATTCCAAAGCCAAGAAAGAAGAAAGGGGGACCGAGCTCCAATGCTCGCACTCCCCAGCACACAAAATATAAGTGCTAAAGCCGAGCTCCAATATTCGCACTCACACAGTACACAAGCTATAAGTACTAAAGCCGAGCTCAAAGCTCGCACCTTTACCAGACACACAAGCACTAAGTGTCTTAAAGCCGAGCTCGCCACTCGCACCAAAAAAAAGAAGGTACACAAGCCTTAAGAGCCTTAAGCCGAGCTACACCTCGCAATAACAAAAAATATAAGATACACAAGCGTTAAGTATCTCAAACCGAGCCATACCTCGCACCCGATACAAAGACACAAGGGCACGGTCTACGACCTGCACGCACGATGTTGACAAAAGAATACGGTCTGCGACCTATTTTACCAAACATTTGCAAGAGAAACAAGGGAATTCCAAACGGCAAATTCATTTATCATATAAAGGGGGCCTAGTACGGCATTTTACATAAAGGCCAACAGCCTAATAATAATAATAAAAAAAAAGAAGAAAACTGAAACATTTTTGCGAAGGCACTTCGGCCGATATGTCTTCACCCCCCGTCAGCACGGGTACCATCTAGATCGTTCGAGCCCACCATCCTTATGTTGGCGCCATGCTCACCAAGAAAAAGCTGCTCGACCTGCTCTTCCTCAACCGTGGTCTCAACGGCCAGCGCGACGGGATCAGCTTGGATAACCGCCACAGTAGCACCCGTGACCGGGTCTTGGGCTGTCGGATCAGCTCGGGCAGCTTCCACGGTAGCACCCGGAATCAGATCCTCGGTGGTCGGGTCAGTGGAAACCACCGGCGCAGTAGCACCGCCTTCAGCAACCGATGCATGTGCATCTGAGGCCGGGTCCACGACTGGCGGCTCGGAAGGACCTCAGGGAGGATTCAAAGCTGAAGGGGCCTCGACAGGCATAAGTCGCTCGAGCTGAACGCCAGACGTACGATCGAGAGGGATATCCAAATCTTCCGGGGTCAAGTCCGGAAATTCGATCTCGTCCAGTTGGGCGTCGTAGACCCCTTCATCCTCGTCCAGCTTCTTGTACCGGTACCACGGCACCGACATCCCATCCTCAGCCTCCATCCTCTTGAGGCACGCCTTTATGCCAACCACCTGATTGAACAGCAGATGAGGCTCTAAAGCCCGGTCACGGCCAGCGAGATGGGCACGGATCTTCTCCATCTTCGCGGTCCACTTCCGGTTCCTCCCCTCCCACCTTGCCGTAACCCGTTCACTCTCCGCAGCCACGGCCGCCTTCGCCCGGTCAATAGCCCCCTCCAGCCCTTTAACCCTAGAGCGGAGTGTTTCCCTTTCCCCCTTCAAAAGCCCGAGCTCCTCTTCCAAAGCAGCCGATCGAGCCCTCTCTGCGGCATATCGAGCCCTCTCCGCCTCCAGTTCGGTTTGAACGTGGTCCACTTCTAAAGCCCGGGCTCGTACCCGCGCCACCTCCTTCTCCATAGCCCCTGATCGGGCCTTCTCGTCCCGCAGCTGCTTCTCAAGCCCGCAGAGAAGAACCGACTGGGTCTGCTCACTGGCCTCCTGTCGCATCTTCAGAAAATTAAGCGATGCGTCCTTCTCGGCCAGTCGCTTCTCATAAGCCTCCCCGAGAAAGGTAGTAAGAGCCATCGTCTGCATCAAGCCAGCTGTTAGCAAAGACAAATACGAAAATTCTCATGAATTAACAGCTGTATCTATGAGAAGCCCTCACCCGAGCCGCAGACAGCGCCGCTGTGCGAAAGGCATCGGATTCCGCCATCTCCAATGGCCGGAAGTGCAGATGCTTTTGCCCAAACATCATCGTCTGCGCCAGCTCGGCGCACTCGTCCTTGTCCACGATAATTTGATTATTGCAGTCCTCCTGACAAAAGTAGAAGCTGTAGTCCCTAGGCTCAGCATCAGAGCCCTCCGAAGCACCGTCTCCGTCACCACAACGTCCCTCAGCCCCTTGCACGGCATCAGGATCCCGGTCATCTTCCACGGTGACGATCGTGTCGCGGTCCTCGGTCGCCCGAACTACGACTTCTTCGTCCACCAAAGCCCGGGCTGCCTCCACCCCGCTTCCGGCTGATACCTCGGTATCAGGGGCACCGGTCTGCTCAGCAGGTGGGTCGCGGGAGAGCTCGGCCACATGTCCAAACTCTTCAGGTCGGACATCCTCCCGACCAGGGGCTGAGGACCCCGCGACTTCGGTCCGCTTCTTCTTCTTGGCAACTCCCTCGCCCGCGGTTATGGCCGCCCTCTTCTTATAAGGAGCAGCCTCAGACCCCTCTTCCCTGGCCAGCAGTGCCGGCTCTCGCCGGACCGGCACCTCAACAATAGGCGGAGGTGGCGCAACAAACGAATCCGCGTACAGCGGATTAGCAAACCGTGATCGACCTGCAATAACGCCAACCAAAAAAAAAAAAAAAAAAAAAAAAAAAAAAAAAAAATATATATATATATATATATATATATATATATATATATATATATATATATAATTGACCGACCTCCGGCCATCGCAGCTGCTACTCTTCCCGAGGTAAACGATTTCCAATCTCTATCGCCCACCGTCCTGAACACAGCAAGAATACCCTCGTGGTCCGGCAACATGAACTTAGAAGAGTGAGGACCTAAAAGCAAAACAACGTTAGTCAAAACAAAACCGAAGAGAAGAAAAGCAGTTGGATCTACAAACCCCTACCTTGGGAAAAATTCCAATCCCAGGTGTATCTCGCCGACGGGTCGAGTCCAACCACTTCGGTAGCCCGGATGTAGAAGTAGCTACGGGACCAGTCCTCGACCTTGGACAGCTTGCTAGCCTTAGGCCCCGAACTGCTAACCTCGATGATATTCGCCGCAGGTTTAAAAGCAGCGTAGTAGGTCCCCGAGATCCCAGGATTCACCTTCTGTTGAGTGAGAGCCTCGAACATAGGAACTGTCACCTCCACATCACACTCCCGCCCCAGGGTCAGCAGCACGATCATCCCTTGAATCGTGGACGGGCAGATCTGCGAGAAAGCCAAACCCCGCGCCCGGCAGTATTGGATGAGCAGCTCGGGGAGAGGAAGGGCAGCCCGCACTTCAGGAAGAACCCCTCGTACAAGCAGACGAAGCCCGCCGGAGGATTCCACGGACGCTCATCCGGCCTGGGTAGTCGGAGTTCGGCAGCAGCAGGGAGGTCGCATAACTCCCTCAACAGGGTAACTGACTCCGGTGTGCTCCAGGTCGGCGACCCGCCCTGCTCATAAGGAACCAAGGGAGACTTCCTCGCCTTGGCCGCTCGTGCTCCTCCACCGCGACCGCCTCGACGTCCACCTCGATCGCCCGCACGCCCGGTTCCTCTCCCGTCCTGGTCAGCACCACGACCACCAGAGGAGGACCTTATCACCGCCTTTTTCCTGAGATGGGTCCCGGGAAGCAGCGGAGCGGCCCCCGAAATCGAAGGAACAAGCTGTTCCCCACTGTCTTTGCCTCGACGAGGAGAAGAAGCGCGCTCAGAACCACCAGAAGAAGAGCTCTCTCCCGAAGAATCGCTGCGGTTGTCGCGGGACGCCGACTCACCGCTGGACTCAACCCTGATTCCGTCAAGTATCGACGCCATTTCACAGAGAGGAAGAAGAAACCCCGAGTCGAGAGAGAGGAGCTTAAAAGAAATTAGCGACAAAACCAGAGATAGGAAGAAGAAAAGAGTTACCTTAATGAGTTTGCGCAGAAGAGTCGAATCGAAGGAGAAAGGCTGGTTTAAAAAAAAAAAAAAAAGGGGACGGACAGCGAAGAGACGTACGGACACGTGTCGAAGAAGCACGATCCCCAAAACCCTAATGATGATGCCTCTTCATTTTCCCGCGCCAAAAGCAGGAAACGCCTCGATAGACGCGGAGCGTCTTTCGTACGCCCGCGAGTAAGTAGTGCACGCGGAAAGTAGAGCGTCGCTTCGGTTCTCCTGCATGATGAGCACGTGCCAACAATCTCCAGATCTTCGGAAAACCCGACACGCACGAGCTAGGGCTCGAATCTAAGTTATAACGCCCCGCACTCATCTACTCAATCTCAAAGGACCGTCCTAAGATGCGCCGAACTAACAACAGATCAACTTCGATGCATTCACCACACCTCATGCCACCGAACTGGGGGGGGGGGGGGCTATTGTTGGAGGTGGGCCTAGCACCCCCAATTAGTTAGGCCCATCTTAGTGAAAAGCCCTCCTCGATTCAGTCAGCTTAGAGTCAACCTTTGACCCGGGGAACACCGACTTGAAACCCCGCGCTCACAGCCATCTGAAACTCCTGAGCTACCAAGGGCGCATCCCGGGTCCGCGCTGACGCATCGCCTAAACAGGGATGTCACGAGGGAAGGAGACACGTGGAAGCTGGTCGAACAGTATGCTATCCGAATAGAGATATGGTTTCAACTTGACGTCCCACCAACCTGCAGAGCAAGCAAAGGAGAAGAAGACACGTGGAGGGAAGTTGGCCGAACAGTATGCTACCCTGCAGAAGTATGGCGCCGAGCTCATCATGGCCCCTCACCCTGAAAACCGGGGACACGTCTCCTAGAGCACCTTACCCGCGAAGCAGGCTGGGGGCGCCACGTGGCCCCGAAATCCCGGGAAGTAGAAGGTCAACTCCCACTATATATACCCCTTAGTATGTACGAAAAAGGGGGACTTTTGGATCTCATTCTCTACAAAAATAGGCCCGATCTCTCTCATTTGTAACAAGGCAGCGCAATTTAGAACGCCGAACTGGATTTCCGTCGGAATTAGTTCGTAAATCTAAATCGTTCGCCTCTTTTCATCATTAATACAAAGAATACGGTCCCCGACCTGTTCATCATAATACCCGGCCTGCTATAAGTTTTGGTTAACTCGTTATATTTAACGGAAATCTCGCCTCTCTACTCCCTAATCAACCTCTAAACAACTTCAGTGATCTTCTGGATTACCAAATAATGGTTGGGTGAAGAGAGGAGAATAATGTGCATCAATGGAAGGAGACATTCATGGAATTTGGCAAATGTAGATTTTATAATCTACCTTATAAAGAGTGAAGGGGATCTCTCTAGCTTCGACACTTATCCTCTCCTTATTGGTCATTTTTATTTTCTAATTAATATTATTTCATTAATATTTACTGTTTTCATTTTTTCATAGAACATTAATTAATATTTACTATTATATGATGTATATCTACATAAATTAGTAAGAAAAATAGTTACAACATTTATCGAAAGACAATAGATAATAAATTATGGAAAAAATAGTTTTCGTAATGACGCCAATAGTCAAACTATTTTTTAACAATAATTTTTTCATGCCAACAAACAAATGTAAGTGAAAAGAATTAGAATAAAAACCATAAGACAAAAGAATATAATAAAATAATCGAAGAGATAACAACTTATCAAGAAAGAAGAGAAGAAGATAACAAATAAAAAACATAAAAGACGGAAACAAAAATAAATACAAAAATTATAAAGCGTAGAAAAGAGAAACGGAATAGTGAAAGGTATGTGAGAACAAAAACTCAAAATGGTAAATTGATAAAGTTAAAAAGTGTGAAGAACAAGTAAATATTCAGAAAAAACAAATGGAAGAGATTACTAAGGTCATTATATAAGAAAAAAAATATATAAAAAGATACAAGATAATATTGAAGGTTCATCGATTCTTCGAATAGTGTCGTCGAAGAAGATGTATTGGTAATTGACCTGCTATGGCGACAACCAGTCCAGGAAGAGGCCATGATGCCCCCCCCCCCCCCCCCCGCCGTAGATGTAACCTCCTCCATCTCTATCTCCGAGGATGACGCGAGTTGGGAGTATGGTGATTCATCAACCTAACAAAGATGAGACCTCCGGCTCTTCTAGCGATGATTTGTTTTGAAATAGTAATGATCGCGAATTCAATCTCCTGAATTACAAGGGGTAAAGGTAAAGGGTTCAGACGAGGAAAGGAGTAAAAGAGGCGCTTAAAGAGCCGAAGAAGAGGATTCTTAATCGAACAGCGACATGCCAGCTTGTTTCAATGGGGCATGCGGCGTCGGGAAAAGGGCATCACCAGGCGGGTCCGGTGAATATGAGTTTAGGTTCGATGGCTAATCATGATCAGTCCCAGCAACAACAAGCGCAAGGAAAACATGTATTTACCGGTGGTGGAATGGATGCATCGTCGTTTATGCTAGGGAACCAATACCATCCGGTTTATGTAACCGGAATGTTGGGGAATCCAGCTTTAGCAGCAGCAGCCGGAGGAGGTTACATGTATCCGATGTTGGAGAGTGCTCTAACCCATGGTGGGTTGAGCCATGCTTTGTTGCAGTCGAGCCAGATGGGTGGTATTGGTGAGCCAGGCATTGGTGCTGGTCTATTAGTTCTGGGATCTTAATTTAGAGGTCAGAGCCTGCCTAATACTTATCGTGATTCGGATACCGGGAAATGAGGGAGTGGTAAAGAATCGGATGATGGCAGCTCATTTCATGGTTACTCAAACTATTCATGGTACGCTCTCGCTGTAACCTCTTGTGTTTTATAGCAAAGCATGTGCTCATATTGTGGTTTAAATGTCTTTGGATAAACATATACTGCATGATTCATAGTAGGAGCGTATGTATTTGGCTTAATTGATATATATAATGGGTTACATGAATATACTATATATATTAGATATGTAATTGACGCAACATTATCGTAGTAAAAAAAAAATTATCGTAGCTTTTTTGTGTGTAAAATCTTTTATTTTGTTAAATATCTAGATGTGTGTAATCATAACGATTTGTATCAATGTGATAGTGTGATAGATAAGAATTATGTAAAGGTAACATTATCAGGTCGACACGTCAGCTCCCCTTATTAATTCTAAAAAAAATTATTTATTAAATTAATTAATTACACAAAATGAAAAAAGAAAATAAATGACTAAAATGGTGTTTCGTGGCTTTCTCCGCAACGTCGCCGCCGGAAAAACCATCCGAATTGGCGGTGAGCATTGATTGGCAAGGACGGTGATCACAGAACCGCCGGGGAGCATCGGAGCGGCGCATCGGAGCAGAGCGGTGAGGATGGGAGCGATGAGCACAAAACCGGCGGTGAGCATCGGAACTGGATCTGAAAAAAGAGAGTTAGATCTGAAGAAGATGAGGAGGATTGGAGGAGGAGAAGAATAGAAGGAAGGAGACGACGTGGAGAAGAAGAAGCAGAGGAAGGAGCGGCGAGGATGGGGGCGGTGAGCACAAAAATGACGGTGAGCGGTGAGCACATAACTCACCGCGACGCGTCGATTCAACCACTCCTCTTGCGTCGTCGAGTGCGGATGAATGTCAGGGAGCGGAGGAGAAGATGTTGTTAGCGGCGGCGAGATCTGAAAATAAGGGGATTAGATCTGAAGAAGAAAAAGGAGAAGAGGAAGGAGAAGAGATAAAAAAAATTGTTTAAGAGAAAAATGATAAGATTTGTGTCCGTTAGATTTAATCTTATTAACGGTGGAGGATAAAAGAAATTGTGATCCTCGTGTTAATGTAGTAACCAATGAGAAGTCAGTCTTTTTTTAAACTGTTATTTGTATATTATTTTAAGTGTTATTTGTATATTATTTGTAAGTGTTGGATTTGTTTTGTATAGTATTTGATGTTTATGTGCAAGAGTTTACAATTTAATATTCATAGTTTATGATTAAGGGTTAGAGGTATAGGGTTTAGGGTTTAGGGTTTGTGTTTGGGGTTTAGAATTTAGGATTTATAAAATGATTATATTTAAAAATATCTAATATATAATATTTAAAGAGAGAAGTATCTACTATATAAAATTTGTTTTAGTTAACAATTTTGTGAATGATTCATTCATTGATTAGTCTTATGCTCTTGAAAATCGGAGATATAGTCATCGTTGACCAAAACATTTGAGAAAAAAACAAAGGAAGAGATCAAAGGTAAGTCATCAAATATATACCATTTCAAAAAAAATAAACATGGGTTCAATGGACTAAATACTCATAACTAAAGAAATTGAGACTATTCATAAGAAATAAGATGAAGTACAAACTTTCAACATGGGCATAAACAACAATGAAAACACACTTTTAACTACTTTTTAATAATAATCAATCCAAACGATATTTCGTTTAGTTGGGACTTAGGATCATTAGATTTACTGCGTGACAAAGATATTACATAGTCGTAAATAAATCATTGGATCTAGCAGCCTGACTTAATTGAATATTATAAAGTAAAGTTTCCAACGGCTGAACAAAATCAAAGAAAAACAAATGTTATAAAACAAAACAAGCAAATAAAAATACACAATTAAAAAAACATATAACTACAAAATAGTTTAAAATTAAAATACCTGCACATTAGCGCGGATTCTCACCTAGTTATTTATAAATTGAGTAGCAAATTATCTGATGTAGCTTGATCACAATCACAAAAGGGTATCATTTTACATTTTATATATCCTTCGTGATCAGTGTGATATTGCAATTAGTGTCTTTTATTTTCTGCTAAATCAATAATTTTATTCACTATGATTTTTAAAGTGTGTTATTCATGTTTCTTTTCTTATATATATACTAGTGTGTGATCCGCGCTACGCGCGGACGTGAACACAATTTTGTTTTAAAAAAGTTTGGTATAATATTATTTTAGTTTTATTAGTATGATTGTTAATGGATTTTTCTCTATTAGCTTATGAAATGTGGATTGTTTATTCTTAAGTTTTTTTTTTCTTAATTTTATGTTTATTTATGTATTTGTTTAGTGAGTGATCCCCAATTTGATTTTTTTTTTGGTTGACTATTTATTCAATTAGTTGGTTTTTAAAAGTTAAGTTTTTGTCATTTTAAAGTTTAGGGAAATGTATATTTTTTAACCCAATTAAATACTAATAAAATAAATACTTCGAAATAGGGTTAGTTTTGTATAGTCCGAAAGTTACTTCGAATACTAATAAAAGGAAAGTTAGTTTTGTGAATTTAGAATTCTCCGAACTTAAAAAAAAATACTTCGAAATAAGTCACTGTATTTTTATCTATTTTTACCTAAAACTGAATACTAATAAAATGTTCAGAATTTACTATTATTCATCTTAGATAATCCAGTATTGGTGACTACAAAATGAATCTAATTTTATTTGAAAAACGATTTAATTTCTATCACTAATTTACTATCAAAATCATCGTAGATGTATAGGTTAATGAGAACATATGAGATAATATGGGCCGGTGAGATTTCACTTTCAATTTCAATCACAAAGGGTGTGATCCGCGCGGACGTAGTAAACAATTTTTTTTAATCTAACGGTATTTTATTTTATTTGGTCTCGTAGTTAATTTAATTATATCTCTCAGCTTAAGATCTGTGTATTTGTTTTTGTTTTTTTTTAATTTATGATCATCTATGTGTTTATTTATTGGATGGTACACATTTTTACATCTTTTTTTTTCTTTGGCTATCAATTTTATGCAATTAGTTGAGTTTTTTAAAAGGAAGATATTTACATTTTAAAGTTGCATAATAATTTTTTAAATTTTGTTTCATGTGAAGTTATTATTTTTGGAGTGTTTCATGTATGATTTAAACCCTATTTATGTGTGCAATATGTTTGTGATTCCTAAATCTATTTTTCTTTTATTTTTGTTGAAAAAGATTTCCATATATATAACTGATTGTTTGAAGTCACAACATTTGTTTGATTATATTTAGAATAAATCTAATCCATAATTTATAAACACTAAATTCTATAGTTTTTCTAAACTATATAAATAAACTGATAAAAGTAAATTATTAAATTGAAATTTCTTTAGATTAATTCAATATAATCTATCTTCTATTAAGTAAATGTCTTTTCAAATTCTAGGGAAAACTATTGTATTAATGGATGGTAATTATTATGAGAATTGAAATATATTTACATCACATGATATATATTTTGCATATACAAAACTTTTATTTTTTTTCTCCTGTTGTAGTTACATTTATTTTTATTTTTTTGTTAAAAATAATATCACAAAACACAACGATCTTAAATTTTCAAACTTAATTTATATTTTTGTGTAAATACTTTTAATATGTTTCTTAATTTTTTTGGCTCTTATTCTCTTTTTCATAGTTATGTATAATTGCAACTATTATGTTAAGTATACCTAATTTTTATTTATTTGTCTCTTTATTAGATGTAAAACTTGCCAACTTATATTTTGCTTTATGAATTTATTCACATATTTAACTTATTTGTTTAATTGTTAGGACTTGTTTGATATTTTAGTTTTTTTTATAATATTTGCGATACAACTTAACCTAATTAAATATTTATAAAAGTTGAAATATATTATAATAACCAAATTTATTAAACCTGTTATTATTGCAAAGAACTATAAATTTATAAATTTATTATTTTTTGGTTTAATTTAGAATATGAATAACGCATTTTCAAATTCTTTTCATAATGTTAAAACCAAATTTATAATTAATATATGTATTTAGTATGTGTATTAAATTTGTAGAATGCTGAGGTGACAGCATGGAAAGAGAAAAAAGCTTACTTTATATATATAGATTTTAGATAATATTCTATCCACGACTTATACACTACATGTGCTCCTCCATTCTTATTTATTAACTTCGTTTTTTTCTTCTGAATAGTATCCTTTTATTCCACTTTTGCTTCCTCCCATAACGGGACATCATTTGTGATAACAAAAAGAGAATATAAAATGAAATGCAACAAGGAAAAAGAAATATGAGCATGCTCGTGTGAGAGCTTACAAAGCAAATAGGGAAACGAAATCAGTTACTCAAAAGTGGAGGAATCGTGGAGTATTGAATGAAGCCAAACCAAGTAGATAAATAGGCAAGACTTGATCTCTGAGATTCTGTAGTTGTTGTTGATGAAGAGTTGGACGTAGTATCCAAACATGCAATTTTGCTTCTAATTATTGTCGGTGGTAAGCTCCGCATCCTCGGTTTGAACCGAAATCGGTCCAATTGATTTCGGTCTACAATGGTTCATACCCAGGAGACGTTCGGCCCAAGTCAACTTCGATATCAGTCTCCGGGCCCATTAAACCCGAATAAATTACGTCGGCACAAACCTCCGAAATAAAAGAAAGATTTCCTTACCTCTTCCAAGGAAAAATGAAATCTTCCTAATCCGAATTCTATCAGGAAAAGGAAATCGACTACTTTGAACTGACTCAAAACTTTATAAATAGAGGAGTCACCTTCTCACAAAGAAAACTCATTCACGAGACTTGAGAGATTATCAACTCTGACTTTCACGACGCCTTTTAGTTTCTCAATTCTTATTTTCTGGTTAGTTCGTTGATCTCCGATGACCAAGTCTTTCTTATACTTCACCGACCAAATACATAATAAAACGAGATTATGATCCATATTTACTATTTTGCCTCCAAAACTATTGCAGTTGTATGGTACTGACATGAGGCGATGCTGGTTGCGTTTCTCTCGTCAAAGTGGTGGTGAGGCTCGCGATGTTCCCCTCTCGGTTTTTTTCCTTGGAGTGGCTTGTTTTAAGAGGGCGTATTGTTTATCTTTGGCGGCTTCCTCTTCTTCCTCGTTGATGTATGTGTTTGACTTGTGTAGAGCGACTTCTAAGGTGAGAGGTCAGTTACGATTTATCTCCTTCTGAAACGGGGACTTGTACCAGGTTGCTTTGTACAAAGCTTCAATAACAACATCATCGTCTGTCGTACAATGAGAAACTATCGCCTTGAATTGATCCTTAAAATCTCTCAAGGGATCGCCTTCATCCTGCTCAATAGCCCAAAGGTCGACGTTCCTTGTTTTTTTTTCCTGTTGAACATTGAGAAGTGCTTGAGAAACGCGGTTAAGAGTTCGATGTAGATATCGATCGAGTTTGCCTCCAGCTGGGAAAACCAGTCGAGTGCGACCCCGCCAAGATTCTCTACGAAAAGTTGACATTTAGCAGCATCTCTTTCTGGTTGAGCCACATTACCCTTGACTTGAGCCAAACCAAGAGATACCCGAACCACCTCAAATGTAGCTGAGAAGAACTTTACCGGAGCATAACTGACGACGCGATACACGCAAACTACTGAGGGATTACATTTCCAACGACCAAGTGACCATAATAAACACTTTGGTTGGATCCCTCAGTCACGATTCAAGATTTCCAGAACCGAAGACTTTCGATGCTTCCCAACCGAGGAAAACCTTACCGGAGCTAAACGGAAGACATCATGCGACAAATCAACTAAGGAAAATCATTTATCTCGACCAATTAACCATAATGAAGATTTTGGTCGAGCTAAAACACTCATGACTCGAACAAGAATTGAAGATGGCCGAGTCATCCCACACCTGATAGCCGACGAGCGGCTATACCACCACCATCTCCGACCGAATCGACGAACCAAGCTCAAGGAGAGAAGATTCATTGACCAAATCACCATTTGGAAGACATTGGTCGAACCAGAACCACCCCGGTTCAAGTTAGATCACGAGTTATTCAGTTAAACCAACCAGAGCCATTTATGGAAACTACGAGGACCGGTCGGTTTAATCCTTCACAAAAACCGAATTTGGTGACCAGGAGAGTTTACTGTGCAATCATAGACTTCAAAGGATATCATCCCATGCAATAAAACCCACATGATTAGGTGGATCATTTCACACTACAACTTACCATATACGAACTTGTTCACACATTGGCTTGTAAAAATCCAACGATCCCTTCTAAACCAAAGCTACTGCGTTTTGAGGATAATACCAGAGTACCACGACATCCTAAGGTGCACCACACCTCACTTGATCAGGCGGATGAAGTTCGAGCCCCACTTGCCTTATTTAGAGTCTCTCGACATCAATCACTAACGGCTCTTTCTTCACCAAGGTTGCTGCATTTTGGACGACTTCAACACCTTCCAGAATGTTCCTATGGCGCATCACTATCTCCCGAAGCTGACCAGATACAAGCGCTTCACAAGGTTTCCATAATATGGCCGATTTGATCATAATGGCCCCAACTGGAATGTTGATGATTCGCGGAATAAACGGTGTAATTTGTGTCTCTTGGATCACGCGGTCAAGTTTTGGTGCCAAACTGGTTACATGATGGAATTTCGAACTTATGTCGCAAAGTTGAACTTTCACACCTTCGATCTCTTTGTCACGTAGGGTTGCCGAAGCGGGTGGTTGTTTGATGCGGTCATCAACCCTGCTAACCAACCTAAGAGGATCCCAACACCCGACCCATCCGAAGCCGATTGAAGCCTTGTAGAAGCTGAACCGGAGGATCTAAGCAGAATCATCACTGAGGGAAGATACTTTTGTCGACCAAATGACTATGGAGAAAATTCTGGTTTAGCCACATTACCCTTGACTTGAGCCAAACCAAGAGATACCCGAACCACCTCAAATGTAGCTGAGAAGAACTTTACCGGAGCATAACTGACGACGCGATACACGCAAACTACTGAGGGATTACATTTCCACCGACCAAGTGACCATAATAAACACTTTGGTTGGATCCCTCAGTCACGATTCAAGATTTCCAGAACCGAAGACTTTCGATGCTTCCCAACCGAGGAAAACCTTACCGGAGCTAAACGGAAGACATCATGCGACAAATCAACTAAGGAAAATCATTTATCTCGACCAATTAACCATAATGAAGATTTTGGTCGAGCCAAAACACTCATGACTCGAACAAGAATTGAAGATGGCCGAGTCATCCCACACCTGATAGCCGACGAGCGGCTATACCACCACCATCTCCGACCGAATCGACAAACCAAGCTCAAGGAGAGAAGATTCATTGACCAAATCACCATTTGGAAGACATTGGTCGAACCAGAACCACCCCGGTTCAAGTTAGATCACGAGTTATTCAGTTAAACCAACCAGAGCCATTTATGGAAACTACGAGGACCGGTCGGTTTAATCCTTCACAAAAACCGAATTTGGTGACCAGGAGAGTTTACTGTGCAATCATAGACTTCAAAGGATATCATCCCATGCAATAAAACCCACATGATTAGGTGGATCATTTCACACTACAACTTACCATATACGAACTTGTTCACACATTGGCTTGTAAAAATCCAACGATCCCTTCTAAACCAAAGCTACTGCGTTTTGAGGATAATACCAGAGTACCACGACATCCTAAGGTGCACCACACCTCACTTGATCAGGCGGATGAAGTTCGAGCCCCACTTGCCTTATTTAGAGTCTCTCGACATCAATCACTAACGGCTCTTTCTTCACCAAGGTTGCTGCATTTTGGACGACTTCAACACCTTCCAGAATGTTCCTATGGCGCATCACTATCTCCCGAAGCTGACCAGATACAAGCGCTTCACAAGGTTTCCATATTTTGGCCGATTTGATCATAATGGCCCCAACTGGAAAGTTGATGATTCGCAGAATGAACGGTGTAATTTGTGTCTCTTGGATCACGCGGTCAAGTTTTGGTGCCAAACTGGTTACATGATGGAATTTCGAACTTATGTCGCAAAGTTGAACTTTCACACCTTCGATCTCTTTGTCACGTAGGGTTGCCGAAGCGGGTGGTTGTTTGATGCGGTCATCAACCCTGCTAACCAACCTAAGAGGATCCCAACACCCGACCCATCCGAAGCCGATTGAAGCCTTGTAGAAGCTGAACCGGAGGATCTAAGCAGAATCATCACTGAGGGAAGATACTTTTGTCGACCAAATGACTATGGAGAAAATTCTGGTTTAGCCACATTACCCTTGACTTGAGCCAAACCAAGAGATACCCGAACCACCTCAAATGTAGCTGAGAAGAACTTTACCGGAGCATAACTGACGACGCGATACACGCAAACTACTGAGGGATTACATTTCCACCGACCAAGTGACCATAATAAACACTTTGGTTGGATCCCTTAGTCACGATTCAAGATTTCCAGAACCGAAGACTTTCGATGCTTCCCAACCGAGGAAAACCTTACCGGAGCTAAACGGAAGACATCATGCGACAAATCAACTAAGGAAAATCATTTATCTCGACCAATTAACCATAATGAAGATTTTGGTCGAGCCAAAACACTCATGACTCGAACAAGAATTGAAGATGGCCGAGTCATCCCACACCTGATAGCCGACGAGCGGCTATACCACCACCATCTCCGACCGAATCGACGAACCAAGCTCAAGGAGAGAAGATTCATTGACCAAATCACCATTTGGAAGACATTGGTCGAACCAGAACCACCCCGGTTCAAGTTAGATCACGAGTTATTCAGTTAAACCAACCAGAGCCATTTATGGAAACTACGAGGACCGGTCGGTTTAATCCTTCACAAAAACCGAATTTGGTGACCAGGAGAGTTTACTGTGCAATCATAGACTTCAAAGGATATCATCCCATGCAATAAAACCCACATGATTAGGTGGATCATTTCACACTACAACTTACCATATACGAACTTGTTCACACATTGGCTTGTAAAAATCCAACGATCCCTTCTAAACCAAAGCTACTGCGTTTTGAGGATAATACCAGAGTACCACGACATCCTAAGGTGCACCACACCTCACTTGATCAGGCGGATGAAGTTCGAGCCCCACTTGCCTTATTTAGAGTCTCTCGACATCAATCACTAACGGCTCTTTCTTCACCAAGGTTGCTGCATTTTGGACGACTTCAACACCTTCCAGAATGTTCCTATGGCGCATCACTATCTCCCGAAGCTGACCAGATACAAGCGCTTCACAAGGTTTCCATATTTTGGCCGATTTGATCATAATGGCCCCAACTGGAATGTTGATGATTCGCAGAATAAACGGTGTAATTTGTGTCTCTTGGATCACGCGGTCAAGTTTTGGTGCCAAACTGGTTACATGATGGAATTTCGAACTTATGTCGCAAAGTTGAACTTTCACACCTTCGATCTCTTTGTCACGTAGGGTTGCCGAAGCGGGTGGTTGTTTGATGCGGTCATCAACCCTGCTAACCAACCTAAGAGGATCCCAACACCCGACCCATCCGAAGCCGATTGAAGCCTTGTAGAAGCTGAACCGGAGGATCTAAGCAGAATCATCACTGAGGGAAGATACTTTTGTCGACCAAATGACTATGGAGAAAATTATGGTTTAGCCACATTACCCTTGACTTGAGCCAAACCAAGATATACCCGAACCACCTCAAATGTAGCTGAGAAGAACTTTACCGGAGCATAACTGACGACGCGATACACGCAAACTACTGAGGGATTACATTTCCACCGACCAAGTGACCATAATAAACACTTTGGTTGGATCCCTCAGTCACGATTCAAGATTTCCAGAACCGAAGACTTTCGATGCTTCCCAACCGAGGAAAACCTTACCGGAGCTAAACGGAAGACATCATGCGACAAATCAACTAAGGAAAATCATTTATCTCGACCAATTAACCATAATGAAGATTTTGGTCGAGCCAAAACACTCATGACTCGAACAAGAATTGAAGATGGCCGAGTCATCCCACACCTGATAGCCGACGAGCGGCTATACCACCACCATCTCCGACCGAATCGACGAACCAAGCTCAAGGAGAGAAGATTCATTGACCAAATCACCATTTGGAAGACATTGGTCGAACCAGAACCACCCCGGTTCAAGTTAGATCACGAGTTATTCAGTTAAACCAACCAGAGCCATTTATGGAAACTACGAGGACCGGTCGGTTTAATCCTTCACAAAAACCGAATTTGGTGACCAGGAGAGTTTACTGTGCAATCATAGACTTCAAAGGATATCATCCCATGCAATAAAACCCACATGATTAGGTGGATCATTTCACACTACAACTTACCATATACGAACTTGTTCACACATTGGCTTGTAAAAATCCAACGATCCCTTCTAAACCAAAGCTACTGCGTTTTGAGGATAATACCAGAGTACCACGACATCCTAAGGTGCACCACACCTCACTTGATCAGGCGGATGAAGTTCGAGCCCCACTTGCCTTATTTAGAGTCTCTCGACATCAATCACTAACGGCTCTTTCTTCACCAAGGTTGCTGCATTTTGGACGACTTCAACACCTTCCAGAATGTTCCTATGGCGCATCACTATCTCCCGAAGCTGACCAGATACAAGCGCTTCACAAGGTTTCCATATTTTGGCCGATTTGATCATAATGGCCCCAACTGGAATGTTGATGATTCGCAAAATAAACGGTGTAATTTGTGTCTCTTGGATCACGCGGTCAAGTTTTGGTGCCAAACTGGTTACATGATGGAATTTCGAACTTATGTCGCAAAGTTGAACTTTCACACCTTCGATCTCTTTGTCACGTAGGGTTGCCGAAGCGGGTGGTTGTTTGATGCGGTCATCAACCCTGCTAACCAACCTAAGAGGATCCCAACACCCGACCCATCCGAAGCCGATTGAAGCCTTGTAGAAGCTGAACCGGAGGATCTAAGCAGAATCATCACTGAGGGAAGATACTTTTGTCGACCAAATGACTATGGAGAAAATTCTGGTTTAGCCACATTACCCTTGACTTGAGCAAAACCAAGAGATACCCGAACCACCTCAAATGTAGCTGAGAAGAACTTTACCGGAGCATAACTGACGACGCGATACACGCAAACTACTGAGGGATTACATTTCCACCGACCAAGTGACCATAATAAACACTTTGGTTGGATCCCTCAGTCACGATTCAAGATTTCCAGAACCGAAGACTTTCGATGCTTCCCAACCGAGGAAAACCTTACCGGAGCTAAACGGAAGACATCATGCGACAAATCAACTAAGGAAAATCATTTATCTCGACCAATTAACCATAATGAAGATTTTGGTCGAGCCAAAACACTCATGACTCGAACAAGAATTGAAGATGGCCGAGTCATCTCACACCTGATAGCCGACGAGCGGCTATACCACCACCATCTCCGACCGAATCGACGAACCAAGCTCAAGGAGAGAAGATTCATTGACCAAATCACCATTTGGAAGACATTGGTCGAACCAGAACCACCCCGGTTCAAGTTAGATCACGAGTTATTCAGTTAAACCAACCAGAGCCATTTATGGAAACTACGAGGACCGGTCGGTTTAATCATTCACAAAAACCGAATTTGGTGACCAGGAGAGTTTACTGTGCAATCATAGACTTCAAAGGATATCATCCCATGCAATAAAACCCACATGATTAGGTGGATCATTTCACACTACAACTTACCATATACGAACTTGTTCACACATTGGCTTGTAAAAATCCAACGATCCCTTCTAAACCAAAGCTACTGCGTTTTGAGGATAATACCAGAGTACCACGACATCCTAAGGTGCACCACACCTCACTTGATCAGGCGGATGAAGTTCGAGCCCCACTTGCCTTATTTAGAGTCTCTCGACATCAATCACTAACGGCTCTTTCTTCACCAAGGTTGCTGCATTTTGGACGACTTCAACACCTTCCAGAATGTTCCTATGGCGCATCACTATCTCCCGAAGCTGACCAGATACAAGCGCTTCACAAGGTTTCCATATTTTGGCCGATTTGATCATAATGGCCCCAACTGGAATGTTGATGATTCGCAAAATAAACGGTGTAATTTGTGTCTCTTGGATCACGCGGTCAAGTTTTGGTGCCAAACTGGTTACATGATGGAATTTCGAACTTATGTCGCAAAGTTGAACTTTCACACCTTCGATCTCTTTGTCACGTAGGGTTGCCGAAGCGGGTGGTTGTTTGATGCGGTCATCAACCCTGCTAACCAACCTAAGAGGATCCCAACACCCGACCCATCCGAAGCCGATTGAAGCCTTGTAGAAGCTGAACCGGAGGATCTAAGCAGAATCATCACTGAGGGAAGATACTTTTGTCGACCAAATGACTATGGAGAAAATTCTGGTTTAGCCACATTACCCTTGACTTGAGCAAAACCAAGAGATACCCGAACCACCTCAAATGTAGCTGAGAAGAACTTTACCGGAGCATAACTGACGACGCGATACACGCAAACTACTGAGGGATTACATTTCCACCGACCAAGTGACCATAATAAACACTTTGGTTGGATCCCTCAGTCACGATTCAAGATTTCCAGAACCGAAGACTTTCGATGCTTCCCAACCGAGGAAAACCTTACCGGAGCTAAACGGAAGACATCATGCGACAAATCAACTAAGGAAAATCATTTATCTCGACCAATTAACCATAATGAAGATTTTGGTCGAGCCAAAACACTCATGACTCGAACAAGAATTGAAGATGGCCGAGTCATCTCACACCTGATAGCCGACGAGCGGCTATACCACCACCATCTCCGACCGAATCGACGAACCAAGCTCAAGGAGAGAAGATTCATTGACCAAATCACCATTTGGAAGACATTGGTCGAACCAGAACCACCCCGGTTCAAGTTAGATCACGAGTTATTCAGTTAAACCAACCAGAGCCATTTATGGAAACTACGAGGACCGGTCGGTTTAATCATTCACAAAAACCGAATTTGGTGACCAGGAGAGTTTACTGTGCAATCATAGACTTCAAAGGATATCATCCCATGCAATAAAACCCACATGATTAGGTGGATCATTTCACACTACAACTTACCATATACGAACTTGTTCACACATTGGCTTGTAAAAATCCAACGATCCCTTCTAAACCAAAGCTACTGCGTTTTGAGGATAATACCAGAGTACCACGACATCCTAAGGTGCACCACACCTCACTTGATCAGGCGGATGAAGTTCGAGCCCCACTTGCCTTATTTAGAGTCTCTCGACATCAATCACTAACGGCTCTTTCTTCACCAAGGTTGCTGCATTTTGGACGACTTCAACACCTTCCAGAATGTTCCTATGGCGCATCACTATCTCCCGAAGCTGACCAGATACAAGCGCTTCACAAGGTTTCCATATTTTGGCCGATTTGATCATAATGGCCCCAACTGGAATGTTGATGATTCGTGGAATAAACGGTGTAATTTGTGTCTCTTGGATCACGCGGTCAAGTTTTGGTGCCAAACTGGTTACATGATGGAATTTCGAACTTATGTCGCAAAGTTGAATTTTCACACCTTCGACCTCTTTGTCACGTAGGGTTGCCGGAGCGGGTGGTTGTTTGATGCGGTCATCAACCCTGCTAACCATCCTAAGAGGATCCCAACACCCGACCCATCCGAAGCCGATTGAAGCCTTGTAGAAGCTGAACCGGAGGATCTAAGCAGAATCATCACTGAGGGAAGATACTTTTGTCGACCAAATGACTATGGAGAAAATTCTGGTTTAGCCACATTACCCTTGACTTGAGCCAAACCAAGAGATACCCGAACCACCTCAAATGTAGCTGAGAAGAACTTTACCGGAGCATAACTGACGACGCGATACACGCAAACTACTGAGGGATTACATTTCCACCGACCAAGTGACCATAATAAACACTTTGGTTGGATCCCTCAGTCACGATTCAAGATTTCCAGAACCGAAGACTTTCGATGCTTCCCAACCGAGGAAAACCTTACCGGAGCTAAACGGAAGACATCATGCGACAAATCAACTAAGGAAAATCATTTATCTCGACCAATTAACCATAATGAAGATTTTGGTCGAGCCAAAACACTCATGACTCGAACAAGAATTGAAGATGGCCGAGTCATCCCACACCTGATAGCCGACGAGCGGCTATACCACCACCATCTCCGACCGAATCGACGAACCAAGCTCAAGGAGAGAAGATTCATTGACCAAATCACCATTTGGAAGACATTGGTCGAACCAGAACCACCCCGGTTCAAGTTAGATCACGAGTTATTCAGTTAAACCAACCAGAGCCATTTATGGAAACTACGAGGACCGGTCGGTTTAATCCTTCACAAAAACCGAATTTGGTGACCAGGAGAGTTTACTGTGCAATCATAGACTTCAAAGGATATCATCCCATGCAATAAAACCCACATGATTAGGTGGATCATTTCACACTACAACTTACCATATACGAACTTGTTCACACATTGGCTTGTAAAAATCCAACGATCCCTTCTAAACCAAAGCTACTGCGTTTTGAGGATAATACCAGAGTACCACGACATCCTAAGGTGCACCACACCTCACTTGATCAGGCGGATGAAGTTCGAGCCCCACTTGCCTTATTTAGAGTCTCTCGACATCAATCACTAACGGCTCTTTCTTCACCAAGGTTGCTGCATTTTGGACGACTTCAACACCTTCCAGAATGTTCCTATGGCGCATCACTATCTCCCGAAGCTGACCAGATACAAGCGCTTCACAAGGTTTCCATATTTTGGCCGATTTGATCATAATGGCCCCAACTGGAATGTTGATGATTCGCGGAATAAACGGTGTAATTTGTGTCTCTTGGATCACGCGGTCAAGTTTTGGTGCCAAACTGGTTACATGATGGAATTTCGAACTTATGTCGCAAAGTTGAATTTTCACACCTTCGATCTCTTTGTCACGTAGGGTTGCCGGAGCGGGTGGTTGTTTGATGCGGTCATCAACCCTGCTAACCAACCTAAGAGGATCCCAACACCCGACCCATCCGAAGCCGATTGAAGCCTTGTAGAAGCTGAACCGGAGGATCTAAGCAGAATCTTCACTGAGGGAAGATACTTTTGTCGACCAAATGACTATGGAGAAAATTCTGGTTGAGCCACATTACCCTTGACTTGAGCCAAACCAAGAGATACCCGAACCACCTCAAATGTAGCTGAGAAGAACTTTACCGGAGCATAACTGACGACGCGATACACGCAAACTACTGAGGGATTACTTTTCCACCGACCAAGTGACCATAATAAACACTTTGGTTGGATCCCTCAGTCACGATTCAAGATTTCCAGAACCGAAGACTTTCGATGCTTCCCAACCGAGGAAAACCTTACCGGAGCTAAACGGAAGACATCATGCGACAAATCAACTAAGGAAAATCATTTATCTCGACCAATTAACCATAATGAAGATTTTGGTCGAGCCAAAACACTCATGACTCGAACAAGAATTGAAGATGGCCGAGTCATCCCACACCTGATAGCCGACGAGCGGCTATACCACCACCATCTCCGACCGAATCGACGAACCAAGCTCAAGGAGAGAAGATTCATTGACCAAATCACCATTTGGAAGACATTGGTCGAACCAGAACCACCCCGGTTCAAGTTAGATCACGAGTTATTCAGTTGAACCAACCAGAGCCATTTATGGAAACTACGAGGACCGGTCGGTTTAATCCTTCACAAAAACCGAATTTGGTGACCAGGAGAGTTTACTGTGCAATCATAGACTTCAAAGGATATCATCCCATGCAATAAAACCCACATGATTAGGTGGATCATTTCACACTACAACTTACCATATACGAACTTGTTCACACATTGGCTTGTAAAAATCCAACGATCCCTTCTAAACCAAAGCTACTGCGTTTTGAGGATAATACCAGAGTACCACGACATCCTAAGGTGCACCACACCTCACTTGATCAGGCGGATGAAGTTCGAGCCCCACTTGCCTTATTTAGAGTCTCTCGACATCAATCACTAACGGCTCTTTCTTCACCAAGGTTGCTGCATTTTGGACGACTTCAACACCTTCCAGAATGTTCCTATGGCGCATCACTATCTCCCGAAGCTGACCAGATACAAGCGCTTCACAAGGTTTCCATATTTTGGCCGATTTGATCATAATGGCCCCAACTGGAATGTTGATGATTCGCGGAATAAACGGTGTAATTTGTGTCTCTTGGATCACGCGGTCAAGTTTTGGTGCCAAACTGGTTACATGATGGAATTTCGAACTTATGTCGCAAAGTTGAACTTTCACACCTTCGATCTCTTTGTCACGTAGGGTTGCCGAAGCGGGTGGTTGTTTGATGCGGTCATCAACCCTGCTAACCAACCTAAGAGGATCCCAACACCCGACCCATCCGAAGCCGATTGAAGCCTTGTAGAAGCTGAACCGGAGGATCTAAGCAGAATCATCACTGAGGGAAGATACTTTTGTCGACCAAATGACTATGGAGAAAATTCTGGTTTAGCCACATTACCCTTGACTTGAGCCAAACCAAGAGATACCCGAACCACCTCAAATGTAGCTGAGAAGAACTTTACCGGAGCATAACTGACGACGCGATACACGCAAACTACTGAGGGATTACATTTCCACCGACCAAGTGACCATAATAAACACTTTGGTTGGATCCCTCAGTCACGATTCAAGATTTCCAGAACCGAAGACTTTCGATGCTTCCCAACCGAGGAAAACCTTACCGGAGCTAAACGGAAGACATCATGCGACAAATCAACTAAGGAAAATCATTTATCTCGACCAATTAACCATAATGAAGATTTTGGTCGAGCCAAAACACTCATGACTCGAACAAGAATTGAAGATGGTCGAGTCATCCCACACCTGATAGCCGACGAGCGGCTATACCACCACCATCTCCGACCGAATCGACGAACCAAGCTCAAGGAGAGAAGATTCATTGACCAAATCACCATTTGGAAGACATTGGTCGAACCAGAACCACCCCGGTTCAAGTTAGATCACGAGTTATTCAGTTAAACCAACCAGAGCCATTTATGGGAACTACGAGGACCGGTCGGTTTAATCCTTCACAAAAACCGAATTTGGTGA
This sequence comes from Eutrema japonicum, assembly GCA_030161315.1. NCBI lineage: Eukaryota > Viridiplantae > Streptophyta > Magnoliopsida > Brassicales > Brassicaceae > Eutrema > Eutrema japonicum. The sequence continues at coordinate 50,169,042 of BSQW01000011.1, forward strand.
CCAGGAGAGTTTACTGTGCAATCATAGACTTCAAAGGATATCATCCCATGCAATAAAACCCACATGATTAGGTGGATGATTTCACACTACAACTTACCATATACGAACTTGTTCACACATTGGCTTGTAAAAATCCAACGATCCCTTCTAAACCAAAGCTACTGCGTTTTGAGGATAATACCAGAGTACCACGACATCCTAAGGTGCACCACACCTCACTTGATCAGGCGGATGAAGTTCGAGCCCCACTTGCCTTATTTAGAGTCTCTCGACATCAATCACTAACGGCTCTTTCTTCACCAAGGTTGCTGCATTTTGGACGACTTCAACACCTTCCAGAATGTTCCTATGGCGCATCACTATCTCCCGAAGCTGACCAGATACAAGCGCTTCACAAGGTTTCCATATTTTGGCCGATTTGATCATAATGGCCCCAACTGGAATGTTGATGATTCGCGGAATAAACGGTGTAATTTGTGTCTCTTGGATCACGCGGTCAAGTTTTGGTGCCAAACTGGTTACATGATGGAATTTCGAACTTATGTCGCAAAGTTGAACTTTCACACCTTCGATCTCTTTGTCACGTAGGGTTGCCGAAGCGGGTGGTTGTTTGATGCGGTCATCAACCCTGCTAACCAACCTAAGAGGATCCCAACACCCGACCCATCCGAAGCCGATTGAAGCCTTGTAGAAGCTGAACAGGAGGATCTAAGCAGAATCATCACTGAGGGAAGATACTTTTGTCGACCAAATGACTATGGAGAAAATTCTGGTTCAGCCACATTACCCTTGACTTGAGCCAAACCAAGAGATACCCGAACCACCTCAAATGTAGCTGAGAAGAACTTTACCTGAGCATAACTGACGACGCGATACACGCAAACTACTGAGGGATTACATTTCCACCGACCAAGTGACCATAATAAACACTTTGGTTGGATCCCTCAGTCACGATTCAAGATTTCCAGAACCGAAGACTTTCGATGCTTCCCAACCGAGGAAAACCTTACCGGAGCTAAACGGAAGACATCATGCGACAAATCAACTAAGGAAAATCATTTATCTCGACCAATTAACCATAATGAAGATTTTGGTCGAGCCAAAACACTCATGACTCGAACAAGAATTGAAGATGGCCGAGTCATCCCACACCTGATAGCCGACGAGCGGCTATACCACCACCATCTCCGACCGAATCGACGAACCAAGCTCAAGGAGAGAAGATTCATTGACCAAATCACCATTTGGAAGACATTGGTTGAACCAGAACCACCCCGGTTCAAGTTAGATCACGAGTTATTCAGTTAAACCAACCAGAGCCATTTATGGAAACTACGAGGACCGGACGGTTTAATCCTTCACAAAAACCGAATTTGGTGACCAGGAGAGTTTACTGTGCAATCATAGACTTCAAAGGATATCATCCCATGCAATAAAACCCACATGATTAGGTGGATCATTTCACACTACAACTTACCATATACGAACTTGTTCACACATTGGCTTGTAAAAATCCAACGATCCCTTCTAAACCAAAGCTACTGCGTTTTGAGGATAATACCAGAGTACCACGACATCCTAAGGTGCACCACACCTCACTTGATCAGGCGGATGAAGTTCGAGCCCCACTTGCCTTATTTAGAGTCTCTCGACATCAATCACTAACGGCTCTTTCTTCACCAAGGTTGCTGCATTTTGGACGACTTCAACACCTTCCAGAATGTTCCTATGGCGCATCACTATCTCCCGAAGCTGACCAGATACAAGCGCTTCACAAGGTTTCCATATTTTGGCCGATTTGATCATAATGGCCCCAACTGGAATGTTGATGATTCGCGGAATAAACGGTGTAATTTGTGTCTCTTGGATCACGCGGTCAAGTTTTGGTGCCAAACTGGTTACATGATGGAATTTCGAACTTATGTCGCAAAGTTGAACTTTCACACCTTCGATCTCTTTGTCACGTAGGGTTGCCGAAGCGGGTGGTTGTTTGATGCGGTCATCAACCCTGCTAACCAACCTAAGAGGATCCCAACACCCGACCCATCCGAAGCCGATTGAAGCCTTGTAGAAGCTGAACCGGAGGATCTAAGCAGAATCATCACTGAGGGAAGATACTTTTGTCGACCAAATGACTATGGAGAAAATTCTGGTTTAGCCACATTACCCTTGACTTGAGCCAAACCAAGAGATACCCGAACCACCTCAAATGTAGCTGAGAAGAACTTTACCGGAGCAGAACTGACGACGCGATACACGCAAACTACTGAGGGATTACATTTCCACCGACCAAGTGACCATAATAAACACTTTGGTTGGATCCCTCAGTCACGATTCAAGATTTCCAGAACCGAAGACTTTCGATGCTTCCCAACCGAGGAAAACCTTACCGGAGCTAAACGGAAGATATCATGCGACAAATCAACTAAGGAAAATCATTTATCTCGACCAATTAACCATAATGAAGATTTTGGTCGAGCCAAAACACTCATGACTCGAACAAGAATTGAAGATGGCCGAGTCATCCCACACCTGATAGCCGACGAGCGGCTATACCACCACCATCTCCGACCGAATCGACGAACCAAGCTCAAGGAGAGAAGATTCATTGACCAAATCACCATTTGGAAGACATTGGTCGAACCAGAACCACCCCGGTTCAAGTTAGATCACGAGTTATTCAGTTAAACCAACCAGAGCCATTTATGGAAACTACGAGGACCGGTCGGTTTAATCCTTCACAAAAACCGAATTTGGTGACCAGGAGAGTTTACTGTGCAATCATAGACTTCAAAGGATATCATGCCATGCAATAAAACCCACATGATTAGGTGGATCATTTCACACTACAACTTACCATATACGAACTTGTTCACACATTGGCTTGTAAAAATCCAACGATCCCTTCTAAACCAAAGCTACTGCGTTTTGAGGATAATACCAGAGTACCACGACATCCTAAGGTGCACCACACCTCACTTGATCAGGCGGATGAAGTTCGAGCCCCACTTGCCTTATTTAGAGTCTCTCGACATCAATCACTAACGGCTCTTTCTTCACCAAGGTTGCTGCATTTTGGACGACTTCAACACCTTCCAGAATGTTCCTATGGCGCATCACTATCTCCCGAAGCTGACCAGATACAAGCGCTTCACAAGGTTTCCATATTTTGGCCGATTTGATCATAATGGCCCCAACTGGAATGTTGATGATTCGCGGAATAAACGGTGTAATTTGTGTCTCTTGGATCACGCGGTCAAGTTTTGGTGCCAAACTGGTTACATGATGGAATTTCGAACTTATGTCGCAAAGTTGAATTTTCACACCTTCGATCTCTTTGTCACGTAGGGTTGCCGGAGCGGGTGGTTGTTTGATGCGGTCATCAACCCTGCTAACCAACCTAAGAGGATCCCAACACCCGACCCATCCGAAGCCGATTGAAGCCTTGTAGAAGCTGAACCGGAGGATCTAAGCAGAATCTTCACTGAGGGAAGATACTTTTGTCGACCAAATGACTATGGAGAAAATTCTGGTTTAGCCACATTACCCTTGACTTGAGCCAAACCAAGAGATACCCGAACCACCTCAAATGTAGCTGAGAAGAACTTTACCGGAGCATAACTGACGACGCGATACACGCAAACTACTGAGGGATTACATTTCCACCGACCAAGTGACCATAATAAACACTTTGGTTGGATCCCTCAGTCACGATTCAAGATTTCCAGAACCGAAGACTTTCGATGCTTCCCAACCGAGGAAAACCTTACCGGAGCTAAACGGAAGATATCATGCGACAAATCAACTAAGGAAAATCATTTATCTCGACCAATTAACCATAATGAAGATTTTGGTCGAGCCAAAACACTCATGACTCGAACAAGAATTGAAGATGGCCGAGTCATCCCACACCTGATAGCCGACGAGCGGCTATACCACCACCATCTCCGACCGAATCGACGAACCAAGCTCAAGGAGAGAAGATTCATTGACCAAATCACCATTTGGAAGACATTGGTCGAACCAGAACCACCCCGGTTCAAGTTAGATCACGAGTTATTCAGTTAAACCAACCAGAGCCATTTATGGAAACTACGAGGACCGGTCGGTTTAATCCTTCACAAAAACCGAATTTGGTGACCAGGAGAGTTTACTGTGCAATCATAGACTTCAAAGGATATCATGCCATGCAATAAAACCCACATGATTAGGTGGATCATTTCACACTACAACTTACCATATACGAACTTGTTCACACATTGGCTTGTAAAAATCCAACGATCCCTTCTAAACCAAAGCTACTGCGTTTTGAGGATAATACCAGAGTACCACGACATCCTAAGGTGCACCACACCTCACTTGATCAGGCGGATGAAGTTCGAGCCCCACTTGCCTTATTTAGAGTCTCTCGACATCAATCACTAACGGCTCTTTCTTCACCAAGGTTGCTGCATTTTGGACTACTTCAACACCTTCCAGAATGTTCCTATGGCGCATCACTATCTCCCGAAGCTGACCAGATACAAGCGCTTCACAAGGTTTCCATATTTTGGCCGATTTGATCATAATGGCCCCAACTGGAATGTTGATGATTCGCGGAATAAACGGTGTAATTTGTGTCTCTTGGATCACGCGGTCAAGTTTTGGTGCCAAACTGGTTACATGATGGAATTTCGAACTTATGTCGCAAAGTTGAATTTTCACACCTTCGATCTCTTTGTCACGTAGGGTTGCCGGAGCGGGTGGTTGTTTGATGCGGTCATCAACCCTGCTAACCAACCTAAGAGGATCCCAACACCCGACCCATCCGAAGCCGATTGAAGCCTTGTAGAAGCTGAACCGGAGGATCTAAGCAGAATCTTCACTGAGGGAAGATACTTTTGTCGACCAAATGACTATGGAGAAAATTCTGGTTTAGACACATTACCCTTGACTTGAGCCAAACCAAGAGATACCCGAACCACCTCAAATGTAGCTGAGAAGAACTTTACCGGAGCAGAACTGACGACGCGATACACGCAAACTACTGAGGGATTACATTTCCACCGACCAAGTGACCATAATAAACACGTTGGTTGGATCCCTCAGTCACGATTCAAGATTTCCAGAACCGAAGACTTTCGATGCTTCCCAACCGAGGAAAACCTTACCGGAGCTAAACGGAAGACATCATGCGACAAATCAACTAAGGAAAATCATTTATCTCGACCAATTAACCATAATGAAGATTTTGGTCGAGCCAAAACACTCATGACTCGAACAAGAATTGAAGATGGCTGAGTCATCCCACACCTGATAGCCGACGAGCGGCTATACCACCACCATCTCCGACCGAATCGACGAACCAAGCTCAAGGAGAGAAGATTCATTGACCAAATCACCATTTGGAAGACATTGGTCGAACCAGAACCACCCCGGTTCAAGTTAGATCACGAGTTATTCAGTTAAACCAACCAGAGCCATTTATGGAAACTACGAGGACCGGTCGGTTTAATCCTTCACAAAAACCGAATTTGGTGACCAGGAGAGTTTACTGTGCAATCATAGACTTCAAAGGATATCATCCCATGCAATAAAACCCACATGATTAGGTGGATCATTTCACACTACAACTTACCATATACGAACTTGTTCACACATTTGCTTGTAAAAATCCAACGATCCCTTCTAAACCAAAGCTACTGCGTTTTGAGGATAATACCAGAGTACCACGACATTCTAAGGTGCACCACACCTCACTTGATCAGGCGGATGAAGTTCGAGCCCCACTTGCCTTATTTAGAGTCTCTCGACATCAATCACTAACGGCTCTTTCTTCACCAAGGTTGCTGCATTTTGGACGACTTCAACACCTTCCAGAATGTTCCTATGGCGCATCACTATCTCCCGAAGCTGACCAGATACAAGCGCTTCACAAGGTTTCCATATTTTGGCCGATTTGATCATAATGGCCCCAACAGCTCTTTGCCATTATTTTTTTCGATTTGTTTCTTGTCTTTGAATTTTAGATCGTTAGGATACTCTTGTACGAGTCCTATATAAGACTCATTCACCTTGTTGTAAAAACTCACCTTTCAATCAATTTAATACAAAGTATATTGTTTTCTTTCAAAGTGTGTTATTTGGAGAATTGTTCTTATCTTTTGAATATTAGTATGCTATTCACTCTTATTCACTAGAAGGCTCATATTATGTTATTTTGAGATTCAAGTAACTTGTTCGATCACTGATTGAAAGAGTCAATCAACCCACCGATTGAGAGAGTCTATCAAACCACCACCCTCTATCTCAACATCACGCCCACTTCCGCAACAAGCTTGATAGCTTTTGATCACCACAGTATCACTAAGACAAGGTGGATTCCGAGTCTTATATCATTTGGTATAGGAGCTTTAAAAGCTCATATCCCCAAGGTGAATTCGTTCTCTTACCTATTTTTTGCTTTTGTTTTTGTTTCTCATGTTTCATGTCATAAAATCGAAAATCCATAAAAATTGTTTTTGTTTCAATTATGTTCTTCATTGTCTTGTTATTTGATTTCTCATAAACTAAAAACCAAATACAAATAATTTGTTTCAGTTTTTGTTAAATTTTTGCTTTATAAAAATAAAACCAAAAGAATAATTATTTCAATTATTGCTTTTTATCTTTGTTTCTTTTAAATCGAAAACCCATAAAAATAATTTTTCATTGTCGAATTCATTTTGTTATAAAACCAGAAGAAAAAAAGAAATTTTCCTCTTTGCTTTTTAAATTGTCGAATTTGTTTTAATCACAAAAAAAAACCATCTTTTTGATTTTTGTCAATTATATCTTTCATTTTCTTGCCTAATACGATTCTGATTTACCCTACCTTTTTCTTGCAAGGAAATCCTTGAGGAGCAGACGCCATGGGGGTATGAAGATGAAGCTATGGAGTACACCAGATGATTGATTGATTATCCCACCTCCGAGATTGAATGGGGCGAAAAAGCCAAACCGCCTACGATGGAGCCAATTCTGACAAACTTGGAAAAGATTTCAGAACCCTCTTATTACTTTTATTGAATTTAAATATGTCTTCCTTTTCATCTCTTTGTGATTTCTATGATTCCATGTCGGAGTAGTCTCATAGTTAGTTTTAGGGTTTCAAGAGAATCTATGAATCATTGGATTAGACGCAGATAGGGATTTATCTTTTGAGGTTTTCGCTTATTGTTGTGTTTATTGCTTTGGCTGAATTGATCACTTAGTCTCTGATCTAGGGTTTAATATATGCCACGGAAGTGTCGTAGGTTGGTAGAAAGAACATAAGCGAGCGAATTTTCCTAAGCCAAAGGAAATTGATGTTAAGGCGATTCGTGAACATATTGAACCTATTTGTTAATGCTGGTCTAGAACTCTAGGTTCAACGGAAGTTAGGATTTTAGGTTGCTAGATTTAGTAACCAATGCCATGGAAGTGGATTGGTTAGATATTTATGTTTGAGTTTGAAACTTGTGTTTAATCGTTCCCTGAATAGTTGTCTAATTCATGATCTCTGGATTCCTGCGAAGAAACCCTCGACCTAACGTTTTTCTCTTATTGAATTTACACCGTTTTTAGTTATTTTCATTACTTTGCAAATCAACCCTTATTATCGTCTTAGCTTAATTTCATCTTGTGAGAATCATAGTGTAACCTTGGTCTATGTGGATTCGATCCTAAAGTACTACATTGACATACTGTTATGATTGCAGTAGTGTGCACTTTAGTTATTAATTGACTGTGTGAAAACACCTAAATCAACAGAGCTTTTTATTTGTTAGTTCAATTTGTTTTGTACCTGGCGTTGGTGCTCTCCTTTATCCTAGATGAATAAAGAGTCTTGCTTCTGCATTTTTGTTCGTTTATCAGAATAAAGAATTCGATTTTGGAAACTTTCCTACCTCATTTGATCGAAGTGAACCGTTATTAAGGACATGTCTTTTCGAACAATGAATTTCTCCTTGAGCCCCCCCCCCCCCCCCCCCCCCTTTGATCAAAAGAGACGTCTTTCGAGATCTCTCATCGTCCTTTTGAATAAAGAGTTGGACTCTGAGCCCCTTTTTGTTTTGTCAAACAAAGAGTTGCTTTAAGTTTTAGTAGTTGTACTTGACTTCGCAAATTGCTTACGTACCTATTTTGGGATCAAGGTAGTCCATAGTTCGTTTGTCCCCCTTTGTCACTTCATGACATTATTAGTTAGCCAATTGATGATTGTATGTCTACGGAGTTGATCACAAGGTTTGGATTCTATCAATTCTTTGAAAGAATTGATTTCGTCCTTCTCACGACGCTGACTCCTTCTGAAGTCGCAAACTTAACACATTGGTGATAAGTTGAAGGCACTGTCCTCATAAAATTCAGCCAATGTGTTCCCAAAATAGCATTTTAGGAAACTTGACGATCCACTATGGCGAACGTAACTATTTGATTAACCTAGTTAAGTTTATTTGTAACATGTTAACCACCGATAAGTTAACGTTTATTTTGTTAACCCAATTATCATATAGAATGTTAACGTGCTAACAATAATATCTGATACCTTGTAACGTGCTAACAATAATATCTCATACTTTACATATATGTGTTAAACCTATAATTATCGTGTTAAATCAATTATCGTATCGATTACACCTAATTGTACTGAAACCAATGACAATACCATGTTAATAGTTCATGTAACCTGTTAACTAATTTGTTATGACCCTGACTATTCTCTTGATTACGATTCACAAAATACAAAATAAAACGATTGATTCCATCAGAAAAGCTCTGTAAAAAATCTGGTATATAGAAGAAATGGGAGAAGCTTTGACTTCCCCTAAATCCATTCACGAGGGCCTTCCTCCTCCGGCCTCTTCGCCACCACCACTCCTCCGCCGTAATCGCTATGCTTATTGATGTACCTCATACACGACGCCTTCCTCCTCCAAAATGAAAGCAAACGCACCACATATCTAACCACGTTCGTTCAGACCAACTGTAGCCATACTGTACCCAGATTTGACGAGATCTTTGTATCCACATGCACCGCCCACCGCATCTCATCTTTGGCTCTACTCTTTGCGGTTCTATGGTTAGCGATGTTTGAGCGAGTTGGTTACTCTTCGTATATGCTGTCATTGGTCTTGATTTTTGAGTAGCAAGTGAAGTTTTGATGAAGCTTTGATGGAGAAGCGTCTTGGAGGTGTTGTGTCTCGTGTTCTCTATTTTTGGAGGAGCTAGTAAGACCTTTGGATCGTGGTTTAGCTTGGCTCTATGCTAGCCGACATCGGGGAATGATCTTGGTGGAGTGAGTAAGATATCCATGTTTTTTTTTACGTTGGTGTTGTTTCGTTCAGTGTTACTTCTCGGATGAGCTTCGATTGATGACATTGGGAGAGGTCTGTAGGTGTGGGGATGCGCACATCCTTTTTTTTGGCCCATTCCAAAGAAAAAGGCCCAACACCAAAAGCCCATCATCCACTTGCCAACAACCTCTCTCTCTCTCTTCCAATCAGACGACTCCACCTCACCCTTGGACTCCCTATAAATAGGAGAAGGGCATAAAGAAGAAAAGGACACTTGAGCTCTCCACCCCTCTCTCTCTCTAAAAATATAGCTCTCAGTTCTCCCGAGCTCCCTACCTGCAAGCATCTCTCCCGAGCTCCCTACCTGCAAACAGCTCTCCCGAGCTTCCTACCTGCAAACAGCTCTCCCGAGCTCCCTACCTGCAAACAGCTCTCCCGAGCTCCCTACCTGCAAACAGCTCTCCCGAGCTCCCTACCTGCAAACAGCTCTCCCGAGCTCCCTACCTGCAAACAGCTCTCCCGAGCTCCCTACCTGCAAACAGATCTCCCGAGCTCCCTACCTGCAAACAGATCTCCCGAGCTCCCTACCTGCAAACAGCTCTCCCGAGCTCCCTACCTGCAAGCAGCTCTCCCGAGCTCCCTACCTGCAAACAGCTCTCCCGAGCTCCCTACCTGCAAACAGCTCTCCCGAGCTCCCTACCTGCAAACAGCTCTCCCGAGCTCCCTACCTGCAAACAGCTCTCCCGAGCTCCCTACCTGCAAACAGGTCTCCCGAGCTCCCTACCTGCAAATAGATCTCCCGAGCTCCCTACCTGCAACCAGCTCTCCCGAGCTCCCTACCTACAGCCAGCTCTCCCGAGCTCCCTACCTGCAAGCAGCTCTCCCGATCTCCCTACCTGCAAACAGCTCTCCCGAGCTCCCTACCTTCAAACAGCTCTCCCAAGCTCCCTACCTGCAAGCAGCTCTCCCGAGCTCCCTACCTGCAAGCAGCTCTCCCGAGCTCCCTACCTGCAAACAGCTCTCCCGAGCTCCCTACCTGCAAACAGCTCTCCCGAGCTCCCTACCTGCAAGCAGCTCTCCCGAGCTCCCTACCTGCAAACAGCTCTCCCGAGCTCCCTACCTGCAAACAGCTCTCCCGAGCTCCCTACCTGCAAACAGCTCTCCCGAGCTCCCTACCTGCAAGCAGCTCTCCCGAGCTCCCTACCTGCAAGCAGCTCTCCCGAGCTCCCTACCTGCAAGCAGCTCTCCCGAGCTCCCTACCTGCAAACAGCTCTCCCGAGCTCCCTACCTGCAAGCAGCTCTCCCGAGCTCCCTACCTGCAAACAGCTCTACCAAGCTCCCTACCTGCAAACAGCTCTCCCGAGCTCGCTACCTGCTCTCAGCTCTCCCGAGCTCCCTATCTGCTCCCAGCTTTCTGACGAGCTCCCAGCTCTCCAGCTCACTCCTACACTACTCAACAACGAACTACAAATGGCTTGATCCCCAACCTGGGGTACGTAGGCAGCCCTCCGGGCACAGCTATAAATCACCTCTTCCTCCTCATTTGCCGACCAGAACGCAACCGGCTCTATCTTAACAGAAAATCCCCGAACATCCCCGATACAAATTGATTTGTGGGAGACATGCTCAAACACGTTCCAACAATTGGCGCTAGAGGGAGGGGGGGGGGGGTTTGAGGATTTTCTACACGCAAAGAGTAGCTCGGAAAATGTCGGGAACATCGCCCTCATCTCCGAACAACTCCATACAGATAAGTGCCTAGCTTATTTTATTTTTTACTCTTTTCTTTCTCCTCAAAAGCCGAGCTCATCTCGCAAACACTCGACAAGATAAGTGCCGAGCCCAGCCTCGTACTTAAGCTTAAGAGTCATCAAAAGCCGAGCTCATCTCGCAAACACTCGAAAAGATAAGAGCCGAGCCCAGCCTCGTACTTAAGCTTAAGAGTCATCAAAAGCCGAGCTCATCTCGCAATTAACACAATCAACAAGTGCTGAGCCTAGTCTCGCACTTACGCATAAGATTTTAAACACTAATCAAGTTCACCCTTACTTGCAGGTTAACATATACCGAGCTAAGACTTGTTTCGTTCGCCGACTTCGACACTCGTTCGCCGAACTTGGGGGAGGGCTATTGTAGGTGTGGGGATGAGCACACCCCCTTTTTTGGCCCATTCCAAAGAAAAAGGCCCAACACCAAAAGCCCATCATCCACTTGCCAACAACCTCTCTCTCTCTCATCCAATCAGATGACTCCACCTCACCGTTGGATTCTTTATAAATAGGAGAAGGGCATAAAGAAGAAAAGGAAACTTGAGCTCTCCACCCCTCTCTCTCTATAAAAAATAGCTCTCAGCTCTCCCGAGCTCCCTACCTGCAAGCAGCTCTCCCGAGCTCCCTACCTGAAAACAGCTCTCCCGAGCTCCCTACCTGCAAACAGCTCTCCAGAGCTCCCTACCGGCAAACAGCTCTCCCGAGCTCCCTACCTGCAAACAGCTCTCCCGAGCTCCCTACCTGCAAACAGGTCTCCCAAGCTCCCTACCTGCAAACAGATCTCCCGAGCTCCCTACCTGCAAACATCTCTCCCGAGCTCCCTACCTGCAAGCAGCTCTCCCGAGATCCCTACCTGCAAACAGCTCTCTCGATCTCCCTACCTGCAAACAGCTCTCCCGAGCTCCCTACCTACAAACAGCTCTCCCGAGCTCCCTACCTGCAAACAGCTCTCCCGAGCTCCCTACCTGCAAACATCTCTCCCGACCTCCCTACCTGCAAACAGCTCTCCCGAGCTCCCTACCTGCAACCAGCTCTCCCGAGCTCCCTACCTGCAACCAGCTCTCCCGACCTCCCTACCTGCAAGCAGCTTTCCCGAGCTCCCTATCTGTAAACAGCTCTCCCGAGCTCCCTACCTGCAAGCAGATCTCCCGAGCTCCCTACCTGCAAACAGCTCTTCCGAGCTCCCTACCTGCAAGCAGCTCTCCCGAGCTCCCTACCTGCAAACAGCTCTCCCGAGCTCCCTACCTGCAAACAGCTCTCCCGAGCTCCCTACCTGCAAACATCTCTCCCGAGCTCCCTACCTGCAAGCAGCTCTCCCGAGATCCCTACTTGCAAACAGCTCTCCCGAGCTCCCTACCTGCAAACAGCTCTCCCGAGTTTCCTACCTGCAAACAGCTCTCCCGAGCTCCCTACCTGCAAACAGCTCTCCCGAGCTCCCTACCTGCAAACAGCTCTCCCGAGCTCCCTACCTGCAAGCAGCTCTCCCGAGCTCCCTACCTGCAAGCAGCTCTCCCGAGCTCCCTACCTGCAAGCAGCTCTCCCGAGCTCCCTACCTGCAAGCAGCTCTCCCGAGCTCCCTACCTGCAAGCAGCTCTCCCGAGCTCCCTACCTGCAAGCAGCTCTCCCGAGCTCCTTACCTGCAAGCAACTCTCCCGAGCTCCCTACCTGCAAACAGCTCTCCCGAGCTCCCTACCTGCTCTCAGCTCTCCCGAGCTCCCTATCTGCTCCCAGCTGTCCTGACGAGCTCCCAGCTCTCTCCTACACTCCTCAACAACGAACTACGAATGGCTTGATCCCCAACCTGGGGTACGTAGGCAGCCCTCCGGGCACAGCTATAAATTACCTCTTCCTCCTCATTTGCCGACCGGAACGGAACCGGCTCTATCTTAACAGAAAATTCTCGAACCTCCCCGATACAAATTGATTTGTGGGAGACGTGCTCAAACACGTTCCAACAAGGTCTATGATCAATGGCATTGAAGACCTATTTGAGTGTGGCGTTGTTCTTCTCGGGTTTCCAATGAAAGAGCTTCCGATATGCATAGTATATTTTTGCAGTCTTTCAAGTTGTTATCCGGTCGTCTAATCTCGATGTCCTTTCCTCCTCGGTTTTTCAAGATCGTTATCGCTTCAATTTGACATCGTGAGATAAAAAGTTTACGGTTACTTCGATGACCGAATTTCTTTTTTATTTTTGCTTCTATGTTTTTATTCTTTTTTGTCATGGAACCAATTTCATAGGTTTTGTTTTATGTAAAACCTAAACCGTTCATTTTTAATGAATACTAGATTCTAACCCGTGCGTCTGCACGGGAAATATTTTATTTTTAATCAAAATTTTTAATATAATTTGTGTTTATTTTTATATTTATATATAATTTGTTTTTGTAGGTTTATATTAGATAATAAATATGATACACATATTTATTTTTGTGTTTAGATAAAAAATAAAATTGTAGATTTTATTTTTGTTATATGGTTATATGTTTAATTATGATTTTTGTGTTTAGATAAAATTTATGTTATTCAGGGTTTTATATTTAGTAGCAAAATAAATAGAAAACCGATATATAAATTAAATAGGGTTACCGCAAGATGGCTACACATATTTAACTTATATAAAAACAGATTTCGAAATTGATCAATAATGATATAAAAACCTTACAAAAGGTGGATAGTTTTTCATTGATCGACTCGTCGGTTGAATCATGCAAGAGATCAAAGAAACTTCCCTTGATCATTACAGAACCTCCAAATTTCTTAGAACAACGTCACTGATGTGAATTCCGGATACATTATTTTCGTGTTATTGGCTATATTCTCTGGTCTTTTCCCAATAAAATCCTGAAAAGTTCTAGAAATCCTCAACAACAATTTCATTGGAGGATTCCATCCTTTGATCTCTTCAAAAATAAAAACGATATCTAAACAAATAAGTTTTTTTCTAATAAACGACATGACTTAATTGGTATTAAAAAGGAAGTAGAATGGAATCGTTTATTTAGTATACGATATAAAGTTGTGAAGACGTTGATTTTTGAACCGTGTAGATAACTTTATACATACGGATGGTTTCGCGGCTTGCCAAGCTTCATCTTATGCTTCATTATTTTCTTCGTTGTCGTTGTATCTTTCGATCAAATATCTAACATGAAATTATAACAATTATAAGATCTGATACGACAATTATTAAATATATATAAAAAATAGAGCAGCCAACATTCTTGAAAAACACATACCTTGAGTGTGTTGCTCATTTTCTACAACCGTGTCATCTCTTTTTCTTCTGATTTGCTTGTTTATCTATTTATAGTTAGTAAACAACAAGAACAAAAATAAAACGCATTACAATTTTGTTAATCTAAAATATACCATTACTGTGTTGATCATCTTCGTCGATGGAGTTACCATATGATTGAATTGTAATTCCTATAATAAGATTACAAACGACCCAAAATAAATGCGTTTAAATCCAAAATAATTCTCAAAATGGTTAAAAAGAAAGAAAAAGGCTAAAAACCTGAGAGAGTGAGACGAATCTATATTATTCCTTACAGATGTCGAAACTGCTTCTCGGATTTGTATTCGATATAGAGGAAAATGATGAAATTATATGCAGCATCGATTGAGACATACTCGAACTTAATTGGTTTCAGAGGCAGGTGATCGTTTCCATTTTCCATACTGTATAAAGAATCAAATGTCAAACAAATTGTCAGAACAAACATTGAGATTACAAAAAAATCAATAGCTCAAAAAAAAAAAAAAATTCTAGAAACTGGAGAATACTTGAGGATTTCGAAAGTGTATTTATAGAGATTGTAAGGTTGAAATTATTAGCTATAATTTTTTTAAAAAAAACTTAAGCCTGCTGAGCAATACAAATGCATTAATTTCTTAACAAAAAAATCTAAACATTTCTTAACAGAAAATCTAAATATTTGTTGGATATCTATAATATTAATTGCATTTGATTTTTTTTTTGATTCAAATAGCTAATTTGAAATTAATGCATTCCTTATAATAAATAATAAAGAGTTATGTATTTACCATTGAAACAATCGTGATTCATTATAACATTTGTTTTATTTGTTATAAAAATTGTTGTTGCAGAAATCTAGTCAATATTTATTTCTTAAACAGATAATGTCCATATTTAAAATTTAATTCTTCATAACGTGTCTAAGAAGATTTTCTCTTTTTTGAAAGATTTTATTTTGCTTATAAGATATTATTAATTTTCAAATTGATTAACTATTTCCAAAGAGTAATCAATTTGACGGATTTTGAGTTATGATCGTTATAATAAACCAGAGTGAATATATTGAATTTAATTATGCGTCAAATTCTCTAACTTAAATTTAGAAATATAACAAATTTTGAATAATTCATTTTAACTATTGTTGCAATCATGGAAACTTTCATTAAATAGCTCAAAACTAACCAAATTTAAATAAATTTTGAAATAAATGCTAATAATCAAAATTGCTAATCACGTATTTCATTTTTTGGTTTTCCAAAATATTAGGCTAACTAAATAGATTATATATTCAAATTCATTATTTTTGGATTTGAATATTGATTTGAATTTTATCCACCCAAAAGTTAAAATCGATATTACTATTATTATGATAATTGATTTTTTTAATATACACAAAATGATAAATTACATCATTTTTAAAATTATTATATTTTTAATAATAATGAAAAGTAGGAAAAAATGATTGTTTATATATTTCTAATGTTTTGAAATTTCAATTCAAAATCATATTTAATTTTGGAAAAAAATGAAATGTGAAATTATTTTTGCACTTATTATTATTTAAAGTATTAAGTAAGAAAATTTAGTATGTAATTTTATGAATACAAAATTAAAAGTTCAAAAGCTCGCTATTGTTTTCGCCTAAGGGAAGTCATTCTATAGAAAATAAAATTATATTTATTTGGTAACGTGAATAAAAGTGGAGATTAGGAAAAAAAAAGCAAAAATATATATGGGAAAATCTATTAAAGGAAAAGTTATCATGTATGTTAAATTACTTCAGAAATTCCTGTTTGGATATAGAGATAGTAGGAGAAAAAAAGCAATTAAATAAGTAGATTACATTGGAAAGATTTTTTCAAATTTTTTAAAATAAAATATTTCTGTTTGGAAACAGGGATAAAAAGAAGTGAATAGTAGATATTCGGCACATGAATAGATTAAACTTAAAAATTCTTTGTTTAGACACAAATGTTACTCTGTTTTAATAGAATCTCTATAATATTATTTAAGAAGACATTTTTAAAAATGAACTTTGTTTTGTAATTTATTACATGAAATGCCATTATAAATAACAAAAAATAATTGAAATAGGAAATGATATAATAATCTTTTAAAATTATTGATTAGAATATGGAAAGTATATATTTTGCATTAAAAAAATTATTTATAATTTAATTTCTTAATTATAATATTTTAAAATAATAATCAATTCATATATATTCAAAGAAAAAAAATCTATTCAAAATCTTGCTATATTTTTCACTATAATTTATTATATTTTATTTGAATATATATCAAAACAAAAGTTGAAAAATATTTTACTAATTTTATAAAAAGTTAGACACAATAAAACTATTTTTTTAAGAGTTCGTAGACTAACCACAAAAACTAGAGTCATTTAACGGTGCATATAAGAGTTATGTTTTCAAGATTATAAGTTTTTGAGGGTTAGCCCGAATAATATTTTAGTTCACTACAAAACGGGTTAAATTGTCAAATTATTACAAATTGACAGTTTTTGTATATTATAAATTGACAACTTAATCTATAATCATTAGTTAGATATAGTGTAAAATTCATATAAAAGCAATTTTCTTAAATTTTTTAAAAAATTATTTTTAAAAAATTACTTAGCGCTAATTAAATCCTAGTAAATTTACAATTTAGAAGAAACAAAAATGCCGTCGCTTAGGCTTTGAATTGGTTTCAAAATTCTGGCCAAAAATAATAAATTGGTTTCAAAATTGATGAATTTTGCTTAGGTTCGGTTCAACTCGGTTTCTTTTTTTCCCATAAAATTGGTAAATTCTCGGGTCTGTTTTTTTTTTCATTGGACAAGTTCAAACCTGTTTAGGGCTTCTCTTAATCGCCGCTTGCACGAATCTCTGTTACAACACCTGAGCAACAACAACAATTGGTGAATTTCGGTTCGGTTCAAATCGGTTTCTTTTTTCCCCATGAAATTGGTAAAAGCTCCGGTCTGGATTTTTCATTGGAAAGATTCAAACCGGTTAAGGCCTTCTCAAAATCGCCTCTCGCACGAATCTCTGTGACAATACTACCTGAGCAACAACATGATGAATCTTGCTTCAGTTCGGTTCAATTCGGTTTCTTTTTTTTTCCCCATGAAATTTGTAAATGCTCCGGTCTGGTTTTTTCATTGCAGAAGCTCAAACCGGTTTAGGCCTTCTCAAAGTTGCCGCTTGCGCGAATCCTCTCTGTTACCACACCAACAATGGTGAATTTCGCGTCTGCAAATCGAGAATCCCTGATTGCACAAAGCATCTGTGGAGCTGTGTTGAAGGGAAACTGGAAAAATAGTCTGAAACACAAAGTCGAATCGGGATTGTTGATCCCGTGGACCACTAAGTGTGTTTAAAGAATGATTAGGAGATGGGAGGTGAGATTTTCGTTAATAGAGCAATTTAACCACGTTTAAGACAGGTCGGGAGAAATATGAGTAGGCCGGGGCCGTGTTTCGCTTTATTGATGAGAGAGAAGTAAACGCTTTAGAATTACGAACTGGTTCCGAAGGACGTCCAGTTCGGCGTTCTAAAGTGTTGTCTTGCTACAAAGAGAGAGGTCGGGTAGCTTATAGTCTGTTCTAGAGTCAAAATCAGAGTCCTCTTCATTAATGACATATGAGGGGTATATATAGTCGGGGTCGGCTTCCTGCTCCCCGGGATCTCGGGCCACGTGTCGCCTGCGGCCTCTTTTGCGGGTAAGGTGGCCTAGGAGGCGTGTCCCGGCTTTCGAGGAGAGAGGTCATGATGAGCTCGGCGTGGCGTGTTGCAGAGCAGTGCACTGTTTTACCAACTCTGCTCCACCTGCTCCTTCCTGCCCTTGTCAGCTCTGTAGAGTTGGTGGGACGTCGGGTCGAAGGCACATCCCTACGCGGGTGGGGTACTGCCTTACCAACTCCCACTCGCCTATTCTTCTGACACTCCCTGTTCTGGCGGGGCATCAGCGCGGGCCCGGGGTATGTTGCTTTCAGGTCGGCTACCGAGCTGAAGAGCGGTCTTGCAGGTCGGTGACATTAAGTCCGGCTACCGTGCTGAAGAGCGGCCTTTCCTAAGATGGGCCTAACTAATTGGGGGTGCTAGGCCCACCTCCAACAATAGGCCCTCCCCCAGTTCGGTATCGCGAGGCGAAGTGAGGGTGCCGAAGTTGATCTAATGTTAGTTCGGCGCATCTTAGGACGGTCCTTCCGGGCTCAACTGTGTTTACCTTTTCCGAAAAACCCGTAGGAGGTTGGCGCGTGCTCACCACGTGGGACGACAAAGGACGCTTCGTTTTTCGCGTGGACTGCCCACGCGCGGCGTGTAAAAGACGCTTCGCGTTTATCGAGGCGTCCTTTGCTTTTTGGCGTGGGGAAACGAAGAGACGTCATCATTAGGTTTTTTGGGCAGCCGTGCTTCTTTTGACACGTGTCCAGGCGTCGCTTCACTGTCCCCCTTCCTCTATTTAAACCTTCTTCCTCCTACTGTTAAAACCTTCTGCGCATACTCCTAAGGTAACCTCCTTTCTCCGATTTCCTTCTTCTCTTCCTACTTTCTTCCTGTCTTTTCGACCTCCTCCTCTCCGTGCAATGGCTCCGATGTTAGACGGTATCAGAGTTGAGTCGAGCGAAGAATCGGCGTCCCGTGGTGGCGGTAACGATTCTCCGAGTTCCTCCGCTGGTGACTCCGAACATGCCTCTTCTCCGCGACAAGGGGCAGACAGTGGGGAACAGTTGGCCCCCTCGACTTCGGGGGCCGCCCCGTTGCTCCCGGGGACCCGTCTCCGGCCGAAGACGGTGGTTAGATCCTCTGGCGGTCGCGGTGTTGGCCAAGCTGAGGGTGGAACCGGGCGTCTGGGCGATCGTGGTGGCCGTCAGGGCGGCCGTGGAGGCGGAGCTCGAGTGGCCAGGGTGAGGTCCCCCCTAGTCCTCTACGAGCAGGGAGGGTCACCGACCTGGAGCACAGCGGAGTCGGTGACCCTCCTGGGGAATCTGTGTGGTTTTTCCGCCGGCGTTGAGCTCAGGGTACCCAGGGCGGAGGAGCGCCCGTGGACTCCTCGGCCGGGCTTTGTCTGCTTGTACGAGTCGTTCTTCCTGAAGTGCGGCTTGCGCCTTCCTCTCCCCGAGCTGTTCGTCCAGTATTGCCGGGCGCGGGGCTTGGCCTTCTCGCAGGTCTGCCCGTCCACGGTCCAGGGGATGATCGTGCTGCTGACCCTAGGGCACGAATGCGACGTGGAGGTGACGTTGCCTATGTTTGAGGCGTTCACCCAGCAGAAGGCAAACCCCGGGATTCCTGGGACCTTCTATGCTGCTTTCAAGCCCGCGGCGAACGTTCTGGAGGCACCCAGCTCGGGGTCTAGGGCGAGCAAGCTGTCGAAGGTCGAGGACTGGTCTCGCAGCTACTTCTACGTCCGGGCTACCGCCGTGGCTGGGCTCGATCCGTTGGCGAGATACACCCGGGATTGGAATTTTTCCCCGGGTAGGGATTTGCAGGTCGAGCTGACTTCTCCTCTTCGGTTGTCTGACTGATGATTTTTTTGTCTTGTTCTTCAGGCCCTCACTCCTCCAGATTCAAGCTACCGGACTACGCAGGTCTACTTGCCGTGCTCAGGACAGTGCGTCAGAGAGAGTGGAAGTCCTTCACCGCTGCGAGAATCGAAGCTGCAATGACCGGAGGTGGGTTTTTTTTTTTTTTTTTTTTTTTTTTTTTTTTTTTTTTTTTTTTTTTTTTTGTGCCGAATTAACGGTTCTTCCTTCGCAGGTAGAGCGAGGTTTGCCAATCCGCAGTACGCGGACTCGTTTGTTGCACCGCCGCCGCCGATACCCGAGGTGCCGGTCAGCCGAGACCGGGCACCACGGGTTGCGGGGGATTCCTCCGCGGCGACTCCCTCGAAGAGGAGGGAAGACCGGGCTTCCGGTGGGGAGACCGGCAGAAAGAAGAGGAGGACGGGAGAGTCCTCTTCCGGGGGTCGGGAGGTCATCCGGCCTACACTGCCCGGGCCGGAGCCCGAGGTACCTTTGGCCGTCGTGCCGGCAGGGGGGGTCGATGAGACCCGGGCTCGAGGGGGCGATGGTGTCGGCGAGACGACCGTCGTCGCGGAGGATCCTGCTGCTGTGCAGGAGGCCGTGGGTCGCAGCGCCGAAGTGGGCGGCGCCTCGGGAGGTTCCGACGATGGGCCTCGGGACTACAGCTTCTCCTTTACCCACGAGGATGGAAGCAACCAGGTAATCGTCGATCCGGACGAGTGCGCCGAGCTGGCGCAGGCCATGATGTTCGGGCAGAGGTACCCGCACTTCGTTCTGCTGGAGATGGCGGAGTCCGACACCTTCCGTCAGGTGGCGCGATCCGCAGCTCGGGTAAGCTCCTGCTCTGGTCTAACTGTTTTTAGCTAGACTCGTTG
Source organism: Eutrema japonicum (assembly GCA_030161315.1). Taxonomy (NCBI): domain Eukaryota; kingdom Viridiplantae; phylum Streptophyta; class Magnoliopsida; order Brassicales; family Brassicaceae; genus Eutrema; species Eutrema japonicum. The sequence goes on from BSQW01000011.1 coordinate 50,189,768, forward strand.
CGCGTCTTTGTTAACAATTTGTTTAATGCAGACGATGGCCCTTAGTGCCTTTCTGGCGGAGGCCTACGAGAAGAGGCTCGCCGAGCAGGCCGCCTCGATTAACTTCCTCCGGGAGTGCCGGGAGTCCAGCTCGCAGATCCAGTCTACCCGTCTCCACGGGTTCGAGAAGGAGCTGAGAGATGAGAGGGCCCGATCTGCGGCGCTGGAAGAGGAGGCGGTGCGGTTAAGAGCCCGGGCGGTCGAGGTGGCCAGTCTGCAGTCTGCACTAGAGGCCGAGAGGGACCGTGCTGCAGCTGGGTGGGATCGGGCGTCGGGGCTTGAGGAGGAGAACGGGCTCCTGAAGGGGGAGCGGGAGACACTCCGCTCCAGGGTGAAGGGGCTGGAATCCGCCATAGGCCGGGCCAAGGTGGCCGTGGCTGCGGAGAGTGATCGGGTGTCAGCCCGGTGGGAAGCGCGGAACCGGAAGTGGTCCGCGAAGATGGAGAAGATCCGCGCCCACCTGGACGGGCGCCGCCGGGCCTTAGAGCCTCACCTTCTGTACAGCCAGGTGACTGGCGTAAAGGCCTGCCTCAAGAGGATGGAAGCAGAGGACGGGGTGTCGGTACCGTTCTACCGGTATCAGAAGCTGGACGAGGACGAGGCGGCATTCGGTGCCGTACTGGACGGGATAGACTTTCCGGATTTGACCCCGGAGGATCTGGAAATCCCTCTGGACCGTGCTCACGGCGTTCTGCTTGAGCACGTTATACCTGTCGCTCCTTCTAGCACCCCCGTGGTGGATCTGACCTTGGAGGCTCCGCTGGCTGCTGAGGACGCTCCTGCGGTCGCTGAGACCGTCCAAGCAGATCCCTCGATCCCGTCTGCTGACGAGGGAGTCCCCGAAGCTGCTGGGATTGTGCAAGCAGATCCCTCGGTCCTGTCCGCCGCTGAGGCCGACACGGATGCGCCGTCCGGTGAGACCGGAACCGACGTGCCACCCGGTGGAGGCGTGGTTGAGGAAGGGGAGTCTGGGCAGCCCTTCCTTGGCGAGTACGGGACCAACGCGAGGATGGTGGCCCCGGCTGATTCAGATGGTACCCGTGCTGACGGGAGGGAAGACCGACCGGCCGATGCGGCCTTGTAAAAACTTTTTTCCTTTTTGTTTTCTTTTTGTAGACTGGGCCGTAGGCCGTTTCTTTTTGTAAGGACTGGGCCGTAGGCCGTTTATGCAAAGAGCAGGCCGTTGGCCCCTCTCTTTTTGTAAGTGCCGTTTCGAGGCTTTTGTAACGACTAGGCCGTGGGCCATTTTTATAACAGACGAGGCCGTTGGCCCTTTTGTGATAATCGAGGCCGTTGGCCCTTTCTTCTTTTTGTGTAAATGCCATTTCGAGGCTTTTTTTTTTTTTTTTTTGATCGGTAGAGTAGGTCGTAAGCCGTACTCTGTCAAGTAAGCAGGTCGTGGACCGTGCTCTTGTATTGGGTGCGAGGTAATCTCGGCTTAAGGCACTTATTGCTTGTGTACCTTGTTTTTTTGGTGCGGGTAGCGAGCCCGGCTTAGAGACACTTAATGCTTGTGTGTCTAGTAGAGGTGCGAGCCCTGGGGCCCGGCTTTGGCACTTATAACTTGTGTGCCGGGGAGAGCGAGCACCGGAGCTCGGTCCCCTTTTTTTTTTTTTTTTGTAGTGCGAGCGTTTGGAGCTCGGCTTATTTTTATTTTTTTTTTTTTTTTTTTTTTTTTTTTTTTTTTTTGTAGTGCGAGCGTTTGGAGCTCGGTTTTTTTTTTTGTAGTGCGAGCGTTTGGAGCTCGGTTTTTTTTTTTTTTTTTTTTTTTTTTTTTTTTTTTTTTTTTTTTGCAGTGCGAGCGCTTGGAGCTCGGGAGCGTTTGAGCGTTTGGAGCTCGGCTCTTGTGCGCAGGTCGGGGACCGTTTTCCTTTGTCTAAAAGGTTTTATTAGATTAATAGCTGAGCCCTGGTTAGGGGTTGCCTACGTACCCTTTAGTAGAAGGGATCAAGCCAATCGTAGTTCGTTTGTTTACAAAAGCGGAGAGCGGATTGGAGCCCGGGGGCTTAATAGTAGAACCGTTTGAGGTTGATCGAGTTCCATGAGCGCGGGATGGCGTCGCCGTTCATCGTGACTAGCTCGTAGACGCCTGGTTTTACGACCTTGGAGATGAGGTAGGGGCCCTCCCAATTGGCACCCAGCTTCCCTGCGTTTAGCTCGGCGGTGTTTTCGAAGACCTTGCGGAGGACCAGGTCGCCCTCGGCGAAGAACCGGCCTCGAACCTTCTTGTTGTAATATTTGGAGGCGAGCTGCTGGTAGTTCTGGATTCGGAGTAGGGAATGGTCCCGTTGCTCTTCAAGGAAATCCAGCTCGCTGAGTAGGACGGCGTTGTTCAGTGCGGGTTGCTGGGTGAGCATAGCTCGGCGAGGAGTGGGGAGCCCGACTTCGGATGGGGCCATTGCTTCCATGCCGTGGGAGAGGTTGAACGGTGTTCGGCCAGTCGATGTCTTTGGTGTTGTGCGGTGGGACCAGAGGACTCCATCGAGCTCGTCGGCCCAGGACCCTTTCTTGTCGTCTAGTCGCTTTTTGAGGCCGTCGAGGATGGTCTTGTTGGTGGCCTCGGCTTGTCCGTTCCCCTGGGGGTACCTCGGAGTGGACTTACTTAGTCTGATTTTCCACTTCGCGCAGAAATCTTCGAAGAGGGCCGATGTGAACTGGGGACCGTTGTCGGTGACGATCTCGTACGGGAGCCCGTGCCGGCAGATGATGAACTTCCAGACGAACTTTCGGACGTCCTCTGCCCTGATCTTGGCGTATGATTCGGCCTCGACCCACTTGGTGAAGTAATCGGTCATGACTAAGAGGAAGCGCTTTTGGCGAGATCGGGGAAGGGGCCCGACTATGTCCATGGCCCATCGCATGAAGGGGTAGGGTGCCACCGCAGTGGTGAGGAGCTCGGTTGGACTATGAATGAGGGGACCGTGGCGCTGGCACTTCTCGCACCGGGCTAGAGGCCGAGAGGGACCGTGCTGCAGCTGGGTGGGATCGGGCGTCGGGGCTTGAGGAGGAGAACGGGCTCCTGAAGGGGGAGCGGGAGACACTCCGCTCCAGGGTGAAGGGGCTGGAATCCGCCATAGGCCGGGCCAAGGTGGCCGTGGCTGCGGAGAGTGATCGGGTGTCAGCCCGGTGGGAAGCGCGGAACCGGAAGTGGTCCGCGAAGATGGAGAAGATCCGCGCCCACCTGGACGGGCGCCGCCGGGCCTTAGAGCCTCACCTTCTGTACAGCCAGGTGACTGGCGTAACGGCCTGCCTCAAGAGGATGGAAGCAGAGGACGGGGTGTCGGTACCGTTCTACCGGTATCAGAAGCTGGACGAGGACGAGGCGGCATTCGGTGCCGTACTGGACGGGATAGACTTTCCGGATTTGACCCCGGAGGATCTGGAAATCCCTCTGGACCGTGCTCACGGCGTTCTGCTTGAGCACGTTATACCTGTCGCTCCTTCTAGCACCCCCGTGGTGGATCTGACCTTGGAGGCTCCGCTGGCTGCTGAGGACGCTCCTGCGGTCGCTGAGACCGTCCAAGCAGATCCCTCGATCCCGTCTGCTGACGAGGGAGTCCCCGAAGCTGCTGGGATTGTGCAAGCAGATCCCTCGGTCCTGTCCGCCGCTGAGGCCGACACGGATGCGCCGTCCGGTGAGACCGGAACCGACGTGCCACCCGGTGGAGGCGTGGTTGAGGAAGGGGAGTCTGGGCAGCCCTTCCTTGGCGAGTACGGGACCAACGCGAGGATGGTGGCCCCGGCTGATTCAGATGGTACCCGTGCTGACGGGAGGGAAGACCGACCGGCCGATGCGGCCTTGTAAAAACTTTTTTCCTTTTTGTTTTCTTTTTGTAGACTGGGCCGTAGGCCGTTTCTTTTTGTAAGGACTGGGCCGTAGGCCGTTTATGCAAAGAGCAGGCCGTTGGCCCCTCTCTTTTTGTAAGTGCCGTTTCGAGGCTTTTGTAACGACTAGGCCGTGGGCCATTTTTATAACAGACGAGGCCGTTGGCCCTTTTGTGATAATCGAGGCCGTTGGCCCTTTCTTCTTTTTGTGTAAATGCCATTTCGAGGCTTTTTTTTTTTTTTTTTTGATCGGTAGAGTAGGTCGTAAGCCGTACTCTGTCAAGTAAGCAGGTCGTGGACCGTGCTCTTGTATTGGGTGCGAGGTAATCTCGGCTTAAGGCACTTATTGCTTGTGTACCTTGTTTTTTTGGTGCGGGTAGCGAGCCCGGCTTAGAGACACTTAATGCTTGTGTGTCTAGTAGAGGTGCGAGCCCTGGGGCCCGGCTTTGGCACTTATAACTTGTGTGCCGGGGAGAGCGAGCACCGGAGCTCGGTCCCCTTTTTTTTTTTTTTTTGTAGTGCGAGCGTTTGGAGCTCGGCTTATTATTATTTTTTTTTTTTTTTTTTTTTTTTTTTTTTTTTTTGTAGTGCGAGCGTTTGGAGCTCGGTTTTTTTTTTTGTAGTGCGAGCGTTTGGAGCTCGGTTTTTTTTTTTTTTTTTTTTTTTTTTTTTTTTTTTTTTTTTTTTTTTTTTTTTTTTTTGCAGTGCGAGCGCTTGGAGCTCGGGAGCGTTTGAGCGTTTGGAGCTCGGCTCTTGTGCGCAGGTCGGGGACCGTTTTCCTTTGTCTAAAAGGTTTTATTAGATTAATAGCTGAGCCCTGGTTAGGGGTTGCCTACGTACCCTTTAGTAGAAGGGATCAAGCCAATCGTAGTTCGTTTGTTTACAAAAGCGGAGAGCGGATTGGAGCCCGGGGGCTTAATAGTAGAACCGTTTGAGGTTGATCGAGTTCCATGAGCGCGGGATGGCGTCGCCGTTCATCGTGACTAGCTCGTAGACGCCTGGTTTTACGACCTTGGAGATGAGGTAGGGGCCCTCCCAATTGGCACCCAGCTTCCCTGCGTTTAGCTCGGCGGTGTTTTCGAAGACCTTGCGGAGGACCAGGTCGCCCTCGGCGAAGAACCGGCCTCGAACCTTCTTGTTGTAATATTTGGAGGCGAGCTGCTGGTAGTTCTGGATTCGGAGTAGGGAATGGTCCCGTTGCTCTTCAAGGAAATCCAGCTCGCTGAGTAGGACGGCGTTGTTCAGTGCGGGTTGCTGGGTGAGCATAGCTCGGCGAGGAGTGGGGAGCCCGACTTCGGATGGGGCCATTGCTTCCATGCCGTGGGAGAGGTTGAACGGTGTTCGGCCAGTCGATGTCTTTGGTGTTGTGCGGTGGGACCAGAGGACTCCATCGAGCTCGTCGGCCCAGGACCCTTTCTTGTCGTCTAGTCGCTTTTTGAGGCCGTCGAGGATGGTCTTGTTGGTGGCCTCGGCTTGTCCGTTCCCCTGGGGGTACCTCGGAGTGGACTTACTTAGTCTGATTTTCCACTTCGCGCAGAAATCTTCGAAGAGGGCCGATGTGAACTGGGGACCGTTGTCGGTGACGATCTCGTACGGGAGCCCGTGCCGGCAGATGATGAACTTCCAGACGAACTTTCGGACGTCCTCTGCCCTGATCTTGGCGTATGATTCGGCCTCGACCCACTTGGTGAAGTAATCGGTCATGACTAAGAGGAAGCGCTTTTGGCGAGATCGGGGAAGGGGCCCGACTATGTCCATGGCCCATCGCATGAAGGGGTAGGGTGCCACCGCAGTGGTGAGGAGCTCGGTTGGACTATGAATGAGGGGACCGTGGCGCTGGCACTTCTCGCACCGGGCTGCGAATTTGTCGCAGTCTTGGAGCATTGTCGGCCAGTAGTGGCCTTGGTTTCGTATTCTCAGGGCGAGAGCCCGGCCACCGGAATGGTTGCCGTCGGCGCCCTCGTGCATTTCCTTCATCACGTCGATGGTTTCCTGCCCGTGGAGGCAGGCGAGCAGGGTTCCCGAGGCGCTCCATCGGAACAGATTGCCGTCCAGCATTGTATATTGGGCACACTTCTTTCTTAGCCGCCGGGCGGCCCATCGGTCTGGGGGGCGAATGCCGTCTGCGATGTATAGCAGCAGATCGATTCGCCAGTCCGGCAGTTCGGGCTCGGCCGGGGGCGGTGGTAGGTTCTCGGGAGGTTGGGCGTCTTCGTCAGGATCCGCGACCTGGGGACCGATCAGATAGGCTCCCTTTGGCAGCTCGATGCTGGGGAGGTCGATACTTTCCACCGGGATCACCCGTCGTTGCTCTGGAGCCGAGGTGGAGGCTAGTGCTGCGAGGGCGTCTGCGGAAGTGTTATCGCCTCGGGGGATTTTTGTCAGGGTGAACTCGGAGAAGTCTGCGGCCATGCCTTGAGTCACCTTGAGGTAGGCGTCCATGCGATCATTCTTGGCCTCGTACTCCCCGCTGAATTGATTGGCGACGAGCTGGGAGTCGCAGTAAGCCCGGATTTTCTTTGCGCCGACCTCTTTGGCCAGGCGCAGGCCGGCAATCAAAGCTTCGTACTCGGCCTCGTTGTTCGATGCCGGGAAGGCTAGGCGGAAGGACTGTTCGAGGATCTCCTTGGTCGGGGATTCGAGGCGTATGCCGACGCCGGACCCGTGCTTGGAGGCCGATCCGTCGACGTGCAGAGTCCACACTTCGGACACCTCGCTGACTGCCAGCTCGGGTGCTAACTCAACTAGGAAGTCGGCCAGCGCTTGAGATTTGATCGCGGTCCGACCCCGGTACTCGATGTCGTATTCGCTCAGCTCGACAGCCCACTTCATTATCCGGCCGGACCGGCTCGGGCTGTGGAGGATGGTTCTGAGGGGGTACGTACTTAGGACGGCTATCGTATGGGATTGGAAGTAAGGCCGGAGCTTCCTAGCTGCGACGACCACTGCCAGGGCGAGCTTCTCCAGAGTCGGGTACCTGCTCTCCGCGTCGTCTAAGGACTTACTGATGTAGGAGATGGGTTTTTGGTCACCCCGGTCTTCCCGCACTAGTATGCCGCTGACCGCTGACGTGGAGATGGCGACGTAGAGGTAGAGGAGTTCGCCTTCTTCTGGCTTGGACAGGACGGGGGGAGTGGATATGTACTCCTTCAGCTGTCGGAGGGCGTCCTCGCATTTGTCGTCCCACTCAAACCGCTTGTTAGCCCGGAGTAGTTGGTAGAACGGGAGACACTTGTCGGTAGAGCGGGAGATGAATCGATTTAGTGCGGCGATTCTCCCGGTGAGTCGTTGTACTTGACGCGTGCTCTCCGGGGACTTGAGCTCAATGATAGCTCGGATCTGCTTGGGGTCGGCCTCGATCCCGCGCTGGGTGATGATGTATCCGAGGAATTCGCCCGATGTGACGCCGAAGGAGCACTTGGCCGGGTTCAGCTTCATGTTGTATTCGTTCAGCGTGCGGAAGCAGGACCGGAGGTGTGTGACGTGGTCGGTTGCCACCAGAGACTTTACCAGCATGTCATCTATGTATACCTCCATAGTGCGGCCGATTTGGTCGGCGAACATCCGGTTGACGAGCCGTTGGTAGGTGGCCCCGGCGTTTTTTAGTCCGAAGGGCATTACTTTGTAGCAGTAAATGCCTCGGTCCGTGATGAACGCGGTCTTCTCCTGATCATCAGGGTGCATGGGGATTTGGTTATACCTCGAGAAGGCATCCATGAAGGAGAGGAGCTCGTTTCCCGCGGTGGCTTCAACGACCTGGTCGATTCGGGGGAGGGGGAAGCTGTCCTTAGGGCATGCCTTATTGAGGTCGGTGAAATCCACGCAGACCCTCCATTTTCCGTTCTTCTTCTTGACTACCACTGGGTTGGCTAACCAGTCCGGGTATTTCACCTCGGTGATCGAGCCGGCCGCGGTGAGCCTCTCTACCTCATCATTGACCGCTTGGGCGCGCTCCGGGCCAAGCTTCCGCCGCTTCTGCTTGACCGGCCTGCAGGTTGGATCCACGTTGAGCTCGTGGCTGCACGTGTTCGGGTCAATGCCGGGCAGGTCGCCAGTTGACCAGGCGAAGGTGGAGACGTTCTGCCTTAGGAACTCGACCAGCTTTTGCTTGATGCTTTCGTCGAGGTCGGTGCCGATGCCGACGCAGCGGGCGGGGTCGCGTGGGTCGATGTTGACCTGGGTGACAAGGTCCCGCCCGGGAAGATCCTGGGCGCCGAGCTCGCCGGGCTGAAGCGCATTGATGGCCAAGCAGGCCGGCGCGGCGCGGCGCAGCTTGTGCTCGATGGCGAAGCAGGCGCGGGAGACCCTCTGGTTACTCCTAAGAGTGTATGTGCCGGCCTGGTTGGGGAACTTGAGGCACTGATGGTACGTCGACGTGACCGCCTTCATCGAGTGCAGCCAGGGGGTTCCGAGGATGATGTTGTAGATCGGGGTGGTGTCGAAGACCACGAACTTGACGATTTTCGTGACCCGACCTACGTAGACCGGTAATTCGATGGTGCCGATTCCGTTGACGGTGTCCCCGGCGAAGCCGGTTAGCGGGATGGAGTGCGGCTTGATCTCGACCCCGTTCAGGTTCATCCTGGCGATGGTATCCTTGAAGATGAGGTCGACCGAGCTGCCCGTATCGACGAGGACTCGGTTAACGTCGCAGTCGGCTACGCGGACTTGTACGACGAGGGGGTCGTTGTGGGGCTGGTGGACCCCGGCCGCATCGGCCTCAGTGAAACATATCCCCCTCTTGCTCGTGTCCTGGGCGTCGATCTCCGGCCCGGAGTGCCACTTCAGGGATGCGTCGGTCCTCCTCTCGTGACGCTTGATGGACCGCACTGAGTCGTTGCACGAGAGGAGACCTCCCATGATCATCCCAATCAGAGTGCGGGCCGGGGGAGGCGATCTACCTGTTTCCCGGTCTCGCGAGGGAGATCGTCGCCGCCGGTCGTCGTTCTGGGCGCGGTGGTAGGGCCTAGTCCGGTTATCCGCGCGACCTTGGTTGTCGCGGGGTTGATCGTGATCGCCGTCCCGAGCATGCGGTCGCAGCCGCTCTGGGACGCTGATTTCTCCCCGCTGAAATTGCTTCAGCAGGACCTCTTGAAGGGCGCGGCAGTGAGAGGTCGGATGCCCCTTTCGCCGGTGGAAGTCGCAGAAGGCCGTCCTGTCGTATGGCTCATCTGGTCGGAACTCCCTATCGCTCGGCTCGTCGGGACGCCGATCCTGCTGGCGGGGATCCCGTACGTATTTGTTCCAAGGCAACCCTGGGGCTGGGGTGGGGGGAAGTACGGGATCGTGTAGGCGGAGGCCGGAGGGCGGTCCGTTGACAAGGAATGCAGCGGCCTGCTTTCCCTTGCTGCGATGGTACTCGTCGTCGTAATGTTGGCGGGGCTCCTGATACCTTTCCTGGGGCCGCTCCTTTGGGGCCGGGGCCTTGTGAGAGGCACTGTTTCTTGATTCAGCCGCCTTCTCTTCTTCGAGCTCAACGAAGAGTCCAGCGCGGTGCAAGGCGTCTTCCAGAGAGCGCGGCCTGTTGAGCTTCATATCGTCCTTGAAGGCCGAATCGGCCCGCAGTCCTTTTCTCAGAGCGGGGAGCGCTGACTCGTCAGTCACGTTGCTCTGGGAGGCCGTGGCCTTGAAGCGCTCGATGAAAGACCTGAGCGACTCCTTTGCTCCCTGATTCATTGCCCAGAGGTCCGCGCTGGATGCGGACTGGCGGATGTAGATGGAGTAATGCTCGAGGAAGGTGGTCGACAGGTCCCTGAAGCTGTCGATAGAGTGCGTCTTTAGCCGAGAGAACCACGTGAGGGCCGGGCCGGTGAGGTTTTCCACGAAAAGCTGGCAGTGAGCGGCTTCGCGCTCGTCTGGTGAGAAGTGGGCGCGACCCATGGCGATGGTGAACGCCGTGAGATACTGGGCCGGGTCGGTGGTGCCCGCGTAGGGCTGTAGCTTGAGCTTTCCGAGGTGCTGGAGTGGGACGGAGGCGATCCGGCGGGTGAACGGCGTGTTCTGCGTCTCTCTGAGGACGCGATCGATTTCTGGGGCCGCGCTGGTGGCTTGGTGGATTTTGGAGGACATCGCACGGATGGTCTCCTTCATAGCCTCGAACTCCGCGTCTCTTGAGCGCTCCGCGCTGGATCGGAGATGGTGGGCTTCGTCGCCCGGGTGGCTTCCTATGGCCGGGACGAAACGTCCGTCCGGCCTTTCGGATCCAGACGGCGAGTCGCTCGGTCGGCTTGTCCGGAAGCGGGGGGTTTCTTCCCGAGAGACCGGTTCTCTGGGATGGACGTCGGGGGACCCGACATTGTCCGACCGGTCACGGGAGGCCCCTAACGTGGCGAACCGCTGGTCGGTGGCTCGCGTTAGCTCATCGATCCGGGCGAGCAGGGTCTGCATCATGACGGACGGCGTGGGCTGGTCTTCCGGTGCTCGTGGCGCGTTGTGGGCGGCGGAGCCGTCGGAATGGGCGGGTGCTGACGCCGGGGGCGGGGCCCTGGAGAATTGCTCTCGAGGAATCGCCTGATCGGCAGCTGCTTGGGCTGATGACGGAATGGTCGCCGTCGTTCGAGTCGTTGGCGGGGCCGTTGTCGGGGCCTGGGCCGTTGTTTGGGCCGGAGTGTCCTGGTCTGACAACACTCTTGGGGTCGGGATTGCCATCGTTGCTTTGGTCGTGTCGGTGGTTGAACTGCTCCTTGCGTGTAGAAGAATCTCGGCCCCCTCCTTCTAGCGCCAATTGTTGATCCCGTGGACCACTAAGTGTGTTTAAAGAATGATTAGGAGATGGGAGGTGAGATTTTCGTTAATAGAGCAATTTAACCACGTTTAAGACAGGTCGGGAGAAATATGAGTAGGCCGGGGCCGTGTTTCGCTTTATTGATGAGAGAGAAGTAAACGCTTTAGAATTACGAACTGGTTCCGAAGGACGTCCAGTTCGGCGTTCTAAAGTGTTGTCTTGCTACAAAGAGAGAGGTCGGGTAGCTTATAGTCTGTTCTAGAGTCAAAATCAGAGTCCTCTTCATTAATGACATATGAGGGGTATATATAGTCGGGGTCGGCTTCCTGCTCCCCGGGATCTCGGGCCACGTGTCGCCTGCGGCCTCTTTTGCGGGTAAGGTGGCCTAGGAGGCGTGTCCCGGCTTTCGAGGAGAGAGGTCATGATGAGCTCGGCGTGGCGTGTTGCAGAGCAGTGCACTGTTTTACCAACTCTGCTCCACCTGCTCCTTCCTGCCCTTGTCAGCTCTGTAGAGTTGGTGGGACGTCGGGTCGAAGGCACATCCCTACGCGGGTGGGGTACTGCCTTACCAACTCCCACTCGCCTATTCTTCTGACACTCCCTGTTCTGGCGGGGCATCAGCGCGGGCCCGGGGTATGTTGCTTTCAGGTCGGCTACCGAGCTGAAGAGCGGTCTTGCAGGTCGGTGACATTAAGTCCGGCTACCGTGCTGAAGAGCGGCCTTTCCTAAGATGGGCCTAACTAATTGGGGGTGCTAGGCCCACCTCCAACAGGGATTATTGACATCAGCGATAACCACACAGGTAATCTCCGAGCTTTCTTCGTGTTCTGGCTATGGCGGACCTTCTCTTTCGTGGAGTTTATTTAGCTGGACTGATTCGTTTCCGAGCTGTAAGCATAGCTTACAATCTTCTTGGAACATGATTCTAATTCTTACAAAACACAAGCATTTCAAAACCGCACACCAACTGCTCGATAAATTGTCTCACAGAGAGCTTTTGTCATCTCCCTTGGTGTTGAGATCTTTGGTTGGTGGTGTTTCAAAAGACCCAGAGGTTACCTCTCACGTTTTCAGCTGGTTGGTGATATTTTATGCTAAATCCGGGATGATCAACGATTCGATTGAGGTTTTCGAGCAGATTAGGAATTGCGGATTGAAACCTCATTTGCAGGCTTGTACTGTGTTACTTAATAGCTTGGTGAAAGAGAGATTGACTGATACAGTTTGGAAGATATTCAAGAAGATGGTTAAGTTAGGTGTTGTGGCTAACATTCATTTGTATAATGTATTGGTTCATGCTTGTTCTAAATCCGGCGATACCGAGAAAGCCGAGAAACTGTTGAGCGAGATGGAAGAAAAAGGCGTGTTTCCTGATCTTTTTACGTATAACACGTTGATTTCTGTGTACTGCAAAAAGGGTATGCATTACGAGGCTTTATCAGTGCAAGATAGGATGGAGAGAAGTGGGGTTGCTCCTGATATTGTGACTTATAATTCACTCATACATGGGTTTTGTAGAGAAGGTAGAATGAGGGAGGCGATGAGGCTGTTTCAGGAGATAAAAGGTGTTGTTACGGCGAACCATGTTACTTATACTACTTTGATTGATGGATACTGTAGAATGAATGATATAGATGAAGCTTTGAGGCTACGCGAGGTAATGGAGGCGAGAGGTTTTTCTCCTGGAGTTGTGACTTATAATTCGATTCTACGAAAGCTATGTGAAGATGGTAGAATAAGAGAAGCTAACCGGCTTTTGACTGAGATGAGTGGGAAAAGGATAGAACCTGATAATATCACCTGCAATACTTTGATCAACGCATATTGTAAAATCGGAGACATGGTATCTGCAGTGAAGGTAAAGAAGAAGATGATTGATTCGGGGCTAAACCTGGATATGTATTCTTACAAAGCATTGATTCACGGGTTTTGTAAAGTGCTGGAACTGGACAATGCAAAGGAGGAGCTATTCTCTATGCTAGAGAAAGGCTTATCACCAGGATATTCGACTTATTCTTGGCTCGTGGATGGATTCCATAACCAGAACAAGCAAGACGAAATCACAAAACTCCCAGAGGAGTTTGAAAAAAGAGGTCTTTGCCCTGATGTTGCTCTATACAGAGGATTAATAAGAAGGATTTGTAAGTTAGAACAGGTGGATTACTCCAAAGTGTTGTATGAATCAATGGAAAAGAAGGGTTTAATGGGAGATAGCGTTATATACACAAGCATGGCGTATGCGTATTGGAGAACAGGGAAGGTCACTGAAGCTTCTGCTTTGTTCGATATAATGTACAATCGACGGTTGATGGTAAACTTGAAACTGTATAAATCTCTCAGTGCCTCTTACGCTGGTGATAACGACGTTCTGAGATTATTTTGGAGTCATGTAGGTGATAGATGTCTTATATCGAAGAGTATTTTACGGGAAATGAACAGAAGCGAGGTCTTGTGAAGTGAGTACTCATTCGTATAAGCTCAGTACTGATCATGATCAATGTTGAAATACTCAGGTTAAAGCTTCAAGACTGTGGAATCGTAGGTGAGAGAGATTCAAAGTACTGAGAACCGTGAATGCAACATTGCGGCTGACAAAATTGCTTGCTTTGCATTAGCATGATCTAGTCAAACGAAAAATGATTAAATGCTAAAGTATCTGTAGTAGAGGCTGATAAACTGTAATCTTTTATATTGTAAGTGTTTTTAATGGAAAGTTGGTTAAGTTATTTTGTGTTAGGATCCCACTAATTTAATTTTCAGGAATAAAAAGAGAGATAAAAAAAAAGTTTTATGTTTCAAGTTTGTTGTCTTGTCCTCTCATTAACCGGAAAGTGGGAACTAGATCTGGGCATTCGGGTATCCGTTCGAATTCGGTTCGATTCTTTCGGTTTTTGGGTATTTTGGTACTAGAGGTTTAGGACCCATTCGGGTATTTCTTTTTTTGGGTCGGTTCGGTTCGGTTCCGCCAGGATTTGGGTCGGTTCCGGGTACCCAAAATTTATCCCAAATACACGAAAAAACTAAAATAATAGTTCAATTTAAATGAAATTTGGTTAAATTTTGTAAAAAAAAATTAATTTTGACAAATATAACTAAATTTTTAAAAATATTTTGGTTATTTCGATCTAAAGCAATTTGTGAACTCTCTATGCCACCAGCTTGCCTCTTGCGCTCAAAATCTGCATTCTTGGTGCTATTGCTAGATGCAAAATTCTCAATCAGCACATAAGCGTCCTCAGGATACTTGGTGTTGAAATTTCCATTGCTTGCAGCATCCAAAGCCATCTGATGCCTCCAATCAATCCCTCTGAAGAAAAGACCCAGCAACTGAACATCAGAATACCCGTGATGTGGACAATCTCTCTGGTATGATCTGAATCTCGTCCAAGAAGCCTTGAACGCCTCAGTAGGTACTTGAGAAAATTGGGAGATCTTGTTCCTGAGCTCCTCGGATCGTGCATCATCATAGAAATTGTTTAGGAATGCATTCTTAGTCTCTTCCCAAGTAGTCAGTGACCCAACTGGTAACTGGTTCAACCAATAAGTTGCATCCCCACCAAGAGAGTATGGGAAGAGCTTACAGAAGATGTAATCATAGGATACTCCATTGCTCTTGATGCTTGTAACCAAATCCTCAAACTTCTCAATGTGATCCATAGGGTGTTCATGAGAAAGACCATGAAAAGGGTGCTGACCCACAATAGTGAAGTATGCAGGTTTCAGCTCAAAGTCATTCCTCTGAAAAGGCGGAGGGCGAATCGTTGATCGATTGGCATAAAACTGATCAGGCCTGTTGTACTCACCAATCGTTCTACCACGATTAACCACAACATTCCCTGCGTTCGCGTTCCCAGCGACAATCTCCTCGACAACAGGAGCAGGTGGAATGATGTTCCCCTCTCCATTCAGACGTTGCCATCTCGCATTGCACAACTGACCCTCTTGGTCTCTGTAAGCACCAGCTTCATCTTGAACCAAAGCCACTGGGTTGTTCATCTCTGCTGGCTTCTTTGCTTTTTTGTTTGTGCGTTCCAAAAGTGCTAGCTTCTCTAATGACAGTTCAACTAGCTGAGTGCTCTTGTTCCTTCTGGTTTCACGAATAGGCATACACCTGCAAACAAAAGTCAAGAACGTAAGTAACTCGGTAACACGATGAGTATCGACCGACACTGGGTGGTGTCGATCGATATCAACAAAAGGAGAACGACGAGTATCGACCGACACTAGATAGTATCGATCGATACCGATGAAATTAGTCAAATTCTCAAACTAAAATCTAATGGTGAATTGAGTCCCCGGCAACGGCGCCAAATTTGATATGCTAAAATTAATACCCTATAAGTACTAAAGCAGTTGTTGTAGTATATGTAGGGGTCGAACACAAGAACTCACGGAAACACACAATAGATTATATAGATGAGAATTAAGCTAAGTGATCAATGATATTGAAAGCAAAATGTAAATTAAACTGGTTGTAAGTTCGATGGGAGAAAGATAGGTTCAGGGTATTTCTCAGGAGATCAATGAATGCAGATAAACTAACTAGTCAGAATTCAGATTTAGCGCGGTTCTTGTACTCAAATCACTAAAGTATAATTAACCAACTCTCGTTGCGAGAATAATCTAAGTCTAAATCCTAAAATTCCAAATCTCTTTGCGAATGCTAAAGTCTAAACCAGCTTTTAGTTCAAATTTGATTTGTTCACAAAACAACTAAACCAAATCTCTTTGCGAATAGTTATTTTGCTCACCCTATGTTTTATCAGGTAATTAATCGCACTCTCGTGCCTAATCAATTATCCTAAGATCTAAGTTCTAGGTAGCTAATCTAGAACAAGCTTTGAACACAACCTAAGGCGAAGAACTAATTCAGATGGTGAATCCTAATCAACTAATCAACCTAGCATTCAGAGAAAATCCTTATGAGAACCCTAAACCTAACAGGAGATCTACTCAGACATGTAAATTGAGGCAATAAACATGATTGAATAAATACTCAAATAAATAATGAGAAAGAGTAACAAGAGGGTTCGAAATTTTCTCTCGGACAAACAGAGTTTCAGACTTGTCTCCATTCAAAAACTCTCTCACAAAACCAAAGTAAAATAAAGCATAGCCATCAAAGTGGCTGTAAAATCCTAATAAATGACCTAAGTCACGTTTTGGGGCTTCTTGTAAATAATAAAGTTTTCTGGGAAATTTTGCAATTCTTCAACTCTTGGAAAAGTCGCGATCGTGTCTTGCTGCAGTGAGTATCGACCTTTACTAGTCAGTATCGATCGATACTGAGGCTTCAAATAGGGTACTCAGCTACACGAACTTCTGCTTTGCTCCAAAATGCTCCATAAAGCTCCAATATCTCCAATTATGCTCCAAACGTGCTAAAACCTGTAAAAGACTCTAAAACACTACAAAATAGTAGAAAGACTCAATAAAACGGACTTATATCATGGACTAAAAGGGGTAAAAACCATGATATATCAATTTAGATATGGCGCTCTTCATTAAAGTTATAGGCAATTGAGTTAGCTTTCCAATGGAAGTAGTTCCAACTCATTCGGGGTTGTATTGAAGGAGTTAAAGCCGATTTAGTGGATTTGTATACATTTAATAATTAGCGTTTGATTTTGTTAATCCTGATTTTGCACAGTCAACTACAACTTGGAGAATTATTTTGAGCAAGCGATAATTGAAGAATAAATTAAGCGAACGAAAATAGTTCAGAAATTAAACGAGCAATTTCCCAGAAAATATGCCACATTAGTTCTACAAAAACTAACCCTCGAGTCTTATTAAAGTATGAACTCCATTTTTAACATCATTTCCACCCTCACATTCTACACCTACAATTTCTTAATACAGTAATTTATGCTATTGTCATACTTTTATGTACATAAACCATGTTAGTTATTTTCTATTTTATCAACAAATCAAACAGAATAAAATAACCCAAAAAAAAAAAATTAACAGTACAATTTTCCACAAAATAATGGATATTAGTTTTGTTTTTTATTTTATAGAATGAAAATATATTTTGATTAACATTTATAAGTGTAAATTTACCAAATGGAGAAGTTCACATGCTCCTTTTTCTGAAGAGCATTATTGAATATTTATTTGTACCAGTCTTAAATTATAGGATCTTTCAATAATAGTTTTTTTAAACATAGTAAATTACATCTTTAAATATATTAGTAATAGTTATTTATTATCTTTAGTAAAATATATTTTAATAACAATATTAATAATGTAATACATTATAAATAATATAATCAAAGAGTTGTATTTTAATTTCTTACTAATCAACCTAGCATTCAAAGAAATCCTTTATGAGAACTCTAAACCTAACAAGAGATCTACTTAAACATGGAAATTGAAGCAATAAACATGTTTGAATAAATCATCAAATAAATAAGAAAGAATAATAATAAGAGGGTTCGAAATCTTCTCTCGGACGAACAGAGTTTCAGACTTGTCTCCCTTCAAAAAGCTCTCTCACAAAACCAAAGTAAAATAAAGCATAGCCATGAAAGTGGCTGTAAAATCCTATTAAATAACTTAAATCACGTTTTGGGGCTTCTTGTAAATAATAAAGACTTCTGGGCAATTTTGCAAATCTTCAACTCTTCATCAAAGTTGCGGGTCTTGTCTGCTTCGATGAGTATCGACCGATACTAGGCAGTATCGATCGACACTAATGCTTCAAATCGGGTACTCAGCTACACGAACTTCTGCTTTGCTCCAAAATGCTCGAGAAAGCTCCAATATCTCCAATTATGCTCCAAACGTGCTAAAATCTGTAAAAGACTCTAAAACACTATAAAATAGTATAAAGACTCTATAAAACGGACTTATATCATGACTTAAACGGGGTAAAAACCATGATATATCAGCACCTCAAGAAGAACGCGGCATAACCGCATGCGTAATCCTCTGGAGGACTTTCCGGAGAGCTATCAGCCGACTAAATAAGGAGGTCGTAGCCATCGAGCCCGCATAAGGCAGAGATATTTGCGAGCTCGACAGGCGAGATTGTACTCCTTGAGTGAGATTCGAACCAAGAGGCAATGCGGAGAGGAGCACCCGGCTGAGAGGAAGAAGCCATTGCAGAAAAAGCAAAAACATCGAGGGTGAAAGAAGAAATTTGGCCGGAAACAATGGAGGGTGAACATTTACAGAGGAGAATATCTCGGATAAAAGTAAAAATGAGGCGAAGGCAGCTCATTTAAATTCAAAGGAGTAGAAGTAATAAAAAAAAGAAGAAGGAACAAGTAAAAAGACATCATTACCTTGGCAAGTTGAAGCGGCGTGGGAAGTTGAAGCAGCGTGAACCGCTCATTTATACCCGCTACCCACTCGCCAGGTCGTATCCCTTAAATATCGCACGAATATTACAGGATCCCTGCAAACTCGGCATCTGAACAAGCAAGAAATCAATCAGAAACCCGAGATTGCGAGACCGTATCGACTAGGAAATCAATCAGGACCCGAGATCGCAGCGTCGCATCCTCAGTGATAAATCAACAAGGATGTTGGGGGGCAACTGTTGGGCCCAAATTCCATGCTCAAGGCCCAACCTGATTGAACAGGCTTAACAAAGAAGCCCAGTTCACGATGAGATATCACAGAGCAAGCCTGCGAGCTGGAAGGAGCCGAGCACGCAGGAAAGGGGGAGGTCGCCGAGAGCAGGAGCTTGCGTTTTATCAAGTCAAACAGGCTAATTCAAAACCCCGAGATCAAGATCGGCATTAAAGTCTTAGATTGTAAATTTATGTATGTATTTAATGTAAATTAATGGGTCTAGACAGTTACACTCTCAATATGTATAAGAGGAGAAAGGGAGCTATCTGAGAGGGGACCGAATTTTTAGCGAACATAATAATATACACCATTTTACTCTCAAATTCTATGTTATCTCTTCAAGAATATACAACCTAAAAATCTAAGAGTTGAGGTTGTTAGATTCTGCTCTCACAACGTGGGAAGCTGAAGCAGTTCGAACCGTTCATTTATATCAACCGCCCACTCGCCCACTCGCCTACTCGCTCTGTCATTTCCTTAAAAATTGCACACTTAAGACAAGATCCCTGTAATTCCGGCATTGAGCATCACTACAAAAAAACAAGGATTTCGCGACTACAGTATCAGTCGCTAAACAGTCGCCATTTACTGATTTGCGACTGTGTTGCGACTAAAATACGTGGTCGCAAAAGACCTCGTCGCTAAATCAATTAGTAGCCATACAGTCGCCAATTAGCGACTCTTTTGCGACTATTTTCTTTTCGTCGCGGTCAAGTCGCAATGTGGTCGCTACTTTAGCGACGGTATTGTGACCGTTGTGGCGACGAAGGGGCGACTGAATCTACGACTGGTTTTGCGACTGGTTTTGCGACATGATTTGCGACTTTTTCTGACCGGTTTTGCGACTTGTTTTGCGACGTTGTCTGCGACGTTGTCTGCGACTGGTTTTGCGACTAAATTTGTTACTGGTTTTGGCGACTAAGTTAAAATGTTTTGCAACTGGTTTTGCGACTGGATAACGACTAAGATGTTCATCGGTTTAGCATTTTGGTATTCCTATTTTTTTTACTTTTGCTCTGTTTCAGATCCAAACTCTTGACACTATCAATCTCAGATGATTAAAAAAAAAAAGATGCAAATGAGCTTTGTAGTAGAAACATAAGAACTAATAACATAAACATTCAAGATTTACAAACTAAAAACCTAAAGCATAGAAGTTCAAACTACAAATCTAAGGAGTTAACAAAAGGAGACAAGTTCAAACTCCAATATAGGAGTTAACAAAAGCATAACAAACACAAGTTCAGAGTCAGAGAGAGTTGAGAAGTTAGGAACCTAGAGGGGGATTAGAGGGATCTTCTTCATTAGCAAGGAATGCAAAAAAGTCTGGGTCTTTGATGCTGAGGAACCTAGAGGGGATTAGGAACCTAGAGGGGGAGTAGACTGCAATAACAAAACACAGATTATTAGTTATCAAAGATTTGGAAAACTTAAAAATCTGACAAACTCAAGCTTAGAGAAGTATTTTACCTTGTAGAAGATTTCGTTATCCTCCTCTCAGACATTCGAGATGCTGATGTAGTGTCGTGCCTTGCTTTGGCTTCTTCTGTGATCCAATAGTCACACATTTGTCCCCACACCGTATTGCCAATCCACTTCAGTTGCTTTCTTTTCGTCCCCGCCTTAGAAACCATGTCCTTGAGTCTCACTTGGCAAATCTTCTCGAACTTTGATTGGACAAGACCAGTGTGTATGGGATGCCATGTGTGTTCTTTCTACAAAACAAGATAAGAGCAAAGTGTTAGTGATAAAAAAAACAAACAAAACAGAAAATTAAGAACAGATTGAGAGGTTAAGAAGATTACCGCGAATTCAAGAAAGTATTTTTCTCTTTTAGGAACTGAGACAAAACCCCAGTTGTAGTAAGGCTGATCGAACTTGTTTGTAAATATCCTTGTGATCTTACGAGTCAATGCAGACTTGTCCTTACCTATAAACCTACAAACATATAAACAAAAATGTTAAGTCTCATATACAATCAGTGGGATAAACAGATAAAAGAAATTGTATCAGAGCAAAAGGACTAAACCAGCATTCACAGATCCATAATACTCTAACATTACTCTAAACAATACTCTAACATCACAGCATTCACAATACTCTAACATCACAGCATTCACAATACTATAACATCACAACATTCACAATACTCTTAACATCACAGCATTCACAATACAGATCCATAATACTCTAACATCACATCATTCACAATACTCTAAAACATTACTCTAACATAACTCTAAACAAAATCGAATCCGAGCAAAAGGAACCCTAACTGTATGTTTTAAAAGCAATAACAGATCCATAATATAACAAAACATTACTCTAAACCATCATTCACAGAAACAAAAAGCTAAGCTAAGCTAACCCTACCCAAAACTCGAAAACAAAACAAGACAAACTCAGCTTGAGTCGCAGCAGGTGGAGGTCGATCTTGAGTCGCAGTAGGTGGAGCTCTGTGACTCCTCGCAGCAGGTGGAGCTCTGTGACTCCTCGCAGCGGGTGGAGCTCCGTGACTCCTCGCAGCGGGTGGAGCTCTGTGACTCCTCGCAGCGGATCGAGCTTGAGTCGCAGCAGCTTGAGTCGCAGCAGGAGGAGAAGCAGAGGCTCGAGGATCGGTTCCTGAGTTTCCAGATCCTGGTTAGCTCCTACTGGTCAAAAGCTGCGGCGGAGGAGGGAAATATTTGACACCTTCGGAGAATACTGGGACACGGCTACGAGGAGTCACGGAGGTTGAAGCGTCCGCCGGCGTGAATGAATACTGAGGCGGAAGCGACGAGGCGGTTTTCTTTGATTTTCCCTTCGGAGGCGAGATCCTTGTCTCACCGGGAGATATGGGTCCTCGATTCGCGGTTGTTGTCGCAGTGCGTCGTGCTCCTCGTCCTCTAGTCACAGCTTTTCCACGGCCAGACATCGGCATTTGGAGAGATTTGGTAGGGTTTGAGAGAGAAGCGGTGGCTAGGGTTATCAGAGAAAAAAATGGACCAAGACAAATGAGAGACTTAGCGAATATTTTGGGTTTTTCGCGGGCCTTGCTAAGGCAATTGGTGTTAGAGGGAAATGTTCCCTCGTGAATTTTGGCAAAAATTTGGGCCCAATAGTCGCAACGTAAGTCGCAAAGGACAAAGGAGTCGCTATAGGCCCAAATTAGTTAATTTGATTAATTTTTGTTAACCTTATTTGTATAATTTTTTCTTAATTTTTGTATAATTTTTTCTTAAGTTTTAATTTTTGTTAACCCAAATAAATAAGATAAACCATTAATAAACTTCATTATCAAATATAACTACCTTATGCATTACAATATTATTTAGTAAGGTTCTTCATCAACTTCATCATCTGAAGACGATGAATTACATTGGAATTTGTCGTTTCCTTCCGCATCTCCGACATCGTAATCGAGATTTATTGGGTTCTCTCCTTGTACCAGATTCTCGTCTCGCACTACGAGATCTTCAATTGTAGTCATCAGCACTACATGATCATCATTTTCTTGTTGCAAAAGAGTCGGTTCTGTGTAGTCATATTCTTCTGAAATATGTCATCGCGGGTTGACTTTAACAACATTTAGCCACAATTGCTTCGGTTTCTTTTTGTATGGGTATGAGATATAACAAACTTGATCCGCTTGAGAAGCTGATAGAAAAGATAAACTTTGAGAAATGTCATATTTATGATTTGATTAAATTATAGATCACAGATCAAATTAATTTGCCTCACTATAACCAAACAAAAGAAGACCATGTTATTGAAAACAACCGTACTCTATATACACACATATATAAGATGGTGTATTTTTGAAAAAAATGTAAAATGGTGTATAACTCCATATCATCCCTATCCATTTTTCACATTCTGCCAACCCCCTCACCATGTGCCATCATCTCTACTTTGGTCCATCTCAATTTCAGACGTTGGCCAACAACATTTTTCGTTGGTCCATTTTGAAAATTTTCATTATTTTCAAACATATATTTATATATACGGCACTATAATTAGTAATTGTTATATTATTAGTACTTGACTACTTTGTAAACAGAAGGAGAGTCTCCTCGTATAAGTTGTTACAACTAGTTCGCAATACCTGATATGTAAATGAAGTACCGTAATTCATGAGAAAATAATCTAAATGGGATACTAAATTACGTAAGAAGATAAAATCTTAAGAGAATTTGGGTTTGCGGTCTGATTAAAAAACAATTCCAACTACGACAACTTAAAACTAGTTCGCATTTTGTTTTCTTTAATGAGTATCAAGTTATCTGTTTGTTTTTTTAATCGAAATAGTAGTATCAAGTTATATCAACCAACTAAAGTGAGTATTAAGTCATTTTCTATCAGATTATTTTTTTAAAAAATATTTACAATCATGATTTCAACATTTCATCTGATGTGAACATTATTATATATTTGGTGAAATGGCATGTGGTTATTCACCACTCATAAAAGATCAGGTGTCCACCTTTCCAAAGCATGTGCCAAATTTTCAACTCATAAATAGGTGTAACTAATTTACAAACCGGTTATTCAACTCAACTCATAAATAGATTCTCGTTTGAAAAAAAAAAAAAAAAAAAAATTCTCTCAACTTCTTGGAACGGTTTACGTGTGGAGTGAGATGAAACAATGTGCGAAGCTTGCTTATATAGACTTTTTTGCGACTAAATTGCGACTCCATTTTGTAGTCGCAAAAAGTAGTTACACGTGGTTTTCCCACATTTTTTAGCGACCCACCGAAATTAGTCGCAACTTCGTCGCAATTTTGCTACTATTTGGCGACTAATTTTAGTAGTCGCAAAAATTATTTTCACATACCACACACGATCAACACGTGTCTTTTTTTAAAAAAAATTTGCGACCCGACGAATTTGGTCGCAACTTCGTCGCTATTTAGTGACTATTTTGCGACTAATTAAATTAGTCGCAAAATAGCGACTGAGTGGCGACGAATTTATTTTACTCGCAACTCCGTCGCCATGTAGTCGCAACCTAGTCGCCATTTTTGCGACCACCTTTTTAGTCGCAAATTTCAGTCACTAATTCCCTGTTTTCTTGTAGTGCATGCAAAAGACCAATCAGCTGCCGAGATTGCACTAACTGGTAGACCAATCAGGACCCGAGATTGCAGCGCCGCATCCTCAGGGATAAATCAATAAGGATGCTGGGGGGCAACTGTTGGGCCCAAAATCCGCATTCAAGGCCCATGACGAATAAATGGGTTAGACAAAGAAGGCTTGGCCCATGGAGAGGTCTCATAAGATTGTTTACAAGCTGAAGCAAGTGAGGTCGTAAGATGGAGCAAGACAACGAGTTGGGAGAGCCGAGCACGAGTAAAGAAGGCGAGCTCGTACGAAGATGGGAGCATGCACTTGACCAAGTTTGAACTTGGTCAAACACATTTATTTTACAATTAAAGACAAAAGATTGCAAATTCAATTCTGTAATCAAGGTGTATAATGATCAGGCAGTTACATTTTTTAGCTAGTATAAGTTTGAAACAGGAGTCACATTGTAAAGGACCGGATTCTTGGCTGAAAATAATATACACAACTTTTTCTCTCTAAATCTTCTAAGTAATCCTCAAGAACATACGACCTGAAAAGCCAATGATTGAGGTTGTGAGATTTTGCTCTCACATCCAGGTTTATTCTCACGTAATCGAGTTAAAGTACTTCAGATTATTGAGCGTTGCGCTTGCACAGGATGCGAAGGACCTTAGGAATTAATTTTGGTTGATACAATGGTTGTTTATATATTTCTTGCTTTGCTCTTTTATCTATATATATTGTTTTTTTTTATAATAAATTGTTCTTTTCTTTTGCTGAAGGAGGATAGGATACAAGCATCAATATCAACCAACTATGTGCATCACTTTTCATCTGAAATATCTGAGGGAGACTCTATTTTCGTTTATCGATTTGGTCTTGTGGCTGAGAGCGGCGATTTGAGATTAACTTTGCATGATTATCGACTCTTATGGAATACCCAAACTTTTTTTTATCAAAGTTGCTAACATTGAAGATAATTATTTCGCTTTTTCTGAATTTGAGGATATACACTGTGGACTCCGAGATATTCAATTTTGTATAGGTGGGTTTGTCTGTCATTTATTTTTATTTAGGAAATATTTTGTAACATTCTAACCTTATATTTTTAAGAAAGCTTAATGTGTTTTTTTATATTTAATTGGGCATGTTGCGCATATTTGGACATTTACTTCTCTAAATCGTTCGTATGATCCTCATAACTATTGGGGGAATGTCTATGTGGAACTTCGGGACGAGCAGTATGTTCCTTGCTTTAATTGTTATTTTATTGACGCTGTTATTTTCGTGTTGGTCTGATTTTATTTTATTTTTAAAGTGACGTAAGTTTACACGTCCTCATGCGTAAGGATTATGCATCGAGGTTGAAGGCTTCTTTGTCTTGGAGTGGACATGAAATCAATATTTGTGTTATTAGATTTGCTAGGATTGCACACTTTGGGATTTATTGGGTAGTTATGACAGCGTATGATTTTACATGGATAGTATTGAATCCTTCCATTCATGAAGTTCATCATATGCGTGACTCAATTCTTCGTTCCAGGAATTTTAGTCCATGATGCGTGTTTTATTACAAACAATATCCCGGAAGATGTTAATTCCTCTTTTGCGATCAAGTCACAGAGGAAGACACTGAATGTTGTGAACAATGAGGTTTTCGGAAATATTTAGACTTTTCGATGTTTTACACAGTAACATTTTATTTGTTTTTGTCTTTCGTATCTCATTGCACCACATTGTTTTTTTTTTTGTTAACAAATATTTTTTATTGGTTTGGATTCGTTTATCAAATATAGTTATCATTTCACTTCAATTTTTGGGACAAGAGAACAGTAATCTCACTTATCTGATAAAAACGAAAGTAAAAAATGAAAAAGAGATGATAAACTACCAATATCAGTTTAGTAACTATTACATGGACGAAAAAATAGTATAGCTTAAGCAGTCTCTGTTTTGATTCACTGGTGAGTATTTCATCATAAAACTGCATTTTGTAACAGAACAAAATCATTCAAATGGTAGAATTTTATATTGAATAAAACAATAAGTTATATAAAAAAAGTGTTTACGAACCATCTCTTATATTTTGATACTTCTTCTATTTCAGGATCGAATAAAAACTGAGAACAACCTTGTAACATCCCGGTTTCTTGTATATGCGGAGAGGCTTATAAGAATTGATTTGGCTACCTATGTCACCAAAGTGCACTTACCTTTTCCGATCACTTGCCCGAAAGAACTCCAGAGTTAAGCGTGCTTGGGCTGGAGTAGTCTAAGGATGGGTGACCTTCCGGGAAGTGATTCGCGGTAGCGTGTGAGTGAGGACAAAACACGGAGAAAGGTCACGTGGTGATTGCAGGGTCAGTAAACAAGAATTACAAGCCTCCCGGACTAACGCACCGGCCGTCGGACGAGGGTGGGGCCCACGGGCCGGGAGATGTCGTTGGGGCCCACAGGTAGGGGCGGTCGGGGCGTTATAAGTGGTAGCAGAGCCGAACCCAAACACGTGTGTGAAGTCAGGTGGGCTCACACCGTCTAGGGTGACGATCCTGGTGCGCAACGAGGACGTTGCGCTCTATGAGTGGGGGTGATTGTAACATCCCGATTTCTTGTATATGCGGAGAGGCTTATAAGAATTGATTTGGCTACCTATGTCACCAAAGTGCACTTACCTTTTCCGATCACTTGCCCGAAAGAACTCCAGAGTTAAGGGTGCTTGGGCTGGAGTAGTCTAAGGATGGGTGACCTTCCGGGAAGTGATTCGTGGTAGCGTGTGAGTGAGGACAAAACACGGGGAAAGGTCACGTGGTGATTGCAGGGTCAGTAAACAAGTATTACAAGCCTCCCGGACTAACGCACCGGCCGTCGGACAAGGGTGGGGCCCACGGGCCGGGAGATGTCGTTGGGGCCCACAGGTAGGGGCGGTCGGGGCGTTATAAGTGGTATCAGAGACGAACCCAAACACGTGTGTGAAGTCAGGTGGGCTCACACCGTCTAGGGTGACGATCCTGGTGCGCAACGAGGACGTTGCGCTCTGTGAGTGGGGGTGATTGTAACATCCCGGTTTCTTGTATATGCGGAGAGGCTTATAAGAATTGATTTGGCTACCTATGTCACCAAAGTGCACTTACCTTTTCCGATCACTTGCCCGAAAGAACTCCAGAGTTAAGGGTGCTTGGGCTGGAGTAGTCTAAGGATGGGTGACCTTCCGGGAAGTGATTCGCGGTAGCGTGTGAGTGAGGACAAAAACACGGGGAAAGGTCACGTGGTGATTGCAGGGTCAGTAAACAAGTCATACAAGCCTCCCGGACTAACGCACCGGCCGTCGGACCAGGGTGGGGCCCACGTGCCGAGAGAGGGCATGGGGCCCAGGTAGGGGCGGTCGGGGCGTTATAAGTGGTATCATAGCCGAACCCAAACACGTGTGTGAAGTCAGGTGGGCTCACACCGTCTAGGGTGACGATCCTGGTGCGCAACGAGGACGTTGCGCTCTATGAGTGGGGGTGATTGTAACATCCCGATTTCTTGTATATGCGGAGAGGCTTATAAGAATTGATTTGGCTACCTATGTCACCAAAGTGCACTTACCTTTTCCGATCACTTGCCCGAAAGAACTCCAGAGTTAAGGGTGCTTGGGCTGGAGTAGTCTAAGGATGGGTGACCTTCCGGGAAGTGATTCGTGGTAGCGTGTGAGTGAGGACAAAACACGGGGAAAGGTCACGTGGTGATTGCAGGGTCAGTAAACAAGTATTACAAGCCTCCCGGACTAACGCACCGGCCGTCGGACGAGGGTGGGGCCCACGGGCCGGGAGATGTCGTTGGGGCCCACAGGTAGGGGCGGTCGGGGCGTTATAAGTGGTAGCAGAGCCGAACCCAAACACGTGTGTGAAGTCAGGTGGGCTCACACCGTCTAGGGTGACGATCCTGGTGCGCAACGAGGACGTTGCGCTCTATGAGTGGGGGTGATTGTAACATCCCGATTTCTTGTATATGCGGAGAGGCTTATAAGAATTGATTTGGCTACCTATGTCACCAAAGTGCACTTACCTTTTCCGATCACTTGCCCGAAAGAACTCCAGAGTTAAGGGTGCTTGGGCTGGAGTAGTCTAAGGATGGGTGACCTTCTGGGAAGTGATTCGTGGTAGCGTGTGAGTGAGGACAAAACACGGGGAAAGGTCACGTGGTGATTGCAGGGTCAGTAAACAAGTATTACAAGCCTCCCGGACTAACGCACCGGCCGTCGGACAAGGGTGGGGCCCACGGGCCGGGAGATGTCGTTGGGGCCCACAGGTAGGGGCGGTCGGGGCGTTATAAGTGGTATCAGAGACGAACCCAAACACGTGTGTGAAGTCAGGTGGGCTCACACCGTCTAGGGTGACGATCCTGGTGCGCAACGAGGACGTTGCGCTCTGTGAGTGGGGGTGATTGTAACATCCCGGTTTCTTGTATATGCGGAGAGGCTTATAAGAATTGATTTGGCTACCTATGTCACCAAAGTGCACTTACCTTTTCCGATCACTTGCCCGAAAGAACTCCAGAGTTAAGCGTGCTTGGGCTGGAGTAGTCTAAGGATGGGTGACCTTCCGGGAAGTGATTCGCGGTAGCGTGTGAGTGAGGACAAAACACGGAGAAAGGTCACGTGGTGATTGCAGGGTCAGTAAACAAGTATTACAAGCCTCCCGGACTAACGCACCGGCCGTCGGACGAGGGTGGGGCCCACGGGCCGGGAGATGTCGTTGGGGCCCACAGGTAGGGGCGGTCGGGGCGTTATAAACCTGCTCCATCTATTACGTTCACTTCACCTATGAATTGGTAGTTAAAGTTATAATTTATCTCAGAACCAATATACTCGAATCAAACCATAGTTATTATAATTCTTACATTCTGATAGATACTTCGCACGCCAGAACCTCAAAACCAGTATGGTTTTATAATTGCCATGTAATGCCCATTTTCTGAGAATCCGGTTGCAGCTTTACCGTATGCAAAACATTTGACTGTAGTATAGCTAAAAATAATACAAACAATCATAAGATAGCTAATCGATAAAATAAGAACAAATATAAAATTTAAAATGTAATGATATTATTAGAATATAGTCTGACTTACTCCATGTCTCTGATCCAGAATTCTATTTTGCATGTAACTGATCCGAATATATCTTCGTACGGATAATCTATATACGTTGTGAGCCTACCAACATCACAAATTTCTCCAATGACATCTACGTAGGCAAAGAAACAACAATAAAATAAAACGATAAATTATAATTAATTATACAATAATAACAACTAGATACAGATTTAGAAAATTACCTATAGGAGAGCTATCATCGATTTCTGCGTTTACAATTTTTGCAAGTGGACAAAAAACAATCATATGATCATCACTTAGTACATCAGATACTGATACAATTGTATCATCATTAAACTTTATTTTCCAACTGCTAACTGTGTTCCTTTTCGAACCAAAATCAGGAACAACATCAACATTATGAATTGTATTCCATTGCCCTTCATTAAGAATCGAATAAAAATGATCAATCAAGACTGTATCCACAATTGCTTGGATTTTGAAACCCTTAGATCAAAGAATAAAATAAAATACAATTAGTAAATAATAACCAACATATGTACGAAAATATGATATACTGACTTGACTTACATGTTCGTCGGCCGATAGTAGTTCCAATCGTTTGGCGTCTGTCGAAAACATCGAAAGCCATTTTCGTAGAACTTTTACTCTCAGAATCCAATCGTTTCTCGAAGAATTTAAATTTGATATTAGTGAAAACTGCGACATGATTTTGGCTACGAATAAGAATCGAAAATAAAACGAATGATATATTTTGAAATGTTTAACACGGATCTATTATCCTATATTGGAGAACCGAAACGGTTCATTGGGCAATGCGAAGAGTCATGTTACTCAAATATGTATCTAAAAATATCGGGTCGTTATTTAAAAAAAAAACATATTTTATAGATTTAAACTCGAGTATCTGATGTTATGTTGTTTTTGTATTCTTACGTTTGGTTTAGTTTAAAACAATATTTTTCCCCCTGTTTACTGTCTTAATAGTTTCGTAAAAATGAAATATTTATATTAAAGACGTCGAAAATGTAGTATTTATATTCTTTGTAAGGGAGACAACTTATTTTGTGTGGAAGCATATCTATAAACTTATGTGGGCTTTGTTTCATCGTTTAGAATATTTTACACATTGATGCTCAATAACATGTTTTGGCTCAATCAGCGACGTTCAAATTTTTAGGCCTTACATATCAAATTTTATTATCTAATCGAATCTTAATGAATATTTTATTTAGATTAAATAGATTATATTTTTATTGTTGTGTCATTTCAAACTGTAATAAGTTACTTTTGTCATGATAAATATCATTTCCTTCTTAAAAAGTTAGCTGAAAATGTAACGCCCGCGTTCCGGAGGAATTAATTATTGGGGAAAAATAATTAATTCGGAATTGTTCCGGGCTAGTATCGATCGATACTAGGGGTATCGATCGATACCAGTCGGGTTTTCTCCTTATAAGTCTTCTTCCTCTTCTCTTCTTGCGCGTGGAAACCATTCTTTTGGGAAAGAAAAGTCTTGGTCGCGAGAGAGAGAGAGAGAGAGAGAAGGAGAGCGTGAGAGAGGTGGAAGCTTGGTGAAGCTTGGATCTTGCGAGATCGAGAGAGATTCGAGCTTGGGAGAAGCTTGAAGAAGAGATCGGAAGAGTTTGGTCTTGGTTTTGGGCGTGAGCTTGTGGGAAGCAAGGGAGGTCGATTTTGAGCTCGATCCAGCCGATTTAAGGTGAGTTGGGACCAAAGGTTAGCAAGTAAGCTTGTGTGGTGCTTAGTTAAGCTTGATTGTTGAGTTTGGGGCTTTGCCTTGGTGATTTGTGGCGATTTCTGGGTTTAGATCTCGCGGAAGGTTGTGATTTGCAGGTGGGTATCGATCGATACCATGTGTGTGTCGATCGATACTAGACTCTTGTCGGTGGACTCGAGTCGTGTAGGCATCGATCGATACCAGGTGTGTATCGATCGATACCAGCTGTTGCCTGTGGGCATGTGTTGCTTGGCATCGATCGATACCAGGGGTGTATCGATCGATACCGGTTGTTTGCCTGAGGGCATGTGGTTGGGGTATCGATCGATACCAAGGGGGTATCGATCGATACTGGTTGTGGTTTGTGCTTTGAAGGCGTGTTGTGTGTTGCCTTTCAGGCTGTGTGTCTAGCTTTCCTTGGGATGGAATTGCTAGGCGTTGGTATAGTTTTTCATAGTGATGAATTGCTATTTGTGTTGGAAGTTTTAATTGGTGTTAATTAATTCGTCGTATTGTTAATTGTTGTTGATTGTGCTTATTGTTTAGCCTGTTGTTGGGATGATCTCTCACTCAGCGTTTGGTTAGCCAAATGTTGATGCATCACTTTTGTCGATGCAGGTAAAGATAAGGTGTGATCGTGGAATCGAGGCAGTGAAGAGGGGATGGTTAGGACCCGGGGTTTTTATTGTTGTTGCTTTTGCTGTTAGAACTGCTGGCTGGTGTAAGCTATAGAACTTGGATTGTTCTGGTGTTTGTATTATTTCCGC
Source organism: Eutrema japonicum (assembly GCA_030161315.1). Taxonomy (NCBI): domain Eukaryota; kingdom Viridiplantae; phylum Streptophyta; class Magnoliopsida; order Brassicales; family Brassicaceae; genus Eutrema; species Eutrema japonicum. The sequence continues at coordinate 50,220,581 of BSQW01000011.1, forward strand.
GTTGTTAATTATGACTGTTTATTTATTTATGTTAAAAAAAAAAAAAAAGTGCGGTCGTTTCAATTTGGTATCAGAGCCCATACGGTTCTAGGAGCCTAGGTGGTTCTAGAATAGATTGGGTGTTGTGTGGGGTCTTAGAATCATCCTCTTCGAGCCTTGTGAGATTCCACGGTGATTATCTTTATTGTGATGATTGATCATAGTTCTTAGCTTGTGCTTCTGCACGTGTGCAGATGGCTAGAGGGCGTGGTAGAGGTCGTGGCCGTGGTAGAGGTCGTGGCCGTGTGCCGGCGGAGCAGGTCGAGGATTCGCGTGCGAGTCAGATTGGGTCTGAGGGTGCGGCCGGTGTGAGTGCCGTTGGGGCTGGCGTGAGCGCCAGTGTGGCTGGTGTTCCAGCGGGTGCTGCGGGTGTAGCAGCGGGTGATGCTCGGGCCCGAGATGATCGCATAGCGGATCTGTTGACGAGGTTGTTGGAGCGGTTACCAGAGAGGGTACCGGCTCAGGCTCCTGTGGATCCGGTAGTTGTGGAGGCTCAGCCTCAGGTGGCAGCTGCGGTTGCTGAGGAGCTCCCATCCTACCTTAGGATGATGGAGCAGATGCTGAGGATTGGCACGGGGTTCTTTTCTGGAGGTGCTAATCCTGAGGACGCTGATGCGTGGTTGGGGAGGATAGAGAGGAATTTCCTCTCGAGTAGGTGTCCCGCAGGATACCAGGTGGACATTGCGGTCCATTTTCTGGAGGGTGATGCGCATCTCTGGTGGAGGGGTGTGGCAGCACGGAGAGTTCAGGCCGCGATGGCTTGGGCGGATTTTGTGGAGGAGTTTAACTCCAAGTACTTTCCTCAGGAGGCGTTCAACCGGTTAGGGTCAAGGCTTGCGAGTTTGACTCAGGGGGATCGGTCGGTACGCGAGTATGAGGTGGAGTTCATCCGGCTCGGGTCTTATGTTAGACGAGCGGGTGAGAGTGAGTCGGCCCGTGTGCAGAGATTCTTGATGGGTCTTCGGGTTGACTTGAGGAACCGTTGCATGGTGAGGCCTTTTTGCACGGTTGATGAGTTGGTTGAGACTGCGGCTTTGCTTGAGGAGGGTCTGAAGGACGAGGTGGTAGTGGCTACACCGCGTTTTCAGGCGAGATATGTGCAGCAGCAGTCCGGTCCGAGCAGAGGCAGTAGTAAGCCGATGCAAGGACAGAAACGGAAGCGGGAGAGCGCTTCGAGTGGTAGTCGGGGTGGTCCGGGTTGCTTTGGTTGTGGGAGCATGGATCACCGAGTGGCGAGCTGTCCTCAGAAGGGCGGAGCACGAGTGGATTCTCGAGTGTGCTATCACTGCAAGGAGGCGGGGCACATCAGGCCTCAGTGTCCCCAGTTGCGGCAGAGTGAGTCCGCGGTAGTGCAGCCTCTCAGGCAGGTGGCATCAGCGCCTCGAGTGTACTCCATCACCGAGACCGGCGAGCCGAGTTCCAGGCCGATCACAGGTATTTTCTTAGACTCCTCTAAGTTTAATTCTGTGTTGGGGAATGTCGGGCTTGTCGGGGTGTTAAGGTTCGCGGCACATGTATATGTGCAGGGACCTTGTGTGTTGGAGGTGTAGAGTGTCATGTGTTGTTTGACACGGGAGCATCGCATTGCTTCGTTTCCCCGGAGTTGGCCGAGAAGGCTAATTTACGGAGCGAGCCCGGTGTGAGTTTGGGTTTCGTGGAGGTTGCCGGAGGGAAGCTCCTGAGGATTCACGGTCGTGTGCGGGACGTGGATGTTCAGGTAGCAGGAGAGTCCATGGCTGCCGATCTGATTATCTGCTCAGTGGAGCTGTACGATGTCATCTTGGGCATGGATTGGCTCGGGAAGTTCAGGGCGCATCTGGACTGTCACCGAGGGCGAGTCGAGTTCGACCAGGGGAAAGGGAAGTTGGTGTATCAGGGTGTGAGACCGACTTCCGGGAGTCTCGTAATCTCGGTTGTGCACGCGGAGCGTCTAATCGAGAGGGGTTGCGAGGCGTATTTGGCTACTATTTCTTTGCCGGAGGCTGTCGGAAAGGCTAGGGTTCAGGATATTCGGGTGGTTCGTGAGTTCCAGGATGTGTTCCAGTCGTTGCAGGGGTTGCCACCATCTAGGTCGGATCCTTTCACGATCGAGTTGGAACCGGGGACGGCACCGATATCCAGGGCTCCTTATAGGATGGCTCCTGCAGAGATGGCAGAGCTGAAGAAGCAGCTGGAGGAGTTGTTGGGTAAGGGATTTATTCGTCCGAGTTCTTCACCGTGGGGAGCGCCAGTGTTGTTCGTGAAGAAGAAGGACGGGAGTTTTCGGTTGTGTATTGATTATCGGGGACTTAACCGAGTCACAGTGAAGAACAGGTATCCTCTTCCGCGGATTGATGAGTTGTTGGATCAGTTGAGAGGGGCTACTTGGTTCTCCAAGATTGACTTGGCGTCGGGATATCATCAGATTCCCATCGATGAGGTAGATATCCGGAAGACGGCTTTCAGATCTCGTTATGGTCACTACGAGTTTGTGGTGATGCCATTTGGGTTGACTAATGCACCGGCTGCATTTATGAGATTGATGAACAGCGTTTTCCAGGAGTATCTAGATGAGTTCGTGATCATCTTTATCGATGACATCTTGGTGTATTCGAGGAGCCGGGAGGAGCATGAGGTGCATCTGCGTGTGGTTCTTTCGAGGCTGCGGGAACAGAAGTTGTTTGCTAAGTTGAGCAAGTGTAGCTTCTGGCAGCGGGAGATCGGTTTTCTGGGTCACATTGTCTCTGCGGAGGGAGTGTCAGTAGATCCGGAGAAGATCCAGGCCATTAGTACTTGGCCGAGGCCGAGGAATGCTACTGAGATTCGGAGTTTTCTTGGGTTAGCAGGGTATTATCGGCGGTTCGTCAAGGGTTTCGCGAGTTTGGCTAAGTCTATGACGAAGCTGACGGGGAAGGATGTTCCTTTCGTGTGGTCCTCAGAGTGTGAGAAGAGTTTCGCAGGACTGAAGGCCATGTTGTCTAGTACTCCAGTATTGGCGTTACCTGAGTCGGGTGAGCCTTACGTGGTGTACACCGATGCGTCGGGAGTGGGTCTTGGTTGTGTGTTGATGCAGAGGGGGAAGGTTATTGCCTATGCTTCGCGGCAGCTGCGGAAGCATGAGGGCAACTACCCTACCCATGACTTGGAGATGGCTGCAGTAGTTTTCGCTTTAAAGATTTGGAGATCTTATCTTTATGGCGGAAAGGTGCAGGTGTTCACAGATCATAAGAGCTTGAAGTACATTTTCACTCAGCCTGAGTTGAATTTGAGGCAGAGGCGCTGGATGGAGCTAGTGGCCGATTATGATCTGGAGATAGCTTACCATCCTGGTAAGGCTAATCTGGTTGCGGATGCGTTGAGTCGGAAGCGGGTGGCTTTGGCTCGGGGGCTCGAGGTAGAGTCCTTGGTGAGCGAGATTAGCACATTGCGCTTATGTGTTGTATCTCAGGAACCTTTGGGCTTAGAGGCGGCTAACCAGGCGGATCTTTTGAGCAGGGTTCGGGTGGCTCAGGGAAAAGATGAGGGTTTGGTTAAGGCTTCGAGAGCAGAGGGTTCTGAGTATCAGGTATCTGCGAACGGCACTATCCTTGTTAGTGGGAGGGTATGCGTACCTTTGGATGAGGATTTGCGGCGAGAGATCCTGAGTGAGGCTCATTCGAGTATGTTTGCGATTCATCCCGGAGCGACTAAGATGTACCGCGATCTTAAGCGCTATTATCATTGGGTCGGGATGAAAAAGGATGTGGCTAACTGGGTTGCTTCGTGCAACGTGTGCCAGTTAGTGAAGGCGGAGCACCAGGTCCCGAGTGGTTTGTTGCGGAGTTTACCCATTCCAGAGTGGAAGTGGGATATGATCACGATGGATTTCGTGGTGGGTTTACCAGTTTCTCGGACCAAGGATGCTGTTTGGGTCATCGTCGATCGATTGACCAAGTGTGCGCGTTTTCTGGCCATTAAGAAGACCGATGGGGCGGCAGTTTTGGCTAGGAAGTACGTGCAGGAGATTGTGAGACTGTATGGAGTACCGGTGAGTATTGTTTCGGACCGGGATCCTAAGTTCACATCGGAGTTCTGGAATGCGTTTCAGGCGGAGATGGGCACGAAGGTGCACTTGAGCACGGCGTATCATCCTCAGACAGATGGGCAGTCCGAGCGGACCATCCAGACCTTGGAGGATTTGTTGAGGATGTGCGTGCTGGATTGGGGTGGTCATTGGGCGGATCACTTGAGCTTGGTTGAGTTTGCGTATAACAATAGTTACCAGGCAAGTATTGGGATGGCTCCATATGAGGCTCTGTATGGGAGGCCCTGTCGTACCCCCTTGTGTTGGACACAAGTGGGGGAGAGGAGCACTTTGGGTGCGAGTTTTGTTCAGGAAACTACGGAGAAGATCCGGGTTTTGAAGCTGAACATGAAAGAGGCCCAAGATCGGCAAAAGAGTTATGCTGATCAGAGGCGGAAAGAGCTTGAGTTTGAGGTGGGAGATAGTGTGTATCTCAAGATGGCTTTACTGAGAGGTCCGAACAGGTCCATTGTTGCGACTAAGTTGAGTCCGAGGTATATGGGACCGTTCCGGATTGTGGAGCGTGTTGGACCGGTAGCGTATCGGTTGGAGTTACCCGCGGTTATGCAAGCATTTCATAAGGTCTTCCATGTGTCGATGCTAAAGAAGTGTTTGCATAGGGGTGACGAGGTATTGGCTGAGATTCCGTCAGATCTCCAGCCCAATGTGACCGTTGAGGCGAGACCTTTGAGAGTTCTCGAGCGGAGGGTCAAGGAGCTTCGTCGGAAGAAGATTCCGATGATGCGAGTTCTGTGGGACTGTGACGGGGTGCAGGAGGAAACTTGGGAGCCAGAGGCTAGGATGGAAGCGAGGTTCCAGAAGTGGTTCCAGAAGCAAGCTGCGGCTTGAGTTCCATCGAGAGGTTCCAGTTTCGGTTGTAGCTGTGTGCTATGTGTGTTTCATTTTGTATTGCCATTGTGTAGAACGATGTTACATTATGATGCGTAATAAGATGAGTATTTCTTATTGGTGACTGTGAGTCACGGTTTCGCATTGCGTTTGGGGTAAGAAGCGTTAATGCGAGGGAGTAATAAGATAGATGTTCTTATTGCTGTTGTGAGCGTTGCGTGTTTTCAGTTAAGCTTGTTCGGGAAAATGAGTCGAGTGACGAGACCGGGTTATTTCACTTAGCGGTTCTATGTGGTGGGTCGGATTGCGGGCGTATGGTACTTGTTTGTTTTATTACGTTTGTATTGATGACCTACTGCAGAGGGTTGTTGGGTGTTAAAGGTAGCCTAGTCAAAGTTGTCTTGACAAGTCTTTCTAAAGCAAGCCGACACTGGAAGGTGCGCAAGGGAGGTGCGATGGCCGGGTTATTGGTCATGCACGGCAGATATTCCGGGTATGGAATATGGGTGATGCCAGTGTTGCCTTGCGAGGATTTACACGGATCACGGGAGGTAGTTCAGTCGAGATGCTTAGAGATATGTGATTTATTGCTCGTTGAGAGGACTGGTTCCTCTGGTGCCGATAGCTCGCAGGACTGTGTGTCTTGGGAGTGTGAGTGGCGATGTACCCAGACTCGGGAGGTTTATAGCCTAGAGTGATACGTGATACCGTGGATTCGTAAGGAGTATGTCCCAGACGTGGGATATATTGCCTAGAATTGAGTGGTATGGGGTATTGAGACTCTTGTAGGTTATATTACTGAGTGGAGTGGTACGGCATATACCTAGAACTCGGAGATGCTGCGGTGTCTTGGGTGAGGTGGTATGGTGGATATCCTGCGGGATATGGCTGATGCTCGGAACTCAGAGATGCTGCGGTGTCTTGAGTAATGGGGTTGGCTGGTGTTGAGCAATAAGTACATATGATGCCGCGGTGTTATAAGCATAGGGACTGAGTGGGAAACCTCGGAGGTTGGTATTGGACCTCGTGTGAGTATTGAGATGGCCGGGTTGGCCAAGGATTGTGTAATCGTTGCGACGATTGAGGTTCATTGGAGATGAACGGTTCATGGGAGATATCGGTAACGAAGATTCGAGGACGAATCTAAGTTAGTGGGGGAGAATTGTAACGCCCGCGTTCCGGAGGAATTAATTATTGGGGAAAAATAATTAATTCGGAATTGTTCCGGGCTAGTATCGATCGATACTAGGGGTATCGATCGATACCAGTCGGGTTTTCTCCTTATAAGTCTTCTTCCTCTTCTCTTCTTGCGCGTGGAAACCATTCTTTTGGGAAAGAAAAGTCTTGGTCGCGAGAGAGAGAGAGAGAGAGAGAGAAGGAGAGCGTGAGAGAGGTGGAAACTTGGTGAAGCTTGGATCTTGCGAGATCGAGAGAGATTCGAGCTTGGGAGAAGCTTGAAGAAGAGATCGGAAGAGTTTGGTCTTGGTTTTGGGCGTGAGCTTGTGGGAAGCAAGGGAGGTCGATTTTGAGCTCGATCCAGCCGATTTAAGGTGAGTTGGGACCAAAGGTTAGCAAGTAAGCTTGTGTGGTGCTTAGTTAAGCTTGATTGTTGAGTTTGGGGCTTTGCCTTGGTGATTTGTGGCGATTTCTGGGTTTAGATCTCGCGGAAGGTTGTGATTTGCAGGTGGGTATCGATCGATACCATGTGTGTGTCGATCGATACTAGACTCTTGTCGGTGGACTCGAGTCGTGTAGGCATCGATCGATACCAGGTGTGTATCGATCGATACCAGCTGTTGCCTGTGGGCATGTGTTGCTTGGCATCGATCGATACCAGGGGTGTATCGATCGATACCGGTTGTTTGCCTGAGGGCATGTGGTTGGGGTATCGATCGATACCAAGGGGGTATCGATCGATACTGGTTGTGGTTTGTGCTTTGAAGGCGTGTTGTGTGTTGCCTTTCAGGCTGTGTGTCTAGCTTTCCTTGGGATGGAATTGCTAGGCGTTGGTATAGTTTTTCATAGTGATGAATTGCTATTTGTGTTGGAAGTTTTAATTGGTGTTAATTAATTCGTCGTATTGTTAATTGTTGTTGATTGTGCTTATTGTTTAGCCTGATGTTGGGATGATCTCTCACTCAGCGTTTGGTTAGCCAAATGTTGATGCATCACTTTTGTCGATGCAGGTAAAGATAAGGTGTGATCGTGGAATCGAGGCAGTGAAGAGGGGATGGTTAGGACCCGGGGTTTTTATTGTTGTTGCTTTTGCTGTTAGAACTGCTGGCTGGTGTAAGCTATAGAACTTGGATTGTTCTGGTGTTTGTATTATTTCCGCGTTGTTAATTATGACTGTTTATTTATTTATGTTAAAAAAAAAAAAAAGTGCGGTCGTTTCAGAAAAGCTGCAATTTTTTAATTTATCAATGCATTGAGCATCTGCACTAGTCTTGCTTTTCGTATTCGGGCAGTTATTACAGATACCAGTGTCTCTTTGTTATAAACTCGGTGGTATTATAGAGGAAATAGTTTCTTTTTATATAAACGAAATAATCTTGAGTTCGAGATATCTTTTGTTTTTACCCTGTTTTTGTTCAAAAACATCTACAAGCTTCGATGGCTGCGTACGACATGATTATGGATTTGAACGAAAGGAGAACTAATTGGAGTATTAGAGTGAAAGTGTTAAAGAAATGGGAGGAACACAATATAGTAGATCCCGATTCTTTGCAGTTTTTGCTCTTGGACGAGAAGGTATGTTTATTGATCTTATGTTTATTCGTATAGATTTTTATTTAATAAAGGAATTGGTTATATAAATACTTTGTTTGATTATTCAGGGTGACACGATACAGGCCTCGGACCATCACCCAGATTTAATGAAAAAATATGGCAGAAAATTGAAGAATGTGAATGGAAAAGTATTACAGATTTTGTTGTCTGTGAGGATCCGTTAGAAGAACCCAACTCATTACTTGGTTGGACTATCAAGTTATGTGAAAACGCTCGCATCGGTTATACTGATCCAAGACCGGTTCATAGCGAGACAGTGTTGTCGACCTTTACATAAGTTCTTAGTGGGAAAACGGATCATGGTCTTCCTATTGGTACTCATATATATATTATAATATTATTTATTTAACTGTTTAGATGAGACTTTCCGTTATAATGATATGAATTATGCTTGGGATTTCTCTTTATCAGACTTAATGGGTATGGTTACTGCTGTTGAGGAGCTCCAGACGGTGAATGATGATTCCTACAGTCAAACAAGAGACAAAAGACAATCTCTATCAATTTTGTTATGAAAAACAAGAGGTTGGTATTTCATATAGTTGATTTGTGGGTGTTAGAGGTTGAAACATACAAATTGGTAGCGTTTAATTACGGTTTTGTATTATGTTAAAAGGGGTCTAGAGCTTAGATGTTATGCATTCGGAAAACTGGCCCTTGATTTCAATGACGAATTCTGAAAAGCTAATCAAGTACCTATCCTTTGTCTTTTAACGGATTGGCGTGTTGTAAACGAAGAAGGTAACATATAAATTTTGTTTGGAGTAATTTACATCTACCAACATTTGTTTTTAGTTCGATATATTATTTGAATACTATTGTAGCATGCATCTATGTTAAGAGAAAGGGAGGAATTTCTAGATTTAAGTTTCATCCTCAGATTCTCCAAGCTCAAAACTTTATGCAAAGGTGATATATATACATCTTATATATAAACACACGTTTATGTGTATATAAAATTGACCATGGTTTTTGTTTTTAGGTTTGTGAAAAACGAAAACAGTAATTCCATAGTCAATGATGGGAATCGGATGGTCGATGAGGCGAGTTCCTCGCATAAGAAGAACGATCAATAATGGAATTCGTAATATTCAAAACTGCCTTAATGTTATCGGATATCGATATGATATATGTCTTATCTTTTATTTATGCTAACATTATTTTGTTATGACTTTTAAGACTATCAACGAACTATCCTAAATTTTTATGTTTGTCTAAACTTATTGTGTTTTGAATTGGTTATCCTTTTTTTGTTACTCGGTAATTTTCGTTGGTTAGGTGTCTTGATTTATAAATATTTATTTTGTATGTTTTGGATTTTGGCATAACCGTGATTCTGTTTTGTATTTGAGAAGTCAACACTTCCTACTGACATGTTTCACCGATACCTATGTAGTTAAGATTTGATATAAACCAACATATCTTTTTCATTTATTCTTATTTCGATAACGACCAGAAATTGCATTAATGTATTTGTCGCAGGTATATAACTTTTTTTTTACGTTAAAAGTTCCATATATTATTACGATGATTCGAGTAGGTTAACCTCGGAGGCCATCCAGATCGGAATCAAAAAGTCTACATGGGAAAAGATAATACCTCGGGCTCGAGCTCCTTTTGCAAGAGAATCGGCACGGACATTGAGAACACGAGGAATAAAGGAAATATAAAAATAAACAAAAGTGGACCGTAAATGATTGAACTCATCAATTTCTGAGGCCAGAGCAGGCCAATATTCCTCTTCATTGATCACCTTAACCATCTGTAGGCAATATGATTCAAAACTCATCGTTGGTACTCCTAGCAGCGAGACGGTCTTCATGGCCCATAACAAGGTAATAAATTCAGTGTGAAGGGGGGATACAGTTCATTCCTTCGCAAAAGCGCCAAAAGATCTTCGTCCGTTCGCTAGCTCGATTACACAACCACCCCGAAACAGGTCATCATCGGATGCCCATGAGGCATCAATTTGACAATGAGGTCTTGGTCCGCTTCTCTCAACACCTTGGGATGAGCTTGGTGGGTTGACACTTTCTTCACCTATTTGCGAGACCACTTGTGCTACATTCATGTTTTCTGCTTTATGGATGGCAAGTTGGAGAGTATCAACGGGAGAGACATCCTTGCCATTAAAGGCTTTATCATTCCTGGCCTTCCAAATATACCAGATTATTTTCTCATGATAGATTCTATCATTAAGACAAAATTGAAAATAAGATTTTAAATTAAAAAATTTTAAATTATAATAATTTAATATTATATATTAATGAAAGATTAAAGTGAGTATCTTATTCTATTTGAAAAAATGGATAGTTATCCACAAAAATTTAATCTATAGTTTCTACCAAATGTTTTTACTGTTTGGACACAAAACAATCACCCTGTTTTAATAGATTAGACTGAAGATAAGATTTTAAATTAAACAATTTTATAATTATAATAATTTAATATTAAATTAATGAAAGATTAAAGTGAGTATCTTAACGATGGAAGTAAAAATTTAGGATGGGTTTCTCAAAGTAAGCAATAGTAAAAGAATTAATGGGTATCTCAGCAGTAAAACAGGGTTCTCCTCCTCCTCCTCCTCCTCCTCCCCATCACTAAAATAAACTCTTGTAGGAACAAAAAGATAAAGTTAAATTGTGTTAATTTTTAGTAGAACAATACAGATTTTATAAGTGTTAAATTTTGATTGGATAAATTAAAAAAATTAAATAATGTAAAAATTTATAATGTCTTGCATTTAAAATAAAATAACTTCAAAGTATGAGACGGAAAAACAGTAAAAGATAGCGAAAAATGAGCCACAAGCCATCAACAATCTTTCGAACATATATATATCTAATGAAAAAACTTAATAAATTAATTTAAGAGTTACAATAAATAATGTGCACAGTAAAACATAATCATATTTCAAAAATTATTTAGTTACATATTTTTAATGTTTATATCAATAGTATTTCATATCTAATTGTACCTCTCATTTGAAGAAATATCAAAGCCAACATTAAAAATTAAATCTCATCCCGTGCATGACACTGGCCAAAATCTAGTATATTAATCTATACTATTAAAACAGGGTAACATTTTGTAACCAAACAGATTATAGTCTAATCCCATTCCGAATATCTACTATCTCTACTTTTTTAATCCTGTTTCCAAACATATTTATTTTATAAACTCGAGAATATCCAAAATTGATTCGAAAAAGATTTGATACAATATTTAAACTTCCATTTAGATAAACATCAAAAAACTTCTCCAGCACTCTTCATTCATCTATATAAACAGACTCTTTCGGTCATTGATACACAATTCTTTAGGTTTCTATAGATGCTTTCGTTTTAAGCTTTTTAATTCATATTATGAATTTTTTGTTAATTATTATGCTTATTGACATGTTTTTTTCTTTCTTACATGACATCAATGGATTGCAAATCCTCCATATCTACTATCTTCAAAGGTAATACGATTTTATTTTGGATTTTTGATTACTGTTTTTTTTTAAAGTTTTGATCACATACGAGATGAAAAGGTAATCTATATTTCTATGTTAGATTATAAATTTTATTTTTATTTCAGATTGCTGCCACGGCTCTACCTCTATATTTCTTTTCAAGCTTTTTATTTTTCTTGAATGTTTTTCTAACAATTTTGAAGGACATATATTTGTGCAGATTTACTTTCGACTTCTGAGGCTTCGTCAATATATAAATGGTTGGGTAAATAGAGATAAGTTTCTTCGGGATTTCAGATTTGTTGTTTTTTCTTTCTGAATTATGTTTATTTGTCTTTCTAATATGTTTCTTCTTCCACATCTTTTTCTTAGATGAGGTCATTGACATGCCTTCAGAATTTCGAGCACAAGAAAAAACATAATTGAACTATTCTTTTGTAATGGATTTTTAATTTAGTTATACACTGAATAAAGTCTTTTTGTGGACAAAAAGCTTCATTTGCATGTTTCTATAAAAATTGTTGTAAGATCTATTATTGTAATTTCAATTTACATTTGTCTTTTGTAATCTAAAGTTGTTGTAAAATTTATGATTTTACCTCAATCTAAATATTGTTCCTAATTTCGAAATGTTAAGAAACTCCCGTCTCAGTATCTATACTATTAAACTGAGACGGAAAGTGGTACTCTTAGTGGATGATTTGGCTGAGTTTCAACTACAAAACACAGAGAGAGTTGAACTTCCTATATTCAGTGATCGTTTGTTCCTCAAGTCCGTGGTCGATTTGATTGTGGTGCTTGATCAGTGATAGTTTTTCCAATTGGTATTCAAAATTTGTACAATAAATCTCTTATACAAATATTTCTTTGGTTAAAGATCCGGTATTCGAAAGATCTTATACTCTTTTCTTATATGATTTGGATTATTAGAAACATCTCATTTTGCTTAATTAGTTTCGATCACTTCATGAATCACAAAAATTACAATTTTTTTTCAATTGATTAGATGTTCATATATTCCGAAGTGAGTTTTCATAACCCGGTTAATGTATTGGTTCATCAAATTCAATACCTACAATAAAACATCAAATAGTAAACCAAATATGCATGTTGAGTGATTGCATTAACTAAATCTTTGCAAACAAAAGTTTCGAGAACCAAATATTTCCAAAATTTAAACGAACTATCATTTTCGTCTTCTATTACAAAAAAAATCAATTGATTAGATGTTCATATATTCCGAAGTGAGTTTTCATAACCCGGTTAATGTATTGGTTCATCAAATTCAAAACCTACAATAAAACATCAAATAGTAAACCAAATCTGCATGTTGAGTGATTGCATTAACTAAATCTTTGCAAACCAAAGTTTCGAGAACCAAATCTTTCCAAAATTTAAACGAACTATCATTTTCGTCTTCTATTATTTCGAGAACCAAATCTTTACCAGCAAGTCAAATCTAAACTAAATATTTCATCAAATCTTAAGTTTCACTAAACAGACTTTGACGAACCAAATCTTTACCATCAAATCTTTACCTCAAATCTTAAGTTTCGAGAACCAAATCTTTACCATCAAGTCAAATCTAAACTAAATATTTCGTCTCTTTAATGATTGCTTTTTTTTTGAAAAATGATTGTCATAATGACCTAAGGATTTGACTTACCATATATTTTTACTTCAATTATTTTTAACTTCTTTTAACGCAATCTATACTATTAAGATTTTGGCGATCCTTTCAACTTCTTCATTGGTTTGCGTCATAACTATGTTGCGTTAAAAGCTTCTTCTCTCTAACATTTTAAACCGTTCTTCTTTCATATATTTCTCTTTCTCTTTTTTTAAACCAGACACTTTGTTGAGAAGATTATGGCAAACGAAATTGTCCATATGATCTCAGATATCAATACCCGCAAAAAAGATTGGAGCCTAAGAGTGAAGATCTTGCATGTTTGGAGTAAAGTGTTTGTTTTGTCTTCCGCAAACATGCATCTTATTTTGTGTGATGAAGAGGTAATATCTCAACACTTCTTATATATTGATGATTCTAATTAGTATAGGAATTCTGTTTCGTTTCTAAAGTGTTTGTTATTTTAAACTTATCTTCATTATCCTGAAATACACATCAAACTCTATTTGTTTTCAGGGAAACAGAATAGAAGCAAGTGTTTACGGATAAGCCTTAAAATTTTATGCATGGCTTAAGCATTTCAAACGTTATTGGTTCTCGCTTAAAGAATTTAGTGTTTCGTTTGGTCCTATTCTTGGCCATACCACTCACCACTTTTATGAGATATAATTCAACTCAAACACAGAAATGAGACTACTCACTGACTTTCCAAACCACCATCATTTCTTGGTTTTCACTCCAATCGTTGATATCATAAGCCAAACTGTCTCAGAACGTTACCCTATAGGTAAAACAGAGTATATCTTTTTAGATCATACTATTTTTGGCTATTTATTTTTTGAATTTTGTGTTCTGTATAGATGTTCTAGGAGTGATAACTTGGGTTGGAAAGATTAATAAGAGATGGTGGAATCAACTTTATTATGAGAAGTCTAGGATGAGGTCAATGGTTCAATTTACGATTAGAAACCAAGAGTATTCAATTTACGATTGCATAATATATAATTTTAGTCTTCGCAAGAGTATAAATTAAAAACTTAATTAATTTACTCAACCTCCAATATAGTTTGAATAAGTCTTGCTTTTGATTATACAGAACTTATAGCGTTTGTCAAGAACTAATTTGCCCATTTGAAGTGCTTCATATCATCTTCAAGTAACTGAATCTCCAATATGCTTTGAAACTGCAGTAAAAAGTTAAACAAATTTAATTACCTAGCAAATATAAAATTCGTAAAATATATTATTTTGGAAGATTTAGTTTTTACTAATTCATTTACTTTACTCCTATAAATGCGTTCAATATTTTATATATTTAGATTTAGATAGTACATAAATAAAATATTCCAGCATAAACGTTGAAAATCTTAAATTTAACTTGCAAAATACTCTAATTAGCTTAAAAATCAGACCTACTCCTATATCTGCGAATATATTTCAAATCTTATAAATCTATACTTCATATAGGTATAACTTGCATATCTAATAAAATATTTCTTAATATATTCGCAATTATGTTTAAGATGCCACTATATGCATGAGATAAGAAATAATAAGAAATTTTCCATAAGCTGGATAATATTTAAAAGATTTGTTAGCAAATCCGTGTGTATCTTGCAAAATATTCACAAAACACCAAAATCTCCGTTAACATCTATATAAATAATAGAATGATCAAAGATTTGCAGAACAACTCTAAAACATTTGATCTCACAAATCTATAACAGGAAAAACAGAAAATGGGTTCCAACGCTGGATTCACACTTCTTAATAATGTGAAACCATACAAAACAAGCTGGCGAATCCAGGTTAAAGTGGTCCATTGTTGGAAACAATACACATCAGTGGCTGGTGAAACCTTGGAGCTAATACGAGCAGATGAAACAGTAATTGAAATCAATACATATTTCTTTTAGTATTTTGTGCTATCTTTGTTTTGATTCTGAATTTATCATAACTGTTCTCTTCTACTTTGACTTATGTAGGGTGTTAAAATACATGCCTCATGTAAGAAAACCATGGTTTTACGTTTTAAAAAAGAGCTTCCTGTTGGAGAATGGAAAGTAATAGAGAACTTCTCTTTAACTCTTGCAACTGGTAATTACCGACTAACAAACCATGTTTACAAGATGAATTTTGTGAGCACTACTTCTATCTATCGGTCTTTGGTCAAATCAGATACAACTTTTTGGAGTTGACCAGTTTTGAACAGATTACAAGTGGTAATCTCAAAACTCAGTTCTTGATTGGTAAGTTATATCAACACAAATTATATTGTCATCTTATGTAAACATCTATTGACTGAAATTTACTTTGTTTGTTTAATAATCTCACGACTATTATGGTAATATATCTACCAAGTAGTTTATATTTTAAAATCTATTCACAGTTTTATGTTAGTATATTATGCCACCCTTAACTCTTCCGTCCGTAATGATACAGATGTTATTGGTCAAATGGTTTATATGGGTGAACTTGAAACCGTTCAAGTTGGTGGTAAAGACAGGAACAAGGTTCAGTTTCACCTACGAGACACTGAGTAAGTTCCTTATTTACATCTATTCTTGACAAGTGTAAATAATTTTATGATAATATACTGTTTTTATGCTGGTTTAGGGACTAGTATTTGCCTGTATGTCTATGGGGAAAATTTGCTGATCAAATTACTACTTATTGCGAAAAAGGAGGTTCAGATCAGGTTATTTGTGTACTCAGATTTGCAAAAATCAACTTCTACCGAGGTCAGTAAACTAACACTTGCTTAGCAGGGAATTTTAAATG
Source organism: Eutrema japonicum (assembly GCA_030161315.1). NCBI lineage: Eukaryota > Viridiplantae > Streptophyta > Magnoliopsida > Brassicales > Brassicaceae > Eutrema > Eutrema japonicum. The sequence goes on from BSQW01000011.1 coordinate 50,236,169, forward strand.
TATGGTTTCAAGCTAAAACCTGATTTTTTGTCGTTGCAGGAGAACTTCAAATCACCAATGCATTTGATTCATCTGCTCTGCTTATCAACCCTCACATTCCTGAAGTAGATGAGTTTAAGAATAAGTAAGTTAATGAAATATGTATACAAACGTACATAGTATAGAACCTTTATGATAAATAATTGTTTGTCATATATTCTATTATTTGGTATTTCAACACTCACTAAGATTTTGTTTACATTAAACATAAGGTTACCCCAAGATGGTCTTGCTCTAGCCTTAATTGAAACCAAGAACGAAAAGCAACAACTTACGATATCCAAAGAGAGAGAAAAGTGGTCTCAACTACCCATCAAATCAGTAGAAGAATTGCTAAATGCCTCTGAGGTATGTAGCTTGCAGTTTTTTTTAGTAATTTACCATTTGCTTAAAGTGATTTGTGTACTTTTTCAGATTGAAAAATGCAAAGTGATGTGTACCATCTATGCTATTGATACCGACTTTGGTTGGTATTATTTTGGACATGACAAGTGTAATAAAAGGGTACAAAGAATAAAAACCAACGCATCAGTTAAATCAAAACCCGTGAAAACCAATAAACCCATCTTCAAATGTGAAGTTTGTGATGATTTGGTCACTGATGTCTCACCAAGGTATATATTTAACTGTGAAAAATTATTTTAGAAAATATTAGAGTAGTTTTTAAGTTTTATCTTTTCGGATTTGTTATTGAAGGTTTAAGTTGCATCTGATGGTCAAAGACGACACAGCAGAAACAAAGTTTATGATACTTGACAAACCTGCAGAGCGAATTGTAACAAAATCTGCTACTCAGCTCCTTAATGGTTCATTTGATGAGGTATGCATGATTACCGTGTAAGACAATTGCAACTGTGAAATCATCTTATTAAAACTTTTTCCAAATAAATACAGATTGAAGATCCTGAGGCATTACCACAAGCATTGAAGGATTTGGTTGGTGCTAATCATCAGTTTTTAGTTTGTATTGAAAAGGAAAATGTTTTCTATGGAGCTGAAATATTCAAGTGTTCAAAAGTTTGGAATGGTCAGGATCTGATAATGTTTGAATCTCATAATGATACAGATAGTCAATTGGACACTGTGGCCTCAATGGTTTCTGGTGACGAGGTAACTGGTCCAGATTAACTTATCAATGTCCCTTATGATAATATTCTAAAACATCTTCCATTGATACCTAGGTTTCACTAATTGGAACTATTAGTCAACCAAGCTCTGGATCATTTTCAACACCTTCTTCTTCTAAGCGCTCATCAGAAGATAAAGATGATTTGGAAGACCTAAATTCTATATCTAAGAAGCAATGCACAAAGATTATCAAGATCGAGAAAATTGCAGAAGATGATAAAATGAAAGAAGAGATGGCAAGAAAAGATCTTGTGGAGAAAAAGAAAGTGTGATAGACTAATCTGCTTCTAATATGGTTTTTTTTGTTGGTTATGTTTTGGTTTATTTTAGCTTTCACAATAAGACATATTGGGTTTATGTTATGGTTTTTTATATTTCTTACACTTTGAAATACTATTATGAATTTTTTCATAGGATTCTTAATTACGCACTATATTATCATTCCAACACAAAACAATAGAAATGCTAACATGATTAATTGAATAGTTCACCAATCTTTGTCAGGAAATATTTGGTATACATATTCTCGATCATAAATCTGAAAAATGTGAAATTGTAAGATAAACCGAAGTAATTACTGTGATTTGTTAAGGTAAAACTATTAAACCTTTTACTTCTTTCCAATCTTAATAATAGTATTGATTTACGAAAATTATTCTAAGATAGAAAACAATTTAATATATCATCATCAAAATTATATCCACATATCGACATAGAAAACTTTTTCCTTTTACTTCTTTTCAATAGTTTACAAGTTTTATATAGTATTTTGATTTTAGAGATTATATAGATACCATATAAACCACATTAGATATTCTCAAAGATTTACAAACATATTACTCCATTTTCAATTCTGAATGTACATATTACTCCATTTCCAATTTATTAGTTGAAGATGCAATCTGTTCATTCTAGAAAATGAGAGATATTCTAAGTTCAGAAAACAGGTATGCGGTATCATCTGTAATTGATCTCATACAATTAGATGTGCCATTGATAAGAGTTTTCAAGACAATTTTAAGAGATCTCACGAGATTACCAAAATCTCAGAAAAAACAGCTCCAATCTAAAGGATATCCTACTATTCTAAAACCACCTATACAGACGAGAAGAAAGAAAATTGGTAAGTTCTTAACATTTTTTTTTTGAAGCTTAATATTAAAACCTCATCTATACAATAGAAACCTTTCATTATGTTAATGAGCTTTCAATCTGAAACTATCCAGTTGTTGCTGATAAAGAGAATGTTTTACCAGCCAATTTACCTACACCAAAAAGAAAACATAGTGGTAAATTTTAACCATATTTTCATAGTTAAACATGTACTATAAAACAAAGAGCAACGCATACACCTTATTTTCTTTGTTTTCCATCCAGTTTCTGGCAAAGAGAATGGTGAAATTGCTCGAGATCTAAAAAAAACGTCACAATAATGTTAAATCATGTAAGTTGAGCAGTATGACAATATTTTATTGTTAATTTTTATTTATTTGGTAGCTACAAAGAAACTATCACAACTCATGACAAGTTTTTTTGTTTTTAATAGCAAAGCGGACAAATGTCACAGGATTAAACACTAACCAAATAAGTGCTTTTAGAGAATTCTGAAAGCAGTCCAATACTGTTCTTTCTGACATTACAAACATACATTCAAGTTCATCAAGATTTGTTCGAACTTCTACATCAGTCGAAGATGCATGTGTCAATGATAATCAGGAAGTCCTGCATTCACAAGAAGAAGAAAGTTATTGCCATCTTTTTCAAGATGATCTGTCAGAAGGTAATTTTTAACTTATTAATCACTATATATAATAAGAAAGTTATTGCAATCAACCAACTAAAATATGAGTTCGCAGGATCAATAAAAGAACATGAAGGACATGTATTTGACTGTAGTAGTCAAGGAAGTACGGATTATGAAACATCTGATTCTGAAACATCCTACAAAGATGTAGACAATGGTATATAACAAGAAATGATGAAAATAAGAGCGCATAAAAGATATTTGGAGATGGTATCTAAGTCTTCAAAAAACCATAATGGTATAACATTTGAACTTTAGCATAAAATCATTTTCATAATGTCTATTTAATTATTGTTATATATATATATATATATATTGGTATATATATATATATATTGTACAAAATACATGGATGAGGGTGATCCTTCATACACGTGTACAATCTGTGGTGCTATTTTTTGGTACGGGAATGCATAAGAAGACATACCCGTTCACGCAATCCTATCTTTACACTATGTTGTATGCAAGGCCAAGTGAGATTGCCGTTTTTAAAGGAATCACATGAACTCTTGAAGAGATTACTAAATGGGAAAGAAAAACTCAGTAAGCATTTTCAAAGGAATTTGAGGCCTTACAACATGGTTTTCTCATTTACTTCTCTTGGTGGAAAAGTTGATCGGTCTATTAAAAAAGGGCATGGACCACAAATGTTTCAACTTCAAGGAGAAAACTATCATTTGATGGGAAGTTTAAAGCCAACCAATGGGGATTATGTTAAGTTCTTACAGCTATATATTGTTGACACTGAAAATGAGGTACAAAACAGAGCAACGGCTTTGAGGTAATGTGAATTCAAAACTGAATGTTTCATAATCCGTAATCCTTGATTCTTTTTGTTATTCAATGACAAGATTTTTGATTATCTTTTTAAACAAATAAATTTCAGTAAGTCTAATAAGGCTGGAGTGCAAGGAAAAACAGATGGTTTGAAAGACGAGATTATTGAGGCTATCATCAAAATGTTAAATGCATTCAATCCATATGTTGAAAAATTCAGAACAGCCAGGGAGAGATTTGATACTAACCCAGACGAAACATTTCATATGAGAATTGTTAGTGATCGTGTCACTGATGGAAGGACATATAATGTTCCCACAGCATCTGAAGTGGCTGCGCTGATTCCTGGAGATTTCAGTCTGAATATGGATAAGCGTGATATTGTTCTTCAAAAACAATCTGGTAAACTTCGAAGGATTAGTGAAATCCATCCTTCGTATCTTGCACTTCAATATCCTCTCCTGTTTCCATATGGTGAGGATGGTTTTAGGCTTGAGATTAAGAAAGGAGCCACAAAAGGTGGGAAAGCATTTGAGACAATTCTTTGCATACCGTCTTCAGGAAAGAAACGGTGAGTTGCACACTCTTCTCTATTCAAGGAGATTATTCCAACAGTTCATAGTAGATGCATATACTATGATAGAGTCTAACAGGTTACGCTATCTGAGGAGAAATCAGAAATGTCTACGTTCTGATAGTTATGATTCCATTAAACAGTCAGAGAATGCTGGTAACACTGATATGCATGAACAAGGGCAGCAGTTTATGTTGCCAGCTACTTTCACATGTGGACCTAGATACATGAAGAATAAATATTTGGATGCGATGGCCATATGTAAACATTTAGGATTCCCAGATCTTTTCATCACTTTTACATGCAATCCTAAGTGGCCTGAGATCACTAGATATCTCAATAAGCGTAATTTAGATCCAACGGATCGTCCATATATTATTTGCAGGATATTTAAGATGAAACTTGATGCGTTGATGAATGATTTAACCCGAAACAAACTTTTGGGAGCTACAAGATCCTGTAAGTAATGATTTGGTTTATTTGTTCCAGTTTTCTTAATTTTTAAACTACATCCAGTTACTAACCTGATTGTTTTATTTTCTGAATATGTGCAGCAATGTATACAATTGAGTTTCAAAAACGAGGCCTACCACATGCTCACATTCTTCTTTTCATGGATCAAACATCAAAGTTTCCTACAACTGACGACATAGACAAGATAATTTCGGCTGAAATCCCAGACAAAGCGAAAGAACCCGAGCTTTATGAAGTTATTAAGGAAATGATGATTCATGGATCTTGTGGAGTTGTTAACCTGAATTCACCATGCATGGAGAATGGTGAATGTACTAAATTATATCCAAAGGTTTATGCAGAAAAAACTACAGTTAACAAAGAAGGATTTCCAGTTTACAGAAGACGCAATCAACCTGATAGATATGTTGAGAAGAATGGTTTTAAGTGTGACAACATATATGTAATACCTTACAACAAAAAGCTATCTATCCGGTACAAAGCTCACATTAATGTGGAATGGTGAAACCAAAGTGGCTCTGTTAAGTACTTATTTAAGTACATTAATAAAGGTCAAGATCGTGTAAGCGTTGTTGTAGAACCACCTCAGAAAGGTGGAACAGAGAATTCTGGAAAACCCCAAGGGAACACTCAACAAAAAAGGAACGAAATCAAAGACTTCTTTAACTGCAGGTATTTAATCTCTTCACCATAACATTTGCAAACCAAATCATGTGTTATGGTGACTGAAATTACTAAACGTGACAATTTTTAATTGAACATGTATATCTCTGCTTGTGAAGCTACATGGAGGATTTTTAAATACTCTATACATTATCGATCTACAGCGGTTGAAAGGCTTTCTTTCCATCTGCCGGGGAAACAGATTGTAATATTCAAGGGTGACGAAAAGGTTGAAAAAGTTGTCAACCGTAAACAGATTCAAAATACAATGTTCTTGGCCTGGTTTGAGCTGAATAAGGTTAATGCAGAAGCTAGAGAGCTCACTTATGAGCAAATTCCTACTAGGTTTATTTTCGAGAAGAAGAAGAAGATGTTCAAAGAAAGAGTTAATATAAAAAATTTAGCGTTGGAAGGATTAATTATGCACCGCGTAAGATGGAAGATGCATATTATTTGCGGACTTTGCTAAACTATGTCAAAGGTCCATGCTCTTTTGAGGAAATAAAAACGTACAATGGAGTGCTGTATCAAAGCTACAGAGAGGCGTGTTATGCACGGGGATTGCTAGAAGATGACCAAGAGTATATTGATGATATTGTAAGAAAAAGCTTTGATAGTACTGCAAGCTTTCTACGACAGCTTTGATAGTACTTCAGATAGTTTATCTAAGCCAGAAGTGGTTTGGAACAATACTTGAAAGTTTATTTCAGAAGACATTGAGCATAGCAGGAGACGCCATTTAAACAAACCAGGTTCAGTGTGTACAATATTTTTAGTTTTTAATCTGTTGATTTCAATTAATATTAAAGATATATAGGAATTTGGGATCATAATTATAATGAAACTCATTTGATGTTGCAGAACTGGTCTTAAGTGACAAGGATAAACAAAACTATGCTCTTCAAGAAATCGAGAAGATTATGAAAAGTAACGGGAGTTCATTAAAATTATACTCAAGTATGCCGCAACCATTAGGAGGGTGTAATGAAAACGATAATGTCTTGATAATTGATGAGACAAGCTATAACCGAGAAGAATTGAAAGCAAACCATGATAGAGATCTTTCCAAGCTTACTGTTGAACAAAAGAAGATTTATGATGAGATCATGGGAGCTGTGTTAGAAAACATAGGTGGAGTCTTTTTTGTTTATGGATTTGGTGGAACGGGAAAAATATTTCTCTGGAGAATACTATCTGCTGCAATACGATGCCGAGGAGATATTGTGCTTAATGTTGCCTCTAGCGGTATTGTTTCTCTGTTGTTACAAGGTGGCATGACAGCACATTCCAGGTTTGGGATCCCTATAAATCCAGATGACAATTCTTTTTGTAACATGAAACATGGAACAGATCGTTCTGAGTTAGTGAAGGCTGCAAATCTTATCATATGGAACGAGGCACCAATGATGAACAAGCATTGTTTCGAGTCTTTAGACAGAAGTCTAACTGATATTATTGGGAATCCGGAAAAAAAACCTTTTGCTGGAAAAGTTGTTGTTTTGGAGGTGATTTCAGACATGTTCTTCCTGTAATAAATGGAGGTTCTAGGGCTGACATTGTTATGGCTTCTCTAAATTCATCATATCTATGAGATCATTGCAAAGTTTTGAAACTCACTTTGAACATGCGACTACTTTCTAGCAATTTGACTATCCAGGAGGCAAAGGATCTTAAAGATTTCTCGGAATGGATATTAGACGTTGGAGATGGGAAAATTGCACAACCTAATGATGGTGATGCTCTAATAGATATTCCTAAAGAGTTTCTGATTACTGACGCCGTTGATCCAATCGAAGCAATTAGCAAAGATGTTTATGGAGATACGGCTTCTTTACAAGAGGATAAGGAACCAAAGTTTTTCCAAGAAAGAGCAATTCTATGTCCTACGAACAAAGATGTGAATACTATAAATGAACATATGCTGGATAAACTCAAAGGTTGGAAATCAGCTTTTCTTCATTATCTTTTACTGTTTTAAATTTGCTTCCGCACGTTTAACATGAAGTATATTGAATTTTCTGTCATCAGGTGAGGAAAGGATATATCTCAGTTCTGATTCGATAGATCCTTCTGATCAAAGCTCTGTTAATGATGAAGCTCTCAGTCCAGATTTTTTGAACACTATCAAGGCCTCTGGATTACCTAATCACATATTACGATTGAAGATTGGTTGTCCTGTGATGTTGTTAAGAAATATTGATCCTAAAGGAGGCTTAATGAATGGTACTAGACTTCAAATTACACAGATGGCGGATTTCATGGTTGAAGCTACAGTTATTACCGGAGATAAGGTTGGAGTTAAAGTGCTCATTCCCAGATTGTTGATTACACCATCTGATACAAGATTACCTTTCAAAATGCGAAGAAGACAGTTGCCACTTTCTGTTGCTTTTGCGATAACAATCAACAAGAGTCAAGGGCAATCACTGTCTAAAGTTGGGATCTTCTTACCAAGGCCTGTGTTTTCACACGGACAGCTCTATGTGGCTATATCCAGGGTCACGTCTAAAAAGGGATTGAAATTTTTAATTGTAGACAAAGATGGGAAGCCAGAGAAGAAAACTATGAATGTGGTTTTCAAGAAGGTGTTTCAAAACCTTTAGTTCAGATGAAGCAGATGAAGAAATCAAGGTTTACATGGTAAAACTCTTGACTGTTTATTATTATCTTTTACATATGCATCCGTAAAATTTATAACCAGAACAAATGAATATTCTGGTCTTCATTGCAGGAAAACTTTTTAAAACAAAGTTTCATTGAGAGGATTACGGATGAGAGCTTGGTTTCAATTCATACGATTTCTCTGGATTCTGTTATTCAAGACTACATTTGAAATCGTTCCTGTTTTTGGTTATTTTCTTTATTTTGGTAAGATTTCTATCTACATTCACAAGATTACGAATCTAGAAAAAAATAAGAAACTAAAAATCATATTGAAAGTTTGGGTAATCTATTTTGTTTTTTTAAGACCAGACCCTAAAAACAGAAAACAATAGGTTTTGAAATACATGCTTGAAAACCTCTAAACCCGTTACAATTTGCAAGATAATCTCTAAACCCGTTAAAATAAGTAAACAACTTATGAAAACTAAATCCACAAAATATGTTTTACATCAACGGGCATTGTTGTGTTTCATATTACGAAAATTATGAAACAAAAACAAAATATTGTTAAAACCAAAATAAATCTGTCTCATATTACAACTCGTTCGTCCGCAACACCAATTATACTAAACACAATAAAGACAATATATATTACAAAATTTTATAAACCAAATAAATGAAAAATTTCCGTGCGGACGCACGGGTTATAATCTAGTGAAAGATTAAAGTGAGTATCTTAGCGATGGAAGTAAAAATTTAGGATGGGTTAATAGTAAAAGAATTAATGGGTATCTCAGCACTAAAACAAGGTTCTCCTTCTCGTCTTCATAACATTTGGGCTATTTCACATTGAAAAAGTGAGAATGAGTTTTTTGCGCAAAATTTAATAAAAAAGGGGAAAATTACATTTAAAATCCTCAAAGTTGAACTCACTAGTACTTTAAACCTTAAGATTTTACCACTCTCACTCTGAACCTTGAAGGTAACAAAACTGATATTTCAAACCCTCAAATTAGATTTTTATTTTGCGCTGTCAAAATTTTGAACGGAACAGTTCACTTCGTTAAGAAAACAGTTAACTCCGTTGATTTAATTAAAACATGGTTATTTTTTATCATATATAATATATAACAAAAAATTTATTAAAAAAACATCAATAAAATAAGGGAAATAAAACTCGACGACAAAAACTCATAAAATAGAAATCTTAGAGTTCCTGAGAGTGAATTTGAGAAGAGGCAAGTGATATGGGTTACGATTCGAGGTCTAGGAGGCGCAGTAGAATGAATCGAGGGCAGAAATCGAGAAGAGACAAATCGAGGGCAGAAACACCTAAGATTCACTAACATGGTAAATCACTTTGACATGATTCGAATTCACAGGTTTCGATTCGAGAAGATACAAATTGATATGGGTTATGACTTATGATTCGAATTCACAGTTTACGATTCGAGAAGAGACAAATTGATATGGGTTATGATTCGTGATTAAGGATCTGGTGGTGGATATGACCAATATTTACAACTAGTACAAGAGTATTGAGTCGTGGTTGAAGAGGAAGAATCTGACGTATGAGCCTGGGAAGTAGATTCTACAGAGCAAGAAGGATAGGGCTAAGCTTGATGGGATGTACGAGTGTATTCTGTGCGCTTGCTGTAGCACATCATGTCCCAATTACTGGTGGAATCCTGAATCTTACCTTGGCCCTGCCGCTTTGCTACACGCCAACAGGTAAAGTAATAAATTTGATAGTATAATATTGATGATTGGCCTTTGCATGGATGGTTATTTTTGTGATAGGCCCTTTCTTTTATAACCCTTCAGAAGCTCATGTTGGGAAATCTTGTTGTTAGCTGCATCGATTCCATTCATGTGATCATTCAAGTCTGTTTTGCTGCCACATGTTCAGTGTTTTGGGTTGGGAGTCTGATCTAACTTGTTCATAATAAAGTAATGATCTTTCAAGGTCTTTGTAACAAAAGAGAGTTGTTCACATATGTGCAGGTGGATAAGCTACAGTCGCAATGAATACACTAAGGAAAGACTTGAGGCTATTGACGACGAGTTCAAGCTTTATCGCTGTCATACAATCTTGAACTGTGCACGTGCTTGTCCAAAGGGTTTGAACCCAGGTAAACAGTTCGCGCACATCAAGCAACTTCAGCGTTGAATAGCTTTCAAGTATGCATTTGGTACTCATTGGGAAACTCGTCACCCTTAACGTTTGAAGCTAATAATCTTCACGAAACCTCACGGATTTTCAGTTCATTCTTGTATTTGTTGTTACTTGTTGCCAAATATTAGCGCCTGAAAAAACTCATTTGCAAGTCCTCCCAAGTAGACGATCTTTGTGGTTGTATCTTGCTGAAAAATCTCTCTTTTAAGTAATAAAACTCAGGAAAACTTAAAGCATCATCTACTTATCATCTACTCTTTTTGTGTTCCATCTGCATTGTCTTTTATAAAAACATTTCATGAACTTGTGCCTCTGACTTGTTTACACATGAACACAACGTGATATATTCTCATTAGTTTGGTGGTTCAACTTCCTTTCATATGATTGATTAACTACAAAATTGTATAACTGCAAGTACTGGCACTAGCAAAAAAGATGTCAGCTGTTGATCCCGGGGATCACTAATGAAGGTTAAGAGGTGATTAGGAGATGAAAGGCGAGATTTTCGTTAATTAGAGCCAGTTAACCACAATCAAAAGCAGGTCGGATAATATTTTTGGGCAGGCCGGGGGCCGTGTTCTTTTATTGATGATAAGTGAAGTGAACAATTTAGAGTTACGAACTGGCTCCGAAGGACGTCCAGTTCGTCGTTCTAAATTGTTGTCTTGTTACAAAGAGAGAGAGAGAGGTCGGGTAACTTGTGGTAGGTGAGATACCAAAATTTCAGGTCCCGATCATTAATGACATCGAGGGGTATTTATACTGGCAGTTGACTTCCTGCTCCCCGGGATCTCGGGCCCACGTGGCGTCTTCGGCCTGTTTCGCGGGTAAGGTGGTCTAGGAGGCGTGTTCCGGCTTTCGAGGAGGGAAGTCATGATGAGCTCGGCGTGGCGTGTTGCAGAGCAGCGCACTGTTTTGCCAACTCTCCTCCACGTGTCCTTCCCTCTTTCGTCAGCTCTGTAGGGTTGGTTGGACGTCGAGTCGGAGCCGTATTCCTACGCGGGTAGGGCACTGTTCTACCAGCTCCCACATGCCTTCTGCTCTTCTGACACTCCTGCTTTGGTGAAGTGTCAGGCCGGACCCGAGGTGCGTCCTCGGGGGCTCGGGAGCTCAGGAGCTCGGGAGCTCGGGCGATACGAGCGCGGTGCCTTCAGGTCGGCGACCGAGCTGAAGAGAGACTTTTCCTTAGATGGGCCTAACTAATTGGGGGTGCTAGGCCCACCTCCAACAATAGGCCCTCCCCCAGTTCGGTGTCGCGAGGCGAGGTGAGTGATCCGAAGTTGATCTGGTGTTAGTTCGGCACATCTTAGGATGGTTCCTCGAAATTTGGGGTGTGGAGCGCGGGGTGTTACAGCTCAGATTTGAGCCCGTGCTCATATGTGTTGATCTTTCCGAAAATCCTCAGACGGTTGGCGCGTACCCATCACGCGGGAGAACGAAAGGTCACCTCTTTTTTCGCGTGAGATGCCCACGCGCGGCGTGCGACAGACGCTTCGCGTTTATCGAGGCGTCCCTTGCTTTTTAGCGTGGGAGAACGAGGAGTCGTCATTATTAGGTTTCTGGGCGGCCGTTTGCTTCCTTCGACACGTGTCCAGGCGTCGCTTCGTTGTCCCCTTCCTCTATTTAACCCCTCTTTCTTCCTCATGTTAAAACCTTCTGCGCATAACCTTAAGGTAACTCTATCTCTCCGATTCTCTCCTTCCCTTCCTTTTTCTGTGTTTTTCGATTTCTTCTTCCTCTTTGTATAATGGCGCCGATGTTAGACGGAATCCGGGTTGAATCGAGCGATGAGTCGGCATCTCGTGACAATCACAGCGATTCTCCGAGTTCCTCTTCCGATGGCTTCGGGCGCGCCTCCTCTCCGAGTCGAGGCGCAGACAGTGGGGAACAGCCTGTTCCTTATACTTCGAGGGCCGCCCCGCTGCTCCCCGGGACCCCTCTCCGAAAGAAGACGGTGGTAGGGTCCTCCTCTGGTGGTCGCGGTGGCGTTCAGATAGGGAGAGGAATCGGGCGTCTGGGCGACCGGGGTGGTCGTCAGGGCGGTCGCAGTGGCGGAGTACGAGTGGCCAGGGTGAGGTCTCCCCTGGTTCCTTACGAGCAGGGAGGGTCACCGACCTGGAGTACAGCGGAATCGGTAACTCTGCTGAAGGAGTTATGCGACTTCCCTGCTGGGGTCGAGCTCAGGCTACCTAGGGCGGACGAGCGCCCGTGGATTCCTCCGGCGGCTTCGTCTGCCTGTACGAGGGGTTCTTCTAGAAGTGCGGACTGCGCCTTCCTCTTCCCGAGCTGCTCGTCCAGTACTGCCGGGCGCGGGGTTTGGCCTTCTCGCAGGTCTGCCCGTCCACGATCCAAGGGATGATCGTGCTGCTGACCCTGGGGCACGAGTGCGACGTGGAGGTGGCGGTGCCTATGTTCGAGGCCCTCACCCAGCAGAAGGCGAATCTTGGCATCCCGGGGACCTACTACGCTGCCTTCAAGCCCGCGGCGAATATCCTGGAGGCACCCAGCTCGGGGTCTAAGGCCAGCAAGCTGTCGAAGGTTGAGGACTGGTCTCGTAGTTACTTCTTCGTCCGGGCTACCGATGTGGCTGGACTCGACCCGTTGGCGCGATACACCCGGGATTGGAATTTTTCCCCGGGTAGGGGTTTGTAGATCGGGCTGTTATTCTTTTACCTTAGTTTTGGCCTGACTGATATTGTTTGCTCTTCTTTCAGGTCCTCACTCTTCCAGGTTTAAGCTACCGGACTACGCGGGTATCGTTGCTGTGCTTAGGTCGGTGCGCGAGAGAGAGTGGAAGTCCTTCACCTCGGGGAGAATTGAAGCTGCGATGGCCGGAGGTCGGTTTTGTTTTTTTTTTTTTTTTTTTTTTTTTTTACCGAGCTGATGGGCACCATCAATGCAGGTCGAGCAAGGTTTGCCAGTCCGCTGTACGCGGATTCCTTTGTGGCGCCGCCGCCGCCGCCGCCAATGGTTGAGGTGCCGGTCCGGCGAGACCCGGCGCCGCGGGCTGGGGGGGGGGGGGGTTCATCCGAGCCGGCTCTTTCGAGGAAGAGGGCGACCGATGCTGCCGGCGCTAGGGCTGGCAAGAAGAAGAGGACCGAAGTTGGAGGGTCTTCGACTTCGGGTCGGGAATCTGGCCGGCCTGAAGAGGCTGGTTGCGAGCCCGAGGACTCCCGAGGTGCTCTTGTTAGGGAGGCCGAGGTACCTGCTGCCGAGGTGCCAGCGGGGGAGGTCGAAGGGGCCCGGGCCCTGGCGATTGAAGAGGTCGCCAGTCGGGCGATGGAGGGCGGCGATGCAGCCATCGTTGTGGAAGAAGGGCGGGAGGCCGCCGATGACCGGAGTGGTGGGGCTTCGGAGGGTTCCGAGGCCGGGCCTCGGGACTATAGCTTCTATTTCTGCCACGAGGATGGCAGCAGCCAGATCATCGTGGACCAGGACGAGTGCGCCGAGCTGGCGCAGGCCATGATGTTCGGGCAGAAGCACCCGCACTTCGTCCCGCTGGAGATGGCGGAGTCCGATACCTTCCGCCTGGTGGCGCGATCCGCCGCTCGGGTAAGCTTATGTTCTGTGCGCAGCTGTTTTATCAGGATTTGTCGTATGTTCCTGCTAACAGCTGGTTTGATGCATACAATGGCCCTTACTGCCTTTCTGGCGGAGGCCTACGAGAAGCGACTCGCCGAGAAGGACGCGTCGCTTGATTTTCTGAAGGCGCGCCAGGATGCCAGTGCGCAGGGCCAGTCTCTTCTCCTCCGCGGGCTCGAGAAGGAGCTGAAGAATGAGAGGGCCCGGTCAGCGGGGCTGGAGGAAGAGACGGTGCGGGTACGAGCCCGGGCTGCAGAGGTGGGCAGTCTTCAGGCCGAGCTGGAGGCTGAGAGGGCCCGATCTGCCGCTGAGCGGGCTCGGGCGGCTGCCCTAGAGGAGGAGGTCGGGCTCCTAAAGGGGGAGCGGGACACACTCTGCTCAATGGTGAAGGGGCTGGAGTCCGCCATAGGCCGGGCGAAGGTGGCCGTGGCTGCGGAGAGCGACCGGGTGACGGCCCGGTGGGACGCGCGGAACCGGAAGTGGTCCGCGAAGATGGAGAAGATCCGCGCCCATCTCGACGGGCGCAGCCGGGCCTTAGAGCCTCACCTACTGTACAACCAGGTGATCGGCGTCAGGGCGTGCCTCAAGAGGATGGAGGCCGAGGACGGGGTGTCGGTACCGTTCTACCGATATCAGAAGCTGGACGAGGATGAGGCGGCATTCGGTGCCGTGCTGGATGGAATGGACTTTCCGGACTTGACCCCGGAGGATCTTGACATCCCTCTGGACCGCACTCATGGCGTCCAGCTCGAGCGGCTCATGCCCGTCGCTCCTTCGGAGGCGCCCTACGTGGATCTGACTGCGGACGCTCCCTCCTCGGCTGCTGAGGTCGTCCAGGCGGACCTGCCAGCACAAGACTCAGCCCCGCGTGCTGATGAGGCCGGTCCCGACGCGCCATCCGGTGAGGCCGTGGTTGAGGAAGAAAGGTCCGAGCAGCCCTTCCTTGGTGAGAGCGGCGTGGAAGTGGAGGCGGGAGGCCCCGTTGATCTGGATGGTACCCGTGCTGACGGGGTTTTAGATTTATCGGCCGATGTGGCCTTGTAAAAATTTTGCTGTTTGTAGCTTTTTTCTTTTTTCTCTCTCTTCTCTTTTTTGTAAGGACCGGGCCGTAGGCCGTTTTATGTAAGTGCCGTTTCGAGGCTTTTTGTAATAACGAGGCCGTTGGCCCTTTTTGTAATAACGAGGCCGTTGGCACTTTTTTTTTTTTTTTTTTGTAAGTGCCGTTTCGAGGCTTTTGCGAACGGTAGAGTAGGTCGTAGCCGTACCCTGTCATGTATGCAGGTCGTGGACCGTGCTCTTGTATTGGGTGCGAGGTACGACTCGGCTTGAGATACTTAATGCTTGTGTATCTTTAATATTTTTAGTGGGTGCGAGGTGATCTCGGCTTAAGGTACTTAATGCTTGTGTACCTTTTTTTTTGGTGCGGGTAGCGAGCCCGGCTTAGAGACACTTAATGCTTGTGTGTCTAGTAGAGGTGCGAGCCCTGGGGCTCGGCTTTAGTACTTATTGCTTGTGTACTATGTGAGTGCGAGCATTGGAGCTCGGCTTTGACACTTATAACTTGTGTGCCGGGGAGAGCGAGCACCGGAGCTCGGTCCCCTCTTTTTTTTTTGTAGTGCGAGCATTGGAGCTCGGCTTTTTTTTTTTTTTTTGTTTTTTTTTTTTTTTTTGTAGTGCGAGTGTTGGAGCTCGGCTTGTCTTCCTGTAGGGCGAGCGTTGGAGCTCGGCTTTTTTTTTTGTAGTGCGAGCGTTGGAGCTCGGCTTTTCTTCCTGTAGGGCGAGCGTTGGAGCTCGGCTTTTTTTTTTTTTTTTTGTAGTGAGAGCGTTGGAGCTCGGCTTTTCTTCCTGTAGGGCGAGCGTTGGGGCTCGGCTTTTTTTTTTTTTTTTTTTTTGTAGTGCGAGCGTTGGAGCTCGGCTTTTCTTCATGTAGGGCGAGCGTTGGAGCTCCGCTTTTTTTTTTTTTTTTGTAATGCGAGCGTTGGAGCTCGGCTTTTCTTCCTGTAGGGCGAGCGTTGGAGCTCGGCTTTTTTTTTGTGAGAAGGTTTTATTAGATTAATAGCTGAGCCCTGGTTAGGGGTTGCCTACGTACCCTTTAGTAGAAGGGATCAAGCCAATCGTAGTTCGTTTGCTTACAGAGATAGACGGCGGGGCGGAGCCCGGGTGATTAGTAGTAGAAGCGTTTGAGGTTGATCGAGTTCCATGAGCGCGGGATTGCGTCGCCGGTCATCGTGACTAGCTCGTAGACGCCGGGCTTCACGACCTTGGAGATAAGGTAAGAGCCCTCCCAATGTGCACCGAGCTTGCCTGCGTTTAGCTCGGCGGTGTTTTCGAAGACTTTGCGGAGGACCAGGTCGCCTTCGGTAAAGAACCTGCCTCGAACCTTCTTGTTGTAGTATTTGGAGGCGAGCTGCTGGTAGTTCTGGATTCGGAGGAGGGAACGGTCCCGCTGTTCCTCGAGAAAATCCAGCTCGCTCAGTAGGACGGTGTCGTTCAGGGCGGGCTGCTGGGTGAGCATAGCGCGGCGAGGAGTGGGAAGGCCGACTTCCGATGGGGCCATTGCTTCCATCCCGTGAGAGAGGCTGAACGGTGTGCGGCCTGTCGACGTCTTCGGCGTTATGCGATGGGACCAGAGGACTCCATCGAGTTCGTCGGCCCAGGACCCTTTCTTGTCATCTAGTCATTTTTTAAGGCCGTCGAGGATGGTTTTGTTGGTGGCCTCGGCTTGTCCGTTCCCTTGGGGGTACCTCGGGGTGGACTTACTTAGTCTGATTTTCCACTTCGCGCAGAAGTCTTCGAATAGGGCCGACGTGAACTGGGCGCCGTTGTCGGTCACGATCTCGTAGGGCAGCCCGTGCCGGCAGACGATGAACTTCCAGACGAATTTACGGACGTCCTCAGCCGTGATTTTGGCGTAAGCTTCGGCCTCGACCCACTTGGTGAAGAAGTCGGTCATGACCAGGATGAAGCGCTTTTGGCGAGATCGGGGAAGGGGCCCGACTATGTCCATGGCCCATCGCATGAAGGGGTAGGGTGCTACCGCAGTGGTAAGGAGCTCGGTGGGACAGTGAATGAGGGGGCCGTGACGCTGGCACTTTTCGCATCGGGCTGCGAATTTTTCGCAGTCTTGAAGCATTGTTGGCCAGTAGTGTCCTTGGTTCCGTATTCTCAGGGCGATAGCCCGGCCACTGGAGTGGTTTCCGTCGGCGCCTTCGTGCATTTCCTTCATCACGTCAATGGTTTCCTGCCCGTGGAGGCAGCCGAGCAAGGTTCCCGAGGCGCTCCACCGGAACAGATTGCCGTCCAGCATCGTGTATCTGGCGCACTTCTTCCTATAGTCGGCGGGCGGCCCACCGGTCCGGGGGATGGACGCCGTCTGCGATGTACAGAAGTAGGTCGACCCGCTAGTCTGGTAGTTCGGGCTCGGCCGGTGGTGGCGGTAGATCTTCGGGAGGTGGGACACCTTCGTCAGGGTCTGCGGCCTGGGGGTTGATCAGGTAGGCCCCTTTTGGCAGCTCGATGCTGGGGAAGTCGATGCTCTCGACTGGGATCACCCGTCGTTGGGCTGGGGCCGAGGTGGAGGCCAGCGCGGCGAGGGCGTCTGCGGAAGTATTATCGCCTCGGGGTATCTTTGTCAAGGTGAACTCGGAGAATTCTGCGGCCAGGCCTTGGGTTACCTTGAGGTAGGCATCCATGCGATCATTCTTGGCCTCGTATTCCCCGCTGAATTGATTGGCGACGAGCTGTGAGTCGCAGTAAGCTTGGATTTTCTTCGCGCCGACCTCCTTTGCTAGGCGCAGGCCGGCAATCAGAGCTTCGTACTCTGCCTCGTTGTTTGACGCCGGGAAGGCCAGACGGAAAGACTGCTCGAGGATCTCCTTGGTCGGGGACTCGAGGCGTATGCCGACGCCGGACCCGTGCTTGGAGGCCGATCCGTCGACATGCAGAACCCACACTTCAGGGACCTCGACGACTGCTAGCTCGGGTACCAACTCAACCAGGAAATCGGCCAGTGCTTGAGATTTGATTGCGGTCCGACCTCGGTACTCGATTTCATACTCGCTCAGCTCAACAGCCCACTTCATTATCCGGCCAGATCGGCTCGGCTGTGGAGGATGGTTCTGAGGGGGTAGGTGCTTAGGACGGCAATCGTGTGGGATTGAAAATAAGGCCGGAGCTTTCTAGCTGCGACGACCACCGCCAAGGCGAGCTTCTCCAGAGTTGGGTACCTGCTCTCCGCGTCGTCAAGAGATTTACAGATGTAAGAGATGGGCCTCTGGTCGCCCCGGTCTTCCCGCAATAATACCCCGCTCACTGCTGATTCCGAGATGGCGATGTAGAGGTAGAGGGTTTCGCCTTCTTCCGGTTTGGACAGGACGGGAGGGTTGGATATGTACTCCTTCAGCTGCTGGAGGGCTTCCTCGCACTTGTTGTCCCACTCGAACCGCTTGTTAGCTCGGAGCAGTTGGTAGAACGGGAGGCACCTGTCGGTAGAGCGGGAGATGAACCGGTTCAGCGCGGCGATTCTCCCGGTGAGTCGCTGTACTTGACGCGTGCTCTCCGGGGATTTGAGCTCGGTGATAGCTCGGTGATAGCTCGGATCTGCTTGGGATTGGCCTCGATCCCGCGCTGTGTGATGATGTATCCGAGGAACTCGCCCGATGTGACGCCGAAAGAACACTTGGCTGGGTTCAGCTTCATGTTGTATTCGTTCAACGTCCGGAAGCAAGACCGGAGATGAGCGACGTGGTCGGTTGCTACCAGGGACTTCACCAGCATGTCATCTATGTATACTTCCATAGTGCGGCCAATTTGATCGGCGAACATCCGGTTGACGAGCCGTTGATAGGTGGCTCTGGCGTTTTTGAGTCCGAAGGGCATTACCTTATAGCAATAAATGCCTCGATCCGTGATGAACGCGGTCTTCTCCTAGTCGTCGGGGTGCATGGGGATCTGGTTGTACCCCGAGAACGCATCCATGAAGGAGAGCAGCTCGTTCCCAGCGGTGGCCTCGACGACTTGGTCGATTCGGGGGAGGGGGAAGCTGTCCTTTGGGCACGCCTTTTTGAGGTCGGTGAAATCGACGCAGACCCTCCACTTCCCGCTTTTCTTCTTGACTACCACCGGGTTGGCCAGCCAGTCTGGGTATCTAACCTCGGTGATCGAGCCGGCTGCGGTGAGCCTTTCCACCTCGTCATTGACTGCCTGGGCGCGCTCGGGGCCCAGCTTTCGCCGCTTCTGCTTGATCGGTCTGCAGGTCGGGTCCACGTTGAGCTCATGACTGCACGTGGCCGGGTCGATGCCGGGCATGTCGCCGGTTGACCAGGCGAAGGTGGAGACGTTCTGCCCCAGGAACTCGACCAGCTCTCGCTTGATGCTCTCGTCGAGGTCGGCTCCGATGCCAACGCAGCGGGCGGGGTCGTGTGGATCGATGTTGACCTGGATGACGAGGTCTTCTCCCGGAAGATCCCGAGCGATTGTCTCACCGGGCTGATGCGTGCTAACAGCCAAGCAGGCCGTCGCGGCGTGGCGCAGCTTTTGCTCAATGGCGAAGCAGGCGCGAGAGACCCTCTGATTACTCCTAAGAGTATACGTGCCGGCCTGGTTGGGGAACTTGAGGCACTGATGGTACGTCGATGTGACTGCCTTCATCGAGTGCAGCCAGGGGGTTCCGAGAATGATGTTGTAGATCGGGGTGGTATCAAAGATCACGAACTTGACGACTTTCTTCACCCGACCTACGTAGACCGGCAATTCGATGGTGCCGATTCCGTTGACGGTCTCCCCGGCGAAGCCGGTTAGCGGGATGGAGTGCGGTTTGATCGCGGCTCCGTTCAGGTTCATCCTAGTGAGGGTGTCCTTGAAGATGAGATCGACCGAGCTGCCCGTATCGACGAGGACTCGGTTGACGTCGCAGTCGGCTACGCGGACTTGTACGACGAGGGGGTCGTTGTGGGGCTGGTGGACCCCGGCAGCGTCGGCCTCGGTGAAACATATCCCCCTCTTGCTCGTGTCCTGAGCGTCGATCTCCGGCCCGGAGTGCCACTTCAGGGAGGCGTCGGTCTTCCTCTCATGACGCTTGATGGACCGCACTGAGTCATTGCACGAGAGGAGGCCTCCCATGATCATCCATATCAGAGTCCGGGCCGGGGGAGGCGATCTGCCCGTTTCCCGGTCTCGCGAGGGGGATCGTCGCCGACGATCGTCGTTTTGGGCGCGGATGTAAGGCCTAGCCCGGATGTCCTCGCGACCTCGGTTATCGCGGGGCTGCACTCGATCGCCGTCCCGGGCATGCGGACCCAGCCGCTCTGGCACGCGGATTTCCCCCCCCCCCCCCCCCCCCCGTTGAAATTGGTTCAACAGGACTTCCTGGAGTGCGCGACAGTGCGAGGTCGGGTGCCCCTTTCGCTGGTGAAAGTCACAGAAGGCCGACCTGTCGTACTGCTCGTCAGGTCGGGACTCCCTATCGCTCAGCTCGTCGGGACGCCGATCCTGCTGGTGGGGATCCCGTACATACTTGTTCCAAGGCAGCCCTGGCGCGGGGCTGGGGGGAAGGACGGGATCGCGCAGACGGAGGCTGGCGGGCGGTCCGTTGACGAGGAATGTGGCGGCCTGCTTTCCTTTGCTGCGCTGATACTCGTCATCGTAGTGTTGACGAGGCTCCTGGCTTCTTTCTTGGGGCCGCTCCTTCGGGACCGGGGCCCTGTGCGAGGCGCTGTTTCTTGACTCAGCCGCCTTCTCCTCTTCGAGCTCGACGAAGAGTCCAGCGCGGTGCAGGGCGTCTTCCAGCGAGCGCGGCCTGTTGAGCTTCATATCGTCCCTGAAGGCCGAATCAGCCCGCAGGCCCTTTCTTAGAGCGGGGAGCGCCGACTCGTCCGTCACGTTGCTTTGTGAGGCCGTGGCCTTGAAGCGCTCTATGAAGGACCTGAGCGACTCCTTCGCTCCCTGGTTCATCGCCCAGAGGTCCGCGCTAGATGCGGACTGCCTGATGTATATGGAGTAGTGCTCGAGGAAGGTGGTTGACAGATCTCTGAAGCTGTCTATGGAGTGCGTCCTCAGCCGAGAGAACCATGTGAGGGCCGGGCCGGTGAGGTTCTCGACGAAGAGCTGGCAGTGGGCGGCTTCGCGCTCGTCTGGAGAGAAGTGGGCGCGGCCCATGGCGATGGTGAACGCCGTGAGATACTGGGCCGGGTCGTTGGTGCCTGCGTAGGGCTGGAGTTTGAGCTTCCCGAGGTGCTGGAGCGGGACGGAGGCGATCCGGCGGGTAAACGGCGTGTTTTGCGTCTCTCTGAGGACGCGATCTATTTCCGGGGCCGCACTGGTGGCCTGATGGATTTTGGAGGACATCACGCGGATTTTCTCCTTCATAGCCTCGAACTCGGCGTCCCTGGAGCGCTCCGAGCTGGATCGGAGATGGTGGGGATCATCGCCCGGGTGGCTTTCTACAGCAGGGGCGAAACGTCCGCCCGGGCCTTCGGATCCTGACGGTGAATCGCCGGGCCGGCTTATCCGGATGCGCGGGATTTCTTCCCGAGAGGCCGGCTCTCTGAGATGGCAGTCCGGGGAGTCGGTGTTGTCCGACCGGTCATGGGAGGCTCCTAGCGTGGCGAACCGTTGATCGGTAGCTCGCGTCAGCTCGTCTATTCTGGCGAGCAGGGTCTGCATTACGGCGGACAACGTGGCCTGGTCCTCCGATGCTCGGGGCGTGTTGTGGGCAGCTGAGCCGTCGGAAGGAGTGGGCGTTGGAGCCGGGGGCGGGGCCCTGAAGAACTGCTCTCGAGGAATTGGTTGGTTGGTAGCTGCTTGGACTGACGGCGGAGCGGCCGCTGTTGCTTGGGTCGTCGGCGGGGCTGTTGACTGGGCCTGGGCCGTTGCTTGGGCCGGGGTCTCCTGGTCTGATAACACTCTTGGAGGCGGAATTGCCATCGTCGATGCGGTTGCGGTTGTGGTTGAACTGCTCCTTGCGTATAGAAGAATCTCCCCCTCCTTCTAGCGCCAATTGTTGATCCCGGGGATCACTAATGAAGGTTAAGAGATGATTAGGAGATGAGAGGCGAGATTTTCGTTAATTAGAGCCAGTTAACCACAATCAAAAGCAGGTCGGATAATATTTTTGGGCAGGCCGGGGGCCGTGTTCTTTTATTGATGATAAGTGAAGTGAACAATTTAGAGTTACGAACTGGCTCCGAAGGACGTCCAATTCGTCGTTCTAAATTGTTGTCTTGTTACAAAGAGAGAGAGAGAGGTCGGGTAACTTGTGGTAGGTGAGATACCAAAATTTCAGGTCCCGATCATTAATGACATCGAGGGGTATTTATACTGGCAGTTGACTTCCTGCTCCCCGGGATCTCGGGCCCACGTGGCGTCTTCGGCCTGTTTCGCGGGTAAGGTGGTCTAGGAGGCGTGTTCCGGCTTTCGAGGAGGGAAGTCATGATGAGCTCGGCGTGGCGTGTTGCAGAGCAGCGCACTGTTTTGCCAACTCTCCTCCACGTGTCCTTCCCTCTTTCGTCAGCTCTGCAGGGTTGGTGGGATGTCGAGTCGGAGCCGTATTCCTACGCGGGTAGGGCACTGTTCTACCAGCTCCCACATGCCTTCTGCTCTTCTGACACTCCTGCTTTGGTGAAGTGTCAGGCCGGATCCGAGGTGCGTCCTCGGGGGCTCGGGAGCTCGGGCGATACGAGCGCCGTGCCTTCAGGTCGGCAACCGAGCTGAAGAGAGACTTTTCCTTAGATGGGCCTAACTAATTGGGGGTGCTAGGCACACCTCCAACATCAGCGACAACACTAGCTCTGTTATTTGTCTACTTGTTGGTCATGATTGGCACAGCAACTGATGTTGCTCCAGCAACCAAGCAATTTCAGTTCTTTACGAATTCTCAGGGACATGAGAAGTCTCTGTTTTTTACTGTAGAAGGTACTATAGCTTTGAATACAAGTTCTAGAATTATGATATGGAGAAAGCAAGTCGTTCTACATCAAAGACATTGTTTATTGATATCAATAACGGCCGAGAAAGAGGATTCGAAATCCAACATCTACTCGTCCAACATCTATTCGAAATGATTCATCTGATACTCTAAAACAATGAGGCTTATTAATCTCAAGAAATCGCAAACCCAGAAAACAGGATAAACAATCTCGAAACAGCTCGAAAGAAGCTCGATTTAGTGTTTATCTTTCTGGGTTTCACTCGCTTAAGAACCCTAGATCCCCAAATCGATTTGGAAATTTCTAATTTCTAATTTTACCCATTCCTTTTTTTATTCCCCTTCTATTTTTTACTCATATTTTTTTATTTTTTAGATTTCAAATATAATAAAAAATTAATCACGTTTAATTAGATCAACGAAGTTAACTGTTCCGTTTAAAATTTTGGCGGTGCAAAATAAAAACCTAATTTGAGGGTTTGAACTGTGGTAAAGTCTCAGGATTTAAAGTGTTAGTGAGTTCAATTTTGAAGGTTTAAAATACAATTTTCCCTTAAATAAAAATAAAAATGGGAATGGCATGACCTGGTAATAAAGCCTAAACTGAGGGCATTTATAAATAGCTATATTTTATAAAGAATAGTCGTCACCTAGCGAGAAGGAGAATACGAAGAGCGCAGCTACACGAGGATTAGGGTTGAACTTGATCCACCCATAGTGTGGCAAGCTCTCGATTTGTTTGATTATTTGATATTCAACTATAAAATTAGGGTTTCCAGTGGTTGATTTAGTATTATATTTCGCCGATTGAGACGAATCTGTTCTTCAAACTTGCGATTGTAAGGACAGTTTTTTGCTCATACGGAATTTGAGATAGTTTCTTGTTGTGTATCCCTAGATATGTGTATCTCTGTTGCGGACAAGGCATGGTTCAAATTTTGAACTGACGAAATTGCGTTCGAGAGATTTATGGAATAAACTCTTTTAAGCGGTCCTTGTAACTATATCTCAAGGATTTTCCTTTGGCATTCCTTGTATCCGTAACTATTTATCGCGTGTTGTTTCCAAAGTTTTCTCTTCTTTGTAGAGATGCATGGCGGCTTTGTCTGCGACCTCTACTTTTTTTACAATAGTAGGGTAACATTTGAGTTTTGATGCAGAGACCATGCCGAAGAACAAGGGAAAGGGAGGAAAGAACAGGAAGAGAGGAAAGAATGAAGCTGACGATGAGAAGCGCGAGCTTACCTATAAGGAAGATGGGCAAGAGTATGCACAAGTTCGTATGCTTGGCAACGGACGATGTGAAGCCGTGTGCATTGACGGGATTAAGCGTCTCTGCCATATCCGTGGTAAGTTGCACAAGAAGGTTTGGATCGCAGCCGGTGACATCATACTTGTTGGGCTGAGGGACTACCAAGATGACAAAGCTGATATCATCTTCAAGTACATGTCTGATGAGGCAAGGTTGCTCAAGGCGTATGAGGAGCTTCCGAAGAATATCCGTCTTAACGAAGGCGTTGTTGTTGGTGACCTCGATGAAGATGACGATATTGCGCGCGATGATTACATTGAGTTTGAGGACGGGGAAATTGATTGTATCTAAGTTTGTTTGGTTGGCCTAGTTCCAGCTTTGTAATATCAAATGGGAGACCGAAGATTTGGTGATACTATTTAATGTTAAAATAAAGAAATTGTTGTGTGTTTCTGATCCCTAGTCCCCTACTACGGATTTGATTCCCCAAATAATTTACACAAAGTTGTTATCAGATTTCGAAAGGGAAAAAATCTTTAAAAATACACGGTTTATTTAATATTTGTCCGAAAAAATCACGATACTTTTTCTTTGTTATAAAAACACACGTTTTAATTATTTTGATGTACTTTATAATTCACCACAAATTTTTGATTGTCGATTTTTTTTCCCCTCGCTTGCACGGCCGTTAACGTCTCTAACGTAAATGTAAGACGCTATCAATTTAATTAAGGGTAAATTCCTTTAAAATACACAGTTTTTTTTTTCAACTTCAAATGTAATTAATGACTGAGAGGGAATAACAACCGTTCAACTTTGTTGCAATGCAAAAACTAAAACCGAACCTAAATCAGTAGAAGCTAAAGCTCCCTACCATCAGGATTAAGGTTTCTCCAAATCGAACAACGTCTTCAGCCAAACTGGATATCCTTGTGCCACATAGGACTGAAATCTCTCATCCTTTATCACACTTTTGGCAATCTCCATAGCTCCTTTGTTTCGAACATTTGCTTCAAAAACGACTTCCCACTGCGGTTTTTCTCCAACTTGGTCAATAATAGAACTCGCCTGTTGTACAATTGCAGGCCATTTAGACGGAGATTATATTGCTTTAATCAAATACGATGAGGTTGCGGCAAAGATTATGTTCTCCATTCTCAATGATTTCATACTCTCCAACGCCCATTGCCAACTCATTATCTGAGCATCTAGCTTAGTGAGTACTTGGGAATAAGCCCTACGGCTATGCATAAGGACTACTCCATTATCTGAGCGAATAACCCAAGAAGCTCCTGCTAAAGCTCGATTCTTTGTCCAAGCATACCCAACATTGCATTTCAACATACCCTGAGGAGGCGGCTCCCATTTTTTCTGTATCACCAGTGTAGCAGAGTAGATTCATCATTGGTTCTGTCCCGAATTTTATTAGCCTCAATCCACTTGTATGTATCCTCCAAAGCCTTCCGTATTACTTCCGTAGCCAAATGAGATCGTCCTTCGAAAACAAATAAGTTTCGATTCTTCCATATTTGCCATAAGATCTTAGCAAAACTATTGTAACATTCCTAAACTGGGTATCAAAAAACGGATCGACTTAATTTATTAAGCCTGTAAGCCCGTTTTAAAACCTAGGAAACCCTACCTATTGTCTCTATAAAAAGGAGAGGAAGCTGAGAGGAGAGACACAGTTGAGAGGCGTGGGCGAAGCCCTGCTCGTTTTGTTCCTTACACCGTAAACCCTAGCCGCCTCCATAAGCAAGTTGTCGCCGCCACCTTGAGGGACGATTTCCCGGCGACCGGTATGGAAACATGTGACGATCTACCTATCCATGGAAAGCCCCGAGTCTCAGATTTCCAGGAAAACCAAGACCGTTACGATCGGACGTATGTGTCAAACGTTATCGTTGTTTTTTTGTATTCGCTGCAGTCTGTCCGAATCTCTGATTTGAGTAGTTTCAGTAGGAAATAGAAACGGATAGGAAAACCTGTTCGGATTGATTTGAAAATCTGTAAGGATCTTCCTGACTCTCTTATTTAAATAATAAAGAAAGCGGTTCATCGTTTGGAGTTATGATATAAAACTTATGGATATTTTCCCATGCCTGATCTGTGCAGTGCGGATCTGCGACTAGTGAGAGGAGAAACCGATCTGGAGGTTCGGTAGTGATCCGATCAACCTGATTTTTGGTAAGGATGTTTGTTACCCTTAAATCTAAGTCTCTGTAAAATATCTCAGTGTTATAACTTGTGGTTTGGAAGTTATGTTAGTTTTACCGAGACTGTTCTGCGCAGCGCACATGTTAGAACAGCCTAGCGAGATGAGTTGTTTGGATAAGCAAATCAATCTGGATCGACTTGAAACTTTGCAGAGATCATAAGGACACATGGATCTAGCTCTCAGTTGAAGGATAACTGATTTGAGCTTAAGGAGCTTCTGCTATCGTCTTATCAATATGTGGCTAAGGTGAGGATTAGATCTAGGTTTTACATACGTTGATTCATTCCTTTTTGGTATGTTGAGTCTAGATCTGATTAGGCTAGGGCGTGTTACGGAGTACGGACATGTTTTCTATGTTTATTTAGTTAGATCTGCATCTGCTTAACGAAATGAGTTAGGAAAGCATTAGATGAAGAATATGCATCCTTGATTGTTCACTCTGCTGTGTGATCAGTGTGTGTAGTGTAGTTAGAATGAGGTGATCGTCACCGGAGAAGGGAACGGTGGTACGATTATGTTTGTTGTGAGCCGAGACTTGCGGAAGATGTCAGCTTGCATCGGGGTGGGTCTTCCCGGGCCCAGAGAAGGACTGGGCTATGAGATGCCGTGTAAATATGGTCCATGGTGGGCTTGGCTATCGAGATGCCGTTGAAGTTGGAGTTATTCCCTTGCGTGTAAATTGTTTGTGCGCTGGTAGAGCGTAATGTTTGAGCTTGGTTAGATTTATTCTTAGCGTATTTAAAAAAGTAATGTTTGGACGTGTTGAAAGTGTAGGTTTAGTTCTCACTGGGTAATCCAAATTACTCATCCCTCTCTCTTCTTTTCAGGTGAGTCCGATGGTGTTGACTATGAAGAACTAGATGTGTGATTCCGGTGTGGTGTGCGGTTTTGGGAGTTCGAAAGTTCTCCTTTGGATTTTATTTGGCATTTTCGTTATTTCATTTTTTAGACAATTATTCGGGAAATGAATGAGAGAAGTATTATTCAGAAAGTGGTTACTTGTGTAATGAGTTATTGTTAGTCGACACGTCGTCTTTACGGAGATAAAGAGGCGGGGTCAAGGGTGGCATTGCCGATTCGTCTGGTTCCTTCGAGAAGGCGGGGTCGGGGTGTTACAAGTGGTATAAGAGCGGGTTTCGAGAGGACGATTAATCTAGGTTATTAGGTTTGGGATAAATCGGATTTCAATGTTTTTCAAAATGGGGATTTTTCAAAACGTTATAAAACCACCACCTAGATGAGCCTCCAGTTATTGTTGTTTTATTTTGCAGGGAGATCAGTCTTTACGGGACCGGACTGACTCACTTGCTATCGTGTGTGCGGATGTTGCCAAATATAGCATAAGGTTTGGAAACCTTGTACCAAGTGTGATTGTAAAGGAGGATCTGTGAGGCGTAGAACAAAGGTGAAATTCTAAGGAAGGCAAAGGACAACATAGTGATTGGGTATCACGTAGTGAACAATGGAACGTTCCTACTAATAACAGTGTGCGCCCGAGAGAAAAGATCTGGAGGATGAGATCTTACAACGAGCATGCCAATCACGTTTCTTTACATGTCTGGGAAGCATCCTAAATTAAGTGACTGGAACCAGTGTGGAAGGATACCACACATATACTTCTTCAAGGAGCATGTACGGGTTTTGATGATGATTATCTGACGGAAAAGATAGCATAGGAAGTGTAAGGCGTGCGGATGGTGAAAGCGAAGTTCATAGTTCCTAGTGGGCTACATCAAGTACCATTACCTGAATCGAAAGGGATATGGTGACAAACACCATTACCCGAATGGAAAGGGATATGGTGACAAGTATCATTACCCGGATGGAAAAAGGGATATGGTAACAATGGAATATGCTACTGGTCAACCCAAAGTGAATACGTTAAGGAAGCAACTTGGGTAGTTGCAACGCGGACGGAGTAAGAAAGAACGGAGAAGCAAAAATAGACAGGATAACCCGTATAGTTCAGTGTGGCTTTGGAACAAGCCCCGGATAATGGTCATCCGTTGAACAGAAGGGTGTTAAAAAAAGAGTCATTGTCAAGTGCGCGGGAATTACTAACCAGGCCAGGTGTTAGGGAATTCACTAAGGCTAGGTGGTAATTGAATTTTTCTAGGGAAGGTGAAAGGAATTCAGTAAGGACTGTGAAAAGGAATTCACCAAGAAATGTAAGGAGAATTTGTTCACATCTGGAGCTATCCCTAGTGCAAAGACTTCAAGGACGCGTTTGGAAGTAATTTCGGAGAAAACGGATGGAAACGTGAATCCCAATTGGAACGGGGACCCCGAAGAAAATGTTATGAAAACACTACGACGGCTTGATAGGTTGGAAGACCTTAAAATGGAAATCAGTTGTGTAATCAGAGTGAGCGCAGCGGAAGCGTGGTGGGTCATAACCCATAGGTCTCTTGTAGTCATAAAGGTCATGGCTATCATCTATCTTCAGCATGGTATAAGGTAAGGTAAGAATATCTACTTGCGCAACAATCATCGCTACAACGACACAACACCAGAAGGTCCATAGGGAATATCCATTTGGAAGTGGAGGATCCCCATCATGATTAGAATTCCTCGAAGGATGAGTGTTCTGTCTAAGCTTTGGAAGTTAACAACTATGACATTAGACGCCCCATGTGTTCATACGGGTATGCATCGACTTGAACAATTTTCAAGGACATAGATGGTGTTCTGTTCGACCCTAAGTTAGAAATTTGAAGGCAAGAGTAAACCCTTTTCCGCGAAATAGACGCTGGAAATTAAAGCACCACCCACCCACCCTTGTTATATGTGAAGCAGTAACCTTGCAAGCAACCCCTAGGAGGAGGACATTCCGAGGTTTTTTCGGGATGTTACGAAGTTTGGTTGGAAACCAAGTGGGGGAGGAGTAGTCCCATGAATTCGAGGATGAATTCCGTTTAAGTGGGGGAGAATTGTAACATCACTAAACTGGGTATCAAAAAACGGACCGACTTAATTTATTAATCCCGTAAGACCATTTTAAAACCTAGGAAACCCTACCTATTGTCTCTATAAAAAGGAGAGGAAGCTGAGAGGAGAGACACAATTGAGAGGCGTGGGCGAAACCCTGCTCGTTTTGTTCCTTACACCGTAAACCCTAGCCGCCTCAATAAGCAAGTTGTCGCCGCCACCTTGAGGGACGATTTCCCGGCGACCGGTATGGAAACATGTGACAATCTACCTGTCCATGGAAAGCCCTGAGTCTCAGCTTTCCAAGAAGACCAAGATCGTTACGATCGGAGGTATGTGTCAAAAGTTATCGTTGTTTCTTTGCATTCGCTGCAGTCTGCCTGAATCTCTGATCTGAGTAGTTTCAGTAGGAAATAGAAACGGATGGGAAATACTGTTCGGATTGATTTGAAAATCTGTAAGGATCATTCTGACTCTCTTATTTAGATAATACAGAAATCGGTTCATCATTTGGAGTTATGATATGAAACTTATGGATGTTTTCCCATGCCTGATCTGTACAATGCGGATCTGCGACCAGTGAGAGGAGAAACCGATCTGGAGGTCCGGTAGTAATCAGATCAAGCTGATTTTTGTTAAGGATGTTTGTTACCCTTAAATATAAGACTCTGTAAAATATATCAGTGTTCTACCTTGTGGTTTGGAAGTTATATTAGTTTTACTGAGACTGTTATGCGCAGCGCACATGTTAGACCAGCCTAGCGAGATGAGTTGTTTGGATAAGCAAATCAATCTGGATCGACTTGAAACTTTGCAGAGATCATAAGGACACATGGATCTAGCTCTCAGTTGAAGGATAACTGATTTGAGCTTAAGGAGCTTCTGCTATCGTCTTATCAATATGTGGCTAAGGTGAGGATTAGATCTAGGTTTTACATACGTTGATTCATTCCTTTTTGGTATGTTGAGTCTAAATCTGATTAGGCTAGGGCGTGTTACGGAGTACGGATACGTTTTCTATGTTCATTTAGTTAGATCTGCATCTGCTTAACGAAATGAGTTAGGAAAGCATTAGATGAAGAACATGCATCCTTGATTGTTCACTCTGCTGTGTGATCAGTGTGTGTAGTGTAGTTAGAATGAGGTGATCGTCACCGGAGAAGGGAACGGTGGTACGATTATGTTTGTTGTGAGCCGAGACTTGCGGAAGATGTCAGCTTGCATCGGGGTGGGTCTTCCCGGGCCCAGAGAAATATGGTCCAAAGTCGACTGGGCTATGAGATGCCGTGTAAATATGCTCCATGGTGGGCTTGGCTATCGAGATGCCGTTGAAGTTGGATTTATTCCCTTGCGTGTAAATTGTCTGTGCGCTGGTAGAGCGTAATGTTTGAGCTTGGTTATATTTATTTTTATCGTATTTAAAAAATTAATGTTTGGATGTGTTGAAAGTGTATGTTTAGTTCTCACTGGGTAATCCAAATTACTCATCCCTCTCTCTTCTTTTCAGGTGAGTCCGATGGTGTTGACTATGAAGAACTACATGTGTGATTCCGGTGTGGTGTGCGGTTTTGGGAGTTCGGAAGTTCTCATTTGGGTTTTGTTTTGCATTTTCGTTATTTCATTTTTTAGACAATTATTCGGGAAATGAATGAGAGAAGTATTATTAAGAAAGTGGTTACTTGTATAATGAGTTATTGTTAGGCGACACGTCGTCTTTACGGAGATAAAGATGCGGGTCGAGGGTGGCATTGCCGATTCTTCTGGTTCCTTCGGGAAGGCGGGGTCGGGGTGTTACAACTATATCTTATACTCTTCGGAAAAAGAACCTCATCACTTATCTGGAATAGATGCTGGAAGTTCTGATAGATTGATGTACTTGAAAAACCGTTCGCCGGCATAGGGATATTTGATAAGGCCCAGACTTGTCGAGCAACGGTACATGTAAATAATACATGGTTTTATTTAATATTTGTGAGAAAAACACGATATTTTTTCGTTGCTATAAAAATACACGGTCAAGATCATGATTCACTAAACTACTTTAGGATTCTCCTCGGCTTTTCCGGGTGGAACTCCGGTCTGTCTCCTCACGGCTTCCGCGGTTTGAGTTACTTGGATGTCAAGCTTCTTGACATGGGTGGAAAGAGCTTCAAACTTACCATTGAGATCACTATAGATGCAATCCACCTTAGTGTTGATGTCATTGACGGTCTTTTGTTATTGCATCATGTTCTAAGCTTATTGTCTTGAGGGTTAGGAGTTGGTCCGAAAATGTTTGGGAACATGGGCTTGACGTTTTTGAACTCCGGTGCATTGTTGTTGTTTCTTGCCGCCAAGTTGGAAATGAGTGCACATCCCTCTTGAATGGTCTTGGTGTTGCTTGCCATTGCTAGTTAGTTGTGTCTAGAAAAAGATTGGTTAGAGGTGCGGGAACTTCATCGTTTGTTCAGTGTATTTATAACAACGAAAAAGTATCGTGTTCTTTTTTTTGGCAAATATTAAATAAATCGTGTATTTTAAAGGAATTTCCCCTTAATTAAATTACCGGCCATGACGGCGAGGGGGGGGGGGGGGGGGGGGGGGAATCGACAATAAAAAAAATTTGTGGTGGATTAAAGTGCATCGAAAAATTAAACCGTGTGTTTTTATAACAATGAAAAGTATTATATTTTTTTGGCAAATATTAAATAAACTATGTATTTTTAAGGATTTTCCCGATTCGAAAGAATAAACTGTTGAGAAACACGAGTTATTTTAGGCGCAAAGATTTACGGGTAATGATTATCTCAGATGCTGCTATTTGATGTTTAATACTCCATTCGTTTCTAATTATTAGATGTTTTAGATTATGTTTTTGTTTCAAAAAGTAAGATGTATTCAATTTATTGTTCTTTTTTTCTTTCTCAATTTACCCTTATGATATTTATTATTCAAGGATAAAATTTAAATAACATTGAATAAAAACAAGGTTAAAATGGTCATTTCTAAAAGTTTCTTTTAATACGTGTGAAAAACCTAAAAGCGGAGGGAGTAATAAGAAGCGGATAATACACTACAAGAAAACAGGTGTATTTCCGACGGCAATTCCGACGGCAATAATTCCGTCGGAAATTTCTGACGACTTTCCGACGGATTTCCGACTAACTTCTCATCCGTCGGAAATATTAACCCGTCGGAAATCCGACGGATTTCCGACGACAATAATTCGTCGGACACTTTTCGACAGATTTCCGATGACTTTTTGACGAATTCTGATGTTGCCGACTTACTACCGACGGATTTCCGACGGAATTCCGACGGAATTACGACGGATTTCCGACAGGTGCCGACATGGTTGCCGACATGGTTGCCGACATCGATAATATCTACTTTATATCCGTCGGAAATCCGTCGGAAAATGCACAAAAATTTCCTTATAAAAACGTTTCCACGCTTCATTTATAATCACAACAAAAAAAAATCTCTGTTATCTAATTCCTTACGAAAATGTCTTCTTCAAATCCTTATAATTATTTTCGATCATGGATGGACAAGCCTCATCAAATTCCGGACACGGGCCTAGTTACGGAGGAATTCAAAAAAGGACTACAGGAATTCATGGCATTTGCGGGTATGCAGAAGAAAGCAAAAAAAACCGGTAAAATCTATTGCCCTTGTACCAATTGTGGGAATCGTAGATTTATCGTGATAGATGAAGTATGGTCACACTTGTATTGTCATGGGTTTATGCCGGGTTACAAGATTTGGTATTATCATGGAGAAAATGATACAATGGTGGATAATTATGCTAGTACTAGTGAACATTATATTGGGGATAACACTAGCTTAGAAGAACCCGCAATGGAAGAACAAAGTACTGTAGGTCATGTTCAGATGGTGAACGATGCATTTCGTGAAAGTATACCATCGGTTGCTGAGTATGGAGATAGGGGAGAAGAACCTAATTTAGAAGCTCGGAGATTCTATGATATGTTAGACGCTGCTAAACATCCGTTATATAATGGGTGTAGAGGTGAACATTCCCCTTTATCAACTGCAACAAGGATGATGGGTATAAAGACGGATTTCAATTTGAGTGAGGAGTGCGTGGATGCAATCGCTGATTTTGTGAAAGAAATTTTGCCAGAAGATAATCTTGCACCGGCATCATACTATGAGATACAGAAACTTGTTCAAGGTCTAGGATTGCCGTATCAGATGATAGATGTATGCATAGACAACTGTATGCTCTACTGGAGAGAGGACGCAGATCGTACGACATGTCGTTTTTGTCGCAAACCTCGGTATAAGGAAACAGGTGGAAGAGTGCCAGTGCCATATAAACGGATGTGGTATTTACCGTTAATAGAGAGATTGAAGAGGTTATATCAGTCAGAGCGCACAGCAGGAGCAATGAGATGGCATGCAGAGCATACAACAGATGGACAAATCGCCCATCCGTCAGATGCAGGAGCATGGAAACATTTTCAATCCATTTATCTCAGCTTTGCGTTTGAGGCAAGGAACGTATACCTTGGATTATGTACCGATGGTTTCAGCCCTTTTGGGAAGCACGGCAGAAAATATTCTTTGTGCCCAGTAATTGTAACATCTTACAATTTGCCGCCATCTTTGTGCATGCGAAGGGAGTTCTTGTTCCTTAGCATTCTCGTTCCTGGACCAGAGCATCCGAAGAGATCACTTGATGTGTTTTTGCAACCATTGATTTATGAGCTGCGAATGTTATGGGACCAAGATATTGAAGCGTTTGATGTTTCTTGTCACCAAAATTTCATCATGCGGTCGGTACTTTTGTGGACTATTAGCGATTTTCCAGCATATGGCATGTTATCAGGATGGACAACGCACGGAAGGTTATCGTGCCCGTACTGTCAAGATAACACTGATGCGTTCCAATTGAAGCACGGACGGAAAACGTCTTGGTTTGATTGTCATAGGCGATACCTACCTAGCGATCATCCTTATCGTCGGAGCACCACATTGTTTAGGAAGAACCGAAAAGTATTTGACGGTCCTCCTCCTGAGTTAGATGGTGAGTATTTGTTGACTCAGTTTAGAGATTTTGGTGCAGAGAGGACCGTTGATTGTGGTGGTAACGGACATCATCCTGTTGATGGTTGTGACAACGTTCATAATTGGCACAAGAGGAGCATTTTCGGTGATTTGCCTTATTGGAAGAACCATCTTTTGAGGCATAATCTGGATGTCATGCACATTGAGAAGAATTTTTTCGACAACATTATGAACACCGTTCTCAATGTCAAAGGGAAGACGAAGGACAATCTGAAGTCTAGATTGGACTTGCCAGACATTTGTTCTCGTAGAGCACTACATGTGACAGGGAACGGGAAGCCTCCGGTCCCGGCTTTTCGTTTCGATGAACCTTCAAATGCCGAGTTTTTTTACTGGATTACCGAAAGTGTTAGATTCCCGGACGGATACGCATCTAAACTTCGGAACTGCGTTGATCATGGAGAAGGGAAGTTTACTGGGATGAAGAGTCATGATTGTCATGTGGTGATGCAGCGCCTCCTTCCATTTGCCTTTGCATGTCTTCTACCACGTAATGTCCACGAAGCAATTGCAGGTACAATCATGAAATTATTTATTTACTACTTTATACAATATATACTTCATTATTTAATTATTCATTTGTTATCCATATATTGTAGGGATTGGTGCCTTTTTCCGAGATATATGTTCTCGCTCTCTTACATCAGACGGTATCCGCAATCTTGGGGCTAATATACCTGTAATCCTTTGCAATTTGGAGAAGATATTTCCTCCTTCATTCTTTGATGTTATGGAACATTTAACAATTCATCTCCCTCGAGAAGCAGAGCTTGGGGGCCCGGTTCAGTACCGTTGGATGTATCCTTTCGAACGGTATATGTTACATCTAAAGAAGAAGGTGAAAAATTTGAGTAGAGTGGAGGGTTCTATCGTCGCACAGACCATCAATGAAGAAACCTCACATTTTGCCGAGTCCTACTTTCCATCACAAGTCAAAACAAAGAGTCGTAGAGCAGCTCGACATGATGACGGAGGCGTCCTACCTTTATATCCGGTCGATGTACCTCATATATTTTTACAGATTGGACGACTTAGTGGAAAAGGCAAGAAGAGGAGACTTTCACCACAAGAGCGAGAGCATTTGCATATGTATATTCTCACAAACTGCGACGGAGTTGATGAATATGAGAGGTAGTATATATTGAACTTAATTTTTAATTACTTATTGGGTTCTTGATTATATATATATGTACTAACATGATAATTGCTTCAATCTCACAGGATGTATATGGCTTATCAACGTTTTGCATTTCCTGACAAAACAGAGGACGACCTAATCGAGCTCAAACAGGAAGAGTTCGGACGTTGGTTAAGAGATTATGTAAGTCTTTTAATTGCCTTGTTTTTAGCAATCATCATATGTAATGAAAGATTTAATTATTTGATGTATTTTTATTTTAATTGTGCAGGTGACGACAGAGAAGGCTAACGGACAAACATTTCCCACGTGGTTAGAAGAAATTGTGAGATTTCCACTAGCAACCGTGCAGTCACATGTGATGTATAGCACACGGGGTACGCTTTTAAGATTCTTCGGGATGATAGGAGTGCGACAACTTCAGATTACGGTGTATCAACTCAGTCAGGTGATCTTGTATACTATGGTGTCGTACGTGAGATTTTCGATGTTCAGTACCCGGGAATGCTCGGTCTAAGATGTGTTGCATTTTTATGCGATTGGAACGACCCATTAGTAGGAAGCGGTGTGCGACACGACCAATTTGGTGTTACATCATTACATAGCAGAAGAAAACTCCAGAGATACGAGCCATTTGTACTTGCATCACAAGCAGACCAGGTTTGTATTTCTTTTACGTTAATTTTTAATTTAGTTTTGTTGCATTCCCGTGGTTAAATTTGTACATGGTGTAGGTATGCTACATTCCCTATCCGCGGGTGACAAACAAGCAAGACCCGTGGGTTACAGTCACATCGATAAACCCGAGAGGTAGAGTTCATGGGATGTCTGATCATGAACCCCTCCAACAAAGCTCCGTAGGTTTGGGTTCAATCGAGCATTCCCTTGAGGTCGACCTTGTCGTTGATTTCACCATACAGTCAGACGATCGAGTATTTGAGGATTCAGAAGAAGAATTTGACGAATTTGGGGAACCTTCCGATTCAGGAGAATCAGATTACTCATCATCGGATTGACAGTAGTTTTAATTATAAAATTTGCACCGTAAAATATGTACATATATTTGAACTAGAATTGTAATGTGTAATATATCAGTTATGTCGAAGTTTTATAAAGTTAGACATTTGATTAAGTGTAACAAAATCGGAATTTTGCCACAAAAAAATTTTTGGTTACAAGGTTAACCTATATTATAACTTCTATATAAATTCTATATAACACATTTTCTTGATGTATATACAAGGTTAACCTATTTTATATACATCATACAAGTGTTTGTAAACTTTTGCCACAAAAAAAACCTATACCCTATACCCTAAACAAGATTTTTGAATATCCGTCGGAAATCCGTCGGAAATTTCCGACGGATTCAGCTGCCTCGGATAAAACCTGTGTTATATCCGAGGGATTGATTTTTTAGCCGAGGCAGCTGAATCCGTCGGAAATCCGTCGGAAAATTCCGCTGCCGGATTTCCGACGGATTCAGCTGCCTCGGCTAAAAAATCAATCCCTCGGATATAACCCAGATTCAACTCAAACCGTCGGACATCCGTCTGAAATTTCCGACGGATTTCAGACGGATATTTAAAAATCTTGTTTAGGGTATAAGGTATAGGTTTTTTTTGTGGCAAAAGTTTACAAACACTTGTATGATGTATATAAAATAGGTTAACCTTGTATATACATCGAGAAAATGTGTTATATAGAATTTATAAATTTTGATGGAAGTGTTTGTATAAGTTATAGTATAAGATATAATTGATTTATGTGAAATGATATGTTTTGATGTTGTATAATTTTTAAACTAATGCAAAGCCTTTAATATTGATGAACTTAATATATATATTGAATGAAACATGTAAATAACATGTCCCTAAATCATATAAAGAAACCCTAAACCCTAAACCCCAAATATACCCTAATTCCGTCGGAAATCGGTCGGAAATTTCCGACGGATCTGAAAAATTAGACACGTGCTTGTTGACTGACCAATCGACAAACATGCAAGGAATATACCTTATCCGTCGGAAATCCGTCGGAAATTTCCGACGGATTTCCGACGGATATGAAAAATTAGACACGTGCTTGTTGACTGACTAATCGACAAACATGCAAGGAATAAACCTTATCTTCTCCAATCCGTCGGAAATCCGTCGGAAATTCGTCGGAAATTTCCGACGGATTTCCGACGAACTTTGATATTTTCGAGACCGCGGGAATATCAACCGCGTAAATGAAATTATTTTTTGAAATCCGACGGATTTCCGACGGACATCGAATTATATCGACGAAACGTAAGTTTTTTTCCTTATTTCTCTCTTCTTCCTCTCTCTCTTCCGTCGCTTCTTCTCCCTCTTCTCTCTTCTTCTTCCTTACCGAAAATCTCTTCTTCTCCCTCATCTCTTCTTCTTCTTCACAATTTCAGTTTTAATCTTCAATTCATCAACTCCTCTTCATCAATTCCTCAATTCTTCTCCAACAAAACCATGTAAGTTTAATCAATTCCTTTAATTTTTTTTATATCATGTTATTTTTAGGGAATATATTAGTTAGGTTGTTAGAATTCTATTTATGTGAATTGTTAAGTGGTTATAATAGAATTTGTTATTTAAAATAATATTAGTGTTAGGGTTTATGTGTTTAGATTGTTGATTTAGAATTGTTAGATCTAGAAAACAAATTTTTGATCTTGTTTTATTTTCTAAAAATATTAAAATCGTTTTTAGATCTTGTTTTATTTTCTAAAAATATTTTAAAAACGTTTCTAGATATTGTTTGAATTTTTAAAAATATTTGTATATATTAAAATCGTTTTTAAAATATTGTTTAAGTAATAAAAACGTTTAGACAATATTTGTATATATTAAAAACGTTTTTAATATATTTGTTAAGTAATAAAAACATTTTCATAATATTTGTATATATTAAAATTGTTTTTAAAATTTTTTATAGTAATAAAAACGTTTTTATAATATGTATATATATTAAAATCGTTTATAATATTTTTTAACTAATAAAAACGTTTTTAAAATATTTCTATATATTTAAGTTGATGTTAAAATATTTTTTTAATAATAAAAACGTTTTTATAATATGTTTATATATTAAAATCGTTTATAATATTTTTTAACTAATAAAAACGTTTTTAAAATATTTCTATATATTTAAGTTGATGTTAAAATATTTTTTTAATAATAAAAACCTTTTTCAAATATTATTTTAGAAATAAAATCTTTTTAAATATTTTTTATAGTAATAAAACGTTTTCTAAATATTTTTATATATTAAAACTGATTTTAAAATATTTTAGCAAATTTTGAAAATTTTTGAAAAATTTGAATTTTTAGTAAACTTTGAATTTTTCCGAAAATTTGAATTTTTTGGAAAATTTGAATTTTTCCTAATTTTTTTTCCGGAAATTTCAAAAATTTTGGTAACTTTTGAATTTTTTGTTAATTTACTAACAATTTTACCGTTTTTCGCAGGGATCACGACGAAGTTCTTCAGTTGGGAGGCGGCAACCAAGGACGCCGTTCTCGGGGTTCTCGGTGTACGCCTCCTCCGGGACCAACGAGCTCGGGAACTCACATCCCAGATTCCCAGCAATCCGCTGCTCGGAGCCACATTGAGATCGAGGAGCTAGTCCGGCATCCTAACCGGGGCCATTGCATTCGACTCGACCCGAAGTTTGAGGACGGCACTTGGTAAGAAAATTTTTGTACATTATTTCAATTTATTTAGATTTTTAAACTTAACATATTTATATCTTTTCATAATGTTTTCAGGTTTAAGCTGTCGACTCAGATCACCAAGGCGATATTACGGATGCTCCACAACATGTTGGTCAAACCGTACGAGAAGTATTCGGACATGCCTACCGAGGAGAAAGACGTGTGGCACCGGACTTTCGCGGTAAGTTATTTATTGATATATTATATATTTTGAATTTCATTTTGTCAATTTTTCTTTTTGATATGTAACATATTTTTTAAAAAAATTGTAGCAAGAGTTCACGTGGGACTCTCATCATACGCGCAAAGTCATTGACACATTCGACAAGTATGCCGCAAACTCGTACTCGAAGCACATGTACGAGTGGAAGCAGAAGTGGAAGCACAACAAAGACAAGCCGAAGGACCTTGACGACGACGTCTGGAAGGGCTTCTGTGAGTACTGGAGTAGGCATGCGACGAAAAAGGCCTCCGAGCAACAGTCGAAGAACCGAAATAGCCAACGAGGCGGGAAAGGGGTCTACATCCACAACGCGGGCGCAAAGACCATCGAACGGGAAGCGATGGAAATGGTAAGTTTAATTTAAATTTAAATTTTTTATTGTTAATTATGTTTTTTATATTTATTTAACTTAACAAATTTTCGCAGGCGAGAGAATCTGGTTCCGAACCTGATTATCTTCAACTCATCGAGCATAGACACACCAACAAGAAAACCGGTCAGATACAGGACTTGAGGATGC
Source organism: Eutrema japonicum (assembly GCA_030161315.1). Taxonomy (NCBI): domain Eukaryota; kingdom Viridiplantae; phylum Streptophyta; class Magnoliopsida; order Brassicales; family Brassicaceae; genus Eutrema; species Eutrema japonicum. The sequence continues at coordinate 50,275,996 of BSQW01000011.1, forward strand.
GGTATGTTGTCGAGAAGAGCAAGAAGACGAAGCTGGACCGTGAACTATCAATATCGCAGCTCACTATCGAAGGATCGACGTCCTCGAACTCTTTGTCCCGGGAAGAGATAAACCAGATTGTACTTGAGGTAAGTTTTAATTTCATTTCGTTTTTTTTATTTTCGTTATTTAATTATTATCGGTTATAATTATTCGCAGCAAACCCGGCAAGTGAAAGGTCGATTCGCTGGGTTAGGCACCCTTCCGACCCAGGAATCTTCTTCCTCGCTTCCTCGTTATCCTTCGGAGTACCGGGTAGAAATCGAGAGGCTCACCCAAACGGTGAAAGACCGTGACCAGCAGGTTGAAGAGCTACAGACAGAGCAACAGATTACCAACAAGAAGCTCTCCTACTTGGTGAAGATGATGGAGAAATGCTTCCCGCATATGTTTCGGGATAATAATCCCGACGACGGAGATTCTCCAACCGTTTAAATATTTTCTTTTAATGCTTTTTTATTTGAACAATTTATTTTAATGTGTAATGAATTTTTTAATTTTGTTTAATGAATTTATATATTTATTATTTCTATTTTTAATTTATATTTCAAATTTATATAATTTTAATATATAAATTTCAAGAAAATAAATAATTAAATAAAATTCAAAATAAAATTCAAAATACCAATTCCGTCGGAAAACCGTCGGAATAAGTTACCGTCGTAAATCCATCGGAACCTATTTCCGACGAAGAACCGACGGACTTCCGAGACAACTTCCGATCAAATTATCCGTCGTAACTCCGTCGAAAATAGTTACCGTCGGAAATCTGTCTGAAATATCTTCCGACGGATTTACGACGGACTTCCGACAAATTCATCCGATCACCATCCATCGGAAATTCTGTCGGTAATATATCCGTCGGAAGTCCGTCGGAAATTACCGACGGATTTCCGACGGCATTTCCGACTGAATATCCGTCGGAACGTACGCGGTCGGAAATCCGTCGGAAATTTCCGACGGATTCCGACGGAAACCATATTTCTGACGAACTGTAACCGACAGCTTAAATCCGTCGGAAATCCGTCGGAAAAGGCCATTTCCGACGGATTTCCGACGGAATTGGCCGTCGGAAAATGCCATTTCCGACGGATTTCCGACGGAATTGGCCGTCGGAAATACCCATGTTTTCTTGTAGTGATAGAGGAAGTAAAGGTTTATTAAAACCGGTTATTAAAACAAAAGCATTAAACCCTGTAGTCATCATAATAAGAATGGGCGAGCATATAAACCAAACTAAACCTAAACCAAAATTTGGCCATAACGCAAACGGTTCAATCAATTTTATTCTGAAAAAAAGCAAATGAAACCCACAAATAAAACCGTAATACCCGAAGCAACCGAATAACCCAATTTTATTTTCTTGATTCGGGGAAAGAAAAACAGAATTATGAGAAAAAAAAATTATAAATATACAAATGCTACCTGAATTATATATATACCAAGTTCATCTCCATGCTGCTTTAGAAGAAAGTATAAAACAGGTGCCATCATTTCTACACACCTAATAAATCCAAGTTACAAGTAAACCGCAAATTAGAGAGAGATAGATTTTCCAAAACTTGTTTGAAATTTGTAAAAAGGTTTTGCTCGATACATGGAGGGATCGATGTTATGGTCAACGGCTCATTGCATCGTCTGCTACCTATGAACATTTAAGTTCTAGCGGTTATAGGATGATGCACCTCTGATTTTCTAGTGTTGAGAGCTGTTGATCCCGAGGATCACTAATGTTGTTTAGGGGTTGATTACGGAGTGAGAGGTGAGATTTTCGTTAATTAGAGCGAGTCAACCACAATTTATGGCAGTTCGGGTACAGTGGTGAACAGGTCGGGGACCGTATTCTTTGTATTGATTACGACAAGAGACGGACAATTTAGATTTACGAACTGCTTCCGACGGGAATCCAGTTCGGTGTTCTAAACCGCGGTGTCTTGTTACAAGGGAGAGAGAAAAAGAGAGAGAGGTCGGGCCTATTTTTGTAGAGAGTAATCAGGTTTTTTTCCCCAAAAGTCTTCCCCTTCATGCACAACGAAGGGTATATATAGCGAGGGCAGCTCCCTGTTCCCACGGATTCCGGGGCCACGTGTCACCCTCAGCCTGCTTCACGGGTAAGGGGCTCTAGGAGGCGTGTCCCGGTTCTCAAGGCGAGAGGCAATGATGAGCTCAGCGCCATGCTTTTATAGGATAGCACACTGTTCGGCCAACTCCCTTCCACGTGTCCTTTCCTCCTTCGTTTACTCTGCAGGGTTGGTGGGACGTCGAGGTCAGACCATACCCCCATTCAGATAGTACACTGTTCGACCAACCTCCACGTGCCTTCTTCTCTTTCGACCTCCCAATCTTGGCGAAGAGTCAGCGCGGACCCGGGGTGCTCCTCTCAGGAGCTCGGGATTTTCAGATGAGGCTGAGCGCGGGACTCCAGGCCGACGACCTCTGGTCAAAGGGCGATTCTATGTTGACCGAATCGGGATGGGCTCTTGCTAAGATGGGCCTAACTAAATGGGGGTGCTAGGCCCACCTCCAACAATAGCCCCCCCCCCCCCAGTTCGGTGGCATGAGGTGAGGCGAATACACCGAAGTTGGTCTGATGTTAGTTCGGCGCATCTTAGGACGGTCCTTTGAGATTCGAGTGGATGAGAGCGGCGTGTTGCAGCCCAGATTTAAGCCCGCGCTCACACGTGTCGGTTTTCCCGAGGATCCGGAGATTGTTGGCGCGTACCCATCACGCGGGTAAGCGAAACGGCTCTCCTTTTTCCGCGTGTATTGCTCACGCGCGGCGTACGAAACACGCTTCGCGTTTATCGATGCGTCTCTTGCTTTTGGCGTGGGAAAAACGAAGAGGCGCCATCATTAGGTTTTTGGGAGGCCGTGCTCCTTTCGACACGTGTCCCGGCGTCGCTTCGTTGTCCCCTTCCTCTATTTAACCCCTCTTTCTTCCTTCTGTCAAAACTTTCTGCGCATACTCTCAAGGTAATTTCCTTCTTCTCCTTCTCTCTGTGCTTTTTTTGTCCTTTCGACTTCGCTTCCGTCTTCGGACATCGAGATTTCTTCCTCTTCCCTGAGCGATGGCGCCAATGTTAGACAAAATTAGGGCCGAGTCGAGTGATGAGTCGCCGTCTCGCGACTACCGCGACGATTCTCCGGAGGAAAGCTCTTCCCCCGATGGTTCTGAGCGCGCTTCTTCTCCGAATCGATGCGAGGAGGGCGAAGGAAGGCCTGCTTCTTCTACTTCGGGGGCCGCTCCGCCGCTCCCGGGGACCCGTCACAGGAAGAAGGCGGTGATAAGGTACTCCTCTGGGGGTCATGGCGCTGGCCGGGATGGAGGAGGAACCGGTCGTGCGGGCGATCGTGGGGGACGCCTGGGTGGTCGCGGTGGAGGAGTACGAGCGGCCAAGGCGAGGAGGTCTGCCCTGGTCCCTTATGAGCAAGGCGGGTCGTCGACCTGGAGCACGCCGGGGTCACTTGCCCTGTTGAGGGAGCTGTGCGACTTCCCTGCTGCCGCTGAGCTCCGCCTCCGGCGGGCTTCGTCTGCCTGTACGAGGGCTTCTTCCTGAAGTGCGGACTGCGTCTTCCTCTCCCCGAGCTGCTCATCCAGTACTGCCGGGCGCGGGGTTTGGCATTCTCGCAGGTCTGCCCGTCCACGATCCAAGGGATGATCGTGCTGCTGACCATGGGGCAGGAGTGTGACGTGGAGGTGACGGTGCCCATGTTCGAGGCCCTCACCCAGCAGAAGGCGAATCCCGGGATCCCGGGGACTTACTACGCCGCTTTCAAGCCCGCGGCGAACATCCTTGAGGCCAGCAGCTCGGGGTCCAAGGCTAGCAAGCTGTCCAAGGTCGAGGACTGGTCTCGCAGCTACTTCTACGTCCGGGCTACCGAAGTGGTTGGACTCGACCCGTCAGCGAGATACACCCGGGATTAGAATTTTTCCCCGGGTAGGGGTTTGTAGACCGAGCTGCGTTTCTTTTCTTCAGTTTTGGTCTGACTAACGCTGTCTGTTTTGCTTTCAGGTCCTCATTCTTCCAGATTCAAGCTGCCGGACTACGCGGGTATCCTTGCTGTATTCAGGACGGTGGGCGAAAGAGATTGGAAGTCCTTCACCTCGGGGAGAGTTGCAGCTGCTATGGGCGGAGGTCAGGTGCTTTTTTTTTTTTTTTTTTTTTACCGATCTGACGGCTGGTGTTATTGCAGGTAGATCAAGGTTCGCCAGTCCGCTTTATGCGGATTCGTTTGTGGCGCCGCCTCCGCCGATTGTTGAGGTGCCGGTCCGGCGAGAGCCGGCGCCGCGGGCTGGAGGTGAGGGGTCTGAAGCTGCCGACTCGAAGAAGAGGCCGGCCATAACTGCCGGCGGGAGGGCTGGCAAGAAGAAGAAGAGGACCGAGGTGGGAGGGTCCTCGGCTTCAGGTCGGGACGATATCCGGCCTGAGCAGCCCGGTAGCGAGCCCGAGGGCTCTCGCGTCCCGCTTGCAGGGGAGGCCGAGGTACCTGCTGCCGAGGTGCCAGCCAGTGGTGAGGTCGAAGCGGCCCGGGTCCTGTCGGACGAGGAGGTCGCAGTTCAGGCGACGGAGGGCGGTGATTCGATCGTCGTCGTGGAGGAGGGGCGGGATCCCGCTGCTATGCAGAGTACAGAGGACCGGAGCGGTGGGGCTTCGGAGGGTTCCGATGCTGAGCCTCGGGACTACAACTTCTACTTCTGCCACGAGGATGGGAGTAGCCAGGTCATTGTGGACCAAGATGAGTGCGCCGATCTGGCGCAGGCGATGATGTTCAGGCAGAATCATCCGCACTTCCGGCAGATGGAGATGGCGGAGTCCGATGCCTTTCGCGCAGCGGCGCGGTGCGCGGCTCGGGTAAGCCTCCTCTTTTTTTTTTATGGGCATAGCTTGTTGATTTATCAGGGTTTATGTATGTTGTGGCTAACATCTGGTTTGATGCAGACGATGGCTCTCACTGCCTTTCTTGGGGAGGCCTACGAGAAGCGGCTTGCCGAGAAGGATGTGTCGCTCAACCACCTGAAGATGCGCCAGGAGGCCACCGCGCAGATCCAGTCCGTTCTCATCCGCGGGCTTGAGAAGGACTTGAGGGAGGAGAAAGCCCGGTCTGCCGCGATGGAGCAGGAGGCGGCGCGGGTACGAGCCCGGGCTCTAGAGGCGGACAGCGTTCTGGCCGAGCTGGAGGCGGAGAGGGCCCGGTCTGCCGCGGAAAGGGCTCGGTCGGCTGCCTTGGAGGAGGAGATCGGGCTTCTGAAAGGGGAGAGGGAGACACTCCGCTCCAGGGTGAAGGGGCTGGAGGGCGCCATTGACCGGGCGAAGGCGGCCGTGGCTGCGGAGAGCGATCGGGTCACGGCCAGGTGGGAGGGCCGGAACCGGAGATGGACCGCGAAGATGGAGAAGATCTGCGCCCATCTCGACGGTCGCAACCGGGCTTTGGAGCCTCACCTGCTGTTCAACCAGGTGGTCGGCATAAAGGCGTGCCTCAAGAGGATGGAGGCCGAGGACGGGATGTCGGTGCCTGGATGAGGACGAAGCGGCGTTCGGAGACCAATTGGATGACATCGATTTCCCGGACTTGACCCCGGAAGATTTGGACATCCCTCTCTACCGCACATCCGGCGTCCAGCTCGAGCGGCTTATGCCCGTCGGCCCTTCCGAAACGCCCGTCGTGGACCTGACCTCGGACGTTTGTTCACCAGCTGCTGAGGCTGTCCAAGTGGACCTGCCAGCACAAGACCCGGCCCCGGGAGCTGTTGAGGCCGTCCCTGACGCGCTGCCTGCTGAGGCCGTGGTTGAGGAAGAGCGGACCGAGCAACCCTTTTTTGGTGAGCATGGCACCAATGCGAGGATGGTGGGCTCGGATGACCTGGATGGTACCCGTGCTGACGGGGGTGACGATTTACCGGCCGATGTGGCCTTGTAAAAACTTTTGTTTTTGTTGTTTTTTCTTCTTTTTTCTTTCTCTCTTTTTTGTAAGGACTAGGCCGTTGGCCCTTTATGTAAGTGCCGCATGAGGCTATATATTTTTTTGAAATGAAAATGGTGTTTCTGAATTTTTTGCGAATGTCTGGTAGAGTAGGTCGTAGACCGTACCCTGTGGATCAACGTTGCGTGCGCAGGTCGTAGACCGTGCCCTTGTATTGGGTGGGAGGTATGGCTCGGCTTTAGATACTTAATGCTTGTGTATCTTTATTTTTTTTTGTTTTTGCCAGGTGTAGCTCGGCTTAAGGTACTTAAAGCTTGTGTACCTTTTTTTTGGTGCGAGTAGCGAGCTCGGCTTTGAGACACTTAAAGCTTGTGTGTCTAGTAGAGGTGCGAGCCTTGGGCTCGGCTTTAGTACTTATATCTTGTGTACTATGTGAGTGCGACCATTGGAGCTCGGCTTCAGCACTTATAGTTTGTGTGCTGGGGAGTGCGAGCGTTGGAGCTCGGTCCCCGTTTCTTCTTTCTTGCTTGCGAGTGCGAGCATTTGGAGCTCGGCTTTTTTTTTTTTTTTTTTTTTTTTTGATGAACATGTCGGGGACCGTATTCTTGTCTTTTTTTTTTTTTTTTTGAAAAGGCTTTATTAGATTAATAGCTGAGCCCTGGTTAGGGGTTGCCTACGTACCCTTTAGTAGAAGAGATCAAGCCAATCGTAGTTCGTTTGATTACAAGGATAGACAGCGGATCGGAGCCCGGGGGCCTAATAGTAGAAGCGTTTTAGGTTTATCGAGTTCCAGGAGCGCGGGATTGCGTCGCCGTTCATCGTTACTAGCTCGTAGACGCCGGGCTTCACGATCTTGTAGATGAGGTAAGGACCTTCCCAATTTGCACCGAGCTTGCCTGCGTTGAGCTCGACCGTGTTTTCGAAGACCTTGCGCAGAACCAGGTCGCCCTCGGCAAAGAACCTGCCTCGAACCTTCTTGTTGTAATACTTGGAGGCGAGCTGTTGGTAGTTCTGTATCCGTAGGAGGGAGTGGTCCCGTTGTTCCTCGAGAAAATCCAGCTCGCTTAATAGGACGGCGTCGTTCAGGTCGGCCTGCTGGGTGAGCATAGCGTGGCGAGGAGTGGGGAGGCCGACTTCGGACGGGGCCATTGCTTCCATACCGTGAGAGAGGCTGAATGGTGTGCGACCTGTCGATGTCCTCGGCGTTGTGCGATGGGACCAGAGGACTCCGTCTAGCTCGTCGGCCCAGGAGCCTTTCTTGTCGTTTAGTCGCTTTTTGAGGCCGTCAAGAATGGTCTTGTTGGTGGCCTCGGCTTGTCCGTTTCCTTGTTGGGAACCGTTGTCCGTCACGATCTCATAAGGCAGCCCGTGCCGGCAGATGATGAACCTCCAGACGAATTTTTGGACGCCCTCCGCCGTGATCTTGGCGTAAGCTTCGGCTTCGACCCACTTGGTGAAGAAGTCGGTCATCACCAGGATGAAACGCTTTTGACGAGATCGGGGGAGAGGCCCGACTATATCCATGGCCCATCGCATGAATGGGTAGGGCGCCACCGCGGTGGTAAGTAGCTCGGTTGGGCAATGAATGAGTGGACCGTGGCGTTGACATTTCTCGCACCGGGACGCGAACTTTTCGCAATCCTGAAGCATTGTTGGCCAGTAATGGCCTTGGTTTCGTATTCTCAGGGCGAGAGCCCGACCGCTGGAGTGGTTCCCGTCGGCGCCTTCGTGCATCTCTTTCATCACGTCGATGGTTTCCTGTCTGTGGAGACAGCTGAGCAGGGTCCCCGAGGCACTCCATCGGAACAGGTTGCCGTCCAACATCGTGTACCGGGCGCATTTTTTTCTCAGCCGGCGGGTTGCCCACCGGTCTAGGGGGTGGGTGCCGTCTGCTATGTACAGCAGTATGTCGACTCGCCAGTCTGGTAGTTCGGGTTCGGCTGGAGGTGGCGGTAGGTCTTCTGGAGGTGGGACATCCTCGTCGGGGTCTGCGATCTGGGGACCGATCAGGTAGGCCCCTTTTGGCAGTTCGATGCTAGGGAAGTCTATACTTTCAACCGGGATCACCCGTCGGTGAGCTGGGGCCGAGGTGGAGGCTAGGGCTGCGAGGGCGTCCGCGGAATTATTATCACCTCGGGGGATCTTCGTCAAGGTGAACTCGGAGAAGTCCGCGGCCAAGCCTTGGGTCACCTTGAGGTAAGCATCCATGCGATCATTTTTGGCCTCGTATTCCCCGCTGAATTGATTGGCGACGAGCTGGGAGTCGCAGTAGGCTCGGATTTTCTTTGCGCCGACCACCTTTGCCAGCCGCAGGCCGGCAATCAGAGCTTCATACTCGGCTTCGTTGTTTGACGCTGGAAAGGCCAGATGGAAAGATTGCTCGAGGATCTCCTTGGTCGGGGATTCGAGGCGTATGCCGATGCCGGAGCCGTGTTTGGAGGCCGACCCGTCGACATGCAGGTTCCACACCTCGGGCACTTCGTCGACTGCTAGCTCGGGTACCAACTCAACCAGGAAATCGGCCAGGACTTGAGATTTGACCGCGTTCCGTCCTCGGTAGTCGATCTCATACTCGCTCAGCTCAACTGCCCATTTCATTATTCGGCCGGACCGGCTCGGGCTGTGGAGGATGGTTCTGAGGGGGTAGGTGCTGAGGACGGCGATGGTGTGGGATTGGAAATAAGGCCGGAGTTTTCTGGCCGCGACGACTACCGCCAGGGAGAGCTTCTCCAAAGTCGGGTACCTGCTTTCCGCGTCGTCTAGAGATTTGCTGATGTAAGAGATGGGCCTTTGGTCGCCCCGGTCTTCTCGCACTAGCACCCCGTTGACCGCCGATGTAGACACAGCGATATAAAGGTAGAGGGTCTCGCCTTCTTCCGGCTTGGACAGGACGGGAGGGGTGGATATGTACTCCTTCAGCTGCTGGAGGGCTTGCTCGCACTTGTCATCCCATTCGAACCGTTTGTTAGCTCGGAGCAACTGGTAGAACGGTAGACATCTGTCGGTTGAGCGGGAAATAAACCGGTTAAGCTTGGCGATTCTCCCGGTGAGTCGCTGTACCTGACGCGTGCTCGTTGGTGATTTCAGGTCGGTGATGGCTCGGATCTGCTTGGGGTCAGCTTCGATCCCGCGCCTGGTGATGATATACCCGAGGAACTCGCCCGAAGTGACGCCGAAAGAACACTTGGCTGGATTCAGTTTCATGTTGTATTTGTTCAACGTCCGGAAGCAGGATCGGAGATGATTGACGTGGTCGGTCGCTACCAGGGACTTCACCAGCATGTCATCTATATAGACTTCCATAGTGCGGTCGATTTTATCGGCGAACATCTGGTTGACGAGCCGCTGGTAGGTGGCCCCGGCATTTTTGAGCCCGCAGGGCATCACCTTGTAGCAGTAGATCCCTCGGTCCGTGATGAACGCGGTTTTCTCCCGGTCGTCGGGGTGCATGGGGATCTGGTTGTACCCTGAGAAGGCATCCATGAAAGAAAGCAGCTCGTTCCCGGCGGTGGCTTCGACGACTTGGTCGATTCGGGGGAGGGGAAAGCTGTCTTTTGGGCACGCCTTGTTGAGGTCGGAGAAATCTACGCAAACCCTCCATTTCCCGCTCTTTTTCTTGACTACCACCGGGTTGGCGAGCCAGTCCGGGTACTTGACCTCGGTGATCGACCCGGCCGCGGTCAGCCTTTCTACCTCGTCATTGACTGCATGTGCTCGCTCGGGGCCCAGCTTTCGCCGCTTCTGCTTGATTGGTCTGAAGGTTGGGTCCACGTTGAGCTCATGGCTGCACGTCGCCAGGTCAATGCCGGGCATATCGCCGGTTGACCAGGCGAAGGTGGAGACGTTTTGCCCCAGGAATTCGACCAGCTCTTTCTTAATGCTCTCTTCAAGGTCGGTTCCGATGCCAACGCAACGGGCGGGGTCGCTTGGATCGATGTTGATCTGGGCGACGAGGTCCCGACCTGGGAGATCCTGGGCGTTTGGCTCGCCGGGCTGATGCGCGCTGATGGTTAAGCATGCCGGCGCGGCGTGACGCAGTTTATGCTCAATGGCGAAGCAGGCACGAGAGACCCTCTGGTTGCTCCTAAGAGTATACGTCCCGGTCTGGTTGGGGAACTTGAGGCATTGATGGTACGTCGAAGTGACCGCCTTCATCGAGTGGAGCCAGGGGGTTCCGAGGATGATGTTGTAGATCGGGGTGGTATCGAAGACTACGAACTTGACGATTTTTGTGACCCGGCCTACGTAGACCGGTAAGTCGATGGTGCCGATTCCGTTGACGGTATCTCCGGCGAAGCCGGTTAGCGGGATGGAGTGCGGTTTGATTGTGGCTCCGTTAAAGTTCATCCTAGCGAGGGTGTCCTTGAAAATGAGATCGACCAAGCTGCCCGTATCAATGAGGACTCGATTGACGTCGCAGTCGGCTACACGGACTTGTACGACCAGGGGGTAATTGTGGGGCTGGTGGACCCCGGCCGCGTCGGCCTCGGTGAAACATATACCCCTTTTGCTCGCGTCCTGCGCATCGATCTCCGGTCCAGAGTGCCACTTCAGGGAGGCGTCGGTCTTCCTATCATGACGCTTGATGGACCGCACTGAATCATTACACGAGAGGAGGCCTCCCATGATCATCCCTATCAAAGTTCGCGCCGGGGGAGGCGACCTGCCTCTTTCCTGGTCGCGCGAGGGAGATCTCCGACGACGATTGTCATTCTGAGCGCGGTTATCAGGCCTAGCCCGACTGTTCTCGCGGCCTTGATTATCGCGGGGGTGTACTCGGTCGCTGTCCCGGGCATGCGGACGCAGCCGCTCCGGCACGTGGATTTCCCCCATTTGGAATTGGTTTAGCAAGACTTCGTGGAGCGCGCGGCACTGCGAGGTCGGATGCCCCTTTCTCTGGTGAAAGTCGCAGAAGGCCGTCCTGTCCTACTGTTCGTCAGGTCGGGGCTCCCTGTCGTTTGGCTCGTCGGGACGCCGATCCTGCTGGTTGGGATCCCGCACATACTTGGTCCAGGGAAATTTTGGCGCTGGGTTGTATAGGAGAGCGGGGTCGCGCAGACGGAGGACGGCGGGCGATTCGTTGACGAGGAACGCGGCGGCCTGCTTTCCTTTGCTGCGTTGGTACTCATCATCGTAGTGTTGACGAGGCTCTTGATACCTTTCTTGGGGTCGCTCCTTTGGGACCGGGGCCTTGTGCGAGGCGCTGTTCCTTGACTCAGCCGCCTTTTCCTCCTCGAGCTCGACGAAGAGCCCGGCGCGGTGTAAGGCGTCTTCCAGCGAGCGCGGTTTGTTGAGCTTCATGTCGTCCTTGAAGGCCGAATCAGCCCGCATGCCCTTTCTTAGAGCGGGGAGTGCTGACTCGTTTGTCACGTTGCTTTGTGAGGCCGTGGCTTTGAAGCGTTCAATGAAGGACATGAGCGACTCCTTCGCTCCTTGGTTCAACGCCCAGAGGTCTGCGCTAGATGCGGACTGTCTGATGTAGATGGAATAGTGCTCGAGGATGGTAGTCGAAAGGTCCCTGAAGCTGTCTATGGAGTGCGTCTTCAGTCGAGAGAACCATGTGAGGGCCGGGACGATGAGGTTCTCTACGAAGAGCTGGCAGTGGGCGGCTTCGCGCTCGTCCGGGGAGAAGTGGGCGCGGCCCATCGCGATGGTGAACGCCGTTAGATACTGGGCCGGGTCGGTGTTGCCCGCGTAGGGCTGGAGTTTGAGCTTTCCGAGGTGCTGGAGCGGGACGGAGGCGATCCGGCGAGTGAACGGCGTTTTTTGCGTTTCCCTGATGACGCGATCTATTTCTGGAGCCGCGCTAGTGACCTGATGGATTTTGGAAGACATCGCACGGATAGTTTCCTTCATGGCCTCAAATTCGGCGTCCCTGGCGCGCTCCGAGCTGGATCGCTGAAGGTGAGCTTCGTCATCCGGGGAGCTTCCAACTGCCGGGGCGAAACGACCGCCCAGGCCTTCGGATCCTGACGGCGAGTCGTTGGGCCGGTTTCTCCAGGCACGCGGGGTTTCTCCCCGAGGAGCTGGTTCTCTGAGGTGGACGTCGGGGGATCCGGTGTTGTCTGACCGGTCGTGGGAGGCTGCTAGCGCGGCAAACCGTTGATCGGTAGCTCGCGTAAGCTCGTCCATTCTGGCGAGCAGGGTCTGCATTATGGCGGACAGAGTGGGCTGGTCTTCCGGCGTTCGGGGCGCGTTGTGGGTGGCGGAGCCGCCAAACGGGATGGGCGCCGGCGCTGGGGGCGGAGCTCTGAAGGGCTGCTCTCGGGGGATCGATTGGTCGGTTGTCGCCTGGGCTGATGGTGCGGCGGCCGCTGTCGTTGCTCGAGTGGACAGCGGTGCCGTTGTCTGAGCCGGGGCCGTTGTTTGGGCCGAGGTTTCTTGCTCCGACAACACCCTTGGGGGTGGAATTGCCATTGCTGCTGCAGCTGATGTCATGGTTGAACTGCTCCTTGCGTATAGAAAAGTCTCCCCCTCCTTCTAGCGCCAATTGTTGATCCCGAGGATCACTAATGTTGTTTAGGGGTTGATTACGGAGTGAGAGGTGAGATTTTCGTTAATTAGAGCGAGTCAACCACAATTTATGGCAGTTCGGGTACAGTGGTGAACAGGTCGGGGACCGTATTCTTTGTATTGATTACGACAAGAGACGGACAATTTAGATTTACGAACTGCCTCCGACGGGAATCCAGTTCAGTGTTCTAAACCGCGGTGTCTTGTTACAAGGGAGAGAGAAAAAGAGAGAGAGGTCGGGCCTATTTTTGTGGAGAGTAATCAGGTTTTTTTCCCCAAAAGTCTTCCCCTTCATGCACAATGAAGGGTATATATAGCGAGGGCAGCTCCCTGTTCCCGCGGATTTCGGGGCCACGTGTCACCCTCAGCCTGCTTCACGGGTAAGGGGCTCTAGGAGGCGTGTCCAGGTTCTCAAGGCGAGAGGCAATGATGAGCTCGGCGCCATGCTTTTGTAGGATAGCACACTGTTTGGCCAACTCCCTTCCACGTGTCCTTTCCTCCTTCGTTTACTCTGCAGGGTTGGTGGGACGTCGAGGTCAGACCATACCCCCATTCAGATAGTACACTGTTCGACCAACCTCCACGTGCCTTCTTCTCTTTCGATGAGGCTGAGTGCGGGACTCCAGGTCGGCGACCTCTGGTCAAAGGTCGATTCTATATTGACCGAATCGGGATGGGCTCTTGCTAAGATGGGCCTAACTAAATGGGGGTGCTAGGCCCTCCTCCAACAAGAGCGGGTTGCGAAATCTGAATATCCTCTTGTTTGACAATAGATAGGTATCTAAGATGAAATGATATAATCATCTATTCTAAATAAAAATGAGAAAGACAAAAAGGAAACAAATCCTAAATTTGGCGGATTACCGTTGAGGATTGAGACGATCTACACCAAGATCTTCGTCCCAAAGAAAGAAATATATACTAATATTCTGCAACTATATGTTAAGAACACACTCACTTTATTGATCAAAACCACGAATTACACGGAGCCTAGAGTATGATCTTGAAGCTCCTTATCTCTTGATCTCAACAACCTCAGAACAGGTCTTAACAAAATCATAAAAGAAATTCAAATCTAGTAATTACCCAAAAAGCTTCAAAAGCTGGAGTTTTCCATAGGAATTGTCTGGCTTGATATACTTAAAAGTAAGGAACAGCTTGCATAAGAGTGGAAACAAAGGCTAGCACATGTCTTGGTAAGATCTAAAACCTATCGATTTGAGAAGCACATGAAGACAAGCATGCTAAATATATGAAACAAATAAACTAGGTGGACTCGCTAAGAATGGAAGACATCAAGGTAGATTAGAACCTAGTAACTTAAATGCTACAGAACTGGTTATGTGATGGAGAGAAGACTTTTATGCATTTAGCTAACATGAGTCATCGTAGATGAGGAGATCAAATGTCATATTAGTTGTGCCAAGAAAGTGTAAAGAATGAGACTAACTAGCAGCTTATAAGGCCTACTTGCAGACTCACTCTCAACCTACCAATGGATCTTGTGGGACTACTTGCTTTGGGCCTTTCATTTATTAGATTTATAAATTTTTATCATAAGGCTTAGCTTAGGAAGTTGATCATAAAAGTTATGTATCAATAATGTTTTTGTTTTAAACTAATATATTTATTTTTTTGGAAATTATATAAGTTCTTAATGCAACAGTTTATAAATATGTACACTTTGGGGAGCACAAATCATTTATCCAACTGTTCAAAATCTCGATTTTGGTAAAATTAAAAAAACCGATCAGAATTTTTAAAAATATATGTTCTATTAAAATTTGATTTTGAACAAATCAACCTTTGAAAAGATTGAAAACATAAGTCTTACATACAAATAAAGTAGGAGGACGTCACTCCTTATAGATATTAAACAAAAGTTTTAAGATAGAAATGTAGCCAAGTTCATGATGAAGTGAGACTAAGCATCCTGAGCTTCTGAGGTTGATGTGTTTTTTGCCGAATCCCTTATCTTATTCCAAAGCCTGAAAAAATATGAACAAATAATTAGGCATAATAGAAGTTTTTTCAAAATGTAAAGTAAAAAAGATACTTAGAGGTTTTTCATTTACTTGAGTCGGAAACTTATAACTTCATCCAAAGGTGGAGCAACTAAAAAACGTGATAGACCTCCTCCTTCATAAACATGGATGGTCATTTCATCTACATGGAAAATGTATTAGCTATTGAGATTATTTAACTGTAAACTATATAATTATGTGTAGTTATAATATAAACATACCTATGTCTGTCTTAACAAACCAATCACTCAAAACACAGATGCCGAATTGACATTTCATTACGTTGCCATTACATTTTTCCTTAATCTCATAGGCCAAATCACCACGTGCGATACAGCTGAGTGTATAATCCCTTCATTTAAAGGAATAATCTAATCATACTTGATATCAACATATATTACATGTAAGTTTAATCAATAGACTTACTCAAGATATTTGATGCGAAAATTCAGAGTTGGAATACTTGTTTCATTTGGATGAACAATTGTTTTAAAGTCTCCAATATAATCCAAAACACCAATTAAATCTGCGTTTATTCATATACGAAAACTTAGATACTACCAAAAATTATTCTACTTCTATAGAAATACAGAACATGAATAACAGATTTGACGATTTAAATAAGTATCTTAAAATAAAAAAAGTAATATGATTAGGGTAGATAACACTTACCAAATGGGTAATAGTGAGTGTAAGGCTTGTTGTATACACGACTGAAATCAACAAAACTCACGAAAGGATCCTCTGTCAAAGGTCTAATTGTTGAGACATTTGTCTCCCGAGTCAGGATGACATCATTAGTATGTCGAGTGATTCTTGCTTCAAAGTATGATCTCTTTAGTCTAAACTTAGATATTTCAACCCAAGTTCCTTCTGAAAAAACACGGCTAAAATAGGAGAGTATGTCGTTTTTAACAGACGCAACAATTCTGGAACCCTGCATGTAACAGTAAACATAAAAAACAGAGTAAGTAATATAAAAGATATAACTTATATATATAACAAAACAAATTCACATACTTACATCTTCATCTACCAAAATGAAGTTCATTCAAAGGAGGCTTTGTGAATCTAGTGTGTCCCATCTTTTGTAAACCTTAACTCTTATGGTTTGTTTGAACTCCTCCCACGCAATCAAGTTCTTAATTAACCATTTGGAAGGAAGACATATTTCACAAAAGCTTTTGGATGGAAAACAGTAGGTTAATCTTTTTTGCAGTAAAAGAGGAAGTATGAAGTAGTGTTTATATAGAGAGAAGTTTGTCTAGGGTTTCGAAAATGTAGCAATAATAAAACCTTTAGTAAGAATTGACAATTGTTAAACAACATCAATTGAATTTTGATAGCTTACCGGAAATAAAGAAGATTGCGAATCTTCGTAATATATCACAACCCATAAATGGTTAAACGAATCTAGTCCAGTAAAGAATAAAGGATATGGTTTGTCAGTTTTTTGTAAATATTACCCAAGTGGCAAAGGAAATAGCAGTTAATGAAAATATAAATTTGTATTATGTCTAATCTATCAAATATATGTGGCGTAAGAAAGAGAATAAAAAACTTAAATTCCAACTACACAAATAAATGTGTAAAGCAGAGAATTGCACAAACATGAAATCAAATTATATTTCATTTTAATTTGAGTATATATATGGTTACCAAAGCATAATACGAAGTAAGTGCAAATGATCAAAATTGAATTCTCATTAATTTGAGTATATATATGGTTACCAAAGCATAATACGAAGAAGAAACAACGACGATGAAATGATTGTTACGATCGATTACCTTTCGATTCTTCAGCTCGGAATCCTTGAATCTCTTAGTTCCAGATAAGCGCCTGAAGTTTTTCCTTGGAATTTGAATTTTCTTCATCTCTTCAGCGTTTTCAATTTTGGAGTCCGTTTTTTTTTTGTCAGTTTTTGGTAACTTGAAATTGTGAACTAAATAATATCTAAGATATATATATATTCCATGGGCTAGAGGCCCAATATAGATTGTTCTCGCTCACCCGAAGATCGACCTACTAAACCGTCCGATTTTGGTTGTTTTTTTTTTGTTCGGTTGAGGCTCGAGGGAATTACCAACCGAATCAGAGTTGTTTGAGTTCGGTTCGGACTCAGTTTGAAGTTGATTTAGAATGAACAAGCCGTTTTTCGTGCGTATTGTCGACCGACTCTCAAACGAAGTAGAATACTTTCAACAAAGATGAGATTCTATCGAAGGTTAGGTCTCTCCGCACTACAAAAGTGCATTGCAGCCATACGTATGATGTCGTATGGTTATGCAGGTGATGCGGTGGATGAATACCTTCATATTGGTGAAAGAACTGCGAGATTATGCTTGGAAAATTTTGTAGATGGAATTATACATTTGTTTGAAGATGTCTATCTAAGAAGGTCTGGATCTCCAACAATTACTCGACATTGGATAGATGCGCATATTTCCAGGCATGATAGCAAGCATTGACTGTATGCATTGAGAGTGAAAGAATTGTCCACCACATGGAAGGGACGGTATTTGCTTTGAAGTGAAAAATCGACAATTGTTTTGAAAGCTATTGCTTCACATGATCTTTGGATTTGGCATGCATTTTTATTTGGACCTCTAGGTACGTTGAATGATATCAATGTTCTTGACTGTTCACCTGTTTTTGATGATATTTTACAAGGTCAAACTTCGAAAGTGAATTACTTTTTCAATGGGCACATATCATATTGGTTACTATCTCACATATGGTATATATCCTAAATGGGCCACGTTTATCCAATCAGCTTCCACAAGATCCTAAAGCATCATTATTTGCTCAACGTCAAAAAGTCGTCTGAAAGGATGTTGAGCGTGCCTTTGGAGTTTTACACGCTCAATTTACCATTATTAAAAATCAGACTCTTTTTGGGATAAGAAAAAAATAAGGAAGATAACATTACAAGAAAACACAGTTTTTGTGACCAACTTTTGTGACTCTTTTTTTGTCGCAAAAAAATGGGACGAAAGTGTAACTAATTTACGACTACTTTGCGACTACTCGCAATGCAGTGACAAAATAGTCGCAAATTAGCGACGAAACAGAGGAGTCACAAAAGGTCTCAAATATGCGACTGTGTAAGGACTTCCAAAAGTAGTCCCAAATTTGTGACTGATTTACTTCGGTTTAGCAACTCCACTCGATTTTTTTTAAATAAACATCAAATAATATACAAAAAAATTCAACACTTATAATTTTTAAAATATAATTATTTTATAAATCCTAAATTATAAACCCTAAACCTCTAACCCTTAATCATAAACTCTAAATCTTAAATTGTAAAATATATTTGTGAACATCTATATACCCAAAATCATTGTAAAGTGATATTCAAACTTTATATGTTCTTAAAGTTTAGGGTTTATGGTAACATGTACACTAATTTGCAAACCCAGTTTTTGTGACCAATTTGGGACTAATTTGCGACTAAAATTTAATAGTAGTCACAAAATAGTCCCAAATTTGGGACTAATTTGCAACTCCACTTGATTTTTTTTATAGAAATCAATAAATTCTAAAATCAAATCACAAACCCTTAACCCTAAACCCTAAACCTCTAACCCTTAATCATAAATTTGATCTAAATCTTAAATTTTAAACAAATTTTACACATAAACATCAAATAATGTACAAAAAATTCAAAACTTACAATTTTTTTTAAATATGATCATTTATAATCCCTTTTATAAATCCTAAATTCTAAACCATAAACCTCTAACCCTTAATCATAAACTATAAATCTTAAATTATAAACTAGATCTTATACAGAAACATCAAATAATAAACAAAAAAATATAACACTTGCAAATTTTTTAATCTAATCATAACATCTACTAAGTGTTACATGTGTTTTATAAGTAATGATTTTGAAAGATAAAATTTTCGCAAAATTTACTTATTTTTAAGTTTTAACATATTTTTGAATTGCTAGATACACAAAATCATTGTAAAATCATATTCATACCTTCTAGGTTCTTAAAGTTTAGGGTTTAGGGTAAAGGTTTTTTATTGTCACAAAATGGTCTCAAATTTGGGACTGTTTAGCAACCCCAATCGATTTTTTTTTAATAGTAGTCACAAAATAGTCCCAAATTTGCGACTAATTTACGACCAAATAACAAAAATAATGAAAGATTCTCATTGGCTAGTTCCATGTGGCGAGGATCGAGATCCTCCACCGTTGATTGGTTTAATCCAACGGTGGAGGATTTAAACTGCTTTATTTTATTTTATTGATTTTATTACTTTATTTTTCTCTTCCTTCTCTTTCTCTCTCTCCTTCCTACGATCTTCTTCTTCTTCTTCCTTCTCTTCCTTTTTTAATCGAACTCTTTTTAATCGACTTTTTTTTTCCAGATCCGATGCTTACGAATCTGGGTTCACCTCGTCGCGGAGATGCTCTATGTACCATGCAACGAGGCGAGGACAGTGGCACCCGCGATTCTAGCCGGAGGACCCCGCGAGTCTGGCCGGAGGAGCAGATCTGGCTGCCGGCGAGGCTTCTTCTTCTCCAGCCGCCGTTCGTGCCTCATGTGGTGGTTGCTCCTATGGGCTGCATGGTGGCTGCTCCAAGGGTGGTTCGTGGTGGATGAGCTGTGGTGGTTGCTCCGAGGGTGGTTGGTTGCTCCGAGGGTGGTTCGTTGTTGAGCAGATCTTGGCCAGGCGGAGGAGCAGATCGGCGCCGGGCGGCGGTGGTGTTGAGCAGATCGGCGAGAGAAGATCTTCGATCTTCGATCTTCTTTTTTTTTTTTTTTATCATTTTTGTAAATTAATTAAATTAATTGAACAGATCGGCGGTGGCCAGTCATTTTTTTTTTTTTTACAAGTAGTCGCAAATCAGTATATAAATTAGGACTGATAATGGGTGTCACATATTAGTCGCAAAAGAGCGACTGTTTTGTGACCATTTTATTTAGTGACGAAATATTTGCGACCACTTTTTTAGTCCCAAAATGGTCGCAAATGAGTCATTTGCGACCATTTTATGACTATTTTGTGGTCGTAAAAATTGTGTTTTTTGTAGTGTAACGAGAGCATGTATAATATTGCCCAACATTGTCGTAGATAGGGGCGGATCTACATGAGACAAGGGGTGGCACTTGCCCCCCATGAAATTTCCAAATTTAGTCATTTGCCCTTATTAAAAATCAGTTTTTGTCTTCATTTTTGATGTTTGCCCCTATAAAACAAAATTTCGCTCAAGTTCTATGTTTGTCCCCTATAAAAAATATTTCTGCCTCCGCCACTGGTCGTAGAATATGAAGGGCGGCCTCTATTGGACCGCGTGGGATAAGATTTACATCCCATGGGAAAAAGGCGGATTATGATTTAGGGACTTCAAGAACTTTAATCTTGCTCTTTTAGCTAAATAGTTATGGAGGTTGCTTCGATATCCCTCGTCTCTCTTGACGAGAGTACTAAAAGGCCGATATTTCCGATACTTAAACCCACTGGATGTTGAAAATTTCAACTCCCCATCGTATGGATGGAGAAGCAGCATGGCCTCTAAAGATCTGCTGAAATCTGGACTAAGGAAATCAATGAACTCGGGGTATAATACGAAGGTATGGACGGACCCTTGGATCCCGGTAGTCCCGCCGCGCCCAGCTCTTGGAATCGGTACGGTTTAAAATTCGCACCTCTATGTAAATCATTTGATCGATTTTGAAACGAAAGCTTGGAAAGAGGATAGAAACATGGAACTCATAATTTCCGAGGATATTTCATTGATAATGAGCATTAAACCAGCTAGAGTGTATGCAGATGATGGATATTGTTGGGTACATACAAAATCAGGAATTACTCAGTAAATTATAGTTATATCACTGCATGCTCGATGAAGGAGGTCACAGGCTGTCAGGAATTGTTGGAACCGAGTACCACACCATTAAAGAAGAAAGTATGGACAATAAAAACCTCGAGGAAAATTAAACACCTTATGTGGCATGTTGTGTCGGGCTGTGTCGTTATCTGTGGGAGTCTAGCGGATCGTCATTGTGGGACTGATCGTACTTGTCCTAGATGCGGGTATGAAGATGAATTAATAAACTACATGCTATTCGAATGTCCCCAGCACTCCAAATTACTTGGGCTTTGTCTTCAATTCCCTCAAATCCGGGATCTTTCCCGTGTAATGTTCTATTTCAAAATTTCGACTATCTTCTATGGAGGGCTAAAGAAGGAGGAGCAAGTTAAGATGTTCCCATGGATCCTATGGTACATTTGGAAAGCTCGGAACGGTAAAGTCTTTAACGGGAAAAATACATCTCTTCTTGACACTATCCAACTGGCTATACATGAGGCGGAAAATTGGATATTGGCCAATTTGGTTGTTTCTACAGGTGTTGAAGATGGTGAATGTATTTTCTATCTCTTTTATTCCTCGCTCTATGAATTTTCGAGCGGACTCCCTTGCGAAGGAAGCCCGAGCTCGAGGTCTTATGTTTTCCCACGTAGAACCTTCGATTCCGAGTCTGTTTGCCCATGAGGTTAACCGGTTAGAATTGATATAATGTATGGAGTTTTTTTCGTTGTAAAAAAAAAAAAAAAAAAACAATAGGCACCAAAGAACCTAAGTGTAGAACAACGGATGGAATAAAAGGAAACAAGTATTGATGAGATAACGGATGATTATCAATTATTGGTTTTCAAAGGTCTGTTTTTATTGCTAATAAGCCTAATATCAATGATTAATATCAATGTTATGTAATTTTATGTTTTTTTGTCAATTTCATTTTTAGCCACACTACAAGAAAACACAGTTTTTGCGACCCCTAAAAGAGTCTCAAAATAGTCGCAAATGACTCATTTGCGACCATTTTGGGACAAAAAAAGTGGTCGCAAATATTTGATCGCTAAATAAGGTGGTCGCAAAACAGTCTCAAAATTGCGACTAATATGTGACTCCCACTATCAGTCGCAATTTAGCGACTAATATGTGACTCTTACTTTAGGGACTGATTTGCGACATACTTCCTCTTTTACTGCAAGAAGAAAAAAAACCTACTGTTTTCCATCCAAAAGCTTTTGTGAAATATGTCTTCCTTCAAAATGGTTAAGAACTTGACTGCGTGGGAGGAGTTCAAACAAACCATAAGAGTTAAGGTTTACAAAAGATGGGACACACTAGATTCACAAGGCCTCCTTGTAATTAACTTCATTTTGGTAGATGAAGATGTAAGTATGCAATTTTGTTTTGTTATATATATAAGTTATATCTTTTATATTACTTACTCTGTTTTTTTATGTTTACAGTTACATGCAGGGTTCCAAAATTGTTGCGTCTGTTAAAAACGACATGCTCTCCTATTTTAGCCGTGTTTTTTTCAGTAGGAACTTGGGTTGAAATATCTAAGTTTAGACTAAAGAGATTAGACTTTGAAGCAAGAATCACTCGACATACTAATGATGTCATCCTGACTCGGGAGACAAAGGTCTCAACAATCAGACCTATGACAGAGGATCCTTTCGTGAGGTTTGTTGATTTCAGTCGTGTATACAACAAGCCTTACACTCACTATTACCCAATTGGTAAGTGTTATCTACCCTAATCAAATTTTTTTTTTTTAAGATACTTATTTGAATCGTCAAATCTGTTATTCATGTTCTGTATTTCTATACAATTAGAATGGATTTTGGTAGTATCTAAGTTTTCTTATATGAATAAACGCAGATTTAATTGGTGTTTTGGATTATATTGGAGACTTTAAAACAGTTTTTCATCCAAATGGAACAAGTGTTCCAACTCTGAATTTTCGCATCAAAGATCTTGAGTAAGTATATTGATTAAACTTACATGTAATATATGTTGATGTCAAGTATGATTAGATTATTCATTTAAATGAAGGGGTTATACACTCAGCTGTGTCGCACGTGGTGATTTGGCCTATGAGATTAAGGAAAAATGTAATGGCAACGTAATGAAAGGTCAATTCGGCATCTGTGTTTTGAGTGATTGGTTTGTTAAGAAAGACATAGGTATGTTTATATTATAACTACACATAATTATATAGTTTACAGTTAAATCATCTCAATAGCTAATACATTTTCCATGTAGATGAAATGACCATCCATGATTATGAAGGAGGAGGTCTATCACGTTTTTTAGTTGCTCCACCTTTGGATGAAGTTATAAGTTTCCGACTCAAATAAATGAAAAACCTCTAAGTATCTTTTTAACTTTACATTTTGAAAAAACTTCTATTATGCCTAATTATTTGTTCATATTTTTTCAGGCTTTGGAATAAGATAAGGGATTCGGCAAAAAACACATCAACCTCAGAAGCTCAGGATGCTTAGTCTCACTTCATCATGAACTTGGCTATATTTCTATCTTAAAACTTTTGTTTAATATCTATTAGGAGAGTGACGTCCTCCTACTTTATTTGTATGTAAGACTTATGTTTTCAATCTTTTCAAAGGTTGATTTGTTCAAAATCAAATTTTAATAGAACATATATTTTTAAAAATTCTGATCGGTTTTTTTAATTTTACCAAAATCGAGATTTTGAACAGTTGGATAAATGATTTGTGCTCCCCATAGTGTACATATTTATAAACTGTTGCATTAAGAACTTATATAATTTCCAAAAAAATAAATATATTAGTTTAAAACAAAAACATTATTGATACATAACTTTTATGATCAACTTCCTAAGCTAAGCCTTATGATAAAAATTTATAAATCTAATAAATGAAAGGCCCAAAGCAAGTAGTCCCACAAGATCCATTGGTAGGTTGAGAGTGAGTCTGCAAGTAGGCCTTATAAGCTGCTAGTTAGTCTCATTCTTTACACTTTCTTGGCACAACTAATATGACATTTGATCTTCTCATCTACGATGACTCATGTTAGCTAAATGCATAAAAGTCTTCTCTCCATCACAGAACCAGTTCTGTAGCATTAAGTTACTAGGTTCTAATCTACCTTGATGTCTTCCATTCTTAGCGAGTCCACCTAGTTTATTTGTTTCATATATTTAGCATGCTTGTCTTCATGTGCTTCTCAAATCGATAGGTTTTAGATCTTACCAAGACATGTGCTAGCCTTTGTTTCCACTCTTATGCAAGCTGTTCCTTACTTTTAAGTATATCAAGCCAGACAATTCCTATGGAAAACTCCAGCCTTTGAAGCTTTTTGGGTAATTACTAGATTTGAATTTCTTTTATGATGTTGTTAAGACCTGTTCTGAGGTTGTTGAGATCAAGAGATAAGGAGCTTCAAGATCATACTCCAGGCTCCGTGTAATTCGTGGTTTTGATCAATAAAGTGAGTGTGTTCTTAACATATAGTTGCAGAATATTAGTATATATTTCTTTCTTTGGGACGAAGATCTTGGTGTAGATCGTCTCAATCCTCAACGGTAATCCGCCAAATTTAGGATTTGTTTCCTTTTTGTCTTTCTCATTTTTATTTAGAATAGATGATTATATCATTTCATCTTAGATACCTATCTATTGTCAAACAAGATGATATTCAGATTTCTCAACACTAGAAAATCAGAGGTGCATCATCCTATAACCGCAAGAACTTAAATGTTCATAGGTAGCAGACGATGCAATGAGCCGTTGACCATAACATCGATCCCTCCATGTATCGAGCAAAACCTTTTTACAAATTTCAAACAAGTTTTGGAAAATCTCTCTCTCTCTCATTTGCGGTTTACTTGTAACTTGGATTTATTAGGTGTGTAAAAATGATGGCACCTGTTTTATACTTTCTTCTAAAGCAGCATGGAGATGTTCTTGGTATATATATAATTCAGGTAGCATTTGTATATTTATAATTTTTTTTTCTCATAATTCGGTTTTTCTTTCCCCGAGTCAAGAAAATAAAATTGGGTTATTCGGTCGATTCGGGTATTACGGTTTTATTTGTGGGTTTCATTTGCTTTTTTTCAGAATAAAATTGATTGAACCGTTTGCGTTATGGCCAAATTTTGGTTTAGGTTTAGTTTGGTTTATATGCTCGCCCATTCTTATTATGATGACTTCAGGGTTTAATGCTTTTGTTTTAATAACCGGTTTTAATAAACCTTTACTTCCTCTATTATCCGCTTCTTATTACTCCCTCCGCTTTTAGGTTTTTCACACGTATTAAAAAAAACTTTTAGAAATGACCATTTTAACCTTGTTTTTATTCAATGTTATTTAAATTTTATCTTTGAATAATAAATATTATAAAGGTAAATTGAGAAAGAAAAAAAGAACAATAACTATGCCTAAAAAATTGAATACATCTTACTTTTTGAAACAAAAAAATAATCTAAAACATCTAATAATTAGAAATAAGGGAGTATTAAACATCAAATAGCAGCATCTGAGATAATCATTACCCGTAAATATTTGCACCTAAAATAACTCGTGTTTCTCAACAGTTTATTCTTTCGAATCGGGAAAAATCCTTAAAAATACACAGTTTATTTAATATTTGGCAAAAAAACATAATACTTGTTATAAAAACACACGGTTTAATTTTCCGATGCACTTTAATCCACCACAATTTTTTTTATTGTCGATTCCCCCTCCCTCGCCATCACGGCCGTTAACGGCTCTAGCGCTGTCAATTTAATTAAGGAGAAATTCCTTTAAAATACATGATTTATTTAATATTTGCCAAAAAAAAAATGATACTTTTTCGTTGCTATAAAAACACTGAACAAACGATGAAGTTCCCGCACCTCTGACCAATCTTTCTCTAGACACAACTAGCAATGGAAAGCAACACCAAGACCATTCAAGAGGGATGTGCACTCATTGACAACTTGGCGGCAAGCAACAACAACAATGCACCGGAGTTCAAAAACGTCAAGCCCATGTTCCCAAACATTTTCGGACCAACTCCTAACCCTCAAGACAATAAGCTTAGAACATGATGCAATAACAAAAGACCGTCAATGACATCAACACTAGTGTATCAAGAATATGTGTCTAGAAGATCGACTCGGATGGAAGTTTTTTCTTTGAATTTATGATATGCTCAAATTAATACCCTATAAGTACTAAAGCAGTTGTTGTAGTATATGTAGGGGTCGAACACAAGAACTTACGGAAACACACAATAGATTATATAGATGAGAATTAAGCTAAGTGATCAATGATATTGAAAGCAAAACGTAAATTAAACTGGTTGTAAGTTCGATGGGAGAAAGATAGGTTCAGGGTATTTCTCAGGAGAACAATAAATGCATATAAACTAACTAGTCAGGATTCAGATTTAGCGCGGTTCTTGAACTCAAATCACTAAAGTATAATTAACCAACTCTCGTTGCGAGAATTATCTAAGTCTAAATCCTAGAATTCCAAATCTCTTTGCGAATCCTAAAGTCTAAACCAGCTTTTAGTTCAAGTTTGATTTGTTCACAAAACAACTAAACCAAATCTCTTTGCGAATAGTTATTTTGTGAATAGTTATTTTGCTCACCCTAGGTTTTATCAGGTAATTAATCGCACTCTCGTGTCTAATCAATTATCCTAAGATCTAAGTTCTAGGTAGCTAATCTAGAACAAGCTTTGAACACAACCTAAGGCGAAGAACTAATTCAGATGGTGAATCCTAATCAAATAATCAACCTAGCATTCAGAGAAAACCCTTATGAGAACCCTAAACCTAACAGGAGATCTACTCAGACATGGAAATTGAGGCAATAAACATGACTGAATAAATACTCAAATAAATAATGAGAAGAGTAATAGGAGGGTTCAAAATCTTCTCTCGGACGAACATAGTTTCAGACTTGCCTCCCTTCAAAAGCTCTCTCACAAAACCAAAGTAAAATAAAGCATAGCCATCAAAGTGGCTGTAAAATCCTAATAAATAACCTAAGTCACGTTTTGGGGCTTCTTGTAAATAATAAAGTCTTCTGGGCAATTTTGCAATTCTTCAACTCTTGGAAAAGTCGCGATCGTGTCTTGCTGCAGTGAGTATCGATCGATATTGAGGCTTCAAATAGGGTACTCAGCTACACGAACTTCTGCTTTGCTCCAAAATGCTCCAGAAAACTCCAATATCTCCAATTATGCTCCAAACGTGCTAAAACTTGTAAAAGACTCTAAAACACTACAAAATAGTAGAAGGACTCTATAAAACGGACTTATATCATGGCCTAAAAAAACCCATGATATATCAACTCCCCCAGACTTACCCTTTTCTTGCCTTCAAGCAAACAGAAAGCTAAACCAGAGAAAGAGGTTTGAAAACACGGAGACTCACCTGTTCTGGAAACATTATAATGACCATTTTTCTTAGTGCTCCACATATCACCTAACCAGTTTCAGATCTAACCACCATGTGCTTCTCCGTAGACATTCGCAGCTTCCCAGACCACACACATTATTTCACAGCATCGTTCAATCAAGCCTTCCTCGCCAGTTTCATCGCTGTGATCAATACCAAGAACCTTCTAGATTCATACAATATCGTGACAAGGAACCATCCAATTTCACACTTTCTGGTATTATTTTCTCTCCTCCAGACTTATTTCTTATTATGTTCTCGCATATGCTTATTAAGGTTCGAAACGCAAGTATTGATGGTGTTTGCCACCGAATCCCCGGTTCTTCCCTTATAAAGTAATCAAAAGTGTAGGCGAACAATGGTATCACAGGAAATTTTCCTAACCTCGCTTCAACCTTTGTGTGATCATTTCTTCTAAAGTAGAATAATGGGATAGCTGGAAATTTTCCTAACCCTCTACTCAGAAGAAAATCATCTCATCTTTTAATGCATCTTATTTATTAACTTGTAAGAGGGAGAGAAATACCATTACTTTAAACACGTGGGTTCCTTTGTCAGATACGAATTAGGAATCAAGCTCTATGAATACTAACCATATCGATGAAGTGCAAAAATTTGGCTCAGGCTTTAAAGAACTTTGCTGGAAACATGAGTGTCTTCTAGTTAACTGGTCAGGCTTTGGATTTTTCATTAGTCGATCTAGAACTAATTCTGTAACAATGGTCACTTAGAAGCAAGGTCAGATCAATAGAGTCAAGAAAAAGATCACAATCTCCAACATGTTTTGACTCAATAAAACAAAATTTGACTAAAAAACGACTGACTCTAAGAAAAACAAAAACAATGTCAGCGACTACCTCCCACAGACTTGAACAACACTGTCCCCAGTGTTATCTAGCCTAAGGTTGGTAAAAGAAAACAAATGAACAAAATTGACTGTGAAGAAAAGGAAGAGTTACCGATCTGGGATAGGTGTATCGACCGACACACGGCTTGGCATCGATCGATACCATGCTTAAGTCGACACAATTAACTCTTCTCATCCGCGTATGGTATCGACCGATACCAACAGGGTATCGATCGATACTCAGGCGATTTCGTGATTGCTCCTTGTTTATCCTGACACAAAACACAAAACGAAAAATCCAAAGAAAAATACTTTTATATAAACTCACCAGTGGGTTGCCTCCCACCAAGCGCTCGTTTAATGTCATTAGCTTGACTGTACCACCGTTCAGGCAGTGGGTGCATCATCTAGAGGCATTATGTGTCCTTCTGGAATCCCGGCCTTCGCCCAATAGTGTTTCACCCTTTGTCCATTGACAGTGAACTCTTTGCCTGAAGGATTTGTCAGGACAATCGCACCATGTGGTCTAACTTCCCAGACTGTGAAAGGACCTGACCAACGAGAACGCAATTTACCAGGAAACAAATGCAAACGAGAGTTATACAGAAGTACCTGATCATTTGGTCCAAAGTGTCTGGAGATGATTTTCTTGTCATGGTATGCCTTAGTCCTCTCCTTGTACAACTTCGAGTTCTCATAGGCAAGATGCCTAATCTCATCGAGCTCATTCAGCTTAATCAATCGCTTCTCAGCAGCAGACTTGATGTCAAAATTTAGCAACTTTGTAGCCCATGCTGCCTTATACTCGATTTCCACTGGAAGATGGCATGCTTTTCCATACAGCAGGTGAAACGGTGTAGTCCTAAGTGGTGTCTTGAAAGCAGTTCTGTAAGCCCAAAGTGCGTCATCCAACTTCACAGACCAATCCTTCCTGGTAACATTCACTGTCTTCTCTAGAATCTCTTTGATCTGCCTGTTGGAAACCTCAACTTGTCCACTGGTCTGAGGGTGATAAGGAGTAGCAACACGATGGTTCACACCATACTTCTTCAGTAACCTCTCAAAAATCTTGTTGATAAAGTGAGAGCCACTATCACTTATCACAATTCGAGGTACTCCAATTCGAGGGAAAATGATGGTCTTAAACAGCTTAAGGACCACCGAAGAATCATTTGTTCTGCTAGCAATGGCTTCAACCCACTTAGACACATAATCCATAGCAACCAAGATGTATTTTCCATATGACGAAGGAAAGGGACCCATAAAATCAATGCCCCAACAATAAAAAATCTCAAACCTCAAGGATGAAATTCGGTGGCATCTCATGTCTCTTACTGATCTTCCCTCTCCTTTGACAGGCATCACACTCCGAAATGAAAGCATGAGCATCCTTAAACATAGTAGGCCACCAGAAGCCTGCTTGAAGAACCTTGGACACTGTCTTGAAAGTGGCGAAGTGTCCAGCATATTCGGATCCATGGCAATGAAACAAAACATTAGGTACCTCTGATTCAGCAATGCATCTCCTGTAAATACCATCAGAACAATGCTTGTACATGTAAGGTTCATCTCAAAAGAATCGCCTTATGTCGCGCATGAACTTCTTCTTGTTATATATCTTGAGGTGCTTTGGTTCTGCATCTGCAGCGAGGTAGTTGGCAATATCAGCATACCATGGTTGATCAGAATCGGCCGCAGTGACTAGATACTCCTCTGAAACACCAAGGTGTTCAACAGTCAAATCTGGTTCGGTAGTCGTCGGGTATCGACCAACACCATAGGAGTGTCGATCGATACTGAGGCCTGTAATTCGTTGGAATTGCTGAGTTTCTGCGAAACCCATCTGAAACTCAGTTTCAATGACGTAAATGGATTCTTCTGGTAGTTGATCATCAATAGGCACGTCCGCATCGATCCGAATTCTCGAAAGATGGCCAGCGACCCCGTTCTCTACTCCTTTCTAATCCTTAACCTCAATGTCAAAACCTTGTAGCAAGAGAACCTGATTTTAGTGTTTTTACACAGTCAATTAATAACTAAAATGCACACCACCACAATCGTAACGGTATATCGATGTAATACTTTAGGATCGAATCCACAGAGATCAAGTGAAACACTACGAGAATGCAGGAGGAAAGTAAATCTAAGACGAATGATGTTTGTGGTTTTATGAATGAACTAAAACTAAGAATGCAAATAAAACGATGTAAATTTGATGGAGGGAAACGCTAGGTCTTCGGGTAATTCGCAGGAAATCAAGAATCACAAATCAGATAATTAAACAGGAAAATCATTAAGCACGTTCTAGAACTCAAATCACTGTTTTATAATCAACCTACTGTCGTAGTATTAATTACTATGCCTAACAACCTAAGATTCTAAACTGTCGTTTGAATTCAGGAAACTAAACATGCTTTAAGATCGAGTTTGATATGTTCACAAAACGCCTTAACATCAGCTTTCGTTGGTTAAAGACGCTTTGCTCACCTATGTTCTTTCAGGCTTTTAAACAAACACTTTTGATGCGTTAAACAACCTTAGATCAGAGACTAGGTAACTAATCAAGTTTCAGCACTAAGAACAACAATAGATGAAGAACTAGAAGATAGATCCCTATTCTAACCAATTTTATTTAATGATTCATGAAATTCCCTTGAAACCCTAAAACCTAACTATGAGATTACTCAGACATAGAATTAGAGAAACCACAAAGATATGAAGAAGAAATCATAATCCAATATAAATAATAAATTAGAGTTCAGAAATCTTCTCAAAAGCCTGTAGAGTCAGAGATTCGTCTTCCCAGAGAAAGAGATGTAAAAGTCTGTACAAAAATAAAGCTTAGCCTAAACAACGACTGAAAATAGAATAAATAACCCTAAAAAACTTTTTTCCTAAATCCCAGGCGAAACCAGTTCAAAATAAGGAAAACCGAAATTTCTTTTTATTTTTCGCGTCACTAAACCGGTCGGTTTATGTTGGACCGTCTTCACGAAAACTGGCGTAACTTTTTGCACCGTTGGAATGACCTCAAACCACTTCCAAATGAAAGCTGATCCATTTCTCTATCTTGTATCAAAATTTGAGTTCGATCCATCGGTGATAAGTCTTTCAACGAATGCCAAACTTCTGACGGCTCTGTATGATTCTGCATCTTCATATGCTCATTTTCACCCAAAACGGCTCATTTTCTCACAAAATCACCTAAAACCTGAAAAGACACGATAAAGGACTAAAAGACTCTAAAAAGACACATTGACTTGATAAAAGACACAAAAACAAATGTTAAAAAACCGATAAAAATACGGTTTATCAGAACCCATCGACAAAGGCGAGGCTTAAGATCCTTGTTCTGCATCAAATATTTGAGAGCAGCATGATCAGTATGAACAACCACTTTGCTCTCAATCAAGTAGGATCGAAATTTCTCAAAGGAGAAAACAACTGCAAGTAGTTCTTTCTCTGTGGTGCTGTAATTCCGCTGAGCATCATCCGATGTCCTGCTGGCATAGTAGATGACGTGCAGCTTCTTATCCTTTCTCTGACACAGAACAGATCCAACAGCAAAGTCACTAGCGTCGCACATGATCTCAAAAGGCAAGGTCCAATCAGGAGGTTACACAATAGGGGCACTCACCAAAGCTCTTTTAATCTCCTCAAAGGCTGCAAGACATTCAGGTGTGAAGTCGAATTTGATCTCCTTGCATAATAGAGTGGTGAGTGGGCGTGCTAGCTTGGAGAAATCCTTTATGAATCTCCTGTAAAACCCAGCATGACCAAGGAAGCTTCGAATATCCTTCACAGAATTCGGTGGTTGGAGGCTTGTCATGACTTGTATCTTGGCTTTGTCAACTTCGATCCCAGCTTCAGAAACCTTGTGCCCAAGCACGATGCCATCCTGAACCATAAAATGACACTTTTCCCAATTAAGGACCAAGTGTTTCTCTTCACACCTCTGTAGCACCTTGCACAAGTTAGCTAAACACTCCTTGAATGATGATCCATACACTGAAAAATCATCCATGAACACCTCCATAAAATCCTCAATCATGTATGTGAAGATAAACATCATGCATCTCTGAAAGGTGGTTGGAGCGTTACACAATCTAAATGGCATTCTCCTGTATGCGAATGTGCCATATGGACATGTAAAAGTCATCTTTCCTTGGTCATATGGATGTATCGGAATCTAGAAGAAACCTGAATACCCATCGAGAAAATAGTAGTAGGGATGACTAGCCAACTTCTCCAACATCTGGTCGATGAATGGCAATGGGAAGTGATATTTCCGTGTAGCTGCATTCAACTTCCTGTAGTCAATGCACATTCGATGCCCAGTGATAGTCCTAGTAGGAATCATCTCGTCCCTTTCATTCTTCACCACGGTTATTCCTCATTTCTTAGGAACAACGTGCACTGGACTGACCCAAGAGCTATCTGAAATAGCATAGATGACACCAGTTTTCAAAAGCTTCATCACCTCCTTTTTGACCACTTCCTTCAGATTCGGATTCAGCCTCCTCTGATGCTCAATTGAAGCATTTGACTCGTCCTCAAGATGAATCATATGCATGAACAGGTCCGGTGATATACCTGAAATGTCATCAAGAGAATAGCCAAGAGCTTTGCGATACTTGTGCAGCTTCCTCAGCAGTAAGGCAATCTCTGTGTTGTTCAAAGAAGCATTAACAATTACTGGGTATGTGGAATTAGGACCAAGAAAACTATACCTCAGGTTTGCTGGAAGTGGCTTGAGTTCCACTTTAGGAGCATTTTCCTCGCTCCAATCTCCAAGCCCAGCAGCTTGCTTAGAATTTTCGGCCAACTCTCCTTCTAGTCGTAGGGTATCGACCGATACTGAGGGAGTATCGATCAATACCGGTGATGCCGACTCAAGCATCTTCGAGTATCAAGCAGTATCATCACACGAATGGACCTCTGAAGTGGCTGAACAGACCAATGCTCTCTCCAGTGGATCCTCATGATGCATCTCCAGGAAATACTCTTCAGCTATGTCATTGAAAGTATCGACAAAGAAAGTCTGCCCATCGATGGTTGGTCTCTTCATCATCTTTTCCATGTTAAAAATCATGACCAAATCACCGATGTTAAGAGAAATCTTCCCATTCCTGCAATCAATCAGAGCACCAGCCATTGCCAGGAATGGTCTGCCCAGGATAAGAGGATCCTTAGGCTCAGCATCGTATTCCAGGACGATGAAATCAGTTGGGATCAAGCAATTTCCAATCTTAATCGGGACATCTTCGAGTAACCCCTCTAGAAGTCTAACTGAATGATCAGCAAGTATCATGGAGATCCTTGTGGTTGTGAAGTCTGTCATCCCCATCCTTTTGGCAACTGAATATGGCATGAGGTTGACACTTGAGCCAATGTCACAAAGGGAACGCTCAAATCTGTCTGTGAATATCGTACAATCCAACAAAAAACTCCCTGGATCTGGTAGCTTCTTTGGGATTCTATTAGTTAAGATTGCACTGCACTCATGAGTAATCATCAAACATCCTTCTTCAAAGTTCACTTGCTGGACACCATCCTCTTGACATACCTCCTGAAGGCTGGAGAAGTCTTGATGGCATCGATAAAGGGAAGTTCGACAATGAACTTATCCATAATCGCCTTGCATCTAGAGCCTTCTATGTCCTTCTTAGTCTTCCCAGAAGCCCTGGGATAAGGTATCCTCGGTGTGTAAACTCTCTCTGCAACTACATTAGGTACTTCCTTCGAAACCTTAGGAGTTGATTCGACTGCGGGATCAGTATCGACCGATACTGGAGTGGTATCGATCGATACACGGGGTTTTGATTTATCCCGTGAAAGTATCGTGACAGCTATCGATTGATGCTGGCTAGTGTCGATCGATACTGGAGCGATTTCAGTATCCTCATCGTCAAGATCGACAAAAATATCTGCAGTTTGGCCAATTTTTACTCCTGGATTGACCTCTTTTCCACTCCTCAAGGTGATTGCATTGACGTGAGCCCTTGGGTTCTCTCCTTTCCCTGGAAGAAAACCTTCTTGCCTTTTCACAGCCTCTGAAGTCTGAGCTACCTGAAGTTCCAGCTTCTTCTGCTGAATATTAATGGTGTCGATCCTTCCACTCAGATCGTTGTACAGGACATCAATTTTCCCATTGAAATCCATAATTAGCTTCTGCTGTCCTTGAATAAGCTGTTCAAACATAGACTCGATCTTGCTATCTGGGAGTTTAGCAGGTACGAGCTGATTAGATGAATTTCCATAGTTCCTGGTATACCCACTGTTCTGAGATGGTTTCCTCTGACCTTGAAAACCATAACCACCAATGTAGTTAACATCCTCTACTTCATCCTCATTGAATACCTCAATATCTTCAGCAAAGTGAACAGCCTTTGTTGTCTTGCCCATCAGAAGATTGTGCATAGAATCTAACTTAGCCTGAACCTAAACAACTAATATATTCGATTTATAATTATAATTTTGGGTATTTTGTTTATTTCAACTTTAAATATACATAATATTTTTGAATATAAAGTTGTATTTCGGATATTTCGGATATCCATTCGGGTTTTGGTTCGGTCCAGGTACCCGATATATTTTTAAAAGAAAAATTTTGGGTATTTATGATTATTCGGTTTGGTTCGCTACCTCCTAATTCTGTTCGGTTTCAGGTATTTTGGCCGACCTAGCAAGAACCCATCAATTTAGTTGGATTCGAAGCTTCAAATCCTAAATTGATGCATCCCTCGTAAATAAGTAAATGTGAAATTATAAATGGGTAATTGACCAAAATAGCACATTTTTAATTTTTTGTTCCAAACTTAGTATCACTAGTTGAAAATGACAATAATAGCACAAATTTTGACAATAATAGCACATATTTAATATTAAAATAACATAAAATCATTTCCTAATATCAAAAAACTAAACCCTAAATTAGAAATAGTAAACCCAAACATAATGTTTAATTTTATTTTAAATTTATTTTAGGTAAACAAGTATTTTTATATAATTATTTGTGCTATTTTCGGAATTTTAAATTTAAGGTATTATTTTTGGAACAAAAAATAAAGTTTGTACTATTTTAGGGTATTTCTCTTAATATAAAATCAAAGATAATTAGAAAACTAAAACAAAAGAAGAGATAATTTCATTAGAGCGAGTCATTTGAGCTATAAATATCCAATAAATGAGTCAAACTCCATAACTCTGATCTGAACTAAATATGGATTAATCATAAATTAAGTCTAACCTGCACTTGTTCAGAAACAATAGAAGAATTAAACCACACCACATATCTAACACTTTATTGACACATGTCGAGCACCACCCAAAACTTAGGAGCACCACATGTGAGCTATATAAATTGTGGAACCTTTGAACAAAAAATCTTAAACAAACTATGCTTGCACTTTCACAAATCATTGAAAGAAAAAGGAAAATTCAATCGTCGATAATTTAAACCATGCTTGTACTTTCATAAATCATGGAATTTGAATAAGTTTCAGTTAAATGCAAAAGTCTAGTAAGATTAGATAACTAAAGATGGTCTAACAATTTAAACAAACGTACTTGAATGGTTTCTATATATACAGTTGGTAATATTCCAAAAAATTTTGTGATTTATGCCAAATCTGAAAACGAGAAGTCAAACTAATATACATACTATAATAATAATCACTTAAACAAACTATTCATAGGTTATGAAGATCCTCTCCAGCCCATATAGAATACCTAAATATATTGACACCTAAATTAACACCAACTCCAAGAGCTATAAGCAGATAGCCACTTCTATGAACTACCATATTCTGAACACATAAATAAATAAATAAATAGCAATATTTAGGCAAGAAAACGCAGAACCCGTATTCATAGGCTTTTATCGCCGGGTATAGCTTCATGAAAGTTGCAATGAACCCTGAAACAAGAGACGCATGTATAAGCAGAGATAAAACCAAAAAAAAAAAGATGCTGCAAAAGAATTGAAAATTGCTGTAATGCAGAAAAAGCCAATGCAGAAGATACTAATGGTGCAAAAGAGCTCCTCTGAGTCTCCAGTTAGTGTCGAAGCTACCCCATTCC
The DNA here is from genome assembly GCA_030161315.1 of Eutrema japonicum. Classification (NCBI taxonomy): domain Eukaryota; kingdom Viridiplantae; phylum Streptophyta; class Magnoliopsida; order Brassicales; family Brassicaceae; genus Eutrema; species Eutrema japonicum. Next base: position 50,311,683 of record BSQW01000011.1, read on the forward strand.
AAGGACAAGACCTCCAGATAATAACGTCTCAAGCGCTCGAATAAACTCTTTGCTTAGAGTTGCTTCTATTTGAAACCAACGACGTGCATCACAATGTATAGATTCATGCACAATTTTTCTTAAACAAATACAATTTCATTTAAGAGATGTAATTACTGACAAGTATTAGTTAGCTCAATAATACAGAAATCGTCAACTTCTGTCACAAACAACCCACACTTGCCTATTATATAATTTACAAGAAGAAAACAACGAATTCATCAATGAAAACAGCAACGCACACTCATTGTTTAAAGAAGGAAACAAGCGAAATCTAGAAAATTCCATGTGTCGATTCGCTTCACCGCATGCACTTCTATAGTTGGACTTGACCAATCATTCTGTAAAATACTCACATAACTATTTAGGTTTTGTTCTCATGATCAATTGCCGGTCCTCAGCAACACCAACAATGTGCTTCCTGATAGATCCCTCGCTCTTACCCTTAATAGAAATCCACCATCCTCAATATTATTATCTCCGAGTAATCAGATTATACATACACACACACTAATTCTTATTGTAACTTTCTATTTCTCTACACACTAGATATTAATTCATTAGAGATAGCTAGATTCACCATAACGAGAAACATCTTTATAATTTTCAAAACAAAACAAGGTATAACATATCACATGTATATGGAAACCAAACCAAAGTTTTGGTAATTATATTTCCCAACCTGAATTTTGCAAAATTTTAAATTCATATTGTTGCCATCCTACCAAATTATGCAAGAAAAACTTTAAAATATTCCCCTTTAAAAACCAACTAATTCCATAATATTTACGATCAAAGCCAAAAAAAGAGGAAAAATGCATACCATCCATTAAACAAACACATGATCATATAAATTCATAATTTTAAAAACATTTTAAAAAAACAGCCAAAACAAAAACAAATAGACAACTCTTAAGCTGAGAAAGAAAATTAAATTAACTACCAGACCAAAAAAATATAATAACATTAAACAATAAAAACAGTTGAGAAAATTGATTAATACGTGCGGATCACACTCTAGTTTGTAAATATAAAGAGAGATAAAAAAAAGCTTTATGTTTCATGTTTGTTGTCTTGTCCTCCCATTAACTGGAAAGTGGGAACTAGGCATGTGCATTCGGGTATCCGTTCGGGTTCGATTCGATTTTTCCGGTTTCAGATATTTTGGTACTAGAGGTTTAGGACCCATTCGGATATTTCTTTTTTTTTGGGTCGGTTCACTTCGGTTCCGCCCGGATTCGGATCGGTTTCAGGTACCAGAAATTTATCTGAAATACATGAAAAAAAAATAGTTCAATTTAAATAAAATTTGGTTAAATTTTGCAAAAAAAAAATTAATTTTGACAAATATAACTAAAGATTTTCACATATTTTAGATATTTTGGTTATTTCGGTAAACATAATTAATATGTACGATTTATAATTGTAATTTTGGGTATTTTGTTTATTTCAAGTTTAAATATACATAATATTTTTGAACATAAAATTATATTTCGTATATTTGGGATAACCATTCGGATTTTGGTTCGGTCCAGATATCCAAAATATTTTATAAGAGAAACCATTTGAATATTTATTATTATTTGGTTTGATTTGATAGCTCCTAATTCGGTTCGATTCCATGTATTTTATCCAGGCCAACAACTCATCAATTAAGTTGGATTCGAAGCTTCAAATCCTAAAATGATGCATCCCTCGTAAATAGTAAATCTGAATTAGTAAAATCAAAGAAAATTAGAAAACTAAAACAAAAGAAGAGATAATTTCACTAGAGCGAGTCATTTGAGCTATAAATATCCAATAAACGAGTCAAACTCCCCATATAACTCTGATCTGAACTAAATATGGATTAATCATAAATTAAGTCTAACCTCCACTTGGTCAGAAACAATAGAAGAATTAAACCACACCACATATCCAACACTTTATTGACACATGTCGAGCACACCCAAAACTTAGGAGCACCACATGTGAGCTATATAAATTGTGGAACCTTTGGAAAAATACTCTCAACTCAATTCAATCGCATAATCACACTTTGATTCAGAAAATTATCTTTCCTTTTAATTAAAGCTAATCAAAAATGTCGAGCAACTCCCAGAACATCAGCTTCCAAGCCGGCCAGGCCAAAGGCCAAACCCAGGTAATCTTAAGTTACTTCAACTATAGTATTATTACGTACCAAGGCCGATCTAACATCATTAAAGGTCATATGAAAAAACAACAACTAGTGTTTTAAAATATGCTAAGCGTTAGTCGGAAGGCGAGTCATTACGCATATAAACATATACTAAAAACTAAAGATTATTTCGTCTATTGTTAAATAATTCCAATATATTGAAGTTTTGGATCTTCTTTTTCTATTTAAATATTTTAAGAGCTATTTTATGTGAGTTTTTCTTAAGATTTAGTTGATCATTATAGTTTTTGTTTTTAATGAATTGGTTGATGGTGTTTAGGAGAAGGCTAGCACCATGATGGACAAGGCTAGCAATGCTGCCCAATCTGCCAAGGAGTCTCTGCAAGAGGTTTAATGAATAAATCATACAAACTTTCAATGATTACATTAAACCCATAAAGATGAAATTTCTTATAAGGACTTAAATTAAATTGTTTTACGTGCAAACACTTGTATAGACGGGCCAGCAGATTAAGGAGAAGGCACACGGAGCTACCGAATCAGTGAAGAATGCGACCGGCATCAACAAATGAAGACAATATCATATGAATAATTATGCTATTTTCCCGAATAAGACATTATTCATTTTTATTATTATTATTGTTACTACTTTTTATCGGATTTTGCTTCTGTTTGATATCTCACGATACTTGTATTCTTTGAGATCCTTCTTCGTTTTTAGACTTCCGCGATAAAAGTAACATTTTGGATTAACACATTTCTTTTTCTGCTTTCAAATCATTTAAATTCGATATTCGACATATGATAAACAAAAACTATTACCGAGAAAACCAAAGCAAACTAAGCATACTATAGAAAAAATGCAACAGACATGCCTTAAATATATTAAGGTAAATGAGATCTTACAGAAATACAATTAGAAAATGGTAAAACTGGCCATCTCCAACGGAGAACCTCTATGGGTTTCTTAAGACTAAATATAATATAAAATAAAGAAAAAGAAAGAAATAAACTAAGGATCGGTTCTGAAAGTTCTGAAATAAGAACCTCTCAAACTTTTTTTAGTTACTCATATGCCACCTGTTTAATTTTGATTGGTTTAGTTTGATTAAACAATTAAAATTTAATTAATTAACTCAATTATACTAAAAATAATATTATATTATTGTTAAGATACCCACTCACCTCCCCCTCACCGTTGGAGGTGAAGGATATCAGTAAAAATTTGGAAGAAAATGCAATGCGTTATTTCTTCAAATTAACATTTATCAATATTTTTTTGATATTTTCGTACATAAAAATACCAATATTTAACACAATAATAAATCACACGTATACATGATAGAAATAAAAATTCATACAAGAAATTAGATGTCTAAGAAAATAACATGTTACATATTAAACTTTAGTTTTGGGTCTTGTTATACAATAATTTTAGTTTGTAAGTACACTATATTTATATATGGATATAAATGTTTCACAAAAATAAAATTTTGTATTAATTTACATCAATATTACAAATTTTTATATTCAATTTTAAGACAAACTTAAACCATACGCAGATATCACCTAGTAATTTATAAATCTCGTACAAAAACTCTCGATAGAATCAATATCAACACGCTCAAATCAATTAATAAAAAAAGTTTATATATACAAAGGATCTAAGGTTGGTAAAAAAAGAGAGAAAGAATCTCTTAAATGTTGAAGACAGAATAAATCCTTTTTGGACAAAAACCCATAAGGAAACTTGGCATCTAAATAATTTAATAAATAACCTCCATAAATTCTAGAAGAAAAGAAAACGGTGGAAGAGAGAAGATTAGATTTCAATATCAACGAGGCAATGAGTATGATTAGTGATTCAACGGTCCCGGTTCATCCCAATTTATAGAACTTGAACTCTCCGGTTCTCTCTAAGATTTGTGCATGGGGGGTAATGTTAGGGCTCATTTCGGTTTCATTGATCGCCATGGCTTATGCTTGCTATTACAAGGAAAACGCTTCGAATCCAAGCACTGGAGAGCAAGAGAAACAAAAAGAGAAGGAAGTGTTGAAGCCACTAGACATGGAACCAAAGATTGTTGTCATAATGGCCGGTAATGAAAACCCTACCTTCTTTGCCAAGCCAAGCAAGATCCATGCATGACCAGTACAAGATCGCTAAATTCGTGTTTTGGTTTTCTTTCTTTATACTTCTTAATTGGGTTTTGGGTACGATATACGCATCATGAAACCATACTATTTACTGTAATTAATGTTTTGTCGATTTGTTTATATTTGAACTTTGCTATATATCCTTGTTTAATTTACACTACACCAAAACAGGGTTTTTCCTACTGATTGTTGCTACTGATTCCGCAGTCGCTACATTTCCCGACTGTTTTGCTACTGATTACCGACTGCTTGACGAACATTTCTAAATGGTCGTAAAACAGTCGGTATTTAGCGACCTAATAACGCAGTCGTTAAATAGTAGGAAATTTACAACTGTATAGTGACTAAATTGAAGTCAAAAATGTAGTCGGTAATCAGTAGAAAATATGGATAAAATTTCCCGACTGATTTGCTACTGATTAGCTACTGCAGAGGAAATGATTTCCACGTGTTTTATAACATACTTTTAGCGACTGATTTGCTACTGTATTCGGCGGGTCGCAAATCAGTCGCTAAAAGTAGCTAAACACGTGTAAATCATTTGGTGGTTGGTGTACCTAATTTACGCTGCAGTCGCTAATCAGTAGCAAATCAGTCGCTAAATGCAGTTAAACACGTGGAAATCATTTGGTGGTTGGTTACCTAATTTCCGATGCAGTCGCTAATCAGTAGCAAATCAGTCGGGAAATTTTCTATGTATATGCCATACTCGAATTTTTTTGTCACAATTGTAGAAACACAAAGTAAAGAAAGACATTATAAACAAAAATCAAAGAGAGATTAAGGTTTCTCAACTTATTTATGTCGGGAAATTACAATTATGGTAATTCTCGTGAGTGGATGTACAGTAGGTTCGATGAAGCGACGGGAAATCTCTCGGCAGAGTTCACATCGGGGGTGGATCAATTCGTGGCATTTGCAAATAGCCAGCCTCTAGCGCAGAGAAATCGGGGTATGTTTCACTGCCCTTGTCTTGTTTGCGAGAATGAGAAATTTATCCCGGGTACAAGAGTTTTGAGACATCTGTATAGTAGAGGATTTATGCCAGATTATTATATCTGGTATAAACATGGTGAAGAACTCGATATGGATTTAGGAACGAGTTATGTTGATAGGACGCATATTAGTGGGAATGAAGAAGTGGGTAATGTAGTAGAAGATAGGTATGTGGATATGGTGAATGATGCGTTTCGTGTTAACGTTAGTTTTGATAACTATCATCAGGATGATAGTTATCAGAATGTAGACGAACCGGTACGTAATCATTCAAAAAAATTCTACGACTTGTTGGATGGAGCGAATACTCCATTATACGATGGTTGTCGTGAAGGTCACTCGCAGTTATCCTTAGCTGCTCGAATCATGCAAAATAAGGCAGATCATAATATGAGTGAAAAGTTAGTGGATTCGGTATGCGGAATCTTGACAGATTATTTACCAGAAGGAAACCATGCAACCAGTTCACATTACGAGACAGACAGATTGATGCGCAATTTGGGGCTCCCATGTCATGCAATTGATGTTTGCATTAACAATTGTATGATTTTCTGGAAAGATGATGAAAAGATTGATAAGTGTCGGTTTTGTAATTCAGAAAGATGGATGCCTAACGAGCAAAACCGTAGGTCCAATGTACCATATAGTCGTATGTGGTATAATCCTATTGCTGACAGATTAAAGAGAATGTATCAGAGTGAGAAGACTGCAGCGGCAATGAGATGGCATGCCGAGCACGAAGCAAATGAGGGAGAAATGTGTCATCCGTCTGATGCTGCGGAGTGGAAAAATTTTCAAGATCAACATCCCCGGTTTGCAGAAGAACCCCGTAACGTTTATCTTGGATTGTGTACAGATGGGTTCAATCCATTTGGCATGTCAAAAAATCATTCGTTGTGGCCTGTGATATTGACTCCGTATAATTTACCCCCTGGTATGTGCATGAATACAGAGTACTTGTTTCTAACCATTATCAATTCTGGGCCAAATCATCCGCGAGCTAGTCTCGATATCTTCCTCCGACCTCTCATTGATGAGTTAAAAGAACTGTGGTCTACTGGAGTCGATGCATACGATGTGTATAAGAAGGAAGATTTTATTCTAAAAGCGGTGTTGTTGTGGACGATAAGCGACTTTCCGGCGTATGGCATGTTATCAGGATGGACCACCCATGGCAAATTGTCTTGTCCAATTTGCATGGCAGATACACAATCTTTTTATCTGAAGCACGGAAGAAAGACGTGTTGGTTCGATTGTCACCGAAGATTTCTCCCTTATGATCATCCTCTAAGGAAGAATAAAAAAGACTTTTTGAAGAAGAGAGACGCTAGGAAAGACGATCCACCAGTGTCTTTGACCGGTGAGCAAATTTATTCATACCAGGTTAAACGTGTTAATCCACCAAAAACAAAGGATGTTGGTGGCAACGGTCACGATAAGAAGAAGCATGGCTTTGGGAAAGAGCATAACTGGCACAAAGAAAGCATATTCTGGGAATTGCCGTACTGGAGGGACCTCAATCTCCGACACAATCTCGATCTGATGCATATAGAGAAGAATTTTTTTGACAACATCATGAATACTCTTATGCGTGTGAAGGGTAAATCAAAAGACACCATCCCGTCAAGATTGGATATAGAATAATTATGTTCTCGGCCACATTTACATGTTGATGATCAGGGTAGAGCCCCTTTTCCTCCCTACTCATTGGAAGACGAAGCCAGAAAAGCATTATTGGAATGTGTACAACATTCGGTCAAATTCCCAGATGGTTATGCTTCAGACTTAGCTAGTTGTGCTGATTTGACGAATGGAAAGTTTTCTGGGATGAAGAGTCATGATTGCCATGTTTTTATGGAGCGGCTACTTCCATTTATCTGTGCAGAACTACTAGACCGGAACGTTCACACTGCGTTATCAGGTACTAATATTACTTATAATTTGAGGAAAATAAATCACATAAATATGCATGTTAGTAATTTATATTAACCATTTCCAGTTTCAATATATAAATTCTAGGGGTTGGAGCATTTTTCCGTGACTTATGTTCGAGAACTTTGCAGAAAAGTCGCGTCCAAATTCTAAAACATAACATAGTGTTAATCCTATGCTATTTGGAAAAGATCTTTCCACCATCTTTTTTCGACGTGATGGAGCACCTACCTGTACATCTCCCAAACGAAGCTGAACTAGGAGGCCCCGTGCAATACAGGTGGATGTACCCTTTTGAAAGGTTTTTCAAAAAGTTGAAAGGTAAAGCAAAGAACCAAAGATATGCAGCAGGATCGATTGTTCAATCATATCTAAGGGAGGAGGTAGCTTATTTCACAAAGCACTATTTTCCCTCGATTATACAAACGAAATCAAGGTAAATGCTATAATTATTTAAAGGTTCACATCCCATTTGATATACACCTGCTAGCTATTATAAATTGATTTTCACTACTTTGGTCAGGTTAACAAGATTCGCTGAAGGTGATGTCCCCGAATATCATTTCGATGGAGTCCCTGATATATTTACTCATGTAGGTCGACCCTCTGGCGAAATTCATGAAATCTGGCTTTCAGATAAAGACTATCGATGCGCACATGCATATGTTTTGTGAAATTGTGGTTATTTCGAGCCACTTGAGAGGTATAATTTGGAATGTCTATAACTTACAATTAAATATAGTCCATATTCGATTTCTCATATATTTTTCTGGTGTTATATATATATATATATATATATATATATATATATATAGTTTCTTCGAAGATTATATTAGTGTAAAATATCCGGACTTCTCCGAGAAAGAAATCCTGGTGAAAAGAGCTGAAGAATATCCTTCTTGGATCAAAGAATATGTATGTCTCTAAATATTTGAAATTTGAGTTTTTTTCTTCAATATATTTGATATTAATGTCTATCTATATGCAGGTTACTACCTGGAACGCCGAGATTCCTTTTCCAACATGGGTGCTCGACATAATTCATGGTCCCGTGAATAAGGCCAAAACTTGGCCCACCTATTATACAAGAGGATATTTGTTTCATACCAAGAATCACAGTGAGGGAAGAAAGACTTGTAACTATGGTGTATGTGTTACTGGGGAGCATTGTAGCAATGCAGCTGACCGAGCTGATTTCCACGGTATCTTAACTGATATCATAGAACTCGAGTATGAGGGGGTGGTTAATTTGAGAATCACACTTTTTAAGTGTAAGTGGTACGACCCTGTGATCGGTAGAGGAACTCGGACGAGCAATGGTGGGATTGTAGACGTTCTTCAATCGAGAAGATACTATAAATACGAACCTTTTATTCTTGGTACGTACACTCATATACTCTTATGCGTCTGTCGATACCATATATTGATATACTTCTATATATTGATATTGCACAGCCTCTCAAGCGGATCAAGTTTGTTATATCCCGTACCCAAACCGCCATAAACCAAAAGTTTTGTGGCTAAATGTTGTTAAAGTCAACCCGAGGGGAAATATTGCAGGAGTCTATGTAAACACGGAACCGACTCTTTTACAACAAGAAACTGATGATCATGTAATGTTGACTACAATTGAAGATCTCGTAGTCGACAATTCGCTACAAGGAGCAAACCCAGTTAATCTCGATTACGATGTCGGCGATGCGGAACCAGAAGACGAATTTCTGTGTAATTTATCGGAATCTGATGATGACGATTCAGAAGGTGTAACATCTTACTAATTATGAGAATATTATATGGTACCTAAGTTTTTGTTTTGATCAAGATATTTTATGTATTAGTATGTTATATAAGTTTAATTTTATTAATATGTGTAATTTAAAAAATTTTGGGGTGAAATTTTTTTGGTGAAAAGTTTTGGTGAAAATTTTATTTCCCGCCTACATTTTGGGCTGAAATATTTTTAGTGGGCTCAAATAATTTGGTCCGCGTTTTAATTCTAACACTTACAGATTTTTTTCATTCCTTTTTCTCTGTAACCCTAATCGACTTCTATCATCTTCCTCTCTTATCGATCTGTTCAATTCTCTTCTCTTCCTCTCTTATCCCGCCTGTGATCTGTTCAATTCTCTCCTCTTCCTCTCTTATCCCGATCTCGATCTGTTCGATTCTATCTTCTTTCTCTCTTATCCCGAACTGTCCCATCCTCTCTTATCCCGATCTGTCCATGGGTGGAAAGAGGAAGCGAAAATTCGCCCCTCCAACTAACACCTTAGTGAGAACGCCGGCTTCTCTTCCAAAAACTCGGTATGATTTTGTACCGAGAACGGCGACTGACCCACCGGTTCTCCCCAACAACCAACGTCAGCCGTCGGTGAGAGACTACCCTCCTCCGAAGCAGCTTTTCCCGGCCTCAGCGGCTCCGCCATCTGGTGTATCTCTGCCATCTGGTGCATCTCCTTCGGCCACAATGGCTACGAGATCTGAAGCGTCTGCAAATCAAGAGGGAACAATGCCTTCACCTTCCAGACCATCTCTGGCTGTTGAAACTCAAGCCACTCCACATCAACCCACTCCACATCGAGCAGCTCAATCTCCTCACAGTTCTCAATCTCAACCGCCTCCACATCGACCCACTCCACATCGAGCAGCTCAATCTCCTCAAAGTTCTAAATCTCAACCGCCTCCACATCGACCAGCTCAATCTCCTCACAGTTCGCAGGCACAAAATTCACACAACACAGAAGAAGATGACGAATTGAGTGATCTCGGAGGTCTGCCTCAACCCAATCTCTCCGAAGACCAGATGGAGGCTCTTAACTCGCTGCTTCTTGCGCCACGGCCGAAGAACATTACAATCCTTGATCCCGACCTCATCGAGCCTGATTCAACTTGGTAAAATCGCTTTCTCTCTGTAATCTCTAGTTAGTTTTTTTTAATTCCACAATTTCTTATTTGGTTGTACTGCAACAGTTTATTATTTTCCTTTACTACTTGTTGATATTCATTGCACAAGAAGTTTATTGTTGATGAGTATGACTAGAAAATTGGGCAATGTAACTAAAATTGATGTCATACAGAGTTCATTGTAGTTTGTGAATATATTTCAGTGTCTTTGTAGGTTTGGTTATGACAAATCATCTCTAACCCGGAAGATTACAAAGTGTTTCACCAACAAGTTTGATGGCCCCTACTACAGTTGGTCGAGTGTGCCTAGAGAAAGACAAGAACGGTACTTCGTTGAATTCGCGGTAAGAATCTCTCTGCTGTAACACCAAACTTCTCTGTTTTTCTTGTATTTGCTTTAACACTTATCTTTCTCTGTTGTTTTGTAGAAAAAACACAGATGGGATCCATCTTTAACATGTTTGGTTCAAGAGCATTTCGAGTCTATAATTCTACTTCGCTTGAAAGACATGGTGAGCACTGCGAGATGTACTGACGAGCAACCGAAATGGATCAATGATAAGCTCTGGGCAGACATGAAAAAACATTGGAGCACTGAAGAACAAAAATCGAAGAGTGACACAACCTCAGCAGCTCGGATGTCTGATCGTAAAGGTCTCGGTCCTCACAAACACACCTCTGGACAGAAGTCTTACCGACAAATCGAACAAGAAATGGTAAGTCAGTTTTAACATTTACTTGGTGCTTGAATCTGTGATATATGGTTCTATGTTCTTAATGCTTTACATTTACTCTAACTAAGTTTGCTGATATACTGATTCACCTTATCCTTTTCCCATTTCAGGTTGTTGAATTGGGGAGACCAGTGAGCTTCGGTGAGGTGTTCATCAGGGCTCATACCAAGAAAGATGGGACCTTTGTTGATCTGAAAGCGAAGCAAGTTGCTGAGGCCTATATGAAGAAAAAGGAAGAGAAGTTGTCTGAACATGACTCGGATATCACAGAGCTTTCGGATGGTCGTCATCCAGTGCTATCCATAGAAGAGGATAACGAGCTCTTTATTCAGGTGAAGTGCTTTGTTTATGTTGTTATGTTTTGGAAATTGATTGATGATAGTGTCTGAGATTAATAGTCTACACTCACAAATGATAGAGGATAAATATTTGGTTTTGGAAATGTTTGGTTTTCTTTTTGATGATAGTGTCTGAAATTGATTGATGATAGTGTCTGAAATTGATTGATGATAGTTTTCTTTTTGTAGTCTACATTCACAAATGATAGAGGAGAAATGTTTGGTTTTGGAAGCCTCAAGAATCTGGTCAAGGGAAAGGTACAAAACCCGGAAATATCGGCTTCTTTTCGGCAGATGCAACAACAGCTTCAAATGGCTGAAGAGAAGCTGAAGGAACAAGCTGCTCTTATCGCACAGCAAGAAGCAGAGAATGCTCGAGTTTCAGCTGCTCAAAGCGCCCAGACCGCTGCGCTTGCGATTGTCCACAAATTCTTGAAAACCGATGAGCACTTCCTCGCATTCCTCGCCCAAGAAACTTCTTCTGCTTCTGCTAATCCCTAAGACACTTGTTCCTTTTGTCTGAAACTTGTTCCTTTTGAAACATGTCTGAAACATGTTTAAAACATGAATTATGTTGTGTTTAAAAACTTGTTCCTAAGTTTTTAAATTTGTTTTCACTTTTCGATTGCTTTAAATTTGTTTTTTCTTTTCTTTATAGCTTCAACATTGAATTAAAATCAATAAACCGATTAGTTACTAAACAACATTAAGAAATTGATAATTAGTAGTAGGTATTAGTAGCAAATTAGTAGTAACAACAAAAACAAACCAGTCGTAAAACAGTAGTTAAACTTTGCCAAAAACAACTAAATCGATGATCAGTTTAGTCGTAAATTAGTAGCTCGAGTCGTAGGTAATCAGTCGCAATTTAGTAGCTAGCTTTTACGACTGAATACCGACTGAACTTTTAGTAGCAAAATTCAGTCACTATTTAGTCGCTAACCAGTCGTAATATTATCCTACTGATTAGCGACCTAATAGCGACTGATATAATCAGTCGCTAATCAGTCGTAAATCAGTAGCAATTTTGCTACTGATTTATTTAGCGACGAGACCTTTAACTACGACACATATCAGTCGCTAATCAGTCGTAAAACTTTGTTTTGCTACTGATTTGCTACTGTTTTTGCAGTAGTTAAAAGACTGTTTTCTTGTAGTGTTATCAAGTGGATAATATTTTGTCTATAAACTACTATATCAAATCAAATAAAAATTTCGTTGTGGAGTCGTTCTTCAAGCTATTCGTCGTGTTTCAATTATTCACTCGTCCTATAGTGAATAGTAAATTCATCATTCGTACCACGGCGATCTTCCTTCCTCAACCCAACAACTCATTCGATCTCATCTGTTGATCCCGGGGATCACTAATGAAGATTAAGGGGTGATTAGGAGATGAGAGGTGAGATTTTCGTTAATTAGAGCTAGTTAACCACAATCAAAAGCAGGTCGGGAATATTTTTTGGGCAGGCCGTGGGCCGTGTTCTTTTATTTATGATGAGGGAAGTGAACAATTTAGAGTTACGAACTGGTTCCGAAGGACGTCCAGTTCGGCGTTCTAAATTGCTGTCTTGTTACAAAGAGAGAGAGGGAGAGAGGTCGGGTCACTTGTGGTAGGTGAGATACAAAAATTTCAGATCCCGATCATTAATGACATCGAGGGGTATTTATACCGGCAGTTGACTTCCTGCTCCCCGGGATCTCGGAGCTACGTGGCGTCTTCGGCCTGTTTCGCGGGTAAGGTGGCCTAGGAGGCGTGTTCCGGCTTTCGAGGAGGGAGGTCATGATGAGCTCGGCGTGGCGTGTTGCAGAGCAGCGCACTGTTTTGTCAACTCTCCTCCACGTGTCCTTTCCTCCTTCCTCGACTCTGCAGGGTTGGTGGGACGTCGAGTCGAAGCCGTATCCCTACGCGGGTAGGGCACTGTTCTACCAGCTCCCACGTGCCTTCTGCTCTTCTGACAATCCTGCTTTGGTGAAGTGTCAGGCCGGACCCGAGGTGCGTCTTCGGGAGCTCGGGAGCTCGGGTGATACGAGCACGGTGCCTTCAGGTCGGCGACCGAGCTGAAGAGAGACTTTTCCTAAGATGGGCCTAACTAATTGGGGGTGCTAGGCCCACCTCCAACAATAGGCCCTCCCCCAGTTCGGTGTCACGAGGCGAGGTGAGTGATCCGAAGTTGATCTGGTTTTAGTTCGGCACATCTTAGGACGGTTCCTCGAAATTTTGGGGGAGGGGCGCGGGGTGTTACAGCCCAGATTTGAGCCCGTGCTCATATGTGTTGACCTTTCCGAAAATCCGCAGACGGTTGGCGCGTACCCATCACGTGGGAGAACGAAAGGTCACCTCTTTTTTCGCGTGAGATGCCCACGCGCGGCGTGCGACAGACGCTTCGCGTTTATCGAGGCGTCCCCTGCTTTTTGGCGTGGGAGAACGAGGAGTCGTCATCATTAGGTTTCTGGGCGGCCGTGCTTCCTTCGACACGTGTTCAGGCGTCGCTTCATTGTCCCCTTCCTCTATTTAACCCCTCTTTCTTCCTCCTGTTAAAACCTTCTGCGCATAACCTTAAGGTAACTCCTTCTCTCCGATTCTCTCCTTCCCTTCCTTTTTCTGTGTGTTTTCGATTTCTTCCTCCTTTTTGCAATGGCACCGATGCTAGATGGGATTAGGGTTGAGTCGAGCGACGAGTCGGCATCTCGTGACAACCGCAGTGATCCTCCGAGTTCTTCTTCCGACGATTCCGGGCACGCCTCCTCTCCGTGTCGAGGCGCAGACAGTGGGGAACAGCCTGTTCCTTCGACTTCAAGGGCCGCCCCGCTGCTCCCTGGGACCCATCTCCGAAAGAAGGCGGTGATAAGGTCCTCCTCTGGTGGCCGCGGTGTTGGCCAAGTTGGGGGCAGAACCGGGCGTCTGGGCGACCGCGGTGGTCGTCAGGGCGGCCGCGGCGGCGGAGAGCGAGTGACCAAGGCGAGGAGGTCCCCCTTGGTTCCGTACGAGCAGGGCGGGTCACCGACCTGGAGCACAGCGGAATCAGTAACTCTGCTGAGGGATTTGTGCGATTTCCCTGATGGTGTCGAGCTCAGGCTACCCAGGGCGGACGAGCGCCCGTGGACTCCTCGGGCGGGCTTCGTCTGCCTGTATGAATCGTTCTTCCAGAAGTGCGGGTTGCGCCTTCCTCTCCCCGAGCTGTTCGTCCAGTATTGCCGGGCGCGGGGTTTGGCCTTCTCGCAGGTCTGCCCGTCCACGATCCAGGGGATGATCGTGCTGCTGACCTTGGGGCACGAATGCGATGTGGAGGTGACGGTGCCCATGTCCGAGGCTCTCACCCAGCAGAAGGCGAATCCTGGGATCCCGGGAACTTACTATGCTGCCTTCAAGCCCGCGGCGAATGTCCTGGAGGCCCCCAGCTCGGGGTCTAAGGCTAGCAAGCTGTCGAAGGTCGAGGACTGGTCTCGCAGCTACTTCTACATCCGGGCTACCGACGTGGTTGGGCTCGATCCGTCGGCGAGATACACCCGGGATTGGAATTTTTCCCCGGGTAGGGATTTGCAGGTCGAGCTAACTTCTCTTCTTCGGTTTTGTCTGACTAATGCTGTTTGTTTTGCTTTCAGGTCCTAACTCTTCTAGGTTTAAGCTGCCGGACTACGCGGGTATCCTTGCTGTGTTCAGGACGGTGCACGACAGAGAGTGGAAGTCATTCACCTCGAGAAGGATAGCAGCAGCAATGGCCGGAAGTCGGTTTTTTTTTTTTTTTTTTTTTTTTTCGGCTTTTTTTTTTTTTTTTTTTTACCGAACTGATGGGTGCCACCAATGCAGGACGAGCAAGGTTTGCCAGTCCGCTCTACGCGGATTCCTTTGTGGCGCCGCAGCCGCCAATGGTTGAGGTGCCGGCTCGGCGAGAGGAGGCGCCGCGGGCTGTGGGTGACTCGTCCGAGACGGCTCCTTCGAAGAAGAGGGCGGGCGTCGCAGCCGGCGGTAGGGCTGGCAAGAAGAAGAAGATGATGGAGGTGGGAGGATCCTCGACTTCAGGTCGGGGAGCTGGACGGCCTGAAGAGGCTGGTTGTGAGCCCGAGGGCTCCCGAGGCGCTCTTGTCAAGGAGGCCGAGGTACCTGCGGCCGAGGTGCCGGCGGGGGGGAAGGTCGAAGGGTCCCGAACCCTGGCGATCGAAGAGGTCGCTGGTCGGGCGACGGAGGGCGGCGATGAGGTCGTCGTTTTGGAGGATCCTGCTGCTGTGCAGGAGGCCGAGGATCGGAGCAGTGGGGCTCCGGAGGGTTCCGAGGAGGGGCCTCGGGACTATAGCTTCTATTTCTGCCATGAAGATGGTAGCAACCAGGTCATCGTGGACCAGGACGAGTGCGCCGAGCTAACGCAGGCCATGATGTTCGGGCAGAAGCACCCGCACTTCGTGCCGCGGGAGATGGCGGAGTCCGATGCCTTTCGCGCAGCAGCGTGATCCGCAACTCGGGTGAGCTTACGTTGCTTGATCTAACTGTTTTTATCAGGACTTGTTGTGCGCCTTTGCTAACAACTGGTTTGATGCAGACGATGGCCCTTACTGCCTTTCTGGCGGAGGCCTACGAGAAGCGACTCGCCGAGAAGGACGCGTCGCTTGGCTTTCTGAAGGCGCGCCAGGATGCCAGTACGCAGGGCCAGTCCCTTCTTCTCCGCGGGCTCGAGAAGGAGCTGAGGAATGAGAGGGCCCGGTCAGCGGGGCTGGAAGAAGAGGCGGCGCGGGTACGAGCCCGGGCTGCAGAGGTGGGCAGTCTTCAGGCCGAGCTGGAGGCTGAGAGGGCCCGATCTGCCGCTGAACGGGCTCGGGCGGCTGCCCTGGAGGAGGAGGTCGGGCTCCTGAAGGGGGAGCGGGAAACACTCCTCTCCAGGGTCAAGGGGCTGGAGGCCGCTATAGGCCGGGCGAAGGTGGCCGTGGCCGCGTAGAGCGACCGGGTGACAGCCAGGTGGGACGCGCGGAACCGGAAGTGGTCCGCGAAGATGGAGAAGATCCGCGCCCATCTCGACGGTCGCAGCCGGGCCTTAGAGCCTCACATGCTGTACAACCAGGTGGTCGGCGTAAGGGCGTGCCTCAAGAGGATGGAGGCCGAGGACGGGGTGTCGGTGCCGTGGTACCGGTACCAGAAGCTGGACGAGGATGAGGCGGCATTCGGTGCCGTGCTGGATGGAATGGACTTTCCGGACTTGACCCCGGAGGACCTGGACATCCCTCTGGACCGCACTCATGGCGTCCAGCTTGAGCGGCTCATGCCCGTTGCTCCTCCGGAGGCGCCCTACGTGGATCTGACTGCGGACGCTCCCTCCTCGGCTGCTGAGGTCGTCCAAGCGGACCTGCCAGCACAAGACTCGGCCCCGCGTGCTGATGAGGCCGGTCCCGACGCGCCATCCGGTGAGGCCGCGGTTGAGGAAGAGAGGTCCGAGCAGCCCTTCCTTGGTGAGCAAGGCGTGGAAGTGGGGGTGTAGGGCCCCGCTGATCTGGAAGGTACCCGTGCTGACGGGGGTGGAGATTTACCGGCCGATGTGGCCTTGTAAAAATTTTGCTGCTTGTAGCTTTTTTCTTTTTTCTTTCTCTCTCTCTTTTTTTTTGTAAGGACCGGGCCGTAGGCCGTTTTATGTAAGTGCCGCTTCGTGGCTTCTCTTTTTTTTTTTTTTTTTGTAAAGACCGGACCGTAGGCCGTTTATGTAATAGCCGCTTCGAGGCTTTTTTTGTAATAAATATGATATTTCCGAATTCGTATGTCTCGTAGAATAGGTCATAAACCGTATTCTATCAATCGATGTCGTGGGCGCAGGTCGTAGACCGGGCCCTTGTGTCTTCGTATAGGGTGCGAGGTACGACTCGGCTTTAGATACTTAATGCTTGTGTATCTTTATTTTTTCGTGGGTGCGAGGTGATCTCGGCTTAAGGTACTTAAAGCTTGTGTACCTTTTTTTGGTGCGGGTAGCGAGCCCGGCTTTGAGACACTTAATGCTTGTGTGTCTAGTAGAGGTGCGAGCCCTGGGGCTCGGCTTTAGTACTTATAGCTTGTGTACTAGGTGAGTGCGAGCATTGGAGCTCGGCTTTAGCACTTATAACTTGTGTGCTGGGGAGAGCGAGCACCGGAGCTCGGTCCCCTTTTTTTTTTTGTAGTGCGAGCATTGGAGCTCGGCTTTTTTTTTTTTTTTTTTTTTTTTTTTTGCAGTGCGAACATTGGAGCTCGGCTTTTTTGGGAACAGGTCGGGGACCGTATTCCTTTGTCAAAAAGGCTTTATTAGATTAATAGATGAGCCCTGGTTAGGGGTTGCCTACGTACCCTTTAGTAGAAGGGATCAAGCCAGTCGTAGTTCGTTTGTTTACAAAGGCGGAGAGCGGAATGGAGCCCGGGGGCTTAATAGTAGAAGCGTTTGAGGTTCATCGAGTTCCAGGAGCGCGGGATTGCGTCGCCGTTCATCGTGACCATCTCGTAGACGCCGGGCTTCACGACCTTGGAGATAAGGTAAGGGCCCTCCCAATGTGCGCCGAGCTTGCCTGCGTTTAGCTCGACGGTGTTTTTGAAGACTTTGCGGAGGACCAGGTCGCCTTCGGTAAAGAACCTGCCTCGAACCCTCTTGTTGTAGTACTTGGAGGCGAGCTGCTGGTAGTTCTGGATTCGGAGGAGGGAATGGTCCCGCTGTTCCTCGAGGAAATCCAGCTCGCTGAGTAGGACGGCGTTGTTCAGTGCGGGTTGCTGGGTGAGCATAGCGCGGCGAGGGGTGGGCAGCCCGACTTCGGATGGGGCCATTGCTTCCATGCCGTGAGAGAGGCTGAATGGTGTGCGACCTGTCGATGTCTTCGGCGTTGTGTGATGGGACCAGAGGACTCCATCGAGTTCGTCGGCCCAGGAGCCTTTCTTGTCGTCTAGTCGCTTTTTGAGGCCGTCGAGGATTGTCTTGTTGGTGGCCTCGGCTTGTCCGTTTCCTTGTGGATACCTCGGGGTGGACTTACTTAGCCTGATTTTCCACTTTGCGCAGAAGTCTTCGAAGAGGATCGATGTGAACTGGGCACCGTTGTCGGTGACGATCTCGTAAGGCAGCCCGTGCAGGCAGATGATGAACTTCCAGACAAACTTTCGGACGTCCTCTGCCGTGATCTTGGCGTAAGCTTCGGCTTCGACCCACTTGGTGAAGATGTCGGTCATGACCAGGATGAAGCGCTTTTGGCGAGATCGGGGAAGGGGCCCGACTATGTCCATGGCCCATCGCATGAAGGGGTAGGGTGCTACCGCAGTGGTAAGGAGCTCGGTGGGACAGTGAATGAGGGGACCGTGACGCTGGCACTTCTCGCACCGGGCTGCGAATTTTTCGCAGTCTTGAAGCATTGTTGGCCAATAGTGTCCTTTGTTCCGTATTCTCAGGGCGAGAGCCCGGCCGCTGGAGTGGTTTCCGTCGGCGCCTTCGTGCATTTCCTTCATCACGTCAATAGTTTCCTGCCCGTGGAGGCAGCCGAGCAGGGTTCCCGAGGTGCTCCACCGGAACAGATTGCCGTCCAGCATCGTGTATCGGGCGAACTTCTTCCTTAGTCGGCGAGCGGCCCACCGGTCTGGTGGATGGACGCCGTCTGCGATGTACAGAAGTAGGTCGCCTCGCCAGTCTGGTAGCTCGGGCTCGGCCGGCGGTGGCGGTAGGTCTTCGGGAGGTGGGACGGCTTCGTCAGGGTCTGCGGCCTGTGGGTTGATCAAGTAGGCCCCTTTTGGCAGTTCGATGCTAGGGAAGTCGATACTCTCGACCGGGATCACACGTCGTTGGGCTGGGGCCGAGGTGGAGGCCAGCGCGGCGAGGGCGTCTGCGGAAGTATTATCGCCTCGGGGGATCTTTGTCATGGTGAACTCGGAGAAGTCTGCGGCCAGGCCTTGGGTCACCTTGAGGTAAGCATCCATGCGATCATTCTTGGCCTCATACTCCCCGCTGAATTGATTGGCGACGAGCTGGGAGTCGCAGTAAGCTCGGATTTTCTTCGCGCCGACCTCCTTGGCCAGGCGCAGACCGGCAATCAGAGCTTCGTACTCGGCTTCGTTATTTGACGCCGGGAAGGCCAGACGGAAAGACTGCTCGAGGATCTCCTTGGTCGGGGACTCGAGGCGTACACCGACGCCGGACCCGTGTTTGGAGGCCGATCCGTCGACATGCAGGCTCCACACTTCGGGGACTTCGTCGACTGATGGCTCGGGTACCAACTCAACCAGGAAATCGGCCAGAGCTTGAGATTTGATTGCGGTCCGACCTCGGTACTCGATTTCGTACTCGCTCAGCTCAACAACCCACTTCATTATCCGGCCAGAACGACTCGGGCTGTGGAGGATGGTCCTGAGGGGGTAGATGCTTAGGACGGCGATCGTGTGGGATTGAAAGTAAGGCCGGAGCTTTCTGGCTGCGACGACTACCGCCAAGGCGAGCTTCTCCAAAGTTGGGTACCTGCTCTCCGCGTCGTCAAGGGACTTACTGATGTAAGAGATGGGCCTCTGGTCGCCCCGATCTTCCCGCACTAACACCCCGCTCACTGCTGATGCCGAGATGGCGATGTAGAGGTAGAGGGTTTCGCCTTCTTCTGGTTTGGACAGGACGGGAGGAGTGAATATGTACTCCTTGAGCTGTTGGAGGGCTTCCTCGCACTTGTCGTCCCATTCGAACCGCTTGTTAGCTCGGAGCAGTTGGTAGAACGGGAGGCACCTGTCGGTAGAGCGGGATATGAACCGGTTCAGCGCGGCGATTCTCCCGGTGAGTCGCTGTACTTGACGCGTGCTCTCCGGGGATTTGAGCTCGGTGATAGCTCGGATTTGCTTGGGATTAGCTTTGATCCCGCACTGGGTGATGATATATCCGAGGAATTCGCCCGACGTGACACCGAAGGAATACTTGGCCGGGTTCAGCTTCATGTTGTAGTCGTTCAATGTCCGGAAGCATGAGCGGAGATGAGCGACGTGGTCGGTCGCCACCAGGGATTTCACCAACATGTCATCTATATACACCTCCATAGTGCGGCCAATTTGATCGGCGAACATCCGGTTGACGAGCCGTTGGTAGGTGGCCCCGGCGTTTTTGAGTCCGAAGGGCATTACCTTGTAGCAATAAATGCCTCGGTCCGTGATGAACGCGGTCTTCTCCTGGTCGTCGGGGTGCATGGGGATCTGGTTGTACCCCGAGAAGGCATCCATGAAGGAGAGCAGCTCGTTCCCAGCGGTGGCTTCGACGACTTGGTCGATTCGGGGGAGGGGAAAGCTGTCTTTCGGGCACGCCTTGTTGAGGTCGGTGAAGTCCACGCAAACCCTCCATTTCCCGCTCTTCTTCTTGACTACCACCGGGTTGGCCAGCCAGTCCGGGTATCTGACCTCGGTGATCGAGCCGGCTGCGGTGAGCCTTTCCACCTCGTCATTGACTGCCTGCGCGCGCTCGGGGCCCAGCTTTCGCCGCTTCTGCTTGACTGGCCTGCAGGTCGGGTCCACGTTGAGTTCGTGGCTGCACGTCGCTGGGTCGATGCCGGGCATATCGCCGGTTGACCAGGCGAAGGTGGAGACGTTTTGCCCAAGGAAATTGACCAGCTCTCTCTTAATGTCCTCGTCGAGGTCGGTTCCGATGGCGGGGTCGCGTGGATCGATGTTGACCTGGGTGACGAGGACTTCTCCCGGGAGATCCCGAGCGATTGTCTCACCGGGCTGATATGCGCTGACGATTAAGCAGGCCAGCGCGGCGCGGCGCAGCTTATGTTCTATGGCGAAGCAGGCGCGAGAGACCCTTTGGTTACTCCTAAGAGTATACGTGCCGGCCTGGTTGGGGAACTTAAGGCACTGATGGTACGTCAAGGTGACCGCCTTCATCGAATGCATCCAAGGGGTTCCGAGGATGATGTTGTAGATCGGGGTGGTGTCGAAGACCACGAACTTGATGATTTTCGTGACCCGACCTACGTAGACCGGCAACTCGATGGTGCCGATTCCGTTAACGGTGTCTCCGGCGAAGCCGGTCAGCGGGATTGAGTGATGCTTGATTGCGACCCCGTTTAGATTCATCATGGCCAGGGTATCCTTGAAGATGAGATCGACCGAGCTGCCCGTATCGACGAGGACTCGGTTGACGTCGCAGTCGGCCACGCGGACTTGTACGACGAGGGGGTCGTTGTGGGGCTGGTGGACCCCGGCCGCGTCGGCCTCGGTGAAACATATCCCCCTCTTGCTCGTGTCCTGAGCGTCGATCTCCGGCCCGGAGTGCCACTTCAGGGAGGCGTCGGTCTTCCTTTCATGACGCTTGATGGACCATACTGAGTCATTGCACGAGAGGAGGCCTCCCATGATCATCCCTATCAGAGTCTGGGCCGGGGGAGGCGATATGCCCGTTACCCGGTCTCGCGAGGGGGATCGTCGCCGACGATCGTCGTTTTGGGCGCGGTTGTAAGGCCTAGCCCGGCTGTCCTCGCGACCTTGGTTATCGCGGGGCTGCACTCGATCGCCGTCCCGGGCATGCGGGCGCAGCCGCTCTGGCACGCGGATTTCCCCCCGTTGAAATTGATTCATCAGGACCTCTCAGAGTGCGCGGCAGTGCGAGGTCGGGTGCCCCTTTCGCTTGTGAAAGTCGCAGAAGGCCGACCTGTCGTACTGCTCATCTGGTCGGGACTCCCTATCGCTTGGCTCGTCGGGACGCCGATCCTGCTGGTGGGGATCCCGTACATACTTGTTCCAAGGCAACCCTGGCGCGGGGCTGGGGGGAAGTACGGAATCGCGCAGACGGAGGCCGGCGGGCGGTCCATTGACAAGGAATGCGGCGGCCTGCTTACCTTTGCTGCGCTGATACTCGTCATCGTAGTGTTGACGAGGCTCCTGACATCTTTCTTGGGGTCGCTCCTTCGGGACCGGGGCCCTGTGAGAGGCGCTGTTTCTTGACTCAGCCGCCTTTTCCTCCTCGAGCTCGACGAAGAGTCCAGCGCGGTGTAGGGCGTCTTCCAGCGAGCGTGGCCTGTTGAGCTTCATATCGTCCTTGAAGGCCGAATCAGCCCGCAGACCCTTTCTCAGAGCGGGGAGCGCTGATTCGTCCGTCACGTTGCTTTGGGAGGCCGTGGCTTTGAAGCGCTCGATGAAGGACCTGAGCGACTCCTTTGCTCCTTGGTTCATCGCCCAGAGGTCCGCGCTGGATGCGGACTGCCGGATGTAGATGGAGTAGTGCTCGAGGAAGGTAGTTGACAGGTCTCTGAAGCTGTCTATGGAGTGCGTTTTCAGCCGAGAGAACCATGTGAGGGCCGGGCCGGTGAGGTTCTCTACGAAGAGCTGGCAGTGGGCAGCTTCGCGCTCGTCTGGAGAGAAGTGAGCGCGGCCCATGGCGATGGTGAACGCCGTAAGATACTGGGCCGGGTCGGTGGCGCCCGCGTAGGGCTGGAGTTTGAGCTTCCCGAGGTGCTGGAGCGGTACGGAGGAGATCCGGTGGGTGAACGGCGTGTTTTGCGTCTCTCTGAGGACGCGATCTATTTCCCGGGCCGCGCTGGTGGCCTGATGGATTTTGGAGGACATCGCGCGGATTGTCTCCTTCATAGCTTCGAACTCGGCGTCCCTGGAGCGCTCCGAGCTGGATCGGAGATGGTGGGCTTCGTCGCCCGGGTGGCTTCCTACGGCCGGGGCGAAACGTCCGCCCGGGCCTTCGGATCCTGACGGTGAATCGCCGGGTCGGCTTATCCGGATGCGCGGGGTTTCTTCCCGAGAGGCCGGCTCTCTGAGATGGACGTCGGGGGATCCGGTGTTGTCCGACCGGTCACGGGAGGCTCCTAGCGTGACGAACCGTTGATCGGTAGCTCGCGTCAGCTCGTCTATTCTGGCGAGCATGGTCTGCATTACGGCAGACAGCGTGGGCTGGTCTTCCGGTGCTCGGGGTGCGTTTTGGGCAGCTGAGCCGTCGGAGGGAGTGGGCGTCGAAGCCGGGGGCGGAGCCCTGAAGAACTGCTCTCGAGAAATCGTCTGGTTGATAGCCGCCTGGGCTGACGGTGGGTCGGTCGCTGTTGTATGAGTCGTCGGTGGGGCCGTTGTCTGGGCCTGGGTCTCCTGGTCTGACAACACTCTTGGGGGCGGAATTGCCATCGTTGCTGCGGTTGCGGTTGTGGTTGAACTGCTCCTTGCGTATAGAAGAATCTCTCCTCCCCTCCTTCTAGCGCCAATTGTTGATCCCGGGGATCACTAATGAAGATTAAGGGGTGATTAGGAGATGAGAGGTGAGATTTTCGTTAATTAGAGCTAGTTAACCACAATCAAAAGCAGGTCGGGAATATTTTTTGGGCAGGCCGTGGGCCGTGTTCTTTTATTTATGATGAGGGAAGTGAACAATTTAGAGTTACGAACTGGTTCCGAATGACGTCTAGTTCGGCGTTCTAAATTGATGTCTTGTTACAAAGAGAGAGAGGGAGAGAGGTCGGGTCACTTGTGGTAGGTGAGATACAACAATTTCAGATCCCGATCATTAATGACATCGAGGGGTATTTATACCGGCAGTTGACTTCCTGCTCCCCGGGATCTCGGAGCTACGTGGCGTCTTCGGCCTGTTTCGCGGGTAAGGTGGCCTAGGAGGCGTGTTCTGGCTTTCGAGGAGGGAGGTCATGATGAGCTCGGCGTGGCGTGTTGCAGAGCAGCGCACTGTTTTGCCAACTCTCCTCCACGTGTCCTTTCCTCCTTCGTCGACTCTGCAGGGTTGGTGGGACGTCGAGTCGAAGCCGTATCCCTACGCGGGTAGGGCACTGTTCTACCAGCTCCCACGTGCCTTCTGCTCTTCTGACAATCCTGCTTTGGTGAAGTGTCAGGCCGGACCCGAGGTGCGTCTTCGGGAGCTCGGGAGCTCGGGTGATACGAGCGCGGTGCCTTCAGGTCGGCGACTGAGCTGAAGAGAGACTTTTCCTAAGATGGGCCTAACTAATTGGGGGTGCTAGGCCCACCTCCAACATCATCCCTTCGCATAGTGGGGACTCGCGGATACGTGGGAGCACTTACGGAATGGTTTGCTACAAGATGAAAAAAACTTTGAATGTAGCTTAGATATTTTCTCAAAAACTATCAAACAAAGTGAAGAGAACTATGTTCTTACAGCTCAATCTCGTATTGGGCCAGTGCAAAATGATGAAGCCCAAGAGACAAAAGAAGATATCAAGCCCACCGAATTTCAAACTCTCTCTTCCTGCAACGGTTTCAATGGCGATAAGACTCAACAGTCAAAAGGAGAAATCCTCCGTACAACGCCAGCTGCGACATTCCAGCTCTATAACCGCTTTGATTCACTCCTAGGATCGAGTGCCAATGATTAAACGATGCAACGTGGCCTTGTCCTTATTATTCTCTTACTTTCTCTATATACGTCTAGATCCTCACTCTGTAAACGTTAAGGAAAATAAGAAATAAAGTTTGTGCCTTTTCTTTCAATCTTTGAAGCTAAAGCTTCAAGCTTTCATGGTATCAGAGCCTCGGCGATCATGACCGACTCCTCCTCGCTTCAATCTACACCTGCTCCGACTCCGAGCAACACACTAAATCCGACTCCAGCGGCTCCTGCTCGAGCTACACATGTCCAGAATCGAGATCCAGCGCCTCCAGATCGAGTTCAGGCTCAACCAGACCCGCCGCCTGCTCCGACATGTCCGGTTGTTGTTGCGTCATCTCTAAATTTTTCTCAATGTGTAACGCTAAAACTGTCGGCTTCCAACTATCTCATATGGAAGACACAGTTTGAGTCCTGGCTTTCCAGTCAAATACATGTCACTGGTGCGACTCCTCAGCCAGCTGAAACATCAACTATTCGTTTTGGAAACTTGATCTTTGAAGTTCCAAATCCAGATTTGCTGGTATGGATTGAGAATGACCAATCTGTTCTCGCTTGGCTCTTTGGATCGCTTTCAAAAGATGCTCTACGCTCTGTGTATGGTCTTCGTACTGCTCAGGAGGTATGGTTTGCTCTTGCTCATAAATTTAATCGAGTTTCCACTACTAGAAAACTGGATATTCAACGTAGGATTCAACAACTGTCAAGGGAGATAGGCCTTTAGCAACATATATGTCAGAGGTTAAAGATTTGTGTGATCAACTAGACTCGATAGGTGCTCCTATCTCAGATCAGGAAAAAGTATATGGGATATTGAATGGTCTAGGACGTGAGTATGAGTCCATTGCCACTGTTATTGAAAACTCCATGGATTCTCAGTTTGGTCTCTCTTATGAAGATGTGGTTTACAAACCGACTGGCTTTGATGATAAACTTCAGTCATATCTTATTACTACATCTACTGTCACACCGCATCTCGCATTCAAACAGAAAGAACTGACTATTCCAACAACATAGGTGGTTATTCTAATCGAGGCAGAGGTCAAAACTATGGCAGAGGACAAAACACTGATAATTCTCGTGGAAGAGGTTCCTACTCTACTCGGGGAAGATGTTTTCCTCAACAGTTCAACAACAACTTTGCAGCAGAGAATGGCTCAACACTACAAGAAAAATGGACTTTTACAACGGACAGAATCGATGTAAAACAGGCTTTGGGACGATTTAGCGACGATTGTCAATTCGTCGTAAATCGTTCGTCGTTAATCCCAAAACGTCGTAACATCGTCGTAACTGTTGGGACGTTTACAAATCGTCGTTAAACATTCATCGTAAAATAGTCGTAATATACGACGATTTTACGACGATTATACCAATGAGGTGTTACGACGATCATACGACAATTTGTGTTACGATGATTTGTGTTATGACGATTTGTGTTACGACGATTTTACCACGATTATACCAATGAGGTGTTACGACAATCATACGACGGTTTGTGTTACGACGATGTTACGACGATTTGTGTTACGACGTTGTTACGACGATCTGTGTTACGACGATTACGATGGATGAGTTACGACGATTTTACGACGGATTAAGTACGACGAGTTTACGACGGATGGTGTTATGACTATGTTACGACGGAAGGTTTACGACGAATTTACGATGGTTTATCGAATTAGCATATTTAATATTAATAAATATAATTAAATTATTAAATAATTATTAAAATTATTAAAATTAAAATTAAAATTAAAAATAAAATTAAAATTAAAATAAATAATTATAAAATACAAATTAAAGTTTGAATTACAAATTACAAAATCCTAATTAATACCAAACTGTCCAAAAAGCTCTTCGTCGGTTCGCTGCAACAATTCGTCTCGCTGTGCAGCGAGCGGATCCACATCCTGATCCGCATCCCTCGGTCCCGATGTCGATGCTTGCTGCGCTTTCAGGGCCTTCGCCAATGCGGGATTATCCACCGCAAGAAGCTCGAACAGAGAATCGTATCCTTGGATCATCTTATCTAATCCAAGGATCTTCTGTTCGGATTCCGCTTGCTTCGCCCATAAAGTGTTGATCTCGGTATGGGCGGTGTTCAACTCGTTTCTCAACCCAACCGGATCATCGTGCGGATGATGTGCGGAGGCAACAAAACTACCTCGAATCGATCCCATCCCTAAAACTCTGTCCTTCTTCTTCGGAGCAACCTAAAAAACGTTAAAATTAATAAATTAAATACGAAATAATTACGTAAAAAATAAAATATGATTATTATTACCTCTTCAAATATCTTGTCCATTTGGGTTGTGGTCAAAGCCGCGTTGGACTGAACCGAGCTACCTCCAGGTGATAGCTGCTGAGAGAGCTGAGCTTGACGCTCCTCAATCCGTGCTTGGGCGGTATTGTAGAGCTGCTCCGCTCGAGGATCCACAAAAGAACCGTCTTTCTTTTTGTGAGTTTCCTCAAAAACTCTAGTCATCAGAGGAAGTTCGCCTCCGTTTGCCTAAACAAATGACATTCAGAAAAAAACGGTTAAAAATTAAATGTAATTAATTACAAACTACGAAAAACAATATTAGAAAAAATCATACCATTTGAAGACGCCTTCCCGCAAATGACGTCTGACCTGAAGTATGTGGCAACACCGTCGGACGGCCGTCTGGACCGATAGTGTTCCGAGAAGCCGAACACTTAGCAGCCACTTGCTGTGAATGCGGATCCATCCAGTATTTCTTCAAGCCGTTCCAGACTTCGGAAGACATGTACGGGGGCTTCGCCGCATCGCCCTCAACCTCCCACTTCGGCTTCCAATCGGAGACGGTATTGTTGAGCCGCAATTTTCCCTTCACCTTAAAATCCGTCTTCACCGTCTCGTTGATCGCAAAATCCCAGTGCCATTTTTGCTATAAAAACAAGAAAATAATTAGAAACGATTAATTAAAATTAAATAATTAAATAAAAAAAGTAAAACGACTATTACTGTGAAACATTTGAACCACATATCAACTACGTCGCCCGGAACGGCAGACCAATTGCGGTGAGGCTCCTCGAAGTAGGCTTTGATGGTGTTAGACACACTCCGACCGACTTTGTTGTCCTCCTTAAACCTGAAATATAAAAATATAATTATAAGTAAAAACAAAATATTTATGAAAAAAAAAAAATAGCTTACATACCAAAAAGTATTCGGCGGCCAGAGCGGATCTAACCGGGGTAAACGATCATGACCCGGTGAATGCAAAATGTCCTCGACCGTCAATCCCGCATATAGCAAAGCGGGTCGAGGTGCAAGTGCATGTGCAGCTGGCGGAGGCGCCTGTGGGGCGGGACCGGAGTCCGAAACCACAGACGGTGTGGCAGACGATTATGGGGCATCAGAATTAACACTCGGTCCCGAAGCGCCACCCATGAACGCGGAATAGTTAGTCCTACGTCGCCCCATATCTAAAAAAAAATAAACGACTATCAAAAATATAATTCAATATAATTCCAATCCTATCTAATTCAAATCCTATCTAATTCAAATCCTATCTAATAATTCCATTCCTATCTAATATTAACAATCATAAATATTTATCTAAAATATTTATAAAACAAAACAAAAAAAAACAAAAAATTTACCTTTTAGAGAGAGAAAGTTCCGATTGATTTTAGAGAGAGAAAGCGATTGTGAGTTGTGAGGGATCTGGGCTCGCGTATATATAGATTTTGTGGCCGTCGTAATTTTGATGTTACTTTACGAAAATTTTACGACGGATCCGTCGTAAAATCGTCGTAACCCAGGAAACCAATGAGAATAATTTACCAACGCGGGAAATTTTTCATTCCACGCGGCAAAAGTAATTCCCGGTTACGACGGATTTACGACAGATCCGTCGTAAACTCGTCGTAATATACCAACGCCATTACGACGAATCCGTCGTAACATCGTCGTAATATTAGAAATGTAAACCCTAAACCCTAAACACACATAACCGTCTTTTATTAACGAAATATATTTGTACATCATAAACCTTTCAATGTACATAATACAATCAATAGTCACGATTGAATATGACAAATATCAAATTTCCTTATATATTCTTACTTCTCTATAACATTCGTTGTAAATGTTCTTCGTAACATGCATGAAGTATAAATTGTTAATAATTTTTGTATTTTGTCAAACAACGAATCGAGAACTTATGTAAAACAATATAATTGATGATATACCAAACATTTACAACATATACTCAACTTTAAAACCCTAAACCATAAACCCTACATATTCGTCGTAAAAACGTCGTAAAACAATCCGAGACAAATTCGTCGTAATTGACAAATTCGTCGTAAATTCGTCGTAAATTCGTCGTAGATACGACGTAAATAGTGACATCGGTATCACGACGATTCCACGTCGACTCTGAGAATTTGGTAAAACACGGTTTCTTATAGGTCACCTAATTATTTACATCAAATATTTTTGACGTAATTTCGTCGTATATTCGATATAAAGTCGTTGTAATGATATTCGATGTAAAACCGTTGTAAATTTTCGTTGCAAATCCGTTGGTAATTTCTAGAAATTTTCTATAAATACCTTCCACACCTTTAATGGTAACTCAAAAAACAAATACACACTAAATATATACATACCCACGTTTCCTTGGGTTCTTATGCTGATCATTGTGTTCCCACTTCTTGATGATCTGGCCAACAAAGAATCATGTGGGATCTTGTTTTCATGTAAAGACAGTCTTTATAACTACCATAGGTGAATGATTCATATAATTGGACATCTATGTAAATCGTAATATAAGGATGTCCAATTCTATGTATCTTTCACTTATGGTGGTTGGTCTTTATTAATGTAGAAAACTATACCCCCTGAATTCTTTGTTGGCCAGATCATCAGAAGTGGGAATACAACGGTCTGGTCCTTAGCCCAAGACGACATTACGACGATATTACGTCGTAAATTCGTCGTAATGGACAAATCGTCGTAAATTTCAAATCGTCGTAATTAACAAATCGTCGTAAATCCGTCGTACTTTTGATAACCGGAGATAACCGGAGATGGGATCGAAAGGACTCCCGAATTGTGCAGGTCTAATATTACCCAATCCATAAAATTCCAGGGTTTGGTTAATATTCGAACTACACACTCCGGGAATCCTTACGATCCCATCTCCGATTAGCTCTGGTCATATGCCGAGATAAATCTCCGGTAAAGTTATATTATACAAATTAAAATAAGATCAATTACATATATAAATCAATCAGAATCATCATCTCCGCTCGGGTCATCATCTTCATTGGGTTCATCATCTTCAGGTTGTGAATTATCGTCACTCTCATCAAACTCATCGGAATCGCCTTCTTCTTCTGTGTCGTCAGGTAGATATTCAAGTTCCCTGTTGCGGGGATCAATTAGAAGAACGTTCTCCGTAATCTATGGTTCTGTAATGTCACAGCAAGAATCTTGTTGCATTGGAAGATCGTCAACACCAACAATTTTACCCCTTGGAGCAATTTTAATTACCGATAACCATGTGGGCCCAGTGGTTCAAACTTGCGGATATGGCACGAACGTTACTAGTTCTGTTTGTGATGCTAGGATAAATGGTTCAAACTTGTTGTATCGCCGTGCTTTGTTGACGTCAACCACACCAAATTTGTTTATTCGAACCCCTCGGCCGACTGTTGGATCGAACCAATCACATTTGAAGATAACGCATTTCATACTAACCAAGCCGGGGTACTCCACTTCGATTATTTCCTGCAACACCCCATAAAAATCTATTTCACCCCTAACACAAACTCCGTAGTTGGTAGTTGCCCGCCGAACGCCGTATTTGTATGTATGAAACACATAACCACGGGTGAAATACATGGGTGCAGTCGTTATCTTCCCGAGGGGGGCCTAGTAGTAACTCATGAAACCATATTGGATATTCGGGGTCACCATGATCCACCTATGAAATTTCGGAATGTTAGATCGATCATCAATATATATACTTAATGAAAATTTTATATTACGTAAACTTACTTGCGTCTTCAACCACTTAGCAAAGTGACGATCTTTACGATCGTTTATTTCATCATCTGAAACGCCTTCAATGCATTCTCGTACCTGACTAACAAATAAATTGCATATACATATATATATATATACATTGAAATTAATATCTTTATCTATATATATAATAAATATTCACGGCTAATTAAATTGTCACGTTACCTCTCTAAAGGTTCCACTTCCTCGCAATTTAGGAGGATGTACGTATGTGCACTGTGCCTGTCATTCTCGTTAGACCACCAAACTTCCTTCACTTTTCCACCAAGACGAGCGATTGGTGAGAAGATGTCTGGGACACCCTCTACTGCATAAGTTCTTCCCACACCACCATCATCATATCGTCGGGGTTTCCGTTTGCGTGTGCGAACTTTCGTAGCGAAATAGTATGAAGTGAAGTGTGAAGTTTATTCGGTCAAACTTCCCGCAACAATTGATCCTTCAACCCTTGCTAGATTTTTAGCCTTTCCCTTTAAATGTTTCATGAACCGCTTGAATGGGTACATCCACCTAAACTGAACAGGCCCGCCTAGTTCTGTTTCGTGAGGGAGATAAATGGGTAGATGTTCCATGACATCAAAAAACGCCGGCGGGGATATCTTCTCCAGATTACACAACAATATTGGAATATTAGCATCCAACTGTGCAATTACATCATCTGACAACGTCCGTGTACTAAGATCCCGGAAAAACCATCTGATGCCTGCAACACCCAACAATTATATAGTGCAATATTTGAACAAATTATATGTGATTTGATGATGTCTCTTACATCCAATTGCTTCATGAACATTTCCTGGAAGGAGTTCGGCAAATGCGAAAGGAAGTAATCGTTGCATAAACACGTGGTAGTCATGACTCTTCATCCCTGAAAACTTTTGTCATTTCTCAACAGATTTAGCCAGATTGGATACATACCCATCAGGAAACTTCACATCAGATGAAACCCAATTGAACAACGCTGCCTTTTGTTTGGCACCCAACCGAAATATAGGAACTGGTGATTTCCCATTGCTCATAATATGCAACTCATTTCTGTTGCAAATATCAGGCAAGTCCAACCTTGACTTTTCGCTGTCTTTGGTTCTTCCTTTCACGTTTAACACCGTATGCATGATGTTATCAAAAAAAAAATTTCTCAATATGCATGACATCAAGATTGTGTCGCAGCAGATGATCTTTCCAGTACGGAAGTTCCCAAAAAATGCTTTTCTTGTGCCAATTGTGATTCTCCCCGTATCCATCAGGCATATTAGCTGGAGTGTGCCAATTTCCCCCCACAATTTACAGTTTCTAGTCCCCCAAAATGATCTATTTGCGCTTCTAGATCTTCCCCATATAGATACACTGGTGGGGGGACACGCACGATTTTGTTCTTCCTAAACAATCGCTTGTTTCTCCGATATGGATGGTTGATTGGTAGAAACCGACGGTGACAATCAAACCAGCATGTTTTTCGACCATATTTCAGCTGAAACGCATCTGTCCGATCGAGGCAATACGGACAAGATAATCTCCCATGCGTCGTCCAACCTGATAGCATCCGGTATGCAGGGAAGTCGCTTATTGTCCACATAAGCACAGCACGCATCGTAAAATTTTTCTTCCTCGAACAGTCGTATGTACGAACTCCTGTAGACCACAACTGTTTCAACTCATGTATGAGAGGCTGCAAAAACACATCAAGGGAACGCTTCGGATGCTACGGACCAAGTACTAATATACTCAAGAATAAAAATTCTCTTTGCATGCACGTATCTGGAGGAATGTTGTATGGCGTTAGGATTACTGGCCATAATGAATATTGCCAGACATACCGAATGGACTAAATCCATCTGTGC
Organism: Eutrema japonicum; assembly: GCA_030161315.1. Taxonomy (NCBI): domain Eukaryota; kingdom Viridiplantae; phylum Streptophyta; class Magnoliopsida; order Brassicales; family Brassicaceae; genus Eutrema; species Eutrema japonicum. The sequence continues at coordinate 50,344,123 of BSQW01000011.1, forward strand.
AGAGGCCAAGATACACATTTCGCTTAAATTTAGTAAATTTCGGGTGTACCGTGTTAAAGTGTTTCCAAGCTTTTGCATCTGACGGGTGAGTCACTTCTCCTTCTCTCTGCGAATGTTCTGCATGACACCTCATCGATCCAGCTGTCCTTTCAGATTGATACAATCGTTTCAACCTATCAGTTATAGGAAGATACCACATCCGTTGGTACGGTATCTTACTACGCCCAGAAGTTTGTGGTCTGAATCTCGGCTTTTGGCAAAATCGACATACATGCAGCTTATCATTATCTTTCCAAAACAGCATACAATTGTCAACACATACATCTATCATCTTAGAAGGCAACCCAAGACTAAACACCAACTTCTGTATCTCATAGTATGTTTCGGCAGCCAAATTATCATCTGGCAAATACTCTTTAATAAGATCAGCCCAATCATCCATGCAAGCCTCAGCTAAGTTATGATCAGTTTTAATTGTCATCATCCTAGCTGCTAACAACAATTTAGACTGGCCTTCTTTACATCTATCGTAGAGTGGTTGATTTGCAGCGGCTAGCATATCATAAAACCACTTCGCATCTACATTGGGTTCCTCAACACTATTATCAACATTTGTTTCATGAAATGCATCATTGGCTATTTCATGCATCCTATCATGATCTTGACCCTGCTGATCAAATTGATTTTCGTGACCATGATGATAACTACTACCCTGATCAAAATCTACATGACCTTGATAATTACTACTACAATCAGCTTGATCAGTAGTACTCCTTTCAAAACCCTCTCCATGTTGATACCAAACATAATATTGCGGCATAAACCCTCTATTTAGTAAATGCTTCCACACCATCTCAATAAAAATATATCTCGTATTCTTGCATTTACGACAAGGACATAACATCTTACCGCTTTCGAGGGTTGTTTGCATATTTCCGGCCTGATACATGAATATTTCAAGCCCCTCTTAGAATTCCTTCGTCAAAGATCCCTCTGAATCCTTTTGCGTATACATCCATCTTCATAGTTCGTATATGGACATTTTATAAAAATAGTTTTTGAAGTGTTTTTTTTTATAAGAGATTTTTTTTTTGATAACTTTCGTTCGAAGTACGGTAGTATTTATAGAAATTTTTAGGATTTACCAACAGATTTACATCGAAAGTTTACATCGAATTTACATCCAAATAAAATTTACAACGATTTTACATCGCATATACGACGGATTTACGACGAATATATTAGATGTAAATAATTAGGTAACCCTGCTTAAAAACGTGCTCGCCTACCTAGACATAATCGACGTAAACTCGTCGTAATTTACATCAAATATATGTCGTCGTAATATCGATGTACAATTACATTGATATTACGACGATATAATAATCGTCGTAATATCGTCGTAATTGTGACGTACAGTTACGACGATATTACGACGACCAATATTTACGACGACATTACTTCGAATTTAAAATGAATCGTAATGTCGTCGTAAACGCGATGTAAATTTACGACGGCTAATATTCGATGTAAAATTTCGTTGGTAATCGCATGTTTTCTTGTAGTGCAAGACCTACTTGTCAGATCTGCAATAAATATGGACATCCTGCTTACAAATGCTACAAAAGATTCGATCAAGAGTATCAATGTCCAGACTTCAACAATGCACTTGCAACCATGCATATATCAGATCAGTCTCCCTCTTCTGGACAGGAATGGTACCCTGACACAGGTGCTACAGCTCATATTACACATTCTGCAGCTCAGTTGCGATCAGCTCAATCTTATACTGGTGACGATGCTGTGATTATTGGGAATGGTGATTTTCTACCCATAATACACATAGGTTCTGCAACACTGCCCACCTTTCAAGGTACGTTGCCCCTACAAGATGTTTTGGTTTGTCCCGGAATCACAAAATCACTCTTGTCCGTCTCTAAATTCACCTCTGATTATCCGTGTGTTTTTGAGTTTGATTCTGATGGTGTGATTGTTAAGGACAAACAGACATGGCAGATGTTGACCAAAGGAAGCAGACATAAGGATCTTTATGTGCTGGAGAACCTGCATTTTCAAAATTACTACTCAACAAGGCAGCAAGTTACAAGTGAAGAGGTGTGGCACATGCGGCTTGGTCATCCTCATCAAGATGTTCTCCATCACTTGTCAAAGACCAAAGCAATAGTAATGAATAAGTCAAGCTCTCGTTTGTGTGATGCTTGTAGCATGGGAAAGATTTGCAAACTTCCGTTTTCTTCTTCTGAGTTTGTTTCAACTAGACCTCTAGAAAGGATTCACTATGACTTGTGGGGACCATCACATGTTGTTTCTGCTCAGGGGTTCAGATACTATGTCATTTTCATCGACAATTTCTCAAAATTTACTTGGTTTTATCCTCTACGTTTGAAGTCAGATTCCTTTCATATGTTCTTACTGTTTCAAAAATTGGTTGAGAATCAATTTCAAGAGAAGATAACTATGTTCCAATGTGATGGAGGGGGTGAATTCACCTGTACCAGATTTGTCTCTCATTTAGCTAATGCTGGCATTAGACAGCTCATCTCATGTCCTCATACACCTCAGCAAAATGGCATTGCAGAGAGGAAACATCATCATATAACAGAGCTGGGGCTACTAATCAGACTACTACGAGCTCTACTCACTCGATGCAAACTCGAGCAAAATCAAGGATCTTCAAGCCAAATCCTAGATATGCGTTACTTACAGTCAAGGCAAACTATCCTGAGCCGAAAACTGTTAAGTCTGCTCTCAAAGATCCTTGGATGGAACAATGCTATGGATGAAGAAATGGTAACGTTCCATGAAACATACACTTTTGATCTTGTCCCACCAGAGCCACATATTCAACCTCCAGGTTGCAAATGGGTTTTCAAAACCAAGCTTCATTCTGATGGGTCATTAGATAAGTTGAAAGCTCGATTAGTAGCAAAGGGATATGAACAGGAAGAAGGTATTGATTATCTAGAGACCTATAGTCCTGTTGTCAGAACTGCAACAGTGAGACTTGTTCTTGATGTGGCCACGATAAAGAGATGGGACATTAAGCAACTCGATGTTAAAATGCATTTTTACATGGAGATTTACAAGAATCACTCTATATGCTACAACCACCTGGATTTGAAGATCATGATCGACCAGACTACATTTGCAAAATTAAAAAGGCTATCTATAGACTTAAACAAGCTCTAAGAGCCTGGTTTGACAAATTCAGCTCATTCTTGCTTGATTTCGGTTTTAAGTGTACAATGGGAGATACGTCACTATTCGTTTACCTCAAAAATAATGATGTGATCTATCTTCTCTTGTATGTTGATGATATGTTACTTACAGGTAGCAATGATTCATTGATTGAGAAGCTTCTTGAATCTCTCTCTACTACCTTCAGGATGAAAGATATGGGGCCACTTCATTACTTCTTAGGCATCCAAGCTCACTTTCACAACAATGGTCTTTTCCTCAACCAAGAGAAATACGCCACTGATCTTCTCATCACTGCTGGAATGTAGGATTGTGCTCCCATGCCCACACCACTCCCTTTGCAACTTGACAGGGTACCTGGTCAGCATGAATCATTTTCAGATCCGACCTATTTCAGAAGTTTAGCCGGGAAACTTCAGTACCTCACACTTACAAGGCCGGATATTTAATTCTCTGTTAACTATGTGTGTCAGAAGATGCATCAACCATCTGTTGTAGACTTCACAAACCTCAAAAGGATACTCAGATATTTGAAGGGAACCTTGCCAATGGGAGTTAATTTCTGTGCAAATTGTGATTTCACTCTTCGAGCCTACAGTGACAGTGACTGGGCTGGCTGCAAAGAAACCATAAGATCCACTTGAGGTTTTTGTACATTTTTGGGATCCAACATTATCTCGTGGTCTGCCAAGCGTCACCCCACTGTCTCTAGATCTTAAGCAGAATATATATCTTTGTCTATTGCTGCTACTGAGTTGAAATGGATTACATATGTTCTGTCAGAAATGGGACTACAGCTTCCTACTACACCAGAACTGTATTGCGACAATCTCTCTGCTGTGTACTTAACGGCGAATCCAGTGATGCACAACATGACCAAACACTTTGACACTGGTTTTCATTATGTTCGGGAAAGGGTTGCTCTTAGCGCCTTGATCGTGAACAAGATACATGCTTCTCTTCAGCTCGCTGATATATTTACAAAGTCACTTCCACATAAATAATTTGATGAACTTCAGTTCAAACTTGGTGTTGATACTCCACCAAGTTTGCGGGGGTGTGAAGAGAACTCTGTTCTTACAGCTCAATCTCTTATTGGGCCAGTGCAAAATGATGAAGCCCAAGAGACAAAAGAAGATATCAAGCCCACCGCATTTCAAACTCTCTCTTCCTCCAACGGTCTCAATGGCGATAAGACTCAACAGTCAAAAGGAGGAATCCTCCGTACAACACCAGCTGCGACAATCCATCTCTATAACCGCTTTGATTCGCTCCTAGGATCGAGTGGCAATGATTAAACGATGCAACGTGGCCTTGTCCTTATTCTCCTTTTACTTTCTCTATATAATTCTAGATCCTCACTCTGTAAACGTTAAGGAAAATAAGAAATAAAGTTTGTGCCTTTTCTTTCAATCTTTGAAGCTAAAGCTTCAAGCTTTCACAAAGGATTCAATCATTGTAAAAACATTTCCTTTTTTGGGTGAATAAATTTTAACATTCTTTAACAAAAAAATAATTATTTGTAATATGACAATTATATATATTTTTAAATATATATTAAAGAGTGAACTGCATAGAAAACCATAAATGAGTTTGAAATTGGAAAACTAACCAAACCGTTGCGTAAAACACTTATGATTGTTTTGATGATCATCGGAAATTACCAAAATAGCCTCACTAACTACCGCCACTTCGGCTGGTTCTTGCGTAATAGGGAAATTGATAATGATGTTAGGAGGCTTAGGTTTTCGTAGGGTAAGATATTATCTTGCAAAATTAAGAGACGAACAACAAAACTGTTGCATAAAACACTTATGACTGTTTTGATGGTCATCGGAAATAATATGAATCTCCCAAGGATTCGCACAAAGAAGCTGGTTTCGCTGAGATAGAGACAGAAGTATTGCGGAATAGACTTCTGATTTTAAGAGATGAGGTGATGAAGATGTTGCACAGCAGCAACGAATCGCTCAGGAGACAAGAGATATATGAGATGAAGAAGATGTTGCAGAGCAACGATTCGATCTCATGAGACAAGAGAGATTTTCGAGATTCTCAACTCAGATTTTATATAGAAAGATTTATTTGATAAAAAGGTTTGGTGATCCTCACTTGGATGAGTTACAATGAAGCAAAGAACTTGCTTAAATAGAAAAACAATAAGGCTTGCATGAGGGAGAGAGAAAACAATAAATCCCCCTCGAAAATCAACATAAATTAAAACTGGGTTTGAATTTGAAAAATGAGACTCTAATGCATTTGAAATGGCCCTTGGTATGCCATGGTCGAATTCTCCGTGCTGGGCCAAGGCATGATCACAACAAGATGGGTTTGATGAAATGTGAACCCACTTGCCTCATTAAAAACTTTCCTTGGAAAACCCATTGGGATAAAACCAAAGGTAAGGGAAAAAGAGTGCAAATGGGTCACATACCCATTTGTGTAATCATCTTGGGCTTGATTTAGAATCAGAATGGCCTTGATGAACTTCAAACCAGATGGTTCATGCTTAGCTTCCTCGGCTACAAGCTCAGGTTCGAGCTGCTCCTCCTTGATGCTTGCCTTGATCACATCATCCTCTCCCACTTGAAAAAGATTTGACCTCAAATCCGAACAATCTGCAAGTACAAGAACTAAGTTAGCAAAACTAAAGTGTGAAATAAAAATATGCTCACCTTGCAAACAGTTCTTGTAGGCATTGATCTGTTCTATGACTCGGAGTTGACAGTTTCCTCTTAGCATCGGTTTGGACTTCTCTTGGGATGGAAAGCGTTTCTCCTTCATGTGAATCCCAAACCGGTATCCAGACTTAACAGTCGCGTTGCTCTCCTATTTCATATCATGTGCACTTTCAAAAACTTGAAACAAAAGATTATAGGTGCAAAAGACATACTCATTACGACTAGCACACAGTTTCTTACTTAGATCATCCAAAATGAATTTCAAAGGCTCAGCATGATCATCTAAGTTTTTATTAAAATTCAGAGTGCTATCAAAGTAAACAATTTACCTAAAGAAGGATTCAGCGAGTTGTGAAGCACTAGCATTTTTAGAGAATTTATCAATCAACACCGAATTTTTTAAAGCATAATTAAGCTCACACGATTTGTTCTCATCAAATAGAAAACATTTTCGCTTAAAAAACTTTCCAAAGAAAAATCTCTCACAAGACTGAAATACATCTAGAAAATTATTATTGAGAGTAGAAAGTGAATCATACCTTGGAATTATTGCATCAGACACAATAATTTCATTACCTTTTCGGATGTCCAAGGAATTGTTTCAACGGTTGCTCCTTGCAAGCATTTCTTGTAGGTTTTGCACACGATATGTGATTGTATCTGAAATGAATCATGCTTCTTGGCTTCTTCAAAATTTGAACGGTCATAGCTCACACGGTTTAATTGTTCCTCGGCTACCGTTTCTCCTTCTTGAATGATTTGAGCTCTCTCGGATCCGGTTTGTAGTTTGTGAGCTAAATATAATATGTATGACCTAAAAGCAAAGTAACAAGATCATTAGTCATAAAGTATGCACTTAGTTGAGGAATCTTACCTGCCTCAAACGAGATTAGACGATTTTGATGCTCTCTTAGCTCAATAGGCTTCTTTTTGAAGGTAAGACCATCGTGTAGGTTTTTCAAAGGAAGTATGAATTTCATTTGTCCAAACTTAATTCTGCCTTGACCACAATCTCTAAAAAGCTCACTTGGTCTAAGAAAATCATTTCCCTTGGTGGAATTTCGAAGTTGTTGCTCCTCCCTAAGCCTTTGCAAATAATTCACCATTTTGTTCTCGGAAAAAAGGATCGACCGGTCTGCATAGGGGATCGATCGGTCGAATTTTTTTGACATGTTTTAAGCTGATTTTATTCATCACGGTTTGGTTCTAACTCCTTATTTACATAATGAGTAGAGTTCAAACTCGTATTTCCTGCATCATAAGCAAACATATTAGTTTTACAAAGTGAAACTGAGTTTAGACACTTACCTTGCGCAATGCTGCACGTTTTGGAGCTGTTGTGCGGTTCTGATTTTTCTTTCGGTTTGCACAACACATCTTGGCTGAGAACGCTCTTCTTCTCCACTGTTTTTGGCACGTCTCTCTTCTGTTTTGGTTGAGAGAACAGTGTGAAAACGTATTCCTTTGGCTGTCTCGGCTTGTCACACCTTGATTCTCTCCTTTGTCCTTCCTTTTGGTAACTCGGCCAGGTAGTAGACGTCTTCTCTCTTGGTCTAGCATTGGATGCTCTGGCTTCATAAGTTGATTAAGAGAATCCCCTCCTCGGAAGCTGATCAATCCTCTTAGTGATCTCATCTCTCTGATTTTTCAGCATTTGCTCGAACTGATTCAGCATTGCTTCCATCATTAATCGATCGTTGTTGCTGATGTCTCCTTGCTGATTATCCATCGTGACCTGAAAACAAGAAAACAACACAAAGAACCAGTAACAAGTCCTCACAAAAATAACACACACGAAATTGAAGAGATAAATTCTAAAAATAATTTGACAGCACTTAGAACAAACTGAGACACACTTGAACAAAAACTAATACACAAACTGAGACATGACCAGAAACTAGATCAAACCGAAGCAAAAAACTGAAACAACACACTCTAGTTTCTAACACCTTAATAATCGACCTCTTCCCTAGCCAGTCACGTAACACACAAGCCATAATCTGAAGAGACAAAATAAACAAGAACAGATCAATACAAACACAACTTAGAACACTATATTTTTCTGATTTTTTTGATAGATCTAAACGAAAACAGCAAATAAACAACAATCTAAATGCGGAAAAATACAAAATAAAAATTAGAGCAGACTCGACACACATAAGAAGATGAGCAGACCCGAAAATTGCAAAGAAAAAAAAACAAGAACATATTCGAAAAGATGATAAAGGATAGAGACTACCAAGCTTCCTTATGTGCTTTGATACCACGTAATATGAATCTTCCAAGGATTCGCACAAAGAAGCTGGTTTCGCTGAGATAGAGACATAAGTATTGAGGAAGACACTTCTGATTTTAAGAGATGAGGCAATGAAGATGTTGCACAACAGCAACGAATCGCTCAGGAGACAAGAAATAGATGAGACGAAGAAGATGTTGCAAAGCAACGATTCGATCTCATGAGACAAGAGAGATTTTCGAGATTATCAACTCAGATTTTAGATAGAAAGATTTATTTGATAAAAAGGTTTGGTGATCCTAACTTGGATGAGTTACAATGAAGCAAAGAACTTGCTTAAATAGAAAAACAACAAGACTTACATATGGGAGAGAGAAAACAATAAATCCCCCTCGAAAATCAACATAAATTAAAACTGAGTTTGAAAAATGAGACTCTAATGCACTTGAAATGGCCCTTGGTATGCCATGTTCGAATTCTCCTTGCTGGGCCAAGGCATGATCACAACAAGATAGGTTTGATGAAATGTGAACCCACTTGCCTCATTAAAAACCTTACTTGGAAAGCCCATTAGGATAAAACCAAAGGTAAGGGAAAAAGAATGCAAATGGCTCACATACCTATTTGTGTAATCATCTTGGGCTTGATTTAGAATCAGAATGGCATTGATGAACTTCGAACCAGCTGGTTCATGCTTAGCTTCCTCGGCTACAAGCTCAGGTTCGAGCTGCTCTTCCTTGATGCTTGCCTTGATCACATCAGGAAATGACCAAAATAGCCTCACTAACTACCGCCACGTCGACTGGTTTTTGCGTAATAGGGCACGTAATGATGATGTTAGGGGGCTTAGGTTTTCGAAGAGTAAAATATTATTCATTCGTCATATAGTGAATAGTTAATTCATCATTTGTACCACGGCGATCTTCCTTCCTCAACCCAACAACCGTATCTCATCCCTTCGCATAGTGGAGACTCGCGGATACATGGAAGCACTTACAGAATGGTTTGCTACTAGATGAAAAAAAACTTTGAATGCAGCTTAGATATTTTCTCAAAAATCATTGTAAAAACGTTTTTTTGGGTAAATAAATTTAACATTCTTTCAAAAAGAAAAAAATCATTATTTGTAATATGACAATTATATTTATATATATATATATTAAATTATGTAACAGAAAAAAAAAACCATTCTATCAATGAGATAATTTTATCTCAATCTAGAATATCCACGTCATCACTATAATATCTTCTACTCCCTCCGTTTTATATTATTTGTCGTTTTATACTTATTTTTTGTTTAAAATACTTGTCGTTCTCGTTTTTCAATGTGACTTTTGTAAAAAAATTCAAAATCTAACCTCAATCAAACTAACATAATATATAAAAATCAATTAACTAAATATTTACGTTTGAGAATATCTCCACTTTAGATTCCCTCCACTTATTTTTATAGTCAACAAGTCAAAAATAAGAATATTTAATTTAGTAAGAGTTCTTAATTATGTATTGAATGGGGATGAATACTAAGAGGTCGACTGCAATAATTAAAACAGAAAATAAAATAAATGTAATACTATAATTAAGATTGAGGTTACAAAATTTTTTAATTTACGTAAAATAATTTAGAACAACAAATAATATAAAAAAAGAATATATAGTAAAAATAATTAAATGCACAATATCACAAATCATAAATAATATATATATTTTCTTTCAAATTACAATGAATTAACACTGTCGATTATTTCTGGACTTAATTACTTTTTCCCAGTATTTGAGTCGCATTAACCTATAAGATAGCAGATATTTTGGAATTTAATAAATATTACATACTTTTTGTCAACCTATAATGCAATAGCATATATATATATTACCAGGCTGTCAGCTATCACAATACCAGATAAATCGTTTTAAATTACTGTTTTTTAAATAGAAAAACTGAAAGAGTGATTTGTATTAAACAAATAAATATTTAAAGCGATATTTATTTGATTTTCAAATGCTAATTGCATATAAAATATTTTGCAAAAAAAAACTGTACATAAAATATATATGAAAAATATTAATTGGAGATGCGTAAATCCTCATCTGCCCCGAAATTATCTTCCTAATCATGGTAATTTGCAACATTCGAGGTTTTTAAAATATATTCCCTCCGTTTCGTTTATGTGTCGTTTTAAAGTTAATTTTTTTCTTTTAAATTAAGTGTCATTTTCAGTTTTTATTGTAATTTTTGTAGAAAATACATATTATAACTTTAAATTAAAATAATAAAATATTTTAAATAATAGACAAATACTGTAAATACATTTGATTTGTGAAGATATAATAGATAAATTTATAGATTTATTAATTTGTGTACTCAACTCTAAAACGATATATAAAAAAAATACGAAGGGAGTATTGCTTAATCCATAAGATATTCTTCATGATCGGACATCAGTAAAAGAAATGTAAATCTGTTATCAACGAAGATATTTTGAGTATTACGGAAGATACGTATATTCGGATATGTAAATATGTGTTTATCTTCTTGCCTTATCTATCATCTGTATATTCTCCCTTTTACTTGTTCGGGACGAAAACCCTACGCGATGTGCGTGTATATATATCGGCCTTTGGCCTAGAGAAATAAGACACGAAATTTCTCCAAGTCTTTTCCTTTTGTTCATGGTATCAGAGCTAAAATAAAATATGGGATCAAAAACTGAAATCGAGATGGCGAAGGAACTTGTGGAGAAGATGACGACGGTGGCACCAAAGTATCAATTGGCGGCCAATGAAAATCCAGGAGGGATTATTGCACAAGTGCAATTTAACGGTGACAACTTTGATGAATGGGCTCAAGCGGTGAGAACGGCGCTTCGAGTGAAGAAAAAGTATGGTTTCGTTGATGGATCTGTCACGAAACCAAAGGAAGACTCGCCTGAATTTGAAGATTGGGTTTCGGCGAGTTCCATGGTGGCTCTTTGGATCTTGAACACCATAGAGCCAAAGGTGAGAAGGACTTTGTCCAATAAGGAGGATCCACAAGAGCTGTGGACAGAGATCAAGGACAGGTTTTCGGAAGGAAACGGACCGCGAATTCAATAAATAAAGGCTGAACTCGCAAACTGTCGACAAAACGGAATGACGATCATAGACTATTATGGAAAATTGCAGATGTTGTGGGAAGATATGATGAACTATGACAAGGATCCAGTGTGTACGTGTGGTAATTGCACCTGCAACTTGGGAACTCAGCTGATGAAGAAGAAGGAGGATGATAAGATTCATCAGTTTCTGTTGGGACTTGATGAGGCGATCTATGGAGGTGTTCGGACCTCAGTCGTCACCACTGATCTGATGCCAACGATGAATCAGGTGTATTCTAAGATCAAATCTGTTGAAAGACTACGATCTGTTGTGCGAAACAGAGAGCAAACACCATCTCAGGCGGCGTTCGCAGTGAAAATAAATAACTTTGCTGGAACTTCAGAAGATAAGAGCAGGTTGGTGTGTTCGAAATGCAAGAAAGTCGGGCATCTGGTCGATAATTGCTTTCAAATTATCGGGTTTCCTGAGTGGTGGGAAGAGAAAGCTCGTCAAGGAGGACGAGGAGGCAGAGGTGGTGGACGAGGCAGAGGTGGAATTGTGAGAGCGAATGCAGTGACAGTTCATGGTTCGGGTGATGGGAGTTCTGAAGCAGAACGAAATGGGTACACGGGTCTGTCAAAGGAGCAGTGGTCGGCGTTGATCAAACTTCTGGAGGATCAGAAGCAGGGAACAGGAACTCGTCTCAATGGTAAGCAAAATTCATTGGAATGGGTTTTAGATACAGGGGCAACCAATCATATGACAGGTTCTACAGATTTTCTTACCGATTTGAAATGCATTTTGCCATGTTCGATTGGATTGCCAAATGGGAAACGAACTATTTCGAAAGAGAAAGGAACTGTTTTCTTTGATGAAGAATTCAGTCTTACGAATGTTTTATTTGTTCCGGATTTGCGCTGCAACTTGATCTCAGTGTCGCAGCTGATTGCAGAAACAGATATGGTTATGCAAATTGCTAACAAAGGGTGTGTGATTCAGGACCGTATAACGAGGAATCTGACTGGCGCGGGTGAACTGCGAGATGGACTGTATTTCTTTCGGCGTTTGACGTTCTTTTCTGCTTTAAAGATGAATAAAGATGGAGCCGAGGATGTGTGGCATCAGCGGCTAGGACATCCATCAAATACTGTTTTTGATTTGTTTTCTTCGGTTGGTAGTAGGAATAAAGATTTCTCGACATGTGATGTGTGTCTAAGATCCAAACAATGTCGTGAGACGTTTCATTCAAGTAATAATAAAAGCGTCGGGATTTTTGATATGATTCATGTTGATTTGTGGGGACCCTATCGTTCTCCAAGTATCTGCAATGCCTACTATTTCTTGACAATTGTTGACGATCATTCGCGCGGTGTTTGGGTCTATTTGCTTCATGATAAAACTCAAGTCGGTCGGACTTTGCAGAATTTTATGGCTATGGTTTTGAGACAGTTTGAGAAGAAAATCAAAGTTGTGCGTAGCGATAACGGTACTGAATTCGTGTGTCTTACCTCCATGTTTAATGAACAAGGAATCGTGCATCATACGTCTTGCGTTGGGACTCCACAGCAAAATGGACGGGTAGAGCGGAAGCACCGTCACATTCTGAATGTCGCGAGGTCCCTGCTATTTCAGTCATCTTTACCGGTGAAATTTTGGGGTGAATCGATCCTCGCTGCTGCATATCTGATTAATCGGACCCCATCAAGTGTTTTACAAGGGAAAACACCTTATGAGGTCTTGTGTGGGACGCTCCCATCATATGAAAATCTAAGAGTCTTTGGTTGCTTAGCCTTTGCACACAACCAAAAGCGTGGTGGTGACAAGTTTGAAGCTCGTAGCCGTCGGTGTGTATTTCTTGGCTACCCGTTTGGTAAAAAGGGATGGACCCTTTTTGATCTTGATTCCGAGGAACTGTTCGTTTCGCGTGATGTCGTTTTTGTTGAAGATACTTTCCCTTTGCGATCTCAAATATCTGAGCTCGATGGGGTAAATTCGATTGATGATGATGTTTTCTTCACAACAGAACCGGGTGTGTCTAGTGGTGAAGAGAATGCTGATATAGTGTCGAGGTTTTTAAAATATATTCCCTCCGTTTCGTTTATGTGTCGTTTTAAAGTTAATTTTTTTCTTTTAAATTAAGTGTCATTTTCAGTTTTTATTGTAATTTTTGTAGAAAATACATATTATAACTTTAAATTAAAATAATAAAATATTTTAAATAATAGACAAATACTGTAAATACATTTGATTTGTGAAGATATAATAGATAAATTTATAGATTTATTAATTTGTGTACTCAACTCTAAAACGATATATAAAAAAAAACGAAGGGAGTATTGCTTAATCCATAAGATATTCTTCATGATCGGACATCAGTAAAAGAAATGTAAATCACTCTAGAGAACGCGCTTTCTCTAACTTCCTCGAGAGAACACGCGTTTTCGACAAGCCAACTCTAGATCTCTTCGTTGTCTCTTCGATTTGCCTTTCCGGCGACTGGCGCTCCTCGCCTGAGCCGGGGAGGCCCCCTCTTCCTTTTCTTTTTTCCTTTGCTCAGTGCTTCATCTGTGGTTTTTGCGCTTCCCCTAATCAGAGTTGGTGGCGGATCTGGTTTCTCGGCGAAGATACGGTGGCTCGGCAGGGGTTGGTGGTGGTGGTGCTTTGTGGATCCCGGATCTGATGAGGAGAAGATCGGGTGAAGTTTCCTCAAGCGCCCCTCCCGGCGTTCTTTATCTGAGCCCTCTTTCTCGTGGGGTTTCTAGGGTTTCTCGGCGGTGGCTGTTGGCGGGGGTTGGTGTTAGGTGCGGCAACTAGGGGTTTGGGAGTTTGAACTGCCACAAATCTCATGAGTAAGGCCGTTGTTTGAAGGCGCATACGATTCTTGAAAGGAGCTCTGGCGGTGGCTGACCCACGGCGACGAAGGTTTCTCGGAGGCTGCTAGGCGTGGTTTGGTCTCTCCTCCCACTGGTGGTTTTCGGGTCTGTCTTCGGCTCGGCTCTCTCCTCCTCTCCAAGGTGTCTTTCTCCTTCTCTGACGATCTTATCTGCTGTGGCGTGGAGGTTTTCTCGGCCTTCCTTCGTGCGGTGGCGGTTTCTTTCCGGTCCCAATTTCAGGTTTTCCGGTGGCCGGTTTCTCTTTAGTGGTGGTGGCGGCGGCGTAATCGTCTCTGTTTTAGGGTTAGGGTGTCTCTGGGTTGATACTTTTTTGGATTTCTCTGCTTTAGGGCTTGCCTTAAACCGAGCCTTTTTGGGATTGATTTTGGGCCTCGTTTTTTGTTTGTGTTTTTATTACTCTTTGTTTAGTTGTTGGGTTTCTTTTGGCCCCTTTGTAACTCATTATTCTTTTTATTCAAGCAAGCCCTTTAACCAAAAAAAAAGACATCAGTAAAGATTTAACGAGGTTTGTATTAAACGTTGCAATATCGTCGTAAAATTACCTACGAATTAACAATGATTATTATAAGTTGAACTTTACATCGATTTCCCAACGATTAATAAGTTAGGTAAGCACGTTTTAAGCTCACGGTGTTCGGTTAGGTAAACATGTTTAATATCGTTGTAAAGTCGATGTAAACATTTTTAGATTCGTTGTAAAATCGATGTGAAATCGATGTAAAATCGTAGGTAATTCGAAGGTAATGAAAATAAAAATTTATATATAGTGGCCAACTTCATAATAAAAATTTCATATTCAAAAACAATATTTACTTCTTTCTGACCAAAAAAAAATGTCAATATACGAAATTAGAAGATGGATGTATAATCGTCTTGATTCAGAGGGATCGCTAACAAAGGAGTTCAGTGATGGGGTGGAGGGATTCATGCATCAGGCAGGAAGTATACATAATACGATTATCAGTGGTAAGATGTACTGTCCTTGTGCCAGATGCTTGAATAGGAAATTTATCATTATCTCGAAGGTGTGGTCGCATATATTAAATAGAGGGTTTATGCCGCATTACTATATATGGTATTATCATGGAGAGGGTCATGGGGGAAATGCAGCTAGTAGTAGTAGCAATTATCAAGCATCGAATATTGATGAGTCAAATAATTTTAATCAATTTGATGATCATGCGGAGCAGCATGGTGAAGATAATGATAGGATTCATGACATGGTTACGGATGCATTTCATGAAACCGTAAGTACATTTGCACATGATCATCATGATGAGGAACCGAATCTAGATGCAAATTTTTTTTATGATATGCTAGATGCTGCAAATCAGCCACTCTACGATGGATGTAGAGAAGGACATTCTAAATTGTCGTTGGCGGCTAGGATGATGACTATTAAAACTGATCATAACTTAGCTGAGGTTTGCATGGATGATTGGGCTGATTTGATTAAAGAGTATTTGCCAGAGGACAATTTAGCTGCTGAAACTTACTATGAGATACATAAGCTGGTTTATAGTCTTGGGTTGCCTTCTGAGATGATAGATGTCTGTGTTGACAATTGCATGCTTTTTTGGAAAGATGATGATAAGTTGCTGGAATGTCGATTTTGCCATAAGCCAAGATATAAGCCGCAAGGTACTGGTCGGAGTAAGGTACCGTTCCAGCGGATGTGGTACCTTCCTATAACTGATAGATTAAAAAGAATGTATCAGTCTGAGAGGACAGCTGCATCGATGAGATGGCATGCAGATCATTTGCAAACAGATGAGGAGGTTACTCATCCTTCAGATGCAAAAGCGTGGAAACACTTTAAGACGGTACATCCAGACTTTGCTAGAGAGAAACGTAATGTGTATCTTGGTCTTTGCACAGATGGATTTAGTCCGTTTGGTATGTCTGGTATGCAATATTCTTTATGGCCAATAATCCTAACGCCTTACAACCTACCCCCAGATATGTGCATGCAAAGGGAATTTTTATTCATGAGTATTTTAATACCAGGTCCGAAGCATACGAAGCGTTCCCTTGATGTGTTTTTGCAGCCTCTGATACAGGAATTGGAGCAGTTGTGGTATACCGGGGTTCATACATATGATTTTGCAAGGAAAAAAAATTTTACAATGCGTGCGGTGCTTATGTGGACAATAAGCGACTTCCCTGCGTACGGGATGTTATCAGGTTGGACTACGCATGGGCGATTGTCTTGTCCATATTGTCTCAATCGGACAGATGCGTTTCAATTGAAACATGGTCGGAAAACAAGTTGGTTTGATTGTCACCGCCGATTTCTACCGATTCATCATGCATATCGAAGAAATAAGCGGTTGTTTAGAAAGAACAAAATTGTTCGTGTTCCTCCTCCTGTTTATATTTCCGGGGAAGATCTAGAAGCAGAAATTGATCATTATGGTGCATTGGAAACAGTCAATCGTGGTGGAAATTGGCACACTTCAGCTAATATGCCGGATGGATATGGGGAGCATCACAATTGGCATAAGAAAAGCATATTCTGGAAGCTTCCGTATTGGAAGGATCATTTGCTTAGACACAATTTGGATGTCATGCACATTGAGAAAAACTTTTTTGATAACATCATGCACACATTGTTAAACGTGCGTGGAAGGGCTAAAGACAGCGGTAAGTCAAGGTTAGACTTGCCTGATCTTTGTTGTCGGAATGAGTTACATATTACAAGCAATGGGAAAGCACCTGTCCCCATATTTCGAGTGGGTGCGGAAGAAAAGTCAGCTTTGTTCAAATGGGCGACATCTGATGTGAAGTTCCCGGACGGGTACGTATCTAATTTAGCTAAATGTGTTGAGAATGGCCAAAAGTTTTCCGGGATGAAGAGTCATGACTGTCACGTCTTTATGGAACGACTACTTCCTTTTGCATTTGCTGAACTTCTACCAGGAAATGTACACGAAGCAATTGCAGGCATTGGAGGGTTTTTTCGGGATCTTTGTACCCGTACTTTGTCAGAAGATGTTATTGCACAACTTGATGCTAGTATTCCTATTTTGTTGTGCAACATGGAGAAAATATTTCCCCCAGCCTTTTTTGATGTTATGGAACATCTACCTATTCATCTACCTCACGAAGCAGAACTTGGGGGACCTGTGCAGTATTGATGGATGTACCCATTCGAGCGATTCATGGGACATTTGAAGCGGAATGCTAAAAATCTAGCCAAAGTTGAAGGCTCAATAGTAGCAGGAAGTTTAACAGAAGAAACTTCTCACTTCACGGGGTACTATTTTGGCTCGAAGGTTCGCACACGGAAAAGGGCAGCACGGCGATATGATGATGGAGGTGTAGGCCGAACATATGCTAATGAAGGTGTCCCAGATATCTTTTCTTCAATCGGTCGATTATGTGGAAGAGTGAAGTCAGTTTGGTTTGCCAATGGAAAAGACCATCATAGTGCACAAACGTATATCCTCTTAAATTGCGAAGAAGTTAGTCAATTTGAGACGTAAGTGTATAAACATACGTCTTATATATATGGCTAAATTATATATATGCTAGCTTTATACCAATTACAAATACTTTTGTATGTAGTGAATTTGTTAGACAAGTCCGAGAAGTCATAGAAGGAATCTCAGACGATGAAATCAACAAGCGTAAAGATCAACATTTTGCCCCGTGGTTGAAGACGCAAGTACGTAAAATTTTAAGTGATCTGATTAATTACTAACTTGGACAATTAACCTAATACATATTTTGATTACTTTTTTAATTAAATTAATTAATAATATAGGTCGAGTATGGGGATACCGCATATCCACTCTGGTTCCATGAGTTAATAAAAGGCCCCATATCGAAGATAACGAGTGCACCCATGTATTGCACACGCGAATATATATTTCATACATTCAAATACGGAAATCAAAGAGCTACTGCCAACTACGGGGTATGTGTGCGGGGCGAACTAGATTTTTATGGAGTGTTGCAAGACATAATTGAAGTTGAGTACCCTGGTTGCTTAGGTTTGAAATGCGTTCTGTTCAAATGCGACTGGTTCGATCCAACAGTTGATCGAGGCGTCCGTAAAAACAAATTTGGGGCAGTAGATGTCAACCAATCACGACGTTACAATAAGTATGAGCCATTTATCCTAGCATCACAAGCAGAACAAGTCAGCTTTGTTCCATATCCGCGAGTTCGCACCACCCGTATCTCATGGTTATCAGTTATAAAAGTTTCTCCGAGGGGTCGAATTGTGGGGGTTGATGAGGAACTACCAATGCAGCAAGATCATTCCTCTGATATGCCAGAACTAAATGAGAGCAATGAAGACATCCTTTTGATAGATCCTCAAAACAGGCAAGTTGAATATCTCCCAGACGATACAGAGGAAGAAGATGAGGAAGATGAGTTCGAAGAAAGTGATGAACCAGATGATCAATAAACGGATGTGTACTACTCTTCGTCCGAAAATGAATCAGAGTGACCGCGCTAGCTAGTAATTATTGTGAATTTAATGTATTAATATAATATTGTGATCGAGTAGTTATTGTAAAATTTAAGTGATATGATTTCTATGAAATCCCTTGAACCCCAAACTAAATTCCATCTCCGATCTCCACTCATTTTCCGCCGTAGGTGCGGCGATTAATAAATTACGAGACATATATATGTGTCTATGTGTCATGTAATTTATTAATTGCCCCAACAACGGTGGGAAATGAGTGGTGATCGGAAATGGGATTTAGTTTGGGGTTTAAGGGATTTCAAAGAAATCGTCGCTAAATCGTCGCTAATTGTGATAGTCACAAAATCGATGCACATTGGCGACGATTTGGAAACGACTTGAACTAATCGTGGCTAAATCGTCGCAAACACTGAATGTCGCAAAATCGATGCAAAGTTGCGACGATTTGGCAACGATTTGTCATAAACCCTAAACCCTAAACCCTTTGCCCTAAACCCTAAACCCTAACGTATTACCATCTCATTGTATTATGCATCTTTCAATGAAATTGATCGTGACTTTAGATAATTGTCCGAAAATGAAAACTCGGTCAATCACAGTAATATCCACAAACTGAATCATTGTATTAATAATCTCTAACATATACGCAAACTATATGTTTTACTTATTTTTCAATATCGATGAACTTATTGATAATTTCATGAATTTGGATTTACAGTAAACATTTCAAGTTGTTTCTGGAATGTTGCAATCGACGTTACAATTTTGTACCTAAACCCTAAACCCTAAAACCGATTTTACAAATATCCTCACAAATTTGTCGCAAATTGGCGACGATTTAGCAACGAATTGATAATAATCGTGGCTAAATCGTCGCAAACACTGAATGTCGCAAAATCGATGCAAAGTTGCGACGATTTGGCAACGATTTGTCATAAACCTTAAACCCTAAACCCTTTGCCCTAAACCCTAAACCCTAACGTCTTACCATCTCATTGTATTATGCATCTTTCAATGAAATTGATCGTGACTTTAGAGAATTGTCCGAAAATGAAAACTCGGTCAATCACAGTAATATCCACAAACTGAATCATTGTATTAATAATCTCTAACATATACGCAAACTATATGTTTTACTTATTTTTCAATATCGATGAACTTATTGATAATTTCATGAATTTGGATTTACAGTAAACATGTCAAGTTGTTTCTGGAATGTTGCAATCGACGTTATAATTTTGTACCTAAACCCTAAAACCGATTTTACAAATATCCTCACAAATTCGTCGCAAATTGGCGACGATTTAGCAACGAATTGATAATAATCGTGGCTAAATCGTCGCAAACACTGAATGTCGCAAAATCGATGCTAAGTTGCGACGATTTGGCAACTATTTGTCATAAACCCTAAACCCTAAACCCTAACGTATTACCATCTCATTGTATTATGCATCTTTCAATGAAATTGATCGTGACTTTTGAGAATTGTCCGAAAATGAAAACTCGGTCAATCACAGTATATCCACAAACTGAATCATTGTATTAATAATCTCTAACATATACGCAAACTATATGTTTTACTTATTTTTCAATATCGATGAACTTATTGATAATTTCATGAATTTGGATTTACAGTAAACATGTCAAGTTGTTTCTGGAATGTTGCAATCGACGTTACAATTTTGTACCTAAACCCTAAACCCTAAAACCGATTTTACAAATATCCTCACAAATTCGTCGCAAACTATGATTGTCACTAATTCGTTGCAACATTATGAGCGATTTAGCAACGAATTGATAATAATCGTGGCTAAATCGTCGCAAACACTGAATGTCGCAAAATCGATGCACAATTGCGAAGATTTGGCAACGATTTGTCATTAAATATACCGCGTGTCGGTCAATTAAACTCCCGCGTGTATGAATGTCACAAAATCGTTGCAAAGTTAGCGACGAATTCGCTACGGTTCGATTGCCTCGATATAGCAACGATTCGTCGCGAAATCGTCTCTAAGTAGCGACGATTTAGCGACGACAAGTAATCTTATATATACACGCGAGTTCCTTGCTATTTCATTTACAAACTCCTCAAAAAAAATACTACTCATAACTTGCTATCGAAATTTTTGCGAAAAAAGGTAAATTTTTTTTTAAATGTTTTTAATTAATTAGTATAGATAATTTTTTTTATATAGTAATTTTTATATATAAATGCCTTGATGTTTATAGATAGTAATTTTGTTTCATTATTATGCAGATGGGCCAACGTCGTGCACATTACGCTCAGTTTTTGAGAGAGATTGGTGATGCTTCGGGTACCGGGGTGCCCGTGTCTTCTGAGGCTACAGAGACGGATTTCGTCTCGGTGACGCAACCACAGAGTGCTCCGCCGCCTCCACTACCACCTCAGATTCCGCAACCTGGAGGCCATGCCCCGGCCCCATATGCACACATGATGGTTCATGATTTGCTTGCGCAACCGGGCCGTCATAGGCTTAAAAGATTAGATCCGGATCATACTGACGGGTCGGAATGGTAATATATATAAATTTATATTTTTTACATTTATTATTACATATTTATATTTATTTCTAACAATTCAAAATTTTACAATTTTTTGTTTCAGGTTTGGAGTTGAATCCAAAGTTGGATGCACCGTTTCCGACATCATCAAGTCTTATTTTATCGAGCCGCATACCAATTTTACCCAGCTTCCTCTACACGTCAAGGAGACATGGTTCAAGATGTTTGCGGTACGTATGGAAAACATATTTGTTTTCTCCCATAATTATTTTAATTATATTTAAATATATATTTAATTTAATTTTATAAAATATGTAATTATTTTTGTTTCTCATGCAGCAAAAATATCACTGGGATCTTTCGCTTCATGGCGAGGTTGAAACTTTATTCCTCGAGAGGGTGAAGTTTCGTATCCAAGGCGTGGTTGGTGAATGGAAGAAAGCATGGAAGAAGGATGGCGATGCAGCAAAGCCCCTGCACATGGATAAAGCCGTTTGGGACGGCTTGGTGCGGTATTGGATGGATCCGAAATCCATCATCACTGCTGAGAAGTGTTCGGCTTCCCGCAACACCGTTGATTCGGACGGGAGACTCAAGGCTCCTCATACAGCTGGGCAAACACCTTTTGCGGGTGTTCGTCTACAGATGGTAATTAAATTTATCTAAATTAATTAATTTATTTAATTTACTTCGTCAATAACATAGTTTTTTTCTTCAGGTCGCCGAAGACGGAGGTGTACTCCCTCCGATGACCAGGGTTTTTGAGCGGACGCACCGGAAGAAGGATGGTTCCTTTGTTTCCGAGACTGCCGAGCACATCTTCAATGAGGTGACTTCCAAAGTCACCGAACGAGAGACACAGCTCTCTCAACAGCTATCTCCCGGTGGTTCGTCGGTCATGTCTGGAGGGTTGACCACACCCGATATTGACCGGATCTTCGAGCAGGTATATAGAATAGTTAGTACTTATTAATTTTTAGTTTTTGATTTTTTAAAAATTTCTAATTGTAAATTTAAATATAGGTTGCCCCTAAGAGAAAGGGGAAGGTTGTCGGGATGGGATCTATTCGAGATGTCTCGGCTGCTTCTTCATATGCTCCGCGACGATGATCGCCAGAAGATGATCCAGTCGTGTTACGTTCCACGATTACGAGTCTTCAGGAGCGGGTTGAGACCGAGGCTACTCGGTCTCAGGCATATCAGGCAAAGATTGCGAGTCTTCAGCAGCGGGTTGAACTGGATGCTACGCAGAATGACGAACTCTTCGACATCTTGGCAACAGGGAACCCGACAATGCAGGCCATGCTACGGGAAAAGCGAAGACTCCGAGCAGAGGCAGATGCAGCGGCAGAGGCAGCGGCAGCGGCAGAGGCAGCGGCAGGCACATCCGGTTCGTCGAGACGTCCCGAAGACGATGTGAATCTCGACGATTACGATATAGTTATTTAGATTTAGGATTTCGAATTCTAATTTTGGTTTTTTTTTTTAACAGATTATAATATTTTTTTTTAATAAAATATTATTATATATTATTTTTAAAATTTTTATTTTATAATTTCGAAATTAATAAAATTTTAAAAATAATAATAAAAATCATATATAGAATCGTCGTTAATTCGATGGTAAACAATAATCCTCGTTGATTCGTTGCTAAATTAATCGTCATAAAATCGTGGCTAATTTACAACGATGTTGCGACGATTATTTAGCAACAATTTTAGGACGATTTATTAGCAACGATGTTGCGACGATTATTTAGCCACGATTTTAGTACGATTTATTAGTAACGATTTTACGACGATTGATTTGCAACGAATTAATGACGATAATTTTTGCAATCAATTTAACAATGAAAGATTTCCCTTAGAATTAGCAACGATGTTACGACGTATTCATATTCGTCGTAATTTCAATGTAATATTTACGACGATTTTACGACGGCAAATTTAGCGACGAATTTTTTTCCCTCGTACTTTGCCGACGAATTTACGACGATTTGTGGTTTGCGACGATCAGTTAACAACAATCTCTTTGTCGTCGCAAATTCGATGCAAACCCTATTTTGCAACGATTTTACAACGATATCGTTCGTTGCAAAAATGGTGTTTTCTTGTAGTGTAATGAGAAAGAAAAAAAACACGCACGTACACACAATGCAACTATAAACATAAACTGACTATTAAAATTAAAATTCAAAATTAAAAAAAAATAAATTATTTCCTAAAAATAGCATATAAACAAATTTATAAAACATGAATATAAAACAAAAATTTAACAATGCTTTGCTTCGACGAGCACTGCTTCTGAAATAGATAATGAATATATGGTAACGTATGAAAGTGATTATGCGTATGGACAAATAATATACTTTGGATGAGGTTTACGAAGCTTTGGGTATTAATCTCTAAAAGTCTTCTCTCTTTTTGATGGAAAAAATGCTTTTTGCTTGGACAACCTTTTTTGGGGTATCAATGTTAAAACAGAAAACATTCATTCAACCATTTTTTGTTGTTGTTGCAAGGACAACATCTTTTTCCAATGTGATACGGGCAATCACATTTGTTATTTGTAATCCATGACATGTTGAAATAAGTACCATAATTAATATTACTACAATTGATTCAAGGTAAAAGTTCATTATCCTTTTTTTCATTTTGTAACTGGATAATGAACTTTTACCTTGAATCAGTTATCAACATGCTGGATTACACGAATGTGGTTGTCCGTATCAAATTAAAAAAAAAATGTTGGTGGTTACAAAAGGTCTACAAAAAAAGTTTGTGTTGTCATCTACCACGGCGATATTGATGTGGGTGATCCACCTCAGTTCATTATCCTTTTTTGGAAAAATAAAACCAATCTTGAGAAGAAGAGAAAAATAGAAAACAATAATGAAATAAGAAAAGAGTATATTTATAACTAGTGGTAAGCATCAAAAAGTGTATTTATGTGTTTATTACGTGTCTAACTTTTTATGTGATTTTCTATACGCTAAGAGCATCTCCAATAGGGGGTTCTTAAAGGAGAGGTTCTTAAAATTTTATAATGACAAATAATGATAAATATTAGAGAGGTTCTTAACTTTAAAAAAAAAGGTTCTTAAAGTTCTTATTTAAGAACTTTTTTAGGGGTTCTTAACTAGAGGTTCTTAAAATTTATAATTAAAATATTGGTAAGAACCCCATGAGGGGTTCTACCATTGGTGATGCTCTAAACGTACATGCATTAAACACACCTTGTGTACATGATTTTTTTGTGTATACATCTTTTATGCGTTTGTTTATAGTTTACCGTACGAAAATTTTAAATAATTTCTTTGAAATGTTCTCATTTCCTTCCTTTTAAATCGTTAAATCATGTTTTTTTTGGATAAAATGTTATTGCATTTAATTCAAAGTTAAAACTGTTGCAAGAGTTCTGCTGACCAAAAAAAAAAAAAAAACTGTTGCAAGAGTAGCCCATCATGAATTACAAAACGCCCACTCTAGATAAGTGAATGAAGGGCCCAACAAGATAGCCAACTTGAACCAAAAATCTTTTTTTTTGTCAACATCATAAATACTTAAAACAATTTAGAAATCCAAATTGGTGATATCGAATTAACATATACAATATCATCAACGCTGACACGAATAATTTTTGCTAACTTGTCCGTCTTTATGTTGTTTGCGTATGGGGTGAGCGAGAAAAGAATTGAAAACCTCATTACTCTTCATGAACTCTTCCAAATGTAATGAGAAAACATGTCACTCCTCCGATGTAGACATCATCTTCACCAACTCGAAACAGTTTGTTGCAAAATAAATCGTGGTCATGTGATTTTCAATCATGCAGTGCATGGTCCAAATGAGTGCTTCTAGTTCGGCATGTAATAGGGACATATTTCTTCTTAGATTCCGAGCCCCATCAGGACCCTTCAATTCTGTTTTCGAAGTAATACCAACCTAAACCTGAACGCTTGTAAGTCTCTTTCTTGGGAGCCGTCTACGTAGCACCAACACCCTTCATTATCCAAAAGTACCGGAGAACATCCAGAAGTCTGAGAAGTCCTATGTTGATCATTAGTTTGTGCCAGTTCCCATTCCATAGCCTCAGTCTATGCATTCATTAATATCTCAGATGGGTCTCTATCCACATTTGAGAAGACTTTGTCATTTATAGCTTTCCAATTATACCAAATGAACCAAGAGAAATGTCTATTCTGATTTTCTTTTGGTTGATTCCCAAAAAAAATAATCAAAATTAGTAAAAATCCCTGACTTTGGAGAATCTTCTGAAAGGGGGGGGGGGGGGGGGGGGGGGGGGGGTGGTTGGAATTTGGGATAGTGTCCACGTTTGTAATGATGTGGGGCATTCAAAAAGTGCATGAGTAATAGTTTCTTCGTCCCCTCCGCACCGTGCACATTGTGCACCGCATTTGATCGATAGGCATCCCATTATAGGTTGCCAAATGAAATGTCATATTTTTTTGGGGACATTTGAGTTTCCATGTGTATGCTTGTAATTGTTTGACGTCATATCCATAATAAGTATGTGTATCAAAAGATTTAGAATCTTGTTCTATGCGATATTCCAACTTGATCGTATATTTTCTCGATTTTATAAAGTGTCATTCTAAGGTGTTCGGTTTATAGATATTTCTGATGGGCATACTGCAAATAATTGAAATATCCACCGGATCAATGATTGCATTTAATAATGGCATATTCCACATTGTCGATTGAAATAAAAACGAAGAAGGAACTGGAAACTCGAAACTCAAGAAGTTAATGAAGCGATGATGAAAAGGAGCTATGACTCTATGAGAGGGAGAGGAATGCAGCAGGTTAAAAGCTGTTTCCGGGTGGTGGCTCTAAATGGTTAGAGTTGTAATGGACAATACTTGACATTACACACAAGATATTGTTGTCAATTATTTTATTAGTTTGTTAATTATATTTTTTTGTTGGTTACTATTCCTAATTTCTCTAAACTTTTTATAGGAACCCTTTCTTAAATATTAATAAATCTTTCATAACTTATGTATTTATGAAGTCCTTTCTAAAAATAATTCCCTAAATGTTTAGTATACCGTTTCAACATATTTCTAGTCACATTCTAAACGTTTAAAATCGTTTGCGGTATGTCGAAACCGTTGCTAAAATCTTTCAAAACTAAATATTTATAAATATGTTGCATTGGTATGCTAAACATTTGGAGACGTAAGAAGGTGTTCACCAAAAAAAATTAATATAATTTTAAATTTTTCATGTAGGATAAATCAGGGTTTTAATCATTTATTTGGTGCTATACTATTAGAAAAATAATTAAGTGATGCTGTTTTGGGAACTAAAATTTAAAAGTGTCTCATTTTAAGAAATTGATTTTTTTTTATATAAAACAAATATTTCCTATAAACGCTAGTTTTCTAATTTTAGTTCTCAAAATGTTACTTGCCTAATTGACCGGTTCACCGAAGACCTAGTTACCTAGATACATGGTGAACCAGGAATTACATAGAATCACATTTAAATAGATGAGTGTAGTGTACGTCTCTAGATATCTCTTTATAAACTTTCCCTTGAATGAGTGAAAAGGAAAAACCTATTTTTCTCCTGATGGCATCTCACACCGTCTCTGCTGTTGCAGTCACTCGACCAAGTCCGAGAAGAAATGCACATTGCTGGTCCAAGCTTCCTCAAGATCTCCTGCGATTGATTTTTGAACGCCTTGGATTCGCGGATTTTCAACGAGCCAAAACCGTTTGTTCACCTTGGCTATTCGCTTCGAAAATATCTCAGCCAAACAATGAGATCCCTTGGATGATTCTATTCCCTAAGGACAACAATTACGGTCTCTTGTTCAATCCTGAAGTAAAAGACAAGGTTTACAAAACTCAAGATCTCGGCAACGACTTTGCAAAGAGTCTTTGTGTGGCGACTTATAAAAGCTGGCTTTTGATGCTAGACCCTCAATGTACTGAAGTGAACATGGTGGCCAGCTCAGTCCATTTAATCTCTATATTTTAGATCTTTTAACGCGCGAGAGGATCAATCTACCAACTTTTCAATCAGATCTTGGGCTCATCTATCCGGTATTGTGGATAGACGAGAAAATCAAAGATTACCTAGTTATAAGGATGCATGATGATGAAAATGCGGTTTTTGTCAAGAAAGGCGATAACTCGTGGAAACAAATCCCCGAGTTGTTATACGATTGTTTTGACATGCTATACAAGGATCACAAGTTGTATTGTCTCAACTATCATAAACTCAAGATTTTCGATTTTTCTGGACAAGTTCCCTTGCAAGTTTTCAAGATTAGCGTACGTGGATGCGTACATATAGCAACAGCTCTTCACATGAGACTTCCTGATATCCCACACGATCTCCAAGTGGTTAAGAGGAAGAATAATATGGTAGTTACCGTACGTGGAGATGTCTTGATAGTTACGAGTCTACGTCCGTTTATGTCCAAAATATGGAACTTTGAAATCTACAAGATGGATTCATCCAAAAAGACCAAATGGGACCAAATCGTTTCTCTGGGCGATGAGTCTTTTTTTTTGGATTTGGGTGTTACAGTGCTTGCTAAGGACGGCCTGGAAGGAATCACTAGAAACTCCATCTACTTTAATGGTAATGGTTTTGATGATAAATATGACCAAAATGAAATCTTCATCTACAATCTTGATACAAACAAGATTGAACAGCCTCAACAATTTGTTTATTCCTCCATTCCTCTCTCTAATGCTCGTTGGTTCTTTCCAAGTTTCAAACGGGAATGATTGATCCTTTTTTCTCGTGTTTTTTTTTGTTTTGTTTTTATTATAAAATAATTATTCATTTTTTTTCCATCTACCGTAAAACCCAAAAAAAATGTAAAATAAAAAAATATATAACCACTGTCGGTGTGGTGACGAGCACACCCTATTTTTTAGCTCATTCCAAAAAAAAATGTCCAACACCAAAAGCCCAACGTCCACTATGCAGATACGGTACTGTCCCCGACCTGCCGGTTACTGTTCCCGACCTGCTCGGCACTGTTCACGACGTGACGGGTACTGTTCACGACGTATCGGGTACTGTTCATGACCTGCCCTGCACTGTTCACGACATGCCGGGCACTGTTCACGAACCATTACGTCGTCCCCAAAAACCGGAGAGCTGTCTGCTCAACTCCCACTATAAATACCCCCTTTGGTATTCATTATCGACACACAAGAAAAACTCTCATTCTCTCTCTCTCTAAATAACTTTCCCTCTCTAAAAAAAGGAGCTCTCTCCAAGCTCTCCCAGCTCTCGGCAGCTCTCCCCAGCTCTCGGCAGCTCTCTCCAGCTCTCCGCAGCTCTGATGAGCTCCCAGCTCTCCCGACGATCCGACCTGACAGTCGACCGACGACCCGACCTAACGGTCGACCGGCGACCGACGATCTAACAGTCGACCGACGACCCGACCTGACGTCCGACCTGACAGCCGACCGACGACCCGACCTGACGGTCGACCGGCGACCGACGACCTAACAGTCGACCGACGACCCGACCCGACGTCCGACCTGATAGTCGACCGACGACCCGACCTGACGGCCGACCGACGACCCGACCTGACGGCCGACCGACGACCCGACCTGACGGCCGACCTGGCGATCCGACCTGACGGCCCGGCGACCCGACCTAACAGTCAACCGACGACCCGACCTGACGGCCGACCTGACAGTCGACCGACGACCCGACTTGACAGTCGACCGACGACCCGACCTGACGGTCGACCGACGACCTAACAGTCGACCGACGACCCGACCTGACGGCCGACCTGACAGTCGACCGACGACCCGACCTGACAGTCGACCGACGATCCGACCTGACGGTCGACCGGCGACCGACGACCCGACCTGGCGACCCGACCTGACAGTCGACCTGACTAGCTCTCAGCTCTCCAGTTCTCTCCTACCCGCCTCAACAACGAACTACGAATGGCTTGATCCCCAATCCGGGGTACGTAGGCAGCCCTCCGGGCACAGCTATAAATCACCTCTTCCTCCTCATTTGCCGACCGGAACGCAACCGGCTCTACCTTAACAGAAAATCCCCGAACCTCCCCGATACAAATTGATTTGTGAGAGACGTGCTCAAACACGTTTCAACAGCCACGTAAAAAACAATTAAAGGAAATAACCATTACGTGATGGATTGAATGTTGCTTTTAATTCTATATTGTTTCTTATCAAACAATTTCTTAGACTTCTGCAATCTCTTACATATTAAGATGCATTATGTAAAGCATAAACAGAATAGTTCCATCTTGCATATTCCACCTTTCTGCTGATAATTTATGAACTATATAGCAACTAATGCATTTACTTTTACTTGGAAATGACTGCACCAACTTAAGTCTCTAATCATCAGCAAGGTCTGTAAGTGTAGGTAAAACATAAATAAAGTGCAGAAAATAAAGAGACAGTTTTTTTATTGAGGTTCGTTTCCTACTCCCCGGGACCACGTCCAATATTCGAATTCACTAGAATAAGAAAGCAATTACAACACAATTGCAAATGCGTAGATAAACTTCTTGAAATACCACTCTATTCTATAACATGAACTCTTCAGGATAACCTAACCCTGAGCTAAACTCCCTCAACCTAGACTTTGATTCACTCACTGACACAGACGATGTCACACCAACAAAAAACCTTTTGCATTTCTTTTTCTCTCAAGCTCTCTCTCTTACCAAAGGGCCACGACCTTGCTCTATATATTCTTCAACTTGCACTTCAAGTTTTTCCATATAGCATATTTCTTTTATTCAAGATATCTCCAAATCTTTTAGGAAATATTCTCTTTTTCCAATATCTTCTCCGAAGGATATGTAAACACTCCAAAACAATAATATCTTCTTCATCTAGCTCATCTACACCTCTTGGCACGTCTCTGGAAGCTTCTAGACGTTTACTCCAACCCACGCCGGCTCCAAGTCATCCAATGACCACGATTTGATCGCTTGTAGCACTTCCTGTATCGCTTGTAGCACTTCATGTACTACTTCTCAATTGGTACAACAACACTTCAAACACACACATCTTCATTCTCCCCCTTTTTGACTATGTATGTGAACTCAAGCTCTCTTAGCTTCAAAAGCTTTATCACTAGTAACACAACAACACTAGAAACACCCATTCTCCCCCTGCTTGAGTCACATCATGGTCAAAAACTAATGGAAGAACCGTCTCCTTCCAAATGAAGGATAAACTCCCACTGCACCATCTCTGTAATGATTATCTTTCCGAGTCCAAAAAGCCCCTTGAACAAACCTGGAACAATTACGTTGAACATGTCCAACAAACCCACAATGATAACATGTTGGACCATGAAATCTCACACCATTAGCTTGATCCACTCGATTATTCTCCCTCAATAATCTCAAACATCTCTGCCTGATATGCCCAACAAACTCCACAGTGATGGCACACAGGTCGAAAAATTCGTCGAGGTGCACTCTGTACTTCTGGAATTTTCCTTTTTGCAGGCGCTGTAGCAGTTCTTGTACCAGCTGCCTTCTCTGTACCAGTTGCAGTTTCTCTATCAGTTGCAGTTTCTGTACCAGTTGCAGTTTCTGTACCATTTGCAGGTTTCATTTTTCCACCAGACACAAAAACACAATCAACTTTTGAAGATTTTACTTTAAATCCAAGACCATATCGATCAATTTTCCCAATGCTAAGAATATGATCCAACTGATTTGTGCCATTATTCAACATCCTCAAACATTTTAGTGTTTCTTCAAGTTGAACTCTAGCTTGATGTGCTTCTTCTTCTTTCTCTGTTGCATACTTTTGTACCTCAGCCACTTGAGCTTCTAACTTGACATTCTCTTTAGTCCACGCCGAATTCTCCTCAACCAGTTTACACCAATGCTCATACAATGCTTTGTAACTCTTAGCAAACTCTTTATCATCGACACTTCCAGCATCATCATCACTTTCATCATTGTCACTTCCAATTTCAGACCTTGCTGCAGACGCAGATCCTGTTGCAGACGCTGACGCATATCCTGTTGCAGACGCAGATTCTGCTGCAGATGCAGATTCTGCTACAGGTTTTGTTGCAGAATCAGATTCAAAGGTTGTAAAAGCCACAAAATTCTTAAGGTCTTCACCATCATCTGAATCAGTTCCAGAATCAATGATTTTCTTCTTCTTTTGTAAGTTTGCACATTCAGAGCGAACATGTCCAAAACCTTGGCACTCATAGCATTTTATCTTCGATGATGACTTGCCAAACTCCTTTCCTTTCTCCGTTCTGTTTCCCTTCTGCTTCAAATACTTAGCAAATTGTCTTGACAACATCGCCATAGGATCTTCAGAAGATGAAACCTTTAGAGCAACTCCAACATCAACATCCTTCTTCTGACCTTTGTCTTCATATGATTTGCTCAACTCAAAAACCTGAAGTATCCCAACAAATTCATCAAAAGCCATCTCATCCAGATTATGAGCTTCTTCAACTGCAAAGATTTTTGACTTAAACTTTGATGGAAGCGATCTCTTCAGTTTTTTCACAGGCTTTTTGTCCTTGTACTGCTTTCCAAGAGCGAATGACTCATTAGATATGTCATATAGCTTAGCACTAAATTGAGCCACGGTTTCCCCATCATCCATCCTTAGATTCTCAAATTTAGATGCTAACATATCCAGCTTAGTTCTCTTGACACTTGTAGTACCTTCAAACATGTTCTCCAATGTCTTACATGCCTTCTGAGCTGATGCACATTGAGAAATCAGCTTGAAGTAGTTTGCATCAATTGCATTGTAAATTGCAGTCTTGGCCTTAGAATTACAACTTGATGCATTCTTCTCTGTAGCATTCCACTTATCCCTCGGCTTAGGAACTTCAACTCCCTTATCATCAATCATCATAGGAGGATTCCAACCAATCTCAATCGAATTCCAACAATCTTCATCAAGACCACTAATGAAAGCTTGCATACAAACCTTCCAATACCCATAATTAGAAGAATCAAGTCGCGGTGGTCTTGCCATAGACGTACCCTCATGATAGGAATCCATCAAACCCGATTTCAAACTCTGTCATACTTCATGTACTACTTTTGATCCTCACCTTAGATCTACCCGAAACAAGACTAAATCTCTATCGAGAACCCGCTCTGATACCAATCGTAAGTGTATGTGAGAAACAAATAAAGTGCAGAAAATAAAGAGACACATATTTTTTTAACGAGGTTCGTTTCCTACTCCCCGGGACCACATCCAGTATTCGAATTCACTAGAATAAGAAAGCAATTACAACACAATTGCAAACGCGTAGATCAACCTCTTGAAATACCACTCTATTCTATAACATGAACTCTTCAGGATAACCTAACCCTGAGCTAAACTCCCCCAAGCCTAGACTTTGATTCACTCACTGACACAGACGATGTCACACCAACAAAAAGCCTTTTGCGTTTCTTTTTCTCTCAAGCTCTCTCTCTTACCAAAGGGCCACGACCTTGCTCTATATATTCTTCAACTTGCACTTCAAGTTTTTCCATATAGCATATTTCCTTTATTCAAGATATCTCCAAATATTTTAGGAAATATTCTCTTTTTCCAATATCTTTTCCTAAGAAAATGGAAACACTCCAAAACAATAATATCTTCTTCATCCAGCTCATCTACCCCTCTTGGCACGTCTCTGGAAGCTTCTAGACGTTTACTCCAGCCCACGCTGGCTCCAAGTCATCCAATGACCACGATTTGATCGCTTGTAGCACTTTTTGTATCGCTTGTAGCACTTCCTATACTATTTTTTAATTGGTACATCAACACTTCAAACACACACATCTTCAAGGCCTATTTACGTAGTTTGTATCACACAAGACAGTTCTAGTCTAATCAAATATCACATATTTTCAAACAATGTAACCATAAAATTTCTACCTAAATATCAAACCCAAGATGGCCGAAGAATATTAATTAAGTCAGTTGTCCAAGGTATGGCTATACACTCGATGAATTGTTTCCTGATTCCAAAAATAATGTGTATATATATATTAATGGTATACTTTTAATTTTTTTTGATATATGGTATAACCAGTTTTAACCTGTGTATTTTAACAAATCCAACATCGTGGTTAGCTCAGATATATAAAGGCCGATATCATAACTCATCGATGTGTGAGGACAACCATCTTATGGATGGAGATTGAATCAAACATGTAAATACTTGCTACATATATAAAAGGTTTGAGAATTCAGTTAGGGGATGATAAATCTACAAATGTATGGTCTGATTATTGGCTTCCTATTTTACCACCAACATGAGCTAATGATGTATGTTCTGTTCCAAATATGATGTGATAGAGTTATCGAAAATACGAGAACTTCAATGATATTAGAAAAAAGGAATAGCTACTAGGTAGCTTCACCACAAGGTTGGATAAATGTAATTTTGATAATAACTATCGTAAAAATTGGGTTTATATACGAATTGGATGGGTACTAAGAGATCATACATGAGGTAATATTATGTCAGAATTTGTAAGCTTAAAATTGATGTGTAAAAAGCTATAACCCAATTCACAATCCCTTGTAGCATAAGCGGATATCAAATCCACAAGGAGTAAAGAATGAATATACTAAGAATATGGGAACCTAATTAAGATAAGGCTAATTGATTTTGTGGTTTTCGGTTAATTGATTTTTGTGGTTTTGTTATGCTAGGCTAATTAATTGAAATGACAAAGAAAACCAAAACATGAACAAACCAAGACAAATAAGCAGTAAGCAAATAACTCGATAAATGAAGCAATAAACGATATGAAAGCAAGCTTAAAGCTTGAGAAAGTGAAGGAGATGACTGAGTATTTCTTTATGTCATTCACACTTAATGTTCTGAGTTACAAAGATTCTTATTTATACAAGAATGCAAAACATTGTAAACCCTAAGGGAGTTGGACAGGTGGGTTTAGCGAGAGAGATAGAAACATCAAATTTTAAAGAGATATAAATTAGATGACTGAGCTGTGTCTAATATAAACATCTAGTTATAAATTTTAAAGAGATATAAACATCTAATTTATATCAAATTTTAAAGAGATATAAATTAGAGATATAAATTTTAAACCCTAAGGGAGTTACAAAGATTCTTATTAGATGACTGAGCTGTGTCTAATACGATAAACATGAAAGATCTAATTGACTCTTAATGGAAACAATGGGTCATGGGTTTAGCGAGAGAGATAGAAACATCATATTTTAAAAATTAGTTTCCTCAACTACCGTAGTATTGGTGAACGGTGAACCTACTCAGTCAGGCCATTAAGAGAAGATAACACATAAACAATTAGAAAGAAACAAAAACATTTCATATAAATTAAAGAACAATATATTTCATATGTGGATGCTTGATCCAGTTAGATGTATTGCATGTTTATCAAAATTAAAAATGGGGATCAAAACCTTCGTGGTGTAACAGGAAATATTGAGCTAGAAAAACTTGATACTGATTTGACGTCGTACTGCGAATTACAAGTAATGAGAACAAGAAAAATGAATACTTATCACTAAATTATCCAATAACTAGATCAAAGACAAGATGACTCATCATCCCCATGAAAAGACAAACGAATGCAAACAAAAATAGCACACAAATTTGGACATCTATTTGCACACAAGCCCGTTGCATATGAAACATCTTGGTTTTAAATCTTGAAATACAAATTAAAAATATTTTGAATTTCAAGTACTTATTAAGTAATGTTAACTGAGTATTTCTTGTGACTAACAAAAAAAAAATATATAAGTCTTTTTATTTCTATTGCTCGATCGAGCCACAATAATATTTCAGTGAACGCAAATTTAGTCAGTACGATTTAGATTAGGTATTTAGGTTCATACTTTATGTAAAAACATTATACTAGGTGATATGTATAGATTTTTGATTATTAATTTTGTAAGCATTACTGATATACATAAAGAATGTGACAAATATCATAAGATACATCGAAAATAAAATTTAATTAAATAATGCGATTTTTTTTTGAAAAAATACCATACATTAGTAAAAGTCCAAATATTTTCTTTAGCTTAGAGATAGCTTTGTAATACTAGACCTTGAGGAAGATTATTAAGAAATTTTTTTTTTTGTTGCTAAAATAGTATTAAGAAGTTGAAAAAAAGATTCTTAAAAGTTTATAAATGGTTCTATAATCACTTACTCATTCCTTAACGTTTAAAATCGTTCGTCAACATAAAATTTGTGTAATTTTCGCATTGGTGATAATTTGAAACACAAAACATCAAATTTTCTTCTTTATTTGAGAATTGTTTATAATTCTATATTTATTATTATAGAAAATAGTAAATGATGACGTTAGCTCAGAAAGAAGATAAAAAGTGGCACTATTCTAACATGTTATAGAACATGAGTTTGATCAGAACCTAACACCAATCTCCAGGAAGGTTCGTGTTTGGTTTCGTATACAAAAAAAAACCTAAGTGTACAGATACATTCCCCTCATGCTATAATCTAAACTAAAACTGCGTCACCCACTTTGATGACACCCTCATTAGCTTAATTAATTAGATAGTTATATAACATAAATACCTAATTAGCTGACAAAGAAAAAACATAAATACCTAATTTCTGTTATTTTTTCTTTATCAAATAAAAAAGATAACGTTAGTTTTTTACAAGGGTGACAATATATGAGAGATTTATAGAAACATCGAATTTTAAAAATTAGTTTCCTCAACTACCGTAGTATTGGTGAACCTAATTAGTCGGGCCATTAAGAGAAGAGAACACATAAACAATTAGAAAGAAACAAAAACATTTCATATAAAAGAACAATTATTCTTTTTCGAATCATGTCGGATATAGATAGCTTTAAACGTTAGACATAAGCTGTACTCAACGAAATAAATTAATAAAAAAACAGACGAGCAGCCTTATTCCTAGCACATGCACATATATACATACGAGCCAGAGACTTATTCATAGCACATGTACAACTACTGCCCTAAGACACATACATTTCTCTTTCTCTCTCTCTCTCTCTAATCAAGATTAGGGTTCTTGAGTTCTTGATGGAGAAGGAAGAATGCAGCAGTAGTGAATCGGGTTGGACGACTTATATTTCTTCTCCAATTAAAGTCGATGAAGATGAGGACTATAATGAAGGGTATAACCTTTATAACTACTACAGAAAAGGCGAAAACGAAGAAGAGAGGAACAAAGATAGCGATGATTCGATGGCCTCGGATGCTTCTTCTGTGCCAAATTATCAGCGAGATCACCAAAAGAACAACAAATGTAGACGAAGAGAGACGTACGATTTGAAGAACGGGAAAAGTGATACTAAGAGTAATGATGATGATGATAATGTTGATCATAATCATTATGATGACGATAAGAAAACTGGTAATACTTACAGGAAAAAAGAGAAGAAAAAGAAAGAAAATAAGAGTACTTATAGAAAGAAGTGATTAATGTTTGTATATTAATGATTTAATATGTAATTAGTGTTTGTATATTGGGATTTTGGATTATAATTTCCTAATTTGTTTGGGGGTTTTTATGCCTCAAGGATAGGAAGGTTGATTCATTTATTATTTAAATTTAGTTTATTTGATTTGGGATGTGTTTTGATTGATATCTAGCTATAATGTTGTTCTTGATTATAATTACTTGTTGTTTAATTTATGAAAATATTTTTATCAAAGAGAGAAATGATGCTGTTCGTTAATCCTATCACTCTGTCTTTTAATTGTCAAATATCGATCTAAAATTACCTCTTTAATTTAATATTCAATAAAGCTAAAAGGGGAAAATGAAATATTCCAATCCATCGTTTAAACATATAAAATTTTAAAATTTTTTAAACCCCAACTTTAACTTAAAAATTCAAGATTCATTTTAAACTAAAAAAAACAATTAAAGAGTGAGAGAGACTCAAAGAAAGTTAATGATGATGATGATGATGATGATGTATAATTAAAATGATGACTCAAATAATATGTACATATATAAAGAGAATGCATGTGTACTGAAAGGTGTCCTGAGAGAAAATATCCAATTATTGTCAATATATATTGGGACTTTGTGTGTTTTGCCCAAAACTCTCTCTGAAAACCTTCTGATGTGAATAGTTTTGGGTGTAAAGAGAAAATGGATCCACCGCAGACACATGCCACCAACATGACAACTCTTCCACGCAAACTGAATATTAAATAATTATTGTATAAGATATTTCACTAATTGAAGCCAAAAATAATGTGCTTAAATTTGTCATGATGCAAGAAATTATATGCTTCACCAATCATTATTTGGTAACGATCCAAATGTTTCGAATAATCCGTTACTTCCGGATAAAATTTTTTAATATACTTTTGATTTGCGTGCTTTTGAAGTTAAACGGATATTCTCCAACTCTATTGCCAGAGATATGGCAAAGAGTGTAATGAGAGACCGGCGGTTTCAATTCTATCTAGCATTGGGAGGCCCATCATGGCTACATGATCGTCTACTTCGAAAATCTTTTTGACTATCTAGTCAATCCTTCTCTTAGAATTTGATGCTCTGTTTTCCGTTTTTTCAGCTTCTGCTCTATTCTTGTTTTGGGACTTTTGTACCTTTTATTGAACCTTGTTTCTTTGATTGAATCAATCCATACGTTTAAAAAAAAAAAAATTTAACTCGTCAAAAAAATAGTCATTACACGTGTTGCCGTTAGAACCATTTCTAACGAAATTTCGACGTGGTAGCCATCAGAAATGGTCACTGTATATATATACTAGAGTGTGATCCGCGCTACGCACGGACTTATTAATCAATTTTCTAAATTATTTTTATTGTTTAATGTTATTATATTTTTTTGGGTCTGTTAGTTAATTTAATTTTCTTTCTCAGCTTAAGAGTTGTCTATTTATTTTTGTTTTGGCTGTTTTTTTAAATGTTTTTAAAATTATGAATTTATGATTATGTGTTTGTTTAATGGATGGTATGCATTTGTTCTGTTTTTGTTTTGCTTTGATCGTAAATATTATGGAATAAGTTGGTTTTTAAAATGGAATATTTTAAAAATTTAAAGTTTTCCTTACATAATTTGGTAGGATGGCAACAATATGAATTTAATATTTTACAAAATCCAGGTTAGGAAATACAATTACCAAAACTTTGGTTTGGTTTTCATATACATGTGATATGCTATACCTTGTTTCGTTTTGAAAATTATACAGATGTTTCTCGTTATGGTGAATCTATCTCTAATGAATTAATATCTAGTGTGCAGAGAAATAGAAAGTTACAATAAGAATTAGTGTGATTGTGTATATATAATCTAACTACTAGGAGCTAGCAATATTGAGGATGGTGGATTTCTATTAAGGGTAAGAGCGAGGGATCTACCATGAAGCACAATGTTGGTGTTGCTGAGGACCAGCAGTTGATCATGAGAACAAAACCTAAATAGCTATGTGGGTATTTTACAGAATGATTGGTCAAGTCCAACTATAGAAGTGCATGTGGTGAAGCGAATCGGCACATGGAATTTTCTAGATTTCGCTTGTTTCTTTCTTTAAAAAAAGAGCGTGCGTTGCTGATTTCATTGATAAATTCGTCGTTTTTTTCTTGTAAATTAAATAATAGGCAAGTGTGGGTTGTTTGTGACTGAAGTTGACAATTTATGTATTATTGAGCTAAATCATATTTGTCTGTAATTACATCTCTAAACTGAAATCGTATTTGTTTAAGAGAAATTGTGCATGAAGCTATACATTGTGATGCACGTCGTTGGTTTTAAATAGGGGCAACTCTAAGCAAATGGTTTAATCGAGCGCTTGAGACGTTATTATCTGGAGGTCTTGCCCTTGGAATGACGTAGATTCGACACTAACCAGAGACTGAGAGGAGCTCTTCTGCCCCATTAGTATATTCTGCATTGGTGTTTTTTCTGCATTACAACAATCTTCAATTCTTTTGCAGCATCTTTTTTTTTGTTTTTTCTCTCTGCTTATATAGGCGTCTCTTGTTTCAGGGTTCATTGCAACTTTCATGAAGTTATACCCGGCGATGAAAGCCTATGAATAGGGATTCTGCGTTTTTTGCTTAAATATTGCTATTTTCTGATTTATGGGTTCAGAACATGGCAGTTCATAGAAGTGGCTCTCTTGGTTTCTGCTTATAGCTCTTGGAGCTGGTGTTAATTTAG
Source organism: Eutrema japonicum (assembly GCA_030161315.1). Taxonomy (NCBI): domain Eukaryota; kingdom Viridiplantae; phylum Streptophyta; class Magnoliopsida; order Brassicales; family Brassicaceae; genus Eutrema; species Eutrema japonicum. The sequence continues at coordinate 50,383,378 of BSQW01000011.1, forward strand.
GTGTCAATATGTTTAGGTATCCTATATGGGCTGGAGAGGATTTTCATAACCTAGGAATAGTTTGTTTAAGTAATTATTATTACGGTATGTCTAATAGTTTTGATGTGTAAGTGACTTCTCGTTGTCAGATTTGGCAAAAATCGCAAAGTTTCTTGGGATATCACCAACTGTAAATATAGAAGCCATTCAAGTAAGCTTGTTTAAATTGTTAGACCATCTTTATTTATCTAGCCTTACTGGACTTTTGCATTTTATTGAAACTTATTCAAGTTCCATGATTTTTGAAAGTGCAAGTATGGTTTAAGTTATCGACGACTGGATTTTCCTTTTTTTTTAATTTAAATTTTGAAGATGCAAGAATACTATAATTGTTTCAGGGACTTGGAACCTATAAAGATCGGATGGAAATGCTTCACAATATTTTTGATTTAGTGGAGGAAAGCCTCTTCTCAGATAATCCAGAATGGAGGTTGATATGACACTGATACTTCCGCAGTTTGTATAGTTTAGCGTTTTGTAGTTTTAGTGTTCTTATGTAAGGTAGACCCTATATTTGAAGCTTATATCTAGTCAGAGTGAACTACGTTTTGAAGAAGATTGGCCAATATTTTGAGATAGATATTTTGGATGTTTTATTTTGTGGTTTTTACTTAAAAAAAAAAAAAGTGAATGTTTAGGTGGCGGAAAGAGAAGTGAGAAAAACTAACTTTATATATGTAGATAAGTTGATCGATCTTCAAATCGAAATCAGTAACAGCAAAAAAAGAAAAAAATTCCCAATTTCCCAATGTCTTATGGTAATATATACAAAGTTCGATAGTGAATATACAAACATTTGGATGAAGTTAGGGGATAAATTTGGAAGGAATATAAGAAAAGCCTTACGGAGTTCATGCATGTTTTTTGCTACCAATCAAGAGATTCCATGTGAACAAAGTAAAATGAGTTGTCCTTGTCGCAAGGCATACCCGAGACTATAGGCCTGTTCGTTTGGGTAACGCGGCGACAAGAGCCGGCGACACAAAATATAATGGGAAAGAAGAAAGAAGAGAGGAAGACTGTCACCGCTTTTTTGTCGAAAGGAAATAGAGAAAAGAGGAAGGGTCGCTGTTTTTTGGGCAACACTGGCGTCATTGGATCCCTTTAATAAGAATGGTCGTTGTTGTAGGTGAGTTTAGCACTCTCCGGTTTAACCCAGTTTGAATTAAGTTCATCCTAACTACCAGTCTCAAGTCCATGAAGGCCGACCTACGAAATAAAAGGAAGATTTCATTTTATTTGATAAAGGCAAATCTCAAGAAAATAGGAAGTTATCCTTATCGACTCCGAGAAATTAGGATAATCGCCAATATCAATTCAAGAAGGAAAAGGAAAATCGACGGACCTTAAGACTTATAAATAGAAGAGCTTCTCATTCAAAATACACTACAAGAAAACACCCCTTTTGCAACGACATATATCGTTGTAAAATCGTTGTAAAATCGTTGCAAAACATGTGTAACATCGAATTTGCGACGAAACCAAAATCGTCGTTAACTAATCGTCGCAAACCAAAAATCGTCGTAAAATCGTCGGGAAATTACTTGGGCCAATAAATCTTCGCAAAATCGTCGGTAAAAAATCGTCGTAAATGTTACATCAAAAATACGACGAAAAGAAACACGTCGCAAGAAGGATGGAAACTCGAAGGTAACATTTCAACGTAAATTCGTCAGAAATACGTCGCTAATAAATCGTCGCTAAATCGTTGTTAATTTACAATGATTTAGCGACGATTTGTAATAGTTTTTAGTTTAATTAATTAATGGATTATATTATTTTATTTTTATAATTTAATTAATTTCGAAATTATAAATTAAAAATTTTAAAAATATTATATAATAAAATATTCTTACAAAAAAAAGTATATAATAAAATTTAGAATTCGAAATCCTAATCTAAATGAGAATTTTGTAATCCTCGAGAACCAAATCGTCTACGGGACGTGGTTCATCATCTCTCGGCGCACCAGATGTCTGCGTCGATGGCTGATTGCTTGTCCCCGCTACTTGTGTCGCTGCCGCGTTTGCCTCTGCTCGTCTTCGTCTCTTTTCTCGTAACATAGCCTGCATTTGCGGGTTCCCGATTGCCATGATGTCGAAGATCGAGTCAGTCTCCGTAGCATCCATTTCGACCCGCTGGTGAAGACTCGCAATCTTCTCCTGATATGTCGTAGACTCGATCTCAATCCGCTGCTCAAGACTCGTAATCGTGGCACGTAATACGATTGGATCATCTTCTGGCGATCGTCGTCGTGGAGAAAATGATGAGGCGGCGGAGACATCTAGAATAGATCACATCCCGACGACTTTTCCCTTTCTCTTAGGGGCGACGTACAATTAAATTTAGAGTTAATTAGAATTTTAAAAAAAATTAAGAACTAAAATTTATTAAGTACTAATTATTTTATATACCTCCTCGAATATCCGGTCAGTATCGGGTGTGGTCAACCCTCCATACATGACCGACGAATCGCCTTGAGATAGTTGCTGAGAGAGCTGTGTCTCTCGCTCGGTGATCTTGGAAGTCACCTCGTTGAAGATCTGCTCGGCCTTATCTGAAACAAAGGCACCATTCTTCTTCCAGTGCGTCCGCTCAAAAACCTTCGTCATCGGAGGGAGTACATATCCGTCTTCGGCGGCCTAAAAAAAAACAATGTTATTGATGAAGTAAATTACATAAACAAAATAATTTAAATAAATTTATTTACCATATTTAGACGAACACCCGTAAAAGGCGTTTGGCCTGCTGTATGAGGCAAAACCTTGGGTTTTCAGTCTGGACAAACGGTGTTGCGGGAAGCCGAACACTTCTCTGCAGTTCTTATCGAGTTCGGATCCAGCCAATACCGCACCAAGCCGTCCCATACGGCTTTATCCATGTGCGAGGGATTTGCTTTATCGCCATCCTTCTTCCATGCTTTCTTCCATTCACCAACTACCCCTTAGATGCGAAACTTCACACTCTCGAGGAAAAATGATTGAACCGCGCCATGAATCGCAAGATCCCAGTCATATTTTTGCTACAAGAGAAACAAAAAGAATTAAATATTTTATAAAATTAAATCAACTATATATATAATTATAATAAAAATAAGGAAAAAACAAATATTTTGTTCATACGTACCGCAAATATCTTGAACCATGTCTCATTAACGTGTGACGGGAGCTGCTTCCAGTTGGTATGAGGCTCGGAAAAGTAGGACTTGATGATTGATACAAGACTTTTTAGTCTCTAGGAGGTATCAATAACTCCAATACGTGTAGTACGAAGGTTATCAATCCATAAAGGGGTTTGTCCTAATCACTGAGAATGCAAGGAACAATTGTAAGTTAAGCTAAACAAGTGGGGTGTGATTAAGTAACCTAATTAAGGCAAATAAACAGCTAAGCAAGATGTAAATCGATAAACAAAGGTGGAGCAAGAGATAAGGTTATTGATATAAGGTGATCTAAATCCAATTAGTGGTGTTTATTCACTCAAAGAAGATCATTCCTAGGTAATAGATCACTAATCTTGATTAGTTCTCTATCGAGCAACTAATCACTATGTTAATTATCAAGTCCATTAGCAAATCATCATTTGTGGATTAACAACTAGCAAGCATTAAGAATCATAACAAGATCAACCAAAAGTATGCCCTAAACAACTAATGTCTTAGGTTATGAACATAAATCTCTTGTCTAGTTCATCAAGGCATTTCATCAAACACTTGGTGTTCATGAAATGCCCTATGATCTAGATCCACTCTTTCAAGCTGAATCTAGCCTTAGGGGCACTAGACAAGAAGGAATAAGAGACTATCTAACCCTAAACACCACCAATCAAGCCTTGGACCACCCTAATCTACCCTATCTCAAGATCCTAAGGACTACTCACTAATCATCATGAGTTCAACAAATCCAAGAAAAGAAGAGTTAAAGCTCATGATCAAGATGATTGAATGATTAGAAAGTAGAAGATATATGGATTCAATCAAGAAAACAATACTCAAATTGCATTAAACAAAAGATCAATCTCTTACAAATCACTCTTAGAGAGGGTTTTTTCTTAAGAAAATACTTAGCCCATCAAAATTAGGTTTTTGGGCATAAATAGTAAATAGTGATGAACCGGGTCGACCCGGGACAAACCGGGTACCGACCCGGTATAAATGGACAAAGAGTTCTGATTTGGCCAATACCGAGGTCACTGCTCGGTGCAATACCTCGGTATTGAGCCTGGGTTTGTGCACCGATGAGAAGCACCGAGCAGTGGCGTCGGTATTGAGGTGTTGTTGCTTGATGATCTTCAATGGATACCGAGGTCACTCCTCGGTACCGTTGCTCGGTATTAAGGGATTTTTCCACCCGGTTTCTTCCTTTGACAGCACCGATCAGTTGCACCGAGCAGTGACGTCGGTACAATCCCCTGAAGCTTCGATACCGACGTCACTCCTCGGTGTTGCACGTCGTTATGGGGGCTGTTTTCCTCCGTCGGGCTATACCGATCAGTTGCACCGAGCAGTGACCTCGGTGCAACCCTTCTGCCTTCGATACCGAGCACCAGTACAGACCAGTGACGTCGGTACGGTTTCCGTCTCCTCTCCTTGGGTCTCGAATCTCCTCTTTAGCACCTGAATTACGATCCAAAACATGCAAGGACTCTCTAGGACTAAACGTGGACACATTAGACTCCTAAAATGACTAAATGCTAAAGAGATATCATGAACTACATGTAAATGACTCGAAACCTAAATGAAACGGATGCTAGAATGATGCAAAATATGATGATATCAATTCCCCCAAACTTACATCTTTGCTTGTCCTCAAGCAAAAGTATCACTAAAAGAGTTCAAGTCCAACTGCAAACTCTAAAGTATGATCAAACATGTCTACTCAAAAGGGGCTAGCCATGTCCATCCTTACATGAACCAAGCTCAAATCTCAACCTACACAAGCTTTCAAATCATCCAATCCTTTAACATTCATTATACTTTTTCTAAGTGAATCATGCTAATGAAAGGCAAGTGAATGCATTTGGCTAGGGTTAAGGTTTCGAGATAAAGGTGATCTCGATACAAGTGACGCTTTCCGAGCAAGGGGTTCTCTCAAAAGGAATCAACTAATGCAAAATGCTAAGAGTAAAGCCCAATAGATGCATACAAGGTTGACTTCCATCTACCCAAATGTCCCATATCGAACTTGACCCCTAACCTCTAAACCCCAATGAACATCCTTCCTAAGCTACTCTTTTTGCAAGGCATTTTGCCTTCACTACTCATATCTTTTCACCTTACTTCTCCACTTAAACACTTAGGGGATTTCCTTCTTCACCAAATGGGTTGGCTTTCAACATTTTTCTTTACTTAGCTCTTCTTTACTTTTCCTAGTCTCTCTTATTTCTTTTCTTTGCCTTAGCCTTTTTGGCTTTCCTTCTTTCTTTTGAAGACTAGAGACTATTTTCACTTAGAGCCTTTTCCCATAAACGATTATTGCCAACAATTTCAAGCTTTTTGCTTATCCCTTATTCTTCTTCATCCATTTTTCTCATTCCCGTAATGTCTTTTCTTTCCCTTGTCCCAAGTTCCCAACCTATCTAGCCTTATCCTATGTCTAGCTCATTGATGCCGAGCTAGTTCTACATGGAAAGTTTTCCTTGTCGTTCTAAACTCAACACCTTTTGCCTAGTTGATTCGAAAAAGGCCTCACAATCACTCACAAGTAGCATTTGGCTTGAAAAGAGGTTGGGTTAAAGGAGTGGTTAACCGTTCCAATGATGAGAATCGGCTATTCGGGCTAACAAGAGAGTGGCAAATCGGATAAGATAGCCCAAATATGTATGTGGTAACCATGCATTCACTATGCAATGCACAAACATGATAATTACAATGTCGAATTATGGTTATCACTTAAGTAGGAATGGACTCAAATCAACTTGCTTTGGCTAAGATCTAAGTAATGAGACATGAAATCCAAACATGGTTCGACCTTAATTTCGCACACGAGATCTAGAGCATAGGACTTAAACTCTTAAAGCAATATTTCACAAGGAGGAATCATTCTAGCTCCGAATGCACATGCAATGCATTATCTACGTGCTATGCATTCTAGACTCAATCCTACATGAAGTGCAAATGCATCCTAAATGGCTTCTTTTTGTCTTTTCATTTTCAAAATTTTTCAAATTTGTTTGGTTTTTCTATGCCTTAGATGTATGCATGAGACTCAAGATGAAAATATAAAATAAGACAAAGAAAATGTTATTAGATACCGGTCCCTCCCCCAAACTTAAATCACACCATCTCAGTGTGAAATAAGCCTAAGGAAAGGACCAAAAACAAGAGATAACTATACAATGCAAGACTTAAAAGAAAGATATATACAAGGTTTTGGATTCGTACCTAGAAGCTTGGAGACGGGGATGTAGACTCCATTGAGTAAGATGGATTACTTGAGACGAGAGACGGGGACCGCATCGCTCTCCTCTTTGTTGCCTTTTCCGGTCGGGCCGTGGGACGACTATGGCCTATTGCCAACGCCCAATCATCTCCTCGAGGCGCGAGGTTAGTGTCCATGACGACGTCTCCTCCTTCATAGGCCCTTGATGAACTTGGTCCACAACCTCCGTCCTTGAGCTCATTGATGGTTCGACCCATGGCTTTCACCGTCTTCTTCAAAGATTTGATCGTTTTCACCATCTTCTTCATGTTTTTGTTTTGCCACTTGCACATGCGTTGGAGGAGACGGTTTTGGTGGTGAGCGTGTCTTGTGGCCGCATTAGTGATAGCCCCATCATAAGGGTCAAAGTTGTAGCGCTCACTACCGTACATGGTCTCGGGTGATGACTCATGTAACATCCTGATTTCTTGTATATGCGGAGAGGCTTATAAGAATTGATTTGGCTACCTATGTCACCAAAGTGCACTTACCTTTTCCGATCACTTGCCCGAAAGAACTCCAGAGTTAAGCGTGCTTGGGCTGGAGTAGTCTAAGGATGGGTGACCTTCCGGGAAGTGATTCGCGGTAGCGTGTGAGTGAGGACAAAACACGGGGAAAGGTCACGTGGTGATTGCAGGGTCAGTAAACAAGTATTACAAGCCTCCCGGACTAACGCACCGGCCGTCGGACAAGGGTGGGGCCCACGGGCCGGGAGATGTCGTTGAGGCCCACAGGTAGGGGCGGTCGGGGCGTTATAAGTGGTATCAGAGACGAACCCAAACACGTGTGTGGAGTCAGGTGGGCCCACACCGTCTAGGGTGACGATCCTGGTGCGCAACGAGGACGTTGCGCTCTATGAGTGGGGGTGATTGTAACATCCTGATTTCTTGTATATGCGGAGAGGCTTATAAGAATTGATTTGGCTACCTATGTCACCAAAGTGCACTTACCTTTTCCGATCACTTGCCCGAAAGAACTCCAGAGTTAAGCGTGCTTGGGCTGGAGTAGTCTAAGGATGGGTGACCTTCCGGGAAGTGATTCGCGGTAGCGTGTGAGTGAGGACAAAACACGGGGAAAGGTCACGTGGTGATTGCAGGGTCAGTAAACAAGTATTACAAGCCTCCCGGACTAACGCACCGGCCGTCGGACAAGGGTGGGGCCCACGGGCCGGGAGATGTCGTTGGGGCCCACAGGTAGGGGCGGTCGGGGCGTTATAACTCATGTGGCACTTCCTCATCAAGATCAATAGACTCCTCGGTAGTGGTTCTCCATTGTGCTCTCTTGCGGAATGCTTGCATAGGCGGGTCAACGGTGGAGTTGTAGAGGTACTCTTGGGGAGGAATGAACATGACGTTCCTCGGGTCATGGAAGTTGGTGAGCGCGGGATTAGGCAAAGGGATTTGTGCCACGGATGTCTCGGTGAGTTGGAGGTTGTAAGCTATCTTGCCTTCGATGTATCCCTTGAAGAACTTAATCTTTGAAATGTAGGCCATATCCAAAGATTTCCAATCATATTGGCCAAGTGCAACCTTTATTCTCTTTGCCATGAGAATATGCGTTATCATCCAACCGAGGCAAATCGCGGCCTTCTTCGACTTTGTCTTCCAAGCCCAATCCCGGTAAGCGAACAAGTGCCTCACCAAGAGTGTTGCGAGACAAGGAAGTCTCTCCGCCCCCTCGAATGCCTTACCGTTTGCGAGAACGGGTAGGATAGGCTTTAGAGCATGCCCCAACAACTCCATCTCCTCCGTAGTAACCGTGTCAATCTCTATCTTGTGGTAGAAATTATGGACCAACGCCTTGTGTGCGTACCGGAGTGCCGGGTGCCGTATGCTCGCACTCTTAGAGTTACCGGCTCTAAACTCTCCGCTTGCAATTATTGCCCAAAGATTTCGGAGCTCGAGTCTCGGATAGTCAAAGTATTTCCCGCCGTATGTACCTTCTTCTCTAAACCCGAATATTTCACAAAGCTCGTGGAAAGTGACGGTGTAGGTGGTGCCCATGATCCCGAACTTTAGAATTCCAAGCCCAGAATTTGCATCTTCCGTTTCGTAGAACTTGGCTCGAAGGGTGGCTAGGAACTTGCCGGTGAGTGCCTTTAAGGCTTCATGCTTCATGCTCATGAACTTCCTTAGCCCCATATTCTCAAAGAGAGCCCACACTTCGTCACTTATTCCCATCCTATCCATTGTTTCCGCATCGAAAAATTTGCCTTGCTCGAACTTCACTTGGCTAAATTTGTCGAAGTAATCTTGCTCGCTTGGCTTTGTCCGTTGCGGCACGGGGATTTCTCCACTTGAGCTCTCACTCTCGTCCTCCTCTTCTACTCTCTTGCCCTTTCCCTTTGCCGTTTGCTTGGCTTTAGAAACCGTAGCCGCGGTCTTAGCCTTTGCCTTGGCACTAGCTTTGGCAATCCCTTTTCCTTTTTTCGCTGCCGTAGCTTGGGCAATTCCTTTCCCTTTCCCAACTGTTGAAACCTTGGTCCGTGCCCGTGTCGATGGAGCGCCCTTGTCCGACATTGTACCTACAAATATGCTTGAGACAATTCATGACCATAGGTACAATTTCTTATCAACAAGGGGTCACCAAAAGATGATCTAAGAGCAATGAACGAATGTTACAATTCGCATCTAACAAGAAAATTATCCCAATTCACAATCCCTAATTCTCAAAATCCCAATATCTCAAAATCCCTAACCATCAATAATTTGCACATGAATCATCAAGTTTAAGCATAGATAAACCATCCCCAAGGTATTTGCACAAGTGAAAGACAATATCAAACCATATTCAAGCAATGTTTCTTCAAGAATAAAACCATGGTTTTCAAAAGATTAATTGAATAATACCTTGGGGAATTTGGATTAGATGTTTGAAATAATGATAAATACAAAAAGAGCAGTAAAAATCGAGATTATGGGGCTTTGAATCACCAAATTTGGTTGAGAAAAGAGGGAGATTGGGAAATTTTCTCTCTTGAAATCGCGAAAGTGATGAAAAAAAATGGGTTTGGTCGCGTTGAAGAGGAAGAAGAAGAAGGAGACTTACCTGGGTTGGGTCCGAAAATTTTGAAAAAAAATTGGTCAATACTGAGGTCACTCCTCAGTACCGCTGCTCGGTATTGACTGATTTTTACAAAATTTTCGGCAAACACCGAGGTCACTCCTCGGTACCACTGCTCGGTATTGTCACACCGAGTCACTCCTCGGTACTACACGTCGGTGTTAAGGAGGTTTTCCTCCTGTTTCCATACCGAGTTGTGGTACCGACCAGTGACGTCCGTATTGGTCCCTCGGTTGACATGCCAATACCGAGGTCACTCCTCGGTACCACTCATCGGTATTGTCACACCGAGGTCACTCCTCGGTACTACACGTCGGTGTTAAGGAGGTTTTCCTCCTGGTTCCATACCGAGCTGTGGTACCGACCTGTGACGTCGGTATTGCTCTTGGCAAGTCCATACCGAGGTCACTCCTCGGTGTCACTCCTCGGTATTCACCTTTTTGCCTTGGAACCCCTATGCACACTTAACAAAAACATCAAAAAGATCTAGCAAAGATAGAAAAAGAGATAAACAAAAAGAAAATATGTACAATGATAACCTTGAGGTGTCTCCCAAGAGCACTTTATTTAACGTCACTAAGTTCGACATTTGTTACCGTTCTCAAGTTAGAGGGACATCAACGAGGGGGATCGATCCTCCCTTCTCGACGATTTGATTTGCCCGGTAGAGTTTGAGCATTTAGCCGTTTGTAATGAAATCTTGGCCCTCCTTGTTAACAAGCACCACGACTCCATACTGCCTTACTTCTTTAACCTCAAACGGACCCGACCACCTTGACTTGAGTTTCCCGGGAAAGAGCTTCAACCAGAAATTGAATACCAACACTAGGTCCCCAACCTTGAAGTCCTTGTGCACAATCCTCTTGTCGTGGAAAGCTTTGGTCCTCTCCTTGTAGATTCTCGAGCTCTCATAGGCTTTGAGCCTAGTCTCCTCTAACTCTTGAAGTTGAATCAACCGCCTCTCTTGTGCGGTCTTGATGTCGAAGTTAAGTAGCTTCACCGCCCATAGGGCCTTGTATTCCAACTCAACCGGTAGATGGCATGACTTCCCATAAAGCAAGTTGAATGGTGTAGTCCCTATAGGTGTTTTAAAGGCGGTCCGGTATGCCCATAAAGCATCATCTAACTTGTTGGCCCAATCCTTCCTTGAACCCCCAACCGTCTTCTCAAGTATGGCTTTAATTTGCCGGTTGGACACTTCTACTTGGCCACTCGTTTGAGGATGATAAGGTGTTGCTACCTTATGCTTCACACCATGCTTCTTTAGTAAGCTTTAAAACACCTTGTTGATGAAATGACTACCTCCATCACTAATGACCACTCTTGGAACTCCGAACCTTGGGAAGATTACGGACTTGAACAGTTTTAGAACGACATTGGCATCGTTGGTCGGGCTTGCAATGGCTTCCACCCATTTGGAGACGTAGTCAACCGCCACCAATATGTATTGGTTACCATATGATGACGGGAAAGGTCCCATGAAATCGATCCCCCACACGTCGAACATCTCCACCACAAGGATTGGGTTTTGGGGCATCTCATCTCTCCTCCCAATGTTCTCTTTCCTTTGGCATGCATCACATGTGGAGACAAAGATGTGTGCATCCTTGAATAACGAGGGCCACCAAAAACCGGATTGCAAGACCCTTGTAGCGGTTTTGTAGGATGCGTGATGCCCGCCATAGCTTGACCCGTGACAATGGAGTAGGATCCCTTGGACTTCTTCTTCCGCTACGCACTTTCTATACAACCCATCCGAGCATAACTTGGACAAGTAGGGCTCATCCCAATAGTATCTAGTAACGTCGTGGAAGAACTTTTTCTTCTTATACCCATCCAAAGGCGGTTCCTTCCCGCACACTAAGTATTTCACTAGATCCGCAAACCATGGTAGTTTCTCATCTTGTAACCCATTAACACTCTCTAGTCCTTGCACGGCTTCAACCCCTTTCTTCAAAACTCCAACCACCATGAGACTCTCCTCAGGGAGCTTATCATCAATCGGGACAAGGTCTTCAATCGTCATTCTAGACAAATGATCCGCGACCCCATTCTCTATCCCTTTCTTGTCAACTATCTCTAAGTCAAACTCTTGTAGAAGCAAGATCCAACGGAGTAGCCTAGGCTTGGTGTCTTTCTTGGCATGAATGTATCTCAAAGCCGCGTGATCGGTGTAGACAATCACTCTTGATCCCACAACATAAGACCTAATTAAACTTCTCCATTGCAAAGACTACGGCTAGCAACTCTTTCCCCGTTGTGGCATATCGGGTTTGAGTGTCATCTAAGGTCCTACTTGCATAGTAAATGACATTGGTCTTCTTGTCCTTCCTTTGACCCAAGACCGCTCCAACCGCGTAGTCACTAGCATCACACATGATCTCGAAAGGGAGATCCCAATCCGGAGCTTGGACAATGGGAGCACTAACCAACGCCTTCTTGATCTCTAGGAACGCTACCATACATTGCTCATCAAACACAAACTCCACCTCCTTGCAAAGTAGCCTTGTAAGAGGCCTCGTGATCCTTGAGAAGTCTTTGATGAATCTTTGGTAGAACCCCGCATGACCCAAGAAAGACCGGATGTCCTTGACCGACTTAGGCGGCTCCAAACTAACCATAACCTCGATCTTGGCCTTGTCTACCTCAATCCCCTTCTCGGAGATCTTATGCCCAAGCACAATTTCTTCTCGCACCATGAAGTAGCATTTCTCCCAGTTAAGCACCAAGTTTGATTCTTCGCACCGTTGCAAGATCCTGCAAAGGTTGGACAAACAAACACAAAAAGAAGATCCATACACGGAGAAGTCGTCCATGAAGACTTCTACCATGTTTTCAAGAAGGTCAGAGAAAATTGACATCATGCAACGTTGGAATGTTGCGGGAGCATTGCACAACCCAAACGGCATCATTAAACATGAGAAGGTGCCGTAAGGGCACGTGAAGGTTGTTTTTTCTTGGTCATTCGGGTGTATGGGTATTTGAAAGAAACCCGAATAACCATCTAGAAAGCAATAGAAAGGGTGATTAGCTAGGCGTTCGAGCATTTGATCTATAAATGGTAATGGAAAATGATCTTTACGAGTGGATGAATTCAATTTCCTATAGTCAATGCACATTCTATGACCGGTTATCGTCCTAGTAGGTATCATTTCATCCTTTTCATTTTTAACAACCGTTATCCCCCCTTTTTTAGGCACACAATGAACCGGTGAGACCCAAGTACTATCCGATATTGGGTAGATAATGCCCGCGTCTAAGAGCTTAATAATCTCTCTCTTTACAACATCTTTCAAATTAGGGTTCAAATGTTCAATAGAGGTCATTGATTCATCCTCTAAATGGATTCTATGTGTGCACAAACTAGGGGAAATACCCTTGATATCATCCAAAGAATAGCCAATTGCTCTCCTATATTTCCTAAGTTCTACAAGAAGGGAGGATAGTTCATTCTCATCTAGACTCTCATTCACAATAACCGGGTAAGACTCGTTGGGACCTAAGAACGCATACCTTAGTCCCGCGGGAAGTTGCTTTAGGTCCACCTTTGGGGCTTTGAGCTCGCTCCAATCGCCCTCCTCAAGACTAGACTTATACTTGCTAGTCTCTTCAACGGCTAGAACAAACTCCTCTTGGACCGTGCCAACCCTTGAACCATCTTGAACCTCGGCACTACGAACATCCAACTCAACAAACGGCGTATCTTTGTCGACCGGCTTGTGCAAGTCCATGAGTAGCTCATACCCTTGACTCTCTTTACTCAAGTACCCATGATAGCCATGCTCCTTGGTTAAAACCACTTCCAACCCGTCTTCTACTCGCATTTCCTCAAGTAACTCGTCGGCTAGCTCATCCATGGTCTCTATGTAGAAGCATTGGCCATCTATAGTGGGCTTCTTCATCACTTTGTTGATATCAAACTCAAGGACTTCTCCTTATGGAGATCTATCTTGCCTTTCCTCACATCGATTATCGCTCCCGCGATTGCTAGGAATGGTCTACCAAAGATAAGAGGGTCTTTTGGTTCTTCATCCATTTCAAGTACCACAAAGTCCGTGGGGACAATGAAATCCTTCACCACAATAGGAAGATCCTCAAGCAACCCAATAGGAACCCTCATGCTCCTATCCACCAATATTAGGGAGATATTACATGACTTGTAGCGTGTGAAGCCTAGTCTCTTGGCTACCGAAAACGGCATGAGGCTTACACTTGCTCCAAGATCACACAAACAATGGTTGAAAGCTAGAGGACCAAGTGCACAAGGTAGCGTGAATGATCCCGAATCTCCTAACTTCTTTGGTACCATCTTCTTTTGTATTATGGCACTACACTCGTGAGTTAAAATAACCATAGATTCCATCTCCTTAGCCCTCTCATTCACGGCATATTTCAGAAATTTGGCATATTGAGGGACTAGTAAGAAGGCATCAACCAAAGGCATTGTGAGTTCCACCTTCTCCATTTGCCTATCAAAGATGGTCTTATACTTGTCCATAAGTTGGCCTTATACTTGTCCTTCGTCATCGATGGGAGTACATATCCTTCTTCGGCGGCCTAAGAAAAAAAAATAATGTTATTCATGAAGTAAATTACATAAACAAAATAATTTAAATAAATTTATTTACCATATTTAGACGAACACCCGTAAAAGGCGTTTGGCCGGCTGTATGAGGCAAAACCTTGGGTTTTCCGTCTGGACAAACGGTGTTGCGGGAAGCCGAACACTTCTCTGCAGTTCTTATCGAGTTCGGATCCAGCCAATACCGCACCAAGCCGTCCCATACGGCTTTATCCATGTGCGAGGGATTTGCTTCATCGCCATCCTTCTTCCATGCTTTCTTCCATTCACCAACTACCCCTTAGATGCGAAACTTCACCCTCTCGAGAAAAAATGATTGAACCGCGCCATGAATCGCAAGATCCCAGTCATATTTTTTCTACAAGAGACACAAAAAGAATTAAATATTTTATAAAATTAAATCAACTATATATATAATTATAATAAAAATAAGGAAAAAACAAATATTTTGTTCATACGTACCGCAAATATCTTGAACCATGTCTCATTAACGTGTGATGGGAGCTGCTTCCAGTTGGTATGAGGCTCGGAAAAGTAGGACTTGATGATTAATACAAGACTTTTTAGTCTCTAGGAGGTATCAATAACTCCAATACGTGTAGTACGAAGGTTATCAATCCATAATGGGGTTTGTCCTAATCACTGAGAATGCAAGGAACAGTTGTAAGTTAAGCTAAACAAGTGGGGTGTGATTAAGTAACCTAATTAAGGCAAATAAACAACTAAGCAAGATGTAAATCGATAAACAAAGGTGGAGCAAGAGATAAGGTTATTGATATAAGGTGATCCAAATCCAATTAGTGGTGTTAATTCACTCAAAGAAGCTCATTCCTAGGTAATAGATCTCTAATCTTGATTAGTTCTCTATCGAGCAACTAATCACTATGTTAATTATCAAGTCCATTAGCAAATCATCATTTGTGGATTAACAACTAGCAAGCATTAAGAATCATAACAAGATCAACCAAAAGTATGCCCTAAACAACTAATGTCTTAGGTTATGAACATAAATCTCTTGTCTAGTTCATCAAGGCATTTCATCAAACACTTGGTGTTCATGAAATGCCCTATGATCTAGATCCACTCTTTCAAGCTGAATCTAGCCTTAGGGGCACTAGACAAGAAGGAATAAGAGACTATCTAACCCTAAACACCACCAATCAAGCCTTGGACCAGCCTAATCTAACCTATCTCAAGATCCTAAGGACTACTCACTAATCATCATGAGTTCAACAAATCCAAGAAAAGAAGAGTTAAAGCTCATGATCAAGATGATTTGATGATTAGAAAGTAGAAGATAGATGGATTGAATCAAGAAAACAATACTCAAATTGCATTAAACAAAAGATCAATCTCTTACAAATCACTCTTAGAGAGGGTTTTGCTTAAGAAAAGACTTAGCCCATCAAAATTAGGTTTTTGGGTATAAATAGTGAATAGTGACGAACCGGGTCGACCCGGGACAAACCGGGTACCGACCCGGTTTAAATGGATAAAGAGTTCTGATTTGGCCAATACCGAGGTCACTGCTCGGTGCAACACATCGGTATTGAGCATGGGTTTGTGCACCGGCGAGGAGCACCGAGCAGTGGCGTCGGTATTGAGGTGTTGTTGCTTGATGATCTTCAATGGATACCGAGGTCACTCCTCGGTACCGTTGCTCGGTATTAAGAGATTTTTCCCCCGGGTTTATTCCTTTGACAGCACCGATCAGTTGCACCGAGCAGTGACGTCGGTACAATCCCCTGAAGCTTCGATACCGACGTCACTCCTCGGTGTTGAACGTCGGTATGGGGGCTGTTTTCCTCCGTCGGGCTATACCGATCAGTTGCACCGAGCAGTGACCTCGGTGCAACCATTCTACCTTCGATACCAAGCACCAGTACCGACCAGTGACATCAGTACGGTTTCCGTCTCCTCTCCTCGGGTCTCGAATCTTCTCTTTAGCACCTGAAATATGATCCAAAACATGCAAGGACTCTCTAGGACTAAACGTGGACACATTAGACTCCTAAAATGACTAAAATGCTGAAGAGATATCATGAACTACATGTAAATGACTCGAAACCTAAATGAAACGGATGCTAGAATGATGCAAAATATGATGATATCAATGATGTCAGAAACGGTTCGTCCGACCTTGCATTCAATACCAAACCTGAAATAATAATTCAAAAAAGTATATTAATTAAATATAAAAATGTAATAATTAATAAATGTAATTAAAAAAAAAATTATTACCTTTCTGCACCGTTAGTATGGTCCGGATCTAATCTCGGAAGCCTATGCCGTCCCGGCTGTGCAAGCAAGTCATGGACCGTCACATGTGCATATGGGGCCGGCGCACATCCTATAGCTTGCGGAATCTGAGGTGGTGGTGGCGGAGGCGGAGCACTCTATGTTTGCATTGCTCGGACGCAATCCATCTTAGTAGCCTCAGAAGACGTGGGGTGTCCGCTAGCCGATGTCTCCGCAACCTGATCTCTCAAAAAGCTGAGCGTAGTGGGCACGGCGATGGCTTATCTGTATAAAACGTACATAAAATTACTATATATGTAATTATATAAAACTCATATTTTCTATTTTTCTTATGTTCCTATGTATCATTATGATTCCGTTTCTATCAACCTATTTTGTTCCGTTCCTATCTATACTATACTAACATAATTTAATTAAAAATTAAAAAACAAATTACCTTTTTAGCAGATTTTTGCGGAGAGGAGAGGAGAGGAGAGTTGAGAGGGAGAAGTGTGAAGATTGAAGATCTGATCGTGAGTTTATATAGAATTTATGATCGTCGCAAAATCGTTGCAAATTTGCGACGATTTAGTGACGAATCATCGCTAAATCGTCGCGAAATCGTTGCAAAATTACGACGATTTAACGAGAAAATCGTTGTAAAATCATCGCAAATTAGAATTTAATATTTTGGTTTTCCCATGCGCGAGAACAGTCCAACTATTTCATTTTCCGACACGCGGCAAATTAATTTCATAATTTGCGACGAGTTTACGACGATTTCCTTGTTAAATCGTCGTACTTTTGTAACAAAATAGCGAAAAAAGTTGTTAAAATACTGTTTAGGGTATAGGGCATAGGTACGAAGATTGTTACATCGATTGAAACTTATATGAAATTCATCTAAATGTTTACCGTAAATTCTAAATCATCAAATCATCTATATGTTAATCAAGATTGAAACAAAACTAAAACACATAGTTTGCGTACATGGTAGTTTAGCGAAAAATTAGTAAGGCAATGATTGAGTTTGCGGAGAGAACAGTGATTGATGGAGTTTCCAATTCCGATCAATTCAATAAACTAAAGATTGTCCTCAATGAGAGTTCCAAAATACATTGAGATGTTATGAGTGTTAAGGTTTAGGGTTTAGGGTTTAGATGAGATTTTATATAAATTGTCGCTAAATCGTTGTAAATTTACAACGACTTAGCAACGGTTTATACGAAATCTCATCTAAACCCTATGCCATATACCCTAAATATTATTGTTATGAGTGGTTAGGGTTTAGGACATAGGGTTTAGGATCTAGATGAGATTTCATATAAATCGTCGCTAAATCGTTGTATACAACGAATTAGCGATGAATTATATGAAATCTCATCTAAACCCTATGCCCTCAACAGTATTGTTATGAGTGTTTAGGGTTTATGGCATTATTTTTTAGGATTTATATGGGATTTCATATTAAGTTTTGCTAATTTATTAATCGCCGCACATTCAGCGGGAAATGAGCGGAGATAATCGAAGAGGGGATCGGAATTTAGGGTATATATAGGTCATGACATATATTTCACAATAATTACTGACTTACAATATATACAATACAAATTAATCACTCGGATTCATTTCCGGACGAAGACACATCCGTTTCTTCATCATCTGGTTCATCACTTTCTTCGAACTCATCTTCTTCGTCTTCTTCCTCTATATCGTCTGGGAGATATTCAACTTGCCTGTTTTGAGGATCTATCAAAAGAATGTCATCAGTGCTCTCATTTGGTTCTGGCATATCAGAGCAATTATCTTGCTGCATTGGGAGATCGTCAACCCCCACAATTCGACCCCTCAGAGAAACTTTTATAACTGATAACCATGAGATACACTCGCGTGGTGCGAACTCGCGGATATGGAACAAAGCTGACTTGTTCTGATTGTGATGCTAGGATAAATGGCTCATACTTATTGTAACATCGCAATTGGTTGACGTATACTGTCCCAAATTTGTTTTTACGGACCCCTCGATCAATTGTTGGATCGAGCCAGTCGCATTCAAAGAGCTACTTATTGTAACATCACATTTCAAACCTAAGCAGCCGAGGTACTCAACTTCAATGATGTCTTGCAACACTCCATAAAAATCTATATCGCCCCGCACACATACCCCGTAGTTGGCAGTAGCTCTTTGATTACCGTATTTGAATGTATGAAATATATATCCGCATGTGCAATACATGGATGCAGTCGTTATCTTCGATATGAGACATTTGATTAATTCATGAAAACAGAGTGGATATACGGTATCCCCATGCTCGACCTAAATCGTTAATTAAAAAAATCAATATATGTATTAGATTTTCCAAAGTAATTAATTATGTAAAAATTAATTTCTACGTACTTGCGTCTTCAACCACGGGCCAAAGTGTTGATCTTTACACTTGTTGATTTCGTCGTCTGAGATTCCTTCAATGACTTCTCGTACCTGTCTAACACAATCACTGCTTACAAAAGTATTTACAAGTAAGATACATCGTAATTATTATAAAGCATAAATAGATATATAATTTAGCCATATATTTGTATGTTTATACACTTACGTCTCAAATTGACTAATTTCTTCGCAATTTAAGAGGATATACGTTTGTGCATTGTGATTGTCTTTTTCATTGGCAAACCAAACTGACTTTACTCTTCGCCACATAATCGACCGATTGAAGACAAGATGTCTGGGACACATTCATTAGCATATGTTCGTCCTACACCTCCATCATCATATCGCCGTGCTGCCCTTTTCCGTGTGCGGACCTTCGAGCCGAAATAGTATCCAGTGAAGTGATAAGTTTCTTCTGTTAAACTTCCTGCTACTATTGAGCCTTCAACTTTGGCTAGATTATTAGCCTTCCGCTTCAAATGTCCCATGAATCGCTCGAATGGGTACATCCACCGATACTGCACAATCTCCCAAGTTCTACTTCGTGAGGGGGATGGATAGGTAGATGTTCTATAACATCAAAGAAGGCTGGGGAAAATATTTTCTACAAGTTGCACAACAAAATAGGAATACTAGCATCAAGTTGTGCAATAACATTTTCTGACAAAGTGCGGGTACAAAGATCCTGAAAAAATGCTCCAATGCCTACAATGACAACCACATATATATATAAGATAATAATGTTAATTTTCCATTTCGTATATCTTAATTATATCAATTTTTAAATATGTGATTAATTTAAATTTACATGCAATTGCTTCGTGTACATTTCTTGGTAGAAGTTCAGCAAATGCGAAAGGAAGTAGTCGTTGCATAAAGACGTGACAGTCATGACTTTTCATCCCGAAAAACTTTTGCCCTTTCTCAACATATTTAGCTGATTAGATACGTAACCATCCGGGAACTTCACATCAGATGTCGCCCATTTGAACAAAACTTACTTTTCTTCCGCACTCAATCGAAATATGAGAACAAGTGATTTTTCATTACTTGTAATATGTAACCCATTCCGACAACAAAGATCAGGCAAGTCTAGTCATGACTTACCGATGTCTTTAGTTCTTCCACACACATTCAACACTGTATACATGAGGTTATCCAAAAAAAAAATTCAATGTGCATGACATCCACATTGTGTCTAAGCAAATGATCCTTCCAATACGGAAGCTTCCAGAATATGCTTTTCTTATGCCAATTGTGATGCTCCCCATATCCATCCGGCATATTAGCTGAAGTGTGCCAATTTCCACTATGATTGATTGTTTCATGTGCACCATAATGATCAATTTCTGCTTCTAGATCTTCCCCGGAAAGATAAACAGGAGGAGGAACACGAACAACTTTGTTCTTTCTAAACAACCGTTTCTTTCTCCAATATGGATGGTGAATCGGTAGAAATCGGCGGTGACAATCAAACCAACTTGTTTTTTATCATGTTTCAATTGAAACGCATTTGTCCGATTGAGACAATATGGACAAGACAATCGCCCATGCGTAGTCCAACCTGATAACATCCCGTAAGAAGAGAAATCGCTTATTGTCCACATAAGCACCACACGCATTGTAAAAAAAATTTCCTTGCAAAATCATATGTCTGGACCCCGATATATCACAACTGCTCCAATTCCTCTATCAGAGGCTGCAAAAACACATCAAGGGAACGCTTCGGATGCTTCGGACCAGGTACTAAAATACTCAAGAATAAAAATTCCCTTTGCATGCACATATCTGGAGGAAGGTTGTAAGGCGTTAGGATTATTGGCCATAAATAATACTGCCTACAGGACATACCAAATGGACTAAATCCATTTGTGCAAAGACCAAGATACACATTTTATTTCTCTCTAGCAAAGTTTGGGTGTACCGTCTTAAAGTGTTTCCACGCTTTTGCATCTGAAGGATGAGTAACATCCCCATTTGTCTGCAAATGATCTGCATGCCATCTCATCGATGCAGCTGTCCTGTTAGGCTGATACATTCTTTTTAACCTATCAGTTATAGGAATGTACCACATCCGCTGGAACGGTACCTTACTCCGACCAGTACCTTGCGGCTTATCTTGGCTTATGGCAAAATTGATATTTCTGCAACTTATCATCATCTTTTCAAAAAAACATGCAATTGTCAGTACAAACATCTATCATCTCAGCAACCCAAGACTATAAACAACCTTCTGTATCTCATAGTAAGTTTCAGCAGCTAAATTGTCCTCTGGCAAATACTCTTTAATCAAATCAGCCCAATCATCCATGCAAACCTCAGCTAAGTTATGATCAGTTTTAATAGTCATCATCCTAGCCGCTAACGACAATTTAGAATGCCCTTATGATCTACATCCATCGTAAAGTGGTTGATTTGCAGCATCTAGCATATCATAAAATCTTTTCGCATCTAGATTGGGTTCCTCATCATGATGATCAGGTGCAAATGTACTTACGGTTTCATTAAATGCATTCGTAACCATGTCATAAATCCTATCATGATCTTGACCATGCTGTTGATCAACATGATAATCAAATTGATGAAAATTATTTGACTCTTCAAAATTCGATGTTTGATAATTGCTAATACTACTAGCTGCATTTTCTCCATGACCCTCTCCATGATAATACCAGATATAGTAATGCGGCATAAACCCGCTATTTAATATATGCGATCACACCTTTGAGGTAATGATAAATTTTCTATTCATGCATTTTGGACAAAGACAGTACATCTTACCACTAGTAATTGTATTTTGTATACTTCCCGCCTGATGCATGAATCCCCTCACCCCATCATTGAACTCATTTGTTAGCGATCCCTCCGAATCAATACGATTATACATCCATCTTCTAATTTCATATATTAACATTTTTTTATGGTCAGAGTGAAGTAAATGTTTCTGAATATGAAATATTTATTATGAGGTTGGTCACTATATATAGATTTTTATTTTTATTACCTACGAATTACCTATGAATTTAGCATCGCTTTTGCAACGAATATTAAAATTACCGACGAAATAACGATGATATCTTTCATCGTGAAAAACCGGTACACCCGGAAAATAAACGTGTTCACCTAACTAAAAAATCTTCGGTAAATCGTTCGTAATTTGCCACGAATATACATTAGCGACATTTACCAACGATGTATATTCGTTGCAATTTACCAACGATTTACCAACGATTTTCAAAGTTGTTGTAAAATCATCGTTGCTAAAACAGTGTTTTCTTGTAGTGATAACCATCCACAACCTAGACAGATATCCAATAATTCTCTATGTAATACGAACTATGAATGCTTGATCCCTTCAAAGGGTACGTAAGCAGCCCTCACAGGCACAACTATGATTCTAATAAAATAATTCTTCTAAACTCTAAACTGATTCCACCGATCTACGATATGTGTGAAATCTGGTTCTCACAATTGGCGCTAGAAGGAGGGACCCAAAAAAATTGGGGGTTTATGTAGAATTATTTTTAAACCCAAGAAATCAGAAACTCGAAGATGACATGAAAATCTCATCATGTTTAACGATTAAGATCAACAATTCTCCAATCACCGACATGGATTTCCGATCTTACCACGATCTTCAATCCCAGAGCGTACTTTCAAACAAAAAAAAAGGGACATCCACCGATCTCGTTCTAGCTCGTTCGCTAAATGCATCCGAAGTAACTTACCGATCATAGCTCGTCTACCAAGCTCCCTAAAATTAAGGTACTTCTTATAAATTTTTTTTTACTTTATTATTTGAATATATTTTCTTTTCAGATTAGGTCGCAGGATCTGTCCCTCTAAAATCCAAACCACAGTCAATACAAAAAAATGGAGAGACTCCCAACTACCTCTCAATCAGACATATCGCCTACTGCGCAATTAGACAGCTCGCGGTCGCAGCTCATCGACCTCGCAGTGAGGTAGCTCGCAGTCGCACCTCGTCGGCCTCGCAGTTAGGTAGCTCGTAGTCGCAGCTATCACAGTTCGCCGACCTCGCATCTCACCGACCTTGCAGTCACAGCTCGTCGATCTAGCAGTCGCGGCTTTCCGACCTCGCAGTATGGAAACTCGCCGACCTTAAAATTGGACAGCTCGCAATCAAGACCGAGCTTAAACTTTGCTCATAGGATAAGCCGAGTCCGACCTCGCACCAAACTAACAACGCCGAGCTCAGCCTCGAGCTTAATCTATCATTTGCATGATCAAAAGCCAAGTCTAATCTTGCTTCTTTAGTCATTTTTGCAGGAACGACGCCGAGTCAAATCTCAAGTCAACCGCCGACGCCAAAATCGTTTACAAAGCTCGAGACAAGATGTTGACCACAATTCCAACCGATCTAAAGAATTCTCCATGAACTTCGCCGAACTCAAAAATACTCCTTCGCCGAACTCAAAAATACTCCTTCGCCGTACTCAAAAATACTCCTTCGCCGAACTGATGGGGGGACTTATTGTTGGATGTGAGTTTAGCACTCCCCGATTTAACCCGGTTTGAATTAAAATCAGCCCAACTACCAGTCTCAAGCCCATCAAGGCCGACTTACGAAATAAAAGAAAGATCTCTTTTTATTTGATAAAGGCAAATCCCGAGAAGAAAAAAAGAAGTTATCCTTATCGACTTCAGGAAAAAAGGATAATCGCCAATACCAATTCAAGAAGGAAAAAGAAGATCGACCGACCTCAATACTTATAAATAAGGAGGTCATCGCCTCATTCTTAATCATCTGAAAATTATCTACTATTTTCCCCATCTGGTAAGGCGCACAAAGAGGGGAAGTGATGCTCTTATTGACATCAATCTCCTTGCGGTTCTTTAGGTGTTGGAGAATATGTGAGCTTGAGTGTCCAAGTCGATGGTGCCAGATGTCTTCACTAGTTGCACAATGTCCATTAGAGTATAGTGCTAAAAATCTTGATTCTCCAACACATATAGTTCATTACGTCGATGACCCTTTGTCACCACTTTCTGAGTTTTTAAATCAATAGCACATACCTTATTAGCATCAAAGAACACTCCACATGGATAGTCATCACACAATTTTGACACATAGAGGAGTGATTTTTGTATATCAGGACTGACCATAACCTCATTCAAAGGTATATTACTTGTAGAGGAGGAGAGAGTGGTGGATCCAACGTTAGTTATAGGCAGAAAAGCTCCATCTGCAACAAAAATTGTGTTGTTCCCTTCATATGGAGTGGCAGACTGAAGACTCATGGATACCATTCTTTTCCAGCCTCATCAGAGACTCGCAAAGAGGAGAAGGCCTGAGTAACTGCAGAACTTTGATAATTATTATCAAATCTGATGTAGCACTTCAGAGCAGTGTCTCCAATCCGGCCACATATCTGACATTTGGGACGTTCACCGGAGTTAGCCGGAGTGGATTGATGCTGTGAGAAGCCTCGACCCCTTGATGAGTAGCCTCATCGACCTCTGTTTTGCCCGAAGCGTCATCTACCTCTCTGGTTTGAACCGAAGTTTTGATATCCATTTTTGTAGTTATCGGTGTATTGTGTTTGTTGAGCCTGAAACGCCATATGAGGAGTGACAGTGGTTGCTTCTTCATAGGATTGAAGTTTTGAATCAAAGCCTTGGACCTCAGATATAACATCATTAAATGTCGGTGTAGGGAGTTTGGTGAGATCGTATTCTCGACCCAGACCATTGAGAAAACCGAAAATCTTCATGGATTCGTCGACAGGTTTCCCAATCGAGCTGAGATAATCACATATGGCCTTGAAATCTTTACAATAAGCAGCAAAGGTCTTGCCTTTCTTCGTAATAAGTTAAAGGTTGCGACGGAGAGCAAACTCACGAGCGGGAGAGCTCTTGTTGAAGTTTTCTGAGAGGGATACTGATACAAGACTTTTTAGTCTTTATGAGGTATCAATAACTCCAATACGTGTAGTATGAAGGTTATCAATCCATAAAGGGATTTATCCTAATCACTAAGAATGCAAGGAACAATTGCAAGTTAAGCTAAACAAGTGTATTGTGATTAAGTAACCAAATTAAGGTAAATAAGCAACTAAGCAAGATATAAATCAATAAGCAAAAGCGGATTCAAAGATAGGATTATGGATATAAGATAACCCAAGTTCAATTCATGATGTTCATTTACTCAAACAAGCTAATCCCCAGGCATAAGATCCTAAACTTGACTAATTCTCTTTCAAGCAATTAATCACTATGCTAATCACCTAATCCATTAAAAAACTCTCATTTGTGGATCATTGATTAGCAAGAATTAAGTTTAAATCAACAAGATCAACCAAAAATACATCCTAGACAACTATTATCATAGGCTATGAATATAAATCTCTTGTTTAATTCATCAAGGCATTTCATCAAACACTTGGTATGCATGAAATGCCTTATGATCTAAACCTACTTTTTCAAGCTAGATTTAGCCTTAAGAACACTAAACAAGAAATGATATAAGAAGATCTAACCCTAAACACCATGAATCAAGTTTGGATCATCTTAATCTACCCCATCTCTAAACCCTATAAGACTACTCAAGACCCATTAAGAACTCCTCAAAATCGATATGGATAAGAGATGAATTCATTGATGGGTGATGTATAATCAAGATAAAAAGAAGATAGATGGAAGAGATTGATGGAAACAAATACTAAATTGCATAAACAAAAGGATCTCTCTTACAAATCTCAAGTTCTCTCTCAAAGGTGAGGGTTTTAGACTTAAGAAAAGCTTGATCAAATAAAATTAGGGTTTTAGAGTATTTATAATAAAAAGAGAGGAACCAGGTCAACCCGGAACAAACCGGGTTTTGACCCGGACATTTTTGGGTCGGAAATCGATCCCAGCCGATGTGCATCCGGGATACGGAGCCGGGATGGAAGTTTGTTGCCGAGAGGTTTGTGTGCCGGGCTATGTGGAGCCGGGATGAGGGACCGGGAATCCTCCTGTTCGAGGAGAAATGTCATCCCGGCTTCAGGGAGAGTCTTGTGCCAGCTTCGTCTTGCCTGGGACGATGCTGAAGATTTGTTGCCGAGAGATTCGGTGCCGGGTTGCTTCAGGCCGGGACGAGAGGCCGGTGCTGAGGGAGATCTCCAAGGGAGAAGTATATCCGAGCTTTCACGTTTCCAACCGTCGCTTCAAGATCCCGAGCTAAGTGCGAACACCTCCAAAGTATTTGAAAGCCTCCAAAGTACCTAATAAGGACTCCAAAACATGCAAGACTCTCTAGGACATATCATGAGACACCTAAACTCTAATTGGGACAAAACAATTAAGAAAAGCTATGAAACCATATGCATATGAGATGAAACTTATGCTAAATGAATGCATGAAAGGGACAAAATATGGGAATATCAACTCCCCCCCCCCCCCCCCCCAACTTACTTCTTTGCTTATCCTCAAGCAAAAGCATCACTAAAAGAGTTCAAGTCCAAGTGCAAGCTCTAAGGTACGATCAAACATGTCTACTCAAAAGGGGCTAGCCATGTCCATCCTTACATGGATCAAGCTTAAGCTTCAACCAACACAAGCCTTCCTATCATCCAATCCTTTGATATTCAATTGGCGGTTTCTAGTGGATCATGTTCATGCAATGCAAATAAACTCATTTGGCTAAGGATACGGTTTTGAGACAAAGATAATCTCAATGCATGAGGCGGTTTCCGAACAAGGGATCTCTCATTGAAGGAATGGACCTTGGCAAAATGCTAAGGGTGAAAAGCAATATGCATACAAGGCTAGACTTCCATCTACCCAATGTCCCAACACAAATTCGACCCTAATTCTAAACCCACAAGGAACCAATCCTAGCTACCCTTCACAAGGCGTTTTTGCCTTCTTATTCCACATCTCTTCATCATCTTTCTTTTCCATAAGCATTTAGGGGGTTTCTTCTTCAACCAATGGTACGTTATTGTAGAAAGGAAAAAACTTTTGAATTAGTTAATATAATATTATTAAAAAAGCTATTGAAGGGAACAACCAATCACCGACAAAGTAACATAAATATGGGTGATTTACATAATAAGCTATTTATGTGATTTTTTTTACAAAAAACCCACTTTTAACTAATGATGTACTTATTCCACTGTTTATTTTTTGTAAATTTGAAATTGGCCCGCATGATCATAGATGCAAGGTCGTGGATGAGTTAAAAAAACAAAAATCTGAGTAAAATAATTATTACCCCACCTTATTTGTTTTCTATTTTTTGATAATGTGAAAGACATAAAACAATTTTTTGTAACAATAAATGATAATTCTATTTTTCCAACATTTTAAGATATATTTTGCTATAGTTTTGATGTGAAACAAGAAATCTAAAAAAAAAAAAAAACAAGAAATCTAAACATATGAAATCCAAATCGATATGGACATGAAAACATGGACAATTGTGTGTGGACATATGAGAATCTCATATTATTAGTGTGGATGGTCATCTGTGGATAGTAATTTACTGATGGTCATGTGTGGATGGTCATGTATGGATGTAGTTCTTGATATTTGCAAGTAATACAAGATTTTCATTTGTCCACTCACAATTCTCCACGTTTTCATATACACGTCGATCTGGATTTCATATGTTTAGATTTCTTGTTTCACATCAAAATTATAGCAAAATAGATTTTAAAATGTTGGAAAAATAGAATTATCATTTATTGTTACAAAAAAAAATTGTTTTATGTCTTTCACATTATTAAAAAAATAGAAAACAAATCAGGTGGGGTAATAATTATTTTACTCAGATTTTTGATTTTCTGACTCATCCACGACCTTGCATCCATGACCATGCTGCAATTTCGGATTTACAAAAAATGATCAGTGGAATAAGTACACCAATCGGATTTACTTGCAAATATCAAGAACTACATCCACACATGACTATCAGTAAATTACTATCTACACATGACTATCCACACTAATAATACGAGATTCTCATCTGTCAACACACAATTGTCCACGTTTTCATGTCCACGTCGATCTGGATTTCATATGTTTAGATTTCTTGTTTTTTTTTTTTAGATTTTTTGTTTTACATCAAAACTATAGCAAAATATATCTTAAAATGTAAGAAAATAAAATTATTATTCATTGTTACCAAAGAAATTGTTTTATGTCTTTTACATTATAAAAAAAAAAAAAATCAGGTGGGGTAATAATTTTTTTACCCATATTTTTTTACCATCAACGACCTTCAATGCATAATCATGGAGGGCAATTTCGGATTTACGAAAAAGCAAAGAGAAGCATTGGATATTTTAATATTTTACTTTTATAAAAGTACATCAAAAATTAAAAGTGGCTTATTATGTAATAAAAATGTGTAAAAATTGCTTATTGTGTAATTGTTACCATAAATAATGGGAAAAAAAAACATCTTTGTCCCAATCACATATTCTACTTTTGGTAACTTTTTTACATACACACGTGTACATAAAACGGATATTTTTTTTTTAATATTCATGATCGGTTATGTTTTTTGGATCGATATATTTTCGACATGAGTATGTTCCAGAGCTAGTCGGATATCCATTAAAATCTGAATATCCCGACGAATACAAGAAACGCTCCATCAGGCCCGGCCCAGAGGTTAGGCAGGCTAGGCCATGGGCTTGGACCACCCTCTTTATTAGTTTTTGATGGGCCACAAAATCGATGTTTCTATTTTTTATAAGACCACCAAAACTTTTTTTATATTTATCCTTTTTTATATCAAATTATATTATTTATTTTTTTTCAATGGTTTTCAAATTAAATTGGAATTATGCCTTAAAACTTTTATTTTATACATTTTACAAAGGGTCACATTTTTTTTTGGCCTCGGACAACCATTTTTGTTGGGCCGGACCTGCGCTCCATATAAATTATCAAAAATTAACAGTCAATAATCATATCAAAATATCAATATTAACTAAGCATATATTGTAGATTGAAAAAGCAAGAGCTATAGAAACAGATGATGCAACAAATACTATCACAGAATGATGCAGCAGATATTGGCACAAGGATTCCTCAAAACAGATTCATTAAATTATCTTTTAATGGTAACTTACAAGTCTACCAAACCAGAGAACTTACAAGTATCTCCTAGAAAATCTAATATCTCTCAAGCTTCTCAAACCATACAAGTATTGAAAGCTTCTCTCTTGATTTCCATACAAGAAACCCTAAACCCCTTTTTCCCTTAGAAACTCTTAGCACTACAATGCATAAGTCTCTAAAGAGGTAAACAGGCCTATATTTATAATGACAGGTCCAAACCATTTTCCTAATTCTATTCAAACTAGGAAAAGTTCAATTTCCTTTTCTTTTTCTCTTTTTCCTTTTCTTCTTTGATGTCTTCTTTTTTCCTTTGATATCCTTAGATCGTTGATTGTAGACTTCAACTTCATCTTGGAATAACTTGTCCAGCTTAGCTACAAGATCCCACGCCACTTTCCTCTTCACAATGGCATTCATTTACCTTTTAGACTCCTGTGACACATCCTGTGACACGTCCTGTGACTCTGTGCTTTGTGACAGAAACTTCTGCAGTTTCAATCTCCCCCTTTTTAACTTGGTGTGTCTCCTCAAGCATCAGTATTATAGCATACACACAAACACCAAGCAACAACAGTAGACTAAAGATGAAAATATCAATTCTCTACTCCCCCAAAACTTTTGAGTCTCCTTAATAATTAAATTTCATATCATGTACTCTCCCTGAAACAGAGACCAAATCCCAAATATTCAGCTGCTACTAGATTTCCCCATGCTTGAGAGCACACTCAAATTAAAAACCACTCTGTTTATTCTTTTTACAGTGCTCCACATTCTCCTCTGTAACTCTATCTCTATGTTTCTCTTCTCTAAAGTCTTCCTCTTTAAAAAAATTCCACGACCTGTTTCCTATATATATTTCAAGAGTTAAACAAGAGGAGATGATGTTGGGCTAGGATAACAAGGTCCATGTATTTGAACAAAGCAATATATATATATATATATATATATATATATATATATATATATATTGCTTTGTTCAAATACATGGGCCTTGTTATCCTAGCCCAACATCATCTCCTCTTGTTTAACTCTTGAAATACACGTATGGGCTTGAGTCATCAATCACTTGAGCCCACCTTGGGCCTAGTTTCTTTTTTTTTTTGCGTCTTCTTCCTCAGGTTTTTTTTTTTTTCGTCGACATTCATGTGATTGCATATCTCTGCACATTCAATTCAATTCGCAAAATCATGTCACAATCATCTATCTTTGGCAATCATTCCAGTCGCAAATCAGAATCCATTGCTGAGCAACACGAATTCAGACGCTTCAAACTAAATCAGCGATTTCTCACACCGAAATCCCAATCCAACCACACTCCTCATCCAAGATCAGCTCTGATTTTGGTGGCAATCTCAAACCTGAAACCCAAAACAAGCAAAGTCGCCCAACTTTTTCTTATGCCTCATCTCTCGTCCCCGATGACGTCTCTTCCATTCACGGCGGCAAGATGAAACGCGAGTTTCTGATCTCGATTCTCAGCGCGATCTTCTTCTCTCCGAGAACAAGAGATAACCATCGAACAATCTCTTATGTCGAGCTCACAATCGTCATCTCACCGGAATCTCTGCAATTTCTGGTGAGATCTTTATCTCTGCATTTTTTATCTCTGCAATTAAATTTCTTGTGATTTTCCCACTCACCGTTGAAGCCATCATGACCTGATAGTGAAAATTGATGCATTTTTATGTTTAAACCACGCATCCTCCATCATCAATTTCCGACGTCAATACTCTGGAATTCTCAGGTACACTCGAATCTCTTGTCAATCTATTTGATATATCCACTTGAGATCAAACCCGTTTGAGAATCAATCTTCACAAAATTCTGAAAAGACTTCAATTCTTCACTTTGTAGCTTCTCTAATAAACAACCCATGTTCACCTTCCTTTTGACTGTTTGTGAATTCAACAGCTCTAACTTCAAAACAATCCTACCAACAGATTGAGTTCATATCATAGCCAAAAGCTCACTAGAAAATCGTCTTCGCTCTGCAAATCGGAATTGATATCCCATCACACCATCATCTTTTCTAACCAAAACTTTATTGAATGTTAAACCTTCATGGCTGAGTTCTTGAATGAATATAAAACAACTATGTTTAACAAGTTGAAAAGTGTGCTGGCGTTCATTCTGCAATTCTGGATTTTTATTGTAGTATCAGTTCTGGTTTCTGGCTCTGTAGTAGACGCCGCTATATCTCAGTTTTTTCATCAGAAGCAAAAACTGAATCAAATTTCTCTTTAAATCCACACCCATGATGATTCATATCGGTTTTTCCAATATTCAGAAAATGATCCAACTGGGTTGTGCCTTCATTAATCATCCTCAAGCTTTTTTGTGTTTCTTCAAGTTGAACTCTAGCTTGTGCTGCTTTTTGCTCTTCTGATTTATCTTTAAAACTGCTGCAGGTTCTGTTGACTATGGGGACTGCATTACATCGAAGCATCTTTTCTTTTCCTCGAGGATAAGCTCTACCATATAGATCTTTTTTCTTCATCCAGACTTGATTCTTCCATCCATTCCAAGTAAATTTTCTCTGTCTCCAAAGACTGTCTATTCTGTTAAGAAACCTGTAGCAGTGAGCTTTGATATGTCCATACTTTCCACAATAGAAGCAGCCCGGTTTTTTAAGATGTTGACATGTTTTAGTATGAAGATTTCTTTTTCCATAAGATTTTACTTCATCCTGAAGTTTTCCACCACTCACAAACACTGTCTTTTCTTGACTAGTTGATCCTTGATATCCTAAACCTCTGCAGGTTTTTTCTGTTCTTCCCATAGTCAGAATCTTGTCAAGCTGTTTTGTACCAGAATTCAACATTCTGATCTGTTTGAGCTTTTCATCCAAATCTAACTGTAATTGCAGCAAATTACTCTTTTCTTTGTTTAGCTCAGCCTCCAATCTTTCAACCGTGACCTTGAAACATGATTTTTCTATGATTAAAGCCACATTTCCTTTGTGATTCTAACCAGTGTGTCACATATCTCTTTGTACTCAGATTTTAACTCAGCATCAAACTCGTCATCTGTTGACTCAAAATCAGATTCTTCACTTTCTTCATTAGGATTATGCTTAATTCCCTCATTTTTCTCTGATGACTCCTGATTGGAGAGACTAGCTTCTTCTTCAAACTCATCATCTTCACTAATAAAGGCCACAAAATTGCTCAAATCTTCTTCATCCTCAGATTCATTCTCCTCTAACCCTATTAGCGAACTTTCTTCTCTAGCCCTCTGATCACTTGGACATTCCATCTGGGTATGACCAAAGCCTTTGCATTTAAAACACTTGAACGCATTTCTCTTAGCTGTTGGACATTTTGTCTTTAAGTGTCCATATCTTTTGCATTCACAGCATTGAAAATCAGATTTTCTGTTGCTCTTTTCTGATTCAACTGATTTTGTGCTGGATATGAATTGCTTGCTTCCTTGATCTCTCATGAATCCTTGAGTGAATTTTTTCACTAACAGCTCTACTGTTTTTTCTAAGTCATTATGTTTTCTTTCTTCTGTAATAGCAAAAGCAATTCCTGTGTTATTCTCAGGTTTTTCAGCAGCTAATTCCATCTCATATGCTTCAATCATCCCAACTGCTTCTTCAAACTTAAGAGTATTTGTGTTTAGAGACACTCTCATGGACGTCTTTTGTGCTGCAAATTTTGGTGGTAAACACCTCAGAAGCTTCTTTACTAATTTCTTGTCTTTGAATTTTTTTCCAAGTACTTCTTCTTCATTCGCAATTGCACACAACTTAGCACTGAAATCTTCAACTGATTTGTGTTCATCCATCCTTAAGTTTTCAAACCTTGATGCAAGCATATCAAGACGATTTCTCTTGACATTGTTTGTTCTTTCGTACACACGCTGCAGTCTCCCATGCAGCCTTAGTTGATTTAGAACTCTGAA
The DNA here is from genome assembly GCA_030161315.1 of Eutrema japonicum. Taxonomy (NCBI): domain Eukaryota; kingdom Viridiplantae; phylum Streptophyta; class Magnoliopsida; order Brassicales; family Brassicaceae; genus Eutrema; species Eutrema japonicum. Next base: position 50,416,130 of record BSQW01000011.1, read on the forward strand.
TCAGCTCAAACTGTTTTACTTCCACAGATCTGAAAATTTCACTAAGAGCAGTGGAATTCCACTTAGCCAGAATCTTCTCGTCCTTAGTCCACTTGGACAACTTTCCCCTCTTTGTCTGTCTTAGTTGGTGGTTCCCAACCATCTTCAACAGCAGTCCATGCGTCTTCATCAATACTCTTGATTGTTGCTGTCATCTTTGATTTCCACTAGCCATAAGTAGTCTTGTTCAGAACAGAAGGATCCATGACCATAAGTTGCCTATAGCTCGCCATCTTTTCTGCAGGATCACACCTGTATTCGAGGAAAATTTGCTCGACTAGGTGTCCCGCTCTGATACCAATTGAAAAAGCAAGAGCTATAGAAACAAATGATGCAACAAATACTATCACAGAATGATGCAGCATATATTGGCACAAAGATTCCTCAAAACAGATTCATTAGATTATCTTTTAATGGTAACTTACAAGTCTACCAAACCAGAGAACTTACAAGTATCTCCTAGAAAATATCTAATATCTCTCAAGCTTCTCAAACCATACAAGTATTGAAAGCTTCTCTCTTGATTTCCATACAAGAAACCCTAAACCCCTTTTTCCCTTAGAAACTCTTAGCACTACAATGCATAAGTCTCTAAAGAGGTAAACAGACCTATATTTATAATGACAGGTCCAAACCCTTTTCCTAATTCTACCCAAACTAGGAAAAGTTCAATTTCCTTTTCTTTTTCTCTTGATTGAAAAAGCAAGAGCTATAGAAACAGATGATGCAACAAATACTATCACAGAATGATGCAGCAGATATTGGCACAAGGATTCCTCAAAACAGATTCATTAGATTATCTTTTAATGGTAACCTACAAGTCTACCAAACCAGAGAACTTACAAGTATCTCCTAGAAAATCTAATATCTCTCAAGCTTCTCAAACCATACAAGTATTGAAAATTTCTCTCTTGATTTCCATACAAGAAACCCTAAACCCTTTTTTCCCTTAGAAACTCTTAGTACCACAATGCATAAGTTTCTAAAGAGGTAAACAGACCTATATTTATAATGACAGGTCCAAACCTTTTTCCTAATTCTACCCAAACTAAGAAAAGTTCAATTTCCTTTTCTCTTTCTCTTTTTCCTTTTCTTCTTTGATGTCTTCCTTTTTTCTTTTGATATCCTTAGATCGTTGATTGTAGATTTCAACTTCATCTTGGAATAACTTGTCCAGCTCAGCTACAAGATCCCACGCCACTTTCCTCTTCGCAATGGCATTCCTTTACCTTTTAGACTCTGTGCTTTATGACACATCCTGTGACACGTCCTGTGACTTTGTGCTTTATGACAGAAACTTCTGTAGTTTCAGTATTCATTTCAAATTTCATTTTAGCATTATATAATACATATTCAATTTATATATGTCTATTTACCTATATATATATATATATATATATTGATATTTTAGATCGGACTGAATTTAGAGTTTTCAAACTTAGTATTTGTAATTTATTTTCAACATAATTGCATGTATTATCACTTAATTTAAAATTCATTAGTTTTTTGTTTCTTTTTGAAATTATAGTAGAAAGTAGCACTTTTTTAGTGAAAAGTCAATTTTACTCCTTTTATTGCTACATCATGTATCGTACATGTCGTACTGTATACGGATAAATTTGGGTTGAACAATAAAAAATGTTATATTTTACTAAGGTTTTAAAAAGTGTCAATATATTAATTAAACTTCAATTAAGTGACAAAACTTGCAAAACTCGCTTTATTTTCTTGTGACGGATATTAAAGTTCACTATTTGGTTTTTTTTTCTTTGGATGAACCGTTATAGTTTGGGGCATTCGACTCACATTCTCTTCCAATATCTGGAATCAGCTTATAGATAATTCAATTTAAAGAATAACCAGGGCCGGCTTAGAGAGGTAGGCAACATGGGCAAATGGCCATGACCCTTTTTTTTTTTTTTTACTCTAAAAAAAAAAAAAAAATTTGGGGCCCAATTTTGTTTTTTTTTCAGACAAATGCCCAAAAAAAAACAATATTCCCCCAATTTTTTTTTTTGGCCATGGGCCCTCGAAAATTTAGAACCGGACCCGAAAATAACCTTCCGTCCCAAATGTGGTTTGAATATGTGGCACAAAAGAACTAACCCCTTTGTACAATTGTACTACTGCCACTAGACCACCACCCCTTTGGTTGTTTTGTTTTTAAACTTTTGCTTATCTGAATGTTTTGAATCGAATCGACACTACATATATTTTGCCCAGCACTAGCGCACATATATATAGACTGAGATTGTAATGAATCATTAAGCAGTTAAAAAAGTGAAAAAGAAGGATACTGATTGTAATATATGGGACCAAACTGTTCTTGACTCAAAAAAAAAAAAAAAAAACTAAAAACTAAAGTCGTTCGTTCCTGTCTTGACTATAAAGTGTTGTGTGTTGTTGATTTATTTTTTTCCAACTTTTGAGGTGGTTTGAAAAAGCTGTCTCTATTTATTTCGTTTTCTGTTTCAATCAAAAGCCTCTTTCAATCATCCACTTACGTTAAGTCCTACGATCTTACTGGTCGTTCATTGTTTTCTTGTCCCGTAAGCTTCTCGCCACACGAATTAATGGAGAAAAAGCCGTTTGTTTTCTTGACTGAAAAGGGTCTCCTTACGTAAGATTGTTTGTTTGTCTTCCTTTTCTTAGATTTAGTAAAGTGGAGGGTCTTGGATTCTCTCAGGTAACACAAACTCTGATCACGTGTCTTAGTCTATAAAGCCTCTTTGATAGCTATATGCTTTTGTCGGTCTAAGAAGCAATTAAGATCTATCAATGATTTGTGATTTGCCACAAAACCAATAATCTAAGTCCATGCAAAACAATATTCTAAGTCCATGCGTTACCAATACCAAGTTTGTACCAACATATTGTTCTGATAAACTCTTGGTGGGCCTAGAGACTTGCAGAGCATGCAGCTTTCGGCTTTTTCTTTATACAGCCAGACTTGGAAAAGTTTCACACACATTACCATCTAATAACGTGTATGTTTTGTGTTTACGTTTATGTTTAATGTATATTTTTTCTACATATAAATTCACATTGTTAGCCATTTTAAACATATTTTTTTGGTTAATTTTAAACATAAACGTTCAACGCAAGACCAAAAATCTACAATTTGCATTTGAAGTTTGCGTTTACAGTTTATAAAACTAAAAATATTTTATATATTTCAACAATTGCGTGCCTAAAACGTCGTTCTTTCCCTCGTTCAAATGCAACAAAAGTTCAGAAAATTCTGTTATAACAAAAAAATATGACTATTTTACTAATTTATCGTCCTTATCTGAAATTGGTCTCTAGATATTGTTTCTAGGAATAGAACTAGAGATCTGTTGATTCTAAAAATACTCGGAAAACTAGGGTTTGAGAATACTTTTCTCAATGTTTTATCAAAAGCTCTTTAATTAGGAAATCTACTTTATTATTAAATCATCAAAAATTGAATACAAGCATAGGCCTAAGAGGCTATTTATAATAAATTCCAAAATCGTAAAACCTATAAAATCTAGAATAATTTTAATTAATTAAATAAAATATAATAATAAAGATATTTGGAATATTTCCAAACATCAGGTCTCGCTGGCCAAGAAATATTTGTCCTCGAATCTTCAATTGATTTTTCCATATCAATTTGGTTTCTTCTTGTTGACGATATCTTGTTTGTGCACAAACCGGATCTTGGATATGGAACCTTCACATACCGAATCTACACGAATCAGAATTGCAAAAGTGTCTTCTTTGAATATGAATTCACCGTAGATCTCTTTGTAGATCTCGTCGTCCTCATAGGTGTCGTAGATCGGATCACCATAGATCTCTTTGTATATCTCATGGTATTATCTCTCGACAAAAGGACTTTCGTCATCGAAAGTATAGATGTTGTCACTCACCATGACATCCATAATCGGTCTCTGATTAAGAAATTAAAGAACACAGCTCTGATACCAAATGGTGAAACATAAGGTTTTATGGATAGAAATAGAGATTCGTTGAGTCTAAGAATATCCAGAAAACTAGGGTTTGAGAATACTCTTCTCAGTGTTTTATCAAAAGCTCTTTAGAAAATCTCCTTCTTTATTAAATCATAAAAAACTAAATGCAAGCAGACCTAAAAAACTATTTATAATAAATTTTGAAATCCTAAAACATATAAAATCTAGAATAATCTTAATTAATTAAATAAAATATAATAATAAAGATATTTGAAATATTTCCAAATATCTCGCTGCATCAGATATACATCTATAGATACATAGCCACCTTAAAACCATCTATAAAATGTCATCTCTTAAACAAGAAAAAGGCTCTGATTTTGAAGCTGCATATCACTAATCATTTGCTTAAGAGTAGAGGTTTCCTCTTTGAGCTGAGCATTCTCTTCAATAACCTTCTCGCGAGAGTCCAAGACGCGGTTAAACTTATGAAGCAACTGATGATTCTCATTCCTAAGCCACATCACTTGTGACCAAAGCTCATCAAGCTGTCTCTGCTTCCTCATACGCGATCTCCTCGCTGATTCTCTGTTTGATAATTTTTTCCTCTGCTTCTTCTCATTGATTATATCCCGCTGGTTCTCCTCTGCTTCATCCGAGGTCGAGTTATTGCTGCTCATGAATTGTGGAGTGTTTACACTAGTTTGGAAGCTGTAGAATGGATTAGGGTTTTGCCCGTTGACGCGAAATGGTGAGGATGTAGGGAAATGGGAAAGGTACGACGGTGGGGAACCGTGGAGGCTGAAAATGTTGGTTGATGGTTGCATTATTGGTGGATACTTGGGACGCAGGGTAGGGTTTTTTCTTAGGTGATGAGAGAGATAGAGAAGAGAGATAGGATGATTTAGAAGTTGTGATGAATCTTTGGTGCGTGAAGAGAAGAGGTGTTCATATAGACTAGTAGCGGACAGAGTGGACCCCGGTTTCGTCAATTGGGTCAAACCAATGTAAAAGCATCTAACAATCATGGAGCTAGGACGTGAATATTTATATAAAGGAAAATTAAATAAATACAAAATGCGAATTTTTTTCACCTAAAAATTTATTGAACTACTTTAATGAAAACCTGAAAAGCTTTAAACTTTTTGGAAACCTGACTAAAATAGTTGTTGTTAAGTTGATTTTTAGAAATCTGGACGATACGGTGCGGGACGGTTTATGGGTGGTGTGATACAAAATTTGTACAAGTCACCATTTATTATAAATTATGAAATGTGGTGCTTTCATACTATTTTAATATTAAAATTGGGTGGATTACTATAGTAACTTTTATTTTTAGTATTATTATTAGTTTGACATACATTTATTTTTATTACTAGACTAACATAATTTTTTCCATATTATCCAGCGTGCCCTTATGGCATTTGTTGAAAAAAAAGTAATTACAAAACTGTCATTACTATTCATTTGCCACGTAGCCAAAAGTTGATTGAACAAGTCTACCGTTCTTTGACGGTAGACTTGTTTGATGTTGGTCAACTCAAATTTTGGTCCGTATATTTATTTGATGGATGGTAGGTTTGTTTGAAAGTTGGTAGATTTATAAAATTTTGGTAGACTTATTTTTACGATGCGGTAGATATATTTATTTTTGGTATATATATTGTCAATGATGGTAGATTTGTTTATGAGTTGGTATACTTTACGACCAACCCATTGACTTTTGACTTTTTTGGTAGATTTATCGACAATGGTGGTAGATTTATATTACAAAACGGTATACTTATTTATTGTAGTGGTAGATTTAATCAGAATGAATTATTTTTTCGTTACGGTAGATTTGTTGATTTGACGGTATATTTGTATCGCCAACGGTAGATTTTTATTGGGTTAGTAGATTTATATATAATTGCGGTAGATTTAAAATAATGTAAAATCTACTTTACTTTGATTTGTAACAGTGGTAGATTTAATTTTAGTGACGGTAGATTTAAAAAAGTTTGGTAGACTTGTTTGTGATGGTGGTAGATATAAAAACGTCTAACATCTCATTAACTATGGTGGTAGATTTAATATTAATGACGGTAGATTTAAAATTATTTGGTAGGTTTATTTGTAATGGCGGTAGATTTAGTAATTGTTTTGGTATATACTCAGAAAACCTTCATTTGGTAGACTTATTTGTAGTGTTATGGTAGATTTTTTTTACGGTAGATTTATAGACATTGTTTGGTGGTAGACATTTGACTTTTTCCATAATGAAAAATGACGTTTTTGCCCTACACTAAAACTCAGATTTACAAAAAAAACCAGGCACCCAAATATGCTAAGTATGAGATTTTTTTAGTGTTTGATGGTAGATTTATTTAATGATGGTAGATTTATGTTGTTATCCTCCCTTTTGTTTTAATTTTGTGTGATAATTATCTTTTAACTTAGGGTCTCTTGGTTCTTATTTGTGTTTATTCTGGTACATTTAACTCAAATTACAGTAAACTTTGAACATAAAAATGTCAAATCACACTCACCTTGCTTAATATGTGTTTTTTTGTTATATCATTGGGTTGAATCATGTGTTTTTGGTTATAATCTCACTCACCTTGGTTATACATATTAAGCAAGGCGAAATTAAAGAACATGAATGATAGCAAAAATGGTAGAAAGATGAAATTCTTGACACGTGACTCAGCGTTTTGCAACAATTATAATTTGAAAACAATATCATCATCTAAAATCTACTATGATTTTAAAACAAATACAACTTTTAACAAAGAAACATAAGGTAGATGTTTTCAAGTCTTACAATGCAACATAAACATAGAAACATAAGATTGTCTTACAAAGCAACATAAACAGGTAGATGTTTTCAAGTCTTAGAAAGCAACAGAAACATAAGATCCTTCGGAAAAACGAATACAAAAGGATCTTAAGCCGCATATTATCAAACATAAACATAAACTAAAGTCTCTTCCTAAATCCTGAAAGTTGCTCCCTCAGCGTATGGATCTCGTGGTCCTTATTTGCTAAGTTTTTCTTGATCTCATCAATTTCTTGACGCATTCGCTCAACGGCCATACGCATCTCATAGAAAGATGCAATCTGTTCTCTCTGCTCATCTAGTCGGAGGTCTACTCTTTCAAACTGCTCTTCGATTGCATGATCCCACCACTGAAATATGTGCTCTCCTCCCGGACCACGCTCTACGTCACTCGCTCGAAAATGATAGTATCTTCTTCCTTCATTCCCCGGAGTTTTATCCACCGAGACTGTTGTTTGTTGACCGCACCAACACTTTGAAGGAATACCGTAATTACCGTCCTCTCTTGCGAAGAGATGGAGATAGCGTTCCTTGTAACCATCCTCTGAGGAAGAACTGGACATGTTCTTAGTAGTACCTAGTTGAACATAGTATCCAGAAATTAGAAATAGAAACAAATCTACCATCATCTACAAACAAATCTACCATCATGCACAAACAATTCTAACAAACAAACAAATCTACCATCATTGATTTACAAAGTGTACCACCGTGCACAAACAAATCTACCATAACGTACAAACAGTTGTATATATATAAAAACTACCGCATATATAAACAAATCTACTGTCAAACCAATGATAATAAATCTACCAAAACAAAATCTACACACAAATCTTCCACCAAACGATACAAAAATCTACCACCAAAGAAAAAAAATAAACATTCCTCACCGGAAAATTATTCGTTCTCACCGGAATGCGTTTATTTGACCGGATGTTTTTTACTGCAAACACCTTTTCTTCATGATGCAACATCCAGATCCAATTAGTAGTGCATAGGTAGAATGAATACACACATTAACTTGGGGAAAAAAATCTGGAAAAGTGAAATTAACAAGGAAAAGAAAGAGGGAATAAAGTACCTGGAGATCTAAGAAACTGAAACACGTTGTTGACGTTGATGGAGGCGAATGTTCTCCGGCGGCTGGTTGGCCGTGGGCACAAGTTCAGAAGATGAAGGCGGCGCGATTTAGGGTTCGTCGCGGAGAGAAACGAGAGAGAGAGAGAGAGAGAGAGAGAGAGAGAGAGAGAGAGAGAGAGAGAGAGAGAGAGAGAGAGAGAGAGAGAGAGAGAGAGAGAGAGAGAGAGAGAGGAAGATGGGAAGAGGAAAGCTTGGCGCTCAATACTGTGGAGATTGACGAAGGATCTGGGTAAGAAGGAGGAGGAAGAAGATGAAGATCTGGGTAAGAAAGAGGAGGAAGATCTTTTTCAAAAAAAAAAAAAAAATTGAAGAGAAGAAGAAGCTCGTGAGAGAGAAAGAGAGAAAGAGAGATTGAATTTTTTTTTGTAATTAGATTTAGGTTTTTGTGTTTTATTTAGGTTAGTTTTTTTTTTTTTTTTTTTGTCAACCATTTTTTTTTTAAAATAATAAAGGCATTTTCGTAATATAATACAACATATGGCTAAAATGGACATTGTCCAAAAGATTAAGGTTAGTTGAGTTTGGTAGACTTATTGGAGGTTATTCTAGTAATAAATGCATATAGTAAGGTTACATGGATGAATTAACTGTATTAAAATTTTGAAAATATGCATAAAGTCCATAATAATAATACTTTATCCTCATTTTCTTTTAGTCTGATCGGATTAGTTTAAAGCTTTGATGATATTTTTAAAATAATATTACTTTATCAATATAGGTCAATATTGTGATAACCCAACCCGGTTCATTTTTTTTAATTTATGCCTAAACCGAAACAAGACCCGTATATAAACCTAAAGCGAGGAAAATAAACCCTAGGTCTATTATTTTTCTCTCCTCTCTCTCTCTCGGTTTCTCTCTCTCTCTCTCTCTCTGTTTCTCTCTCTGTTTCTCTCTCCTTCCCTCTCCTTCTCTCTCGTGACTTCTCTCTCTCTTTCTCTCTCTCGGCTCTCGCTTCTCTCTCTCTCCGCGGCCCCTTTGCTCTCTCCCTCGAGCTCTCCGCCGCCGGCCTCTCTCTCACCGTGGCCGCCAGCCTCGCCGCCAGCAGCACCGCCGCACCACCTCTCCTCCTCTCTCCTGCTCGCGCCGCCGCTGCAACCACCAAGAGAAACCGGCCGAATCTTCTTCTCCCATCATCACCACCGCCGTCACCTTGCGGGCTGTTTTCCCAACGAACCGCTGCAAACCAGAAGGTGTTTTTATATATCAAACTGAAGCCCCGGGTCTCTTCTTTCCGTGAAGCTCAAGTTCGTCCGAATCGGAGATCTGTACCAGAAGATATGGATGTTCCAGTGTAAGGTACCGGATCTGCCTCTCCACCTCCATCACCGAGCTCTTCTGACGAGATCAGAGGCGAGCTGGTCACGTCACCTTCACCATCTCCTCCTCCTCCTCCACCGCATGCAGTCAGGTGAGGACGTGATGCGTTTTCCCTACTTCCATTATTCGATTTGATGTCAATAGTTCATTCTTAAACCGTTGCTGCCTTTTTATATTTCTCGTCGGGTAATGGGTAATTGGTAGAACTAGTGTTGATATTCGTTTGATTGCTGGTACCAGATTTAACTGTCTGATTTGCTTGTTGCGTTGTCCGGCTTGTGAGTCATGTACTTAGATGAATGTTTGCATGTTAGGAATAAACCGGTATTGCGTGAGATATATTAGTAATTGTTAGGTCCTCGACACTGTGACGGGATCAGTGGTTCGATTTGATTGATGGACCCGAGACCAGCGGACTGGTAGGCTTCCAACAGGGTTAAAAGGAGCAATCCCGCGCTCTAGGCCAGAGAGCCATGTCACGAGAAGGCCAGTGAGCCTGGGAAATTCCCATTGTATTAGATTGCGTGTGAGCACTGGTAGAGTGCATTGTTTGAGAACCGGAAAGAAAAGATGAGTACTGAGAAAAGAGATTACGTGTTGAAAGGAGAAAACGTATTAAAAAGAATATTGTGTGGAACCTTGTTTGACCTCGTTTTAGGTTTAGACTGTTGGTTATTATTTCGTGTAATGTTGGAAGGGTTAAGTGAGTCTCTGAAGGCTCATCCTCACTGGGTAATCTTGATTACTCAGGTTAGAACGGATCGGGTGAGTTGTGTTGCTGTTGTTACCGGGCGTTTTCCTAGCGATCATGTGTTGCTGGCCATTGGTCGACCTAACATGCCCGATTCTCGGTTATCTCCGGAGACCCGGGATAGGAATGTTACAAATATAGTCTGATCGGATTCGATCAGGTTTGATGATATTTTAAAAATAATAGTACTTTATCCTCATTTTCTTTTAGTAATTTTCTCATTGTGTGTTGAACTTCGGGAGAAATCTTCTTGCATCCATATGTATTTTCTCTTATTTCAATGAAAACTCGAGACTTGTTTGCTCATAGAGCGGAAGCAACGATAAATAGCTCAACCAATGGATTAAAAGAATCGATTGGGACCTGCCAGTCCAACTAAGGGATTCGAGAGAATCCTTATTTGGGACCTGCCAGCCCAACCAAGAGATTCGAGAGAATCCTTACTTGGAACCTGCTTCTTGAATTCGTTCAGATCTCGATAGATATGTCTAAAACAAGGGATATAGAATATCCTCTATATATTAATTGAGAAGGATTGTTAAAAAAGAGCTTTGAATTGACATGTGGCTTATAATTGTGTCATGCTAAAGTGTCATCACCATAGAGTTTTTCAAGACATTTCTCAAAAAAGTTTAACTTACTAGAATAATTACATTCATGTCATTTACATTAAACTTATGCATAATCGTATAAATTTTATTATGAAATTTTATATACACTATTAAATCAAGGGAAAAAAGCTTAAAAATACACAAACTCTACATAATCTGGACGTTTAATACACGAACTATTTTGACAGCCAGAAAAATTTAATAGTTTAGGTATTAAAAAAAGAGTGATTGATAGTTTGCATATTAAAATGGATGCCAACGTTAGTATGTGTATTTTTCTGGCTGTCAAAATAGTTCGTGTATTAAACGTCCAGATTATGTAGAGTTTGTGTATTTTAAAGCTTTTTCCCTTAAATCAATATTAGTTTCTAAGTTATTTCATTTTTAAAATAAATAAAAATTATTTTTGAGTTTTTTTTTATTTCTGAACTATATTGCTTTGTTTCATAGAGTTATAAATTTTATTTTCTTATTGTGACAAATATTATTTGCTGAATTTTATTTTTTGCAAAATCTCTTAGTTATCATTTTATACAAATTTTTGCATATTCAAATTCAAATTATAATATAAAATCAAGAATTCATATTATTGATATGGTTATTGAGATATCAATCGTATAATATAGTTCACACATACATACTATATAATGAATATATATAAAGCTAGATAATATAGTTTGTTGTTAATGGTCTTATCAAACTATATTTTAATTTTGATATAATTTGACGCTAATATAGTTTGATGATATGGTCTCATTAAACACACACGTACTAATGGATATTCACGTGACAAATTGCATATTCAAATTCAAAATGGATTAAATTGATTTGGGATTATCATTTATTTTGCATATTCAAATTCAAATCATATTAAATTTCATATTCAAATCTAATCATATTAAATTGCATATTCGAATTCAAATCAAATTAAATTAATATTTAAAATCTAATCATAATAAATTGTATCTTCAAATCAAATTGCAATAAAACTATAATTTAAATATATTTGCATAGGATTGTCAAATCAAAACGAGATTTTCATAGATATTTCACTTTGTGCCGAACGCGGATTACTAAATATTTTTTTAATTAAAAATCAACAGATAAATAATACATTAAAGCCTAAGAGGTTATTTATATAAAAAACCTAAAACTATAGAAAACCATAAAACCCCTAAAATAACAATTAAAAATAAATATAAATTAAATACTGTTATGAATTAATTATATAGATGCCCATTATAAAGCCCATATCATAAGAAGGTTTAGAATATTCTCTCTTTACTTATTCTCCAAGTTTAGCTTGTTCTCCAAGTCTTTGTAAACCTATATATACCTCTCATTATTCATGGAATAAGACACAACAATTTCTTCTCTCTCTTTTATTCACAACACGTTATCAGCACGATAGTCTCTCGATCTGTTCTTACACCAAAAAAGTGAGATTTAATTTATGGTTATATTTATGTTTATATGTATGTATTATTCCGGGATGATATATGCTATGCCTTCCTCGAACTGATCATTATGGTTGGCTATGCCTCCTCAGATCATTATTATAGCGAGGATGGTTATGATTCTAATCCTACTTCAAATCATGTTTATTATCGACTCATGATTTGTAATATGGATTCACAATATTTATCTAGAATAATTATTGATGTGAGATTTAATTTCTCTATATGTTTATATTATTCCGGGATGATAAAGCGATGCCTTTTTCCAAATCGATCGTCATGGTAGGCTATGCCTCCACGATCATGATCATATGGTAGACTCTGTCTCCTCAGATCAAAGGATGGTTATCAATGTTTATATAGAATAATGATTGTCGATCGTTTGATCTTTATATTTTATTGATCTCTGAATCTGCACGAGTTTATATTATAACCTGCACTATTTCTAAAACGGATTTTGCACGGTGATTTTATGTCATTAAACTGAATATTGCTCATTCATCTGAATAATGCTTTTGCACTAATTCGTATATGTCCGATCTGCGCACGGCTAGATTATAAGAGCATCGTTTATGCCCGATTTATGCACGGCTGGAGTTTACCATACTTTTACTTAAGGATTTATAAAACGGATTTTGTACAGATAAATTAAAATCATGTTTGATCACGAAATTTGCACAATTTTGTCATATAATTTTGTTTGATGAATTGATTGATTGATTGAGAACAAAGTTTAATGGAATGATAGGAACAAAATAAGATATGATGACTGTATTTTTATGAAACTTGATCATCCTTTTATTATTTCAATAAACTATGCCAAACATTACCAACCTTGAATTTGAGTTGACATCTCTGGAGAGAATTATTTGTCTTGGGTGCTCGATGTCGAGATGTACCTTGATTATGATAATCTTGGTGATGCAATCAAAGAGGGAAGTACAACAACCACTCAAAAAAAATCAAAGGCTATGATATGCCTTCGTCATAACCTCCATGTGGACCTCAAGAATGAATACTTGACTATAAAAGAACCAGAAGGTCTTTGGAGTAGTCTAAAGGATAGGTTTAACCAGCAAAAAACTGTGGTATTACCAAAAGCTCGCTATGAATGGACACATCTGAGACTACAAGACTTTAAGTCTGTAAGTGAATACAACTCAACAGTGTTCATGATAACTTCCAAATTGAAATTATGTGGAAAGAAAGTCACATATCCAGATATGTTTGAAAATACATACTCTACCTTTCACGCAAACAATGTTGTCCTGCAGACACAATATCGTGAAAAATGATATAATAAGTACTATGATCTTATATCTTCTCTCCTTGTGGCTAAGCAAAACAATGAGCTACTGATGAAAAACCATCAATTACGCCCAGCTGGTTCTGCTCCATTGCCTGAAGCAAATGTGGTATCTCACGATGATCAAGGATGTGGTTACCAATGTGGACGTGGACGAGGATATGGTTTTAGTCGAGGTCAAGGTGTTTCTTTTAAGAACTCATACTCTCACCAGAAGTGGGAAAGGAAAGATGATAACAAAGAAGAGAAGGTAACAAATGTATGTCATCGCTGTGGAGGAAAAGGTCATTGGTCTCGTACTTGTCGTATTCCAAAGCACCTTATTGACCTATATCAAGAATCATTGAAACAAAAAAGGAATGAATGCAGAAACAAACCTCGTGTACGATGATGAAGATAATTATGATGATCTATCTCCAATGGAAGCTGATGATTCCCGAACCCCTGAAGGGAATCTTTGATTTAGCTATGGTGTTTGGTTTTTCTTGAATTCATGTTGTTTTGGCTTTATTTAGTTTTTATCTTCGCATTATGATATTATTTGCATTATCAGTAATAGTTAAATTTGAGTTATCTTATTGATTTATATAATTATTTTATGATTCACGAATTTTGCACATATTATCTATTATTGATTCTGTTTGTGTTCCTAAAACGATATATGCACGGATTATTTGTGGTTGATTTTGAATTATCTATATTTAATTTCGTATCAACCCGATTTTCGCACAAATTATTTGGGCTATATTATAAAGATAAGTAAAATGGTAAACCAGAAGTTTACTAAAAATCTCATTGTTTGGCATGACCGGTTAGGCCATTCCGGTTCAATAATAATGCGAAAAAGAACCAGAAGATTCTTATGTGTTATCCATAAAAGAAGTTGATAATACGGTTTTCAATATCCAATATACTTAGAATATATTAGTTTTCTGGTATATATACAAGGAGATACTTTGGACTGATCATCCACTATGTATCTTTGCGAAAGTATTTGGTTAATTGATTAGAGTGAAACCGCATTGATTCGCATTATGCCAACGAATAATTTTGAGTTCTCCCCAAGATTAGTTTTTGGTCAGGAACATATATTTCCCAACTAAAAGATTTTGGATGTAATGTTGCCCCACCACATTGATCTAATTTGGGACCTCAAAGGAGGTTAGGAATTGTTGGATATGAATCTCCCTTGATGAGTAAATGTATTGAGCCATCAATAAGGGATAAGATTCGATTTACAGACTGTAATTCCAGTGAGTCAGTATTTCCAACAATTAAGGGGGGAAAAGAAAATAAACAGTTGGAAAATAAAATCAGTGAAAGAAATTATCTTGATCCTCATAAAGAATGTGCACTAGAAATTCAAAAGATAATTAATTTTCAGAGTTAGCAAATTTAATGCCGGAAACATTTCCTGACCCTGATTGAGTGACGAAGTCACATATACCAGATGCGCTCTAATTAATATTGATGTCCCAGGGAGACAATATCAACTGCTATATAGTCTAGAGATCGCATGAAGTGTGATAGACCTATTGGTTCCAAAGATTAGAATCCTCGAAAAGAAATGGAGCAGATTATGAAATGGCAAGATCGAGGAATCAAAGAATTATGGAGGATCTCCATAAGAGACATTAGACATGACTAAGAAGAAAATCCAGGTACCTGGTAATGATAAGAGATTTCAACTAGTTTTGTCATGTCTGGGATAAAATGGAACCAAGAGCGAATCGACGTCGATAATATTTTTGCATGCAGTGAAGCAGTTGATGAGATTTGAGGATTATAAACTGCGGTAGTAGAAGGTTTATTGAAAAATGTACATAAATTGATGATTGGCCAATCATAAAAAAAAAGCCGTAGAGGCAGAATTAAAATCTCTTGCAGAGAAGTATTTGGACTAGTAGTCCGTACATTTGAAAGTGTAAAACTAGTAGGACATAAGTGGATCTTTATGCGAAAGATGAATAAAAATATATGAAGAGATATACTCTCTTGTGGTGGATGCAACTATTTTTAGATCCCTTATGAGTCTTATAATGAGAGAAATACTTGATTAGTCTCAAAGAATTTAAACTGTTAGAAGCAGCAAATTCTAGTGAATATGTTTCATGGGATATACTCTTAAAGTGGATATTATAAGATAACCGATATACCCATGTGTATTATCAAAAGATTATGGATCAATGGGATCCTTGATTTGGACATAATCAAAACTCTTGACGAGTTATCGGAAGTTGAAATTTGGAAAAAACAACTTTGGAAAGACAACATTGTCTTCAGGTTTTCCAAATTGTAAATCTAAGGAAAGAGATATTTTTTCAAAGATCCTTGCAAGATTTTACATAGAAAATGCTTATATATAGTTGGTCTTGAAGTACCACACTTAAAAATGATATTTGAGCAAGTTGTTGATCACTTTCATGATTGAAAGATGTGCTTTCATATGACAAGAAAGAAAGCCAACATAATAATTTTTACAAGAAGAGCATGAATAACTCGTATGTACAAGTATGTACAATATGAATATCTTGAAGATTGTAAGTAAAATGAAATTTGGCATGAAGTCCAAATAGACGAAGAAAATATCTTATATGTGAAAAAGGATGTTATAGACCAGAAGTCCAATAACCTGAGAAATTATGATAATCATACGAGTGTATTAACTAAGGTTATGCTTATATCAATTCCCTAAAGATGATATATATGATTGGAATGCATTTCTTGAAGAAAATGTTTCTAGGAGGAGAAATATGATGATGTGCGTGGTTGTACTCTTTTTCATTATCATTATTTTTATCCCACTGGGTTTTCCATGACAAGGTTTTAACGAGGCAACAAAGAACACGCAAATGATAGACATCTAAGGGAATGTAAATATGAAAGTCTATCACAATTCCAAAAGATTATTGAGATCATTAGAAGCAAAGAGAATGATCAAGATGGATCATCCGCATACCCATTAATTTCAGAAGAATGGCGATGTACATCTACTACAAATTCGTTCAAGTGAAGATTTGACAGATTTATTTACCAAAACGTCTCCAACTGCTACTTTCAAGAAGCTAGTTCATCATACTGGATCGCGTCATCTCAAACATTTCAAGTGATGTACTCATGAGGGGGAGTAATAGCGCGCTGCACTCTTTTTCCCTTAACTATGGTTTTTCCCATTGGGTTTCCCTAATAAGGTTTTTAATGAAGCAGCATCTTACGCGTATTAGGAACATTTTTGTATAATGGTCATCCAAGGGGGAGTGTTATGAATTAATTATATGAATGCCCATTATAAAGCCCATATCATAAAGAGGTTTAGAATATTCTTTCTTTACTTATTCTCCAAGTTTAGTTTGTTCTCCGAGTCTTTGTAAACCTATATATACCTCTCATTATTCATTGAATAAGACACAACAATTTCCTCTCTCTTTTACTCACAACAAATACAAATATTTAATAGCTATATTAAA
This sequence comes from Eutrema japonicum, assembly GCA_030161315.1. NCBI lineage: Eukaryota > Viridiplantae > Streptophyta > Magnoliopsida > Brassicales > Brassicaceae > Eutrema > Eutrema japonicum. The sequence goes on from BSQW01000011.1 coordinate 50,432,980, forward strand.
TATACGCTGCATCGCTTGTCCTTCGATCGATGAAGATTCTAGAGTTATCCACGCGCTAGCACCACATGAAACGCCGGAGGCAGAGGAAGATGACGAAGAAGTGTTGAGTTGGATAGAACCTGCAATAGGATTCAGACCAGGTATTGCCAATTTGGTTTGACGATTTGATACATATTTGTTTGCTACAAACTAGACTGATTCATGAACCCTTTTGGCCGAAACAAAGGCAAAATCAGAAGCACCAAAACTCATTAGAGAGGTAATGTATGGATTTGAAAGAACAGAAACAATATATATTATAGCGAAATTTTCTGTATAAAGGAATAATTGAAAATTAACTTAGTAAGTATTAGCCTATTAGGAATATATAAGGGACATGAGCCAATCCACTTATTACCAATTGGTTTTGAGTTGGAAGCCCATGTAACTTAACATGATATCAGAGCCCGATCCATTAACGACCCGACCCAGTAAGATATATATTTTTTTTTATAGGTTTCTTAAATCCAAGCTGAAGATCTGGAAGAAGAAAATCAACCAACCAAATGGACTGCATGGAAAGAAGCTTGGGGAGAAAGCAACTCAGATATTTTACTTTTATGTGTTCTAATCTCCGTTCTTGTTTTCGGCTTATATCTTCCATCTTTCATATCTTCTATATATCTTTAACAAGAGCAATGGTGTTTAATTGTGTTAACACACGATCGTTGCATTTAGGATCTAACATAGCTTCAGCTGCTGTTTTTGTAAGAATTATTTAGGGGTCACACGTGTATTATCAATGTGTTAGGGTCATTATTTAAAGTAGTCAAAACTTATGTGGTTACTTAAGTATAAAATAAAAGACTATGGGGCATAAGTGTTATGGAAATTTAATGTGAGGATACATTCAGTAATTTCTAATTTGATGAAGGGCCGAATTAGAAATTGTTTCTATATAAATAGAAGGTTATGGTCCCCAAAGCAACCCTAATCTGAAATACAGAAAACTCTCTGCATCCCATCAACAGAGACCTAAAGCTATTCAGGGTTCGCTTTGGAAGAACCATTCCCAAACTTCAGAACCTTAGCAATGGATCCATCAGGTACGCTTCCGCTTCTGTTCTTATTAATCAGAGACTGGCATGATTGAGATGGATTAATTATATTATTTATAATAAATCCTTCAATTGGTATCAGAGCACCATGTTCAGTTTCTGTTTGATAATCAAAGTTAATATGATTAAAATTCGGATTTATTTATTTGGTGAAAAATTCAGATTGTTGAATCTTTTTTTTTCTTAAGGTTCATGTTTAGATTAAGTATTCTGGAATCTGTGGTTTAAGTTTTGCATGTTTAGATCTTAGATCTAAAATAAAGTTTAATGAAAAATCCGAATCTAGATTATTGCTCATACGGTTTGTTTTCTGGAAATTTTGACAAATATTTTCGGAATTTTTTGGGAGCAATTTTTTGGATTAGAATCGGTATAAAGTCTCTAACGTTTTTGCTCATAAGGTTAAGTTTTCAGATCTAAGGTTTAAAGTTTCCGATTTTTATATATATATATATTGGAGCAAATCTCGGGTTAGAGATTAGCCATGGCGGCTGTGTTCATCTGTGTTTAGGGTTTCATCTGAAACCCGCTCAGGTTGAAGAAAGGGACGTTTTAGTAATTTTCTGGATCTGATTTAATGAAATACAAGTTTCATTTTCGGTGGGCCCAGTATTATTAAATTCGCCATTAGGTTTAATGAAACGTGGGTTTCATATCCATGTGGATCGGCAGCTGGGCTCTTGTTTGATTAGGCCCGTTTCGCCGTTGGGTCCTTATTTAAACAGAGTTGCTAAAGCCCAATTCGTTTTTTTTAATTAAAATGAAAAACACATAAATGGGATTCAAACCCTGGTTGCGTTATTTGGGCAACCCCTTCCAGCTTGTCTTAAACCACTTTGCTGCTGTCATATTCTTGCACATGGAGCCCCCAGACTTCTATATATATGTCTGAGCAAGAATACAATTAAGATTTTAAACAATATATAATTTTGATTGTACAAGTTTAATATTTGAATTGGATTTATTGATGCAATATGTTGCCAAAGTAACATTTATTGTGGATATTTTTTTCATGAATAGTATTAAATGTTGTGTGTATGTATTTTCATGCGAATATTAAATCGACCCAAAGGTAGATTTATATTTGGCCGGATTACATACATACATGTGATGATAAACATGTGACAATTATAAGGATAAACATGTGAATGATAAATCGATCCAAAGATAGGTTTATTATTCATCATGCATTATTTTCAATGTTTGATCATTACAACAAGAGTATCGCTAGCAATTAATATTACTGTCCAAAGACTTGATATTAATGTTGCACTTGGTATCTTGAGATGGATTGCACAATCATTTATAATTTATTATTGATTTATCTTCAATTAAGTAATGAGTTACTAATTAAGGATTGTTTTTTGTTTTTCAGCAAATTTCACTACAGTATCTGCAAACTTAGGTTCAATTCCAACACTTACTGGTTCCAACTACAAGGAATGGAAAAGTAAAGTTAAGATTGTCCTTGGGTGTATGGATCTTGACCTTGCGTTAAGGATGGAACAACCTACTTCTCCTACAGACACCAGCACTGCTGAGTATAAGGCTGTTTATGAGAAGTGGGAACGTTCTAATCGTATTGGTTTAATGATCATTATGGACACCATACCATCAACCTTTAGAGGTGATGAGGCGATCAAAGACCTCAAACAGTTCCTTGCTGAGATGGACTTGCGTTTTGCAAGTAGCGATAAAGCAGAAATAAGTACGCTTCTGTATCGCTTTAGTACCATGAGGTATCACGGCAAAGGAAACATAAGGGAGTACATTTTGGAAATGTCCAACATTGTTTCAAAACTTAAGACTCTCAAGACTGAGCTTCCAGAAGAAGTGCTCATATTTTTTGTCTTGAACTCTCTCCCTCCTCAATTCAATCAATTGAAATCCAGTTACAACACACAGAAGGAGAAATGGTCTCTTAATGAGCTCATTTCATATTGTGTGAATGAGGAGAATAGGATGAAACAAGAAAGGTCTGAAAGTGCTCATATGGTTAACACCTCTAAGGGTCAGGGCAAGAGAAGGAAAATTGAGGTTGTTAAGAATGATGCTGCTAAAGGTCCATCTCAAAAGAAGCAGACTAAGGTTGAAGATACATGCTTCTTTTGCAAGAAAGCTGGACACATCAAGAAGGACTGCCAAAAGTACCACGCTTGGCGTGGAAAGAAAGGTATGTTCCTTGCTATGGTCTGTTCTGAAGTGAACTTAGTTGAAGTACCCAGAAACACTTGGTGGTTAGATTCAGGTGCAACTACTAACATCAGTGTTTCATTGCAGGGTTGCCTGAGCTACCGAAAACCAACTGAAGCTGAAAGACGCATTCATGTGGCTAATGGATTTCCGGTGGATGTGGAGGCAATTGCGCATTTTAGATTGTTTTTTAGTACTGGTCGTTTTTTGGATTTGAAAGACACTTTTGTTGCACCGTCATTTAGACGGAATTTGGTTTCTGGTCCTTATTTAGACAAATTTGGTTATTCTTGTCTAACTGAGCGTGGAAAAGCTACTCTGTCTTTAAATTCAGTTTTAATTGGAACTGGTACACTTATGGATAATCACAGTCTTTATATGCTTGACACTCTAACTTCTCATGATGAAAGTTTAAGTGTTGAATCGAGGGGTACTAAACGAAAATTCGAAAATGCAAGTTCAGGAACTCTGTGGCACAAACGCTTAGGTCACATCTCTAAAAATAGAATTGAGCGACTTGTGTCGGATGGTATATTGGGTTCTGTTGACTTCACAAATTGTGATGTCTGTGTGGATTGCATTAAAGGAAAACAGACTAAACAAAAGAAATTAGGTGCATACAGAGCTACAGAAGTTCTTGAGTTGATACATACGGATATTTGTGGACCATTCCCTACGGCATCTTGGAACGGTCAACAATATTTTATATCTTTCATAGACGATTACTCTCGATATGCATACTTATTTCTTATTCATGAAAAGTCAGAGTCTGTGGACGTGTTCAAGAAATTTAAGGTTGAAGTTGAGAACCAACTTGAGCGAAGGATAAAATCTTTCAGATCTGATCGTGGTGGTGAATATTACGGTCGGTATGACGGTTCAGGTGAACAACGTCTAGGACCATTTGCCAGATATCTAGAGGAGTGTGGAATTGTCCCACAATACACCATGCCTGGGTCTCCCAGCATGAATGGTGTGTCAGAAAGACGCAACCGCACTCTTAAGGATATGGTGAGGAGTATGATCAGTCATTCCACCTTACCTGAATCACTCTGGGGAGAGGCACTAAAGACTGCAACTTACATTCTTAATAGAGTGCCAACTAAAGCAACTGCAAAAACACCTTATGAGCTTTGGACTGGCAGAAAACCTAGTTTAAAGCATTTTCACATTTGGGGATGTCCAGCTGAGGCTAGGCCTTATAGGCCGTTTGAAAAGAAATTGGACTCCAGAACTGTGAGCAGTTACTTTGTTGGTTATTCTGAGCGATCTAGGGGCTATAAGTTTTATGATCCCAAACATAAGAATATTTTTGAGACGGGAACAGCTACGTTCTTTGAGGATGTTAAATTTGGGGGGAGAAATGAAGTTAAAGACATCATCTTTGAGGAAGAATAGAATTCAGGTTCTATACCGATTCATATAGTTGCTTTGGATAAAGCAAATTTGGAACCTCAAGTTGATACTGAAATCCTTCCTCTAAATGAAGATGACAATGTTATCGAACATGAAGGTCAAATTCAAAATCCTCAGGAACTAGTGCAACAAGAACAAGTGCCTTTGCGGCGATCCACTAGAGAAAGGAGAAGCGCTATTCCGGATGATTACATAGTGTTTCTTATGGAACAAGAGGAAAATCAAACTCAGTTGGAAGATGGAAGATGATCCTATCAACTTCCGTGAGGCCATGAGTAGTTCCAATTCAGATAAGTGGGTCAAAGCTAGTGAAGAAGAGTATAAGTCAATGCTAGACAATAAGGTTTGGGACCTTGTCCAATTACCAGAAGGAAAAAACCCATTGGTTGCAAATGGATTTTTAAGACTAAAATGGATTCAAATGGTAATGTGGAAAGGTATAAGGCTCGTCTAGTAGCTAAAGGCTATACTCAGAAAGAAGGGATTGACTACAAAGAAACCTTTTCTCCAGTCTCATCAAAGGATTCTTTTAGGATAATCATGGCCCTTGTTGCACATTATGACTTAGAGCTTCATCAAATGGATGTCAAGACAGCATTTCTCAATGGAAACATTGATGAGATGATTTATATGGAGCAACCAGAAAACTTTGTATTAGGTGATTCAAAGAAGATGGTATGCAAGTTAAATAAATCCATCTATGGACTAAAACAAGCTTCTCGTCAATGGTACCACAAGTTTCATGAAGTAATCACCTCATTTGGTTTTGAGGTGAATTTGGTTGAAGATTGTGTGTATCAAAAATTCAGTGGGAGTAAATGCATTTTCCTGGTATTGTATGTTGATGACATACTACTAGCCACTAACGATATAGGCATGCTACATGAGACCAAGAAATTTCTTAAGGAAAATTTTGAGATGAAAGATCTTGGTGAAGCATCTTTTGTATTAGGAATCCAGATTCATCGAGATCGAACTCGAGGAATTCTTGGATTATCTCAAAAGAGCTATATCGATAAAATACTCAAGAGATTTGGCATGCATGATTGCAAACCAGGTGACACCCCAGTCGCTAAAGGAGACAAATTTTGTCTCAGTCAGTGCCCTAAAGGAAATTTAGAAATTCAGGAGATGCAAAAGATTCCTTATGCGTCGGCTGTAGGGAGTCTAATGTATGCTCAAGTTTGTACGCGTCCAGATTTAGCGTACATTGTTGGAGTTTTGGGCAGATACTTAAGTAATCCAGGTTTGGACCATTGGAAAGCAGCCAAAAGGGTCATGAGGTACGTGCAGAGAACAAAGGACTATATGCTCACATATCAGAGATCAGATAACTTGGAGATCATTGGATATTCTGATTCTGATTTTGCTGGATGTCAAGATAGTAGAAAGTCTACATTAGGTTTTGTTTTTCTGTTGGCCGGTGGAGCTATTTCTTGGCGTAGTGCGAAACAATCACTCGTAGCTTCCTCCACAATGGCAGCAGAATTTGTAGCAGTTTTTGAGGCATCCAATCATGGACTTTGGCTGAGGAATTTTGTCACTGGGCTGCGAATTCTTGAAGGAATTGAAAGACCACTAAAGTTGTATTGTGACAATAAATCAGCGGTTCAGTACTCAAACAAAAATAGGAGTGCGACAAAGTCTAAGTTTATTGAAATTAAGTTCCTGGTTGTTCAGGAGAGAGTACAAAGTGGAGAGATTTCCATAGAACACTTAGGGACAAACTCCATGATAGCAGATCCTCTCACTAAAGGTATTCCACCGAAGGTCTTTCATGAGCATATTGCTCGAATGGGTGTTTTAGTGTTTGATGATCATTTGGATTAGTGGGAGTTTTTCATTTGGGTTTGGGTTTTATGTTTTGGTTTGTGTTTATGCACATTTTCCTTTCTGATCAGAAATAAAGTTTTTATGTTTACTCTTTGTACAATAAAGTTAAAGGATCTCAATAAGGTAGGACCAGTTGAAAATCGACATGTATTGATCACTTTTCATGTGATTTTCATGCCACACTTTTCATAATTGATCAATGTCATTTGGCTATATTGATTTCAGTGACCATGGAAGGTTTAGTTATTTTTTATTATAACGAAGACCGCCATGATCCTATATTTCTGTAGTCAATGGACGTGATTGTTTATGCCCTGCTGCATAATGACAATTTTGAGCTCATAAAGTCTAACACAATTTTGGATACATATGTGACCCAGTGGGAGATTGTAAGAATTATTTAGGGGTCACACGTGTATTATCAATGTGTTAGGGTCATTATTTAAAGTAGTCAAAACTTATGTGGTTACTTAAGTATAAAATAAAAGACTATGGGGCATAAGTGTTATGGAAATTTAATGTGAGGATACATTCAGTAATTTCTAATTTGATGAAGGGCCGAATTAGAAATTGTTTCTATATAAATAGAAGGTTATGGTCCCCAAAGCAACCCTAATCTGAAATACAGAAAACTCTCTGCATCCCATCAACAGAGACCTAAAGCTATTCAGGGTTCGCTTTGGAAGAACCATTCCCAAACTTCAGAACCTTAGCAATGGATCCATCAGGTACGCTTCCGCTTCTGTTCTTATTAATCAGAGACTGGCATGATTGAGATGGATTAATTATATTATTTATAATAAATCCTTCAGTTTTTGCAACATTTAGAAAAACAACTGTTGAAAAATGTTGTTAATGTATTGTCTTTTTTTGGGGCGCCCTCTTTTTAGTCGTTAAACCAAGTTGATACACAAACTATTCATTTCTAAGCTCATGAGAGAATGAGTCAAAATATTCAGCTTCAACATTCTGAGCTTATCTTATCTTCGAGTGGAAGGACCCACGAATGATAAATTTTGTGGGGGAAAGCCTTGATCCAATGAACAATCATTTATTTTTTTTGCTAAATTAACAATCAATTATTATATTTACTCTTCCCACCTAACTTTGATATACCGAGTCAACGTTTCTCTTTGTGATTAATTTTGTATTGAATATAGAGAATAGAGATACTCTAATTGTTGAGCCAAGTTGGTATCATATATATCTTTGTGTGTGTGTCTATATAAAGAAGTTAGTAGGAAACTATATTGTCATCAAAAATACCATTTTACTTTGTATGAATAGTTAAAGAAAATGAAAGGGTCGAGTATCATTCTCTTCTTCATTTCGATTTTTCTAAACACTTTTGCTGCAGCTCCTATTGGTCCCTTGTGTCATCCCAACCAAAGGGATCTTCTTCTTGATTTCAAGAATGAATTTCAAACTGTTCCTGCGCATTTTTGTTCGTCTTATTCGGATGATTTGTGTAGCGCAAAGCATTGGGATAAAGAAGAGGATTGTTGCTCTTGGGACGGTATCACATGTGATGCCAAGTCCGGGGAAGTGATTGAGCTAAATGCTAGTTGCTGCTTCTATGGACGCTTCGATTCCAACAGTAGTCTTTTTAGACTGCAAAGCCTTCGTTCCCTCAATCTTGCTTACAACAATTTCAACTCTTCTCTCATACCAACTCAGTTCAATAAACTCATGGAGCTAACACAGCTCAACCTCTCTTTGTCTTCTTTCTCTGGTCAAATTCCAACAGAGTTTCTTCAGCTTACCAAGTTGGTGTTTCTTGATCTTTCTTTTAACTTTCTTTTATCTTTTGAAAAGTCATTCTTTAGCAAACTTGCTCATAATCTGACAAACCTCGAGGATTTAGACCTACGCATGGTTAACATTTCCTCAGAAATTCCTCAAAATATCTCAAACCTAACCTCTCTCAAATCTTTAAACCTCCGCAGTTGCAGTCTATTGGGTAAAGTTCCACATGATATTTTCTTGCTCCCTACCATACAGTCCATTAGTGTGGATTTTAATCAAAATCTAGAAGGCTCTCTTCCAGAGTTTCATTGAAATAACTCTCTTGTAATATTAGACCTCTCTTCCACATCTCTTTCCGGTAACATTCCAGATTCTGTTAGCAACCTCAGACATCTGAATGTTTTGAGAGTTGAGTACTGTGAATTTTCTGGAAAGATCCCATCTTCATTTGGAAACCTTTCTTCTCTAACCACTCTCGTCCTTTCTCATAACCGTTTCAGTGGTACGATTCCTTCTTCAATCGGATACCTTTCTAATCTCACCACTCTCGACCTTTCAAATAACTATTTTAGTGGTTTGATTCCTTCTTCAGTTGGAAACTTTTCTCAACTCACCAAACTTCCTCTTTCTTCTAATAGTTTTAGTGGTTTGATTCCTTCTTCAATTGGAAACATTTTTCTTTTAACCGATATCAACCTTTCTTATAATCAACTATCCGGTGAAATCCCATCTTCCTTTGGCAATTTGAACCAGTTGACCAGCTTAAGCGTAGAGAGTAACAAGCTTAGCGGTAACTTTCCCACTAAGCTATTGAACTTGACAGAGTTGACAAATTTAGAACTCTCTCAAAATCAGTTCACAGGCACGCTTCCTCCTAACATGAGCTCACTTTCCAAGTTGACAATGTTTTCTGCATATGACAACGCTTTCACAGGAACCCTTCTGTTAGAGGGGGGATTAGCACCCCCTGGTTTAACTCGGTTCGAACCGAGATCGGTTCAATCAAGACCGGTTTACGATGGTTCGGATCAAAGACAAGTCGGCCCGAAAACGTTGGGCCGAGCTCGGAATCTCGCTAAAAGCCCATCTCGGTTACCGATCTAGGCCCATCACAAGCCCAGTCCGTTACAACAAATGAAACCGGAATATTTCCCTTTCCCCACCGATCTCGGAAAAGGAAATATTCTCTTCGGTCGACTCTTCGAGATATCAGGAACTTATCCTTATCTCCGAGAGAGAACCGGAAGATTTCCTTTTTCTAATCGAACTCGGAAAAGGAGAAATCTTCCTTTCAACCGCCTCAAAAACGCTATAAATAAAGGAGGAGCCTCATTCGTTCGAGACATCCACAACTTCCGCAGAGACAGAGAATACAAGAGAAAGCTCATTACCGATCTCAAGTCTTTTGTCTTTGCCTTCTTACTTAAACTCTGTTGTAATCGCCGACTCTTGATCAATAAACGAGATTCCGACTAAAGTACTGTTTTACCCCTTTTTGTGTGATTTACGGATCAACAATTGGCGCCGTCTGTGGGGAGAAATAGAACAGTACTTTCGGATATCGTTTGATTGAAGTTCGGCAATGGTTCTTCCAGTCGATACCACCGCAGCCCTCGTCAACGGCTCAGAAACCGACGATCAAAACCCACGGATCGACGAGCTCAATCCTATCGATACCGAACTACAGACAACCGGAGGAGGACCCCCTCCGACCATACCTGTTGGAGAAGACAATCAGGTCAATCCATCTCGGACTCTTCCACAGCCTCCGGCTGCTTCGATATTTACGGATCCGACCGTCTTCATAGAAGCTATGACAGCGCAGTTCGCCGAAATTAACAAAAAGAACGAAGAGCGGATCGCATCTCTCATAGCATCCCATTTTGAGCGCCGAAATCAGATCGGTATCCTCGATCCAAACCCGGTCACCCCCGCCAACGAAAACACGTTACGCCGAAATCTCTTGTCCGACTTAACCGACGCTCAACCCCCAGGCACGATCGACCCGCCGACAAGAAGATCCTCCGCTACCGGTTCGGAAATCAACATCACGGACCAAGCCGCCGTGAATTTGGAATTCGCCAAGGTCCAGGCCCAACTACAAGATATGCGGACCAAAGTCCATCAGGCTACGAGTTCGGCGCCGGAGATCGACCGGGTAATTCAAGAGTCACAGAGGACGCCGTTTACCGACAAAGTCGTCAACACTCCAGTCCGACGATTGGAAAGAGTCAAGATCACATCATACGACGGGTTTACCGATCCTAAACACTTCTTGACCTCGTTTGTCATCACAATGAACCGATTTCGTTTCGGCTCGGAAACCGAGAAGGACGCAGCCATGTGCCAACTATTCGTGGAGAACTTATCCGGAGCCGCGCTCGATTGGTTTTCAACGCTCGAGCCAAGTTCGGTAAACAGCTATAACGAGCTCACTACCAAATTCCTCAAACGATTCACCATGTTTATCAAGCAGAAAACAAAGAACGCCGAACTCTGGGCCCTCGAGCAGAAGCAGGACGAGCCCCTACGCAACTTCATGGAACGTTTCAAAGCGGTTGTATCCCATTGCACGATCGACGACGAAGCCGCAATCGAGGCTCTTTACAAAGCCACCTGGTACGAATCGGACTTTCACAGGGAAATCAAACGCAATAATCCAAAGACATTGGAGGACATCCTGCACAGGGCGCATATCTTCATCATGGAGGAGGAGGAAAGATCCGAGAAAGATAGGCGATACGCAATCACGAAACAGCCCGCCACTAAGGACAAACTGTACGTTCCCCCGAAACAACCCGTCAATACGATCCAAACTCAGCAATCCTGGTCAAACACTTGGGTTCGGTCGGATGAGCCAAAAGAGCCCGACACCACTGAATCCGCACCGTACTGCAATTTCCATAACCGGTATGGAAACCATTCGACCGAAGAGTGCCGACATCTACAGGAGTTCCTGATGATGAAGTACAAAAAGGGGGAAGTTCCAGTCGAAGGAGCCTTCCAACCCTCGAACAGACCGCGCCGTAACGATAACGGTAGGAGACGTAACTCCAAACCGAACAAGCCTGCCGAGCAAAAGAAAGACAAAACCGACGACGAACAACCGAAACGAGATCGGGAGGACAACGTGGAAACTCAACAACCTCCGCAGGTTCGAAAACGTGTCAACATGATCATGGGTGCATTGGAAACATGCAACTACTCCGTCCGAGCTCTGAAGACATACAGTAAGGAAGCAGTGGCCGCAAAACAGTCACATCAGACTACACCCTGCGGAACGCCGATCACCTTCTCTGAGGCCGACACGGAAGGACTTCATATGCCGCATAACGACCCGTTAGTCGTCGAGACACTCATCGGTGATGTCGTAGTCGGGCAAATTTTGATCGACACTGGGAGCTCGGTTAACGTGATTTTCAAGGATACGCTGAAAAATATGGATTTTCCCGACAACCAAATCAGACCGAACATCGAACCACTCACCGGATTCTCAAGCGAGCAAACCATGACAGCAGGAACGGTCAAAATTCCTATGTATATCGGGGGAATATGTCGAATGGTCAAGTTCTTGGTGCTAAACAAACCCGCGATCTACAACGTAATACTCGGCACGCCGTGGATATTCTCGATGAAAGCAGTCGTGTCAACGTATCATCAATGCGTCAAGTTCCCGACACCTTCCGGAGTTTTCACCCTTAGAGGCGACCAGGTGATGTCCCGAACGTGTTTCATAAACGAATGCAAACTGAGGACCACTCCCCGCACCTGCGTGATCAATAAGAAGAAAATCCCAAACGATCCCGATCTGCCGCGACGCGAAACGATCGTCCAAGTCAATATCGATGATTTCAATCCGGAAAAATGCGTAGGAATCGGAGCCGAGCTCGACAAAGACATCAAAGAGGATTTAATCCGACTCCTCAAAAGAAACGTTTCGACCTTCGCCTGGTCAATCACAGATATGCCCGGAATCAACCCAAAGATAATACGCCATGAACTCAACATCGACCCCACCTTCAAACCGATCAAACAGAAACGACGCAAGCTCGGTCCCGAGAAAGCCCGAGCTGTAAACGATGAAGTCGAAAGATTACTTAGCGCAGGATCGATTACAGAAGTTCGGTATCCCGACTGGTTGGCAAACCCGGTCGTTGTGAAGAAGAAGAACGGAAAGTGGAGGATATGCGTCGACTTTACCGACCTAAACAAAGCCTGCCCAAAGGATAGCTTCCCACTCCCACATATCGACAGACTCGTCGAAGCCACCGCCGGGAACGAACTCCTCTCATTCATGGACGCCTTTTCAGGCTACAATCAGATACTCATGCACCCGGACGATCGCGAGAAGACCTCATTCATTACCGATCGCGGTATCTATTGCTACAAAGTGATGCCGTTCGGCCTAAAAAACGCCGGTGCTACCTACCAACGCCTCGTTAATCGGATGTTCGCTAGCCAGCTCGGCAAAACAATGGAGGTTTACATCGACGACATGCTCGTCAAATCACTGGTTGTAAAGGATCACGCCGGACATCTTAACACCTGTTTCGACATCCTAAACGAGTACGGCATGAAGCTTAACCCGACCAAATGCACATTCGGTGTAACCTCCGGAGAATTCCTCGGGTATATCGTGACTCAAAGGGGAATCGAAGCCAATCCTAAACAGATCTCAGCAATCCTTGACTTACCATTTCCAACAACGAGAAGGGAGGTGCAAAGACTCACATGACGCATCACCGCACTCAACCGGTTTATCTCCCGGTCCACCGATAAGTGTCTCCCTTTCTACCAATTGCTGCGCGGAAACAAAAATCTTGAGTGGGATGATAAGTGCGAGGAAGCATTCAAGCAGCTCAAAGAATACTTATCAACACCACCAGTTTTGGCAAAACCCGAAGACGGCGAGACCCTCTATCTCTACATCGCGATCTCAACCTCGGCGATCAGCGGGGTCCTCGTTCGGGAAGACCGGGGCGAACAAAAACCGATCTTCTATATCAGCAAATCACTAGATGGAGCTGAAGGGCGATATCCGACTCTCGAAAAGATGGCCCTCGCCGTTGTTGTTTCAGCTCGGAAATTGCGCCCTTATTTCCAATCACACTCAGTCACCGTGCTAACCGATCAACCACTCCGGACAATCCTACATAGCCCAAGCCAGTCCGGTCGGTTGGCTAAATGGGCTATCGAACTCAGCGAGTACGACATCGATTACAAAAGCCGGACAAGCATCAAATCACAAGTCCTCGCCGATTTCCTCATTGAACTATCTCCGGAATACGTCAACACTGATGTCATAACCGCCGAACAATGGATCCTTCACGTCGATGGGTCGTCGTCTCACCGAGGCTCTGGAATAGGCATTCGCCTCAAATCTCCAACGGGAGAAATCTTGGAGCAATCTTTCCGCCTGACGTTCAACGCGTCTAACAACGAGGCAGAATACGAAGCGCTAATTGCCGGACTACCTTTGGCCAAAGCCATCGGCGTTACACGCATTCACGCCTACTGCGATTCACAGCTCGTCGCAAGTCCGTTCAGCGGGGAGTATGACGCCAAGAATGATCGAATGGACGCATACCTCAAGCTCGTCAAACAACTCGTTGCCGAATTCGATTCGTTCGAACTTACCAAGATTCCGCGGGGCGAAAACGCTCCAGCCGACGCACTCGCTGCCTTGGCTTCGAGCTCCGACCCTCACCTCAAACGAACGATCCCGGTGGAAAGTATATCAGAACCTAGTATCGGAAGCACAGAACAATGCATCGTCACGACTCGTAGACGGGATTACGAGGAAAATCCTGCGACTGAACCTGTCTTACGTCGACAGAGACGGACTCCAACCATCGAGCCCGATCAAGACACCGAGCCCGAACACTCTAGTACCGCCGAAGGCAACAACGACACGCTGCAAGTCGACGAATCGGCCCGATCAGACGATGAAACGGAGGAACAGACGGACGGACTTCATGAGCCAATAGACCTCGAGCAGTCCGACGAGCAGACTCCCGCCAATTGGACACTGGAGATAAAAATGTACATCATCGATGGCAAAATTCCGGCCGATAGATGGGCCGCTCGACGACTCAAAATGCGAGCCGCTCGCTACATACTTATCAAGGACGGACTGTTTCGTTGGAGTGCAGCAGGAATCCTCCTCAAATGCATCTCAGGCGATGAAATTCAGGAAGTCATGAAAAAAATACACGAAGGCGATGGCGGCAATCACTCCGGCGGCCGATCTCTAGCCCTGAAAATCAAGAGAGCAAGCTATTACTGGCCAAGTATGCAAGCAGACTGCGAGAGGTTCGTCGCGAAGTGCGACAAATGCCAAAGGCATGGCCCAATGATACATCTTCCTACCGAGCTGCTAACCACTTCGACAGCTCCGTATCCATTCATGCGATGGGGGATGGACATCATCGGTCCTTTCAGACGATCCACTACGCAGAAAAAGTTCATCCTCGTCATGACGGATTACTTTACCAAATGGGTAGAAGCCGAGGCATATCCCGTCATCCTCGCCTCTGACGTTCAGAAATTCGTCTGGAAATTCATTATCTGCCGACACGGAATTCCGTACGAGATTATCACCGATAACGGTCCCCAATTCATATCGACACTATTCAACGACTTCTGCGCTAAGTGGAAAATTCGACTAAGTTTTTCCACACCAAGATACCCGCCGAGCAACGGTCAGGCCGAAGCAACAAACAAAACAATCATAGCCGGCCTCAAGAAACGATTGGATACTCATAAAGGGACATGGTCAGATAAACTCGACGGAGTCTTATGGTCATACCGAACGACACCAAGATCGTCAACGGGGCAATCCCCCTTCTACATGGCCTATGGCATGGAAGCCCTATGCCCCGCCGAACTCACCATCCCGACTATCCGTCGGACGATGCTCGTACAAAATCCTGATCTTAACGACGAAATCATGCTCGACAACCTCGACAATCTCGAGGAACAACGCGATCAAGCCTTACTTCAGATTCAGAATTATCAGAACTTGGCAGCACGCTACTACAACAAAAAGGTCCGCGGACGCCATTTCACCGATGGCGACCTTGTTCTGAGAAAGGTCTTCGAGGGCACCGAAGAGAAGAATGCCGGCAAGCTCGGCACGAACCGGGAAGGACCTTATCAGGTCATGCGGGTAGTCAAACCAGGCGTTCAACAGCTCATGAAGCTAGACGGAACCCCCATTCCCCGTTCATGGAATTCGATGAACCTCAAACGCTACTACATCTATTCTAGATCTCGAGCCCAAAAAAAAAAAAAAAAAAAAAAAAAAAAGATC
This sequence comes from Eutrema japonicum, assembly GCA_030161315.1. Lineage (NCBI taxonomy): Eukaryota > Viridiplantae > Streptophyta > Magnoliopsida > Brassicales > Brassicaceae > Eutrema > Eutrema japonicum. The sequence goes on from BSQW01000011.1 coordinate 50,448,577, forward strand.
ACCGAGCTATTATACTTAGGCTCAATTTCACTATGTAATATGAACTACGAACGGCTTGATCCTTCTCTCGAAGGTACGTAGGCAGCCTTCACAGGCGCAGCTATAACATCAATAAAACTTTGTTACGCAAAGGCATTGCAACCGAACTCCAAGTTCGTATTTTCTAAGCCAAACTTTTTGTTTGCCGAACTCCAACAGTTCGTATTTTCTAAATCAAACTTTTTGTTTGCCGAACTCCAACAGTTCGTATTTTCTAAGTCAAACTTTTAGTTTGCCGAACTCCAACAGTTCGTATTTTCTAAGTCAAACTTTTAGTTTGCCGAACTCCAACAGTTCGTATTTTCTAAGTCAAACTTTTCGTTTACCGAACTCCAACAGTTCGTATCTTCTAAGTCAAACTTTTAGTTTGCCGAACTCCAACAGTTCGTATTTTTTAAGTCAAACTTTTCGTTTGCCGAACTCCAACAGTTCGTATTTTCTAAAGTCAAACTTTTCGTTTGCCGAACTCCAACAGTTCGTATCTTCCAAATCAAACTTTTCGTTTGCCAAACTCCAACTGTTCGTATTTTCTAAGTCAAACTTTACGTTTGCCGAACTTCAACAGTTCGCATTTTCAACCACAAACGGTTCCCATATCGACGTCCTGGCCAGACGATCGAAATAAGTCGAGCTTAACTCGCACGCATCCTCATGGTGCAATGGATAACACACTTTCCACATTTAAAAGCCGAGATCAGTCTCGCTTCAACTTCTCAGATTATCCAAGCCAAATAAGCCGAGTCCGTCTCGCACACTCGGACTCAATGTGAGAAAAACCTAGAGCATATTAAGATGAACTGTTCACGTACTCTTAAACTACACTTTAAGGTCAAGCCGAACGTCCTTCCTCGCAAATCTAAGCCGACTTCTCAACAGTCGCAAAAATTAGTAAGCCGATTTCTCAACAGTCGCAAAAACAAGTAAGCCGATTTCTCAACAATCGCAAAACAGTAAGCCGATCTACAATATGGATTGCCGACCTCGAGCAGGTTCAGTCGAATTTATCCTCTTCACCCGGCTAAGACCGTACTGATTATGGCACCATTGTGTACGATAAATTCGAGAAGTTTGTATAATGTATGACTTCAAATATATCAAAGTTCGGCACAAGAATAACTTAGGAAACAACTAAGTATAAACATTTGAAGAACACGAATTGATCAAAAACCGATATTCATTTTAAAAAACCCCTCGGGCAAAACAACAAAACGGATACTGGACTTTAAAAACCCTCCGGTCCAAGAGGTCAAGTTATAAGCCCATTCGGGCAAAAGAAAACTAAACAAATCACAAAAAAAAAGGGGCTTAGACATTTTGCTTCTGCATCGCATCAGCGCGATCAGCCGACATGGAAGCCTGATTGGATCCGAACTCGTCAAGGCCCGGTGGAACCTCATTGCCCATCGACGTCGAAACCTCTGGATGCACCGGATCACTAAAAGGCGTGACAACCAAGTCCGCCTCATCCAGCTCACAGAGGTCGATCGCGGCATATTCCTTCACCTTTTCGGCCTTAAGCTTCTCGAGCCGATCGATACGAGACGAAGGGACAACAATACCGTGCTTCTTCTTGAGGCCCTCACAGAAATCAAGTACTCCCTGAACCTGATTGATAACGAGGAACGGTTTCTTCACCTGCTCAACCGCCGACAAATGGTCCTTTACCTTCTGAAGCCGGACTTGACACTTTTCAGTGACCGCTTTTCTCCTGGAGATCTGCTGGGTACGACCAGCCCTCAATCGCGAAGTTTCCGCGAACAGCTTTATCGAGAGAGCGTCTCTTTCCAACCCCAGCTCGGCATTGGATCTCTTAAGTGCGGCAATCTCGCGAGTCAGTTGGTCCACCGCACGATCGCCCGCCTCCACTCGGTCCTCGGATATGTGCAGCTCCTTGCGAAGCTCCGCCGCTTGAACCCTCGCCTCGAAAGCTTTACGGCGCGATTCTCCGAGCTCGCGGTCGTAAGACCCGACGATCTCGTTCGTCTGAGCAACCATCTGCAGAAATAACGAACTTTAAAAATAAGCAATCGAAAGAAAAAGGATAACGAACTAAAAAAAAAAAAAAAAGAGAAAGGTTTACCTCGGCAGTAGTCTGGGCCAGTTTCTTATAGGCCTCAGATTGGCGAAGGCAATCGATCGGCGGAAGGAAGTCCGGGCCGAAACTCAAGCGCCGATACGATTCGACGTAATCCCAGGAATTGACCTTGGGATCTGACGTCCGACGCTTCTTCGACGCTGGAGAACTGTCCGAGAGGACAATTGTATCTCCATCAGCTTGTTGGGGTTCGGTAATCCCCTCGTCGCCTTCGCCACCTTCGGCGTGCTCGGTACCGACTCCAGCGGTTGAACCAGCAGCCCGCCGAGACCCCCGTTTTGTCTTCCTTTTTTTCTTCTTCTCGGCCGGATGAGAAGTGTGCTCCCCAGCAGGAACGTCTCCTTGGCCAATCTCTTCGGCTGGAGCTTCCGGGTTTGCCCGTTCGGTCGCCGAAGGAGTCCGATCCCCAGCAGGAACCTCCTCTTGGCCAACCTGTTCGTCAACGGCCGTAGCCTCGGGATTCACTTGGTCATCAGGCACGGGAACATCCACGCCGTCCATCTCGGCTGAAAGATTAGGGATATCATCGAACTTCATTTTTCTCCGACGACGTGATGACTTTGCTGCAAAAGGGAAAAAGCGATATGAACACCGGAAAAATGAGTATCGGTATCGAACGATCTACAAAAATGACAGATTTATACCTCTGAGAACTCTCTTCGCCTTCAAATCAAGCTTTTCCTGGTAAGCTTCTGGCCACCGAGCTTTCCCTGCCGCACTTAATTTCTTCACGTGGATAAAGGTGAATCCCGGCGTGGTGATAAGGAAGCCCGGTATGTGACGATCTGAAAAAGAAACGAAGAAATATAACTTAGGCAAAATAAAGCACTAAAAGGAGTCAGGAACGAATATCTACCAATAGGCGTCCTCCACTGAGTTCGGTAACTCCCGTTTGGATGCTCGACAGAAGACTCGTCAATCTTCACATAGAAGTACCGAGCATTCCAGTTGTTAACCTTGCTCGGTTTATTCCCGGTGACGAGGTCACACTCCGGCTTCGCATTAGCTGATAAGTACCAAGGTTTCGCCTTCGACAAATTAACCCGGAACAATCTTTCAAAAATCTTCGCCGAGATGGGTATGCCGCACTCCTCCCCAAGAGAGAGAAGACCCATAAGATTTATTACCGTGGCCGGCATCAACTGAGAGATCGCAATATGCCGCCTCTTGCAATACTTATAGAAGAGCTCTGGGATGGGAAACTTAAGACCGCAGCTCCTGAAATACTCCTCGTAAACACAAAGGTAACCGTCAGGAGCGTCCCACGGGCGGTCGGTCTCTTTCGGGATCTTGATAAGGATACCATCCGGAGCATTGCATCTTTCCAAAGTAACTTGGACCGTCTCGGCCTTGGAACGAGACGGCCCAATATTCGCGGGCTTTTCAACCACCCGTCCGGTAGCCGACCTGGAAACATCATCCTGACGAGCCGCTGGCGATACAGCGTGATCGTCCAGACAGGCAGCATCATCGCCCTCCGCGAGCCGAACTGCAAATTCCCGATCTGCCCGAATCTGTTCATCTGGCTCACCGACTTCTTCAAGTTCATCCTCATCAATAAGTTGAGGAACCTCGATCGTAACCCTTGGATTACTCAACCCGGCAGCAGCAACCCTGGAACTACTCGCTTCACCACGACGCGAGTTATGTCTGAGTAGATCTTGCATATCCGAGCTCGAAACAGAATCATCCATAAAACGTCTAAGGTCTGGGAAGTCTTGATTCGGAGATCGGTCATTAACAGATATAGAATCACCTTCAGAGGTCATTTCGATCGGAGGAAGGAATTAATGAAGAACAGCTTGAAAACTAACGAAGAACAGTTGAAGATCGCCCGGAAAGTTCGAAGATCTTCAAGCAGATCGGAGAAACCACGGCGGAGAAATGATCGGAGAACGGAAAGAAAAATAAATTCTAGAGAGAAGGGAGAGCGTTTAGAGAGAGAAAGTACCTTTTTCTTTTCGGAAGCAAAGCAGAAGTGAAAAACAGAAAGAGGGTCGAGCGGTATTTATAAGGAAAAACGCAATGATGACGATTCTTCGAATTCTGTAGCCAAAGAATACGAATCGACACGCGATTCTTCGAATTCTGTAGCCAAAGAATACGAATCGACACGCGACTCCTCGAATTCTGCGACTAAAGAAGATAAAGCGGCACACTCTTCCCGAGAAAAATCTGCCGAACTCGAAAGCTCCAAAATCTATTCGATCACGGGAATTCCGATCTTCACATTCGGAAGAAGTTCGCCGAACTCAAAATTCGCCGAACCCAAAAATCCGCCGCACTCGAAATAGAATCTGATCAGATCGTACCGATCTCAGTTTTCAACCGAGCTAAAGAATACTCCCCAAAAATTCACCGAACTCATAAACTTCCTCGCCGAACTGAGGGGGGGACCAATTGTTAGAGGGGGGATTAGCACCCCCTGGTTTAACTCGGTTCGATCCGAGATCGGTTCAATCAAGACCGGTTTACGATGGTTCGGATCAAAGACAAGTCGGCCCGAAAACGTTGGGCCGAGCTCGGAATCTCGCTAAAAGCCCATCTCGGTTACCGATCTAGGCCCATCACAAGCCCAGTCCGTTACAACAAATGAAACCGGAATATTTCCCTTTCCCCACCGATCTCGGAAAAGGAAATATTCTCTTCGGTCGACTCTTCGAGATATCAGGAACTTATCCTTATCTCGGAGAGAGAACTGGAAGATTTCCTTTTTCTAATCGAACTCGGAAAAAGAGAAATCTTCCTTTCAACCGCCTCAAAAACGCTATAAATAAAGGAGGAGCCTCATTCGTTCGAGACATCCACAACTTCCGCAGAGACAGAGAATACAAGAGAAAGCTCATTACCGATCTCAAGTCTTTTGTCTTTGCCTTCTTACTTAAACTCTGTTGTAATCGCCGACTCTTGATCAATAAACGATATTCCGACTAAAGTACTGTTTTACCCCTTTTTGTGTGATTTACGGATCAACACCTTCCTTCTTCTCTCTTCAACATTCCTAATTTGACTTATATCTTTTTGGGTGATAACGAACTCGATGGCCCTCTTGAGTTTGGGAATCTATCTTCACCATCTAAGCTAAAAGGGTTATACATTGGCAACAACAACTTCAAAGGGCCAATCCCGAGATCTATTTCCAGATTAATCAATCTTATCAGCCTTGACCTTTCCAATCTCAATACAGAAGAAACCACAGTTGACTTTTGTAGCTTCTCGCGTCTCAAGTCACTTAAAGATCTTCAACTGTCCCATTTGAACACCACCACTATGATCGACTTGAATGCAGTATTATCATGTCTAAACTCGCTCTCTCAACTGGTTCTCTCGGGCAACCAAGTTTCAGACGCAAACAAGAGTTCAGTTTCAGATCCTCCATCGCAATCATCGATGATATCTATTTTGAAGTTGTCAGGCTGCACCATCACAGAGTTTCCGGAGTTGATAAAACATCAGCAAAAACTGATGAATTTAGACCTTTCCAACAACAATATCAAAGATCAAGTGCCAGGCTGGTTATGGAATCTACCAGAGTTGTCATACGTTGACCTTTCCAACAACATTGGGATCAGTTTTGAGAAATCTTCATATAACTTCTCAAAGATGCGTTCAATATTTGATTTGCCATCGCCATTGACAAGGTTAACTTTGTCAGCATGCGGTATCACAAGGGTTCCAGAGTTCATAAAAATGCACCAAAGTCTAACTTCCTTAAACCTTTCCAACAACAAAGTAAAAGGTCAAGTGCCTGGTTGGTTATGGACATTACCAAATTTGATGCACCTGGATCTTTCCAACAACTTTTTCATCGGTTTTGAAGGATCAACGAAACATGGAGTATTCCCTTTCCTGGAAACATCTATGAAGTTTTTGTTAGGCTCCAAGAACTATCTCGCTGGGGAGATTCCATCTTTCATATGTGCGTTGCGCTCTCTAAACACTCTTGATTTATCAGATAACAACTTTGACGGCCCAATCCCTTGTTGCATGGAAAATCTCAAGAATACTCTTGCAGTTCTGAACCTACCTTCGTGGGAACCGTCTCAATGGAAGTCTTCCCGCAACAATATTTCACAGTCTAAGGTCACTTGACGTTAGCCATAACCAGCTGGTAGGGAAACTTCCAAGATCTTTGATCTATTTCTCTACTCTTGAAGTTCTGAACGTGGGAAACAATGGAATCAAGGACACGTTTCCTTTCTGGTTGAGTTCTCTGCAAGAGCTACAAGTTCTTGTCCTACGCTCCAATGCATTCCACGGGCCGATACAGCAAACTCTGTTTTCTAAGTTGCGTATCATCGACTTATCCCATAATCACTTCAGTGGAACTTTGCCACCAGATTCCTTCGTGGACTGGAGTTCTATGTCCTCACTGGGGACAAAGGAAGATCGATCAAATCTAAAGTACATGCAAGGTGAATATGGCTATTACCATGATTCAGTGGTTTTGGTGAGTAAAGGTGTAGAGTTGGAGTTTGTACGTATCCTAAAAATCTACACAGCATTCGACTTTTCGGTAAACAAGTTTGAAGGAGAGATTCCAAGGTCCATCGGTCTATTAAAAGAGCTTCATGTGTTTAACATCTCAAACAATGTTTTCTCTGGCCACATACCATCATCTATGGCGAACCTGATAAAGCTCGAATCACTGGACGTTTCCCAAAACAAGCTTTCAGGAGAAATTCCACAAGAGCTAGGGATGCTCTCGTACCTTGCGTATATGAACTTTTCCCATAACCAGCTTGTAGGTCTTGTACCAGGAGGCACTCAGTTTCGAAGGCAGTGGGAACCGTCTCAATGGAAGTCTTCCCGCAACAATATTTCACAGTCTAAGGTCACTTGACGTTAGCCATAACCAGCTGGTAGGGAAACTTCCAAGATCTTTGATCTATTTCTCTACTCTTGAAGTTCTGAACGTGGGAAACAATGGAATCAAGGACACGTTTCCTTTCTGGTTGAGTTCTCTGCAAGAGCTACAAGTTCTTGTCCTACGCTCCAATGCATTCCACGGGCCGATACAGCAAACTCTGTTTTCTAAGTTGCGTATCATCGACTTATCCCATAATCACTTCAGTGGAACTTTGCCACCAGATTCCTTCGTGGACTGGAGTTCTATGTCCTCACTGGGGACAAAGGAAGATCGATCAAATCTAAAGTACATGCAAGGTGAATATGGCTATTACCATGATTCAGTGGTTTTGGTGAGTAAAGGTGTAGAGTTGGAGTTTGTACGTATCCTAAAAATCTACACAGCATTCGACTTTTCGGTAAACAAGTTTGAAGGAGAGATTCCAAGGTCCATCGGTCTATTAAAAGAGCTTCATGTGTTTAACATCTCAAACAATGTTTTCTCTGGCCACATACCATCATCTATGGCGAACCTGATAAAGCTCGAATCACTGGACGTTTCCCAAAACAAGCTTTCAGGAGAAATTCCACAAGAGCTAGGGATGCTCTCGTACCTTGCGTATATGAACTTTTCCCATAACCAGCTTGTAGGTCTTGTACCAGGAGGCACTCAGTTTCGAAGGCAGCCTTGCTCATCTTTCGAGGACAACTCGGGCCTTTATGGCCCTTCACTTGACGAAGTTTATGTAGATATCCACAAGACAACATCACAACAATCTGAAGCGTCAGAGCCAGAGGAAGATGAAGAAGAGGATTTGAGTTGGATAGCAGCTGCAATAGGATTCGGACCTGGTATTGCCTTTGGATTGACGATTGGATACATACTTGTTTGCTACAAACCGGAGTGGTTCATAAACCCTTTTGGTCGAAACAAACGCAGAGGCTAAAAGCACATGAACTCATTTGAGATGTAATTTTCTGATTTCTGAACAAATTTGTTAGCAGAACATTGGAAGACAAAACATAAGAGTGATATTACCTGGATAAACTTTCAGGAATAAAACTAAAGTTTATGAAAAAAAAATAGAATGTTGACAAAAAATAATGTTTTTGATTGTATAGGCTTTTGAGAACTTCCAACTTATTGCACACCAAAAGAAGAGGTTTAGTTTTCGAAATGGTGTTTCTCATTTTTTTTTTAATTGAATGTAATTTTTTTTCGAAATATTGTTTCTTATTTACTCTGTTTTTAATCATTTTTTATATGGACGTGAACTAAGAGAATGTGGAACTCAAAAATCATCATGAAGTTGAACAATCATGCAAATCGCCTAGTCATGCTTTTTATCATCTTATGTCGTTCAAAATCAAAAGTTTTTTTTTAGCCTACGTACAGATGATACAAATAGAAAAACTTATATAAACAAACATCTATCTATATAAAAGAGGATGATTCAAATGTAGTAACTCGGAAGATCGTGACACGTGTCGAGTTAATTCATTAGATTTTGACACATGTAAAAAAAACTACCAATTAGATTTTGACACATAATATTAGCAATAAAAGAAAAAAATATAATCTAAACTTAATCCTAAAAGTAAAGTTAGCAAAAAAAAGAAAAAATGTGCTTTTGAATTAAGGAATTTATCTAAAAGTTTTTTAAAACAATGAAAAAAACAAATTAATGTTTATAATAAAGCAATTAAACAATAGATTGACATCCTAAAAAGGAAAGTAAACAAAATAAAATTAAACCAACAAATATCATAAAACTAAAGTTTAAAAAAAAAGATGTTTTAAAGTTGCTAACTCGCATGATCGCGACACGTGTCAAGTCAATTGATCAGATTCTAACATGTGTTAAAAAAAACTTCCCAAAAAAAATTCTAAATTCATAATTGATTCCTAATCCTAAAAGGTAAAATTACTATAAAACAAAAAATAGAAAATATAAATTGATCATAAAAGCCAAAGTAAATAAAAAATATGAAAAATCAAAAAATTATAATGGAAAAAATTAAAATCGATTAATAACCAATTAATAAAAAACATAAAAATTTGAAAAGATTAATAAATCGATTCATAATCATAAATGGTAAAGTTACTTAACAAAAAATATATATATAAAAAGGAAAACATAAAAATCTGGAAAAATTAATAATCGATTCATAATCTTAAAAGTTAAAGTTTCTTAAAAGCTTAAGTTACTTAAAAAAGAAAAAACAAATATACAAAATCTACATTTATCCTAAAAGGCTAAGTTAATAAAAAAGGGGGAAAATTCTATTTTTATGTTATTTATTTTCATGGGTGATTTAATTATGTTTTTCGTTTTTAGTTTTTTTCACGGGTTACAAAATATCTTATTATAAACCAGCATATATGCGGGTCCTAATCTACGAGGATGATTCAAATATAATAACTCGCGAGATCGTGACACGTGTCAAGTTAATCGACTAGATTTTGACACAAGTTTAATAAATTTCCAATTAGATATTGAAACATAATATTAATAAAAGGAAAATATATAATCTAAACTTAATTTGAAAAGTAAAGTTAGCAAACAAAAATACAAAAAATGAAAAAGTAATTATTCCAAAAAGCCAAAGTTCAAAAAAAAGGAAAAACAAAGTTGCGTATAGATTAAGGAATTTTCTTTAAAAAATTAAGGAAAAAAGGTAAGTAACAAAATATCGTTATATTAAGGAAAATGATAAATACCGTTTTCATTTTTTTTAAATAGCTTTAAGGTTGAAGAATTTTTTCTTACATGCCAAAATTTATTTTTAAAAGTTCAAAAATTAGTATTTCTAATAAGAATAAGGAAGTAAAAATTAGTATAAAGCTAAATGTTTCAAAGTTGGTAAGTCACCTGATCGCGATACATGTCAAGTCAAAGTTGGAAAATTTAAAAATTGATTAATAAAAATTATAAAATTCGGAAAAATGAAATAACCGATTCATAATTTTAAAAGGTAAATTACTAAAATATATATATATATATATATATATATATATATTATATATATTTTAAAAGACAAAATTAATATAAAAAGGAAAACAAAAATTCCTTAGTTTTTCCCTCTTAGATTAAGGAAATTAATTGTAAGAAGAAAATATATCTAATTTTTCACCTCTATATATAAACTACAATCTGGTATTATGACAATTACACACCAAAAAATTAAAAGTAATAATCGTATCCAAAGCTATTTAGTGTATATGCATCACCAAATTTTCCTTCAAGATATATATTTATTTCATCGGAAACATCGTTTCTAAAGTTATGTAATATATATTTTTACGGGTGATATAATTTTGTTTTCTATTTTTTACGGGTTATAAAATACTAAATTATAAACCCGCATATATATGCGGGTACTTATCTAGTAATACATAAAATAGAAAATTACAAGCAATAAAACAACGAAAATGAAATTTGGCGATCCTTTTATCATAGAAAGAGTGTCCACTTTTGATTTGATGCGATATTTGGCTGTTATCCAATCTTTCTCATGTTGTATTACATTGACACATCCCCAAGTAAGAACAAAAAATATTCTTCAAATAAGAACCCAATTTATTAATTCTTTCGATAGAAATAATACATGAGATTGCCAATTTTCAACGATTGTACGAATGTTGCCATACAACAAAGATATTACGTCTTCCGCTCCAAACCCTCGTACCCTCCATGGCGGTTTCCATGGTGGTTGATTCCATAGAAATGCCATATATAGCATAGTAAAAACACCGATAAGAATCGACCTAGAATCATCCGTTCCAAAAGATTATTCCGTTGACAGATTGCACTCATTAATTCCCCATATTCCAGTGATGCATGGGTTGAATACCCAAATTACATCTCCAAACCAAATGGTGGAGATGAATAGAATCTGAGAAATACTGAAATCTAGCATACAAGGATCACTTGTACCCAAATAGATGTCATCGTGCAATGGGAGGAAGCCCACACCAGAGATGTTTGCGTAGAGGATAGTAAAAAGAAATTGCTCCACACCGCCATGTAAGGAAACTCCCGTCAAAAGGGATTGAAAGAATCGAAATAGAAACCAGTAGAAAAACACACAAAAAGACGATTTGGATGCACTGAATTTTGAACTATCCTAGATACCTTTTGGATCAAAATCAGGCTGGAAAAACTCAAAATCTGATGAACCATCATAACTAGTGCAAACGTAATCACGATCGTTATCACGAGAAAGAATAAACAAACAACAACACCAAAGACTATTGAACCTCAATCTACAGTGTGGTCTGAAAGATTAACCAAACCCATTGCCAAAACAGTCGCGAGATCACCACCGGAGATCAACAAAATCACCGCTAGAAATCGCCGAAGAGAGGTTGAAGACATAAAGGAACGGTTCAAAATACAAATCGCTTTGTTTATCTGAGATGAAATCATTCGAGGAACCATCTCTATGAAACATGTCTCCACTACTTTGTAATTGGCTGACATTATGACAAAGGCGTTGGGACAGAAAGAGTTCGAGGCATTTCTTCTCAAACTGGGTGTTCTTGACCTTCACACTCCACCTTGAAGGGGGTATTGAGCCTCATTGGGCCATCGCATATATTAGCCTCGTATATTTAGGTTAAGACTTGTATTTTCTTTCATGTTTTAGGTTAAGACTTGTATTTACTTTCATGTTTTTTTGGTTTAATATTTACTTTCATGATGTATATAAGGCATTGCCTTAGACAAATCAAACAATAAGAAATCTCTTCATAACTACTAAAGTTTCTTGTCACAAAACCAAAATAAGAGATTCTAAGCTCATCAATTAGCTTCAGAACAAAGAGCGCCATTCTCATATGCCACTTTTGTTGAGAAAAAATTTCTCCCATGCCATGTACTAATCTACATGCCACTAAGGATGTGTAATGCCAAATTTAACCTTACTGATATTTGTTAAAAAAAAAAAAAACAGAGGTCCAATATTAACGGAGCTCGATATTAACCCGCTCCGACTCGAGACTCCCCGAGACGCCATTGTTGCTCAAACCGAGCTCCTTCAACCACGTCCGCCGTCACCTCTGGCGAGTTCTTCGTTCTCGTTGGCGTCGGTTTGTTCTCATTTCTTCATCGGGTTTGGTGAGTTCTTTGATAGGGGATTTGGGGATTTGTTAGATTTAGGGATTTGAAAAGGAATTTGGTTGTTTTGGTAGCACATTTGGTTTGTAATCATGTTTAATGGTAAGAATAGCTATTTCCATAGGTTATTTATCGAATTTAGCTGTTGAATGGTGGTAAATCTAGAGGAAACCCCGATTTAGAATCGAACCCAAATCTAGAAATCTGCAGACGTATGACAACTGGAACAAATGGTATAACTGAGAGATAGTAGGACAACTGGTTCAAATGGTATATAACTGAGAGATATTAGGACAACTGGAACAAATGGAATAACTATGACAAATTATGTAATTCGTAATTTGTGTTTTTATCTTATTTCCAGGAGGAGATGAGGAAGAGGCACACAAACTTTCATTTTGACTATGGAGGGTACTATACAGAAGAGCATGAATGGGTTTCAATAAATTCCGTATACGCTATATCATTTAAGACCGCATCTATGGAAGAGATAACTTATTCGATGTTAGTAGAGAAAATATGCAGGAAGATTGCGTTAGATGAAACCCCGAGGAAGCTGAAATTGAGTTATAGCGTATCTAATGCTGCGAGAGAGTCATATATTGTAGATGACGAGGACGTTTTTGTTTATCTGACGACATCGGATGAAAAGGGACTTCGACATGTTATGCATGTGGAGTTATCGAATGATGATTTAGAAAAAAGTTAGTGGGTGGATCAAATTTCAAAAGCGGGGCGAGGAAGTTCATTTGGTAAGAATTATGGGGAACCGGCTTCAAATGGGAGAGTTGATGATGCAGATAATGGTGGAATCCTTACTATTTTCAGAGCTGGCAAAATATCAGAACAAAATAACGAGAATATCAATGAAGAGCCGATGAATGATGGTAATGAAGGTTGTGAGAATGATTCACGTAACGATTTTGAGGTTGTGGATAGCCCAGTGGATAACCATGTGGATGACGGTTTCGATGGTAGGCATGAATATGTTGAGCTGCCACCTCCTGTACAAGATAGTCAGTATGTTGAAGAATGGGAAGATGGTACGGGTCTTGAAAAGGGTCAAGAATTTTGTTCTAAGGAGGCAGTGCAAGAACTGGTTCATAGAGCTGCAAATTTGAACTGTTTTGGGATTCGTACGGTTAAGTCGGATACGGAGCGACTTATGCTACGATGTGGTCAAGCTGCACAATGTTGCAAATGGTATTTACGCGCTGCGAGAATTCAGAAATCGGAATTTTTCAGTGTAAGAGTACTTAGAAAGATGCATAGTTGCTCTCGGGCTGTTGCGAGCACAAGCAGTTGTAAACAGAAAGGCACACCAGGAATGGTAGCAGCTCTTTTGCATGAAGACTATCCAGGTCTATTAGACACCCCGAGTCCTAAAAATCTTATGAGTATTGTTCAAGGAAGACTCAGTTTGCATTTGTCTTACTCTACGACATGGAGAGGAAAAAAACAACATGTAAGTGATGTGCGAGGGAGTCCTGAAAAAAGCTACAAGATGTTGTATTCCTATATGTATATGTTAGAGAAGGTGAATCCTGGATCAGTAACAGCTGTGGAATTGGATGCAGAGAAAATGTTCAAGTACCTATGCATTGCTTTGGGAGCTAGCATTGAAGGGTTTAGGGCTATGAGGAAAGTGATAGTTGTAGATGCAACTTTTCTTAAGCCTGTATATGGTGGTATGTTGGTTTTAGCAACAGCTCAGGATCCCAATCATCACCATTACCCCATTGTGTTTGGTGTAATTGCTAGTGAGAAAGATGCTAGCTGGCCCTGGTTTTTCAAAATGCTGAAAATAGTTATACCGGATGTTCCTGGAATGGTTTTTATAAGCGACAGACATGCAAGCATCATCAAGGCAGTCTTTGAGGTGTACCCGAGCGCACATCATGGACATTGTATATGGCATTTGTCTCAAAACGTGAGAGGAAAGGTTAAGAAACAACACAAGGATCATGTCGCGATGAAATTCAGGGATTGTGCTCATATTTATACGGAGAGTGATTTCAACCGAGAGTATGCTGATTTTAGGAGTAGGTTTCATAAAGTCGCCGAATATCTCGATAAGAGCATAGAGTTGGATAAATGGGCAAGGTGCAAATTCCCAGGAGACAAATACAACATAGACACCATCAATTCCGCAGAGTCAATGAACAGTGTGTTTAGGGAAGCAAGGAAGTACTCTCTATTACCTATGATTGATGCGATTCTTGAAAAAATTTCTGAATGGTTTAACAAACATAGGAAAGAAGCTGGTGCTGCATCGGACCACAAGAGAGTGGTGCCTTTTGTGGAGAACGAGCTGCACACACGATGTGCAATTGCATCGAAATTAGTGGTGACTGAGCTAAACGGCTTCCAGCTTGAATACAACGTTATTGGACGCGATGGGAAGAGTTATTTGGTGGACCTGAAAATGAAAAGTTGTTCGTGCAGATGTTTTGATATAGACAAGTATCCGTGTGTCCACGCAATAGCCGCAACGAGAAACCTCATGAGGAAGGATGGGAGAACCGCGAATATCCAAATCTATGATCTCTGTTCTCAATATTACTTGATTGATACATGGGCGTTGGCATATTACATAACGATTTATGTCGTCCCGCATGACTCTAACTGGATGGTTCCTTCTGAAATAGAAGAATTGTTCTCCTTACCGCCGCTATACACCAAATGATCTGGAAGAAATCAGGAAACGCGGTTTCCATCTACCGGAGAAGGTAGTCGGAAGAGGAGAAACAAGTATATCCCTGGCATTAACTTGGAGAGGTGGTTGCAGCTCGAAAGTCCTGATGAGTAAACATATTTTCTTCTTTGTAATTCTCGAATTTAACTAAGTACTACTAAGAACATGTATGTTGTTGTATTTCTCGGATCTTGACAACCAGGTTTAACTAAGTACTACTAAGAACATGTATGTTGCTATATGGCATCGGATTTGTACAACCATGTTTAACTAGGTACAAATAAGAACATGTCTGTTCAGCATTTCTCAGATTTGTACAACCAGGTTAAACTACGTACAGATAAGAACATGTCTGTTCTCGGATTTATACAACCGGGTTCAACTAGTACAACTACGAATAAATTAATTATACATTCATAATTATTAATATAATATCCAACTAATATTAAAAATGGTAAATTAAGTTATAAAATGATTCATAATACCTAAAGAAACGATTATTAATCAATAAAAAATGAATTAAACATTTTCCTAATACATATGCTTGTTCTCACATCAAATACTCCTTATAGTATAAGAAAGAATTTGTTAATATTCACTTCTTACGATGGAAAAGAGTCAAAAAATTTGATTTCGTGCAAATTGTCTTATGAAAACCTCATAAATGGTACATAACTATGGGAGGTCACGTGGACAACTACAACAAAAACATATATACTAATGTCCAACTTAAAATACGCAAATATCGCCAAATGCACAACTATGATGTTTGGTGAACAACTGTACATCTAGGGGAAAACTATGTACATTTTTTCGGAACTTCCCTCCATTTTTTCGGAACTTCCCTCCTTATTTTCCCCAATTGGTTCAATTTATTTTTTGTTTTTTAATCAATATACCGCCTTTTTGTCTTTTTATTTTTGTCGACATACTTTCACTCTCATTTCTCACTATTTTCCGATTCTTCCTTTGAGAGAGAGAGAGAGAGAGGAGGGCGAGCGATTTCTAGGGTTTGAGAAAAGGGGGAAAGTTCTGAAATTTCTGGATTTGGAAGGTGGAGTTCAACAATCGACAAAGGTAAGTTTCGTTTTGCGAGTTCGATTTCGCGATTTCGTGATTCTTGATTCTCGATTTTGCGAGTTCGATTTCGCGATTTCGTGATTCTCGATTCTCGATTGCGAGTTTCGTTTTCGTGATTTTCGATTCTCAAATTCGCGATTTCTGGGTATATGATTGCTGGTTTCGATTTCTGGGTATATGGGATTTCTGGGTATATGATTGCTGGTTTCGATTTCTGGGTATATGGGATTTCGTTATATGCTCGACTGATTCGTTAAATAATATGGGATTTCTGGGTGCTGCTTTCGATTTCTGGGTATATGGGATTTCTGGGTATATGATTGCTGGTTTCGATTTCTGTATAACTATTTACAGTGACAGATTGTTGTTTTTGGGTATATGGTTGTTGTTTTCCCGTTACATGCAAGAGAGACTGATTCCTCATAAGAAAGTTACGAGGATCTCTACGCAAGAGAGGACGCTAATTTCGGTATTCCTTCAAAGTGTTGGTGCGGTAAACAAGTGAGAGTCGACGTGGCTAAAACTCCGGGGGATGAAGGGAGAAGATACTACCATTGCACAGCGAGTGGTGATGGAGACCTTTGTAATGGTGGAGACCACCTTTTTAAGTGGTGGGATCATGCAAAGAGCAGTTTACAAGAGTAGAGCTCCGAGTAGATGAGCAGAGAGCTTCGTCTCACAGTGCTTTCAAACTCCATTGTGAGATGCGTATGGCCGTTGCCCAAATGCGTCAAAAAATTGATGAGATCAAGGAAAGCTTAGCCAAGAAGGACCACGAGATCCATATGCTGAGGGAGAAAATTTCGGGGAGAAGGAAGTGACTTTAGTTTATGCGGCTGGATGTCCTTTTGTATTACGAATCTTATGTTTATGTTTATGTTTCTCTGGCTTTATAAGACTTGAAAACCTTATGTTTATGTTTGCATGTTTCTGTTGTTTATGTTTAAGTTGAACCTATATAAACCAGTTGTTCCAAAAAAACTCAATTAAGTTAAACCTATATAAACCAGTTGTTCCAAAAAAACTCAATTAAGTTAAACCTATATAAACCAGTTGTTCCAAAAAAACTCAATTTAGTTGAACCTATATAAACCAGTTGTTCCAAAAAAACTCAATTAAGTTAAACCTATATAAACCAGTTGTTCCAAAAAACTCAATTAAGTTAAACCTATATAAACCAGTTGTTCCAAAAAACTCAATTCAGTTGAACCTATATAAACCAGTTGTTCCAAAAAACTCAATTAAGCTAAACATATATAAACCAGTTGTTCCAAAAAACTCAATTCAGTTGAACCTATATAAACCAGTTGTTCCGAAGGAACTTAATTAAGTTGAACCTATATAAACCAATTGTTCCAAAAACTGAAATAAATAAAAACGCCCAACCAGTTCATAACCAAAGTACTAGATGCTAAACACCAAAGAACCAAACTACTACAAACCCCTACTTCTTTCTCTGCTTCTTCTCAGGCTTCTTCCCAGTCTTCTTCCCAGTCTTCTTCTCAGGCTTCTTCTCAGGCTTCTTCTCATCAACCCACGGTGGCCTTAGATAGTCAGACTCTCCCCTTCTTCTCTTCACTCCGGTTGGTATTGGAGTGACACTGGGATCCTTCGCCTTCCTCTTCTTATTGTCTTTCTTTCCTTTTCCTTTCTTCTCTTTCTGAGCCTCTACCTCAGCTGCATACAAAATAAACAAAGTTAAACACAACAAGGAAATCACCAAACCCAAAACCGCAAACCCAAAAAAACTCACTTATATCCTCGATGATTGATGGAGATGGGTCAGGGACTCCACTGAAAAGAACCACACCACCTACATATGGAGTCTCATAAGCTCGACTCTCTCGAGGTGTTGAGCCAAAATTCTCAAACTCACTTGTCTCCTCGATGATTGGTCGAGTTGGCTGATAGGATGGAGTCTCATAAGCTCGACTCTCTCGATTTGTTGAGACAAAATTCTCAAGCTCTTTCAGTCTCGCATCCACCGCTTTCTCCATGTCCATAACCTTCTCTGTTATCTTCTTCGTGATCTTCTCAAACCCTTTCTCCATCGCTTTTTCCATCCATTTCTTCAGCTTCCTCTCCAAGGCTTCTCCAGACTGTGCAGGTACATGCCCAGGTACCTGAGAAACTCTGTCAAGGCCAACATCAACTCTCGCAGTCTCAGGGACTGCATAACTCCGCGAAGCCACGCCCAAATCAAAGAGATCTCTCCAAAATATCTTCTTCTTCTCAACAGTTAGACGCTCTCTCCAACTTTCAACGATGGGATCGATGAAACCTATCCCATCATCATAGTCATCGTCTGTAATCCGCTCCAACAGATCATTCTCCTATGAATCTGGTTCCATGATGCTAGAGATGTCCTGTAAAGATTAATAATTCGAACATCAAATGAAACTCTAAAAGATTACAAATATTACCAACTAACTATGTTCACAAACTCTTACCTTGCTGAGACCGACCGCTTCATTGATGTCATCCAAAGGATGACCTTTCATTAAACTTTCTGAGAATTTACTTTTACAACACCTTGGAAATTCCTGCTCTGCGGGTACAGATTCCCAAAATCTTCATCCAAGATTTGGAATCGCCTCATATGCCATAATCTATACATATCGTTATATTATCTCAGTGTAAAAATCTTTAAACTAATATTTAAAATCATAAATTACTCTTAAATATTAACCTCGAGAGGAAGAACAAAGCCACCAAACGCCGCTTGCTGTTTTGGTTTCACGACGCCTTTGAAGATTTTCACAAAGCGTCAGATCTCTTTCATGGTTTCGTCGAATGTAAAACGACCCCAAGGAAATATCTCACAAGCGTGGACATCATCAACAACACTCAGCAGCCACAAATCTATGTTACCATCAACCTTAGACTTGGCTTTCACTACCTTGCATAAGAAATACAAGATACTGAGCTTCAACCTGTCTCCCAAGGTCTTCCTCACTGCTGAGGTCTTCTTCTTCACTCTTTCGGTCTTCTTCTTAAGTTCCTCAAGCCTCTCCTCCACATCTTTGATTGTTACCTTCAGGTCCTTACCAAACATCCGCTCATCAAACTCCAAATCCCCCAACGCCTTATAGTTGTCGGGGTAATCGTGGCAGTCCAATCCAGTAAGGAGGGCGTGCTCTCTCAAATAGTACATGATAGGCACTCCGTTCACCACAAACCAGCACTCTCTCTCCTTCTCCATAGATGCTGTCCGAAGGAGAAGCATCCACATTCTTTGAAGCATGTGGTTTGCCTCCTTAGGCATGTGGAACAGATGCTTGAATTGAGAATGATTTCAAAACCATTCCAATTCTTCATCAAGACCATCCTCAATGTACTCCACCGTCGATTTCAGCTTACACCTACTTCCGACCTTGCAAGTCTTGGTGTACTCGCTTGGACCAAAAAACATCTTCTCCGGCGGCAGTGGTTGGCTCTCATCATCATCTTCATCAGCATCACTATCGTAGTCCTGCAAATAAAAAAAAACACTTATTACTATCACTTATCCACAGTTGAGCTCAGATGTTCCAGTTAGCCAGAGTTGTCCCTACATCACTGTTGAACTAAGATGTTCCAGTTAGCCAGAGTTGTCTGTACATCACAGTTTCGATGTTCCAGTTAGCCAGAGTTGTCCTTACATCACAGTTTCAAACCTAAGATGTTCCAGTTAGACACATTTGTCCCTACATCACAGTTTCAAACCTAAGATGTTCCAGTTACCCAGAGTTGTCCCTACATCTCAGTTTCAAACCTAAGATGTTCCAATTAGCCAGAGATGTCCCTACATCACAATTTCAAACCTAAGATGTTCCAGTTACCTCTTTTTCCTCTTCTTCCTACACAACATTGTCTTCCCCTGCGATAGCAATGTTTTCTTCAACGTTTTCAGCAACGTTTTCTTCTACGTTTTCAGCAACATTTTCAGCAACGTTTTCAGCAACGTTTTCAGAAACGTTTTCTTCGTCGTCAGCAACTGTTTCTTCCCTTTCATCCCCCTTTTCTTCCTCTACTCTCCTTCCATCCACGTTTTCTTCAACTGATTGCTCTTTAGTCACTTCTTCTTCTACGTTTTCAGCAACGTTTTCTTCCTCGTCAGCAAGAGTTGTCCCTACATCTCAGTTTCAAACCTAAGATGTTCCAATTAGCCAGAGATGTCCCTACATCACAATTTCAAACCTAAGATGTTCCAGTTACCTCTTTTTCCTCTTCTTCCTACACAACATTGTCTTCCCCTGCGATAGCAATGTTTTCTTCAACGTTTTCAGCAACGTTTTCTTCTACGTTTTCAGCAACATTTTCAGCAACGTTTTCAGCAACGTTTTCAGAAACGTTTTCTTCGTCGTCAGCAACTGTTTCTTCCCTTTCATCCCCCTTTTCTTCCTCTACTCTCCTTCCATCCACGTTTTCTTCAACTGATTGCTCTTTAGTCACTTCTTCTTCTACGTTTTCAGCAACGTTTTCTTCCTCGTCAGCAACTGTTTCTTCCCTTTCATCCCCCTTTTCTTCCTCTACTCTCCTTCCATCCACGTTTTCTTCAACTAATTGCTCTTTAGTCACTTCTTCTTCTTCTCCTTCATTAACCGTCACTTTCGGATTTGTTTCATGACAATCCATTGCTTCTCCTTCTATAATTGCTTCTAGGTAATTCCTAAAACAACCAAAACTAGATATAAGTTAGACAACACATCCACATACCATTTGTGAATAATCCAAACTAATTCGAGAACAATTTCGTATCAAAACCGAAAGGAGTGAAGTTAGGCATAATGGCGCTCATCGAAAATCGAAAACTAAGGCATCAGAACTAGCATTTGATTCCGTTACCTTTTGAGAATGAAAGATATGAAGAATCACGTGGGTCTGAGGGAGGGCTCGGATTTCTCGGCAAGAGACGAATTCTGGAAATCTGCAGACGAAATCGAAGTCCAGAACGGTGAGTTCCAACGGCAAGGGAATCGGAGTTGAGCTTGGGAGTTCTCGGCTTCGCTCTTGTCGGATTTCGTGGTCGGAATGGATTCCTCAACCGATGGGTTCGCGGAGCAAGGGGAAGTGGGAAAGATTTTTTGGTTTTTTGTTTTTTTTTCAAATTTTAATTAACTGAATTTGGATTTGGGTCGGATTGTTGGGTTTGGGTGGGTTTTTCGTCGGATCCAACTGGTTGAATCTGTAATTTTCTATTTTTGTTTTGGGGTTTTGGGTTTTTTCCTCAATTTTAATTTAAAAATAGTTGTTTATTAAAAATACCAAAAAAGTGGCATATGGGAATAAGTTTTAAGAAATGGTTGCTTTCCAGCAATTGTTCCCAAAACAAAAGGGTTTTCGAAACCGATCCTGTTGATCAGGATTAATGGCTCAAAAGACATAAAATGAGAAAGAAGGATCTTGTGTGCCATAAACTGATCTAAGTGCCATAAAGGGGGTGAAATCCCCATTTTACCCTTAATGAATTGTGCTTATGGCATTGTTGATTTTATGAAGAATTTCAAAAATCTGGTTTTATTATTTATTGAAATTTTCATTTTGATTATTGAATTACTTAATATTGAATTTTTTTTTCCAGGTAATTAAAAAATTTGTTCACCCCCCCCCCCCCCCCGCTGCTTCTTCAAGCGAGCATCGACACCCATCGAATCCTTCGAACCACCGACTCCCTTCGAACCACCGATCCTTCTCGCCGGCGGACCGTAGCCGCCACCGCGTCGTCCTTCTCTGCAATTGTGGTTTTCGTCATATCTCTTCTCTCCTCCGCCATTGTTGAATAAGGTAAAGGTTTTCTTTAATTTTGGGATTTCCAAAATTAGGGATTCGATTTGTGAAATTTTTTGGTTTGAGTATGCACATTGGATATTTAAGTTAATTATATGGGTCGACTAGTCATTGAATTTGTAATTTCTCGATTGTTGTTGTTGAATCGAGCTGAATCGAGCTGATGGGTAGTGAATCTGTGTGATGGGGGGCAACTGGGACAAATGGTATTAGCAAACAAATGTGGGACAACTGGGACAAATTCTATAACTGAGAAAGAGTTGACAATTGGCAATTGACTAAATTTCTTTGTTTGTATTTTCAGGAGAGGATGAGCAGCCGTACAAACATACAATTTGAGTATGGAGGATATTATTCACAGGAAGGAGAGGAGTTTAAATGGAATTCAAGAAATTCCATTTATGCTATATCATTTAGGACCTTAACTTTGGACGAGTTAACCTATTCGGTGCTTGTAGATGGTATATGCAAGAAGATTGGGGTAAACGACAGTACAAGGAAGCTGAAATTGAGCTACATTCCGTTGGTAGCTAAGCCTCATAGGGAGTCATGTATTGTCGATGATGATGATGTTTATGTTTATCTAACAACTGTGGATAAAGAGGGACTTAGATCTATTTTGAATGTGGAGCTAATGGAAGATTTGGAAAGAGATAAGAGTGACGAGCTATGTGAGGAGCTTCCTAGAGTGGATAATGTGCCTATTGAGGACCGGATGACTATTTACAGCCCGGAAGAAGCAGAGAAACAACAACAGAACCGGGTGGATGAGAATGGGGAGGACGGTTTGGATGGTATGCATGAACATGCAGATGAACATGCACATGAACATGATCATGTTGAGCCTCCACGGCCTGTAGAACAAACTCCGTTTGTTCTAGAATGGGATGATGGCGCTGGTTTTGAGAAAGGTCAAGAATTTCGTTCAAAGGAAGCTTTGAGAGTTTTGGTTGACAGAGCTTCACATAAGGGATGTTTTGAGGTAAAAACTGTAAAGTCGGATCCGGGGCGAATCATATTAAGATGCCGTCAAGCTGAACAAGACTGTTCATGGTATATACATGCTGTAAGAATGAAGGATTCTACTTATTTCAGTATGAGAGTGTATAGAAACATGCATACATGCTCCCGGGTCATTGCCAGCACAACTCAGAGTAAAAGGAAAGGCACACCACAAGTAGTAGCAGATGTTTTGCGTGGTTCCTTTCCATGTCAGGTCGACACCCCCGCGGCTAAATCTCTGATGAGTGTTGTTCAAAATGAAGCTCACGTGAGTGTGTCCTACTCTACTGCGTTGAGAGGGATAAAACTAGCTATTAGTGAAGTGAGGGGCAGTCCCGAAGAAAGTTATCGAAGATTGTATTGTTATCTGTACGTGTTGCAGATGGTGAATCCTGGTACAGTAACAAGCGTGAAAGTGGATGCCAGAAATAGGTTCAAGTATCTATTCGTCGCTTTGGGCACTAGTATTGAAGGATTTAGAGCAATGCGGAAAGTCATAGTTGTGGATGCAACTTTTCTTAAGAATGTTTACGGTGGAATGCTAGTATTTGCCACAGCTCAGGATCCGAATCATCACCATTACCCCATTGCAATGGGTGTAATTGATAGGGAAAAGATGCTAGTTGGAAGTGGTTTTTTTAAACGCTCAAAACTGTTATACCTGATGATCATGAACTGGTTTTTATGAGTGACAGACATTCAAGCATCATGAAGGCAGTCAAGGAGGTGTACCCACAGTCTCATCATGGACATTGCGTTTGTCATTTGTCTCGTAACGTGAGAAGTAAAGCTGCGAATGGTTGTAAAGATTTGTGTTCAGCCAAATTCATAGAATGCGCTCACAAGTACACAAAAGGTGAGTTCTTAAGTGCATACTCTGATTTTAGGCGGTGGTTTCCAGGAGCTGCAGAGTATCTAGATGAAGGTGTTCCGCT
This sequence comes from Eutrema japonicum, assembly GCA_030161315.1. Classification (NCBI taxonomy): domain Eukaryota; kingdom Viridiplantae; phylum Streptophyta; class Magnoliopsida; order Brassicales; family Brassicaceae; genus Eutrema; species Eutrema japonicum. The sequence continues at coordinate 50,472,160 of BSQW01000011.1, forward strand.
TGAAAAATGGGCAAGGTGCTACTTTAAAGGAGACAAGTACAACTTGGACACAAGCAATTCGTGTGAATCTATGAACATTGTCTTCAAGAAGGCAAGGAAGTACTCCTTATTGCCTTTGATTGATGCGTATCTTGAAAAAGTGTCTGAATGGTTCAACAGGCATAGGAAAGACACTGTTGGTGCATCATACACGAAGAAATTGGTGCCCCTGGTGGAGAACAAGCTGCATAGGCTATGTGCACTTGCAACGGGCTTAGTTGTCACTGAGCTAAATCATTGTGAGCTTGAATACAACGTGATTGGAACTGATGGGAAGAGCTATCTGGTCAATTTGTTAAGTAAAAGTTGTAGCTGCATATGTTTTGATATAGACAAGATTCCGTGTGTCCATGCAATAGCCGCAGACATTGCACTGATGCGAACGCCACAAGGAATAAGGGAAATACACATCCATGATTTGTGCTCAACATATTACTTGATTGAGACGTGGGCGTTGGCTTATTACAGAACTATTTATATGGTGCCGCATCAGTCCTCTTGGATTATTCCTCAGGAAATCGGAGACTTAGTTGTTTTACCGCCAGACTACACCAAAAAAGTAGGAAGATAGCGAGTTAAGCGCTTTCCCTCCACCGGAGAAGCGCGCCCTAAACCGAGTAACAAGGCCAACAAAGGAATACATCTGGGATATTGGTTTGAGCCAGTAAACCCAAGGGAAATTTAGGGTGTGTTTGTTTGTTCCTTTGTTGGATTTCTCTATTTCAGTTTAGGATTTCTTTGTTGGATCTAATTTGTAATTGTTCAAGATAATTTTATGTTGAAATTTGTTGGATCTATTATTTCAATTTAGGATTTCTTTGTTAAATCTATTTTTTAATTGTTCAAGATAATTTTATAAAAATATTTTTACAAAATATTTACGTATTTATAAAATATTTACAACTAACACTTATTCACATAAGTGTTTCTAACACATAATAATTAAAAAATACAAAAGGCATATTGTGTTTCTAACACATAATATTGGTTTCACATGAAATACTCCATATGATACATGGTAGTCTTTGATAATATTACCATTTCATGATGGAGAAAATGCAAATTATATGATTTTGCTAAAATTTTATTGTTAGCCGTTTCTACATGACCTACATAAGTGAAAAATCAGGAGGACAACTACATAATATTATTTTATGTCTCAAGACAACTGGAAAATCTATAAGGACAACTATGAGCAATTGCGGACAATTGGACACGATGGTACAACTATGTAGTATTTTTTTTATTTAGGCGGCGTGGAGCACGTGTGCATTTAAATTTGTGGCGCTGGATGAGTTAAAAATTAAAAATATTTTTAAATGAATTAAAAATTATGATATTTTATGTTTTTTATTCTGTCCTGCTCTCTATAAAATCGAAACTCTCATCAACCCTTCCGCCTAATTTCCCCCAAATCGAAAACTAGGGTTTCCGCCTAATTTCCCCCAAATCGAAAATCAACAAGATGCCGAGTTACAGCTCGGGCTCTTCTTCTCCCCGACACTCCTGGGACAGTTCATACTACCGAGCTGATGGAGATTGGGGTATGCGAGGAACGTGTTGGTGTGGCGTCTCTCTTGTTATCAGGGAATCGACTGCTGAAACTACTCGAGGAAGGCTAATGTACACATGTCCAGATTGGCCGCATGAGGTAAGAACAAAGACTGGGTTTGTGATTTAGCCGAAGTATAGAATTTAGGGTTTTGTTTCAATGTAGCTGAATGATTTCTTCATTCAATGTACAAGAGAAATCATCCTAATCATGACCACATATGGAAATGGTGGGATCATGCTGTCACAGAAGAACTATCAAGTCTGAAAACTCAAATTGATAAGGTCAATGAAGGGATGCAAAGCATGCACAACATGGGAGTTTTGCGAAACTGCCTTCACGAAACTGCCTCGTTTGAGACCCATGGTGCAGAAATTATGCAAATGAGAGAGCTCCTGGCTGGGATGGAAAGAGAGATTTCAAGGATGAAGGAATTGCTTGCCAACCGAGGTGATGGATATGTGATAATTGCATTTTTCCTTGTGTTTGTTGCGGTTTTTTATTTTCGTAACTAAAAGTCTGTTGCATTATTTTCTTAATTGCATTACGGCAAGATCCTTTATTTTCATTATGTTTAAAATGGTCCTATGTGTTGTATTGTTATGAATATTCGGTTTGTTATAATTCATATGTTTACTAAAATTCTAGAAAACACTCGATTGTACCATGTTGTCCCATTACCACAACTGAAATATAACCTTAACTTGTACAATATTGTCCATGTTGTCTCATTACCACAACTACCTTAACTTGTACAATGTTGTCCATGTTGTCTCATTACCACAACTACCTTAACTTGTACAATGTTGTCCCTATTGTCTCATTACCACAACTGAAATATAACTTTAACTTGTACAATGTTGTCCCATTACCACAACTGAAATATAACCTTAAATAAAGACGAGTAATACCATAAGTTCATACTAGTTCAAAAACTAAATACAACAATTATAACACAGAAACAAAGGTCTATACCAGTTCCAAAAAAAACCTAAACACATTTTCTACTTCCTTGTTATTCTTTCCCTTTCCCCTTCGGCTCTTTCCCTTTCCCCTTCGGCTCTTTCCCTTCTGTAAAAGGGGACACAACATGCCTCGATGGTTGTCGCCGCCTCTTAGCTGGTGGATCAGGTAAATCAAAGATGGGTACTGGGAGAAGAGTCCTCTTAGCTGTCATCTTGATCCTCTTCTTACGTGGTGGGTCACCAGGTTGGACTAAGGCTGATGGGCAGGGTTCGAAGAATGGTGGGAAGGGTTCGAAGAATGAGGCTGGTGCTGGTGCTGGTGCTGGTGTTGGTGCTGGTGTTGGTGCTGGTGCTGGTGCTGGTGCTGGTGCTGGTGTTGGTGCTGGTGCTGGTGCTGATGCTGGTGTTGGTGCTGGTGCTGGTGCTGGTGTTGATGCTGGTGTTGATGCTGAGACGGTTGGTGAGACGGGTGGTGAGTCGCCTGGCGGAAGTACTAAGTCTTCAAGAGATTTCACTCTTGCATCCATGCCAGAAAGCTTCTCCATGATCTCTTTGAAGCCATTCTCCATCGACGCCTGCAACTCCAAAAAAGATGTAGGCTCAGCTTGTGGAGGTTCCTCTGTAGGGCCTTGAAACCGAGCACCAATGTCTAACTCATACAAATGTCTCCAACATACCTTCTTCTTCTTCACGGTTAGATGCTTTGTCCAACCCTCAACCTCTAAATCAATAAATCCGATACCATCATCTAAACCAGGATCCGTTATTCGCGCCATAAGATCTTCTTCATATTCATCAGGCTCCAAGATGCAACAAATGTCCTGTCAATATCAACAAATAAAACTTACTACTCTGATACAAAACCAATCTTTCATATCAAACTCATAAAAATATGCAAAAAAAATTATACCTCAGCACTATTGCCAATCGCTTCATTTATATCATCCAAAGGTATACCTTTCATGCAAACATCAATGAATTTATGCTTGCACATCCTTGGACAGTCAGGCTCAGCGGGTATAGCTTCTCTAAATTTCCTTCCAAGACTAGGAATACACTCAAATGCAAGAATCTACACATAAAATTCACAATATCAAACAAAGTTAAAAATCATAAATTTAAGAATTCAAAACATATAACTCATACTTACCTGTAGAGGAAGAATGAAACCAGAAAAGCTAGATTTTTTCTCCTTTTCCTTTCACGCAGCCATCAAACTTATTCACCACACGCCGGATCTCCTTCATAGTCTCATCAAATGTGTAACGCCCCCATGGAAACGTCTTGCACAGATTCAAATCACCAACAACTCTAAGCAGGAAGGGGTCTATGTTGCCATCAGCCTTGGATTTCGCTTTCAAAACTTTGCATAAGAAAAACAACACTGCCATCTTCTTCCTCTATACGGAGCTCTGCTTCATTGATTTTAGCTCGGCTTCCACCTATGCGATCTTGATTCTATCATCCCTTCCAAAGTGCTTATTAACAAAATTCAAACTACCCAACTTCTTATAGTCATTCGGATACTCATGGCAGTCAAGACCACTAAGAAGTGCATGCTCCTTCAAAGAATACCGAATGGGGACTCCATTCACCACAAACCATGCCTCATTCATCTTCTCGGTAGAGACTGTGTGAAGGAGAAGCATCCATAACCCTTGACTCATGTGGTTTGGCTCCTTGAACATGTGGAATATGTGCTTAAACTGAGGATGGGCTATGAACCATTTCAGATCTTCCGGAAGCTGGCATATAACATTGACAACATGCGACACAGCACACCTCGATTGTATCGTACAGGCCTTGCTATACTCGGTTGGACCGAAGTAAAGCTTTTCAGGCTGCATTGGTTGGCTATCATCGTCATCCTGAAATACAAACGAAAACTTTTCTCATACTTTCTTCTACTAGCCTACCCTGTAATGAACTTTAGCATATTGGGAATCTGAAGTATACATACCTCTTGCGGTTCTTCCTCCTCTGGAGCTTCTTTATCTTGCGCTTCTTTCTCTTCCGCTTCATTCTCTCGCACTTCTTCTCCGTCATTTGATTTTTTCTCTTCTTCGCCATCACCATCACTAGCCGTGTCCGTTGAATCGCCCGTTGAATCTTCTCTCATTTCAACCTCTTCGTCTGCTTCTTTCTCGGGTCCCGTCGTGGGTGCACTGCGATTGGTTGTTTCGCGGGCTTCGTCTTCCGCCGGTGCTTCTCTGCCTCCGAGTGTGGGTGCACGGAGATTGGTAATATTGGTTGTTTCGGGTGCTTGATTCGTTGTTTCGGGGGCTTCGTCTTCAATCAGTGTTTGATTCGATGCTTCTCCAACTTCAGTTGACTCATACTCGATACCGGATATTCTCACCTTAGCCATCGCCGGAAATTTTGAATCGGAAGTTATGGGGGGAGCGCCTGGAGAGATAGAAGGTTTCGAAATCGGGGAGATGATAAATCGCAAATCGCAAATCGGGGTTTTGGTATTAATAAATCGGAGATTTGGAATAAAAACATAATTAAATATAAATTAAATCGAGTTGGGTCGGGTTATCGGGTATGCCTAAAATCCGTGGATATAACCATGGTTTTAGTGTAAATAAAAGGACAAATAGGAAGAGGTTAGTATTCTCCACGGTTTTTCTTATTAAAAAAAATCAAATTGATATTAATTATTAGAGTTATGTCATCTTAGCCTACTTTTTTCCAAATGCGTCAAGAAATTGATTAGATCAAGGAAAGCTTAGCCAAGAAGGACCACGAGATCCATATGCTGAGGGAGAAACTTTCGGGGAGAAAGAAGTGACTTTAGTTTATGCGGCTGAATGTCCTTTTGTATTACGAATCTTATGTTTATGTTTATGTTTCTCTGGCTTTATAAGACTTGAAAACCTTATGTTTATGTTTATGTTTATGTTTACATGTTTCTGTTGTTTATGTTTAAGTTGAACCTATATAAACCAGTTGTTCCAAAAAAACTCAATTAAGTTAAACCTATATAAACCAGTTGTTCCAAAAAACTCAATTCAGTTGAACCTATATAAACCAGTTGTTCCAAAAAAACTCAATTAAGTTAAACCTATATAAACCAGTTGTTCCAAAAAACTCAATTAAGTTAAACCTATATAAACCAGTTGTTCCAAAAAACTCAATTCAGTTGAACCTATATAAACCAGTTGTTCCAAAAAACTCAATTAAGTTAAACATATATAAACCAGTTGTTCCAAAAAACGCAATTCAGTTGAACCTATATAAACCAGTTGTTCCGAAAGAACTTAATTAAGTTGAACCTATATAAACCAGTTGTTCCAAACACTGAAATAAATAAAAACGCCCAACCAGTTCATAACCAAAGTACTAGATGCTAAACACCAAAGAACCAAACTACTACAAACCCCTACTTCTTTCTCTGCTTCTTCTCAGGCTTCTTCCCAGTCTTCTTCCCAGTCTTCTTCTCAGGCTTCTTCTCAGGCTTCTTCTCATCAACCCACGGTGGCCTTAGATAGTCAGATATCCCCTTCTTCTCTTCACTCCGGTTGGTATTGGAGTGACACTGGGATCCTTCGCATTCCTCTTCTTATTGTCTTTCTTTCCTTTTCCTTTCTTCTCTTTCTGAGCCTCTACCTCAGCTGCATACAAAATAAACAAAGTTAAACACAACAAGGAAATCACCAAACCCAAAACCGCAAACCCAAAAAACTCACTTATATCCTCGATGATTGATGGAGATGGGTCAGGGACTCCACTGAAAAGAACCACACCACCTGCATATGGAGTCTCATAAGCTCGACTCTCTCGAGGTGTTGAGCCAAAATTCTCAAACTCACTTGTCTCCTCGATGATTGGTCGAGTTGGCTGATAGGATGGAGTCTCATAAGCTCGACTCTCTCGATTTGTTGAGACAAAATTCTCAAGCTCTTTCAGTCTCGCATCCACCGCTTTCTCCATGTCCATAACCTTCTCTGTTATCTTCTTCGTGATCTTCTCAAACCCTTTCTCCATCGCTTTTTCCATCCATTTCTTAAGCTTCCTCTCCAACGCTTCTCCAGACTGTGCAGGTACATGCCCAGGTACCTGAGAAACTCTGTCAAGGCCAACATCAACTCTCGCAGTCTCAGGGACTGCATCACTCCGCGAAGCCACGTCCAAATCAAAGAGATCTCTCCAAAATATCTTCTTCTTCTCAACAGTTAGACGCTCTCTCCAACTTTCAACGATGGGATCGATGAAACCTATCCCATCATCATAGTCATCGTCTGTGATCCGCTCCAACAGATCATTCTCCTCTGAATCTGGTTCCAAGATGCTAGAGATGTCCTGTAAAGATTAATAATTCGAACATCAAATGAAACTCTAAAAGATTACAAATATTACCAACTAACTATGTTCACAAACTCTTACCTTGCTGAGACCGACCGCTTCATTGATGTCATCCAAAGGATGACCTTTCATTAAACTTTCTGAGAATTTACTTTTACAACACCTTGGACATTCCTGCTCTGCGGGTACAGATTCCCAAAATCTTCATCCAAGATTTGGAATCGCCTCATATGCCATAATCTACACATATCGTTATATTATCTCAGTGTTAAAATCTTTAAACTAATATTTAAAATCATAAATTACTCTTAAATATTAACCTCGAGAGGAAGAACAAAGCCACCAAACGCCGCTTGCTGTTTTGGTTTCACGACGCCTTTGAAGCTTTTCACAAAGCGTCAGATCTCTTTCATGGTTTCGTCGAATGTAAAACGACCCCAAGGAAATGTCTCACAAGCGTGGACATCATCAACAACACTCAGCAGCCACAAATCTATGTTACCATCAACCTTAGACTTGGCTTTCACTACCTTGCATAAGAAATACAAGATACTGAGCTTCAACCTGTCTCCCAAGGTCTTCCTCACTGCTGAGGTCTTCTTCTTCACTCCTTCGGTCTTCTTCTTAAGTTCCTCAAGCTTCTCCTCCACATCTTTGATTGTTACCTTCAGGTCCTTACCAAACATCCGCTCATCAAACTCCAAATCCCCCAACGCCTTATAGTTGTCGGGGTAATCGTGGCAGTCCAATCCAGTAAGGAGGGCGTGCTCTCTCAAATAGTACATGATAGGCACTCCGTTCACCACAAACCAGCACTCTCTCTCCTTCTCCGTAGATGTTGTCCGAAGGAAAAGCATCCACATGCCTTGAAGCATGTGGTTTGCCTCCTTAGGCATGTGGAACAGATGCTTGAATTGAGAATGATTTCGAAACCATTCCAATTCTTCATCAAGACCATCCTCAATGTACTCCACCGTCGATTTCAGCTTACACCTACTTCCGACCTTGCAAGTCTTGGTGTACTCGCTTGGACCAAAAAACATCTTCTCCGGCGGCAGTGGTTGGCTCTCATCATCATCTTCATCAGCATCACTATCGTAGTCCTGCAAATAAAAAAAAACACTTATTACTATCACTTATCCACAGTTGAACTCAAATGTTCCAGTTAGCCAGAGTTGTCCCTACATCACTGTTGAACTAAGATGTTCCAGTTAGCCAGAGTTGTATGTACATCACAGTTTCGATGTTCCAGTTAGCCATAGTTGTACTTACATCACAGTTTCAAACCTAAGATGTTCCAGTTAGACATATTTGTCCCTACATCACAGTTTCAAACCTAAGATGTTCCAGTTACCCAGAGTTGTCCCTACATCTCAGTTTCAAACCTAAGATGTTCCAATTAGCCAGAGATGTCCCTACATCACAATTTCAAACCTAAGATGTTCCAGTTACCTCTTTTTCCTCTTCTTCCTCCACAACATTGTCTTCCCCTGCGATAGCAATGTTTTCTTCAACGTTTTCAGCAACGTTTTCTTCTACGTTTTCAGCAACATTTTCAGCAACGTTTTCAGAAACGTTTTCTTCGTCTTCAGCAACTGTTTCTTCCCTTTCATCCCCCTTTTCTTCCTCTACTCTCCTTCCATCCACGTTTTCTTCAACTGATTGCTCTTTAGTCACTTCTTCTTCTACGTTTTCAGCAACGTTTTCTTCCTCGTCAGCAACTGTTTCTTCCCTTTCATCCCCCTTTTCTTCCTCTACTCTCCTTCCATCCACGTTTTCTTCAACTAATTGCTCTTTAGTCACTTCTTCTCCTTCATTTACCGTCACTTTCGGATTTTTTTCATGACAATCCATTGCTTCTCCTTCTATAATTGCTTCTAGGTAATTCTTAAAACAACCAAAACTAGATATAAGTTAGACAACACATCCACATACCATTTGTGAATAATCCAAACTAATTCGAGAACAATTTCGTATCAAAACCGAAAGGAGTGAAGTTAGGCATAATGGCGCTCATCGAAAATCGAAAACTAAGGCATCAGAACTAGCATTTGATTCTGTTACCTGTTGAGAATGAAAGATATGAAGAATCGTGTGGGTCTGAGGGAGGGCTCGGATTTCTCGGCAAGAGACGAAATCTGGAAATCTGCAGACAAAATCGAAGTCCAGAACGGCGAGTTCCAACGGCGAGGGAATCGGAGTTGAGCTTGGGAGTTCTCGGCTTCGCTCTTGTCGGATTTCGTGGTCGGAATGGATTCCTCAACCGATGGGTTCGCGGAGCATGGAGAAGTGGGAGAAATTTTTTGGTTTTTTGTTTTTTTTTTCAAATTTTAATTAACTGAATTTGGATTTGGGTCGGATTATTGGGTTTGGGTGGGTTTTTCGTCGGATCCAACTGGTTGAATCTATAATTTTCTATTTTTGTTTTGGGGTTTTTAATTTTTTCCTCAATTATAATTTAAAAATAATTATTTATTAAAAATACCAAAAAGTGACATATGGGAATAAGTTTTAAGAAATGGTAGCTTTCCCAAAACAAAAGGGTTTTCGAAACCGATCCTGTTGATCATCAAATACAGTTTTTTTTTTTCAAACAAAAAGAAAAAGCAGAGGAATCGAAGAGCACCTTTGAGAAACAGGCCTGAGAAAATCCAGAAGCAATCAATGTGAAATTCTGAAATTTTCTATCTGTTGACTAGTTCTTTGATTGAAGGTTTTCAGGTTGCTCGAAAACTTTTCCGGCGAAAAAGTGCAAAATGATCTTTCCCGGAATATTACCGATTCTCTCTCTCCCGTCTTTGTCTTCTTCTACCTTTTGATCCATAGGTTTTAGTTTGGGACCCACTGTCTGAAATTGAAGATCAAGTTTCTGTCTTTGTTTTGCTTCAGTCTCTAATGGATTCTTGAACTCTGAAATCTGATTCCATCTGGCAGAACAATATGTTGTTTGAACAGTTTGGATCCAAGTGCCCTGTTGTCTGAAATTGAAGACCAAGTTTGTTATCAACGAAGATATTTTGAGTATTACGGAAGATACGTATATTCGGATATGTAAATATGTGTTTATCTTCTTGCCTTATCTATCATCTGTATATTCTCCCTTTTACTTGTTCGGGACGAAAACCCTACGCGATGTGCGTGTATATATATCGGCCTTTGGCCTAGAGAAATAAGACACGAAATTTCTCCAAGTCTTTTCCTTTTGTCTAGTGGTGAAGAGAATGCTGATATAGTGCAAGTTGATGAAAATAAGACAGCAGAATCTGATGGTACAGAGGATGCCATTGATGATCCGAAAATTTCTGCAAATGTTGATGTAGTTGCTGATGCAGAGGGGTTGGATTTGCAAGAGGGAAGTACCGGTGATGGAGGTGAGAATTCTGAATCTGCTCAGGACAGGGGGGGTTCATCGTCCTCTGTTCCACGAGATGAGAGTGAGATTGTCAATCTCGAACCTGAACTTGGACGTGGTTTGAGAACAAAAATTCCCTCGGTTAAACTCAAAAATTTTGTTTTTCAAACGACAAAATGCGATGTTATTGAGGAGGCATTTATTGATGATTCTGGTGAAAGTTGGTACCCTCTTTCTCATTATGTCACCTTGGAAAAATTTTCTGATGCACACTGTGCGTTTCTAGCCGCCGTTACCAATGGAGAGGAACCCACTTTGTTTCGCGATGCTGTGTGTTTGCGCGTTTGGAGAGATGCCATGGGTAACGAGATTGGAGCTTTGGAACAAAATCACACTTGGGATATGACTGAATTGCCTCAAGGGAAGACTGCGATCGGGTGTAAGTGGGTTTACAAGATCAAATACAATGCGGATGGTACAATTGAGCGCTATAAAGCGCGCTTGGTGGTTCTCGGTAACAATCAAGTCGAAGGGATAGATTTTTCTGAAACTTTTGCACCTGTTGTTAAAATGTCCACTGTGACAATGTTTCTTAGTGTTGCTGCTGCGAAGAAGTGGGAGCTCCATCAAATGGACGTTCACAATGCTTTCCTCCATGGAGATCTCGAGGAGGAAGTTTACATGAAGCCACCACCGGGATTTCGTACGGAGAACAGAAAGCTTGTTTGTCGGTTGAGAAAGTCGCTTTATGGGTTACGACAAGCACCGCGGTGCTGGTTTGCAAAGCTTAATACAGCATTGGTGAAGTATGGTTTTAAGCACTCGTACGGAGATTACTCTCTCTTCATGCTACGGACAGCGAAATTTCAGATGTACGTGTTGGTTTACGTGGATGACTTGATTATTGGAGGAGATAACTCAGCTGAGATTGCTCGTTTTAAAGAATATTTAGGCAAGTGCTTTCCTATGAAAGACCTTGGGCCTTTGAAGTATTTCTTGGGGATCGAAATTGCTAGGAAGAAAGAAGGCATTTTTATGTGTCAACGGAAATATACATTGGATATTGTTGCCGAAGCTGGCGCTCTCGGAGCAAAACCAGCCGCAACTCCTATGGAACAACAACATAAGCTTGCTCTGTCTGAAAGCGCTTTGTTGGATGATCCTGAGAGGTATAGACGACTAGTTGGACGATTGATTTATCTCGCAGCAACGAGACCTGACTTGACATACGCGGTGCATATTCTCTCCCAATTTATGCAGTCTCCGCACATCGATCATTGGAATGCCGCGCTACGCGTTGTTCGGTATCTCAAAGGTACTGTGGGACAAGGAATTTTTTTGAGTGCTGATTGTGATCTTCAACTTCGTGGATGGTGTGATAGCGATTGGGCCGGGTGCCCTATAACGAGACGATCAATCAGTGGATGGCTTGTGACTTTAGGTACCTCGCCGGTGATTTGGAAAACTAAGAAGCAAGAGGTTGTTGCTCGGTCTTCAGCTGAAGCTGAATATCGCAGCATGGCTCTTACGGTTTGTGATTTGAAGTGGTTCCGGAGCTTACTCTCCGACTTTGGTGTGAAGCAGAATGGCCCGATGGATTTATATTGTGACAATCAGGCAGCTTTGCATATTGCTGCGAATCCGGTCTTTCACGAACGCACGAAACATGTTGAGATAGATTGTCATGGTGTCCGCGATGAAGTTCAAGCTGGAGTTATTCATACGCAGAAGGTATCAACAACTGAACAGCTTGCTGATGTTTTTACCAAGGCACTTGGCAAGCGTGAGTTTGCTTATCTACTGGTCAAGTTGGGCGTTTTGAATCCGCACGCTCCAACTTGAGGGGGGGTGTTATCAACGAAGATATTTTGAGTATTACGGAAGATACGTATATTCGGATATGTAAATATGTGTTTATCTTCTTGCCTTATCTATCATCTGTATATTCTCCCTTTTACTTGTTCGGGACGAAAACCCTACGCGATGTGCGTGTATATATATCGGCCTTTGGCCTAGAGAAATAAGACACGAAATTTCTCCAAGTCTTTTCCTTTTGTTCAAAGTTTCTGTCTTTGTCTTTAGTTCAGTTTCTGAGTTTAATGGATTCTTGAATTCTGAAATTTGATTTGTGATTTATGACTGATATTTGGTTAGAAAGATCTCCCAATGGCTGAGTCTGCGAGCAACACCGCTTCGAAAAAGCTCATTCAAATCGATGTAAGCTCAGATACGGTGTGTCCATGGTGCTTTGTGGGGAAGAAGAATCTTGACAAAGCCATTGATGCATCTAAAGATCAATACAACTTTGAGGTTAAACTCTCACTCTCTTTATTTTGTTTACTTGGAGAATGATGAAAATGGTTATGGTATTCAATTTGTGACAATGTAGATTCGATGGCGTTGGTATTTCCTCGATGCATCTGCACCCAAAGAAGGTGTGAATAAGAAAGTATTTTATCGACAGAAATTTGGAAGCAGAGTTGAAGGAATGTTCACAAGAATGTCTGAGGTTTTTTAATTTACAATTCTTTAAGAAAGGTTATGTTCTTGTTGAGAGAATCTTGAAATAATCTTGCTTCATAACAGATCTTTGGAGGTATTGGGTTAGAGTATGACACATCCGGTCTCACGTAAGCACCGAAAGTTTTCTTCTTTAACCAAGAAGAGAGATTTCTTCTGTTTTTTGTCTTTATCTAAATGTTTTGGTGATATGAACAGCGGCAACACTCTGGATAGTCATAGACTTATACATTATACCGGGAAACATGTTCCGGATAAACAACATAGCCTTGTTGAAGAGTTGTGTCTCGGTTACTTCACGCAGGGAAAGTTCATTGGTGACAGGTATATACACTGTGTTTTTTTTATCACAAAGGTCTACTTTGCAGAATACGTGAAACAGTTGGCTGAGTTCTTGATTTAGTGCTTGTGATGAGTTAGCCTAAAGTATCCTTAGATGTCAAACTGCGAAAAAAGTCAGTAACCTATAACGCTTTCTGATGAATTCAGGGAGTTCTTGGTTGAGACGGCCAAAAAGCTTGGCATAGAAGGAGCAGAAGGATTCCTCTCAGAGCCCAACAATGGAGTCACAGAAGTTTGTTTTCTGAATCGTATGATCATTTTTCTATAGGATAGTATTGAATGATCTGTTCTGATTCTTTTATATAATGAAGGTGAAAGAAGAGATGGACAAGTATTCGCAACCGCCCGAGACGTTCCAGAGTGTGTTTGAAGTGGCCTCGGCATAAAACACAAAACAGTGAACTCAAGATTTGTTGAAGTGTTTTTTATAAGATCTGTTTTGTTGTTTGAGCTCTCAAACTTGGTGTATTTGATGGTTTGTCTAATGATTCAGAGAAGTTAATTATAAACAACATTCTTCTTCTTCTTCTTGCTCTGATTTCAGAAATGCAAAATATTATTTCTGCTTAATAAGGTCAATAAAAAATCATATTCTTGAATTTAGAAAAAACTGAAAGATTCAAACTTTTTTCATTCCGAAAATATTCTTGATGATCAATTGTATAGATAATGAATGTAAAGAAAGTAGATGGGAAGATGTAAAGAAAGTAAAATCAGCGATATCATTCCATGTGGATTGCTTATCATATCCGTTGGAGGTAAACCACTCCTGCCACTTCTTACACCCTCTTAAGCTCCTAACGGGTCATCCAGGGGAATACTCTGATGGGAGATGTCGTCTTTGCGGGAAAAAGATTGATGAGAATATATTTTATCATTGTTCTTCATGTAACTTCAGCTTGGATATGTGTTGTGTCTCAACCCCACCACCACTATCTCTTTTGGATTTGAAAGCTCATGATCATCAACTCTTCCTTCTCCCAAGACTCGATTCTTGTACTTGTAATGCTTGCGGGCTCAAGGGAGATCGAAGTCCTTATATATGTGTTCAATGTGGGTTCATGATCCACCAAGGCTGTCTTACTCTTCCACGGGTCATAAACATCAATCGGCATGATCACCGTATTACTCGCACTTCTCTTCTTGGTGTTGTGAATTCTTCTATGTGTGGAGTTTGTCGCAAGAAGGTGGATTGGACTTATGGAGGTTATTCTTGTCAGAGGTGTCCTGGCTATGTCGTTCATTCGAAATGCGCTACAAGAAGAGATGTCTGGAACGGGAGAGAACTCGAAGATGAACCTGATGAAACAGAAGATATAGAGCCATATTTGGTAATAGATGACAACACAATACAACATTTCAGCCACAAAGAGCATCACTTAAGACTCAACGCTAATGGTCTTCTCTGCGAGGAGAACAAGCATTGCAAGGCATGCGCCCATCCCATCGGTCTCCAATCCTTCTATGGCTGTATCATGGATTGTGGTTTTGTTATCCACCAAATTTGCGCTGGATTTCCTACAAGGAAATGGCATGTGTTACACAATGAACGGCTTACTTTAGTTACAAGCGATGCAGATTGGTTCCTGTGTAATGCTTGTCGTAGAATGTCCAACGGTTTCAGGTACAAGCATGGCAATAAGCAATTAGATGTCTTGTGCGGTTCAATTTCTGAGCCATTTGTCCATCCAAGTCATCCCCAACATCCCTTATATTACACTTCACCAAATGAAGAAAGAGAATGCAATGGTTGCAAAGAGTGGAGACCTCCGGCTCTCATGTGCATTGAAGATGGTTGTGGATTTTCCTTGGACTTCAAATGTGCCACTTTACCACAAGTGGTAAAGCATAGAGCTGCATTGAAGATGGTTTGTTAAAATTAAAAAAATATCGGTATATGACTAAAACAACAGATTCTTGAAGACTAAAAAGAACAATCACTATGAAACAAAATATGAGTATTGTCGCACATATATTACCATTGCTCCTTCTCTTTGTGTTCTCTCGGCATATTCAATCATCGAAGCAGGATGTAACTCTCTTCTCTTGGTTAAAACACAAAACAGTGAACTTAAGAGTTTTTTTGGTATGAAACAACAGAGCCAAGATATTCGTTTTAGTTTCTTATATTCTTTGTTGGACAAGTTCATTTCCATTATGAGTTGATTTCCCTAATGTATTATCTTATCCTTAAGGTTTGTTGTAACAAAAGGCGAGCTATTTTCTTACAAAATATTGGTATATGACAAAAACAACAGATTCTTGAGGACTAAAAAGAACAATCACTATGTCGCACATGACACCAATGCTCCTTTTTTTGTTCTCTATGCCTATTCAAACATCGAAGAAAGATGTATCTCTCTTCTCTTGTTTAAAACACAAAACAGTGAACTTAAGAGTTGTTAAAGTCTTTTTATGTCCATGGAGATTATGTTTTTTCTGTTGTTTGAGCTTTTGAGTTTTCACATTTCAAGAACTTGGTATATTTGGTATAGAGAAGTTAATTTTAAACAACATTATTTTTCTTCTTCTTGCTCTGATTTCAGAAATACAAAAGACTATTATGCTTAATTGGGTCCATAAGAAATCATGTTCTAGATAACAAAAAATAAAAACTGAAAGATTCAAACTTTTTTAATATTATTGAAGATAAATGTATAGATAATGAGTCTATAAAATTAAGAGACATCACAACTTCTCATATTTACTGCAAGGCATCTGGATATTCACAATTCCACAAGATTTATGTACAAGTGATTTCTCTCTGTCAATGATAGTTATATAAAGTTCGTATCAAACACAAATTGATATACGACTTTTTGGTGAAAAGTGCAGTATCAATTGTGGAATACACGACTGTTATTCCTGAGATTCTCCATCATATTGATACTCGAAAATCCCGAGACATAAAGAGAAAATGAAGTAATTTTCAAAGAGAAAGACAATGATTATTTATCATCTACTAGCAAAAAAAGCAAACTGTTTTAAATTGGCTTATTAAATTGTGTTTATTAAATTGTGCTAAATGTGAAGAGAAATAGTCCACTTGACTAAATAAATAAAAATTGTAAAGTCCCACATCGGAAAGTAATGGGAAAACATCTCATATAAATAAGAGGAAATATTAGTCTAAGTTCAAAAAACTTAGAGGAAACCAAGGAACTCCACACGCGCGCTGCCGCCGCCGGACCGAGCTCGGGTCTCGGTGAATTTGGCCCTTGGGCCATAAAAATATGTTTTTTTGGGCCGCGTTTTGATCAACGTTTTGGCCCAAAAACGAAATGATCTTGGCTTAAACTCACAATTAAATGGGTCAAAAATTTCTTCCGAGAATCTTGCCCACCATTAATCTGCGCGAATTGAATGGTCAAAGATTTCTTCCGAGAATCTCGCCATCATTACTCCGCGCCAATTGATTGGTCAAAGATCTCTTCCCGCAAATCACGCCCTCATTTACGGTCGCATCTTGGCTATAAAAAGAGCCTTCGGCCTTCTCATTACTGACACTTAAAAATACACTTCTCACAGAGAACAAAAGCGAAAGCATCCTTCAGTCCCTCGCGTCTTTCTTCTTCTTTTTTAAGAGTAAGTCCGAGAGTATAGCGTAGAATACTCAATTCGTACATTCTACGATCGAGTGATGCGATCGTAGTCTCCAAATGGTTGTATCCTGAGATTTTTTATCTTATAAAACCGCCACACTGCGGGAGATACTTAGAATTAAGGAAAGATATTATCTCGCTTCCATTTCAACGTTCTTTTCTTTAATTGTTTAAGCGTTATTCTTCGCATTATTCTTCATAATTTCTGTATTCGAATTTATGCTTCTACAGTCTTAATTCTAAATATACGCTTCCTGCCTATAGCATGAATCGGATACAAAATTGCGAATTTCTTTTATTTATTTCTTTCTTTAAATGATTTTTGTGAAATATTTTTTACAAAAATATCGTAAACATGAAACGTTTATTAGCGAATTCGCTGATAGTTTCCATGATATAAAGGAAAAAAAGATATTCATCTTTTTATATAAACGATTTCCGCGAAGGCCATTGGGCGAGTTTCACGAAACGTTTTCAAAAAAGATCAAAACGATCTCAAACGATTTACGGGTACGTTTTATACCAACTTTTCTAAACGTTTAAAAGTGATTTTCGGAACGCATTCTAGTGATATCCGCAAACGCTTATTTCGAGTTTTGAGAGAAGAAAAACAAAAAAATCTCAAAACTCAAAAGCGCTTGTGGGAACGCTTAATATATTGGGAAAGTGAGATATCCGGGCTGTGCTCGGGTTTTAGAATTAGGCAAATAAGATTAATCTTTTTGGCCCAAATTCATTTTGCTAATTGTTTGATTAAGTCAACAATGCATAATATCTCATTTAGTGTTGTGTAACAACACAAATAAAGTATGATTAATTTTGTAACAATTCAATCTTGACTTTATGAAGACAATTGATTCTCTCGTCAAGCACATAATGACAAATTCAAACTTGAATTCTTTTTGTAACATACAAAGTCAATTCACGTCATTATCGGAGAATAAAAAACGTCTATATCCACTTTATGGCTCTTGTTGAGAATTTGGGATATAAAAGAGAAAGTCATCATTTCCTTCCTCGTACGATCAGATTTATTCTGTTCAGTTTCTGGAAAAAATTCGGAAGTACTAGAAATCAATTCGTTAATTTATTTCTGCGATGATTTATACAATTCAACCCTTTTGGAGTTGAACTTTTTGCCAAAAATTAGAGAAAAATTAATTTACTTGGTATGATACTTGTTGATTTTTTCAACAAAATTTTGGAAGTAATTAATTTATTTTTTGGTGATTTATTTGATTAAATTGTGGATTTACCAAAAACAAATATTATGGAAAATTATTTTTAGTCTATCTTTGCAATTTATTTAATTGCTGGTTTTAACCTCTATTATTTCTGGTATACTTGTTCGGGTTTGCTTGTGTGCAAAACGAAATGAAAAGTATCACTAAAATGAGAACGTTTACAAGAACGTGTCCCTACTCACTTTGGAAAAATTCAAAGAATATAAAATCGAAATTGAAAATCAACTCGGAAAAACTATTAAAATAGTTAGAAGTGATAGAGGAGATGAATACGATGGACCTTTTAATGCTTTTTGTCAAGAAAAATGCATTATACGTCAGACCACTGGTTCCTACTCACCAGAATCTAACGGAGTTGCAGAACGAAAAAACCGAACTCTGAAAGAAATGATGAATGCAATGTTGCAGAAATCTGGGCTACCCCGGAATCTGTGGGGGGAAGCGCTTCTCGCCACAAACTATATCCTCAACAAAATACCGCACAAAGTAACTGACAACACGCCATATGAACTCTGGAAAGGTAACGTACCTTCGTACAAATACCTGAAAGTGTGGGGGTGCCTAACAAAAGTTGCAGTACCACCTCCTAAAAATGTCTCAATTGGACCTAACAGTAGTGCTTACCGGCTTCTGGTTCACAAATCAGACATACTTGATATCCATGTAAATACAATAATGGAATCAAGGAACGCGTCTTTCTTTGAACACATCTTTCCGTGTAAGGATTAAAAAAATCTAATCTTGGTTTTTTGTTTTAAGGCTAGAAATTGTGTTTGCGTGAGACAAACAATTGTTTTCCTTAGTATTTGTTGGAGGTGAGTTTAGCACTCCTCGGTTTAACCCGGTTGAAATTAAAATCAGCCCAACTACCAGTCTCAAGCCCATCAAGGTTGACCTACGAAATAAAAGGAAGATTTCCTTTTATTTGATAAAGGAAAATCCCGAGAAAAGAGGAAGTTATCCTTATCGACTTCGGGAAAAAAAGATAATCGCCTATACCAATTCAAGAAGGAAAAGGAAGATCGACCGACCTCAACACTTATAAATAAAGAGGCCATCGCCTCATTCTTAATCATCTGAAAATCATCCAATACTTTCTCTGTAACAAGAACTACGAATGACTTGATCCCTTTCAATGGTACGTAGGCAACTCATCTTGGATCCAATTATGATTCTAATAAAAATAATTTTCCTAAACCCTAAATTGATTTCACCGATCTACTATATGTGTGAAATCTAGTTCTGACAGTATTTGTTGTCTTTTTAATTATAATATTCTTATTAAACTAAAAATAATAAATTTGCTTTTAAAAAATTGTGATTTTCGAATTAGTATAATGGGCATGAGCGTGTTATAATGTTCTATGGGCCTGAGCTGTACATTTTTTGTATATTTAGTTGGATGGACATATTATATGTTTAGTTAGTATTATCAAGATAAATTGAGAGCTTATTTTAATTATTATAAACTCAAAAAAAATTTGAAAAGAAACTCCAAAATAAACATATTAAAAAGTCTAATTAGCTTAAGATCAAATAAACATATACAATTTAATTTTAGTAAACTCAAAAAAAAATTATCTATAATTTCAAAACTAAACATATTACAATTACAAAAACAAATTATATCTAAACACAAAAATCATAATTAAACATATAAACATATTACAAAAATTAAATCTACAAAAAAAATATCTAAACACAAAAATAAATATGTGTCATATTACAAAAATTAAATCTACAAAAACAAATTATATCTAAACACAAAAATAAACACAAATTATATTACAAAATTTGATAAACAAAAAAAAACTAATAATTCTCGTGCGGGCGCAAGGGTTATAATGATCTAGTTTGAGTCTTAGTTTTTAAAAACGCGCCCTAGGCGCCATCAGGCGATGGGTAGATCGCTTCATGAGGTGAAGGCGAAGCGCAGTCCAGAAGTCACGCGCCTTGGCTGAAGCAATGGGCGGTGGAGGCGAGCGCCTCTTGGAGTAAGGCTTTCAATCTGATGAAATCACTCGTTGAGGCACTCAATTCCTCTCCCAACCCTGAGCTTCATGCCATGGCTGTTGTTCTGTTAGAGAAGCTTCTCACTCGTGTTGGAAGACGATCAAATTAACCCTAGTAAACATTTTTTATAAACCCAACACATGGTTCAATTTTAATTTATTTATCGACATAGCCGGTTTTGAAGGATTAAACCATGTTTGATACTCTGTTTATCTAACAAAATCAATCACCGGTTCATTTTCTGATGAACCAGCTGAACTAATAAACCAATATAAAGAAATAATGAACCAATTTTGACTCATTCTTTTATAAGCTACGATAATTTTTCCCCAATATGAAAATCTGAAATCCCTAATTTTCAAAAACCAGCACTAAAGACTAAGAGCTCGAAACTTAAAATCCTCACAAGCTATAGTGCATTGTTTTTCAAAGACGAGCGCTTTTTAGCGCCTAGGCGTGAAGCGCTAATAATCAACATGTCGTCTTATAGCGCCTAACGCAATTTAAAACTAAGATTTGAGTTTAAATATATCCTTTTTAAACACTAGAAGAAATTGTTGGATGTAAAAAAAGCAAAAACAAAAAAAGCATTAGAAAATGTTGAATAATGAAAAAATAAATCAATAAACGTTAGGAGGAAAATAAATAAATAAACGTTAGAAAATAGATTTTCGTTCAAAGTGTCTTTTTAATTGCTTCAGCGCCAAATATCACGAAATTATCATTTCCCTCGCTTCCTTCACCTCCCATTCTCTTTGCAGAAACCCATTCTCAAATCTTTCAATCGCCAATTCAAGGTAGGGTTTATAGAAACAATCCAATTTCGAAAACTAGGTTTTCTTTGTATCCTATTCAAGATTCAATGATGTTCTACGCGTTTCAATGATTTCTGGAAATTTGCAGAATCGCTGATATCTTTGAGGTTCTTCGCTGCTCTATAATGGCGATTGAAGATGAACCCCAGAACGATAATCGGATCATCTCCTCCGATCCACTGCTGCCGGAATCGGAGAGAGAAGACGAGATTGGTCACGACGAATTCAACGGAGCTTCTTTTGGTGGAGCGGTTCTCAATCTCGCCACAACAATCATCGGTGCTGGTATCATGGCTTTGCCTGCGACGATGAAGATCCTCGGGCTTGTTCCCGGGATCGCAATGATCGTCTTGATGGCTTTCTTGACCGATGCAACGATCGAGTTCTTGCTTCGGTTTAGTAGAATCGGGAAAAAGAGATCTTACGGTGGCTTAATGGAAGATTCTTTCGGCAAACCCGGAAGGATTATGTTGCAAGTTGCTGTTCTTGTTAGCAACATCGGCGTCTTGATCGTTTACATGATCATCATTGGTACTTTTTCTCATCGTTCTTTGATTCTGATCGCAGCAAATGTTAACTTTCTGTTAGTTTCTTGATTGTGTTATTAGCTTTTGCTTTTTTTCGACTTGAAGGTGATGTTTTGGCTGGGAAGTATGTTTATGGAATCCACCATGCTGGTATGCTTGATGGATGGTTTGGGGAATATTGGTGGAACAGAAGAACTTTTGTTCTTCTTATTACTACTCTCTTTGTGTTTGCTCCATTGACATGTCTCAAGCGGATTGGTTAGTATTATGTCTCATCTTCTTTTCAATGTGAGCAGAGCCGGCCCTGAGCGCAAGCTCATACTTGCAGCCCTCTTTTTATAAAAAATATTAAAAAGTCTCTTTAGTTTAGTGGTAAAATTATAAAAAAAACAAAGTAAAGTAAAACAGTCGTTTATGCTTCATTGCAGATTCTTTGAGATTCACATCTGCCATATCAGTTGCTCTAGCGGTTTTTTTTCTTTTCATCACTGCGGGAATTGTCGTCATAAAGCTGCTCAGTGATGGTTTGATGATGCCAAGACTTCTACCAAATGTCACTGACTTGGCCTCGTTCTGGAAACTCTTCACGGTTGTTCCGGTGCTTGTCAACGCATACATTTGTCATTATAACGGTACACTCAAAACGCTTTTTTCGCCATTAAATTTTACATTAGAAGAATCAAAACTGTGAACTTATGGTTCCATTTCAATTTGGTTGTTTTAGTTCACAACATACAGAACGAGCTTGAAGACGCCTCTCAGATCAGACCTGTTGTTCGATCAGCTCTTACAATGTGCTCTTCCGTTTACATCATGACAAGCTTATTCGGATACCTCTTATTTGGTGAAACCACTCTAGATGATGTTCTTGCAAACTTTGATACCGATCTTGGAATCCCTTTTGGCTCGGTGCTAAATGATGCAGTCAGATTCAGCTATGCAGCTCATCTCATGCTTGTGTTCCCTATTGTTTTCTATCCTTTGCGGGTTAACATCGACGGTCTCTTATTCCCTACGGCTCCATCTCTTACTACCTCTAATCTGAGGTTTGGCTCTATCACTGCCGGTCTCATTGCAGTAATCTTTGTGGGTGCTAACTTCATTCCAAGCATTTGGGATGCTTTCCAATTTACTGGAGCAACCGCTTCTGTCTGCCTCGGTTTCATATTCCCCGCTGCTGTTATCTTAAAGTAAGTCCATGTGTTCATAAGAGATTGGGTTTGGAACCTAATGGGATCATTATCTGAATATATCTCCTGTGTTGTTTCAGGGATCGTCATAACCGAGCAACAAATAGGGACAAGACTATAGCCATTTTCATGATCGTTCTTGCGGTGTTCTCCAACGCAATCGCCATTTACAGTGACGCTTACGCCTTATTCAAGAAGAACAAATCCACATTTCTAGTATAAAAGGGTGGTTTAGTTTTCTTCTCTCACTCTCTGTGAAACCAACTGTGCAGAAGAGTTATTGGTGATACGATGTCTTTAGATGATTTTGAACGGCATGGTGAATAGTTGTAGAATCTCTGTATGTAGAGAGAAAAAAGTTTTATTCCTGTAATCAACAACAATACAGAGATTTTGTCTGTGATTGCAATTGAGATCATACTCGGCTCTAGAAAAATATCCAAAGTAAAACATTGTTACAATTGATATAATTGTCATTGTGAATATTAAAGATACAAACAAAAACAGCAACAAGTGTCTATTAGGAGTCATTGGCACAACTTCAAAAACAAGAGCCTCAAACGAAGGCTAAAGAAGAAGAATCAGATAAATGAAGAATCTCCATCTCTCTGTTCTTTTGCTCAATCGCTGGAATTAGCCTGAGAAGGGAAGCATGGCCTCCACACAGTTTCTTTGCCAATATCCATTAATGCTATTCCTTTAAATGTCAATTCTGCTCTAATCTGATCACTTTTCTCAAACTCTTTATTCTTCCGCGCCATTATCCTTTCTTCTATTTTCTGCGAAATAACTTCTTCGCTCAATCCTGCTCTTGTTAGTGTTTTTTCTTTCATTTCTTGCAAAATCTCGGCATAGCTCAGGGTAGTGAGCAAACCAAGTACATCAAGAACTTCCCTAGCTGCTTTCTCAATCTCAACGAGTGATACAAGCAGCGACATCCGCTGCTTTTTTTGCATTTTCTGAAAAATTGATAAAAACAGACAAGTTTGGTATGCAGGATTGTGAATGCAAGAGAAAAAACAAAAAAGAGTAGAGAAAAGCAGAAACCTTGAGCTTGCCGAGAGAAGCGTTGATGAATTTCAAGGCATCTTGGTAAGCACCCGTAAGTATATGGGCGGTATTCAAATCGTCTAACATCTTTGCTTCAAACTCACTTTTCAGCTTGTTAATGATGTCTTTGGCTTCTGCAGTCTGTTCAGCTTTTCCAGAGTCTTCAGACATTGCTTCTCGATATGGCAAGAGAGCATCATCAAGATCTTGCAATGTCTAATAAAAAAAAGATGAGAGGTTATAGTCAGAACTGAAGATCATTGCAACTGAGAGAGGGGCTAATCAAATAGTTGAGTAATTTGAAAACATATCTGAAGCACTGCACCTGATAAACATAATATAAAGCTTCTGACGAACTGTCTAGCTGCGACTCCGAAAAACTCAGAGGAGACCGGTACTGTGCACTCATCAAGAAGTGCCTCAGAGCCAAAGGATGGTAATTAGCTGTGATCTACACAGAGTCAAAACAAAAAAAAACTCAAAACCTGTCAACAATTCTGTATTTAGCAAAGGGAACACACTTAAAGGAAAAAATTCAATTATTATACTTCTCTGATTGTTTTAAAGTTTTTCTTTGATTTTGCCATCTTCTCGTTATTGATAGTGACATGCCCATTATGCAACCAGTAGTTGACGCCACCATCCTCACATGCAGCACATGTCTGAGCGATCTCATTTTCATGATGCGGAAATTTCAGATCAGCACCGCCACCATGAATGTCAAATCTCGAAGACAGATAATGAGCACTCATTGCACTGCACTCGATGTGCCATCCTGGTCTTCCTGGACCCCAAGGGCTCTCCCAACTCGGCTCGTTGGGTTTTGCAGCCTGCATCAATTTTTTTTGTTTAAAGTAACCTCACTTTATCATAAAATTCAATTCGCTGAGTCAGATACAAAAGTTCAAAAGATTTTGAATCTCAAACCTTCCATAATGCAAAATCAGCAGGGTTACGCTTTCTCGAATCAACAGCAACACGCTCACCAGCTCGTGTATGTTCCAGCATTTGCCCAGATAGTTTACCATAGTTTGGTGATTTGTCGACCGAAAAGAACACATCGCCTTCCACTACATACCCACAATCTTTCTCAATGATCTGTAACACGCAAGCATATGGATCATAAACTATACTGATAAGTCCAACTTCATGTTGTATCACACACAGCGTTTAAGTAGGCCAAACAAGAAAAAAAGAGAGAAGAATGTGAGATCTCTTATCAAGCCAACATACCTTTTTTATCATCTTTATTATGTGATCCATGTGGTCACTGACACGAGGCTGGTGTGTGGGAAGGAGGCACTGAAGAGCTTTCATATCTACCAGATATTCCTCGCAAAAGCGATTACTCAGCTCCAACGGGTTCTCTCCATTCTCATTAGCTCGTTTGATTATCTGCAGAGATCAGTAGGTTTCATTCAGTTAGACCAACGTTCACTACAAACTACTGGCAAATCAGAGTTGCATAAATGGCTTAAAACCGCATAAAAACGAGACAAGTCTTGTTAAATTCAGGATGTTTCAGTGACTACGTGAGTTGTGCTATATTCAAAACGTCACAAGACAAGAGAAAAAGTCCTACCTTGTCATCAACATCTGTGAAATTCCTCACAAAATTAACGTCATAACCCAAATGCTTCAAGTATCTGCATAACCAGTAAAAGTAGAGAGACAATAAATGCAAAATCCAAGAACATTCCTTGATCCAAGCCTCAAACTAAAGAAGAAGCTAAACCCATATGCAAAATATTCAAACATTCTTAACTTCAAATCTAAAAAAAGTTATGAGATCGGGTTTAAGAACTGCATATCCCCAAAATTAACCTCATCGATCTAACAGATTCAATTTCAAACAAAAACCCTAATTACGAAAATTTGTTTAGAGACCTGTAAAGGACATCGAAGGAAACGGCGGCGCGAGCATGGCCGATGTGGCTGAAATCGTAGGCGGTAATACCACAGACGTACAATCCGATTTTGCCGGGATTGATTGGAATCAAAACCTCCTTCTGCTGCGTCATCGTGTTGTAGAGCTTCAACTCCATCTTCTCCGCCTCCATTTTCTCAGAATCACCACCACAACTCCACGACGGCGAAGGAAAACAAAAGTTGAAAAACCCTTTTCTTATTTTTTATGTTTTTTTCTTATTGTTTTGTGACCTGTTACTTTATTTTCAACAGTTACTTCTTAATAATTTTTTACTGTGGGTAAATTGATTTTTGCAGTTAGAAATCTGTGGGTCGGGCCCGATTTTTGCAGTTAAGTTTAATTTTTTTGATTCATTCCATTACGTGGAATGTAGTACTCGGCATTCAGATATTTGGTTTAGTTATGGGAAGTAATCCATCGGGTGGGTATGGAGGTTTAAATTTTTATAGGTACCAAAATGTTTTTGGTTTGGTTTTAAATCGGTTCGGTTTTGAGATTTAAGAATCGGAAAATATCCGCACTTTTTCGGGTTTTAATCGGTTTCGAGTATTTATTACCCAAAATACTTAAAATATACCCGAAAATCCAAAAATATACCAAAAACCCGAAAATATACTCGAAAACCAGGAAAAACGAAGGAAAATATATCTGAAATACTAAAAATATACTCGTAAACCCGAAATTATATCTGAAAACCCAAAAATATATCCAAAAACCCGGAAAAAAACTAAAGAAAATATATTCATAATACCAAAAATATACCCAAAAACCTGATATATATTTAATATTTTGGGTATATAATTATAATTTGGATAATTCGGATACCCGAAATATTTTCAGTTCGGTTCCGAGTATTATCTGATACCCACATAAATCAATGAATAGGATCTAATGGGTATTTTGGCGATAACCAAAACCAAACCGAACCGGTAATTTCGGATCGATTCCAGTTCGGGTATTTCACTTCTGGTTTTTATGCCTAGGCCTAGTGGAATGGGGGTTTTTTTAAGGATTGGATCGCGAGGATTTTAGCCTATTCCTCCATGACTTATGCGGCTCCTGATTATTTATACACGAAGTATCGTTCAATGCCAAAAACATCATGAACTACTTATAATTTTGAATTTTCTACATGAACTTTTGAAAATTGGCCAATTCCACCAAAACCGTAAACGATGTTTGATTTCCGTTAATGGAATCTGATGTGGCTGACACGTGGCTTAATGGTTTGGTATGGTTTGCGATTAAACCAAAATTTTGGTGAAATTGGCCAATTTTCAAAAGTTCATGTAGAAAATTCAAAATTATAAATAGTTCATTTATGAAATTCAAAAAAAAAAAATTAATTGCTGAGACCAAAACGACGTTCATGTGCCAATCAACATCGTTCAAAATATAAATAGTTCATGTCATTTTGGTCTCAACATCGTTAAATTAATTAATGTGCCAACCAGAAATCGAACTCGGGTCTACACCATGGCAAAGTAATATTCTACCACTAGACTAATGATGCTTCATTGTCCATTCAAACACATAATATATATACGAAATATCCCACAATATGCAAAAACAACAAACTTTAATTTTTCACCAATCGATAAAGAAAATACTTTAATGCTTAATCATAGTGCATAATATGGATAATTACCGAATCAAAATCATGTGGTATAGATGGGCAAAGTCAAAAATAAAAATTAAAAGTAGATGAATAATATATACCATCTATATTTGGATCACCTGAAGAAAAAAGAAGTTAGAATTTTACCCCCAAAAAAAAAAAATTGGAAATTTCGACTTTTTTTTTTCTTTTTCCTATGTCCTGATTTAGTTTTTTTTTTGGAATCGGTCTGAAACTCGGACAATTAATCCGCCATTTTCTCCGCGGTCTCTCTGCTCATCTCTTCAGTATCAGATATGGGTCTCATTCGCTTCGTTTCAAGGTAGAAAGAGTTTCAAATACTCATCATTCATCAGTAATTTCGATTTTAATTTCTGGGTTCGAATTCGAAAAAAATATATTTGTTTCATTTTTATTAAATTATATGTTTTTCTCCAAAGTCACGGCATTAGAAAAAACAAAAACACAGTTGTTCCTTGCTTAATGCCCGAGATTAAGCAAAAAAATATATTGAAACCCGAGTTCATGTGTTTGACAGTAACTGGATATGTATAGTTATGTGTTTGAATGTACAACGAAACACCATCGGTCTAGTGGTAGATTATTACTTTGCTATGGTGCACACCCGAATTCTATTCTTGATTGGCACATAAATTAATTTAATGATTTTGAGACCATCGTCGTTTTGGTCTCAACAATTAAAAAAATATTTCTTCTGAATTTCCTACATGAACTACTTATAATTTTGAATTTCATACATTAACTTTTGAAAATTTTCCTATTCCACCAAAATTTTGGTTTAATTGCAAACCATTAAGCAACGTGTCAACCACGTCAGATTCCGTTAACGGAAATCAAACACCGTTTACGGTTTTGTTGGAATTGGCCAATTTTCAAAAAATCATGTAGGAAATTCAAAATTATAAATAGTTTATTGTTATGAATTAAATATATGGATGCCCATATTCTAGGAAGTTTAGAATATTCTCGGTTTTCTTATTCTCCTTATTCAGCTTGCTCCCCAAGTCTATGTACACCTATATATATACCTCTCTTTATTCATGGAATAATACACAACAATTTCCTCTTTATCTTTTATTGACAACACGTTATCAGCACGAAATCCTAGCCGTTTGAGCTAACCCTAGAATTCGAGCCGTCTCATTGCACTGCAATTTTCCGACGAACCACGACGAGTCTCACGATGAGTCACACATATACGGAAAGCTCTTCGAGTCAGCTTTCCAGAGCCACCAACCTCGCTTAATTTGAGTCCATGGTCAGAGAGATATCATCGTTTTTCTGAAACCGGTGCAGTCTGCCCAAGCTCTCCGATCTACCACCTTTCAGGGTAATTTTACGGCGAACCACCTGGATCCTCGTGGTGATTTAACCACCCACGGATAGATCTTTGAATCAGCTTTTCATAAACGCCAGTAGCGTCTCAATTGAGTTCACCGTTCTGGAGTTATGACCGAAACCGTGAAGCCGCTGCAGTCTGGCCGAGCTCTCCGCCAGCGATTCCGATCATGCACCTTCAACGACGTGTTACCGGCGACTCCAGAAGAATCAGATGACGATCCGACTATCCACAGAAATCCCCAGACGTCATCTTTCTAGGAAGCCTAAAATCGCCCCAAAAGAAGTTGTACAACGAGAGATATGACCAGTTATCCACAACATGTGGAATCTGCCAAACCCTAAGCCTCAAATCCGTTATGCCAAGCTATCGCCTAGCCGTTATCGAGATAAGTACAACTTACTCTCTATATTAATTATATCTGATTGTTTCATATATCCATGTCATAATTACAATATTATTATCATGCTTTATTGCTTGGTTTGGTCAAACATGCACATACATGATTTAAATCCGGATTTGCACATAACAATTACATCATGTTTATTTGTTCTCATAATCATGAAATTTGCATATGCGTCATTTGATATTGTTTGTTGATTAAATTGATGATTGAGAACTTAGTTTAATGGAATGATAGTAAAAAAAAAAAACTAGTGAACGGTAATGATTGATTGAGTATGTGATTATTATCTTTATTTATTGAATATGCGATTTGTTCATACTTTTATTATAATTATATTTCATTGCCATCACCTCCATAGAGGGTTTTAAGATCGGAAATTTGACCATAAGAGATCCATAAGTTCTTTAGAATAATGTGATATTACTTAACGCTCATTATGACCACTAGAATGTGATATTACTTAACGCTCATTATGATTGGTTAAATTTAATATTACATGACTTGAAGTATGTAAGCTGACATTACTCAGCTATGTTCAGAATTACTTGCAAATTGATATTATGCGGAGATAATATCACTGATGCACGTATGCTAAAAGACACTCTACCATTTAGACAAGTAATGTTGTCCTGAAGACACAATACTATGAAAAGAGGATTTGAGAAGTATTCTGAACTTATATATTGTCTAATTGAGACTGGGCAAAATAATGAGTTAGAGATGAAAAATCATGATACACTTCTAATTGGTTATGCTCCATTCCATGATGCGAATGTGACATTAATAACATTGGCCGAGGAAGTGGCTGTAGAAGTGATTGTAGATATGAACGTGGATATGTATATTGATATGGTCAATGTCAAGGTCGATGTAAATAGTCTTTTTCAAGAACTCAGCTCACCAGAAGTGAGAAAATAAAGATGGTAACATACAAGAGATAATTCTCTCATGTGACGATGAAATAAGCTAGTGTACAATATGAGGTAGTACAAAGAATGTTAAAGGCTCTGGAAGAGTATATATATTTGCCTATGAGAATGCAATTTGAAATCGTTGATGTGTTATACTTTTCCAAGTCTCAAAAGTTAAAAGAATCTAAGATAATATACATGGCCCAAGTTGGGTATGTTGTTGATTCTAGAATATGATTCAATTCGAGATGGATGGACCTGAAGTGTCATCATCTAGAGGGAGAGAATTAAAGATCTCATATCCATAGTAAGTGGACCATATAGAAGATTATGTTCACATTCACAATAGACTTGATGAATCTTTTATAAAGAAAAATCCATGAGATTTCAAGATTAATCATGTTGAGACAATGAGTGAAGGAAATGTTGAATATCTTCACATCAAGAGTATTACCCAAGGCAGTAAAAATATTTGGAGAAACTATCTGCATTCTCTATAAATTGTACTCAACGGAATAATATAATGGAGATAGTAAACAAGAAATTTACTAAAAATCTCACTGTTTTGGTATGACCGGTTAGGCCATTTCGGTTCAATAGTAATGCGAAAAAGAATAAAAAAATCATGTGGACATTCATTAAAGAACCAGAAGTTTCTTATATGTTGTCCATAAAGCAAGTTGATAATATGGCTTTCACTATCCAATGAATTTGGAATTTATTAATTTTTTGGTACGTATACAAGGAGATATTTTGGACTAATCACCCATTATGTTTCGTTGCGAAAGTATTTGGTTAATTGATTAGAGTGAAACCGCATTGATTCGCATTATGCCAACGAATAATTCTGAGTTCTCCCCGCGATTGGTTTTTGGTCAGGAATCAAATATTTCCCAACTAAAAGTTTTTGGATGTAATGTTGCTCCACCACATTGATCTAAGTTGGGGCCTCAAAGGGGGTTAAGAATTGTTGGATATGAATCTCCCTTGATGAGTAAATGTATTGAGCAATCAATAAGGGATAAAGTTCGATTTACAGACTATAATTTTAGTGAGTCAGTCTTTCCAACAATTAAAGGGGAGAAGAAAATAAACAGTTGGAAAAGAAAATCAGTGAAATAAATTATCTTGATCCTCATAAAGAATGTGCACTAGAAGTTCAAAAGATAATTTATTTGCAAAGTTTAGCAAATTAGATGCAGAAGCATTTCATGACCCTGATTGAGTGACAAATTCATATATACCAGTTGTGCTCCAATTAATATTGATGTCCCGGGGGACAATATCAACTGCTATTGAGTCTAGAGATCGCATGAAGCGTGATAGACCTATTGGTTTCAAAGATAAGAATCCTCGAAAAGAAAAGGAGCAAATTATAAAATGGTCAGACCGAGGAATCAAATAATCATGGAGGATCTCCATAAGAGACATTAGACATGACTAAGAAAGAAATACAGGTACCTGGTAATGATAATGATAAGAGATTTCAACTAGTTGTGTCATGTCTGGAAATAAAATGGAATCAAAAGCAAATCGACGTCGAATATATTTTTGCATGCAATGAAGCAGTTGATGAGAATTGATGATCATAAACCGCGGTAAAATGAGGTTTATTGAAAAACGTACGTAAAGTGATGATTGGCCAATCATGAAAAAATCCGTAGAGGCAAAGTTAGAATCTCTTGCAGAGAATTATTTTGGACCAGTAGTCCGTACACTTGAAAGTGTAAAACTAGTGAGACATAAGTGGATCTTTATGCGAAAGATGAATGAAAGTGATATATGAAGAGATATACTTTCTTGTGGTGGATGCAACTATTTTTCAGATCCCTTATGAATCTGACAATGAGAGAAAGACTTGATTTAGTCTCAAAATAATTTAAAATGCTAGAAGCAATCCATAAGGATTTAAACTGCCATAAGCAGCCAAGAAGGATTTAAACTGCTATAAGCAGCAAATTCTAGTTCTTGAGAACACTAGCTATTTGATTGACTTGAAGCAAATATATTTCATGGGGTATACTCTTAAAGTGAATATTATGAGGTTAATCGATATACCCATGTGCATTAATCAAAAGAATATGGATCAACGGGATTCTTGATTTGGACATAATCAAAACTCTTGAAGAGTTATCGGAAGTCAAAATTTGGAAAAAATTACTTTGCAAAGACAACATTATCTTCAAGTTCTCCAAATTGTAAATCTCAGTAAATATATGTTTTATCAAAGATCTTTGCAGGATTTTACATAGAAAATGCTCATATATAGTTGGTCTTGAAGTACCACACTTAAAATGATATTTGAGCAAATTGTTGATCACTTTAATGATTGAAAGATGTACTTTCATATAACAAGAAACATGAATAGCTCGTATGTAAAAGTATGTACAATATGAATAACTAGAAGATTGCAAGTAAAATGAAATTTTGGCATGAACTCCAAATAGACGAAGAAAATATCTTCTATGTAAGAAGGATGTTATGGACCAAGAGTCCAATAACCTGAGAAATTATGATAATCATACGAGTGTATTAACTAAGGTTATGCTTATATCAATTCCCTAAAGATGATATTTATGATTATAATGCATTTCTTGAAGAAGATGCTTCTAAGGGGAGAAATATGATGATGTGCGTGGTTGTACTCTTTTTCCTTATCATGGTTTTTATCCCACTGGGTTTTTCCATGAAAAGGTTTTAACGAGGCAACAAAGAACACGCAAATGATAGACACCTAAGGGGAATGTAAATATGAAAGTCTATCACATTCCAAAGATTATTGAGATCATCAAAAGCAAAGATAATGATCAAGATGGATCATCTGCGACACCCATTAATTGCAGAATAATGGCGATGTACATCTATTACAAATTCGTCAAGTGAAGATTTGACGGACTTATTTACCAAGACGTCTCCAACTGCTACTTTCAAGAAGCTAGTTCATCATACTAGATCACGTCATCTCATTCATTTCAGGTGATGTACTCATGAGGGGGAGTAATAGCGCACTGTACTTTTTTCCCCTTAATTATGGTTTTTCCCATTGGGTTTTCCTAGTAAAGTTTTTAATGAGGCAGCATCTTACGCGCTTTACTACTATTACATTATAATGGACATCCAAGGTGGAGTGTTATGAATTAAATATATGGATGCCCATATTCTAGGAAGTTTAGAATATTCTCTGTTTCCTTATTCTCCTTATTCAGTTTGCTCCCTAAGTCTATGTAAATCTATATATATATATATATATATATATATATATATATATCTCTTTATTCATGGAATAATACACAACAATTTCCTCTTTATATTTTATTCACAACATTTATGATGTTTTTGGCATTAAACGATACTTCGTGTATGAATAATAAGGAGCCGCATAATTCATGGGGGAATAGGCTAAAATCCCTTGGATCGCGTAGACTTATGTTTTAAATTTAAAAGAAAAGAGTATTATATAAATAATTTTTATATTATTAACAAGTATATGAAATCTTTTTCATAGAGAATGATTGTTAATTTAATTTTTTTATACAATTTAAATTAACTTAGTATAAATAATTACGTTAACCTAATTTTGGACGAGACCGTCTTTTTGGTCGAATTTTCGTTTTAAATTTATTTTCAATCTTGGTTGTTTTATTTTCCAAAATCGGAAATTTTTCTTTTACACATATGAGTCACATGGCAAGTAAACTAATGGGATACACGTGACATTTTTCCTAATAAATTTGGAATCTATATAAATAAAAATTTTGTACTTCTCCATAGATTGGCAACTTAGCTTTTTCATTCTTTTAGAAGTTGACACTTTCGGGCTACTTGTTATGGGCTTTTATTTTAGAGTTTTACTTAAGAATTATATTCTAAAAACTTTTGTTTTTAAAGTAAAAACTGTGACTTTAAAAAAATTAAAAGTTTCACCAACGTAGTTTATAAAAAAAAGAAGTTTACAGAGTAAAAAAAGAGAAGTAGGCGATTGAGGCTTTAAAGAGAAAAAAGAAGTATAAGCATGTTTGTAATTTTTTTGACTTTAAAGACTTTAAAAAATAATAAAGTACTTACAGCCAAACACCAAGCAGCCCCTTTATATAAAAACTAGGAGAGCACCAGCGCTACGCACGGGTTTTCTTTTAACTCACTATGAACATCACGGTAAAGATTAGCCATCAGAAATTTTGGAGCATTGGGTCCATTGAAAACGTTGTAGATCCCAGCGAGAAGCCATAATTGCTTCTCTTAAACCGCTAATTGCACTCTGTCTTCTCCTGCTTTTCCCAATGTCCACTGTAAATTGTTCTCGCTTCCGCCACTTGCCTTCACTTCGGCAGCCGCTAACGCATCTTCGAAGATAACGCCGCTGCCGCCGTCGAGTCTCACAGTGTTTTCCCTCTTAGAACCACAACGAAACTCGACACCGGAATAACCCAGGGCCGTTGCTTCCTCTCCCCGAAAATCGGGTGCCAGGAAATGCGCTTCTTCCTTTTTTGGCTCTTCTTCGAGTATACGCTACCGAGCGGCGCTGAGAAATGCACGCCGACAGAGTTAGATCTCGAAATCTCTCCGGCCGGGTCCAATGGGCCTGAAATCGCGCCTTTCTCGGACCCGACATGATCGCCTCTCTCTCTCTCTTTGACTTGAAATAAAAAATAAATAAAAAACTGGAAAAAAATCCAGAAAAGGATGCCTCTTCACGCGTCATGGTCACCTCCCCACACACGCGCTTCTCTCTCACCTCAAACACTCTCTCTCTCTGTCACCCTCTCTCACTTCCCTCCTCTCGCCGGCTCTGCAATGACGCCGGCGCGAATTTCTTTTTCGCTGACGCAAAATCCGACCACGTCTGCGACCAATCCTCGCCGTTCAAGTCACGTAATTGATCGACGTCGTTTTTATCGGCTGCTTCGTTAAACACGCCGTGACTGACGGAATGTTGCTGTGGAATTTTATTCCGATTCCATATATTTCCATTATAGATGGAGTTGATAGGAATCTCATGATTTTTTTCGGTTTCATTATGTTCTGCATTATTATTGATTTTGTCGATCCAACTTAAAATTGATTCAATAATAAGACGAGCCAACATATTGAAAATGCATGTTATGAATAATATCTCATAACGTTAAATAATATATAAGAGGCATGTATCAATTTATTAATTACCAATTAATTTTTAATATGCAATTAATTTAAAAAAAAAAAATGATCAATAAAGGAAGAACATGTGTCAGCCCTAGAAATCACTCATTTTCTCTTTATAGGGTACATTGAGCCAATTGCAACGAAAGTCTTTTAATATTCTATCGTCCCAACTTCGTCTTTAACGCCTATGTGCACTATAGGATAATAAAATAAAAATAAACAGAGTGCATTTACTTAAATCACTCAATATAAAAAAAAATCATTTGTTTCTGTAGACCATCTTATCCTCACTTTCTTCTCTAGGGTTTGCATATGCCACTAAGCCTCTCACGTCTCACCATGCATCTCCACCGTAAGTTTTGCGTCGCGACTATGATTCGTATTTTTTTTATGTTCATCTATGATTGCAGAGGAACACTAATGTCGGGAGAGATGGTCTTTCGAAAGCATGCGTAAGGTTTTGAAGCAAGAAAAATTCACTCAGTATTGGGATATAATCATATCGTATCCCTTATGTTTAGCGTATTAAGTAATTGATTTATCTGCTTGCATTTGTACGTAGTCATATTATATATTGACCATAATCGTTTGTACTTTAGGAAGGTAGATTCTTTTAATTGGGTATATAGTCATGTAATTGTCTATGTTAATATTATTCATAAACTTCTCGACATATTTGTCTCTGTAATTCTTCATGGTATCAAAGTTTGACATCAACTCTCTTTTTAAAAAATTCTTCTTTTTCATTTTTCTTTACCAAAATTTCTGAAATCATGAAACAATGTCTGACGGCCCCGAAACACAGCCGATGAACTCGACCCAAAACTTGGCAACGATGGAGGTGAGGAGAAAGATTTCTCCTTACGATTTGACCGCCGTTGACAACCCTAGCGCAGTGATTTCACATCCTTTCCTCAAAGGATCGAACTACGATGAGTGGGCTTGTGGTATGAAGATTGCTCTTTCATCTTGAAAGAAATTTGGATTTCCGGATGGGTCAATTACTCGACCTGAGGAAGGATCTCCAGATTTAGAAAACTGGTGGACAATTCAAGCTTTACTTGTTTTGTGGATCAAGATGACCATCGATCCTGCTCTTCGTTCTAGCATCTCACATCGCGATGCTACAAAAGATTAGTGGGATCACCTGAAAAGAGGTTCTCGGTGACAAATGGACCTCGGATTCAACAGTTGAAGGCTGAATTGGCGTGCTGCAAGCAACGCGGACTTGCTATTGAGGCTTACTACGGAAAGCTCAATATAATTTAGGACAACATGGCTCAATACATGCCTCTACATGTATGCAAATGCGATAAATGTGAATGCGATTTGGGTACTCTTTGATATACTCATATATTTCATGTTTTAGCATGCATCTCACTTAGAGTTTTGTGTCATTTACATGCATAATCATGGTTTTGTCTTGTATTTAGGTCTCATTTAGATATTACGACCTATTGCATTAGGTCTAGTGAGCTCTTGCATGTTTTAGAGTACTTTCTAGGTGATTGGAGGCAATTTGGGCATAATTGGAGAGTTGGACCAAAGTATAGTGCAAGGTCCATCCGATATACCGGAAAGATATAGCTGGACTGAGGCCCTCCGATATGAATAAGCTTGGATGACCTTCATGAAAGCTATATAGGAGTGAGTTAGCTAGCCACTGGAATTGGAATCAGGGGATTTGGACTTGTGTTTTGGAAGATATGACCGTTTTACTGAAGATATGTACGTCTGGCCGAGGCAGTTTATTCAACACCGATGTGTGACATCAGTATTGAAGACTCAGGGGAATACACCGATGTCACAAATCGGTGTAACACCTTGGTATTGCCTCTCTGAAGTGACCAGGAGCAAAAATACCTTAGCACCGAGGTCCAACACCGATGTGTGACCTCGGTGTTGGATATCTCTCACCCGAACCAACCGAGCTCGTCCAAAGTATCTCAAAGATGTGGCTAGACAGGGACCTTACAATCCGATTTAGCTTCAACTTCCTTCATAGAATTTGTAGAGGAGTGAATCAAATTTACACAGGAGTTTGAATCGGGTTATTTGGACGTATGGATAGGGAGATAAGATAGATTTACCGAAGGTATATCCATCTGGCCGAGAAAAGATGACACCGTCCAAAGAACCGACAAAACGAAGGCCTTCCGATATGAATCAACTCAAACGGTCTTCATAAGAGTTGTATAGAGACGAGTTAGCTGTCTACATGAGTTGGATACAGGTCATTCGGATGTCAGGTTCAGGAGTTATGACCGATTCACTTAAGACGTATCCAAGTTTCGGCCGGGTCAATACCCGGGTTGACCCGGGTCCGACCCAACTCAGCAAACACCTTTTTATATTTTAGAGATCTGATTTTTAGATCTATCTCCTTTTTATGTTTTTTCTCTTTTTTCTCTCAAGAACAAAAACCTCTATTTTTAGGGTTTTTGGGATTTTTCTCAATGATCTTTTGATTTATGAAAGTTTGAGTTTAATTCTTGTGTTCTTTTCTTTAATATTTCTAATCTCTAATCAGGATTAACATCACCTCTTTCACAAGATTTGGTGTGTTCCTCATGATTAGTGAGTAGAACCTTCTTGGATCATTTGGGTTTGGTAGATTAGGGGGATTCTAGGTTGATTATTGATGTCTAGGGTTTGATTAACTTGTTTCCTTTCTTATTTAGAGGTTTTAATGCTATATTATACTTGAGAAAGCTAATCTAGAGTTAAGGGCATTTCATGCACACCAAGTGTTTGATGAAATGCCTTTTGAGCTAAATAAGAGATTTTCATACCTAGCTCATGAGAGTGAATGTCTAGGGTGAATTTTAGTTAATGGAAATTGTGTTTAATGTTTGCTAATTACATTTTCACAAATGAGAGTTTGTTCTTGAATTTATAATTAGTGAAATGATTAGTGCTAAGATATTAGATTAATCTTGATTAGTTAGAAAATGCACTTATATGATTGTTTAGACATCATTTATTAGCTTGGATTCCCCTAAATCAATTGCCTTGCCCAAAGATCCTCCTTTAATCATTGTCTTAACCTCTTTTAGTGTCTTGTTCTTGTTTGTTTGTTTTAATTTGAACCATTAGGTTGCTAGATAATCAAAACCACCTTTGTTTGCTTAGCTTAAGTCATTTCTTGCATTCCTAGTGTGTTGTTCTTTGTGCCTCCTTGGATTGATCCCCAAGTGCTACAACGATAGAATTTGGGTAATTGGTTTGGATACACACAATTATCCAATTATCAATTTGGCGCCGTTGCCGGGGAGGCTATAGCAATAACCATTAGGATTTAGATTTTG
Source organism: Eutrema japonicum (assembly GCA_030161315.1). Taxonomy (NCBI): domain Eukaryota; kingdom Viridiplantae; phylum Streptophyta; class Magnoliopsida; order Brassicales; family Brassicaceae; genus Eutrema; species Eutrema japonicum. The sequence goes on from BSQW01000011.1 coordinate 50,510,354, forward strand.
CTTGAGACTAAGCTTTTATTTTCACTATGTTAATGCATATCACTAAGAGTATGCATCTCGTTGAGATGATGAATTTTCTTTTATTTATTGTTAATAACTTGTCTTCCTTACCTCTTTTGTGCTTTCAAAGGTACCAAGATCAATGGAAGAGACATGGGAAGACAAGATCAATTGAGGTGTTTGAGGCGGTCAATCGAAAATTCATTCTTGAAGATCTTCAAACTCAAGAGATGGACAACCAAGGTAGCATCTCTCAAGCTCCAAAACCGCAAGAAATGACACAACTTCAAGGAAAGCCAGTCCTCAAGTGTTGGCATCAAATCCGACCCAAGCTCCAAGGGACAAGCCAACGGTTGGAAGCTTTGACACTCCTTGTTGTCGTGGATTGAGGTATGGTGTCCACCCTCCTCCAATTAAAGCCAAGGCTTATGAGATCAAAACAAGCTTGGTTAGATTGATTCAAGAGTCTAGGTTCTTGGAGACGAAGGAGGAGAATCCTTATGATCATTTGGACTCCTTTGATAGATTGTGTGACACAATTAGGATTAAATGAGTGCCCCATGAGTGTATCAAGCTCATCTTGTTTCCGTTTTCTCTTGGAGAAAAGGCAAGCCGATGGGAGAGAGCATTACCTTCCCACTTGGTCAAGTCTTGGGATGATTGCAAATAGATCTTCCTTAACAAGTTCTATCCCATCCAAAGAACGATCCAAACTAGGAAGGACATCTTGAGCTTCAAGCAAGGCACACATGAGAGTTTTGATGATGCGTGGGGAAGACTCAAGGGATACACTCGAGATTGTCCCCATCATGGGTTCAAGAAAGGAGCCATTCTTAGCATCTCCTATTGGGGAGTTAACCAAGAGCACAAATGGATGTTGGATGCCGCTAGCAAAGGGCGTTTTGCAAACGTCACCGTCGAGTAAGGATAGCTACTTGTTGAGAACTTTTCTAAGAGTCTTGAAAGCTATGTGGAGAGGAATGGTACGACCCCTCTAGAAGGATCATGTCAAGACTCTAAATTTAAAGGCTTTCAAGATGAATTGGATACAACGGAAAAGCTCATAGGTGTGCAACAAAGAGAAGTGCTCCATCAATTCCTAGAAGATCAACAAATGAATGATATCAAGGTTGGCAAGATGATGGGAACCATGAATGATAAAATAACGAGATTGCATGATGAGATCACCAATAAGATTGAGCAACTAGCGTTCCATTTGGAGACCTTGGAACCCAAATTGGTCACACTCTCTTCGCCATCCGAGGAACCAAATGAAGTGAGGGTTTTACCAAATGTTAATGTTGAGATTGATGAAGAAAGGACTTCCATGGGTTTTAATGAGCAAATTGGAGACTCCAAGCAAGAAGAGGAAGTTAGAGACGTTGACAAAACTCCAAGGTATGTCTTAGCCTCCGCCCGATGCACTCATGAAGAAGAGAGTTGTTTTGAGAAAAACAAAGGGGAAACAACTTTTGGAGATGCTATTGACGAAGAAATTGCTCTAGATGGAAAATGCCTAAGCTCTTTCTTCTTTCCCTCATTTTAAATTAAGGAAAATGATGAGCAAGAGAGGAATGCTAAGAAAGTAAAAGACATGGGTAGTTGTGAGAAGATAGAAAAAGCTTCACCCCCAAAAGCTCGTATGAAGAAGATAAAATCCCATGACAAGAATGCTTTGGGTTATGATAATGTTGAAGAAGCTTTAGCATTAGATGGAGCTTGCTTGAAATCTCTTTTCTCTACCACAATGGGGAGAGAGAAAGAAAGTACCAATGATCAAGAGAATGGTGAAAGCACTAAGTTCAAGAAGAAGGAACCCAATGGCAACCACCCTCCCACACTTGAACCATATACTCACACAATGACACTCATACCTTGGATGTATGACGATGTAGCCATTCATTACAAGCTGAAGTGTAAGGGAAGATGTAAGCCATTTGCAAAGGTTAAAGCGCTCCTCACCACCGAACTTAAGGAGAAAGGTTCAAAGGGTCTTCAAGAGGTCATGAGCAAGGTTCTCAAGCTCGAGCTCAAAGATCCGCCATGGAGTGCTCACACTCCCCTCTCACCCGCCTAAAAGGGTAACCAAAGTCAAACTTAGTGACTTTAAACAAAGTGCTCTTGGGAGACACCCCAAGCTTATCCTTGTACATACTCTCTTTATATGACTTTCTATGTTTTCTTGTTATTTTTGATGGGTTTGCTTAGTGTGAATAGGTTCTTGATGGTCTAATGGTCATGGGCTTAAGGACAAAGGTGTGTAAGATTGAGGTGATCACTCTCGTTCCCTCCATTCATTTCCAAGGTAATACTCCAAACTTTGTGAATAGCATTTAGAATCAATATCTTCTTCTATTATACAAGGGATTGTGTAATTTAGGTTTGGAGGAGGGTCTATGTGTTATCTAACTTTGTGTTTTGTGTTCTTATTTTGCCTTTTGCCTCTTGAGTCTCATGCATATCATGCATTTTCAATAATTTTGAAATTTTTTTGAACTTTTGTGTATTCCATATAGGATTGAGTCTAGATGCATAGCATATTAGGTAGCTTTGCATGAGCATTAGGAGCAATGATAGATTTATCCTTGTAAAGTGTCATTTTTATAGCTTGATTCAATGTTTTCGTTGCTTGTTGTTTGATGCTTTTGATCTCGTGTTGAAATCAAGGATGAACCATATTTCGATCTTGCGTTTCATTACTAGGGTCTTAGCTAAAGCAAGTCTTGATTTGATTTCAATCCTACCTAAGTGAAAACCATAATTTTGACATTGAAATTATCATGTTTTTGCATTGCATAGTGAATTCATGGTTACCATATACATATTTGGGCTCTCTTATCCTTTTCACCACTCTTTTGCTAGTCCAAGTAGCCGATTCCTATCATTAGAACGGTTTACCATACCTTTAACCTACCCTCCTTTCAAGCCAAAATCTTTAGTGTGCGTATGTGAGGCCTAATTTTTCGAGTAAGCTTGGCAAAAAGTGTTGAGTTTAGGGCGACAAAGATAGGTTTGCATGTAAATCTAGCCGAACATCAAAGGCTAGAGTAGGCTAGGCTCGTGGGAAAGGGAAGTTTTGGGTTTGGTATGAACGAAAATGTGTGACTAATGGAATTGTGGATAAGAAGGAAGTGGGTTCAAAAGGGAGAAAGTGAAGGTGAAAGAGGAATGCAATATTGTGATGTGGTTAGTGCAAGTTATCAAGAAAATCTCTTATTGATAGTTATAGCCTCATAGAAACAAAGGAAAAAGTCAAAAATTGGCTAAGGCATCAATTTGTAAATGATGAGGCAAGGCAAAGAAAAAGAAAGAAAGAAGAGCTAAAGAAACAACAAAAAGAAGCACGAGACCACAAGATTCAATGGAGAAGAAGAAATTCCCTAAGTGAGAAAGGATGAAGTGGAAGAAGGAGTTCAAGTATGGGACATGACGGCAAAAAGGCCAAGTGAGAAAAGGGTAGCTTAGGATAAAGACTTCATGGGTAGATATGCTAGGGTTAGAGACATTTTAGGAATTGGGTAGATGTGAGTCTATCCTTGTATGCATAGATTGCCTTTTACTCTTAGCATTTTGCTAAAGTTTGCTCATTCATTGAGAGATCCCTTGCATTGGAGTAATCCCATACATTTGAGATCATCTTTATCTCAAGACCTTCACCCTAGACAAATGGATTCACTTGACTTGCATGAGCATGATTCACTTGAAACAAATAATGAATGTTAAAGGATTAGATGATATTAATGCTTGTGTAGGTTAAGGCTTGAATTTGATTCGTATAGGGAAAAATATGGCTAGCTCTTTTTGAGTAGACTTGTTTGATCGCATCTTAGAGCTAGTAACTTGGACATTGAGTCGAATTCTTTTTATGGCACTTTTGGATTTGAGCTCCTATTTTTAGTCTTCTCCATTTCTTTATTCTTGTTTGCTTGAGTACAAGCAAAGGTTTAAGTTTGGGGGGAATTGATATACTCATATATTGCATGTTTTAGCATGCATCTCACTTAGAGTTTTGTGTCATTTACATGCATAATCATGGTTTTGTCTTGTATTTATATCTCATTTAGATATTAGGACATACTGCATTAGGTCTAGTGAGTTCTTGCATGTTTTGGAGTACTTTCTAGGTGATTGGAGGCAATTTGGGCATATTTGGAGAGTTGGACCAAAGTAGAGTACAAAGTCCATCATATATACCGGACCGATGTGGCTGTACTGAGGCCCTCCGATATGAATCATCTTGGATGACCTTCATGAAAGCTGTCGAGGAGTGAGTTAGCTAGCCACTGGAATTAGAATCAGAGGATTTGGACTTGTGGTTTGGAAGATATGGCCGTTTTTCTAAAGATATGTCCGTCTGGCCGAGGCAGTTTATTCAACACCGATGTGTGATATCGGTATTGAAGACTCAGGGGAATACACCGATGTCACAAATCGGTGTAACACCTTGGTATTGCCTCTCTGAAGTGACCATGAGCAAAAATACCTTAGCACCGAGGTCCAACACCGATGTGTGACCTCGGTGTTGAGCATCTCTCACCCGAACCAGCCGAGCTCGTCCAAAGTATCTCAAAGATGTGGCTAGACAGGGACCTTACAATCCGATTTAGCTTAACTTCCTTCATAGAATTTGTAGAGGAGTGAATCAAATTTACACAGGAGTTTAAATCGGGTTATTTGGACGTATGGATAGGGAGATAAGACGGATTTACTGAAGGTATGTCCGTCTGGCCGAGAAAAGATGACACCGTCCAAAGAACTGACAAAATGAAGGCATTCTGATATGAATCAACTCAAACGGTCTTCATAAGAGTTGTATAGAGACGAGTTAGCTGTCTACATGAGTTGGATTCAGGTCATTCGGATGTCAGGTTCAGGAGTTATGACCGATTCACTGAAGACGTATCCCAGTTTCGGTCGGGTCAATACCCGGGTTGACCCGGGTCCGACCCAACTCAGCAAACACCTTTTTATATTTTAGAGATCTGATTTTTAGATCTATCTCCTTTTTATGCTTTTTCTCTTTTTTCTCTCGAGAACAAAAACCTCTCTTTTTAGGGTTTTTGGGATTTTTCTCAAGGATCTTTTGATTTATGAAAGTTTGAGTTTAATTCTTGTGTTCTTTTCTTTAATATTTATAATCTCTAATCATGATTAACATCACCCCTTTCACAAGATTTGGTGTGTTCCTCATAATTAGTGAGTAGAACCTTCTTGGATCATTTGGGTTTGGTAGATTAGGGGGATTCTAGGTTGATTCTTGATGTCTAGGATTTGATTAACTTGTTTCCTTTCTTATTTAGAGGTTTTAATGCTATATTATACTTGAGAAAGCTAATCTAGAGTTAAGGGCATTTCATGCACACCAATTGTTTGATGAAATGCTTTTTGAGCTAAATAATAGATTGTCATACCTAACTGATGAGAGTGAATGTCTAGGGTGAATTTTAGTTAATGGAACTTGTGTTTAATGTTTGCTAATTACATTTTCACAAATGAGAGTTTGTTCTTGAATTTGTAATTAGTAAAATGATTAGTGCTAAGAGATTAGATTAATCTTGATTAGTGTTCTAGGCTTAAGAAAATGCACTTATATGATTGTTTAGACATCATTTATTAGCTTGGATTCCCCCAAATCAATTGCCTTGCCCAAAGATCCTCCTTTAATCATTGTCTTAACCTCTTTTAATGTCTTGTTCTTGTTTGTTTGTTTTAATTTGAACCATTAGGTTGCTAGATAATCAAAACCACCTTTGTTTGCTTAGCTTAAGTCATTTCTTGCATTCCTAGTGTGTTGTTCTTTGTGCCTCCTTGGATTGATCCCCAAGTGCTACAACGATAGCATTTGGGTAATTGGTTTGGATACACACAATTATCCAATTATCAATTTGGCGCTGTTGCCGGGGAGGCTATAGCAATAACCATTAGGATTTAGATTTTGCTGGAGACTAAGCTTTTATTTTCACTATGTTAATGCATATCACTAAGAGTATGCATCTCGTTGAGATGATGAATTTTCTTTTATTTATTGTTAATAACTTGTCTTCCTTACCTCTTTTGTGCTTTCAAAGGTACCAAGATCAATGGAAGAGACATGGGAAGACAAGATCAATTGAGGTGTTTGAGGCGGTCAATCGAAAAGTCATTCTTGAAGATCTTCAACCTCAAGAGATGGACAACCAAGGTAGCATCTCTCAAGCTCCAAAACCGCAAGAAATGACACAACTTCAAGGAAAGCCACGTCCTCAAGTGTTGGCATCAAATCCGACCCAAACTCCAAAGGACAAGCCAATGGTTGGAAGTTTTGACACTCCTTGTTGTCGTGGATTGAGGTATGGTGTCCACCCTCCTCCAATTAAAGCCAAGGCTTATGAGATCAAAACAAGCTTGGTTAGATTGATTCAAGAGTCTAGGTTCTTGGAGACGAAGGAGGAGAATCCTTATGATCATTTGGACTCCTTTGATAGATTGTGTGACACAATTAGGATTAAAGGAGTGCCCCATGAGTGTATCAAGCTCATCTTGTTTCCGTTTTCTCTTGGAGAAAAGGCAAGCTGATGGGAGAGAGCATTACCTTCCCACTTGGTCAAGTCTTGGGATGATTGCAAAGAGATCTTCCTTAACAAGTTCTATCCCATCCAAAGAACGATCCAAACTAGGAAGGACATCTTGAGCTTCAAGCAAGGCACACATGAGAGTTTTGATGATGCGTGGGGAAGACCCAAGGGATACACTTGAGATTGTCCCCATCATGGGTTCAAGAAAGGAGCCATTCTTAGCATCTTCTATTGGGGAGTTAACCAAGAGCACAAATGGATGTTGGATGCCACTAGCAAAGGGCGTTTTGCAAACGTCACCGCCGAGTAAGGAGAGCTACTTGTTGAGAACTTTTCTAAGAGTCTTGAAAGCTATGTGGAGAGGAATTATACGACCCCTCTAGAAGGATCATGTAAAGACTCTAAATTTAAAGGCTTGCAAGATGAATTGGATACAACGAAAAAGCTCATAGGTGTGCAACAAAGAGAAGTGCTCCATCAATTCCTAGAAGATCAACAAATGAATGATATCAAGGTTGGCAAGATGATGGGAACCATGAATGATAAAATAACGAGATTGCATGATGAGATCACCAATAAGATTGAGCAACTAGCGTTCCATTTGGAGACCTTGGAACCCAAATTGGTCACACTCTCTTCGCCATCCGAGGAACCAAATGAAGTGAGGGTTTTACCAAATGTTAATGTTGAGATTGATGAAGAAAGGACTTCCATGGGTTTTAATGAGCAAATTGGAGACTACAAGCAAGAAGAGGAAGTTAGAGACGTTGACAAAACTCCAAGGTATGTCTTAGCCTCCGCCCGATGCACTCATGAAGAAGAGAGTTGTTTTGAGAAAAACAAAGGGGGAACAACTTTTGGAGATGCTATTGACGATGAAATTGCTCTAGATGGAAAATGCCTAAGCTCTTTCTTCTTTCCCTCATTTTAAATTAAGGAAAATGATGAGCAAGAGAGGAATGCTAAGAAAGTAAAAGACATGGGTAGTTGTGAGAAGATAGAAAAAGCTTCACCCCCAAAAGCTCGTACGAAGAAGATGAAATCCCATGACAAGAATGCTTTGGGTTATGATAATGTTGAAGAAGCTTTAGCATTAGATGGAGCTTGCTTGAAATCTCTTTTCTCTACCACAATGGGGAGAGAGAAAGAAAGTACCAATGATCAAGAGAATGATGAAAGCACTAAGTTCAAGAAGAAGGAACCCAATGGCAACCACCCTCCCACACTTGAACCATCTACTCACACAATGACACTCATACCTTGGATGTATGACGATGTAGCCATTCATTACAAGCTGAAGTGTAAGGGAAGATGTAAGCCATTTGCAAAGGTTAAAGCGCTCCTCACCACCGAACTTAAGGAGAAAGGTTCAAAGTGTCTTCAAGAGGTCATGAGCAAGGTTCTCAAGCTCGAGCTCAAAGATCCGCCATGGAGTGCTCACACTCCCCTCTCACCCGCCTAAAAGGGTAACCAAAGTCAAACTTAGTGACTTTAAACAAAGTGCTCTTGGGAGACACCCCAAGCTTATCCTTGTACATACTCTCTTTATATGACTTTCTATGTTTTCTTGTTCTTTTTGATGGGTTTGCTTAGTGTGAATAGGTTCTTGATGGTCTAATGGTCATGGGCTTAAGGACAAAGGTGTGTAAGATTGAGGTGATCACTCTCGTTCCCTCCATTCATTTCCAAGGTAATACTCCAAACTTTGTGAATAGCATTTAGAATCAATATCTTCTTCTATTATACAAGGGACTGTGTAATTTAGGTTTGGAGGAAGGTCTATGTGTTATCTAACTTTGTGTTTTGTGATCTTATATTGCCTTTTGCATCTTGAGTCTCATGCATATCATGCATTTTCAATAATTTTGAAATTTTTTTGAAATTTTGTGTATTCCATATAGGATTGAGTCTAGATGCATAGCATATTAGGTAGCTTTGCATGAGCATTAGGAGCAATGATAGATTTATCCTTGTAAAGTGTCATTTTTATAGCTTGATTCAATGTTTTCGTTGCTTGTTGTTTGATGCTTTTGATCTCGTGTTGAAATCAAGGATGAACCATATTTCGATCTTGCGTTTCATTACTAGGGTCTTAGCTAAAGCAAGTCTTGATTTGATTTCAATCCTACCTAAGTGAAAACCATAATTTTGACATTGAAATTATCATGCTTTTGCATTGCATAGTGAATTCATGGTTACCATATACATACTTGGGCTCTCTTATCCTTTTCACCACTCTTTTGCTAGTCCAAGTAGACGATTCCTATCATTAGAACGGTTTACCATACCTTTAACCTACCTTCCTTTCAAGCCAAAATCTTTAGTGTGCGTATGTGAGGCCTAATTTTTCGAGTAAGCTTGGCAAAAAGTGTTGAGTTTAGGGCGACAAAGATAGGTTTGCATGTAAATCTAGCCGAACATCAAAGGCTAGAATAGGCTAGGCTCGTGGGAAAGGGAAGTTTTGGGTTTGGTATGAACGAAAATGTGTGACTAATGGAATTGTGGATAAGAAGGATGTGGGTTCAAAAGGGAGAAAGTGAAGGTGAAAGAGGAATGCAAAATTGTGATGTGGTTAGTGCAAGTTATCAAGAAAATCTCTTATTGATAGTTATAGCCTCATAGAAACAAAGGAAAAAGTCAAAAATTGGCTAAGGCATCAATTTGTAAATGATGAGGCAAGGCAAAGAAAAAGAAAGAAAGAAGAGCTAAAGAAACAACAACAAAAAGCACGAGACCACAAGATTCAATGGAGAAGAAGAAATTCCCTAAGTGAGAAAGGATGAAGTGGAAGAAGGAGTTCAAGTATGGGACATGACGGCAAAAAGGCCAAGTGAGAAAAGGGTAGCTTAGGATGAAGACTTCATGGGTAGATATGCTAGGGTTAGAGACATTTTAGGAATTGGGTAGATGTGAGTCTATCCTTGTATGCATATATTGCCTTTTACTCTTAGCATTTTGCTAAAGCTTGCTCATTCTTTGAGAGATCCCTTGCATTGGAGTAATCCCATACATTTGAGATCATCTTTATCTCATGACCTTCACCCTAGACAAATGGATTCACTTGACTTGCATGAGCATGATTCACTTGAAACAAATAATGAATGTTAAAGGATTAGATGATATTAATGCTTGTGTAGGTTAAGGCTTGAATTTGATTCGTATAGGGAAAGATATGACTAGCTCTTTTTGAGTATACTTGTTTGATCGCATCTTAGAGCTAGTAACTTGGACATTGAGTCGAATTCTTTTTATGGCACTTTTGGATTTGAGCTCCTATTTTTAGTCTTCTCCATTTCTTTATTCTTGTTTGCTTGAGTACAAGCAAAGGTTTAAGTTTGGGGGGAATTGATATACTCATATATTGCATGTTTTAGCATGCATCTCACTTAGAGTTTTGTGTCATTTACATGCATAATCATGGTTTTGTCTTATCACTACAAGAAAACAGGGCTATTTCCGACGGTCAAATCCGTCGGAAATCCGTCGGAAAGGGTCTTTTCCGACGGATTTCCGACGGATTTAAGCTGTCGGTTACAGTTCGTCGGAAATGTGGTTTCCGTCGGAATCCGTCGGAAATTTCCGACGGATTTATGCCGTCGGAACGCCGTCAGACATTTCCGACGGATTTCCGACCGCGTAGGTTCCGACGGATATTCGACGGACTTCCGACGGATACTCCGACGGATATTCAGTCGTAAATGCCGTCGGAAATCCGTCGGAAATTTCCGACGGATTTCCGACGGATATATTACCGACGGATTTCCGACGGATACTCCGACGGATATTCAGTCGTAAATCCGTCGGAAATCCGTCGGAAATTTCCGACGGATTTCCGACGGATATATTACCGACGGATTTCCGACGGATACTCCGACGGATATTAAGTCGTAAATGCCGTCGGAAATCCGTCGGAAATTTCCGACGGATTTCCGACGGATACTCCGACGGATTTCCGACGGATACTCCGACGGATAAATGCCGTCGGACATCCGACGGTAACTATTTTCGACGGATAATTTGATCGGAAGTTGTCTCGGAAGTCCGTCGGTTCTTCGTCGGAAATAGGTTCCGAAGGATTTACGACAGTAACTATAACGCCCCGACCACCCATACATGTGGGCCCCATGCCTGCTCTCGGCCCGTGGGCCCCATGCCTTATCTCGGCCCGTGGGCCCCACCCTTGTCCGACGGCCGGTGCGTTAATCCGGGAGGCTTGTAATACTTGTTTACTGACCCTGCAATCACCACGTGATCTTTCCCCGTGTTTTGTCCTCACTCACACGATACCGCGAATAACTTCCCGGAATGTCACCCATCCTTAGACTACTCCAGCTCAAGCACGCTTAACTCTGGAGTTCTTTCGAGCAAGTGATCGGAAAAGCTAAGTGCACTTTGGTGTCTATAACGCCAAATCAATTCTTATAAGCCTCTCCGCATATACAAGAAATCGAGATGTTACAGTAACTTATTCCGACGGTTTTCCGACAGAATTGGTATTTTGAATTTTATGTAATTATTTATTTTTTGGAAATTTATATATTAAAATTATAGAAATTTGAAATATAAATTAAAAATAGAAATAATAAATATATAAATTCATTAAACAAAATAAAAAAAGTCATTACACATTAAAATAAAGTGTTCAAAAAAAAGCATTAAAAGCAAATATTTAAACGGTTGGAGAATCTCCGTCGTCGGGATTATTATCCCGAAACAAATGCGGGAAGCATTTTTCCATCATCTTCTCCAAGCAGGAGAGCTTCTTGGTGGTAGTCTTTTGCTCCGTCCGTAGCTCTTCAACCTGCCGGTCACGCTCTTGCACCGTTTGGGTGAGCCTCTCGATTTCTACCCGGTACTCCGAAGGATAACGAGGAAGCGAGGAAGAAGATTCCTGGGTCGGAAGGGTGCCTAACCCAGCGAATCGACCTTTCACTTGCCGGGTTTGCTGCGAATAATTAAAACCGATAATTAATAAATAACGAAAATTAAAAAAAAATGAAATGAAATTAAAACTTACCTCAAGTACAATCTGGTTTATCTCTTCCCGGGACAAAGCGGTCGAGGACGTCGATCCTTCGAGACTGAGCTGCGATGCTGATAGTTCACGATCCAGCTTCGCCTTCTTGCTCTTCTCGACCACATCCCGCATCCCCAAGTCCTGTATCTGACCGGTTTTCTTGTTGGTGTGTCTATTCTCGATGAGTTGAAGATAATCGGGTTCGGAACCAGATGCTCTCGCCTGCGAAAATTTGTTAAGTTAAATAAATAAAAAACAGAATTAACAATAAAAAATTTAAATTAAACTTACCATTTCCATCGCTTCCCGTTCGATGGTCTTTGCGCCCGCGTTGTGGATGTAGACCCCTTTCCCGCCTCGTTGGCTAGTGCGGTTCTTCGACTGTTGCTCGGAGGTCTTTTTCGTCGCAGGCCTACTCCAGTACTCACAGAAGCCTCTCCAGACGTCGTCGTCAAGGTCCTTCGGCTTGTCTTTGTTCTGCTTCCACTTCTGTTTCCACTCGTACATGTGCTTCGAGTACGAGTTTGCGGCATACTTGTCGAAGGTTTCAATGACTTTGCGCGTATGATGAGAGTCCCACGTGAACTCTTGCTACAATTTTAAAAAAAAATTTGTTACATATCAAAAAGAAAAATTGACAAAATGAAATTCAAATTAAATAATATATCAATAAATCACGTACCGCGAAAGTCCGGTGCCACACGTCTTTCTCCTCGGTAGGCATTTCCGAATACCTCTCGTACGGTTTGTCCAACATGTTGTGGAGCATCCGTAATATCGCCTTGTTGATCTGAGTCGACAGCTTAGGACTCAGTCAACATGCACGTGTCTAATTTTTCGTATCCGTCGGAAATCCGTCGGAAATTTCCGACGGATTTCCGACGGATAAGGTATATTCCTTGCATGTTTTTCGATTGGTCAGTCAACAAACACGTGTCTATTTTTCATATCCGTCGGAAATCCGTCAGAAATTTCCGACGGATTTCCGACGGATTTAGGGTATATTTGGGGTTTAGGGTTTAGGGTTTCTTTATATGATTTAGGGACATGTTATTTACATGTTTCATTCAATAAATATATTAAGTTCATCAATATTAAAGGGTTTGCATTAGTTTAAAAATTATACAACATCAAAACATATCGTTTCACATAAATCAACTATATCTTATACTATAACTTATACAAACACTTCCATCAAATTTTTTAAAATCTATATAACACATTTTCTTGATGTATATACAAGGTTAACCTATTTTATATACATCATACAAGTGTTTGTAAACTTTTGCCAAAAAAAAAAACCTATACCCTATACCCTAAACAAGATTTTTAAATATCCGTCGGAAATCCGTCGGAAATTTCCGACGGATTTCCGACGGATTTTTAGCCGAGGGATCGATTTTTTAGCCGATGCAACTGAATCCGTCGGAAATCCGTCGGAAATTTCCGACGGATTTCCGACGGATTCACCTCAAACCGTCGGAAATCCGTCGGAAATTTCCGACGGATTTCCGACGGATTCAGTTGCATCGGCTAAAAAATCGATCCCTCGGATATAACCCAGATTCAACTCAATCCGTCGGAAATCCGTCGGAAATTTCCGACGGGTTTCCGACGGATATTTAAAAATCTTGTTTAGGGTATAGGGTATAGGTTTTTTTTTTGGCAAAAGTTTACAAACACTTGTATGATGTATATAAAAAGGTAACCTTGTATATACATCAAGAAAATGTGTTATATAGAATTTATATAGAAGTTATAATATTTTTTTTGTTGCAAAATTCCAATTTTGTTACACTTAAGCAAATGTCTAACTTTATAAAACTTCGACATAACTGATATATTACACATTACACTTCTAGTTCAAATATATGTACATATTTTACGGTGCAAATTTTATAATTAAAACTACTGTCAATCCGATGATGAGTAATCTGATTCTCCTGAATCGGAAGGTTCCCCAAATTCGTCAAATTCTTCTTCTGAATCCTCAAATACTCGATCGTCTGACTGTATGGTGAAATCAACGACAATGTCGACCTCAAGGGAATGCTCGATTGAACCCAAACCTACGGAGCTTTGTTGGAGGGGTTCATGATCAGACATCCCATGAACTCTACCTCTCGGGTTTATCGATGTGACTGTAACCCACGGGTCTTGCTTGTTTGTCACCCGCGGATAGGGAATGTAGCATACCTACACCATGTACAAATTTAACCACGGGAATGCAACAAAACTTAATTAAAAATTAACATAAAAGAAATACAAACCTGGTCTGCTTGTGATGCAAGTACAAATGGCTCGTATCTCTGGAGTTTTCTTCTGCTATGTAATGATGTAACACCAAATTGGTCGTGTCGCACACCGCTTCCTACTAATGGGTCGTTCCAGTCGCATAAAAATGCAACACATCTTAGACCGAGCATTCCCGGGTACTGAACATCGAAAATCTCACGTACGACACCATAGTATATCTCGGAAAAAGGCACCAATCCCTGCAATATATAACAAATGAATAATTAAATAATGAAGTATATATTGTATAAAGTAGTAAATAAATAATTTCATGATTGTACCTGCAATTGCTTCGTGGACATTACGTGGTAGAAGACATGCAAAGGCAAATGGAAGGAGGCGCTGCATCACCACATGACAATCATGACTCTTCATCCCAGTAAACTTCCCTTCTCCATGATCAACGCAGTTCCGAAGGTTAGATGCGTATCCGTCCGGGAATCTAACACTTTCGGTAATCCAGTAAAAAAACTCGGCCTTTGAAGGTTCATCGAAACGAAAAGCCGGGACCGGAGGCTTCCCGTTCCCTGTCACATGTAGTGCTCTACGAGAACAAATGTCTGGCAAGTCCAATCTAGACTTCAGATTGTCCTTCGTCTTCCCTTTGACATTGAGAACGGTGTTCATAATGTTGTCGAAAAAATTCTTCTCAATGTGCATGACATCCAGATTATGCCTCAAAAGATGGTTCTTCCAATAAGGCAAATCCCAGAAAATGCTCCTCTTGTGCCAATTATGAACGTTGCCACAACCATCAACAGGATGATGTCCGTTACCACCACAATCAACGGTCCTCTCTGCACCAAAATCTCTGAACTGAGTCAACAAATACTCACCATCTAACTCAGGAGGAGGACCGTCAAATACTTTCCGGTTCTTCCTAAACAATGTGGTGCTCCGACGATAAGGATGATCGCTAGGTAGGTATCGCCTATGACAATCAAACCAAGACGTTTTCCGTCCGTGCTTCAATTGGAACGCATCAGTGTTATCTTGACAGTATGGGCACGATAACCTTCCGTGCGTTGTCCATCCTGATAACATGCCATATGCTGGAAAATCGCTAATAGTCCACAAAAGTACCGACCGTATGATGAAATTTTGGTGACAAGAAACATCAAACGCTTCAATACCTTGGTCCCATAACATTCGCAGCTCATAAATCAATGGTTGCAAAAACACATCAAGTGATCTCTTCGGATGCTCTGGTCCATGAACGAGAATGCTAAGGAACAAGAACTCCCTTCGCATGCACAAAGATGGCGGCAAATTGTAAGGTGTTACAATTACTGGCCACAAAGAATATTTTCTGCCGTGCTTCCCAAAAGGGCTGAAACCATCGGTACATAATCCAAGGTATACGTTCCTTGCCTCAAACGCAAAGCTGGGATAAATGGATTGAAAATGTTTCCATGCTCCTGCATCTGACGGATGGGCGATTTGTCCATCTGTTGTATGCTCTGCATGCCATCTCATTGCTCCTGCTGTGCGCTCTGACTGATATAACCTTTTCAATCTCTCTATTAACGGTAAATACCACATCCGTTTATATGGCACTGGCACTCTTCCACCTGTTTCCTTATACCGAGGTTTGCGACAAAAACGACATGTCGTACGATCTGCGTCCTCTCTCCAGTAGAGCATACAGTTGTCTATGCATACATCTATCATTTGATACGGCAATCCTAGACCTTGAACAAGTTTCTATATCTCATAGTATGATGCCGGTGCAAGATTATCTTCTGGCAAAATTTCTTTCACAAAATCAGCGATTGCATCCACGCACTCCTCACTCAAATTGAAATCCGTCTTTATACCCATCATCCTTGTTGCAGTTGATAAAGGGGAATGTTCACCTCTACACCCATCATATAACGGATGTTTAGCAGCGTCTAACATATCAAAAAATCTCCGAGCTTCTAAATTAGGTTCTTCTCCCCTATCTCCATACTCAGCAACCGATGGTATATTTTCACGATATGCATCGTT
Source organism: Eutrema japonicum (assembly GCA_030161315.1). Lineage (NCBI taxonomy): Eukaryota > Viridiplantae > Streptophyta > Magnoliopsida > Brassicales > Brassicaceae > Eutrema > Eutrema japonicum. The sequence goes on from BSQW01000011.1 coordinate 50,526,209, forward strand.
CACCATCTGAACATGACCTACCGTACTTTGTTCTTCCATTGCGGGTTCTTCTAAGCTAGTGTTATCCCCAATATAATGTTCACTAGTACTAGCATAATTATCCACCATTGTATCATTTTCTCCATGATAATACCAAATCTTGTAACCCGACATAAACCCATGACAATACAAGTGTGACCATACTTCATCTATCACGATAAATCTACGATTCCCACAATTGGTACAAGGGCAATAGATTTTACCGGTTTTTTTTGCTTTCTTATGCATACCCGCAAATGCCATGAATTCCTGTAGACCTTTTTTGAATTCCTCCGTAACTAGGCCCGTGTTCGGAATTTGATGAGGCTTGTCCATCCATGATCGAAAATAATTATAAGGATTTGAAGAAGACATTTTCGTAAGGAATTAGATAACAGAGATTTTTTTTGGTTGTGCTTATAAATGAAGCGTGGAAACGTTTTTATAAGGAAAATTTTGTCCTTTTCCGACGGATTTCCGACGGATTTCCGACGGATATAAAGTAGATATTATCGATGTCGGCAACCATGTCGGCAGCCATGTCGGCAGCTGTCGGATATCCGTCGGAAATCCGTCGGAAATCCGTCGGCAATCCGTCGGAAATCCGTCGGAAATCCGCGACGGATGAACGTCGTCGGAAATCCGTCGGCAGTATGTCGGCAGCGTCAAAAAGGCGTCGGAAATCTGTCGGAAAGTGTCCGACGGATTATTGTCGTCGGAAATCCGTCGGAATTTCCGACGGATTTCCGACGGGTTGATATTTCCGACGGAATTCCGACGGATGTCCGACGGATGAGAAGTTAGTCGGAAATCCGTCGGAAATCCGTCGGAAATTTCCGACGGAATTATTGCCGTCGGAATTTCCGTCGGATTTCCACCTGTTTTCTTGTAGTGTATATTTATATCTCATTTAGATATTAGGACATACTGCATTATGTCTAGTGAGTTCTTGCATATTTTGGAGTACTTTCTAGGTGATTGGAGGCAATTTGGGCATATTTGGAGAGTTGGACCAAAGTAGAGTACAAAGTCCATCCTATATACCGGACCGATGTGGCTGTACTGAGGCCCTCCAATATGAATCATCTTGGATGACCTTCATGAAAGCTGTATAGGAGTGAGTTAGCTAGCCACTGGAATTAGAATCAGAGGATTTGGACTTGTGGTTTGGAAGATATGGCCGTTTTACTAAAGATATGTCCGTCTGGCCGAGGCAGTTTATTCAACACCGATGTGTGATATCGGTATTGAAGACTCAGGGGAATACACCGATGTCACAAATCGGTGTAACACCTTGGTATTGCCTCTCTGAAGTGACCAGGAGCAAAAATACCTTAGCACCGAGGTCCAACACCGATGTGTGACCTCGGTGTTGAGCATCTCTCACCCGAACCAGCCGAGCTCGTCCAAAGTATCTCAAAGATGTGGCTAGACAGGGACCTTACAATCCGATTTAGCTTAACTTCCTTCATAGAATTTGTAGAGGAGTGAATCAAATTTACACAGGAGTTTAAATCGGGTTATTTAGACGTATGGGTAGGGAGATAAGACAGATTTACTGAAGGTATGTCCGTCTGGCCGATAAAAGATGACACCGTCCAAAGAACCGACAAAACGAAGGCCTTCTGATATGAATCAACTCAAACGATCTTCATAAGAGTTGTATAGAGATGAGTTAGCTGTCTACAGGAGTTGGATTCAGGTCATTCGGATGTCAGGTTCAGGAGTTATGACCGATTCACTGAAGACGTATCCAAGTTTTGGCCGGGTCAATACCCGGTTTGACCCGGGTCCAACCCAACTCAGCAAACACCTTTTTATATTTTAGAGATCTGATTTTTAGATCTATCTCCTTTTTATGCTTTTTCTCTTTTTTCTCTCAAGAACAAAAACCTCTCTTTTTAGGGTTTTTGGGATTTTTCTCAAGGATCTTTTGATTTATGAAAGTTTGAGTTTAATTCTTGTGTTCTTTTCTTTAATATTTATAATCTCTAATCATGATTAACATCACCCCTTTCACAAGATTTGGTGTGTTCCTCATAATTAGTGAGTATAACCTTCTTGGATCATTTGGGTTTGGTAGATTAGGGGGATTCTAGGTTGATTCTTGATGTCTAGGATTTGATTAACTTGTTTCCTTTCTTATTTAGAGTTTTTAATGCTATATTATACTTTAGAAAGCTAATCTAGAGTTAAGGGCATTTCATGCACACCAAGTGTTTGATGAAATGCCTTTTGAGCTAAATAATAGATTTTCATACCTAACTGATGAGAGTGAATATCTAGGGTGAATTTTAGTTAATGGAACTTGTGTTTAATGTTTGCTAATTACATTTTCACAAATGAGAGTTTGTTCTTGAATTTGTAATTAGTAAAATGATTAGTGTTAAGAGATTAGATTAATCTTGATTAGTGTTCTAGGCTTAAGAAAATGCACTTATATGATTGTTTAGACATCATTTATTAGCTTGGATTCCCCCAAATCAATTGCCTTGCCCAAAGATCCTCCTTTAATCACTGTCTTAACCTCTTTTAGTGTCTTGTTCTTGTTTGTTTGTTTTAATTTGAACCATTAGGTTGCTAGATAATCAAAACCACCTTTGTTTGCTTAGCTTAAGTCATTTCTTGCATTCCTAGTGTGTTGTTCTTTGTGCCTCCTTGGATTGATCCCCAAGTGCTACAACGATAGAATTTGGGTAATTGGTTTGGATACACACAATTATCCAATTATCAATTTGGCGCCGTTGCCGGGGAGGCTATAGCAATAACCATTAGGATTTAGATTTTGCTTGAGACTAAGCTTTTATTTTCACTATGTTAATGCATATCACTAAGAGTATGCATCTCGTTGAGATGATGAATTTTCTTTTATTTATTGTTAATAACTTGTCTTCCTTACATCTTTTGTGCTTTCAAAGGTACCAAGATCAATGGAAGAGACATGGGAAGACAAGATCAATTGAGGTGTTTGAGGCGGTCAATCGAAAAGTCATTCTTGAAGATCTTCAACCTCAAGAGATGGACAACCAAGGTAGCATCTCTCAAGCTCCAAAACCGCAAGAAATGACACAACTTCAAGGAAAGCCACGTCCTCAAGTGTTGGCATCAAATCCGACCCAAGCTCCAAGGGACAAGCCAATGGTTGGAAGTTTTGACACTCCTTGTTGTCGTGGATTGAGGTATGGTGTCCACCCTCCTCCAATTAAAGCCAAGGCTTATGAGATCAAAACAAGCTTGGTTAGATTGATTCAAGAGTCTAGGTTCTTGGAGACGAAGGAGGAGAATCCTTATGATCATTTGGACTCCTTTGATAGATTGTGTGACACAATTAGGATTAAAGGAGTGCCCCATGAGTGTATCAAGCTCATCTTGTTTCCGTTTTCTCTTGGAGAAAAGGCAAGCTGATGGGAGAGAGCATTACCTTCCCACTTGGTCAAGTCTTGGGATGATTGCAAAGAGATCTTCCTTAACAAGTTCTATCCCATCCAAAGAACGATCCAAACTAGGAAGGACATCTTGAGCTTCAAGCAAGGCACACATGAGAGTTTTGATGATGCATGGTGAAGACCCAAGGGATACACTTGAGATTGTCCCCATCATGGGTTCAAGAAAGGAGCCATTCTTAGCATCTTCTATTGGGGAGTTAGCCAAGAGCACAAATGGATGTTGGATGCCACTAGCAAAGGGCGTTTTGCAAACGTCACCGTCGAGTAAGGAAAGCTACTTGTTGAGAACTTTCGAAGAGTCTTGAAAGCTATGTGGAGAGGAATTATACGACCCCTCTAGAAGGATCATGTAAAGACTCTAAATTTAAAGGCTTGCAAGATGAATTGGATACAACGAAAAAGCTCATAGGTGTGCAACAAAGAGAAGTGCTCCATCAATTCCTAGAAGATCAACAAATGAATGATATCAAGGTTGGCAAGATGATGGGAACCATGAATGATAAGATAACGAGATTGCATGATGAGATCACCAATAAGATTGAGCAACTAGCGTTCCATTTGGAGACCTTGGAACCCAAATTGGTCACACTCTCTTCGCCATCCGAGGAACCAAATGAAGTGAGGGTTTTACCAAATGTTAATGTTGAGATTGATGAAGAAAGGACTTCCATGGGTTTTAATGAGCAAATTGGAGACTCCAAGCAAGAAGAGGAAGTTAGAGACGTTGACAAAACTCCAAGGTATGTCTTAGCCTCCGCCCGATGCACTTATGAAGAAGAGAGTTGTTTTGAGAAGAAAAGAGTTGTTTTGAGAAAAACAAAGGGGAAACAACTTTTGGAGATGCTATTGACGATGAAATTGCTCTAGATGAAAAATGCCTAAGCTCTTTCTTCTTTCCCTCATTTGAAATTAAGGAAAATTATGAGCAAGAGAGGAATGCTAAGAAAGTAAAAGACATGGGTAGTTGTGAGAAGATAGAAAAAGCTTCACCCCCAAAAGCTCGTATGAAGAAGATAAAATCCCATGACAAGAATGCTTTGGGTTATGGTAATGTTGAAGAAGCTTTAGCATTAGATGGAGCTTGCTTGGAATCTCTTTTCTCTACCACAATGGGGAGAGAGAAAGAAAGTACCAATGATCAAGAGAAGGGTGAAAGCACTAAGTTCAAGAAGAAGGAACCCAATGGCAACCACCCTCCCACAGTTGAACCATCTTCTCACACAATGACACTCATACCTTGGATGTATGACGATGTAGCCATTCATTACAAGGTGAAGTGTAAGGGAAGATGTAAACCATTTGCAAAGGTTAAAGCGCTCCTCACCACCGAACTTAAGGAGAAAGGTTCAAAGGGTCTTCAAGAGGTCATGAGCAAGGTGCTCAAGCTCGAACTCAAAGATCCGCCATGGAGTGCTCACACTCCCCTCTCACCCGCCTAAAAGGGTAACCAAAGTCAAACTTAGTGACTTTAAACAAAGTGCTATTGGGAGACACCCCAAGCTTATCCTTGTACATACTCTCTTTATATGACTTTCTATGTTTTCTTGTGATTTTTGATGGGTTTGCTTAGTGTGAATAGGTTCTTGATGGTCTAATGGTCATGAGCTTAAGGACAAAGGTGTGTAAGATTGAGGTGATCACTCTCGTTCCCTCCATTCATTTCCAAGGTAATACTCCAAACTTTGTGAATAGCATTTAGAATCATATCTTCTTCTCTCTTGCATGCATTGTCTAGCTCTCTCTTAAGCTTCTATTATACAAGGGACTGTGTAATTTAAGTTTGGGGGAGGGTCTATGTGTTATCTAACTTTATGTTTTGTGATCTTATTTTGCCTTTTGCATCTTGAGTCTCATGCATATCATGCATTTTCAATAATTTTGAAAAAAATTTGAACTTTTGTGCATTCCATATAGGATTGAGTCTAGATGCATAGCATATTAGGTAGCTTTGCATGAGCATTAGGAGCAATGATAGATTTATCCTTGTAAAGTGTCATTTTTAGAGATTTTTTTTTTGAATTGAATGTAAAATTATATTCATGCCAAAAAAACGTTGTTACAACCAATGTGTGACTTTTGCTAAAGGAATTGAAATAAGCTTAGAACATAAATCGATTTTTGCTCCTATCATCGCGAGCCAAACCAGGCTTGTAGTGGATCTTTGAGCTTGTTGTCGCCTTTTCGCGAATGGAGTGAATTCTGCAGCGAACATGTTTGTCTATGAATGCATAGAGGCGGGCTGGGGAGGATGGAGCTTCACCATGCCGCCGGTTATTTCTTTCTCTCCAGATACTGTGGACAACAAGTTCAAAACCATACCTAAACAGAAATTGTGAGGTTCCGTCAAACTGGTTGTCTGTTAGAGTTTGGATTAGGGAGTTCCAATCCCTTGTGAAACGATGTTTAAGGATTCCCTTCATGACTTTTGTCCAGACTTCCCCGAAGAATCGACACTCGAAGAATAAGTGGTTCCGAGATTCCATCGGGTGGTTGCATAAGATACACGCATATGTTATTCCAACATTCCACTTCACCGTTCGATCCCCTATTGATAGACGATTCTGAATTGCAAGCCAAGTACATACCGAGTATTTCGGAGTATAGTATTGAAACCAGACTCCTTTGTACCAATGGACTGTATTCGAGTTTGATCGTATGAAGTTCCAAGTGTTCTTTGAATAGAATATTGGCTTGAACTTATCTTCCGCAAATTTCCAAAGAGGAATATCTGTAGATATAGGCTGCAATTTAGATTGAACATCCGCGAGAGCATTCTCCATTTCATTTAATATCTCTGTGCGATGACGTCGGCTCCTACGCAGCCTCAACGACGCTATCGAGGCATGAATTGGAATACCCATGTCGATGGTTCCTCTCGATCCAGTGAGGTCTATCATCCTTCCTTTTCGGGACCAATCATCAAACCAAAAAGAAGTCCTCTCACCATTCCGGACTTCCATTTTATGAAAGGTTCTTGCTATATCTCGATATTTTAGGATTTTTCTCCACATCCAAGACCATGTACTCGTTGTTTCTCGAATCGACCAGAATGACTCTTGGCGAATCAGATAGGTTTTAATCCACTTAACCCAGAGAGAAGAATGAGAAGAGACAATCTGCCATATCATCTTAAGGCAACAAACTGTGTTTACCTCCTTTAGAGGTCGAAGCCCAAGTCCTCCTTCTTGTCGCGGTTTACATACCTCTTCCCAGGCGATTTTAGCGTTCCTCGAGTTCAAAACAGGCCCGGACCACAGAAAAGCTGAGCATAGTTTATCGATCTCTCTAATGCAATCCCGCGGTAGCCGAAAAGCTGATAACCAAAAATTGGTAATGCTATGAAGTACTGAACTGATGAGTTGCAACCTTCCTGCGAGGGATAGAGCTCACGTTGTCCATGAGGTTATCCTGCTGCGAATCTTCTCCAGCAGCGGCAAGTAATCAGTCGCTGTCATCTGCTTCGTTACAAGGGGAAGGCCCAGATATCGAACAGGTAGCTGGCCCGAGTCAAATTGGAATCGTTGGGTTAACTCCTCCTTTACATTGCAAGCAACTCCCGCAAAGTATATTGTTGATTTCTCCATGCTGATCTTTAGGCCTGAAATCCTTGCGAATTCATCAAATACGTTTACGATGCCTTCAACTGATCTCATTGTTCCATCTGATAAGACCATTATGTCATCCGCAAAGCTGAGGTGTGTAAGACCAATGTTTTTTCATTTGGGATGGAAACCTATATGTCGAGAGTTTGCGGCTTTGTCCAGCATCTTTGAGAGCACATTCATGCTAATGACGAAGAGATATGGGGATAAAGCACATCCTTGCCTCAAACCTCTTTTGCTCCGGAAGAAACCAGCAAGCTCACCATTTACTTGCACCGAAAACGAGGCAGTCGTTATGCATAACGATATCCAATGAACAAATTTATCAGGAAAATTCATTGCTGTTAGAGTATTTAGCAAAAACGACCATTGTACCGAATCGAACGCCTTTGAGATGTCGATTTTGATGGCAAAACGAACTGAGACCGAGTTCTTATGATAATCTTTCACAAGCGCAGTAGCTAGGAGCAAATTCTCGATGATAAGCCTATCCTTAATGAACGCCGATTGGTTTAAATCGATGAGGTGTGGGAGAATTCCTTTCATCCTGTTTGCCATAATCTTTGAGATTACCTTATAGATTACATTACAGCAGGAGATGGGACGGTAATCTTTCATCTCAATTGTTGATGTCTTCTTTGGGAGAAGAGCAAGAATTGTCGAATTAAACCCCTTCGGTAAAAACCCCTTCACGAAAAAAGACTGGACAGCAATAGCAAAATCCTCACCGATAATCGGCCAGGCTGCTTTGTAAAACTCTGCATTGTAACCATCTGGACCTGGGGACTTGTTACTTGGCATTGAGAACAGAACACCTTTTACCTCTTCTTTCGTTACTTCCGCTGTGAGTTGAGTACAGTCCATTTCAGAGCATCGAAACGGAACAATCTCCGCCAAAGCTTCAGCCGAGATCCCTTCGAAATCCATTGGGACTTGTTGAAGAAAGTCTCGAAAGAAGCTTTCGGCTTCTTCTTTAATCTCAGCAGGTTCCGAAACAACAGCTCCATCTCTGCATTTGTTTTCCCTAATGGTGTTTATTGCTGCTCGAGAGACAACCACTTTATGATAGGATTTATTATTTCTGTCGCCAACTTTTAGCCAATGCACCTTCGATCTCTGCTTCAGGAATTTTTCTTCTAGATCCGAAATAAATACCCATCGACGGTAAGCTACATTTTCCTCCTCCATGTTTGAAGGTGAAGGATTACGAATGTTCACCTCTTGCTTCTCACATAAAAGTTTGAATGCTGCAGTTGTTTTCTTCGTCAGATTTCCTAACTTGTTTTTTGCTAGCTCTCGGATCAAAGGCTTTAGAGCTTTGAGTTTCTTGGTGAAGCGAAACATAGATGAGGTTGATAGAAAGATGGGCTGCGATGATTTCCAGAAATCTTCCACCATTGGCTTAAAATCCTCCAACTCTGCAACCACGTTCACGAATTTAAATGGTTTCTTTGGTTTTATCTGCTCTGCAGCCAAGTGGATTCTACACCGCATGTGATCCGAACATCCTCCTGCTTCGAAAATACTGTAAGATTGCGGAAATACTTGCTGCCATTTATTATTCATAAGAACTCGATCGAGCTTCTTTGTAATCAATCCCTCCTCCCTCTTGTTACACCAAGTGTACAATGGCACTTGAAAAGCCAAGTCCTCAAAAGAACAGTCTCGCACCAGGTTTTGAAAATCTCGCATCCCGGGAGGGATGGACGGTGAGTTCTCAAAGCCCGAATGCTCCTCAACCTTCAAAATCTCGTTATAATCTCCAAAGCAAATCCAAGGTTTATTTCGGATTACAGGAGAATTTTGATTAACCCGTATATCACTCCATAACTCCCGTCGTTCCTCCACGAAATTCGAAGCATAGATCAAAGAGCAGAAGAACTCGTCATCTCTATCTTCTAACTTCACAGAGCAAGTAATCATCTGTCCGCTTTTGAAAAATAAGGTTAGTCGCACTCTTGGGCTCCAAACCACCCATATACGACCCAATCGATTGAATTTGTAATTCGTAATTACCGACCAATCTTTGAAAATTGAAGTTGCAACTCTACTTGCCTTCCCTTCCTTTACCCTTGTCTCCAATAAAGCTCCAAATTGCAAGTCCTTACTCTGCACCCACTTCTGAATAACGGAATGTTTTGTTGATTTGTTTAAGCCGCGAACATTCCAAAAGAACCCCGACATTAATGAGATTTTTTGTTTCGCCCCTTCTTACTCATTACACTAGGGGGATGTTCTTTGTGTTCTGAGCCGACGAGTCCGAAATAAATTTATGCGAAGATTTCGATGCTCTTGGGAGAGAAGGCCGAAACCCTTTTCCTTCGGGTTGCTCATCAATCCTCTCTGGCTGAGTTTTTGAAGAGCTATCAATCTCTCCTTCTTCTTTCTCTTCCTCCTCTATCGGTTTTCCTGGCTGTCTACCAGATTTTGATGGTGAAACTTTTGTCCAGATTGATTCGAGCTCTGTTTCGGTCCCCTCCTCCGCTGAAATTTCTAAACCATTCTCTGTTTCCCCTCCCTTAAGCTTCGCAATCGCTAGCTCATAATCTCCTCCACAACTTGTTTCCTCCTCTGTCTCCTTCGCAGACAAAATGTTGCATTCACCCAACGTTTCCTCCTCTGGTTTGTCCACTGCCACGATTTCCCCTGATTTTTCCACCAAGTTTCCAGTCTCAATTTCGATACTTTGAGAGTCGTCCAGTGAGTTAGCCAATGCCTATGGTTTCTTTTTTTTATCCCCATAGTTTCTTTGGACACAGCTTCCAAGCTTTTTGGCCGCTAAAGGAGCTTAATCTTTTGAGATTTAGCTACACAAACTTCCGATCGATGACCCCACTTTTCACATGTTGTACATCTTGGCGGTAACCATGGATAGGAGTATTTCACTTCTACTTCCTCGTCTTTTGATAGCTTGAAGAGAAAAGTCTTTGGTAGCTCCTTTTTCAGGTTTGCTTCCACGAAGATTTTTGCCTCCTCAAATTTCATACATTGTTCTGTGTCGGGGTGTAGCCTCTTTGGTTCTCCAACTTTGCTTGCTAGAAAGCTCAATCCTTGCCAGGAATATAAACTGTGAGGGACGTTCTTAAGAATTACCCACATCGGCATCGTTGTGATTTCCGGCTATGTATCCTCAATAATAGGGCTCCATTTTGAAACTACCATTGGGACATCAGCAATGTTCCACATGCCTCTTCTTAGAACCCTTGATTTTATTGCCGAATCCTTTATTCTGAATTTAACCGTTCGATCGTCCACCACAAATACATCTACGCGAATAGATTTATCCCCTATAGGCCAAATCTTGTTGACGATGACATGTATCTTTGCTACATGTGGAGCTGCTGATAGGAAGCGACCGATTAGAAGATCTTCCCATAGAGGTGAGTCCTCGAGAATGTTTCCCGGAACGATCACTATCCCTGACTCATCCTTCTCCACGCCATCAAAGTCAAATTTGCTTAGCTTTGATCGTTGCTTCACCACTTTAGCCCATGAAGCTTTGATTGTGTTTGTTGTGTCTTGTCCTCCGATTAAAGGCATCCGTTTGTTGACCTGAATAAATGAGACGCCAACATCAGGTTCGCTAACCTCTGCACTTTTCGAAATCCTTTAATCTGAGGAAACTGATTCTTTCGAACCATCAACTGTGTCACCAAGCGAACTAACGACGAGATCAAGCTGTTTTAAGAGACCCGCATCGCACGCAGGCATATAGACCGCCGGCGAGGCCATGTCGTGAGGCAGACGAAAAACCTAGTTTAGAGAATCAGAATCGCCCCCGAAATCACCTTCAGAGCAAAACGCTGCGTTCCGCTTTTTAGAGCTTGATTCAATGTCTTCGTTACTTGTTGTTTGATGCTTTTGATCTCGTGTCATTTTTAGAGCTTGATTCAATGTCTTCGTTGCTTGTTGTTTGATGCTTTTGATCTCGTGTTGAAATCAAGGATGAACCATATTTCGATCTTGCGTTTCATTACTAGGGTCTTAGCTAAAGCAAGTCTTGATTTGATTTCAATCCTACCTAAGTGAAAACCATAATTTTGACATTGAAATTATCATGCTTGTGCATTGCATAGTGAATTCATGGTTACCATATACATACTTGGGATCTCTTATCCTTTTCACCACTCTTTTGCTAGTCCAAGTAGCCGATTCCCATCATTGGAACGGTTTACCATACCTTTAAGCTACCCTCCTTTCAAGCCAAAATCTTTAGTGTGCGTATGTGAGGCCTAATTTTTCGAGTAAGCTTGTCAAAAAGTGTTGAGTTTAGGGCGACAAGGATAGGTTTGCATGTAGATCTAGCCAAACATCAAAGGCTAGACTAGGCTAGGCTCGTGGGAAATGAAAGTTTTGGGTTTGGTGTGAACAAAAATGTGTGACTGATGGAATTGTGGATAAGAAGGAAGTGGGTTCAAAAGGGAGAAAGTGAAGGTGAAAGGGGAATGTAATATTGTGATGTGGTTAGTGCAAGTTATCAAGAAAGGTTCTTAGTGATAGTTATAGCCTCATAGAAACAAAGAAAAAAGTCAAAAATTGGCTAAGGCATCAATTGGTAAATGATGAGGCAAGGCACAGAAAAAGAAAGAAAGAATAGCTAAAGAAACAACAAAAAGAAGCACGAGACCACAAGATTCAATGGAGAAGAAGAAATTCCCCAAGTGAGAAAGGATGAAGTGGAAGAAGGAGTTCAAGTATGGGACATGACGGCAAAAAGGCCAAGTGAGAAAAGGGTAGCTTAGGATGAAGACTTCATGGGTATATATGCTAGGGTTAGAGACATTTTAGGAATTGGGTAGATGTGAGTCTATCCTTGTATGCATAGATTGCCTTTTACTCTTAGCATTTTGCTAAAGCTTGCTCATTCATTGAGAGATCCCTTGCATTGGAGTAATCCCATACATTTGAGATCATCTTTATCTCAAGACCTTCACCCTAGCCAAATGGATTCACTTGACTTGCATGAGCATGATTCACTTGAAACAAATAATGAATGTTAAAGGATTGGATTATATTAATGCTTGTGTAGGTTAAGGCTTGAATTTGATTCGTATAGGGAAAGATCTGGCTAGCTCTTTTGAGTAGACTTGTTTGATCGCATCTTAGAGCTAGTAACTTGGACATTGAGTTGAATTCTTTTTATGGCACTTTTGGATTTGAACTCCCATTTTTAGTCTTCTCCATTTCTTTATTCTTGTTTGCTTGAGGACAAGAAAAGGTTTAAGTTTGGGGGGAATTGATATACTCATATATTGCATGTTTTAGCATGCATCTCACTTAGAGTTTTGTGTCATTTACATGCATAATCATGGTTTTGTCTTGTATTTAGGTCTCATTTAGATATTAGGACATATTGCATTAGGTCTAGTGAGTTCTTGCATGTTTTGGAGTACTTTCTAGGTGATTGGAGGCAATTTGGACATATCTGGAGAGTTGGACCAAAGTAGAGTGCAAGGCCCATCCGATATACCGGACAGATGTTGCTGTACTGAGGCCCTCCGATATGAATCAGCTTGAATGACCTTCATGAAAGCTGTAGAGGAGTGAGTTAGCTAGCCACTGGAATTGAAATCAGGGGATTTGGACTTGTGGTTTGGAAGATATGGCCGTTTTACTGAAGATATGTCAGTCTGGCCGAGGCAGTTTATTCAACACCGATGTGTGACATCGGTATTGAAGACTCAGGGGAATACACCGATATGACAAATTAGTGTAACACCTCGGTATTCCCTCTCTGAAGTGATCAGGAGCAAAAAAACCTTAGCACCGAGGTCCAACACCGATGTGTGACCTCGGTGTTGGACATCTCTCACCCGAACCAGCCGAGCTCGTCCAAAGTATCTCAAAGATGTGGCTAGATGGATACCTTATAATCCGATTCAGCTTCAATTGCCTTCATAGAAGCTGTAGAGGAGTGAATCAAAGTTATACAGGAGTTTTAATCAGGTTATTTGAACGTATGGATAGGGAGATAAGATGAATTTACTGATGGTATGTCCGTCTGGCCGAGAAAAGATGACACTGTCCAAAGAATCGGCAAAGAGAAGGCCTTGCGCTATGAATCAACTCAAACATTCTTCATAAGAGTTGTAGAGCGATGAGTTAGCTGTCTAAAGAAGTTAGATTCAGGTCATTCATATGTCCGGTGCAGGAGTTATGACCGATTCACTGAAGATGTATCCAAGTTTTGGCCGGGTGAATACCCGGTTTGTCCCGGGTTGATCCGGGTCCGACCCAACTCAGCAAACACCTTTTTATATTTTAGAGATCTGATTTTTAGATCTATCTCCTTTTTATGCTTTTTCTCTTTTTTCTCTCAAGAACAAAAACCTCTCTTTTTAGGGTTTTTGGGATTTTTCTCAAGGATATTTTGATTTATGAAAGTTTGAGTTTAATTCTTGTGTTCTTTCTTTAATCTTTCTAATCTCTAATCATGAATTACATCACCTCTTTCACAAGATTTGGTATGTTCCTCATGATTAGTGAGTAGAACCTTCTTGGATCATTTGGGTTTGGTAGATTAGGGGGATTCTAGGTTGATTCTTGATGTCTAGGGTTTGATTAACTTGTTATTTAGAGGTTTTAATGCTAGATTATACTTGAGAAATCTAATCTAGAGCTAAGGGCATTTCATGCACACCAAGTGTTTGATGAAATGACTCTTGAGCTAAATAAGAGATTTTCATACCTAGCTCATGAGAGTGAATGTCTAGGGTGAATTTTAGTTAATGGAACTTGTGTTTAATGTTTGCTAATTACATCTTCACAAATGAGAGTTTGTTCTTGAATTTGTAATTAGTGAAATTATTAGTGCTAAGAGATTAGATTAATCTTGATTAGTGTTCTAGGCTTAAGGAAATGCACTTATATGATTGTTTAGACATCATTTATTAGCCTGGATTCCCCCAAATCAATTGCCCTGCCCAAAGATCATCCTTTAATCATTGTCTTAACCTCTTTTAGTGTCTTGTTCTTGTTTGTTTGTTTTAATTTGAACCATTAGGTTGCTAGATAATCAAAACCACCTTTGTTTGGTTAGCTTAAGTCATTTCTTGCATTCCTAGTGTGTTGTTCTTTGTGCCTCCTTGGATTGATCCCCAAGTGCTACAACGATAACATTTGGGTAATTGGTTTGGATACACACAATTATCCAATTATCACTCTTCACGAACACGATCGTGAAGCGGAGAAATTTCATGAGTTCCTCTTTGGACTCAATGAAAATTATCGGACCGTAAGATCAATTTTGTTTCTCGTACACCAATTCAACCTCTTGAGGAAGTGTACAATGTCGTCCGACAAGAAGAGGATCTGAAGACGACAATCCGAAACACTGAAGATGCACTGGAAGTGAGCGCTTATGATGTTCAAGCAAGACCGCATGTGAATCAAATGCGTACTGATGATGACAAAATTCGCTTGTGCAAACACTGTCATCGTGCTGGTCATGCCTCTTCTTGTTGCTTCGCGGTGATTGGATATCCATAATGGTGTGGTGATCGTCCAAAATCACGAACCTTATAAGGTCGTGGATGTGGTGTGGTTTCTGTTCCTGCGGTTTTTGGCGAGGAAGGAATGTGAACTACGCTAATGTCGTTCAAGTTCCGCAGATTCCGTCTCATGAATAAGTCAACTATGTCATTACTAATTGAGATCATGATGGAGTCAACGGTCTTATTGACACCCGATGGCGTACGTTTGTGACTCTTTTTAATGCTAGAAGTAGCAGCATCAATGAAAAACTTTCGGGTATGTATTCTCTTTCTTCTTGGATCATGGATACTGGTGCGTCGAACCATTTGACAGGAAATTATGACATTCTTACTGATCGATGTTAGAGAGATGGAACCAATTTTGATCATTTTGGCTGATGGTAGAGAAGGAATTTTAGTAAAAGAAGGCACAATTGTCTTGGGCTCACATCTGATTTTGAAATCTGTATTTTTCGTCGAAGAGTTGCAGTCGGATTTTATTGTAGTAGGACAGTTGTTGGATGAGAATAATTGTGTGGTACAATTGGCTGATCAATTTCTTGTAGTTTAGGACCGCACTTCAAGGATGGTGATTGGAGCCAGTAAACGAGAAGTCGAGACCTTCCTCTTTCGCATAACAGAGTTAGTAGCATCATTAGCAGCTCGGGAAGACAAATCATATGAATTATGGCATCATTGGATGGGTCATCCTTCTGCAAAACTTGTTACTTCTTTAAAGAATGTTTTTGTTTTTGTTTTTTTTTGAGATTTTCAATAAGGCGTGTGATGTTTGTCTCCGCGCAAAACAAACGAGATCTTCGTTTCCATCAAGTATTAATAAAACTTCGAAAGTTTTTGAGTTAATCCATTCTGATTTATGGGGTCCATACTGAACAACTTCACACAATGGAGCAAGATATTTTCTCACCATAGTTGATGATTTTTCTCGTAGCGTCTCGCTTTATCTACTTGCTGAAAAAACAGAAGCACCGATACAACTTAGAAAATTTCATTGACATGGTTGAACGGCAGTTTCAGTCTAAGGTTTGTTGTCTTAGGAGTGACAATGGAATTGAATTTATGAGTTTGACCAATTATTTTCGTGAACAAGGAATTCTTCACGAAACGTCGTGTGTTACCACACCGCAACAAAACGGTCGAGCTGAAAGAAAAAATCGGCACATCCTCAACGTGGCAAGAACATTGATGTTTTAATCGCACATTCCAAACTAATTTTGGGGATAGTGTATTTTGACTGTGGGTTACTAAATAAATCGCACTCCGAATTCGGCGATTGACGGTTTAACGCCATATGAGATGATGCATCAAACTACTTCAGATTATGATCATTGACGGTTTAACGCCATATTGCGTTATGCACACAATCAAGCTCACAAAAGGGATAAATTTGTTTCAAGGAGTCAAAAGTGTGTATTTGTTACCCGTATGGAAAAAGGGGTGGAGTTTATATGATTTGGAGAAACAAGAATTTTTCGTCTCACGGGACGTGATATTTTACGAATATTAGTTTCCATTTGAAAAGCACTATGTATCTTCTTCATCACCAGATGTCATTCAGGAAGGAGAAATTGGGCTCTGATACGTTCAAATGTATTTTTAGAAGAAGAAGTTGGGCCTTCTACAAATGTTTTTATTGGGCCAATTTCGAGCCCAACTACAGAACAAGAGTTAATAAGCCCACCAATGGCCAACTTAACTCACGATGCCTCTGACCAATCTACGACACATTCTTCATCTGAAACACGGTCTTTGCCACAGTCACCGAGTGCGCTGTCGCCGGTAAATTCGTAGTTGCGGTTAACTCGATGTCACCGGTTAATCCGCTTGATGCATCACAACCACCAGAACTTCTTGGTCGAGGTCAGCGACAGAAAATGAGACCCGTTACTCTCCGCAATTTCGTGATTAATACAGCCCAGAGTAAGCTTCTCACGTCATTTGGAGTCAAATCTCACTATCTGATTGAAAACTATGTGAGCTGCAATCGATTTTCTGAGACTCATATATCCTATTTAGTTGCGATTACTGAGAACATTGAACCAAAGTCGTTCAAAACAGCGGTTCAACTTAAACAGTTGATGAATGCTTTGGACAATGAGGTTAATGCTCTCGAGGAAAATGACACATGGTCGTTAGTAGATTTACCACCAGGAAAACAAGCGATTGGAAGTAAATGGGTATATAAAACTCCGACGGCACGATCGAACTCTATAAGGCAATACTAGTTGTTCTTGGTAACAAGCAAATCAAAGGAGAAGACTACATATAAACGTTTGCGCCATTGGCACGAATGGGCACAATTAGATTTTTTCTCAAAGTTGCTGCTGGAAATCATTGGTATGTGTATCAAATGAATGTACACAACATCTTTCTACACGGTGATCTCGCGGAAAAGGATGAAAATCTTCCTGGTTTTTACTCAAAGGATGAAAATAAGGTATGTCAATTACACAAAACTATTTATGGTATGAAGAAAGCGCCTCGATGCTGGTTCGAGAAGCTAACAAAATCTCTTCGTCAATATGGGTTTCAACAATCTTTGGCTGATTACTCGTTATAAAACCTAGATTAGATTTAATGCGCTAATACCGTATCAAAAAACCTTAGGTTATAAAGGATTTCTTATTCAATACAATACGAAAGTGTTCCTTATATACAAAGATAAAATTCAAGTATTATGTTATTCTACATCTAACATTAACAACTTAATTGATGCCCAAATATGGCCCAATAAAATATAACACACCTACCCCCAACTCATAGTGTAGAGACGGCCTAAAACTTCTTCGGACAAACGTTCATCAAAACGGCCGTCAACTACGATAAATTGGCATGTCATGTGTTTAGATGTTTTAGATGGAATATGAACATGGTGTAGTAATAGCCACGAACACTTTGTTCCGATGTAGAAATGGGGTTTTTCCAATCGTAATCTATGAATAGTTTAGTACGGTTTCCGTTTCGGTTCGGATTCACTGATTACTCAAATATATACCCTTAATCTTCAACGAAATTTTGCTTTTAGATCAATTTTTTTGGTTCAGTTCCGATTCAGATTCGGTCATTCGAATATAGAAAAATTAAATCCATTTAAATGATATTAAGATATGATTTTATTTTTAAATTGATTAAATCGGTTCGGTTTGGATGGGATCGGTTTATCCAAATTAAACACCAAATGATTAAATTTAGAGCCCAAAGCAGCAAAGAGAAAACGGCCCATACTCACTCGAACCCAAACCCGAACCCAACCCCGAACCCGAACCCGAAGCCGACCCGAGATCACTTGCCGCTTCATTGATCTCTTTCTTGGCCAAGTTTCTGAATTCTCTCATCTCCAACCATGACTACATCGGCGATGGATCCTCCTCCGCCGCGAAACCCTACCCGTGATCCAGAGCCTGTTCTAGATACTACATCGGTTTCAGAGATCAATGAGTCCTCCGTTCCAACGGAAGTCTCGTCGATGAACCCTCCGCCTCCCAGAAACCCTAACCCACCTGATCTCGAGACAAAGGAAGTAGTAAACCCCGAGCTAAACGAAGAGCCCAATGAAGATTCCGTGGCTGTAGACGCGAAAAATCCACCCCGTGTCCGAGCCGTGAAGCAGAATCCCGTCCCATACACTATTCCAGAGTGGAGTGGACCTCCGTGCCACAAATTTCAGCTTGAAGTCCTCAGGGAAGGCGCCATTGTCGAACAATTAGACGTGTAAGCTCTTTTGAATCCATCTTCTTCTAAGATTTAGCTATTTGATTGCCTTTTGTAGATTTTCTGGTTCTTGTGAATCTATTGTATATGAAAATCGTATGTTTTTTTCTTTGCAGGTATGAGAAAGGAGCCTACTTGTTTGGACGTGACGTTATTTGTGATTTCTCCCTTGAGCACCCTTCGATTTCTCGGTTTCATGCAGGTGATTACCTTACTGCCTATGTCAGAGTGTTAATGCTATCAGATTGGATTACGTTGGTTTAATTCTGTTTTGTAATGATTTTGCCAGTTATTCAGTACAAGAGAAGTGGAGTTGCATATCTATTCGATCTTGGAAGCACTCATGGAACGTTAATTAACAAGAATAAGGTGTTTTATTCGTGGCTTTAATGTGTTCAGCTTCTTGATCGAGGTTTGATCAACGGAGTTATATGGTATTGTTCTAACATTGTGTTGTGATTCTCACAGGTGGACAAAAGGGTTTATGTTGATTTGCATGTTGGAGATGTTATTCGATTTGGCGGGTGAGTCAATCTTTCTGTTATGCTCATGATGATTACCTTGTCAGTGTTTGCTTTGATTTTCCTGAGCTCGTTCTTTATTTCTTATGCAGTTCGACCCGGCTGTACATTTTCCAAGGACCCTCAGAGCTAATGCCACCTGTAAGATAAACGTTTCACTTTACACAATTTAGTTCTTGGTCTAGAATATTTTAGGGTTGATCTTTCATATGATTTCCCGTGGGTGTTCTCAAAGCTCTAAGCATGTCTGAGTATCAGGAGAGGATCCTTAATGTCTATTGATATATATCAGATATCCATTTGAACACTTTTATTCTATTGAACTATTCTGTTCAAATGGGTTCTTTCTTTCGTTTTATTTTGGATTCCGTACCAATTCTGCTATCAGGGAAAAATAACTAAAGAATTGTTGGAGAGACATCTGTTAGTTTAATCATCTAGCCTTTAGTTTGGTGTCCCTCTAACTTGCTTTTGGTATTGGTTTTTAGGAGAAAGACTTGCAATTAATCAGAGAAGCAAAGCTGAGACTGGCAATGTCAGAAAGAGAAGCTTCACTTCGGCGAGCAAGACAGCAAGCATCCATGGCTGATGGTGTTTCATGGGGCATGGGGGAAGATGCTATTGAAGAAGAAGAGGTAATCATGACTATTGTAACTGTTAGTGTATCAGATTTTCTAGATTTGTGAAATCAAATCTTTCTGATTGACGTTGTGTCTTCTACTGTTTGGACATGAAGGATGATGTTGAAGAAATCACGTGGCAAACATATATGGGAGAACTCACACCAAAGCAAGAAAAAACTAAAGAGAAAGTCTTAAAACGGTTGGAGAAGGTTAGCTTCTTATTGACTAAGTCTTTATATTTGTCTTTTCAATCTGCTTTAATTTAATTTAGACTGATTTAACTTTCCTTCTTTCATAAATATAATTATAGACATTAAATTTAATTAATAGACTCCTCCTACTTTGCTTCATCCTTGTATGCATGTTTGCTTATGTGTAGATTGGCCATATGAAGAAGGAAATAGCTGCTATTCGAGCTAAAGACATTTCTCAGGGTGGATTGACACAAGGACAACAAACGCAGATCGCCAGGAATGAGCAGCGAATAGCTGAGGTAACCTTTATGTTAATCTGAAGTGGTAACAGAATTATTTGTTTGGCCTCCAGTCCCTTTCAGGTATGGTTGGTACATATATCTGATTAGAATTTCCATTTCTATTATATGTATGATAGCTTCTGGAAGAACTTGAGAGCTTGGAGGAAACATTGAATGACAGCATCCGAGAAAGTTTGGGTGCGAAAACAGGGAGAAAACCCAACGGTAAGAAGAAAGGAACCGTGGCAGAGGAGGAAGACTTCTCAAGGTACTTAAAGTGTTCAATCTCTATATTTGCATTTTTCATGTAAAAAGTATATCATTGTGTCTTGTGTTCTGATTCTCATAGGGAATGTTATGATCTTTTTTCTTTCAGTGATGAAGATGACTTCTATGATCGGACCAAGAAGAAACCATCAACAAAGAAAGGCAGCGAAAGCCAAACTGTAGAAACTGTTGACTCTCTTCTAGAAAAGAGAGACAATGTCTTGAAAGCAATAGAAGAAAAGAATGAACAGCTTTCGGCAGAGAAGAATAAGATGGAGACAGAGACTGTTGCAGAGATTGCATCGGGAGACGCCCTTGACGCATACATGACTGGGCTTTCTACTACACTTGGTAATTCTACGGTTAATTTTTATCCTTTTCAATTTATAAAGTTAACACTTTAAGGAAAACCTTTTGAATGATCTAATGAGTTTTCCTTTTATTGGCGTCAGTGCAAGATAAAACTGCCCAGATCCAGCAAGAGTTGTCTGCGCTTCAGTCAGAATTTGATAGGATATTGTACCTTCTAAAGATTGCTGACCCAACCGGAGAAGAGGTTAAGAAAAGAGAGTTGAAATTACAGGAACCAAAAATGAAGAAATCTGAAAAACCTCCTGTAGAAAAGAACGGTCCACCTTTGAAACCAGCTGATCCTGGTGAGCATAGGGAGAAGGACGTGGGAAAAGATCTAGTGGACTCAGACAGTAAGCCTGAAGTTGAAAAGAACGCAAGTGAAACAGCTGAAGAGAAAAAGACCACAGTGTTTGTTCCATCAAAACCCCAATGGCTCGGTTCCGCTGCAAATAAAGTCACAGTCGAAGAGAAAAAACCTGAGATTGTAGCTGCTGCTACTGACAGCACAGATGATGTTGATGGGTTTGTTGACTATAAAGATAGGAAGCAGATGATTGAAGGTGCAACAGGATTGATAATAAGAAAACGGAAGCAAGAAGTCAAGAATAACGACGAAGATGATAAGTCAAAGGAAAAGCTAGCAGAGGCCATGGCACAAGACGCAGTTGCTCTCTTATTGAAACATTCTGTAGGACATCATATAAACAAAGAAGACGAAGAAGTTAGTAAAAAGGAAAAAAGTAAGCAAGGAAGTGGGCATATTAGAAAGAAGAAGAAGGCTAAAAAAGTTATCGGTCCTGATAAACCAGAATTTCTAGATGAAAGCACAGATTACGATTCATCATGGGTACCTCCTGAAGGTAAAGTAAAGCAATGTTTAGAAATACACTTATCCATTTTGAATTAAATCTAGTTTTAGAAAATGTGCATATGGCTAATGAGTTATGTATAATTTGAAACGCGCAGGACAATCTGGTGATGGAAGAACATCTCTGAATGACCGTTTAGGATACTGATCGAGGGAAGATCGAATTGAAGCCGTTTATGGATTCTGCATCACTCTTCTGGTGAGATCTGGGTCACAACTCAGTGTTTCATACTGTAAATTCATACCCTAAACCGCAGAGCTTCCCCGTGTAAAATTTACAAGAAACAGCTCTTCAGAGGATGCAGATTCATGAAAATGAAGTACTTTTATCAGTGCTACTCTAGTTCTCGTGAATGTAGATCCAATTTAGATCCAATTTCCACAAGGATTATCTCACAATAACATATGCAAAGATTCATGAGCATACACTAAATTTCATTCGTGGATATATTTCCGTCCGTTGTGATGTTTGTGGGCAGGATTATGATGGCATAAATATGTGTACACATGTCTACAATGCGATTTCTATATACACAGATATTGTATCTTCTTAATTACCAAATGCTATAAAAATTACACGTCTATCTCACATTCTTCATATTCCTGATGGAAGTTGGTGTTGTGAAATTTGTCGGATGTTGGTTATGGAGGGTATACATGTACTAAAAAGACATGCGATTATGTTGTCCATTCATATTGTGCAACAGAGAGCCACACGTGGGATGTCAAAGATGAAGAAGAGATTGACTCTGAAGTTGATCTTGAGGCGTTGGTGGAGATCGATGGTGGATCAACACCATTTTAGCCATGACTAGGGATGTTGTCAAGAGGGTTTGAGCCCTGAGTTAGCCTGGCCTGCACAAACCCGGCCTGCGTTAACCATGGCCATGGGTTAACCTTGTAAACTGTAGACAAAAAACATAAGTCATGAACCCTTCACTAACTTTGTAAATTATATTAGTCTTTTTTCTTTGTAATTAGAACAAAATTTACATTTGATTTTAATATCATTTTATCTTTGCATCATTTAATTTATTATTTGAAAAAATAAAAAAATAAAATTTGTTTTTCATTGTTTTATAAAAATAAATTTGGTTTATACAATTATGATTATTTTTAGAAAAAAATCTTGATTTTGTGCAATATAATAAAATAATAATTAAACTACTTTTGCTTTGAATAACATAGAATCTCAATCATATTCATAAAACATAAAATCAAATGTTCTAACATACTCAACAACAACAAAACATTATACTATGCCAATATCCATCACAAAAATCTCATCATACTCATAACATAAAAATTAAAAATCTCATCATACAAGCAAATATCCATCACAAAAGTCTTTATCATCACTTCCATCGACATGAATCTCATCATACCCGTAACATAATAATGAAACCCGTGTAACAATTACAAGGCCAGGGCCAGGATTCAATTATTTTAAACTGTAAAATACAGGGCCATGGCCTAATATTTTATACACATGGCCGGGTGATGCAGCAGCATCCTAGTAGCGTCGATCAACGGCTCCAACGACTTTCCTTATTTTAGTTATTATTTTCTTTTTATCTATTTCCTTATTCTAGTTGGTTTTCTATTCCCATTAGGAGTATTCTTACTAATGACGGTCTAAGAGTCCTATATATAGTTCTCTTCCTTTAGTTTTGTAACTCAGACTTTTGAGAACTAATAAACAAGAGATTGTTTTCTTTCCTTGAGCAAGATTCGATTAAATTCATCTTCTTAAGAAGCATGTCTCTAGTGATTCTCTAGAATCCCTAGATTGAGATGAACTCTGTTCTTACCCTCCATCAGGTTGGTATCAGAGCAAAACCCCTTTGATTCATCATGTCGAGAGCTCCTTCTTGCCGTGATCCACCTCCAACCGAAGCCGAACTCACCCGTCAAACCCTAACTCGCTTACAAGAGCAAATTCAACAGCTCACCACCGCGATGCAGGCTATGGTTCCTCCACGACCCCTACCTCCCCTTGAACAACAAGACAATTCTGATGACGAAGATAACTCCTTCGCCAGACCCCTAGCTAACCATGTGGCTCAACACAACGACGATGGACGTAGTTTCAGATTCGACATCCCTGAATTTCATGTAGTCCTACAGCCGAAGAACTACTCGATTGGATCACTACGATAGAGGAGATACTTGAATTCAAACGCGTTCCCTTGGAACGTTGTGTTCCCGTCCTTGCGATGCGCTTTCGGGGTAGAGCTGCTGCGTGGTGGACCCAAACTAAAGCTTCTCGTGTTCGTTTGGGCAAATCTAAGATCATGTCATGGGAAAAAATTGAAGAAACATCTCCGCAACACATTCCTTCCTTACAAAATATGCGCCAAGGAAGTCGCTCCGTAGAGGAATATGCTACGGAAAATTTCTTACTCATCACCCGTATTAAACTACAGGATTCCGAGAGTCAGCTCGTAGCTCGTTTTATTGGTGGATTACGACAACAAATTCAGCACACGTTGAATCTCTTTCACCCACTTACAGTCGTGGAATCGCTACACCAGACACCGCTGTTGCTCTAGTTGACCCTCCGCGCAACACTCGTCCCCCTACCACCGAATGTCCGCTTGTCCGATGCGTAATCGTAGAGGATTGTTACTTGATGTGTCAGGCCATGATGTTGAAATCGAATATGAACCTGACTAAGATGAACCACCAGTAGAGTTAGAAGCAGACACATGTGTTTCATTGATGTTGCGACGGTCTTGTCTCGCGCCATGCCTTCAAGTGGATTTTCCATAACGAAACAACCTTTTCCATTCTCGTTGTACGATTGAAGGAAAAGTGTGTAAACTTATTATCGACTCCGACAGTTGTGAGAATGTCATCGCTACAGATGTCTTCCACAATCTAGCCCTTAAAGATGAGCAACACCCTAGTCCCTACAAACTCGCTTGGTTACAGCAAACCAATGACATACGTGTTACCCGTCGCGCCTTGGTCGCATTCTCGATTGGCGATGCATATCACGATCAAGTTTACTGTGACGTGGTTCCAATGGATGCTTTCCATCTACTACTTGGTCGCCCTTGGAAGTTCGACAGAAGGGTCCAACATGATGGTTTCCTCAACACGTATAGCTTTAAGTTTAACAACCGAAGCTTCACGCTCAAACCATCACGACCACCACTCCCGCCTTCGACACCCACCACTCTCTTGTTGTTGCATAAAAAGCCGTTTGAAACCGCAACACCGTCCTCTTCACCTAGTGAGCATCACACGGGACAAGAATTTTCTGAGCTTCTTCGAGAATTTGCAGATGTCTTTCCTAATGATCTGCCTCCGGGACTGCCTCCTTTGCGTGATATTCAGCACCAAATTGACTTGGTTCCTGATGCAACTCTCCCTAATCGCCCCCATTACCGTATGAGCCCCACTGAACATGGAGAGCTCCGTAAGCAGGTTGAAGAATTAGTTTCGAAAGGATTTTTGCGTGAAAGCCTAAGACCTTGTGCCGTTACAGCATTACTAGTTCCAAAGAAAGATGGTTCTTGGCGTATGTGTGTTGATAGTCGCGCCGTGAACAAAATCACCGTACGTTATCGATTTCCGATTCCTCGCTTAGACGATCTGCTTGATCAAATTGGAACAGCATGGGTTTTCTCTAAACTTGATTTAAAGAGCGGATACCATCAGATTCGCATTCGCCAAGGAGACGAATGAAGAAGGCATTTAAGACACGCGGAGGTCTTTTTGAATGGCTGGTGATGCCCTTCGGATTGTCTAACGCGCCCAACACCTTTATGCACGTTATGAATCAAACTTTGCGTCCTTTTATCGGGAAATTTGTCGTCGTATACTTCGATGACATTTTGATTTTTAGTACGACCCTTGAAGCCCATCTTTCACATCTACGAGAGGTCATCCTCGTCTTACGCCGCGACAAGCTTTTCGCTACACTAAAGAAATGCGCATTTGGTTCTCCGCAAGTACACTTCTTGGGGTATATTGTCTCGGCTGATGGTCTTGCTGTTGACCCTGGCAAAGCATATGCCATTCAGTCTTGGCCGAAGCCCACGACAATCTCTGAAGCGCGCAGTTTTCATGGGCTAGCTTCCTTGTACCGCCGCATCCTGATGCAGCAGCATCCTAGAAGCTTCGATCAACGGCTCCAACGATTTTTCTTATTTTAGTTATTATTTCCTTTTTATTTATTTTCTTATTCTAGTTGGTTTTCTATTCCTATTAGAGCATCTCCATCGCAGGAGAGTGTCTCACAAAAAAAAAAATATTTTTTTAATTTTTTTTTTTTAATTAAATAATGAAATTAAAAAAAAAAAAAACTTGAACCACTCAGACGCTGACACATCAGCGTTGAGGGTCTAACCTTGTGTCCAAAGTGTCTTCCTAGAGACACGATGTCTCACTCCCTCATTCTCTCTCTCTTGCTTTTTCATTTTTTTTTATTTTTTTTAAGTGAAGACACCCCCATTTTTTCACCAATGGGGGTGGTCTTAGGAGTATTCTTACTAATGAGGGTCTAAAAGTCCTATAAATAGTTCTCTTCCTTTAGTTTTGTAACTCAGACTTTTGAGAATTAATAAACAAGAGATTGTTTTCTTTCCTTGAGCAATATTCGATTAAATTCATCTTCTTAAGAAGCAGGTCTCTAGTGATTCTCTAGAATCCCTAGATTGAGCTGAACTATGTTCTTACCCTCCATCACCGGATTAGCCCTAGAGTTTTAAACCCTCGACAACATCCCTAGCCATGACCATGACCATGACCATGACCATGACCTATAATGAGATTTGATGTGGACGGCGAAGAAAAAGTGGACATGTATGTCAAGCATGCATCCTTCCAATTGAATTTGGTACTTTCTTGGGTTGCGAGCGTTGCGATTTTTATCTCCATGGTGCTTGTGGGAGACTTCCTCGACATATGGAGAACGTATTACATCGTCATCCGCTAACCGTACACGCCGACACGATGAAAATTGAAAACTTGTTCTATATGTAACCATCACTCTTGCGGATTCATGTACCAGTGTTGCCAATAATATATTGTGCGTTTAAAATAGATGTAAAGCGTGGTTCAAAGGCCATATCAAAGTATTTTGTTTATTCTACAGTTGCTACGATTGTTGCACCAATCTACATGTTCCTCACGCGAAGGAAACTTAGTCTCTGTTTATTTATGTTATGCAAATAAGATCATGTATTCCTAAATTTGAGGAACATGATCGTCACTTTCCCACTTTTTTGTTATTTGCTTCATTGTACTTTGCTTTTATATAAATCAATGAAAAACCAAAACAAAGGTAGTCCAAACTACCTATTAAAAAAATATTGATCTTAGTTTGTTGCAAATTATATTGGTTTTGAAGAGAGACCAAAATTAGCATTCGTTGCTAACATTTGGTATCAGAGCACGTTTTTGATCCGGACCACTTTGTGGTATCAAAAACATCATATTTTTTCATCTTCCTTGTTATCGCTATTTTCCGTGAATCAACGATTATCAAAACCCCTCGATGAACGGCCATTTTTTTTGATTGAACGGTCTTCGAGTCCTCGTTTGAACAGTCATTCTTTGGAATCAACGGTCATAGAGATCTATCAAGCTATCACCATCATTAATTCTTTCATCGTTTGTTTTTTCTTAATCCTTAAAAAAAAATCAGTTTTTCTTCTTCTTTTTCTACGCATCATTTTTTCTCGTTTTGAGTATCATTAATTTAGACACAAAAAAGGGTTTGATATTCAATAAAATAGAACATTTCAAACATTTCAAGTTTGGTTTTCTCTTGAATATTGGTATTCCTTTCAACTCCCACATAAATCTGATCATCTTCGATTCCATCCAGCTCAAGTTCTCAATTCGCTACACATATGACGTGGTGTCGATCTTATCTCTGAAATTTGAATGTAATGGCAAGGACTGTCACCGAAAGAATCAACTTGGGAAGAAGAGTCTCAACATGAACCTTGAGGATAAGGTTCTTCGTGCGGTGGGAGTATTGATGAGACTCAAAGTAGTACTGATGTGGACAAGATCGATGACGTGGAAGAAAGGAGAGGATCAACAAGATAAGTCCATTCAACGGTTCCTCACGTGAAGGAGACTTAATCTCTGTTTATTTATGCTTATTAGTTTATTTATGTTATGCAAATAAGACCATGTCTTCCTAGTTTTGAGGAACATGATCGTCACTTTCCCACTTCTTTTTATTTGCTTCATTGTACTTTGTTTCTATATAAATCAATGAAAAACCTAAACAAAGGTAGTCCAAACTATCTATTAAAAAATATTGATCTTAAATTGTTTTTTGAGAAAATTATCTTGGCTTTGAAGAGAGACCAAATTAGCATTCATTGCTAACATAATGTTTTCATATTTCAATGCAAATTTTAAATGTAATTAATTAATGGTTTATGACCACTTATATTCTGTAGTCTCTTTCATGATTGGTTATATTGTTTTAAACTAAATATTAAATAAATTTATTCTAAAAATAATAAATTTTTTCTGTGCTTTCACTCAAAACACCATATATTAAGAAACATATGGATCATAAAACAGTTAATCTAGCATCTTTTGGGTACAATACATAGTAAAAGGTTAAGAGAAGCGCTTACGTTTTTTTCAGTAAAACTCTCAAATTTGGTACATACTAAACTTTGGTACATAGTACAACATCATATTTTTCAGTAAAACTATCAAATTTTGGAGTTTTTAAAATTTCGAATAACTAAATCAATTGGTTATAAATCATTTTTTTCAGTTTTAACTTGGCGGGTTTTAAGTGTTAAGCTTGTTCGTTTTTTCTCTTCACATACGTTTAGTATCATTGTATCAATCATAGGTTTACGTACAGAAGCAACTTATAAGGTACGTTTCAGAAAACAATATGTATTATTCCTTTCTTTGTATCAGATCCTTAGAAATGAATCAATATTATTCCTTTCTTTGTATGGAATTATAATCTGTTTTTTTTGTTTAAGAAATTATAATCTTTTCTTCTATTTCTGAAACTAGATTTTGCATCCACGCTACGAGTGGATATTTTTTAAAATATTATTTTGATAAAAATCATATCCGAACAATTATATTTATTGAGATATTATTTTGTGTATATTGGTAAATTAATAATATATATAAAAATCTTGTAGTTTTAATCTCAGAAATTATATATACTTTGTGTTTCAATCGTCTTGTTTTGAATCTATATATGTTCCGTTTAAAAACGTATTATTTGGTAAAATATTTCTAAGTTAGTATAACAAAACCAACTAAAAGTTTAACAAAGTAATCAAATGCTATTTAATATACATAGTATTGACACGAAGATAAAAATATTATACATCACTTCTTCAAATAAATAAATAAGTTTTTCATTATTTAAGTTTCATCGTTATATATGTTTTTTTATGAAAAAACAAAAAAACAATAAAATTGTAAGTTATTCTTTTTCTTTAACTAGTTTAACCAATATAAATTTATATATGATTTAATCTTCTAAATTGAAAAACAAACTAATAAACACAATGACAAATTTAATTTTGAAAACAAGACAATAGATGAATATATATGAAATGAATTTTAAAACTAATTTAAAATCACTAAAGATCGACGAATTAAATATTTTTTTGTCGATTTTCTCTTAAAGAGGTAATGATCGGACTTATAGATGGAAGCATATTGGTTGTGGTAACTTTTAAATGATTTTTTGATGATTATACCTTAATTCTTCTAATCAGAGTGAATGAGGTTTTTAATCATATTCAGTTTCATTCTCGTTGTATTTGTTTTCTGTGAAAAAAAAAACAAGAAAGTCTAAAACTATTCTCCTTCCTTAACTACTTTAATCAATAAAATTTTTTAATTTTATTTACATATTGAAAATCAAACT
The DNA here is from genome assembly GCA_030161315.1 of Eutrema japonicum. Classification (NCBI taxonomy): domain Eukaryota; kingdom Viridiplantae; phylum Streptophyta; class Magnoliopsida; order Brassicales; family Brassicaceae; genus Eutrema; species Eutrema japonicum. The sequence goes on from BSQW01000011.1 coordinate 50,555,472, forward strand.
AATAAACACAAATATTGCTCTCGTATCTATGAAAAAAAATTAATTTTAAAACCAAGACAATAATGGAATGAACTTTGAAACAAATTTATAATAACAAAAATCGACGAAGTAAATATATTTTTTTGTAAGTGTTACCTTGGAATGGTATATGCATGAATTTTGTATGGTGACATATTGGTTGTGATAATTTTTCAATTGTTCTTCGATGAGATCTTATACCTATGTGATGAAGATTTAATTTTCATATTTAGGGGTCATTGCAAATAATATCGAAGTAACAAACATTATTTTATATATGAGAAAATTGGTTTGCACATGATCATTTGTCCTTCATTGTAGTCGGATTTCTCAATCCATGGATGAATTCTTTCTAATGCCGTTATTTATTCTTTTTATATTCCATCAGAGCATAACTTTGATTAAAAAGATAATTAAGTAATCAAAATCAATACAACTTACATAAAAATTCAGAAAATGAATAACAAATAGAACAATTTAAAACAAAGAACTCCTAAATTGATCTATAGCAATCTAAAGCCGAATATAAAAATGTAATTTCTTCTATGTTTTTTGCACTATCTATTTCATGCGATTGTGTGGAAAGTTTTTATGGACATGTGAAAAAAAATTTAGATGCTAATATAGATCATAGTTATTACTTAATTAAAATCTTATGTGGAAAGCCTTAGAATCATTTAACTTCAACTTTTATAAGTAACATATATTTTTTTAGATAATAAATCATGTTTGTAAAAAAATGATAAAATTATTTCATCATAATAAACAAAGTGTTCTCTAAACGTGTGTGTACATGTAAAGATATTTTACTATTATACTTATTATTAGTTTTTTTGTCATCATTTTGGGCCACAACAGACCAGCCCAATATCCAAATACCCCCACACATGGAGGGCATGTGGAGTCGAACTCGACACCGGTAAGATGGCAGCAGGGGTATGACAATCACTGGCCAACTTGCCCCCTTCTTTATAAAATTGATAAAATTATTTCATCATAATAAACAAAGTGTTCTCTAAACGTGTGTGTACATGTAAAGATATTTTACTATTATACTTATTATTAGTTTTTGTCATCATTTTGGGCCACAACAGACCAGCCCAATAGCCAAATACCCCCACACATGGAGGGCATGTGGAGTCGAACTCGACACCGGTAAGATGACAGCAGGGGTATGGCAATCACTGGCCAACTTGCCCCCTTTTTTATTAGTTATTTATATAATTGAAACCATTATTTGAAATTAAGAAAATTTCCTAATTTAACATCATGTTAGTTTTTTGTTGTTAATGAAAATTTTATACATAATTTCTTTATTTTTTATATTTTTTACTAACAATAATATTAGAATTTGAAAATTTTCTTAATTTTGAATGTTGATGTACACCAATAAAATTGATTGTTTAAAATCATATATTTGAGTAAGTTACTTCTTTGTTTGTCCTCGTAAAGTTAAACCGGATATCATTGTATTCTTGCGTTGTAAGTAAACTACTGCAACCAGCTCGGTTCCACGAATCGCTTCTATGAATCACTGATTTCCCCTCCCAAATGAACCTCTAGGGCAGGCTGTGAGTGTCAATTTTATAAGAATAATCTCCATTTGAGTGTCAATCTTACATGCTACAAAAAATAAAAAATAAAATAAAATCTTACATGCTACGTGTGCGTATTTTTTTAATCCTATTATGATAAAAATAATATACAACCAATTATATTTTTGAGATATTACTTTGTGTGTATTAATAATTATAGCATCATTTTGGAAAGTGTTTTTGGATATGTGGCAAAAATTTAGATGCTAATCTATTACTAATAAAAGTTGATGCTATAATTATTGGTTAATTAAAATTCTATGTGGAAAACTTTAGAATCAAGTAACTTCAATTTTTATAAGTAAATATATATATATATATATATATTTTTTTTTTCTTATAAACAATAAATCATTTTGTATCAAAATGGTGGTAAAATTATTCCATCATAATAAACAAAGTGATCTCTAAACATGTGCGTATATACATATGTAAAGAGATTTTACTATTATATATGTTCTTACTTATTTTATATAATTGAAAACACTATTTTAATTTAAGAAATTTTCTTAATTTAATATCATATTGGTTTTTGTTGTCAATGAAAAATTTATACATAATTTCCTTATATTTTATATTTTTTAAGGATAATATTAGAATTTGAAAACTTTCTTAATTTTGAATGTAGATGTGTATCAATAAAATTGATTCTTTAAAATCCTATTTGTACACCCTTATATGCATATAACTTTAACTTTTATTAGTAATGCTATCAACAATGGTTTCTCAATTCAACACCATACTTTTTACTTTTTAACATTATACATCATCTTATCTATCTTACATCTAATAATTCAACATTCATTCAACTGTTACACCTTACAATGGTTTTCTTTAATAAAATTCAACATCCTAATAAAAAAACTTATAGTAGAAAAGTTGTTTTTGTTTTGTAAAAATCAAATGAAACAAGTCTCTATTTATAAATTAATAAATAAATTTACTATAAAATAATTGACTCCAAATAATTCGGATGAAAAAACATATCAAGAATCTTAGCAGCCCAATGACAGCTCACACATCCTCTTCAACACATGCATTAAAACAATTCATCATTTTAAAGCCTTCTTTTTTCAACAACCTCATTGTAAATAGTCTAATATACTAGATGAGTACCCACACTATGTGCATATTATTTTTACATAAATGTTAATTTATCTTAATTTAGCTATCTGAGCATAACTTAGCTAGAAGAATGAAAATTAAACAAAAAAAATTTCACATTCATATGGTGGACATACTTAAGAGAACAACGCACATCAACTTAAATGGTAGCAACAACTAATGATCTCATTGTTGTTTGCTCTTGTGACTTTGGTCACTTCTGAATTGTTTTTTGATACATTACAACTTTTTGTATGCATCATTCTGCAAATAAGACTGAGGCTATCAATAGTTATGGAACTACATATAGGAAAAATGTGTTCTATAAAAATGGCCAAATATTTGTAGATTTCCTTGATAAAATAATATTATAACCAACTTACTACTTATATAAATAAGCTGCTTCACTATCCCTCTTCATTCAAGTTATGGAAAAGGAAACATAATGTATATAAATGTAGCTAAGATAATCCATACATAAAATTTAAAGTAGGATACAACTCTTGATCAAAAATATATACGTTATAGATGATTAATAATCTATATCACATTTGATAATTTCTATAAAGTTTTGAACTTCAACCATGAAAATATCTATCAATTCCACAAACTTACCAACATTTCCCATTTTGTTCACTGCCAGATTACCATAGGTACTCACAAGAGCCATATTAAGTAAAATTGGAGAATGACGGGGTCAACGGGAACTAAATTGGAGAATGACGACTCATAATGAAACTGTCACGAGATTTTTCCTCTAGTTCTAAATTCCAACATTTCCCATTTTGTTCACTGCCAGATTACCATAGGTACTCACAAGAGCCATATTAAGTAAAATTGGAGAATGACGGGGTCAACGGGAACTAAATTGGAGAATGACGACTCATAATGAAACTGTCACGAGATTTTTCCTCTAGTTCTAAATTCTAAAGCAACCATACTCTCCCTTAAATTCATGCCCTCCATCACTTCGTAAGCATGATGAAGAGAAAGAACCTACACAAGGAAGAATGCATCATTGAGAGAATATGAAGGGAAATACATTTTGCAGTGTCTTGCATTTTTTTTAAGATACGAGATGATGTCTTATTCGTACGGTTGCCAGTGGCGGACCTAAAAATATTTTTACCGGGGTCAAAATATATATATTAGATATAATTTAACTATCTAAAATATCTTAACATAATAACTTTTACATTTTGTTTTCTTCATTTTTCCTTATATCTTGCATATATTTTACTTATGTTTTGTTTATATTCTACTTATTTTTGAATTTTAACAAAAAATATTTTAACATAATACAATATACATACATAATAGAGTTTTGCATACTGGTTTCGAATTTTTTAAAATAAGATCAAATACTTTTATGTGACACTATTAAAATAAAAGTATATATTGCAAAAACACTAATCTGAGAAAAAATACTTAATTGTTAATAATACAAAAATAAAAAAAAACAAAGAAACTTTCGTTAAAATTGATGATATTACAGAGATTGTAAACCTATTTTCCGAATACACTTTCCTTATATGGAATCGTGGAGATACGTACAATTCTTGAAGTTGAGTTAGATTTTGTATGCTAGGCGGTATAACTCCACTTAATCAACATGAAGACAAATATCTGTTTACATGATCTGAGACATGCATATCCCATAAGAACTTTTGAATTGCTTAATCAAAATTTGATAACAAGAATGGGTTTGAATGTTCTTACAATGCTACGATTCTTGATGGTGTGGAAACATCTATAACATTGCAGCGTAAACCAGTCCACAAGAGTTGTTTAGGAACACATGGATCACCCTGCCAGCTGATTTTATTCAATCCATAAGTACGGATATTCTTGATAGCAATGACTAGAAAATATATAGGATAAAAGAAGAACAAGGATTAACATATGTAACAACCTATTTAATATGTCTTCTATTCATAAAACACCACATTTTCATACTGTCATCTTGATTCGTTTCTGATTGTGGAAACTCAATAACCTTGAAAATCTCTATAGCATTCATCAAGGGTGGAAGAGTCGACTTCCGAGTTCTTGAGAACTGCACACGACATACCCCTCCCTCGCATTTCAGCGGTACACGGTTAAACAAAGTCTCTACCTCGAACTTCATAGGACGATAAGGATCGAATTCAACTTTACCATTTGCGATAATATAAAATTCCCTGGTTTCATTATCTCGCACTTTTTGGATGTCAGCGAAGTAAATGTACGCATAAGTCTCGTCGTCAGAGGTGTCCAAAGTCCAAGAATAGGTCATCGGTTCATTGGAAAGAGTGGGTATGGAAGCTGTCTTAATCACATCTTGTGGTGGGTTATAGTCTTTATGAGAATTAACAACGTTGAGGGTTGTGTTTATCTGCGTCCACTCTAGCGGCAAGAACGGAAACCAAACACGATCATCAGTGGCGGATCTAAAACATTTTTTTACCGGGGTCAAAATATATATATGAGATATAATTTAACTATCTAAAATATCTTAACATAATAACTTTTACATTTTTTCTTCATTTTTCCTTATATCTTGCATATATTTTACTTATGTTTTGTTTATATTCTACTTATTTTTGAATTTTAACAAAAACGTATTTTAACATAATACAATATACATAAATAATAGAGTTTTGCATACTGGTATTCGAATTTTTAAAAATAAGATCAAATACTTTTAGGTGACACTATTAAAATAAAAGTATATATTGTTAAAACACTAATCTGAAAAAAATACTTAATTGATAATAATACAAAAATGAAAAGAAACAAAAAAACGTTCGTTAAAATTGATGAGTATAATGAGAAAACAATTTTATTTTACTTTGGTGAGCATACACATTAAAGATGAAAAGAACTGATTTATGGAAATCTAAAAGGTAAATAGATAATTTTTTATTGAATACAACAAAAATATGTAATTTTGAAAAAAAAAACAAGAAAGAACAAATATTTAAAAAGTGTCATATGGGTCATTCTAACTCAGTAAAGATGGGTCAATGCTCGTTGTTTAAACCATTTGACCAAAAAAATTGATAAAAATGAACTAGTATTTTTGTTTCATATTTTTTAACCGGTGTCAACCGACCCCCTTTTTACCAACATGGGTCCGCCACTGACGGTTACTATATGCGGCTTCTATGTATCTCCCATAAATTTGTAGAAGTTGTTTTACTGGCCATCCTCAAAACCAGAAACTGTATAGAGTAAAAAACCTTTTGTAAACAATCTATGTATTCCTAGATCTGTCCATTGAGATGCCAGAGGTTGATAAGTTCACTAAAACCCTCAACGATTTAAGAGAAGTGATTATGTATAGGCATTTGAAGCCTAGGTTCTTGTGGAAGCTGCAAAGATGGATTGGATTCAGACAAGAGAATAAGCTGTCCAAAGTTGACGCCACTTTGAAACGAATGTGTGCACAGTTTATATCAGCTAAGAGAGAAGAGATTACTAATGATCATAATTCCAATGAAGAAGCATATGATCTTTTGACATCCCACATGAAGTTAGATGCAACCAAGTACGAACTCTTGAACCCGAGTGATGATTAGTTTCTCAGAGACACCATGTTAGCTTTCATTCTAGCGGGGAGAGATACCACTGCTTCTGGTCTCACTTAGTTCTTTTGGATTTTGTCCGAAAAACCTCAAGTTGTCACTAAGATTCGCCAAGAGATCAACACAAATTAACCTAGTGATGATTCCATGCAGTGCTTGAACAAATTGGTGTATTTACATGGCACATTGTATGAAGCAATGAGACTTTACCTGCCTATTCCATTCGAGTGCATGTCTCATATAAGATACGAGTATCACACAAGGGGTAAAACAGTCAAATCATATAGGAATCTCATTTTATTAAGTTTAGCTCGGCGAAGTATAAGATAGATTAGGTCGTCGGAGGTCGACGGACTTAATCGGAAAATAGAGAACTAGAAGACTAAATCAGGTAAATTAGGAGCTCTCAATCTCTTTAGGTCTCGTCAGTCGATTCTAGGATCCTCTGAATGAAGATGGTCTCCTCTATTTATAAGGTCTTCTTTCGGCTAAAACTAGATAAATTCCTTTTTCTTCTCGAATTAGGATAATGGTAATTATCCTTTTTTCTCGGCAAAATTTTTTTTTTCCTCCGAGATTAGGAAATCTTCCTTAACTCTTGGAGGTCGGTGCCGACTTTAGTGAGTCGAGCTTAATGGGCCCTATGGCCGGTATTGCGATTCATCGTGGGCTGACTTTCTTCCGGGTATGAACTGTCGTAAACCAGGATTAATTGGGCCGATCTCGGTTCAAACCAGATTAAAGCGGGAGTGCGGAGCTTACCACCAACATCTCCCGTAAACCCAGACGTGCTTCCAAGTGGGCATAAAGTCGATGCAAGTATGAAGATTTTGATCTTTATTTACGCGTTGGGGAGGATGGAAGCAGTATGGGGACAAGACGCGTTGGAATTCAAACCCGAGAGATGGGTTTCAAAGACATGAAGGTTGATAGAATAGCCTTCTAACAAGTTCCTTACGTTTATGATACGGATTATGATTAATATCTTTTAATTAATTAGTTTTGGTGTTTTTTCCTTTTCACGTTACATTTAAGTTTTGGGATTTTTCCTTTTTACAATAGGATTATAATTTTGGTGTTTTTCCTTTTTATTAATTTTAGCTTTTAAGTATCTTTCCTTTTGGGTTTAGGGATATTGATTGTATCGTGACTATATTAAGGGCTCTTATGATCAATAAAGAATGAACTTTCAACAATTAACCTTAATCTCCAAGAGAGAATTAGGGTTAAGAGGAAGCTTACGTTTAATTCTCTTTTCTTACTTTCACAATTGCGACAGAGTATTCGGGACCGATTACGCGAGCTAAAGCTAGATCTTTGGCTCTTATCAACTTGGTATCAGAGCTCTCTGGTTCAATGGGATACACAGACTCAATGGCAGTGTTTGCAGCGCAACTCGCAAAACTAATGGAGATGGTCCAAGCAATGCAATCCTTGCTAGGGGGTCTTCAAGAGAAGACTGCTGCTCAACAGACGGTGTTCGAAGCTGCAATGTGGAAGGCTGAGCCGAAGCAATCAGAGCCTCAAAACCCTAAAGTTGTGGCGATACCAACTGTTGTTTATGTCGTAAAATATCAATCGTTGGTGGAAGTGATGAACATAGAGGAAATCATGGAGGAAAGCATGCAGACCATGAATTCCAATTTTCTGCCTTACTGATATATCATGGTTTTTACCCACTTTTAACCATGATATAGGTCTTATTTATATAGTATTTCTAGTATTTTTGGAGTCTTCTCGAGTCTTTACATGTTTAGGTACGTTTGGAGCTAAATTGGAGATATTGGAGCATTCTGGAGCCAAGCAAGATCATGCAGCTGAGGGATCAAGTTGAAGTGATGGAGTCGAGCGACACCAGCCTGAAGAGTCGACACAGAAGTTGTGTATCGATCGATACCACTTATGGTATCAGTCGATACTGATCGCATGAAGAGAGGGATCATGACTTTTTACAAGTCTGAAGATTTTACACTTTGGCCCATAAGACTTTAATAATTACAAGATGCCCCAAAACGTGTTTTAGCATTATAATTAGGTTTTTCAGCCACCTTGGTTGGCTACGCTTTATTCTACTTTAGTTTTCTGGTTGAGAGAGCTTTGAGGGAGACAACTCTGAAACTCTGTTCGTCCGAGAGAAGATTTCTAACCCTTGTTTTCTTTCTCCTTTATTATTAATTTTAGAGATTTATTCAATCATGTTGTTTGTTTCAATCTCCATGTCTGAGTACATCTCCTGTTAGGTTTAGGGTTCTCAATAAAGGATCTTCTTGAATGTTAGGTTAATTAGTTGGTTAGGGTTCATAATTTGAATTAGTTATTCACCATAGGTTGCTCTTAAAGCTAATTCTGGATTGATCACCTGGAACTTAGATCTTAGGTTAATCGATTAGGCAAGACAGTGTAATTGATGATCTGATAGAACCTAGGGTGAGAAAAATAACTATCTGCAAAGAAATTTGGTTTAGTTGTTTTGTGAACATATCGAACCTGGACTTAAAGCTAGTTTAGTCTTTAGGATTTGCAAAGAAATTTGGAATTCTGGGATTTAGACTTAGATAATTCTCGCAACGACAATTAGTTAATTATAGCTTAGTGATTTGAGTTCAAGAACCGGGCTTAACCTGAATCCTAACTAATTAGTTTATCTGTATTCTCTGATTTCCTGAGAAATACCCTGAACCTATCTCTTCTCCATTGAATTTACAACCCTTTAATTTACGTTACTATTTTTTTTTCATTGATTTACTTAGCTTAATTTGAACCTATATAATCTATTGTGTGATTCTTGAGTCTCTGTGGATTCGACCCCTAAATACTACAATCGACAAAGCTATTAGTACTTTAGGGTATTACGTTTGAGCTTATCACTTACTTTCTTGCTCCGATTGTGAAGGATTTGTCCTCAACCAAAAACTCTCTTTCTTTGAGTATGGTTTTACCAAAACCAGAATCTCAATCATGGAAAACGCTTTATGAGATACTGTATTTGGTGTTGGGGGATAGAAGGAAGAGGATCTCATAAGTGTAAGAAGCTGTTAGAGGCATACCATGAGTTGGAGCTTGAGAACAAGCTCCTAGTCGAGGAAGGGAGTAATGATACGGATTATGGTTAATGTCTTTTAATTAATTAGTTTTGGTGCTTTTTCCTTTTCACCTTAGATTTAAGTTTTGTGATTTTTTATTTTTACAATAGGATTATAATTTTGGTGTTTTTCCTTTTTATCAAGTTTAGCTTTTAAGTATATTTCCTTTTGGGTTAAGGGATATTGATTGATTGTGCCTATATAAAGGGCTTTTATGATCAATAAAGAATGAACTTCCAACAATTAACCTTAATCTCCAAGAGAAAATTAGGGTTAAGAGGAAGTTTGCGACTAATTTATCTTCTTACCTTCACAATTGCGACAGAGTATTCGAGACCGATTACGCGAGCTAAAGCTAAATCTTTGGTTCATATCAGTTTAATGTGGGTCCAAGATCTTGCCCGGGTAAGCAGTTAGCTATGACTCTAATGAAGAGGTCGTGAAGATATTACAAAAATTTGATTTAGAAGTTGTCCAAGGCCAAAAGTTTGAACCAACCCCTGGTCCATAGCGTTGAACCGGACCATAATACCTAACGGAAGATACTTGGATTAGTCTACTAATGTCAAGGTCTTTGAGTTCTTCTCAATTTGAAACTTTCGGACAGCAGTTAATGCTCGCAGCCTCTATACTTCTTCTCACTCTTATAAGGGCCTTAATAGTGTCTACGATCCACTCTGAAACTTTCGGAAAACTCAAATCCAAGTATCTATTGCTACTTAATTAAGTAGTCAACCGATGATATTAGCTCATTTCACTCTTATTTCTTTTAATTTCTCATTTTCTCGTTTATTTCTTGTTAATAATTGGGACTTGTTCTTCCTATGGTTTAGGAGCACAACTCCCAATTTTCCAAATTTCCATATTTGTATGAATTGTAACATTCTGTATATGCTTTTTATATAGAAAATGATTAAAGAAAAAGAAAGAGAAAAAAGAAGAAGATAATCTTAATCTGTCCAGAAAACAAAAAGTATTCGCTTCAGTTTTGATTGTCTTTTAGTTTCACCCGAAAATTCTTGTTTTCATCCGATTTTACAACAATTGGTATCAGAGCTCTAGTTTTTTTCTGATAAACTGAGTTCGATATCAAATATAAGTATAAAATAACAATATTGATAAAAAAGTATAAATAAAAATAAATAGTTTAATAAAAGTAACAAAAGAAGTTGGTAAAAAAAATGAAAAGTCCATGTGGTGAAAAGAACTAGGGGGTGGACTTGAAATATTCACCATTTCAGCTTTTTTTTTTACAGTAAAAATTAACACACATTTACGGAAAATCACATAAAATAAAATAATTATAAATATGATCTCCTAAATTTTATATGAAATTAAATGATGCATGTAAAATTTTTATTTTTATTTCTTTTTGTTAAATAGACATCGTCCTGTTTGCGATAAAAGTTATATTTTTTTAATTCATTATTGTGTCATGGTTACTTTGTGGCTATATATTTATGAATGTTAATAGTAATTAGGGTAATTGTAACATCTACTATATATTAACATCAAAATTAAGTAGGGAATTCACGTCATTGTTCGATGATACTGCTCATCATGTAGACTTCGATACCCCTATACTGTGGGCCCCTAAAATGTTGTCATCTTCTCTGTCTCTTCTATTTTATCTTCATTCTCATATTCTCTCTCTCTCTCTCTTCATTTTTTTTTCTTTTCTCTTTTCCCTATCTCTCTTCTTCTTCTTTCTTATTCTCTTCATCTCAATCCCTCTAATTCTGCCGACGGCGGTGCTCTTAACAAAGGTTTCCCCTTGGGTATTCTTCTTCACTTTAGAAAGTCTAATCTTCCATTGTTAAAAGAGTGTGATGGTTGGAGAGATCTACATCTCTAGGTGGTGATTTATTGAGGGTTAAAGGGTGACGCCGGTGATTCTTGCTTCACCCATCGGGATCTCTTTCTTATGGTGGGTTGATGACGATGGTTGGTTCTCAATCTAGATCGAGTTTCTTTATGATTTTAGATCTAGATAATCGATGTTGGTCGTTAAGGTAATTATCCGCAGATACTTGCCACTTCTCGTTAAGGTAGTTAACAATAATATAAACCCGCATGCCGCTTCTTGGTAAGGTAAACTCGTTTATATAGTATAAGATAATTGGTTTAGCATGTAGAATTAGGATAAAATAGTTTGAATCTCTTTTTGATATTTTAGTAAAAGCAACGCAACTAGGTTAGCAACTATTTATCATTACTAGTGGTTGAGTTCGTAGGAAATTTTCATATGAACCCGTGGATGAACCCGTTTAAATTTGTGGTTATCATTGGAGAAATTGTAAGTTATCCGCTGATTTCAATTTGTTATTTACTTAGGGTATAACAGTTACCACCACATGGTAATTATTTCAGAACTAACAAAGTTATCGTGCTAACTTCGTATAAACTATCGACAACAGCTAATTAATTAGTTAACGACGGCTAGTTAACAACTATTCGATTTTCAAATTTCTGTAGAACTTGGAATAGCGGAGCAATGCCGAATTTGAGGAAACCCGGCAGGAAGAACAATACGATGAATTAGCGCCATCTAGTAGGTCTGAAGTGTGTCCGTCGGTGATACGTAATTATGTTTTTTTAGCTCTGAACTAGACATAGTTGTTAACATTACGATTATTATCAGATAACTAATTATCTCATCTTATTCTACAACATAGATGACTCTTTTACTACAATTCAGGATAAAGACGAGAGGCCACCCATCTCTTCTCATCATGGGCACGTTGTGAACGAAGTTCCAATGGTAGAGAGGTTCACATTCGGGGAACCGATCGTGTCTGAAGTGGGACCAGATGGAGATTTGCTAACATGAATATATTATCGTGTTGAGTTACATATCAGCGATAACAATGTTATCGACTATGGAGACATCTTATTAATTCCAATATGTTATCATGTTCAGTTACATATCAGCGATAACAATGTTATCGACTGTAATGTTATCGACCGTGGAGACATCTTATTAATTCCAATTTGTTATCATGTTCAGTTACATATCAGCGATAACAATGTTATCGACTGTAATGTTATCGACTGTGGAGACATCTTGTTAACTCTAATATGTTATCGTGTTCAGTTACATATCATCGATAATAATGTTATCAACTGCGGAGACATCTTGTTAACTCTAATATGTTATCGGGTTCAGTTCCGTGATATGTTGACGATATTATTCGTTAACTTGACTTGTTAACGATGTTTACATGTCAACTTACTTGTTAACAATGTTATATGCTAAAATGAATTGTTAACTTGACTTGTTAAGAACATCTCCAACCTCACTCCATTTTCTACTCCAAACTCTATTTTGGAGTAAATTTCTCTCCAACCCCACTCCATTTTCCACTCCTAAATGGAGTTTCTCCATATTATACTCCATATTTGGAATAACTCCATATTCTACTCCATTATGGAGTTAGACTTTTCTAATTGCAAATTGATCCTGTAAATATTAAATATTTATATTTTATACTTTTTATTAATTTAGCAATGTATTTGTCGTACATATTATCAACTATCAACATATATGCATGTGACACTATACTAATATTTAAATGCATAAAATGTATTTGACTATCATAATTATTTAAACACTAAAAAATTTATTTAAAAAGATTGCAAAGTAAAATAAACTTAAAAATACATAACAAGTATTGAAATTAAAGATAAGCAACATAAACAAATCTAACACAACAAATACGATAAATTTAATATTTCCCTAAACCGCTTCCTGGTCCACCGAGATCACTAAAAAATTGTCCAAACGAAGTTGATGGAGGAGGAATTTGTTGAACTTCCCATATTTTTGAGACACCCAACATTTTTTGACTCATGCATGAAGTTTAGTTGGAGTTACAAAAAAGCTTAGACTGCATGCATTGGAAGTGAAAAAATTTAGTTTCGGTGATGTTTAATGATATTATGTAATTTTCTTTATTTAATAAGTATTAAATTTTATTAAATTCATAATTTATAAAAGTTTTGCAAAAAATGGGTTAATTTGTAACTTTTAGAAATAAAAGGCATTATTAATAAAATACAAAAAGAATCTATTTAGAATATATTTTTTTGGAGTAAAAAATGGAGTTATACATTGGAGCAAAACACAACTCTATTTTGGAGTTGTTCTATTTTGGAGTAAAAAATGGAAATATACATTGGAGATGGTCTAATAATGTTATACGTTAACTCAAATTGTTAACTTGACTTCTATATAATATGTTGTTATAATTGTTATTGTGTCAATTACGTAAGACAAATATTAATCATTTTTTATTATACTTATATATACACAATTTAAAAAACATTAATTCACGAATTTAATTTGAATTTTCATAGTTTGTATGATATGATAACTAAGTTAACACAATAAACATAAACTTATCGCGATATTATATTATTTAGCATGTTAACCACTTATCATATATTAGTGGTAGCACATTATAAATATTCAGATATTATTGTTAGCACAATATCATTCTATATAATAGGTTGTTATAATTGTTATCATGTTAATAATGTAAGAAACCTAAAAATATTTTTAATTGAACTTATATATACATAAATAGAAAAAACTTTAATGTTTAATTTTATTTTTTATATTTTGTATGATATGATAACTAGGTTATCACGATAAACGTAACGCGATATATGAGAATTGGGTGAACACGATAACTGAATTAATTAACAGTAGCGGCGATAATTGTGCTAATTCGTTTAGCAGCGACAGTGCATTTAATATTGCGACAAAGCATTTAATGCTGCGACAGCGACAGAACTTCTGCCTCTTTCCTGTAAGGACATTTCGATCCGAAATGAGATAAGTTTTTGTTTATTTTGTTAATTGTTATTTTCCTAATAATATGGTCAAAAGGTCACCCAATTCACCCTAGTAATTAACCCGCACCAACTAATCATATCCTAAAACGTAATGTAACTTCACTGGCTTCTTTCGTTCGTGATGTAAAACAAATCTTGTAAGAAAATCACTTTCTGGTTTTGTTTTTTGGTCAACCAAAATCTTGTAAAAACCACTATTACCAAAATAAACACTCTTATTACTATTTGGGCCCAAAACGAGACTTTTGAGCTTATTTATTTCATCTAGGGCTTTTTGTTTTCTTCTTTGTTTTTGTTTTTTTTTTTATGTTTTTCCCTTCTTCTCAAGATAACACACCAAACAATAATCACACTCTCTCTATCTCGCCGGAGTTTCGTCTCGAATCTGCACTATCTCCGGTGCCGATTTCGCCTACTTGATTTGAACTATGAACTCTCCTGACCTCGATGAGCAATTAGATGCAGATTTATACAGTAACTTGCCTTCTCATAATGATTCTTCAACAGGTTCGTATTCGGATTTTTTATCATGTCTTTTGATTCTTCCATTTTCCGTACAGAATCCGATTCTACCGTACTTTAAATCTCAGGGGTAATGTCAAGAAGAAATCGCAGCTCGCTTAGATCGAAACATTCGGAGACTGAGCAGCGAAGAAGAAGCAAAATCAATGAAAGGTTAATATATATATAAAAATTTCCGATTTTTCTAAAAAAGAGTAAACTTTTTTTTTGTTAAAAGAGTAAACTTTCTTCCTTATTTGTAATTTTGTGGATATACAGATTTCAGAGTTTAATGGACATTATACCTCAGAATGATCAGAAACGTGATAAAGCGTCTTTCTTATTGGAGGTAGAAGAAGATGTAACTTTGAGACCAAAAAGTGTGTTTTTTCAGTTCTTAGATGTTTATCAATTTTTTTTTGGTTTTACTTGTCTCAGGTTATAGAGTATATTCAGTTTCTACAAGAAAAAGTTCAGATGTATGAAGGATCTCAACAAATGTGGTATCAAGCCCCAACCAAATTGATTCCATGGGTATTTGATTTCTGTTTAAATTGGTCGTTTTGATATATCAGGAAGAAAGAAATATCGTTGCTAGCTACATGAGATTTTGTTTGTTCTAAAAGTTTCATCTTTATGTAATGTTGAATGCAGAGAAATATTCATGAGCCTGTTGTGGAGGTCAGTGACCATCCGGAAATCGTTAATTGCTTTCCAAGTAATGATAAAGTTGGTGCTTCTTCCGGGTTGCTCTCGGATATGCAAAATCCTGTGGATCTTTATGTCGACGACTCAGCAGCTAGTACCAAGATTCTCGAACACAGTCATATTCCGGCAGTTTCGTCTTATGAACCTACCGAGCCTCCGCTGCCGTTTGTTCAGCATGACTTTTGGCAACCAAGACCAAGTTGTGAATCAAATGATCGCAATAAGAATGAATTGTTAAACTCGGACGAGAAATCATCAGCCAGCTTGTCCAATGTCTGCTCACAAAGGTAAGACATATGTAGATGAAAAAAAACTTTAGAAGGTTCAGTAATTTATTTTTATCTTTTTGGAAGAAGGTTTGAGTTAGTTTACAGTTGCTCAGGGATGTATAGTCACTGCCTGCTTGTGTAAAACATCTGACTCTCCCCTTAAACAGTGGTTTACCTTTGTCCTTGTGGATGTTAAAGGGAGAAATGACAAATGCTGCGAACTTAGGAAGTCTTACAGAAATAGGTTTGGCATAACATAACCGTAAATGCTGCAAACTTAGGAAGTCTTACAGAAATGCTTCCCCTAGGAAGTATACGAGAATAGGTAGTAATGCTGTTGGGTATGTGAATTCAAGATTCTAACTGGTACTGTACTTGAACAAACTCAGGGTCTAAAAAGAGATGATTGGAGGAAATTCAGATGGATATTTTTGATTGAAGCTCATACTGGTTTTGGTTTGATTTTTGAGCAGGGTACTACACAATCTAACTGAAGCACTTAAGTCATCGGGTGTCAATATGTCAGAGACCATGATATCTGTGCAGTTAAACCTTCGGAAAAGAGAAGATCGCGGGTATTCTGCCAGTGCTTTTGCTTCTGAGGTATGTCTATAACATTTGTACATTGAAAGAACGAAAAAATAAAATAAATTCCACTACTCTGCAAGTGATTCTTGTAAATTTATGTCCGTTAATCTTAATTTGTATCTTGATGCTCTTTTATATTACGTTAGGATCATCGTAATAGCATCACAGATGAAGAAGGGGATTCTCCTACTGAAACAAGAAGCATCTGCAAAGATTTAGATCGTTCCCAGAAGAGGATAAGATGATAAGAGATCTGGTTTCTTATTTTCTACTTTATGACCACTGTTTGATAATTTTCTTACTTTTGGTGAGTCATGTTCAAATTTTTCTGGGAGGGGGAGGGGTGGGGGGGGGGGGGGGGGTGTGGGTGGGTTATCAGTAGGTTTAGATTGGTGTATATCGAGCTGCAACTGTTCTCATGAGTCAGATATAGTAAAGACAAAGTAGAAAAGAAGAGGTGTAGCAAGTTTCAAAATTCAATAAAGAGAGATTGCTCCATTTAATGGCACTTTTCAAGTATATTGTCTTATATATATAAGTATTTATTGAGGATCACGGTCTTATCCTCATTTCCTATTTGTGTTCTATAGGCATTTGCGGCCATCGTCATTTTTTGGAGGAAATTTAATATATTGTACTTAGATATGCCATTGATATTCTAGTCATAAACTGAAGATGAATTGAACCTAGATTGCTCTATTGGTTGGTTTTGGCCTAGATCAGGGGCAGAGATTAATTGCCGTTCTTGATGGTTTTCCCTACCAAAACGGTTTATCTCAGGAATTAAATTATGGCTTAGCTCAGAGGATTCACTATTAAATTAGCTAGCATATTTATTTGGACTTTAGAAGTAGAATATCTGATTCGCGAGGTGTACTACTCTCTCCTATGTCTATTTTACTTAGTTGATTTTGGAGAGCACTGATGAATTCTTTATTCCGTGATCCGCACACAGCACAAGGCCAAAATATTGTCTTATATATATATAATAACTTCATGCCCTTCACTTTCTCACACTGCTATACTCAAACTAGTACTACAGATTAGTAACCGGGGAAATTATTTTGTGCTTGTTGACATGTCCATATCATGTTTGGTTTGATATAAGGGAGTCCATGTTGTCTTGAGCCTTAAGTTTGATTTGAGCCAGAGTATCTAGATCTATATATTGAAGAACAGATGCAATTTTCAGTAGAAATAGACAACTCATCTTTATTCTTTACCCTTGTATAAACATAATTGTCATATATATATACATATATTTTATGATAGTCTTGTTCGATTAAGGAGGTTGTTTGTTTGCTGAAGAAGATGAAGCAGGAGGAGGGCCAGGGTTGCGTGGTGGTGGAAAGAATGGGAATGGAGGAAATGGAAATATTGACGGTGGTGGAGGAGGAGGAGGAGGAGGAGGAGGTGGTGGTGGATTTAGGCCTGGAAAGATTGGAGGCAGTGGAGGAAAGAAAGAGCGCGGTGGAGGAGTACTGGGAAGAGGAGGACGAGGCTGAAATGGGTTTGGAGGGAAAAACGATGGAGGAGGAGCTGGAACTGGAGCTGGAGGAGGCTGAGGAAATATTGGAGGGAATAACGATGGAGGAGGAGCCGGAGGAGGCTGAGGGGGTCGAGGCTGAAATGGGTTTGGAGGGAATATCGATGGAGGAGGAGCAGGAGGAGGCTGAAATGGGTTTGGAGGGAATATCGATGGAGGAGGAGTGGGAGGTGGCCGAGGAAATAATGGAGGAAATATTGATGGAGGTGGAGCAGCAGGAGGCTGAAACGGGTTTGGTGGGAAAATCGAATGAGGCGGTGGAGGCAGAAATGGGTTTGGAGGAAATATTGAAGGAGGTGGAGGTTGAAACGGATTTGGTGGGAAAATCGAAGGTGGTGGTGCAAGCGGGTTTGGTGGGAAAATCGAATGTGGTGGTGCAAAGGGGTTTGGAGGAAGAAACCATGGATGTGGGAAGAACTTCTTGTCTGCTAAATTTTTGTTGGAAGCTACTTTCTTTTGCAGGTATCTTGATAATCTCTTCTTCTTGTCTTGAAACTGAGCCTGTTTTGCTTTTGTAATTTGTTTCAGGACCCGTCTATGCTTTCTCTTTGTATGCTTCTCTCCGGCGAAGAAGATCTGATTTTCTCCATTTCTGGAACACCTTTTGATTCTCTTTCCACATCTGGTTTGCTCTTCTAAAACGGTTTTCCATTTTGAAGGAGGTGGAGGTTGAAACGGATTTGGTGGGAAAATCGAAGGTGGTGGTGCAAGCGGGTTTGGTGGGAAAATCGAATGTGGTGGTGCAAAGGGGTTTGGAGGAAGAAACCATGGATGTGGGAAGAACTTCTTGTCTGCTAAATTTTTGTTGGAAGCTACTTTCTTTTGCAGGTATCTTGATAATCTCTTCTTCTTGTCTTGAAACTGAGCCTGTTTTGCTTTTGTAATTTGTTTCAGGACCCGTCTATGCTTTCTCTTTGTATGCTTCTCTCCGGCGAAGAAGATCTGATTTTCTCCATTTCTGGAACACCTTTTGATTCTCTTTCCACATCTGGTTTGCTCTTCTAAAACGGTTTTCCATTTCTTGAACACCTTTTGATTCTCCTGTACGAAACTCGGTTCTGCTCGTCTGAATCTGCATTCACCAGAGGAATCTGCACAAATCCCAGACAGAAGAAGACAAACTGTTTCAGAACAGAGAAGAGAGAGATTTCTTAATACTGAAACCAGTTTTGTGTCGATTGATACCTGACACTGAGGCTGAGAAGAGGTTATTGTTGTTGCAATGGACAGTGTCAGTGATCCTTACAGGTGGATTTGTTGCCTTTGAAGAATGATTATTGAATGTTATGGTTAAGGCAATGAATATGAGGATGACAAGAGAAGACATTCTGGAGCTCTGTTCTGCTATAGTTGATAGTAGTTTTGTTCTTTTTCATATAAGAAGACAGACAGAAACATGAGGTTTTTCAAAAAGCTTTTTTGTTCTTTTCTTTCTCGTGATTCGCCTTTTTGGCATAATTCAATTTCTGGGGAGACAAAAAACAAAAAACACAAATACTTTGTATTTATCCCTTTGTTTATGATAAAATTACACCAAATTTATCCGAATTAAGACTCTACAATATTTGTCCTTGACCTAGGAATAAAAACCTGAATTGAAAATCCGAACCGAACCGATTTGAAATAACTAGAACCGATTGGTTTGGGCTATGCCCAAAATACCCGATGGTTCTTCCTTATTGATACTTATCCGGTCGGGTACCCAAATTATAATTATATAAAAAAAATATTAAATATATTACAGGTATATTTTTCGTATTACGGGTATCTTTTTTTTAGTTTTTTTTTTTTTGGGTTTTCGGATATATTTTCAGATTTCCAGGTAATAGATACCCGAACCTATTAAGATCCAGATTTTTTCGAGTTTTTTACTAATTTTTAAATTTTGGAACCAAAATGACCCATAACCGAACCAAAACCGACCAGAAACCCTATCAGTTCCTAAATGGGTCCAAAATTTTTTTACCCGAAAGACCCGGAACCAGCCCGAATACCTGAATGTTTAAGTTGTTCGAGAATAATATTCATACTTCACGAGAGTTTAATGTTTAAGAGCATTCCTCAAAAGTAAAACTCTCACGATCGTAACTTGTACACATCACCAAGTAGTTGGCAACACAAACACTAATAATATCCCTCAACATTCACATTCAAAGATTGAAGCTAAAAAAGAAATAAGGTTTACAAAGTAAGAAACTTTTGCAGAATGAGAAAACTAATCCATATTAGCTTACTTATAATGAATGAAACACAAACCTCGTGATACAAAAGCTAAAGACTGATTAAGAGAATCAGACCTAATTAGACACACACAAATGGCCAAAACATCATTTTACGCAATGATGTAAACAAAAAATAAACAAACCTGAGGAACTATAAATGACACACGAACAACGGTTATTAACAGAGAAGTGGAGTTACCATTTTTCTTTACAATCGTAACTCGAGCTTTCCTGATTTGCAAACATTGTTGTTGAAGATCTGATTGACCAAGTGTAATAAATAAGGGTTTCTTCACCCAGAGAGAATCTTGCAATTCCAAGAGTAGAGAGTTGAGTGAGCGTGGCATTGATGGGATTTAACGTTCACAATGATTCTTTATCGTAAAAGGCGAGAAGCTGTTTGACATGGTTTTGCCAAGCTGCAACATTTTGACCATCTACAGTGACCCAATCCACAACTGTTGCTGCAGGCTGTTCCCAGCATTCATCGAGCTGCATTGAAAATACAATCAAAAATGTTATCAGGGTGTTAAAAAAAGAAAGGAAGTAAATTAGGATTTTAGTACATAGATAACATAAAGACTAGAAAACCTAAACTTTATTTGCAGATAGGACTACTATCTAATCATAAAGAACAAGCATGACTACTCCGCAACACATCCATTGTTACGCAATATAAACCTTGCAAATTAGTGTGGGAATGTACTCTGCTATGACCACAATGTCAATGCGATACATTAAGATGAGAAATAGCATATTAATCATAACAAAGAAGAATTATATACTTAAAATTAGCTCCATACCAAACCCCTGACGTATTTGCAGTGCTCGGAGGTAGCTTGAGCATTCAGGACCACAGTCTTAAGTTCAGGCAACCATTGCTCCGATATCTTATTCTCTTGTTCAGTAGCTAGATCGAGGCAATGATTTGTTGCCCTGCGCAGAAAGTTACAACAGTGAAAGTTTACACAAGTCAAGGCTTATTAACAAATAACTTGGGGCAATGAACACGATAATGGTGGCCCGTGTATACCAGAGTACGAAGGAATACAACTTACCTTTCATATTTTTGCATGGCACGAAAAGCATGATCTAACAGAGCATGGCCACTTTCAACTAAATCTTGCCGTATATGCACCAAATTGATTGCCTTTGCTAAGTCTTCCAAAACACATGCTTCAGAACCACGAACCTTTAAGCAGAACTCAAGAGACTCTAAAACCGAGGCCAGGCTTGCATCTAAACCCTCCAGAACTATTTAAGAAGCAAGAATATTTCTCATAAGAAAATTTGGCACTACGAAGAATTCTAAGTATTTCATTTGAAGATGCTCTCTTTCTGTGGTTAAAATTGGCAGCAGATCCAAAGCATGGTAATAATATGCAACTCGTGGCTATCATCAAACCTTTTGGCTAATCTAGCATACCTCAAAATCTACGTATTAGATAAATGAACCAACAGTGTTAAGAAAAAATTTTCTATGTTCTTTTTTGTTTGATTTTGCAAAGAGATTGCGAGAACTGGTTTCATTAGGAAGCTCTTTGAAACTTAGAAATCAAGATTACCTATGGTTCAATGCTTATAAACTTTTCCCGAGGGATGAACTATATGCTGTCGGCCTTTGATAAAAAAAGAAGAGAACCTCACCTGCAGGATACTGAAGGGCAGCAGAAATGCGACATATAGATGGAATTGCTGATGGGTCTCTTGCACCAGCTCTTGCAGTCAATAAAGCAGCATTCTTCTCTGCATAGGCAACAGCTTCAGGTCCTGTCGATCCGTTAGCTCCCATAGACTCCATAAGTCCCTGATTAAGAAGATGTTTAAATATATGAACAGGTCAAGGCATCCACATGAAAGTGTGCTAGAATGAAAGAACATGAAGTCTTCTAATTGAACATTCTGTTATGAGACCAGCTAAAATGTTGTTTGAATCATAAAGTCCCAAACTTCTTCTACACTGCACGATTATTCTGACTTACAGACCAAAAGACCCTTTGAACATATACCACACTTTTCTATATGCAACTTCTGTTCTTTTTGTATTTTTCAACAAATATCAGTCTTCAATTCTGAGTGAAATATACGAATAAACTGAAATACACTCTTATCACGCAGAAATGATAAAATACAGCAGAATATCATTTCACATCTTACAAACCTGGGGAGTTGCTGGAAGCATATAGAGAGTGTTATCAGGACTTTGGAAGAAAGCAGACACTTCTTTCTGAATAAAATCTTTTGCGCTGTTTGAAATTTCCACAACAACTTCACTAGCTGGAATTACAGTGGCTGCTGCATATTCCCTTGCAGCTAGTGGTTGCTGATTCCAGAATGCAACAGCATCCTATAAAAAACGAAACTTAGAATACAGAGTAGTGCTCATGGTATTTAATCACTTTATTAATTCTATGACAGAATCAGTTGGGATATTACCATGTTGGCCTTGAGAAGAGTTGTATATATGGTTTCAAGTTCGGATCTGCGAGCATCAAACTCCTCAATTTTCTTCCACTTCTTATTCAAAGAGTCTTCCGCTTCTTTTCTTTCTGCACATAACTTATTCAGCCGTTGTATTTCAGATATCAATGTGTTTAAGCTAGCCCTCAAACCAGCAACTTCCCTTTCCTTTCCCCATACATCCAACTGCAAAGGAAAAAATGGATAGCTTGTTATATCAGCATGAACATCACATATAATGGGCATTCATGATAACTGCGAATCAGTAAGCAGTGCTAAGTACATACGGAATACAATCAACTCAAATGAACAAAATTCTACAAGAATATGAGTATTTCTTTTTAGATTCAAGTGAAAGGAAAAAAAATTAAAGAAACCTAAGGAAATCTGGCATTTACCTCAAATTGCCTAAGATTGCTAACATTCTGTGTTGTGCCTCCAGCAAGCGTATGTGAAGAAGCTGCATCAGCACTTCCATGCAGACGATTTATAAAATTTTGACATAAATCGCGAGCTTCAGCAGCTTTGTTTAGTGCATCTTCAGTAGCCAAAAATTGTTGAACATGCGCTTTCTGGACAAATAGCATTGGTGGAAGGTAAGATAAACAGACCTTAAACATATGGCCATACGGTGCAACATGAACATATGCAGCTTTGGAAGACTAAACCGAATATATCTGTCTGAATTAAACATTGCTAAATTTGAAGCATAATTCTCCTTTCTCTATATCCAAATTAACAAGAAGAAACCAGATAAATTAGACAAAGAAAGCACCTGCCGTTCAAGGAGCTGGTTGTTAGATCCTTGGGAATGAGTATCTGTGCCTATCTTCCCATTACCATTAAACTGATAACTCAAAGGCGAGCTCACGTCAGAAGAAGAATTGTCTGTTACCCAGTTGTTCTCATACTTATACCTGTAAACAGATTGACATCCAATTGCTTACATTAGCCTAAAGCAACCCTGGAACAAGAACTTAAGAGAGTAGACAGGTCTCATTCAGTGAAAACTGAAAATTTGAAAAACGATGGAGAAACAAGCAAAATATAAAGGAGGTCCAGGAACAGCTCATATCTACCAGATCAAACACATCTGAATAGAATCAAGCTGCGACGAACTCAGAATGTGTAACAATTTGCAAGATGAGTTTCATTATCTGCCACTTTAGTGTAACAAGTACTCGGCAGAAGCAGGAGTGTACAGTAATAGAAAGTGGCGTAAGAAGGAAAGTCAGGAGACACCTTAACGTTTCAGCATCTGCTCTGACATCAATCTTCTCCATCTCTCTGGATATCAGGGTCTTAACACGTAAAGTGTACGCATCAATAGCCTGAAGAAGTAGAGGAGGACCCCTCAGGGAATTTGCTATAACATTATTCATCTCATCAGATATTTCTCCATCATATTCAAAACCCAGCTGGGTAGTTTCCTGCTCAGGATTTGAACAAACTCCACTTCCTTCGTAAGCAGGGAAGGAGTTACGTATTCTTTCAATCATGCGTGTTGCAAGCGAATCACAAACTGTCCTGATATTTCGTTCTCGGGTTGTTTCCATGAGAATGACATCATCTGCAGGCTTTGTTCCTTTAACAGTGGAATAAACAGCTTCCCTCTCACTGTTAGCACTGAGGCTGCTGGATACCTCACTCAACAAATCGACAGACCTTTGTGCATCCGTTGCTTGATTAACATAGACTTGTAGCCTTTTGTGATACTCTGAAAATACTCTTGTTGCTTCATCACATTGTTGATCATAAGCTTCCAACAATGCTTGCTTGTGTCTGAAAAAAAAGAGAGCAATTATCTACTGTACATAACAGAATCAATGCATTTCAACAGAGCCAGTCACTTAATACATGTTGATGTTGATAAAGTTTCATGTTTTACAAGTGAGAAGCAAAGTAATCAAAATCTAAGACTCAAATAAAACCTGTAACTCGCTCTTTCGTCAAGCATCCTCTTCCGTTCCGCTTCTTCTCTAGAGACCTCCAACATTCTAGCCTTCAAATCTTTCCTTTGCCTCCTCACTAGGTTCCTCAACCTCTCAACCTCCTTTGCAGCTAATTCCCTCTCCTGCAATGCAGCTTCTCTACCCTCTGCATAACTCGAACTCTCTCCCGTCACCGTCTTCTCTCTCCGCCTTCCTTTGCCCTTACTCTCCTCCTTCCCGGAGCTAACATAGCTGATTCCCCCATGAACCGTAATGTTCCTCCTAATCCTCTCCACCGTCTTCTCCGATTTCACTCGGTTTATCAGAAAATCCCAAATACGTATCATGTTCCCTCTGCAAATCTTCCTTACAGCATCAATGGAAGGGACATGAGACTTGCTTGACCCACTATACGGACCTAATTGCCTGTAACCCATTTCCTTCTGTAGCCATTCTAAAATCGCCTCCGGTGTCGGAGACGAGCTCGATAAGCTCTGCATTCTCTAGAACTCAAATCCCTTCTTCAGGAAAATTTCCAAAAAAATTTCTACTCATACATTGGATTATCTTTGTTCAATCGAAAGAGAAACGTAGCGAAATACCTAAGTTAATGTTGATCCCGGTTAAGTATGTTTAAAGACTGAGATTTTTGTTAATTAGAGCAGTTTAACCACTATTAAAGCAGGTCGCAGAGAGAGATGAGTAGGCCGGGGGCCGTGTTTCCTTTTATTGATGGTGAGAGAGATGAACACTTTAGAATTACGAACTGGTTCCGAATGACGTCCAGTTCGGCGTTCTAAAATGTTGTCTTGTTACAAAGAGAGAAAGAGAGAGGTCGGGTAGTTAGTTACAGGTCGGAAATTGCCCCAAATCAAAAGTCCCACTCATTAATAACATCGAGGGGTATATATAGCCGACGTTGGCTTCCTGCTCCCCGGAATCTCGGGGTCACGTGGCGTCTTCGGCCTCTTTTGCGGGTAAGGTGGCCTAGGAGGCGTGTTCCGGCTTTCGAGGATAGAGGTCATGATGAGCTTGGCGTGGCATGTTGCAGAGCAGCGTACTGTTTGACCAACTCCTCCACGTGTCTTCTTCTCCTTTGTCGAGTCTGCAGGGTTGGTGAGATGTCGAGGTCAGCCCATACTCCTGCTCAGACAATATACTGTTCGACCAACTCCCACTTGCCTTCTGCTCTTCTGACATTCCTGCCTTGAAGTGTCAGACCGGGCCCGAGGTGCGTCGCTTTCAGGTCAGCGACCGAGCTGAAGAGGGGTCTTGCGGGTCGGTGCTTTCAGGCCGGCGACCGGGCTGAGGAGGGGTTTTTCCTAAGATGGGCCTAACTAATTGGGGGTGCTAGGCCCACCTCCAACAATAGGCCCTCCCCCAGTTCGGTATCGCGAGGCGAAGTGAGCATGCCGAAGTTGATCTGATGTTAGTTCGGCACATCTTAGGACGGGGAGTCCGTGCTCGTACGTGTTGATCTTCCCGAGAATCCGTAGACGGTTGGCGCGTGCCCATCGCGTGGGAGAGTGAAAGGTTGTCTCGTTTTTCGCGTGGGACGCCCACGCGCGTCGTGCGATAGACGCTTCACGTTTACCGAGGCGTCCTTTGCTTTTTTGGCGTGGGGATAGCGAAGAGGCGTCATCATTAGGTTCCTGGGCGGCCGCGTATTTTTCGACACGTGTCCAGGCGTCGCTTCACTGTCCCCCTTCTTCTATTTAAACCCTTCTTCTTCCTCCTGTTAAAACCTTCTGCGCATAACCCTAAGGTAACCTCTTCTCTCCGATTTCCCCCTTTCCCTTCTTGCTTTCTCTGTATTTTTCGATCTCCTCCTCTCCGTGCAATGGCGCCGGTGTTAGACGGTACTAGGGCTGAGTCGAGCGAAGAGTCGGCGTCCCGTGGTGGCGGTAGCGATTCTCCGAGTTCTTCCTCCGGTGGTTCCGACCGTGCCTCCTCTCCGTGTCGAGGCGCAGACAGTGGGGGACAGTCTGCTCCTTCGACTTCGGGGGCCGCCCCGATGCTCCCGGGGACCAATCTCCGGAAGAAGACGGTGGTTAGGTCTTCCTCTGGCGGTCGCAGCGTTGGCCAAGCTGGGGGTAGAACCGGGCATCTGGGCGACCGCGGTGGTCGTCAGGGCGGCCGCGGCGGCGGAGTACGAGTGGCCAGGGTGAGGTCTCCCCTGGTTCCTTACGAGCAGGGAGGGTCACCGACCTGGAGCACAGCGGAATCGGTGACTCTGCTGAGGGATTTGTGCGACTTCCCTGCTGGCGTCGAGCTCCGGCTTCCTAGGGCGGAGGAGCGGCCGTGGACTCCTCGGCCGGGCTTCGTCTGCCTGTATGAGTCGTTCTTCCAGAAGTGCGGCTTGCGCCTTCCTCTCCCCGAGCTGTTCGTCCAGTATTGCCGGGCGCGGGGCTTGGCCTTCTCGCAGGTCTGCCCGTCCACGATCCAGGGGATGATCGTGCTGCTGACCTTGGGGCACGAATGCGACGTGGAGGTGACGGTGCCTATGTTCGAGGCGCTCACCCAGCAGAAGGCAAACCCTGGGATTCCTGGGACCTTCTATGCCGCTTTCAAGCCCGCGGCGAACGTCCTGGAGGCACCCAGCTCGGGGTCTAAGGCGAGCAAGCTGTCGAAGGTCGAGGACTGGTCTCGCAGCTACTTCTACGTCCGGGCTACTGACGTGGTTGGGCTCGACCCGTCGGCGAGATACACCCGGGATTGGAACTTTTCCCCGGGTAGGGATTTGCAGGTCGAGCTGACTTCTCCTCTTCGGTTTTGTCTGACTGATGCTGTTGGCTTTGTTTTCAGGTCCTCACTCTTCCAGATTTAAGCTGCCGGACTACGCGGGTATCGTTGCTGTGCTTAGGTCGGTGCACGACAGAGAGTGGAAGTCATTCACCTCGGGGAGAATTGAAGCTGCGATGGCCGGAGGTCGGTCCTAGTTTTTTTTTTTTTTTTTTTTTTTTTTAATACCGGGCTGACGGTTATCTCCAATGTAGGTCGAGCACGGTTTGCCAATCCGCTGTACGCGGACTCCTTTGTGGCGCCGCCGCCGCCGATGCGTGAGGTGCCGGTCCGGCGAGACCCGGTTCCGCGGACTGGGGGGGAGGCCTCCGAGGCGGCTCTCTCGAAGAAGAGGGGGGCCGATGCTGCCAGTGCTAGGGCTGGCAGGAAGAAGAAGAGGACCGAGGTTGTGGCTGATAGAGATGCCACAGGAACGCAAGAGGGGTCCTCGACTTCAGGTCGGGAGCCTGTCCGGCCTGAAGAGGCTGGTTGCGAGCCCGAGGGCTCCCGAGGTGCTCCAGTCGGGGAGGCCGAGACACCTGCGGCCGAGGTGCCTGCGGGGGAGGTCGAAGAGGCCCGGACCCTCACGATTGAAGATGTCGCTGGTCGGGCGACGGAGGGCGGCGATGCAGCCGTCGTTGTGGAAGAAGGGCGGGAGGCCGCCGGTGACCGGAGTGATGGGGCTCCGGAGGGTTCCGAGGACGGGCCTCGGGACTACAGCTTCCATTTCTGCCACGAAGATGGCAGTTCCCAGGTCATCGTGGACCAGGACGAGTGCGCCGAGCTGGCGCAGGCCATGATGTTCGGGCAGAAGCACCCGCACTTCGTCCCGCTGGAGATGGCGGAGGGCGATACCTTTCGCCAGGTGGCGCGATCCGCAGCGCGGGTAAGTTTTGTTCCGACCTCACTGTTTTTAGCTGGATTTGTTGTGCGTCTTTGCTAACAACTGTTTCGATGCAGACGTTGGCCCTTACTGCCTTTCTGGCGGAGGCCTACGAGAAGCGACTCGCCGAGAAGGACGCGTCGCTTGGCTTTCTGCAGGCGAGCCGGGAAGCCAGTTCGCAGGGCCAGTCCCTTCTCCTCCGCGGGCTCGAGAAGGAGCTGAAGAATGAGAGGGCCCGGGCAGCGGGGCTGGAGGAGGAGGCGGCGCGGGCGCGGGCCCGGGCTGGAGAGGTGGGCAGGCTTCAGGCCGAGGTGGAGGCTGAGAGGGCCCGGTCTGCCGCTGAGCGGGCCCGATCGGCTGCTCTGGAGGAGGAGGTCGGGCTCCTGAAGGGGGAGAGGGAGACGCTCCGCTCCAAGGTCAAGGGGCTGGAGGAGGAGGAGGCGCGGGCGCGGGCCCGGGCTGACGAGGTGGGCAGACTTCAGGCCGAGCTGGAGGCTGAGAGGGCCCGGTCTGCCGCTGAGCGGGCCCGGCCGGCTGTTCTGGAGGAGGAGGTCGGGCTCCTGAAGGGGGAGAGGGAGACGCTCCGCTCCAGGGTCAAGGGGCTGGAGTCCGCCATAGGCCGGGCGAAGGTGGCCGTGGCCGCGGAAAGCGAGCGGGTAACGGCCCGGTGGGATGCGCGGAACCGGAAGTGGTCCGCCAAGATGGAGAAAATCCGCGCTCACCTCGATGGGCGCCAGAGGGCCTTAGAGCCTCACCTTATGTACAATCAGGTGATCGGCATGAAGGCATGCCTCAGGAGGATGGAGGCCGAGGACAGTCTGGTGGTGCCGTGGTACCGGTACCAGAAGCTGGACGAGGACGAGGAGGCATTCGGTGCCGTGCTGGATGGGATGGATTTTCCGGACTTGACCCCGGAGGATCTGGACATCCCTCTCGATCGTGCTCATGGCGTCCAGCTCGAGCGGCTCATGCCCGTCGCTTCTTCCGAGGCGCCCTATGTTGATCTGACTGAGGACGCTCCCTCGGCTGCTGAGACCACCCAAGCAGATCCCTCGGTCCTGTTTGCTGATGAGGCCGGGGCCGACGCGCCATCCGGTGAGACCGGAACCGAAGCGCCATCTGGTGAGGCCGGTACCGAGGCGCCAGCCGGTGAGGCCCGTACCGAGGCGCCAGCCGGGGAGGCCGGTACTGAAGAGCCGTCCGGGGAGGCCGTGGTTGGGGAAGAGGGGGCTGAGCAGCCCTTCCTTGGTGAGTACGGCACCAATGCGAGGATGGTGGGCTCGGGTGATTTAAATGGTACCCGTGCTGACGGGGGCGAAGACCGACCGGGCGATGTGGCCTTGTAAAAACTTCTTTTTGTAGTTTTTTTCCTTTTTGTTTTCTTCTCTCTTTGTAAAGACCGGGCCGTAGGCCGTTTATGTAAGGACCAGGCCGTTGGCCCCTCTTTTTATGATAACAAGGCCGTTGGCCCCTTTTCTCTTCTCTTTTTTTTTGTAAGTGCCGTTTCGAGGCTTTTGTAATGACTAGGCCGTGGGCCCTTTTGTATAATCGAGGCCGTTGGCCCTTGCCGTTTCGAGGCTTTTGTAATGACTAGGCCGTGGGCCCTTTTGTATAATCGAGGCCGTTGGCCCTTGCCGTTTCGAGGCTTTTGTAATGACTAGGCCGTGGGCCCTTTTGTATAATCGAGGCCGTTGGCCCTTTTTTTTTTTTTTTTTTTGTAAGCGCCGTTTCGAGGCTTTTTTTATTGGTAGGGTAGGTCGTAGACCGTACCCTGTCAATGTATGCAGGTCGTGGACCGTGCTCTTGTATTGGGTGCGAGGTACGACTCGGCTTGAGATACTTATTGCTTGTGTATCTTTAATATTTTTAGTGGGTGCGAGGTGATCTCGGCTTAAGGTACTTATTGCTTGTGTACCTTGTTTTTTTGGTGCGGGTAGCGAGCCCGGCTTAGAGACACTTAATGCTTGTGTGTCTAGTAGAGGTGCGAGCCCTGGGGCCCGGCTTTAGTACTTATTGCTTGTGTACTATGGGGGTGCGAGCATTGGAACTCGGCTTTGGCACTTATAACTTGTGTGCCGGGGAGAGCGAGCACCGGAGCTCGGTCCCCTTTTTTTTTTTTGTAGTGCGAGCGTTTGGAGCTCGGCTTTTTTTTTTTTTTTTTTTTTTTTTTTTTTTTTTTTTGTAGTGCGAGCATTTGGAGCTCGGCTTTTCCTTTTTTTTTTTTGGTAGTGCGAGCGTTTGGAGCTCGGCTTTTTTTTTTTTTTTTTTTTTTTTTTTTTTTTTTTGTAGTGCGAGCGTTTGGAGCTCGGCTTTCCCCTTTTTTTTTTTTGGTAGTGCGAGCGTTTGGAGCTCGGCTTTTGTGCACAGGTCGGGGACCTTATTCCTTTGTCAAAAAGGTTTTATTAGATTAATAGCTGAGCCCTGGTTAGGGGTTGCCTACGTACCCTTTAGTAGAAGGGATCAAGCCAATCGTAGTTCGTTTGTTTACAAAGGCGGAGAGCGGAATGGAGCCCGGGGGCTTAGTAGTAGAACCGTTTGAGGTTGATCGAATTCCATGAGCGCGGGATTGCGTTGCCGGTCATCGTGACTAGCTCGTAGACGCCGGGCTTCACGACCTTGGAGATAAGGTAAGGGCCCTCCCAATGTGCACCGAGCTTGCCTGCGTTTAGCTCGGCGGTGTTTTCGAAGACTTTGCGGAGGACCAGGTCGCCTTCGGTAAAGAACCTGCCTCGAACCCTCTTGTTGTAGTACTTGGAGGCGAGCTGCTGGTAGTTCTGGATTCGGAGGAGGGAGTGGTCCCGTTGTTCCTCAAGGAAATCCAGCTCGCTGAGTAGGACGGTGTCGTTAAGGTCGGGCTGCTGGGTGAGCATAGCGCGGCGAGTAGTGGGGAGCCCGACCTCGGAGGGGGCCATTGCTTCCATTCCGTGAGAGAGGCTGAACGGTGTGCGCCCTGTCGACGTCTTCGGCGTTGTGCGATGGGACCAGAGGACTCCATCGAGCTCGTCGGCCCAGGACCCATTCTTGTCGTCTAGTTGCTTTTTGAGGCCGTCGAGGATGGTTTTGTTGGTGGCCTCGGCTTGTCCGTTCCCTTGTGGATATCTCGGGGTCGACTTACTCAGCCTGATTTTCCACTTCGCACAGAAGTCTTCGAAGAGGGCCGACGTGAATTGGGCACCGTTGTTAGTTACGATCTCGTAGGGCAGCCCGTGCCGGCAGATGATGAACTTCCAGACGAATTTTCGGACGTCCTCTGCCGTGATCTTGGCGTAAGCTTCGGCCTCGACCCATTTGGTGAAGTAGTCGGTCATGACCAAGAGGAAGCGCTTTTGGCGAGATCGGGGAAGGGGCCCGACTATGTCCATGGCCCATCGCATAAAGGGGTAGGGCGCGACCGCAGTGGTAAGGAGCTCGGTAGGACAGTGAATGCGCGGGCCGTGACGCTGGCACTTCTCGCACCGGGCTGCGAATCTTTCGCAGTCTTGCAGCATCGTTGGCCAGTAGGGTCCCTGGTTCCGTATTCTCAGGGCGAGAGCCCGGCCGCTGGAGTGGTTTCCGTCAGCGCCCTCGTGCATTTCCTTCATCACGTCAATGGTTTCCTGCCCGTGGAGGCAGCCGAGCAGGGTTCCCGAGGCGCTCCACCGGAATAGATTGCCGTCCAGCATCGTGTACCGGGCACACTTCTTTCTTAGCCGTCGGGCGGCCCACCGTTCTGGGGGATGAACGCCGTCTGCGATGTACATCAGTATGTCGATTCGCCAGTCCGGCAGTTCGGGCTCGGCCGGGGGTGGCGGCAGGACTTCGGGAGGTGGCGCCTCTTCGCCAGGATCCGCGGCCTGGGGGTTGATCAAGTAGGCCCCCTTCGGCAGCTCGATGCTAGGGAAGTCGATGCTCTCGACCGGGATCACCCGTCGTTGGGCTGGGGCCGAGGTGGAGGCCAGCGCGGCGAGGGCGTCTGCGGAAGTGTTATCGCCGCGGGGGATCTTCGTCAGGGTGAATTCGGAGAATTCTGCGGCCAAGCCTTGGGTTACCTTGAGGTAGGCGTCCATGCGATCATTCTTGGCCTCGTACTCCCCGCTGAATTGATTGGCGACGAGCTGGGAGTCGCAGTAAGCTCGGATTTTCTTCGCGCCGACCTCCCTTGCCAGACGCAGGCCGGCAATCAGAGCTTCGTACTCTGCCTCGTTATTTGACGCCGGGAAGGCCATACGGAAAGACTGCTCGAGGATCTCCTTGGTCGGGGACTCGAGGCGTATGCCGACGCCGGACCCGTGCTTGGTGGCCGATCCGTCGACATGCAGGCTCCATACTTCGGGGACCTCGCTGACTACCAGCTCGGGCGCCAACTCAACTAGGAAATCAGCCAGGGCCTGAGATTTGATCGCGGTCCGTCCTCGGTACTCGATCTCGTACTCGCTCAGCTCAACAGCCCATTTCATTATCCGGCCTGATCGGCTCGGGCTGTGGAGGATGGTTCTGAGGGGGTAGGTGCTTAGGACGGCAATCGCATGGGATTGAAAGTAAGGCCGGAGCTTTCTAGCTGCGACGACCACCGCCAAGGCGAGCTTCTCCAGGGTCGGGTACCTGCTCTCCGCGTCGTCGAGGGATTTGCTGATGTAGGAGATGGGTTTTTGGTCACCCCGGTCTTCCCGTACCAGCACTCCGCTGACCGCGGACGCGGAGATGGCGACGTAGAGGTAGAGGATTTCGCCTTCTTCTGGCTTGGACAGGACGGGAGGAGTGGATATGTACTCCTTCAGCTGTCGGAGGGCGTCTTCGCATTTGTCGTCCCATTCGGACCGCTTGTTGGCTCGGAGCAGCTAGTAGAACGGGAGGCACTTGTCGGTAGAGCGGGAGATGAATCGGTTCAGTGCGGCGATTCTCCCGGTGAGTCGTTGTACTTGGCGCGTGCTTTCCGGGGATTTGAGCTCGATGATGGCCCGGATCTGTTTGGGGTCGGCTTCGATCCCGCCCTGGGTGATGATGTACCCGAGGAATTCGCCCGACGTGACGCCGAAGGAACACTTGGCCGGGTTCAGCTTCATGTTGTATTCGTTCAACGTCCGGAAGCAGGACCGGAGGTGAGTGACGTGGTCGGCCGCCACTAGAGACTTCACCAACATGTTATCTATGTATACCTCCATGGTTCGGCCTATTTGGTCGGCGAACATCCGGTTGACGAGGCGCTGGTAGGTGGCCCCGGCGTTCTTGAGTCCGAAGGGCATTACCTTATAGCAGTAAACGCCTCGGTCCGTGATGAACACGGTTTTCTCCTGATCATCGGGGTGCATGGGGATCTGATTATACCCCGAGAAAGCATCCATGAAGGAGAGTAGCTCGTTCCCCGCGGTGGCTTCGACGACCTGGTCGATTCGAGGGAGGGGAAAGCTGTCCTTTGGGCACGCTGTATTGAGGTCGGTGAAATCCACACAGACCCTCCATTTCCCGCTCTTCTTCTTGACCACCACCGGGTTAGCCAACCAGTCCGGGTATTTGACCTCGGTGATCAAACCGGCCGCGGTGAGCATTACGACCTCGTCGTTGACTGCCTGGGCGCGCTCCGGACCCAGCTTTCGCCGTTTTTGCTTGACCGGTCTGCAGGTCGGATCCACGTTGAGCTCGTGGCTGCACGTGGCCGGGTCATTGTCGGGCATGTCGCCGGTTGACCAGGCGAAGGTGGAGACGTTCTGCCCTAGGAACTCAACCAGCTCTCGCTTGATGCCCTCGTCGAGATCGGTACCGATGCCAACGCAGCGGGCGGGGTCGCGCGGATCGATGTTGACCCGGGCGACAAGGTCCCGCCCTGGGAGGTCCTGGGCGTCGGGCTCGCCGGGCTGAAGCGCGTTGATGGCCAAGCAGGCCGGCGCGGCGCAGCTTATGCTCGATGGCGAAGCAGGCGCGGGAGACCCTCTGGTTACTCCTAAGAGTATACGTACCGGCCTGGTTGGGGAACTTGAGGCACTGGTGGTACGTCGACGTGACTGCCTTCATCGAGTGCAGCCAAGGGGTTCCAAGGATGATATTGTAGATCGGGGTGGTATCGAAGACCACGAACTTGACGATTTTCGTCACCCGACCTACGTAGTACGGCAATTCGATGGTGCCGATTCCGTTGACGGTGTCCCCGGCGAAGCCGGTCAGCGGGATGGAGTGCGGCTTGATTTCGACCCCGTTTAGGTTCATCCTGGCCAGGGTATCCTTGAATATGAGATCGACCGAGCTGCCAGTATCGACGAGGACTCGGTTAACGTCGCAGTACGACGAGGGGGTCGTTGTGGGGCTGGTGGACCCCGACCGCGTCGGCCTCGGTGAAACATATCCCCCTCTTGCTCGTGTCCTGGGCGTCGATCTCCGGCCCGGAGTGCCACTTCAGGGAGGCGTCGGTCTTCCTCTCATGACGCTTGATGGACCGCACCGAGTCGTTGCACGAGAGGAGGCCTCCCATGATCATCCCTATCAGAGTCCGGGCCGGGGGAGGCGATCTGCCCGTATCCCGGTCTCGCGAGGGAGATCGTCGCCGCCGGTCGTCGTTTTGGGCGCGGTTGTAAGGCCTAGCCCGGTTATCCTCGCGACCTCGGTTGTCGCCGGGCTGCACCCGATCGCCATCCCGGGCATGCGGACGCAGCCGCTCCGGCACGCTGATCTCCCCCCGTTGAAATTGGTGCAGCAGTACCTCTTGGAGCGCGCGGCAGTGCGAGGTCGGGTGCCCCTTTCGCCGGTGGAAGTCGCAGAAGGCCGTCCTGTCGTAAGGCTCGTCTGGTCGGGGTTCCCTATCGCTCGGCTCGTCGGGACGCCGATCCTGCTGGCGGAGATCCCGTACGTACTTGTTCCAAGGCAACCCTGGCGCGGGGTTGGGGGTAAGTACGGGATCGTGCAGACGGAGGCCGGAGGGCGGTCCGTTGACAAGGAATGCAGCGACCTGCTTTCCCTTGCTGCGCTGGTACTCGTCATCGTAGTGTTGACGAGGCTCCTGATACCTTTCCAGGGGCCGCTCCTTCGAGACCGGGGCCTTGTGAGAGGCGCTGTTTCTCGATTCAGCCGCCTTCTCTTCCTCGAGCTCGACGAAGAGTCCAGCGCGGTGCAAGGCGTCTTCCAGCGAGCGCGGCCTGTTGAGCTTCATATCGTCCTTGAAGGCCGAATCGGCCCGCAGCCCTTTTCTCAGAGCGGGGAGCGCTGACTCGTCGGCCACGTTGCTTTGGGAGGCCGTGGCCTTGAAGCGCTCTATGAAGGACCTGAGCGACTCCTTCGCTCCTTGGTTCATCGCCCAGAGGTCCGCGCTGGATGCGGACTGCCGGATGTAGATGGAGTAGTGCTCGAGGAAGGTGGTCGACAGGTCTCTGAAGCTGTCTATGGAGTGCGTCTTCAGCCGAGAGAACCACGTGAGAGCCGGGCCGGTGAGGTTCTCTACGAATAGCTGGCATTGGGCAGCTTCGCGCTCGTCCGGTGAGAAGTGGGCGCGGCCCATGGCGATGGTGAACGCCGTAAGATACTGGGCCGGGTCGGTGGTGCCCGCGTAGGGCTGGAGCTTGAGCTTCCCGAGGTGCTGGAGCGGGACGGAGGCGATCCGGGGGGTGAACGGCGTATTTTGCGTCTCTCTGAGGACGCGATCGATTTCCGGGGCCGCGCTGGTGGCCTGATGGATTTTGGAGGACATCGCGCGGATAGTCTCCTTCATAGCTTCGAACTCGGCGTCCCTCGAGCGCTCCGCGCTGGATCGGAGGTGGTGGGCTTCGTCGCCCGGGTGGCTTCCTACGGCTGGGACGAAACGTCCGCCCGGCCCTTCTGACCCTGACGGTGAGTCGCCAGGTCGGCTTGTCCGGATACGGGGGGTTTCTTCCCGAGAGGCCGG
Source organism: Eutrema japonicum (assembly GCA_030161315.1). NCBI lineage: Eukaryota > Viridiplantae > Streptophyta > Magnoliopsida > Brassicales > Brassicaceae > Eutrema > Eutrema japonicum. Next base: position 50,591,430 of record BSQW01000011.1, read on the forward strand.
CTCCCTGAGATGGACGTCGGGGGACCCGGTGTTGTCCGACCGGTCACGGGAGGCCCCTAGCGTGGCGAACCGTTGGTCGGTGGCTCGCGTCAGCTCGTCTATTCGGGCGAGCAGGGTTTGCATCACGGCGGACAGCGTGGGCTGATCCTCCGATGCTCGGGGCGCGTTGTGAGCGGCGGAGCCGTCGGGATGAGCAGGTGCCGAAGCCGGGGGCGGGGCCCTGAAGAACTGCTCTCGAGGAATCGTCTGGTTGGCAGCTGCTTGGGCTGACGACGGGATGGTCGCCGTCGTTTGAGTCGTTTGCGGGGCCGTTTTCGGAGCCTGGGCCGTTGTTTGGGCCGGGGTCTCGTGGTCTGACAACACCCTTGGGGGCGGAATTGCCATCGTTGCTGCGGTTGCGGTGGTGGTTGAACTGTTCCTTGCGTATAGAAGAATCTCCCTCCCTCCTTCTAGCGCCAATTGTTGATCCCGGGGATCACTAAGTATGTTTAAAGAGTGATTAGGAGATGAGAGGTGAGATTTTCGTTAATTAGAGCAGTTTAACCACTATTAAAGCAGGTCGCAGAGAGAGATGAGTAGGCCGGGGGCCGTGTTTCCTTTTATTGATGGTGAGAGAGATGAACACTTTAGAATTACGAACTGGTTCCGAAGGACGTCCAGTTCGGCGTTCTAAAATGTTGTCTTGTTACAAAGAGAGAAAGAGAGAGGTCGGGTAGTTAGTTACAGGTCGGAAATTGCCCCAAATCAAAAGTCACACTCATTAATGACATCGAGGGGTATATATAGCCGAGGTTGGCTTCCTGCTCCCCGGAATCTCGGGGTCACGTGGCGTCTTCGGCCTCTTTTGCGGGTAAGGTGGCCTAGGAGGCGTGTTCCGGCTTTCGAGGATAGAGAGGTCATGATGAGCTCGGCGTGGCGTGTTGCAGAGCAGCGTACTGTTTGACCAACTCCTCCACGTGTCTTCTTCTCCTTTGTCGAGTCTGCAGGGTTGGTGAGATGTCGAGGTCAGCCCATACTCCTGCTCAGACAATATACTGTTCGACCAACTCCCACTTGCCTTCTGCTCTTCTGACATTCCTGCCTTGAAGTGTCAGACCGGGCCCGAGGTGCGTCGCTTTCAGGTCGGCGACTGATAATGAACTTTTTACGGTTCGCACAATTAACCCATTGTGCACAATGCCTCAATCTAATGGCATGTCATTGTAGCACTTTGGGATCGAATCCACAGGGAAATAAGAACGACGCACTAAGAATACAGGACGCTATCTAATCTAAGCAAATATCGGGTTTTGGTTTTTATCGGACAATTTGAAATATACAAAAACAGAAAAATAAACAAGTAGTTTAGCAAACTAAAACGAGCAACAAGACAAGCTCAAACGTTAAATAGCAAAATTAAACAAGCGAATTTTCGGGTAAAGCAATCGACTCGGGTGATTCTCACTCCATTCTAGACACTCAAACATTCAATCAATTGCCTCTGTAGGCCCTAGATACACTACTAAAGATTAATCCACGTCAATGGTATTAATCCCTTTCTTAGTCATCAATCGTCATAAACTTCCGTTCGCAATTCTATGACTAACAAGCATTAATAACAAGTCCACTTAGCCACAATTCACCTTAGACATCAACTCCCGTTGGCTAAGATATGAAAAGCACTCATTGAATTGGTTGGGGAATTTCATCGAACACCTTCCGGGCGAGAAATTCCCTATGATCTAAATCAACTTTGTCAAGGCTAATCCAGCATTAATAACACTCAATGAGAAAGGATATCAACTAATCTAGCTCTTAAACATCAAGAACAAACCTAAAATCACCCTAATCTACTTTACCCAAGAACCCTATAAAACTACTCACAACACATGGTTTTCTCCACAAATCCCATAAAGGAAGTGTTGAGAATCATAAAAGATGATAAGAAAATAGATAGATGATATAATCCAACAAGAACTTGCATAAATCACTCAAGAATCTCTTGCAATCTCCTTCAAAGCTCTCAAAAAAGTTTTTGCTTAAGTCTAAAAACAAGAGTCTCCTGCCTAATTAGGCTTAATTTGCTTAAGTAAATACAGGTCGGGTCGGGTCAACCCATCGGGTTGAGTTTTTCAGCGGGCATATCGGTGTCCTGCGGTCGATACATCGCACCGATGGAACTCTCGGATTTCCAGAACTTCGCATCGGTCGGGTGTATCGGTGGGAGGCTGGCCGATGGACTTCTGCCTCAGTTCTTCGTTCTGTATCGGTCTCCTGCGGCCGATGCCTCCGGCCGATTTTGCCTCTGCGGATTTTTCTTCTTTCTTTCGTTTGCCTTCTCCGTTCTTCGGGTACGTTCCTCCTAGTCCGTGATCTTCCTCCAAGCTCCAAAAAGCTTCCATAAGCTCCAAATGGTACCTAAAAGACTCCATAGCACACAAACATATGCAAAAACTAACCTAAGACTCACTAACTCTAAAATGGATGCAAACTATACCAAAAACAAAGAAATGAATGCAATAAGTCACAAAATGCTAACTAAAATGTATGCTAAAATGGGCTAAATTATGCAACTATCAGCGACCGAGCTGAAGAGGGGTCTTGCGGGTCGGTGCTTTCAGACCGGCGACCGGGCTGAGGAGGGGTTTTTCCTAAGATGGGCCTAACTAATTGGGGGTGCTAGGCCCACCTCCAACAGTTAATCAAAAGCAGTCCACCAAAAGGGAGAAGTAGAAGAACAGATCTGGAATGACCGGAGACTAATCTCGCCGGTTCCGGTGACGGTGAGAGGAAAAGATGTGACGGAGAGAGAAGGATTTGGAGAGAAGAGATTTTCAAAATGAAGGTCCCGCTTTGTCAGAGTGCAACTGAAGGAATCAAACTCGAAATTTTCTGCAAGTGTGTTGGTTGACACACTCGTAGTCGTAGGGGTGGACTTCGGTTATTTCGTTCGGTTCGGTTCGGAATTTGAGTTTTTTCGGACTCAAAAACAAATTGTATTCGAAATCAAATTATATTTTGGTTCGGTTTTGTTTGGGTTTTTTAAAAATAGTTTGATTTAGATTTGAATCCGGTTTAAGTTTGGACAAAAATTATAGCAAAATCAAAATATTAATTTTGATTAATGTTCTAGATTTTAGAGAAATTTCTTAAAATACTACTAAAATGAGTTTTTGTTCTAAACATACCATCACTTGTTTTTTCTTCTTCCAAAACTACCAATAAATAAGTTTTTTTTCACAAATACCACAAACACTAAAAAATTAGTTTTAAGGGTTTATAATTTAAATATTTGGATATTGTTGATCCCACGGATCACTAAGTGTGTTTAAAGAATGATTAGGAGACGGGAGGTGAGATTTTCGTTAATAGAGCAATTTAACCACAATTAAGACAGGTCGGGAGAAATATGAGTAGGCCGGGGGCCGTGTTTCGTTTTATTGATGAAAGAGAAGCAAACGCTTTTGAATTACGAACTGGTTCCGAAGGACGTCCAGTTCGGCGTTCTAAAGTGTTGTCTCGTTACAAAGATAGAGAGGTCGGGTGACTTGTGGTAGGTGAGAGAGTAAAAATCCGAGTCTCTCTCATTAATGACATATGAGGGGTATATATAGTCGGGGTCGGCTTCCTGCTCCCCGGGATCTCGGGCCACGTGTCGTCTACGGCCTCTTTTGCGGGTAAGCTGGCCTAGGAGGCGTGTCCCGGCTTTCGAGGAGAGAGGTCATGATGAGCTCGGCGTGGCGTGTTGCAGAGCAATGCACTGTTTCACCAACTCTGCTCCACCTGCTCCCTCCTGCCCTTGTCAGCTCTGCAGGGTTGGTGGGACGTCGGGTCGAAGGCACGTCCCTACGCGGGTAGGGTACTGCCTTACCAACTCCCACGCGCCTACTCTTCTGACACTTCCTGCTCTGGCGGGGCATCAGCGCGGGCCCGGGGTACGTTGCTTTCAGGTCGGCTACCGAGCTGAAGAGTGGTCTTGCAGGTCGGTGATATTAAGTCCGGTGACCGCACCGAAGAACGGCCTTTCCTAAGATGGGCCTAACTAATTGGGGGTGTTAGGCCCACCTCCAACAATAGGCCCTCCCCCAGTTCGGTGTCGCGAGGCGAAGTGAGCGTGCCGAAGTTGATCTAATGTTAGTTCGGCGCATCTTAGGACGGTTTTTCCGTGCTCAACTGTGTTTGCCTTTTCCGAAAAATCCGCAGAAGGTTGGCGCGTATCCGCCATGCGGGGGATCGAAAGGTTGCCTCGTTTTTCGCGCGAGATGCCCACGCGCGGCGTGTGACAGACGCTTCGTGGTTATCGAGGCACCCCCTGCTTTTTGGCGTGGGAGATCGAGGAGTCGTCATCATTAGGTTTTTTGGGCAGCCGTGCTTCTTTTGACACGCGTCCAGGCGTCGCTTCACTGTCCCCCTTCCTCTATTTAAACATTCTTCCTCCTACTGTTAAAACCTTCTGCGCATACTCTTAAGGTAACCTCCTTTCTCCGATTTCCTCCTTCTCTTCCTACTTTCTTCCTGTCTTTTCGATTTCCTCCTCTCCGTGTAATGGCTCCGATGTTAGACGGTATCAGAGTTGAGTCGAGCGAAGAATCGGCGTCCCGTGGTGGCGGTAACGATTCTCCGAATTCCTCCTCCGGTGATTCCGAACATGCCTCTTCTCCGCGACGAAGGGCAGACAGTGGGGAACAGTTGGCCCCCTCGACTTCGGGGGCCGCCCCGTTGCTCCCGGGGACCCATCTCCGGCCGAAGACGGTGGTTAGATCCTCTGGCGGTCGCGGTGTTGGCCAAGCTGAGGGTAGAACCGGGCATCTGGGCGACCGTGGTGGTCGTCAGGGCGGCCGTGGAGGCGGAGCTCGAGTGGCCAGGGTGAGGTCCCCCCTGGTCCCCTACGAGCAGGGAGGGTCACCGACCTGGAGCACAGCGGATTCGGTGACCCTCCTGGGGAATCTGTGTGGTTTTTCCGCCGGCGTTGAGCTCAGGGTACCCAGGGCGGAGGAGCGCCCGTGGACTCCTCGGCCGGGCTTCGTCTGCTTGTACGAGTCGTTCTTCCAGAAGTGCGGCTTGCGCCTTCCTCTCCCCGAGCTGTTCGTCCAGTATTGCCGGGCGCGGGGCTTGGCCTTCTCGCAGGTCTGCCCGTCCACGGTCCAGGGGATGATCGTGCTGCCGACCTTGGGGCACGAATGCGACATGGAGGTGACGTTGCCTATATTCGAGGCGTTCACCCAGCAGAAGGCAAACCCCGGGATTCCTGGGACCTTCTATGCCGCTTTCAAGCCCGCGGCGAACGTTCTGGAGGCACCCAGCTCGGGGTCTAGGGCGAGCAAGCTGTCGAAGGTCGAGGACTGGTCTCGCAGCTACTTCTACGTCCGGGCTACCGCCGTGGCTGGGCTCGATCCGTTGGCGAGATACACCCGGGATTGGAATTTTTCCCCGGGTAGGGATTTGCAGGTCGAGCTGACTCTTTGGTTGTCTGACTGATGATGATTTTTTTTTTGTCTTGCTCTTCAGGCCCTCACTCCTCCAGATTCAAGCTACCGGACTACACAGGTCTACTTGCCGTGCTCAGGACAGTGCGTCGGAGAGAGTGGAAGTCCTTCACCGCTGCGAGAATCGAAGCTGCAATGACCGGAGGTGGTTGTTTTTTTTTTTTTTTTTTTTTTTTTTTTTTTTTTTTTTGCCGAACTAACGGTTCTTCCTTCGCAGGTAGAGCAAGGTTTGCCAATCCGCAGTACGCGGACTCGTTTGTTGCACCGCCGCCGCTGATACCCGAGGTGCCGGTCAGGCGAGACCCTGCACCACGGGTTGCGGGGGATTCCTCCGCGGCGACTCCCTTGAGGAGGAGGGAAGACCGGGCTGCTGGTGGGGAGACCGGCAAAAAGAAGAGGAGGACGGGAGAGTCCTCTTCCGGAGGTCGGGAGGTCATCCGGCCTACACTGCCCGGGCCGGAGCCCGAGGTGCCTGTGGCCGTTGTGCCGGCAGGGGGGGTCGATGAGGCCCGGGCCCAAGGGGGCGATGGGGTCGGCGAGACGATCGTCGTCGTGGAGGATCCTGCTGCTGTGCAGGAGGCCGAGGGTCGCAGCGTCGAAGTGGGCGGCGCCTCGGGAGGTTCCGACGATGGGCCTCGGGACTACAGCTTCTCCTTTACCCACGAGGATGGAAGCAGCCAGGTCATCGTCGATCCGGACGAGTGCGCCGAGCTGGCGCAGGCCATGATGTTCGGGCAGAGTCCGCACTTTGTCCCGCTGGAGATGGCGGAGGCCGATACCTTCCGCCAGGTGGCGCGATCCGCAGCGCGGGTAAGCCTTTGTTCTGATCTAACTGCTTTTAGCTGGACTTGTTGTGCGTCTTTGCTAACGACTTGTTTAATGCAGACGATGGCCCTTAGTGCCTTTCTGGCGGAGGCCTATGAGAAGAGGCTCGCCGAGCAGGCCGCCTCGATTAACTTCCTCCAGGGGTGCCGGGAGTCCAGCTCGCAGATCCAGTCTACCCGTCTCCACGGGCTCGAGAAGGAGCTGAGAGATGAGAAGGCCCGATCTGCGGCGTTGGTAGAGGAGGCGGTGGGGTTAAGAGCCCGGGCGGTCGAGGTGGCCAGTCTGCAGTCTGCACTAGAGGCCGAAAGGGACCGTGCTGCAGCTGGGTGGGATCGGGCGTCGGGGCTCGAGGAGGAGAACGGGCTCCTGAAGGGGGAGCGGGAGACACTCCGCTCCAGGGTGAAGGGGCTGGAATCCGCCATAGGCCGGGCCAAGGTGGCCGTGGCTGCGGAGAGCGATCGGGTGTCAGCCCGGTGGGACGCGCGGAACCGGAAGTGGTCCGCGAAGATGGAGAAGATCCGCGCCCACCTGGACGGGCGCCGCCGGGCCTTAGAGCCTCACCTTCTGTACAGCCAGGTGACCGGCGTAAAGGCCTGCCTCAAGAGGATGGAAGCAGAGGACGGGGTGTCGGTACCGTTCTACCGGTATCAGAAGCTGGACGAGGACGAGGCGGCATTCGGTGCCGTACTGGACGGGATGGACTTTCCGGATTTGACCCCGGAGGATCTGGAGATCCCTCTGGACCGTGCTCACGGCGTTCTGCTTGAGCACATTATACCCGTCGCTCCCTCTAGCACCCCCGTGGTGGATCTGACCCTGGAGGCTCCGCCGGCTGCTGAGGACGTTCTTGCGGTCGCTGAGACCGTCCAAGCGGATCCCTCGATCCCGTCTGCTGACGAGGGAGTCCCCGAAGCTGCTGGGATTGTGCAAGCAGATCCCTCGGTCCTGTCTGCCGTTGAGGCCGGTACGGACGCGCCGTCCGGTGAGACCGGAACCGACGTGCCACCCGGTGGAGCCGTGGTTGGGGAAGAGGGGGCTGGGCAGCCCTTCCTTGGTGAGTACGGGACCAACGCGAGGATGGTGGCCCCGGCTGATTTAGATGGTACCCGTGCTGACGGGAGTGAAGACCGACCGGCCGATGCGGCCTTGTAAAAACTTTTTCCTTTTTGTTTTCTTCTTTTTGTAGAGACTGGGCCGTAGGCCGTTTCTTTTTGTAAGGACTGGGCCGTAGGCCGTTTATGTAATGACTAGGCCGTGGGCCCTTTTAATGATGACAAGGCCGTTGGCCCTTTCTTTCTTCTTTGTAAGTGCCGTTTCGAGGCTGTTGTAATGACTAGGCCGTGGGCCCTTTTTAATAATATCGAGGCCGTTGGCCCTCTTTTTTTTTTTTTTGTATAAGTGCCATTTCGAGGCTTTTTTGATTGGTAGAGTAGGTCGTAGACCGTACTCTGTCAAGTAAGCAGGTCGTGGACCGTGCTCTTGTATTGGGTGCGAGGTAATCTCGGCTTAAGGCACTTATTGCTTGTGTACCTTGTTTTTTTGGTGCGGGTAGCGAGCCCGGCTTTAGAGACACTTAATGCTTGTGTGTCTAGTAGAGGTGCGGGCCCTGGGGCCCGGCTTTGGCATTTATAACTTGTGTGCCGGGGAGAGCGAGCACCGGAGCTCGGTCCCCTTTTTTTTTTGTAGTGCGAGCATTTGGAGCCCGGCTTCCTTTTTTTTTTTTTTTTTGTAGTGCGAGCTTTTGGAGCTCGGCTTGTTTTTTTTTTTTGTAGTGCGAGCGTTTGGAGCTCGGCTTCTTTCTCTTTTTTTTTGTAGTGCGAGCATTTGGAGCCCGGCTTCTTTTTTTTTTTTTGTAGTGCGAGCGTTTGGAGCCCGGTTTTTTTTTTTTTGTAGTGCGAGCGTTTGGAGCTCGGCTTGTGTTTTTTTTTTTTTTTTTTTTTTGTAGTGCGAGCGTTTGGGGCCCGGGTTTTTTTTTTTTTTTTTGTAGTGCGAGCGTTTGGAGCTCGGCTTGTGTTTTTTTTTTTTTGTAGTGCGAGCGTTTGGAGCTCGGCTTTTTTTTTTTTTTTTTTTTTTTTTTTTTTTTTTGGAGCTCGGGAGCGTCTTCCTTTGTAAAAAAGGTTTTATTAGGTTGATAGCTGAGCCCTGGTTAGGGGTTGCCTACGTACCCTTTAGTATAAGGGATCAAGCCAGTCGTAGTTCGATTGTTTACAAAAGCGGAGAGCGGAATGGAGGCCGGGGGCTTAATAGTAGAAGCGCTTGAGGTTGATCGAGTTCCATGAGCGCGGGATGGCGTCGCCGTTCATCGTGACTAGCTCGTAGACGCCGGGTTTTACGACCTTGGAGATAAGGTAGGGGCCCTCCCAATTGGCACCGAGCTTGCCTGCGTTTAGCTCGGCGGTGTTTTCGAAGACCTTGCGGAGGACCAGGTCGCCCTCGGCGAAGAACCGGCCTTGAACCTTCTTGTTGTAATATTTGGAGGCGAGCTGCTGGTAGTTCTGGATTCGGAGTAGGGAATGGTCCCGCTGCTCTTCAAGGAAATCCAGCTCGCTGATTAGGATGGCGTTGTTCAGTGCGGGTTGCTGGGTGAGCATAGCGCGGCGAGGAGTGGGGAGCCCGACTTCGGATGGGGCCATTGCTTCCATGCCGTGGGAGAGGTTGAACGGTGTTCGGCCAGTCGATGTCTTTGGTGTTGTGCGGTGGGACCAGAGGACTCCATCGAGCTCGTCGGCCCAGGACCCTTTCTTGTTATCTAGTCGCTTTTTCAGGCCGTCGAGGATGGTCTTGTTGGTGGCCTCGGCTTGTCCGTTCCCCTGGGGGTACCTCGGAGTGGACTTACTTAGTCTGATTTTCCACTTCGCGCAGAAGTCTTCGAAGAGGGCCGATGTGAACTGGGCACCGTTGTCGGTGACGATCTCGTACGGGAGCCCGTGCCGGCAGATGATGAACTTCCAGACGAACTTTCAGACGTCCTCTGCCTTGATCTTGGCGTATGATTCGGCCTCGACCCATTTGGTGAAGTAGTCGGTCATGACTAAGAGGAAGCGCTTTTGGCGAGATCGGGGAAGGGGCCCGACTATGTCCATGGCCCATCGCATGAAGGGGTAGGGTGCCACCGCAGTGGCGAGGAGCTCGGTTGGACAGTGAATGAGGGGACCGTGGCGCTGGCACTTCTCGCACCGGGCTGCGAATTTTTTGCAGTCTTGGAGCATTGTCGGCCAGTAGTGGCCTTGGTTCCGTATTCTCAGGGCGAGAGCCCGGCCACCGGAATGGTTTCCGTCGGCGCCTTCGTGCATTTCCTTCATCACGTCGATGGTTTCCTGCCCGTGGAGGCAGGCGAGCAGGGTTCCCGAAGCGCTCCATCGGAACAGATTGCCGTCCAGCATCGTATATTGGGCACACTTCTTTCTTAGCCGCCGGGCGGCCCATCGGTCTGGGGGGTGAATGCCGCCTGCGATGTATAGCAGTAGGTCGACTCGCCAGTCTGGCAGTTCGGGCTCGACCGGGGGTGGTGGTAGAACTTCGGGAGGTGGTGCTCCTTCGTCCGCGGCCTGGGGGTTGATCAAGTAGGCCCCCTTTGGCAGCTCGATGCTGGGGAAATCGATGATATCGACCGGGATCACTCGTCGTTGGGCCGGGGCCGAGGTGGATCCTAGCGCGGCGAGGGCATCTGCGGAAGTGTTATCGCCTCGGGGGATCTTTGTCAGGGTGAACTCGGCAAAGTCTGCGGCCAAGCCTTGGGTCACCGTGAGGTAGGCATCCATGCGATCGTTCTTGGTCTCGTACTCCCCGCTGAACTGATTGGCGACGAGCTGGGAGTCGCAGTAAGCCCGGATTTTCTTCGCGCCGACCTCCTTTGCTAGGCGCAGGCCGGCGATCAGAGCTTCGTATTCTGCCTCGTTGTTTGATGCCGGGAAGGCCAGGCGGAAAGACTGCTCGAGGATCTCCTTGGTTGGGGTTTCGAGGCGTATGCCAACGCCGGACCCGTGCTTGGAAGCCGATCCGTCGACATGCAGAGTCCACACCTCGGGCACTTCGCTGACTGCCAGCTCGGGTGCCAACTCGACTAGGAAATCGGCCAGGGCCTGAGATTTGATCGCGGTCCGACCTCGGTACTCGATTTCATACTCGCTCAGCTCAACGGCCCACTTCATTATCCGGCCCGATCGGCTCGGGCTGTGGAGGATGGTTCTGAGGGGGTAGGTGCTTAGGACGGCAATCGCATGGGATTGAAAGTAAGGCCGGAGCTTTCTAGCTGCGACGACCACTGCCAAGGCGAGCTTCTCCAGAGTCGGGTACCTGCTCTCCGCGTCGTCAAGGGATTTGCTGATGTAGGAGATGGGTTTTTGGTCACCCCGGTCTTCCCGCACTAGCACGCCGCTGACTGCTGACGTGGAGATGGCGACGTAGAGGTAGAGGATTTCGCCTTCTTCTGGCTTGGACAGGACGGGGGGAGTGGATATGTACTCCTTCAGCTGTCGGAGGGCGTCCTCGCATTTGTCGTCCCACTCAAACCGCTTGTTAGCCCGGAGCAGTTGGTAGAACAGGAGACACTTGTCGGTAGAGCGGGAGATGAATCGATTTAGTGCGGCGATTCTCCCGGTGAGTCGTTGTACTTGACGCGTGCTCTCCGGGGATTTGAGCTCGATGATAGCTCGGATCTGCTTGTGGTCGGCCTCGATCCCGCGCTGGGTGATGATGTACCTGAGGAATTCGCCCGATGTGACGCCGAAGGAACACTTGGCCGGGTTCAGCTTCATGTTGTATTCGTTCAGCGTTCGGAAGCAGGACCGGAGGTGAGTGACGTGGTCGGTTGCCACCATAGACTTCACCAGCATGTCATCTATGTATACCTCCATAGTGCGGCCTATTTGGTCGGCGAACATCCGGTTGACGAGCCGTTGGTAGGTGGCCCCGGCGTTTTTTAGTCCGAAGGGCATTACCTTGTAGCAGTAAATGCCTCGGTCCGTGATGAACGCGGTCTTCTCCTGATCATCGGGGTGCATGGGGATTTGGTTATACCCCGAGAAGGCATCCATGAAGGAGAGTAGCTCGTTTCCTGCGGTGGCTTCGACGACCTGGTCGATTCGGGGGAGGGGGAAGCTGTCCTTAGGGCATGCCTTATTGAGGTCGGTGAAATCCACGCAGACCCTCCATTTTCCGCTCTTCTTCTTGACTACCACTGGGTTGGCTAACCAGTCCGGGTATCTCACCTCGGTGATCGAGCCGGCCGCGGTGAGCCTCTCTACCTCATCATTGACCGCTTGGGCGCGCTCCGGGCCAAGCTTCCGCCGCTTCTGCTTGACCGGCCTGCAGGTTGGATCCACGTTGAGCTCGTGGCTGCACGTGTTCGGGTCAATGCCGGGCATGTCGCCAGTTGACCAGGCGAAGGTGGAGACGTTCTGCCCTAGGAACTCGACCAGCTCTTGCTTGATGCTCTCGTCGAGGTCGGTGCCGATGCCGACGCAGCGGGCGGGGTCGCGTGGGTCGATGTTGACCTGGGTGACAAGGTCCCGCCCGGGGAGGTCCTGGGCGCCGAGCTCGCCGGGCTGAAGCGCATTGATGGCCAAGCAGGCCGGCGCGGCGCAGCTTGTGCTCGATGGCGAAGCAGGCGCGGGAGACCCTCTGGTTACTCCTAAGAGTGTATGTGCCGGCCTGGTTGGGGAACTTGAGGCACTGATGGTACGTCGACGTGACCGCCTTCATCGAGTGCAGCCAGGGGGTTCCAAGGATGATGTTGTAGATCGGGGTGGTGTCGAAGACCACGAACTTGACGATTTTCGTCACCCGACCTACGTAGATCGGCAATTCGATGGTGCCGATTCCGTTGACGGTGTCCCCGGCGAAGCCGGTTAGCGGGATGGAGTGCGGCTTGATCTCGACCCCGTTCAGGTTCATCCTGGCGAGGGTATCCTTGAAGATGAGGTCGACCGAGCTGCCCGTATCGACGAGGACTCGGTTAACGTCGCAGTCGGCTACGCGGACTTGTACGACGAGGGGGTCGTTGTGGGGCTGGTGGACACCGGCCGCATCGGCCTCAGTGAAACATATCCCCCTCTTGCTCGTGTCCTGGGCGTCGATCTCCGGCCCGGAGTGCCACTTCAGGGATGCGTCGGTCCTCCTCTCGTGACGCTTGATGGACCGCACTGAGTCGTTACACGAGAGGAGGCCTCCCATGATCATCCCTATCAGAGTGCGGGCCGGGGGAGGCGATCTACCTGTTTCCCGGTCTCGCGAGGGAGATCGTCGCCGCCGGTCGTCGTTCTGGGCGCGGTGGTAGGGCCTAGCCCGGTTATCCTCGCGACCTTGGTTGTCGCGGGGTTGATCGTGATCGCCGTCCCGAGCATGCGGTCGCAGCCGCTCTGGGACGCTGATTTCTCCCCGCTGAAATTGTTTCAGCAGGACCTCTTGGAGGGCGCGGCAGTGAGAGGTCGGATGCCCCTTTCGCCGGTGGAAGTCGCAGAAGGCCGTCCTGTCGTAGGGCTCATCTGGTCGGAACTCCCTATCGCTCGGCTCGTCGGGACGCCGATCCTGCTGGTGGGGATCCCGTACGTATTTGTTCCAAGGCAACCCTGGCGCGGGGCCGGTGGGAAATATGGGACCGCGCAGACGGGGGCCGGAGGGCGGTCCGCTGACCATGAATGCGGCGGCCTGCTTTCCCTTGCTGCGCTGGTACTCGTCATCGTAGTGTTGACGAGGCTCCTGGTACCTTTCCTGAGGCCGCTCCTTTGGGACCGGGGCCTTGTGAGGGGTGCTGTTTCTCGACTCAGCCGCCTTCTCCTCCTCGAGCTCGACGAAGAGTCCAGCGCGGTGCAAGGCGTCTTCCAGCGAGCGCGGCCTGTTAAGCTTCATGTCGTCTTTGAAGGCCGAATCGGCCCGCAGTCCCTTTCTCAGAGCGGGGAGCGCTGACTCGTCAGTCACGTTGCTCTGGGAGGCCGTGGCCTTGAAGCGCTCGATGAAGGACCTGAGCGATTCCTTTGCTCCCTGGTTCATTGCCCAGAGGTCCGCGCTGGATGCGGACTGGCGGATGTAGATGGAGTAATGCTCGAGGAAGGTGGTCGACAGGTCCCTGAAGCTGTCGATGGAGTGCGTCTTTAGCCGAGAGAACCACGTGAGGGCCGGGCCGGTGAGGTTCTCCACGAAAAGCTGGCAGTGAGCGGCTTCGCGCTCGTCTGGTGAGAAGTGGCCGCGGCCCATGGCGATGGTGAACGCCGTCAGATACTGGGCCGGGTCGGTGGTGCCCGCGTAGGGCTGTAGCTTGAGCTTTCCGAGGTGCTGGAGTGGGACGGAGGCGATCCGGCGGGTGAACGGCGTGTTCTGCGTCTCTCTGAGGACGCGATCGATTTCCGGGGCCGCGCTGGTGGCTTGGTGGATTTTGGAGGACATCGCACGGATGGTCTCCTTCATAGCCTCGAACTCCGCGTCTCTTGAGCGCTCCGCGCTGGATCGGAGATGGTGGGCTTCGTCGCCCGGGTGGCTTCCTACGGCCGGGACGAAACGTCCGTCTGACCCTTCGGATCCAGACGGCGAGTCGCTCGGTCGGCTTGTCCGGAAGCGGGGGGTTTCTTCCCGAGAGACCGGTTCTCTGGGATGGACGTCGGGGTACCCGACATTGTCCGACCGGTCACGGGAGGCCCCTAACGTGGCGAACCGTTGGTCGGTGGCTCGCGTTAGCTCATCGATCCGGGCGAGCAGGGTCTGCATCACGACGGACGGCGTGGGCTGGTCTTCCGATGCTCGTGGCGCGTTGTGGGCGGCGGAGCCGTCGGAATGAGCGGGTGCTGAAGCCGGGGGCGGGGCCCTGGAGAATTGCTCTCGAGGAATCGCCTGGTTGGCAGCTGCTCGGGCTGACGACGGAATGGTCGCCGTCGTTCGAGTCGTTGGCGGGGCCGTTGTCGGGGCCTGGGCCGTTGTTTGGGCCGGAGTGTCCTGGTCTCACAACACTCTTGGGGTCGGAATTGCCATCTTGGGGGCGGTGGTGGTTGAACTGCTCCGTGCGTATAGAAGAATCTCTGCCCCTCCTTCTAGCGCCAATTGTTGATCCCACGGATCACTAAGTGTGTTTAAAGAATGATTAGGAGACGGGAGGTGAGATTTTCGTTAATAGAGCAATTTAACCACAATTAAGACAGGTCGGGAGAAATATGAGTAGGCCGGGGGCCGTGTTTCGTTTTATTGATGAAAGAGAAGCAAACGCTTTTGAATTACGAACTGGTTCTGGAGGACGTCCAGTTCGGCGTTCTAAAGTGTTGTCTCGTTACAAAGATAGAGAGGTCGGGTGACTTGTGGTAGGTGAGAGAGTAAAAATCCGAGTCTCTCTCATTAATGACATATGAGGGGTATATATAGTCGGGGTCGGCTTCCTGCTCCCCGGGATCTCGGGCCACGTGTCGTCTACGGCCTCTTTTGCGGGTAAGGTGGCCTAGGAGGCGTGTCCCGGCTTTCGAGGAGAGAGGTCATGATGAGCTCGGCGTGGCGTGTTGCAGAGCAATGCACTGTTTCACCAACTCTGCTCCACCTGCTCCCTCCTGCCCTTGTCAGCTCTGCAGGGTTGGTGGGACGTCGGGTCGAAGGCACGTCCCTACGCGGGTAGGGTACTGCCTTACCAACTCCCACGCGCCTACTCTTCTGACACTTCCTGCTCTGGCGGGGCATCAGCGCGGGCCCGGGGTACGTTGCTTTCAGGTCGGCTACCGAGCTGAAGAGTGGTCTTGCAGGTCGGTGATATTAAGTCCGGTGACCGCACCGAAGAACGGCATTTCCTAAGATGGGCCTAACTAATTGGGGGTGCTAGGCCCACCTCCAACAGGTATGTGTTTAGTATTTTGGGTTTAGGGTTTAGTTTTTAGGAGTTATGATTTATTTTTGAAGGTTAAAAGTTTAGTTTTAGTTTTGTGGTATTTGTGAAAAAAATTAATATTTGTGGTAGTTTTGAAAAAAGAACTAGTGATGGTATTTTTGGAACGAAAACTTATTTTAGTGATAGTTTTGAAAATTGCCATTTTAACATATTTTAATATTTAATTAAAAATGATAAATTTTAATAAATTTTTATTTAATTCAGTTTGATCTGATAAAATTCGGATTCAGTTTAGGTTCGGTTCAGATAATTCAATGGGCAATGATCTATTTTGAAAATTTTTCTGTTAAAAATTCTTCTAGATTGAAAGTTTAAAGTGCTAACAAAATAGTTTGGAGGTTTAAAGGGTCCGTACGTGCGATCTTGAATGTTATTTATGCGATTTTCTCTATAAATTTTTATCCCCAACAGATTATTTTCTTATTCCTTCGGATTTATGATTTGTGGTTCGGTTCCAAACGGTTTAGTTTATGATTTTTGCCAGCGGACAGGGTAGTAGGTGTAACCTGGTTGAATTGGCTAACACATAACATATGGGTCTAAATTATAATATCTTTAATTTATAATCAAAACATTTAGGTCAAAATTGAATAAATATAAAAGTATAGGGACGGTATCCAAAACTTTCTGTTTCCTGGTTATTATATTTCAACCAAAACCTATGGATCAAAAGGTAGAAGAAGACAAAGACGGGAGAGAGAGAATCGCTATAATTCCGGGAAAGATCAGTTTGCACTTTTTCGCCGGAAAAGTTTTCGACCAACCTGAAAACCTTCAATTAAAGAATTAGTCAACAGATAGAAAAAATCCAGAATTTCTCATTGATTGCTTCTGGATTTTCTCAGGCCTGTTTCTCAAAGGTGCTCTTCGATTCCTCTGCTTTTTTCTTTTTTTTGTTTGAAAAAAAAATGTAATTGATGATCAACAGGATCGGTTTCGAAAACCCTTTTGTTCTGAAACTATTGAAGAGCTTAGAATCTCTTATTTTGGTTTCATCGGATTGATACTTATATTAAAGCATTGATTTTTACCCTCAAACAACTGCAGAATTTCTAAGCTTTTTAGATTTTGGAAATCATTTCGTTTGAATTGTTTTGTGATGTGTATTAGCTGATTCGATTTACTCATCGATTTAGACAAAAATGTAATTTATAATCTGTTTCTCTTACAGGTGATTCAACTGTAGGAACAAGAGTTGTTCCACCTAAGAGAGAGGATTCTGGTTTGCGGGAGACAGTGAAAATCTTCTGTGAAACTGGCTTCCTCTCTCTCATTATAGCTTGCTTCTGTGAAATTTGAAAACTTTTGCTAGTTTGCTCAAAGTTTCTTGAAGTTGGAGTATTGATTTTGAAGGTTTCTGGTTTTGCCAAAGATCGGAAGTTGAAGATGGGTGCTCTCTGTTGTTGCTTTCAAGTTGATCTCTTTGAGAGTTATGTGAATCCAAACACTTCCATGCCTAGGAACTGTCCATGCCTTAATTGCTTCCTCCATAATGTCATGGGTTTGGTATGTTCTTCTCCTTGGTTCGAATCATATGCTCCTTGTAGTGATTTAGCAATGATACGTGTGTTCCAAATTCTTGAAAAATTGCATCAAAACATGAATATCTATCTTCTCATGCTTGTTGAATGGTTTATTGTTTGGGTATCAATTGCATGTATACATCTTTGTTTTTGGGAGATACGACTTCCGGTTTTGTTGAAGCTTACCTTATACCTTTTTTTTTTTGCAGTATACCTCGTTATTTAACAGAGGGGGAATGCATCAGATACCTTCAACTGTGGAGACTGCTTCAGTGATGAATTCCACAACTTCACTTGATGACTCATCTCTGTCTAGTATGTATCATTCTCCTCCAAGACCGTTGCCTTACGATGCTGATCCTAGGTACTTCCGTTTTACTAAGGGCTCGAGCCATTCGGGTGAAGAAGTTGAACCGTTAAGAGGTGATACTGAAATGAGTTCTGAAGCTTTGGGTGGTGGAGCCAAACGGAGTAAGTCTGATTATGAAGATGGATCAAAACAAGTGTATTCAAAAGGTTCACCAATGAATGCAAAGTCGAAGACAGTGCTGGGGATAGAAATTTCTTATTCAGATTCGGACGATGAGGATATTTGTCCAACCTGCCTTGATGGTAATACTATAAAAGCTAGTTTGATGCTACATTAATCTCTTTGAATCCATTTTATATGCATCTCTTTATGTTTATTGCCGCATGCGAAAGAATGTGTTACGTTGCTAGCAGATCGTTATAACTAGCTTTCTCTTGTTCATTGGTTTCGTTTCTTCATTCAATCCACTCATGAGCAATTAGGCCATTAATAGCTTTAATTCTTAGGATAGTCTTATGTCGAAATTCGTAGCATGAAACTACGTTGATACTCTCAAGAGGCCATAAAATAACATATTGCAAACTCTAGTGAAATCTGAAGTAGAGGATTGGGTTGGTTTATGTTGATTTTGGAGAACTCAACTCATAAAGTAAACGTTTTCAGTACTTTGGTGTAATATCGGTTTTCAGTAATCTTCGTTTCGGAATGTGCAGATTACATGCCAGAGAATCCGAAAATAATCACCAAGTGTTCTCACCATTTTCACCTTAGCTGTATTTATGAATGGATGGAGAGAAGTGAAACATGCCCCGTCTGTGGAAAGGTAACTCGTTGCTTTCTACAAAGTTTCAAAACTTCGGATTTGGTCGAAAGTTCCATCAATCTCCTTCATAGATATTAAATTTTATCAATTTGTATATAATTTTGGATTAATGATTTAAGGCAGTCTAATTCTATAGTATCTATATGCATCCTTACCCAATTTACAATCTAATTATTGCAGGTGATGGCATTTGATGAAACTGGCTAAAGGAACAAATAAGGCAGTGAGTCTTTGCATAATGAAATAATACAGAGAGAAATCACTTGTACATAAATCTTATGTGGAATTGTGAATATCCAGATGCCTTGCAGTAAATATGAGAAGTTGTGATGTCTCTTAATTTTATAGACTCATTATCTATACATTTATCTTCAATTATATTAAAAAAGTTTGAATCTTTCAGTTTTTTTTTTTTGTTATCTAGAACATGATTTCTTATGGACCCAATTAATCATAATAGTCTTTTGTATTTCTGAAATCAGAGCAAGAAGAAGAATAATAATGTTGTTTAAAATTAACTTCTCTATACCAAATATACCAAGTTCTTGAAATGTGAAAACTCAAAAGCTCAAACAACAGAACAAACATAATCTCCATGGACATAAAAAGACTTTAACAACTCTTAAGTTCACTGTTTTGTGGTTTAACCAAGAGAAGAGAGATACATCTTTCTTCGATGTTTGAATAGGCATAGAGAACACAAAAAGGAGCATTGGTGTCATGTGCGACATAGTGATTGTTCTTTTTAGTCCTCAAGAATCTGTTGTTTTTGTCATATACCAATATTTTGTAAGAAAATAGCTCGCCTTTTGTTACAACAAACCTTAAGGATAAGATAATACATTAGGGAAATCAACTCATAATGGAAATGAACTTGTCCAACAAAGAATATAAGAAACTAAAACGAATATCTTGGCTCTGTTGTTTCATACCAAAAAAACTCTTAAGTTCACTGTTTTGTGTTTTAACCAAGAGAAGAGAGTTATATCTTGCTTCGATGATTGAATATGCCGAGAGAACACAAAGAGAAGGAGCAATGGTAATATATGTGCGACAATACTCATATTTTGTTTCATAGTGATTGTTCTTTTTAGTCTTCAAGAATCTGTTGTTTTAGTCATATACCGATATTTTTTTAATTTTAACAAACCGTAGGGATAAGATAATACATTAGGGAAATCAACTAATAAGGGAAATCAACTTCTCTTATAGCAATAAAAAGAGCAAACATATGTATCTGAGGTTCCAAGCAGCTTCAAGTTGATAGGGTATATGCAGCGCGATTCACACTCCTTACAAAATGGGCGAGTTATATTATTATTGAGCACCACCTCAAACGATTTGGCCCCATATTTTATTGTGCTTCTTGGCAGGAGCCCTGTAAAGTCTCCGAGCACACACTTTGTATGCAAACTAGCCCGGTGATCTTTACACGTGTAGAACCATGTCTCTGAATTGGTTTCTTTCTCACAAATGTCACACCAATATTTACCACTTGCCTCTTCTCCATAGCATAGTGAGAGAGGATGATTGTCAGCTCTATGCTTTACCACTTGTGGTAAAGTGGCACATTTGAAGTCCAAGGAAAATCCACAACCATCTTCAATGCACATGAGAGCCGGAGGTCTCCACTCTTTGCAACCATTGCATTCTCTTTCTTCATTTGGTGAAGTGTAATATAAGGGATGTTGGGGATGACTTGGATGGACAAATGGCTCAGAAATTGAACCGCACAAGACATCTAATTGCTTATTGCCATGCTTGTACCTGAAACCGTTGGACATTCTACGACAAGCATTACACAGGAACCAATCTGCATCGCTTGTAACTAAAGTAAGCCGTTCATTGTGTAACACATGCCATTTCCTTGTAGGAAATCCAGCGCAAATTTGGTGGATAACAAAACCACAATCCATGATACAGCCATAGAAGGATTGGAGACCGATGGGATGGGCGCATGCCTTGCAATGCTTGCTCTCCTCCCAGAGAAGACCATTAGCGCTGAGTCTTAAGTGATGCTCTTTGTGGCTGAAATGTTGTATTGTGTTGTCATCTATTACCACATATGGCTCTATATCTTCTGTTTCATCAGGTTCATCTTCGAGTTCTCTCCCGTTCCAGACATCTCTTCTTGTAGCGCATTTCGAATGAACGACATAGCCAGGACACCTCTGACAAGAATAACCTCCATAAGTCCAATCCACCTTCTTGCGATAAACTCCACACATAGAAGAATTCACAACACCAAGAAGAGAAGTGCGAGTAATACGGTGATCATGCCGATTGATGTTTATGACCCGTGGAAGAGTAAGACAGCCTTGGTGGATCATGAACCCACATTGAACACATATATAAGGACTTCGATCTCCCATGAGCCCGCAAGCATTACAAGTACAAGAATCGAGTCTTGGGAGAAGGAAGAGTTGATGATCATGAGCTTTCAAATCCAAAAGAGATAGTGGTGGTGGGGTTGAGACACAACACATATCCAAGCTGAAGTTACATGAAGAACAATGATAAAATATATTCTCATCAATCTTTTTCCCGCAAAGACGACATCTCCCATCAGAGTATTCCCCTGGATGACCCGTTAGGAGCTTAAGAGGGTGTAAGGAGTGGCAGGAGTGGTTTACCTCAAACGGATATTGTTGGAGGTGGGCTTAGCACCCCCATTTAGTTAGGCCCATCTTAACAAGGGCCCTCTTCGATCCGTTCAGCTCGGCGTCAACCTCTGACCAGGGGTCACCGCTCTGGAGTCCCGCGCCGAGCTCCGTCTAAAAGTCCCGAGCTCCTAAGAGGCGCACCCCGGGTCCGAGCTGACGCTTCGCTGAAGATAAGGTGTTGAAAGGAAAGAGGACACGTAGGAGTTGGCCGAACAGTGTACTGTCAGAGCAGGGGTATGGTCTGACCTCGACGTCTCACCAACCCAGCAGAGTAAGCGAGGAAGAGAAAGACACGTGGAGGAGAGTTGGTTAAACAGTGCGCTACTCTGCAGAGGTATGGCGCCGAGCTCATCATGACCTCTCTCACCAACCTTGCAGACTTGACGAAGGACAGAAAGCCACGTGGAGGAGAGTTGGTTAAACAGTGCACTGCTCTGCAGAGGTATGGCGCCGAGCTCATCATGACCTCTCTCCCCGAAGGCCGGAACACGCCTCCTAGGCCTCCTTACCCGCGAAACAGGCTGAAGACGCCACGTGGCCCCGGAATCCCGGGGAGCAGGAAGTCGACTCCCAGTATATATATCCCATAGCATTCATTAAGAAGGGGACTTTTAGCTGGATTTTGGATCTCACCTACCACAAATAGACCCGACCTCTCTCTCTCGTTTGTAACAAAGCAGCACGTTTAGAACGCCGAACTGGACGTCCGTCGGAACCAGTTCGTAAATCTAAATTGCTCGCTTCCTTCTTTCATCAACAAAAACAATACGGCCCACGGCCTGTTCATCATTCATCCGACCTGCTCTAAACTGTGGTTGACCCGCTCTAATTAACGAAAATCTCACCTCTCTCTCCGTAATCAACTCTTAAACATCATTAGTGATCCTCGGGATCAACAATTGGCGCTAGAAGGAGGGGGATAAGAGATTCTTCTACACGCAAGGAGCAGTTCGACCACAACAGCAGCCGCATCAACGATGGCAATTCCGCCCCCAAGAGTGTTGTCGGACCAGGAGACCCCGGCTCAAACAACGGCCCCGGCCCAGACAACGGCCCCGCCGTCGACTCGAGCAACAGCGACCGCCCCACCGTCAGCCCAGGCGGCTACCAACCAGCCGATTCCTCGAGAGCAGTCCTTCAGGGCTCCGCCCCCGGCTCCAACGCCCACTCCTTCCAGCGGTCCCGCCGCCCACAACGCGTCCCGAACGCCGGAGGACCAGCCCACTCTGTCCGCCGTAATGCAGACCCTGCTCGCCAGAACAGACGAGCTTACGCGAGCTACCGATCAACGGTTCGCCACGCTAGCATCCTCCCGCGACCGGTCGGACAACGTCGGATCCCCCGACATTCACCTCGGAGAACCAGCCTCTCGGGGAGAAACCCCACGCACCCGGAGAAACCCCCCCGGCGACTCACCATCAGGATCCGAGGGACCAGGAGGACGTTTCGCCCCGGCGGTAGGAAGCTCCCCGGACGACGAAACCCACCACCTCCGATCTAGCTCGGAGCGCGCCAGGGACGCCGAGTTCGAAGCCATGAAGGAAACAATCCGCGCGATGTCCTCCAAAATCCATCAGGCCACCAGCGCGGCACCGGAAATAGATCGCGTCCTCAGAGAGAGGCAAAACACGCCGTTCACCCGCCGGATCGCCTCCGTTCCACTCCAGCACCTCGGGAAGCTCAAACTCCAGCCCTACGCGGGCACCACCGACCCGGCCCAGTATCTTACGGCGTTCACCATCACCATGGGCCGCGCCCACTTCTCCCCGGACGAGCGTGAGGCCGCCCACTGCCAGCTTTTCGTGGAGAACCTCAGCGGCCCGGCCCTCACATGGTTCTCCCGGCTGAAGACACACTCCATAGACAGCTTCAGAGATCTTTCGACCACCTTCCTCGAGCACTACTCCATCTACATCAGGCAGTCCGTGTCCAGCGTGGATCTCTGGGCGATGAACCAAGGAGCAAAGGAGTCGCTCAGGTCCTTCATAGAGCGCTTCAAGGCCACGGCCTCCCAAAGCAACGTGACGGACGAGTCAGCGCTCCCCGCTCTAAGAAAGGGCCTGCGGGCTGATTCGGCCTTCAAGGACGACATGAAGCTCAACAAACCGCGCTCGTTGGAGGACGCCTTACACCGCGCTGGACTCTTCGTCGAGCTCGAGGAGGAAAAGGCGGATGAGTCAAGGAACGGTGCCCCGCACAACACCCCGGTCCCAAAGGAGCGACCCCAAGAAAGGTATCAGGAGCCTCATCAACACTACGATGACGAGTATCAGCGCAGCAAAGGAAAGCAGGCCGCCGCGTTCCTCATCAACGAATCGCCCGCCGTCCTCCGCCCGCGCGACCCCGCTCTGCTCCACAGCCCCGCGCCAAAATTGCCGTGGAACAAATATGTGCGGGATCCCCGCCAGCAGGATCGGCGTCCCGACGAGCCAAACGACAGGGAGCCCGGACCAGACGAGCAGTATGACAGGACGGCCTTCTGCGACTTTCACCAGAGAAAGGGGCATCCGACCTCACAATGCCGCGCACTCCAAGAAGTCCTGCTGAACCAATTCCAGAGGGGGGAAATCCGCGTTCCAGAGCGGCTGCGTCCACACACCCGGGACAGCGATCGAGTACAACCCTGCGACAATCGAGGCCGCGAAAGCAGCCGGGCTAGGTCTGATAACCGCGCTCAAAACGATGATCGTCCACGGAGGTCCCCCTCGCGAGACCAGGAAAGGGGCAGGTCGCCTCCCCCGGCCCGTACTCTGATAGGATTGATCATGGGAGGTCTCCTCTCGTGCAGCGATTCAGTGCGGTCCATCAAGCGTCACGAGAGGAAGACCGACGCGTCCCTGAAATGGCACTCCGGCCCGGAGATCGATGCGCAGGACACAAGCAAAAGGGGGATATGTTTCTCCGAGGCCGACACGATCGGGGTCCACCAGCCCCACAACGACCCCCTCGTTGTACAAGTCCGCGTAGCCGACTGCGACGTCAACCGAGTCCTCGTCGATACGGGCAGCTCGGTCGATCTCATCTTCAAGGATACCCTCGCCAGGATGAATCTAAACGGGGTCACAATCAAGCCGCACTCAATCCCGCTAACCAGCTTCGCCGGAGACACCGTCAACTGAATCGGCACCATCGAACTAACGGTCTACGTAGGCCGGGTCACAAAAATCGTCAAGTTCGTGGTCTTCGATACCACCCCGATCTACAACATCATCCTCGGGACCCCTTGGCTGCATTCGATGAAGGCAGTCACTTCGACGTACCATCAATGTCTCAAGTTTCCCAACCAAGCCGGGACGTATACTCTTAGGAGCAACCAAAGGGTCTCTCGCGCCTGCTTTGCCATCGAACATAAGCTGCGCCACGCCGCGCCGGCCTGCTTGGCTGTCAGCGCGTATCAGCCCGGTGAGACAACTGCCTGGGATCTCCCGGGAGAAGACCTCGTCACCCAGGTCAACATCGATCCAAGTGACCCTCCCGTTGCGTTGGCATCGGAACCGACCATGAAGGGGGCATCAAGAAAGAGCTGGTCGAATTCCTGGGGCAAAACGTCTCCACCTTCGCCTAGTCAACCGGCGACATGCCCGGCATTGACCCGGCCACGTGCAGCCGCGAGCTCAACGTGGACCCGACCTGCAGACCAATCAAGCAGAAGCGGCGAAAGCTGGGCCCCGAGCGCGCGCAGGCAGTCAATGACGAGGTGGAAAGGCTCGCCGCAGCCGGCTCGATAACCGAGGTCAGATACCCGGACTGGTTGGCCAACCCGGTGGTAGTCAAGAAAAAGAGTGGGAAATGGAGGGTCTGCGTGGATTTCATCGACCTCAACAAGGCGTGCCCAAAAGACAGCTTTCCCCTCCCCCGAATCGACCAAGTCGTCGAAGCCACCGCCGGGAACGAGCTGCTCTCTTTCATGGATGCCTTCTCAGGGTACAACCAGATCTCCATGCACCCTGACGACCAGGAGAAGACCGCGTTCATCACGGACCGAGGCATCTACTGCTACAAGGTAATGCCCTTCGGACTCAAAAACGCCGGGGCCACTTACCAACGGCTCGTCAACCGGATGTTCGCCGATCAAATAGGTCGCACTATGGAAGTATACATAGATGACATGCTGGTGAAATCCCTGGTAGCAACCGACCACGTCACTCATCTCCGATTCTGCTTCCGGACGTTGAACGAATACAACATGAAGCTGAACCCAGCCAAGTGTTCATTCGGCGTCACGTCGGGCGAATTCCTCGGATATATCATCACCCAGCGCGGGATCGAAGCTAATCCCAAGCAAATCCGAGCTAACAACGACCTCAAATACCCAGAAAGCACGCGTCAAGTACATCGACTCACCGGGAGAATCGCCGCGCTCAACCGGTTCATCTCCCGCTCTACCGACAGATGTCTACCGTTCTACCAGCTTCTTCGAGCTAACAAACGGTTCGAGTGAGATGACAAGTGCGAGGAAGCCCTCCAACAGCTAAAAGAGTACATATCAACTCCTCCCGTCCTGTCCAAACCGGAAGAAGGCGAAACCCTCTACCTCTATATCGCCATCTCTGCATCAGCGGTCAGCGGAGTACCAGTACGGGAAGACCGGGGCGACCAGAGGCCCATCTCCTACATCAGTAAATCCCTAGACGACGCGGAGAGCAGGTACCCGACTTTGGAGAAGCTCGCCTTGGCGGTGGTCGTCGCAGCCAGAAAGCTCCGACCTTATTTTCAATCCCATACGATTGCCGTCCTAAGCACCTACCCCCTCAGAACCATCCTCCACAGCCCGAGCCGATCTGGCCGGATAATGAAGTGGGCTGTTGAGCTGAGCGAGTATGAAATCGAGTACCGATGTCGGACCGCTATCAAATCTCAAGTTCTGGCCGATTTCCTAGTTGAGTTGGTACCTGAGCTAGCAGTCGACGAAGTCCCCGAAGTGTGGAGCCTGCATGTCGACAGATCGGCCTCCAAACACGGCTCTGGCGTCGGAATATGCCTCGAGTCCCCGACCAAGGAGATCCCCTAGCAGTCTTTCCGTGTGGCCTTCCTGGCGTCAAATAACGAAGCCGAGTATGAAGCTCTGATTGCCGGCATGCGCCTTGCCAAGGAGGTCGGCGCGAAGAAAATCCGAGCCTACTGCGACTCCCAGCTCGTCGCCAATCAGTTCAGCGGAGAATACGAGGCCAAGAATGATCGCATGGATGCTTACCTCAAGGTGACCCAAGGCTTGGCCGCATACTTCTCCGAGTTCACCCTGACAAAGATCCCCCGAGGCGATAATACTTCCGCAGATGCCTTCGCCGCGCTGGCCTCCACCTCGGCCCCAGCCCAACGACGGGTGATCCCGGTCGAAAGTATCGACTTCCCTAGCATCGACCTGCCTAAAGGGGCCTACCTGATCAATCCCCAGGTCGCGAACCCGGACGAAGACGTCTCACCTCCCGAAGATCTACCCCCACCGCCGGCCGAGCCCGAACTACCAGACTGGCGAGTCGACCTACTGCTGTACATCGCAGACGGCGTTCATCCCCCAGACCGGTGGACCGCCCGCCGGCTAAGGAAGAAATGCGCCTGATACACGATCATGGACGGCAATCTGTTCCGATGGAGCGCCTCGGGGACCCTGCTCGGCTGCCTCCACGGACAAGAAACCATCGACGTAATGAAAGAGATGCACGAGGGTGCCGACGGGAACCACTCCAGCGGCCGGGCTCTCGCCCTGCGCATACGAAACCAAGGGCATTACTGGCCAACGATGCTTCAGGACTGCGAAAAATTCGCAGCCCGGTGTGAGAAGTACCAGCGCCACGGTCCACTCATTCATTGCCCAACCGAGCTGCTTACCACTGCGGTCGCACCCTACCCATTCATGCGATGGGCCATGGACATAGTCGGCCCCCTTCCCCGATCTCGTCAAAAGCGCTTCTTCCTAGTAATGACCGAATTCTTCACCAAGTGGGTCGAAGCCGAAGCTTACGCTAAGATCACGGCAGAGGACGTCCGAAAGTTCGTCTGGAAGTTCATCATCTGCCGGCACGGGCTGCCTTACGAGATCGTAACCGACAACGGTGCCCAGTTCACATCGGTCCTCTTCGAAGACTTCTGCGCAAGGTGGAAGATCAGGCTGAGTAAGTCCACCCCGAGATACCCGCAAGGAAACGGACAAGCCGAGGCCACCAACAAGACCATCCTCGACGGCCTTAAAAAGCGACTAGACGACAAGAAAGGTTCCTGGGCCGACGAGCTAGATGGAGTCCTCTGGTCCCATCGCACAACGCCGAAGACGTCGACATGTCGCACACCATTCAGCTTCTCTCACGGTATGGATGCAATGGCCCCATCCGAAGTCGGGCTCCCCACACCTCGCCGCGCTATGTTCACCCAGCAACCCGCCCTGAACGACGCCGTCCTGCTAAGCGAGCTGGATTTCCTCGAGGAACAGCGGGACCATTCCCTCCTCCGGATCCAGAACTACCAACAGCTCGCTTCCAAGTACTACAACAAGAGGGTTCGAGGCATGTTCTTCACCGAAGGCGACCTGGTCCTCCGCAAAGTCTTCGAAAACACCGCCGAGCTAAACGCAGGCAAGCTCGGTGCACATTGGGAGGGCCCTTACCTTATCTCCAAGGTCGTGAAGCCCGGCGTCTACGAGCTAGTCACAATTACCGGCGACGAAATCCCGCGCTCATGGAACTCGATCAACCTCAAACGCTTTTACTATTAAGCCCCCGGGCTCCATTCCGCTGTCCGCCTTTGTAAACAAACGAACTACGACTGGCTTGATCCCTTCTACTTAAGGGTACTTAAGCAACCCCTAACCAGGGCTCAGCTATTAATCTAATAAAGCTTTTTCGACGAAAAGCAATACAGTCCATGACCTGTTCCTCACAAAAGCCGAGCTCCAACGCTCGCACTCAAGCAAAAAGCCGAGCTCCATTGCTCGCACTCAAAAAAAAAAAAAAGAAAAAAAAAAAAAAGGGCCGAGCTCCAACGCTCGCACTCAAGCAAAAAAAACCGAGCTCCAACGCTCCCACTCAAGCAAAAAAAAAAAAAAAAAAAAAAAAAAAAAACAAAGCCGAGCTCCAACGCTCGCACTCAAGCAAAAAGCCGAGCTCCAACGCTCGCACCCAAGCAAAAAAAAAGGGGACCGAGCTCCAACGCTCGCTCTCCCCAGCACACAAGTAATAAGTGCAAAAGCCGAGCTCCAATGCTCGCACTCACATAGTACACAAGCTATAAGTACTAAAGCCGAGCCCAAGGCTCGCACCTCTACTAGACACACAAGCATTAAGTGTCTCAAAGCCGAGCTCGTTACTCGCACCAAAAAAAGGTACACAAGCTTTAAGTACCTTAAGCCGAGCTACACCTCGCAACCACAAAAAATAAATAAAGATACACAAGCATTAAGTATCTCAAGCCGAGTCGTACCTCGCACCCAATACAAGAGCACGGTCCACGACCTGCATACATGACAGGGTACGGTCTACGACCTACTCTACCGTTCGCAAAAGAATTCGGAAACACCGTTTTTATTTCAAAAAAAAGGGGGGCCTCGAAACGGCACTTACACAAAAGGCCAACGGCCCAGTCTTTACAAAAAAAAAAAAAATAGAAGGCCTCGAAACGGCACTTACACAAAGGGCCAACGGCCTAGTCCTTACAAAAAGAGAGAGAAAAAGAAGAAAAAACAACAAAAGCAAAATTTTCTACAAGGCCGCACCGGCCGGTAAATCTTCCTCCCCGTCAGCACTGGTACCATTCACATCTTCCGGGTCCACCACCCCCACCTCCGAGCCGTGCTCACCAAGGAGGGGTTGCTCGGTCAGCTCTTCCACAGCCACGGCCTCAGCAGGCAGCACGACAAGTGATAAGCGCATATTTTACCGTTTTAAAGTATTTATTTTTGTTAGTTTTATTTTGTCTTTGAGTCTTTTTAGTGTGTTTTAGTGCATTTTATGTCTCATAATTATTCATTTGTATTTTAGAAGTCCTAGAGAGTCTTTGTGGTATTTTATAATATTTTGTGTAATTTTATGTATTTGGGAGTTGCTTGGATCGAAGCAAAAGAAGAAACGTCTGAAGTTCGGAGATCGATGACAGACTTCCCACCGTTGGATTAATCTGAAATTTGGAGACAAGCTAGAGAAATGACTTAGCTTTAATTGAGAAGTGGTTTGAGGCCAATCCAACGGCGCGATCGACAGTTATGCCCGATTTCGTGAAGTCGGTCCGAGCTGATCAGAATACTATTCCGAGCAAAACAATTGGATCAAGCAAAATGTGCTTCCAGCCACCATTCACTGTAGCATACGCAAGTTGTATTTTTAGTGGGTTTAATTGTGATTTGCAAGTTGTTTATTTTCCTTAATTTCCACCTTAATTTAGGGAGTATGTTTCCACCTTAATTTAGGGAGTATGTTTACTCTACCATAGTTAAGTTTTAAGTAGAGTTAAGTTAGTTTTATGTTTATATAAACCATGTAATATCATTGTGATAAATCAATCAAATTTTTGGAAATACAAACTTCAAAAGAGTTTGGCTCTAGACTAGTTCGTTTCTCGCATCTTCGGTGCCGTAGTCTCTATTCCCCGTGGATCGATACCTTAAAGTGCTACAAACGACATGCCGTCATGATTGCGGTGTTGTGCACGTTGAGGGTAATTGACGTGCCGAGCCTAAAAAACATCCCCAATCAGTTTGGCGCCGTTGCCGGGGAATAGTAAGATTGCCATCAGAGTTAGGATTTGGGCTAGGACTAGAGTTTTCTTCTTTCATCTTTTTATTTTTCTTTTGTTACTATTCTTTTTCTCTTTTCTTGTGATCTTGATCTCTTGGGCGTCGTTACTTGGAGTGAAGGAAACAATCAAGGAGAGTAAGATTTAGAAGACACAACCGTCAAGCTAGTGACGTTAAACGCGCCATTGGGGACCTCCCCAATCCTATCCCTCGTCAAGCTAGTGACGTAAAACAAGCCTATCCTTTAGTTCTGTTTTTATTATTTCAATAAATCACTCTTCCGGGCTGTCGTTTCTTGTTTGCTTGAGGACAAGCAAAAGGCAAGTCCGGGGGAATTGATAAGCGCATATTTTACCGTTTTAAAGTATTTATTTTTGTTAGTTTTATTTTGTATTTGAGTCTTTTTAGTGTGTTTTAGTGCATTTTATGTCTCATAATTATTCATTTGTATTTTAGAAGTCCTAGAGAGTCTTTGTGGTATTTTATAATATTTTGTGTAATTTTATGTATTTGGGAGTTGCTTGGATCGAAGCAAAAGAAGAAACGTCTGAAGTTCGGAGATCGATGACAGACTTCCCACCGTTGGATTAATCTGAAATTTGGAGACAAGCTAGAGAAATGACTTAGCTTTAATTGAGAAGTGGTTTGAGGCCAATCCAACGGCGCGATCGACAGTTATGCCCGATTTCGTGAAGTCGGTCCGAGCTGATCAGAATACTATTCCGAGCAAAACAATTGGATCAAGCAAAATGTGCTTCCAGCCACCATTCACTGTAGCATACGCAAGTTGTATTTTTAGTGGGTTTAATTGTGATTTGCAAGTTGTTTATTTTCCTTAATTTCCACCTTAATTTAGGGAGTATGTTTCCACCTTAATTTAGGGAGTATGTTTACTCTACCATAGTTAAGTTTTAAGTAGAGTTAAGTTAGTTTTATGTTTATATAAACCATGTAATATCATTGTGATAAATCAATCAAATTTTTGGAAATACAAACTTCAAAAGAGTTTGGCTCTAGACTAATTCGTTTCTCGCATCTTCGGTGCCGTAGTCTCTATTCCCCGTGGATCGATACCTTAAAGTGCTACAAACGACATGCCGTCATGATTGCGGTGTTGTGCACGTTGAGGGTAATTGACGTGCCGAGCCTAAAAAACTCGCACAATCAGTTTGATACAGGATATTTTCGTGTCAATTATCCCAAGTGTACTCATGTCATTGTAGTACTTGAGATGTCAATCCATAAGGGGTTAAGATTGAGGCACTAAGAATGCAAGAAACTTCTTAAGCTAGAGCAAACATTGTTTTTGGTTTTTAAATTTATAAGAAAGGAAACAAATGCAAGAAGGAAAACAAAACACAAGACTAAAATGTTGGATTATGAACTAAGCTATCAATGAGATGGGTAACAATCAAACAATGAATCATTTAGAAGCATTAATCACTATCTTAGAACATGGAATTCTCAAATATGACTAATCCATTTCCATGGCACTAATCACCTTGTTAATTATCTAATCAAGAACAAATTTCCATTTGTGATTAAATAATTAACAAGCATTAAGAAACAATTCCAATTAGTTCACTAAACACCCTAAACATCAACTTCCGTTGGCTAGGATATGCATAGCTCACAAAAGGTTCGGATCAAGCAATTCATTTAAACTCGGGTCATGAGTGAAATGCCTAAGATCTAGAAACGAATGAACATACCTAATCTAGTACTAACACCGCTTACTCGAATCTATCCCTAATGCATGGGATGAGACCAAAAATCTAACTAATCTAAGGTGTAGTACTAGGTTTCGGTTTATCATGACAAATCTAGCGTTACGAACCAACCTAAGTGAAAGACTCATCCAAGATCATCTTAAATAACCATTATCTAACCATCAAGACAATTGACTAATGATGCCTAAACATTCAATGCACATTCATTCTTATGACATGGATCACACAAGTAGATTAGTTCACTTCCATGATACTAATCCATTTACAAAATCATCTAGTTATCAAGAACTTCCGTTCGAAACTAAATGATCCATAATCATTAAGCATTAGTCCATACAAGTCAACAATTCACCTTAATCATCAATTTCCATTGGCTAAGAATTGAATTGCATGCTTAGAAGTTTTCTAGACATTTCATCGAACACCTTCCGGGCGAGAAATGTCTTAAGTTCTAGAAATGAGTTGTCAATTCGATTCTAGCATTAAGATCCCTCCTAACATGAGAACAAATGATTATCTAAGCCTAAACATCAACAATCAACCATCAACCATCCAAATCAAACATTATCTAAAATCCAATAAAAAGTCAACTCACAAGAACATGAAGAACACAAGAGAAAAAGACATAGAAATGAAGAACAAGAATCAAATAAGCATAATATAAAGATAGAGTGAAGAAATCTTCTCTAGAATGGCATTTGTATGAAGAACAATCCCAAAACATCAAGAAGAGAGAGTTGGGGACGAGCCCCACTCTTAGAAGAAGAAAACTTTTTTTTTAATAAAATTAGGTTTTTTGGCTTTTAATAGAGTTTGGGTCGAATTTTTGAGTTTCAGATGATCCACAGCGGTCAGCTCATACCGCTGCATGACCGCTGTGATTCTCTGTTTTTTTTCGACGGATGAACCCGCAGCGGTCACTGTAGACCGCTGCATGACCGCTGCGAGCTCCACTGAGTTCCTTCGCGCGCCAGACTGGACCGTCGTCACGGAAATTGGCATAACTTCTGATCGCACCGTTGGAATTGCCTCAAACCACTTCCAAATGAAAGCTAATCCATTGATATATCTCGTGTTAAAATTTGAGCTCAATCCATCGGTGGAAAGTCCTTCATCCAATGCCAAACTTATGACGTCTCAACCTGATCCTGCATCTTTGTATTCCGAAATGAACTTTTTGATGGCTATCTTCACTCCTCCAACTCCTATGACTCCAAGAACACCTGAAAATGGCTCAAGCAAGCCAAAAAGAATGCAAAGACAACCTAGGACATCTAAAATGCAATGAGACTCAAGTTGGACCTAAATGCATGAAAATATCCAAAAACTATACAAATTGGAACTAAAAACCTATGAAACTAAACCTTAAAAACATTTAAAATATGGTGTTATCAACTCCCCCGGACTTGCCTTTTGCTTGTCCGCAAGCAAACAAGAAAAGACAAACCGAAAGAGAGGTTTTAAAGAGTGGGAATTCATAACTAAAGGACATGTCAAAGCATTCAAAGTGGGAATTCTATACCCAAGATAATACCAAGACATTGCAAAAACGTATCTCAATTATGACTCTAACTTCTCTAGACTTATCGCAACTCCTAATCTTTTCTCTTAACAACAATGCCTCATGCCTACAAGTCCTCTTCTCAACCAACCCTCACATTCATTTGATCTTTCTAAAGGTGCGGTCTCACAAATGGGCAAGTGATCAAGTCCAATCGGTTTGGAAGAAAAGGCAATTGGCACTAGTAAATGTGAGTGCAAGGAGGTTCATTCTCTTTTTGGGTGACTTACTCTCAAGAAAAAGGAATGCTATATGTTATGCAAAAGCAAGGAAGACTAGAAACAATTTATGCATACAAAGTTAAGCTCACATTGTTCTACCCTCCTAGCAAAGCATTCTACCCAAATGGTGATTCCATTTCCTCTTCTTATCTTATTTTCTTGAAGCTCATTAAACCCTCAAAGCCCTTTTGGCTAAATCAAAACTCCCTTTTTAAACCCCTTTTCTTTTCCAAACACCAAACTCCTAGAGACATTTTTAATCGACCCCTTTCTTTTCTTCTTACTCTCCCTAAACTTTTTATTCTTTCTCTTTTTCAAACATGGAGAGTGTTTTTCTTTTTCTTTTTCTAGGGTCTTTCTTTTACGCTCTTCTCTAGAGTTTTCTTTTCCAACCAAGGATTCTTTTTCTACCATTTCTCATTTCACTTTTCATGAGCTCATGCTCCCCAAAACCAAATACCATTCAATCCATTGATCCCCATCTTAATGCTAGCCTCTTTTCTTTGAACAACAAACCTAGCTAAAAATGAAAGCTAACCTTTGTCGTTTCCGATACTTACAAGATTTTACACACAATAGCATATCAAGAAAAGGCCTCACTCAATAAAAAAAACAAGGGGTGGAAAGGAAACGGTTATGGTGAAAGGTAGGGAACCATTCTAAAAATGAGAATGGCCACTCGGGTTATTAGAGAGTGGTAAAAGTGGATAAGATAACCCGAATGTTTTCTTTGAACCATGGTTATGTATCACAAGCCCATAAGCAAGAAGATTATATTCATTTAAGTCCAATTATCAAGGGGTTGATTTCAAATTAAACAAGTATTTACAAGACGAAGAGTTAAGAGTAGAGAGATCAAAGTACGAAGTTTTCAAGTCTTTTGAAATCGTTTAAGCAATATAAAACCATTATCGAGAGCATCACAATGAAAGCTTATCATACATGTTTTATGAACTCTCATGCACATGAATGCAACCAATATGATCTAGAAATGAGTGATCAAGTCAAGTCTAGAATGCACATGGACTAATGCAAACTACATGATGATTTTTTTTTGTTTTTTGTTTTTTTTTTTATGCAATTAAAAATATACAATGCAATGACTCAAGAAAATGAAAATAAGACAAAATACACAATGTCAAAACACAAGAACCTCTCCCCCGGACTTAAATCACACCGTCTCGGTGTGAATTGAGCCAAAGAGAGAGTAAAACAAACATAAACAAAAACAAAATGCGCCAAATTGATACGGGATATTTTCGTGTCAATTATCCCAAGTGTACTCATGTCATTGTAGTACTTGAGATGTCAATCCATAAGGGGTTAAGATTGAGGCACTAAGAATGCAAGAAACTTCTTAAGCTAGAGCAAACATTGTTTTTGGTTTTTAAATTTATAAGAAAGGAAACAAATGCAAGAAGGAAAACAAAACACAAGACTAAAATGTTGGATTATGAACTAAGCTATCAATGAGATGGGTAACAATCAAACAATGAATCATTTAGAAGCATTAATCACTATCTTAGAACATGGAATTCTCAAATATGACTAATCCATTTCCATGGCACTAATCACCTTGTTAATTATCTAATCAAGAACAAATTTCCATTTGTGATTAAATAATTAACAAGCATTAAGAAACAATTCCAATTAGTTCACTAAACACCCTAAACATCAACTTCCGTTGGCTAGGATATGCATAGCTCACAAAAGGTTCGGATCAAGCAATTCATTTAAACTCGGGTCATGAGTGAAATGCCTAAGATCTAGAAACGAATGAACATACCTAATCTAGTACTAACACCGCTTACTCGAATCTATCCCTAATGCATGGGATGAGACCAAAAATCTAACTAATCTAAGGTGTAGTACTAGGTTTCGGTTTATCATGACAAATCTAGCGTTACGAACCAACCTAAGTGAAAGACTCATCCAAGATCATCTTAAATAACCATTATCTAACCATCAAGACAATTGACTAATGATGCCTAAACATTCAATGCACATTCATTCTTATGACATGGATCACACAAGTAGATTAGTTCACTTCCATGATACTAATCCATTTACAAAATCATCTAGTTATCAAGAACTTCCGTTCGAAACTAAATGATCCATAATCATTAAGCATTAGTCCATACAAGTCAACAATTCACCTTAATCATCAATTTCCATTGGCTAAGAATTGAATTGCATGCTTAGAAGTTTTCTAGACATTTCATCGAACACCTTCCGGGCGAGAAATGTCTTAAGTTCTAGAAATGAGTTGTCAATTCGATTCTAGCATTAAGATCCCTCCTAACATGAGAACAAATGATTATCTAAGCCTAAACATCAACAATCAACCATCAACCATCCAAATCAAACATTATCTAAAATCCAATAAAAAGTCAACTCACAAGAACATGAAGAACACAAGAGAAAAAGACATAGAAATGAAGAACAAGAATCAAATAAGCATAATATAAAGATAGAGTGAAGAAATCTTCTCTAGAATGGCATTTGTATGAAGAACAATCCCAAAACATCAAGAAGAGAGAGTTGGGGACGAGCCCCACTCTTAGAAGAAGAAAACTTTTTTTTTAATAAAATTAGGTTTTTTGGCTTTTAATAGAGTTTGGGTCGAATTTTTGAGTTTCAGATGATCCACAGCGGTCAGCTCATACCGCTGCATGACCGCTGTGATTCTCTGTTTTTTTTCGACGGATGAACCCGCAGCGGTCACTGTAGACCGCTGCATGACCGCTGCGAGCTCCACTGAGTTCCTTCGCGCGCCAGACTGGACCGTCGTCACGGAAATTGGCATAACTTCTGATCGCACCGTTGGAATTGCCTCAAACCACTTCCAAATGAAAGCTAATCCATTGATATATCTCGTGTTAAAATTTGAGCTCAATCCATCGGTGGAAAGTCCTTCATCCAATGCCAAACTTATGACGTCTCAACCTGATCCTGCATCTTTGTATTCCGAAATGAACTTTTTGATGGCTATCTTCACTCCTCCAACTCCTATGACTCCAAGAACACCTGAAAATGGCTCAAGCAAGCCAAAAAGAATGCAAAGACAACCTAGGACATCTAAAATGCAATGAGACTCAAGTTGGACCTAAATGCATGAAAATATCCAAAAACTATACAAATTGGAACTAAAAACCTATGAAACTAAACCTTAAAAACATTTAAAATATGGTGTTATCAACTCCCCCGGACTTGCCTTTTGCTTGTCCGCAAGCAAACAAGAAAAGACAAACCGAAAGAGAGGTTTTAAAGAGTGGGAATTCATAACTAAAGGACATGTCAAAGCATTCAAAGTGGGAATTCTATACCCAAGATAATACCAAGACATTGCAAAAACGTATCTCAATTATGACTCTAACTTCTCTAGACTTATCGCAACTCCTAATCTTTTCTCTTAACAACAATGCCTCATGCCTACAAGTCCTCTTCTCAACCAACCCTCACATTCATTTGATCTTTCTAAAGGTGCGGTCTCACAAATGGGCAAGTGATCAAGTCCAATCGGTTTGGAAGAAAAGGCAATTGGCACTAGTAAATGTGAGTGCAAGGAGGTTCATTCTCTTTTTGGGTGACTTACTCTCAAGAAAAAGGAATGCTATATGTTATGCAAAAGCAAGGAAGACTAGAAACAATTTATGCATACAAAGTTAAGCTCACATTGTTCTACCCTCCTAGCAAAGCATTCTACCCAAATGGTGATTCCATTTCCTCTTCTTATCTTATTTTCTTGAAGCTCATTAAACCCTCAAAGCCCTTTTGGCTAAATCAAAACTCCCTTTTTAAACCCCTTTTCTTTTCCAAACACCAAACTCCTAGAGACATTTTTAATCGACCCCTTTCTTTTCTTCTTACTCTCCCTAAACTTTTTATTCTTTCTCTTTTTCAAACATGGAGAGTGTTTTTCTTTTTCTTTTTCTAGGGTCTTTCTTTTACGCTCTTCTCTAGAGTTTTCTTTTCCAACCAAGGATTCTTTTTCTACCATTTCTCATTTCACTTTTCATGAGCTCATGCTCCCCAAAACCAAATACCATTCAATCCATTGATCCCCATCTTAATGCTAGCCTCTTTTCTTTGAACAACAAACCTAGCTAAAAATGAAAGCTAACCTTTGTCGTTTCCGATACTTACAAGATTTTACACACAATAGCATATCAAGAAAAGGCCTCACTCAATAAAAAAAACAAGGGGTGGAAAGGAAACGGTTATGGTGAAAGGTAGGGAACCATTCTAAAAATGAGAATGGCCACTCGGGTTATTAGAGAGTGGTAAAAGTGGATAAGATAACCCGAATGTTTTCTTTGAACCATGGTTATGTATCACAAGCCCATAAGCAAGAAGATTATATTCATTTAAGTCCAATTATCAAGGGGTTGATTTCAAATTAAACAAGTATTTACAAGACGAAGAGTTAAGAGTAGAGAGATCAAAGTACGAAGTTTTCAAGTCTTTTGAAATCGTTTAAGCAATATAAAACCATTATCGAGAGCATCACAATGAAAGCTTATCATACATGTTTTATGAACTCTCATGCACATGAATGCAACCAATATGATCTAGAAATGAGTGATCAAGTCAAGTCTAGAATGCACATGGACTAATGCAAACTACATGATGATTTTTTTTTGTTTTTTGTTTTTTTTTTTATGCAATTAAAAATATACAATGCAATGACTCAAGAAAATGAAAATAAGACAAAATACACAATGTCAAAACACAAGAACCTCTCCCCCGGACTTAAATCACACCGTCTCGGTGTGAATTGAGCCAAAGAGAGAGTAAAACAAACATAAACAAAAACAAAATGCGCCAAATTGATACGGGATATTTTCGTGTCAATTATCCCAAGTGTACTCATGTCATTGTAGTACTTGAGATGTCAATCCATAAGGGGTTAAGATTGAGGCACTAAGAATGCAAGAAACTTCTTAAGCTAGAGCAAACATTGTTTTTGGTTTTTAAATTTATAAGAAAGGAAACAAATGCAAGAAGGAAAACAAAACACAAGACTAAAATGTTGGATTATGAACTAAGCTATCAATGAGATGGGTAACAATCAAACAATGAATCATTTAGAAGCATTAATCACTATCTTAGAACATGGAATTCTCAAATATGACTAATCCATTTCCATGGCACTAATCACCTTGTTAATTATCTAATCAAGAACAAATTTCCATTTGTGATTAAATAATTAACAAGCATTAAGAAACAATTCCAATTAGTTCACTAAACACCCTAAACATCAACTTCCGTTGGCTAGGATATGCATAGCTCACAAAAGGTTCGGATCAAGCAATTCATTTAAACTCGGGTCATGAGTGAAATGCCTAAGATCTAGAAACGAATGAACATACCTAATCTAGTACTAACACCGCTTACTCGAATCTATCCCTAATGCATGGGATGAGACCAAAAATCTAACTAATCTAAGGTGTAGTACTAGGTTTCGGTTTATCATGACAAATCTAGCGTTACGAACCAACCTAAGTGAAAGACTCATCCAAGATCATCTTAAATAACCATTATCTAACCATCAAGACAATTGACTAATGATGCCTAAACATTCAATGCACATTCATTCTTATGACATGGATCACACAAGTAGATTAGTTCACTTCCATGATACTAATCCATTTACAAAATCATCTAGTTATCAAGAACTTCCGTTCGAAACTAAATGATCCATAATCATTAAGCATTAGTCCATACAAGTCAACAATTCACCTTAATCATCAATTTCCATTGGCTAAGAATTGAATTGCATGCTTAGAAGTTTTCTAGACATTTCATCGAACACCTTCCGGGCGAGAAATGTCTTAAGTTCTAGAAATGAGTTGTCAATTCGATTCTAGCATTAAGATCCCTCCTAACATGAGAACAAATGATTATCTAAGCCTAAACATCAACAATCAACCATCAACCATCCAAATCAAACATTATCTAAAATCCAATAAAAAGTCAACTCACAAGAACATGAAGAACACAAGAGAAAAAGACATAGAAATGAAGAACAAGAATCAAATAAGCATAATATAAAGATAGAGTGAAGAAATCTTCTCTAGAATGGCATTTGTATGAAGAACAATCCCAAAACATCAAGAAGAGAGAGTTGGGGACGAGCCCCACTCTTAGAAGAAGAAAACTTTTTTTTTAATAAAATTAGGTTTTTTGGCTTTTAATAGAGTTTGGGTCGAATTTTTGAGTTTCAGATGATCCACAGCGGTCAGCTCATACCGCTGCATGACCGCTGTGATTCTCTGTTTTTTTTCGACGGATGAACCCGCAGCGGTCACTGTAGACCGCTGCATGACCGCTGCGAGCTCCACTGAGTTCCTTCGCGCGCCAGACTGGACCGTCGTCACGGAAATTGGCATAACTTCTGATCGCACCGTTGGAATTGCCTCAAACCACTTCCAAATGAAAGCTAATCCATTGATATATCTCGTGTTAAAATTTGAGCTCAATCCATCGGTGGAAAGTCCTTCATCCAATGCCAAACTTATGACGTCTCAACCTGATCCTGCATCTTTGTATTCCGAAATGAACTTTTTGATGGCTATCTTCACTCCTCCAACTCCTATGACTCCAAGAACACCTGAAAATGGCTCAAGCAAGCCAAAAAGAATGCAAAGACAACCTAGGACATCTAAAATGCAATGAGACTCAAGTTGGACCTAAATGCATGAAAATATCCAAAAACTATACAAATTGGAACTAAAAACCTATGAAACTAAACCTTAAAAACATTTAAAATATGGTGTTATCAACTCCCCCGGACTTGCCTTTTGCTTGTCCGCAAGCAAACAAGAAAAGACAAACCGAAAGAGAGGTTTTAAAGAGTGGGAATTCATAACTAAAGGACATGTCAAAGCATTCAAAGTGGGAATTCTATACCCAAGATAATACCAAGACATTGCAAAAACGTATCTCAATTATGACTCTAACTTCTCTAGACTTATCGCAACTCCTAATCTTTTCTCTTAACAACAATGCCTCATGCCTACAAGTCCTCTTCTCAACCAACCCTCACATTCATTTGATCTTTCTAAAGGTGCGGTCTCACAAATGGGCAAGTGATCAAGTCCAATCGGTTTGGAAGAAAAGGCAATTGGCACTAGTAAATGTGAGTGCAAGGAGGTTCATTCTCTTTTTGGGTGACTTACTCTCAAGAAAAAGGAATGCTATATGTTATGCAAAAGCAAGGAAGACTAGAAACAATTTATGCATACAAAGTTAAGCTCACATTGTTCTACCCTCCTAGCAAAGCATTCTACCCAAATGGTGATTCCATTTCCTCTTCTTATCTTATTTTCTTGAAGCTCATTAAACCCTCAAAGCCCTTTTGGCTAAATCAAAACTCCCTTTTTAAACCCCTTTTCTTTTCCAAACACCAAACTCCTAGAGACATTTTTAATCGACCCCTTTCTTTTCTTCTTACTCTCCCTAAACTTTTTATTCTTTCTCTTTTTCAAACATGGAGAGTGTTTTTCTTTTTCTTTTTCTAGGGTCTTTCTTTTACGCTCTTCTCTAGAGTTTTCTTTTCCAACCAAGGATTATTTTTCTACCATTTCTCATTTCACTTTTCATGAGCTCATGCTCCCCAAAACCAAATACCATTCAATCCATTGATCCCCATCTTAATGCTAGCCTCTTTTCTTTGAACAACAAACCTAGCTAAAAATGAAAGCTAACCTTTGTCGTTTCCGATACTTACAAGATTTTACACACAATAGCATATCAAGAAAAGGCCTCACTCAATAAAAAAAACAAGGGGTGGAAAGGAAACGGTTATGGTGAAAGGTAGGGAACCATTCTAAAAATGAGAATGGCCACTCGGGTTATTAGAGAGTGGTAAAAGTGGATAAGATAACCCGAATGTTTTCTTTGAACCATGGTTATGTATCACAAGCCCATAAGCAAGAAGATTATATTCATTTAAGTCCAATTATCAAGGGGTTGATTTCAAATTAAACAAGTATTTACAAGACGAAGAGTTAAGAGTAGAGAGATCAAAGTACGAAGTTTTCAAGTCTTTTGAAATCGTTTAAGCAATATAAAACCATTATCGAGAGCATCACAATGAAAGCTTATCATACATGTTTTATGAACTCTCATGCACATGAATGCAACCAATATGATCTAGAAATGAGTGATCAAGTCAAGTCTAGAATGCACATGGACTAATGCAAACTACATGATGATTTTTTTTTGTTTTTTGTTTTTTTTTTTATGCAATTAAAAATATACAATGCAATGACTCAAGAAAATGAAAATAAGACAAAATACACAATGTCAAAACACAAGAACCTCTCCCCCGGACTTAAATCACACCGTCTCGGTGTGAATTGAGCCAAAGAGAGAGTAAAACAAACATAAACAAAAACAAAATGCGCCAAATTGATACGGGATATTTTCGTGTCAATTATCCCAAGTGTACTCA
Source organism: Eutrema japonicum (assembly GCA_030161315.1). Taxonomy (NCBI): domain Eukaryota; kingdom Viridiplantae; phylum Streptophyta; class Magnoliopsida; order Brassicales; family Brassicaceae; genus Eutrema; species Eutrema japonicum. The sequence goes on from BSQW01000011.1 coordinate 50,632,588, forward strand.
TGTCATTGTAGTACTTGAGATGTCAATCCATAAGGGGTTAAGATTGAGGCACTAAGAATGCAAGAAACTTCTTAAGCTAGAGCAAACATTGTTTTTGGTTTTTAAATTTATAAGAAAGGAAACAAATGCAAGAAGGAAAACAAAACACAAGACTAAAATGTTGGATTATGAACTAAGCTATCAATGAGATGGGTAACAATCAAACAATGAATCATTTAGAAGCATTAATCACTATCTTAGAACATGGAATTCTCAAATATGACTAATCCATTTCCATGGCACTAATCACCTTGTTAATTATCTAATCAAGAACAAATTTCCATTTGTGATTAAATAATTAACAAGCATTAAGAAACAATTCCAATTAGTTCACTAAACACCCTAAACATCAACTTCCGTTGGCTAGGATATGCATAGCTCACAAAAGGTTCGGATCAAGCAATTCATTTAAACTCGGGTCATGAGTGAAATGCCTAAGATCTAGAAACGAATGAACATACCTAATCTAGTACTAACACCGCTTACTCGAATCTATCCCTAATGCATGGGATGAGACCAAAAATCTAACTAATCTAAGGTGTAGTACTAGGTTTCGGTTTATCATGACAAATCTAGCGTTACGAACCAACCTAAGTGAAAGACTCATCCAAGATCATCTTAAATAACCATTATCTAACCATCAAGACAATTGACTAATGATGCCTAAATATTCAATGCACATTCATTCTTATGACATGGATCACACAAGTAGATTAGTTCACTTCCATGATACTAATCCATTTACAAAATCATCTAGTTATCAAGAACTTCCGTTCGAAACTAAATGATCCATAATCATTAAGCATTAGTCCATACAAGTCAACAATTCACCTTAATCATCAATTTCCATTGGCTAAGAATTGAATTGCATGCTTAGAAGTTTTCTAGACATTTCATCGAACACCTTCCGGGCGAGAAATGTCTTAAGTTCTAGAAATGAGTTGTCAATTCGTTTCTAGCATTAAGATCCCTCCTAACATGAGAACAAATGATTATCTAAGCCTAAACATCAACAATCAACCATCAACCATCCAAATCAAACATTATCTAAAATCCAACAAAAAGTCAACTCACAAGAACATGAAGAACACAAGAGAAAAAGACATAGAAATGAAGAACAAGAATCAAATAAGCATAATATAAAGATAGAGTGAAGAAATCTTCTCTAGAATGGCATTTGTATGAAGAACAATCCCAAAACATCAAGAAGAGAGAGTTGGGGACGAGCCCCACTCTTAGAAGAAGAAAACTTTACAATAAAATTAGGTTTTTTGGCTTTTAATAGAGTTTGGGTCGAATTTTTGAGTTTCAGATGATCCACAGCGGTCAGATCATACCGCTGCATGACCGATGTGATTCTCTGTTTTTTTTCGACGGATGAACCCGCAGCGGTCACTGTAGACCGCTGCATGACCGCTGCGAGCTCCACTGAGTTCCTTCGCGCGCCAGACTGGACCGTCGTCACGGAAATTGGCATAACTTCTGATCGCACCGTTGGAATTGCCTCAAACCACTTCCAAATGAAAGCTAATCCATTGATATATCTCGTGTTAAAATTTGAGCTCAATCCATCGGTGGAAAGTCCTTCATCCAATGCCAAACTTATGACGTCTCAACCTGATCCTGCATCTTTGTATTCCGAAATGAACTTTTTGATGGCTATCTTCACTCCTCCAACTCCTATGACTCCAAGAACACCTGAAAATGGCTCAAGCAAGCCAAAAAGAATGCAAAGACAACCTAGGACATCTAAAATGCAATGAGACTCAAGTTGGACCTAAATGCATGAAAATATCCAAAAACTATACAAATTGGAACTAAAAACCTATGAAACTAAACCTTAAAAACATTTAAAATATGGTGTTATCAACTCCCCCGGACTTGCCTTTTGCTTGTCCGCAAGCAAACAAGAAAAGACAAACCGAAAGAGAGGTTTTAAAGAGTGGGAATTCATAACTAAAGGACATGTCAAAGCATTCAAAGTGGGAATTCTATACCCAAGATAATACCAAGACATTGCAAAAACGTATCTCAATTATGACTCTAACTTCTCTAGACTTATCGCAACTCCTAATATTTTCTCTTAACAACAATGCCTCATGCCTACAAGTCCTCTTCTCAACCAACCCTCACATTCATTTGATCTTTCTAAAGGTGCGGTCTCACAAATGGGCAAGTGATCAAGTCCAATCGGTTTGGAAGAAAAGGCAATTGGCACTAGTAAATGTGAGTGCAAGGAGGTTCATTCTCTTTTTGGGTGACTTACTCTCAAGAAAAAGGAATGCTATATGTTATGCAAAAGCAAGGAAGACTAGAAACAATTTATGCATACAAAGTTAAGCTCACATTGTTCTACCCTCCTAGCAAAGCATTCTACCCAAATGGTGATTCCATTTCCTCTTCTTATCTTATTTTCTTGAAGCTCATTAAACCCTCAAAGCCCTTTTGGCTAAATCAAAACTCCCTTTTTAAACCCCTTTTCTTTTCCAAACACCAAACTCCTAGAGACATTTTTAATCGACCCCTTTCTTTTCTTCTTACTCTCCCTAAACTTTTTATTCTTTCTCTTTTTCAAACATGGAGAGTGTTTTTCTTTTTCTTTTTCTAGGGTCTTTCTTTTACGCTCTTCTCTAGAGTTTTCTTTTCCAACCAAGGATTCTTTTTCTACCATTTCTCATTTCACTTTTCATGAGCTCATGCTCCCCAAAACCAAATACCATTCAATCCATTGATCCCCATCTTAATGCTAGCCTCTTTTCTTTGAACAACAAACCTAGCTAAAAATGAAAGCTAACCTTTGTCGTTTCCGATACTTACAAGATTTTACACACAATAGCATATCAAGAAAAGGCCTCACTCAATAAAAAAAACAAGGGGTGGAAAGGAAACGGTTATGGTGAAAGGTAGGGAACCATTCTAAAAATGAGAATGGCCACTCGGGTTATTAGAGAGTGGTAAAAGTGGATAAGATAACCCGAATGTTTTCTTTGAACCATGGTTATGTATCACAAGCCCATAAGCAAGAAGATTATATTCATTTAAGTCCAATTATCAAGGGGTTGATTTCAAATTAAACAAGTATTTACAAGACGAAGAGTTAAGAGTAGAGAGATCAAAGTACGAAGTTTTCAAGTCTTTTGAAATCGTTTAAGCAATATAAAACCATTATCGAGAGCATCACAATGAAAGCTTATCATACATGTTTTATGAACTCTCATGCACATGAATGCAACCAATATGATCTAGAAATGAGTGATCAAGTCAAGTCTAGAATGCACATGGACTAATGCAAACTACATGATGATTTTTTTTTGTTTTTTGTTTTTTTTTTTATGCAATTAAAAATATACAATGCAATGACTCAAGAAAATGAAAATAAGACAAAATACACAATGTCAAAACACAAGAACCTCTCCCCCGGACTTAAATCACACCGTCTCGGTGTGAATTGAGCCAAAGAGAGAGTAAAACAAACATAAAAACGAAATGGTATATACAAAGGGAAAAGTTAGTGGTACCTTGGAGTGGAGTGGATTCACGAGGAGGAAGCATTGTGCGTTGAAGCTCACGGACTTAGACCATTCCATCCGTCCCATTTATTCACCCTTATTGCTCCTACAAAAACATGAAAACAAAATTTATCAAACAATAAAAAGGCATAAAACAAGAAGTAAAGGATAGGATTGCTTGTTTTATGTCTCTAGCATTGACGGTGGATAGGATTGGGGGAGTCCCCAATGGCGCGTTTAACGTCGCTAGCTTGACGGTTGCGTCCTCTTATTCACTCTCTCCTTGAATGTTTCCTTTACTCCTAGTTTCGAACCTAAGAGATCAAGATCACAAGAAAAGAGAAAAAAGATTAACAACAAAAGAAAATAAAAAGCTCTAGTCTCAAGAAGAATCCAAATCCTAATGATCAATGCTAAACCCCAATGGCAACGGCGCCAAATTGATAGTAGATATTTTCCTGTCAATTTCTCAAATCCCACTCTTGTCATTGTAGTACTTGAGATGTCAATCCATAAGGGGTTAAGATTGAGGCACTAAGAATGCAAGAAACTTCTTAAGCTAGAGCAAACATTGTTTTTGGTTTTTAAATTTATAAGAAAGGAAACAAATGCAAGAAGGAAAACAAAACACAAGACTAAAATGTTGGATTATGAACTAAGCTATCAATGAGATGGGTAACAATCAAACAATGAATCATTTAGAAGCATTAATCACTATCTTAGAACATGGAATTCTCAAATATGACTAATCCATTTCCATGGCACTAATCACCTTGTTAATTATCTAATCAAGAACAAATTTCCATTTGTGATTAAATAATTAACAAGCATTAAGAAACAATTCCAATTAGTTCACTAAACACCCTAAACATCAACTTCCGTTGGCTAGGATATGCATAGCTCACAAAAGGTTCGGATCAAGCAATTCATTTAAACTCGGGTCATGAGTGAAATGCCTAAGATCTAGAAACGAATGAACATACCTAATCTAGTACTAACACCGCTTACTCGAATCTATCCCTAATGCATGGGATGAGACCAAAAATCTAACTAATCTAAGGTGTAGTACTAGGTTTCGGTTTATCATGACAAATCTAGCGTTACGAACCAACCTAAGTGAAAGACTCATCCAAGATCATCTTAAATAACCATTATCTAACCATCAAGACAATTGACTAATGATGCCTAAACATTCAATGCACATTCATTCTTATGACATGGATCACACAAGTAGATTAGTTCACTTCCATGATACTAATCCATTTACAAAATCATCTAGTTATCAAGAACTTCCGTTCGAAACTAAATGATCCATAATCATTAAGCATTAGTCCATACAAGTCAACAATTCACCTTAATCATCAATTTCCATTGGCTAAGAATTGAATTGCATGCTTAGAAGTTTTCTAGACATTTCATCGAACACCTTCCGGGCGAGAAATGTCTTAAGTTCTAGAAATGAGTTGTCAATTCGATTCTAGCATTAAGATCCCTCCTAACATGAGAACAAATGATTATCTAAGCCTAAACATCAACAATCAACCATCAACCATCCAAATCAAACATTATCTAAAATCCAATAAAAAGTCAACTCACAAGAACATGAAGAACACAAGAGAAAAAGACATAGAAATGAAGAACAAGAATCAAATAAGCATAATATAAAGATAGAGTGAAGAAATCTTCTCTAGAATGGCATTTGTATGAAGAACAATCCCAAAACATCAAGAAGAGAGAGTTGGGGACGAGCCCCACTCTTAGAAGAAGAAAACTTTTTTTTTAATAAAATTAGGTTTTTTGGCTTTTAATAGAGTTTGGGTCGAATTTTTGAGTTTCAGATGATCCACAGCGGTCAGCTCATACCGCTGCATGACCGCTGTGATTCTCTGTTTTTTTTCGACGGATGAACCCGCAGCGGTCACTGTAGACCGCTGCATGACCGCTGCGAGCTCCACTGAGTTCCTTCGCGCGCCAGACTGGACCGTCGTCACGGAAATTGGCATAACTTCTGATCGCACCGTTGGAATTTCCTCAAACCACTTCCAAATGAAAGCTAATCCATTGATATATCTCGTGTTAAAATTTGAGCTCAATCCATCGGTGGAAAGTCCTTCATCCAATGCCAAACTTATGACGTCTCAACCTGATCCTGCATCTTTGTATTCCGAAATGAACTTTTTGATGGCTATCTTCACTCCTCCAACTCCTATGACTCCAAGTACACCTGAAAATGGCTCAAGCAAGCCAAAAAGAATGCAAAGACAACCTAGGACATCTAAAATGCAATGAGACTCAAGTTGGACCTAAATGCATGAAAATATCCAAAAACTATACAAATTGGAACTAAAAACCTATGAAACTAAACCTTAAAAACATTTAAAATATGGTGTTATCAACAAGCCCGGCTTCAGCAGCGCCCGGGGCCGGATTTTGCACTGGCGGGTCCGTTCGGACGGCCTCAGCAGCTGGTTGGACGTCCGAGGTCAGGTCCACGACGGGCGTCTCGGAGGGAGCGACAGGCATAAGTCGCTCGAGCTGGACACCATGAGTGCGATCAAGAGGAATGTCCAGATCTTCCGGGGTCAGGTCCGGAAAATCCATTTCGTCCAGCTGGGCACCGAATGCCGCTTCGTCCTCGTCCAGCTTCTGATACCGGTACCACGGTACCGATATCCCGTCCTCAGCCTCCATCCTCTTGAGGCATGCCCTTACGCCGATCACCTGGTTGTACAGCAGGTGAGGCTCTAAGGCCTGGGTACGACCGTCGAGATGGGCGCGGAACTTCTCCATCTTCGCGGTCCACTTCCGGTTCCGCGCCTCCCACCTGGCCGTTACCCGGTCGCTCTCCGCAGCCACGGCCACCTTCGTCCGGCCTATGGCGGCCTCCAGCCCCTTAACCCTGGAACGGAGCGTTTCCCTCTCCCCCTTCAGGAGCCCGACCTCCTCCTCCAAAGCAGCCGACCGAGCCCTCTCAGCGGCAGATCGGGCCCTCTCAGCCTCCAGCTCGGACTGAACACTGTCCGCCTCCACAGCCCGGGCTCGTACTCGCGCTGTCTCGTTCTCCATCGCCGCAGACCGGGCCTTCTCCTCCCTCAAATCCTTCTCAAGCCCGCGAATGAGAGCGGACTGGATCTGCGCGCTGGCCTCCTGGCGCGCCTTCAGAAAGTTGAGCGACCCGTCCTTCTCGGCGAGTCGCTTCTCGTAGGCCTCCCCAAGAAAGGCAGTAAGGGCCATCGTCTGCACCAAACCAGAGGTTAGCAACAAAGTACATCCTAATAAACCAGGCTACTCAAAACAAAAGCTTACCCGAGCTGCGTACCGCGTCACTTGCCGAAAGGCATCGGACTCCACCATTTCCGCCGGATGGAAGTGCGGATGATTCTGCCCGAACATCATGGCCTGCGCCAGCTCGGCGCACTCGTCCTGGTCCACGATGACCTGGTTGTTACCATCCTCGTGGCAGAAATAGAAGCTATAGTCCCGAGGCTCCTCATCGGAACCCTCCGAAGCCCCACCGCTCCGATCCTCGGCACCCTGCATAGCAGCAGGCTCCCGTCCCTCCTCCACGACGACGATCGCATCGCCGCCCTCCGCCGCCCGATCTGCGACCTCGTCACCGGCCAGGGCCCGGGCCCCCTCGACCACACCACCTGCTGGCACCTCGGCAGCAGGTACCTTGGCCTCCCCGGCCAGCGCGCCGCGCGAGCCCTCGGGCTCCCGACCAGCCTCTTCAGGTCGGACATCTTCCCGACCTGAAGTCGAGGACCCTCCCACCTCGGTCCTCTGTTTCTTCTTGCCAGCCTTACCGCCGGCTGCTACGGCCGCCCTCTTCTTCGAAGGAGCCGTCTCGGACGAGCCACCCCCAGCCCGCGGCGCTTGCTCTCGCCGGACCGGCACCTCAACTATTGGCGGCGGCGGCGCCACAAAAGAATCCGCGTACATCGGACTGGCAAACCGTGCTCGACCTGCAATCATGGCAGCAGCCAGTTCGTCAATAAAAAAAATAAATAAATAAATAAATTTTACCGACCTCCGGCCATTGCTGCTGCTATTCTCCCCGAGGTGAATGACTTCCACTCTCTTTCACGCACAGTCCTGAACACAGCAAGGATACCCGCGTAGTCCGGTAGCTTGAATCTGGAAGAGTGAGGGCCTGAAAAAAGAACGGACAAGTGTTAGTTAGACCAAAACGAAAGAGAGGAAACGCAGCTCGGTCTACAAACCCCTACCCGGGGAAAAATTCCAATCCCGGGTGAATCTCGCTGACGGGTCGAGCCCGACTACTTCGGCAGCCCGGATGTAGAAGTAGCTGCGAGACCAGTCCTCGACCTTGGACAGCTTACTGGCCTTGGACCCCGAGCTGCTGACCTCAAGGATGTTCGCTGCGGGCTTGAAAGCAGCATAATAGGTCCCCGGGATCCCAGGGTTCGCCTTCTGCTGGGTGAGAGCCTCGAACATGGGCACCGTCACCTCCACGTCGCATTCATGCCCCTGGGTCAGCAGCACGATCATCCCCTGGATAGTAGAAGGGCAGACCTGCGAGAAGGCCAAACCCCGCGCCCGGCAGTACTGGACGAATAGCTCGGGGAGAGGAAGGCGCAGCCCGCACTTATGGAAGAACCCTTCGTACAGGCAGACGAAGCCCGCCGGAGGAGTCCACGGGCGCTCGTCCGACCTGGGTAGTCTGAGCTCGGCACCAGCAGGGAAATCACACAACTCCCTCAACAGTCTAAGCGACTCCGGCGTGCTCCAAGTCAACGACCCGCCTTGCTCGTAAGGGACCAAGGGGGACTTCCTCGCCTTGGCCACACGTACTCCGCCACCGCGACCGCCCTGACGACCACCTCGGTCACCCAGCCGACCGGTTCCTCTCCCAACCTGGTCGGCACCGCGGGCACCAGAGGAGGACCTTATCACCGCCTTTTTCGGAGATGGGTCCCAGGGAGCAGCGGGGCGGCCCTCGAAGTCGAAGGAACAGGCTGTTCCCCACTATCTGCATCTCGACACGGAGAGGAGGCGTGCCCGGAACCATCAGAAGAAGAACTCGGAGAATCGCTACAGTTACCACGGGACGCCGACTCATCGCTCGACTCAACCCTGATTCCGTCTAGCATCGGCGCCATTGCACAAAGAGGAGGAAGAAATCGAAAAACACAGAAAGGAAGGGAAGCAGGGAATCAGAGAGAATGAGTTACCTTGAGAGTATGCGCAGAAGGTTTTAACAGAAGGAAGAAAGAAAGGTTAAATAGAGGAAGGGGACAACGAAGCGACGCCTGGACACGTGTCGAAAGGCGCGCGGCCTCCCAAAAACCTAATGATGGCGCCTCTTCGATTTTCCCACGCCAAAAGCAGGAGACGTCTCGATAAGCGCGAAGCGTGCTTCGTACGCCGCGCGTGATGGGTACGCGCCAAAAGCAGGAGAGCCGTTTCGTTTCCCCGCGTGATGGGTACGCACCAACGATCTCCGGATCCTCGGAAAAACCGACGCGTGTGAGCGCGGGCTCGAATCCGAGCTACAACGCACCGCCCTCGTTCACTTAGATCTCAAAGTACCGTCTTAAGATGCGCCGAGCTGACACCAGATCAACTTCGATGTGTTCGCCTCACCTCATGCCACCGAACTGGGGGGGGGGGGGGGGGGGCTATTGTTGGTGGTGGGCTTAGCACCCCCATTTAGTTAGGCCCATCTTAACAAGGGCCCTCCTCGATCCGTTCAGCTCGGCGTCAACCTCTGACCAGGGGTCACCGACCTGGAGTCCCGCGCCGAGCTCCGTCTAAAAGTCCCGAGCTCCTAAGAGGCGCACCCCGGGTCCGAGCTGACGCTTCACTGAATATAAGGTGTCGAAAGGAAAGAGGACACGTAGGAGTTGGCCGAACAGTGTACTGTCAGAGCAGGGGTATGGTCTGACCTCGACGTCTCACCAACCCAGCAGAGTAAGCGAGGAAGAGAAAGACACGTGGAGGAGAGTTGGTTAAACAGTGCGCTACTCTGCAGAGGTATGGCGCCGAGCTCATCATGACCTCTCTCACCAACCTTGCAGACTTGACGAAGGAGAGAAAGCCACGTGGAGGAGAGTTGGTTAAACAGTGCACTGCTCTGCAGAGGTATGGCGCCGAGCTCATCATGACCTCTCTCCCCGAAGGCCGGAACACGCCTCCTAGGCCTCCTTACCCGCGAAACAGGCTGAAGACGCCACGTGGCCCCGGAATCCCGGGGAGCAGGAAGTCGACTCCCAGTATATATATCCCATAGCATTCATTAAGAAGGGGACTTTTAGCTGGATTTTGGATCTCACCTACCACAAATAGACCCGACCTCTCTCTCTCGTTTGTAACAAAGCAGCACGTTTAGAACGCCGAACTGGACGTCCATCGGAACCAGTTCGTAAATCTAAATTGCTCGCTTCCTTCTTTCATCAATAAAAACAATACGGCCCACGGCCTGTTCATCATTCATCCGACCTGCTCTAAACTGTGGTTGACCCGCTCTAATTAACGAAAATCTCACCTCTCTCTCCGTAATCAACTCTTAAACATCATTAGTGATCCTCGGGATCAACAGATATGATAAGCAATCCACATGGAATGATATCGCTGATTTTACTTTCTTTACATCTTCCCATATACTTTCTTTACATTCATTATCTATACAATTGATCATCAAGAATATTTTTGGAATGAAAAAAGTTTGAATCTTTCAGTTTTTTCTAAATTCAAGAATATCATTTTTTATTGACCTTATTAAGCAGAAATAATATTTTGCATTTATGAAATCAGAGCAAGAAGAAGAAGAAGAATGTTGTTTATAATTAACTTCTCTGAATCATTAGACAAACCATCAAATACACCAAGTTTGAGAGCTCAAACAACAAAACAGATCTTATAAAAAAACACTTCAACAAATCTTGAGTTCACTGTTTTGTGTTTTATGCCGAGGCCACTTCAAACACACTCTGGAACGTCTCGGGCGGTTGCGAATACTTGTCCATCTCTTCTTTCACCTTCATTATATAAAAGAATAAGAACAGATCATTCAATACTATCCTATAGAAAAATGATCATACGATTCAGAAAACAAACTTCTGTGACTCCATTGTTGGGCTCTGAGAGGAATCCTTCTGCTCCTTCTATGCCAAGCTTTTTGGCCGTCTCAACCAAGAACTCCCTGAATTCATCAGAAAGCGTTATAGGTTACCGACTTTTTTCGCAGTTTAACATCTAAGGATACTTTAGGCTAACTCATCACAAGCACTAAATCAAGAACTCAGCCAACTGTTTCACATATTCTACCATGTAAATTTTTATACAAGTGTAAACTGACTATGCACTACCATGTGTAATCATGCATGATCTCATACCTATCTCTCATATGTTTCCCTATTTTGTGCTACTTGCTTAGGTCTAAAAGACTCTTCATCTCGTTTGCATATTTTATAGTCAACGAAGAAATTTATATAGTAAAGGACAAAGGGACAAATCCAGAATAACTCGGTTTTACTCCAAGTCTTTAAACATGTAGAACCATGGAATATATCCATTTATGAATTGAAATGTCTAAGAAGGGGTAGTTTTCTGTTTAAACTATTTTCCGCATCATAACAAAAAAAGTGTGTAGTTTTACTTGAAAGTATGTATGATCTACCATACTATGTGATCTCTTCATTTTTCGCTGTTCTGATAAACGGAATAGATCTCGGACTGAAATCTGAGCTAATCCCTGAAATTTGTAAAAACTAGTGTATTCTTAAATGGATATATGCTGGTACTCAATCCTTGGTCTTGATCCACATAACGAGTTTTGTATGCATTGGACTGCACACTCTTGATTCATGTGATATCGTTTTCAGAAGTTTAAAGATGCTTTTAACTTATGATCTTTTGAGATGTAATAGAAATTAAAGACACAATAATTTGATCACCGAGTTATCGGCCTCTAACCAATACATCTCGGGTGGAAACCGTCTTCCAAAAATATCCACTATCAATCAAAGGTTTATACAAAAGCTCTAAACGCTTTCCTTGTGTAATAAGTAACACCAAATGGAAGAACACTACAAAGAAGAAGAAAGATCAAAGAAACTCTCTGTCGCAAAGACATGACTTGAACAACGTCTATTTTGCTAGGTTTCTTCTCTTCTGATCTCTCTAAACTCTCTTGGCTTTGTTCTTGTGTACTATTAGGTCTTCGATTCCTTCTTCCTTTTATATAAGAGCATCGCTTTTCTTAATTTCTCAAAACCTTAGCCGATTTGTAACATCTCACAGGGTCAACATAACTTAAAGTACGTCCAACTGCTTATGTATATGTTGATTTTCGAATTTGGGTCAAGACTGAGGCCATTCATTCTACAGATGCATTGGAACCAAAAGTATAAATTTGGAAAGAAGGATAAGCGGAGACTTCATGGCTTAGAGATGTTACGGGCTTACGGCTGAAATGAAACCACATACACTTGTGCTCGACAAATTGATTTACGACCAAAGGGTTCAAATTAATATGTGAAAAATAAAACATTCTACAAAAACATTAGCTACCTAATCTAGTGTACTCAACACATGTCGCACATCCATTTATATTGGTTGATATAGTCGTGTCTTATCATCTAAAGAAACAATCAAACAAAACCAACAAATGTTAACATTCTAATAAACCTCAACAAAAGTTAACATTCTAATAAACCCCAACAAATCCACATTGACCTTTTGTTGTTCGAGTTACTAAACAGCACGTGCAAATAAAGTATTTTTAAATTAAAGTCAGCAACTATAAATAATGAAAGAAAGTGGAGGGAGGACTCATTCAATAAACCTTTAACGTCAAATTTGTTAAACTAAATAAATGATCGCCAACACTTGTCATTTTTTTTTGGATGAATGTTAAATTATATTTAAACCCGAAAAAACAACGTTTCTACATCTTAGATGCGAGCTTTTTGAAAAAGAGACTATTCTAAAAAACATTAACTCAAGAACAGATTCATAATGAAATTATCTCTATTTCAATTTGTGGGTCTTGATCCGAAACAGATTTGCATTCCTTCCTCGTATCGCCTATTGCCAAGCAATCGTATGGAAGAGAATCGATTACGAATTCCTCTGTCTATTAATTTTATCAGCTTTGTCGTTGACGATGAGTTATTTCCGTGTCTCGGTGCATTTCGCTCCATCCACAGAGTATGGATTGTCATCTTAAATAAATACCTGATGATGAGTCCCTTCACACGATTTGGCTGTGGACGAGAGATGATGTTGACCACTGAAGTCCACTCAGCCGAGAAATCTTGTCGCAAGATCCCACTCGCCAAATTCTGCCAGACTTGTCTCGAGAATGGGCAAGAGAAGAACAGATGGTTATGTGATTCCCATGGATCTTGACAGAGGACACATGTAGATGAGGAGTTCGTGTTCCAACTCTGCATACGATCACCTGAAGAGAGCCGATTCAGTATAGCTAGCCACGCCAATAAACCGAATTTCGGACAATGGTGAGTGAACCAGATTCCCCCAGACCAGGGGACCTTTGGTGACAAGGCTCGAATCTGATCTCGAGTGCTTTTAGTACTGAAAGAGTTTTTGAAATTATCTCCCTTTAATCTCCAGAGTAGAGTATCCTCGACGTTTTCATTGTACCGTAATCTGACTGTATCGAGCTCAGCTTCTACCGTGTTCAACACTGGGTTTCTGTGCCTTCTTCTTCGATGCGTTGTGATAGCTTCCTCCACCGTGGAGTCTTCTCGGAGTCCCAGGACTATGAAACCCCGAGTGCCACATAGAGTTAATAGTTTTTCCTAGAGAGGACCAGTTTTCATACCAGAAAGAGGATAATCCACCATTCCCAATCTCGACTTTGAGAAAGGAGGAAGCTCGTTCCCTGCATTTCAAAATTTCTATCCACATCCAAGAACCCGGTGAAGTTGTTGGAATTACCCATATGAATTTTCCCCTCATGAGAACGGTACAGTTCCAGCGTACCCATAGGGATTTTTGGGCAGTGAGGATCCGCCACAGCAGCTTTAAGATACAGACTTCGTTTGCTTCCCGTAGATTTTTCAAGCCGAGTCCTCCTTCTTTCTTAGGCTTGCAAACTTCTCTCCAAGAAACCTTAGCTTTCCTCGGATTAAGATCAGGTCCCGACCAAAGAAAAGCAGAACATATGCTTTCAATTTCATCTATGCACGTCATCGGTAATCTGAAAGCAGACATCCAAAAATTCGTTAAACCTGTGATGACTGAGGACAATAGTTGTAATCTTCCTGCAAAAGATAAGTTGCGTGCTGTCCAAGAGTTAATATGTCCTCGGATTTTGTCTATGAGTGGTGCGTAATCCAGCGATCTCATCTTCTTCGTTAGGAGTGGCAGCCCAAGATATCGGATTGGGAGTGATCCAAATTCGAACGCAAATCTTTGAGCCATCGCTTCTCTTGCCAAGTCCGAAACCCCTGCAAGATACGCCGTCGATTTCTCGAGGCTTATTTTCAGCCCAGAAATCCTCGAGAATTCGTCAAACACTCCGATTATTCCCTCTATGGATCTTAGTTTACTGTCCGAAAATATTATAAGATCATCTGCAAAACAGAGATGTGTCAACTTCAGATTCGAGCATCTAGGGTGGAAACCGAATCTCCCTTGCGTGACAGCTTTGTCCAACATTTTAGACATCATATTCATGCCGATGATAAACAGGTATGGGGAAAGCGAACATTCCTGTCTCAGCCCTTTCGAGCTTCCAAAATATCCTGCCAATTCTCCGTTAATCTGCACTGAGAAGGAAGCCATGGAAATACAAAGTCTGATCCAATGTATAAACTCCAGGGGAAGGTTCAGCGCTTCCAGAATATTTAATAAGAAGCTCCATTGTACGGAGTCAAAAGCCTTTGAGATATCTACTTTCAGAGCGCAGCGAGAAGAGAACAATTCCTTATGATATCCTGCAACAAGCTCCGAAGCAAGGAGCAAATTCTCAGTAAGTAACCGATCCTGGACAAAGGCCGATTGGTTTGGGGCTATGAAGCTGGGGAGAATTTTTTTCAATCTATTCGCTAAGATCTTCGAGATCAGCTTGTAAATGACATTGCAACATGCTATCGGTCTGTAATCCTTCATATGCTTGGCGCCTTCCTTTTTCGGGATTAAAGCGAGGATTGTAGAGTTTACACCTTTGGGGAGAAAACCCTTAATGAAAAACGATTGAATTCCAGTCACTAGATCCTTGCCAAGCACGTACCAGCCTTCCTTGAAGAACTCAGCAGTGTAACCGTCAGGTCCTGGAGATTTATTTGTTGCCATTGCGAATAAAGCTTCCTTGATTTCAGATTCGCATACTTCCCGTACTAGGGCTTGTCTTTCATCGGAGGAGCATTGAAATCCTAGAAGCTCACCAATCTCATTTACGCTAGTTTCCCGGAAATCCTCTTGAACATGATTCAGAAAAGAATCGAAATGGTTTACCGCTATGTCTTTAATCTCATTCCTGTCGCTAACCACGACTCCATCTCTTTCCAATTCTCGAATTCCGTTTCTGATTTCTCGTATTTTTACCGCACGATGATAAACCTTTGTGTTCTTATCTCCCACCAGCATCCAGTTAATTTTTGATTTTTGGAGCATATAGCGTTCTTCGATATTCGCAGCTTTCTCCCATTTCTCAAAAGCCTCCGTCTCTTCTTGCTGGGTTATCGCCGACGGAGAGTGTAAGTTCTGCTCATGTTTTATGCACAACGTCTCGTAATTAGATTTCACTGTCTTGGATATATCACTCAAAGCATCTCTGGAAATTTGCCTAACAATGGGTTTCAGATTCTTCAGCTTCTTTGAGAATCGAAATAGCGCCGAAGTGGAGTGAAACAGAGGCGTAGTTCCATCCCAATAGGTTTTCAATGCCATTTGGAAGAGGGGCATCGTAACTATCACGTTGGAGAATTTGAAAGTCTTTTTCGGTCTATGTGCCACTCCTTCCACATAAAATCTGCAACGAAGATGGTCGGAACAGCCTTCCGCTTCAAACGCACAATACGAAGATGGGACTTGATCAAGCCAATGGTCATTTATTAGTAGCCGATCTAATTTTTTACAGACCAGACCTTCGGATCTCTTGTTTGTCAATGAAAAAGTAGGTCCGTGAGAGCCCATGTCACACAGCACACCATCCCGAATTATTTCCTGAAAATCCATCATTCCATTTACTGAACCCGGTATTTGGTGCGGGATTGAGTGCTATTCCATCGAAATAATTTCATTAAAGTCTCCCATTACCATACATCTCATTCTTCTATATATTGGGGATTCAAAACGCCCACGTAGATCTCCCCACAGACTCTGCCTATCTTCCACAAAGTTTGAACCGTACACGAAGGAGCACAAAAATTCTTCCTCCAACCCTTGTAGCTTAACCAGTACTGTTATCATTTGGCTACTTTTAAATACGGGAGTTAGCCGGACAGAGTCCTGCCACATCACCCATATTCTCCCCAGACGATGATGCTCATAGTTATTTATAAAAGACCATCCTGGAAATACCTTTGCAACTATTCTTTCCGCCTTGCTTTCTTTAACCCGAGTTTCTATCAGACCTCCGAATAGAAAATCATTCTCTCTACACCAATTCTTCACGACATTATGCTTCTTTTTCTTATTAAAACCCCTAATATTCTAGAAGAAAACTGACATTAATGTTGGTTTTTCTTGGGCTTCTTTTTCTTCTTCTTACTCGAAATCGCAGGAGAAGCCTGAGATGTTGAGTGATAGTGAACTTTTTACGGTTCGCACAATTAACCCATTGTGCACAATACCACAATCTAATGGTATGTCATTGTAGCACTTAGGGATCGAATCCACAAGGAGGCACGAGAACAACACACAGAGAATGCGAGACACTTCTTAATCTAAGCTAATCGAATAAAGGTTTTCTAATGATCCTAATCAATTTAAAGACATGATAATAAACAACCCAGCATATAACAAATGTAATTAAAAGACTAACAAGTTTTGCACTAAAACGTAACGAAAACGATTTAAACAAGAATAAGCAAACGAACTTCGGGTAATGGTAATCGACTTGGACATTCTCTAGCTAAACCATGATACTCAAACAATGCTAATCCTTAGGCCTTAGATCACTAATTTAGACTAATCCACTTCCATGAAAATAATCACTTCACTAATCACTTAACTGAGAACAAACTTCCATTTGCAATTAAATGATCAACAAGCATTAATCTCAAGTCTAAATAGCCATTAAACACCCTAGACATCTATTTCCATAGGCTAGGAATGTAAAACACTTGCTAAGTTTGGTTGAGGAATTTCATCGAACACCTTCCGGGCATGAAATTCCTTAAGTTCTAAATCAACTTTGTCAAGGCTAATCTAGCATTAATCACACCTAACAAGTAAGGATTCTTCATAAACTAAGTCGTAAGCATCATGATTTAGCAAGAAAACATCTTAATCTACCATACCCAAAGTTCTAAAGAAACTACTCACAAACCATGATAATCTCAACAAATCTTATGTAGGAGGTGTTTAGATTCATGGTTAGATGATTAGAAATAGATAGATAGATGAAAACAAACAAGAACTTTCATAAAAACACCAAGAATCTCTTAAAAACTCCAGACTCTCTCTAAGAAGAGTGTTTTTGAGAAGTTAAAATGAGATATATCCTAAAACAACAAGGTTTTTGGCCTAAATATCAAAGCAGGTCGTAGGTTGCAGCGGTCTACAGTTGCCCGATGCAGCTGGCCGCTGTGGATTTCCGGTTTTGCTCCGTTTGCAGGTCAGGCGGACATGCGCTTACTAAAGTTGTCTTATCTCTCTAACCCCAGATCTGAATGACTTGACACTGGTTCCATTAGAACGCTAACTCACATATCTACAACTTTCATGAAGTACTCTGAAGCTAAATCCGAATGGAAACTGTCTTTCCGAGTCGATCTTTGAAGCACTTCGGACGGACTCTGCATTTTGCTCAGGAGGGAACCACAGCGGTCTGGCTCTCCCCGCTGCATGACCGCTGTGAATCTCTGTGTTTTTGACGGGAGGATCCGCAGCGGTCACTGTAGACCGCTGCCACACACCGCTGTGAGCTCCATGTAGCTCATTCGCGCGCCAGACGGACGTATGCTCAGTGAAATGGTGATAACTTCCGCAATACAGCTCAGAACTTGATGAAACAACGTCCGTTGGAAAGATGACTCAATTACCTACAAACTTTATCAAGTGTTCCAAAGCTTAATCTGAGCGCAAGAGCTTCTTCTGACCCAATCTTTAGAGCACATCGGATGGCTTCTGCATTTTTCTTGATTGTTTGGGTTTATTTTGCCCCATGATCTTGGTCCAAGCTCCAAAATGATTCCATAAGCTCCAAATGGTACCTAAAAGACTCCATAGCACACAAACATATGCAAAAACTAACCTAAGACTCATTAACTCTAAAATGGATGCAAACTAGACCAAAAACAATGAAATGAATGCACAAAGTCACAAAATGCTAACTAAAATGTATACTAAAATGGACTAAATTATGCAACTATCAACTCCCCCGAACTTGCCTTTTGCTTGTCCGCAAGCAAACAAACAAGAACAAGTCGAAGAAGAGGTTGGAATGCGAGAGATCATATCCGAGAATATTAACAAAATAATTTAATTCAATGCCCTTGAGAGTAGTTATGTGATGCACAAACAACCTCTAATTCAAAAAATTTAGCCATACTCGTCGCTATACGAATTGGTCTAAGCCTTAGCATCTACAAGTAATCATATCCTCTAACTCTTTAACATTCATTAAGTACAATGGTGAATCATGCTTAATAAAAATCAAGTGAACTCATTTGGCTTAGGGAAAAGGTTTTGAGATAAAAATGATCTCAATCATGTGGGTATTCCAATGCAATGGGATCTCTCACGAAAGAATGAACTTTGGCAAAATGCTAAGAGTAAAGAACAATTGATGCGTACAAGGATGACATCCGTCTACCCAATGCCCCAATATGAACTCCACTCCTATTTCTAAACCCATCAATATTCATTCTAAACTACCCATATCACAAGGCATTTTGCCTTCTTAGACCACATTTCTTTTCTAACTTAGGGGATTCTTTTCTTCTTATCTTTCAACAAATGGATTGGCTCTTCATCTTTTTCTTTTAGCTCTTTTTCACTTTCATAACTGATATATCATGGTTTTTACCCTGTTTAAGCCATGATATAAGTCCTTTTATAGAGTCTTTTCTTGTGTTTTGGAGTCTTTTAGAGTCTTTCACAGGTTATAGCACATTTGGAGCTTAATTGGAATTATTGGAGCTTTTCTGGAGCATTCTGGAGCGAGACTGAAGTCTGATGACTAAGAGCCCGATCTGAGCACCGAGCATCGATCGATACCCCCGAGTATCGATCGACACTCATCGAGATTTCATGGGCCGCGACTAGTTATGAAGCCTTGGAGAATTGCAAAAGCACCCAGAAGACTTTGATAATTACAAAAAGGCCCCAAATCGTGATTTAGGTTATAAATAGGATTTTACAGCCATTGTTTAGGCTATGCTTTATTATTGTTTAGGTTTAAGAGAGATTTTGGAGAGACAAGTCTGGTTTCCCTTCGTCCGAGATCAGATCTCAAAACCTTGTTTCTCTTTCTGATTTAATATAAGAGTATTTATTCAACATGTTTGTTAATTTAATATCCATGTCTGAGTAGATCACCTGTTAGGTTTAGGGTTTTCTCATAGGGATTTCTTTGAATGCTAGGTTGATTATCTGTTAGGATTCACTATCTAAATTAGTTCTTCGCCTTAGGTTGTTCTCAAGGCTAATTCTAGGTTGACGAATCTGGAACTTAGATCTTAGGATAATTAATTAGGCACGAGAGTGCGATTAATTACCTGATAGAACCTTAGGTGAGCAAATCGATTATTCGCAAAGAGATTTGGTTTAATTGATTTGTGAACATATCAAACCTGATTTTAAAGCTGATTTAGACTTTAGGATTCGCAAAGAGATTTGGAATTTCTAGGATTTAGATTTAGATAGTTTTCGCAACGAGAGTTGGTTAATTATATTTTAGTGATTTGAGTTCTAGAACAGTGCTTAATCTGGATCCTGTTAGGTAGCTTAGCTGCATTCATTGATTTCCTGAGAAATACCCTAAGCCTACATTCCCCAAATTGAATTTACAAACGTTTTACTTGCAACCCTGTTTTTCAATTACATCATCTGGTTTAGCTTGTTTCTGATCTATAGAATCTATTGAGTGATTTTTGAGTTCTTTGTGGTTCGACCCCTACACTTACTACAACAACTGCTTTAGTATCTTAGGGTATTAAATTGAGCATATCAATAACTAGTCTCTCAATCATCATTTAGATGCCTTAGCCATATATATATTTTTTTCTTTTTTGGCTCTTTCTTTCTTCTACACACATAGAGACTTATACTTTCAACACCTAGAGCTATTCCACACTTTCATGCCAACCAATCCAAACTTTTTACTTTCCCCTATCCTTTTTCCCAATCTTTTATTTTCTCCACACTTTCTTTTCTTTACATCAACACCCAAATCACCAACCTATCTATCAACTCCTTGTCGTTCCAAACTCAACACTTTTTGCTAAGTTCATTCAAAATTAGGCCTCACGACACACACAAGAGATGAAGGCTTGAAGGAAAAGTATAGTTAAGGGTGTGGTTAACCGTTCCAAAAATGAGAAACGACTATTTGAGCTAACAAGAGAGTGGTGAAAAGGGGTAAGATAGCTCAAATATGTATAAGGTATCCATGAATTCACTTTTCAATGTACAAGCATGATAATTTCAAGTCAAGATTAAAGTTCATGTAGATAGAGTTAGATTCAATTCAAAGCATGCTTCAACCAAGACAAAAACATTCAAACCACAAGATCAAAGCATGGATCATCCCTAACTTCGTGATCGCTCAAATGCATCAAAGAACTCCTAACGAGGACATTAATTCAAGCTCTTAAGTTTATATTCTACATGGATAATTCTCCCAATGCAAGTGAATGCAAACCTATATGCATCTAGACTCAATCTTAAACATGCAAAATGCAACTAATTTTTTTTTTTTTTTATGGTTTTTATATGCACTTATATGAATGAATGAGACTCAAAGATGGAAAAATAAAAATAAGATCACAAAACACAAGATCAAAAGACACAAATCCTTCCCCCCGAACTTGAATTGCAACGTCTCGGTGCAACAAAAATCAAAGAGAAGGTAAAAATATGCAAAAGTATGTACAATGAAATGGAGTTTGGATCATACCTTTGGATTGGAGAGGAGTGTGACGTGCTGTAGCTCTACCCATTCATGCATTAAGCACCACGACCTTGGACCCAAGAAAACTATAAACATCAAACAAAAACATCAAAAGGAACAAGAAAGAACGAAAATATATACAAAGATAGTCATGGGAATGCCTCCCAAGAGCGCTTGTTTTACGTCGCTAAGCTTAACGTTTCAAACCGTTTTAGGCTTGGAGAGAAGGAGTAGTGGAACTCCATGGCGGGTCTTCGAGCTTGAGTGTGAGAACCTTGCTCATGATCTCTTGAATTCCCGTTGGACCTTTTTCTTTGAGCTCGGGTGTGATGATTGCTCTAACCATGGCAAAAGGTTTTAACCTTCCCTTACACTTGATCTTGTACTCAACCACACCATCTTCATATCTCCACGGTGTCAAGGTCATAGTGGCGAGTTTGGGAAAAATTGATCTAACCTCATTAGGCTTGCTCGTCATGCCTTTGACAAGGGTGGGAGGGTGGGTATCATTGGGTTTCTTCTTTTTGGCCTTAGTGCCCTTACCCTTCTTTTGAACCTTTATACTCTCAACCTCATTTTCCATAGAGGTATGGAAAAGAGATTCCAAGCAAACACCATCCAGCGCTAAGGCTTCTTCAACATTACCATAACCCAAAGCTTTCTCTTCATGAGAATCTTTCTTCTTTTTACAAGCTTTTGGGGGTGAAACCAAATTCATCTTCTCACAACTTCCCACATACTCAACCTTTTTAACTTCCACTTCATCATCCTTACAAACAATGGTGCCACAAAGCTTGGTGGAAGAGGGCTTCATGGAATAGAAGACTTTGTCATTCACGTTCTTGAGAACGACCTTCTTGTTTTGGAAGTCCATGCTTGCACCGGTGGTATTGAGGAATGGAGTTCCAAGGAGGAGCGGGAGTTTGCTGGTTTGCTTCATCTTCATAACTATGAAATCGGTTGGAATGAGACAATTTCCGATCTTGAGAGGATAATCTTCAACAATGCCAAGTGGTTGCTTAGAAGAAGAATCTCCAAAAGTGATGTGTGATGGGTGGTGCTTCATGCTCTTGATTTCAAGACTCTTCACCAATTCAAGTGACATCACATTCACACTTGATCCCGAATCACACATGGCATCATCAACATTCAAATCACCAAGGGAGCAAGAGATGACAAATTTACCCGGATTTCCAAGCTTGGGAATCGATTTGGGCTCACGTTGAGGAGGTTCAATG
Organism: Eutrema japonicum; assembly: GCA_030161315.1. Classification (NCBI taxonomy): domain Eukaryota; kingdom Viridiplantae; phylum Streptophyta; class Magnoliopsida; order Brassicales; family Brassicaceae; genus Eutrema; species Eutrema japonicum. The sequence continues at coordinate 50,654,646 of BSQW01000011.1, forward strand.
CAAGAAGTCTCTTTCCTCACAATTGTCTTGGCCTCCACATCTTTTTTCTCAACTACTTCGTTGCTAGCAACCACTACGACTTCATCTTTGGATTCATGGAGAACTCTCTTGATCTCTCGTATAGCTTCTTCAATCTCGTCACTTGAGAGGAGAACATTGCAATACTCCATTGGGTTTGCATCGATTTTGCCCTTTAATTTCTCCATGGGTCTACTAGAATGGGAACCTCCTTGAGTGTGTTGTTGATCCAAGCGTTTGATTCTAGAGGATAGATCTTCAAATTTTGCGTTGAGATCGTTGTATGAGCAATCCACCTTATTGTGAATCTCGGTCATCTTCTTATTCAACTCATTTGCTCCAAGAGCTTGCCCCGTCAAGAGTTGTTGAAGCATACCCTTCATTTCGACATCTTGTTGTGTCGAGTTGCTTCCTTGCTCTTGTTGAAGTTGAGGTGCAAAATATGGTTTGCTTGGGTAACCACCTTGGTTTTCTTGGAATTGGTTTCTAGGAATAAACCCTTGTTGCGGGAAGTTGGAGTTGAAGTCTTTGTTGTAACCGTCTTGGTTTCCCACAAAGTGAACTTCCTCTTGGTAACCATTGCAATCCCTTACATAGTTCACTCGCCTTTGTGTGGCTTCCAAGACCTTGTATAACTTCTCATTTAGGGCTTTCATCTCTCTTCTTGTTCGTTCCTCATACTCTCCACTTCCTCTCAAAGCTATATCATAATCCTCACCATAATTCCCATTGCTTTGGGCAAGATTCTCAACAAGCTCCATCCCATCATCAACTTCTTTTCCCAAGAAGTTGCCATTGCTTGCGGTATCAAGGAGCATCCTAAACTTGGGCAAAACTCCTCGGTATAGAGTGCTTAAGAGCGATTCTTCGGAGAAGCCATGGTGTGGGCATTGCATTGTGTAGCCTTTGAATCGTTCCCACGCTTCACAAAAGCTCTCATTCCCTTTTTGAGTGAAGCTCGAGATCTCGTTTCTTAACCTTGATGTTCTTGTAGTAGAGAAGAACTTGGCAAGAAAGGCTTTCTTACATTGATCCCAAGAAGTGATGGATCCTTGAGGTAGGTTCTTTTCCCATTGGTGGGCTTTGTCTCCAAGAGAGCATGGAAACAATCGAAGCTTGAACCCATCTTCCGAGACTCCATTGATCTTGACCATTCCACAAATTCGATCGAATTGATCCAAGTGGTCTAAGGGATCCTCCACCGGTAAACCGTGGAACTTGTTTCCTTGCACCATGGAAATGAGACTCGCCTTGATCTCAAAATTATTACTCTCCACCGGTGGTGGATGTATACCGGCGCGATTTCCATGGGCGTTGGGAGCATCACCCGCTCCAATCAACCTCGGTGCTCTAATCCTTTGAGCAACCTCTTCTCGGTTCTCATTTGCATCTCTAACCGGTGGTGCTAGATTCATATTCATACCTCGCCTTTGAAAGTTCATGCACCTATAGAGAGAAGAGCAAACAAGGTGGAAAGATTAGTAAACAAAGAAAAATAAAACTTAGTCTCAAAAAGAGTCCTAATCCCTATGGCTATTGCTAAACCTCCCCGGCAACGGCGCCAAATTGATAGTGAACTTTTTACGGTTCGCACAATTAACCCATTGTGCACAATACCACAATCTAATGGTATGTCATTGTAGCACTTAGGGATCGAATCCACAAGGAGGCACGAGAACAACACACAGAGAATGCGAGACACTTCTTAATCTAAGCTAATCGAATAAAGGTTTTCTAATGATCCTAATCAATTTAAAGACATGATAATAAACAACCCAGCATATAACAAATGTAATTAAAAGACTAACAAGTTTTGCACTAAAACGTAACGAAAACGATTTAAACAAGAATAAGCAAACGAACTTCGGGTAATGGTAATCGACTTGGACATTCTCTAGCTAAACCATGATACTCAAACAATGCTAATCCTTAGGCCTTAGATCACTAATTTAGACTAATCCACTTCCATGAAAATAATCACTTCACTAATCACTTAACTGAGAACAAACTTCTATTTGCAATTAAATGATCAACAAGCATTAATCTCAAGTCTAAATAGCCATTAAACACCCTAGACATCTATTTCCATAGGCTAGGAATGTAAAACACTTGCTAAGTTTGGTTGAGGAATTTCATCGAACACCTTCCGGGCATGAAATTCCTTAAGTTCTAAATCAACTTTGTCAAGGCTAATCTAGCATTAATCACACCTAACAAGTAAGGATTCTTCATAAACTAAGTCGTAAGCATCATGATTTAGCAAGAAAACATCTTAATCTACCATACCCAAAGTTCTAAAGAAACTATTCACAAACCATGATAATCTCAACAAATCTTATGTAGGAGGTGTTTAGATTCATGGTTAGATGATTAGAAATAGATAGATAGATGAAAACAAACAAGAACTTTCATAAAAACACCAAGAATCTCTTAAAAACTCCAGACTCTCTCTAAGAAGAGTGTTTTTGAGAAGTTAAAATGAGATATATCCTCAAACAACAAGGTTTTTGGCCTAAATATCAAAGCAGGTCGTAGGTTGCAGCGGTCTACAGTTGCCCGATGCAGCTGGCCGCTGTGGATTTCCGGTTTTGAGAATTTTGCATCTAGCAGCAGCACAAAGAGTGCAGATTTCGAGCGCAAGAAGCTGGCTGGTAATAAAGATGGATCGCAGATCGCTGAGTTTAAGGCTCAACTAGATTCTATGCACAGTCTTCTGCTGGGAAAGACAACAAAAGCTGTCCATTTTGCTGAGGATGTTGAGGTTTTCAATGAGAATGAAGCAGGAGACGTGAACTACATTGGTGGTTCTGGCTTTCAGGGACAAAGGAACCAGTTCAACAACAATCGGGGCTTCAACAACAACTTCCAGCAAGGAGGATTCAACCAGAAACCTGCCCAGACCAGTGGTTACACCAGGAACTACGGAGGTCCTTCCTACGAGCCTGTGACTGCTAAGACATCAGAGAACAAGATTGAAGCCATGCTTGAAACACTCGTTCAAGGACAGCAGCAGATTACAGTGACCTTCAATGATAAGATGGACACCATGTACACCGATTTGAGTGGAAGGATCGAGGCACTAAATACGAGTCACAGGATGCTGGAAACTCAAGTAGCTCAGACTGCAGCAAATTCCAAGGAAAAATCGGTTCATGCACACGTCAATGCGATCTCCTCAAGTGCAGAGAATTACGAAGAGGATTCTGAAATCGCCAGAGCATCGATCGATACCCCCAGGTGTCGATCGATGCCGGTTACAATTCTGAAACGGGACACTTCCAAAACCCGTGTATCGATCGATACCCCACTGGTATCGGTCGATACCAAGGCAATTTCTGAGGAGACACATGATATTTCGACCAAGGAGCCTCAAGTAGCAGCAGCACGGTTCAGTATCGCCCAATTTTGGGAAGACTATGAAACGAAGTGTCAGGCAGCGATAGCTAAGGAACGAGCTGAGAAAAGAGCTCGCAAGCCCAAGAAGGAGAATCCTGTACCTAAACACCTCAGAGATCCCATCTCTCCAAAGCAGCTGCGTGGCTTTGAGAAGATGGTAAGAAGGATTTCCCCTGATTCAACCTTTGAAGAAGCCCTAGAGTGCCGTCCTCTGCTAAGTCACTTCAAGGATTGCAGAGAAACTGAGGAAGAGATTAAGGCACTCTTCATTAAGGCTAGAGGTCCACCTCCACTGAGACAGTTGACCCCAAGGGAGGATCCAGGGAAATTTGTAGTTCCATGCTCTATCTCTGGAGTTGAGTTCAAAGAGTCTCTTGTCGACTCAGGGGCTAGTGTCAATGTCATCTCAAGGGCAATTGCGGAGCGGTTAGGAGCTGATATTCGATCACCAGAGACATCTATCACATTCGCGAACAACTCCACCTCGCTTCCACACGGTACTATCCATGGTTTGCTGGTCAAAGTAGGAGACTGTCTAGTTCCTACTAATTTTCAGGTTGTAGAGATGGGTGCAATATCTTGTATGCCTATCCTTTTGGGACGACCGTTCATGGCTACTGCAGGCGCGATCATAGACACACCTAATAAGAGAATCTCTTTCTCTTACATTGACAGAGGGGTCTATTATGGTGTCATTCCCCCTAGGAGTGCTCCCACACATGTGTCTAGCATCGAAGTTGTCACAGGAGAGTCGCTAGCGATTGATATTTTGGAAGAGCCTCCTGATGAGCCTACTGTCGCAGATGTTCCAAGTAAACCGCCCAGCACCCCCAAAGAAGTTGCCAAGAAAACTAAGGCAACAAAGAAGAAGGCCAAGAGCAACAAAGTTGAGAATCCCCATGTCACTTTGATACCTCAGAAGTGTAATGGAGATTCGATTGAGTACAAGGTCAAATGCAAAGGAGCCTTGAAGCCATTCTCTAAGGCAAGAGTACTTCTCACCTCAGAGCTGAAAGAAAAAGGACCGGAATTCGTGGAACACATGCTGAGCAGAACTCTGACATTGGCGATATCGAATTGTGGCGCTTGTTTCGACGCAAGTTCTCACCTTTCTCCTGACTGATCGCCAGTACAGTCAAGCTCGCGACGTAAAACAAGCGCTTGGTGGGAGGCAACCCACTGGTAAGTATGTACATAAACCTTTCTATCTTTGTTTATTTTTAGTTTCGTGTCTTGTGTCAAAACGTGAAGCAGATTTCCACGATGAGTGTCGATCGATACTTAATAGTATCGATCGATACGCAATGCTCTAAGAGGAACTTCATTCCACACATGTGTCGATCGACACCATCCCGTGTCCCCCTGGTATCGATCGACACCCCATGGCCAAGTAAGTTTCCTTAAAACCCTACGAGTTCTTCTCTCCTCTCTTTCTCCTTTATCGATCGACGCCGCTCTCTCTCTCCCTCTCAAATCGTAACTTTTCAAATTCTTCACCGATTTTGATAATTCAAGTGCCTAGAATCATTGGATTTTCATCCTCTATCTCATTCTAGCATTCGTTTCATCAATCCGCAAAGGTATGCATGCGAAATTCCATCTTTTATGTCCGATTTTTGATGGGTTTAAGGTTTGTTCGATTCACTCTTTAGCACTTGTTTTTCTTGACATATGTCTTTTACTGAGATGCTCTAGACTAGTTTCGAACCCCGCCTTACATTCATTTACCTTTTATTTGGACTTTTGGGGAATTCGAAGTCTGGAAATTGGATGAACTGGAATTGGATAGAGTGTCGATCGATACCCCCTGGTATCGATCGACACCATGCGAGTTTAACGATAAGAATTTTCTGTGATTGCTGAGAGGTGTTGGATTTATACTGTGTCCTTCTGTCTTTGTTTGCAGATGGCATCTCAGTCCAAGAGAGCCAGGACTACAGGCGCATCGAGCTCTAACCCGCCCAGTACGGATAATCCTGCAGTCCCACGCAGAAGTCCTTGGCCTAAGCTGAATGAGAAGGCCAGGATCCCTTGTCAGCGAAATTGGGATGGACAGGAGAAGGCGCATGCCTTGAGTGACGACACCGCCTTTAGACCCATTTCTGAGGAATGGGACGATTTCGACACGCTGTTCTACAACGCGTGGTTGGGTGTCATCATCGAGCCTACTAGGTTTGTCGACGGAGTCTCTCTACATCAGCTGGGTCTTGACTCAGATTTAGCTCGTCTACTCGAGCGAATTGGTTTCGGTCGCATGGCTACACAGCAGCGTGACCTTTACCCAGACTTGGTTCGTCAGTTCATGGCGACAGCTCGTGTCAGCTATTCAGACGAGGTCCTGCGAGACGCACAAGATGGCACCCTATCTTTCATGGCTCGCGGAGTCAGGCACAGGATTTCACTCCCTGATCTCTGTGATGTGTACGGGTTTCGACGGGACCGCAGGAGGTCTGCTCTTCCAGCTTCTCATCCTGACATGCGCGGATTCTGGGCATGGTTTGGGAACGGTGTCTATGACTCTAAGACGTCCACTCAGATGGACATTCGACATCCAGTCCTGCGATGCTTCGTTAGGATCCTGAGCACTACTCTCCTGTGCAAGATGGAGCCTAACAAGATGAGAGTATCTGAGCTTCTGTTTTTGTTTCTGGCTGTCAGAGACATCATCCCTGAGCAGGATTTTGAGTGGCCTGAGCTGGAAGATGTTAACCTTGGAGCTGTCTTTGCACATCATTTGGTCTCTCTGAAGATCAAGCCATTCACAGGCACGAGCACGAAGAAGGAGACCATTGGTAGTCTTCTAACACCTATCTTCGAGCACCTCGGCATCAGCACTACCAGCTGCTCGATTGTCACTTCGCGTCGATACTTGGACGAAGCTCACATGCGGAACCTTAAGTGGTTGAAGCCCGGGAGGAAGTGGATTCTTAACCGATCCGATGGGAGCTTTCTGGTACAGCTACCTGCTAGGGATTTGACAGACCTATCTGAGGATCCCACTCTGCTTCGTTTCGAGCCTCCTGCAGAGCTCCTGACTTCACTCTCTGCGACTCGACGACAAGTTCGTCCACCTGCTGGTATCCCATCCACTTCACGTCAGAGAGGACGTACACAGGCTGCCCCATACACACCTATTCCTGAGCCACAGTGGCCTGCAGACACAGATGTTCCGATGGAGCCAGCTGCCTTCCAGAGATTTATGATCTCCAGCTTGAGGAGCATCTGGGCTGCTGTTCGTTGCCGCTGCACGACTGACACTGATCCATCGTCCCAGCCTGGACCTTCACACACCGCACCTGCTGCTGATGATGAGAGCGACTCCGAGGAGACGCAGGATTAGTCTTATCTGATCTTCACGTTTGTTTTCTCTTTGTTTTCTTCTGTTGAACTTATGTCACTGTCTGTTTTTGCTTTTGACTACCTTGGATTCATCTTTGATCCACCATGTTGCTTTTAACCTGTTTTTGAGTGTTCCTAACAGTGCTAACTTCTAACACAATGGAACGTTTTCCCCGGTTAAGCAACTCGACACCACTGATTTTTAAATCTTTGTGTCGAAATACGGCTGGTATCGATCGATACTGCCTAGTATCGATCGATACCTTGTACAGGTACGGTCCTTCATCTCCAAAAATCCACTCAGTTCATTTGTTTCTTTTACCTACTTTGGGCTAGATAACACTGGGGACAGTGTTGTTCAAGTCTGGGGGAGGTGTCTGCTGACATTGTTTTCGTCTTTCTTAGAGTCAGTCGTTTTATCGAGTCAAAACTGTTTTATTGAGTCAAAAATTTGTTGGAGATGATGATCCTGTGCTTGAACCTATTGATTTGATTTTGTTTTTGAGTGCACAGTGTTACAGGATCAGTTCTAGATCGACTAATGAAAAATCCAAAGGCTGACCAGTTGACTAGAAAACATCCATGTCTCCAGCAGAGTTCTTCTGAAACCTGAGCCAAATTTTTGCACTTCATCAATATGGTTAGTGTTCATAGAGCTTGATTCATCATTCATATCTGATAAAGGAACCCGTGTGTTTAGAATTATGGTATCTCTCTCCCCTGAAATAAGTTGATAGATAAGAGCATAAAAGATTGAAATGATTTTCTTCTGAGTAGAGGGTTAGGAAAATTTCCAGCGATCCCATTATTCTACTTGAGAGGGGATGATCACACAAAGGATTGGAAGCGAGGCTAGGATTTTCCTATGATGCCATTATTCGCCGACATCCTTTGATACATAGAGAGGGAAGAACCGGGGATTCGGTGGCAAACACCATCAATACTCGCGTCTCATACCTTGATGTGTATATGCTAAGCTGAAAATAAAAAAAATATATAAATAGAACATAATAAGAAATAAGTCTGGGGGAGAGAAATTGATACAAAAGTGTTAAAAAGGGTGGTTCCTTTGTCATGATATTGTCTGGTAAAGAATCTAGAAGGTTCTTGAACATTAACTGCAGCGATGAAACTGGCGATGAAGGTTTTACTTGAACAATGCTGTGGGATTTTGTGTGGAGTCTGGAAAAGCTGCAAATGTCTACGGAGAAGTACATGGTGGTCAGATCAAAAGCTGATCAGGTAACATTTGGGTGCTTGGAAAGAAGGTCATTTCGATGGTTCAGGAACAGGTGAGTCTCTACGTTTTCAAACCTCTTTTTCTGATTTAGTCTTCTATTTGCTTGAGGACAAGCAAAAGGCTAAGTCTGGGGGAGTTGATATATCATGGTTTTTACCCTGTTTAAGCCATGATATAAGTCCTTTTATAGAGTCTTTTCTTGTGTTTTGGAGTCTTTTAGAGTCTTTCACAGGTTATAGCACATTTGGAGCTTAATTGGAATTATTGGAGCTTTTCTGGAGCATTCTGGAGCGAGACTGAAGTCTGATGACTAAGAGCCCGATCTGAGCACCGAGCATCGATCGATACCCCCGAGTATCGATCGACACTCATCGAGATTTCATGGGCCGCGACTAGTTATGAAGCCTTGGAGAATTGCAAAAGCACCCAGAAGACTTTGATAATTACAAAAAGGCCCCAAATCGTGATTTAGGTTATAAATAGGATTTTACAGCCATTGTTTAGGCTATGCTTTATTATTGTTTAGGTTTAAGAGAGATTTTGGAGAGACAAGTCTGGTTTCCCTTCGTCCGAGATCAGATCTCAAAACCTTGTTTCTCTTTCTGATTTAATATAAGAGTATTTATTCAACATGTTTGTTAATTTAATATCCATGTCTGAGTAGATCACCTGTTAGGTTTAGGGTTTTCTCATAGGGATTTCTTTGAATGCTAGGTTGATTATCTGTTAGGATTCACTATCTAAATTAGTTCTTCGCCTTAGGTTGTTCTCAAGGCTAATTCTAGGTTGACGAATCTGGAACTTAGATCTTAGGATAATTAATTAGGCACGAGAGTGCGATTAATTACCTGATAGAACCTTAGGTGAGCAAATCGATTATTCGCAAAGAGATTTGGTTTAATTGATTTGTGAACATATCAAACCTGATTTTAAAGCTGATTTAGACTTTAGGATTCGCAAAGAGATTTGGAATTTCTAGGATTTAGATTTAGATAGTTTTCGCAACGAGAGTTGGTTAATTATATTTTAGTGATTTGAGTTCTAGAACAGTGCTTAATCTGGATCCTGTTAGGTAGCTTAGCTGCATTCATTGATTTCCTGAGAAATACCCTAAGCCTACATTCCCCAAATTGAATTTACAAACGTTTTACTTGCAACCCTGTTTTTCAATTACATCATCTGGTTTAGCTTGTTTCTGATCTATAGAATCTATTGAGTGATTTTTGAGTTCTTTGTGGTTCGACCCCTACACTTACTACAACAACTGCTTTAGTATCTTAGGGTATTAAATTGAGCATATCAATAACTAGTCTCTCAATCATCATTTAGATGCCTTAGCCATATATATATTTTTTTCTTTTTTGGCTCTTTCTTTCTTCTACACACATAGAGACTTATACTTTCAACACCTAGAGCTATTCCACACTTTCATGCCAACCAATCCAAACTTTTTACTTTCCCCTATCCTTTTTCCCAATCTTTTATTTTCTCCACACTTTCTTTTCTTTACATCAACACCCAAATCACCAACCTATCTATCAACTCCTTGTCGTTCCAAACTCAACACTTTTTGCTAAGTTCATTCAAAATTAGGCCTCACGACACACACAAGAGATGAAGGCTTGAAGGAAAAGTATAGTTAAGGGTGTGGTTAACCGTTCCAAAAATGAGAAACGACTATTTGAGCTAACAAGAGAGTGGTGAAAAGGGGTAAGATAGCTCAAATATGTATAAGGTATCCATGAATTCACTTTTCAATGTACAAGCATGATAATTTCAAGTCAAGATTAAAGTTCATGTAGATAGAGTTAGATTCAATTCAAAGCATGCTTCAACCAAGACAAAAACATTCAAACCACAAGATCAAAGCATGGATCATCCCTAACTTCGTGATCGCTCAAATGCATCAAAGAACTCCTAACGAGGACATTAATTCAAGCTCTTAAGTTTATATTCTACATGGATAATTCTCCCAATGCAAGTGAATGCAAACCTATATGCATCTAGACTCAATCTTAAACATGCAAAATGCAACTAATTTTTTTTTTTTTTTATGGTTTTTATATGCACTTATATGAATGAATGAGACTCAAAGATGGAAAAATAAAAATAAGATCACAAAACACAAGATCAAAAGACACAAATCCTTCCCCCCGAACTTGAATTGCAACGTCTCGGTGCAACAAAAATCAAAGAGAAGGTAAAAATATGCAAAAGTATGTACAATGAAATGGAGTTTGGATCATACCTTTGGATTGGAGAGGAGTGTGACGTGCTGTAGCTCTACCCATTCATGCATTAAGCACCACGACCTTGGACCCAAGAAAACTATAAACATCAAACAAAAACATCAAAAGGAACAAGAAAGAACGAAAATATATACAAAGATAGTCATGGGAATGCCTCCCAAGAGCGCTTGTTTTACGTCGCTAAGCTTAACGTTTCAAACCGTTTTAGGCTTGGAGAGAAGGAGTAGTGGAACTCCATGGCGGGTCTTCGAGCTTGAGTGTGAGAACCTTGCTCATGATCTCTTGAATTCCCGTTGGACCTTTTTCTTTGAGCTCGGGTGTGATGATTGCTCTAACCATGGCAAAAGGTTTTAACCTTCCCTTACACTTGATCTTGTACTCAACCACACCATCTTCATATCTCCACGGTGTCAAGGTCATAGTGGCGAGTTTGGGAAAAATTGATCTAACCTCATTAGGCTTGCTCGTCATGCCTTTGACAAGGGTGGGAGGGTGGGTATCATTGGGTTTCTTCTTTTTGGCCTTAGTGCCCTTACCCTTCTTTTGAACCTTTATACTCTCAACCTCATTTTCCATAGAGGTATGGAAAAGAGATTCCAAGCAAACACCATCCAGCGCTAAGGCTTCTTCAACATTACCATAACCCAAAGCTTTCTCTTCATGAGAATCTTTCTTCTTTTTACAAGCTTTTGGGGGTGAAACCAAATTCATCTTCTCACAACTTCCCACATACTCAACCTTTTTAACTTCCACTTCATCATCCTTACAAACAATGGTGCCACAAAGCTTGGTGGAAGAGGGCTTCATGGAATAGAAGACTTTGTCATTCACGTTCTTGAGAACGACCTTCTTGTTTTGGAAGTCCATGCTTGCACCGGTGGTATTGAGGAATGGAGTTCCAAGGAGGAGCGGGAGTTTGCTGGTTTGCTTCATCTTCATAACTATGAAATCGGTTGGAATGAGACAATTTCCGATCTTGAGAGGATAATCTTCAACAATGCCAAGTGGTTGCTTAGAAGAAGAATCTCCAAAAGTGATGTGTGATGGGTGGTGCTTCATGCTCTTGATTTCAAGACTCTTCACCAATTCAAGTGACATCACATTCACACTTGATCCCGAATCACACATGGCATCATCAACATTCAAATCACCAAGGGAGCAAGAGATGACAAATTTACCCGGATTTCCAAGCTTGGGAATCGATTTGGGCTCACGTTGAGGAGGTTCAATGCAAGAAGTCTCTTTCCTCACAATTGTCTTGGCCTCCACATCTTTTTTCTCAACTACTTCGTTGCTAGCAACCACTACGACTTCATCTTTGGATTCATGGAGAACTCTCTTGATCTCTCGTATAGCTTCTTCAATCTCGTCACTTGAGAGGAGAACATTGCAATACTCCATTGGGTTTGCATCGATTTTGCCCTTTAATTTCTCCATGGGTCTACTAGAATGGGAACCTCCTTGAGTGTGTTGTTGATCCAAGCGTTTGATTCTAGAGGATAGATCTTCAAATTTTGCGTTGAGATCGTTGTATGAGCAATCCACCTTATTGTGAATCTCGGTCATCTTCTTATTCAACTCATTTGCTCCAAGAGCTTGCCCCGTCAAGAGTTGTTGAAGCATACCCTTCATTTCGACATCTTGTTGTGTCGAGTTGCTTCCTTGCTCTTGTTGAAGTTGAGGTGCAAAATATGGTTTGCTTGGGTAACCACCTTGGTTTTCTTGGAATTGGTTTCTAGGAATAAACCCTTGTTGCGGGAAGTTGGAGTTGAAGTCTTTGTTGTAACCGTCTTGGTTTCCCACAAAGTGAACTTCCTCTTGGTAACCATTGCAATCCCTTACATAGTTCACTCGCCTTTGTGTGGCTTCCAAGACCTTGTATAACTTCTCATTTAGGGCTTTCATCTCTCTTCTTGTTCGTTCCTCATACTCTCCACTTCCTCTCAAAGCTATATCATAATCCTCACCATAATTCCCATTGCTTTGGGCAAGATTCTCAACAAGCTCCATCCCATCATCAACTTCTTTTCCCAAGAAGTTGCCATTGCTTGCGGTATCAAGGAGCATCCTAAACTTGGGCAAAACTCCTCGGTATAGAGTGCTTAAGAGCGATTCTTCGGAGAAGCCATGGTGTGGGCATTGCATTGTGTAGCCTTTGAATCGTTCCCACGCTTCACAAAAGCTCTCATTCCCTTTTTGAGTGAAGCTCGAGATCTCGTTTCTTAACCTTGATGTTCTTGTAGTAGAGAAGAACTTGGCAAGAAAGGCTTTCTTACATTGATCCCAAGAAGTGATGGATCCTTGAGGTAGGTTCTTTTCCCATTGGTGGGCTTTGTCTCCAAGAGAGCATGGAAACAATCGAAGCTTGAACCCATCTTCCGAGACTCCATTGATCTTGACCATTCCACAAATTCGATCGAATTGATCCAAGTGGTCTAAGGGATCCTCCACCGGTAAACCGTGGAACTTGTTTCCTTGCACCATGGAAATGAGACTCGCCTTGATCTCAAAATTATTACTCTCCACCGGTGGTGGATGTATACCGGCGCGATTTCCATGGGCGTTGGGAGCATCACCCGCTCCAATCAACCTCGGTGCTCTAATCCTTTGAGCAACCTCTTCTCGGTTCTCATTTGCATCTCTAACCGGTGGTGCTAGATTCATATTCATACCTCGCCTTTGAAAGTTCATGCACCTATAGAGAGAAGAGCAAACAAGGTGGAAAGATTAGTAAACAAAGAAAAATAAAACTTAGTCTCAAAAAGAGTCCTAATCCCTATGGCTATTGCTAAACCTCCCCGGCAACGGCGCCAAATTGATAGTGAACTTTTTACGGTTCGCACAATTAACCCATTGTGCACAATACCACAATCTAATGGTATGTCATTGTAGCACTTAGGGATCGAATCCACAAGGAGGCACGAGAACAACACACAGAGAATGCGAGACACTTCTTAATCTAAGCTAATCGAATAAAGGTTTTCTAATGATCCTAATCAATTTAAAGACATGATAATAAACAACCCAGCATATAACAAATGTAATTAAAAGACTAACAAGTTTTGCACTAAAACGTAACGAAAACGATTTAAACAAGAATAAGCAAACGAACTTCGGGTAATGGTAATCGACTTGGACATTCTCTAGCTAAACCATGATACTCAAACAATGCTAATCCTTAGGCCTTAGATCACTAATTTAGACTAATCCACTTCCATGAAAATAATCACTTCACTAATCACTTAACTGAGAACAAACTTCTATTTGCAATTAAATGATCAACAAGCATTAATCTCAAGTCTAAATAGCCATTAAACACCCTAGACATCTATTTCCATAGGCTAGGAATGTAAAACACTTGCTAAGTTTGGTTGAGGAATTTCATCGAACACCTTCCGGGCATGAAATTCCTTAAGTTCTAAATCAACTTTGTCAAGGCTAATCTAGCATTAATCACACCTAACAAGTAAGGATTCTTCATAAACTAAGTCGTAAGCATCATGATTTAGCAAGAAAACATCTTAATCTACCATACCCAAAGTTCTAAAGAAACTATTCACAAACCATGATAATCTCAACAAATCTTATGTAGGAGGTGTTTAGATTCATGGTTAGATGATTAGAAATAGATAGATAGATGAAAACAAACAAGAACTTTCATAAAAACACCAAGAATCTCTTAAAAACTCCAGACTCTCTCTAAGAAGAGTGTTTTTGAGAAGTTAAAATGAGATATATCCTCAAACAACAAGGTTTTTGGCCTAAATATCAAAGCAGGTCGTAGGTTGCAGCGGTCTACAGTTGCCCGATGCAGCTGGCCGCTGTGGATTTCCGGTTTTGCTCCGTTTGCAGGTCAGGCGGACATGCGCTTACTAAAGTTGTCTTATCTCTCTAACCCCAGATCTGAATGACTTGAAACTGGTTCCATTAGAACGCTAACTCACATATCTACAACTTTCATGAAGTACTCTGAAGCTAAATCCGAATGGAAACTGTCTTTCCGAGTCGATCTTTGAAGCACTTCGGACGGACTCTGCATTTTGCTCAGGAGGGAACCACAGCGGTCTGGCTCTCCCCGCTGCATGACCGCTGTGAATCTCTGTGTTTTTGACGGGAGGATCCGCAGCGGTCACTGTAGACCGCTGCCACACACCGCTGTGAGCTCCATGTAGCTCATTCGCGTGCCAGACGGACGTATGCTCAGTGAAATGGTGATAACTTCCGCAATACAGCTCAGAACTTGATGAAACAACGTCCGTTGGAAAGATGACTCAATTACCTACAAACTTTATCAAGTGTTCCAAAGCTTAATCTGAGCGCAAGAGCTTCTTCTGACCCAATCTTTAGAGCACATCGGATGGCTTCTGCATTTTTCTTGATTGTTTGGGTTTATTTTGCCCCATGATCTTGGTCCAAGCTCCAAAATGATTCCATAAGCTCCAAATGGTACCTAAAAGACTCCATAGCACACAAACATATGCAAAAACTAACCTAAGACTCATTAACTCTAAAATGGATGCAAACTAGACCAAAAACAATGAAATGAATGCACAAAGTCACAAAATGCTAACTAAAATGTATACTAAAATGGACTAAATTATGCAACTATCATTGAGTTGGAAGCAGCTTTTAAGTACATATGCGCGGATTTCGATTCTCGTGGGAGAGAGGTTCTGCCCACTACTGTCGACTTAATCCCATCATCTTGACTTGGTTCCTCTCCTTTCTCCGACTCTTTCTCGTTCTCCCTCCCCTTCTCCTTCTCTGACTCTGTTCCCTCTTATTCTCCCTCAAATTCCCCAGCCTCTGAATCCGAGAGAGACGCAAATCGTGATGGTGCAGCTATCTCTACTACATCTTCTGTGTCACGATTTCTTGTTCTGACAGGTGATTTAACAAACTCCCATCTCTCTGAGTTGGTTTGCTTGCTACTACCTTTGTCTAAAACAGGGGTTGAGAGGTCTTTTTCCATCAATAGTGTCTCTTCCATTCAGATATCCAGCTGGGTTCCTGTTGTTACCACCTGCGTAACCAATCTGTTATCCTGCACGATCGAACTACTTTCTCGTAGAGCTACATTGCTACTGTCTCCGCCGTTTGAATTTTTTTCCACAATCATCTTCTCAGGTGACTTTTGTTCCCTTTGGAGGATCTTCTTGTCTCCAGGACAGGCTCTACATTCTGCTTTAGGATGTCTCCACTTGGCACAAGCCATACATCTTGGAGGTAACCCGGGAAACTCATAATGGACGATCATGTCCACTCCCTTCTTCGATTTGAAACTGTAGCAGTCCGGTAATTATTTCTCCAAATTCACCTCAACAAACACTTTTGCTTCTTCAAAGTTCTTTGCCCACAACGTTTCTGGATGAATTTTCTTAGGCTCACCCAAAGGGCTAGTAAGAAATCTCAAACCTTTCCAAGAGAACATTGATCGTGGAACGTTCTTTACTACAACCCACATGGGGATTGAGGTTATCTCCGGTTGCGCTTCCTCCCCTACCGGACTCCACTTTGAGACGATCATAGGAATGTTTTTAATTTTAATTTTATAATATTGTGAATCTTAAATATTACCACCACAAACATAGTGTGTTAATTGAGGCCTACACTTTAAGATATTTTTCTTAACCCTTTCAAACATCTAGTTCATAATTGCAAATTTCTTGAATTCACAGTTTATATGGACTACTTTAATACCTAATCTCATCTATAAATTGAGCTCTATGTCTTATAAGTTTCTTAAAAACATAATTCACGAAACAAAAACCCTTATTCTCTTCTAATTAATAATTGCTTCAACTAGTATATGGCAATGAAGAGTCTTTCATGTCTTGTAGTTATATCTTTCTTGGCTATAACGCTTCCATTAGCCATAGCTTCTGACCCGAACACTCTTCAAGACTTTTGCGTCAGCACCAACACATCAGCAAATGGCAGTATACTAATCATTTTTTACTCTTGTTTTTAAAATAAATTTATCTTTCCCTAACACTCTTTTTATTTGGTTACTAACTTACTATCTTCAGTTTTTGTGAATGGAAAATTTTGCAAGGACCCAAAGCTCGTCACAGCAGATGAATTCTTTTTCTCAGGGCTCGACAAGGCAAGATGTACTGAATCTAGTCCAGTTCGGTCAGTTGTGACAGCCGTAAATGTTAACAACATTCTTGGGTTAAACACTCTTGGAATCTCATTAGTCCGTATAGATTATGGAGTGAACGGACAAAACCCGCCTCACACACACCCACGTGCCACCGAGATCTTGTATGTTGGACATGGAACTCTTTTAGTAGGGTTTGTCACATCGACCGGAGATGGAAATCGCCTCTTCACCAAAACACTCAACATTGGTGATTTATTTGTGTTTCCAGAGAGACTCATCCATTTTCAAGTAAACACTGGACAATCACCCGCAGTTGCATTCGCTGGTCTGAGCAGCCAAGATCCAGGTGTTGCCATTATTGCTAACACTTTGTTTGCGTCTAAGCCACTGATAGACCCCAATGTTCTTGCAAGGGTGTTCCAGTTGGATCCTAGGGTGATTGTGGATCTACAGAACAAGTTCCAACCAAAAACTTAATAATGTATGTTGTGCTTTGAATTGCTTCAGTTTTATGTACCTCCATATGAATAAGGATCTTGTATTATCAGTTTATTGTTAACATGACATGATGTTTTCGTTGCTTTTACCTTGATCAAATTGTAAATTAAATAATGTTTTTATATTTTCAAAAATGGAAAAATGTTTTAAACATCATCTTGGAAATTCACGAAAAAGATATATATTTTGTGATGGAGTTTTCTTTAACAAAAAAAGAATTAGTACATCGTGTTATTAAACGAGTCGAAGGACTTTGTCTCATTTTTTAATATGAAATTGGAGCCACATTTGGTCAGCACTAAAGAAAGAATAGCTCCAATAGATTCATGATTCCACATTTATATATATCTTATTAAGACGAAATGGAAAATCTGTGAAAAAAAAATAGAGTCTAAATATTTTTTCGGTTTTTTTTTTTTAGTTTAGAGTCTAACTTAAATATATATATTTTTTTAATTTAGAGTCTAAATATTTTTCCGTTTTATAAATGGATTGTTTTCAATTTAGAGTCTAACTATTTTTCCTTCCCAATTAAGATTTTTTTCCTTAATTAGGAAATCATCCATGTTTTTGAATTGGCACTGAGTTAGATATTTTGGTGTTCAGGACCAGTATATTGTTACTACGAAATGTGAGTTTGGTGAATTGTTTGAATTCCATTGCTGTCTCAAATGCTTATGAAAGTCTTTTAAGATTTTTTTTGTGATGTTGTTTTTGTTTTGACCAAATTCGTGCATATATTTAATTTTTTTTGTATTTTTTGATTTTGTTACAATAATAGATAACTGGATAAAAGAACCGAACCACAAACCCAGATAAGTCTGGTTAGGAAATCTAAACCAATTACAATTTAAATCGAAAAACCAGAACTAAACCGAGGTCGCAAAAGGAGAGAATCGGACACCCGGATCCTGGGCCTTGTTGTTGTTTAAAGGCAGGATCAAACAAGTGCGACGAACGAAGTCAGCCCTGCCCTTAATCCGAAGCATCTAAACGAGAGCATCTTATCCGAATATGTTGTTGAAAATCCCAAAAGAGCAAATGGCAAAAGTTAACGATAGCTTCACGATCGATGTATTCATATTTTGTGACAAAGTTAAATATTCCTTGGTAACACTAGAGGCTTTATCTCTTTTAAATTCTTAATATCGATTTAGATTTACATAAACAATCAAACCAAACAAACTGTTTCACATTGACATTTGGTTGAGTCAACTCAGCTGCATGTGCAAATGAAATACTATAAAATGAGCGTTATAAGTTAGTGACAAATGATGTCAAAAAAGAAGAAGTTAATAACAATTTTTTTTTATGCCTATCGGTTCCTGGAAGTAATCCCAAACCCAAACAGGTTCAAACTAATCTCCCGGGTGGAAGTGACACATCCCAGTTTTAATGCCTCACTTGCCTCAAGTTAATGACAAATTGAGGGAAGATAATCATTAAACAAACATTTTATGTAAAACTTTGCCAACACTTGCCATTTCAAACTTCAGTTGGATCATTTTTCATTAGACATAAAAACATATTGTATTTTCATATTGTATTTTCTTTGTAGTTGAAGTATTATAACCAATCCATAAACATGTTGGGTCGTGGTTGGAGCACGATTTTTCAAAAAAAATCATCTCAACCATTTTAAATTTATAATTCAGAAATTTCCAATTTTTTCTAGATTTACAGGTGTATATATATACATTTCTATAGATTAGTTCAGCACCTAAACTCATCTATAAATTCAGCTCAATGACTCATATGTTTCTTACCTCTCGACTAATTATAAAACCATACTCAAGAAACGAAAACAATTCTCTTCTTCCACGAACCATTTCATTTAATATATATATGGCAATGAAGACTATCTCCTTTCTTGCAATTCTATCTCTTTTGGCTTTAACACTTCCATTAGTCATTGCTTCTGACCCGAGCCCGCTTCAAGACTTTTGTATTGGCGTCAACACCCCAACAAATGGCGGTATGTACATGTGGTTTCTTACTCTCATTTTTCATTGATTTCTCATTTCTCACACTCTTTTCGATTATTTGGTTACTATGTTCAGTTTTTGTAAACGGAAAGTTCTGCAAGGACCCAAAGCTCGCGACCGCGGATGATTTCTTTTTCGCAGGGCTTCACAATGCAAGAGCCGTAACTAATGCAGTCGGATCGAATGTGACAGCCGTCAATGTTAATAACCTTCCAGGGTTAAACACCCTTGGAATCTCACTTGTCCGTATTGATTATGGAGTCAACGGACAGAACCCGCCTCACACCCATCCGCGTGCCACCGAGATCTTGGTTGTCCAAGAAGGAACACTTTTCGTAGGTTTTGTCTCATCAAACGGAGACGGAAATCGTCTCTTCACCAAAACACTCAACACGGGTGATGTCTTTGTGTTTCCAGAGGGACTCATCCATTTCCAGTTCAATGCGGGACGATCTCCAGCGGTTGCATTCGCTGCCTTAAGCAGCCAAAACCCAGGTGTTGTCACTATTGCCAACACCGTGTTTGGGTCTAACCCACCAATAAACCCGAATGTTCTTGCTAGGGCATTCCAGTTGGATCCTAGGGTTGTCATGGATCTACAGATCAAGTTCTGATCATGATATAATAACTAAACTTGTGTTTTTGAAATTTCTTTCATTTCATGTATTCGTCTAAATAAGGATTGTGTATTGTTGGTCGTTGCTTTTTTACCTTCAAATTTCTCAATGATCAATCGTTTTTATTTCATCAACAATGAATTACATTCGTGACAGAGTTTTCTCACCAAACTATATTAATTTATTTTATTCAAATGATCATATTTACGATGGAAAACTAGCTAATAATGTCTTTAAACAAGTGTCCTAAAAAAAAAAAAGATGTATTTCATCGTAAAACTTAGTAACGAAACAAATGTAGGATAATTTGGAAAATAATACATTTATTAGTCGGTCTATATGGTAGATAACCAAATGCAGTCAATAGCGTTTTTTTTTCTTTACCAATTCTCTTTCTCTCTCTTTTTCAATGCCTCCTTGCTAGAGCATTGAACACATCACGCGTTGCACTTACAGTGTGCTACCATAGCAAATATGTGACAGTTTTTAATCGAGTTTTTTCAGGTTTTAAATTGTTTTGGAGAAAGTTTAGTTATTTTGGATGCAAATGATCATATGAATATGCAGAATCATGTATATGCGTTAGAAATTTGGCATTCATTTGGCATTTATCCTTCTACGATTTCTCTACTTTTATGTATGAGTAATCTTCCAGTTAGGTTTTACAATTTCAAAGGAATCTCATGAATCGCTGGATCAGATCTATTAGAATAAGGATCTATTTTCTAGTTGTTCATTTATTGTTGAAACTAGATTAGCTACCTATTTTATGATTTTAGGTTGTTTAACGCATCGAAAATGTTTGTTTAAAAGCATGAAAGAGCATAGATGAGCAAAACGTCACTAGCCAACGAAAGCTCATGTTAAGACGTTTTGTGAACATAAAAAACTTGAATTTAATGCATGTTTAATTTTCTAAAGTCAAACAACAGTTTAGAATATTAGGTTATTAGACATAGTAATTGATACTACAACACTAGATTAGTTATAAAACAGTGATTTGAGTTATATAACGTGCTTAGTAACGTTTCCATCAGTCGAACTTACATTGTTTTACTTGTCATTTCTAGTTTTTAGTTCATCATAAACCAACAAACAATCTCATACATTCTTAGCTTTACTTTACTCTCACATTCTTATGTGTGATATTTTGTCTTTGTGGGTTCGACCCTTAGTATCACACATCACTTGTTATGCACTTGGAGTAGTATTTTAATATGATTAAAACATGTTTGTATCAGCACTATAACTCCTTTGTCTAAAAAGAAAATTAGGGTATAAATTCTATAAACCAATCCATAATTCCCTATTTAACAATCTTAAACTAGCAATTCATAAAATCCCTTTAAAACCCTAAAACCCAATTGAAAATCCACTCACACATATCAATAACCAGAACGGGAGATGAAAAAAGACATAATTAAATTGACAAAAGTAATAAGAGGGTTCATAAATCTTTTCCAAATTGGCAAAAGAGGTTCATAGATCTTCTCTCAAACATACAATTGAAAGAAATAAAAGTTGTCGCTTAACCTAAAAAAGTGGCTTAAAATAAGTATAATGTATATAGGTCTAGGGTCTGATTTGGTTGAGTTAGGATGATACCAGTGCAAAACATGAAGTTTAAAACTGCCTTTTTCGTCTAGGAAGTTGATCGATCGATCTATTAGGCTTATGGGAAATTTATGTGGATCTGATGCTAATTTGCACCCAAAATGACTTCACTTCCTTTAAAACGATGTAAAACCTGAAAATACTCGATAAATGACTACTCAAAAAGACTATTTGCTCGATAAAATACACAAAATAAAGGTTAGAAACCGATAAAAACCAAATTTATCGAGGCCATCGGCTACGAGAAATGAAGTAGAAGAGCTCTTTGGAACTCAGACCTAAGGCAATGCAGGGTCACGATGATGTAGCGGAATAGAAAATACTCTTCTCAAAATTCTTAACCTCTTTATTAAAAATAAACAACATCACACAGATATAAACTTACACTACAAGAATATAGCCGATTCTCGACGGCCATATCCATCGGGAACCCGTCGGAAATCGGTTTTCCCAATAAATTTCTGACCGATTTGACCCGTCAGAACTATCTTGTCGAAAATGAAAATCCGTCGAAAATCGGTCGGGAATTTCCGACGACATAAATTGACCGATCGGATTCCGACGGATATCATTGGTCTGAAAATTCCTGACAGTTTACCGACAACACTAAAATTTTGACCAGTTTCCGATGGTAAGAGTTGTCGGAAATATCCGTCAGAAATCTGGCGTGATCCCGACGGATTTCTGATGGGCATATATTCTGACTTATTTCCGATGGGAGTTTTCCCGACTGATTCCCTATGGGAGTTTTCCCAACCATTTCCCGGCAGGTATTTAAAAAAGAGAAAATTACCTATAATAACCTTCAAAAGTAGTGATATTACTAGAATAACTCTTACAAAAGTTTCACTAACTAAAATAACCTTCAAAAGTTGTCAAAAAACCTTTAAGTATGGTTTTTCGTTTTAATAACGAAATTGCCATTTTCATTTTTTTAAAATAACTAAAATATTAATTATTAATCTTAAAAAAAACAATAATAATCCAACATCTCCACGACTCTCTCTCTCTCTTTTCTTCTACTTTTTTGTTTTCTCTCTCTCTCCTCTCCCTCTTCTTCTTCCTCTTCTCTCTCCTCCGCCAATGGATTTCAGTAATGGTGAGTGGATTTCCGGCATTGATTCCGACTGCTCCACCGCCGTGTTCCACCAGATCTGCTCCCCGGAGCCAACATCTTCGGCCAAGGCAACGACACGGCTAAAAGCGGCTCCCCAACGACGGATCGTCGTCGTTTGCTCCTTCGGGAACTCTGGACCGACGGATGGTACGGTTACGAACGTGGCGCCACCGCCGAACACGTGCTCGTCGAACTTTCGAACATTTTTTCATTTGATTAATCGTTTTTTGGTTAATATGATGCTTCATGAGGTACGCCCACCACTTGTTCGATAAAATGCCCATAATGATGGTAGATTTATTAGTAAATTTTTATTTGCGGTAGATTTGTTTAATACATTGAGGTAGATTTGTTTAAGATGTTGAGGTAGACTTGTTTAAAATCTTGATGGTAGACTTGTTTAAAATCTTGATGGTAGACTTGTTTAAAATCTTGACGGTAGACTTGTTTGATACGTTGTGGTAGACTTGTTTGATACGTTGTGGTAGACTTTTACTAATTTATGATAGACTTATTTTCTGGTTTGTTTCGTCTCGTCTCACTGTCGGTTTGGTAAAGCTTCATGTCGAGGGATTTGTAGCTTCGTTGATTTGAGTTGCAGAGATACAGATCCGGATTCGTCAAGTTGTAGATCCACCAGATCTGCTCTGTCGCCTCTTTCCGGCAAAAACACATTTGATTCCCGACACACGATATGGTAGACTTGTTTTTAACGATTTGATAGATTTGTTTAATACGTTTGTGGTAGATTTGTTTAATACGTTGCGGTAGACTTGTTTAATATGTTGCGGTAGGCTTGTTTAATACGTTTCGGTAGACTTGTTTAAAACGTTGTGGTAGACTTGTTTAAATTCTTGATGATAGACTTGTTTAATACGTTGTGGTAGACTTGTTTGATACGTTGTAGACTTATTATCTAGAATTTTTTTTCTTCTTCTCCAGTATGCGACGGGCTACGAACGACGGGTCTGAAGAGTCAATTGGCGATGCGACGAAACGGAAGTCGGGATTTGTTTATCAAAAATTTTGTGTGTAGATTTGTTTACTTGAATAATGGTATATTTGTTTACGTGGTGGCCGATTTAATTTCAGGGTTTTATATATTTATTTGAATGGTGGCCGATTTGCTTGTAAACATTGTTGATTCCCGACAGATCTGCTTCGTCGCCTCCTTTCGGCGAAAACGTGGTTGATTCCCGACATACGATATGGTAGACTTATTTTCAACGATTTGGTAGATTTGTTTAATACGTTTGTGGTAGACTTGTTTAATATGTTGTGGTAGACTTGTTTAATACGTTGTGGTATATCTATTTAAAAATTTTGATGGTAGACTTGTTTAATACGTTGTGGTCGACTTGTTTGATATGTTGTGGTAGACATGTTTAATACGTTGTGGTAGACTTCTTTCCTGCGTTGAAACTTCACCTCCGTGAGATCCCCACTTCATCTTTGAGAGGCGTGATCCCCACTTTCTGTCTTATCGTGTACTTACTTTCATCATGAAATCACAAACAAAAAACAACTCTATTAGGAGGAGAGTTTTAAAGAAGAAAAAGAATGTGTGACAAGGTTTCAACACGTACGTGGCTTGATAGGGTTTTGGTTTCGAGGGTATAGTTGTTGGATGTTTGACAAAGTCTGAAAATGAATAAATCAAGCGTGTGTTTAGGAGCTTGAATAAGTATTTTCTTCTTATAGTTCTAGTTCCTTTAATAGTCAGTTCACAACACACAACCCTACCACGAAGAAATCTCTTTCCTTACCATATCCGCATATATCCCCAAGATTTGATACTGGTTCTTTTTTTTGCATGCTTCAAGATTTACCAACTTGGAGTATTAAATTTGCGGGTGTCACTCATTCCAGTGGTGAAATCGTTAAATACTTTGCGGTACTTGTTTAATATGTTGTGGTAGATTTGTTTGAAATCTTGATGATAACCAAAATTGATCACTTCTTAGTATTCTTCCCACGATATTGTAGACTTGATTCATTACGATTTGGAAGACTTGTTGCATATGATATGGTAGACTTGTTTCATACGATGTGTGTTTGGATATTGATGCCTCTAATAACATTTTAATATGGAATACCATGGTTGAAGATGATGAAGAAGAACAAAAATTGCAAGATAAAAGTTGTCGGAACTATCGTGATGAAGA
Organism: Eutrema japonicum; assembly: GCA_030161315.1. Classification (NCBI taxonomy): domain Eukaryota; kingdom Viridiplantae; phylum Streptophyta; class Magnoliopsida; order Brassicales; family Brassicaceae; genus Eutrema; species Eutrema japonicum. The sequence goes on from BSQW01000011.1 coordinate 50,678,990, forward strand.
AGAGAGGATGTCGAAGATCTTGAAAAAAATATTGTGATGAAGAAGAGAGGATGTTGAAGATGTTGAAGATGTTGAAGATCTTCAACATCTTGGAAAATACTTCATGGTTTTTCTGGGTTGGCGGCGCAACCCTAGATGAAGGTGGGTGCATGGTTTTTTTTGCAAATCTGAAGATCTTTGGTGGGCAAAATCGTCATTTGATAATCCCCACTTTTAATAAGTCTACCGTCAATAAAATTGATCAATATCGGATATATCTACCAAATTCAGATATATCTACCAACTTCAGATAAATCTACCAACTTATGATAAGTCTAACAATTTCGTGTATTCAGAAAGTTTATATATGTCTACCGTTTTATAAATAAATCTACCGACTTTTAATAAAACTACCTTCATTAAAAATAAATCTACTGTTTTAAGAATAAGTCTACCACGACAATATTAGTCTCCCCTCATTACAATAAATCTACCGTCACCAAAAAACGAACCATTCGATGATAAGTCTGCCGTCATTACAAATAATTTTACCACGGAGGAGATAAATCTACCATCAAAGGAAATAAATCTACCAATTTGGTCAAATGTCTACCAAAAAGTCAACCGAACGCTCGTTAAATCTACCAACTCTTAACAAATCTACCGTCATTAAAAATAAATCTACCAAAAGATTAATAAATCTATCGCCCAAAAACATATATACCACCTCGTAAAACTATGTCTACCGAAATAAGTTTACAGTCCAGAAATAAGTCTACCGGCCGAAAATAAGTCTACCGGCCGAAAATAAGTCTAGCGGTCGAAAAATAAATCTACCGGCCGAAAAATAAGTCTACCAACAATAATTAAATCTACCGTCAAAGAACGGTAGACTTGTTTATCTGAGCGCGCTGATGTGGATTAAAAATAGTAATGGCAATATCGTAATTATGTTTTTCTCAACAAATGCCAAAAGGGCAAAATCGGTATCCTAGGTTATTCTAGTAATTTAGAAAGATTTGCATTGTTTTAGTGATTAAGATATTTTTTAAGGTTAGCTTAGTTATTCTCCCTTTAAAAAAACTGTAATTAAAATTTTTGAAAAATGATTAAATAAATTAAATTAAATTAGTAATTTGAAAATTAAATTGTGCATAAATATAATAATTATTTTGAAATAAAATAAAACTGTTTTCAAATTACAAAAAAATAAAATTTAATTTTCTGTTCTCGATCCCGTTCCCCTTCGCGTTCCTGGGAAATCCGGGAATTTTGATTTCTTCCAATTTCCATGCCAGCGATATCCGACTTTGCCTCAGTAAACTCCTCTTACCTAACACCTAACTTCATTTCGGTGTCCGCTTTCGCTGCCTCCAAATCTACTACTATTGTCTTCAAATCTTCATTCTGCTGGACGAAATTTTCATAGTAATCGGGAAAATCCGATGAAACCCCGTCGTCCATAATCGGGACCTTACCCAAACCCCCGCGATGCCGCCCTTTTTATCAAGGGGACATTCATGTAGAAATTAATAATAAATTAGAACATTATAAAATTATAATATAAAAACTAAATGAAAACGAAAAAAAAACTTACGCTGATAACGAGACGGTTGATCTCTTCACGCGGCACCTCGAAGGAAGAGGAAGAGTCGCCTTGTGACTACTGGGTCAGTTCGATCTTCTTCTTCTTCAACTTCTCGTAGATCTCACTCATGAGGGGATCCTGAATAACCCCAATTGTCTTGTTCGTGTAGCACCTCTTCATCAAGTCCAGGTGATCCGGACGCACACCTCCGACCTCATTTGTCTACAAAAAACGACGAAAATGAAATATTAATAAATAATTTAATAATTAAATATAGAAAACAATGTAAAAAATAAAAGATTACCATTTGCATTTCTCGGGTCCGGAAGCTACTCGAACCAGAGTTGTGGATGTACTATCCCTTACCAGATCGATCACGCCTTCGGTTTCCCGAATTAGTCTTCGAGGTTTTTTCTGTCTCGGAGTTTTCACAATATGGGATGAAGTCTTCCCAAATCGAAGTGTTCAAGCCTTTCGGTTTGTCTTGTCCTTTCCTCTACTTTTGCTTCCACTCGTTCATGTTTCTTTTGAATTGAGTAGCCGCCTCCTTCATAAACTCTTTTTCCACTGTGGCTGTGTCGGAATGATGCCATGTTAACTCTTGCTGTGAAAAATTTATCAAAATTATGAATAAAACATAAAAAATTATTTATTTTAGTAATTTAGAACTTACCGCAAATTGTATAACCAAATCTTCTTTCCTCATACGTGATGCTTGAAAACTTCTTGTACGGTTTGTCGAGGATCGAATGCAACATCCTCAAAACGGACTTGTTAATCCTGTTTTTCGATAAACCAAACCTACAAAAAAAAAAAACTATTAATAATTTTACTTTCAAAAAAAAAAATTCATTTTACCATGTCGATCTTCCTCGGAGTCGTTGATCGAGCCTGATGAGTAAGTACCATTCTGGTTGTTGGACTACCTGCTCGATGGACATGATTGGAGGAGGAGTTTCACTGTGCAATTCCGGGATATGAGAAAACCCCATACTTTGTGTTGGTCTAGGGGTCTCTGTTGGCGAACTGCCTTGTTGAAGTGGTTGCGCCCCTCGAGATGAACCACCGCTATGTTGACGTGGTTACGTCGCTCGAGACGAACCACCGCGGCGAGTGTAACCATCGTACGGCCTCGAAAAATAAAAACATAAAATTTGTTAGTTGTAAGAATTTATAAAAATTCTAGAAAATACTAAAAATATTACCAAAAACCCAAAACAAATCATGAAAATTCTAATTTTTTTATTGGCAAAAACGTTTATATAACATTTAAAAAAAAAAAATTAAAAACGGGTCTTGCTTGTTCCTAACCCGTGAGTATCTAATGTTGTTTATAATTAACTTCTCTGAATCATTAGACAAACCATCAAATACACCAAGTTTGAGAGCTCAAACAACAAAAAAGATCTTATAAAAAAACACTTCAACAAATCTTGAGTCCACTGTTTTGTGTTTTATGCCGAGGCCACTTCAAACACACTCTGGAACGTCTCGGGCGGTTGCGAATATGTTAATCCCGGGGATCACTAAGTGTGTTTAAAGAATGATTAGGAGATGGGAGGTGAGATTTTCGTTAATAGAGCAATTTAACCACATTTAAGACAGGTCGGGAGAAATATGAGTAGGCCGGGGGCCGTGTTTCGTTTTATTGATGAGAGAGAAGTAAACGCTTTAGAATTACGAACTGGTTCCGAAGGACGTCCAGTTCGGCGTTCTAAAGTGTTGTCTTGTTACAAAGAGAGAGAGGTCGGGTAACTTGTGGTAGGTGAGAGAGTAAAAATCAGAGTCCCCAATGCGAGATCCTTTCGCGGTCGGGGGTCCCAGTCCAGATATCTCCAAGTGAATGCGTGAGGGGGGTATATATAGCAAGAACCGCGTAGACAGCTCTCCGCGATTCGGGGATGTCGTGATGCTGACAAGACACATCGTGAACAGTGCAAGCGAACAGTGTAAGGCACGTCGTGAACAGTGCAAGTCATGTCGTGAACAGTGCAAGGCACGTCGTGAACAGTGCCCGTGAACAGTGCAAGGCATGCCGTGAACAGTGCAAGGCATGTCGTGAATAGTGCCCTGTGATCAGTGCGAGGTATGTCGTGAACAGTGCCCAGTGATCAGTGCGAGGTATGTCGTGAACAACGCATCTTCGCGTGGCGTCAACGTCAGCTCGGGGTGTGAACTCGGTATGGGAGCTCGGGGTGCGAGCTCGGGATGGAAGCTCGGGGTGCGAGCTTGGGATGGAAGCTCGGGGTGCGAGCTCGGGATGGAAGCTCGGGGTGCGAGCTCGGGATGGAAGCTCGGGGCGCGAGCTCGGGATTGAAGCTCGGTGCCGTCCTTGGTCGAATGCCGACTTCTGGCTGATTTCGACCAGGCGGGCCTTATTTGCTGAGATGGGCCTAGCTAATTGGGGGTGCTAAACCCACCTCTAACAATAAGCCCCCCCCCAGTTCGGTGTCATGAGGTGTAGCGAATGCATCGAAGTTGATCTTTGTTAGCTCGGCGCATCTCAGGTCGGCTTCCAAGATCTTAGGATTGACTGCTGGGTCTCGTTAGGCAGGAGCAATAGACGGACGTGTGTGAATTGCTAGACCGCGAGGTTAGCGAGCTGCGTGGTCGGTGGGCCGCGGGTTGTGCAGTCAGAGGACTGATCGTGAGCTCGGCGAGTAGGAGGTCGGCGAGCTGTGGTCGTTAGTTAGGCGGAGCTGTTGAGGTCGGCGAACTGCGACTGCGCGATGAGCGAGCTGCGACCGAGCTACCTAACTGTTAGACCGAGCTGCGACTCCGAACTGCCTCACTGTCAGATCGACGAGCTATGATCTGCAAAAAAATGGCTAAAGATACGAGATTGCGCTTGAGGCTGAGCTCGGCGTTTGTTAGTTAGGCGCGAGGCCGGTGAGCTATGATTCCGCGTCGTTTAATTTCTAAAATCGGTTAGTTGTTTAGCGTACTACGAGGTCAGCGAGTCGCACGGTCGGAGAACTGCGATCATGAGCTTGGCGAGTAGGAGGTCGGCGAGCTGTTGAGGTCGTTAGTTAGGCGGAGCTGTTGAGGTCGGCAAACTGCGACTGCGCGATGAGCGAGCTGCGACCGAGCTACCTAATTGTTAGACCGACGAGCTGCGACCCCGAACTGCCGCACTGTCAGATCGACGAGCTACGACCGCAAACTGCTTTCCTCGGAGTCCGGTTTGGAGGGATGAACCCTGTGATTAAATCTGAGTTTGAATAATAAAGTAAATTTTTGATAGAGGGTACCTTGATTTTAGGGAGCTCGATTGATGAGCTATGATCGACAAGTAACGAGCTGATCGTGAGCTCGGCGAGTAGGAGGTCGGCGAGCTGTGGTCGTTAGTTAGGCGGAGCTGTTGAGGTCGGCGAACTGCGACTGCGCGATGAGCGAGCTGCGACCGAGCTACCTAACTGTTAGACCGAGCTGCGACTCCGAACTGCCTCACTGTCAGATCGACGAGCTACGATCTGCAAAAAAAATGGCTAAAGATACGAGATTGCGCTTGAGGCTGAGCTCGGCGTTTGTTAGTTAGGCGCGAGGCCGGCGAGATACGATTCCGAGTCGTTTAATTTCTAAAATCGGTTAGTTACTTAGCGTACCACAAGGTCAGCGAGTCGCACGGTCGGAGAACTGCGATCATAAGCTTGGCGAGTAGGAGGTCGGCGAACTGTTGAGGTCGTTAGTTAGGCGGAGCTGTTGAGGTCGGCGAACTGCGACTGCGCGATGAGCGAGCTGCGACCGAGCTACCTAACTGTTAGACCGACGAGCTGCGACCCCGAACTGCCTCACTGTCAGATCGACGAACTACGACCACGCACTGCTTTTCTTGGAGTTCGGCTTAGAGAAACGGATCTTGTGATTAAATCTGACTAGAAAAAGAAATTGGAAACTAACTTCCTCTTTCGCGTCGCGTAAGTCGGTGATGGCGGAGAAAAGCGGCGGCGTCCATGGCAGATCTCCGGGAAGCTTGAGCGACGGCGGATATCCGACGTGTGATGATGAGTGATGTCGAGATCAAAGCAAGGGAATAGATCCGAGATGGTGGTCGGCGAAGGATGTCGCGGACGGAGGTGGCTTGACGGCGGCGAAGGCTGAGCTTGACGAGCTCGTTTTAAACATACTTAGCTGATTGGTTGTCGAGGCTGGTGACGGTGAGTCGGCGGATTCGTGATTTGAGTCTCGATTGAACGGTCCTTGTGACGGAGAAGTTGAGCAGCGAACGTGGGCTGCGAAGTCGGAGAGTGGATAGAGAGGAGAAGGTGTGGACTTCGGCGCCGAAGGTGGAGACGACTCTGGTCGGAGATGCGGTTTTGCAGCGGAAGATGCAGGTCTTCGCCAGTGGTTCGCTGGATTTGAGTAGATTGGATCTGCTCGGATTCACCGCCAAGAGATGGTCGTGAGGAAGGAGGAGATTGGGCTTCGATTTGTGCATCGCGTTGGGTCTGAATCTGGACCATCGTCGGCTTGATTTGTTGCAGGTGCGGCGATGGTGACGGAGCTCCGGAAATTTCGAACGGTGAGGGGTGGCGTCGAGCCACTTTTTTTTTTTTTTTTTTTTTTTTTTTTTTTTTTTAAAGGTCGGTGAGTCCCGGTCCAGGATATCTCCAAGTGAATGCGTGAGGGGGGTATATATAGCAAGAACCGCGTAGACAGCTCTCCGCGATTCGGGGATGTCGTGATGCTGACAAGACACGTCGTGAACAGTGCAAGTGAACAGTGTAAGGCACGCCGTGAACAGTGCCCGTGAACAGTGCAAGTCATGTCGTGAACAGTGCCCAGTGAACAGTACAAGACACGTCGTGAACAGTGCCCGTGAACAGTGCAAGGCATGTCGTGAATAGTGCGAGGTATGTCGTGAACAGTGCCCAGTGATCAGTGCGAGGTATGTCGTGAACAGTGCCCAGTGATCAGTGCGAGGTATGTCGTGAACAACGCATCTCCGCGTGGCGTCAACGTCAGCTCGGGGTGTGAACTCGGTATGGGAGCTCGGGGTGCGAGCTCGGGATGGAAGCTCGGGGTGCGAGCTTGGGATGGAAGCTTGGGGTGCGAGCTCGGGATGGAAGCTCGGGGTGCGAGCTCGGGATGGAAGCTCGGGGCGCGAGCTCGGGATGGAAGCTCGGTGCCGTCCTTGGTCGAATGCCGACTTCTGGCTGATTTCGACCAGGCGGGCCTTATTTGCTGAGATGGGCCTAGCTAATTGGGGGTGCTAAACCCACCTCTAACAGAATACTTGTCCATCTCTTATTTCACCTTCATTATATAAAAGAATCAGAACAGATCATTCAATACTATCCTATAAAAAAATGATCATACGATTCAGAAAACAAACTTCTGTGACTCCATTGTTGGGCTCTGAGAGGAATCCTTCTGCTCCTTCTATGCCAAGCTTTTTGGCCGTCTCAACCAAGAACTCCCTGAATTCATCAGAAAGCGTTATAGGTTACCGAATTTTTTCGCAGTTTGACATCTAAGGATACTTTAGGCTAACTCATCACAAGCACTAAATCAAGAACTCAGCCAACTGTTTCACATATTCTACCATGTAAATTTTTATACAAGTGTAAACTGACTATGCACTACCATGTGTAATCATGCATGATCTCATACCTATCTCTCATATGTTTCCCTATTTTGTGCTACTTGCTTAGGTCTAAAAGACTCTTCATCTCGTTTGCATATTTTATAGTCAACGAAGAAATTTATATAGTAAAGGACAAAGGGACAAATCCAGAATAACTCGGTTTTACTCCAAGTCTTTAAACATGTAGAACCATGGAATATATCCATTTATGAATTGAAATGTCTAAGAAGGGGTAGTTTTCTGTTTAAACTATTTTCCGCATCATAACAAAAAAAAGTGTGTAGTTTTACTTGAAAGTATGTATGATCTACCATACTATGTGATCTCTTCATTTTTCGCTATTCTGATAACCGGAATAGATCTCGGACTGAAATCTGAGCTAATCCCTGAAATTTGTAAAAACCCGTGTATTCTTAAATGGATATATGCTGGTACTCAATCCTTGGTCTTGATCCACATAACGAGTTTTGTATGCATTGGAGTGCACACTCCTGATTCATGTGATATCGTTTTCAGAAGTTTAAAGATGCTTTTAACTTATGATCTTTTGAGATGTAATAGAAATTAAAGACACAATAATTTGATCACCGAGTTATCGGCCTCTAACCAATACATCTCGGGTGGAAACCGTCTTCCAAAAATATCCACTATCAATCAAAGTTTTATACAAAAGCTCTAAACGCTTTCCTTGTGTAATAAGTAACACCAAATGGAAGAACACTACAAAGAAGAAGAAATATCAAAGAAACTCTCTGTCGCAAAGACATGACTTGAACAACGTCTATTTTGCTAGGTTTCTTCTCTTCTGATCTCTCTAAACTCTCTTGGCTTTGTTCTTGTGTACTATTAGGTCTTCGATTCCTTCTTCCTTTTATATAAGAGCATCGCTTTTCTTAATTTCTCAAAACCTTAGCCGATTTGTAACATCTCACAGGGTCAACATAACTTAAAGTACGTCCAACTGCTTATGTATATGTTGATTTTCGAATTTGGGTCAAGACTGAAGCCATTCATTCTACAGATGCATTGGAACCAAGAATATAAATTTGGAAAGAAGGATAAGCGGAGACTTCATGGCTTAGAGATGTTACGGGCTTACGGCTGAAATGAAACCACATACACTTGTGCTCGACAAATTGATTTACGACCAAAGGGTTCAAATTAATGTGTGAAAAATAAAACATTCTACAAAAACGTTCGCCACGCTAGCAGCCTCCCGGGACCGGTCGGACAACACCGGATCCCCCGACGTCCATTTCAGAGAGCCGGCCTCTCGGGAAGAAACCCCTCGTATCCGAAGGGGCCAGCCCGGCGACTCGCCGTCAGGCTCCGAAGGCCCGGGCGGACGTTTCGCCCCAGCCGTAGGGAGCTCCCCGGGCGACGAAGCCCATCATCTCCGATCCAGCTCCGAACGCGCCAGGGACGCCGAGTTCGAAGCTATGAAGGAGACACTCCGCGTGATGTCCTCTAAGATCCATCAGGCCACCAGTGCGGCCCCGGAAATAGATCGCGTCCTCCGAGAGACGCAAAACACGCCATTCACCCGTCGGATCTCCTCCGTCCCGCTCCAGCACCTCGGGAAGCTCAAACTCCAGCCCTACGCGGGAACCACCGACCCGGCCCAGTATCTCACGGCGTTCACCATCGCCATGGGCCGCGCCCACTTCTCACCAGATGAGCGGGAAGCCGCCCACTGCCAACTCTTCGTAGAGAACCTCACCGGCCCGGCTCTCACGTGGTTCTCTCGGCTGAAGACGCACTCCATAGACAGCTTCAGAGACCTGTAAACCACCTTTCTCGAGCACTACTCCATCTATATCCGGCAGTCCGCATCCAGCGCGGACCTCTGGGCGATGAACCAGGGAGCAAAGGAGTCGCTCAGGTCCTTCATAGAACGCTTCAAGGCCACGGCCTCCCAAAGCAATGTGACGGATGAGTCCGCGCTGCCTGCTCTAAGAAAGGGGCTACGGGCCGATTCGGCCTTCAAGGACGACATGAAGCTCAACAGGCCGCGCTCGCTGGAGGACGCCTTGCACCGCGCTGGACTCTTCGTCGAGCTCGAGGAGGAGAAGGCGGCTGAATCGAGAAACAGCGCCTCTCACAAGGCCCCGGCCGCGAAGGAGCGGCCCCAGGAGAGATACCAGGAGCCTCGTCAACACTATGATGACGAGTACCAGCGCAGCAAGGGAAAGCAGGCCGCTGCGTTCCTTGTTAACGGACCGACCTCAGGACCCCGTATGCGCGATCCCGTACCTCCTCCCGGCCCCGCGCCGGGGTTGCCTTGGAACAAGTACGTACGGGACCCCCACCAGCAGGACCGGCGTCCCGACGGCCCGAGCGATAGGGAGGCCCGACCAGACGAGCCGTACGACAGGTCGGCCTACTGCGACTTCCACCGGCAAAAGGGGCACCCGACCTCTTACTGCCGCGCCCTCCAAGAGGTCCTGCTGAACCAGTTTAAACGGGGCGAAATCGACGTACCGGAGCGGCTGCGCCCACATCCCCGGGATGGCGATCGAGTACAACCCCGTGACAACCGAGGTCGCGAGGATAACCGGGCTAGGCCTTATCACCACGCCCAAAACGACGACCGGCGGCGACGATCTCCCTCGCGAGACCGGGAAACGGGCAGATCGCCTCCCCCGGCCCGGACTCTGATAGGGATGATCATGGGAGGCCTCCTCTCGTGCAACGACTCAGTGCGGTCCATCAAGCGCCATGAGAGGAAGACCGACGTCTCCCTGAAGTGGCACTCCGGGCCGGAGATCGACGCTCAGGACACGAGCAAAAGGGGGATATGTTTCACCGAGGCCGATGCGGCCGGGGTCCACCAGCCCCACAACGATCCCCTCGTCGTGCAAGTCCGCGTAGCCGACTGCGACGTTAACCGAGTCCTCGTCGATACGGGCAGCTCGGTCGACCTCATCTTCAAGGACACCCTTGCCAGGATGAATCTAAACGGGGTCGAGATCAAGCCGCACTCCATCCCGCTAACCGGTTTCGCCGGGGATACCGTCAACGGAATCGGCACCATCGAATTGCCGGTCTACGTAGGTCGGGTGACGAAAATCGTCAAGTTCGTGGTCTTCGATACCACCCCGATCTACAATATCATCCTTGGAACTCCTTGGCTGCACTCGATGAAGGCAGTCACGTCGACGTACCACCAGTGCCTCAAGTTCCCCAACCAGGCCGGGACGTACACTCTCAGAAGCAACCAGAGGGTTTCTCGCGCCTGCTTCGCCATTGAGCACAAGCTGCGCCGCGCCGCGCCGGCCTGCCTAGCCGTCAGCACGTATCAGCCTGGCGAGACAGTTGCTCGGGACCTCCCGGGGGAAGACCTCGTCACCCAGGTCAACATCGATCCGAGCAACCCCGCCCGTTGCGTCGGCATCGGAACCGACCTCGACGAGACCATCAAGAAGGAGCTGGTCAATTTTCTGGGAGAGAACGTCTCCACCTTCGCCTGGTCAACCGCCGACATGCCCGGCATAGACCCCGCGACGTGTAGCCACGAGCTCAACGTGGATCCGACCTGCCGACCAGTCAAGCAAAAGCGCCGAAAATTGGGCCCGGAGCGCGCCCAGGCAGTCAACGACGAGGTCGAAAGGCTCACCGCGGCCGGCTCAATCACCGAGGTCAGATACCCGGACTGGTTGGCCAACCCGGTGGTGGTCAAGAAGAAGAGCGGGAAATGGAGGGTCTGTGTGGATTTCACCGACCTCAATAAGGCGTGCCCAAAGGACAGCTTTCCCCTCCCTCGGATCGACCAAGTCGTCGAAGCCACCGCGGGGAACGAGCTGCTCTCCTTCATGGACGCCTTCTCGGGGTATAACCAAATCCCCATGCACCCCGACGACCGGGAGAAGACCGCGTTCATCACAGACCGAGGCATCTACTGCTACAAGGTAATGCCTTTCGGACTCAAAAACGCCGGGGCCACCTACCAGCGGCTCGTCAACCGGATGTTCGCCGACCAAATAGGCCGCACTATGGAGGTGTACATAGACGACATGCTGGTGAAATCTCTAGTCGCCGCCGACCACGTCGCCCATCTCCGCTCTTGCTTCCGGACGCTGAACGAATACAACATGAAGCTGAACCCGGCCAAGTGTTCTTTCGGCGTCACCTCGGGCGAATTCCTCGGCTATATCATCACCCAGCGCGGGATCGAAGCCAACCCAAAGCAGATCCGGGCGATCACCGAGCTCAAATCCCCTGAGAGCACGCGCCAAGTACAACGGCTTACCGGGAGAATCGCCGCACTGAACCGCTTCATCTCCCGCTCTACCGACAAGTGCCTCCCGTTCTACCAGCTGCTCCGGGCTAACAAACGGTTCGAGTGGGACGAGAAGTGCGAGGAAGCCCTCCAGCAACTGAAGGAATACATATCTACTCCTCCCGTCCTGTCCAAACCAGAGGAAGGGGAAATCCTCTGCCTCTACATCGCCATCTCTACGTCGGCAGTCAGCGGGGTACTAGTGCGGGAAGACCGCGGCGACCAGAGACCTATCTCCTACATCAGCAAGTCCTTAGACGACGCGGAGAGCAGGTACCCGACTCTGGAGAAGCTCGCCTTGGCAGTGGTCGTCGCAGCTAGGAAGCTCCGGCCTTACTTCCAATCCCATACGATAACCGTCCTAAGTACGTACCCCCTCAGGACCATCCTCCACAGCCCGAGCCGGTCCGGCCGGATAATGAAGTGGGCTGTCGAGCTGAGCGAGTACGACATCGAGTACCGGGGTCGGACCGCGATCAAATCTCAAGCGCTGGCCGACTTCCTAGTTGAGTTGGCACCCGAGCTGGCAGTCAGCGAGGTGTCCGAAGTGTGGACTCTGCACGTCGACGGATCGGCCTCCAAGCACGGGTCCGGCGTCGGCATACGCCTCGAATCCCCGACCAAGGAGATCCTCGAGCAGTCCTTCCGCCTAGCCTTCCCGGCATCGAACAACGAGGCCGAGTACGAAGCTTTGATTGCCGGCCTGCGCCTGGCCAAAGAGGTCGGCGCAAAGAAAATCCGAGCTTACTGCGACTCCCAGCTCGTTGCCAATCAATTCAGCGGGGAGTACGAGGCCAAGAATGATCGCATGGACGCCTACCTCAAGGTGACTCAAGGCATGGCCGCAGACTTCTCCGAGTTCACCCTGACAAAGATCCCCCGAGGCGATAACACTTCCGCAGACGCCCTCGCAGCACTAGCCTCCACCTCGGCTCCAGAGCAACGACGGGTAATCCCGGTGGAAAGTATCGACCTCCCCAGCATCGAGCTGCCAATGGGAGCCTATCTGATCGGTCCCCAGGTCGCGGACCCTGACGAAGACGCCCAACCTCCCGAGAACCTACCACCGCCCCCGGCCGAGCCCGAACTGCCGGACTGGCGAATCGACCTGCTGCTATATATCGCAGACGGCGTCCTTCCCGCAGATCGGTGGACCGCCCGACGGCTAAGAAAGAAGTGTGCCCGATACACGATGCTGGACGGAAATCTGTTCCGGTGGAGCGCCTCGGGAATCTTGCTCGGGTGCCTCCACGGGCAGGAAACCTTCGACGTAATGAAAGAAATGCACGAAGGTGCCGACGGAAACCACTCCAGCGGCCGGGCTCTCGCCCTGCGAATCCGGAACCAAGGGCACTACTGGCCAACAATGCTGCAGGATTGTGAAAAATTCGCAGCCCGGTGCGAGAAGTGCCAGCGTCACGGCACACTCATTCACTGCCCTACCGAGCTCCTCACCACTGCGGTAGCACCCTACCCCTTCATGCGATGGGCCATGGACATAGTCGGACCCCTACCCCGATCTCGGCAAAAGCGCTTCATTCTGGTCATGACCGACTACTTCACCAAGTGGGTCGAAGCCGAAGCTTACGCCAAAATCACGGCAGAAGACGTCCGGAAATTCGTCTGGAAGTTCGTCATCTGCCGGCACGGACTGCCCTACGAGATCGTGACCGACAACGGTGCCCAGTTCACATCGGCCCTCTTCGAAGACTTCTGCGCGAAGTGGAAAATCAGGCTGAGCAAGTCCACCCCGAGATATCCACAAGGGAATGGACAAGCCGAAGCCACCAATAAGACCATCCTCGACGGCCTCAAAAAGCGGCTAGACGACAAGAAGGGGTTCTGGGCCGATGAGCTCGACGGAGTCCTCTGGTCCCATCGCACAACGCCGAAGACGTCGACAGGACGCACACCGTTCAGCCTCTCTCACGGAATGGAGGCAATGTCCCCCTCTGAGGTCGGGCTCCCCACTCCTCGCCGCGCTATGCTCACCCAGCAGCCCGCCCTGAACGACACCGTCCTCCTCAGCGAGCTGGACTTCCTTGAGGAACAACGGGACCATTCCCTCCTCCGAATCCAAAACTACCAGCAGCTCGCCTCCAAGTACTACAACAAGAGGGTTCGAGGCAGGTTCTTTACCGAAGGAAACCTGGTCCTCCGCAAAGTCTTCGAAAACACCGCCGAGCTGAACGCGGGCAAGCTCGGTGCACATTGGGAGGGCCCTTACCTTATCTCCAAGGTCGTCAAGCCCGGCGTATACGAGCTAGTCACGATGGCCGGCGACGCAGTCCCGCGCTCATGGAATTCGATCAACCTCAAACGGTTCTACTATTAAGCCCCCGGGCTCCAATCCGCTCTCCGCTTTTGTAAACAAACGAACTACGATTGGCTTGATCCCTTCTACTAAAGGGTACGTAGGCAACCCCTAACCAGGGCTCAGCTATTAATCTAATAAAACCTTTTAGACAAAGGAAAACGGTCCCCGACCTGCGCACAAGAGCCGAGCTCCAAACGCTCGCGAGCTTCAAACGCTCCCGAGCTCCAAACGCTCGCACTACAAACAAAAAAAAAAAAAAAAAAAAAAAAAAAAAAAAGCCGAGCTCCAAACGTTCGCACTAAAAAAAAAAAAAAAAAAAAAAGCCGAGCTCCAAACGCTCGCACTACAAAAAAAAAAAAGCCGAGCTCCAAACGCTCGCACTACAAAAAAAAAAAAAGCCTAGCTCCAAACGTTCGCACTACAAAAAAAAAAAAGCCGAGCTCCAAACGCTCGCACTACAAAAAAAAAAGCCGAGCTCCAAACGCTCGCACTACAAAAAAAAAAAAAGCCGAGCTCCAAACGCTCGCACTACAAAAAAAAGGGGACCGAGCTCCGGTGCTCGCTCTCCCCGGCACACAAGTTATAAGTGCCAAAGCCGGGCCCCAGGGCTCGCACCTCTACTAGACACACAAGCATTAAGTGTCTCTAAGCCGGGCTCGCTACCCGCACCAAAAAAACAAGGTACACAAGCAATAAGTGCCTTAAGCCGAGATTACCTCGCACCCAATACAAGAGCACGGTCCACGACCTGCTTACTTGACAGAGTACGGTTTACGACCTACTCTACCGATCAAAAAAGCCTCGAAATGGAATTTACACAAAAAAAAGGGGGCCAACGGCCTCTTTCATTATACAAAAGGGCCAACGGCCTCGTTTATTACAAAAAGGGCCCACGGCCTAATGATTACAACAGCCTCGAAACGGCACTTACAAAAAAAAAAAAAAAAAAGAGAAGAAAGGGCCAACGGCCTCGATTATCACAAAAGGGCCAACGGCCTCGTCTGTTATAAAAATGGCCCACGGCCTAGTCGTTACAAAAGCCTCGAAACGGCACTTACAAAAAAGAGAGGGGCCAACGGCCTGCTCTTTGCATAAACGGCCTACGGCCCAGTCCTTACAAAAAGAAACGGCCTACGGCCCAGTCTACAAAAAGAAAACAAAAAGGAAAAAAGTTTTTACAAGGCCGCATCGGCCGGTCGGTCTTCCCTCCCGTCAGCACGGGTACCATCTAAATCAGCCGGGGCCACCATCCTCGCGTTGGTCCCATACTCACCAAGGAAGGGCTGCCCAGACCCCTCTTCCCCAACCACGACTCCACCGGGTGGCACGTCGGTTCCGGTCTCACCGGACGGCGCGTCCGTACCGGCCTCAACGGCAGACAGGACCGAGGGATCTGCTTGCACAATCCCAGCAGCTTCGGGGACTCCCTCGTCAGCAGACGGGATCGAGGGATCTGCTTGGACGGTCTCAGCGACCGCAAGAACGTCCTCAGCAGCCAGCGGAGCCTCCAAGGTCAGATCCACCACGGGGGTGCTAGAGGGAGCGACAGGTATAATGTGCTCAAGCAGAACGCCGTGAGCACGGTCCAGAGGGATTTCCAGATCCTCCGGGGTCAAATCTGGAAAGTCCATCCCTTCCAGTACGGCACCGAATGCCGCCTCGTCCTCATCCAGCTTCTGATACCGGTAGAACGGTACCGACACCCCGTCCTCTGCTGTACAGAAGGTGAGGCTCTAAGGCCCGGCGGCGCCCGTCCAGGTGGGCGCGGATCTTCTCCATCTTCGCGGACCACTTCCGGTTCCGCGCTTCCCACCGGGCTGACACCCGATCGCTCTCCGCAGCCACGGCCACCTTGGCCCGGCCTATGGCGGATTCCAGCCCCTTCACCCTGGAGCGGAGTGTCTCCCGCTCCCCCTTCAGGAGCCCGTTCTCCTCCTCGAGCCCCGATGCCCGATCCCACCCAGCTGCAGCACGGTCCCTCTCGGCCTCTAGTGCAGACTGCAGACTGGCCACCTCGACCGCCCGGGCTTTTAACCGCACCGCCTCCTCTTCCAGCGCCGCAGATCGGGCCTTCTCATCTCTCAGCTCCTTCTCGAGCCCGTGGAGACGGGTAGACTGGATCTGTGAGCTGGACTCCCGGCACCCCCGGAGGAAGTTAATCGAGGCGGCCTGCTCGGCGAGCCTCTTCTCGTAGGCCTCCGCCAGAAAGGCACTAAGGGCCATCATCTGCATTAAACAAATTGTTAACAAAGACGCGCAACAAGTCTAGCTAAAAGCAGTTAGACCAGAGCAGAAGCTTACCCGAGCTGCGGATCGCGCCATCTGACGGAAGGTGTCGGACTCCGCCATCTCCAGCGGGACGAAGTGCGGGTACCTCTGCCCGAACATCATGGCCTGCGCCAACTCGGCGCACTCGTCCTGATCGACGATTATCTGGTTGCTTCCATCCTCGTGGGTGAAGGAGAAGCTGTAGTCCCGAGGCCCATCGTCGGAACCTCCCGAGGCGCCGCTCACTTCGGCGCTGCGATCCTCGGCCTCCTGCACCGCAGCAGGATCCTCCACGACGACGATCGCCTCGCCGACCTCATCACCCCCTTGGGCCCGGGTCTCATCGACCCCCCCTGACGGCACGTCGGCCGCAGGCACCTGGGGCTCCGGCCCGGGCAGTGTAGGCCGGATGACCTCCCGACCTGCGGAAGAGGACTCTCCCGTCCTCCTCTTCTTTCTGCCGGTCTCCCCACCAGCAGCCCGGTCTTCCCTCCTCTTCGAGGGAGTCGCCGCGGAGGACTCCCCCGCAACCCGTGGTGCCGGGTCTCGCCTGACCGGCACCTCGGGTATCGGCGGCGGCGGTGCAACAAACGAGTCCGCGTACCGCGGACTGGTGAACCGTGATCTTCCTGCGATAGGGCCACTCATCAGCAAAAAAAAAAAAAAAAAAAAGAAGGAAAAGGAAATTTCACCGACCTCCGGCCATTGCTGCTGCTATTCTCTCCGCAGTGAATGACCTCCACTCTCTCTTACGCACCGACCTGAGCACTGCGACGATACCTGCGTACTACGGTAGCTTGAACCTGGAAGAATGAGGACCTGAAAGCGAAGCAAACAAAAACAGTCAGGCAGAGCCAGAGAGGAGAAGTCAGCCCGACCTGCAAATCCCTACCCGGGGAAAAGTTCCAATCCCGGGTGTATCTCGCAGACGGGTTGAGCCCAGCCGCGTCGGTAGCCCGGATGTAGAAGTAACTGCGAGACCAGTCCTCGACCTTCGACAGCTTGCTCGCCTTGGACCCCGAGCTGGGCGCCTCCAGGACGTTCGCCGCGGGCTTGAAGGCGGCATAGAAGGTCCCAGGAATCCCAGGGTTTGCCTTCTGCTGGGTGAGCGCCTCGAACATAGGCAACGTCACCTCCACGTCGCATTCGTGCCCCAAGGTCAGCAGCACGATCAACCCCTGGATCGTGGACGGGCAGACCTGCGAGAAGGCCAAGCCCCGCGCCCGGCAATACTGGACGAACAGCTCGGGGAGAGGAAGGCGCAAGCCGCACTTCTGGAAGGACGACTCGTACAAGCAGACGAAGCCCGGTCGAGGAGTCCACGGGCGCTCCTCCGCCATGGGTACCCTGAGCTCAACGCCGGCGGGAAAGCCACACAGATCCCCCAGGAGAGTCACCGACTCCGCTGTGCTCCAGGTCGGTGACCCTCCCTGCTCGTAGGGGACCAGGGGGGACCTCACCCTGGCCACTCGAGCTCCGCCTCCACGGCCGCCCTGACGACCACCGCGGTCGCCCAGATGCCCGGATCTACCCTCAGCTTGGCCAACACCGCGACCGCCAGAGGATCTAACCACCGTCTTCGGCCGGAGATGGGTCCCCGGGAGCAACGGGGCGGCCCTCGAAGACGAAGGAGCAGACTGTTCCCCACTGTCTGCGCCTCGACACGGAGGGGAAGCACGTTCGGAACCGTCGGAGGAAGAGCTTGGAGAATCGCTGCCGCCACCGCGAGACGCCGAGTCTTCACTCGACTCAGCCCTAATACCGTCTAGCATCGGCGCCATTGCACGAAGAATGGGAAGTCGAAAAATACAGAAAGTAACAATTGGAGAGGAGGTAGTCAGAGAGAAGGGGTTACCTTAGGGTTATGCGCAGAAGGTTTTCACAGGAGGAAGAAAGGGGGTTTAAATAGAAGAAGGGAGACAGTGAAGCGACGCCTGGACACGTGTCAAAAGAAGCACGGCCGCCCAGAAACGTAATGATGACGTCTCTTCGTTTCCCCACGCCAAAAAGCAAAGGACGCCTCGATAAACGCGAAGCGTCTTTTACACGCCGCACGTGGGCCGTCCACGTGAAAAACGAAGCGTCCTTTGTCGTCCCACGTGGTGAGCACGCGCCAACCTCCTACGGGTTTTTCGGAAAAGGCACACAGTTGAGCCCGGAAAGACCGACCTAAGATGCGCCGAACTAACATTAGATTAACTTCGGCACGCTCACTTCGCCTCGCGATACCGAACTGGGGGAGGGCCTATTGTTGGAGGTGGGCCTAGCACCCCCAATTAGTTAGGCCCATCTTAGGAAAGGCCGTTCTTCGGTACGGTCACCGGACTTAATGTCACCGACCTGCAAGACCGCTCTTCAGCTCGGTAGCCGACCTGAAAGCGACGCACCCCGGGCCCGCGCTGATGCCCCGCCAGAACAGGGAGTGTCAGAAGAATAGGCGCGTGGGAGTTGGTAAGGCAGTACCCTACCCGCGTAGGGATGTGCCTTAGACCCGACGTCCCACCAACCCTACAGAGCTGACAAGGGCAGGAAGGAGCAGGTGGAGCAGAGTTGGTAAAACAGTGCACTGCTCTGCAACACGCCACGCCGAGCTCATCATGACCTCTCTCCTCGAAAGCCGGGACACGCCTCCTAGGCCACCTTACCCGCGAAAGAGGCCGCAGACGACACGTGGCCCGAGATCCCGGGGAGCAGGAAGCCGACCCCGACTATATATACCCCTCATATGTCATTAATGAGGGGGACTCTGATTTTTACTGTCTCACCGACCACAAGTTACCCGACCTCTCTCTCTTTGTAACAAGACAACACTTTAGAACGCCGAACTGGACGTCCTTCGGAACCAGTTCGTAATTCTAAAGCGTTTACTTCTCTCTCATCAATAAAACGAAACACGGCCCCCGGCCTACTCATATTTCTCCCGACCTGTCTTAAATGTGGTTAAATTGCTCTATTAACGAAAATCTCACCTCCCATCTCCTAATCATTCTTTAAACACACTTAATGATCCACGGGATCAACACTAATCTAGTGTACTCAACACATGTCGCAACATCCATTTATATTGGTTGATATAGTCGTGTCTTATCATCTAAAGAAACAATCAAACAAAACCAACAAATGTTAACATTCTAATAAACCTCAACAAAAGTTAACATTCTAATAAACCCCAACAAATCCACATTGACCTTTTGTTGTTCGAGTTACTAAACAGCACGTGCAAATAAAGTATTTTTAAATTAAAGTCAGCAACTATAAATAATGAAAGAAAGTGGAGGGAGGACTCATTCAATAAACCTTTAACGTCTAATTTGTTAAACTAAATAAATGATCGCCAACACTTGTCATTTCTTTTTTTTTTGGATGAATGTTAAATTATATTCAAACCCGAAAAAACAACGTTTCTACATCTTAGATGCGAGCTTTTTGAAAAAGAGACTATTCTAAAAAACATTAACTCAAGAACAGATTCATAATGAAATTATCTCTATTTCAATTTGTGGGTCTTGATTCGAAACAGATTTGCATTCCTTCCTCGTATCGCCTATCGCCAAGCAATCGTATGGAAAAGAATCGATTACGAATTCCTCTGTCTATTAATTTTATCAGCTTTGTCGTTGACGATGAGTTATTTCCGTGTCTCGGTGCATTTCGCTCCATCCACAGAGTATGGATTGTCATCTGAAATAAATACCTGATGATGAGTCCCTTCACACGATTTGGCTGTGGACGAGAGATGATGTTGACCACTGAAGTCCACTCAGCCGAGAAATCTTGTCGCAAGATCCCACTCGCCAAATTCTGCCAGACTTGTCTCGAGAATGGGCAAGAGAAGAACAGATGGTAATGTGATTCCCATGGATCTTGACAGAGGACACATGTAGATGAGGAGTTCGTGTTCCAACTCTGCATACGATCACCTGAAGAGAGCCGATTCAGTATAGCTAGCCACGCCAATAAACCGAATTTCGGACAATGGTGAGTGAACCAGATTCCCCCAGACTAGGGGACCTTTGGTGACAAGGCTCGAATCTGATCTCGAGTGCTTTTAGTACTGAAAGAGTTTTTGAAATTATCTCCCTTTAATCTCCAGAGTAGAGTATCCTCGACGTTTTCATTGTACCGTAATCTGACTGTATCGAGCTCAGCTTCTACCGTGTTCAACACTGGGTTTCTATGCCTTCTTCTTCGATGCGTTGTGATAGCTTCCTACACCGTGGAGTCTTCTCGGAGTCCCAGGACTATGAAACCCCGAGTGCCACATAGAGTTAATAGTTTTTCCTAGAGAGGACCAGTTTTCATACCAGAAAGAGGATAATCCACCATTCCCAATCTCGACTTTGAGAAAGGAGGAAGCTCGTTCCCTGCATTTCAAAATTTCTATCCACATCCAAGAACCCGGTGAAGTTGTTGGAATTACCCATATGGATTTTCCCCTCATGAGAACGGTACAGTTCCAGCGTACCCATAGGTATTTTTGGGCAGTGAGGATCCGCCACAGCAGCTTCAAGATACATACTTCGTTTGCTTCCCGTAGATTTTTCAAGCCGAGTCCTCCTTCTTTCTTAGGCTTGCAAACATCTCTCCAAGAAACCTTAGCTTTCCTCGGATTAAGATCAGGTCCCGACCAAAGAAAAGCAGAACATATGCTTTCAATTTCATCTATGCACGTCATCGGTAATCTGAAAGCAGACATCCAAAAATTCGTTAAACATGTGATGACTGAGGACAATAGTTGTAATCTTCCTGCAAAAGATAAGCTGCGTGCTGTCCAAGAGTTAATACGTCCCCGGATTTTGTCTATGAGTGGTGCGTAATCCAGCGATCTCATCTTCTTCGTTAGGAGTGGCAGCCCAAGATATCGGACTGGGAGTGATCCAAATTCGAACGCAAATCTTTGAGCCATCGGTTCTCTTGCCAAGTCCGAAACCCCTGCAAGATACGCCGTCGATTTCTCGAGGCTTATTTTCAGCCCAGAAATCCTCGAGAATTCGTCAAACACTCCGATTATTCCCTCTATGGATCTTAGTTTACCGTCCGAAAATATTATAAGATCATCTGCAAAACAGAGATGTGTCAACTTCAGATTTGAGCATCTAGGGTGGAAACCGAATCTCCCTTGCGTGACAGCTTTGTCCAACATTTTAGACAGCACATTCATGCCGATGACAAACAGGTATGGGGAAAGCGAACATTCCTGTCTCAGCCCTTTCGAGCTTCCAAAATATCTTGCCAATTCTCCGTTAATCTACACTGAGATGGAAGCCATGGAAATACAAAGTCTGATCCAATGTATAAACTCCAGGGGAAGGTTCAGCGCTTCCAGAATATTTAATAAGAAGCTCCATTGTACGGAGTCAAAAGCCTTTGAGATATCTACTTTCAGAGCGCAGTGAGAAGAGATCAATTCCTTATGATATCCTGCAACAAGCTCCGAAGCAAGGAGCAAATTCTCAGTAAGTAACCGATCCTGGACAAAGGCCGATTGGTTTGGTGCTATGAAGCTGGGGAGAAGTTTTTTCAATCTATTCGCTAAGATCTTCGAGATCAGCTTGTAAATGACATTGCAACATGCTATCGGTCTGTAATCCTTCATATGCTTGGCGCCTTCCTTTTTCGGGATTAAAGCGAGGATTGTAGAGTTTACACCTTTGGGGAGAAAACCCTTAATGAAAAACGATTGAATTCCAGTCACTAGATCCTTGCCAAGCACGTGCCAGCCTTCCTTAAAGAACTCAGCAGTGTAACCGTCAGGTCCTGGAGATTTATTTGTTGCCATTGCGAATAAAGCTTCCTTGATTTCAGATTCACATACTTCCCGTACTAGGGCTTGTCTTTCATCGGAGGAGCATTGAAATCCTAGAAGCTCACCAATCTCATTTACGCTAGTTTCCCGGAAATCCTCTTGAACATGATTCAGAAAAGAATCGAAATGGTTTACCGCTATGTCTTTAATCTCATTCATGTCGCTAACCACGACTCCATCTCTTTCCAATTCCCGAATTCCGTTTCTGATTTCTCGTATTTTTACCGCACGATGATAAACCTTTGTGTTCTTATCTCCCACCAGCACCCAGTTAATTTTTGATTTTTGGAGCATATAGCGTTCTTCGATATTCGCAGCTTTCTCCCATTTCTCAAAAGCCTCCGTCTCTTCTTGCTGGGTTATCGCCGACGGAGAGTGTAAGTTCTGCTCATGTTTTATGCACAACGTCTCGTAATTAGATTTCACTGTCTTGGATATATCACTTAAAGCATCTCTGGAAATTTGCCTAACAATGGGTTTCAGATTCTTCAGCTTCTTTGAGAATCGAAATAGCGCCGAAGTGGAGTGAAATAGAGGCGTAGTTCCATCCCAATAGGTTTTCAATGCCATTTGGAAGAGGGGCATCGTAACTATCACGTTGGAGAATTTGAAAGTCTTTTTCGGTCTATGTGCCACTCCTTCCACATAAAATCTGCAACGAAGATGGTCGGAACAGCCTTCCGCTTCAAACACACAATACGAAGATGGGACTTGATCAAGCCAATGGTCATTTATTAGTAGCCGATCTAATTTTTTACAGACCAGACCTTCGGATCTCTTGTTTGTCAATGTGAAAGTAGGTCCGTGAGAGCCCATGTCACACAGCACACCATCCCGAATTATTTCCTGAAAATCCATCATTCCATTTACTGAACCCGGTATTTGGTGCGGGATTGAGTGCTCTTCCATCGAAATAATTTCATTAAAGTCTCCCATTACCATCCATCTCATTCTTCTATATATTGGGGATTCAAAACGCCCACGTAGATCTCCCCACAGACTCTGCCTATCTTCCACAAAGTTTGAACCGTACAAGAAGGAGCACAAAAATTCTTCCTCCAACCCTTGTAGCTTCACCAGTACTGTTATCATTTGGCTACTTTTAAATACGGGAGTTAGCCGGACAGAGTCCTGCCACATCACCCATATTCTCCCCAGACGATGATGCTCATAGTTATTTATAAAAGACCATCCTGGAAATACCTTTGCAACTATTCTTTCCGCCTTGCTTTCTTTAACCCGAGTTTCTATCAGACCTCCGAATAGAAAATCATTCTCTCTACACCAATTCTTCACGACATTATGCTTCTTTTTCTTATTAAAACCCCTAATATTCCAGAAGAAACCTGACATTAATGTTGGTTTTTCTTGGGCTTCTTTTTCTTCTTTTTACTCGAAATCGCAGGAGAAGCCTGAGATGTTGAGTTGGAAGCAGCTTTTAAGTACTTGTGCACGGATTTCGATTCTCGCGGGAGAGAGGTTCTGCCCACTACTGTCGACTTAATCCCATCATCTTGACTTGGTTCCTCTCCTTTCTCCGACTCTTTCTCGTTCTCCCTCCCGGCCCTTCTCCTTCTCCGACTCTGTTCCCTCTTCTTCTCCCTCAAATTCTCCAGCCTCTGAATCCGAGAGAGTCGCAAATCGTGATGGTGCAGCTATCTCTACTACATCTTCTGTGTCACGATTTCTTGTTCTGACAGGTGATTTAACAAACTCCCATCTCTCTGAGTTGGTTTGCTTGCTACTACCTTTGTATAAAACAGGGGTTGAGAGGTCTTTTTCCATCAATAGTGCCTCTTCCATTCGGATATCCAGCTGGATTCCTGTTGTTACCACCTGCGTAACCAATCTGTTATCCTGCACGATCGAACTACTTTCCCGTAGAGCTACATTGCTACTATCTCCGCCGTTTGAATTTTTTTCCACAATCATCTTCTCAGGTGACTTTTGTTCCCTTTGGAGGATCTTCTTGTCTCCAGGACAGGCTCTACATTCTTCCTTAGGATGTCCCCACTTGGCCATACATCTTGGAGGTAACCCGAGAAACTCATAATGGACGATCGTGTCCACTCCCTTCTTCTATTTGAAACTGTAGCAGTCCGGTAATTATTTCTCCAAATTCACCTCAACAAAAACTTTTGCTTCTTCAAAGTTCTTTGCCCACAACGTTTCTGGATGAATTTTCTTAGGCTCACCCAAAGGGCTAGTAAGAAAGCTCAAACCTTTCCAAGAGAACATTGATCGTGGAACGTTCTTTACTACAACCCACATGGGGATTGAGGTTATCTCCGGTTGCGCTTCCTCCCCTATCGGACTCCACTTTGAGACGATCATAGGAATGTTTTTAATACTCCACATTCCTCTGCGAAGCACTCTTGTTCTCACCATAGCGTCCGGTATTTTGAACTTTACTGTTGTGTCATCCACCACAAATACATCAACTTTGATAGATTTATCTCCCAAAATCCATGTTTTGTTTACCGTCATATGGATCATCCCAATATGAGGCGCTTTGGATACAAATTTCCCCACAATACAATCTTCCAACAGAGGGGGAGCATTCTCAAACACCGAATCAGGAATCTGAATTGTTTCAATTCCATTCACATCCTCCACGAAAATCTCATATTTCTGCATCCCTGTTTTTGCTGAGACTACAGCGGACCAAGACTTTCCCTTTTCCAAACCTTTGCTTCCTCCCTCCCCACTTGCGACTTGTTTCTCCAATGATTTGCTCGGCTCCTTTACCGCCACCTGAACCTCACGGTTCTTCTTCAAAACCAATGTATCCTCCGCTTCTTTCTCCGTCAGACCCGGTGTCGGTGATGGGACAAACTCCTCTAGCCTCCGCTCTTCCTCCGTTGCCAGTAAACCCTCCTGATCCGGCGCCGTCATGATGGCTGGGGCCTCTAGCGTGGGCGAAACTCCACCGAAAGCCCTAATTTGCCTATCGCCTCCTTGATAGCCCTCCTGCTGACGTGTCCCTTATTTTTTATATTCCCGTTTTTTCTGTTCCCCTTTTTCTATAACACTTGTCATTTCAAATCTCAAGTACATTATGTTTCATTAAAAAAACATAGCTCTTAATTTTAATTTTATAATATTGTGAATCTTAAATATTACCACCATAAACATAGTGTGTTAATTGAGGCCTACACTTTAAGATATTTTTCTTAACCCTTTCAAACATCTAGTTCATAATTGCAAATTTCTTGAATTCACAGTTTATATGGACTACTTTAATACCTAATCTCAGCTATAAATTGAGCTCTATGTCTTATAAGTTTCTTAAAAACATAATTCACGAAACAAAAACCCTTATTCTCTTCTAATAATTGCTTCAACTAGTATATGGCAATGAAGAGTCTTTCATGTCTTGTAGTTATATCTTTCTTGGCTATAACGCTTCCATTAGCCATAGCTTCTGACCCGAACCCTCTTCAAGACTTTTGCGTCAGCACCAACACATCAGCAAATGGCAGTATACTAATCATTTTTTACTCTTGTTTTTAAAATAAATTTATCTTTCCCTAACACTCTTTTTATTTGGTTACTAACTTACTATCTTCAATTTTTGTGAATGGAAAGTTTTGCAAGGACCCAAAGCTCGTCACAGCAGATGAATTCTTTTTCTCAGGGCTCGACAAGGCAAGATGTACTGAATCTAGTCCAGTTGGGTCAGTTGTGACAGCCGTCAATGTTAACAACATTCTTGGGTTAAACACTCTTGGAATCTCATTAGTCCGTATAGATTATGGAGTGAACGGACAAAACCCGCCTCACACACACCCACGTGCCACTGAGATCTTGTATGTTGGACATGGAACTCTTTTAGTAGGGTTTGTCACATCGACCGGAGATGGAAATCGCCTCTTCACCAAAACACTCAACATTGGTGATGTATTTGTGTTTCCAGAGAGACTCATCCATTTTCAAGTAAACATTGGACAATCACCCGCAGTTGCATTCGCTGGTCCGAGCAGCCAAGATCCAGGTGTTGTCATTATTGCTAACACTTTTTTTGCGTCTAAGCCACTGATAGACCCCAATGTTCTTGCAAGGGTGTTCCAGTTGAATCCTAGGGTGATTGTGGATCTACAGAACAAGTTCCAACCAAAAACTTAATAATGTATGTTGTGCTTTGAATTGCTTCAGTTTTATGTACCTCCATATGAATAAGGATCTTGTATTATCAGTTTATTGTTAACATGACATGATGTTTTCGTTGCTTTTACCTTGATCAAATTGTAAATGAAATAATGTTTTTATATTTTCAAAAATGGAAAAATGTTTTAAACATCATCTTGGAAATTCACGAAAAAGATATATATTTTGTGATGGAGTTTTCTTTAACAAAAAAAGAATTACTACATCGTGTTATTAAACGAGTCGAAGGACTTTGTCTCGTATTTTAATATGAAATTGGAGCCACATTTGGTCAGCACTAAAGAAAGAATAGCTCCAATAGATTCATGATACCACATTTATATATATCTTATTAAGACGAAATGGAAAATCTGTGAAAAAAAAATAGAGTCTAAATATTTTTTCGGTTTTTTTTTTTAGTTTGGAGTCTAACTTAAATATATTGGTAAGTAACGAGTAACCGTATGACAGAGTCGCAACCCATGAGAGAAAGAACGTATGACAGAGTCGTGTTGAAGATCGTGAAAGCCGTGTTGATAGCTATGGGATCTGATAAGTTCCAGGTAAAGGGAGCATAAACGGCACACCTGGCCTCGGGCTCAACCACTGTTAGGAACCTTATCGCCCCCCACAACCACCGTATTGGCTCTCACAACCGTCGTATTGACCGTCATCACGGTTAAACGATTCGCTCATTGTAAGCGCACGAATAAACAGAATCAATAGAGAGAATCGCAACCCATGAGAGAAAGAACGTAACCAGAGCTTATGAAAGATGTAGAGAAGTCTGAAAACTAGAGAGAGTTTAGAGATTCATAGAGAGAGAAAGCTAGAGAGAGATTTTTAGGGAAAATATGAGATGATATTTCACAAGGGGTTACACACATATTTATAGGAGGTATAGTGCGCTGACATAAGCGCTTACCTCAGCGATTACATCATCGCTTACATCACACCTATCTACTTTATTTAATGCGATTACATCATCGCTTACATCACACACACTATTGCGATTACATCATCGCTTACATCACACATATTATACATTATTTAATGCGATTGCATCATCGCTTACATCACACCTACATCACACATAATTATACATAATTAGATTATTATTAAGACTAGTCTTAATGATCTATTTCGAACTCGATGATATGTTCATCGCAGCAGCCGTAATAGTCATCTGGACACTTGAACTCGATTTCTGGTTCAGCGAAATCTTCTAGAGGCTCGTCTTTGTTCAAACCGAACCTTTTCCCGATCTCGTCAATATTCATCGAATCGTCTGGTGACTGTGCGTCTTGGAAATTTTTTGGCAGAACCGTCGTTGGTTCTGGATCTGGTGTCGTTTTCTGCTGGATTAGCTTCGGGGCTGGCTTGCTCTCGAAGTACTGTAGGTCTTCGTCTAGACTCATCTGATAGTCAATTGGATAATAGCTCCAATTTAGGTGGAAGGGAATAGGGAACGTCTGTGTAGCACTATTGAGGCGAAACGCATGTTTCTGGAATTCCTCAAACCCTTTGTTCTCATAAACATTGAAGTCCGGTCGCATGCCTCGGTTGTAGTCGTCGTGGTGGATCAGCGTCGGCAACGCATGCATCTTGTTGCTTTTGATGTTGACTTGTATGGGGCGGTGGAAGAAGTATATCGTATGAGGGTTGAAGAAAGGGTTGAGACACCCTTGTCCTTTTAGCCTTTTGTACGATATGTTTACCGTCTTTGCTGACCGTCTTAGTTTACCACTCCAGGCGCTTAATGGCGCGAACCAAGCTAGAAACGTAGAGAGGCAGTCCTTTTGACCTTGTCGCGAGTTGACAAACTGGTAGAGCCAGTGTATGTCGAAGGTGATACCGATGGTGTATACAGAACATATATACCATAGGAAGCAGAGGACTTCTTCTGGCATATCAGTGCTCTTAATTCTGTAAAGATGAGCGAACGGGTGATCTGGATGTATTCCAAGTGGCGCGATGTGCTGACATCTTACACCGTACTTTGACAGGATGATTGATTGGTACCGGAAAATCCTTTCTTTGAGATGCTCGTGAATGATCTTCATGTTGACAAGCTGATGAGCATCTTTTGGCATGTTGGCACCGAAGTCGTAGTATTCCTTTTCGGTTGCCGATGAACTCGCCATCATCTGAATCTCCTTCAGAGGGTTTCTGCTGAGCATGTCGGCAAGGATGTTTTTAGTGCCCTTTAAATAGATGGAGACGAAGTCGTATTTTGAAAACCATTCGCTCCATCTTAACAACTGTTGATGTGGGACCATCTTTTGCTTGAATTGTAACATCTTCGGGAAGGATGACATATCCATCTCGATGCGAAATTTGTGTCCAATCAAATGGAACTCAAACTTCTCAATGGCCTTCTTTACGGCTAAGATTTCTTTGAACGTGGAGTGATAGTGGAGTTCGGAATCTTTAAAGCGTCCGGTTTTGTATCCGCAGATTTGACGTTTCCCGTCTATCTCTTCGAACAGGACGGAACCCCAATACTTATCACTTGCGTCTGTTTGTAGAACACGCGTGCCCTCGCATGGAATCGTTAAAGGTGGCAGCTTTTTTATCTCCAACTTTAGTCTTTTGACTGCATCTGTTTGTCTGGTAGTCCATAAAGGAGGATTCTTGGACAGCATCTTTTGTAGTGGACGCGTCAGCTGCGACAATTGCGGGATAAAGTCACCTAGGTAATCGATTACCCCAAGGAACTGTTGGACTTGTCTTTTCGAGAGGTCGCTGTCTGGAAACTCCAGAAGCGTCGTGGCTAGATGGGCCTGAGGTGCGAATTGCCCATTAGCGATATACATCCCAAGGAATTCGATGTTGGGCTGGGCTATAATCATTTTTCGGGCCGAGAGCATTATTCCATGATCCTTCACGATGTTCTGAAACTGTTGTAGAGTTCGAACATGATCTTCGTGGCTTGACGAAAATAGAAGGATATCGTCTATGTATATTAGGGCTGTATGAAGCAGAGGCTTGAAGATCTTTAGCATAGCTTGTTGGAATAGTGACGGCGCCGTTTTGAGGCCGAACGGTAAGACATTCCATTGAAGATGTCGGTTGGGCAAACAGAAAGCTGTCTTGTACCGTTCCTCTGGTGCGATACCGATTTGCCAGAAACCGGATTTTAGAACGAACTTTGAGAACAGAGTCGCACCTTGCAGATGTTGGAACAGCGCCCTTTTGTTTGGCAATGGAAACTTGACATCTTGGAGGTACTGGTTCAGCGGCTTATAGTCAATGACTAGCCTTAATTTTCTTCTTGCTTGTTCAGCTCTGTTGTTGACATAAAATGCCTTGCACGCCCACGGAGAGTTTGTTGATGAGACCACCTTCTGACTGACCAGTTGGTCACATTCTTCGTTTGCTTGTTTAAGCAATACCGGGGGCATTCCAGCATGACTTGCCTTTGTTGGTGTCGTGTGGATATTTTCCTTGAATGGTAATGACACGAAGAATTCCTCGTTTAACCCCAGTGGGTTTTTGCATATACGAAGGAACTCTGTATGAGAGTTTGCACATGAACTCGCTGTGATCTCCTCTTTGATTTTGTCGAAATCATGGGACTGAAACTCTTCAACAGCGAACAACCTAGGCATCGTTGTGAATGCTTTGAAATAAGATTGATCCATCTTATACCTCTTGGTTCGATTGAGATGTCGAAGCTTTTCTTTAGCGCGTAATACGAGTCCCATCCTAGAATTATGTCATTTCCATGAGCGGAGGATCCTAGGACTTCCGTAGTTATTTGACATCCCGGAAAAAGCTCTATAGTGATTGGCTTTGATTTAAGCCTGATTGATAATGATCCCGAATTTGCTACCCTGAACTCTTGCTGGTACGGGTGCCACATGGATGAAGAAAGTACCTTGGGATTCATTATCGTTGTGTGAGCTCCCGTGTCTATGAATGCGATAGCATGGACCGGCTCTTCTTGCTTTGCAGGATCAAATATCGTCACCGGAAGGTGAGGAGATTGTATCTCTTCTTGATGAGGTGCATGAGCAATGTTGAAACAGCATTCTTCCTCATCGTCGGATTCTGAAGTGTTAGAATCTGAGTAGCCACAAATGGCATCTTGTTCGTCGCTGTCGTAAGACAACACTGATTCGAGATCATGATTGTCAAGATCAATATCTTTGGCAAGCTCGGATATTGAGCTGATTAGATATTGTCGTTTCTTTTTTGAACTGTTCGGACAGTTTTTGGCGAAGTGCCCTTCTTTGTTGCACAGAAAGCACTTTGTTTCCTTCTTGAAAGATTGCTTCCTTCTGAAAAACCGTTTGCGCCCGAACTTTCTGAATCGGAATTTATTCGATTTTTGAGAACGTCGATCTTTGCTTTTTTCCTTACATGAGCAGCGTTTCTTGGATTTTGGACACTTTATCGACAAATCTGGTCTTGCACAGACATTGGATAAATGTTTTGAATTATCCATGAACTCCGTCCAGAACTCTTTTTGTTTGCATAGTTTGTCAAGCGTTCTGAAGACGTATTGTTGGATTTGTCCGATGGAGATTTCTTCTACCGACTGGCCTTGCTCTTTGATGTTGAGTTTTGTTTGTTGGCTCAGATAATCATCAATAGATGATAGGTAGACTTGCTTTAGGCTCGGATTATTGAGACCGTTAAGCGCATAGTATCTCCGTGTTTGTCGCTCGAAATGTTTCGCAAGATCTCTTTTCTTTAGCGAACAACATTTTGCCGCGAAGAATTCCTCTTGTAATTGATCTTTGAGGTGGCTCGGGGTGCCGATGAATTCTCGATGAATTTCTCCGAGTAATAATGGTATGGTGGTTTGATAGACTTGCTACTGTCTGTATTCGCCAAGCGAATTCCACCATTCTTTGAGCGCACCCGAAAATCTTGCCGTGAAATGTTGTATGACGAGGTGTGAGGATGAGGTGATAGCTTCGGAGTTCATCCATGCGTGGAATTCGTCTAAACGATCATTCCATTTTTCGAAGGGAATGTCGTCGAACGTAAACGTCACGACTTTTGAGGCGAACTGTTTTGTTGGCCTTTCTTGTTCTTGGATGGGTGTTCCATTCATCTCGTCGTCAGAGAACACTTTGTCTATGTCTGGTTCTGTTTTTGATGGCTCTCCGATAGCGAACTGCTTCGGTAATGATTCATCTTCAGAGTTAGTTTTGTAAGATGAGCTTGATGAGCTTGAGTCTGAGAAGCTAATAATCATCGGTGTTGGATGAGGCGTGTTTGCCGGTGGTATATGCGACTGAGCGGACTCCGGCTCTTTTGGTTTTTCGTCTTGTTGTGCTAGATTATTTAGCAAACTAGACATCGTAAATTCCTCAGATTCAATTATGCCTATCTCTTTTCCTTTTCTTTTATCACGATCGGGAGACTCTTGACTAGAGTGTGAGGAGGCAGATCTATGAGGCTTTGTTGGATTGACTCGGAATTCGGATTCCTTTTGTCTTCTCGCCCTTTCTCGTACGGGTCATGGTCTGAACTCGCTGACAGGAGTTACAGCATATCGTGATGTGAACGCTTCATCCGATGATAAGAAACCAGGAACTGGATGTCTTGTCTTCTGATATTGTTCTCCTGAGAGAAACCCTTGAGAGTACGATCCTGGGTGTATGGGCATCGTTGATGACATGCTCCCGAGATGTGGATGGTATGCGTTAGAGGAGCTCTGCTGGTTTTGCACCATACTTTCGAGGCATTTTTGAAGGTCTCTTAGTTGAAACCTGAGATTAGTCATCTCAGCTTCTTTGCCTTGAAATTGAGTGGTGTTGACCATCATATGTTGGGCCATAGACATCATCTCTTGATGGAGTGTGTTTAGCCGACTTTGGATTTCTGAGATCGAGTTCTGAAGAACTCTCAATCTCTTGGAATATCCATCTGCAAACTGATCGATTTTTTGGTTAATCGTAGTAAGCAGTCGGTTTTGTGCCATGGCATTTTCTGTTTGCCAGTTGAGCACCTTCTCTCCTTGGCTTAACTGATTCGGTCCTGATGGACTGATCTCTTTTGAAAGTACTTTTGGAGAGTGGGATATGTTGTCGGTGATGAAGTCATTTGGTGGAGGAAAGCTATCATCTTCTATCACCATGATCTCTGGCACGGATGACTCCTTTTTATTAGAGTATTGGACTATGAATTCGTATCTTCCGTTGCCTTCTCCGAGAGGACCAACTGTAGGATCTCCGTCTAGATATCTTTCATACAGGGGATCTTTCTTTTTCCTGCGCCGTTGTCGAATCTCGTCATCGGATTCGTAAAGATCCTCTATGCAAGCCGAGCAAGAGCAGACATCAAAATATTGATGGCCGTCTTCATCCTTGAAAGGATATACGACTTGTCCGTATTGACCGAAGGAGACCGGCTTTGGATTCTGTTCTCGATATGGTCCTTGGAATTCGTGTTCATCAATTTGGATTGCAAATTGTGTGAACAGTTGTTTCCGACATGACGATTGAACATATTCACGGACCCTTCGGCTTGACGAAGGATGTATGAGCTCGCGGACGTTCTTTATTGAGAAAACACTGGGTTTTCTAGCAAAGAACTCGTATGGATTCACCAGTGGAAGTGTTGTTTCAGGCATAAGATCGCCTGGAACATATTCTATTTCGTAAAGAGAATTAATATCGGAGTTATT
Organism: Eutrema japonicum; assembly: GCA_030161315.1. Taxonomy (NCBI): domain Eukaryota; kingdom Viridiplantae; phylum Streptophyta; class Magnoliopsida; order Brassicales; family Brassicaceae; genus Eutrema; species Eutrema japonicum. The sequence continues at coordinate 50,711,603 of BSQW01000011.1, forward strand.
TTTTTGGTTTTTTGTTTTTGGTAAAGTAGAAATTGCGAATTGAGAATCGATTGCTAAAGGATTGGAATTAGATATGATTTGAAACAGTTTTCAGAACATTCAAAACAATCAGTCATAAACAAAGATTCATTCCCTCAAACATAGGTTGTTAGGCTCTGATACCAACTTAAATATATATATATTTTTTTAATTTAGAGTCTAAATATTTTTCAGTTTTATAAATGGATTGTTTTCAATTTAGAGTCTAACTATTTTTCCTTCCCAATTAAGATTTTTTTTCCTTAATTAGGAAATCATCCATGTTTTTGAATTGGCACTGAGTTAGATATTTTGGTGTTCAGGACCAGTATATTGTTACTACGAAATGTGAGTTTGGTGAATTGTTTGAATTCCATTGCTGTCTCAAATGCTTATGAAAGTCTTTTAAGATTTTTTTTGTGATGTTGTTTTTGTTTTGACCAAATTCGTGCATATATTTAATTTTTTTTGTATTTTTTGATTTTGTTACAATAATAGATAACTGGATAAAAGAACCGAACCACAAACCCAGATAAGTCTGGTTGTTAGAGGGGGGATTAGCACCCCCTTGGTTTAACTCGGTTTGAACCGAGATCGGTTCAATCAGGACCGGTTTACGATGGTTCGGATCGAGGATAAGCCGGCCCAAAAACATTGGGCCGAGCTCGGAATCTCGTTGAAAGCCCATCTCGGCTACCGATCTAGGCCCATCACAAGCCCGGTCCGTTACAACAGATGAGACCGGAATATTTCCCTTTTCCCACCGGTCTCGGAAAAGGGAAATATTCTCTTTGGTCGATTCCACGAGATATGCGGAACTTATCCTTATCTCGGAGAGAAAACCGGAAGATTTCCTTTTCCTAATCGAACTCGGAAAAGGAAATCTTCCTTTGAACCGCCTCAAGGACACTATAAATAAAGGAGGAGGCTCATTCGTTCAGAGGATCCACAACTTCCGCAGAGACAGAGAATACAAGAGAGAGCTCATTACCGATCTCAAGTCTTTTGTCTTTGCCTTCTTACTTAAAATCCGTTGTAACCGCCGACCTTGATCAATAAACGAGATTCCGACCAGAGTACTGTTTTACCCTTTTTGTGTGATTTACGGATCAACAATTGGCGCCGACTGTGGGGAATATAGAACAGTACTTTCGGATATCGTTTGATTGAAGTTCGGCAATGGTTCTTCCAGTCGATACCACCGCAGCCCTCGTCAACAGCTCAGAAACCGATGATCGAAACCCACGGATCGACGAGCTCAATCCTATCGATACCGAACTACAGACAACCGGAGGAAGACCCCCTCCAACCGTACCTGTTGAAGAAGACAATCAAGTCAACCCATCTCGGACTCTTCCTCAGTCTCCGGCCGCTTCGATATTCACGGATCCGACCGTCTTCATGGAAGCTATGGCGGCGCAGTTCGCCGAAATTAACAAAAAGAACGAAGAGCGGATCGCGTCTCTCATAGCATCCCATTTCGAGCGCCGAAATCAGATCGGTATCCTCGATCGGAATCCGGTGACCCCCCCCAACGATAGCACGTTACGCCGAAATCTCTTGTCCGACCTAACCGACGCTCGACCCCCAGGCACGGTCGACCCGCCGACAAGAAGATCCTCCGCGACCAGTTCGGAAATCAACATCACGGACCGAGCCGCCCTGAATTTGGAATTCGCCAAGGTTCAGGCCCAACTACAAGATATGCGAACCACAGTCCATCAGGCTACGAGTTCGGCGCCCGAGATCGACCGGGTAATTCAAGAGTCACAGAGGACGCCGTTTACCGACAAAGTCGTCAATACTCCAGTCCGACGATTGGAAAGAGTCAAGATCACACCATACGACGGGTTTACCGATCCTAAAAACTTCTTGACTTCGTTTGTCATCACGATGAACCGATTTCGTTTCGGCTCGGAAACTGAGAAGGACGCAGCCATGTGCCAACTATTCGTGGAGAATTTATCCGGGGCCGCGCTCGATTGGTTTTCAACGCTCGAGCCAAGTTCGGTAAACAGCTATAACGAGCTCACTACCAAATTCCTCAAACGCTTCACCATGTTTATCAAGCAGAAAACAAAAAACGCCGAACTCTGGGCCCTCGAGCAGAAGCAGGACGAGCCCCTACGCAACTTCATGGAACGTTTCAAAGCGGTTGTATCCCATTGTACGATCGACGACGAAGCCGCGATCGAGGCTCTTTACAAAGCCACCTGGTACGAATCGGACTTTCACAGGGAGATCAAACGCAATAATCCAAAAACATTGGAGGACATCCTGCACAGGGCGCATATCTTCATCATGGAGGAGGAGGAAAGGTCCGAGAAAGATAGGCGATACGCAATCACGAAGCAGCCCGCCACCAAGGACAAACTGTACGTTCCCCCGAAACAACCCGTCAACACGGTCCAAACTCAGCAATCCTGGTCAAACACTTGGGTTCGGTCGGATGAACCAAAAGAACCCGACACCACTGAATCCGCACCGTACTGCAATTTCCATAACCGGTATGGAAATCATTCCACCGAGGAGTGCCGACATCTACAGGAGTTCCTGATGATGAAGTACAAAAAGGGGGAAGTTCCGGTCGAAGGAGCCTTCCAACCCTCGAACAGACCGCGCCGTAACGATAACGGTAGGAGACGTAATTCCAGACCAAACAAGGCTACCGAGCAGCCTAAAAATAAAACCGACGACGAACAACCGAAACGAGATCGGGAGGACAACGTGGAAACTCAACAACCTCCGCAGGTTCGAAAACGCGTCAACATGATCATGGGTGCGTTGGAGACGTGCAACTACTCCGTCCGAGCTCTGAAGACATACAGCAAGGAAGCAGTGGCCGCGAAACAGTCACATCAGACTACACCCTGCGGAACACCGATCACCTTCTCCGAGGCCGACACAGAAGGACTTCATATGCCGCATAACGACCCGTTAGTCGTCGAGGCACTCATCGGTGATGTCGTAGTCGGGCGAATTTTGATCGACACTGGGAGCTCAGTTAACGTGATTTTCAAGGACACGCTGAAAAATATGGATTTTCCCGACAACCAAATCAGGCCGAACATCGAACCACTCACCGGATTCTCAAGCGAGCAAACCATGACAGCAGGAACGGTCAAAATTCCTATGTATACCGGGGGAATATGTCGAATGGTCAAGTTCTTGGTGCTAAACAAACCCGCGATCTACAACGTAATACTCGGCACGCCATGGATATTCTCGATGAAAGCAGTCGTGTCAACGTATCATCAATGCGTCAAGTTCCCAACACCTTCCGGAATCTTCACCCTCAGAGGCGACCAAGTGATGTCCCGAACGTGTTTCATCAACGAATGTAAACTGAGGACCACTCCCCGCACCTGCGTGATCAATAAAAAGAAAAATCCAAACGATCCCGATTTACCGCGACGCGAAACGATCGTCCAAGTCAGTATCGACGATTTCAATCCGGAGAGATGCGTAGGGATCGGAGCCGAGCTTCACGAGGACATCAAAGCGGATTTAATCCGACTCCTCAAAAGAAACATCTCGACCTTCGCCTGGTCAATCACAGATATGCCTGGAATCAATCCAAGGATAATAAGCCACGAGCTCAACATTGATCCCACCTTCAAACCGATCAAGCAAAAACGACGCAAGCTCGGCCCCGAGAAGGCTCGAGCCGTGAACGATGAAGTCGAAAGATTACTTAGCGCAGGATCGATTACGGAGGTTCGGTATCCCGACTGGTTGGCGAACCCAGTCGTTGTGAAAAAGAAAAACGGACAGTGGAGGATATGCGTCGACTTTACCGACCTGAACAAAGCCTGCCCAAAGGATAGTTTCCCGCTCCCACATATCGACAGACTCGTCGAAGCCACCGCCGGGAACGAACTCCTCTCGTTCATGGACGCTTTTTCAGGTTATAATCAGATACTCATGCATTCGGATGATCGTGAGAAAACTTCATTCATCACGGACCGCGGTATCTATTGCTACAAGGTGATGCCCTTCGGCCTCAAAAACGCCGGTGCTACCTACCAACGCCTCGTTAATCGGATGTTCGCTAGCCAACTCGGCAAAACGATGGAGGTTTACATCGACGACATGCTCGTCAAATCTTTGGTTGCGAAGGATCACGCCGGACATCTCAACACCTGTTTCGATATCCTGAACGAGTACGGCATGAAGCTAAACCCGACCAAGTGCACATTCGGTGTAACCTCCGGAGAATTTCTCGGGTATATCGTGACTCAAAGAGGAATCGAAGCCAATCCAAAACAGATCTCGGCAATCCTTGACCTACCATCGCCAACAACGAGAAGGGAAGTGCAAAGACTCACGGGACGCATCGCCGCACTCAACCGGTTTATCTCCCGGTCCACCGATAAGTGTCTCCCCTTCTACCAATTACTGCGCGGAAACAAAAATCTTGAGTGGGATGATAAGTGCGAGGAAGCATTCAAGCAGCTCAAAGATTACTTGTCAACACCACCAGTTTTGGCAAAACCCGAAGACGGCGAGACCCTCTATCTCTACATCGCAATCTCAACCTCGGCGATCAGCGGGGTCCTCGTTCGGGAAGACCGGGGCGAACAAAAACCGATCTTCTATATCAGCAAATCACTAGATGGAGCTGAAGGACGGTATCCGACTCTTGAAAAGCTGGCCCTCGCCGTTGTCGTCTCAGCTCGGAAATTGCGCCCTTATTTCCAATCACACTCAGTCACCGTGCTAACCGATCAACCACTCCGGACAATCCTACATAGCCCAAGCCAGTCCGGTCGGTTGGCTAAATGGGCTATCGAACTCAGCGAATACGATATCGATTACAAAAGCCGGACAAACATCAAATCACAGGTCCTCGCCGATTTCCTCATTGAATTATCTCCGGAATACATCAACACTGATGTCATAACCGCCGAACGATGGATCCTTCACGTCGACGGGTCGTCGTCTCACCGAGGCTCTGGAATAGGCGTTCGCCTCAAATCTCCGACGGGAGAAATCTTGGAGCAATCTTTCCGCCTGACGTTCAACGCGTCTAACAACGAGGCAGAATACGAAGCGCTAATTGCCGGACTACGTTTGGCCAAAGCCATCGGCGTCACACGCATTCACGCCTACTGCGACTCACAGCTCGTCGCAAGTCAGTTCAGCGGGGAGTATGATGCCAAGAATGATCGAATGGACGCATACCTCAAGCTCGTCAAACAACTTGCTTCCGAATTCGATTCGTTCGAACTTACCAAGATTCCGCGGGGCGAAAACGCTCCAGCCGACGCACTCGCTGCCTTGGCTTCGAGCTCCGACCCTCACCTCAAACGAACGATCCCGGTGGAAAGTATATCAGAACCCAGCATCGGAAGCACCGAACAATGCATTGTCACGACTCGCAGACGGGATTACGAGGAAAATCCCGCGACTGAACCTGTCTCACGTCGACAGAGACGGACTCCAACCATCGAGCCCGATCAAGACAACGAGCCAGAACGCTCTAACACCGCCGAGGGCAACAACGACATGTCGCAAGTCGGTGAAACGGCCCGATCGGATGATGAAACGGAGGATCAGACAGACGGACTTCATGAACCAATAGACCTCCAACAGTCCGACAAGCAGACTCCCGCCGATTGGACCCTGGAAATAAAAACGTACATCCTCGATGGGAAATTCCGGCCGATAGATGGGCCGCTCGACGACTCAAAATGCGCGCCGCTCACTACATACTTATCAAAGACGGACTGTTTCGTTGGAGCGCGGCGGGAATCCTCCTCAAATGCATTTCAGGCGAGGAAATTCAGGAAGTCATGAAAAAAATACACGAAGGCGACGGCGGCAATCACTCCGGCGGCCGATCTCTAGCCCTGAAAATCAAGAGAACAAGCTATTATTGGCCAAGTATGCAAGCAGACTGCGAGAGGTTCGTCGCGAAGTGCGACAAATGCCAAAGGCATGGCCCAATGATACACCTTCCCACCGAGCTGCTAACCACTTCGACAGCTCCGTATCCATTCATGCGATGGGGGATGGACATCATCGGTCCTTTCAGACGATCCACTTCGCAGAAAAAATTCATCCTCGTCCTGACGGATTACTTTACCAAATGGGTAGAAGCCGAGGCATATCCCGTCATCCTCGCCTCTGACGTTCAGAAATTCGTCTGGAAATTCATTATCTGCCGACACGGAATTCCGTACGAGATTATCACCGATAACGGTCCCCAATTCATATCGACACTATTCAACGACTTCTGCGCTAAGTGGAAAATCCGACTAAGTTTTTCCACACCAAGATACCCGCCGAGCAACGGTCAGGCCGAATCAACAAACAAAACAATCATAGCCGGCCTCAAGAAACGACTGGATACTCATAAAGGGACATGGTCAGATAAACTCGACGGAGTCTTATGGTCATACCGAACGACCCCGAGATCATCAACGGGGCAATCCCCCTTCTACATGGCCTATGGCGTGGAAGCTTTATGCCCCGCCGAACTCACCATCCCGACTATCCGCCGGACGATGCTCGCGAAAAATCCTGATCTAAACGACGAAATCATGCTCGACAACCTCGACAATCTCGAGGAACAACGCGATCAATCCTTACTTCGGATTCAGAATTATCAGAACTTGGCAGCACGCTACTACAACAAAAAGGTCCGCGGACGTCATTTCACCGATGGCGACCTTGTTCTGAGAAAGGTCTTCGAGGGCACCGAAGAAAAGAATGCCGGCAAGCTCGGCACGAACTGGGAAGGACCTTATCAGGTCATGAGGGTAGTCAAACCTGGCGTCTACGAACTCATGAAGCTAGACGGAACCCCCATTCCCCGTTCGTGGAACTCCATGAACCTCAAACGGTACTACATTTAGGCCAACCCTCAAGCGCCAAAAAAAAAAAAAAAAAAAAAAAAAAAAAAAAAAAAGATCACCGAGCTTACTACCCATACGCTCGATTCTAATATGTGTAATATGAACTACGAATGGCTTGATCCTTCTTTCGAAGGTACGTAGGCAGCCCTCACAAGGCGCAGCTATAACATTAATAAAATTTTACCAAGGCATTTTACCGAACTCCAATAGTTCATACCTTCTAAAGCCAAACTGAAAGTTTGCCGAACTCCAACAGTTCGTACCTTCTAAGCCAAACTTTTAGTTTGCCGAACTCCAACAGTTCGTATTTTCTAAGTCAAACTTTTAGTTTGCCGAACTCCAACAGTTCGTATTTTTAAGTCAAACTTTCAGTTTGCCGAACTCCAACAGTTCGTATTTTCTAAGTCAAACTTTTAGTTTGCCGAACTCCAACAGTTCGTATTTTTAAGTCAAACTTTCAGTTTGCCGAACTCCAACAGTTCGTATTTTTAAGTCGAACTTTTAGTTTGCCGAACTCCAACAGTTCGTATTTTTAAGTCAAACTTTCAGTTTGCCGAACTCCAACAGTTCGTATTTTTAAGTCGAACTTTCAGTTTGCCGAACTCCAACAGTTCATATTTTCTAAGTCAAACCTTTAGTTTGACGAACTCCAACAGTTCGTATTTTCCAAACTTTCAGTTTGCCGAACTCCAACAGTTCGTACTTTCTAAGTCAAACTTTCAGTTTACCGAACTCCAACAGTTCGTACTTTCTAAGTCAAACTTTCAGTTTACCGAACTCCGACAGTTCGAACTCTCTAAATCAAACTTTTAGTTTGCCGAACTCCAACAGTTCGTATTTTCCAAATCAAACTCTCAGTTTACCGAACTCCAACAGTTCGTATTTTCTAAGCCAAACTTTTAGTTTGCCGAACTCTCACAGTTCGTATTTTCTAAGTCAAACTTTGCGTTTGCCGAACTTCAACAGTTCGCACTTTCAACCACCAACGGTTACATATCAATGTCCTGGCCAGACGATCTGATAAAGCCGAGCTTAGCTCGCACGCATCCTCATGGTGCAATGGATAATACACTTTCCACATTCAAAGCCGAGATCAGTCTCGCACCAACTTCTCAGATTATCCGAGCCAAATAAGCCGAGCCCGTCTCGCACACTCGGATTCAATGTGAGAAACCTAGAGCATATTAAGACGAGCTGTTCACGTACTCTTAAACTAAACTCTAGGGTCAAGCCGAACGTCCTTCCTCGCAAATCTAAGCCGACTTCTCAACAGTCGCAAAAACTAGTAAGCCGATTTCTCAACAGTCGCAAAAACAAGTAAGCCGATTTCTCAACAATCGCAAAAGCAGTAAGCCGATCTACGATAGGGATTGCCGACCTCGAACAGGTTCAGTCGAATTTATCCTCTTCACCCGGCTAAGACCGTACAGTTTACGGCACCACTGTGTACGATAAATTCGAGAGGTTCGTATTACGTACGACTTCAAATATATCAGAACTCGGCATAATAATAACTTGAGAAATAAAAGCATAACACTCAAAATAGAAAGAAGACAGATAGAAATCAGATTCATAAAAGCCCCTCGGGCAAAACGACAAAACGGACACCGGATTTTAAAAACCCTCCGGTCCAAGAGGTCAAGTTATAAGCCCGTTCGGGCAAAAGAAATCTAAACAAGTCGCAAAAAAAAAGGGGGCTTAGACATTTTGCTTCCGCATCGCGTCAGCGCGATCAGCCGACATGGAAGCCTGATTGGAGCCGAACTCATCGAGGCCCGGTGGAACCTCATTGCCCATCGACGTCGAAACCTCTGGATGCACCGGATCACTAAAAGGCGTGACAACCAAGTCCGCCTCATCCAGCTCACGGAGGTCGATCGCGGCATATTCCTCCACCTTTTCAGCCTTAAGCTTTTCGAGCCGATCGATACGAGACAAAGGGACAACGATGCCGTGCTTCTTCTTGAGGGCCTCACAGAAATCGAGTACTCCCTGAACCTGATTGATCACGAGGAACGGTTTCTTCGCCTGCTCAACCGCCGACAAATGATCCTTTACCTTCTGGAGCCGGACTTGGCATTTTTCAGTGACCACCTTTCTCCTGGAGATCTGCTGGGTACGACCAGCCCTCAATCGCGAAGTTTCCGCGAATAGCTTTATCGAGAGAGCGTCTCTTTCCAACCCCAGCTCGGCATTGGATCTCTTAAGTGCGGCAATCTCGCGAGTCAGCTCAGCTACCGCACGATCGCCCGCCTCCACTCGGTCCTCGGATATATGCAGCTCCTTGCGAAGCTCCGCCGCTTGAACCCTCGCCTCGAAAGCTTTACGGCGCGATTCTCCGAGCTCGCGGTCGTAAGACCCGACGATCTCGTTCGTCTGAGCAACCATCTGCAGAGATAACGAACTTCAAAAATAAGCAATCGAAAGAAAGAGGATAACAAAAAAAAAAAAGAAGAGAGTTTTACCTCGGCAGTAGTCTGGGCCAGTTTCTTGTAGGCCTCAGATTGGCGAAGGCTGTCGACCGGCGGAAGGAAGTCCGGGCCGAAACTTAAGCGCCGATACGATTCGACGTAATCCCAAGAATCGACCTCGGGATCTGACGTCCGACGCTTCTTCGACGCTGGAGAACTGTCCGATAGGACAATTGTATCTCCATCAGCTTGTTGGGGTTCGGTAATCCCCTCGTCGCCTTCGCCACCTTCGGCGTACCCGGTACCGATTCCAGCGGTCGAACCAGCAGCCCGCCGAGACCCCCTTTTTGTCTTCCTTTTTTTCTTCTTCTCGGCCGGATGAGAAGTGTGCTCCCCAGCAGGAATGTCTCCTTGGCCAATCTCTTCTGTTGGAACTTCCGGGTTTGCCCGTTCGGTCGCCGAAGGAGTCCGATCCCCAGCAGGAACCTCCTCTTGGCCAGCCTGTTCGTCAACAGCCGTAGCCCCGGGATTCATTTGGTCATCAGGCAGGGGAACACCCACGTCCATCTCGTCATCGTCCATCTCGGCTGAAAGATTAGGGATATCTTCGAACTTCATTTTTCTCCGACGACGTGATGACTTTGCTGCAAAAAGAAAAAAGCGGTATAAACACCGGAAAACGAGTCTCGGTATCGACGATCTACAAAATGACAGAGTTATACCTCTGAGAACTCTCTTCGCCTTCAAATCAAGCTTTTCCTGGTAAGCTTCTGGCCACCGAGCTTTACCTGCCGCACTTAATCTCTTCACGTGGATAAAGGTGAATCCCGGCGTAGTGATAAGGAAGCCCGGTATGTGACGATCTGAAAAAGAAACGAAGAAATATAACTTAGGCAAAATAAAGCACTAAAGGGAATCAGGAACGAATATCTACCAATAGGCGTCCTCCACTGAGTTCGGTAACTCCCGTTTGGATGCTCGACAGAGGACTCGTCGATCTTCACATAGAAGTACCGAGCATCCCAGTTGTTAACCTTGCTCGGTTTATTCCCGGTGACGAGGTCACACTCCGGCTTCGCACTAGCTGATAAAAACCAAGGCTTCGCCTTCGACAGACTCACCCGGAATAACCTTTCAAAAATCTTCGCCGTAATAGGGATATCGCACTCTTCACCGAGAGTGAGAAGACCCATAAGATTTATTACCGTGGCCGGCATCAACTGAGAGATCGCAATATGCCGCCTCTTGCAATACTTATAGAAGAGTTCCGGGATGGGAAACTTAAAACCGCAGCTCCTGAAATACTCCTCGTAAACACAAAGATAACCGTCAGGAGCGTCCCACGGGCGGTCGGTCTCCTTCGGGATCTTGACAAGGATGCCATCCGGAGCATTGCATCTTTCCAAAGTAACTTGGACCGTCTCGGCCTTGGAACGAGACGGCCCAATATTCGCGGGCTTTTCAACCACCCGTCCGGTAGCCGACCTGGAAACATCATCCTGACGAGCCGCTGGCGATACAACGTGATCGTCCGGACAGGCAGCATCATCGCCCTCCGCGAGCCGAACTGCAAATTCCCGATCTGCCCGAATCTGTTCATCTGGCTCAACGACTTCTTCAAGTTCATCCTCATCAGCAAGTTGAGGAACCTCGATCGTAACCCTGGAACTGCTCGCTTCACCACGACGCGGGTTATGTCTGAGTAGATCTTGCATATCCGAGCTCGAAACAGAATCATCCATAAAACGTCTAAGGTCTGGGAAGTCTTGATTCGGAGATCGGTCACCAACAGATATCGAATCACCTTCAGAGGTCATTTCGATCGAAAGAAGGAATCGGTGAAGAACAGCTTGAAAACTAACGAAGAACAGTTGAAGATCGCCCGGAAAGTTTGAAGATCTTCAAGCAGATCGAAGAAACCACGGCGGAGGAATGATCGGCGAACGGAAAGAAAAATAAATTCTAGAGAGAAGGGAGAGCGTTTAGAGAGAGAAAGTACCTTTTTCTTTTCGGAAGCAAAGCAGAAGTGAAAAACGAAAGGGAGTCCGAGCGATATTTATAGAGAAAAAGGTAATGATGACGGTTCCTCGAAACGCGCAACCAGAGAGGATAAATCGACACGCGACTCTTCGAATTCTACTAAATGAGAAGACGAAACGACGCCCTCTTCTCAAGAAAAAATACCGAACTCGAACGTTCAGGGGCGATACCGAAAACTCACCGAATTCGAAAGTTCGATAAAACAATTCAACCGCGAGAAACCCCAATCTAAAGAGGATCCGTCCTTTCAAGCCGAACTTAAGCAGTTCGCCGAACTCGAACAGTTCATATCATCAAGCCGAACTTAAGCAGTTCGCCGAACTCGAACAGTTCGTACCATCAAGCCGAACTTAAGCAGTTCGCCGAACTCGAACAGTTCGTATCATCAAGCCGAACTTAAGCAGTTCGCCGAACTCGAACAGTTCGTATCATCAATCCGAACTTAAGCAGGTTGCCGAACTCGAACAGTTCGTATCATCAAGCCGAACTTAAGCAGTTCGCCGAACTCGAACAGTTCGTATCATTAAGCCGAACTCGAAACAGAATCTGATTAGATCATACCGATCTCAGTTTTAACCGAGCTAAAGAATACTCCCTAAAAATTCGCCGAACTCATAAACTCCCTCGCCGAACTGGGGGGGGGACCAATTGTTAGAGGGGGGATTAGCACCCCCTTGGTTTAACTCGGTTTGAACCGAGATCGGTTCAATCAGGACCGGTTTACGATGGTTCGGATCGAGGATAAGCCGGCCCAAAAACATTGGGCCGAGCTCGGAATCTCGTTGAAAGCCCATCTCGGCTACCGATCTAGGCCCATCACAAGCCCGGTCCGTTACAACAGATGAGACCGGAATATTTCCCTTTTCCCACCGGTCTCGGAAAAGGGAAATATTCTCTTTGGTCGATTCCACGAGATATGCGGAACTTATCCTTATCTCGGAGAGAAAACCGGAAGATTTCCTTTTCCTAATCGAACTCGGAAAAGGAAATCTTCCTTTGAACCGCCTCAAGGACACTATAAATAAAGGAGGAGGCTCATTCGTTCAGAGGATCCACAACTTCCGCAGAGACAGAGAATACAAGAGAGAGCTCATTACCGATCTCAAGTCTTTTGTCTTTGCCTTCTTACTTAAAATCCGTTGTAACCGCCGACCTTGATCAATAAACGAGATTCCGACCAGAGTACTGTTTTACCCTTTTTGTGTGATTTACGGATCAACAATTAGGAAATCTAAACCAATTACAATTTAAATCGAAAAACCAGAACTAAACCGAGGTCGCAAAAGGAGAGAATCGGACACCCGGATCCTGGGCCTTGTTGTTGTTTAAAGGCAGGATCAAACAAGTGCGACGAACGAAGTCAGCCCTGCCCTTAATCCGAAGCATCTAAACGAGAGCATCTTATCCGAATATGTTGTTGAAAATCCCAAAAGAGCAAATGGCAAAAGTTAACGATAGCTTCACGATCGATGTATTCATATTTTGTGACAAAGTTAAATATTCCTTGGTAACACTAGAGGCTTTATCTCTTTTAAATTCTTAATATCGATTTAGATTTACATAAACAATCAAACCAAACAAACTGTTTCACATTGACATTTGGTTGAGTCAACTCAGCTGCATGTGCAAATGAAATACTATAAAATGAGCGTTATAAGTTAGTGACAAATGATGTCAAAAAAGAAGAAGTTAATAACAATTTTTTTTTATGCCTATCGGTTCCTGGAAGTAATTCCAAACCCAAACAGGTTCAAACTAATCTCCCGGGTGGAAGTGACACATCCCAGTTTTAATGCCTCACTTGCCTCAAGTTAATGACAAATTGAGGGAAGATAATCATTAAACAAACATTTTATGTAAAACTTTGCCAACACTTGCCATTTCAAACTTCAGTTGGATCATTTTTCATTAGACATAAAAACATATTGTATTTTCATATTGTATTTTCTTTGTAGTTGAAGTATTATAACCAATCCATAAACATGTTGGGTCGTGGTTGGAGCACGATTTTTCAAAAAAAATCATCTCAACCATTTTAAATTTATAATTCAGAAATTTCCAATTTTTTCTAGATTTACAGGTGTATATATATACATTTCTATAGATTAGTTCAGCACCTAAACTCATCTATAAATTCAGCTCAATGACTCATATGTTTCTTACCTCTCGACTAATTATAAAACCATACTCAAGAAACGAAAACAATTCTCTTCTTCCACGAACCATTTCATTTAATATATGGCAATGAAGACTATCTCCTTTCTTGCAATTCTATCTCTTTTGGCTTTAACACTTCCATTAGTCATTGCTTCTGACCCGAGCCCGCTTCAAGACTTTTGTATTGGCGTCAACACCCCAACAAATGGCGGTATGTACATGTGGTTTCTTACTCTCATTTTTCATTGATTTCTCATTTCTCACACTCTTTTCGATTATTTGGTTACTATGTTCAGTTTTTGTAAACGGAAAGTTCTGCAAGGACCCAAAGCTCGCGACCGCGGATGATTTCTTTTTCGCAGGGCTTCACAATGCAAGAGCCGTAACTAATGCAGTCGGATCGAATGTGACAGCCGTCAATGTTAATAACCTTCCAGGGTTAAACACCCTTGGAATCTCACTTGTCCGTATTGATTATGGAGTCAACGGACAGAACCCGCCTCACACCCATCCGCGTGCCACCGAGATCTTGGTTGTCCAAGAAGGAACACTTTTCGTAGGTTTTGTCTCATCAAACGGAGACGGAAATCGTCTCTTCACCAAAACACTCAACACGGGTGATGTCTTTGTGTTTCCAGAGGGACTCATCCATTTCCAGTTCAATGCGGGACGATCTCCAGCGGTTGCATTCGCTGCCTTAAGCAGCCAAAACCCAGGTGTTGTCACTATTGCCAACACCGTGTTTGGGTCTAACCCACCAATAAACCCGAATGTTCTTGCTAGGGCATTCCAGTTGGATCCTAGGGTTGTCATGGATCTACAGATCAAGTTCTGATCATGATATAATAACTAAACTTGTGTTTTTGAAATTTCTTTCATTTCATGTATTCGTCTAAATAAGGATTGTGTATTGTTGGTCGTTGCTTTTTTACCTTCAAATTTCTCAATGATCAATCGTTTTTATTTCATCAACAATGAATTACATTCGTGACAGAGTTTTCTCACCAAACTATATTAATTTATTTTATTCAAATGATCATATTTACGATGGAAAACTAGCTAATAATGTCTTTAAACAAGTGTCCTAAAAAAAAAAAGATGTATTTCATCGTAAAACTTAGTAACGAAACAAATGTAGGATAATTTGGAAAATAATACATTTATTAGTCGGTCTATATGGTAGATAACCAAATGCAGTCAATAGCGTTTTTTTTTCTTTACCAATTCTCTTTCTCTCTCTTTTTCAATGCCTCCTTGCTAGAGCATTGAACACATCACGCGTTGCACTTACAGTGTGCTACCATAGCAAATATGTGACAGTTTTTAATCGAGTTTTTTCAGGTTTTAAATTGTTTTGGAGAAAGTTTAGTTATTTTGGATGCAAATGATCATATGAATATGCAGAATCATGTATATGCGTTAGAAATTTGGCATTCATTTGGCATTTATCCTTCTGCGATTTCTCTACTTTTATGTATGAGTAATCTTCCAGTTAGGTTTTACAATTTCAAAGGAATCTCATGAATCGCTGGATCAGATCTATTAGAATAAGGATCTATTTTCTAGTTGTTCATTTATTGTTGAAACTAGATTAGCTACCTATTTTATGATTTTAGGTTGTTTAACGCATCGAAAATGTTTGTTTAAAAGCATGAAAGAGCATAGATGAGCAAAATGTCACTAGCCAACGAAAGCTCATGTTAAGACGTTTTGTGAACATAAAAAACTTGAATTTAATGCATGTTTAATTTTCTAAAGTCAAACAACAGTTTAGAATATTAGGTTATTAGACATAGTAATTGATACTACAACACTAGATTAGTTATAAAACAGTGATTTGAGTTATATAACGTGCTTAGTAACGTTTCCATCAGTCGAACTTACATTGTTTTACTTGTCATTTCTAGTTTTTAGTTCATCATAAACCAACAAACAATCTCATACATTCTTAGCTTTACTTTACTCTCACATTCTTATGTGTGATATTTTGTCTTTGTGGGTTCGACCCTTAGTATCACACATCACTTGTTATGCACTTGGAGTATTATTTTAATATGATTAAAACATGTTTGTATCAGCACTATAACTCCTTTGTCTAAAAAGAAAATTAGGGTATAAATTCTATAAACCAATCCATAATTCCCTATTTAACAATCTTAAACTAGCAATTCATAAAATCCCTTTAAAACCCTAAAACCCAATTGAAAATCCACTCACACATATCAATAACCAGAACGGGAGATGAAAAAAGACATAATTAAATTGACAAAAGTAATAAGAGGGTTCATAAATCTTTTCCAAATTGGCAAAAGAGGTTCATAGATCTTCTCTCAAACATACAATTGAAAGAAATAAAAGTTGTCGCTTAACCTAAAAAAGTGGCTTAAAATAAGTATAATGTATATAGGTCTAGGGTCTGATTTGGTTGAGTTAGGATGATACCAGTGCAAAACATGAAGTTTAAAACTGCCTTTTTCGTCTAGGAAGTTGATCGATAGATCTATTAGGCTTATGGGAAATTTATGTGGATCTGATGCTAATTTGCACCCAAAATGACTTCACTTCCTTTAAAACGATGTAAAACCTGAAAATACTCGATAAATGACTACTCAAAAAGACTATTTGCTCGATAAAATACACAAAATAAAGGTTAGAAACCGATAAAAACCAAATTTATCGAGGCCATCAGCACTACAAGAAAACAACGTTTTGGTGACTACAGATGGCGACTAAATAATTAGTTGCTAAAAGTTGTGACTACTTAGCGACTATTTGGCGACTAATACAAATCGGTCGTAATTTAGTCGCTGTTTTACGACCAAAGAACATAGTCGCTATTTTACGACTAATTTACGACTACATTTCAGACGGAAAATAATAGTCGCATAATAGTCGCTAAATTAATGACGAATATGCGACTATTTCGGCAGATCGCACAGTAGTCGCATAATAGTCACTAAATTAGCGACTATTAGGCGACTATTTCGGAAAATCGCACAATAGTCGCATAATAGTCGCTAAATTATATACATGTATATATACATATGTATAACTCATACACATGTATATATATACATATGTATAACTTATATATACATGTGGCTCAATGCTCTATTATGATGTCGGAGATGCATAACCAAATCTAAGATGAATTTCAGTGTAATTTGTCGTTTCAATAACATAAATTGATATCACGATTTAGCCACTAAATATTCGTGGCTAGCTAAATTATCAAATTGTCCGCCGAATTTTAGCCACGAAAATAGTGAATAATGCAGCCAAAAACACGATTTGTGGCTTTTGCGTGACAACTTTTAATCATAAAAATAAAATCCTAAACCATTAAACAAAAATATAACCATTATATATACATAAAAACAATATTTAAAACCATTTACATATATACTTTATATAAAATCAATCTTTTTAAAAACTATTTACTTCTATTTTTAAAAAAAATAAAATCATTTTCTTAATCCTAAATCATAATTTTAAAACTTAAAATCAAGAATTTAATTATATATACTGAAAACTAAAATCTAACAATTAAAAAAATCTAATCATTATATAAAAAAATCATTTAAAGTAGAAGTTTAATAATTTATACTTTTGATATGTTTAAAGTTTACAGATTTACATAAAAAAGTTTATGGGATTTTTTACAGTTTTTAAAAATTCAATCTACAACCCTATCAAATAAGAAATAAAAGAAAAAAAATGAAAAGAAGAAAATATATGCTCAGGATTTGACTGGTTACTTAACCCATCAAACAGATCGCAATCTTAACCGTTGATAACCCAATATCTAACGGACCAGAACACAAACACTTCCTTTTCTTCTCTATCTTCGTCTCCATGTTCTGCAGATTGAAAAAGTTCATTTGATTTCTTCAAAGTCCATTCGATTTCTTCAAAGTAAAGAGATTCGATGGCGTTCTTCTCCGAAGCTTCTCCTTCGTCGGCGTTCTCCGAAGCTTCTCCTTCGTCGGAGTTCTCCGAAGCTTCTCCTTCGTCGGCGTTCTCCTTTCTCCGAAGCTTCTCCTTTGTCGGCGTTCTTCTTCCCTGCGATTCTCAACTTGCATCGCCGCCACCGCCGACCAATCCGCAACTCCTATGCAGACGTCGCTCATCCCAAGGCGGTTCCCTTTGGCCACTCGAAGCCTCTGCTTCCGGTCATCTCTGCGATGAAACCAGGAGACGCCGCCAGTTGTAGCCGCCGCAAACCCTTCTCGAAGCTTCTTCTTCGATCGCGCTCCTTCTCGAAGGATCTCGTGCTGGGGACTCACCGGTGAGGACGGCGTAGGAAGCTGCGGAGAGGAGCTTGCCGGCGGAGGAAGCTTCGATCTTCTTTTGTTTTTTTTTTGTTTTTTGTAATTATTAATTTTAATAAATAAAAAAAAATTTGGGATATTTTTTTTTGTTTTTTTAATTTTTTTTTTAAATAGTCGCTAAATAGACGTTAAATTAGTCATATAATAGTCGGTAATTTATGCAACTATTTTACGACTATTACACTGTTCATGTGATGTAGTCGTAAAGTAGTCGCAATTTAGCGACTATTTTTACGACTACACACTTTAGCGACTAAAGATTAACGACTACATGATTTAGTCGCTTTTTAGTCGTAATACACATTTTAGCGAAACGCTGTTTTCTTGTAGTGCGGCTACGAGAAATGAAGTAGAAGAGCTCTTTGGAACTCAGACCTAAGGCAATGCAGGGTTACGATGATGTAGCGGAATAGAAAATACTCTTCTCAAAATTCTTAACCTCTTTATTAAAAATAAACAACATCACACAGATATAAACTTACACTATAAGAATACAGCCGATTCTCGACGGCCATATCCATCGGGAACCCGTCGGAAATCAGTTTTCCCAATAAATTTTCCGACCGATTTGACCAGTCAGAACTATCTTGTCGAAAATGAAAATCCGTCGAAAATCGGTCGGGAATTTCTGACGACATAAATTGACTGATCGGATTCCGACGGATATCATTGGTCTGAAAATTCCTGACAGTTTACCGACGGCACTAAAATTTTGACCAGTTTCCGATGGTAATAGTTGTCGGAAATTTCCCGACGGTATTCCGTCAGAAATATGAGTGGCGTGATCCCGACGGATTCCTTATGGGCATATATTCTGACTTATTTCCCATGGGAGTTTTCCCGACTGATTCCCTATGGGAGTTTTCCCAACCATTTCCCGGCAGGTATTTAAAAAGAGAAAATTACCTATAATAACCTTCAAAAGTAGTGATATTACTAGAATAACTCTTACAAAAGTTTCACTAACTAAAATAACCTTCAAAAGTTGTCAAAAGACCTTTAAGTATGGTTTTTCGTTTTAATAACGAAATTGCCATTTTCATTTTTTTTAAATAACTAAAATATTAATTATTAATATTAAAAAAATAAAATAATAATCCAACATCTCCACGACTCTCTCTCTCTCTCTCTCTTTTCTTCTACTTTTTTGTTTTCTCTCTCTCTCCTCTCCCTCTTCTTCTTCCTCTTCTCTCTCCTCCGCCAATGGATTTCAGTAATGGTGAGTGGATTTCCGGCATTGATTTCGACTGCTCCACCGCCGTGTTCCACCAGATCTGCTCTCCGGAGCCAACATCTTCGGCCAAGGCAACGACACCGCTAAAAGCGGCTCCCCAACGACGGATCGTCGTCGTTTGCTCCTTCGGGAACTCTGGACCGACGGATGGTACAGTTACGAACGTGGCGCCACCGCCGAACACGTGCTCGTCGAACTCGTCGAACTTTCGAACATTTTTTTCATTTGATTAATCGTTTTTTGGTTAATATGCTGTTTCATGAGGTACGCCCACCACTTGTTCGATAAAATGCCCATAATGATGGTAGATTTATTAGTAAATTTTTATTTGCGGTTGATTTGTTTAATACATTGAGGTAGATTTGTTTAAGATGTTGAGGTAGACTTGTTTAAAATCTTGATGGTAGACTTGTTTAAAATCTTGATGGTAGACTTGTTTAAAATCTTGACGGTAGACTTGGTTGATACGTTGTGGTAGACTTGTTTGATACGTTGTGGTAGACTTTTACTAATTTATGATAGACTTATTTTCTGGTTTGTTTCGTCTCGTCTCACTGTCGGTTTGGTAAAGCTTCATGTCGAGGGATTTATAGCTTCGTTGATTTGAGTTGCAGAGATACAGATCCGGATTCGTCAAGTTGTAGATCCACCAGATCTGTCTGTCGCCTCTTTCCGGCAAAAACACATTTGATTCCCGACACACGATATGGTAGACTTGTTTTTAACGATTTGATAGATTTGTTTAATACGTTTGTGGTAGATTTGTTTAATACGTTGCGGTAGGCTTGTTTAATACGTTGCGGTAGGCTTGTTTAATACGTTTCGGTAGACTTGTTTAAAACGTTGTGTTAGACTTGTTTAAATTCTTGATGATAGACTTGTTTAATACGTTGTGGTAGACTTTTTTGATACGTTGTAGACTTATTATCTAGAATTTTTTTTCTTCTTCTCCTGTATGCGACGGGCTACGAACGACGGGTCTGAAGAGTCAATGGGCGATGCGACGAAAGGGAAGTCGGGATTTGTTTATCAAAAAATTTGTGTGTAGATTTGTTTACTTGAATAATGATAAATTTGTTTACGTGGTGGCCGATTTAATTTTAGGGTTTTATAGATTTATTTGAATGGTGGCCGATTTGCTTGTAAACATTGTTGATTCCCGACAGATCTGCTTCGTCGCCTCCTTTCGGCGAAAACGTGGTTGATTCCCGACATACGGTATGGTAGACTTATTTTCAACGATTTGGTAGATTTGTTTAATACGTTTGTGGTAGACTTGTTTAATATGTTGTGCTAGACTTGTTTAATACGTTGTGGTATATCTATTTAAAAATTTTGATGGTAGACTTGTTTAATACGTTGTGGTCGATTTGTTTGATATGTTGTGGTAGACATGTTTGATACGTTGTCGTAGACTTCTTTCCTGCGTTGAAACTTCACATCAGTGAGATCCCCACTTCATCTTTGAGAGGCGTGATCCCCACTTTCTGTCTTATCGTGTACTTACTTTCATCATCAAATCACAAACAAAAAACAACTCTATTAGGAGGAGAGTTTTAAAGAAGAAAAAGAATGTGTGACAAGGTTTCAACACATACGTGGCTTTATAGGGTTTTGGTTTCGAGGGTATAGTTGTTGGATGTTTGACAAAGTCTGAAAATGAATAAATCAAGCGTGTTTTTAGGGGCTTAAATAAGTATTTTCTGCTTATAGTTCTAGTTCTTTTAATAGTCAGTTCACAGCACACAACCCTACCACGAAGAAATATCTTTCCTTACCATATCCGCATATATCCCCAAGATTTGATACTGGTTCTTTTTTTTGAATGCTTCAAGATTTACCAACTTGGAGTATTAAATTTGCGGGTGTCACTCATTCCAGTGATGAAATCGTTAAATACTTTGCGGTACTTGTTTAATATGTTGTGGTAGATTTGTTTGAAATCTTGATGATAACCACAGTTGATCACTTCTTATTATTATTCCCACGATATTGTAGACTTGATTCATTACGATTTGGAAGACTTGTTGCATATGATATGGTAGACTTGTTTCATACGATGTGTGTTTGGATATTGATGCCTCTAATAACATTTTAATATGGAATACCATGGTTGAAGATGATGAAGAAGAACAAAAATTGCAAGATAAAAGTTGTCGGAACTATCGTGATGAAGAAGAGAGGATGTTGAAGATCTTGAAAAAAATATTGTGATGAAGAAGAGAGGATGTTGAAGATGTTGAAGATCTTCAACATCTTGGAAAATACTTCATGGTTTTTCTGGGTTGGCGGCGCAACCCTAGATGAAGGTGGGTGCATGGTTTTTTTTTTGCAAATCTGAAGATCTTTGGTGGGAAAAATCGTCATTTGATAATCTCCACTTTTAATAAGTCTACCGTCAATAAAATTGATCAATATCGGATATATCTACCAAATTCAGATATATCTACCAACTTCAGATAAATCTACCAACTTATGATAAGTCTACTAATTTCGTGTATCCAGAAAGTTTATATATGTCTACCATTTTATAAATAAATCTACCGACTTTTAATAAAACTACTTTCATTAGAAATAAATCTATTGTTTTAAGAATAAGTCTACCACGACAATATTAGTCTCAACTCATTACAATAAATCTACCGTCACCAAAAAACGAACCATCCGATGATAAGTCTGCCTCCACTACAAATAATTCTACCACGGAGGAGATAAATCTACCATCAAAGGAAATAAATCTACCAATTTGGTCAAATGTCTACCAAAAAGTCAACCGAACGCTCGTTAAATCTACCAACTCTTAACAAATCTACCGTCATTAAAAATAAATCTACCAAAAGATTAATAAATCTATAGCCCAAAAACATATCTACCACCTCGTAAAACTATGTCTACCAAAATAAGTCTACAGTCCCGAAATAAGTCTACCGGCCGAAAATAAGTCTACCGGTCGAAAAATAAGTCTAGGGGTCGAAAAATAAATCTACCGGCCGAAAAATAAGTCTACCAACAATAATTAAATATACCGTCAAAGAACGGTAGACTTGTTTATCTGAGCGCGCTGATGTGGATTAAAAATAGTAATGACAATATCGTAATTACGTTTTTGTCAACAAATGCCAAAAAGGCAAAATCGGTACCCTAAGTTATTCTCGTAATTTAGAAAGATTTGCATTGTTTTAGTGATTAAGATATTTTTAAGGTTAGCTTAGTTATTCTCCCTTTAAAAAAACTGTAATTAAAAAATTTGAAAAATGATTAAATAAATTAAATTAAATTAATAATTTGAAAATTAAATTGTGCATAAATATAATAATTATTTTGAAATAAAATAAAACTGTTTTCAAATTACAAAAACATAAAATTTAATTTTCTGTTCTCGATCCCGTTCCCCTTCGCGTTCCTGGGAAATCCGGTAATTTTGATTTCATCCAATTTCCATGCCAGCGATATCCGACTTTGCCTCTGTAAACTCCTCTTACGTAACACCTAACTTCATTTCGGTGTCCGCTTTCGCTGCCTCCAAATATACTATTATTGTCTTCAAATCTTCATTCTGTTGGACGAAATTTTCATAGTAATCGGGAAAATCCGATGAAACCACGTCGTCCATAATCGGGACCTTACCCAAACCCCCGCGATGCCGCCCTTTTTATCAAGGGTACATTCATGTAGAAATTAAAAATAAATTAGAACATTATAAAATTATAATATAAAAACTAAATGAAAACGAAAAAAAAACTTACGCTGATAACGAGACGGTTGATATCTTCCCGCGGCACCTCGAACGAAGAGGAAGAGTCGCCTTGTGACTACTGGGTCAGCTCGATCTTCTTCTTCTTCAACTTCTCGTAGATCTCACTCATGAGGGGATCCTGAATAACCCCAATTGTCTTGTTCGTGTAGCACCTCTTCATCAAGTCCAGGTGATCCGGACGCACACCTCCGGCCTCATTTGTCTACAAAAAACGACAAAAATTAAATATTAATAAATTATTTAATAATTAAATATAGAAAACAATATAAAAAATAAAAGATTACCATTTGCATTTCTCGGGTCCGGAAGCTACTCGAACCAGAGTTGTGGATGTACTATCCCTTACCAGATCGATCACGCCTTCGGTTTCCCGAATTAGTCTTCGAGGTTTTTTCTGTCTCGGAGTTTTCCCAATATGGGATGAAGTCTTCCCAAATCGAAGTGTTCAAGCCTTTCGGTTTGTCTTGTCCTTTCCTCTACTTTTGCTTCCACTCGTTCATGTTTCTTTTGAATTGAGTAGCCGCCTCCTTCATAAACTCTTTTTCCACCGTGGCTGTGTCGGAATGATGCCATGTAAACTCTTGCTGTGAAAAAGTTATCAAAATTATGAATAAAACATAAAAAAATTATTTATTTTAGTAATTTAGAACTTACCGCAAATTGTATAACCAAATCTTCTTCTCCTCATACGTGATGCTTGAAAACTTCTTGTACGGTTTGTCGAGGATCGAATGCAACATCCTCAAAACGGACTTGTTAATCCTGTTTTTCGATAAACCAAACCTACAAAAAAAAAAAAAAACTATTTATAATTTTACTTTCAAAAAAAAAAATTCATTTTACCATGTCGATCTTCCTCGGAGTCGTTGATCGAGCCTGATGAGTAAGTGCCATCCTGGTTGTTGGACTCACTGTGCGATTCCGGGATATGAGAAAACCCCATACTTTGTGTTGGTCTAGGGGTCTCTGTTGGCGAACCGCCTTGTTGAAGTAGTTGCGCCCCTCGAGATGAACCACCGCTATGTTGACGTGGTTACGTCGCTCGAGACGAACCACCGCGGCGAGTGTAACCATCGTACGGCCTCGAAAAATAAAAACACAAAATTTGTTAGTTGTAAGAATTTATAAAAATTCTAGAAAATACTAAAAATATTACCAAAAACCCAAAACAAATCATGAAAATTCTAATTATTTTATTGGCAAAAACGTTTATATAACATTTAAAAAAAAATTAAAAACGGGTATTGCTTGTTCCTAACCCGTGAGTATCGAATGTAGGAAACCTGGTATGCTTCTGAAGCAAAAATAAATGGATCGTATTTCCGATGTCGCTTTCCAGAGTGAACATATGTTACACCGAATTTGTCCTGACGTAGACCTTGCATTGTATCATACCAATCACAATAGAACACAGTGCACCTCAAGCCTATCATTCTTGGATATTTGATTTCTAGTATTTCGTGCAGTACACCGTAGTAGACAAATTCGCCAAATGTAGACGATATACCGTAATTGCATGTTGTATTCGAGCTCCCTTCACGATAAGCCTTAAAAGCGTATCCTGAGTTAAATACATCGGATAAACCATTGGAACCAAAGTAGGACCACCACTACAAGAAAACTGTCAATTTCCAACGAAAATTTACGACCGTTTTAAATCGATGTAACTTTACATCGACATTACGACGACATTACGACGAAATATGTGTTCGATGTAAAATCGTCGTAAATATATGTCGTCGTAATTTCGATGTAAAATTACGACCATTTTACGACGACATTACGACGACAATATAAATCGTCGTAATATCGATGTAACTTTACATCGATATTACGACTAATATGACTTCTGCATATTACGTTGATATTACGACCTAATATCGTCGTAATGTCGTCTTGGGTTAAGGAGCAGACCGTTGTATTCCCACTTCTGATGATCTGGCCAACAAAAAACTCTGGGGGTCTAGTTTTCTACATTAATAAAGACCAAACACCATAAGTGAAAGATACATAGAATTGGACATCCTTATATTACGATTTACATAGATGTCCAATTCTATGAATCATTCACCTATGGTAGTAATGAAGACTATCTTTACATGAAAACAAGATCCCACAGGATTCTTTGTTGGCAAGATCATCAAGAATTGGGAACACAATGATCAGCATAAGAACCCAAGGAAACGTGGATATGTATATATTTAGTGTGTATTTTTTTTTTGAGTTACCATTGAAGGTGTGGAAGGTATTTATAGAAATTTTCTAGAAATTACCAACGGATTTGCAACGAAAATTTACAATGATTTTACATCGAATAGCATTACAACTATTTTACATCGAATATACGACGAAATTACGTCAAAAATATTTGATGTAAATAATTAGGTGACCTATAAGAAACCGTGTTTTACCAAATTCTCAGAGTCGACGTGAAATCGTCGTGATACCGATGTCACTATTTACGTCGTAACATCGTCGTAAAACTACGACGAATTTACGACGATTTAGTTTTAATTTACATGTTTGGTTTATCAACGTATATCATGTTTTACATAACTTCTAATCATAGTATAAACAAGATAATCCATCGTATAATCGTCGTTGTTGAATCTGTTGTTAAATATTAAAGGTATTAGATGCACAAATATACTTCGTTCTTACTTCCAGGATATGTGTATTATGATTTAGGGTTTAGGATATAGATTTAATCTATTACAACGAAATTACGATGGATTCGTCGTAAATTCGTTGTAAAAATTACAACGATTTTACGACGAATCCGTCGTAATTTCGTTGTAATACTTAAAATTTAGGGTATAGGGTTTGATTTACATGTTTGATTTTTTTAATCTTATATCTTGTTTTACGTAAGTTCTAATCATAGTATAAACAAGTTTAAGTTTTTACAAAATCATTTACATGATTTAAGTCATCCATGTTACGAATATATACTTATAAGAACGAACGCTATATATTATTATGTAAGATAAGGAAATCGACGACGATATAGATTCAATCGTCGTTATTGAATCTGTTGTTAAATATTAGAAGTATTAGATGCACAAATATACTCCGTTCTTACTTCCATGATATGTGTATTGTTATTTAGGGTTTAGGGTATATATTTAATCTATTACAACGAAATTACGACGGATTCGTCGTAAATTCGTTGTAAAAATTACAACGATTTTACGACGAATCAGTCGTAATTTCGTTGTAATACTTAAAATTTAGGGTATAGGGTTTGATTTACATGTTTGATTTTTTTAATCTTATATCTTGTTTTACGTAAGTTCTAATCATAGTATAAACAAGTTTAAGTTTTTACAAAATCATTTACATGATTTAAGTCATCCATGTTACGAATATATACTTATAAGAACGAAAGCTATATATTATTATGTAAGATAAGGAAATCGACGACGATATAGATTCAATCGTCGTTATTGAATATGTTGTTAAATATTAGAAGTATTAAATGCAAAAATATACTTCGTTCTTACTTCAATGATATGTGTATTGTTATATAGGGTTTAGGGTATAGATTTAATCTATTACGACGGATTCGTCGTAAATTCGTTGTAACAATTACAACGATTTTACGACGAATCCGTTGTAATTTCGTTGTAATACTTAAAATTTAGGGTATAGGGTTTGATTTACATGTTTGATTTTTTAATCTTATATCTTGTTTTACGTAAGGTCTAATCATAGTATAAACAAGTTTAAGTTTTTACAAAATTATTTACATTATTTAAGTCATGCATGTTACGAATATACACTTATAAGAACGAATGCTATACATTATTATGTAAGATAAGGAAATCGGTGACGATATAGATTCAATCGTCGTTATTGAATCTGTTGTTAAATATTAGAAGTATTAGATGCACAAATATACTTCGTTCTTACTTCCAGGATATGTGTATTGCAATTTAGGGTTTAGGGTATAGATTTAATCTTTTACAACGAATTTACGACGGATTCATCGTAAATTCGTTGTAAAAATTACAACGATTTTACGACGAATCCGTCGTAATTTCGTTGGAAATCGAAATATTTAATTTACCGCGTGTGGGAAAAATTTCGATAGGTTGAATTTTCGGTTTTAATATTACGACGATTTTACGACGGAATCGTCGTAAAATCGTCGTAAATTACCAATGATTTTACGACGACCACAAAATCTATATATACGTGACCAGATTTTTCCTCCCTCACAATCTCACACAAACTCACTCTCTCTCTAAAACGCTCTCACCTCTTTCTACCTACGAAAAGGTAAAAAAATTATTTTTTGGTTTTTTAAATTATATTATTGTTTGTGAGGATTTTGAATTGTTAGTTAGGATTGTAATTTTTATTAGTTAGGATTGGACTTATTAGTTAGGAATGTAATTATATTATATTGGAATTGAGCTATTTTTAAATATTTTTTAGATATGGCGCCACGTAAGACACACTATCGGCAGTTTCTCGAGACGGGACCGAGTGCTAATTCGCAACTCCCGTCATCTTCTGCGACACCGTCCGCTGTTCCAGATTATTTTTCCGAACCAGCGCCGCCTCCAGAAGCAGGTGCTCGACCGCCGTTGTTGTATGCGGGATTGACTGTGGAAGATATTTTGCAGTCGCCGGGGCATGATTCTTTAGATCGGTTAGATCCGCGACGGCTCCCGAATAGTTTATATTAAGAAATTTATTTTGTATTTTAAATTTTATTTTATATTTTGAATAGATTTATAAAATTTTAATTTATAAATATAATTTTATTAATTATTTTATTAATTTTAATTGAAAAAGAAATAATATTATATATATATATATATGTGTATTACATCGAGTTTACATCGACTCAACATTTACATCGATTTTACATCGTTCAATAATTTACGATGAATTTACATCGAATATTTTACATCGATTTACCAACGCATTTACATCTACCTATTACGACGAATTTACGACGAATTGTCAAAACAAAAATTGTATAATTCGATGTAAAATCGATGTAATGTTTCATCCTATTACGACGAATTGACGACGGATTGTCGAAAAAAAAATTATATAATTCGATGTAAAATCGATGTAATGTTTCGATGTAAAATCGATGTAATGTATTCGTCGTAAAATCGATGTAAATTTACATCGATTTTACGACGAATAATATACGACGATTTTACGACGATTTTTAGTCCTCCTTAATGTTACGACCAATTTACGACGATTTTCGATTAACGACGATCATATTACGACGAATTGTTATTCGTCGCTAATCCGTCGTAAACCATGTTTTACGACCAATTTACGACGATTCTGTTAATTGTAAAAGGGCAGTTTTCTTGTAGTGCACACACTATCTCAACTAACCACGTGGGAAACAATACCCCTCTAGTAGTGATCT
The DNA here is from genome assembly GCA_030161315.1 of Eutrema japonicum. Lineage (NCBI taxonomy): Eukaryota > Viridiplantae > Streptophyta > Magnoliopsida > Brassicales > Brassicaceae > Eutrema > Eutrema japonicum. The sequence continues at coordinate 50,739,815 of BSQW01000011.1, forward strand.
CATCAACATGTACAAATTGTGGACAGTCATAAACAATATGTGAAAACGTAAGAATGTAAAATTTAGTTAAATTATGGGAAATCGAGCACTTGCGTAATATTGCAACCAACCCAAGAAGTCATTTTGTTTATGGACCGCAAGCTCTTCTTCTGTGTAATTTGGAAACCAATCATGAATTTGGGCCATGTATATCATGTGAATAAAACAAATACATTATGAAAAATACTATCAAGGATTTTTGGTAATTACTAAACATCAAAATCGATCACGTACGTACCTCTCATATTCCAAAACGTCGTCGTAATTTGTAAGAATATATGTATGCAAATGCATTTGTTCCTCCTCTGTTAGTCGCTGGGTCCTCCCTTTTCCACCGGATAACTAGGTTTTTCTCCTCCATCATCATGTCGTGCATGTCGTCTACTTTTAGTCTGGACAGAATATGGAAATTAGTAGCTCGCAAAGTTGGATGCTTCTTCATTAATGCGAACAAATATCTGGCAAGCCCAATATGACCTTCAACTTATCTTTCATCTTCCCTTGCACATTTAGAACAGTATTCATGATGTTGTCGAAAAAGTTTTTTTCAATGTGCATGACATCTAGATTATGGCGCAGCAGATGGTTCTTCTAATATGGTAAATCCCCAAAATACTCCTCATGTTCCAATTGTGGTACTCGCCACAATCTTCTATGGGAAAATAGCCATTACCACAACATGAAACCGTCTTCTCAGCACCAAAATCTCTCAACTGAGTGATGATGTAATTTCCATCTGGCTCAAGAGGTGGACTATCAGAATTTGTTTTTGTTCTTCTTAAACAATGTCGTGCTCCGACGATATGGATGATCATGCAGTAGAAATCGTCGATGACAATCGAACCAGGAAGTCTTTCGACCGTGCTTTAATTGGAATGCATCAATGTTATCTTGACAATACGGGCACGCAAACATTCCATGAGTCGATAATCCAGATAGTATACCATATGCTGGAAAATCACTTAAGGTCCACATAAGTACCGTACGCATCGTGAAATTATTTTGGAGAGAAAAATCGAACGCTTGAACACCATCTTTCCATAACATTTTCAACTCATAAATTAATGGCTGCAATAAAATATCAAGGAATCTCTTAGGATGCTCCGGTCCGGGGACGAGAATCATGAGGAACAAAAACTCTCTTTTCACGCACAAACTAGGCGGCAAATTGTAAGGTGTGATGATTACTGGTCATAATGAATATTGCCTCCCATGTTTTACAAAAGGGTTGAATCCATTTGTAGATAACCCGAGGTATATGTTCCTTGACACATACAAAAAACTAGGATATACCTCTTTAAAATGTTTCTACGCTTCTGCATCTGAGGGATGCGCAATCTCTCCAGTTATGTTCTGCATGCCATCTCATAGGTCATGCCGTGCACTCGGATTGATATAACCTCTTCAACCTCTCCGTTATCGGCAAATACCACATCCGTTTATGTGGAATAGGTACTCTGCCACCAATTTTCTGATACCTAGATTTGTGACAAAAATGACACTTCACAAGTTTCTGAACCTCGTAGTATGAAGCCGGTGAGATAGTATCTTTATGTAAAATATCTTTCACAAAATCAGCTATCGCATCCACACAATCCTCCACCAAATTGAAATCGGTCTTTATAGTCATCAACTTGCTTGCAGTTGATAAATGCGATATTCCCTCTCTACATCCTTCATATAATGGATGCTTAGCTGCATCTAGAATATCAAAAAAATTCTGAGCTTCTAAATTAGGTTCTTCTATTCTAATACCATCATGAACATACGATGCTACGTTTTCACGAAACGCTTCATTCACCATCTGAACAGTACATACGTTTGCATCTACTTTCGGTGTTGGTTCCTCTATCCTACCCGAATAATTATTGCTATTATCGTAATATTGCACCATTGAATCAGTTTCTCCATGCGTATACCAAATCTTGTAACCCGGCATAAACTCATTCCTATATAGGTGATTCTATACTTCTCTAATAGAGACTAATCTATGATTCCAATATTTAGTACAAGTACAATATATTTTACCGTATTCCGACGTCATGCTATTGTTTATCGCAAATGTCATGAATTTTTCAACACCTTGTGCATACTCATCCGTCAGTTGACCCGTCGCTGGATCATGCCGTGGTTTATCAATCCACGATCGAAAATAATCATAAGGGTTTGGGTTTGAAGAAGACATTTTCTAAGTTTTTTAGTTTTGTGTAAGTTGTGAATGAGGGTGGAGAGATATTTATAATGGATTTTCGCGGATTCCCAACATATTTCTGACCGATTTTCGACCTGTTTAAAAATTTCAAACGGCTATAAAACGGTTAGTGCAACGGGCAGATTAACGGATTTATTTTGTCAAAAATATATCGGTCAAAATTTCCCACCGATTTCTGACGATCTTAAATCGGTTTCTATATCGTCGGAAATCGGTCGGGAATTCCGACGATTTTCCGATAACCAAAAATCCGTCGGGAATTTCCGACCAATTTCCGACGAGTTATTTTTCCGATATTTCATCGGAAATTGGTCAGAAATCCCGTCGGGAATTGGCGTGTTTTCTTATAGTGTTAAGTAAGCTATTTATAAGAAAACTTAAAAGCTCTAAAAACTCTAAATAAATAAACTTAATTGAAATAGGGTAAATAATATAATCAAATACAAATATTAGATAATTATCTTAATTGTACGATGCATCACGTGACACAACGGTAAATTCAATTGGAATATCCTCTTCCGAGATTTCCTAATTTCACTCTAAGAATGTGTGGATTTATCTGATATTTTGTTTGAACTTGCCATATAAAAACCGTAAAAAAAGCATAAGAAACATTGGAACCAAAAACTATTTGGAAAAACACCACAACTAAGATGAACGGACAGTTTAGGGTTATGATGTCGTGGGTGCACCATCGATGGGTTTAAATTTATGTGTCAAAGTTAAAATATTCCTCAATAATGTTAGAGACCTGATCTCATCCAATTTTCGACATCGATTTAGACATACATACTGAGATGATACAATCGTGGCTTGTTACTCAAGGAACAATAAAACCAAACCAACAAATACACATTGACATTTCTTAGAGTCAACTCAATAGAACGTGCAATTGAATATTATCCAAACAAGCACGTATAAATTAATGACAAGTGGAGAAAATATAATCAGTAAACAAACACATGCCCGTTCAAACGTCAAGTGCATAAATATTTTTAAAATTTATATTTTATGTTTCTGTGCAATAGATATATTACCACCATAAAAATGGCCGTTGTTAAGACATGATCAGAGAACAATATTTAAACAATGTTTTTTAGCCATTTCAAACTTCTAGACATTGTCGCATTTTTGGATTTACAAGTGTAGATACATATATGTATATATGGACTGGTTCAACTCCTAAACTCATCATCTATAAATTGATCTCAATATCTCATAGGTTTCTTACCTCTCAATTAAAAGAACATTCAACGAGCAAAAACTCTTTCCCTTCATAGAAAGAATCGTTTTAACTAAATATATGGCAATGAAGAGTCTCTCATTCCTCGCCATTCTCTCTCTCTTGGCTTTAACACTTCCATTAGCCATTGCTTCTGACCCAAGCCCCCTTCAAGACTTCTGCGTCGGCGTCAATACCCCAGCAGATGGTGGTATGTGTTGGAACTAATTTTTTTGTCAAAGCCTGAGGGTTTGATAAAATTGTGTTAGTGTGAAAAGAAATGAGTTAAGCTCTTTCTAATGAAATGTTTTCATTAACCGAGAAATGTTTTCTCGTGTATATATGTTGGAATGGTTGTGTCTTAAACGAACAACATGAGAGAAGAAAAGCCATACGTGCGACGTTCGCATCTTGGGCCTTGATTGGGCCCGTGGACTTTTTGAGGTATCGATCGATACCCCTTGGTATCGATCGATACCCAGCGGGCCGACTTAAAAATCGCAGCCGCCTAGGTTATTCTAGAAATATTCCTTTTCTGTCATGGAAAAACCCTAGCCTCTCTCCTATATATACAACACGATTTTCACCTAAAAAATCATCCTCTGATACACAAAAAACACTTACTAAAAGTTCTAACAATCGTTTCTTCAATTCCCTACTGCTTAGAGTAAGTTTTAATTTCGAGAGTATCGTAGAATAATGATCGATAGACATGAATCATGGTGTTGATGATTCAGTTAAACTTTGGTTGTATCCTGGGACTCATGGATCTATAAAACCCCGTCACACTACGGGAGATTCTTAGAGTTAAGGAAAGAGATTTATCTCGCCTCCTCAGATCTTGTATTGCTTTATCGTTTATAAATCGTCTGTTCCTTAAACTGTTTATTTACATATTATTGTGATTAAATCTTTCCTGTCTGTAGTGTAAATTTTGGTCCTACAATCTTAACTCTAAGAAGATCCAATTTCTGTTTTATTACTTCAATTGGATCTTTAATCACGAGTAAATAAACGTTTTCAAACGGTTTTTTAAACGATTCTTCTACTGCTGATGATACTCAAACGTTGTCAAAAAGCTTTTAGCAAATTGAAACGTGTAGTAGAGGCAATCTTCATCTCTCTCTATTTTTTAAGAAGATGTTCTTCTGCTAGTGATACTCAAACGTTAATCAAACAGCTGTTTAGCAACTTGAAACGTGTAGTAGAAGCAGATCTGCTTAAACATCTTCTAAAAAAAAAAAAAAAAAAAAAAAAAAAAAAAAAAAAAAAACCGTCTTTAATTGCGATTAAAGAACGGTATAATCAACGAACACACATCTGTTCTTGATAGGTTCGATTCAGATCGAGGCCTTGTGAGTATCGATCGACACCCTATGGTATCGGTCGATATTGGACTAAATTGTATCGGTCGACACTTAAGTGTATCGATCGATACCATGCAAACAGTGTATCGGTCGGCACCTCAGTGTATCGATCGATACTTTGCATCGACCAAGTTGGTCTATGTCGATCGATACTGTGTATAAGACACAGGTATCGATCGACACTGGTGCTATGATCGATCCTGTGAAATTCACTTGCATCGGTCGACACCCAGGGTATATCGATCGACACTGAGCGTGTATCGATCGATACCAGGTTGCTTCGAATGACACAGTATGTGCATCGAGCATCAATCGGAACCCAGGGTGTATCGATCGACACTCAATGTGTATCGATCGACACCAAGATGCTTTGATTAACACAGTATGTGCATCGAGCATCGATCGACACCTACGGTGCATCGATCGACACCATACGGGTGCATCAATAGACATTGAGTGTGCATCGATCGATACCAAGGAGTATCGATCGACACCAATGCGATTTAGTTCGATATTAGAATTGCGATTCTTAAAGTTTATACATCGATACTAATTAAAAGTTGTTTCTTTTGTCTTAACAGAATGACAATTGATGTGGAAAACAACTCTGGATTGGTGGAGAAAACCAGTGAGAAGGTTGAATCGACTGCGAGTCAGATCGAGACGGTCAAAGTTCCATCTGGGAACCATGTCGCTCCTCCAACCAAGTTTGATGGGACAGCATTCAAGATGTGGAAAAGGAAGATGTTCTTCTATCTGACAACATTGAATCTGCAGAAATACACCAGTGAGGTGAAACCTGTTCTCCCAGAAGATAACACTGATCCACGTGCGCTTGCGAGTGTCCACGCCTGGGAACATGCTGACTTCTTGTGCAAAGGCTATATTCTGAACAGCCTTTCGGACTCTCTGTTTGGGGTGTACGAAAATGCTGAGACATCTAAGGATCTGTGGGATTCCTTAGACAAGAAGTACCGCATTGAAGATTCTGGTACTCAGAAATTCACTGTGGCGAAGTTCGAGCAGTACAAGATGGTGGATTCAAGACCACTAATGGAACAAGTCGATGAGGTGCAGAGGCTCCTACACGATATCTTTGCTGAGGGAATGCGGTTGTGTGAAACCTATCAAGGTTGCTGCATCATTGAGAAGCTACCTCCTGGTTGGACGGACTTCAAGAACTACCTCAGGCTGAAGAAAAAGAAGATGAGCCTTGAAGATCTGATTGTTAAGCTCCGCGTAGAGTCTACGAATCGGGAACAACAGATCAATGTAGGTGTGAAAATTCGCGAACACAATGCGAACATGGTTGAACACCAAAACCCCAATCAAGGCAAGTGGCAGAACAAAGGTCGCCTAAACAAAGGCAAAGGGAAGATGCCACCAAAGAACTTCCAAAAGTTCAAGAACAAGAGTGGTCAGAATGGTCAGACTTCTCAAAGGTTCTTAGGACTGTGTAACTTCTGTGGGAAGCAAGGACACAAATCCGTCGATTGTCGTAGCAAGAAGGCTCAAGCCAACTTGACAGAAGCTTACATGTGTGCTGTGGTCACTGAGGCCAATGTTGCTGAAAGCCATCCAAAGACTTGGTGGTTCGATACTGGTGCAACCAGACACATTTGTATGGATCGAGAGATGTTCTCCACATACACAAAGACCAAGAATGGTGAAAAACTCCTAATGGGTAATTCAGCCTCGTCGACAATTGATGGTCACGGGAAGGTTGTTCTGAAGCTCACCTCTGGACAGGAACTGGTACTCACGAACGTCGTCCATGTACCAGATATACGCAAGAATCTGATCTCTGGATCGCTCATAAGTAAGCATGGATTCTCTGTGAAGCTGGAAGGTGATAAGCTGATCCTAACGAAGAATGGGATGTATTTGGGTAAGGGTTTTGTTTGTGATAATCTTTTTAAGATGTCTGTTGAGACAGTAATCCGAAAGGATAATGTAACCGAGGCTTCCACCTCGAAGAACCCTAAGATTAATGATAAGAAACCAATTGCTTATCTCGCTGAGTCTTTTAATATTTGGCATGAACGACTAGGACATGTTAATTTCAAGTCTATGAGTAGATTAATGAACATGAACATGATTCCTAAATGCAAATTAAGCAAAGACAAATGTGAGGTTTGTGTCCAAGCCAAACTCACTAAAACGCCATCACCCAGCGTTCAAAGAACAACAGAACCTCTAGGTTTAATTCACACAGATTTATGTGATTTGAAATATATTCAAACCAGAGGAGGCAAGAAATATTTCGTGACTTTCATAGATGATTGCACGAGATATTGTTACATCTTCCTACTGCGAAGTAAAGATGAAGCCTTGGACAAATTTAAAGAATACAAGCTGGAAGTTGAAAACCAACTCGGCAAGACCATAAAAAAGGTCAGAAGTGATAGGGGTGGTGAATATAGTGAACCATTTGATGCATTCTGTAGAGCACATGGCATTATCCATCAAACAACTGCTCCCTACTCACCGGAATCCAATGGAGTTGCTGAAAGAAAAAACAGAACTCTCAAGGAAATGATGAATGCAATGTTGCAGGAATCTGGGTTAGCCCAGAACATGTGGGGGGAAGCCCTGCTTACCTCGAATTATATCCTGAACAAAATTCCACACAAAGTCACAGGGAAAACTCCTTATGAACTTTGGAAAGGTTATGTACCTTCGTATGTATACCTGAAAGTGTGGGGGTGCCTGGCAAAAGTTGCAGTACCACTTCCAAAAAAGGTCACCATCGGACCTAAAACGGTAGATTGCATTTTCATCGGATACGCGCACAATAGTAGTGCCTATCGATTTTTGGTACATAAATCAGATATACCAGACATTCATGTAAACACAATAATGGAGTCAAGGAATGCATACTTCTTCGAAAATGTGTTTCCATGTAAGGATAGAGGAAATCCTAAACGAACTCGTCACGAACGAGATGCTAGCAATGAGGCAAGCACTTCAGGCACTTCTACAGAAGTAGAAGAAGCTGAACCGAGACGAAGCAAGAGAGCTCGTAAGGAGAAGACATTTGGCTCTGAGTTCATAATGGCATTCCTAGCGGAAAGTGGTCCAAGAACTTTCATGGAAGCGATGTCTACACCTGATGCACCTTTCTGGAGGGAGGCATCTAACAGTGAAATCAACTCAATTATGCAAAATCATACTTATGAGTTGGTAGACCTACCTCAAGGTTGTAAACCTCTGGGCTGTAAATGGGTCTTCACCACTAAGCTAAAAGTCGATGGCTCTATAGACAAATATAAGGCCAGGCTTGTGGTACAAGGATTTCGTCAAAAGGAAGGATTGGACTTCTTTGACACTTATTCTCCAGTGACGAGAATCACTTCGATTCGCATGTTGATTGGAATCGCAGCTTTAAGAAACCTTGAAATACATCAGATGGATGTTAAGACTGCTTTTCTAAACGGAGATTTAGAGGAAGAGATCTATATGAATCAACCTGAGGGTTATGTTGCTCCCGGACAAGAGAAGAAAGTCTGTAGACTTGTCAAATCGCTATATGGACTCAAGCAAGCTCCGAAACAATGGCATGAAAAATTCGACAGTGTAATGATGTCAAATGGCTTTCACATCAATGAATGTGATAAGTGCATCTATATCAAAAGTACTTCACAAGGTTATGTGTTGTTGTGTCTGTACGTAGATGACATGCTAATCATGGGAAGCAACAAAGATATAATCATTCAAACAAAGAACATGCTAAGTGGAAAGTTTGATATGAAAGACATGGGATTAGCTGATGTAATTCTAGGGATTAAGATTATTCGAAATTCAAAAGGAATAATTATGTCTCAAGATCATTACGCTACAAAAATCCTAGAGAGGTTTAAGACCTACTCCAATGGGACTGCAAAAACTCCACTTGATCCTCATCTTCACTTGACAAAGAATTCAGGTGAAGCAGTGTTACAAGTGGAGTATGCAAGAGTCATCGGGAGTCTAATGTACTTAACGAATTGTACTAGACCAGATTTAGCACACTCGGTAAACGTACTAAGTCGTTACACGAGCAATCCAGGTCATACCCATTGGAGAGCCATAACTAGGGTATTAAATTATCTAAGATACACCAAAAGTTATGGGCTGCACTTTGGTAAAGAACCAGCAGTGCTGGAAGGGTACAGTGATGCCAATTGGATTTCAGATTCAAGAAACTCCAAATCCACGAGTGGATATGTCTTTACTCTTGCTGGTGCAGCAATATCCTGGAAATCTTCCAAACAAACACTCCTGGCCAGATCAACCATGGAGTCAGAGTTTGTCGCTTTAGACAAAGCTGCTGAGGAAGCAGAATGGCTTCGAAACTTTTTGGAAGATATCCCAATGTGGGAGAAACCAGTGCCAGCATTACGTGTACACTGTGATAGCCAGTCGGCTATCTCTCGGGCACTGAGTAATCTATATAATGGCAAGTCTCGTCATATAAGAAGACGACATAAGACCATTAGACAATTGATCTCAACTGGTGTAATAACGATAGATTACATCAAGTCGGCTGATAACCTAGCGGATCCGTTTACCAAAGGTTTGCCGCGAGATCAAATTGTAAAATCATCAAAAGGAATGGGTTTAAAGCCTATAGAAAAAGATGATGTTTGACAGATACCCTACCTATGTGACTGGAGATCCCAAGATCTAGGTTCAAAGGGAAACAAAATTAAACTGATTCGAATTGAGCACTGTGAGACTATGTCTCTGCCCAGTTCCTAGGATGATATAACAGTGCTACCTGTGGATAGTAAGGATAAGCGTTGGCTTTTAATGATTGCATAGCTATGTAGATAGTGGAGTGTGACAGGACACTTCTGAAAAACAAGCTAATAAAAGATCACCTAGTGAAGTGTGAAATGGGGCCGTTTCTAGGAGAATGAAAGAGAAGGCTATATTCTCCAAATTCACTCACGAATACCAGGAATGTTCAAGGCCAAAATGAACACAATAGAGAACAAAGTTCTACGAGAAGATGTCTCTGTGCGATACCTGTTGTCTAAGTTTACATAAAAATCCGGGCGGTTCAAGACATCATGTTCACCTCCTGGCCGAGTAAACTCGACAGATATTAAAAATGTTTGGTTCAAAGCTGGAAAATGCTACCTCTCAGATACAGTTACATTTTCGTATACTCTCGAAAGTCTGTCTACGTCTAGATGAGTCTAGTCAAGTATGTCTAGTAAAGTCTAGTCTGTACAATGTTCATATGTTCTAGAGTCATTTCTATTCATGTGGGGGATTGTTGGAACTAATTTTTTGTCAAAGCCTGAGGGTTTGATAAAATTGTGTTAGTGTGAAAAGAAATGAGTTAAGCTCTTTCTAATGAAATGTTTTCATTAACCGAGAAATGTTTTCTCGTGTATATATGTTGGAATGGTTGTGTCTTAAACGAACAACATGAGAGAAGAAAAGCCATACGTGCGACGTTCGCATCTTGGGCCTTGATTGGGCCCGTGGACTTTTTGAGGTATCGATCGATACCCCTTGGTATCGATCGATACCCAGCGGGCCGACTTAAAAATCGCAGCCGCCTAGGTTATTCTAGAAATATTCCTTTTCTGTCATGGAAAAACCCTAGCCTCTCTCCTATATATACAACACGATTTTCACCTAAAAAATCATCCTCTGATACACAAAAAACACTTACTAAAAGTTCTAGCAATCGTTTCTTCAATTCCCTACTGCTTAGAGTAAGTTTTAATTTCGAGAGTATCGTAGAATAATGATCGATAGACATGAATCATGGTGTTGATGATTCGGTTAAACTTTGGTTGTATCCTGGGACTCATGGATCTATAAAACCCCGTCACACTACGGGAGATTCTTAGAGTTAAGGAAAGAGATTTATCTCGCCTCCTCAGATCTTGTATTGCTTTATCGTTTATAAATCGTCTGTTCCTTAAACTGTTTATTTACATATTATTGTGATTAAATCTTTCCTGTCTGTAGTGTAAATTTTGGTCCTACAGTATGTACATGACTTCCTAATCGTATTTACTGATTTCTCTTTTTTCTTTTTGGTTTTACAATGATTTCTCATTTGTAACACTTTTTTTACTATTTGGTAACTATGTTCATCTGTGTTTGTGAATGGAAAGTTCTGCAAAGATCCAAAGCTCGTCACAGCGGATGACTTCTTCTTGGGAGGGCTTCAAAATGCAAGAACCGTAGCTAATGCAGTTGGGTCGAATGTGACAGCCGTTAATGCTAACAACCTTCCAGGGTTAAACACCCTTGGAATCTCGATTGTTCGTATAGACTATGGAGTGAATGGACAGAACCCGCCTCACACCCACCCGCGTGCTACCGAGATCTTGTATGTCGGACATGGAACTCTTTTGGTAGGATTTGTCACAACAAACGGAGACGGAAACCGTCTCTTCACAAAAACACTCAACATGGGTGATGTATTTGTGTTTCCAGAAGGACTCATCCATTTCCAAGCCAATGTGGGACGATCTCCAGCGGTTGCATTCGCTGCTCTCAGCAGCCAAAACCCAGGTGTTGTCACTATTGCTAACACCGTATTTGGATCTAACCCGGCAATCGATCCCAATGTTCTTGCAAGAGCATTTCAGTTGGATCCTAAGGTGATCATTGATCTACAGGCCAAATTCAAGAAATGAAAAATATTGTATTACTTTTATTTTTCTTTTAACTTTGTGTTGAATAAGGATCATGTATTATGCGTTCATCAATAACGCGACTTGATGTTGATTGCTGTCTTTCCCTTTTAAACATTTTCAATGAATTAATTTTTATATGATTTTTTTCAACAATGGATTAATTAATGCTTACAATGTTATTTTGGCAATTACTACACGAAAAGTAGGTTTCTATCCAAATATTCCAAATCTTTTTCAACCTACTCACTAACGATTAATCCTTTGGCTTTACTCTTGAAAGTGATCTCAATTCCACTATCTCAAATGATGTTGTCATTTAAATTACCCCTGCTCGTCTAACTCTTTTGACAAACCCTCTAAACCGATTTATTTTAGCAAGCTACTACAACAAAACAAAATAAATTCTACTTTCTCCTTACCAAACTCGCCTGCTCCACAATCCTCATCGTCCTCGACGGAAGGTATGACGATCTGCTGTACGGACGCGGCCTGGAGAGCTAAATCTGGTCAGGCTGGGTTCGGGTGGACATTCGCACAAGGGCCAAATTTCTTCCCTCGCCACTCCGAGACAGCTGGTTTCATAGGTTCAACTCTAATGGCGGAAGCTTTATCGGTTCGATTTGCGCTTTTCATCCATTCCAATTCGTTTAATCTCGTCCAAGCAATCAAGGCGAATTCTTCTATTTCGGAGATCCATGGGATTTTGATCGACATTTTCCTTGTTTCCTTTGGTTTTTCTGCAATTGAGTTTAAGTATATCCCTAGAGCGGGTTAATGTTTTAGCTGACTCTATTGCCAAACAGACTCTTAGAGGGCTGGCCGTAACTCTTGCCTAATCTAATATAAGAACGGTTGCACCAAAAAAAAAAAAAAAAACAATTTGCAATCTATGTAATAATAATAAAGACAATTTATCATGTAAATATAAATGTTAACCGAGGCCTCCAACAAGTTCACTCGTTGAATCAATTGTTAGTCGTTACCATGTAAATGAAATTCAATATGCGAAAGCCAACTTGGATTTGATAGATGTAAATGAAATTCTTCGTGATTCGGTGAATCCAACGTTATGCCTATCACTTACGTGCAATGTATTTTTATATTCATCACTTCCTCAATCTCAATCTCAGAATAAAACCAAAACCCAATTTAAAAATTAACCAAAACCGAAAGGGATTGATATATTCAGACAGCAAAGCTCTCAGATTCGAAGGAGTGAGAGGCTACATGTCGCGACTTTCAAACGTTGGGAATCGCCACTCATAAATCATACATGTTCACCTTCGGAATCATTATGCTGGAGCTTTCAAACGGAGGTCCGTGATATAAACTTCCAAATCGATAATTGACGACGGAGATAGCGATATAGAGACGTGATGCTCGCATCCTTCTCGAGCTTCCTTCCTCCGTCTCTCCGAGGAAAAAAATAGAGAAGCGATAAACCCAATACACGAAATAACAATTGAGCGGTGGGATTAAGTTACCTGGCCGACAATCTGACATGTACACCGCGAATTTCGATCTGAATGGCCGGAGCTGACAAAACGGGGAAGTGAACAATCAGGTGGTCGACAGTAAATCATTCGAATGAAAAACTAGATCCATCAAGGAGTTGATTAAGCTGAGAAAACATGCAGTCGCAATTCAACCGATTTTCGATTTTAATTTCTGAAAATTTGAATTAGGGTTCGTCGAATGAGAAGAAGTTTTGATTTTGGGATTTTCGTCGATATTCGGGTTTGTATATCAGAGTTTACGGGTTGTAATTTTTGGGTCGGGTCCGGTCATCTGAGATTCCAGTTTTTTCGGTTTAGAATCTTGTTTAAATGGTTTATGTTTGGTTTTTTTTTTTTTGGACAACAATTTCTTCTCATTACTTAAACTTCCATCATACAACAAGAGGGAATTATCCATCCTCTTTGATAAAAACAATACAAATTAAAACCATTAAAGCTTAAAGTAGATAGAGTGTGATCAGATGACAGCGAATTCAAGACTAGGTTCGAATGCGTAGATAGGATAAACTTGAAAATAGTGTAAATTAAACTTCTGGTGAGAAAACCAATAAGTTCAGGAATACAAGAGCCTGAGATGATAGCTCTAACCAATTGTAAGGACTCGGATTCTACCTAGAAATTCCTTATTTCTCCAGAAGCAGTTTGGAAAAAAACTGCACGAATTGACACCACAGGCAAAAAAGCCTTGGATTTACTCAGTTCTTCGGATTGGCAAATAACATATGTGAGAGTTTCAGGGAAGGGTATGGACACCACAGGCAACATTGCCTTGGATTTACTCTGGCTACCCTCTTGTTCGGTAACACCAAACTCAGCTGAGGTGAACAGTATGAAGCTTTGCATAACTGTTGGGCTGAAAACTAAAAGGAGCAACTTGGGCCATGCCCGTTTTGCAGAATCATTCATCCCAAAAAAGGGAATCGAGATTTTGGAATCTATAACGTACTTCGTCGGAGGGAGAAGATCTCCGGCCAGCCGGGGAGATATGACCATGGAGGATGGCTGGCGGCGGTTGAAACAGCCGGAAAGGTCCACCGGATCTGGAGGCATCGGCTGAGCAAACGAGTGTGGTGGTGTATAGTACGACGGAGGCGGAGATGGTGCGAAGGCGGCGATGAGGGAGCGACTCGATATCGGAGAACCACCAGCTGGGTCTCCGGCGAAAGAAACCAGAGCGGTAGTTACCACAACAATAGCAAAGACGAAACTGAGCCTGCTCCGGAAGCTCTCGTCGAAGGAGGAAGGAGTAGTTGCGCACAAGGAGAAGGATCTCGCCGGTGACAGACACGCACAAGGAGGCGACAGATCTGGAGGCACCGGAGGCTCAGAAGGGTCCGGCGGCGCCGGTAAGGTCAAAACCCGAAGGTGAGAGAGACTCGCGCTTGGAACTGTTGATATCGGCGGCGAGAAGGTTGAGCGAAGAGATGCAGACGGTTGAGCATTCTCGGAAGTCATCGAGGAAGGGATCTCGTAGGCAACACAACAAGTCAGGCGGAAAGCGAGGACCGGTCACAAGGTGGCCCGAGAGAGAGACGGTGCGTTGCTTAGGAGAAGAAACGGGCTGACGAACGGCGGTGGAGAAGACTCATCCTTGCTCGGAGAACTGCGACGGCGGCTGCCTCGGTTGTCGGGCCTGAGAGGAAACTTCTAGGGCGAACTCTAAAATATGGTTTACGCTTGGTTAACCATCGATATTAAATGGGAGAATAAATGAAAGAGTTTGATTTTAACAAAACGACGTTGTTTTATCATTCCATGTGTGCAATTAGCGCCATCTACGGTTTTGGTGGAATAGACCACATTTTTTTAAGTCATGTAGTAAATTCAAAATTTTAAATAGTTCATGTGTTTTATGGCATTGGTCAAATAAGTTATGTATGAATAATCAGAAACTGATTAATTTTTATAGGGGAATAAGCAATTTTCCCAATTTCCACTGGTGTGAATATATAGACACTTAATTTTGATATTATCTATTTCCGGAATTCGCAATTACTCTTGTTAAATAAGCTGGAAATATTCCATTAATTGTATATTCTAGACTTGAGGAGAAGTTGATTGACAAACACAGAAACTCGCAAATGCCTAAACTACTTTACATGATCGACAAATCAAGAGTTAAAAATTCTAGGTTTCTTAACACATAGGATAACAGTTATCAATCAGAGTAGTTAGTTCGACATAAGTGTAAAAGAAACTAAAAAACATATGATCTTTTTTGCTTCCTCAGTATGATTACGGGACAACAAAAACAATAAAAACATATAAAATCCTTTTAAAATCATATCCTCTATATATTAAGGGATTCTTACACAAATTGTCACTTTCTGAAAATTTTCATAGTTTTTTTGTCACGTTCAAAATCTTCCTTAACAATGTAATATTTTGTTTATTGTACATGGGTTAGACTTTCCAATCCTAACCCTATACAGTACTGTGCAAAAACAAGAAATGTATTGTACACACTTGTATCAATAGAAAGGTAAAATCGTCTTTTTGTAACAGAAAATGTTCGATCATATTCTGGATTTTGGAAAGTGACAAAAAACTAAATAGGTTTTCAAAAAGTGATTAACCATGAAAATATTCCATTTATTAAAGCGGTTTTTGCGAGAGTTGTCAATTTCTTCTAACTTGTCTTACAATATTAACATTTTTCAAAACTTTGTTAAGATGTAACATTTTCAACACTGTTTTGACCAAGTTTGGATCAAATTACCCATGTTGTGAGTGGAGGAGTGTCAGCTTTTTGTCAGAATCAGAGAAATGTTTAAAAAAAATATATATTGTGTTCGTTACTTTCCTCTTTCAAATCCAGAGAAAGAAGGATGATGAAGCTTTATATTCCATCACCTTCGCCTTCGGCTTAATCGCTCTCCAATTTCTACCTCTCTCCACCATTGTTAATTCTCAGCAAGTGATATATCATAATTTTTACTTTTTTTTAGCTATGATATAAGTCTTTTTTATAGAGTCTTTTTAGTGTTTTCGTAGTCTTTTAGAGTCTTTTTAGGTTTTAGAATGTTTGTAGCACAATTAGAGATATTGAAGCATTATGGAGCTTTTTGGAGCAAAACAGAGATCGTGTAACTGAGGTACCCGAATCGAAGCCCGAGCATCGACCGATACACTTATGGTATCGATCGATGCCGACTGCAGACAGACACGAGTCGCGATGCAGAAAAGGAGATTGGAACTTTTGCTTTCAAGCCCAAATAACTTTATTATTTACAACAAAGCCCAAAACGTGTTTTAGGAGTATTAATTAGGTTTTTCAGCCAGTTTTGGCTATGACGCTTCATTCTACTTTCATTCTATTCTGGTTTTTGAGAGAGAGCTTTGTGAGGGAGACAAGTCAGAACTCTGTTCTTTTGAGAGAAAATTTTGAACCCTCTTGTTACTCTTTTCTTATTGTTTAATTTAATAATATATTCAGTTATGTCGGTTGTTTCATTCTCCATGTATGAGTACATCCATCTTAGGTTTAAGGTTTTCTCATAGGAATTTCTCTGATTGCTGGTAATTGATTAGTTAGGATTCACCATCTGAATTAGTTCTTCACCATAGGTTATTCTCAAAGCTAATTCTGGCCTGATCACCTAGAACTTAGATATTAGGTTAATCAATTAGGCACGACAGTGCAATAGAGTAATCTGACAGAACCTAGGTTGAGCAAATTAATTATTCGCAAAGAGATTTGGTTTAGTTGATTTGTGAACATATCAAACTCCATATTAAGGCTGATTTATTCTTAGGAATTAGCAAAGAGATTTGGGATTATGAAGTTTAGATTTAGATAATTCTCGCAACGACAGTTGGTTAATTACACTACAAGAAAACAGGTGTATTTCCGACGGAAATTCCGACGGCAATAATTCCGTCGGAAATTTCTGACGACTTTCCGACGGATTTCCGACTAAATTTTCATCCGTCGGAAATCCGTCGGAAATATTACCCCGTCGGAAAGCCGTCGGAAATTCCGACGGATTTCCGACGGCCATAATCCGTCGGACACTTTTCGACAGATTTCCGACGACTTTTTGACGAATTCTGATGTTGCCGACATACTGCCGACGGATTTCCGACGACGTTCATCCGTCGGACTTTTCCGACGGATTTCCGACGGACTTCCGACGGATGTCCGACGGATTACCGACAGATGCCGACATGGTTGCCGACATCGATAATATCTACTTTATATCCGTCGGAAATTCGTCGGAAATCCGTCGGAAAATGCACAAAATTTTCCTTATAAAAACGTTTCCACGTTTCATTTATAATCACAACAAAAAAAAAATCTCTGTTATCTAATTCCTTACGAAAATGTCTTCTTCAAATCTTTATAATTATTTTTGATCATGGATGGACAAGCCTCATCAAATTCCGGACACGGGCCTAGTTACGGAGGAATTCAAAAAAGGTCTACAGGAATTCATGGCATTTGCGGGTATGCAGAAGAAAGCAAAAAAAACCGGTAAAATCTATTGCCCTTGTACCAATTGTGGGAATCGTAGATTTATCGTGATAGATGAAGTATGGTCACACTTGTATTGTCATGGGTTTATGCCGGGTTACAAGATTTGGTATTATCATGGAGAAAATGATACAATGGTGGATAATTATGCTAGTACTAGTGAACATTATATTGGGGATAACACTAGCTTAGAAGAACCCGCAATGGAAGAACAAAGTACTGTAGGTCATGTTCAGATGGTGAACGATGCATTTCGTGAAAGTATACCATCGGTTGCTGAGTATGGAGATAGGGGAGAAGAACCTAATTTAGAAGCTCGGAGATTCTTTGATATGTTAGACGCTGCTAAACATCCGTTATATGATGGGTGTAGAGGTGAACATTCCCCTTTATCAACTGCAACAAGGATGATGGGTATAAAGACGGATTTCAATTTGAGTGAGGAGTGCGTGGATGCAATCGCTGATTTTGTGAAAGAAATTTTGCCAGAAGATAATCTTGCACCGGCATCATACTATGAGATACAGAAACTTGTTCAAGGTCTAGGATTGTCGTATCAGATGATAGATGTATGCATAAACAACTGTATGCTATACTGGAGAGAGGACGCAGATCGTACGACATGTCGTTTTTGTCGCAAACCTCGGTATAAGGAAACAGGTGGAAGAGTGCCAGTGCCATATAAACGGATGTGGTATTTACCGTTAATAGAGAGATTGAAGAGGTTATATCAGTCAGAGCGCACAGCAGGAGCAATGAGATGGCATGCAGAGCATACAATAAATGGACAAATCGCCCATCCGTCAGATGCAGGAGCATGGAAACATTTTCAATCCATTTATCCCAGCTTTGCGTTTGAGGCAAGGAACGTATACCTTGGATTATGTACCGATGGTTTCAGCCCTTTTGGGAAGCACGGCAGAAAATATTCTTTGTGGCCAGTAATTGTAACACCTTACAATTTGCCGCCATCTTTGTGCATGCGAAGGGAGTTCTTGTTCCTTAGCATTCTCGTTCCTGGACCAGAGCATCCGAAGAGATCACTTGATGTGTTTTTGCAACCATTGATTTATGAGCTGCGAATGTTATGGGACCAAGGTATTGAAGCGTTTGATGTTTCTTGTCACCAAAATTTCATCATGCGGTCGGTACTTTTGTGGACTATTAGCGATTTTCCAGCATATGGCATGTTATCAGGATGGACAACGCACGGAAGGTTATCGTGCCCGTACTGTCAAGATAACACTGATGCGTTCCAATTGAAGCACGGACGAAAAACGTCTTGGTTTGATTGTCATAGGCGATACCTACCTAGCGATCATCCTTATCGTCGGAGCACCACATTGTTTAGGAAGAACCGGAAAGTATTTGACGGTCCTCCTCCTGAGTTAGATGGTGAGTATTTGTTGACTCAGTTTAGAGATTTTGGTGCAGAGAGGACCGTTGATTGTGGTGGTAACGGACATCATCCTGTTGATGGTTGTGGCAACGTTCATAATTGGCACAAGAGGAGCATTTTCTGGGATTTGCCTTATTGGAAGAACCATCTTTTGAGGCATAATCTGGATGTGATGCACATTGAGAAGAATTTTTTCGACAACATTATGAACACCGTTCTCAATGTCAAAGGGAAGACGAAGGACAATCTGAAGTCTAGATTGGACTTGCCAGACATTTGTTCTCGTAGAGCACTACATGTGACAGGGAACGGGAAGCCTCCGGTCCCGGCTTTTCGTTTCGATGAACCTTCAAAGGCCGAGTTTTTTGACTGGATTACCGAAAGTGTTAGATTCCCGGACGGATACGCATCTAACATTCGGAACTGCGTTGATCATGGAGAAGGGAAGTTTACTGGGATGAAGAGTCATGATTGTCATGTGGTGATGCAGCGCCTCCTTCCATTTGCCTTTGCATGTCTTCTACCACGTAATGTCCACGAAGCAATTGCAGGTACAATCATGAAATTATTTATTTACTACTTTATACAATATATACTTCATTATTTAATTATTCATTTGTTATCCATATATTGCAGGGATTGGTGCCTTTTTCCGAGATATATGTTCTCGCTCTCTTACATCCGACGGTATCCGCAATCTTGGGGCTAATATACCTGTAATCCTTTGCAATTTGGAGAAGATATTTCCTCCTTCATTCTTTGATGTTATGGAACATTTAACAATTCATCTCCCTCGAGAAGCAGAGCTTGGGGGCCCGGTTCAGTACCGTTGGATGTATCCTTTCGAACGGTATATGTTACATCTAAAGAAGAAGGTGAAAAATTTGAGTAGAGTGGAGGGTTCTATCGTCGCACAGACCATCAATGAAGAAACCTCACATTTTGCCGAGTCCTACTTTCCATCACAACCTCAATCGAGCATTCCCTTGAGGTCGACCTTGTCGTTGATTTCACCATACAGTCAGACGATCGAGTATTTGAGGATTCAGAAGAAGAATTTGATGAATTTAGGGAACCTTCCGATTCAGGAGAATCAGATTACTCATCATCGGATTGACAGTAGTTTTAATTATAAAATTTGCACAGTAAAATATGTACATATATTTGAACTAGAATTGTAATGTGTAATATATCAGTTATGTCGAAATTTTATAAAGTTAGACATTTGATTAAGTGTAACAAAATCGGAATTTTGCCACAAAAAAAATTTTGGTTACAAGGTTAACCTATATTATAACTTCTATATAAATTCTATATAACACATTTTCTTGATGTATATACAAGGTTAACCTATTTTATATACATCATACAAGTGTTTGTAAACATTTGCCACAAAAAAACCTATACCATATACCCTAAACAAGATTTTTGAATATCTGTCGGAAATCCGTCGGAAATTCAAAATTCAAAATTCAAAATTTCCGACGGATTTCCGACAGATATTCAAAAATCTTGTTTAGGGTATAGGGTATAGGTTTTTTTTGTGGCAAATGTTTACAAACACTTGTATGATGTATATAAAATAGGTTAACCTTGTATATACATCAAGAAAATGTGTTATATAGAATTTATAAATTTTGATGGAAGTGTTTGTATAAGTTATAGTATAAGATATAGTTGATTTATGAGAAATGATATGTTTTGATGTTGTATAATTTTTAAACTAATGCAAAGCCTTTAATATTGATGAACTTAATATATATATTGAATGAAACATGTAAATAACATGTCCCTAAATCATATAAAGAAACCCTAAACCCTAAACCCCAAATATACCCTAATTCCGTCGGAAATCCAACGGATCTGAAAAATTAGACACGTGCTTGTTGACTGACTAATCGACAAACATGCATGGAATATACCTTATCCGTCGGAAATCCGTCGGAAATTTCCGACGGATTTCCGACGGACTTAGATATTTTCGAGACCGCGGGAATATCAACCGCGTAAATGAAATTATTTTTTCGAAATCCGACGGACATCGAATTATATCAACGAACCGTAAGTTTTTTTCCTTCTTTCTCTCTTCTTCCTCTCTCTCTTCCGTCGCTTCTTCTCCCTCTTCTCTCTTCTTCTTCCTTAGCGAAAATCTGTTTTTCTCCCTCTTCTCTTCTTCTTCACAATTTCAATTTTAATCTTCAATTCATCAACTCCTTTTCATCAATTCCTAAATTCTTCTCCAACAAAACCATGTAAGTTTAATCAATTCCTTTAAATTTTTTTTATATCATGTTAGTTTTAGGGAATATATTAGTTAGGTTGTTAGAATTCTATTTATGTGAATTGTTAAGTGGTTATAATAGAATTTGTTATTTAGAATAATATTAGTGTTAGGGTTTATGTGTTTATATTGTTGATTTAGAATTGTTAGATCTAGAAAACAAATTTTTGATCTTGTTTTATTTTCTAAAAATATTAAAATCGTTTTTAGATCTTGTTTTATTTTCTAAAAATATTTTAAAAACGTTTCTAGATATTGTTTGAATTTTTTACAATATTGTTTAAGTTATAAAAACGTTTAGACAATATTTGTATATATTAAAAACGTTTTTAATATATTTGTTAAGTAATAAAAACGTTTTCATAATATTTGTATATATTAAAATTGTTTTTAAATTTTTTTATAGTAATAAAAACGTTTTTATAATATGTATATATATTAAAATCGTTTATAATATTTTTTAATTAATAAAAACGTTTTTAAAATATTTCTATATATTTAAGTTGATGTTAAAATATTTTTTAATAATAAAAACCTTTTTCAAATATTATTTTAGAAATAAAATCGTTTTAATTTTTTTTTATAGTTATAAAACGTTTTCTAAATATTTTTATATATTAGATTTTAAAATATTTTAGCAAATTTTGAAAATTTTTGAAAAATTTGAATTTTAGTAAAATTTGAATTTTTCGGAAAATTTGAATTTTTTGGAAAATATGAATTTTTCGGAAAATTTGATTTTTTTTGGAAAATATGAATTTTCCGGAAATTTTGAATTTTTCCTAAATTTTTTTGCTGAAATTTCAAAAATTTTGGTAACTTTTGAATTTTTCGTTAATTTACTAACAATTTTACCGTTTTCCGCAGGGATCAAGACGATGTTCTTCAGTTGGGAGGCGGCAACCAAGGACGCCGTTCTCGGAGTTCTCGGTGTACGCCTCCTCCGGGACCAACGAGCTCGGGAACAAACATCCCTGATTCCCAGCAATCCGCTGCTCGGAGCCACATTGAGATCGAGGAGCTAGTCCGGCAGCCTAACCGGGGCCATTGCATTCGACTCGACCCGAAGTTTGAGGACGGCACTTGGTAAGAAAATTTTTGTACATTATTTCAATTTATTTGGATTTTTAAACTTAACATATTTATATCTTTTCATAATGTTTTCAGGTTTAAGCTGTCGACTCAGATCACCAAGGCGATATTACGGATGCTCCACAACATGTTGGACAAACCGTACGAGAAGTATTCGGACATGCCTACCGAGGAGAAAGACGTGTGGCACCGGACTTTCGCGGTAAGTTATTTATTGATATATTATTTATTTTGAATTTCATTTTGTCAATTTTTCTTTTTGATATGTAACATATTTTTTTTAAAAATTGTAGCAAGAGTTCACGTGGGACTCTCATCATACGCGCAAAGTCATTGACACATTCGACAAGTATGCCGCAAACTCGTACTCGAAACACATGTACGAGTGGAAGCAGAAGTGGAAGCACAACAAAGACAAGCCGAAGGACCTTGACGACGACGTCTGGAAGGGCTTCTGTAAGTACTGGAGTAGGCCTGCGACGAAAAAGACCTCCGAGCAACAGTCGAAGAACCGAAATAGCCAACGAGGCGGGAAAGGGGTCTACATCCACAACGCGGGCGCAAAGACCATCGAACGGGAAGCAATGGAAATGGTAAGTTTAATTTAATTTTTTTATTGTTAATTCTATTTTTTATATTTATTTAACTTAACAAATTTTCGCAGGCGAGAGAATCTGGTTCCGAACCCGATTATCCTCAACTCATCGAGAATAGACACACCAACAAGAAAACCGGTCAGATACAGGACTTGGGGATGCGGGATGTGGTCGAGAGGAGCAAGAAAACGAAGCTGGATCGTGAACTATCAACATCGCAGCTCACTCTCGAAGGATCGACGTCCTCGAACTCTTTGTCCCGGGAAGAGATAAACCAGATTGTACTTGAGGTAAGTTTTAATTTCATTTCATTTTTTTTTTTTCGTTATTTAATTATTATCGGTTATAATTATTCGCAGCAAACCCGGCAAGTGAAAGGTCGATTCGCTGGGTTAGGCACCCTTCCGACCCAGGAATCTTCTTCCTCGCTTCCTCGTTATCCTTCGGAGTACCGGGTAGAAATCGAGAGGCTCACCCAAACGGTGAAAGACCGTGACCAGCAGGTTGAAGAGCTACGGACGGAGCAACAGACTACCACCAAGAAGCTCTCCTGCTTGGAGAAGATGATGGAGAAATGCTTCCCGCATATGTTTCGGGATAATAATCCCGACGACGGAGATTCTCCAACCGTTTAAATATTTGCTTTTAATGCTTTTTTTTTGAACAATTTATTTTAATGTGTAATGAATTTTTTAATTTTGTTTAATGAATTTATATATTTATTATTTCTATTTTTAATTTATATTTCAAATTTATATAATTTTAATATATAAATTTCAAAAAAATAAATAATTAAATAAAATTCAAAATACCAATTCCGTCGGAAAACCGTCGGAATAAGTTACCGTCGTAAATCCGTCGGAACCTATTTCCGACGAAGAACCGACGGACTTCTGAGACAACTTCCGATCAAATTATCCGTCGTAACTCCGTCGAAAATAGTTACCGTCGGAAATCCGTCGGAAATATCTTCCGACGGACTTCCGACAAATTCATCCGATCACCATCAGTCGGAAATTCTGTCGGACAAGGGTGGGGCCCACGGGCCGAGAGAGGGCATGGGGCCCACAGGTAGTGGCGTTAGAAGTGGTATCAGAGCCGAACCAAACACGTGTGTGGAGTCAGGTGGGCTCACACCGTCTAGGGTGACGATCCTGTATATGCGGTGAGTGTGGGTGATTGTAACATCCCGCTTTCTTGTATATGCGGAGAGGCTTATAAGAATTGATTTGGCTACCTATGTCACCAAAGTGCACTTATCTCTTCGGGAACTTGTCCAGAGAGAACTCCAGAGTTAAGCGTGCTTGAGCTGGAGCAATTTAAGGATGGGTGACCTACCGGGAAGTGATTCGCGGTACCGTGTGAGTGAGGACAAAAAAACAGGGAAAGATCACGTGGTGATTGCAGGGTCAGTAAATTAGCCTCCCGGACTAACGCACCGGCCGTCGGACAAGGATGGGGCCCACGGGCCGAGAGAGGGCATGGGGCCCACAGGTAGTGGCGGTCGGGGCGTTATAATATTAATATATAAATTTCAAAAAAATAAATAATTAAATAAAATTCAAAATAAAATTCAAAATACCAATTCCGTCGGAAAACCGTCGGAATAAGTTTCCGTCGTAAATCCGTCAGAACCGATTTCCGACGAAGAACCGACGGACTTCCGAAACAACTTCCGATCAAATTATCCGTCCTAACTCCGTCGAAAATAGTTACCGTCGGAAATCCGTCGGAAATATATTCCGACGGATTTACGACGGACTTCCGACAAATTCATCCGATCACCATCCGTCGGAAATTCTGTCGGTAATATATCCGTCGGAAATCCGTCGGAAATTACCGACGGATTTCCGACGGCATTTCCGACTGAATATCCGTCGGAGTATCCGTCGGAACGTATGCGGTCGGAAATCCGTCGGAAATGGCTGACGGCTTTCCGACGGCACAAATCCGTCGGAAATTTCCGACGGAAACCATATTTCCGACGAACTGTAACCGACAGCTTAAATCCGTCGGAAAAGGCCTTTTCCGACGGATTTCCGACGGATTTGCCCGTCGAAAATATCCCTGTTTTCTTGAAGTGTTATAACTTAGTGATTTGAGTTCAAGAACCGCGCTAAATCTGAATCCTGACTGATTGGTTATCTGCATTCATTGATTTCCTGAGAAATACATTGGGCCTATATTATCCCCATCTATTTTACAGCCTCTTTTATTGTTTATTGCTTTTTGTTTAAACTGAATTGTTTATCTTGATTCGAAACAAATTGGTCTATTGTGTGATTTTCTTGAGTCTTTGTGGTTCGACCCCTAAATATACTGCAACTACAACTAGTACTATTAGGGTATTATATTTGAGCTTATCAAATTTTGGCGCCGTTGCCGGGGACTCTAAAAATTGCCATTAGATTTTAGCTATCAAGTTTCGACTAAGTTCGTTGGTATCGATCGATACCATTGGTGTCGGTCGATACTCGTCGTGCTGTTTTTGATTTTTGGTTACTTACGTGTTTTTGACTCTTGTGTCTCAGGTGTATGCTCTAACGAAGAGCTAGCAAACTTAGAGCGCACAAACAGGAAAGCAAAGAAACCAGCAGAGATGAATAATCCGGTTGTTTTGGTTCGTGACGAGGCTGGTATTTACAGAGACCGAGAGGGTCATGTGTGAAACGAGGCAGGACAACGTCTTGAAGAAGAAGGAAATATCATTGTCCCTGCAGTTCGTGATGAGGCTGCCGTGCAAGTTGGGCGCGAAAATCTGCCGCATAATGAGGTGGTTCGAGATAGGACATTTGGTGAGTACAACAGACATGATCACTACTACGCCAATCGCGCAGCGATCCGTGTTCCTACGTTTCAGAGGAATGACTTTGAGCTGAAACCCGCATACTTCGCTCTTGTGGGTCAGCATTGTTTTCACGGTCTTCCTCATGAACACCCTATGGACGACATTGAGAGGTTTGAGGATTTGGTCACTAGCATGAAGTACAATGGGGTGCCCAATGAATTCCTATTCTGAAAGCTTTTCCCATACTCTCTTGGTGGGGATGCAGCTTACTGGCTGAAGCAGTTGCCCCCTAGATCGTTGGCTACATGGGAGGAGACGAAGAATGGGTTCCTGAATAACTTTTATGATGATGCGAGATCCGAAGAGCTCAGGAACAAGATCTCCCAGATTTCCCAATGTCCGACTGAGGCACTTAAGGCTGCTTGGATACGATTCAGGTCGTATCAGAGAGATTGTCCACACCATGGGTTCACTCAGGTTCAGCTGCTAGGTACTTTCTACAGAGGGATCGATTGGAGGTACCAGATGGCTTTGGATGCTGCGAGCAATGAAAATTTCAACACCAGGTATCCAGACGATGATGTTGTGCTGATTGAGAACTTGGGGTCTAGCAATAGCACCAAGAATGCTGATTTCGAGCGGAAGAAGTAGGCTGGAGGAATGGATGGATCGCAGATTGCTGAGGTTCAAGCCAAGCTGGACTCTATACACAATCTTCTGATGGGGAATACGAAGAAAGCAGTACACTTTGCTGATGAGGTCGTGAATGTGGAAGAATATGAAGTGGAGGATGTTAACTACGTTGGTGGTTCTGGTTTTCAGGGTCAGTGATTTGGGTACAACAACAGCCGAAACTTCAACAACAACACTCAGCGAGGTGGATACAAGTTCGAGGGAAACCAATCTGGTTTTGGAGCAAATCAATTTGCTCAGAAACCACTCCAGAGCAGCGACTTCATTCGTAATTATGGAAACTCGTCGTACCACCCTATCTCTCCCAAGTCCTCAAAGAGTAAGATGGAATCCATGTTTTAACATATTCTTCAGGGACAACAAAAGTTTCAAGTGGATTTCAATGGGAAGATTGACTCTCTGTACACTGATCTGAATGGGAAAATTGAAGCTCTCAATCTTTCTCAGAAGAAGCTGGAAACTCAGGTTGCTCAGACTGCAGCAGCTGTGAAGAGGCAGGAAAGTTTTTTTCCAGGGAAAACTGAAAATCCAAGGGCACACATCAATTCCATCACCTTGGTGAGTGGAAAAGAGGTGATTACAAGAGTAAAGAACAACCCAATTGCAGAGAATTTCGTCGATCTTGCTGAAGATGGCGACTGGGATTCTGAAAATCCTCGTGTATCGACCGACACCCCATGTATCGGTCGATACTGAGACACATATCGAGAAGGAACCTAAGGTGGTCGAGGAAAGGGTTTACAAACGCAAGGTACCCTACCCTCCGCCTCCTAGGAAGTCGAAGAATGATGTGGAGGATTCCAGATGCAAGGCTATACTAGACAAGTTGGTCGTTGAGCTTCCCTTCATCGATGCTATTAAGACTTCTCCAGCTTTCATTAGATATGTGAAGAAGATGGTGTCTAGCAACGTGAACCTTGAGGAGGGTGTCATGATGATTACAGCTGAGTGCAGCGCAATTCTACTCAACACGATCCCAAAGAAGCTACCAGACCCAGGGAGCTTTGTTCTGGACTGCACTATTTTCACAGAGAGATTCGAGCGTTCTCTCTGCGATATTGGGTCGAGTGTGAATCTCATGCCACATTCAGTTGCTAAGCGAATGGGGATGACAAATTTCTAATCTACAGGGATTTCGCTGGTACTTGCTGATCGCTCAGTGCGACTTCCAGAGGGACTACTCGAAGATGTCCCAATCAAGATTGGGAAATTCTTGATCCCAACAGATTTCATCATCCTGGAGTACGATGCTGAGCCTAAGGATCCTCTTATCCTGGGCAGACCATTCCTTGCAACTGCTGGAGCTTTGATTGATTGCAAGAATGGACAAATAGCTCTCAACATCGGTGACTTGGTTATGTCGTTCAACATGGAGAAGATGATGAAGAGACCAACCATCGATGGGCATACTTTGTTTTTGGATACCTTCAGCGACATAGATGAGAAGTATTTCTTGGAGATGCACCCTGAGGATCCACTCGAGAGAGCATTGGTGTGCTCCGATGACTCAGAGGAGTTTATGAGTGATGCTGCTGCTGGGTACGCTAAGATGCTCGATTTGACTGATGCAGTATCGATTGATACCCACTGTATCGATCGACACCAGGCCTGTGCGATAGAGGAGTTGGCCGAAACTCCTAAGAAGGCTGGTGAGCTTGGTGATTGGAGTGAGGAGGAAGCTCCTAAGATCGAACTCAAGCCACTTCCAGCCGAATTGAGGTATTTTTTTCTTGGTCCTAATTCCACATACCCTGTGATTGTTAATGCTTCCTTGAACAACGCAAAGATTACCTTACTACTGAGCAAGCTGCGCAAGTATCGCAAAGCTCTCGGCTATTCTCTTGATGACATTTCAGGTATCTCCCCAGATCTATGCATGCACATGATTCACCTGGAGGATGAGTCAAAGTCTTCGATTGAGTGTCAGAGGAGGCTGAATCCGAACCTGAAGGAAGTGGTCAGGAAGGAGGTGATGAAGCTGTTGGAAGCAGGGATTATCTACGCCATCTCATATAGTTCTTGGGTTAATCCAGTTCACGTTGTGCCTAAGAAAGGAGGTATAACTGTGGTGAAGAACGAGAAGGATGAGTTGATCCTTACAAGGATAATCACTGGTCACATGATGTGTATTGACTACAGGAAGCTGAATGCGGCCACAAGGAAGGATCACTTCCCATTGCCATTCATCGACCAGATGTTGGAGAGGTTAGCGAGTCACCCATACTATTGTTTTCTCGATGGGTACTCAGGATTTTTCCAGATTCCTATACATCCAGAGGACCAGGGGAAAACGACTTTTACATGTCCTTATGGCACATTCGCCTACAGAAGAATGCCATTTGGATTATGTAACGCTCCAGCGACCTTTCATAGATGTATGATGTCGATTTTCACAGACATGATTGAGGAGTTTATGGAGGTGTTCATGGATGACTTTTCGGTGTATGGATCGTCATTCAAGGATTGTCTGGATAACTTGTGCAAGGTGCTTCAGTGATGCGAGAAAAAGCACTGGTTCTTAATTGGGAGAAGTGCCACTTCATGGTACACGATGGCATCGTTCTTGGGCACAGGGTTTCCAAGGCAGGGATCGAAGTTGACAAAGCCAAGATTTAGGTCATGACAAGCCTTTAGCCGCCGCGGTCTGTCTCTCTGAGATTCGAAGCTTCCTTGGTCATGCTGGGTTTTACAGGAGGTTCATCAAGGATTTTTCTAAGCTTGCACGCCCACTCACTACCCTGTTGTGCAAGGAAGTCAAATTTGATTTCACACCTGATTACCTTGCACCCTTCGAGGAGATTAAGAAGGCATTGGTGAGTGTTCCTATTGTCCAACCACCTGATTGGAGCTTACCTTTTGAGGTTATGTGCGAAGCGAGTGACTTTGCTGTTGGAGATGTGTTGGGTCAGAGGAAAGACAAGAAGCTCCATGTTATTTATTATGCCAGCAGGACGTTGGATGATGTTCAGCGAAACTACAACACCACTGAGAATGAGTTCTTTGCAGTTGTCTTCTCTTTTGAGAAATTTCGATCCTACTTGATTGGGAGCAAGGTTATTGTTCACACCGACCATGCAGCTCTCAAATACTTACCGCATAACAAGTACCTCAAGCCTCGTCTTTGCCGATGGGTACTTTTGCTCCAAGGGTTCGATATCGAGATCAAGGACAAGAAGGGAGTTAAGAATGGAGTTGCTGACCACCTATCGCGAATAAAGATCTATGAAGACGTGTCTATTGATGATTTCTTGCCAGAGGAGCGTATCTATTTCATTGAGACTCAGCTTCAGGATGTTTGTTCCGAAAATCTAAAATTTTCGCGAGTGCAGACCTTCCGTATCGATCGATACTCACCTAGTGTCGGTCGATACCCGTCACCATTCGGACCTTTTTTGCCTATGGACTACATCGATTTGTCTGAGGAGTATCTAGCCGCTGTCTCTGACCCCGATCGACCATGGTGTGCTGATATAGCTTATTACCTTGCTGCAGATAATGAGCCGAAGCATCTCAAGAAGTATGAGAAGAAGAAGTTTATGCGCGAGTTGAGGCGATTCTTCTGGGATGAGCCTTACCTATATAAACATTGTTCATATAGTATCTACAGAAGATGTGTTGCAGAGTCTGAGGTGCCTGAGATTCTTTTTCTTTATCATGGGTCTGAGTATGCTGGACACTTCGCCACTTTCAAGACTATGTCCAAGGTTCTTAAAGCAGGCTTCTGGTGGCCTGATATGCTCAAATTAATACCCTAAAATTAGTAACGCAATAGTTGTAGTAAAGTTAGGGGTCGAACCACAAAGACTCAAGAAATCACTCAATAGATTATAAGATTCAAATTACGCTAAGTCAAGTTTAATAGAAGTAGAAAACAATAACTAAATCAAGAGATGTAAAGCGATGGGAGAAAACTAGGCTCATGGTGTTTCTTAGGAAATCTAGGTATGCGGATAAACAGATAAATCAGGATTCAAGTTTAGCGCAGTTCTTGAACTCAAACACGATAATATAGTTAACCAACTCTCGCTGCGAAAATTATCTAAGTCTAATTCCTAGAAAACCAAATCTCTTTGCGAGTCCTAAGGATTTAAACCAGCTTTTAATCTACAAGTTTGATCTGTTCACAAAACAACTAAACCAAATCTCTTTGCGAATAGTTATTTTGCTCACCTTAAGTTCTATCAGGTAATTAATCGCACTGTCGTGCCTAATCAATTATCATAAGATCTAAGTTCTAGGTAGCTAATCTAGAATTAGTACTGAGAACAACCTATGGTGAAGAACAAATAAGATAATGAATCCTAATAAATCAATCAATCAAATCATACAGAGAAATTCTATTGAGATAACCATAAACCTATGGAAGAACTACTCAGACATGGAGATTGAAGCAAACAACATGATTGAATAGATCATCAAATAGAATAATAAGAAAAGAGTAACAAGGGTTCATAATTATCTCTCTAAAAACCCTGTAACCAATCTCTCTCAAGAACCAAAGTAAGAATTAAAGCATAGCCTAAACAGGTGGCTGAAAACCTAATTTATAAACTAAAACACGTTCTGGGCCTTTTCTGTAATTAATAAAGTCTTATGGGCTTAGGGAGAAACACCATTTCACTTGCTGTATGGGAAATCTTGTCATCTTCCAGTGGAAATCGAGCATAAGGCAGCATGGGTTACAAAGATGATGAAATTTGACATCAAGTCTGCTGCTGAGAGGCGATTGATTCAGCTGAATGAGCTGGATGAGATTAGGCATCACGCCTATGAGAACTCGAAGCTGTACAAGGAGAGGACTAAGGCGTATCACGACAAGAAGATCCTCTCTAGACACTTTGAACCTATGAGGAGAAGCAAATTTGGTTTAGACAAATTGCGGTAAGTTTCAAATTACTAATATTTTTTGAAAATTTCATATCTTTAAAATCTTTTGATAACTTTTTTTCTGTTTTTTCAGCAAGAGTTTACATGGCATCCCTCCTACACGACCATGGTGGAAACGGAGTTTATGAAGGAGGCGCGTACACAGTTCAAGAGAAACTTGAACGAGTGGAAGCAAAAGTGGAGGAAAGGGGAAGACAAAATGAAAGGTTTGAACGAGGAGGTTTGGGATGGCTACCAACCGTATTGGCAAAAACCCGAGACTGAAAAAACCTCGAAGACTAATTCAGGAAAACGAAAGAGTGATCGATCCGGTAAGGGACAATATGTCCACAACTCCGGTTCGAAAAGCTTCCGAACTTGACAACTCCAAATTGTAATCTTTTAATCTTTACATTTTTTTAATATCTAATTAATAAATTATTTATATTAATATTTAAATTTATTCATTTTTTAGACAAATGCGGTCGGAGGTGTGCCTCCGGATCACTTAGAGTTGATGAGGGAGTTCCACACGAACAAGACAACCGGGCTTATTCAGGATCCTCTCAAGAATGAGATATACTAGAACGTGAAGAAGAAGAAGATCGAGCTGACCCAGCAGTCACAAGGCGACTCCTCCTCTTCCTACGAGGTGACGCGGGAATAGATCAACCGTCTCGTTATCGACGTAAGTTTTTTTGTTGGTTATATTACATTTAGTTTTGACATTATAATTTTATAATGTTCTAATTTATTTTTAATTTGAATAGGAATTTCCCCTTGATAAAAAGGGCGGCGTCGCGGGGGTTTGGGTAAGGTCCCGGATATCGACTCCGTCGGGGCTACATCGGGATTTCTCGATTTCTCGGAAGATCTCATTCAGCAGAATGAAGAACTGAAAACGAAAGTAGCAGCTTTGGAGGCGGCGAAAGCGGATACCGAAATGAAGTTAGGTGCTACGCAAGAGGAGCTTACAGAGACAAAGTCAGAATTCGCTGAGATGTCGGATTGGATGAAATCAAAGTTCTCGGATTTCCCGGGAACGGGAAGGGCGAGAAGGGGAGCTTCAGGATCGGGAAATTAGTTTTCTGTTTTTGTATTTCAAACCTTTTTTATTAATGTAATTTCATTTTAAAACAATTATTATTTTTAATTTTAATTTTTTCGATTTATTAATTTAATTTCGTTTCTAAACAATTTATTTTTTAAAACTTTTTTAATTATTAATATTTAATAACAACCGTCGGAAAACGGTCGGAAAAGTAGACGGTCGGAAATTGGTCGGGAATTTGCCCATCGGATAGTCGTCGGAATATGGTCGGAAAATCACTCGTCGGAAATCGGTCGGGAAAGTAGACGGTCGGAATTTGGTCGAAAACTGACCCTTCGGAGAATCGTCGGATTATTGTCGGGAATAGTTTTGTCGGAAATTAGTCGGGATTTTGCCCCTCGGATTTCAGTCGGAATATCGTCGGGAAACTCCCGACGATTAAAACCATCGAGAATCGGTTGGAAATTTAGTACCGTCAGAATCTGGTCGGAAATTTTCCGACTACACAATTTGTCGGAAACTGGTCGGAAATTTCCGACCAAATTTCGACGGTTTTTGAATTCCTACGCCATAGTCCCGACGGTTAAAATCGGTCGGAATCTCGTCGGGAAAGACGAATTCCAACGGTTTTCCGACCGATATGCTTGTCGGAAATCAGGTGATTTCTTGTAGTGACGGAAGTTGATGTTAAGACGATTCGTGAACATATTGAACATATTCGTTAATGCTGGTCTAGAACTTTAGGTTCAACGGAAGTTAGGATTCTAGGTTGCTAGATTTAGTAATCAATGCCACGGAAGTGGATTGATTAGATATTTATGTTTGAGTTTGAAACTTGTGTTTAATCGTTCCCTGAATAGTTGTCTGATTTATGATCTCTAGATTCATGCGAAGAAACCCTCGACCTAGCGTTTTCTCTTATTAAATTTACACCGCTTTTAGTTATTTTCGAATTTTTGCAATTCAACCCATATTCTCGTCTTAGCTTAATTTCACCTTGTGAGAATAGTAGTGTAACTTTGGTCTCTGTGGATTCGATCCTAAAATATTACATTGACATACTGTTATGATTGCAGTAGTGTACACTTTAGTTATTAATTGACTACGTAGTAAAACATCTAAATCAGATGGCTACCGAGAAAATTGTGTTTGTCATGCATTCTTTTATCAACTATTCTTTGACCAATTTGATAAAAGAATCCGGAAAAATCATGGCTTGCATTGTTAAGATGACAAAATCCCAGTTGACAGAATCAAATGCTTTTCTTAGGTCAACCTTTAGCATTGCTCTCTTCAAAATAGATTTTCAATTGTATCCATGAATGAGCTCGGTAGCAAGAAGTACATTCTCAACTAGGAGTCTGCCTTGAATAAAGGCCGATTGATTTGAAGAGACGAGATCCGATAAGACAAGTTTAATTTTGTTTGCTAACAGCCTCGAGATAATCTTGTAGAGCGTGTTGCAACATGAGATAGGTCATAAGTCTGAAACCAAAATTGCGTTTTGCTTCTTCGGGATTAAAACCAGAGTAGTTGAATTCCATTGCTTCACGAGGGAACCAGTGTTAAAAAACTCCAAAACCGCATTTGTTACATCATTCCCCCAAAATGTTCCAATTCGCACAAAAGAACTCAGCATTATAGCCATCAGGGCCTGGAGATTTATTCTTTGGCAAGGAGAATAGAGCTTGCTTAACATCAGCTCTTGTATACGGCGCAGTTAGTAGGGCACAGTTTTCTAGCGAGCATCTCTTTTTGATCAATGGTGCCAAGATCGAAGGAGAAACAATAGACAAAGAACTTTCGCTCCCAAGCAAGTTTTTGAAGTAACTCACAATATGAATCTGAATTTTCTCGTGAGTGTCAAGCATATTACCTGCTTCATCGACGAGGAAGTGAATGAAGTTCCCAGCCGATCTAGAGATGATAGATCTATGAAAAAACGCAGAGTTGCTGTCCCCTTCTGCCAACCATTTTATTCTTGATCTTTGTCTACGCCAACATTCCTCCGCTTTTGCCAAAATGAGCCATTTCCTATGAGCTTCTCGTTCTGCCTCCGCAACAACTCGCGTTGGAGATGCAAGAAGGCTGCGCTGTAGCTCCAGCATAGTTTCATGTGCTTCCGAGACTCTCATCTCCAAAGTTGGATAAGTATTGGCTACTGAAATTTCGTATGATTCCTTTTAGCTCCTTTAGTTTGCGTGAAACTGAACATTTTTGAGCCAGCGAAATTAAGGGAATCCCAGCAAGCTTCAATCAGCTGAAAGAAACTTTCATTACTCAAGAGTTTATACATAAATATGAAGGGCTTTTTTCCAATTTTCCCAAACAATCATTATCTTAATTGTACGATGTATCACGTGACACTCAATTGGAATATCCTCTTCCGAGATTCCTAATTTCACTCTAAGAATGTGTGGATTTATCTGATATTTGTATGAACTTGCCATATAAAACCGTTAAAAATGCATAACAAACATCGGAACCAAAACCTATTTGGAAAAACCCATCGATGTCGTGGGTGCACCATCGATGGGTTTAAATTTATGTGTCAAATGTAAAATATTCCTCAATAAAGTTAAAGACCTGATCTCTTCCAATTTTCGACATCGATTTAGACATACATACTGAGATGATACAATCGTGGCTTGTTACTCAAGGAACATAAAACCAAACCAACATATACACATTGACATTTCCTGGAGTCAACTCAAAAGCACGTGAAATTGAATATTATCCAAACAAGCAAGTATAAATTCATGACAAGTGGTGAAAATAGAATCAGTAAACAAACACATGCCCGTTCAAACGCCAAGTGTATAAATATTTTAAAAATATATATTTTATGTTTATGTGCAATAGATATACACTACAAGAAAATAGGGGCATTTCCGACTGCTTTTCCGACGGATTTAATTCTGTCGAAATATTTCGACGGATTTTCAACGGAATTCGGACGAAAATAACATCCGTCGGAAACTAGTATCTGTCGGAAATCAGTCGAAAATTTCTGACGGTTTTTCGACGGAATTTAGACGGATGCTGTAGCCGTTCGAAAGAATATAGACGTTACATAGCCGTTTGAATATTGTCGGTATCCGTCGGAAATTCGTGTGAAATCTATCGGAAAACCATCGGAAATCGCGCATTTACAATCACATCGGAACCACCCCTCTCATTTACAATCACATAAAAAAAAAACTCTCATTACCAAAATGTCTTCTTCAAATCCTTATAATTATTTTCGATCATGGATGGACAAGCCTCATCAAATTCCGGACACGGGCCTAGTTACGGAGGAATTCAAAGAAGGTTTGCAGGAATTTATGGCATTTGCGGGTATGCAGAAGAAAGAAAAAAAAAACGGTAAAATCTACTACCCTTGTACCAATTGTCGGAATCGTAGATTTATCGTAATAGATGAAGTATGGTCACACCTGTATTGTCATGGGTTTGTGCCGGGTTACAAGATTTGGTATTATCATAGAGAAAATGATATAATGGTGGATAATTATGCTAGTGCTAGTGCACAGTATATTGGGGATAATGCTATCTTAGAAAAACCTGCAATGGATGTAGAAAGTACCGTAGGTCATGTTCAGATGGTGAATGATGCATTCCGTGAAATTATACCATTGGTTGCTGAGTTTGGAGATAGAGGAGAAGAACCTAACGCATAATTTTGGAGATTCTTTGATATGTTAGACGCTGCTAAACATCCATTATATGATGGGTGTAGAGCTGGACATTCCTCTTTATCAACTGCAACTAGGATGATAGGTATAAAGACAGATTTCAATTTGAGTGAGGAGTGCGTGGATGCAATCGCTGATTTTGTGAAAGACATTTTGGCAGAAGATAATCTTGCACCGGCATCATATTATGAGATACAGAAACTTGTTGCTGGACTAGGATTTTCGTATCAGATGATAGATGTATGCATCGATAAATGTATGCTCTACTGGAGAGAGGACGCAGACCGTTCGACATGCTGTTTTTGTCGCAAACCTCGGTATAAGGAAACAGGTGGAAGAGTGTCAGTGCCATATAAACGAATGTGGTATTTACCGTTAACAGAGAGATTGAAGAGGTTATATCAGTCAGAGCGCACAACGGGAGCAATGAGATGGAATGCAGAGCATACAATGGATGGAGAAATCGCTCATCCGTCAGACGCAGGAGAATAGAAACATTTTCAATCAATGTATCCCAGTTTTGCGTATGAGGCGAGAAATGTATACCTTGGATTATGTACCGATGGTTTCAACCCTTTTGGGAAGCACGGCAAACAATATTCTTTATGGCCAGTAATTGTAACACCTTACAATTTGCCGCTATCTTTGTGCATGAGACGGGAGTTCTTGTTCCTTAGCATTCTTGTTCCTGGACCAGAGCATTCGAAGTGATCACTTGATGTGCTTTTACAGCCATTGATTTATGAGCTGCGAATGTTATGGGACGACCAAGGTGTTGATGCGTTTGATGATTTTTGTCAGCAAAATTTTGTCATGCGGTTGGTACTTATGTGGACCATTAGCGATTTTCCAGCATATGGCATGTTATCAGGATGGACAACGCACGGAAGGTTATCGTGCCCGTATTGTCAAGATAACACAGATGCATTCCAATTGAAGCACGGACACAAAACGTCTTGGTTTGATTGTCATAGGCGATTCCTACCAAGCGATCATCCTTATCGTCGGAGCACGACATTGTTTAGGAAGAACCGGAAAGTAGTTGATGGTCCACCTCCTTAGTTAGATTGACAGTATTTGTTGACTCAGTTCAGAGATTTTGGTGCAGATAAGACCGTTGATTGTGGTGGTAACGGGCATCATCCTATTGATGGTTGTGGCAACGTACATAATTGGCACAAGAGGAGTATTTTTTGGGATTCGCCTTATTGGAATGACCATCTTTTGAGGTATAATTTGGATGTCATGCACATTGAGAATAATTTTTTTGACAACATTATGAACATTGTTCTCAATGTCCAAGGGAAGACGAAGGACAATCTGAAGTCTAGATTGGACTTGCCAGACATTTGTTCTCGTAGAGCACTACACGTGATAGGGAACGGGAAGCCTCGGACTCCCAGCAATCCGCTGCTTGGAGAAACATTAGGATCGAGGATATTGTCCAAGGGCCCAACCGGGGCCATTAAATCTATCTCAACCCGAAGTTCGAGGACGGGACTTGGTAAGTGAATTTTCGTTTATAATTTTAATTTATTTAGATTTTGAATCTTAACGTAATTAATTTTTTTTTTAATGTTTTTAGGTTTAATGATTCGCCTGAGGTCACAAAGGCAATTTTTTGTGGATGCTCCACAACATGTTGGACAAACCGCACGAGAAGTACTCCGACATACCTGCCGCCGAGAAAGACATGTGGCACCAGAGTTTCGCGGTAAATAATTTTGGATTTTTCTTCTTTTTTTTCATTTTGTCAAATTTATTTTTGATAAGTAACATTTTTTTTAATGTAGCAAGAGTTCACGTGGGACCATTGGCATACGACGACGATTATTGGCCAATTCGACAAGTATGCCGCGCTTTCGTACTCGAACCACATGTACGAGTGGAAGCAGAAGTGGAAGTATAACAAAGGCAAGCCAAAGGACCTTGATGACGATGTCTGGAAGGGTTTTTACGAGTATCGGAGTAAGCCTTCGACAAAGACGCTCTCCAATAAAGAATCAAAGAATCAGAAGAACAACCGAGGAGGAAATGGGGCCTACATTCACAATGGGAGCGCAAAGACCGTCGAACGCGAGGCGATGGAAATGGTAAGTATAATTTCAATTTTTAATTACTAATTTTGTTTATTATTTATATTTTACTTAACATAAATTCACAGGCGAAGGCAGACGGCAAAGCTCCCGACTACCTTAAAGTGATCGAGAAGAGGCACACCAACAAGAAAACTGGTCTGATCCAAGACCCGGGCATGCGAGAGCTTGCAGAGACATTTAAGAAGAAGAAGGTGGACAAAAAA
The DNA here is from genome assembly GCA_030161315.1 of Eutrema japonicum. Classification (NCBI taxonomy): domain Eukaryota; kingdom Viridiplantae; phylum Streptophyta; class Magnoliopsida; order Brassicales; family Brassicaceae; genus Eutrema; species Eutrema japonicum. The sequence goes on from BSQW01000011.1 coordinate 50,778,056, forward strand.
GTTTCAATGTCGCAGCTCACTATCGAAGGATCGTCGTCCTTAAACGAGTTATCCCGGGAAGATATCAACGACATTGTTCTCGCTGTATGTTTTGATTTCTTTTCATTAATTTTTTTTTTTTCGTAATTTCATTAATAATTTTTATAAACTTTCGTAGGAAACTCGACAAGTCAAATGTCGATACGCTAGGTTAGGCGGACTTCCGACCCATGAATCTTCTTCCTCGCTGCCTCAATATGCTTCAGAGTACAAAGAAAAAATCGAGAGGCTCAGCCAAACGGTGAAGGCCCGTGCACGAAGGTCGGTGAGTTTCAGTCCGCACACGAGGAGTTGCAGACCGCTTACAACTCAACACGTCAAGAGCTCAGCGATTTGTAGGCGACCATGAAGAGGGCCTTCCCCGAAATATTTCTGAACTAAATTTCTTGTTTTTTTTTTATAACATTTATTTTTTTTAATAACATTTTATGTTTTATGAAGATTTTTTTAATAAAATTTTATTTTTATAAATTATTTCAATTAATTTAGTAATCAATATAATTAAAAATTATGTTTAATTAATTTTAATTAATTATTATTAAAAAATAAAAATAAAATCCGTCGGAATATAATTCGTGAGAAATCCGTCGGAATACAATTCGTCGGAAGGTTGTCGGAAATTGTACCGACGCCTATCCGACGGATTGCCGACAGAATATTCCGAAAAAGATCCGTCGGAAAAAAGCCTGTCGGAAAGCCGTCGAAAATATATCTGACGCTTATTTCCGATCAAACATCTGTTTCCGACACTTATTTCCGATCAAACATCCGTCATAAATAATTCCGTCGGTAATCCGTCGGAATTTTCTGATCCGTTTCCGACGGCTGAAATATGTCGGAATATTCTGACGGATTTCCGACGAGAACTGCTGTCGGAAATCGCATGTTTTCTTGTAGTGATATTACCACCATAAACATGGTTGTTAAGACATGATCAGAGAACAATATCCAAACAAGCACGTATAAATTCATGACAAGTGGAGAAAATAGAATCAGTAAACAAAACACATGCCCGTTCAAACGTCAAGTGCATAAATATTTTTAAAATTTATATTTTATGTTTCTGTGCAATAGATATATTACCACCATAAACATGGTTGTTAAGACATGATCAGAGAACAATATTTAAACAATGTTTTTTAGCCATTTCAAACTTCTAGACATTGTCGCATATTTTTATTTACAAGTGTACAGATACATATATGTATATATGGACTGGTTCAACACCTAAACTCATCTATAAATCGAGCTCTATATCTCATATGTTTCTTACCTCTCAATTAAAAGCACATTCAACAAGCAAAAACTCTTCCCTTCATAGAAAGAATCGTTTTAAGTTAATATATGGCAATGAAGAGTCTCTCATTCCTCGCCATTCTCTCTCTTGGATTTAACACTTCCATTAGCCATTGCTTCTGACCCAAGCCCCCTTCAAGACTTCTGCCTCGGCGTCAATACCCTAGCAGATGGTGGTATGTACATGATGACTTCCTAATCGTATTTACTGATTTCTCTTTTTTCTTTTTGGTTTTACATTGATTTATCATTTGTAACACTCTATTTACTACTTGGTAACTATGTTCATCAGTGTTTGTGAATGGAAAGTTCTGCAAATATCCAAAGCTCGTCACAGCGGATGACTTCTTCTTGGCAGGGCTTCAAAATGCAAGAGCCGTAGCTAATGCAGTTGGGTCGAATGTGACAGCCGTTAATGTTAACAACCTTCCAGGATTAAACACCTTTGGAATCTCGCTTGTTCGTATAGACTATGGAGTGAATGGATATTGGTTGTCCAACAAGGAACACTTCTCGTAGGTTTTGTCTCATCAAACGGATACGGAAACCGTCTCTTCACAAAAACACTCAACATGGGTGATGTATCTGTGTTTCCAGAAGGACTCATCCATTTCCAAGCCAATGTGGGACGATCTCCAGCGGTTGCATTCGCTGCTCTCAGCAGCCAAAACCCAGGTGTTGTCACTATTCACTACAAGAAATATGCTTATTGATAACACACGAAAAACGCTATCATAGGGATATAATAGCGTTTTTCTAAACGATATGACTGAAAGAGCTATAATAGGTCGACCCCATATGATAGCGTTTTTGGGATGTGCTATTATAGGTCATTATATAATAGCGCTAATCGAATGCTATCATATTCTTTCTTGTAGCACATTTTTCGCGCTATTTTACATTGTTTTAATGCCCTGGGCATTTCGGGAATCAGGACGGGAAATTACGGGTAAGGAACGGGAACGGGAAGTTCGGAAATCTGTAAATACTATCCAAATTATTCCCATAAAATAACGGAACGGGTAAAAGACGGGAACGGGAAATTCGAGAAAAAAAATATACTACCAAATACATACCCAAACTGAAATTAAATCGGGTAAGGGACGGGAAAGGGACGGGTAAAGGTTTGTGTAATTCGGTTATTAAAATTTGTTGTTTGTTAACCACTCATATATACTTTTGACAGCTTATATTAAAAACAAGATCTCTATAGTTAATTTAAAACTGAAAATCACTATTTCCCATATATCAAAAAAGAACATCATTACATACCAACTAAATAATATACCAATTATATGGTTTTCACCTGCAGATTTCTCAAGTTACAATAATGACACAACGATGAGAAATGTGTCATTATCCAAAACAAATCGAGCTAAGTACAAAAAAATAGTTAAGTTAAGCTCTAACTTCTAAGCAATGCATAGTCTAATAAAGTGATCTCAAACATCCACCTAAAAGATTCATCAACACTTTATGTTGCTGCTCCGACTGCATTTTCCTTCTCTACAAAAAATAAAATTTAGATATTAACTTCCAAATATTATACACATAATCAATATATTACAAAGATCTGTAGACAAAAAGCATATCAATACCTTCTTCACAAGCATATATTGTGTCATTATCTTCTACTACCTGTTGCAGAACCTTTGTTCCATCATACCGAAGTGAGCAACGTAACCAATTCTGTGTAAGAAGCAAGCCCTCAACCATTTTATGAGTAAGAGAACTTCTTAGGTTTTGGAGGCAAGATAGAATCTGGTGGTAGTCCTCTTTTCTGCTTTGATTGAACTTGTTCTGATGCTTCTGTGTCGACCATAGTTTTTTCTTATCCGTTCTTACGATGTAAACGAGAGGAGGCAGCATATAGAAGATATAGCTATTTTATATACAAAATTACTAGGTTTAGTTTTTAGATTATGTGGGCTACGACAAAAAAAAGAAGATTATATGGGCTTATTAAGTTTATGGCTCATTTGTTTGTAAATTATTAATAGATTGAATTAAAATCAGAATATGTGAAATTCTGTTTTTGCATTAACCAATAACCAAAAGTCCAAAACCCCTAAAATTCCACTTCTTGTAACTACCTAATGGGAAGTTCGGGTAATCCCGCTCCCTTCCCTACCCTTTCTCTTACTCATTTGAGTATTATTTTCGGACCCAAATAGGAAATTACAATTTTCCTCTCCCCAAAAATTCGGGAAAATTGGGACGGGAACGGTACGGGACGGGTTACCCTTCCCAAAATGCCCAGGCCTTCCCAAAATGAATTACTATATTATTTCTATATATATTGGAAATCCAATTAATTATATTTACAAAACTAATTAGTTAAAAGCATGTTTCTTTCCATAAATCATCAAAAGATACATAATTTTGGGGGTAATTGGAAGATTGATTTATGAAGATTTTTAGAGTTCTACTGTTATTGGTTTGTGGATTTTTATATTCTTAATAGATTCCAATGTTATTCATTTATGGATTATAACATTCCATTGTTATTGGTTTGATGATTTTTATAATCTAATCAAAATCTATTGTTATTCAAAAAATTTGTATTTTAATGATTCTATGATTTTGTTAAAATCTAGTGTTATTGGGATATAGATTTTTTACAATTTAACTCATAAACATAATTTTCAAAATATTACTTATATCCCTTGGATTTTCAAAATTTGTTATAATAGAATTTTTTTATGAATTGTTTAAATACACAAAATTCTTTCCAATTTTAAAAAACTTTTAAAATTCAACAAAACTCTATACAAATTCGACAAATCTGATGACTTTTGAAATAAACAAAACTCTCTATAAATCCAATTCCCAATAACTCCCGTAATTTTACAAAGTAGTTCATCATTCAAAGTTATTTGTTAAAATAAGGTATCAAACAAGGCAGAGAAACAACCTCTTTCTCTGCCTCAAAGAACTCTCCTTATCCCTTCTCCTTCTTCTTCTTCTTCTCGGCAACCTTTCGAAAATACTTATCATCGAATTTATCGAGGCCAACTCCAGAGATGTCAACGTTTGTGGAAGTGCCAATCACAAAGTACTGGTTAACACGTCTCAATGGAACACCATTGATCTTGAATGGTCCTGAAAGTCGATAACCAAAAAAAAAAAAAATGTTGCCTGGTAAATCAAACACTGAAAAAATCTTGAGTTCTGCATCATCATATCCAACCAAGCAACACTAAACGTTTTCCAGAATTTGAAGTCATAGCATGATTAGCGTCAACGCATACCTCTCATCATTCAATAACTAATGCCAATAAAACAAAACCATCATCACGACACAAATATGTGAACAGGTACATTGGAATGGTTCCAATTTACATGGGAGATTAGCTCAACAATTCAAAAGCGTTTCTATTCTGATACAGAAAAGCAACACTATTCAGTTCCAACATATAAATGTTATACTCATACTTACTAATGCTAGGGTACTACTCGTAATCATCAAAGAAGTCCTGACAAGCACATTGATGTATAATTGAAAATTTCCAAGGGAAACTAGCTCGACTTTGCTTGATTTCAGATGCAGAGAATGCGAATAACAACTCAAAATGCAGAAGAACATTGATAATATAAGTAATTTCGTAATCCAATTGAGTTTCCACATGAATTAAACAAAATTCTAGCGGAAAATAGATTAACCTTTGAGAGATGAAGAAGGAGGAAGAGAGCACACTCCTACGCGGGAACCGAATCCAGGATAAGAAGGAAGCCCGCGTCGGATTCGGCCAATAAAACTCGATTTCGCCGGAAAGGTAACCGGAAAAGCAAAATCTAAAGCGGAATTCATTGCTGAGAGTAGGCGGGGATTATGGTGTAGAGACGAGACTAAAATCGGAAGATGTAAAATTCGAAATCGAATACAAGAGATGCAGAGAAGTGTAAGTGGATACCACCCTCGACAACTTTGAACCCATTCTCCAAGCTTTGCCCATCTGTGTTCGGAACCCTAACGATTTTTAGAGAGTTAATGGAGGAGAAATCGTCTCATATATCCTTATGAGGGATTTTTAAATCCATTAGATCCCCTAGTAATCTCTATCACCTTCGTTTTAATGAAAGGACGAAACTACCTCTGAGCTTTTTTAAATGAAAACTTACTGTCCTAGTTGTACCATCAGTTGTACCAGTAATCCCCTAGGTGTACCAGTATTCCCTAGTTGTACCGGTATTCCCTAGTTATACCTCCAGTTATACCAGTTGTACCCCGCATAGGGGATTCGAACCCTGGGCGCGCGTCGCACACGGAGAACGCGCGTGGAGCTCGCAACCACTGAGCTACCATGTTTTTCAATGAACCCTTACCGATTTAATGCTATTTAACCCTTACAACCCTTCATTAAGGGTAAAACTGTCATTTTACCATAGAGGGACATCTGAGCCAACTTTTTTTAGAAAAGGATATATTAGAGGATGACCAGTTAATGGAGCCAAAATTGAAGCAAATATGTCTCTGTAAAACGGGAAATTACCTGCAAGTCCGATTGACAGGAGAGGATTGACAGGAGAGGGTCAGGAGAAAGATGGGAGAAGGAGCGGTGAAGGAGAAGAGTAGGGAGGCGACGCACGGCGCCGATGCTGGAGGTTGAAGAAGGTAGCGACTAGCTTAGGGTTAGAGAGAGACGAGAGAAAATGGATGACTATGGCGAGACAGATGACCATGGCGATATGCCCTAAGCGATTTTTTTGTTTTCCAAATTTTTTTGTCTTTGTGTTTTTTTGGTTTCTCGACATATACCAGTGATTGGAGGCTAAGTGTCGGCGGTATAAGTGATTTTATGAGAGCCAAAATAATTTTAGCATCCCGCTTGAGTATCACCTATAATAGCTGTTGGAACAAAATTTATAAGAGCTTGAGGGCTTTATAAATATGTGTATGTGTGAATTGAAATGAGACATTTGGGCTAAGTAAAAAAGCCTTGTGAATGTAAAAAGGAAAAACCTTAAAAAAAGGAAAAGCCTTAAAAAAATGAAAAGCCTACAAAAAAGGAAAAGCCTTAAAAAAAAGAAAAACCTTAAAAAAAAGAAAAGCCTTATAAAAAAAGGAAAAGCCTACAAAAAAGGAAAAGCCTTAAGAAAAGGAAAAACCTTAAAAAAAGGAAAAGCCTTAAAAAAAGGAAAAGCCTTAAAAAAAAGAAAAGTTTACAAAAAAGGAAAAGCCTTACGAAAAGGAAAAACCTAAAAAGGAAAAACCTAAAAAAAAAGGAAAAGTGAGGGACATGATCTTCTCCTATATATAGGATTGCCTCTCTTGAGAAAAATGTATCAAATCACACACAGAAAACACACTTACAAAAGAAAAAGTTCCTTCAATTCTCCACAGCTTAGAGTAAGTCTTTATTCGAGAGTATCGTAGTATAATGTTCGATAGATCTGATATCAAGTGTAGATGATACAGATTACTTTGGTTGTATCCTGGGACTCATGGATCTATTAAAACACGTCGCACTACGGGAGATTCTTAGAGTTAAGGAAAGAGATTCATCTCGCCTCCTTAGATTTATTTTATTGCTTTATCGTTTTATGAATCGTCTGTTCCTTACTGTTTATTTATATAAATCGTGATTAAATCTCTCCTGTCTATTGTGCGATAATTTTGGTCCTACAATCTTAACTCTAAGAAGATCCAATTTTTGTTATTACTTCAATTGGATCTTTAATCACGAGTAAATAAACGTTTTCAAACGGTTTTCTAAAACGATTCCTCTACTGCTGATGATACTCAAACGTTATCAAAAAGCTTCTTAGCAACTTGAAACGTGTAGTAGAGGCAATCTCCATCTATTCTATTTTTAAGAAGATGTTAATCTGCTAGTGATACTCAAACGTTATCAAAAAGCTTCTTAGCAACTTGAAACGTGTAGTAGAGGCAATCTCCATCTATTCTATTTTTAAGAAGATGTTAATCTGCTAGTGATACTCAAACGTTATCAAAAAGCTGTTTAGCAACTTGAAACGTGTAGTAGAAGCAGTACTGCTTTAAACATCTTCTAAATACCGTCTTTAATTGCGATTAATGAACGGTAGAATCAACGAACACAAATCATGTTCTTGATAGGTTCGATTGCAATCGAAGCCTTGTGAGTATCGATCGACACCTTATGGTATCGATCGATACTAGACAAAATTGTATCGGTCGACACTGAGGTGCATCGATCGATACCATGCAAACAGTTGTATCAGATGACACTAAGGTGCATCTATCGATACTTTGCATCAAGTTGTATCGATCGACACTGAGGTGTATCGATCGATATTGTGCATCGACCTAGTTGGGTCTATGTTGATCGATACTGTGTAATATTAACATGTATCGATCGACACTGTGGTTTATCGATCGATCCTGTGTAAAAATTCACTTGCATCGATCGACACACAGGGTGCATCGATCGACACTATATGTGTATCGATCGACACAAGCTGAGCATCGATCAACACCGAAGTGTATCGATAGACATTGTGTGTGTATCGATCGATACCAAGGAGTATGGATCGACACCAATGCGATTTAGTTCGATATTAGAATTGTGATTCTTAAAGTTTATATATCGATACTAATTGAAAGTTGTTTCTTTTGTCTTAACAGAATGACAATTGATGTGGAAAACAACTCTGGATTGGTGGAGAAAACCAGTGAAAAGTTTGAATTGACTGCGAGTCAGATCGAGACGGTCAAAGTTCCATCTGGGAACCATGTCGCTCCTCCAATCAAGTTTGATGGGACAACATTCAAGATGTGGAAAAGGAAGATGTTCTTCTATCTGACAACATTGAATCTGCAGAAATACACCAGTGAGGTGAAACCTGTTCTCCCAGAAGATAACACTGATCCACGTGCGCTTGCGAGTGTCCACGCCTGGGAACATGCTGACTTCTTGTGCAAGGGCTATATTCAGAATAGCCTTTCGGACTCTCTGTTTGGGGTGTACGAAAATGCTGAGACATCTAAGGATCTGTGGGATTCCTTAGACAAGAAGTACCGCATTGAAGATTCTGGTACTCAGAAATTCACTGTGGCGAAGTTCGAGCAGTACAAGATGGTGGATTCAAGACCACTAATGGAACAAGTCGATGAGGTGCAGAGGCTCCTACATGATATCTTTGCTGAGGGAATGCGGCTGTGTGAAACCTATCAAGGTTGCTGCATCATTGAGAAGCTACCTCCTGGTTGGACGGACTTCAAGAACTACCTCAGGCTGAAGAAAAAGAAGATGAGCCTTGAAGATCTGATTGTTAAGCTCCGCGTAGAGTCTACGAATCGGGAACAACAGATCAATGTAGGTCTGAAAATTCGCGAACACAATGCGAACATGGTTGAACACCAAAACCCCAATCAAGGCAAGTGGCAGAACAAAGGTCGCCTAAACAAAGGCAAAGGGAAGATGCCACCAAAGAACTTCCAAAAGTTCAAGAACAAGAGTGGTCAGAATGGTCAGACTTCTCAAAGGTTCTTAGGACTGTGTAACTTCTGTGGGAAGCAAGGACACAAATCCGTCGATTGTCGTAGCAAGAAGGCTCAAGCCAACTTGAAAGAAGCTGACATGTGTGCTGTGGTCACTGAGGCCAATGTTGCTGAAAGCCATCCAAAGACTTGGTGGTTCGATACTGGTGCAACCAGACACATTTGTATGGATCGAGAGATGTTCTCCACATACACAAAGACCAAGAACGGTGAAAAACTCTTAATGGGTAATTCAGCCTCGTCGACAATTGATGGTCACGGGAAGGTTGTTCTGAAGCTCACCTCTGGACAGGAACTGGTACTCACAAACGTCGTCCATGTACCAGATATGCGCAAGAATCTGATCTATGGATCGCTCATAAGTAAGCATGGATTCTCTGTGAAGCTGGAAGGTGATAAGCTGATCCTAACGAAGAATGGGATGTATTTGGGTAAGGGTTTTGTTTGTGATAATCTGTTTAAGATGTCTGTTGAGGCAGTAATCCGAAAGGATAATGTAACCGAGGCTTCCACCTCGAAGAACCCTAAGATTAATGATAAGAAACCAATTGCTTATCTCGCTGAGTCTTTTAATATTTGGCATGAACGATTAGGACATGTTAATTTCAAGTCTATGAGTAGATTAATGAACATGAACATGATTCCTAAATGCAAATTAAGCAAAGACAAATGTGAGGTTTGTGTCCAAGCCAAACTCACTAAAATGCCATCACCCAGCGTTCAAAGAACAACAGAACCTCTAGGTTTAATTCACACAGATTTATGTGATTTGAAATATATTCAAACCAGAGGAGGCAAGAAATATTTCGTAACTTTCATAGATGATTGCACGAGATATTGTTACATCTTTCTACTGCGGAGTAAAGATGAAGCCTTGGACAAATTTAAAGAATACAAGCTGGAAGTTGAAAACCAACTCGGCAAGACCATAAAAAAGGTCAGAAGTGATAGGGGTGGTGAATGTAGTGAACCATTTGATGCATTCTGTAGAGCACATGGCATTATTCATCAAACAACTGCTCCCTACTCACCGGAATCCAATGGAGTTGCTGAAAGAAAAAACAGAACTCTCAAGGAAATGATGAATGCAATGTTGCAGGAATCTGGGTTAGCCCAGAACATGTGGGGGGAAGCTCTGCTTACCTCGAATTATATCCTGAACAAAATTCCACACAAAGTCACAGGAAAAACTCCTTATGAACTTTGGAAAGGTAATGTACCTTCGTATGTATACCTGAAAGTGTGGGGGGTGCCTGGCAAAAGTTGCAGTACCACTTCCAAAAAAGGTCACCATCGGACCTAAAACGGTAGATTGCATTTTCATCGGATACGCGCACAATAGTAGTGCCTATCGATTTTTGGTACATAAATCAGATATACCAGACATTCATGTAAACACAATAATGGAGTCAAGGAATGCATACTTCTTCGAAAATGTGTTTCCATGTAAGGATAGAGGAAATCCTAAACGAACTCGTGACGAACGAGATGCTAGCAATGAGGCAAGCACTTCAGGCACTTCTACAGAAGTAGAAGAAGCTGAATCGAGACGAAGCAAGAGAGCTCGTAAGGAGAAGACATTTGGCTCTGAGTTCATAATGGGATTCCTAGCGGAAAGTGGTCCAAGAACTTTCATGGAAGCGATGTCTACACCTGATGCACCTTTCTGGAGGGAGGCATCTAACAGTGAAATCAACTCAATTATGCAAAATCATACTTATGAGTTGGTAGACCTACCTCAAGGTTGTAAACCTCTGGACTGTAAATGGGTCTTCACCACTAAGCTAAAAATCGATGGCTCTATAGAAAAATATAAGGCCAGGCTTGTGGTACAAGGATTTCGTCAAAAGGAAGGATTGGACTTCTTTGACACTTATTCTCCAGTGACGAGAATTACTTCGATTCGCATGTTGATTGGAATCGCAGCTTTAAGAAACCTTGAAATACATCAGAGGGATGTTAAGAATGCTTTTCTAAATGGAGATTTAGAGGAAGAGATCTATATGAATCAACCTGAGGGTTATGTTGCTCCCAGACAAGAGAAGAAAGTCTGTAGACTTGTCAAATCGCTATATGGACTCAAGCAAGCTCCGAAGCAATGGCATGAAAAATTCGACAGTGTAATGATGTCAAATGGCTTTCACATCAATGAATGTGATAAGTGCATCTATATCAAAAGTACTTCACAAGGTTATGTGTTGTTGTGTTTGTACGTAGATGACATGCTAATCATGGGAAGCAACAAAGATATAATCATTCAAACAAAGAACATGCTAAGTGGAAAGTTTGATATGAAAGACATGGGATTAGCTGATGTAATTCTAGGGATTAAGATTATTCGAAATTCAAAAGGAATAATTATGTCTCAAGATCATTACGCTACAAAAATCCTAGAGAGGTTTAAGATCTACTCCAATGGGACTGCAAAAACTCCACTTGATCCTCATCTTCACTTGACAAAGAATTCAGGTGAAGCAGTGTTACAAGTGGAGTATGCAAGAGTCATCGGGAGTCTAATGTACTTAACGAATTGTACTAGACCCGATTTAGCACACTCGGTAAACGTACTAAGTCGTTACACGAGCAATCCAGGTCATACCCATTGGAGAGCCATAACTAGGGTATTAAATTATCTAAGATACACCAAAAGTTATGGGCTGCACTTCGGTAAAGAACCAGCAGTTCTGGAAGGGTACAGTGATGCCAATTGGATTTCAGATTCAAGAAACTCCAAATCCACGAGTGGATATGTCTTTACTCTTGCTGGTGCAGCAATATCCTGGAAATCTTCCAAACAAACACTCCTGGCCAGATCAACCATGGAGTCAGAGTTTGTAGCTTTAGACAAAGCTGCTGAGGAAGCAGAATGGCTTCGAAACTTTTTGGAAGATATCCCAATGTGGGAGAAACCAGTGCCAGCATTACGTGTACACTGTGATAGTCAGTCGGCTATCTCTCGGGCACTGAGTAATCTATATAATGGCAAGTCTCGTCATATAAGAAGACGACATAAGACCATTAGACAATTGATCTCAACTGGTGTAATAACGATAGATTACATCAAGTCGGTTGATAACCTAGCGGATCCGTTTACCAAAGGTTTGCCGCGAGATCAAATTGTAAAATCATCAAAAGGAATGGGTTTAAAGCCTATAGAAAAAGATGATGTTTGACAGATACCTCACCTATGTGACTGGAGATCCCAAGATCTAGGTTCAAAGGGAAACAAAATTAAACTGATTCGAATTGAGCACTGTGAGACTATGTCTCTGCCTAGTTCCTAGGATGATATAACAGTGCTACATGTGGATAGTAAGGATAAGCGTTGGCTTTTAATGATTGCATAGCTATGTAGATAGTGGAGTGTGACAGGACACTTCTGAAAAACAAGCTAATAAAAGATCACCTAGTGAAGTGTGAAATGGGGCCGTTTCTAGGAGAATGAAAGAAAAGGCTATATTCTCCAAATTCACTCACGAATACCAGGAATGTTCAAGGCCAAAATGAACACAATAGAGAACAAAGTTTTACGAGAAGATGTCTCTGTGCGATACCTGTTGTCTAAGTTTACATAAAAATCCGGGCGGTTCAAGACATCATGTTCACCTCCTGGCCGAGTAAACTCGACAGATATTAAAAATATTTGGTTCAAAGCTGGAAAATGCTACCTCTCAGATACAGTTACATTTTCGTATACTCTCGAAAGTCTGTCTACGTCTAGATGAGTCTAGTCAAGTATGTCTAGTAAAGTCTAGTATGTTCAATTTTCATATGTTTAGAGTCATTTCTATTCATGTGGGGGATTGTTGGAACAAAATTTATAAGAGCTTGAGTGCTTTATAAATATGTGTATGTGTGAATTGAAATAAGACATTTGAGCTAAGTAAAAAAGCCTTGTGAATGTAAAAAGGAAAAACCTTTAAAAAAGGAAAAGCCTTAAAAAAGGAAAAGCCTACAAAAAAGGAAAAGCCTTAAGAAAAGGAAAAACCTTAAAAAAAGTAAAAGTCTTAAAAAAAAGTAAAAGCCTACAAAAAAGGAAAAACCTTAAGAAAAAGAAAAACCTTAAAAAAGGGAAAAGCTTTAAAAAAAAGAAAAGCTTACAAAAAAGTAAAAGCCTTAAGAAAAGGAAAAACCTAAAAAGGAAAAACCTAAAAAAAAAAGGAAAAGTGAGGGACATGATCTTCTCCTATATATAGGATCGCCTCTCTTGAGAGAAAGGTATCCAATCACACACAGAAAACACACTTACAAAAGAAAAAGTTCCTTCAATTCTCCACAGCTTAGAGTAAGTCTTTATTCGAGAGTATCGTAGTATAATGTTCGATAGATCTGATATCAAGTGTAGATGATACAGATTACTTTGGTTGTATCCTGGGACTCATGGATCTATTAAAACTCGTCGCACTACGGGAGATTCTTAGAGTTAAGGAAAGAGATTCATCTCGCCTCCTTAGATTTATTTTATTGCTTTATCGTTTTATGAATCGTCTGTTCCTTACTGTTTATTTATATAAATCGTGATTAAATCTCTCCTGTCTATTGTGCGATAATTTTGGTCCTACAATAGCAATTACGAAAATGTGCTATTATAATGTGTTATCATTAAGCATATATCTTGTAGTGATTGCTAACACCGTATTTGGATCTAACCCAGCAATCGATCCCAACGTTCTTGCAAGAGCTTTTCAGTTGGATCCTAAGGTGATCATGGATCTACAGGCCAAATTCTGATCATGAAATGAAAAATATTATGCTTTGAATTACTTTTCTTTTCTTTTAACTTTGTGTTGAATAAGGATCATGTATTATCTTCATCAATAACGCGACATGATGTTAATTGCAGTCTTTCCCTTTTAAATATTTTTCAATGAACTAATTTTTTTTTTCAACAATGGATTAATTAATGCTTACAATGTTATTTTGGCAATCTACTACACGCAATAGTAGTCTTCTATCCAAATATGTTTTGAAAAAGCAAGAAAATGGTTAACTCTTTTTCAACCTACTCTGTGACGATTGATCCTTTGGCTTTACTCTTGAAAGTGATCTCAACTCCATTATCTCATATGATGTTGTCATTTAAATTACTCATTTCAGTTACCCCCTGATCGTCTAACTCTTTTGATAAACCCTCTAAACCGATTTATTTTAGCAAGCTACTATAACAAAACATATTTTAATAATCAGTCGCTTGGGACCTTTGCAATATATGTAAAAATAGAGACAATTTAAAAAAATTAAATGGTTAAGATGGTTTAGATGATAACAATATCTCCCAAAGAAAAAAACACCTCTCATAGAGAGGGAAAGTGGTGGAATAGTTCTCTCCCTCACGGAGGAATATGGTGAAAATGATCCCAAGCGACTGATGTAAAAAAATAGCGACGGAGAGAACTATTCCACCACTTTCTCTCTCTATGAGAGGTGTTTTTTTCTCCAGCTTTTAAACCGAGATAACTTTCTAATTTCTTAACTGAATTGTCATCTTGTGTAGCGGTCTGTACAGGACGAGAATATGCAAGGAAACTCATTTTGATGAGACCCGAATGTATGGGCGGTTATTCAACGTCACATGTTAAAGTGATCAATTTCCGGCCCTGCCAGTAATATGCTATTGACGTATTCAGTCTCAGATTCGTTGTCGTTTTATCATGCGCTAAACTCTTTTGCTTTCAAGTATTATTTTATTATCCTAAGAGTTCCGATAACTCCTTTTGTTCGATGTACACCGAAAGTTTAAAATTGATGAAAACAAATGTTAAACACACAAAAAATGGTAAGGGATAAAATGTAATTTCCTTTGGTGTGAATAGTTGTAATGTAGCTGACTTCATTTTGATATTAACTATTAACATCATTTGCAATTACTCTTGTTAGATAAGGAAGTATTCCATTAATTAACTGTATATTCTAGACTTAAGAGTTAACAATAAACAGAAACTCCCAAATGCCTAACCTACTTTACATGATCGACAAATCAAGAGTTAACAAATTCTAGGTTTCTTAACACATATGATAACAACTATCAATCATTGTAGTTATTGTTATTTCTAGGTGACAAATAATATGAAGTATGCTATATATGGGTCCTGCTTGAGGTAGAAGCATTAAATATGGCAGTCTATCTCATCAATAGATCGTCAAGGAGTTCTCTAGAGGAAAATGTGGCTGAAGAAGTATGGATTGGGATAGATATTGATCTATCTAACTTGAAGATATTTGGATGTTCGGCTTACATGCTAGTTGATGAAAGATCAAAGGTGGATTCAAAGTCTAAGAAGTGCATATTTCTGGGTTTTGAAAAAAGGTGTGAAAGACTTCAAGTTATATGATCCTAAGGCTAAGAAGAGGGTGTTCAGTCGAGATGTGGTCTTTGATGAGAAGTATATGGTGCAACAGGCGAGATCAGAACGAGTGCATGTGATCATTGAGACTGACACAGATTCTGGTACAACACATGAGGAGTCTAGTGAGACTAGACAAGCAGCAGAAGGTGATGAGCAGTCTGTTCAGGTGGAGTAGAAGGGTCAACAAAAACGGGCAGAGGAGAATTTAGCACTTAACATACAGAAACGCATCATGAAGCCACCTGAAAGATTCGGATTTGAAAACATGGCTAGTTATGCTCTTACGGTTGATACATATGATCCATCTAGTTTTCGAGAGGCTATAGCTAGTTCCAACGGACTTCATAGTTATGGAGATGATGTAATCCCGCAAGCTTTCTCTTATTCGTGGAACTCCTTTCCTTAACACCGCCGGTGCAAGCATAGACTTCCCAAAAAAAATAAAGGGTGGTGTTCAAGAATGTTAATGACAAGGTCTTCTATCCTATCAAGCCTTCATCACAAGTATTTTGTGGTACCATTGCTTATGAGGATGAGGAGGCTCAAGCTAAGGAAGTGAAGGATAAGGGGATGCTCCTTGAAAAGCAAATGGAAGAAGTGGAAGCTTTCGATGGAGAATGTCTACATTTCCTCTTTGCTACCCCCAAGTAGGAGACAATGGTGAAGAAACCAAATGAATCCCACCCTCCCACCCTTGTAAAACACGCATCAAGCAAGCTTAGGGATGATGAGATCACACTTCACAAGACTCCCATGCGTCGTACTATGACTTTAACACCTTGGAGATATGTTGATGGTGCAGTTGAGTACAAGGTGAAGTGTAAGAGAGTGTCAAAACCCTTCGCCATGGTTAAAGCGATTCTCACACCGGAGCTCAAGGAAAATGGTCCAACGGATCTCCAAGAAATCATGAACAAGGTAGTCACACCTGAATTCAAGGACCAACCAAGGAGTTCCACCACTCTTCTCTTCAATTTCCTAAGGTTCCCGACTAGAGCCAATGTATGGTCCTAACTCTATTTCATCGTAAATACCATTTAGTTTTTCTTTCTTTTTTGTTTTACCTTCTCCTTGACTTTTGTTACACCGAGACGGTGTAATTCAAGTTCGGGGGAGGGATTTGTGTCTTTTAACTTTGTGTTTTGTGTTTTTATTTTATTTTTTGCATATTTGAATCTCATGCATACATCTATTTGCGTAGAAAAACCAAAAAAAAATTAAACTTTTTACAATAACACAAAAAAAACATGTAGTTGCATTAGCATTCTAAGATTGAGTCTAGAAACATATCGGTCTGCATTCATTTGCATAGGGAACAATGATGATATTTCCATGAAGAATATCAGCTGAAGAGCTTGATTTAATGCCCTCGTTAGGAGCTCTTTGATGCTTTTGAGCGATCACGAAGTTAAGGATGAACCATGTTTTGATCTCATATTTTGAATAATATGTACTCGGCGAATACACGTTTTCAAAACGTAAATACGTGAAAATACATACTATTCAAACCCATTATCACTTATGAGTGAAATAAGAGCATACCAAGCTTCCACATTTTTTCAATTTATTCATGTTTTCATCTACCTAATTAACCCAAAAAAAATTATCTATTTCTCTATTACAGTATTACTTTTTGATGCAATATCAAAAATAGTGAATCAAATGTCTTCAATACATAGATATATTATGAGAATCTCATCTTCATAATTTCATAAAAGCAAATGATTCTCGTTCAATGTTAAAGGCTAAATTGGTGGCAAAAAAACCATTATTTTGATTTAGCTAATTATTCTCCTTTTTGTTTAAATTTGAATTAATTCTTTTAAAGCTTTTTGTATTTATTGTAAAGAATATCTTGTAAAAGCTTTAAAAAGCTAATTGTTCTCATTGTAAAGACACCACGAAATTTGATAATAAAATTTTAAAGTTTTCTCTTACAAAAGTTCTTTCTTCTGTGTCTTGTTCAAATGAGTCTTTTGGTGAATTTCTTTATATTTTTTTGTTTGTTGCTTGTTATTTCTAGTTTTGTGGATTAATTCTAGAATACAAGTGTGGATCATAGTCTAATGTGTGGATTCACATAGGCTTGATTCATGATCTTATTAAAGGAAATTCCGCAACGACCTTTTGTGGCGATCTTCAACCCACCTTCAAACTTGTCAACTTTAACATCTTGTGATCAATAAGATTTGGTGGATTCCAATATTACATCACTTTTCTTCTATAAATGGAATGATATTTTACATGATTTGTTGGGTGTATGTGTAACTAATGTTGCAATTAGAGGAATAACTAAAAATAAGGAAAATTCCACATGTATAGATAATATTTTTAAAAAACTGCAGTTGTTCTATAGTGTTTTAGAAGTGAAAATGATATAAAATAGTACAAAATGACTAACTATCATTCTCTTTTTAAAAATTTTAAAATAAATTTAAATTAATACTAAAATATCTAAAACTAATATCTAATATCTAATACAGTTTTGCATATGTATAGACTGGTTCAGTACATAAATTCATCTATAACTTCTTTTTTAGAGGGCTTAACCAGCGAAAATCAACAAATAATGCGGTCGGATCAAATGTTACATTTTCTTATGCTGATAACCTTCCAGGGTTAAACACGCTCGGAATATATCGTTTGGCCTTGGAGATGAGGGCTTTTTTTAATTTCGGTTACGGGCTCCGTATGTCTAGACACGACTCTGTGGAGTGAACGGTCAGATCCCGCCTCACACACATCCACGTGCCACCGAGATCTTGGTTGTCCAAGAAGGAGCACTTTTGGTGTCTCGTCAGACCAAGACGGAGATCGCCTCTTCACCAAAACGCTAAACACATGTGATGCATTTGTGTTTCCAGAGGGACTCGTCCATTTCCAAGTCAATGTAGGACGAGTCCCAGCAGTTGCATTCAGTGCTTTGAACAGCCAAAATCCTGGTATTATCACTATTGCTAACACCGTGTTTGGGTCTAACCCGCCGATAAACCCAAATGTTAATTGCTTCTCCTTTTCTTTACCGTTGTCTGAATAAGGATCAAGAAAGTGACTTGATGTTGTCGTTTTCCTTACCCTTGACATTCTCAATGAACTAATGTTTTATTTTCTTTTTGTTTTTGTTAAAGCATGTTTTATTTTCTTTTGTCATCAATAGATTAATGCTCTTACAAAATAATGTTCGCAATCCACTTCACGCGACTAAATTTTCTATCAAGATATGTTTTAAAAAAAGGAGTGAAAAATATAAACAAGAAAATTGTTTCCAACTTTAAAAAAATCGATTTATATTTTTGCCAAACTTAAAAGCAAACATCTTTTTTTACGACAAAGATTCTTATGAACACTATTAAATTTTGACATCTACAATGGGTTTTGTCTTCAAAGGAAATTTGGTTTAAAGCCACTTTGGATCCTTTTTTACCAGAGGTGGATCCTTATGGGTGACATGGGTATCTAGCTAAGTATATGATCAAAGAAAAAGTGTTTTGGGAGATTGACTTTAGTAAATCAGGGAGTTGGATCTAGAGGAGGTTAGCTAGGTTAAGACAGCTAGCAAGACCATTTCTAGTTTCTCAGGTTGCCTTTGGTTTAACAACGTTCTTCTGGTACAATAATTGGACCAACTTCGGACTTTTGACAAAGTACATGTGCTTCATAGTCGCAAGGTTCTTTCATGCGACATGTGTAAATTGTAATGCGTCAATCTGATATATAGTCTTTATAATCCGAAGTTACCTCAAGGATAATGGTTGAGAACTTTTCGTTGGAGGCCTATGTCTAACTAATTTGTTTTTTGTTTCCAAACATTGTCCATCTAATAGTTGAAGGTTTCTTAGTTGTGGCCTATGGACCCTTAATGATAACCCTAAATTTAATTCTCTGTGCATGTTATAGGTTTATCTTTGGGCTACTTCTTTTGTCTTAAATGATTTATTAACTTTGTTTGGCATGCGACCACAAAAATTTAAGGTATGGCTCTGTTTTTTTTTTTTTTTTTTTTTTTTGGGAAGAATTTCAAAAATACAATTTTTATGGTAGCGTTGTAAAAGTATCAAAATTTGCTGTCCATTTTCAAAAATTCCACTCTTTATATGTTTTCATAAAATTGTACTTTATAAAAATACAGATTTACACATTTGTATAAACCATGTTATAAAATGTTTTATACTAAGATTTTATAAAGTAATTATTGAAAGATAAAAACTGTGTTTTCACTAAAAACAGTAAAGCTGGAACAACAACAAAAATATCAACTAAACTTAATTGTAAAACAAAACATTATATCAAACATTGATAAGAATTTATCATTAATTTTTAAACTTTTATAAAGCATGTTATAAATTGGTATACAAAGTTTTATATTAAATTGTTTTTTGTATTTTTGAAAAAACAATTCTTTTTGGTAGGTTCTAAAAGTGATATTTTTCAAATGTTTCCTTTTTGTATCAGATCTTTCATAATTTCAATCCATAACCTTTTAGGGCATTTCCAAAAGGGATTTTATTTTATCTTTGGGCTACTTCTTTTGTCTTAAATGATTTATTAACTTTGTTTGTCATAGGGATGTCAATCGGGCTAGTCCGGCCCGAAAACCGTGAAACCCACATATATTTGAGCACGGCCCGACCCGGTCCGAAAAAAATCGGGTCTATAATCCAAAGCCCGGTCCTGTCCGGACAGGGTTTTAGGGCTTTTAGGGCTTTCCGGGCTTTTTTGGGTTTTTCTTTACAAACACAAAAATTCTAATTCTCAAATTAATAATTAAAACAAAATATTTATAAAAGTAAATCTAAATTGAAATGTATTATATCAAATCCAATTAAATTTAAAAGCAAAAGTCTTACAAAAAACAAATAAAATTCAAATAAATTGTATTACCAAATAAAACATAAAATCAAAACACTTCAAATCTAGGTAGTAGAGTTTAGATTAGAATATCATTCATCGTATTCTAAATCCTCATCACCATCAAGAGATACATATATAAAAAAAATATTAAGTTTTGACATGTATAAATCATATAAAACGTCGTTTGAAAGTCTATAGATAATGATTCTAAAAAATGAAGTAAATATGGATGAATGATAATGGTACATGGATCACGAAATGTATAGAAAATATGCCAAATTATTATTTTTAAAAAGATAAATGTTGAAATAAAATTTCTAACTAATTAAAATGTAAAGTTTTGGCCTTTTCGGACTAGCCCGAGTCCGTTCGGGCTAAGCCCGAAAAATACACTAGCCCGAATGGGCTTAGCCTGAAAGGTCCGATTTTTTCCGGGCTTATATTTCTAGGTCTGAACCCGCTGTTTTTCAGGGCCGGGCCGTGCCGGCCCTCGGGCTTTGGCCCTAATTGACACCCCTAGTTTGGCATGCGACCACAAAAATTTTAGGTATGGCTCTGATTTTTTTTTTTTTTTTTGGAAAAATTTCAAAAATACAATTTTTATGGTAGCGTTGTAAAAGTATCAAAATTTGCTGTCCATTTTCAAAAATTCCACTCTTTATATGTGTTTCATAAAATTGTTCATAAAAATACAGATTTACACATTTGTATAAACCATGTTATACAATGTTTTATAAGATTTTATAAAGGCTATTAGTAATGGGCCTTCAAAACTTGCAAAATTAGTTTTCAGATTTTTGTACTATTTTTGACATAGAAAATCTCTGTTTAACCCCTACCTTATCTATCATATAGCTAATATTGATGAAGAGAGAGAGAGAGAGAGTTTCGAGTTTATCTAAGAGGAAGGATCATTGATTTTGTTCAAATTGAAAAATTAATAAAAAAACAAAAAATATGTTGCCTCCTTCTTTCTTCAATTTGTCGTCAATTTTTTCATCTTCTACTTCTTCTTCTTCCCGATGTGATTCTCAACCTGCTATGATCTCTAACGCGACTTGATTTTGACCATGTCAATGCATTTTCATGACTACTCTCTTCTCCAATTCACGTCGATTTCACATTTGATTTGTGTTTCTAGCTCTTCTGATTCTGTTAGAGTTTTGAGATTTTCGATTGGGGATTCGGAGAATCGGATGGGTCGTCGAAAAACATACTGATTTTTGAAGTCAACCGAGGAAGAAACGAAGCGGATCTCTTTTCTCAGTCAGAGATGCGATTATCAGCCACTAGTCTCAGGCGGAGATAAACGAGAAGAGTCCATGCCTCACAGTGGGTTTGGTATTCTGAAATCAGAAAATACAAGAAATGTATTTTGTATTATGATAACACTGTTATCATTCACAAACTATCTAGATATCATTGTGATCTATAAACTAACACCTTAAGTTAGTAGATATCCGTATTATGAGTAACTTGATAATATGAATTATCAATATGAGTTATCTTGATAATCAAATATGAGTTATATTGTGAGTTATCGATGTGAGTTATCTTGATAATCGAAGAAATATCGATGATCAAATATGAGTTATCTTGATAATAAGAATTATCAATATGACTTATCTTGATAATCAAATAGATATCAATAAATATGAGTTATATATCTTGATAATCAAAAATGAGTTTAATATAAGTTATCGTAATAATCAAATCTTTGTAGATCCACGGCGAAGTAGAAGATATTTCTCCAGCATTAAATGCTTTGTTCTCTGCTTTCCACTTTATAGAAAGAGTGAGATATCAATACTTGCATTAAATTATGTGTCCCCTGCTTTTTAATTTTTCTGTTGTTGTAGTGGTAGAGGCAATTTCGTCCGAATCTAGAAATTACTTTTTCTAGAACTAATTTTGACTTATGTATCGCTATTTACTTAATTTGTCATCTATCTGAGGCTATACACCTCATTCACCCTTTTATAAAGTGATTATTGAAAGATAAAAATTGTGTTTTTCACTAAAAACAGTAAAGCTGGAACAACAACAAAAATATCAACTAAACTTAATTTTAAAACAAAACATTATATCAAACATTGATAAGAATTTATCATTAATTTTTAACCTTTTATAAAGCATGTTATAAATTGGTATACAAAGTTTTATAAGATAGTTTTTTGTATTTTTGAAAAACTTTTTCCTTGCTGGTAGGTTCGAAAAGTGATATTTCCCAAATGTTTTCTTTTTGTATCAAATCTTTCAGAATTTCAATCCATAACCTTTTAGGGCATTTCCAAAAGGGATTTTATTTTTAAGGTTTGTTAAACTTCACATTTGAGTTTTGAGGTTAATTTGCATTATAGTACTCAAAAGACTTTGATATTTGGAACCTCAAAAGAATTTGTATTTTGCATGTACTCAATATTGATTATAATTAGTTAAAATAATAAAAATTTCTTAATAACTATTATAGAAACACACAAATACTATGTTACATTATAACATAAAATTATATATAAATAATAATAAAAACAAATAAACTAATCATAAATTATAAGTTAAATACCAAATTACTTAATAAAACTATTTCCGTAATGCTCTCACATATGATCAATCAATCAATTCATTTTGAAGTGGTAAATAAGTATTTTCTCCTTTTTATATATAGATTAAGAACTAATAAACAAAACAATATAAGGAGATTTGTGAAATATTTAT
Source organism: Eutrema japonicum (assembly GCA_030161315.1). Lineage (NCBI taxonomy): Eukaryota > Viridiplantae > Streptophyta > Magnoliopsida > Brassicales > Brassicaceae > Eutrema > Eutrema japonicum. Next base: position 50,800,787 of record BSQW01000011.1, read on the forward strand.
GAGACATAACACTATAGGGACTAAAATGATAAACAAAAAAATAGTAAGATTATTTCTAAGATATATAATTGTAGGGACTAAAATGAAAACACAACATCAAACCTCAAAATTTCAAATTGTCAAATTTTGAGGTTGTTTTTTAGAGAATTATAAATTTTCTTTTGGAGATGTCTTCGGAAAGAATTATAGAAAGTTAGATTTTTTGGCCAAAAAAAAAAGAAAAATTCCTATTAATTTGTTTTTGTCTCAAAGCTACACGAACTTTTTCGTTGCCTAATCAATACCACACATAGAGGTGGGCATAAAAATCGAACCGAACCGAACCGAACCAAACCGAACTTAAACCGACCCAAACCAAACCATATTCTATATATAATCCAATCGGTTGAAGTTTTTCTCAACCCGAACGGTTACCGAACCGAACCGATAATCCAATGTGTTTTTGTTAATTAGTTAATTAATAATATTATAAATATAAATATGTATGGTGGGATTTTCGGTTCTTTGCCTAAAGCCTTTAGGATAAAGATCTTAAACAGACATTTTTCTTTTTTGTTTTCAACTTCTCTTTTTTTCTAAGTTTTGCTAAGGTAAATGATTTTTTATGATAGTTCTATATTAATGCTACAAACCTATAATGGCTCATATAAGAGATCAATAAACATTGGTTAGTATAATTAACTTATATTTAATTTATTGACTTGTTGCATGTTCAATTTAGTGGCATGGGAGAGTTCAAGCCAAGAATTTTTTTCATTTTTGTTATTTTGATCAGTGGGATAATTTCAGTTTGATTTTCGATTTTTAGGTAATGGTTTTTTTATGGTTTCGTTTTGTTTACGTTTCGTTAAGATTCTTGTTTTTATAAGTTAATTTTTTAAAAACCAAACTAAATTACAACTGAACCGAACTAAACCAAACTGAACTAAACCCAAACCGAACCAAACTTATTTCGGTTGAGTTCGGCTAGAGTTTTATACAACCCGAATCAACCGAACCGAACCCAAACCCGAACCCAAAATTAAACCGAAATGCCCACCCCTAACCAAATCATTACCGTTGACAGCTTAAACAAAAACTACTGTTAATTTTAATTAACATGTGACTAATTGGAAACTGTAAAAATCCATTGTTACTCTCGGTTTATTAAAATGATTTTTTCAAATCGATTTGCGATTGAGAAAACTTTAATTTCCTATTCTTTTTGACACATTCATTTCTTCTCTTCTTCTCAATATCGACAAAATTAATGGAACGAAGTCAAAGTTCAGGCCGTTGGTATCTCGCCTGCCCGTAGCTCGCGTGGCCGTAGTCAACATACGAGCCTGGACTTTGACTTCGTTCCATTAGTTGTTTAGTGCGTGAATTCATCTATAAATTGAGCTCTATGTCTCATAAGTTTCTTACATCACAAAAACCTAATTCAAGAAGAAATAAAAATCCTTCCTCTCTTCTAAGAATTGCTTCAACAAGCATATGCCAATGAAGAGTCTCTTATTTCTTGCAAGTCTATCTCTATTGGCTTTAACAGTTCCATCAGCCATTGCTTCTGACCCAAGCCCCCTTCAAGACTTCTGCGTCGGCGTAAACACCCCAGCAGATGGTGGTATGTACATGATGACTTCTTAATCGTTTTTACGCTCTTATTTCATTGGTTTCTCATTTCTTATACTATTTCGTTATTTGTTATTATGTTCAGTGTTTGTGAACGGAAAGTTTTGCAAAGATCGAAAGCTCGCCACAGCAGATGACTTCTATTTCACAGGGCTTGACAAGCCAAGAGTCGCAACTAATGCAGTCGGAACAAATGTGACCCCCGTTTTTGCTGATAACCTTCCGGGGTTAAACACCCTTGGAATTGCATTTGCCCGTGTTGATTATGCAGTTAACGGTCTGATCCCACCTCACACCCATCCACGTGCCAGCGAGTTCTTGATTGTCCAAGAAGGAACACTTTGGGCGGGTTTTGTCTCATCAGACCAAGACGGAAATCGTCTTTTCGCCAAAACACTCAACAAGGGTGACCTACTTGTGTTTCCAGAGGGACTCATCCATTTCCATGCCAATGTGGGACGATTTCCAGCAGTTGCATTCACTGCTTTTAACAGCCAAAACCCAGGTCTTATCACTGTTGCTAACACCGTGTTTGGGTCTAACCCGCCCATAAACCCGGATATTCTTGCAAGGGCATTTCAGTTGAACCGTAGGAAGATCATGGATCTACAGGCCATATTCTGATCATGAAATATAAAAAAAATATTGAGCTTTTAATTGCTTTCGTTTTCTTTAGCTTTGTCTGAATAAGGATCATGTATTATCCATCCCGTTTATCAATAAGACAATAGCGTGACATGATGTTGGTCGTTTTCATTACCCGTGTACAACGTTCTTAAAGAAATAATATTTTCTTATCTTTTGTCAGCAATATATTAATGCTTACAATGTTTACTTTTGCAATGCACTTCATGCTATTGATTTTTTTTTTCAACGAAATTAGGTTTCATATAACTTTAGAAGATACATTAGTCATTATTGATTATGAAAATCAAAGAGTAAAACAGTAAACTCTTTGATCATAATCTCGTTTTATTGATTGAACTCGGTGAAAGTTACAAGATTGTTTAGGTCGGTAAACGAACAAAAGAGTTGAGAGAATAAAAGATGTAAAGTTGGAGCTCTCAATCTCTGATGTCTCGATAATGATTGTCCATCGTATGAATGCAGTCGAGGCCTCCTTATTTATAAGGTTTCTAAGTCGGCCAAACCGGATAATTTCATTTTCCTAATTCCATCAGGAAAAATAAGATTTCCTAAAATCCTTCTGAAATCGGGAAATTTCCCGTAAATCTCGGAGGTCGGTTTCGTTACTACGAGTTGGGCCTTAATGGGCTCGGAGGTCGGTTTCGTTACTACGAGTTGGGCTATCTTTTTCCGAATTCAAACCATCGTAAACCGAGATCAATTAGGCCGGTCTCGGTTCAAACCGAATTAAATCGGGGAGTGCTAAACTCACCACTAATAATTATGATATAAATATTAGGTTAACCAGGATGGTGAATAAATAGTTAGCAAAAAAAATAAGATGGTGAATAAATGCAACCAGAGAAGAAACTATTAGGAGAGATATGTTTTGCTAAAGTATGTGCCGGAACAGGATGAAGGGACTGAATCTCTTGAAATTTGGTAGTCCATGAAGTGATGTCCTCAACATTTTCAAAATGCTTACCAAAACTTGGTAATCGCTTTCAATGAAGACCCTCAAATAACCCCTACCTTCATATATTTTACATCGCCACTAAAAATGCTTTTGCCTAATGCTTATGCTTCTAGTGGTGTTGAAGCTGTTCTTAAATGACATAATTGCACCGAATATCACTTTCTTAAAAACCAAGGGCTCGTGGGCCAGTGGTATCAGCGAATTTATTGGCGTGGGTATATGCCCCGCCCCCTTGTTTTGAATTTCCTTGGCCACCCATCCACGTTTAAATCAGCATATTGCTGTCGTGAACCCCGGAGTTAGGCTGTCAGAGATTAGTCTGGGGACCTAGAAAGCCTAGGATCACTCTGGTTTATCAAACAAAAAAAACAAAAAAAAATATCACTTTCTTAAACTAACCTGACTGAATTTTCTATCAATGTGTGAATAAACATATAAACAAGAAAAATGTCTCCAAATTTAGAAAAAATCGATTTGTATTTTGTGACCGATACAAGAAATCATCTTTTTCGCGACGAAAATTCTTATCACAAACCTATTCAACGGATAGATTATGTCGTTAAATTATTATCAGAAATATTTTTTCTCGTTATTTTCAAAAATTAAAATTCTGAATAGTTTCTACAGACGCGCTAGTACTTTAGACCGAAAATGACAAATGACTAAATGTTTACTTTGATAGTGCTCAAGGACTCCTTTGGGACTTCTGAAGATATATTTGTTAAAAATTGAAACAGCCTTAAGGCAAAATAGTTGAAGGTTTATTAGCAATGGGTCTCCTTTTTTCTCTTAAATGATTTATTAGATTTTTGTATATTTTGAAAATAAATGTCACACTAATTAAATTTGTTTGGCATGGGACCTCAAAAATATTAGGTATGGCTCTGACTTTGATAACAAAAATTTCCATAATTTTCATCTATAGCCTCTTAGAAAAGGATAATAGGAAATACGATTTTCCCAAAAGAAAACAAATTCTAAGCTCTTTTTTGGGGTTTAAATCTAAGCTTGATCTGTCCTATATATTTTTTAGCGTTTCAGTATAGTCTGTTGAGAGGGCGATGGTAATATTTAGATAACTATAATGGCACAGAAAATAGTGTAATTACTAGAGACTTAAAATGTTTCAAACATTATGTGAATGTTTTGTATCGATAATACTAAGGATTCTTGGTTGTTTAGTCATTTTTTGAAAATTTTATAAATTTTTTAGCATATTCTTAATTTAATTGGGAAACTAACACTTTTTGTACTGTACACGGGTTGACTTTCCAGTCGTACCCATATAAAGTACTGCGCTAATCAACTGTGAACAGTATATGGACTAATAGAAAGTACAGGTAAAATCGTCATTTGACACAGAAGAAGACAAACAAAAAACAGAAAGTGACAAAAACGTAAGTAAAGTTTGAAAAAGTGATTGTGTGTGCAATTATCTCATAATACTATCTATACTATTAAAACATAAGCACTTTTGGATCCAATTTCCAAACACCCTTTATCTTTTTTAATAAATTGAACCTGTTACCAAACATGTATTAAACCTATTGCCAAATATTTACTAAATCTATTATAAAATTAAAAATTACAAATTAAACATATTTGAATCAATAACACCTAAATTAGTTCTTATTCCTCATTTCATATTTTATATATTAAAAAAAAAATTATCATGTGCGGACGCACGGGTTTAGATATAGTTTTTAGCTTAATTCTAATGCATTAACTATACCCACCCGTTAATATATGCACATGAAATTATAAACTGTGCTAATTTACATACTAACTAAGGTGCAATTTCATATACTAACTAAGTTAATCTAAGTATCTAACCATTCTCTACACCAGCTAATAAACAATCTTTTTTTTGAACCTACATTTACCGATGGTAATCAATCAATCCATCTAAGATTATTGAGTCAAATAAAACATAGCAAAATGACCACATTTCGTTTGATTTTTCTCGACAAATCAAAGCGACATGGTTTCGTCCCAACATTAATCTTCTCGGTGAATGTGAGTTCTATCTCCTCTCCTCAATGAAATCGACTACTTTCATCAGTGCTTCAAGTGTCATTCAAATGTATTAGATGGTGTTCAATTTTCTCCTCGATCGTGTCTGTAATGATGTTTCATTTCTTTTCGTGTATATAATACAGTTTTCGAAGTAGATTATGAGTATAAGAGAGATGCATAGCTAAACTGAGAACACAATTTTAAATTTCAAAAATAAATCTTAAAGTAAACAACACACACAATGAAAACCAACAACAAATAAAACGAACTCATCTATTTCTCAATAATCTTATAAAAAATAATTTGGGCCATGGTCCTGGCCTGGTCTAACAAACGTCTATTTCTGTAAGTTCACGACTCATGATTCCAATGCATTTATGTCCCAAAGAGTTCCAAAGATTAACCAAAAAATAAAGAGAAAACTACATCCATAGACATTTTTATCACTTCATCTTACCAATCTTTTAATCATAGTTTCGGTGGATACAATGTGGTGGACACGAATGAAAAATAAAAAATCTGAATAAAAGTAATTATTATCCCCACATGTTTTGTTTTCTAATTTTCTATATTGTGAAAGACATAAAATAATTTCTTTGTTTATAACGAATTATAATTCTATTTTTCTCTATATTTTAAGACCTATTTTGTTATAGTTTATGTGTCAAACAAAAAATAATTTAAGAAAAAAATAGCATTAGTCTAGTCATGACAAAACAAGAAATCCATTGAGTGATGAGTTGTGGACGATGTAATATAGACATCTTAGTGACTGCATTTATCATTGTATCTGAAATTCGATTATTTAAGGTAAAAAATGTTTTCTCTTCGAAGCATATTAAATCCAAACAACATTAAAACCATCTAACCGCACTATTTTCACAGCTCATACGTTTGCATACCACTAATCCATATGTTTGATATTTGTGTACAATGTTTATCCACGTCAATATGTCAATGAAATATTTTCCACGCGATCATGTCCACGTCCATATGTTCATATTACATTGTTCACAACTCATCATTCAAATAGATTTCTAACTAGACTTCTGATTTTTTTATATTTTTTTTTTTACAAAATTTTTGTTTGACACCTAAACTATAGTAAAATGGATCTTAAAATAATGACAAAATATAATTATAATTCATTCTAACCCAAAAAAATATTTTATGTCTTTCACAATATAGAAAAATATAAAACAAAACATATGAAGAAAATAATTATTTTCTCTCAAATCTTTAATCTTTCATCCGTCTACGACATTGCATCCACCATTATCGTGTACACGCGTGGCAATTTCGGATTTAATTAAAATAAAATTAAACTAGAGTGGATATGATTATATGTTTTCTATGGAGAATTAAATTACATCTTGTGTATACCATCATTTAAGATTTTAGCGTAAAGATTACAAACAGAGAAATAGGAACATAATTAATAAAATTAAGCTGTTCATGGTTATGTACATATGAACAGAAAAATCTTAAATGAGAACAGAATATGGGTCATTATATAGAGGAAAAAAATCATAATTATCTTCTTATCTTGTCTCCTCATATGCTTCTTCGATATTATCTGTACATTTATATTATTCTCTAGGATTAATTTTAATTTTTTAAGTTAGTAAGGTGATATCTTAATATGGAAGCCTTTTGGTGCAAAAACTCTTGGAAACACCATTAATTTCTCCCCTCCCAATTCCTCCCATCTGCCATTATAATCAATTCAGCACACAGTATTAACATCAACACAAACTTCTCAAATCAAATCACAGGAAGAAAAAAAAAAGTGTTAGATCGATCTTTGATCAAGAACTGACCTGTATTTGGTAACAAAGTAATGGAGGAAGCTCGAGATCTCAACAATCCCTAGTTCCTTGCCAGGGCAAAGCCTTGTCCCACCTCCAAACACAAAGCATGAGTTTTGTGACTCCAAGCTCTTCTCCTTCATTCACAAATTCCATAAAACATGCGTTTTAAAATCATACAGTTTCGAGCAAAGAGAAAAGAAACAAAAGATCAAGGTATTAACACAAGGTCGTTCTCTGAACAAAAAAAATTATAATATTTTTATCTCTCCATTTGGACTAATAGAGATATATTAAAAAAAACGATATTTATTATGAAACGGATGTTTACCATCCATCTCCATGGATTAAAGATCAATGGGTCCTTGTAAAGATTTGCGTCGTAATTAATTTCCCTCGTGTATACATAAATTCTCCATCCTTTTGGGATTAAATAACCTACAATTATTAAAGATCATGATCAGAATTTGTGAAGAATACTTAAATCATTTAAAGAACACACAAAAAAGGTTTATATTCTGTCAAAGTTATTGAAAAATAAAAACCGTGGAGTGCTCTCACAAAGGAGGATGCTTTCATAGCTGGATTTGGTTGGTATTCATAATACACTCTAAATCATTGATCTACTCTAAGGTCCCCCACATGCTCACATTATTTCTCTCTTTTTTTCATAAATTTTAAATTACATATATATTATAAACCCAAAAAAAAAAAATGAAATAGAAAAAATATATATATACGTACCGTTGATTTCCAAGTCACGAGTGGTTTTCCTCAGGACCCCATTAACGATCGTTGCCAATCTTGATGTCTCAAAAATCACCTATAATTAAATATTTATTACTATTGGCTAATGATTAACAATTGTAAGAAACATAGTAAATGTTAATTACTCACAGCTCGAGTGAACTTCATTGACTTCGCATCCTCCAAGTCGAGTGGTTCGTCTGGTCGTTTTCTCTCCCTTAGAGCCAAATGCTCTCTCTACATTTCCAAAACAACCCGAAATCAAATAACTGAACCGGATTAAACCGGAAAACCAGAGAACCGGTTGAGTTCTTTCTTAGGGACATTCACATACTCTGAGTTCTTGAAGAGCTTTTGGGTGATCATGTAAATACTTAAGAGCCATCATTGAAGTCGTAGAGACAGTCTCGTAACCGGAATACAAGATCGTCACGACTTGATCTCTTATCTCTTCATCGGTTAACGGGTATCGGTTGTCTTCCTTCTTCATCAAGTAACCTAACATGTCTGTGAATGTTTCTCCAGAATCTCTACGTTCTTGCATCAGGTCTATAAGCAACCTATCAATGTTCTTTCTTGCCTAAAAACCAACCGAGAAAGGCTCAGTTTATGTTAGTTTTTTTCATTTCAATTTTCTTTAAAATCGTCGCGATGGTGATTTACGACGAAAATAAATCGTTGCAAAAAATCGTTAGTAAAACTGTGTTTTTTTTTGTAGTGATCGAGTTTTTTACTTGGATTCCGCAGCGATAATTTGTGCCGGGGAGATCAATCGGGACCGATAGAGTTCCAACAACAAGCTTGAAGAATGCATTTTTGAATTCTTCAACGAGTGGTTTTCTTAAATTCTCAGCGATTTGTGTCAACGAAGATAAAAATGCCATCTGCACGAAACCCGCCGAAACAAATTAAAAAAAAATAACATTTTTAGACATACACAAAATAGACATTTAAAAACAAAAATAAGACATTAAATATTCTCGGATACTATAATATAAGTGAAGACAAATATTCTCTGTTATTTAATGTTATGCCCATTCTGCCATCCATGTTTCCCACAGTTTTTAAGTTGATGTATTAGTCAAAAAAAAAAAATTTCGTATAAATTGAAATTCTCCTGACCAAAAAATAATTAAAAAAAACATAATAAGTGGATATTTCTCTTTTCATTGGAATAAATATTTTTGTACTAATTTACCTTTAAGTAGATTAATAAGTTTTTTTATACCAGAATAATATTTACTAAAAAACAGAGAAAATAACTTTTTTTTTCTTTCATGGAACAAGCATATGAATTCCAATGTCTATAACCGTCATAAGAATTTCGAAATAAAGATCCTCGTAAGACCACTAATTACAACTACTTGTTTTTTTTGTTTTTTCAAAGAATATAAATTGCGTAAATTATCTGACATATTAAGAAACATATAAAGTAAAAAAGTACATATAAAACAGAGAGAGAGAGAGAGAGAGATAAAACATACATGTTTGGTCTTATCCTGGATATCAATATTCTCAAACTCATTCCACTGACCAAGATAGCTTCTCATGAAATGATCAACTTTAGGCAAGATATGATCTCTCATCATGGTTGAGCTTATGAGTGAAAGAAGCGAGCCTCTCATAACTCGGTGGCTCGAACCATGAACCGCAGCCATGTTGCAAGTCCCAAGAATGTCAAGCATCGATTGTGGATAACCAGGAACCAAACCTTTCGATTCGTTCTTTAGAATGTATCTGTTGATCTCTGAGTCCATCGAGACTAAAGTTGGACAACCCAAAAGATGAGATTTGAAGAAACTCCCATATCTGTTGATCCTAAGTTAGTATGTTAGAGAAAAATAAAATCTTGATTCGATTATTTTGAGTTTTATTTTTTTTACCGGAGTCTTTGGTTTCTCATGAAGTTAGGGCCTTGTTTAAGAAACTCGGTTGTTTCGCCAAAGATTGGCCACCCCATGGTTCCAGGAGGGAGATTGTTCTTGGTGTATCGCATTTGGTTCCATCGGAGAAGAGCAGAACAGAGCGAGACGAGGGTAAAGAGAAGACCCATCATCACCATCACTATTCCCATCTCACTCTGTTTTCTTCTTTCCTTCTCTGTTTTTGAAACAAATCACTCTGTTTTCTTCTCTTTGTTCTGGGCTATGTTTAAAGAGAGAGAGAGAAGGTGATGGGAATGTGGTTGGGACTAGAAGGGTGTGTTTGCAAGTGTTTATATTGAAAGCTAAGTCAAGTGCAGTATGCTCTGAGTCAGAGAGATAGAGAGAGAGAAGATTGATGATGGACTTACCATAGAGAAAAAACAAAGCTTATAATTTCACCAACTCTGTATATCTTTCTTATTCTAAGAGTTATGATAGTATTTTCGTAAACATGACATATTTGTCACTTTGATTGTCTCCTACCATGAAAATATGCATGATGATGACCAAATAATTATTTCAAAGCAGTACAAAAATTATTGAAACTTTTGATCTATGAATTATATTAGTGGTTTTTAGAAAACCCTTTATAATAGCGTTTTTTCCATGACATATTATAAACGACATATATAATTGTACAAATTACCACTTATTTCAATTTTTTTATAAAGTTAACATTTTTTTGTTTTGCTTTTTTAATATGCGTACACGCCATATTGTATATCGTGAAATTGTCATAAATATTGAAACAAATATTATTTTCCTAAATAAATAAAAAATTGTTAAATTTTTTTTAAAAAACTTTAAATAAGTGATTTTACATACAAAAACCCCTAAACGATATCGAGAAGTAAACTGTGAATGAAAACAATTCTTCACGAACAATGATCATTCAATAAAAATGGTACAACGGTTGAGTTAATCTTCGATTGGAAATATATATATATATATATATATATATATTTTTAATCTAATTTTATTTTTAGTTAAGTATATCTCCTAACTTTTTATTACCAATACAATTTCATAAAAAATGTTCATCAAGTGACGTGTGGTCCAACCAAATTGATCCGAGTGGGTCCATTAACTGAAAAACATTTAGCATATTCAATACTAAAAAAAATCGGTTGAATTTTAAAAACAATCCTAAAAATGTGGTAATATCTTTTAACAAAAAAAAAGGTGGTAATATCTATTTTAATACTAAAAAGGGTGAAGTAGGATTTAAAGTTAAAACCACCAACTCATTCCTCAAGATCTCGAACATGAATGAATAGTTGTTTGGTAGTTGGATGAAGAAGATTCGCTTTTTCAGTTAATATTAAAGTTTGTGCTCTATAAGTGATGAATCTTTATGGGTTTTGTTATAAATTAATGTTTTGTAATTACAGTATAAATCGGTAGAAAATAATATAAAGGTTTTATCATCATGTTAAGTACTTTTATTCTGTTTAAATGCTATGATACTCAATTACTCAGCTCTTAATACGGCGTTAGAGAGAGGTGTTACCGACCTTGCATGTGCTCTCAGATTATCAAACTCCTGTTTAATGTTGACCTCATCGACGGTCATATAACTGTAAAAACGCGAGCAAACTGAATATTTGTGAAGAAATTACATAAAATAAATTGATAATACGATAAAAATACCGATACAAAAATTTGTAAAAGAACAGATTTGAAGAGGTGAGACGCTCTTTCTTTAGTTCTAAAAACGCTCTGTAATGTGACGGTTACATGACGTTCCGAATCCCATGATACAACTGTATTTTTTTTATGATTCGTATCACCCAAAATCATAAGCTTTCGAACCATTTTTATGTGTTGTACTCTAATAGAAAAATAATGAAAAACAAAGAAATGAAGATGAAAGGGATAATAAACATTTTTTTGTTGCCACAAGAATGAGAGAGACAAGAGAGTTAAGTCCCAATTTTATTCTCCATAATACTTTATTAATCTAATTTAATATGAGTCATTATGATGAATTGTGGAGGTTGCACAATTGATTTTATTAAATCAATTATGCATTTGAAGATGTGAGTTTATTTCTTGATCAAGTTTAATTCTCTATTGATTAAGAAAAATTATATACTTTTGACCAAGTTTATTTCTCTATTGATTAAGATAAATTTTTGACCAAATTTAAATCTATGTAGTGATCAATTACATAAATAAAAATTTGATGCAAATATATATGTTATTGGATCAATGTCCATCTACCTGAACCCACACCCGATCTCGAGCCAGTATCGACTCGTTTCGGTGCGCGCGCATGTGGTATAGCATGAATTCACTCTTCTCTCATTTCTAGTGTTCCTAAGGTTATCAACATTGTTATGACTTCTCCACTATATATAGAACAAGATTTCACCTCCAACTTTCAATGTGGAACAAATTACATTTATTCCATTTTATGCTTATCAAGCAACCTACTTTGGACATCAATTTCTCATTCAAACAAACTCTGTTTTTGACATATGAATACACTATGTTATAGTGCACACGACGAGGAATACAACGATTCTAAGTTCTGGTCATTCCGACAACTGAGTTACCCGGAAAAGTATCCAGACTACTGGCCAAAACTATTTGTCTAAAAACGAGTTCCAACAATCCCCCACATGAGTAGAAATAACTCTAAACACATGACGACTCGACAAGACTCGAAAAGACTTGACTGAAGGGATTTTAAGAGTACAAGCGGAAAATCCACTATATATGAGTTGGTAGCATTTTGCAGCCTTGAATTAATCATTGTTAATAGCTATCGGATTTACTCGACCAAGAGGTGAACATGATGTCTTGAACCCCCCGGACTTTGATGTAAATTGAGACAATAGCTAGAACACAGCTTCATTTTCTCACAGAACTAGGTTCTCTATTGTCTTCATTTTGGCCGTGAACAGGTATGGTTAATCATGAGTGAACTCGGAGAATATAGCATGACCTTCATTCTCCTAGAAACGGCCTCATTTCACACTCACAATGTGATTTGCCATTAGTTTTGTTTTAAGAAGTATCATATAATACTCCATGTATATCTCAAAGCTATGAACTCAAATCATTAAAATCATCGCTTATCCTCTACACATACAGGTAGCACTGTTCATCATCCTAGGAACTAGGAAGAGACAAAAGTCTCACAATGCTCTTAACAGATTCAATTTGACTTAGTTTTCCCTTTGAACCTAGTTGGGGTTCCCGTCAAACCTCCTCTTAATTCATAGGCTTTAAACCCATTCCTCTTGATGAATTTACAATATAATCTCGTGACACACATTTAATAAGTGGATCCTAGGTTGTCATCCAATTGGATATAATCTATCGTGATTACACCATTTGAGATCAATTGTCTAATGGTTTTATGTCATCTTTTTAATGATATGACTAACCATTATACAAAAAAACTCAGTGTCCGAGCTATAGTCAATTGACTATCACAGTGTACACGTAATGCTCGCACTAATATTTCCTCACATCAAGATATCTTCCACCAAATTCTGAAAACATTAAGCTTCCTTCTGAAACCATTCAGCTTCCTTAGCTACATCTAAAAATATGAACTTAGGTTCCATGATTAATCTGTTCCACGAACTTAATTTGGAAGATTTTCATGATGTTGTTTCACTGCCAAGCGTGAAGACCAATCTACTTGTGGACTTTTAGTTTCTGGAATCAGATAACCAATTAACATAATTGTATCCTTCCAAAACTATTGGTTTAATTTATACCACAGTGCAACCTATAACTTTTAGTATATTGCTCGTATCTCAATACTCTAGTTATAACTTTCCAGTGTTTACAACTTGGATTACTCATGTAGCAACTTAGTACATGGACTAAGTCCGCCAGAATGAGTATGGTACAATCGGTTAAGTACTTCAAACTTCCAATCACACTTGAGTATATTTTTAATCTCTCAAATATAATTTAAGCATAATGAGCTCTAGAAGTGATTACTCTTTTGGAATATATAGTGATCTTAATCTCTAGAGTCACATCCATTCGACCTACGTATTTACATGTCAAACCTCACACAAGGAACAATCTTAGTGTGTTCGGCCATGTAATTTTCACACAATCAGAGCAAAATGTATACGTGCGGAGTACATTTGATGTATATGACCTTATCATATTCATTGATGCTAAAATTAGTTCACAATGTCAAATATGTCATGCTACTGTTTCAGAACTTTTGTTAGCCCAAACAGAGACTTCACAAGTTAATAGACTTTGTGTCTTTTTGACTACGCCATCGATTTTTAATTTTGAAAATCCATTTACACCCTCGGACTTTAAACCCTTGTGACATATTGATTATCTTCCAAATATGGTTTTCATAATGGAGTCGATATCACTAATGACCTTTTCCTTCCACGAATATTTGTATACATGGCTTTAGTGAAAGCTTACAGTGCATTCTCTCGGAGAAAGACTGTTAACAAATCCTTACTAAAAGATTTACATATTCTTCTGCATCATCTCACGATGTGCCAGAAGTAATCGCCTCATTTACAGAGGTGATAACGTCCGAGTTCGTTTTGGATTTTGTTTATCCTTACACTGAAACATGTGTTCAAAGAAATATATATTTTTTATTCCATTATTATATTAACATGGATATTAGATACATCTGATTTATGGACCATAAACCGATAAGCATTATTCTTGTGCATATTCGATGAAAATACAATCTATCATTTTAGGTTCGATTGTGATCTTTTAGGAGGTGACACTGCAACCTTTTCAAGGCACCCCCACACTTTCAGGTATTTGTACGGATGTACTTTACTTCTCCAAAAGTTCATATGGCGTCTTGCCAATAAATTTATATGGTAAGCAACGCTTCCCCCACATTTCTTGAGATAACTCAGAATCATGCATCTTTACATTCATCATCTCACTAAGAGTTCGGAATTATTGTTCTGAAACTCCATTAAATTCAAGTGAATAAAGAGCAGTTTCTCCGACGAATAATGCCATGTTCTCTAAAGAACGCATTTCATTCTCATCAAACTCGCCACCTTTATCACGTATAACTATTTTCATAGTTTTCTCAAGTTGGTTTTAAAATTACATCTTGTATGCTTTGAACATTTCAAAGCCATAATATTGTTTCTTAGCAAGTACACACATCTATCACAATATATATCATTGTGGTATCAAAGTAATGCCACCATTCAATTTGGTTATTCCTAACCATATTGATTTTAGAAACTACACTACACATGTCAATTTCAGTCAAATTGGTCGGGTACATCCCATTGTCTTTGTGTGGTTAATTTTGCTACGACATTCATTAGCATTACTACAACATGTGTCAGCATTGTGACCCATCATGTCACACTTTGTGATATTTTTCATTGAACTTCTTTTAAACATGTTGCTTTTTGAAGCTAGTGGAGGCTTTCAGAAGAACCTTATGTTTCCCCTTGTTCTTATGCCCAACCACTTTCGCATTATGATCACAAATGTGAACAACTTATGATTTGCGGTTTGTAGATTCAATCTGCTGCCTGACAATCAAGTTTTTCGCTTATGCAAAAGATAATTTTTGAAATATTTTCAAGATAATGGAAATTTCTCAATTAAACAACAAAGCTGGTATGTCAAAGAAATTGACATCCCTTCAGCCATTATCTTATGCATCAACAATCAGAAATTTCATCACTGCGAGTTTCTTAGAATATGTGTTCTTAGACTTGTATTATTTATTAAAGAAACTCAAAATTCCTTAGAAGTATTCAACTCACTGTAGACTTATACAGCAGGTTGATCAGGCGGATTTTATCCACTTTTTGCACAAACCGTTCTCATTGGTACAAGATCCAACACATACTAGAGTTCTCACATTAGTATTCTCTTGGGGAAGCAAAAGCTATTCTCCTTGAGTTACTTATCTAGTTTTAGCATGGTCAGAGAGATAAACATCTTCTGCTACCATATTATGAATCAAGTTCCATCGAACTAGTCTAGCATTAGTCATGCGCTTACAACACTATGCACTAAGATGACAATCTGATAAAAACCAAAATTTGGCACAATCACATGTAGTAGACCACTACGAAACCGAATTTGGTGCGTCGACTCACTAGACTTGTAACCATAACACCTCCACCGCTATCAGTGTACATAGGATATGAACATTCATATAAACATTAGAATTTCAGTCTGTATATCACACAAGGTGACATACCATTCCCAATGTGGGATGTCGACTCACCATACTTGTTGTCATCTCAAACGATTTTGTTAATGTTTTCTTTTAATATTTTTATATATGATTCACAAACAAGCAAACCTGAACCAGTACACCAAAAATTATTAGAAGTTCAAACATAAATGAGCAATTTAAATTATATTCATTAATTAAATCAAAATTTTTGGATTTAATAAATTCAGAATTTAACAATTTAATTAAATGCAGATACCAAAAATAATACAATATAGACAATTATAATAATTGCATATATCATGATTCAAAATCAATTAAATCACCAAGCTAATGATGTTTGCAATGATTGAGTCCAATTAAAATTGTTAAAAAAACCCAACAAATTTCAAAGAACTAATCGGATCTGAATACTAAACCGATTGGAAAAAGTTGGACCGAAATAAACAAGTGAAAAAATCAGATCAAAGAAAGTCCAGAATTCTTTTTCCAGATAAGTTGTAAAAAATCGCAGAACAAATCCAATTATTAAACTGCAATTTAAACGAGTTAATCGTACGCAAATAAATCAGTTTGAAAAATTGCATAAACATTTAGTTTAACAACCTTTAGAATAAATAAATCCAGAAAAAAAAAATCTGATGATTAATCTGATTACACACAAAGGCATAATCACAGAGAAAATGACATATTTTCTCGCATTAAAAATCCAGAAAACATAAGAAACTTAATCAAATCGCATAATCACAGAGAAATTCAAGAATTTCTAGATTAAAATTCAACAATATCATTTGCAAATGAAATTATTTACTTCAATTTTTTTCTCTCTCTAAACCAACACGGAAAAACAAAAAATCAGAAGCATAACAAATTAGCAATTTAAATTAATTAAATTGCATAACCAAATAAATAAATTAAGAAAATGTTTTGTCCGATTTTTTGTTGAATAAACAACAAATATCAGACCAAAGATGACCGGAAACAGATAAATTTTTTAATCGGAGACAGATTAGAGATCCATATTCATATTCTTATATCAAAAACACTTCACAAAATAATCAGTTTTCGTTAGTAACATAAGCATAAACGAAAGTTTTCAGAATTAAGATGATAGGAACACGATTTCTACAACATGGACAAACTGAATATTTGTGAAGAAATTACATAAAATAAATTGATAATACGATGAAAATACCGATACAAGAATTTGGAAAAGAACGGATTTGTAGAGGCGAGACGTTCTTTCCTTAATTCAGAAAATGCCCTGTAGTGTGATGGTTGCATGATGTTCCAAATCCCAGGATACAACTGTATTTTTCTTATGATTCGCATCATCCAAAATCATAAGCTATTTTTATGTGTCGCACTTTGATAGAAAAATAATGAAAAACAAAGAGAGGAATATGAAGGGGATTATGAACATTTTTTGTTGCCACAAGAATGAGAGAGACACAAGACTTAAGTCTCAATTATATTCTCCATAATACTCTATTAATCTAATTTAATATGAGTCATTATGATGAATTGCTGAGGTTACACAATTGATTTTATTAAATCAACTAGAATGTGATCCGCACTACGCGCTGGCGTGTTAATTTTTTTTTTTTTTTTTTTGATAATTTAATACTTTATCTTTGTTTGTTACATATATTATTTTCAATATTGTTTTTTCTTATAAAAATAGAAGGTGTTTGTACATTTTTTTTATCTTTTACGTTTGTTGTCAATTTATGAAATTTTTTAAAAAAGTTTGTTATTTTACGTTTTTATAGTAGAAAACATTAAGAATCTCTAATAATGCATTTTTATTTTAATTTATATTAATTATATGTTAATTGATGTCGCAAAGTTCATCTTTGAAGTAGTTACATTAAAGCGTAATGAAGGCACCAAAGAGATAAAAATACACTAAAGGAGTTGTTTTGTTTTAGAGTTATTGCGGAAGGATGTTGAGAGTTCGGTTCTGAAACATATGTGGCGGATGTTGGGTTTATCCTTACTTAGAATTAGATATTGTACTTTGGGATGAAGCTAGTTGCACCGAATTTTAGGTTTGTGGCTCTTGTCTTCCTCGAGTAATATTGTGTTTTTTCGTTTAATATTTTTTTTCTTTTATTTTTAGTATTATTTCCAATATTGTTGATGTACGATTGTAATCCTCATTATTGTGTAAAATATGTTTCTAATTCTTAAGGCTTTTTGTTTTCAATTTTTAAGTGATAAGTCTTCAAGTGTAGATAAATATGATAATATAACATACATATCCAAGTCTTGATTTATTATGATTTTTCACATATTTTTCATTTGTATCTTGTGTCTAGGCCCGACTCTAGGCAAATGCTGAAGGTGCAAATGCATAGTGACCACCTGATTTTTGCAAAATTTTGTCATGTTTGAAGGTTTTATTTGTAAATATTTAAGGGTTCTTTATAAAATAAAATTGTTTATATGCCTAAAATTAGATTTTTTTTTTATAATATGCACAAGGTCCACTTTATTAGTGAGCCGGTCCTGCTTGTGTAATTTAGTAGCTGAGTAATTTTGCTGCATCTTCATAGAGAAGATTTCTATGATTTCATTTGGATTGCTGTTTTGGTGTTGATTTTTTGTCCTCGATGTTTATTTAATAATTTTATTAGATTCTAAGTTTTGTTTTATTTGGTGTTTAATTTGTATTTGTATTTAGTTGTAATTTTATTGTGGCTATCAAAATGTGAGAGTTGAAATAAATTATCATATTTTGATATTTAAGCTTATATTTTGAGGATGTTTTTTTATAAATTAAATATTTAAAATGGGGTAGATATCAATAGATTTTAATTTTTGTTGAAACTAATGATCATTATGCTTTTTGTTTTATATGTATTAAAAAAATTATTCATTAATGATCTTGATTATGTAATTAAAACCAATTGTTAAAAAAAAAAAATTAAAATGACCAATTAAAATTTGACATGTGGATGATGAAGTGGCAGCATGAGAAGAGAGAAAATCTAACTTTATATATATATAGATTATTCATTTGAAGATGAGAGTTTATTTCTTGACCAAGTTTAATTCTCTATTGATTAAGAAAAATTATATATTTTGATCAAATTTAAATCTATGTAGTGATCAATTACATAAATAAAACTTTGATGCAAACAAACATTTTATTGGATTAAGGTCCATCTACCCGAAGATGAGAGTAGTGTGCACACCAAACCCCACACCCGATCTCGAGCCCGTATCGACTTGTCTAGGTGCGCGCGCATGTGGTTTAGCATGGATTCACTCTTCTCTCATTTCCAGTGTTCCTAAGGTTATCAATCTTGTTATGACTTCTCCACTATATATACAAGAGGATTTCACCTCCAACTTTCAATGTGGGACAAATTTCATTTATTCCATTTTATGCTTATCAAGCAACCCACTTTGGACATCAATTTCTCATTCAAACAAACTCTGTTTTTGACATATGAATACACTATGTTATAGTGCTCACGATGAGGAATCCAACGATTCCAAGATCTGGCTATTCCGACAACTAAGTTTCCCGAAAAAAGCATCCAGAATACTGGCCAAAGTCATTTGTCTAAAACCGAGTTCCAACAATAACCAGTTTCAAGGAGTGCTTCATGGTGTTCGACTAGTAGCCTCGCAATTTTATCGATTTTCTTCTTTTTTCATTTCACGTTTAACCAGTTTGGAGGTCGATTCTAAAAGGGTATTTTGGCACTTAAAACTTCTATTGTTATAAGACAATATTGCAAAACATAACACTTATTTATAAAACTATTAGTTTTTAACACTTATCCAATGTGTTATCTACAAGTTAATACTTTCTCATATCAAATGACGATTTTATCCATACTTCTTATTGGTCCATGTATTGCACATGTTGAGGAGCGCAGTACTGTACAGGGGTAAGATTGGAAAGTTAATGCGTGTACAATACATAAAGTGCTACTTTTAGACAAAATTTTTGAAAGTGTTAAGAAACTAATAGAAGTTAAAATAAGTGTCAATTCTTGCAAAACACTCTTGTTATAATGTTTCCCAAGGTTAAGTAATGGAGTACCTTTCTACTAATTATACCTAACAACTAAAAAGAAATATCAATAACATTTTCGGGATTTCGAGAATCACATCCATGAAAGTTTTTTAAAAAAAGAAATATTTGCGCCACTTAGCACTTAATCTTGGAGTCTTTAGTTTTTTTTTGTTGTCATTTTCTAACCTTATGGAATTTTTGTTTTTTAGCTGCTAAATTACCGTTTTACCTCATCTCTTACTGCTCCGTGTACGGTACAATGTTGTACACACCGTGTTTTACAGAGTTAATATAGTTATAAACAGTGAATTAAGTGCTAGA
The DNA here is from genome assembly GCA_030161315.1 of Eutrema japonicum. NCBI lineage: Eukaryota > Viridiplantae > Streptophyta > Magnoliopsida > Brassicales > Brassicaceae > Eutrema > Eutrema japonicum. Next base: position 50,821,029 of record BSQW01000011.1, read on the forward strand.
TCCTAATAGCACTTTGTGAAAGTGTTATAATCCAATGAAAACTAACTTTAAGATGATCCTTCTAGAAGATAGAAAATATTTAAGATAAGATGGTTTAGTAGGGTCAAGTTACATGATTGTGTCAAAGCGAGCATCTTTAAGAGTAATTTTAGCACTAAACGTATATATCTTATTAGTGATAAAATTACTACATGTAACTTGACCCTACTAAAGCATCTTATCTTGACCCTGATAAAATAATAATAAGAAGAAGAAAAATACAACAAATAACATTTATGATAAGATGGTTTTAGTAGTTAGTAGTTAGTACTTAGTACGGTTAAGTCTTTTGTGTACTCGGATAGATTGATCTTCGAGACTTGTAGAAAGCCAAGTATTTGTATAATATTATTTAAGTTTCTTTTTAAAAGGGTCCAGGGAGAACGACATATATGTAGTTCAATAAATTAACGAATGTAATGAATAGCATATCACTTTTGTCATGGTTTTACGTTTCGAAAACGTAATCTCGGTATTTGTTATTACTAGGTGTTTTCCCGTGTTACACACGGGTTGTTGTATAAAATTTCTAGAGAAAATATGATGAAACAAAAAATTTGTGTTTATTGTATAAATTCAATATTTCTAAATAGTGATGAATGAATAGAGTTAATCATATATACGAACTAGTTGGTGATCGCGTTTCGCGTATAATTTTGTATTATTGTTTACTAACGTGGTTATAAGAAAATTCGATATTGATAAAACTATGACCGTTAAGTTAAATTCACATAAAGCACGATAGATCTAATCATTTAATGCTCATTAGCTAAATACGACATGATCTAATTGTCCAACAATTTGATTTACGAACATGGATCAATTAACTCTTATAAAATGCCCTACGCTAATTAGAAAACAACTCATACTTGTATGAGTTAGATGTTCATTTATTTGACATTATATGCTTTTTAAAGCGTTCGACCTTTTTTGAAATTTTCCCATTCCTCTATCTCTTTTTAATTTCACCAACACGACATATTAAAACATAAACCACCTTTTAGTTTGGTTTAAACCTAACATCCATTTTTATCTCTCGATTCTCGTTTCTCCAGCTAGTTATGTGGTATTGTATCTGATTTGTGCGTTGAATATATTTTAGAAGATTTCTCCCTTTTGTTTTCTTTAAAATTATACTGAACATGTTATTTTTCCAGGATAGCGCAATCTACCTCTTGTAACAACCATTTTCACATACCCATACACAGCCTGTGGTCATTATCCTAGCTTTAGAAAGCTCATGTAAGCATTCCTTAATCATTATGTTGGCATGCATGAATGTTTATTTTCGAGCATTGATATTTGTAATTTTGTTTGTCTCTTCAAATTTAAATCACTCAATCCATGAGTTTGTCGAAATCCTACAAACTTAAATTTCTCTAAAGAGCATATCCCATTTAGACTTAACCATATGATAGATCCTAAAATTTTGTTCTGAACAACAATTAATTAGTAATTTTATTTTATTTCTATTTGATTAATATTCAGTTTTCTTATTTTAGTAAATATTTTTTTCCAAATATATAGTTAGAAAATAATTGGATCTAGATGTATTTTGATACATCACACCACCACTTTTTTTAATTAGATATTTTGATAGTTTTATGTTATGGTTTTTTTATTAAAAAAAAGGTGGATGTCAAGGTGGACGCTGAGGTGGCGGAGGGAGAAGTGAGTGAAGCTAAATTTATATATATGCACATGAATGCACTAATAGTAAGAAACTGGGGATGTGCTTTCGGGTACCCGTTCGGGTTTGGATCGGGTTTTTCAGGTTTTCGGGTTTAGGCTCAAAGGTTCTGTTCGGGTATTTTAAACCATCGAGTCGGGTTCGGTTTAGAATTTATCGGGTTCGGTTTGGGTTTAGTAAACTGATTAGAATCCGCTATTACCCGGATAACATTTCGGATCCAGTAACATTGGGTATTTTATAACCGAACTAACTATGGGTTCGGGTATGTTCGGTATTTTTACACATAATATAATAATATGACCAAAACCCAAAATAGTTCAACATAATTCAACAAACGTTTACGAATCCCAAATTGCAAACACACAATTTGGAGTATATAAAAAAAACTTCGATTTTACTTCGGATTTGTTCGGATTTACTTTGGATTTCGGGTTATATCCGATCCCGACCCGATATCTAAAATACTAAACATCGAGCCCCATTCGGGTATTTTAGAGAATTCATATCTGATCCCAACCCGCTACTTCGGGTCGGGTTCGGGTTCAAGTTTGGATATCGGGTATGGTAACAAACGCCCAGACCTAAAAAAACTAACTTTGTTACCTACTTGGTGAAAATATAATTTTTTAAAGAAATTTATAATTAAATATTATATATGATAATATTGAAATATAATAAAATATATTTGAGATATAAAAAAAAAGAAAAACTATTAAAAATTGAATATTGATTACAAACTTGAATATATAAAATAATAAACGTATACAATGGCAACATAGCTTTTTATTTAAGATATAAATTATTATGAACATAATTATGGAAATACAACAACAAAAAGAATTAAAAATTTAAGAAAAACAAACATAAATCTTATAATAACTACACAATTTGATGAAATGAAAGAAATTTTTGAAAATAATTATGAAAATTAAAAAGTTCAAAAGTAACAATTACAAAGAATAAAAAATTGTTGATGTCGCTTCCTCTGTTGCTATATCCGTCTTTGATTTCTCATTTGTTGTGATGTTCATCACCGATTTTGACTTCTTTTTTCTTCTTCTATTCTCTCTATTCTATTATGCATAGAAATGAAATATTAAATATTTTTATTTAAAACAAAGAAAATTGTAAATAGTTCACCTGTTTGTCCATGCATTTTTTTATTTTTCAAAGTATGACCAGATGCATTTTGTTTCTAGGAAAAAAAAAGATCAATCGAATGTTATTTGAGTTAGTTTAAAATAAGAAAAAGATTTGCCAAGTGGCCCCATAGAAAAAGGTCATGCTCAAAGGAGGATCTAAGAAGTTGGAGAAGAAAGGCACCGACTTCATTCTGCTTTCAGAAGAAGAGTGTGTAAACATACCCAATTCTATGATTGAGAAGAGCAAGAAATCGTAGGAGTCGTTTATTCTATGGCAATTTTACTCTGAGCCCGCCCTCCCCCCCCCCCCCCCCCCCCCCTGCTCAAGACATTATCCACACTATTGTGAATGGTATTTGGAGCAAGCAATTCATAGATATCACAGTCACAAAAATGGAAGGAAACGCTTTTCTTTTCCGCATTCGAAACGCAATTATCAGGAACCGTGTTCTGAATCAGCGATTGTGGCAGATCAAAGGTCAAACTATTTTCGTGGCAAAATGGAAACCTTGTGTTGTTCCGGTGAAGCATGAACTGACCTCTGCCCCGATTTGGTTAGAACTTTGACAATTTCCTTTTCAGTTTTTTAACGATTAGGGTCTTAAGCACATCACAGGGCTAGTTGGACACCCAAAATTCCTTCACCCGTCTACGGCAAATGAAACACTTCAGGTTAAACCCTAAAAGTAACTAATACAAAAGTACAACAAACGAAGTAGTATATATAAGGGATCAAATTCATATATACCAAGTGAAACACTACGAGAATATAAGAGTAAAGTAAAGCTAAGACTAATGAGAGTTGTTTATGGTTTTAATGCAATATTAAAATTAAAAGTGATAAATAACGATGTAAAATCAATGGATGGAAATGCTAGGTCTTAGGTTAATTCGCATGAAATCAAGATTCACTAACCAAATAATCAAACAGGGAATAGATTAAGTATCGTTCTCGAACTCAAACATGAATTTATAGCTAACCCACTGTTGTATGCCTAACAACCTAAGTATCTAAATTGTCGTTTGAACTTAGAATTCTAGGCACGCATTAATGTTCAAGTTTGATAAGTTCACAAATCGCCTTAGTATCAGCCTTCGTTGGCTAAGAAAAATTTGTTCATCTATGTTCTTTCAGGATATCTAAAACACTTTTGATGGATAGATTAATCCTAAGATCATAAACTAGCTAGGTCGCGAGTCAAGTTCCAGCAATAAGATCAACAATAGATGAAGAACTAGAAGATAGATCCCTATTCTAACAAATGTGATTCAGTAATCATGAAAATCCTAAAACCTAACTATGTGATTACTTAGACATGGAAGCAGAGAAATCAAAAAGAGAAGAAACGAAAGACATAATTAAATTGACAAAGTAATAAGAGGGTTCTGAAATCTTCTCCAAGTTTTTTAGAAGTAGTTCCGAGATCTTCTCCCAAACATACAATTGAAAGATATGAAAGATTTCGAAGAAAAATAAAGCGTTGTCTTAAAAAATGGCTTAAAATAAGTTTAAATAGGTCTTGGGTCGAATTATGTCGAGCTGGGATGATTCGCCAGAAAAGTGGATCGATTGATCCTAGGGGGGATCGATCGATATGGGCTTGAACCGGTCGATCCATATGAGTCTGGCCGATCCGAAAAATGTCTGCAGAATGATTGGATCGATCGATCTGGGCTTCCCCTCTACGCATGTTTTTTATGCTCGCCAGACGGGACTGTCTTCACAAAAACTGGCATACATTTTGATCGCACCATTGAGATGGTTTTAAACCACTTCCAAATGAAATATAATACATTGCCCTATCTTGTATCCAAATTTTAGCTCGATCCATTAGTGAAAAGTTCTCAAACGAATAACAAACTTCTAATGTCTCTACATGATTATGCATCTCTATATGTTCATTTTTACCCAAAACGGCTATTTTTCTCCCAAAGTGACCTAAAACACAAAAACAAAAGACGAAAAAACTCGATAAAGGATGAAAAAACTCTAAGAAAACACTTTTGCTCGATAAAAAATATACAAAACAAATGGTTAGAAACCGGTAAAAACACAATTTATCAGCAAACAAGACAAACCTCAAAGTGGCAAAGGTTTTTATGATCATTCATCCAAGGAAACCGCTGTCGGAGGCTGTAAACGTTCAATTTGATTCGGGTGAAATACAAAGAGTTATGTTTTCTAGTCCGTGGATGCCTCTGGTATGTGCTCACTATAAGAAAATAGGCCATAGCATTCGTCACTGTAGATCAGCGCTCATCACTTGAAACGGTTGTAATTCGACGGGTTATTCACCAAAAAATTGCCCAAGAAATAAATCAGCCACTGCAAAGATAGAGATCAGTTCCTCCGAAAGATGCATGTATTGTTGTTGTTCATGGATCTACATGTACAGCTGCACCACCTTCTCATCTCTCTGAGCAAATGAAAGGTGATCAAACTCTAAGTAAGGCTGCTACGGTGGCTGGTAAGGGTCACGCGACCCTACTCTATATTAGCATGCAAGTCAAAGGGGAAGCAAGTGGAGCTTGAAAGGCTGATAGAGAAAAATGAAAAATGACTGACAAAGCAGCGGAAGATGTTGGAAAAGTCTCTGAGATGAAGCTGACTCCTCTTACTTATCCTCATCAGATTCTGAGGCTAAGGGTCAATTTGAGGAAAAAGAGTTACAGTTCACGGAAGTAGTGTCCAAGAGGCAGCTCAAAAGTGGATGGGTCAAGGGCCCCAAATCCCATTAATCATTATATATGTGTACATACATTTTTTATTGGAATGTCCGCAGATTTAATAAGCTTTCACACTGCAGTGGATTTATGAAGTGGTTTAGGATCAATAAACCAATTTTTGGGAGTCTTCTTGAGACTCATGTGAAGCAGCCAAAGTAGTAGAGGTTCGTAAATGGAATATTACATGGCTGGCATTTTGATAATAACTACAGATCTGGATCCTTTGGCACATGAGTGTGAAGGTTTCGGTGATTAGTAAGTCTCTTCAAATGGTGACGTGTGTAGTACAACTACCAGATTTGCAGTTGTTAATAGTGGTGTCCTTTGTGCATGTCTCCATTGATGAAACTGAAAGGCAACATCTATGGGCAGAGATCGTTGACATGTCATCAAACCAAAGGATTAGAGAGAAGACTTGGACTGCATGCGTTAGACGACTTTAATCAAGTTCTGCATCCAATTGAGCATTCTTCTTCAAATAGATTTAATGTGGATAGACCAACCAAAGATTTCAGAGAATCGCTTCTAAATGCATCTATTTCATATCTTACTTTTAAAGGTTGTACTTTCACCTGGTGGAATAAGAAGAGAAACAATCCTATTTCGAAGAAACTTGATCGTGTGCTGGTAAATGACATGTGGTCATATTGTTTTCCCACCTCTTTGGAACTTTTTGGAGCCCCTGATTTCTCGGATCATGCATCTTGTGAGATCACTCTCAGGTCAGCAGCTCCAAGACAGAAAAACATTTTTGTTTCTTCAACTACTTGCTTCAGAACCCGACATTTATACCATTGATTTGCAACGACTGGTTCTCTTTGAATGTTACTGATTCTGCTATGTTCATAGTGTCTCAGAAGCTTAAGGAACTGAAATCAGGGATAAGGGAATTCAGCACTGTCAACTATTCTGATTTAGAGAATGTGTGCAGGAGGCTCATGATGTTCTCATCTCTGCTCAAAACAGAATGCTTGCAGATCCTTCTCCTGTCAATTTAGAGTTTGAATTGGAAAGTTAGAAGAAATGACAACTTTTATCAAACGCAGATGAGTCTTTTTTATGTCAAAAGTCCAGGGTTACATGGCTCAAAGTAGGCGACATGAACACCTCCTATTACCATAAAATGGCAGCCTATTACCATAAAATGGTAGCATCAAGGCAAGCAATAAACCAGATTCATGCTCTGGTTGATGGAGATGGAAACATAATAGAACTGCATAATGGAATTCAAAATCATCGTGTTGATTATTTCCAGGATCTCCTTGGTAGTGAGGTTGATCCATGCTTGTTTGAGCAGGATGATATCACTTCCATGCTGAATTTCATATGCTCTATAGAGCAAATTGCAAAGCTAGAGTATGGTTTTTTAGATACAAACATAAAAGTTGTTTTCTTCTCACTTCCAAGGAACAAAGCTTGTGGGCCAGACGGATACTCATCAGAATTTTTTATAAGTTGATGGAGTGTGGTCGGTGCAAAAGAGGCAAAGGCAGTAAAATAATTATTTAGCTCATGGAGGTTGCTAAAGCAATGGAATGCCACAAATCTGGTTCTGATTCCTAAAATTCCTAATGCTGAGAGAACCACATATTTTAGACCTATCTTCTGTCTCAACACGGTCTATAAGGTAATCTCTAAACTGCTTGTTAGCCGATTGCAGACCCTATTACCATCAGTTATGTCTCACTCGTAATATGCGTTCATGACGGGTCGTCTACTAGCCGAAAATATTTTGTTGGCAACTGAGATTTTTCACGGGTATAACAGAAGAAATATTGATCCCAGTGCTATGCTTAATGTTGACATAAGAAAAACTTTTGATTCGGTCAGAAGGAACTTCATAATCTCCATCTTAAGAGCCATTAACATCCCAGAGAAATACATATAATGGATCTCAAAATGCATTTCTACTCCAAGCTTCTCCATCTCTATAAATGGTCACTCAGGAGGATTCTTCACAAGCACTAAGGGTTTACGCCAAGGTGACCCTTTGTCGTTGTATCTCTTTGTCCTTGTGATGGAAGTGTTTATGGCTTACTGCGCTCCAGGTACAACTAATGTTATATATGTTACCGCCCAAAAACCTTTGACTTGGAGATCTCTCACTTGATGTTTGCGGACGATGTTATGGTATTTTTTTATAGTTGTAGATCTTCTCTCCATGGCATCACTGAAACTCTTGATGACTTTGCAGGATGGTCTTGTATTAAGATGAACTGGGGAAAAATAGAGTTATTTCATGCAGGACTAAGCCAAAATGAATCCACTGCCTTATCTAGCTATGGATTCTCGATTGACTCACTTCCTATAAGGTATTTGGGTCTCCCACTCACGAGCAAAAGGTTAAAATTATCAGAATATGCACCGCTGATTGAGAAAGTAAGAGCACGGTTCACTTCTTGGGCAGATAAGTCACTATCCTTTGCTGGAAGAGCTCTTTTTATTTCCACTGTGATCTTTGGTACAGTGAATTTCTGAATATCTACTTTCATGCTTCCAAGAGGGTGCATAAGGAGGATTAAGGCTCTTTGCTCTCAGTTCTTATGGTCGGGAAAAAAAGATATTAAGGTAATGGAAAAGGTGGTTTGGTCAAAGGTCTGTTTACCGAGGAATGAAGGGGGCCTGAGGCTCATGCGGTATGATGTGCGGAACAGAACTCTCTGCTTAAGATTGATCTGGCTACTCTTCTCTAATAGTGGATCCTTATGGGTTGCCTGAGACAAATTCTATCACTGCAGAAATATGTCTACCTTCTGGAGTCGTAAAGAATCAAATAGAGATTCATGTTGTTGGAAGTCTTTGCTGAGACTAAGAGACACTACAGAGAATTTCATCAAGTGCATAATTGGAAATGGTCTCAAAGCTAGCTTCTGGTTTGATTCTTGGAAACCTCTTGGGCCACTAACAAACTCATAGGCCAAGATGAACCAAGAGATCGCAGGTTGCCTCTCCACGCCAAAGTGGTAGATGCATGTAATAGCCATGGTAAGCTTATACCTTCCCCGCGGTCAGATGCATCAATGGCTCTTCATGTTTATCTAGCTAGTAATTCATTGTCGAGTTCTTCATCAGTGGAAGACTCATATGGTTGGTACATTGAGGATGAAGATTGTGGGAGATTCTCATCAAGTAAAACATGGGATGTGCTTAGATCAAGAGAATCCCTGGTGACATGGTCAGATTCGATATGGTTCAAGGGAGTCACCCCAAAACATGCGTTTACCATGTGGATAGCTCAACTAAATAGGTTGCTAACAAAAACTCATCATGCAGCTTGGGGGATGCAAATTCCAACCACATGCGGTATATTCTCCACGCAACCTGAGACAAGAGACCATCTACTGCTAACTTGCCCCTTTGCCGAGGATCTATGGAATTCAACGCATGTACGGTTAGGTTTACCTCTCTGCACTTTCAGCTCTTGGTCAAATCTCCTTCACTAGACCATAATCAAGAATGATAGGTCACCACCGGCATTAAGAATGATCGCTGCCCAGGCTATGGTTTACGGTATTTGGAAGCAACGTAACAACCTGCTTCACAATCAGCAAGTCATTCATGCATCAGTAATCTTAAGGGATATTGATCGCCATGTTAAGAACACCATCACAGCTAGACGACATCATAAGAGATTCATAAACCTGATGACACTATGGTTGCATTGAGAATAATTCGATGGCACCAAAATCTTTAGATCTTATTTGTTTCCTTGTTTTTATTCTTTTTTTGCTAAGGAATCAATTGTATAGGTCCTGCTCCATGTAAACCAAACACTTCATTTATAATGATATTTATATTCTTTGGAACAAAAAAAAAGTGTTGGGGATAAATAATTCCTTTTGGAATTGATGAATGAGAGAGTGACACGTGTTATACTAGGCTAGATTGTTATTTAGCCTAAAAGCGAACCACCTCGAGAGGGTGCGGTTACAAGGATAAGTTATCAAATCTTTGGACAAGTTAGGACTTGTAGTATGATGTGTCATTGTAGATTAGACGACCACTTGACCTAAAAGCGTGCCACTTAGAGGGGGTGCGGTTACGAGGTTAGGTGGTCGAACCATTAGAAATGTTAGAACAGGAAACGAGCTCCCACCTTCTCCCAAAACCGTTCTTGGTTAGCGGGAGCGGAAAGTAAGGAGTCAAGTAGTCCTGAAGTGATAAAAGGTTGCATTTTCTTGAATCCGCCAACTCGTGCCAAGTTACCTGGAGAGGACGGTAGTAAGGAGATGAGTAATCCGGACATGTACATATCGACTTCCTCGACAATGCCAACATAAACTGGGTAGTGATACCCTATAAGGTAAGACTACCATATAACCGGGTAGAGATACACGGGAAGGTAAGGGAAACCCGATATCCCTTATAAGGATGTCGGAAAAGGTAAAACGTACTCAATTACCCACAAAATTGCTTATATTTTCCCTCCAATACACATTTGAACTAAAGTAGGCTCTCGCATTAATCTCTTCACTAGCCAATTTTGGCCTATATGACAGAAAAATCATACAATTGTAGTTTATGGGGAAAATAAAGGCATGGGCGCTCAGAACACGTGGCAGCGTATAAACCGCTGAAACAGCACGCACTCGGCGCGATACCTGCAGAAACCGCCTTGTCGAGGATACAGACATAAGCGACAAAGGAAATATGAAGAAAAGCACTCGAGTACCCCGTACCTAATCCAACTCACGATCCACGATATGACCCACCCGAACCAATGTAACTTGGTATGCGAGCCCAGGTAAGGTATCCATATAAATATAACCCTGACTCCTCGAAAGAAAGGGATCCGATTTGTTATCTCTCGCTTAGAGAACCCTCTCAAAACACAGAGCTTTTCTAAAACTTCCAAGACTAGATTTTGCTTCTCTTTCGAGGAATATTCAGTCTTGTGGCTCGAATATTTCGACTAAACTTCCGGTCACCGTTCACTCAAATTTGTCTAGATACTTCGCGGATCCATCATTTCTCGAGATTCAGAGTCCCTATTACTTTTTCTCTTCCCCGTTTTCTGATCCCTTCTCATTTCCGAAGAAGTTTTTTGTGGTTTTCTTTTCTTATTACTGATTTCACCGTCAGAGAATCATCGAAAAACACATCTATGTTGTATTTTCTGATCTCTGATCTCATTTGCTTTGTGATACAGGAAATTTGTGTCCCAAAAGACAAAAAAAACCTGGAAACAGTAAGTAATTTCGTTATTGTTTTACGCGTATTCTACTATTTTTTTCTAACATAATAATAATCGAGGAAAGGAGTTTAAGAAAGGGTACTTGGGGATCGGACAGGCACATGGGTGCCACTAGCCCACTCAATCAAAGCTATGATAATAAAGAAATTCTTATCTTTTTTTCTTCAATTTTTTTTTCCTTCTAATTTGTTTCTTTTGTACTAACAAAGAAAGTTCACGTGTATGTTCTTTCTAAGAAATATATTCATAAGAAACTTTTCCTGTTTTACATTAACTTTTTTACATTTACTGTTTTACATTAACTTGCTACAAGACACACACTCCTTCAGCCCTTTTGTCTCTCTCTCTTCCATCAAACTACAAGTCAACTGATCGTTTCTGGAGTGAAAAAAATGAATTTCTTCTGCCATTTTTTTTTACCTGTGTAATTCTGTAAAAGTACATGAATCTTGTGTAATTTCCACCTTTTGTCTCTCTCTCTCTTCTGACTCCTGTCGAGTTCTTACAGATTACAACATTATCGGCTTTGTTCAAACTGCAAAGTTTGAATTTTGGTCTGCCATTGATTTATTTTTTAAGGTATATGTATACTTGTATCTACACTTATAATCATGTACATATAGTTGTGAATCTTGTGATGATTGAGCACACGTGTGGGTGTCCACGTACCCGTGTCTACATTCACTGAAGTTGACCTCTTTGTCTCCTCCCACTATTCTGACCATATCTCACGGATTTAGTTTTGTTAAATTTGGTTAAGAGTTTTAATTATTTTAGTATAACACTTGAATTAAAATCTGACTAAAGTTGATTCGGTTCGAGTTTATGTTTGATTCTACGACGGTAACAACTACCTTTACGGGCTGCCTAGCTAGGCTGCTTTCTAAGGTGCGAAGCGTAAGGCGATATCAGAATTTGTATTTTCTTTTAGCCATAATCAATTAGTAATGTTTATACAACAAAATCAGTTTCAAAATCTTAATTATAAGGTTTGAACTTTGAATCTTTGATTGGTAACATGTGCATGTTATCCTGTTTTGAAGTTGAGTTATGATTCTAATTTATATTTAAACCTAAAACTTTGCCAATCATGAGTTAATTTTTTCAAAGGAATTTGTCTTTATTTAGATAACCACATAATATTGTTATTATTTAAGTTTTATTTTATATTGTTTTTAAGAACTATAGTTTTTTAAATTGTTCTTTTCCTTCAAAAGTATCTAAAGTATTTGGTCTTTGTTTGAATGGCCGGATGAAGTTGTACGTAATGGTTATTTAAACTGTAGACTAGAAAAAAAAATATAGTCCATAAGTGATGGGACAACATAAGAAATCATAATGCAACCATGTTATCAAATGTACCTTCATTAGGTTTTAACGATTTTATTATTAAAAAAACTTATAACTTTTTTTTGCTATTTAGTTTTACTTTTTATTTATTAGATTTAATCTAATCAGTAAATATAAAAGCAAAATTATCGTATAAATTACTAGATAAGTACCCGCATATATGCATGTTTATAATTTAATATTTTATAACCCGTGAACAAAAAATAAAAATAAAAATAAATAAAAAACAAATTTAGATCACCCGTGAAAATATATAATACATAAATTTAGAAACAAAATTTACGATGAAATAAATATATACCTTGAAAGAAAAATTTGGTGAAGATATAATTTTTTCATTTTTTTAAAAAAACTCTAAGATACATTTTCTTAATCTAAAAACAACTTTTATTTTCCTTTTATTTATTTTGCTAACTTTACTTTTAGGATTAATGTCTAGATTATATTTTTTCCTTTATTGTTAAATAAAAACAAATTTAAGATAAATTTCCTTAATCTAAAAGCAACTTTTATTTTCTTTTTTTGTGCTAAATTTACTTTTAAGATTATGTCTAGAATATATTTTTTCCTTTATTGTTAAATATTATGTGTCAAAATATAATTTGTAATTTTTTTATACGTGTCAAAATCTAATAGATTAACTTGACATGTGTTGCGATCTTGCGAGTTACTAACTTTGAATCATTCTCTTTTATATATATAAATAGATATATATATATATATATATATATATATATATATATATATTTCATTATTCTTAACTGAAATATGGTTTTTTATTTACTTTTTGTTTTAAATTTTTACTTTTATTCATTTTTTATGATTGTTATCTATTGTTTAATTTTATTATTCTAATCTGAAATATGGTTTTTCCTTTTTTAAAAAACTTTGGTTTTTTATTTATAATTTTGGTTTAATTTTTTTTAATCTAAACATAATTACTATTTTATTCCTTTTACCTTTTACCTTTTAGGATTATGAATCGATTATATATTTTATTTTTACTTTTAATATTATATTTTAAAATATAATTGGAAAATTATTAAACACGTGTCAAAATCTAATTGGTAATTGTTTTTACATGTGTCAAATTCTAATGGATTAACTCGAAATATGACGCAATTTTGCGAGTTACTAACTTTGAATCATTCTCTTTTATATATATACTAGTTAAGTATCCGTATATATGCGGGTTTTTAATTTAATATCTTATAACCTGTGATAAAAAAAATTAAATTCAAAAAATAGAAAACAATAACAGATCACCCGTTAAAATATATAATACATAAATTTAGAAATAAAGATTACGATAAAATAAATATATATCTTGAAATAAAAATCTGGTGAAGAGATGCAGTAAATAGGCGTTGGATACAATTATTGGACTTTTAATTTTTTGGTGTCTAATTGACATACTACCAAATTGTGGTTTATATAGAGGTGAAAGTTTATAACTCTTTTCTTCTTATGATTAATTTTCTTAATCTAAATGGAAAAAATAAGGAATGTTTTTTCCTTTTTATATGAATTTTTAAACTTTTAAATTTTATTTTTTAGTAATTTTATTTTATAAGATTAAGAATCGGTTATTAAATTTTTAGAATTTTTAAGTTTTTTATTAATTGATTTATTTTTTCTAACTTTGACTTAACATGTGCCACGATCATATTAATTAACAACTTTGAAACATTCAATTTTATATAATAAGATTTTTTTAGTCTAAAATGAAATATGATTTTTCATTTTTTAAAAACAATTTGGCTTTTATTCATTTTCTTTTTATTATTGTTATATATTGTTTAATTTTCTTATTCTAATATGAAATATGGTTTTTCCTTCTTTTTATAAACTTTCGTTTTTATTTATAATTTTTGTTTAATTTAATTAATCTAAACATAACTAATACTTTTTTTTCCTTTTACCTTATAGGATTAAGAAATAATTATAAATTTTACTTTATTGTTAATATTATGTGTCAAAATCTAATTAATAGTTTTTTTACACATGTCAAAATCTAATCGATTAATTTGACACGTATCGCGATATTGCGAGTTAGAAACTTTGAAACATTATCTTAATCAAAATAGAAAATTTTTTATCTCTTTTTAAAAACACTTTAGCATTTATCCTCTTTTTTTTAACTTTAGCTTTTAGGATATTTGTTGGTTTAATTTTTCTTTGTTTACTTTCATTTTCACGATGTCAATCTATTATTTAATTGATTTATTATAAACATGATTTTTTTTTCATTTTTTAAAAAAAACTTTAAGATAAATTTTCTTAATCTAAAAGCAACTTTTATTTTCTTTTTTTGTTGCTAACTTTACTTTTAGGATTAAGTCTACATTTTATTTTTTTATTTATTGCTAATATTATGTGTCAAAATCTAATTATTAATTTTTTTACATATATCAAAATCTAATGGATTAACTCGACACGTGTCGCGATCTTGCGAGTTACTAACTTTGAATAAATTTATGATCATAGGATATTTTTGTTCGCGATTATTGACAATAAAAGAAATTACTAATTAGATTTTGACACATAATATTAACAATAAAGGGAAAAAAAAAATTTAAACTTAATCCTAAAAATAAAATTAATTGAGTTACTAACTCTCTCGCGATTGTTGTCCCGCATAGGCTATTTTTGTTCTCTCAGTTAATCCTATCATACATTTATGATCAAAGACTTTGTAGTTCTTATTACACTCTTGCACATTGAAATTGCAAATTTCAATAAGATTTCCTTCACATAATAGACCTCCAAATTTTTTAAGAAGAGAATGGTGAACAGAACCTTGAATAGTATATTCATGTATTCAAAAATAATTTAGATTAAAGTTAGATAATAAGTTTATAAAATTAGGATAATATATTTGTTAAAAGAAATTACAAATATACATAAAAGGAGAAGTCCCACTATGACTATTAGCGGTTCCTAGCGGGCATGGGAGAAGAGCAAGAAGAGAAAGAAAAAAGAGACAAAGATAGACTGACTTTCTCATCAAGTAAGAGGAAATTCATTCCTATGAACTCATTGTTTTTTTCTAAATTTATTGTCTCTCACTTTCTGATTAGACGAACTACGGTACGACGATAGGAGCGCATAACTTAAGATATTTGCATTAACATACAACATATTTTTCACGGGTAATCATAATAAGCGGTTGTATATAACATACATATTTCATAACGTATAGCATAATTATAATTACACAAAATATTACCTCTAGTAATATGCTTTGCGTTTGGTTTCTGTATCTCTATTCTCAATATTTTTTGGGTTGTAAAATTGACAAGCTATCAAATTGGTTATATAAAGGTAAGGAATTAGAATTTTTTTTTCCTTATATGATTGTATTTCTTTTTTTAATTTCCTTAATCAAAATACAAAAAATGTCTATCTCCTTTTTCAAAACATTTTTTTATAGATAAATTTTCTTAATCTAAAAGTAACTTTTATTTTCCTTTTTTTCTGCTAACTTTATATTTAGGATCAAGTCTATGTTCTATTTTTTTTCTTTTCCTTTTTTTGGGCTAACTTTACTTTTATGATGAAGTCTTTTTTTCTTTTTCCTTTTTCTTAACTTAAACTCTAACTTTTAATTTTAAGATAATTTCCTTAATCTAAAAGCAACATTTTTTAATCAAAATAGAAAAATGTTTACCTCCTTTTTTAAAAATTTAGTTTTTATAGATAAATTTTCTTAATCTAAAAGCAATTTTTTTTTCCTGCTAACTTTACATTTAGGATTAACTATATGTTTTTTTTTCTTTTCTCTTTTTTTTAGCTAACTTTACTTTTATGTTTAAGTTATTTTTCTCCCTTTTTCTTAACTTAAATTCTAGCTTTTAATTTTAAGATAAATTTCTTTAATATAGAAGTAAATTTCCTTAATCAAAATAGAAAAATGTTTATCTCCTTTTTTAAAATTTAGTTTTATATATAAATTTCTTTAATCTAAAAGCAATTTTTATTTTCTTTTTTTTTGCTAACTTTACATTTAGGATTAAGTCTATGTTCTATTTTTTTCTTTTCCCCTTTTTTGGGCTAACTTTACTTTTAGGATACTCCTTTTTTTTTATAAAGATACTCCCTTCTTTTTTTTTGCTAAATTTACTTTTAGGATTAAGTCACTTTTTTTCGTTTTTCTTAACTTAAACTGTAGCTTTTAATTTTAGGCTAAATTTCCTTAATCTAAAAATAACTTTTATATTAACTCGACACGTGTCAAAATCTAATGGATTAGCTCGACACGTGTCGCGATCTTGCAAGTTACTAACTTTGAATCATTCTCTTTGCTTTTTATTTTCTTTTTTTTTTCTGCTAACTTTACATTTATGATTAAGTCTATGTTATATTTTTGTTTTTTTTTGTTTGAGCCAACTTTACTTTTAGGATACTCCATTTTTTTTATAAAGATACTCTTTCTTTTTTTTGCTAAATTTACTTTTAGGATTAAGTCTCTTTTTTTTCCTCTTTCTTAACTTAAACTCTAGTTTTTAATTTTAAGTTAAATTTCTTTAATCTAAAAATAACTTTTATATTAAATCGACACGTGTCAAAATCTAATGGATTAACTCGACACGTGTCGCGATCTTGGAGTTACTAACTTTGAAACATTCTCTTTTATATATATAGATAGATAGTAAAATTGTAATTCAGGGTAACAGATAAATGAAAAATTAAATATGCTTTCTGACAACTTTTCCAACTAAGGCATGGGCATAAAAATCGGACCGTGAAATCCGACCCGAACCGACCCAAAAATTTGGGTTCGGGTCGGTTTCAATTTTTACCTAAAACCCGTACAGTTCTTCCCTAAATTACTTTCGGTTCTTGGATCGGTTCAGATAAAACTTGAGACTCGATCGGGTACCCGATATTTACAACTAATATATTGGTTAATATATATATATATATATATATATATATATATATATATATATATATATATATTCGGGTTATTTTGGATTATTTTTGGGTTATTTCGGGTTATTTCGAGTTATTTCGGGTTTTCTCGGGTAATGCGGGTTCAAAACCGATCCGGACCGACCCAAATTTATTTTTGGTTCCATATCGGGTTTTATTTAAAATTCTAAATCCGATCCGAACCCGACAAGACCCAAACCGAACCGAACCGAATTTTTGTCGGGCCCTATTCGGTTCCTATCTTCTCCAACTTCGGATACCCGAGACCCAAGAACCCGACTCGAACCCTAAACCGAACCGTGGACCCGAATGGCCCGCCCTATTTCCAACAGTGTTGATGCCAAAGAAATTCTCAAATGTCCCTTTCTTTTATTTTTTTCATTAACTAAAAACTTTCACCTCTAAACTCTCTTTCTCTCTCTCTAGAAACAACGGCGTTGAACTCCAGTTCACCACGAAGTCATTGAATCCCCAAACGGTGAGTTCTTTCCTCCGATTAGCGTCGGCGGTTATCGATGACGGCATATGGCTGATGATTCCACAAGCTAATCTCCTTATGTGGCTTCCAGTGATAAGACCTTAATCCACGATGATGAATTTACTATAGCCAAGGTTATAATCATTGTCAATCTTTTAAAACCCTAGTCTAAAAATCTATTGATATTCATTGTGTCGATATGATCAATTACTAGTTCACCAATCACTGTCTTGTTAGATTTTGTGACGTGAGTAGATTATGGGGTTTAGACTGTGAAGTGGATGAGATTCATGGTGGAATTAAAAAATTGTGAATGATTTGATTTATTAAGCTATTGTTATCATTGTTATCATGTTAACTTCTTAATTATTATCGGTAAATATTCTATATAAATTACACGTTAATATATATATTATATGTATATTTACTATCTTACTATGTTAACAAAAATATTATCTGAATATTATCGTTAACACATTATAATTATCAGATATTATTGTTTACATGTTATATTTATCAGATATTATTGTTAGTATGCTAACATTTTATTATCGGATATTATTGTTAATATGTTAACAATCTATATAACATGTTAACTTATCGCGATACTCTATTACTAAGTATGTTAATCAAATAGTTATTCATACAGACGAATAACGCTATCTGGTGATGAATAGTGTCATCCGTTTCGTATGAACACTGTCGGCGGGTGGTTAGTAAACAGTACCATCGGTTTATTTCGTCGGAAATGAGTTTTTAGGTCAATGGCATTTTCTGTAATTATTCAAAACAGAAAATATATTTTTGGTTCAATTTTTTTCTCTCTTTCATAGTTACCTAATTTTCAATTATTGATTGCTAGATTACTCATAAATTGGTCAATTGTTGATATTGAGTAAATTCACTCAATTATATATAGCTTTTTACTAAATATTTTTTTCAACAAAATACATCAAATTGTTATATTTAATGCAACTCAATTCTAATACACATATGCTATCAATGCAGCTATACTCTAACACAGTTTACATGTCATTTTCAGATAATTAATGCTGTAGATTGGAACCGTTGAGATTGTGAATGTGATAGAATATATCAATCATTTTTCATTATTAGACATAAGACCTGATGTAAACATAAATCGATTTATGCAGAATAATGATAGTTCTTTTCCTTTTTTTGTGGAAAATTTCGTTATGATATAGAAACCATGTTAAAGATAAGAGACCATTATGGACTAACTAATACATTGCGAATCCTAGGTAACGAGGATGTTAATATACTATCATCTTCGCATTATAGCTCTCAACCAATAAGGTTATATCTACTATCATCTTCGCATTATAGCTCTCAACCAATAAGGTTATATCTCTTGCCCTTCTCCAAGGTTGACAAGTTTCTATGTATTGTAAGAATATTTCCGTTAGTGTGGCCGAAGTATTAACGGTCCAACTATTATAGTTTAAGTTTAATGTAAGGCTTAAAGTTTCCGGTATGTAACGGGATACGGTGATGGACCGAATCAAAGAAAAGATACCGGAATGGGTTTGATGTCAACCCTCTTACTCTACCCAATAAAGAATCTAATCTAAGGTTTATATGCATTTATATATATAATGGTTTAACTTATATAATTGTATATATATTAAAATATAGTTTATGTGTTATGTTTTAATGAATGGGTGTCTCATTGAAAAGACACAACTCCTCCTTTAACAGTGAGAATCACTTTGGGCCTCATATAAAAGAAAAGGGTAGAAGTTATTGCAACAAGAGAGTGACAGATTCTGGTTTTTCCAGAATTGAGACACTAAAAGAAAGAAGATAGAAACACATAAACATAAAAAGAGAGATTAGAGATTGTGATCGGAATCTGAACACCCCGGCTCTGTCGAAGGGGAGATCGCAGTAAGGAAGGGAAGGAGAAGATCAAACAATCATCAAGGAATCATCATCATGTCTAACAAAGCAATGGATCAAGGTTAGACATTCATCCTTCTCATAACCGAAATCCCCATCAATATAAAACATGTAGATTCATTTGTTCTAGGGGAGATTATGGGATAGATTACAAGTGTGTAATCATTAAGGAAAAACTTATATGTGGTATCAGAGACACCCTAGAATCATTTGTTTCAATTTTTAAAGCATATTGATGGATAAAACCGAAAATCTCGTTTTTTTTTTCATCAACGCATTGAATCTGAAAATGGTCTAAAAGTTATATCAATGTGAAGAGGATGAAATTATCTATCTATCGGTATAAAATTCATTAAAATCCATCAAGTAAATCAAAAGTTATAGGATTTTAAAGTTTTTTTTTAAAAAAAAAAAATGCGATGAACAGTCGCGATGAACAGTCGCGAAATTTTTTTTATTTTATTTTATTTTTATTTTATTTTATTTTTTTTTTATTAAAAGTAACTGTCACGTTATTATGAAATGTGAAACCGTTCCGCTGTACTTTCTGAAATGTGAAAGACTAAGCTATTATGAAAAAGTTATTACATGTATATATATATATAAACTATATATATAAAACTTTATAATAAAACTTATAAGAAGAGAGTTCACATTACGTATAACTTGTTAATCACCAAAGTGGTCTGGTTATATTTAATGTGACGATAAAAATTCATAATTGATCATGATTAAAGGATGCTAAATGACATGAAAAGTTTTTATTGATTGATCAATTGCTTTATTAGTATACCCTAGGAGATCACCCAAAGGTGGATCATTGGGTGTATTAAATAACAACTAAAGTATTAATCACCCATGTTGCGGTTGATGGTGTGTATACCCAAAGGTAGCATTCCTATCCACTCTAACTATGGATTGATTAATTATTAAAGAAAATCTAAACAAGCATCAATTTAAGTGTATTTTTTTTTTTTTTAAGTATTGCCCAAAGGTTGCTTAAAAAAAAAAAAAAAAAAAAAAATGAAAGTGTTTAGATTATTTGTTGTCAATGAATCTATTAAAGTATCATAGAACTTATGGTAAGCATATATAAATTTTTTTGAAGCTCCGTTTGCTTCTGCAAACTCTGTCGTAAAGTTCAATGGGCTCAACTATGAGGAATGGTCTGAACAGATTAAGTTCTCCTTGGGTGTAATGTCCCTTGATCAGGCTATACTCACGGATGAAGAGCCGGCAGCCATTACAGATACGAGCACCGAATTGGAAAAGTCTCGTCATGAGACTTGGGAGCGCTCTAACCGGCTGTGCCTGAATTTACTTAGGATGACGATGGCGGACAGTGTCAAGCCATCCATTCCTAAGACAGAGAAAGCAAGGGAATTCATCTTGAAAATTAAAGAACAATCACAATCGGATGTCACTGACAAATCGATTGTAGGTAGTCTCATGAGTGAGCTAACTACAAAAAGATTCGATTGGTCTCAGACAATCCATGATCACGTCACTCACATGTCAAACTTGGCATCAAAGTTAACGTCCATGGGAATGGAAGTGCATGAGTCCTTCTTGGTACAGTTTATTATGAACTCTCTACCTATGGAGTATGGCCAGTTCCAGGTGAATTACAACACCATTAAGGATAAGTGGACTCTTCAAGAATTGAAGGCCATGCTGGTTCAGGAGGAAGGGAGATTAAAGAAACAGAAGGGCGACATTGCAATGTTTGCAGGACATGATAGTGCCATGGGAAACTCTAAGAAATCAAGCAAGGGCAAAAAGAAGGATAAGGCTGTCTTTAAGACTCCTGAAAGCAAAATCCGTAAAGCTGCTGTCAAGTGTTTCTTCTGCAAGAAGGAGGGGCACATGAAGAAAGATTGCCCTAAAAGGAAGGAATGGTTCGACAAGAAAGGTAACGAACATTTATATGTTTGTTCTGAAATGAATCTTGTAGAAGTGCCTAGAAATACTTGGTGGCTTGATTCTGGAGCTTCTACTCATGTATCTAATATTGAACAGGGATTCAGTTCGATCCAGCCTTTAAAAGGAACTGAAAGGTACTTGTTCATGGGAAACAGGATGAAGGCGCAAATAGAAGGCATTGGGACGTATAGATTGATCTTCGACACTGGTTGTTTTGTAGATCTTGAAAATTGTCTCTTTGTACCTGAGTGTGCTAGAAATCTTGTTTCAGTGAGTAGGTTGGATGATGTAGGTTTTAACTTTAAGATTGGTAATGGTGTGTTTTCGTTGTACCGTAACAGAACCTTTTATGGTAATGGTACATTGTGTGATTCACTTTATAAGTTCAATCTTGATAAAACCTTCTCTGAATCTTTGTTTAATATTGAGTATCAAGGAATTAAACGTAGTGCAACTAGTGAAAACTCAGCAATTTTGTGGCATAAAAGATTAGGTCACATATCCAAAGAAAGGATGATGAGGTTAATAAAGAAAGAATTATTACCTCAATTGGATTTTAGTGACTTGGATGTGTGTATCGAGTGCATTAAAGGAAAGCAAACCAAACACATCACAAAGAAACAAGCCACAAGAAGTAATGAACTCTTAGAGTTAATTCACACAGATATTTGTGGCCCTATAGATGCTCCGTCATGGAGTGGTGAGACTTATTTCATCACTTTTATTGATGATTACTCACGGTATGGATATACTTATTTGTTGCATGAAAAGGCTCAATCAGTGGACGTACTAAAAGTGTTCATTGATGAAGTGGAAAGGCAACTTGAAAAGAAAGTAAAAGTTGTGAGATCTGATAGAGGTGGTGAATATTATGGTCGATTCACCGAAAAAGGACAATGTCCAGGGCCATTTGCTAAATTTCTGGAAAGTAAGGGCATTTGTGCTCAGTACACAATGCCCGGAACACCTCAGCAGAACGGTGTAGCTGAAAGGCGTAACCGTACTTTAATAGAAATGGTTAGGAGTATGTTAAGTAATTGCAAACTACCAATGTCAATGTGGATATACGCATTAAAGACAGCGACATATATCTTAAACCGGGTTCCTAGTAAGGTGGTTCCAATGACTCCATTTGAACTATTTACGGGAAGGAAACCCAGTTTAAGACACTTACGTGTCTGGGGATGTCCAGCTGAAGTAAAGCCGTATAATCCGCATGAAAAGAAATTGGACTCTAGGACAGTCAGTGGGTTTTTCATTGGCTATCCGGAAAAGTCAAAGGGGTTTGTGTTTTACTGTCCTAACCATAGTACGAGAATTGTCGAGACTGGTAATGCTAGATTCATTGAAAAATGGTGAATCTAGTGGGAGTTCAGAATCTAGGGGAGTGAACATTAAAGAAACTCGGGTAAAAGATTCTTCACCCGTAGTTCCAACCCAAGTTGTTGTTCCTGTTGTCGGTGAACAGCCTAATATCGAAACAGAACAACAGAATGAAGAACATACGGACCCACTAGTTCAGGAAACCGAAAATGAACAAGTCGTCATTCAAGAACAGAACGTCATACCACAAAATCAATTAAGGCGATCTGTAAGGGAAAGGAGATCCGCCATTACAGATGACTATGTGGTTTATGATGTTGAGAATGAATGTGACCTTAGTCTTGATGAAGAACCGAAAACATTCAGAAAAGCCATGGAAAGTGAAAATTCTGAAAAGTGGTCGATTGCTTCAAATGAAGAAATGTCTTCTATGGAAGTGAACAAAGTGTGGGACCTAGTAGAGTTGCCTGATGGTTTCAAAACCGTTGGATGTAAATGGATCTTTACGACCAAACGGAACTCTAGAGGTAACATAGAAAGGTACAAGGCTCGCCTTGTTGCTAAAGGGTTCACTCAAAAGGAAGGCATTGACTATACGGATACCTTCTCTCCAGTTTCAAAGAAGGATTCCTTAAGAATTGTCATGGGATTGGTAGCTCATTATGATTTGGAGCTTCACCAAATGGATGTCAAAACCGCCTTTCTTAATGGAGAGCTTGAGGAAGAAGTTTACATGGACCAACCGGAAGGTTATGTGGTTGCAGGAAAAGAAAATCTTGTGTGTAAGCTGAGGAAGTCAATATATGGATTGAAACAAGCCTCCCGACAATGGTATTTAAAGTTCAATGATACTATGTTGTCATACGGTTTCATAGAAGTTATCGTTGATCGATGTATTTATATGAAAGTCAGTGGGAGCAAGTTTATTATCCTAGTATTGTATGTTGACGATATATTGTTGGCTACAAATGATATGAGTATGTTGAGTGATGTAAAGAAATATCTCTCCAAGAACTTTGAAATGAAGGATATAGGTGAGGCAAACTATGTCATAGGGATTGAAATAATCCGGGATAGATCACAAGGATTGTTAAGTTTGTCTCAGAAAGGATACATAGATAAAGTCTTGAAGAGATATGGAATGAAAATGTGCAAGTTAAGCAAAGCTCCAGTTCAGAAAGGGGACAAATTCAATAAAGCTCAATGTCCAAAGAATGAACTAGAGAGGAAAGAAATGGAGATGATACCTTACTTGTCAGTGGTAGGAAGTTTGAATTACATTCAAACATATACTCGACCAGACATCAGTTTCGCGGTTGGTGTCTTGGGTCGGTATCAAAGTAATCCTGGAATGGACCACTGGAAGGCTGCAAAGAAAGTTCTCAGGTACTTGCAAGGCACCAAAGAGTTTATGCTTACGTACAGGAGATCCGATAATCTTGAAGTTATCGGATACTCTGATTCAGACTATGCCGGGTGCGTCGATACTCGAAAATCGACGTTTGGCTATCTGTTCCTATTAGCTGGGGGAGCAGTATCATGGAAGAGTGGAAAGCAGTCCGTCATTGCTACTTCCACCATGGAAGCAGAATTTGTGGCATGCTATGAGGCCACAATTCAAGCATTGTGGCTGCGGAACTTTGTCTCAGGACTTGGACTTATTGACAGTATTTCCAAACCACTGAGAATGTATTGTGATAATTCCGCAGCAGTCTTCTTCGCAAAGAATGACAAGTATTCGAAAGGTGCTAAGCACATGGAGATAAAATACTTGTCTGTAAAGGAAGAAGTGCAGAAACGCAGAGTAGCAATTGAGCATATAAGAACGGATATGATGGTAGCGGATCCGTTAACGAAAGGACTCCCTCCTGGTATCTTCATTGGCCATGTAGAAAGGATGGGAATAATTGATAAGGCCTTGCTGTATTGATATTATGCTATTGTAAAGATGCTAACTTAAGTAATTTGAATTCAATAAAGTTTATTTGTTTTTCTGCAAATTAATATGTTATCATTATGGTATGTACATGTAGGGTTAGGATAACATATGAGTTGAGAATAAGGTTATATCTCAACATAAAAGAATTTTTGAGAATTAAGTAACCTCTCAAATATTAAAGAAGTAGTAAAGTTTGAACTGGTTGTGATGATGGAAGGGAACTTATCGCTGTAAAAGATAGGGGACCGCCTCATTCGATAAGTCCTGATTTTATGGTACTTAAAAAAGGGGATAATTAAGCTTAATGAAAGGCGCGCTTTAAAGGAGGTTGAACCATTAAGTTAATACACGGCCAAGTGGGAGAATGTAAGAATATTTCCGTTAGTGTGGCCGAAGTATTAACGGTCCAACTATTATAGTTTAAGTTTAATGTAAGGCTTAAAGTTTCCGGTATGTAACGGGATACGGTGATGGACCGAATCAAAGAAAAGATACCGGAATGGGTTTGATGTCAACCCTCTTACTCTACCCAATAAAGAATCTAATCTAAGGTTTATATGCATTTATATATATAATGGTTTAACTTATATAATTGTATATATATTAAAATATAGTTTATGTGTTATGTTTTAATGAATGGGTGTCTCATTGAAAAGACACAACTCCTCCTTTAACAGTGAGAATCACTTTGGGCCTCATATAAAAGAAAAGGGTAGAAGTTATTGCAACAAGAGAGTGACAGATTCTGGTTTTTCCAGAATTGAGACACTAAAAGAAAGAAGATAGAAACACATAAACATAAAAAGAGAGATTAGAGATTGTGATCGGAATCTGAACACCCCGGCTCTGTCGAAGGGGAGATCGCAGTAAGGAAGGGAAGGAGAAGATCAAACAATCATCAATGAATCATCATCATGTCTAACAAAGCAATGGATCAAGGTTAGACATTCATCCTTCTCATAACCGAAATCCCCATCAATATAAAACATGTTGATTCATTTGTTCTAGGGGAGATTATGGGATAGATTACAAGTGTGTAATCATTAAGGAAAAACTTATATGTATGACATCTGGTCCGAACGCAATAGACATTTTTACCAAGGTATGTCTCTCCCTCACTCTCTCATCCTTCCAAGACTTTTTAGTGTGGTTAAAGCCAAGGCTACTGCTCTAAGGAACCAAGGCTCAAAACATGGTGAAGCTTTGTTGCTTTGTTGGTCATGAAGCATGGTGAAGCTTTGTTGCTTTGTTGGTCATGAAGGTGGTATATCTTCTTCCTCACCTCCTCTCTATTGTTTTGCTGTTGTAACTGAGTGGTTTCTTTCTGATCACCCCACCCCCACCCCCACCCCCACCCCTAATCTTTTTCTGCTGCTAGTTGTATTTTCTTTCAATTGTCATACTGTTTAAGTTATTGTCCTTGTAATTTTTTCCTAGTTTAATGAAAATCATTTAACAAAAAAAAAATTAGTTCTCAACCATATTAAAGATAATCCAAGCTAATATGGAAAACTATTATTTCTGAAACGACTGCACTTTTTTTTTTTTTTTTTTTTTAAAACATAAATAAATAAACAGTCATAATTAACAACGCGGAAAATAATACAAACACCAGAACAATCCAAGTTCTACAGCTTACACAAGCCAGCAGTTCTAACAGCAAAAGCAACAACAATAAATAAAACCCCAGGTCCTAATCATCCCCTCTTCACTGCCTCGATTCCACGATCACACCTTATCTTTACCTGCATCGACAAAAGTGATGCATCAACATTTGGCTAGCCAAACGCTGAGTGAGAGATCATCCCAACAACAGGCTAAACAATAAGCACAATCAACAACAATTTTCAATACGCAGAATTAATTAACACCAATTAAAACTTCAAGCACAAATAGCAATTCATCACCAAGAAAAACTATACCAACGCCTAACAATTCCATCCCAAGAACTGCTAGACACACAGCCTGAAAGGCAACACACAACACGCCTTCAAAGCACAAACCACAACCAGTATCGATCGATACCTCCTTGGTATCGATCGATACCCACACACATGCCCACAGGCAAACAACCGGTATCGATCGATACACCCCTGGTATCGATCGATGCCAAGCAACACATGCCCACAGGCAACAGCTGGTATCGATCGATACACCCCTGGTATCGATCGATGCCTGCACGACTCGAGTCCACCGACAAGAGTCTAGTATCGATCGACACACACATGGTATCGATCGATACCCACCTGCAAATCACAACCTTCCGCGAGATCTAAACCCAGAAATCGCCACAAATCAACAAGGCAAAGCCCCAAACTCAACAATCAAGCTTAACTAAGCAACACACAAGCTTACTTGCTAACCTTTGGTCCCAACTCACCTTAAATCGGCTGGATCGAGCTCAAAATCGACCTCCCTTGCTTCCCACAAGCTCACGCCCAAAACCAAGACCAAACTCTTCCGATCTCTTCTTCAAGCTTCTCCCAAGCTCGAATCTCTCTCGATCTCGCAAGATCCAAGCTTCACCAAGCTTCACCTTCTCTCACGCTCTCCTTCTCTCTCTCTCTCTCTCTCTCGCGACC
The DNA here is from genome assembly GCA_030161315.1 of Eutrema japonicum. Classification (NCBI taxonomy): domain Eukaryota; kingdom Viridiplantae; phylum Streptophyta; class Magnoliopsida; order Brassicales; family Brassicaceae; genus Eutrema; species Eutrema japonicum. Next base: position 50,848,274 of record BSQW01000011.1, read on the forward strand.
AAGACTTTTCTTTCCCAAAAGAATGGTTTCCACGCGCAAGAAGAGAAGAGGAAGAAGACTATAAAGAGAAATCCCGACCGGTATCGATCGATACAGGCCAGTATCGATCGATACTGCTCCGGAACAAACCCGAATTAATTATTTCCCTAAAATAATCAATTCTTCCGGAACGCGGGCGTTACAATTCTCCCCCACTAACTTAGATTCGTCCTCGAATCTTCGTTACCGTTCATCTCCCATGAACCGTTCATTTCCAATGAACCTCAATCGTCGCAACGATTACACAATCCTTGGCCAACCCGGCCATCTCAATACTCACACGAGGTCCAATACCAACCTCCGAGGTTTCCCACTCAGTCCCTATGCTTATAACACCGCGGCATTGTATGTATTTATTGCTCAAACACCAGCCAACCCCATTACTCAAGACACCGCAGCATCTCTGAGTTCCGAGCATCAGCCATATCCCGCAGGATATCCACCATACCATATCACCCAAGACACCGCAGCATCTCCGAGTTCTAGGTATATGCCGTACCACTCCACTCAGTAATATAACCTACAAGAGTCTCAATACCCCATACCACTCAATTCTAGGCAATATATCCCACGTCTGGGACATACTCCTTACGAATCCACGGTATCACGTATCACTCTAGGCTATAAACCTCCCGAGTCTGGGTACATCGCCACTCACACTCCCAAGACACACAGTCCTGCGAGCTATCGGCACCAGAGGAACCAGTCCTCTCAACGAGCAATAAATCACATATCTCTAAGCATCTCGACTGAACTACCTCCCGTGATCCGTGTAAATCCTCGCAAGGCAACACCGGCATCACCCATATTCCATACCCGGAATATCTGCCGTGCATGACCAATAACCCGGCCATCGCACCTCCCTTGCGCACCTTCCAGTGTCAGCTTGCTTTAGAAAGACTTGTCAAGACAACTATGACTAGGCTACCTTTAACACCCAACAACTCTCTGCAGTAGGTCCTCAATACAAACGTAATAAAACAAACAAGTACCATACGCCTGCAATCCGACCCACCACACGGAACCGCTAAGTGTAATAACCCGGTCTCGTCACTCGACTCATTTTCCCGAACAAGCTTAACTGAAAACACGCAACGCTCACAATAGCAATAAGAACATCCATCTTATCACTCTCTTGCATTAACGTTTCTTACCCCAAACGTAATGCAAAACCGTGACTCCCAAAGTCACCAATAATAAGAAATACTCATCTTATTACACATCATAATGTAACATCGTTCTACACAACGGCAATACAAAATGAAACACACTTAGCACACAGCTACAACCGAAACTGGAACCTCTCGATGGAACTCAAGCCGCAGCTTGCTTCTGGAACCACTTCTGGAACCTCGCTTCCATCCTAGCCTCTGGCTCCCAAGTTTCCTCCTGCACCCCGTCACAGTCCCACAGAACTCGCATCATCGGAATCCTCTTCCGACGAAGCTCCTTGACCCTCCGCTCGAGAACTCTCAAAGGTCTCGCCTCGACGGTCATATTGGGCTGGAGATCTGACGGAATCTCAGCCAATACCTCGTCACCCCTATGCAAACACTTCTTCAGCATCGACACATGGAAGACCTTATGAAATGCTTGCATAACCGCGGGTAACTCCAACCGATACGCTACCGGTCCAACACGCTCCACAATCCGGAACGGTCCCATATACCTCGGACTCAACTTAGTCGCAACAATGGACCTCTTCGGACCTCTCAGTAAAGCCATCTTGAGATACACACTATCTCCCACCTCAAACTCAAGCTCTTTCCGCCTCTTATCGGCATAACTCTTTTGCCGATCTTGGGCCTCTTTCATGTTCAGCTTCAAAACCCGGATCTTCTCCGTAGTTTCCTGAACAAAACTCGCACCCAAAGTGCTCCTCTCCCCCACTTGTGTCCAACACAACGGGGTACGACAGGGCCTCCCATACAGAGCCTCATATGGAGCCATCCCAATACTCGCCTGGTAACTATTGTTATACGCAAACTCAACCAAGCTCAAGTGATCCACCCAGTGACCACCCCAATCCAGCACGCACATCCTCAACAGATCCTCCAAAGTCTGGATGGTCCGCTCGGACTGCCCATCTGTCTGAGGATGATACGCCGTGCTCAAGTGCACCTTCGTGCCCATCTCCGCCTGAAACGCATTCCAGAACTCCGATGTGAACTTAGGATCCCGGTCCGAAACAATACTCACCGGTACTCCATACAGTCTCACAATCTCCTGCACGTACTTCCTAGCCAAAACTGCCGCCCCATCGGTCTTCTTAATGGCCAGAAAACGCGCACACTTGGTCAATCGATCGACGATGACCCATACAGCATCCTTGGTCCGAGAAACTGGTAAACCCACCACGAAATCCATCGTGATCATATCCCACTTCCACTCTGGAATGGGTAAACTCCGCAACAAACCACTTGGGACCTGGTGCTCCGCCTTCACTAACTGGCACACGTTGCACGACGCAACCCAGTTAGCCACATCCTTCTTCATCCCGACCCAATGATAATAGCGCTTAAGATCGCGATACATCTTAGTCGCTCCTGGATGAATCGAAAACATACTCGAATGAGCCTCACTCAGGATCTCTCGCCGCAAATCCTCATCCAAAGGTACGCATACCCTCCCACTGACAAGGATAGTGCCGTTCGCAGATACCTGATACTCAGAACCCTCTGCTCTCGAAGCCTTAACCAAACCCTCATCTTTTCCCTGAGCCACCCGAACCCTGCTCAAAAGATCCGCCTGGTTAGCCGCCTCTAAGCCCAAAGGTTCCTGAGATACAACACACAAGCGCAATGTGCTAATCTCGCTCACCAAGGACTCTACCTCGAGCTCCCGAGCCAAAGCCACCCGCTTCCGACTCAACGCATCCGCTACCAGATTAGCCTTACCAGGATGGTAAGCTATCTCCAGATCATAATCGGCCACTAGCTCCATCCAGCGCCTCTGCCTCAAATTCAACTCAGGCTGAGTGAAAATGTACTTCAAGCTCTTATGATCTGTGAACACCTGCACCTTTCCGCCATAAAGATAAGATCTCCAAATCTTTATAGCGAAAACCACCGCAGCCATCTCCAAGTCATGGGTAGGGTAGTTGCCCTCATGCTTCCGCAGCTGCCGCGAAGCATAGGCAATAACCTTCCCCCGCTGCATCAACACACAACCAAGGCCCACCCCCGACGCATCGGTGTACACCACGTAAGGCTCACCCGACTCAGGCAACGCCAATACTGGAGTACTAGACAACATGGCCTTCAGTCCTGCGAAACTCTTCTCACACTCTGAGGACCACACGAAAGGAACATCCTTCCCTGTCAGCTTCGTCATAGACTTAGCCAAACTCGCGAAACCCTTGACGAACCGCCGATAATACCCTGCCAACCCAAGAAAACTCCGAATCTCAGTGGCATTCCTCGGCCTCGGCCAAGTACTAATGGCCTGGATCTTCTCCGGATCTACCGACACTCCCTTCGCAGAGACAATGTGACCCAGAAAACCGATCTCCCGCTGCCAGAAGCTACATTTGCTCAACTTAGCAAACAACTTCTGTTCCCGCAGCCTCGAAAGAACCACACGCAGATGCACCTCATGCTCCTCCCGGCTCCTCGAATACACCAAGATGTCATCGATAAAGATGATCACGAACTCATCTAGATACTCCTGGAAAACGCTGTTCATCAGTCTCATAAATGCAGCCGGTGCATTAGTCAACCCAAATGGCATCACCACAAACTCGTAGTGACCATAACGAGATCTGAAAGCCGTCTTCCGGATATCTACCTCATCGATGGGAATCTGATGATATCCCGACGCCAAGTCAATCTTGGAGAACCAAGTAGCCCCTCTCAACTGATCCAACAACTCATCAATCCGCGGAAGAGGATACCTGTTCTTCACTGTGACTCGGTTAAGTCCCCGATAATCAATACACAACCGAAAACTCCCGTCCTTCTTCTTCACGAACAACACTGGCGCTCCCCACGGTGAAGAACTCGGACGAATAAATCCCTTACCCAACAACTCCTCCAGCTGCTTCTTCAGCTCTGCCATCTCTGCGGGAGCCATCCTATAAGGAGCCCTGGATATCGGTGCCGTCCCTGGTTCCAACTCGATCGTGAAAGGATCCGACCTAGATGGTGGCAACCCCTGCAACGACTGGAACACATCCTGGAACTCACGAACCACCCGAATATCCTGAACCCTAGCCTTTCCGACAGCCTCCGGCAAAGAAATAGTAGCCAAATACGCCTCGCAACCCCTCTCGATTAGACGCTCCGCGTGCACAACCGAGATCACGAGACTCCCGGAAGTCGGTCTCACACCCTGATACACCAACTTCCCTTCCCCCTGGTCGAACTCGACTCGCCCTCGGTGACAGTCCAGATGCGCCCTGAACTTCCCGAGCCAATCCATGCCCAAGATGACATCGTACAGCTCCACTGAGCAGATAATCAAATCGGCAGCCATGGACTCTCCTGCCACCTGAACATCCACGTCTCGCACCCGACCGTGAATCCTCAGGAGCTTCCCTCCGGCAACCTCCACGAAACCCAAACTCACACCGGGCTCGCTCCGTAAATTAGCCTTCTCGGCCAACTCCGGGGAAACGAAGCAATGCGATGCTCCCGTGTCAAACAACACATGACACTCTACACCTCCAACACACAAGGTCCCTGTGATCGGCCTGGAACTCGGCTCGCCGGTCTCGGTGATGGAGTACACTCGAGGCGCTGGTGCCACCTGCCTGAGAGGCTGCACTACCGCGGACTCACACTGCCGCAACTGGGGACACTGAGGCCTGATGTGCCCCGCCTTCTTGCAGTGATAGCACACTCGAGAATCCACTCGCGCTCCGCCCTTCTGAGGACAGCTCGCCACTCGGTGATCCATGCTCCCACAACCAAAGCAACCCGGACCACCCCGACTACCCCTCGAAGCGCTCTCCCGCTTCCGCTTCTGTCCTTGCATCGGCTTACTACTGCCTCTGCTCGGACCGGACTGCTGCTGCCTGCTCGAACCGGACTGCTGCTGCACAGAACTCGCCTGAAAACGCGGCGTATCCACTACCACCTCGTCCTTCAGACCCTCCTCAAGCAAGGCTGCAGTCTCCACCAACTCATCAACCGTGCAAAAAGGCCTCACCATGCAACGGTTCCTCAAGTCAACCCGAAGACCCATCAAGAATCTCTGCACACGGGCCGACTCACTCTCACCCGCTCGTCGAACATAAGACCCGAGCCGGACAAACTCCACCTCATACTCGCGTACCGACCGATCCCCCTGAGTCAAACTCGCAAGTCTCGACCCTAACCGGTTGAACGCCTCCTGAGGAAAGTACTTGGAGTTAAACTCCTCCACAAAATCCGCCCAAGCCATCGCGGCCTGAACTCTCCGTGCTGCCACACCCCTCCACCAGAGATGCGCATCACCCTCCAGAAAATGGACCGCAATGTCCACCTGGTATCCTGCGGGACACCTACTCGAGAGGAAATTCCTCTCTATCCTCCTCAACCACGCATCAGCGTCCTCAGGATTAGCACCTCCAGAAAAGAACCCCGTGCCAATCCTCAGCATCTGCTCCATCATCCTCAGGTAGGATGGGAGCTCCTCAGCAACCGCAGCTGCCACCTGAGGCTGAGCCTCCACCACTACCGGAGCCACAGGAACCTGAGCCGGTACCCTCTCTGGTAACCGCTCCAACAACCTCGTCAACAGATCCGCCATGCGATCATCTCGGGCCCGAGCATCACCCGCTGCTACACCCGCAGCACCCGCTGGAACACCAGCCACACTGACGCTCACGCCAGCCCCAACGGCACTCACTCCGGCCGCACCCTCAGACCCAACCTGACTCGCACGCGAATCCTCGACCTGCTCCGCCGGCACACGGCCACGACCTCCACCACGGCCACGACCTCTACCACGCCCTCTAGCCATCTGCACACGTGCAGAAGCACAAGCTAAGAAACCAACAACAATCCTCACAATAAAGATACTCACCGTGGAATCTCACAAGGCTCGAAGAGGATGATTCTAAGACCCCACACAACACCCAATCTATTCTAGAACCACCTAGGCTCCTAGGACCGTATGGGCTCTGATACCAAATTGAAACGACTGCACTTTTTTTTTTTTTTTTTTTTTTAAAACATAAATAAATAAACAGTCATAATTAACAACGCGGAAAATAATACAAACACCAGAACAATCCAAGTTCTACAGCTTACACAAGCCAGCAGTTCTAACAGCAAAAGCAACAACAATAAATAAAACCCCAGGTCCTAATCATCCCCTCTTCACTGCCTCGATTCCACGATCACACCTTATCTTTACCTGCATCGACAAAAGTGATGCATCAACATTTGGCTAGCCAAACGCTGAGTGAGAGATCATCCCAACAACAGGCTAAACAATAAGCACAATCAACAACAATTTTCAATACGCAGAATTAATTAACACCAATTAAAACTTCAAGCACAAATAGCAATTCATCACCAAGAAAAACTATACCAACGCCTAACAATTCCATCCCAAGAACTGCTAGACACACAGCCTGAAAGGCAACACACAACACGCCTTCAAAGCACAAACCACAACCAGTATCGATCGATACCTCCTTGGTATCGATCGATACCCACACACATGCCCACAGGCAAACAACCGGTATCGATCGATACACCCCTGGTATCGATCGATGCCAAGCAACACATGCCCACAGGCAACAGCTGGTATCGATCGATACACCCCTGGTATCGATCGATGCCTGCACGACTCGAGTCCACCGACAAGAGTCTAGTATCGATCGACACACACATGGTATCGATCGATACCCACCTGCAAATCACAACCTTCCGCGAGATCTAAACCCAGAAATCGCCACAAATCAACAAGGCAAAGCCCCAAACTCAACAATCAAGCTTAACTAAGCAACACACAAGCTTACTTGCTAACCTTTGGTCCCAACTCACCTTAAATCGGCTGGATCGAGCTCAAAATCGACCTCCCTTGCTTCCCACAAGCTCACGCCCAAAACCAAGACCAAACTCTTCCGATCTCTTCTTCAAGCTTCTCCCAAGCTCGAATCTCTCTCGATCTCGCAAGATCCAAGCTTCACCAAGCTTCACCTTCTCTCACGCTCTCCTTCTCTCTCTCTCTCTCTCTCTCTCGCGACCAAGACTTTTCTTTCCCAAAAGAATGGTTTCCACGCGCAAGAAGAGAAGAGGAAGAAGACTATAAAGAGAAATCCCGACCGGTATCGATCGATACAGGCCAGTATCGATCGATACTGCTCCGGAACAAACCCGAATTAATTATTTCCCTAAAATAATCAATTCTTCCGGAACGCGGGCGTTACAATTTCAATGATTTTTTTTTTGTTAAAACAATTATTCCAATTATGATTCAATTGTGTAAGCTCCATTGGCCCAATGTTGATCAAATGTTCATTAATGTTTCTACAACAGGAGATTTGGGGTTCAAATCTCAAAATGTTTGATTTATTATCATTTATGCAGATTAATGGAGACAAGCTTACATGATATCTTCAACGTGGTGCATGTAGAACTGTTTGGCGTAGATGCTCATAAGGCGGTAGAATTATCCGTTGTAGAATCGTCGATGTAACAGTTCTCATAATTTGTGATAGAATAATAAATCAATGTTAAAAAAAAAAACAATGATGATTCAATTAATTGCATTGTCCGGCCTCTCTTTATAGTTTTTACGTTCACGTTCATATAACTTGTTGGTTTGATCAAATATGGAAACAAACTTTGACAGTATTAGTGATAACAATCATTTATATGTTGTTTGTGTGTGTGTATGCTCAATCGATTCTCGTAGACTCTTATTGTACGTTGCGGTGGTAAGCGGTTCTGCAGCGGAACGGTGCACACGCCTAAAGAGTTTGGATATGAATGAGTTGTTTTATGCTGCTGTTGGACGTCCATGCTTGAGGGAATCTCCAGGCGTTGTAGCAAGCGGAGGCGTTGTAGCAAGCGGCCTCCTCCATAAGTCTTAGCATTTCTCTATGAGGCGACCGCGGTGGCGGCAGCACAGGCTCGACCCTGTCAAGTCTGAGGGTGGGGAGCGTTGATCTCTCCCTTGCTTGTTTAGACCCTCCGTTGGTCCCTCTATTGGATGTTTCGATGTGAGCGCCTTGAGTATCCACTTCGCTAGTTTGAGCCATCGTGGTCTTCGGTTTTCTCGGTCGTTTGTTTTTGAGAGTTTGCCCCCTTCATTCTAGCACCAAATTGTTTAGGGGTTTTCGTGTCCACTTGTTCACATAAGGGCTAATCTCCTGCACCAAAAAGTAAGCGAGGGCAGAGCTCGGAAAACATGATGAAGGTGTGTTTTCTGATGACTCTCCAACACTCAAGTCAAAAAAAATATAAGAAACACCACAAAGTTTGGCGTCGAAAACAGGAAATAGTCACTATAAGAAAACAGGGTTTTCGTGACTACGTTTTGCGACTACACATAGTCGTAAATTATCGCGACTAATTAGCGACTCTTTTGCGATTAGTTTACGAATACATAAATAGAGTCGCATAATAGTCGGCAAATTGTGACCAAAAGTATTAGTCGGCAATTAGTCGCAAATTTATGACCAATCTACAACTAACTCTGAGTCGGAAAACTTTAGTCGCATAGTAGTCGCAAATTTTGCGACTAATTTGCTACTTTTTTGGCGGGTTGCAAAACAGTTGTTTGTTGGTCGTTAAATAACAGTATAAAACACGTGTTATTCTTGTTGTACCTACTTTTTGCGACTACCACTCGTAGTCACAAAGCACTCGCTCATTAGTCGCAAATCAGTCGCAAAAATGTCTATTTATTAAAACTTCAGACTATCGTTCTCCTCATTCTCATAAACGCAAAAACACGAAATTTAGAAGAAAAACTGTTTTTTATAATGCCGGGAAATTACAATTATAGTAATTTTCGCGAGTGGATGTATAAGCGGATCGATGAAGAGACGGGAAATTTTTCGGTAGAGTTCAGCACGGGGGTGGATCAATTCATGGCATTTGCAAATAACCAGCCTCTAGCGCATAGCAATTGTGGGATTTATGCCAGATTATTATGTTTGGTATAAACATGGAGAAGAAATCACTATGGATTTAGGAACGAGTTATGTAGAAATCACTATGTATTTAGGAACGAGTTATGTTGATCCGACGCATTTAAGTGGGAGTGAAGTGGGTAATGTAGTAAAAGATAGATATGTGGATATGGTGAATGATGCATTTTGTGATAACGTGAGTTTTGATAACTATCATCAGGATAGTAGTTATCATAATGTAGAAGAACCGGTACGTAACCATTCAAAGAAATTCTACGACTTGTTAGAAGGAGCAAATAATCCATTAGACGATGGTTGTCGTGAAGGTAACTCGCAGTTATCCTTAGCTGCTCGAGTCATGCAAAATAAGGCAGAATATAATATGAGTGAAAAGTTAGTGGATTCGGTTTGCGGAATCTTGACAGACTGTTTACCAGAAGGAAACAAGTCAACCGGTTCACATTACGAGACAGAAAAATTGATGCGCAATTTAGGTCTCCCATATCATACACTTGATGTTTGTTTTAAAAATTGTATGGTCTTCTGGAAAGATGACGAGAAGGAAGATAAATATATGTTTTGTGGTGCAAAGATGGAATCCATAAACGGCCGACGTAGAACCAAAGTACCATACAGTCGTATATGGTATCTACCTATTGCTGACAGATTGAAGAGAATGTATCAGAGCCAGAAGACTGCAGCGGCAATGAGATGGCATGCCGAGCACCAAGCAAATGAGGGAGAAATGAGTCATCTTTCTGATGCGGCAGAGTGGAGATATTTTCAAGATCAAAATCCCCGGTTTGCCGAAGAACCCCGTAACGTTTATCTTGGATTATCTACCGATGGATTCAATCCATTTGGCATGTCTAGTAATCATTCGTTGTGGCCTGTGATCTTGACTCCATATAATTTACCCCCTGGTATGTGCATGAATACATAGTATTTATTTCTTACATTTCTGAATTCTGGACCAAACCATCCGTGAGCTAGTCTCGATATCTTCCTTCGACCTCTTATTGAGGAGTTAAAAGAGTTGTGGTCTAAAGGCGTCGATGCATACGATATGTCGTTGAATCAAAATTTTAATCGAAAAGCAGTGCTGATGTGGACGATAAGTGACTTTCAAGCGTATAGCATGTTATCCGGATGGAAAACCCATGGTAAATTGTCTTGTCCAGTTTGCATGGAAAATCCAAAGTCTTTTTATCTACCTAATGGAAGGAAGACGTGTTGTTTTGATTGTCACCAAAGATTTCTTTTTCATGGTCATCCACTGAGGAGGAATAAAAAAAGACTTTCTGAAGGGAAAAGACGCTTCGAGAGAGTATCCAACTCAGTCTTTGACCGATGATCAACTTTATTTTGAGCAGTTGGATGGTGTAAATCCATCGAAAACAAAGGACTTCGGTGGAAACGGTCATGAAAATAAGAAGATGGGCTATGGGAAGCAACATAACTGGCACAAGGAAAGCATATCCTGGGAGTTGCCGTACTGAAGGGACCTCAATCTCGGACATAGTCTTGATGTGATGCATATAGAGAAGAATTTTTTTGGCAACATCATGAATACTCTTATGAGTGTGAAGGGTAAATCGAAAGACAACATTATGTCAAGATTGGATATAGAACAATTTTGTTCTAGGCCACACTTACATATTGATAGTGAGGGTAAAGCTCCTTTCCCAGCCTTCACATTGACAGAAGAAGCCAGAAAAAGTTTATTGGAATGTGTGAAACATGCAGTTAAATTACTAGATGGTTATTCTTCAGACTTAGCTACTTGTGTTGATATGAAAAACCAAAAGTTTTCAGGCATGAAGAGTCATGACTGCCATGTTTTTATGGAGCGGTTACTTCCATTTATCTTTGCAAAACTCCTAAACCGGAATGTCCACCTTGCGTTATCAAGTACTAATTACGACTATTTCCTTAAATAAATATGATTATGGTAACCTCATGCAGTTTGAATATATATTCTAGGGGTTGGAGCATTTTTTTCGGGACTTATGTTCAAGAAATTTGCATAAAAGTCGCATTCAAATTCTAAAACAGAACATAGTTTTAATCCTATGCAATTTGAAAAAGATCTTTCCACCTTCATTTCTCGATGTGATGGAGCACCTGCCTATACATCTCCCCTATGAAGCTGAATTAGGAGGCCATGTCCAGTATAGATGGATGTATCCTTTTGAAAGGTTTTTCAAAAAGTTGAAAGGGAAAGCAAAGAATAAAAGATATACGGCAGGATCGATTGTTGAATCATATATCAATGACGAGATTGCTTATTTTTCAGAGCACTACTTTACCGCTAATATACAAACGAAATCAAGGTAAATGCTAAAATCAATCACATCATGTCCACTTTGCCATTTAATTTGTATACACATGCTATGTATTTTAATGTAAATTACTTTTTCACTCATTTGGCTAGGTTAACAAGATTCGATGAAGGTGAATTCCCCGTATATCATGTCCCTGGAGTACCTTCTATATTTACTCATGTAGGCAGTCCAAGTGGAGAAATGCATGAAATATGGCTCTCAGAGAGAGACTATCAATGCGCACATGCATATGTTTTACGAAATTGTGACTATTTTCAGCCAATTGAAAGGTATATAAGTTGGCATCTCTCCCAGCTTGCGTTTTAATATATATAATCCTTGTTTAATTTCTCATTGTGTTGGTCTTGTGTAGTATGTTCGAGGAATTTATTTCTATAAAATATCCATGACTTTCCGAAAAAGAACTCTCCGCGAAAAGAGCTGACGAATATCATTTATGGGTGAAATAATATGTATGTCTAAAAAATATTCATAACTATGCATATATTTATACTTATATATAATTACGCTATTTTTTATATATATGCAGGTTACTTACTGGAATGCCACAAATCCATTTCCTACTTGGGTTCAAGAGATAGTGCATGGACCTTTGAATAAGGTCAAAACCTGGCCAATGTATTTTACAAGAGGCTATTTGTTTCATACGCAGAATCACGGCGCTGGACGAAAGACATGTAACTATGGGGTCTGTGTTAAAGGTAAAAATTACACTGATGCATCTGATGAAGCGGATTTCTACGGGACCTTAACTGATATCATAGAACTCGAGTACGAGCGGATGGTCAATTTGAGAATCACACTTTTTAAGTGTAATTGGTATGACCCTGTTATCGGTAGAAGCACTCGGAGGAGCAATGGTGGTGTTGTAGACGTTCTTTCATCGAAAAATACAATAAATACGAACTATTTATTCTAGGTACATACTTGTATTTATATATATATAGCATTTTATCAATGTCGATATCATATATATATATATATATATATATATACTGATGTATAACTTATATATACATTTTTATATTGCAAACAGCCTCGCAAGCAGATCAAGTTTGTTATATTCTGTACCCATACACAAAGAAATCGAAGCAGTTGTGGCTCAATGTTCTAAAAGTGAATCCGAGGGGAAACATTTCAGGGGAATATGAAAAAAAAAAAGAACCGAATCTTTTGCAAACAGAAAATGGTGATGCTGTATTGATGACTACAATTGAAGATCTCGGACTCGACAATTTCATACAAGGAGACCCAATAAACCTCGATTACGATGTCGGAGATGCAGAACAGAAGATGAATTTCGGTGTAATTTGTCGTCTTCTGATGAAGAATCAGATGGTGAAAAACCCTATTAATTAACTATGTTACTTATGTCACAATGTTAATTATGTTATTTATGTCAAATTTGAAAACAAAATTTCTAAAAATTTGTTTTTTACATTATGGTCATATATATGGAACTTTTACTATCATATAATTTTAAAATATAGTTTGCAAATTAATTTAACATAAGATTCTAATAAAAAAATTAAAGATCAATTATATTGTGAAAATATAAAAATTATTATACATGAAAATACAAATATTTTTAATAAAAACACAGATATAGCGACTTATATGCTACTAAATTACGACTACTTGCGGAAAAAAAAAACAAAAACAATTGGGTTTAGGCCCAAACCAAGCCTGGTTTGATTCATCTCCGATTAACTACGAAACCCTAAGTGCCCCTCGCGAATCTCTTCTTCGCCTTTCATCTTCTTCGATTCCTGCTTCGATTCCTGCTTTCATCTTCTTCGATTCCTTCTTCGAATCTCCCCCTCGCGAATCTCTTCTTCGCCTTTCATCTTCTTCGATTCCTGCTTTGATTCCTGTTTTCATCTTCTTCGAATCTCCCCCTCGTAAATCTCTTCTTCGCCTTTCATCTTCTTCGATTCCTTCTTTGAATCTCCCCCTCGCGAATCTCTTCTTCGCCTTTCATCTTCTTCGATTCCTCACAATATTTTCGGCGAGTCTCAAAGAAGAGCACACGATGCCGGCAGAGAAGAGCGGTGGAGGATGGAAGAGAAGATTCGTTCCCAACGTTTTTCAGAGAGCCAGAGTGTCCAACACTTCGTTGCGAACACCGAACCCTCTACCGCCTTAGTACACCTTCATGCCTCTGGCCCAAGTTCTTTTGAATCAGTCGTCACCACCTCAAGTCCCCGTGAACGCTCAACCGTCAACGTCAACACCAAATGTCTGGGACTATCCACCGCCTACCCAGCTTTTCCAGAACACCTCTGAACCTGAAGCGCAGACGACTCCACGACAAACCAATTCGAAAGTTTCATTGCAAAACTCCGAGGGTCATAGCAATCAGTCGTCTCAAGCTCATAACTCCAACCACTTCGAAGCTGATCCGATTGACGACAATGCATAGATTGAAGCCGATCTCCAGGAAGACCAACTTAGGGTGCTTCAAGCGTTGCTAAGGGTGTCTAACCGGCATGAGTATACAACTGTGCTGTCTCCGACACTCCCTCAGCTATCAAACACCACATGGTCAATTTCTATCTATCCCTGTCTAAGTTTATTTACAGTTTGTTAGTACATATGAAACTTGCTTTTTTGTGTCCGGCATGAGTATACAACTATAATGTTTGGTTTTTTTGTGTCCTTGTTGTGATAGCGAATCAGAACTTATGATCTTTAGTGTGAAACTTGCTTTATCGGTCGATGATTCGCTTTTTATGACCATTGTGAACGTTTCTACGTGGAACTGGATTGTTGGTTTGTGTGTGTGTGTGTTTTACATCTCTTGCTAAGTTTTGGATCTAATTTATGAATTGGGAATCTGGATCCATTTCCTGGCGTCATGTATTTAGCCAAAGCATAGAAGTAGCTTTTGTAAGATGTTCATAGATAGTTAAACACAAATCGGACTTTTCATGATAAATTCAAATCATAGTTGGAGGCAGTCAGTGACCATAATGCTTCATATATATGTTCCTTGGATTTGGAAAATGTTATACTAGGGATTCAATGGTGATCAGATTTGTTTGGTTCCTCAGGGCTCATGATTGTTAACATTAAATGGAACCAAAATTAGAGATTTAGTGATTCATTTCTGTCAGCTGAAGTGATTTGTTGTCACAATTTTTTTCTGGGACACAGCGAGTTTACTGATGGATAAAACTGGAGTTTCTTTCATTGTTGAATTTTAATTATTTCTCTCTGTCTAGGTTTGGGCATGACAAGGGAAAGCTGACAAGGAAGATCACCAAGGTGTAGAAAAACAAGTTTGATGGTCCATACTACAGTTGGACTGTTGTGCCTCGCGATAGACATGAAAGATACTTCGTCGAGTTCGCGGTAAGCATTTCTCTCCTCTAAGCTTCATATATGTCTATCTTTCTATTCGGCCCACTAACAACATGCTACTTCTCTTGTAGAAAACCCACACCTGATATCCCTTAATCTCAGGGGTTGTTCAACAACATTTCGAGAGGATTTGTCAAAGGCGAATGAAGGATATGGTAAGCACCGCGAGGACTTCTCGAGTACGACCACACTGGATTAACCCAACTCTGTGGACAACAATGACAGAGTTTTGGGACACTAAAGAAGCTCGAGAGAGGAGTCATACCACATCCGCTGCTCGGAAATCTGAACGTAAAGGCCTTGGTGTGCACAAGCACTTATCAGGCCAAAAGTCATATCTACAAATCTAACAAGAAATTGTAAGTGTAATTTCTATATCTAATACTTCTGCAAGTTTCTATCATTCACATTATAAATTTGTTACATTTTCAGGAAGAGGAATTAGGAAGACCGGTTGGTATCGGTGAGGTTTTTGTGAAGACTCACACAAAACCAGATGGGACGTTTGTTGATCTGAAGGCTGAGAGGATCGCGCAAACTTATTAGAAGAGCTTGCTAGCTAAGATGCAAGAGATCGGGCCTGAAACTTCAGACGGTACATCGCGACAACGAGAGCTAACCACAGAGGACTACAACGAACTCTTTCTTCCGGTAAATACAAAATCCATGTTATCTTTGGTTTTCATCATCTGGTTTCATAAACTATTAACATTTTATTTTTTTCCTATATCTGTTAACATTCGAACTATGTTTTATTTATACAGTCAACGTACACGGATGAAAGAGGCAGACCTTATGGAATAGGAATCCTCGCAGAGTCTCATGTTGGTGGAAAACGCAAGTAAGCTGAAAGCTTTTCATCGTTTCAAGCCCTGCAAGAAAAGTTGGAACAAGCTCAACGCCAAATAGAAGAACAAGCTGCTTATAACGCTCGGCGTGAGGCAGAGCTTACCCAACTTGCGGCTGACCAAGAAAGCAAGTTCAAACACTTGTCATTGGTGGAAAGGTATCTTCGTGAAACCGATCCAAAAAATTTCGACTTCTTGGCTTCTCAATCCTCTCCGCAGCATGAATCTACACCCTAGGCTATCATTTTCTTTCTATGTATTTGAACTTCGGATTTTTCTTTGTATGATACATAAAAATAATATTTCTTTCATATTTGCTAATTTTCATTTCAACTTCAGATTGCTTTGTATTTGATTTCCAAATTGTAAATTCAAATTAATATAACATAATTACCATTACAAATTTTGTTAAAAAAAATCAGTCGTTACGTAGTAGTAAATCAGTCGCTAAATAGTCATAAATCAGTCACTAAATACTCATAAATCAATCACAAAATAGTCGTAAACCAATTGCAAACGATGACCAAATCTCTATTCCGATGAACATATCAGTCGCTAAATTAGACGCATATTAGTCAGAAAATAGTCATAACATTTCACGACTCTTTAACGACTACACCAAACGACTTCCACAGGACACAATATATAGTCGCATATTGGTCGTTAAATTAGTCGGTACATGATCGCATATATTTACGACTGATTTGCGACTAATTTGCGACTTCTTTCTGTAATCGCAAAAATGTCCCACATCAGTCGTAAATTAGCGACTACTTAACAACTAATTATTTTTGCGACTAAAAATTTGTGACTACATAACTTAGTCGTAATGTAGTCGCTAACACTGTTTTAGCGACTACATTACGACTGCTTATGTAGTCACGAAACCCTTGTTTTCTTGTAGTGAGTCGGAAAACCAAAAGTACAGAGATTTATGGTGACTTCAGATCATGAAGAAGGATGGATCCGCGGAATATATGAATGAATTTGAGTGGTCGAATGTAGGAAATCGACGATGAATAGAATATTTAAGCCACATAACCATATCCCTTGGAATCTAGATGAGAAAAAGTCTCGAAAGCCAAAGAAAAGCCAAGTGTTTGTGAGAGTTCTCTAAGTGAAAGTAAATTATTTGATCCTCCTTCTCTGGGGCGTGAGGGCCATCTTTATAGGGATAGCTGACTCGGACTTGTATACCGGGTTGCATAGGTTCTGTTAGGTCGGGTATTGGATCCTTCGCCGAGTCACGTACGAGGTATTCGAGTGCTTTTTCTACGCATCTCCTTTGTCGCTTATGTCTGATTTGTTGCTTTCTCCTGCCATATAAGCCATGATTGGCTAGTTAGGGGCTTAGTACGAAAGTCAAGTTTATTTTTAAGTGTTATTGGAGGAAAAAATGAATAGAATCCCGTGTATTCTATATCTCTTTTACCTTTCTCAATAATGTTTTGAGGGATATCAGGTTTTTCTTACCTTCACGGGTATTGCTACCAGGCTATTTAAGATCTTACCTTCTCAAGCATTGATGTCTGTTTTATGTTGGTGTAGTCGGAATGCTGACATGTGCTTGACTGAATCACTCATCTCCTTACTATCGCACTCTCCAAATAACATGGCATGAGTTGGCGAGCTCAGAAAAATATGACTCAATATCATTATGGGACCACTCATCTCCTTATTTCCCACTCCCGCTATTAGAGAATGATTTTGCGATAAGGTGGTTGTATATAACATGTCCTAACATGTCATAACATGTCATATGGTTCGACCACCTAACCTCGTAACTGCACCCCGCTTAGTGGTGTACTTTTAGGATAAGTGGTTGTCTATTCTATCATGACATGTGTCATCATGTGATTCGTCTGTCTTAAAAGAAATTATTTATCCCCAACATTTGTTAATTAGTAAGAGATTACGAGGTATGAGATAACAGTAAAAACAATAGCAAATAATAACATAAACCTGATTGATTTAATCTAATAACATTTTAGTTGTATGTAACGGATCGCTAAGATGGTTGGTAATATACGTAATGTGCACATATAGTAGATTTTTATGCCTTAGACATATGCTAGATATTGTTCTTCCCAATAGTTTCAATCTATTTCATCATATTTGACAATCAAACACATGAAGGCAATTAGGGGTCGATTCTCACCATTTTTTGTGCCTTTGATCGTTATAAATTCTTCGTAGTTAAAAATATTGTGTAGAATCATCAGTAGAGTGAGCTTAGAATCCCCGATTAAAAGTTTCCATGTGTAAACATTTTTACCAAAACCTCATATGATAAGTTTTTGCATGAATGTATAATGTATGTCCACTCTGAAGATTCTAATATTTTCGATGTCATGTGAAGTCCAGTTGCGACCCAGTCAAGACAGACTTTTAATAGGGTTCAGCAAATTTTTACAATATCATTTTTAACGGGCTTTCAATATTAGGCCCTGGTTTTAGACTTTTAGTCGTCTATTAGACCCACTTATTTCAGCATAACGTTTTACCATGGCAAAACTAAATAAAACTTATCTACAAAATTATCAACACTTCAAAATCATCTAATAGTGGAAATCTTACTATATAGCCCCTACTCTTACTTTCTTAATTTCTTACTTTCTTATTTAGCTAATTAGCCTTATATTCTATCTCCGTTTTACAAAAAATATCATTTTGACATATTTCATATATATTAAAAAAAATAAAATTAGACTATTATAGCTCATGTTCTAAAAAGTGGCTGTCTAGCCGCCTACTAAACGGTCGCCTAGTCGCAAGTCGGAGACTCACCGTCCCGATTAGTGCATGTACGGGTAATTCAGCGGTCAACCGCTTTTTAACAAAAGTCAACGCTTTTTAAAAAAACCGGCGATTAATCACTGATTATTTAATTTAATTTATATTAAAAATTAATATATGATGTTAAATATTGAGTTTTTGTTGGATTTGGATCCATTTCAATTTTATAATTATATTTAATATCATATATTTAATTTTCAATATAAATTAAATAAAATAATATTAAAATACAATATATTAGTATTATTAATACATATTTCTCCACATAATAATGCATATTTAACATTATATATTAATTTTTAATATAAATAAAATAAAATAATATTAAAAACTAATCACTGATTAATCGCTGATTTTTGGGCTAGGCACTAGGCGGAACCCGGCCGCCCGACTAGCGCCTAGCGATTTTTTGAACATTGATTATAGCTCATTTAATATAGAGATATATCCATAATTTATTCAAAATGATTTAAATGCAAATAATATTAGTTTTGGGTAAAAAGCAATTTGAAAATTAGTTTAAAAAGTAAAAAAAAAAAAAACTTTAAAACGATATCATATATAGTAAAAGCGAAGTAAATTTTTGGAATTGAGCTCTCTCATTCACCCTAAACCGTAAAACTCGGTTAGTCCTTTTTATATCGGTATGATTTAAGTTTTTTTTGTCGTACCGATTATCGATTTTGGGCTTTCAGTTTTAAAATTTTAGGGTCCGTTTTCTGAAAACCCTACGTAGTTTTGAGTCCGATTATCTGATGTTTTTTTGGGTTGCAATTTTTGTTTTATTGAAACCCTAAGTTTTTTACTTGCTATAAATATATCCCACGTTTATAAGTTTTTTTAAATTCATTGATTGTGTGTCGTTGGTAACACTCATAGTCTTTGTGCCGTCTAATTTTTCTTTTGCTCTCTTTTGGCTTGATTTTTTTGTAACCTTTGTGCTGTCTTATTTTTCTTTTGCTCTGTTTTGGTTTGATTTTTTTGGAATCGTCTTTGTTAGGTTTTTGGTTTTGCTTCAATCAAAACTGATCGATGATTTTTTTTTTTTTTGAAGGGTGCATGGTGGATAATCCTAATACTGTAGATTAATCTACCTATCGATGTTTGTTTTCTTTGTTTTTCTGTTTTGTTTATCCGATCGGAGATAAGTTTTTATGTCTTTCTGTTTTGTTTTAACAACCGAACACATATATGTTCTTCTTGTGCTTTGTTATCGAAACCGCCGTTTCTTAAAGTGTGTTCGCCATCGTCTCTTTCTTTCGTTTACTGATTATTATTACTGATTATTATTCTCTTTTTGTAATTTTTAGGTGTTCGTGTGTGA
This sequence comes from Eutrema japonicum, assembly GCA_030161315.1. Taxonomy (NCBI): domain Eukaryota; kingdom Viridiplantae; phylum Streptophyta; class Magnoliopsida; order Brassicales; family Brassicaceae; genus Eutrema; species Eutrema japonicum. The sequence goes on from BSQW01000011.1 coordinate 50,868,059, forward strand.
GTTTGTATATTTTTTTTTATTTGTTTAACTTTATTCTCTATGCGATTGGTTTTATTGCTTTTTATCGTCTGTCTCGATCTAATTATCTACTTCTTTGTTGATTTTGATCTGTTTTAAATTAGATTGTTTGTGTTGTTCATTGTTCTTTGTTGCTAGAAGGCCGACTAATTTGAGTTTTTTTGTTCGTGTAGGTGGATCTAATTCTGGAGATATTTACCCGCTATGTGCATCCTTTCTGCTCTACCGACACGTTTGCCATCGACTCTCTGTTTTTTGTTTTTGTTATCGACTCTCTGTTTTTGAATGGTTATTTTCTCATAATTCGGTGTAGTGCTGAGTGCTAACATGTTACTTTTGTCTTCTTTTAGAGATATATCCTTAATAGCAAAGCAAATTGGACTTTCCAATATAGCCCTTACATACGATATTACGGTTTCATTGTTATTATTTGTTTGTTTTCTTTGAATTTGGTGTGATTTTGGTTTTTAGAAACGATGACTATGTGCCGATCAACATCTATCTCTGCAAACGATGAGGCCATATTCAAGCAACTCTTCGCTCATTCTCCCGGTAAAGTTTTGGTTTTATTCTTTGATGATCTTGGAAAACTGGTGGAAATCGACAAAATCCTTATAGACTCAGTATAATTGTTTGTTCTAATTCAAGTTTTTCTGTTTTTCGAATTTTGTTTGTGCTTCAGATGAACAAAAAGGTAATTATTGTGTCATATAATCGTTTGATCAAAACTTGCAAGTAAATAATATGTTTTCTTACAAAGTTAGAATCTTCGAGCTCTCTAACATGTGTTGATTCATTGTATAATCTTTCACAATATAATAAAACTTTTCGAATCACATAAATCTTTACTGTGTCTATTCAGCCTCACGTTGAGTAGAGTGAGATTTTGTTGATACAGCCATGTTAATTACCCTACAGCAGCAAATTTCATGGCTCCACTGCATGCTGCTGTTCGGATCATTTCTAATATAATCTTTTGAGATATTAGATAGGATCGAGCCGCTGCATTTAGTGTGTGAAATTTTGTTGTTTCTTTTGGTTTTTTCTTTTCTGTGTTTTGTCTCAAGAAAGGTTTATGGGAAACCAGTTATACTTGCTGATGGAGAAATGGTGGAAGAGCATTCATAACGATGTCGATGCATTAAACAAGGAGTTTGGGAATGAGTACCAGGTTCGTTTTGAAATCGATCTTTCATTATTTTTGGCAGATTCACGATTGATTGATTACTTGTGGCTCATTCTTTGGAAGGTGATTCATGGGATCTTTGGGGTTTTAGGTCAAAGACGGAACTCTGGATTTGTTTGGGAACAGAAGTTAAATGATATTGAAAGATTATTGGTTATTATCTTTTGTATGGTGTCTAGGAGTTGGGATTTCAGCAACCTAGGCTGAGGTAGTGATAAATTTCAGAGGATATATGTTTAATGAATCTTTAAGACTTTTCAGGATTTCTCTTAATTCCATATTTCATTTTGTTCTCTTTTTCTAGGATGTATTTTATGTCGATTTGAACATTTTTGGATGACAGTTCCAAATAGGAATCTCAAAGTGGTGGGAATAGATTAAATGTTTGATTGCTTTGTTTGTTCACTTGTTCGCTTGGTGTGTTTAGGATGTTCTACTTCTTCTTTGTGTCACACAGCAAGAAAGATGCTCCTATTGTGATTTGGTTCACTAGAGGGTATGGATGTAGGAGTGAGTTGGCAATGTTCTATGAGAAATGTCTTTTCAAGATTGCTCAGAATGTCTCTTTCTTGGGATGAGTATGGATGAGACCGTGTATTCCCCCAATTCTTATTAGTTTGTCGCCTTCTGCTCTTAATTTTTGCACATGAGAGTTAATTGAGAATTTATCTGGCAGGCTTCCAATCACATGTTAAAACTGGTTTCAGACAAAAGTGATGTCCGTCATAACAAAAACGGCTTTAGCCATGATCTGTATGATTTTCTGGAGGTTTGGTCATTGGATTCTCTATTGAGTTCCTTTTTCATATGAAATTTTGTGAATACAGAAACCTGCTTTTGTGTTTTGTTTCTATCTTCTTATATCATGGCAAGACGAATTTTGTTTGTGATATTATGCAGTTTGTTGTTGATCTTTGGCGCTATGAGGACTTTTGTTCTTATAAAAAAAGAGAATGATACATATGCTTTGCCAATGAGATATACAAAAATGGATGCTTTATTAAGTTCATTACGATACTAAAGCTAGGTAAAGATAACTAAAAGTTGCACATATATTTTAACATTTTATCAAAAAAAAAAGATAACTAAAAGTTGCGAGGTAGTGGTATGATATTTGTTGTGTTATTTTTATAACATATTAGGTTATTTGTCAGTGTGTAAATTAAAAGCTTTAATTACATAGTCTTAGGAGTAGTAAATAAGTGAGACTTCATATTTGTGAATTATGGCAACAATTTTATATCTCATTTATATTTATATATTAACATCATATCAATTCTACGACCAATTTTTTTTGTAACCAAAATTTATGTAATAAACAAAATTTACAAGTAAGACTATTCTGGTATATGTATTGGTCTTAACACATATGCTGATTCTGGAGAATATACACCTTATGTTAAAAAAAATTATAAAAATTTGAGAAAACTTATAAAATTAAAATATTACTAAATTCTGAAAAAGTGTGCCCTTTACCGGGTTCGATATTGAATCAACCTAAGAAAATCGAATTAGAGTCTAAATTTATTAGAAAACAAATAATTATTTGATTATTGAACCTATAAGATCAAAATTGAAAAAACCATGTTTTACTTCAATGGTCGTATTTAACCGAAGTCATACTAAATCATTCATATTAGATTATGTTTTACTTTAGATATTATTATTCAAAAACCAAAAAAATTGAAAGCTGAAAACCCCACATGACTTAAACTGAACTAAACTATGTATGAAATGATCAATTTTGTTTTCTATATATTATTTAAAATTATCAACGGTAAACAAAAATAGTTCTTAAACAACCATTTTCTACAACAACAATTGTTTATTCTTTTAATAAAAATAATAATAATTAAAAAAAAATCTTTTTTTGTTTACGGGCAAAACCAACTTCGATTTGTTGGAACTATCACCTCCGCCCTTAATAATTATAGTGTGTTTAAAATGTTGTGAGTGGATAAAGTCGTGAGTGGTGTGTGAGTGGATAAAGTCGTGAGTGGTATGTGAATGGTGTGTAATTATTAAAGTGTGTTGAATAAATGCGTGTAAAATAAATTATAAAATATCTTATGGAATATTCCTCTAATCTTTGGCCAGTTTATCAACACCTTTGGTTCCACCAACTTAGATTATATGTTTAAATAATTTTGGAAGGTTAAAATTCTTACATTTATATTATATTCAATATTTTATTTTTGTAATTTGGTGGCTTTTGGCTTAATTATTTTCTTATAAAAGCAAGCAAAAAGAAGAATAAGTTGTCGAAGAAGAAGAAGAATTTGAAAAAGGATAAAGTAAGTATGTTATTCTTTTATGTTGAGAGAATATGTATAACGGTTTTTTCTTTCTAAGTTTGATCTTTCTTTTTTTGGTTACTTTTTATGTTTTGTTATGTACACATGTTGTGCTTCTTTTTGTCACTTAAGCTAACATGTTCTAATAGTTCTATATTTACGTCTCATACTTTTTTTGATGCTCTTTATTTATTTTCCTTTATACAATATACTATCTTAACACAATTATAATTTGGTTGTATTACTTTTACAGGCATAGCGTCACACTCTTCCACACCCTTACGAGGAATCATTTTTGAAAAGTTGTGTATTGTAAATGTGTTTTATCTGATTTTGATTTTGATTGATTGAATAAAAGTCTTACAAACCCTCCATTAGAGGAAGCAGTATAGCAAAACAGCGATGAAAAAAAAACATGTTAGCCCACAAATCTTACGCTCTATTTTTTAATTTCGCAAGAATTATTATACTACCTTTAATGAATTTAATTATGTACAAATCCATACAACTGTCAATTATAATTCATATTCAAAATAAGAAGAACAAAAACCAGAAGAAGAAGAAGAAGTCGAAGGACACGAAGAAAAAGAAGAAAAATAAGTCAAAAATATGAGGATGAAGACGAAGACAAAGTTATATCAATTAAATATGGAAGAAAAATAAAAACATGGATAACAAAAAATAATGAAGAAGCATAAGGATAAGAAGATGAGAAAGTTGAAGAAGAAGAATAAAACTGGAAGAACATAAATAAGACATCGGAAAAGTTAGAGAAGAAGAAAAAGAAGAAAACCGGAAGATGAAAAAAACGAAGTAGTAGAATAAGAAAAGCCGAAGATGATGTAGAAGAAGTTGAAAACGGTGAAGATGAGGAAAGCGACGAAGAAAAACCAAAAGAATAAGAATTCAAATAAGATAAAGAATATGAAGAACAAGAGAAAGAAGAGGATGAGTAAAAAAGTGGAAAAAAGTCGAAGAATGCGAATATGGTGAAAAAGATGTCAAAGACGTTAAAAAAAAAGAAGAAGAAAAATACGAGGAGGAAGATAAGAAGAGGAAGCAGGTGAAGACAAAGTAAACGAGATAAATAAGAATAATAGAAAATAGAAAAAAGAAAAATCAGAAGAAATAAGACGAAGAAAAACCAAAAGAAAAAGAAGAAGCAGATTTCGAAGAAGACAAAGTCGATAAATGAGTAGAAGTAGAAGTCGAAGACGATGAAGATGAAGAAGGAAAAGAAGAGGACGATAAAAGAAAAAGAAGAGGAGGAAGAAGAAGATGAAGCTGATTAAGAAGAACTCAGAAAATACAAAGACACATACGTTCAAGATAAAGAATGAGGCTGGAAGATGAATATGACAAAGTATGAGAAGGTGAAGATGGGGAAGGACGCTCAGAAAAACCTGAAGAATAAGAAACTAAAGAAGATAAATGCGATGAATTAGGAGAAGGAAGAAGAAGAGGAAGACGAATAAAAAACGGAAGAAAAAGAACAAGAATAAGTCGAAGAAGACAAAGATTATGAAAAAGAAGAAGCCTAAGACGATTAAAAAAGGATAAGAAGAAGAAGAAGAAGAAGAAGATAAAGCTGAAGAAGTAGAAGATGAAGAAAGATCGGAGTAATAGGATGTCGAGAAGATGAAGACGATGTAGAAGGATTAGAAGAAGAAGAAGAAGAAGAAACTGAGAGAAACAAAAAAATCCTGAGAAGACGGAGACGATGACAAAGAAGTCGGAGAAGACTGAGATGATGAAAAAGAAGAACGAAAAGATGATGAAGAAACATAGTTTAGGAAGAGTTCCAACGAGGGAGGAAGAAAATCGTTCGTAATTACAATGTGTGTGTCAAAGAAACATTATTCATTATATTATCGAGCTTTGTGAATTTTATTTCCTCGATTTTACAACCACATGTGAAAAACACTGCACATGTATATATAAAGGAGGATAAGGATTGAGTGTGTGTAAAAAAAGGTTTCAGATAAGCGGGAATTTAGTTGATGTTGCATAAACATTTTGGAGTCTTATTATTGACGTTGGCAGAAAATACTTCATTTCGAATCGATAAGGATATCATGAGAGTAATGAGTCTTCGAAACCGTAGATACTTTTTGTGCTATTGTCTCAATCGTATGATATATTCGATTTTGCACGAGTTTAAAAATTAACTTCAAAATTGAAATGAAAATTGATAAATGGAGCAAATCGATTGTTACTATACTAAACTTAAAAGGACTTTTGATTGACATGGGAATAGGCTACTGGTAAATTTTCTCTCAAATGATGAAAGGATTCTCTATGACACTACTGATATAACAGAGTATTTCGGTCTTTTTGTTCGTATAAGTTTTTGTTAGCATTTGGGCTCCTTATCATTAGAGAAACAAATTAATTTTGATGGAATTTCTTGGGATTTTTACTTTTCATGACTGGTGACTGTTTCGTTATTATATCTTCCTTTTTATTACATTTCCCCTTTGTTTCAAGAGGAGGGTTCATGTTAGAACGGTCGGATAATATGTGTCCATGTTATCTATGTGCTTTTATTTCAGAAGATTCTTTGAAACTGATCGTTTGTGTAAAGATAGCCAAGCCCATAAAAAATGTGAAAATATACATACAAAAAATTCCAAACTTCCAAAAATTAATTAGAAGAAGGAAAATACGAGGAAAATGAAAAATCGAAAGTTAAATAAAAAGAAGAAGTAGAACACAAAGAAGAAGTAGAAGATGTGGAAGAATAAGAAGCTGGAGAATACAAATACGATAGAAGAAAACGGAGAAAAGCAGAAGAAAAATCATAAGAATAAAACAAAGAAATTTAGAAGAAGAAAACGAAGAAAACGAAGAAAACCGAATGAAAAAAAAAATAAGAAGTCAAAGAAGAAGAAGTATGAGTTGAAAACGATAGATGATAAGAAGGAAAAGACGAAGAATATGAAAAACTAAAAGATAAAGAAGAGGGAGAAGAAAAATACGAAGCCAATGAAGACAATGAAGAAAAGAAAAATAGTCAGAGAAGAAGAAGATGGTGAACAAAGAAGAACGAAATGACGAATTTGGAGAAGAAGAAAAAAACAGTAAGAAGAAGAAGTCAGAGAAGAAAAAACCAATACATAGTAGACGAAGTGGAAGAAGGAAAATATGTGGAAGAAAAAAAAGAATAAAGAAAGAGAAGAAAACCAGAAGATGAATAATACAAAGTAGACGAAGGTGAAGATGAGAAAGAAACGAAGAAAAACCATAACAAAAAGAGTTTGGATAAGAAAAAGAAGACCAAGGAGGAATAAGAAGCAGAGAATAAAGAAGGCTAATAAAAATCGAAAAATAAGAAGAAGAAGAACTGAGAGAATACAAAGATAATGAAGAAGAAGTCAAAGAAGTAGGAAAATACGAGGAAGAAAAAAAACCAAAAGAGGAAGAAGAGGAAGGAAAAGAAGACACAACAGAATAGTAAGAAGAAATAGAAGTCGAAGACGATGATGAAGATGAAAGAAAAGGGTAAGGAATAAAAAAATCAAAAAGATATATAAGAGGAAGAAGAAGAAGTACAAGTCAAAAACGATGAAGAAAAATAAGGAAAAGATGAGGAACTGAAAAAGTTTTAAAATTGGAGAATGAAGAAGAAGACGAATAATAACCGGAGAAAGAATAAGGAAAATACGAAAAAGAACAAAACCAAAAGATAAAGAATATGAAGAAGAGTAGAACAAAGCAGAAAAGAAAGAAGAAGAAGACAAATCATAAGAGGGAGAAGAAATAGAAGTTAAAGACAATGAAGAAGAGAAAAGACAAGATGGGGAATAAGAAAATCAAAAGACAAACAAGAGGAAGAAGAAGAAGCCGAAGACAGTGAAAAAGAAGAAGAAAATCAGAAAGTTGAATAGGAGGGAGAAGAGAAGGACGAAGTCGTGAAGAAGAAGAAGAAGAAGAAGAAAAAGACGAGAGGGAGAAGACCGAAGAAAATAAAGATAAAAATCAGAATAAGAAGGGGAAGAGAATGATGAATTTGGAGAATAAAAACCATATAGAATCTTTGAGGAGTCACATTGACATTCTTATGGTAATATTAATTAGATATTATTTCTGGACACCTCAGAAGATTATCAACTTGAAAGTGATAACAACATTAAAAAGCTTATACCGGAATCCGAGAAGATAAATTGCTGAAAAGACTTTCTTTTTAATAAATATTGACACTTAAGGTCTGCGGTATACCAACATGGTTAGAGATCTGGGAGCGATAAGATACGTATATATGCCGCTCTTCCTGTTTTCTGCGTTGCTGCTTCAGCGGTTTTGGCCTATACTTGCTACAAACAGCTGTAATGAAGAAATTTGAATCCTAAGATGATTGTGTATTGTGTTTCAATTAGACATTGTGACTTTGTTTCAGATTTCAAACTATATTATTCCAAGAGGAGGGTTCATGTTAGAACGGTCGGATAATATGTGTCCATGTTATCTATGTGCTTCTACTTTACAAGATTCTTTGAAACTGATCGTTTGTGTAAAGATAGCCAAGCCCATAAAAATGTTAAAATATACGTCCGAAAAATTCCAAAATTCTAAAAAATAATTAGAAGAAGGAAAATATGAGGAAGACGAAAAATCGAAAGTTAAATAAAAGGAAGAAGAAGAACACAAATAAGAAGTATAAGATGTGGAAGAATAAGAAGCATGAGAATACAAAGACGATAGAAGAAAACGGAGAAGATGAGCCAGAATAAAATAAGAAGAATAAAACGAAGAAATTCAAAAGAAGAAAATGAAGAAGGACTGAATAAAAAAAAAAGTCAAAGAAGACGAAGACGATAAAGAAGAAGAAGTTGGAGTTGAAAACGATGGAGGATAAGAAGGAAAAGACGAAGAACATGACAAACTAAAAGATAAAGAAGAGGGAGAAGAAACAGACGAAGCCAATGAAGACAATGAAGAAAAGAAAAATAGTCGGAGAAGACGAAGATTGTGAACAAAGAAGAATGAAATGACAAATTTGGAGAAGGGGAAAAGTAATCAAATTAAGAAGTCAGAGAAGTCGGAGAAGAAAACCAATACATAGTAGACGGATAAGAAGTCGAAGAGAACGAAGAAGACAAAGGTGATGAAGAAGGAGAAAAAAGAAGAAGAAGAAAGATAATAATATAACCCGGAAGAAGATGAAGACAGAACGTAAGAGGAACAAGAAGCTGAAGTCGATAACGATGATGAAGATGAAAGAAAATGGTGAGGAATAAGTAAATCGAAAGATGTATAAGAGGAGGAAGAAGTGGAAGCCGAAGACGATGAGGAAGAAGAAGGAAATGATGTGAAAAACACGAGTGACAGAGAAAAAACGGAAGAAGAAAACAAAAAAAACGAAGAAGAAGACGTGAGAGAAGAAGGAGAGATAAAGGTGGAAGATGATGACGGAAAATAAAGAAAAGACGATAAATAAGAAAAACCAAAGGATAAATAAGAGGGAAAAAATTACGAAGAACTCACGTTTGTCTTAGTTCAATTGATTTGTGAGTTTCATACACTTATTTAATATTGCTTTTTGAGTTTTTAATTTTGTATAGTGTTTACTTTTTTGGATTAGCTTTATTTTGATCATGTATGTATCAAGTGGTTGTTCTAATTCTCTTCGATTTATAACATAAAGTTTTGTATTACGTTATTGAGATCACTCGGCCCGCGCATGGCGCGGACTACCTACCTAGTTTTTTATAAAACGGAAGAAATAATCATTTTTTTAATGTTTGCGCACGTGAATGATCAATAATTCATATCAAATAAGGACCAACCAAATTCTATTTCTTATCTTTCCTATCCATCACCCACAAAAACCAAATATCCTCCTCATACATAAAAAAAAAAATGAAGCCAATAGTCTTCTTCTTCCTCCTTCTCCTTGCCGTTGCAAACTCAGGGAACTTCACCGGTGTTCATGAAGATGGTGGAGCAGATGTGTTTTGGGTCTCTCTTGCACCGTCCGCCGACATGAAAAATTATATAAACTATAATGTCTTGAACCGTCCGCCGATATGTCGTTCTTCCAGGTATCATCTTTGCACCGGAGTCAATAGTCAGAAGAATAGCGATTGTACTATCTACACCAGATGCAAACGTGGAGTTATGGGCATATAACATATATACTCCAGATATGTTTGATATGTTTGTGTCAGTCAGTACTAAGCGTTTGCCACGTGAATTCATGTAACAAAGGTGTTTGTTTTGTTGCCGAATTATCAAGTGTTGTTCGTTAATAATTTTCTTTAATTTCGGTGTAGTAAAATCATCTATAAAATAAATGGTTTCTGTATCTAAGATTGTGGGCTACTTTATTTGGTTGAACTTCTCTTCTTAAAAGTTAAATTACCTGATCATTATATGTATATAAAAATATATAGTTTTTTTTTCCATCTCTCTAACTTCGAATCTTTTAGAATGCGGTTCAGTCCAAATGAAGAGAAAACACACAAACTGTACCACATGTTCAGTCCAAAGAGAAAACATGATAGATTTGGAGGAAACCTTATAAGTATAATAGTTTCTCTCAATTTATTGATTTGGCCAATAGGCTTATTTATACAAAGACATAACTTATCTAGCAAGTTCTTTACAAATATGATAATAGGAAATTTACCTATTTAATAATAAGGAAATATACAAAATGTTAACTTTTCGTTTAACTCGATCTCTCCGAGATCTCCTAACACCCTCTCACAAACTCATACGTGATAACATGTATGAAATTGGACAATCGTTAAAATCCATAATGTAACATCCCGATTTCTTGTATATGCGGAGAGGCTTATAAGAATTGATTTGGCTACCTATGTCACCAAAGTGCACTTATCTTTTCGGGAACTTGTCCAGAGAGAACTCCAGAGTTAAGCGTGCTTGAGCTCGAGCAATTTAAGGATGGGTGACCTACCGGGAAGTGATTCGCGGTATCGTGTTAGTGAGGACAAAACACGGGGAAAGATCACGTGGTGATTCCAGGGTCAGTAAACAAGTATTACAAGCCTCCCGGACTAACGCACCGGCCGTCGGACAAGGGTGGGGCCCACGGGCCGAGAGAGGGCATGGGGCCCACAGGTAGGGGCGGTCGGGGCGTTATAAGTGGTATCAGAGCCGAACCCAAACACGTGTGTGGAGTTAGGTGGGCTCACACCGTCTAGGGTGACGATCCTGGTGCGCAACGAGGACGTTGCGCTCTATGAGTGGGGGTAATTGTAACATCCCGATTTCTTGTATATGCGGAGAGGCTTATAAGAATTGATTTAGCTACCTATGTCACCAAAGTGCACTTATCTTTTCGGGAACTTGTCCAGAGAGAACTTCAGAGTTAAGCGTGCTTGAGCTGGATCAATTTAAGGATGGGTGACCTACCGGGAAGTGATTCGCGGTATCGTGTGAGTGAGGACAAAACACGGGGAAAGATCACGTGGTGATTGCAGGGTCAGTAAACAAGTATTACAAGCCTCCCGGACTAACGCACCGGCCGTCGGACAAGGGTGGGGCCCACGGGCCGAGAGAGGGCATGGGGCCCACAGGTAGGGGCGGTCGGGGCGTTATACATAACGCCGTATATCGCCTGGATCATTAAAGTAAAGAACTTGAAATCCTTAAGTCGATTCGAACTAAAGTCACAAGTCTGGGTCGCTCTTCGAACTTCTTGTCCATGAAGAAACTTGTGTCTTAAAGTTAAAAAATGTCATAGACATTATCATAAACCATCAGATCAGTATATATCTGTCGGAGTCATCATCTTAACAGAATTTTCGTGGCAACCATTAAATTTGTAGTTGATAAATAGCCACATGAAAACTCTGCCGGATCAGTATGATATCCGTCAGAATCATCATAAGAATCGATCTTGGTGCACGCATCGAGGTCACAAGCATGAGAAACCTTGTTTCATTATGTCACGAAGATACAATAATAACAAAAAATAATTCGTTTCTCATAAGAATTATAGAAACTTATCACGTTCTCTTCCTCTCTCTCTCCTTTTTTTAGATAGTAAAATAATAGAAACAACTTGAATCAAAGTTTTTTTTTTTTTTTTTTGAAACGCGGAAGATAAAAAAAAAACCTTAATCCACACGATTTGGATCAAGGCTCTGATACCATGATAGATTTGGAGGAAACCTTAGAAGTATAATAGTTTCTCTCAGTTTATTGATTTGGCCAATAAACTTATTTATACAAAGACATAACTTATCTAGCAAGTTCTTTACAAATATGATAATAGGAAATTTACCTATTTAATAATAAAGAAATATACAAAAATGTTAACTTTCCGTTTAACTCGATCTCTCCGAGATCTCCTAACAAAACACACAAACGTAGACTTTTGGTTGAACACGACTCGAAACCAAAAGTCCAAAACGTTCTGGTTCAGTATAGCGAGAAAGGATTGTAACAGTATATTCCGAGATATAAGTTACTATGATCATCATTCAATTTTTTTTTGCTGTTTCATACATTTCATATTTGTGACACTTGATTACTCTGTTTGTAATGTATATACCGTTGGATTAATAACAGCGGCTAACTAATCCTCTTGGGTCACATCATATAGGATCCGGTGATAACTAATAGCAATAGGATATAGCACTCAGAAATAAGTAGTAAACTACTTTTGCTACTGCTAAGTTTTCTCTTTTTGTTACTGATTACTATCAAAGTTGTATACCCCTTATCAAAGCAACTCTTTGGAAGCTACAGAAGCCAATCTATGTAAAGGACTTAAAAAGGATGAAATTATATAGGAAAATAATAATAATAAAGATATAATAGTAATTCATTTAATAATTACTTGTATAGTGGTGTTTGAGTAGAAAAAAAAACAATAATAATGTATGTCGTTAACGTCTTTGTCGAAAAGAAAATGTCCTTGCTTGTATGGAATTGGAAGTGGGTAGACGAAAGCAAATGTTTGGAACCATGAAAGCTATTTTTTTTTAAAAAAGGAAACATATGCGTATGGAAGCGTATATATATAGGCCTATATTATATACTAGATAAATATCCGTATATATGTAGATTTGTAGTTTAATATTTTATAACCCGTGAAAAAAAAATTAAAAATGAAAAAATAGAAAACAAAATTAGATCATCCGTAAAAATATATAATATATAAATTTATAAACAAAGTTTACGATGAAATAAATATATACATTGATGCAGTAAATAGATTTGGATACGATTATTATACTTTTATTTTTTTGATCTGTAATTGACATACTACCAAATTGTGGTTTATATAGAGGTGAAAATTAGAATTATTTTCATTTTATTATTAATTTCTTTAATCTAAATGGAAAAACTAAAGAATTTTTTATTATTATTAATTTTGCCTTTTAGGATAAATTTTATTTTTAAAGTTTATTTTTTAGTAATTTTACATTTTAAGATTATGAATCGGTTATTAAATTTTTAGAATTTTTATATTTTTTTAATAATCGATTTTAAAAGTTTTCAACTTTGCTATAGCTACTTACCCTTATAACATACCTATAATGGAACCAAGGCCGGTCCATGCCTATCGGATGCCCTAGTCAAAAATTAAAAATGTGCCATATTTTTGGTTAATGAAAAAAAAAATTTGAAAGAGAGGTTTTGAAAAAAAACATTGAGTCCCGCATTAAAAGAGAGGTCAAATCAGGAAGGGGAAAAAAAAAAAAGGGCCCTAGGCCGTCGACTACTCGGAGCTGAATGGAACTCAACAAAATAGAGATCATATCATATCCGATGAAAAATACAACCAAAATAAAATTTAAAGTGAGAACTAGAAGTACTATCCTTTAGAGAGAAAAAAATGAGACGATTTCTTATTATATGATCTACCAAAACCTTGATCACGTTCGGTAGAGTGGAAATCGAAGTGAAAATTCTTGCTTTTCTCTCTTTCTAAATAGCATAGATAATGGTTTTGATGAAGTTTTCATGCCAACCTAAATCCTTAATATCCTTATTTCTCTATATTTTTATTTACCTTAATATCTTTAACATCCCATTATCCCGACAAAACTATAAAAAATGCCATTCACGAGTTACTAGCAAACCACAAGCAAGTTGGACACAAAAGGACACCGTATTTAAATTATTGACATCGGCAGGACCCCACCGTGAGAAATTTCATCGAAACCTTCATCTTTCGCTTGACCTCAAAAGTAAGTCAACGGTTGACCCGTAGACTACTCATACACTCAAGTACTCAACAATCTCTTATCTTCGTCTCCGTCATTCTCATTCCTTCAATAATTCTCATTTTTCAATTCCGATGATCTGTCACGCTTTGTTAATCTTCTCCATCCTACTTTCCGTCGCCGCCGCCGTCGGAGAAGGAGCAACGGCGGCGTACACTCCCAACGATGTCTTTCTCTTCAACTGCGGCGCTACCTCCGACACCGTCGACAACGATGGCCGGAATTGGACGGCGGAGAATCGGAAAATCCAGTCGTCGAATCTAGTCAACGCGTCGTTCCTTTCGGATGCATCATCCCAAGACTCGGGGGTTCCTCAGGTGCCTTACATGACGGCTCGGATTTTCCGATCCGAATTCACTTACAGTTTCCCAGTTTCTCCCGGCGATAAATTCCTCCGGTTATACTTTTACCCGACCCGTTACGAATCCAGTTTCGACGCCGTCAATTCCTTCTTCTCCGTCACCGTCAACGGTTTCACTCTCTTGAAGAACTTCAGCGCCGATTTAACGGTAAAAGCTTCCGACCCGAAATTATATTCCCTGATCAAAGAGTTTATCGTTCCAGTTTACCAGAACACTTTGAATCTCACCTTCACGCCGTCTCCGAATTCGTTAGCTTTCGTTAACGGCATAGAGATTGTCTCCACGCCTGATCGGCTTTACTTAAAGGGAGGATTTGACGACGTGATAACAACCGTTGGTAGCACCGTTGACTTCCAAATAGATAACACAACGGCTTTCGAGACCGTTCACCGGTTAAACGTCGCCGGACAAGATGTCGGCGACATGGAAATGTTTAGGCGGTGGCTTTCGGATGATGCGTTCTTACTCAGTGAAAACTCAGGACTCAAACCGGATGTACCGAATGTTAAGATCAACTACACGGCGAAAACTCCGGCGTACGTTGCACCTGAAGATGTGTACAAGACGTTTCGCTCGATGGGAAACATTCAGAACCCTAAACTCAACTTGAATTTTAACTTGACATGGCTATTCAATGTCGATGCCGGGTTTAACTACCTCGTTAGGCTTCATTTCTGTGAGACTCTACCTGAAGTGAACGAAACGGGCCAACGTGTCTTCTCTATCTTCTTGAGAAAGCAGACAGCCAGGCTTGAGATGGATGTGATTCAGTTGAGCGGTGGTTCTCGGATTCCGATGTATCTAGATTTCAATGTATATGTTGGTTCTGAAAATGGGTTGATTCCTAATCTACAACTTGAGTTGCATCCTTTCGATTTCACGAAACCAAAGTATCTCGACGCTATTCTGAATGGTGTAGAGATTCTCAAGCTTAATGATTCTGACGGTAATCTCGCTGGACCTAATCCAAATCCTACACCAAGTCCTACACCAAACTCTGTAACGCCGGATATACGAAAAGGCAAAGGCAAGTCGCATGTTTTGGTCATAACACTCGCAGTGGTTGGTTCTGCAATTGTGCTAGCAATGTTTGTTGTTGTTGTCATCATCATGAAGAGGAAGAAGAAGAAGAAGAAGAAGAACGAGTTTAGTGTGAATAACACGAGCAAGACTACTAGCTCGTGGACTCCTCTTCCGCTTCATACTGGGTCCATGCAATCAGCCACATCTCTTCCGTCGGATCTCTGCCGTCGATTCTCAATCCTCGAAATCAAATCCGCCACAAACGATTTCGAGGAAAAACTAGTCGTTGGAGTAGGCGGGTTCGGTAAGGTCTACAAAGGAAGAATCGATGGTGGAGCCACGCTTGTGGCGGTTAAACGGTTAGAAATTTCATCCAACCAAGGCCTTCAAGAGTTCGAAACAGAGCTTGAGATGCTCTCAATGCTCCGTCACAAACATCTCGTCTCCCTAATCGGATACTGCGACGATGAGAACGAGATGGTGCTTGTCTATGAGTATATGCCACACGGCACTCTTAAAGACCATCTTTACAAGAGAAACAAGGTTTTTGATCCTCCATTGTCGTGGACACGGAGGCTAGAGATCTGCATAGGAGCGGCTCGTGGACTACAGTATCTCCATACGGGCGCGAAGCACATGATCATACATAGAGACATCAAAACAACAAACATACTTCTCGATGAGAACTACGTAGCTAAAGTCTCTGACTTTGGGTTATCAAAAGTGGGTCCTACTAGTGCCTCTCAAACGCACGTCTCGACGGTCGTTAGAGGAACGTTTGGCTACTTGGACCCTGAGTACTATCGCCGTCAAGTCTTGACGGAAAAATCTGACGTTTACTCATTTGGAGTTGTTCTGATGGAGGTTCTATGTTGTAGACCGGTCAGACTCCAAACTGTTCCACCAGAAGAAAGAGATTTGATCAGATGGGTGAAGTCAAACTACAAGAAAGGAAGCGTTGACCAGATCATCGACGCAGATCTAACGGCTGATATTACTCCGATATCACTGAAGAAGTTCTGTGAGATTGCCGTGAGATGTGTTCAGGATCGTGGAACCGAACGGCCATCGATGAACGACGTCGTTTGGGCGCTTGAGTTTGCGCTTCAGCTTCACGAGAGTGGTAAAAAGAATAATAATGACGTGGATTCTCTGGATATGCCACGTGGCGAAGTAGGTACGACGACGGACGGAGAAGATTTGTTTAGCAGGACTTCAGGACACGTGTCGAAATCTACGACGACCAGTGGTGATTCTGCTCCTGTCGCTGGAGATGAAAGGAGTGGTTCAAGTTGGGGAGTATTTTCAGAGATCAAAGACCCTAAAGCACGGTAGGTGTGGATTGTTATATTTTATTAAATTAAAGTTTGATATGTCTATTTTGTAATTTTGTAATTTTAAATTTTAAATGATTACGAGATATATATATGGTCGAGCAGATTTCGATATATATAAAACGATTTTTCTAGTTAACGAAAATATTGAGGGCTGTTTAGGATCAATGTTTTTTTTTTTTTTGGAAAGAGAGGATGAATGGGTTTGAAAGCTCCTTGAGCACCCTCATCGGTACACATCTTAAAGAGGGTGTCTTAAAAATTAAATATTAACCATAAAGGTGGTGGTCTAGTGGTAGTGAACTCTTGGGAATGAGTTGACAGTTCTCTCCCTGGGTTCGAAGTTCTCTGGAAACAAACTCTTTCCTTTGTCGCCAAATGGGATATGAGGCTAATGTCTAGGCCCCATTTGCAAACTCGGATGTACGCTTAGCCCGTTGGTAGTACATCTCCAGGGGATTAGTCTGGGCTTCTTCATGGATCTGAGATTTACCCCTAAGTCATCCAAAAAAAAAAGAATTTATTATTAATTCTTTTAATATAATTTAATTAAATAATTAAATTTTAATTAAAAATAAAATTTGGACAAATAAAAAGAAAACACGTATGAATATGGTGTCTCATAATTTTTGTTGAGTGTCTGGTAGGAGACCCTCTCCTCCTGTTTTTCTCTCTCATTTGCTTTTTTTTTTACTTTTTATTTTTATATTGTTGAGACACCCTCAATACTCTATCGATGAGGGTGCTCTTAGAGTGATGAAGCTACTTCTCCGGCTCTCAGTGAAAAAGCTTCTGATGTGCGGAAAAATGTTTCCAAATCTTTCAGGTTGATATCCGTTTGGGTTTTATTTAGATATTTTCTCACGAGTTTTCAAGAACATTATCGCTTCATCTCATCACTGTGTCTGACGATGGACCGAATTTTGTTTTGTTTTTGTGTTCCAATGAATATTTACATTCTTAACAAAAAAAAAAAGTTAACGAAAAAATCACATAATTATCTTTGTAGAACAAAATAAACAAGTAATTTTTCTATTTCACTCATAATAAATAAGTATTTATACGAGAATAACAATGACTCTTTATGTAATAATTTGTATTTCGATATTTTGTATTCGACTTTGTAACCATGTTTGTACCCTGGTTTTTTAATGAAGGCAATTTAGTTAGGAAAAAAAAGAAAGTAAATATTCTGCATCCATGAAATCTCTTTATATATAAAGTTCTTTCAAACCCTAACCCAGCAAAATCTTAAATTACTCTTTCTCGATATGATGAGAAACTTAGAGGAAGAAGCAGACGAAAAGCAAAGATTTGTTCGTGAAGGAAAAAGAATTCAACAAATAATGCCCGAAAACATAGAGTTAATCCTGAAGATCTCTAAAGGATTCACAATCGATGAACCAGATCCTACGCAACCTTACGAGTACTTTATAGTTATGGTATGGACGGACGCGGAAGATCAATACGGAAAACGAGCGGTCAAGTTTTACAAAGGCTTCCATTGGTTCGATAATAAAAAACTTGTGATTCCAATAGATTCTCCTGAAGATCAATATCTTACATTGAATTTCAAAGAAGGTTTTCGTGGAAAGATCCCGGAACATCGAAAGGTACTACTGTGATGGATCATGGCATGAGAGCCAAAATGATGTAAGTAACGCTCGGCTCCGTTCTTTATTTTTAATTTAAACCAAATTAACTGCTTCCATTATTTAAATCTATCATGAACTTCTGAATCCGAGCCATTCTGAATCCGAGCCACAATGATCTAATGAGCACCTCCATTTTTTTTGTATTTTTTTCCTCTTTAAGCGAAGTGGTTCCCCATTCAAACTCATCATGAGCCTCTAAATCCAAGCCTTCAAGCTTGTTAATCGTTTTCAAAGCTTCAATGCTTCTTCAAGCCAATAGAATTTTTAATCCAAAAAAAAATTTAAAAGTTTTTTAAAAAATCACCCATCGGCTTTTTCTTCTTCTTCTAGACAAAGTTCAACACCTTCTATTGCTTCCACCGCGTCGCCTTGATCTGCACCATCACCAGATCTGTCGCTGTCAATCGCTGCTTTCACCAAAACATTTGGCCCAAGCCAAGCCATCTAACGATGTCACCAACACGGGATCTATGATCTCCGCCATGGATCACTAGTTAAGAACTAGTAGTTCTAATGCTTGCTGTCGAGTCTACATTTGTACTTTGTAGTCTCATCTCACAGCCACCGCCGAGACGGCCTCTAACTCCGAAGAGTCTCACAGTTTATCTCCCACCAGCTTCCTCTCCGCCAACGTGGTTTCACCACCATAACTCTCACCTGATGCTTGCCTAGCACAACATCTTTTGGAAGCTTAAAGCCCAAACAGGCCCGCCAAGGCATTAACAATAATGTACTCATGTTTCAAACAAACGCCCAAAGCCTATGCGGAGTCAACATCTTCTTCTACAAAGACCAAAGAGCTTCATTGAATAAATCCAATTCAATCTCAAGCCGTTCATTCCGCAGGCTCTTCATCACCACCTTGAGATTTGATGAGGACATCGGCTCTAGAACCGACCCAACTGAGATGCCCATCGTACCAGAAGGTCCCATGACCCGTTCCAAGGCCAAACAGCTCAGAAGAAGATTCAGAACGGCCATACATGCGTTCGTTAATTCAACCGGACCAGGCGACCCGTTTGGAGTTTCAGCCGAGAGAAGAAATCACCTACCGAATGACCGTCCGAACGACCTGATCTCCACTGAGGGATGTAAGTTCTCACACCCAAGTGACTATGATAAGACTAACAGGTCGAGTGGTTTTTGTCCCAGAGCCACGAAACCAGTTCTGGCCGAAGGATCTTACCCGGAGACAGTTTTAGCCGAGGCAGAGGAGCTAAACCCAAATGACCGTCCAAACGACCTAATCTTCACTGAGGGAAGTAAGTTCTCTCGACCAAGTGAATATTTTAAGGCTAACAGGTCGAGTAGTTTCCCTATTAGAGATGCAGCACAACAGGTTGTTTCACACACAAGCCACTTAGCCGGGAAGACCCAACAACGGGCTAATGAAGACGTTGAAGTCAAGGAGTTGCCGGGACTTGAAGAGGATGACTTCTATGATCAAGAAGACCTCCTAGAAGACTTCACCAAGCTGCTGCACGTCCAAGACGCACCAAGGCCAGAGTCGCCTTCAAAGACGCCTCATGCGCCACCGCCGGCCACTTCACCTCAATGTAAGCTGTTTACATTATACACTGTCTTTGCAGGGACTTCAAGCTTCGACAATGGTTAAAGAGCTCTTCAAAACGACGTCAAGACAAGAGTTTAGAAGTCGCGGCCATACTTTCCTTATTTGCTTTAAATGAAACGATGAGTTTATGTTTTTGTTGAGTCTTTTGTTTCGTGTAGTTTTATTTTAAACGTCCTGTTGTTTTGAGTCTTTGCTTGTTGTTTTTACGAGAACCCTAGAAGGTTCAGGCTGAAGGGCTATTAATAAAGCCCCACACGCAGCATTGTAGTCACAACTTTTTACCTTGATCAATAAAATAGCCGCACTTTCTTCTAAGTGTTCTTGAGAAGCGATTTCTCAAATCCGACTCGATCTTGCTCGTGTGATTCGACCAAGACCAGTCTTGCACCGTATCGAAGACCTCATCATCCCCTTCGTGTCGTGTACTCACTCCACCTACAGCCCATCCATCGACTCCACACGAGAGAAGCGATCGCCATCGTGTCAAGTCCTTCCGCAAATCGATCATCTTTCGACCAAAGGAGAGGGCGACCGCCTGTCTTTGGTTCCATCGACTATCCCGGTTAAGACCTCACCACCGAGGCTTACACCATCTGGTATCAGAGCCAAAGGTTCCACCTTTGGTTTTCTATCCCTTTGATTTTTAATCTTTCGTAGATCTCATCGCTAGGTTGTTAGTTCTTTCAAAAAAAAAAAAAAAAAATATTGCTAAGATTTTGTTAGTGTCGTGTTCTTCCTGTTTAATCTAAGAAAAGCAAAAAAAAAAAAAAAAACATAGAGTCTAGTTTATTTAGTCGTATCTTTCGTTTCCGCAATTTTCAAAAAAAAAAAAAAAAAAAAATTTACCGTATCGGATTTGGGGAGTTTAGGAAATTTTCCCGGGGGAATTTAGGAAATTTTCCCCGCGTGCTTTAAAACTCACCAACTGCGTAGGACCCGTGTTAGATCGTCCAGGAAAAATTGGCAAAGAATTAAAATTAGTTAAGTAATTTTTCCGGGAAATTTGCCTTATCGGTATTATTATTTCGGAAAAATTCCCCGGGGGAATTTTAGGAATTTTCCCCGTGAGTTTAAAGCCTGCCGAATATTTAGTATACTTGTTAGATCACCTAGACAAATTGGCAACGTTTTTTTTTAAAATCGTTTAAATAATTTTTCTGAAATTTTCCTTGTGACCCACTCGGTATTTGACGAATCTGTTTTTGAGTGTTTAACAAGTAGTACAGGTCGTAGACATGGAAGACGAAGCCGACCACGTTCCCCAAGATGCCGTGATGCAGATGCTTACGGCCATGCGAGAAGAGCTGAGAGGACTTGGCCAAAGACTAGGCCAGCTCGAGCAGCCGCAACCGGGACGAGCCGAAGATGCTCAACAACCGGCGAGGAGGAACGCTCCTATGAATGACCGGCAAGATGTGAATCATGAAGACCGTGACAGCATGCCGGAGATGGAGGACGAGTTTCCCCCTGACCCAAGACGTCACCTGAACCAAAGACGACGTGACCCCATTAGAGGGCACCGGCCGATAGAGCGTGAGCCCAATCATGACATGAAATTGTCACCGCCTACTTTTGCAGGAAAATCGAATCCGGAAGTATACTTGGATTGGGAAAGACGCATGGAATACATATATGAGTGCTATGTCTATGGAGAAGGCAAGAAGATAGCCTTGGCAGCCGCACAACTCACCGAAAATGCACTCGCATGGTGGGACAGGACTGTGGCCGAGAGGAGAAGGCAACTTTTTGGGCCAATCCAAACATGGCACGACATGAAATATCTCCTACGACTAAGGTATGTGCCTGATCATTATCACCGTGATCTTCAAAAGCGTTTCAGGAAACTAGCACAAGGCAACCGAACGGTGGAGGAGTATTTCGAGGAATTCGAAAAACTGATGAACTCATTGGAGTTGGAAGAATCCGAGGAGGCTTTGATGGCTCAATTCATTGACGGCCTTCAAGAGCGCATAGCTAGAAAGGTGGAGAGGACTAGGTATAGTGGGCTCCATGAGCTACTACACCTCTCGGTGCAAATAGAGCAACAAATCAAAAGAAAGACTTCACTCACCAACCGAACCAGGACCAACACGCCTTGGCAAGCCACTAGCAGCAAGCCGGTCGACAAAGGCAAAGCTGCCGAGATAGACTCTCGGTTCAAAAACCGAACCAATGACTTCCCGAAGGCCTCTCGGCCCGACCAAGGTAAGTTCCCTAATACTAGTCAAGCTAGAACTCGTGATATTACCTGTTTTAAATGTCAGGGAAGAGGACACTATGCTAGAGACTGTCCGAACCAAAGAGTCATGATCATCACGGCGAGTGGTGGATATGAATCTCAAGACGAGATGGAAGAAGAAGTAGATGGAGAAGATGACGACGTTGAGTATCCAGATACCGGTGACCTACTAGTCACTAGGCGAGTCCTTAGTATGCTGGTTCAGCCCGAAGAAAAAGTTCAACGGGAAAACTTGTTCCACACCCGATGCACCATTAACAACAAGGTATGTAATCTTGTAATAGATGGAGGATCTTGTGCTAATGTGGCGAGAAAGTTCATGGTAGACAGGTTAGGCTTGGAAAAGACTAAGCACCCTAGGCCCTACAAGCTACAATGGCTTAATGACACCACGGAGCTCAAAGTTACGGAGCAAGTGAGTGTGCCCTTTAGCGTCGGCAAATACCAAGACCAAGTACTTTGCGACGTAGTGCCAATGCAAGCTGGCCATCTCCTGCTGGGGAGACCGTGGCAATTTGACCGTGCAACACTTCACAATGGCCGGACCAACTACTACTCATTCGTACACAAGGAGCGCAAATATAATTTGGCCCCTCTAAGTCCGACAGAAGTGCAAGAACTTCAAGCCAGAATGAGCAAGGAGACCAAGGTAAGTGTTTCTAACTTATACATCAATGCTGGTGGTTTAAACCGTGCTATGAGTGCCGAGGGCACTATATTACTAATGCTGTTTAAAGAGTGTCTAAGTACAGGAAACAGGGAAATAGCATTGCCGCCGGAAATGGATGCTTTGCTAAGCAAATTCAGAGATCTCTTTCCCGAAGAGAACCCACCAGGCCTGCCCCCTCTACGGGGAATAGAACATCAAATAGACCTTGTCCCAGGCTCGGCCTTGCCCAATAAGGCCGCATACCGAATGAATCCCGAGGAGACTAAGGAGTTGGAGAAACAAGTCCGGGACTTATTGGACAAAGGCTACATACGGGAAAGCCTTAGCCCATGTGCTGTTACTGTGCTGTTAGTGCCAAAGAAAGATGGCACTTGGAGGATGTGTGTAGATTGCCGAGCTATCAACAATATCACCATCAAATACCGGCACCCTATCCCACGCCTAGACGACATGCTAGACGAACTAAGTGGTTCTACTATCTTCTCAAAGGTAGATTTGAAAAGTGGATACCACCAAGTCAGGATGCGAGAAGGAGATGAATGGAAAACGGCCTTCAAGACCAAGCAAGGCCTATACGAGTGGCTAGTCATGCCTTTCGGCTTGACCAATGCACCGAGCACATTCATGCGACTAATGAACCAGGTTCTTCATGCCTATATAAGTAAATTTGTGGTGGTTTATTTTGATGACATACTTATATATAGTAGGAACCTACAAGATCATCTAAAACACCTAGAACTAGTGCTCAAATCACTTCGCAAGGAAGGCCTTTATGCTAACCTTAAGAAGTGCACATTTTGTACTAATGAACTTGTGTTCTTAGGTTTTGTAGTAAGTGAACAGGGGCTCCGAGTGGACGAGGAGAAGATCAAGGCCATAAGAGATTGGCCCACACCGACGTCTATAGGACATGTCCGGAGCTTTTACCGACGATTTGTGAGGGATTTCAGTACTGTTGCTGCCCCACTCACAGCTGTGATCAAAAAGAACGTGCCATTCACATGGGGAGCAGCTCAAGAAGCTGCCTTCAACGACCTCAAGAACCGGCTCACTCAAGCACCGGTTCTTGCCTTGCCCGATTTCGACGAAATGTTCGAAGTGGAGTGTGATGCATCCGGCTTAGGGATTGGAGCTGTGCTACATCAAAGGAAAAGACCAGTAGCCTTCTTTAGTGAAAAGCTAAGTGGAGCCACACTAAATTATCCGACCTATGACAAGGAGCTCTACGCTCTTGTCCGAGCATTAGAGACTTGGCAACATTACTTGTTATCTAAGGAGTTCATCATTCATACGGACCATGAGACTCTTAAGCACTTGAGAGGTCAGACCGCACTCAAAAGAAGACATGCCAAGTGGCTTGAATTTGTGGAGACGTTTCCCTACGTCATCAAGTACAAAAAGGGCAAAGAAAATGTAGTAGCCGATGCCTTGTCAAGAAGGCATGCTCTCATTTCAACAATGGAGGCCAAAGTGCTAGGATTCGAACACATCAAGGAACTCTACAAAGACGACCCTGATTTCAAAGAATGCTACACTAATCACGGCAAAGGAATATACGGCCGATTCTATCTCCAAAATGATTTTCTTTTTAGAGGTAAGCGTTTGTGTATTCCACAGGGATCAATGAGGGAGTTAGTGCTTAGCGAAGCACATGGAGGAGGACTGATGGGACACTTCGGTGTAGACAAGACCTTGGCCATAGTCAAAGACCATTTCTATTGGCCGCACCTCAAGAAAGACGTGAAGAAATACTGTGCTAGATGCGTCCGATGCCTCAAAGCCAAATCCAGGTCACATCCTCACGGTCTTTATCTTCCTTTACCTATTCCTAACGCCCCATGGGTAGATCTTTCTATGGATTTTGTTTTAGGACTTCCCAAGATACGACATCAAGATTGCATCTTTGTTGTTGTGGACCGGTTCTCTAAGATGGCACACTTCATCCCGTGTGACAAGACAAATGACGCGACCAACATTGCTAATTTGTTCTTCAAGGAGGTGGTGCGCTTACATGGAATTCCTAGGACCATAGTGTCCGATCGTGACACGAAATTTTTGAGCCATTTTTGGAGGACTTTGTGGAAGAAGCTAGGGACCAAGCTCGTGTTCTCCACTACATGTCACCCACAAACAGATGGACAAACGGAAGTGGTAAACCGTACACTTGGCTCTTTACTTAGAGCTACTCTTGGTAACAACATGAAAACATGGCTTGATTGCATTCCATTCATAGAATTTGCGTATAATAGGGCTGTTCATTCGGCCACTAAGCTATCTCCGTTTGAAGTTGTCTATGGGATTAATCCTCTATCTCCAGTAGATCTTGTGCCAATTCCTCAAGTAGAACAGGTTAACCAAGACGGGCTTAGGCGTGCCGAGCTCATCAAAGAGTTACATGAGAGAGCTAAAGCTAATATTGAGAAGAAGACCGAAGGGTACAAGAAGAGCCATGACAAAGGCAGGAAGGAGATCACATTTGAACCAGGAGATTGGGTCTGGCTACATATGACCAAAGAAAGATTCGCGGACAAGCGCGCATCCAAGCTCGCTCCAAGAGGCGACGGCCCATTCAAAGTTCTAGCAAAAATCAACGACAATGCTTACCAACTAGAGCTACCAGGTGAGTTGAATATCTCACATACGTTCAATGTTGCTGATTTATCTTCTTTTGATCCAGGAGATCCAGTTTTGTGGACAAAACCTTTTGAAGAGGGAGGGAATGATGAGGACATCGGCTCTAGAACCGACCCAACTGAGATGCCCATCGTACCAGAAGGTCCCATGACCCGTTCCAAGACCAAACAGCTCAGAAGAAGATTCGGAACGGCCATACAGGCGTTCGTTAATTCAACCGGACCAGGCGACCCGTTTGGAGTTTCAGCCGAGAGAAGAAATCACCTACCGAATGACCGTCCGAACGACCTGATCTCCACTGAGGGATGTAAGTTCTCACACCCAAGTGACTATGATAAGACTAACAGGTCGAGTGGTTTTTGTCCCAGAGCCACGGAACCAGTTCTGGCCGAAGGATCTTACCCGGAGACAGTTTTAGCCGAGGCAGAGGAGCTAAACCCAAATGACCGTCCAAACGACCTAATCTTCACTGAGGGAAGTAAGTTCTCTCGACCAAGTGAATATTTTAAGGCTAACAGGTCGAGTAGTTTCCCTATTAGTGATGCAGCACAACATGTTGTTTCACACACAAGCCACTTAGCCGGGAAGACCCAACAACGGGCTAATGAAGACGTTGAAGTCAAGGAGTTGCCGGGACTTGAAGAGGATGACTTCTATGATCAAGAAGACCTCCTAGAAGACTTCACCAAGCTGCTGCACGTCCAAGACGCACCAAGGCCAGAGTCGCCTTCAAAGACGCCTCATGCGCCACCGCCGGCCACTTCACCTCAATGTAAGCTGTTTACATTATACACTGTCTTTGCAGGGACTTCAAGCTTCGACAATGATTAAAGAGCTCTTCAAAACGACGTCAAGACAAGAGTTTAGAAGTCGCGGCCATACTTTCCTTATTTGCTTTAAATGAAACGATGAGTTTATGTTTTTGTTGAGTCTTTTGTTTCGTGTAGTTTTATTTTAAACGTCCTGTTGTTTTGAGTCTTTGCTTGTTGTTTTTACGAGAACCCTAGAAGGTTCAGGCTGAAGGGCTATTAATAAAGCCCCACACGCAGCATTGTAGTCACAACTTTTTACCTTGATCAATAAAATAGCCGCACTTTCTTCTAAGTGTTCTTGAGAAGCGATTTCTCAAATCCGACTCGATCTTGCTCGTGTGATTCGACCAAGACCAGTCTTGCACCGTATCGAAGACCTCATCATCCCCTTCGTGTCGTGTACTCACTCCACCTACAGCCCATCCATCGACTCCACACGAGAGAAGCGATCGCCATCGTGTCAAGTCCTTCCGCAAATCGATCATCTTTCGACCAAAGGAGAGGGCGACCGCCTGTCTTTGGTTCCATCGACTATCCCGGTTAAGACCTCACCACCGAGGCTTACACCAAGATTGGTGGTATTATGAAAATATATTCTAGAGATTTTTATATATCTTTATAGGGATGATTCTATTAGTTAGTAATTAGGTTAAACATTGTTACATTAGTACTATATAAGTATATGTATCCCAACCTTTATTAATATGAGAGTCAATACAATTCTTCCACTCTATCTCTAACGAGACCACTTCTAAGGTCGACCTCGCCGATTTGAACATTGATCGATGGGTAGTGTTTAAGGGACACCTAAGAAATTTCTATGAAACTTCATAGATGTGTGAATGCTGAATGTTTATCTAATTAAGTTGGGTTTTTATTTTAATCTTTAATCGTTTTTATGTAATTTTTTTGGGGATAATTTTAAATATAGGACAAAAAATCAATAAAATTGTCCCCTTAACACTTAATATGATTTTGGCCATTTTTGGACTAAAATACTTTACTTTTTATTAAATATAACAAATTACATTTAAAAATTACACTTTCTTCATCAACAATAAATACTTTAAAAATACCAAAATTACATATAAGGAAATAAATATATATTTGATAATTCATTTTAGGAAAAACGAATATTTAAAAAATAATTATTTTCATGTTCTACGATTTGTAGAATTTGTTTTTTTGGTAATTGCTATACAATCTACGAAGTATATAATAGATATTCTACTATTTGTTCTGCATTTTACTGATCCTATAAAATCCACCATCTAGAATTTGGTGTATATTCCACCAAATTTTGAATAAGTATTCTACCTTTTTCTCTATATTCTATTTTTTTGCAGAATATAAGTTCTACCATTTTGTCTTGATTATATGGAATGTGAAATATATATTCTACCAAGCGGTTAACAAAATCTAACAAAATATGGAGAGAAAATCTAGGATCAAGTGTTAACACCACAACTGAAAATCTATAGAAATATTTTTTTCCCTTTTTGCATGTTTTTCCTTTTTCTTTCCCGTAACATTATTTTCCTTTTTTTTTGCACGATTTCTATCGTTTTCGCGATTCTTCTTCACAATTTCTCTTCTCTTCTTCTTTGTTTTTCTTCACAATTTCTCTTCGAATATGGTGCATATCTATGTAACATGTGGTGTATGGAGATCGGGTATCAATAAGGAGTGGACTTTTATTGTTGATGAAGAAAAACGAGGAAGATTACTAACTTTGGAATCAAGTACTACTCTTGCGGAGTTAAAAATGATGGTTTTAGAGAACTATGGAGTAGTCGAAAAGAATGTTGAGTTCAGTTATCTTCCGAGCGATTTGATCGATAACTTAGGATCTCCCCCAGTTATCATCCCCAATGATCGTCAAGTGAAAATTTTTGTTGGGTATGCAAAGAAGAATGCACCGATACGTTTGTGTGTGACGTTTACAGCTACAATTGATTTGAATAAGGAGCCATCTGATTCAAGTAGTAGAGAAGATGATGATAAGTTGCCTCAAAAATCAGAAGAATTTGTGAAAGATCAACGGATTGATGACTTCAAAACCAATGTTCGTTACGTTCAGGATGTTGGCGATGATGGTGATGATGGCGTGCTTTCTGGAAACAAAGAAGAGTTTTGGTTGATTGATGCTGTAAAGAATGAGCAAAATTTTAGAAGCAAAAACGCTTTGAAGGCAACTCTGAAAATTGCAGCAATGAAGTATAACTTTGACTACAATGTCGTACAATCAACAAAAAATGGTGGTCTATACGCTGCAAAGATACTGTGTGCAATTGGCGTGTTCGTGCAGGGGGTCTACATGGATCTACGTATTTCAAAATCAACAAGTATGTGGCTGAACACACATGTGCTCCTTCTAGGAAAAACAAATTTGCTAGGATAGCTTCAACGAAAACTATCATCAGTCTGATTATGCATAAGTATGAAGGTGTTAAGGAATGACCTAAACCAAGAGAAATCATACAGATAATGCGTACGGAGCATAGATGCGAGATCTCTTACTAACAAGCATGAGAGTCCCGTGAGTATGCAGTTAATGCTGTTAGAGGTATTCATGAGAAAAGTTTTGGTAAAATTCCAAAATACTTGCACATGTTGAAAGAAGTTAATCCGGATACGCATACTCATTACGTAACGGATTGCGATAGTAGATTCAAATATATATTTATTTCTTTTGGTCAATCGGTAAGAGGATTCTACTAAGCCATTCGTAAGGTCATTGTTGTCGATGGTACGTTTTTGAAGAGTAAATACAAAGGAGTTATGCTTGTTGCTACATCGTTAGATGGTAACTACAATTTGTATCCAATTGCGTTCGAGGTTGTCGATTCAGAGAACGACTTATCATGAGAGTGGTTTTTAATGCAACTAAAGGTTGTTATTGCAGATGAGCAATGTTTGGCTTTTGTGTCAAATAGAAACTCTTCCGTTATTAAATCACTTGCTAAAGGGTACCCGCAATCTAGACATGGAATTAGCATCCACCATTTTTTGAATAATGTGGTAACATATTTCAAGAAAAAGGGTTTGACTCGCTTTATTGCAAAGGTTTCAAAATATAAGGTTGCTGAATTTGAGAGGAGATTCAACGATATTTGTGGTATTAGTCCGCTTGTTGGAAAATATCTAGTGGAGGCTGATGTCGCAAAATGGGCTCGTTGCAAATTTCATGGCTTCAGGTATGGCGTTAGAACCACTAACCCAGATGAATCGATAAATTCTGCATTGCGATCACCTAGAGAGTATCCAGTAATTCCTTTGTTGGATAGCAAAAGAGAAATGTTAACCCGATGGTTTTATGAGCGTAGAAGATTAAGCTAAAGCAGAAGGACCCTTTAACCATTGATGTGGAGAAAAAGCTTGATAAGAGGATTGAAAAGGGTAAAACATTTATTGTTTATCCGGTTAACCAGGATCGGTTTCTAGTTAAAGGCGAAATAATCGACTACTTTGTTGATTTGGACAAAAGAACGTGTTCATGTTGAAATTACGACTTAGTAAAAATTCATTGTAGACATGCCATTAAAGCAGCTTTTTCAGTGGGAAAGGAACTACACCCACTCACTGATGAAATTTAAAGTACTGCTGTATGAAGAACGACTTATGAGGAATGCATTAATCCAATAGGTGTTCCTGAGGATGCATGGCATGTCCCAGTGGATGTTGAACATGCGTTATTTCTACCACCGAAAACACGAAAAGCAGCCGGTAGACGAAGAAAAAGAAGACATGAAAGAGTGGAAGACAATATACGTTCCTCACAAAGATCACAAGGCACAAGTGCAGTCGTTGTGCTATTGAAGGTCACAAGAGAAGGACATGTGAAAGAGCAATATAGGCGTTGATTAACTCTGATTTAATTTGATTTTTTAGCTTTTTGGGATCGTTTGAATTTTGTTTGAAAGACTTTTGTTTTTTATGTTGCAACTGTATCTTTCGAAACTTCATTGATTGCACAAAGCTGTTTTATGGACTTAATTAGCTAACAAAAGATTGATCGAAAAGTGCAAAAAACATAAAAATATAGGATCGGGATTAATGAGTCAAATAGAATAACTGTGAAACAAATATCAGATAAGGTGCTTAGCACTGTTGGTTATGCGCTCTATCTGTTAACCCACATGTCCCGTGTTTGACTCCTACACGGGACCTAAATCCCACAATTTTGTTTTTTTTTGTTGGAAGCTTGGTGTAAGGGTTTTTATATTTAACACATAATTAGATCTCTTCATCATATAGGCGATTTCGAGTTGCTTAACAAACATCGAACCCTAAACCTCTCTTCATCTAATTTTTCTCAAGGCCAAAGGTATGTTATTGATTCAATCGTTAGTTAAATCGATTTATGGGTTTTAATTTAAATGGGGTATTTTTTTGTTTGTGAGATATCTGAGAATGCATTTTGATGGTGAAATTTGGAAAACTGATGTGTGCTGAAGTTCGTTTTATATAGGAAAAATGAGCTATACATCCTCAGGTTCTACATCCAATTCAATTAGAGAGATTCCTAGAAAATGTGGATGTGGAGAGAAAACCGTATTATGTGTATCAAAGACGGCCAAGAATTTTAATCGGAAGTTCTATAATTGTGTTGCTGCAACATGTCAGACAGAATTTCCTTATTACTATATGCTTTGTGTTGTCCTGTGTTTTGGTCTGAGATTGTATAAATCTTGAAATAAGGGTGACTATGGTCACGTTTTCAAATGGACCAAAGAAGCTAAGATGGAAGAGTTTGATGTCCTTGCAGAGAATCAAAAGATGTTTGTTGAAGACATTAACAAAATCCTAAATTTGGAGAAGATTATGATGGAGAAATTTGACAAGCTCGTGGAGAAGAATAAAAAAATCGAACATCTGATACAAGGATTATGCAATCCAAAGAGGTATCAATACCCTCTAACCGATGTAGTAAGAGGTTATCGAATCCAATATTGGAAAATAGTCTTAAACACTAAGAATGCAAGGTGCTTATAGTAAGTTAAGCTAAACCACTACAAGAAAACAGGGGTATTTCCGACGGAAATTCCGACGGCCATAATTCCGTTGGAAATTTCCGACGGCTTTTCGACGGATTTCCGACGAAATTCTCATCCGTCAGAAATTCCGACGGATTTCCGACGACCATAATCCGTCGGACACTTTTCGACAGATTTCCGACGACTTTCTGAGCAATTTTGATGTTGCCGACATACTGCCGACGGATTTCCGACAGATGGTGACTTTGCCGACATGGTTGCCGACATCGATAATATCTACTTTAGATCCGTCGGAAATCCGTCGGAAAATGCACAAAATTTTCCTTATAAAAACGTATCCACGCTTCATTTATAATCACAAAAAAAAAATCTCTCTTATCTAATTCCTTACGAAAATGTCTTCTTCAAATCCTTATAATTATTTTCAATCATGGATGGAAAAGCCTCATCAAATTCCGGACACGGGCCTAGTTACGGAGGAATTCAAAGAATGTCTACAGGAATTCATGTCATTTGCGGGTATGCAGAAGAAAGCAAAAAAAACCGGTAAAATCTATTGCCCTTGTACCAATTGTGGGAATCGTAGATTTATCGTGATAGATGAAGTATGGTCACACTTGTATTGTCATGGGTTTATGCCGGGTTACAAGATTTGGTATTACCATGGAGAAAATGATACAATGGTGGATAATTATGCTAGTACTAGTGAACATTATATTGGGGATAACACTAGCTTAGAAGAACCCGCAATGGAAGTACAAAGTACTGTAGGTCATGTTCAGATG
This sequence comes from Eutrema japonicum, assembly GCA_030161315.1. Lineage (NCBI taxonomy): Eukaryota > Viridiplantae > Streptophyta > Magnoliopsida > Brassicales > Brassicaceae > Eutrema > Eutrema japonicum. Next base: position 50,899,843 of record BSQW01000011.1, read on the forward strand.
GTGAACGATGCATTTCGTGAAAGTATACCATCGGTTGCTGAGTATGGAGATAGATGAGAAGAACCTAACTTAGAAGCTCGGAGATTCTTTGATATATTAGACGCTGCTAAACATCCGTTATATGATGGGTGTAGAGGTGAACATTCCCCTTTATCAACTGCAACATGGATGATGGGTATAAAGACGGATTTCAATTTGAGTGAGTAGTGCGTGGATGCAATCGCTGATTTTGCGAAAGAAATTTTGCCAGAAGATAATCTTGCACCGGCATCATACTATGAGATACAGAAACTTGTTCAAGGTCTAGGATTGCCGTATCAGATGATAGATGTATGCATAGACAAATGTATGCTCTACTGGAGAGAGGACGCAGACCGTACGACATGCCGTTTTTGTCGCAAACCTCGGTATAAGGAAACAGGTGGAAGAGTGCCAGTGCCATATAAACGGATGTGGTATTTACCGTTAATAGAGAGATTGAAGAGATTATATCAGTCAGAGCGCACAACGGGAGCAATGAGATGGCATGCAGAGCATACAACAGATGGACAAATCGCCCATCCGTCAAACGCAGGAGCATGGAAACATTTTCAATTCATTTATCCCAGCTTTGCGTTTGAGGCGAAGAACGTATACCTTGGATTATGTACCGATGGTTTCAACCCTTTTGGGAAGCACGGCAGAAAATATTCTTTGTGGCCAGTAATTGTAACACCTTACAATTTGCCGCCATCTTTGTGCATGCGAAGGGAGTTCTTGTTCCTTAGCATTCTCGTTCCTGGACCAGAGCATCCGAAGAGATCACTTGATGTGTTTTTGCAACCATTGATTTATGAGCTGCGAATGTTATGGGACCAAGGTATTGAAGCGTTTGATGTTTCTTGTCACCAAAATTTCATCATGCGGTCGGTACTTTTGTGGACTATTAGCGATTTTCCAGCATATGGCATGTTATCATGATGGACAACGCACGGAAGGTTATCGTGCCCGTACTGTCAAGATAACACTGATGCGTTCCAATTGAAGCACGGACGGAAAACGTCTTGGTTTGATTGTCATAGGCGATACCTACCTAGCGATCATCATTATCGTCGGAGCACCACATTGTTTAGGAAGAACCGGAAAGTATTTGATGGTCCACCTCCTGAGTTAGATGCTGAGTATTTGTTGACTCAGTTCAGAGATTTTGGTGCAGAGAGGACCGTTGATTGTGGTGGTAACGGACATCATCCTGTTGATGGTTGTGGCAAAGTTCATAATTGGCACAAGAGGAGCATTTTCTGGGATTTGCCTTATTGGAAGAACCATCTTTTGAGGCATAATCTGGATGTCATGCACATTGAGAAGAATTTTTTCGACAACATTATGAACACCGTTCTCAATGTCAAAGGGAAGACGAAGGACAATCTGAAGTCTAGATTGGACTTGCCAGACATTTGTTCTCGTAGAGCACTACATGTGACAGGGAACGGGAAGCCTCCGGTCCCGGCTTTTCGTTTCGATGAACCTTCAAAGGCCGAGTTTTTTTACTGGATTACCAAAAGTGTTAGATTCCCGGCCGGATAAGCATCTAACCTTCGGAACTGCGTTGATCATGGAGAAGGAAAGTTTACTGGGATGAAGAGTCATGATTGTCATGTGGTGATGCAGAGCCTCCTTCCATTTGCCTTTGCATGTCTTCTACCACGTAATGTCCACGAAGCAATTGCTGGTACAATCATGAAATTATTTATTTACTACTTTATACAATATATACTTCATTATTTAATTATTCATTTATTATCCATATTTTGCAGGGATTGGTGCCTTTTTCCGAGATATATGTTCTCGCTCTCTTACATCAGACGGTATCCGCAATCTTGGGGCTAATATACCTGTAATTCTTTGCAATTTGGAGAAGATATTTCCTCCTTCATTCTTTGATGTTATGGAACATCTAACAATTCATCTCCCTCGAGAAGCAGAGCTTGGGGGCCCGGTTCAGTACCGTTGGATGTATCCTTTCGAACGGTATATGTTACATCTAAAGAAGAAGGTGAAAAATTTGAATAGAGTGGAGGGTTCTATCGTCGCACAGACCATCAATGAAGAAAACTCACATTTTGCCGAGTCCTACTTTCCATCACAAGTCAAAACAAAGAGTCGTAGAGCAGCTCGACATGATCTGCCTTTCTATCCGGTCGATGTACCTCATATATTTTTAGAGATTGGACGACTTAGTGGAAAAGGCAAGAAGAGGAGACTTTCACCACAAGAGCGAGAGCATTTGCATATGTATATTCTCACAAACTACGACGGAGTTGATGAATATGAGAGGTATTAATTATATTGAACTTAATTTTTTATTACTTATTGGGTTCTTGATTATATATATATATATATATATGTACTAACGTGATAATTGCTTCAATCTCACAGGATGTATATGGCTTATCAACGTTTTGCATTTCCTGACAAAACAGATGACGAGCTAATCGAGCTCAAACAGGAAGATAGAGTTCGGACGTTGGTTAAGAGATTATGTAAGTCTTTTAATTGCCTTGTTTTTAGCAATCATCATATGTAATGAAAGATTTAATTATTTGATGTTTTTTTATTTTAATTGTGCAGGTGACGACAGAGAAGGCTAACGGACAAACATTTCCCACGTGGTTAGAAGAAATTGTGAGATTTCCACTAGCAACCGTGCATTCACGTGTGATAAGATTCTTCGGGATGATAGGAGTGCGACAACTTCAGATTACGGTGTATCAACTCAGTCATATGATCTTGTATACTATGGTGTCGTACGTGAGATTTTCGATGTTCAGTACCCGGGAATGCTCGGTCTAAGATGTGTTGCATTTTTATGCGACTAGAACGATCCATTAGTAGGAAGCGGTGTGCGACACGACCAATTTGGTGTTACATCATTACATAGCAGAAGAAAACTCCAGAGATACGAGCCATTTGTACTTGCATCACAAGCAGACCAGGTTTGTTTTTCTTTTACGTTAATTTTTAATTTAGTTTTGTTGCATTCCCGTGGTTAAATTTGTACATGGTGTAGGTATGCTACATTCCCTATCCGCGGGTGACAAACAAGCAAGACCCGTGGGTTACAGTCACATCGATAAACCCGAGAGGTAGAGTTCATGGGATGTCTGGTCATGAACCCCTCCAACAAAGCTCCGTAGGTTTGGGTTCAATCGAGCATTCCCTTGAAGTCGACCTTGTCGTTGATTTCACCATACAGGCAGACGATCGGGTATTTGAGGATTCAGAAGAAGAATTTGACGAATTTGGGGAACCTTCCGATTCAGGAGAATCAGATTACTCATCATCGGATTGACAGTAGTTTTAATTATAAAATTTGCACCGTAAAATATGTACATATATTTGAACTAGAATTGTAATGTGTAATATATCAGTTATGTCGAAGTTTTATAAACTTAGACATTTGATTAAGTGTAACAAAAGCGGAAATTAAAAAAAAAAAATTTTGGCTGAGGCATTCAGTTTAAGTTTTTAGCCGAGGCAACTGAATCCATCGGAAATCCGTCGGAAATTTCTGACGGATTTCCGACGGATTAAGTTGCCTCTGCTAAAAACTGATTGCCTCGTTTGGGTTATATCCGAAGGATTGAGTTTTTAGCCGAGGCAACTGAATCCGTCGGAAATTTCCGACAGATTTCCGACGGATTCAGTTGCTTCGGCTAAAAACTCAATCCCTCGGCTATAACCCAAACGAGGCATTCAGTTTGATCCGAGGTATATTCATCCGTCGGAAATCAGTCGGAAATTTCCGACGGACTTCCGACGGATATATTCAAAAATCTTGTTTAGGGTATAGGGTATAGGTTTTTTTTGTGGCAAAAGTTTACAAATACTTGTATGATGTATATAAAATAGGTTAACCTTGTATATACATCAAAAAATGTGTTATATAGAATTTATAAATTTTGATGGAAGTGTTTGTATAAGTTATAGTATAAGATATAGTTGATTTATGTGAAATGATATGTTTTGATGTTGTATAATTTTTAAACTAATGCAAAGCCTTTAATATTGATGAACTTAATATATATATTGAATGAAACATGTAAATTACATGTCCCTAAATCATATAAAGAAACTCTAAACCCTAAACCCCAAATATACCCTAATTCCGTCGGAAATTTCCGACGGATCTGGAAAATTTGACACGTGCCTGTTGACTGACCAATCGACAAACATGCAAGGAATATACCTTATCTTCTCCAATCCGTCGGAAATCCGTCGGAAATTTCCGACGGATTTCCGACAGACTTTGATATTTTTGAGACCGCGGGAATATCAACTGCGTAAATGAAATTATTTATCGAATTCCGAAGGATTTCCGACGGATTTCCGACGGACATCGAAATATATCGACAAAGCGTAAGTGTTTTTCCTTATTTCTCTCTTCTGCCTCTCTCTCTTCCGACTCTTCTTCTCCCTCTTCTCTCTTCTTCTTCCTTACCGAAAATCTCTTTTCTCTTCTTCTTCTTCACAATTTCGGTTTTAGTCTTCAATTCCTCAACTCTTCTTCATCAATTCCTCAACTCTTCTTCATCAAAACCATGTAAGTTTCATCAATTCATTTAATTTTTTTTAGATCTTGTTAGTTTTAGGGAATATATTAGTTAGGTTATTAGAATTCTATTTATGTGAATTGTTAAGTGGTTAGAATAGAATTTGTTATGTAGAATAATATTAGTGTTAGGGTTTATGTGTTTAGATTGTTGATTTAGAATTGTTAGATCTAGAAAACAAAGTTTTGATTTTTTAAAAACGTTTCTTTATATTAAAATCTTTTTTAGATCTTGTATGATTTTCTAAAACTATTTTAAAAACGTTTGTAGATATTGTTTGAATTTTTAAAAATATTTGTATATATTAAAATTGTTTTTAAAATATTGTTTAAGTAATAAAAACGTTTAGACAATATTTGTATATATTAAAAATGTTTTTAATATATTTTTTAAGTAATAAAAACGTTTTCATAATATTTGTATATATTAAAATTGTTTTTAATTTTTTTTATATTAATAAAAACGTTTTTATAATATTTGTATATATTAAAATCGTTTATAATATTTTTAACTAATAAAAACGTTTTTAAAATATTTGTATATATTAAAGTTGATGTTAAAATATTTTTTTAATAATAAAAACCTTTTTCAAATATTATTTTAGTAATAAAATCGTTTTAAATATTTTTATAGTAATAAAACGTTTTTTAAATATTTTTATTTATTAAAACTGATTTTAAAATATTTTCCCAAATTTTGGTATTTTTTGAAAAATTTGAATTTTTTGGAAAATTTGAATTTTTCGGAAAATTTGAATTTTTTGGAAAATTTGAATTTTCTGGAAAATTTGAATTTTTTCTAAATTTGTTTCCGGATATTTCAAAAGTTTTGGTAACTTTTGAAATTTTTGTTAATTTACTAACAATTTTACCGTTTTCCGCAGGGATCACGACGACGTTCTTCAGTTGGGAGGCGGCAACCAAGGACGCCGTTCTCGGGGTTCTCGGTGTACGCCTCCGGGACCAACGAGCTCGGAAACTCACATCCCAGATTCCCAGCAATCCGCTGCTCGGAGCCACATTGAGATCGAGGAGCTAGTCCGGCAGCATAACCGGGGCCATTGCATTCGACTCGACCCGAAGTTTGAGGACGGGACTTGGTAAGATAATTTTTGTACATTATTTCAATTTATTTAGATTTTTAAACTTAACATATTTATATCTTTTCATAATGTTTTCAGGTTTAAACTGTCGACTCAGATCACCAATGCGATATTACGGATGCTCCACAACATGTTGGACAAACCGTACGAGAAGTATTCGGACATGCCTACTGAGGAGAAAGACGTGTGGCATCGGACTTTCGCGGTAAGTTATTTATTGATATATTATTTATTTTGAATTTCATTTTGTCAAATTTTCTTTTTGACATGTAACATATGTTTTTTAAAAATTGTAGCAAGAGTTCACGTGGGACTCTCATCATACGCGCAAAGTCCTTGACACATTCGACAAGTATGCCGCAAACTCGTACTCGAAGCACATGTACGAGTGAAAACAGAAGTGGAAGCACAGCAAAGATAAGCCAAAGGACCTTGACGACGACGTCTGGAAGGGTTTCTGTGAGTACTGGAGTAGGCCTGCGACGAAAAAGACCTCCGACCAACAGTCGAAGAACCAAAATAGCCAACGAGGCGGGAAAGGGGTCTACATCCACAACGGGGGCGCAAAGACCATCGAACGGGAAGCGATGGAAATGGTAAGTTTAATTTAAATTTTTTATTACTAATTCTGTTTTTTATATTTATTTAACTTAACAAATTTTCGCAGGCGAGAGAATCTGGTTCCGAACCCGATTATCTTAAACTCATCGAGCAGAGACACACCAACAAGAAAACCGGTCAGATATAAGACTTGGGGATGCGAGAAGAGCAAGAAGACGAAGCTGGACCGTGAAGTATCAATATCGCAGCTCACTATCGACGGATCGACGTCCTCGAACTCTTTATCCCGGGAAGAGATAAACCAGATTGTACTTGAGGTAAGTTTTAATTTCATTTCATTTTTTTATTTTCGTTATTTAATTATTAACGGTTATAATTATTCGCAGCAAACCCGGCAAGTGAAAGGTCGATTCGCTGTGTTAGGCACCCTTCTGACCCAGGAATCTTCTTCCTCGCTTCCTCGTTATCCTCTGGAGTACCGGGTAGAAATCGAGAAGCTTACCCAAACGTTGAAAGACCGTGACCAGCAGGTCGAAGAGCTACAGACGGAGCAACTGACTACCAAAAAGAAGCTCTCCTCGTTGGAGAAGATGATGCAGAAATGTTTCCCGCATATGTTTCGGGATAATATATCCGTCGGAAGTCCGTCGGAAATTCCCGACGGCAACCGACGGACTTCCGACGGCATTTCCGACCGAATACCCGTCGGAGTATCCGTCGGAAAGTACGCGGTCGGAAATCCGTCGGAAAATTCCGATGGATTCCGACGAACTGTAACCGACAGCTTAAATCCATCGGAAATCCGTCAGAAAAAGCCATTTCCGACGGATTTGGCTGTCGGAAATACCCCTGTTTTCTTGTAGTGAACATGTGGCTTGTTGTTATTAAGTAATCTAATTAAAGCAAATAGACAATTAAGCGAGATGTAAATCAATAAACAAAGATGGAGCAAGAGATAAGGTTATTGATATAAGGTGATCCAAGTCCACTTAGTGGTGTTCATTCACTCAAAGAAACTAATTCCTAGGTAATAGACCTCTAATCTTGATTAGTTCTCTTTCAAGCAACTAATCACTATGTTAATTATCAAGCCCATTAGCAAATCATCATTTTTGGATTAATAATTAACAATCATTAAAAATCATAACAAGATCAACCAAAATATGCCCTAAACAACTAATGTCTTAGGTTAGGAACATAAGTCTCTTGCCTAGTTCATCAAGGCATTTCTTCAAACACTTGGTGTGCATGAAATGCCTTATGATCTAGATCCACTCTTTCAAGCTAGATCCAGCATTGGGGGTAGTAGACAAGAAGGAATACAAGGTTATCTAACCCTAAACACCACCTAAACAAATCTTGGATCACCCTAATCTATCATATCTCAAGATCCTAAGGACTACTCACTAATCATCATGGGTTCAACAAATCCAAGAAAAGAGGTGTTAAAACTCATGGTCAAGATGATTAGATGATTAGAAAGTAGAAGATAGATGGATTCAATTAAGAAAACAATACTAAAATTGCATAAAACAAAAAGATCAATCTCTTACAAATCACTCTTAGAGAGGGTTTTTGCTTAAGAAAAAGACTTAGCCCCTCAAAATTAGGTTTTTGGGCTTAAATAGTGAATAGTGACAAACCGGGTCGACCCGGGACAAATCGGGTACCGACCCGGTTCAAATGGATAAAGAGTTTGGATTTGGCCAATACCGAGGTCACTGCTCGGTGTAATACCTCGGTATTGAGCCTGGGTTTGTACACCGATGAGGAGCACCGAGCAGTGACGTCGGTATTGAGGTGTTGTTGCTTTGATGATCTTCGATGGATACCGAGATCACTCCTCAGTACCACTGCTCGGTATTAAGGGACTTTTCCCCCGGCTTTCTTCCTTTGACAGCACCGATCAGTTGCACCAAGCAATGACATCAGTACAATCCCCTGAAGCTTCGATACCGACGTCACTCCTCGGTGTTGCACGTCGGTATTGGGCTTGTTTTCCTCTATCGGGCTATACCGATCAGTTGCACCGAGCAGTGACCTCGGTGCAACCCTTCTGTCGTCGATACCGAGCACCAGTACCGACCAGTGACGTCGGTACGGTTTCCGTCTCCTCTCCTCGGGTCTCGAATCTCCTCTCTAGCACCTGAAATACGATCCAAAACGTGTAAGGACTCTCTAGGACTAAATGTGGACACATTAGACTCCTAAAATTACTAAAATGCTAAAGAGATATCATGAACTATATGTAAATGACTCGAAACCTAAATGAAACGGATGCTAGAATGATGCAAAATATGATGATACCAATTGCCCCAAACTTACGTTTTTGCTTGTCCTCAAGCAAAATCATCACTAAAAGAATTCAAATCTCAATGCAAACTCTAAAGTATGATCAAACATGTCTACTCAAAAGGGGCTAGCCATGTCCATCCTTACATGAACCAAGCTCAAATCTCAACCTACACAAGCCTTCAAATCATCCAATTCTTTAACATTCATTAGACGTTTTCTAAGTGAATCATGTTTATGCAAGGCAAGTGAATGCATTTGGCTAGGGTAAAGGTTTCCGAGATAAATGTGATCTCTATACAAGTGACGGTTTCTGAGCAAGGGGTTCTCTCAAAAGGAATCAACTAATGCAAAATGCTAAGAGTAAAGCCCAATAGATGCATACAAGGTCGACTTCCATCTACCCAAATGCCCCAATCGAACTTGACCCCTAATATCTAAATCCCAATGAAGATCCTCCTAGGCTACCCTTTTTGCAAGGAATTTTGCATTCACTACTCATATCATTTCAATTTCCTTCTCCTCTTAAACACTTAGAGGATTTCCTTCTTCACCACACGGTTTGGCTTTCAACACTTTTCTTTACTTAGCTCTTCTTTATTTTTTCTAGTCTCTCTTATTTCTTTTCTTTGCTTTAGCCTTTTTAGCTTTCCTTCTTTCTTTTGAAGACTACAGACTATTTTCTTTTCTTTTTCACTTAGAGCCTTTTTCTATAAACGATTATTGCCAACCATTTCAACCTTTTTGCTTATCCCCTATTCTTCATCCCCCTATTCTTCATCCCCCTTTCTCATTCCCAAAATCTCTTTCCTTTCCCTTGTCCCAAGTTCCCAACCTATCTAGCCTTATCCTATGTCTAGCTCATTGATGTCGAGCTAGTTCTACATGGAAGTTTTTCCTTGTCGTTCTAAACTCAACACCTTTTGCCTAGTTGATTCGAAAAAGGCCTCACAATCACTCACAAGTAGCATTTGGCTTGAAAAGAGGTTAGGTTAAAGGAGTGGTTAACCGTTCCAATGATAAGAATTGGCTATTCGTGCTAACAAGAGAGTGGCAAAGCGGATAAGATAGCCCAAATATGTATGTGGTAACCATGCATTCACTATGCAATGCACAAACATGATAATTACAATGTCGAATTATGGTTATCACTTAAGTAGGAATGGACTCAAATCAACTTGTTTCGGCTAAGACCTAAGTAATGAGACATGAAGTCCAAACATGGTTCGACCTTAATTTCGCACACGAGATCTAGAGCATAGGAATTAAACTCTTAAAGCAATACTTCACAAGGAGGAATCGTTCTAGCTCCTAATGCACATGCAATGCACTATCTACATACTATTCATTCTAAACTCAATCCTACATGAAGTGCAAATGCATCCTAAATGGCTTCTTTTTGTCTTTTCATTTTCAAAATTTATCAAATTTGTTTGGTTTTTCTATGCCTTAGATATATGCATGAGACTCAAGATGAAAATATAAAATAAGACAAAGCAAATGTTATAAGATACCGGTCCCTCCCCCAAACTTAAATCACACCGTCTCGGTGTGAAATAAGCCTAAGGAAAGGACCAAAAACAAAAGATAGCTATACAATGCAAGAAAATATATACAAGTGTTTTGGATTCGTACCTAGAAGCTTGGAGATGGGGATGTAGACCCCATTGAGTAAGATGGATTACTTGAAACGGGAGACGGGGACCGCATCGCTCTCCTCTTTGGTGCCTTCTCCGGTCGGGCCGTGGGACGGCAAGAGCTCATGACCAACGCCCAATCATCACCACGCGGTGCAAGGTTAATGTCCATGATGACGTCTCCTTCTTCACCGGCCCTTGATGAACTCGCTCCGCAACCCCCGTCCTTGAGCTCATTGATGGTTCGACCCATGGCTTTCACCGTCTTCTTCAAAGACTTGATCGTTGTAACCATCTTCTTCATGTTTTTGTTTTGCCACTTACACATGCGTTGGAGGAGACGAGTTTGGTGGTGAGCGTGTCTTGTAGCCGTGTTAGTGATAGCCCCATCATAAGGGTCAAAGTGGTAGCGCTCACTACCGTACACGGTATCGGGGGATGACTCATGTGGCACTTCCTCGTCTAGGTTAATTGGCTCCTCGGTAGTGGTTCTCCGTTGTGCTCTCTTGCGGAATGCTTGCATAGGCGGGTCGACGGTGGAGTTGTAGAGGTACTCTTGGGGAGGAATGAACATGACGTTCCTCGGGTCATGGAAGTTGGTGATAGCGGGACTGGGCAAAAGGACTTGTGCCACGGATGTCTCGGTGAGTTGGAGGTTGTAGGCTAACTTGCCTTCGATGTATCCCTTGAAGAACTTAACCTTTGAAAGGTAGGCCATATCCAAAGATTTCCAATCACATTGGCCAAGTGCAACCTGTATCCCCTTTGCCATGAGAATAGGCGTTATCATCCAACCGAGGCAAATTGCGGCCTTCTTCGACTTTGTCTTCCAAGCCCAATCCCGGTAAGCGAACAAGTGCCTCACCAAGAGTGTTGCGAGACAAGGAATTCTCTCCGGCCCCTCGAATGCCTTACCGTTTGCGAGAACGGGTAGGGTAGGCTTTAGACCAAGCCCCAACAACTCCATCTCCTCCGTAGTAACTGTGTCAATCTCCACCTTGTGGTAGAAATTGTGGACTAATGCTTTGTGTGCGTACCGGAGAGCCGGGTGGCGTATGCTTGCACTCTTAGAGTTACCGGCTCTAAACTCTCCGCTTGCAATTGTTGCCCAAAGATTTCGGAGCTCAAGTCTTGGGTAATCAAAGTATTGCCCGCCATATGTACCTTCTTCTCTAAACCCGAATATCTCGCAAAGCTCATGGAAAGTGACGGTGTAGGTGGTGCCCATGAGTCCGAATTTTAAAATTCCAAATCCGGAATTCCCGACTTCCGTGTCATAGAATTTAGCTCGAAGGGTGGCGAGGAACTTGCCGGTGAGTGCCTTCATAGCTTCCTGCTTCATGCTCATGAAATTCCGTAGCCCCATATTCTCAAAGAGAGTCCACACTTCGTCACTTATGCCCATCCTATCCATCGTCTCCGCATCGACAAATTTGCCTTGTTCGAACTTCATTTGGCGAAATTTGTCGAAGTAATCATGCTCGCTTGGCTTTGTCCCACTCTCGACCTCTTCTTCGACTCTCTTCCCCTTTCCCTTTTCTGTTTTCTTGGCTTTAGAAACTGTAGCCCCAGTCTTAGCTTTTGCCTTGGCACTAACCTTGGCAATCCATTTTCCCTTTTCCGCTGCTGTGGCTTGGGCAATTCCTTTCCCTTTCGCAACTATAGAAACCTTGGTCCGTGCCCGTGTCTATGGAGCGCCCTTGTCCGACATTGTACCTACAAATATGCTTGAGACAATTCATGAGCATAGGTACAATTTCTTATTAACAAGGGATCACCAAAAGATGATCTAAGAGCAATGAACGAAGGTCACAATTCGCATCTAACAAGCAAATTATCCTAATTCACAATCCCTAATTCTCAAAATCCCAATATCTCAAAATCCCTAACAATCAATAATTTGCACATGAATCATCAAGTTTAAGCATTGATAAACTATCCCCAAAGTATTTGCACGAGTGAAAAACAATATAAAACCATACTCAAGCAATGTTTCTTCAAGAATAAAACCATGGTTTTCAAAAGCTTAATTGAATAATACCTTGGGGAATTTGGGATAGATGCTTGAATTGATGATAAATCCAAAAAAAACAGTGAAAATCGAGATTATGGGGCTTTGAATCAACAAATTTGGTTGAGAAAAGAGGGAGATTGGGTAATTTTTGCTCTTGAAATCGCGAAAGGGATGAAAGAAAAAGTGGGTTTGGTCGCGTGGAAGAGGAAGAAGAAGGAGACTTACCTGGGTCGGGTCCGGATATTGCGAAAAATTGGACAATACCGAGGTCACTCCTCGGTACCACTGCTCGGTATTGACTGATTTTTGCAAAATTTTCGGCGAACACCGATGTCACTCCTCGGTGTCACTCATCGGTATTGTCATACCGACGTCACTCCTCGGTACCACACGTCGGTGTTAAGGAGGTTTTCCTCCTGTTCCCATACCGAGCTGTGGTACCGACTTGTGACGTCGGTATTGGATCCTCGGTTGACATGCCTATACCGATGTCACTCCTCGGTGTCACTCATCGGTATTGTCATACCGAGGTCACTCCTCGGTACCACACGTCGGTGTTAAGGAGGTTTTCCTCCTGTTCCTATACCGAGCTGAGGTACCGACCTGTGACGTCGGTATTGTTCTCGGCAGGTCCGTACCGAGGTCACTCCTCGTTGTCACTCCTCGGTATTCAGCTTTTTGCTTTGGAACCCCTATGCACACTTAACAACAACATCAAAAAGATCTAACAAAGATAGAAAAAGAGATAAACAAAAAGGAAATATGTACAATGATAAGCTTGAGGTGTTTCCCAAGAGCACTTTGTTTAACGTCACTAAGTTCGACGTTTGTTACCGTTCTCAAGTTAGAGGGACATCGTCGAGGGGGATCGATCCTCCCTTCTCGACGATTTGATTTGCCCGGTAGAGTTTGAGCCTTTGGCCGTTTGTAATGAAATCTTGGCCCTCCTTGTTAACAAGCACCACGGCCCCATACGGCCTCACTTCTTTAACCTCAAATGGACCCGACCACCTTGACTTTAGTTTCCCGGGAAAGAGCTTCAACCGAGAATTGAATACCAATACTAGGTCCCCAACCTTGAAGTCCTTATGCACGATCCTCTTATCGTGGAAAGCTTTGGGCCTCTCCTTGTAGATTCTCGAGCTCTCATAGGCTTCCAGCCTAGTCTCCCCTAACTCTTGAAGTTGTACCGACCGTCTCTCTTGAGCGGTCTTGATGTCAAAATTTAGAAGTTTTACCGCCCAAAGAGCCTTGTATTTCAATTCCACCGGAAGATGACATGACTTCCCATAGAGCATGTTGAACGGCGTGGTTCCTATGGGTGTCTTAAAAACGGTCCTATATGCCCATAAGGCATCATCGAGTTTGTTTGCCCAATCCTTCCTCGAGCCACCTACCGTATTCTCAAGGATTGTTTTAATTTGGTGGTTGGAGACTTCTACTTGCCCGCTTGTTTGAGGATGATAGGGCGTTGCAACCTTGTGTTTCACCCCATTCTTCTTAAGTAGGCTCTCGAAGACTTTGTTCACGAAGTGCGATCCACCATCACTAATGACCACTCTTGGAACCCCGAACCTTGGAAAAATGATTGACTTAAACATTTTGAGCACAACCTTTGCATCGTTTGTGGGGCTTGCGATAGCTTCCACCCATTTTGATACGTAGTCTACCGCAACCAAGATGTAGGAATTTCCATATGAAGATGGGAAAGGACCCATGAATTCGATTCCCCATACATCAAACATCTCTACCACAAGGATCGGGTTTTGGGGCATTTCGTCTCTCCTCCCAATGTTCCATTTCCTTTGGCAAGCATCACATGAGGAGACATAGTTGTGTGCATCTTTGAAAAGATTTGGCCACCAAAACCCGGCTTGAAGAACCTTTGTTGCCGTTTTGAAAGAAGCGTGATGACCTCCGTAGCTTGACCCGTGACAATGGAATAGAATCCCTTGGATCTCTTCCTCCGCTATGCACATTCTATACAAGCTATCCGAGCAAAGCTTATTTAAGAACGGCTCATCCCAATAATATCTTGTTACGCCATGGAAGAACTTCTTCTTCTTGTATCCATCCAAAGGTGGCTCCTTCCCACAAACTAGATAGTTGACTAGATCCGCAAACCATGGGAGTTTCTCATCTTGTAGACTACTAGCATCCTCAATACCGTTCATGGCCTCAATCCCCCTTCTCAATACCTTCACGACCATGAGGCTTTCTTCGGGCAGCTTGTCTTCAATGGGAACGAGGTCTTCTATCCTCATCCTAGACAAGTGATCCGCTACTCCGTTCTCTATGCCTTTCTTATCAACTATCTCCAAATCAAAGTCTTGGAGTAACAAGATCTAACGTAATAGCCTCGTTTTTGTGTCCTTCTTCGCGTGAATATATCTTAAAGCCGCGTGATCGGTGTAGACAATCACCCTTGACCCCACAACATAAGATCTAAACTTCTCCATGGAAAAGACTACGGCCAACAACTCCTTCTCCGTGGTTGCATACCGAGTTTGAGTATCGTCTAGAGTCTTACTAGCGTAGTAAATCACATTGGTCTTCTTGTCTTTCTTTTGCCCCAAAACGACTCCAACCGCATAGTCGCTAGCGTCACACATTATCTCAAACGGGAGGTCCCAATCCGGTGATTGGACTATAGGAGCACTAATCAACACTTTCTTGATCTCTAGGAATGCCCCCATGCACTCCTCTTCAAACACAAACTCGACCTCTTTGCAAAGTAGCCTTGTAAGAGGTCTCGTGATCCTTGATAAGTCTTTGATGAATCTTCGGTAGAACCCCGCATGACCCAAAAAAGACCGGACGTCTTTGACCGACTTAGGCGGCTCCAAGTTAACCAAAACCTGGATCTTTGCTTTGTCTACCTCAATCCCTTCCTCGGAGATCTTATGCCCAAGAACAATTCCTTCTCGCACCATGAAGTGACATTTCTCCCAGTTAAGCACCAAGTTTGCCTCTTCGCACCGTTGCAAGACCCTGCAAAGGTTGGACAAACAAACACAAAAAGAAGATCCATACACGGAGAAGTCGTCCATGAAGACTTCTACCATGTTTTCAAGAAGGTCAGAGAAAATTGACATCATGCAACGTTGGAAATTTGCGGGAGCATTGCACAATCCAAACGGCATCCTTAGATATGCGAAGGTGCCGTAAGGGCAAGTGAAGGTTGTTTTTTCTTGGTCATTCGGGTGTATGGTTATTTGAAAGAACCCCGAATAACCATCTAGAAAACAATAGAAAGGGTGATTGGCTAGCCGTTCGAGCATTTGATCTATAAACGGTAATGGAAAATGATATTTACGAGTGGACGAATTCAATTTCCTATAGTCGATGCACATTCTATGCCCGGTTATCGTCCTAGTAGGTATCATTTCATCCTTTTCATTTTTAACAACCGTTATCCCCCATTTCTTAGGCACACAATGAACCGGTGAGACCCAAGTACTATCCGATATTGGGTAGATAATTTCCGCGTCTAAGAGCTTAAGAATCTCTCTCTTTACAACATCTTTCAAATTAGGGTTCACACTTCTTTGATGTTCAATCGAGGTCCTTGATTCATCCTCTAAATGGATTTTATGCGTGCACAAACTAGGGGAAATACCCTTGATATCATCCAAAGAATAGCCAATTGCTCTCATATATTTCCTAAGTTCTACAAGAAGGGAGGATAGCTCGTTCTCATCCAGACTCTCATTTACAATAAACGGGTACGACTCGTTGGGACCTAAGAACGCATACCTTAGTCCCGCGGGAAGTTGCTTTAGGTCCACTTTTGGGGCTTTGAGTTCGCTCCATTCATCCTCCTCAAGACTAGGCTTACCCTTGCTAGTCTCTTTAATTGCTAGGACAAACTCCTCTTGAACCGTGCCAACCCTTGAACCATCTTGAACCTCGGTGCTACGAACATCCAACTAAAAAAACGGCGTGTCTTTTTCGACCGGTTTGTGCAAGTCCATGAGTAGCTCGTACCCTTGACTCTCTTTACTCAAGTACCCATGATCACAACGCTTCTTAGTCAAAACCACTTCCAAGCCGTTTTCTATTCTCATTTCCTCAAGCAATTCGTCGGCTAGTTCATCCATGGTCTCTATGTAGAAGCATTGGACATCTTTGGTGGGCTTCTTCATCACCTTGTTGATATCAAACTCAAGGACTTCTCCTTTACTCAAATGGAGGTCTATCTTCCCTCTCCTCACATCGATTATTGCTCCCGCGGTTACTAGGAATAGCCTACCAAAGATAAGAGGATATTTTGGTTCCTCGTCCATTTCAAGTACTACAAAGTCTGTGGGGACAATGAAATCCTTCACCACAATAGGAAGATCCTCAAGCAAACCAATAGGAACCCTCACGCTCCTATCCGCTAGTATTAGGGAGATGTTGCATGCCTTGTAGCGTGTGAAGCCTAGTCTCTTGGCTACCGAAAACGGCATGAGGCTTACACTTGCTCCAAGATCACACAAACAATGGTTGAAAGCTAGAGAACCAAGTGCACAAGGTAGCGTGAATGATCCCGGATCTCCTAACTTCTTTGGCACCATCTTCTTTTGTATTATGGCACTACACTCGTGAGTTAAAATAACCATAGATTCCATCTCCTTAGCCCTCTCATTCACGGCGTCTTTCAAGAATTTGGCATATTGCGGGACTAGTAAGAAGGCATCAACCAAAGGCATTGTGAGTTCCACCTTCTCCATTTGCCTATCAAAGATGGCCTTATACTTGTCCATAAGTTGCTTCTTGAACCGCCCGGGAAAAGGTAGCTTAGGAACGTATGGCTTAATAGTTTTGGTATAAATTTCTGATTTTGGTATAAATTTAAGAGTTTTTATATAAGTTATGTTGATTAATAATGAGTTATCATCGATCCCATCTATTGATCATGTGCATGGCAGCATATGTATTAATTAATATATTTATATACCTATAGACTATAGGTATATATATATATATATCATATAGTTATGTTTATGAAGAATAATATGCGGTATATCTAAGTGATTTTTGTATACTGTTGATTTTGATCTCATACACGTTTCTATAGTACAAGATAAGTAACCGCTAAATCTAAGCAGATTGTCAAATTCACCGGACCAATTGCCGGGAGTATTTCGGTTTTTCCCGGTTCAGGTTTGACTGTGTTACCAACTTCCTCCGTTTTGGAGAGATCACTTTCATCACATTCCTCCGTTTCGGAGAGAATCCTTCCATCCACTTTCTCTTTTATGGAGAATGTCTTTAAACGCTCAGCCTTGATGGCACGACGAGCTAAAATTTTCATTCGCTCGCCTTTGATGGCAGAAGAACTAACCCTTTTGAAGGAGCTTCTAGTTATTTTCTATTATTATAACTGTCTATCTTATTTTTATCATGCTTTGTATTTTAATTATGTTGAAAGTTCGGACTCTTTGGCAACGAGTTCTTGGCTTCTTTGGATTGTAATCGCCGTTTAAGATTAATATAAGTATGAGTTCAAACAAAAAAAAAGATAAGTACCCGCATATATGCAGGTTTGTAATTTAATATTTTATAATCCGTTAAAAAAAATTAAAGACAAAAAATGGAAATCAAAATTAGATCATCCATGAAAATATATAATATATAAATTTAGAAACAAAATCTACGATAAAATAAATATATACATTGAAAGAAAAATTTGGTGAAGAGATACAGTAAATAATTTTAAATACGATTATTGGATTTTTAATTTTTTGGTGTGTAATTGACACACTACCAAATTATGGTTTATATAGAGGTGATAAATTATAATTATTTTCCTTTTATGATTAATTTTCTTAATCTAAATGTAAAAACTAAGGAATGATTTTTCTTTTTTTTTATATATTAATTTTACCTTTTAGGATAAAGTTAATTTTTAACCTTTTAATTTTATTTTTTTAGTAACTTTATCTTTTAAGATTAAATTTTCAACTTGGACTTTTCAGAATTTTTAAGTTTTTTTTATTAATCAATTTTAAATTTTTTAACTTCGATTTTTAGTTATCAAGCGATTAATACATACTAATCTATTTGATTTCTATTAGTCTTGCTTATGTACATAACGAAGCATAATTTTCTAACATAACGAAGCATAATTTCCTACCTAATTTTGATAACGTACATCATACTTTAGCTTTTATTTTAGATAACGTACAACCTAATTTCGGGTGTAGATAACGAAGATATGTGAAACAGGTGTATATAACGAATATATTTTATAATATACATCATCATTTTGATTACACAAAAGATTATCTCGGGTGTAGCTTATGTGTAGCGGGTGTATATAATGAAGTTTTTTTGTTGTAAAATTGAGAAATTATCAAATTGGTTATATAGATGTGAGGAATTAGAATTCCTTTTCTTTATAGGATTGAATTCATTTTTTTAATTTCCTTAATCAAGATAGAAAATTTTGTATCTCATTTTTTAAAACTTTTGCTTTTATCTTTTTTTGAACTTTATAGCTTTTAGGAAATTTGTTGGTTTAATTTTTCTTTGTTTACTTTCATTTTTAGGATGTCAATCTAATATTTAATTGCTTTATTATAAACATGATTTTTTTTTTCAAAAACTTTAAGATAAATTTCCTTAATCTAAAAGCAATTTTTTTTGTTGCAAACTTTACTTTTATGATTAAGTCTAGAATATATTTGTTCCTTTATTGTTAAATAAAAAAAACTTTAAGATAAATTTCTTTAATCTAAAAGCAACAATTATTTTTCTTTTTTTGTGATAACTTTACTTTTAGGATTAAGTCTAGATTGTATTTTTTTCCTTTATTGTTAATATTTTTTGTATTCTTCGGATAGGTTCGGATCGGTTTTAATCAGATTCGGATCGGTTTGGGTATTGAAATCAAGATCCGAGATTTATCCGAAAAAAATTCGTATTCGGATTATTCGGTTATATTGTAACCGAAAACAACCAAACCTGTAAAAAAACCTGAAAAACCGATCTACCCAAATAATCCGAATCCTTTTTGTATGTATATGAAAACATGCACTTGCAATAAATCTTAACAAATTTTAAACAAGTCTTAAAAGTTCCAAACTTTCAAAGATTTATAATCCATAACAAAGTTCAAAAACAAACTTCTAAGTTCAAATGATAAGTGAGTCACATAGGGCTCAACCCGACAAAAGCATGTTCATTGTAGCCTTGTTGACTTCAAGGAAAACGCCATTGAAGATCTGCATCAGACATGCAAAATTCAAGCTTTATTCATTATGAAGGCAAGACCTATCATGGAAGCTATATAGTAATATTGTTTTGTTGTCCATACATGTACACATAGTCTACCATAAGAATACGATTGTCTAATGTCATAATATCAAACATAATCCTTAACTACAGTATGTAATTCTTAGGTCCAAAACATAAAACCAATAAGTGAGAATCCATTCAAAGAAAACAGTAGACAAACCTGTCTCAAACGTAAGAGCTGCATAATCTTTTTTGTCTTTGGGTCAATGGCATTAATATTGAGAATTCAAGGAACAAAATATGAGAAAAACAACATATCATCTCTTGGAAATGCAACACTTGAAAAGAGTACTAAGTAGAAGAATCAAACATCAGAGAAATATTACTTACAGTGATTGAAAAGCTGAGAAGTGAGAATCATTCAGCTTGTATTGGTGGAGTATCATAATCTAAACATGTACATAAGAGAAAAAGAAGTTAGAACACCTAAACTGATATAACAAGAATATACTAAATGAAAAGATTACCTCTCTTAAGCTTATCTTCATATTCAAATTCAGAGATTATTTGTTCTTTCGTAACCATACTTCTTTCACCATTGAACTGAATGTCTTGCTTCATCCACTGCTCTGTACACATCAAAACCTCAACCATATAGTGAGTTAGACAACTCCTAGCTGGAGTTATGATCCGACCACTAGTACTAAAAGCACTTTCAGATGCAACATAAGACATCTCAACAACAAATCCCTGAGAGATCTTTTCATAGCCACATACATCTCAACAATGTTTCTTGTAGTTGTTCTTCTTGAATGAGGCTTGTAGAGATGCACCTTATCGCATAAGTATTTCCAAGCCATGCTTTCAACAAACGAAAGTGACAACTCCCCAATCACAAGCATCTCATTATAAGCCTCCTTGAATACTTCCTCAGCCACTTTGGCAATACTCAGACCGCCACTCTGATTTAAAACAGACTGACTTTTACCATGATTCTGAATAAGACTTGAGATCTCTACGATCTGAATAAAACATGTAAGCAAAACGTAGAGATCTCAAGTCTAATTTGAACCTAGCATTGAGTAATAACTACATATGTGATACTACGTTTTGCTTACATGTTTCCTCGAATGTCTTCATCGTCAGGTCTCAAGTCTTGAGAGTCTTATGTCGAGAAATCAGGAGATGGTTGTGAAGTCCGAAGGCCCAACAGAAGGATTTACCTTACCATTCATTATACTTGAGGTACTTCATATCTCTTTTCTTCTTTTGCTTTTTTTTCATGTCGTTTCGATATCCTAATCTATCCCCATCTTGAATCTCTCTATAGACAAACCCTCATGCAGTAGTTGAAATCGAGATTTCAGAAAATATGCAACTTGTACACCTCGGCAGAGTAATTCTAGCGCGAATAGATTAATAAAAGCTTATAACAATTTAACCCGCGTTAATTATAGCGCGGAGTAATTTTAGCGCGAATAGATTAATAAAAGCTTCTAGTAAACAACATTTTTCCCCCGAAATCAAAATCAATTTTGTTCTTTCACCATTCTCGGTCCATGACGATGCTTACATATTGAAACTGATGCAAGAACAGAAGCTACAGCAGAACATAAGTGTAGGTGTGGGGATGAGCACACCCCCTTTTTCTTTTTCTTTTTACTGTTCAAGACCTGCCGGGCACTGTTCACGACATGCCGGGTACTGTTCACGACCTGCCTGGCACTGTTCACAACCTGTCCGGTACTGTTCACAACCTGTCGGGTACTGTTCACGAACCGTCACGTCATCCTCAAAAACCGGAGAGTTGTCTGCTCTACTCCCACTATAAATACCCCCTTTGGAGTTCATTATCAAACACACAAGAAAACTCTCATTCTCTCTTTCTAAATAACTTTCCCTCTCTAAAATGAGCTCTCCCAGCTCTCCCCAGCTCGGCGCAGCTCTCCCAGCTCTCCGCAGCTCTCTCGAGCTCCCAGCTCTCACGACCTGACGTCCCGACCTGACGGCCGACCGACGACCCGACCTGACGACCGACGACCCGACCTGATGACCGGCTACCGACGACCCGACCTGACGACCGGCGACCCGACCTGACGGCCGACCTGGCGACCCGACCTGACGGTCAGACCTGTCGACCCGACCTGACAGCCGACCTGAACATGACGACCTGACCTGACGACCGACTTTGCGACCTGACGACCCGACCTGACGACCGGCGACCGACGACCCGACCTGACGGCCGACCTGGCGACCCGACCTGACGGCCAGACCTGTCGACCCGACCTGACGGCCGACCTGAACATGACGACCTGACCTGACGGCCGACCTTGCGACCTGACGGCCGACCTGACGACCCGACCTGACGACCGACGACCCGACCTGAGGACCGGCTACCGACGACCAGACCTGACGGCCGACCTGGCGACCCGACCTGACGGCCAGACCTGTCGACCCGACCTGACGGCCGACCTGAAAATGACGACCTGACCTGACGGCCGACCTGGCGACCCGACCTGACGGCCGACCTGACGACCCGACCTGACGGCCGACCTGACGACCCGACCTGACGACCGACCTGACGACCGGCGACCGACGACCCGACCTGACGACCTGACGGGCTCCCATCTCTCCAGCTCTTTCTCCTACCCGCCTCAGCAACGAACTACGAATGGCTTGATCCCCAACCCGGGGTACGTAGGCAGCCCTCCGGGCACAGCTATAAATCACCTCTTCCTCCTCATTTGCCGACCGGAACGCAACCGGCTCCCGGATACAAATTGATTTGTAAGAGACGTGCTCAAACACGTTCCAACAATAAGCTACATCAGAACAGAATCTCTTCATATTCTTCTACACATCATCATTCTCAACATTCCTCTACTCATTCTTCCTCCAGTTCTTGCATTGCTTCTGGAACCTTAGGCCCGGTTTGCTGGAACTCGGGATCCATTGATACTCGCTGACCGAGATTCTAGTCCAAATTCCTCAAGAAGAAGAACAAGTGATCTAATTGGTATACTCAAATTATACATCTGGCTTAGTGTCAATTGAGAGAGACTGTAAAATTGTGATTCATGGGCCAACAAATGTTTGTTTATCCAATTTTCCCTTTTAAATAGAACTTCATGTACCACAAAACTTGATTCGGTTTACTATTATCTGAGATTGTTGAGTTTAACCAAGGCTAACCGAATTAAATCAATTGTCCGTTACGCGCTCGAATGGCGCGTGGTCGACACGTACGCTACTAAATTCAAAATTCCCATGCATGAAAACAAAAAAAAACAAAATGTAGTTTTTTTGGAAAAGGAAAAAAGAAACATTGCGGCGAGGGAAAGAAAAGCGAAATTGGTTGGGGACACTTCAGAGGAATGTTGGAAAGTTTTTAATTAATTTAATTTTTTTATATATAAATTATTATGTTCTTAAACTTAATCTATTCATTCTCAGGAAATTTCACTGCACTAGTGATGAAACTCAAACCTTGCCGAGAGAACATATCTATTGAAACCTTTTTCCAGATGTACCCATAGTGTCACCGACTTAACTTCGTTTGACTGTTCTTCCACGAATGGTGTCTACTTTGACATAATTACTGGGATCTCTGCCAAGTTCCACATACGTCTTCTTAAAATTATATTCCGAGTATCAGTATTTTGAATCCGGAACTTCATTGTTGATGACTTGAATATCAATCACCTGCGTTTTGTCTCCTAAGGCCCATATCTTGTTGACAATTGAGTGAATCTTTGCTACATGAGGAGTTGTTGAGAAAAATTTCCCAATCAAAAAATATTTCCACAACGGTGAGGCATTTTTAAGAACCTCATTAGGAACCTTTGCTGAACTCACACCATCCTTTACCGAAATCTGAACATCATATTTCCTCAAAGCTTTCTTCTGTTGCAACACATTAACCCACGAACCAGTTGGATTTTCCCCATAGAAGCGTTTTCCATTACCACTGGCGAGGTTTGGTCCTCCATCAGAGAAGAAAACGGCGGCGGCGAGCTGCCTTGATCGAAACGAGAACCTAAGCCCTAATCTCCTTCGTAGTCGCCTTTTTCTCTCTGAAAAATAAGGAAAACTATCAAAATAAAGAAATTGCTTACAAAAAGGAGCAATCTATGGTTTTCTTACTCTCATTTATCCAATTTCACTTTGTTTCTTATTCTTCTTGAGATTTCAGAGAAGTTTTATAAAATAAAATCGATATTGTTGGAACGTGTTTGAACACGTCTCCTACAAATCAATTTGTATCGGGGAGGTTCAGGGATTTTCTGTTAAGATAGAGACGGTTGCGTTCCGGTCGGCAAATGAGGAGGGAGAGGTGATTTATAGCTGTGCCCGGAGGGCTGCCTACGTACCCCGGGTTGGGGATCAAGCCATTCGTAGTTCGTTGCTGAGACGGGTAAGAGAAAGAGCTGGAGAGATATGAGCTCGTCGGTCGCCGGTCGACCGTCAGGTCGGGTCGTCGGTCGTCGGTCGACCGTCAGGTCGGGTCGTCGGTCGTCGGTCGGTCGTCAGGTCGGGTCGTCGGTCGACCGTCAGGTCGGGTCGTCGGTCATCGATCGACCGTCAGGTCGGGTCGTCGGTCGACAGTCAGGTCGGGTCGTCGGTCGACTGTCAGGTCGGGTCGCCGGGCCGTCAGGTCGGGTCACCAGGTCGGGTCGTCGGTCGCCGGTCGACCGTCAGGTCGGGTCGTCGGTCGTCGGTCGACCGTCAGGTCGGGTCGTCGGTCGACCGTCAGGTCGGGTCGCCAGGCCGTCAGGTCGGGTCACCAGGTCGGGTCGTCGGTCGCCGGTCGACCGTCAGGTCGGGTCGTCGGTCGACCGTCAGGTCGGGTCGTCGGTCGACTGTCAGGTCGGGTTGTCGGGAGAGCTGGGAGCTCATCAGAGCTGCGGAGAGCTGCAGAGAGCTGCAGAGAGCTGCAGAGAGCTGGGGAGAACTGGGAGAGCTGCAGAGAGCTGGGGAGAGCTGGGAGAGCTGCAGAGAGCTGGGGAGAGCTGCACCGAGCTGGGAGAGCTGGGGAGAGCTGCACCGAGCTGGGAGAGCTGCGGAGAGCTGGGAGAGCTGGGAGAGCTGCAGAGAGCTGGGAGAGCTGCCGAGCTGGGAGAGCTGCCGAGAGCTCCTTTTAGAGAGGGAAAGTTATTTAGAGAGAGAGGATTAGAGTTTTTTTTGTGTGTGTCGATAATGAATACCAAATGGGGTATTTATAGTGGGAGTTGAGCAGACAGCTCTCCGGTTTTTTGGGATGACGTGACGGTTCGTGAACAGTACCCGGCACATCGTGAACAGTGCCGGACAGGTCGGGAACAGTAATAGACAGGTCGTGAACAGTACCCGACACGTCGTGAACAGTACCGAGCAGGTCGGGAACAGTAACCGGCAGGTCGTGAACAGTACCCGGCACGTCGTGAACAGTACCCATCACGTCGTGAACAGTACCGTGCAGGCCGGAATTAGTGCCGAGCAGGTCGTGAACAGTACCCGACACGTCGTGAACAGTGCGAGCAGGTTGGGAACAGTACCGTATCTGCATAGTAGGTGTTGGGCTTTTGGTGTTGGGACCTTTACTTTGGAATGGGAAAAAAAATGGGGTGTGTTCATCACCACATCCACAGATATTTATCACAATAAATATTCATTCCCATGGATATAATTCCAAAAAGATATATGGAAGACAGAGAGATTGAAGATGATAAGATCTCTTTAGGATCGCATACAGAGAAAGCTTCAAAATCAGAATCCCAAATAGAAGCTTCGAAATCAAAATCACTATATAACATAAGAATCGTGATCGGAACCACGAATGAAAGCTTCGAGATCAGAACGGCGAACGAGAGCTTCGAGATTCAATATGCTGATCGGCAAGAGAGATCTTCGAAAGAGAGAGATTGGCGAAGGAGAATGATCGGCATCGCCAAAAGAGAGATCGGCTGAAAGAAAATGGTGAGCGATCGCCGATAGGAAGAGAGAAGAAGATAGCTGAAGATGGAGATTCAATTTTGTTTCACGATCTTTTTTCATAAATGAATAAGGGCAATAATGTCTTTGTATCCAGAAATAATGCTACAATAGGATTTAACCCGGAGTAATTTTTTATAAAAAATTGTTTTAAAAATTAAGAAAATTATTTTTATCTAAAGTTTACAATATAGCAAACTAATTATTATATATAAAACTGTCAATTTGTAATAATTTGTCTATTTAAGCTGTTTTGCAGTGAACTAAAATATTATTCGGGCCAACCGCAAAAACTTATAATAATCTTGAAAACATAACTCTAAATGCATCGTTAAATGACTATAGTTTTGTGGTTAGTATACGAACTCTTACAAAAAAAACAAATTATGTTTAACTTTTTATAAAATTAGTAAAATATTTTTTAACTTTTATTTTAATATATATTCAAATAAAATATAATAAATTATAGCAAAATTTTGAATAGATTTTTTTCTTTGAATGCATATGAATTGGTTATTATTTTAAAATATATAATATTAAAAATAATTAAGAAATTAAATAATAAATAACCTATTTAATGCAAAATATATATTTTTCATATTTTAATCAATAATTTTAAAAAATTATTATATCATTTCCTATTTCAATTATTTTTTGTTATTTGTAATAATATTTCATGAAATAACTTACAAAAAAAATTTATTTTTAAATATATATTCTTAAATAATATTATAGAGATATGAAACTTTTCAAAGTAAGTGCCATAATTGTCCATAAAACTTGATTTAATGCCATTTTAGGGTATTTTTCTAGTGGGAATCTTACTATATAGCACATATTCTTACTTTTTACTAATCATCACGCTACGACAAAATTTGTAATCACGAAATGGTACAAACGCCTTTAACAATTTTTTTTTTTTAAGATAGACATAGTTGATTAAAATATTGAGTAAGTAGACATCAATAATTGAAAATTAGTTTAAAAAAAAGTAACAAAATGGTTCATACCAAAATACCCATATTACTTACAACTTGCAAGAAACAAAAAAAAAATGGAGGAAAACGTAACTAATTTTGTTATCTGAATGTCGATACTATATTACCTAGATAATTTTTATGTTGTAAAATGATGGAAACCCAAACCCTACACCGTAAAGACTAAACCCTAAACAATAAAGCCTAAACCATAAATACTGAACCCTAAACTATAACCCATCAACCATTAAACCCTATAGTTTTCATTAAATTTTATGTTCTTCAATGGAAAACTAATTAACTTTGTTATCTGAATGTCAGTACTATATTACTCATATATTTCATATGGGGGTAACTATTAAACCTTTAACCATATAGTTTTCATTAAATTTCAAGTGTTTTTCAATAAAAAAGTAACTAACTTTGTTATCTGAATGTCGATACTACATTATCCAGATAATTCTTATGTTGTAAAATGATGGAAAACCTAAACCCTACACCCTAAAGCCTAAACCATAAACAATAAAGCTTAAATCCTAAACCATAAACACTAAACTCTAAACTCTAACTCCTCAACCATTAAACCCTATAGTTTTCATTAAATCTCATGTGTTTTTCAATGGAAAACTAACTAACTTTTGTATTCTGAATGTCAGTACTATATTACCCAGATAATTCATATGGGGATAACCACAGTGGCGGATCTAGAGAAAAAAATGAGTGGGGGCAAAATATTAAACATTAATTAATATTAAAAATTAATTAATATTAAAAATTATTATATATTAAAGAATTTTTTTTTAAACTACAGTTATAAAAGTATTTAGATAACATGGAAATAATTAATTGTAAATTATATATTAAGAATTTTAGCTATTTAATTATATAAAATATCATCGCTCTCTGTTTCAAGTAATATATACTAATACTTGAATTGTAAGAAATTTATTTATTTTTATTTGTTAATTTATAAGATATTTATATACGTTACCAGTTAAAATTAAAATCTTAGATATAAAAAAATTACAAAAACTGTAAATCAAATCATCTCACACAAGTCACAAAGGTAAAAATAAGAGAATTCTTTTTGTTAAAATATAGAAATTTTAAGCATTATATACTGTACATATGTTTGGTGAAAACAATAATATAGATAGACTTGACTAAAAGTGCGCGTATATTAAATGCCTATTATAAATTAATATCAAATTATATTTTGAGGAAGAAAAAAAAACAAGGGGGCATAATATTATTTTAACGTGGGTACATTAACGGGAGCTATAACAAAATTACATTGGTTATAAAAATATGAGTGGTGCACTTGCCCCTCTTTGTTGAACGTGGATCCGCCCCTGGATAACCATATGACCTGGAAAGATATGCGGATAACATTTTTATGTCGACGATATGTGGATAACAATTTTATATTGGACAATACAACGAGGATATGTTAGAAGAAATTTATACAGATTAAATGGACATTTTATATGGCAACAATGAAGATAAACAATTATAATTTTAGAAAACTAAATTTTGGGTTATTGAAGGCCATGCAGTGACATTACCCTAAAAACAATCTATAAACAAAGTACAATGAAAAGAAAAGTTTGGTGACTTATCGCAATAGTGATTATTATTATTTTTTAAATATTATTAAATCATGTATGTTTATGCCATCAAAACTAATATAATACGTAAAAATATGAGTATATAATTATACCCAAATTTATATCATAAACAGAATATAAATCAAACAAAATTAATGAAAGATCTTTTATATCTAGCTAATTAGTCCTTATATATACTCTTTCCGTTTTACAAAAAAATATTATTAAAAAAATTAAAATTATACTAATATGTCTCATTTAATATATCCATAATTAATTTAAAATAACATAAATACAAAGTTATTAGTTTTGGATAAAAGAGGGTTGACTATGGTAAACTACATGTAGTATACAGCTTCTGCGATATGCACTATAGACTTTTCATCTCTTTTCTACACACCCCAAACAAGTTTATTCTTTACTAAATATCACGAACTTTGCATTTTCTTATAATTACAACATAACGACTAGAAATTGTAATTGGATTTAATAAATCGGTAATAAAAAAACCACGATTAAGATAATCTGACTCGTTTAACCTCTTACCCGACTCTCTAACCTCAGAATAGAGACAAAAAATTGTATATTACATGTTGTGTACCAGAGTCAACCCGATAAAAGACAATTTTAGAATTAGTTTGAAAAATCGCATTAAAATGTAAAACGACAGGGTTTCGGAAATAAAGAAAGTTACCTCTTAAACGATATTCTTTATGTGTTTCTGAAACAAAGAAAGTTACCTCTAAAACGATATTCTTTATGAAACAGAAGAAGTATTCATTTTCGATATAAAAAAAACAATAGAAAATATTCATTTTATTTATTTATTTATGTTAGCGCATATGACGGATCAATAATCTCTATAATATTATTTAAGAATATATTTTTGAAAATAAACTTTGTTTTATAAGTTATTACATACTATGTCATTACAAATAAGAAGAGATAATTGAAATAGGAACTGATATAATTGTCTTTTAAAAATATTGATGAGAATATGGAAAGTATTTATTTTCTATTAAAGAAATTATTTACTATTTAGTTTCTTAATTATTATGATATAATTAAATAATAATCAATCCATACATATTCAAAGAAAATATATTCGAGATCTTGCAATATTTTTCACTATGATTATTATATTTGATTTGAATATATATCAAAACAAAAAATTTAAAAATATTTTACTAATTTTATAAAGATAGACACACGAAAATTGTTTGTGGACTGACTACAAAAAACCATACTCATTAAGCGGTACATATTAGAGTTATGTTTTCAAGATTATAGGTTTTTGTGAATTAGAGCGATTAATATTTTAGTTGATTGCAAAACGGTTTAAATAGATAAGTTAGTCCGGGTTGACATTTCTATATATAATCATTAGTTATACATATTATAAAATCCAGATAAATTTAATTTTCTTTAATTTTAAGACAATTTTGTTTAAAAAAAATTCCGCGCTATATAACTAACGTGTGTTGAATCCTAGTTCATATTAAATAAGGACCACCACTATATATTTCTTATCTTTCCTATCCATCACCCACAAAAACCAAATCCATCCTCACACAAAAAAAAAAAAGAGACAAATAATTGAAGAAATGAAGCCAATAGTCTTCTTCTTCCTCCTTCTCCTTACCATTGCAAACTCAGGGAACTTCACCGGTGTTCATGAAGATGGTGGAGCAGATGTGTTTTGGGTCTCTCTTGCACCGAACATGAAAAATTATTTAAGCTATAAGGCCGAAAAGCCTCAGGCGCCATGTCAATCTTCCAGGTCTCAACCTTGCACCGGAATCTATAATTCGAAGGACAGCCAATGTGCTGTCTACACCAGATGCAAACATGGCTATACGGGCTAACATAAATAACATATATACTCCAGATATATATGTTTGATATGTTTGTGTCGATCGGTTCTAAGCGTTTGGGAAGTGAATTCTTGTAACAAAGCTGTTTGTTTGTTGCCGAAGAATCAAGTGTTTGTTCGTTAATAATTTTCTTTAATCTCGTTGTAGTAAAATAATCTATAAAATAAATGGTTTCTGTATCTAAGATTGTGGGCTACTTTGTTTGGTTGAACTTATCTCTTCTTAAAATTTATTTGTTTTTTTTTTTGGGTAAAATTAAAAGTTATTTGTTGGATTGTTGGATTTTACCATCGTGGTTATATGTATTATATTTTACTAAATTAAAGTTTGATATGTCTATTTTATAATTTTAAATTTTAAATGATTAAGATATATATGTGGTCGATCAGATTTCGATATATATAAAACATTTTTTCTAGTTAACGAAAATATTGATGGCGGTTTAGGATCAATTGGTTTTTTTTTTTTTTTGAAAGAGAGGATCAATGGTTTTGAAGGCTCCTTAGAGTGATGAAGCTATTTCTTCGGCGGTCAATGAAAAAGCTTCCGATATGCAAAAAAATGTTTACAAATTATTCAAGTTGATATCCGTGTGGGTTTTATTTCGGTATTTTCTTCTCGGTTTTTCAAGAACATTTATCACTTCATCTCATCACCGTGTCCGACAATGTACCGAATTTTGTTTTGTTTTTGTTTCCATGTTAAATGAATATTTACATTCTTAACAAAAAAAAAATAAGTTGACGAAAAATTCACATGATTATCTTTGTAGAACAAAAAAAACAAGTAAATTTTTAATTCATATTAAAAAAAAAACAAGTATTTATCCGATAGTAACAACTACTCTTTATTTCCCGGGGAAAAAAAGATATGTAAATATTCCACATCCCTGAAATCTCTCTCTATATATATATATAAGTTCTTTTAAACTCTAACCAACGCAGCAAAATCTTAAACTACTCTTTCTCGATATGATGAGAAACTTAGAGGAAGAAGCAGACGAAAAGCAAAGATTTGTTCGTGAAGGAAAAAGAACTCAACAAATAATGCCCGAAAACATAGAGTTAATCCTGAAGATCTCTAAAGGATTCACAATCGATGAACCAGATCCTACGCAACCTTACGAGTACTTTATAGTTATGGTATGGACGGACGCGGAAGATCGATACGGAAAACGAGCGGTCAAGTTTTACAAAGGCTTCCATTGGTTCGATAATAAAAGACTTGTGATTCCAATAGATTCTCCTGAAGATCAATATCTTTACATTGAATTTCAAAGAAGATTTTCATGGAAAGATCCCGGAACATCGAAAGGTACTACTGTGATGGGTCGGGCGAAGATTCCATTGCCTCCTCGGACCAGCCGTAGCGAGATCACTTCTAAGGTCGACCTTGCCGGTTTGAACAGTGATCGATGTGTAGTGTTTAAGGGACACCTAGAAATTTCTATGAATCTTCATAGATATGTGAATGTTGAATGTTTATCTAATTAAGTTGGGTTTTTATTTTATTCTTTAATCGGTTTTTATGTAATTTTTTTTCTTCTGATTTTGGTAATAATTCTTAAGAGTTATTTATAAGTTGTGTTTGATTGCCATTGATTTATATGTGTGTTATCTTCTGTTAGCAGAATCTTCAACTGTTCGGATAGTGTGAAACTATTGCTTGGTTCATCATATATTCATATGCAATTTCGTGGGCTTAGCATGTTCTTTACAAACGCTATTGTGAGATTGGTAAATCATATATAGTAAAAGCGAAGTAAATTTTTGGAATGGAGCTCTCTCATCCACTCTAAACCGTAAAGCTCAGTTAATACTTTTTTTATCGGTTCAAATTAAGTTTTTGCAGATTTCGTAGTTTGCCGTACCGATTATGGAGATTTTAAAAACGACTGAATAATATATATATGATTTGTCTTTATCAACAAAAAAAAACCGAATATACCTAAAACCCTAACTTATGAAAACAAAGCCATACTTCGACGTAGTTCACTATCAAAGACATAACATGAAATCTGAACAGGTTATTCGTTTCTTTTTTTTTAGATTTCTTTCATAAACCTAATGCTCTGATGATGGCTTCTTTTATGAAACGTAGTAGCGAATTTATGTGGTCTCTTGACTTCTTTGTTTCTCTTATTTAATTTGATATCTTCCGATCCTGTTTATGAAACGTGTTTTAGCATTTTTATGGCAGTTTGTTATTTTGTCATTATGTTTGTTGGTTCTGATTTTCTAGGTTTTTTAAAAAAAATTAACTTTTAACAAACTGTATGTCGGCAAGGTGGATGACGTAGCTACCGATCATATACAATTCGAGGAATTCGAAAAGATTTATGCGAGTATTTCTTTGAGATTTTTTTTTATTTCTGTGGTTTAGTTAATTTCATATTCTCATCTTGTATTCTTTTAGGGTGTGTAGCAGTGTATCTAATATGTTTCCGTTATTTTTTTGTTGTTCTGATTTGGTTTGGTAAACTTAATTTTCTTATCATGTGGTCTTTGTGAAGTGTGCTAGATATATTATTGATTTATTTTCGTACTCTTTTGGTTTTTTTTGTATGATGTCTATTTGTATTTTTAAGTTTTGGTATGGAATTTAATTGTTTGCTTTTGTGTTCTAAGATGGTTGCGAGAGGTAAAGTTGTTTGTGTTTCTACTTACTTATGGTTTCATCACTTTGGATATCATCAGATCGGTATGTGCCTTCTTCTCTCTCTCCGCTCTAACTCTCTCAGTGGTAGAGAACAAACGGCTCAAAAAGCTAAATTCAATTTCTGTTGGACAGGCCCTTGCTACTACAAATGCGACTGAGGCAATGAAGAATCATGGATACCAGACTTTTTTTGCATTGGTATTGTCCCGGTTTTGTTCTCGGCCTTTTGCTAAATCTGTTTAAAATACAATACAAGGTTGGTTAACAAAGTTTGTGTTGGGAAATGACAGTTGAACGGACTTCAATACAAAGGGATGGGTTTTGAAGTGTTTTGTGCAACTTCCATTAGTGTTCATCAGCATGAGTCTCTTGATTGTTGGGAACAGAGCGTTCGCCATGCTTGTGAGCTCTTTGAGATGAATGGAAACCAAGTTATCTTCATTGAAGAACTCGCTTACATAAGTTTTTCTTATTCATTTGGATTTTCTTTTCACAATATTTTCAGCTGATTCCTAAAGGGAACACAAATGTCTTGTAGGATGTTGGATCATCGATCCCGGTCCATACCATTCTACATGACTGAATAAGGCACACTGATGGAAAATTGAGCTTCTTAGGTTTTGTCAAACTGTTGCACGGTGTATCTACTTGACAACCCTTAGCGAAAACACGGTGAAGAAGGTATCTCGGTGTTATGATTATTGAGAATTTCATGGTTATGAGTAGCGATTGATGTTTATGGTTAAAACAAAGAAGCTAAACCAGAAGCATAAAGTGGGTTTGATTTTTGAAGCAGTGCCGATGAGGAGGTTTGATTTTTGATGGCGAATTGACTTGCTGGAATCTGAATCATGATGGATCTGTGAAGGTTTTTTTTTATGTTAATCTCGTGAATCTCAGGATTGTCGTCGAGGGTAATCTCTAGAGGACTCTTTGGAAAACAAATCGAGGAGCAAATTGGTAGTGGATCATTCGTTTGATTTCTAGGTTGGGTTTAACACTGCCGATATAATAGATCCTAATAAAGGTTATGATAAAGTACAATAAAGTTGTTACAAAGAAGCATAAAAAACAGTGTTTAAGACACCAAAAACACACACAATCATATTGCCAATAAGCAGTGGCGGAGCCAGAACTTTTTTTTATTGGGGGCATAATTTTCTTTTAATGAAAAATTTAGTTTATAAATTACCAAAAAAACCCCTACAAATGTACTTGACGTTCATGCATAGCCTGAAACCTTTTTATCACGGTTTCGTTTGTTACATCTTCAAATATTTTTTTTTCGATAAAATAAATGAGACAATCACTTAGAAACTGATCACCGATGCGATTTCGTAATACTGTCTTGAAAATCTTCATTCCTGAAAAACATCTCTCAACGGTTGCGGTAGCAACAGGCAAAGTCAAAATTAACTTCAAAAGCCTATAAACCAAAGGATGAGAAAGATGCTTTTTGGTTTCTACCATCACTCGTGTTAAGTCTCCAATATTTCTCAAACCAGCAAACTTTTCATCTTCTCGTACATTATCAATATAAATGTCAAGTTGCTGCTCAAGAGATATGCACTCCACACGACTAAAATCATCATGATAAAATTCAGCCAATCTCAACAACTTTTCTTTATCAAACTCACAGAATAAATCACTGGGATTTAAACCTGATGTGCAAACGAGTAATTCAGAGTTTACCTCGTTAAAGCGGTCATTAAATTCTTGAAGCTGCATATCCAAAACAGTATAAAAACAATTGACTTGGTAATGATGCAAGTTGGCCATGTTGGTCTTTTTGCGTGGCTTCCTTGGATCGATGAAATTGTCCTCCATGTTGAGAATTTCAGTGTCGTGTTTCTCACAAAAATCTAAAACTTTCTTCACGAAAGAATCCCATCCATCATCTCTTAACTTTTGTAGTTGTCGCTTAGTAGATTCCACTAATGAGACAGCATTTAGGATGTCTTGATCTTTTTTTTGTAATGCCATTGATAAATTCTCTGTGAGTCCCAAAAGAAGCAGCATCAAGTGTAAATAGAATACAAAATCAAAAGTATGAATGTATTTGAGAAGACCATTTGCCTGACTTTTTTGGGTATTGTCTACACCTTCATCTTGGACATATTCAAGCACCTTAATCACAGAAGAAAACAAATCCACTAACCGCAACAACGTTTTATAATGAGAGCCCCAACGTGTATTTCCTGGTCTTGGAAGTGAAGACTCTTGATTGAGTCCTTTTCCAGTCTTTATTTCACCACTACTTACTCCCTTTTCAATTGTATCCCGCTGAATTTCTTTCATCTTATCCTTTCTTTTGCAAGAAGCTACAACCACGTTCACTAGCACAGAAATCTTATCAAAAAAATCTCCAACTTCAAAATGTTTCTTCGCAACTGCAACAACAACCAATTGAAGTTGGTGAGCAAAACAGTGCACATAGTACGCAGAACTACTTTCTCTTGAAATCAATGTTCTCAGCCCATTCAGTTCACCTCTCATATTTCCTGCTCCATCATAGCCTTGTCCTCTCACCTTTTTCAGACTCAGACTATACTTAGCAAACAATGAATCAATTCCAGATTTCAGAGATAAAGAAGATGTCTCCTTCACATGGATAAGACCAATAAATCTCTCTTTCACTATGCCATGTTTATCAACAAAACGAAAAACTATAGCCATATGCTCTTTCTTAGAACAGTCAGCAGATTCATCCACCAACAAAGCAAACACATCGTGATCAATCTCTTGAATTATGGAGCTAATTACTTCTTCTGCAAAGCAATTAACAATGTCTTTTTGAATTGGATGAGACACCATTTGATTATTTCCAGGAGCATTTTTTAGCACAACATTACTCACAGCTTCATTTTGTTCAGCGGTATACTTCACTAACTCCAAAACATTTCCTCTGTTACTAGAATCCTCTGTCTCATCATGACCACGAAACGACAATCCTTGTCTCAATAAGTACCTAGAAGCATCAATTGAAGCATTTAACCGGATACGATACTCATTTTTCACCACATCATCCTGCTTATACAAAGCATGCAAAATAGACTGCCCTTGATTCATCAAATCATCACACCTCTTAACAGCAATATTATGAAAACTATTGATTCCACCAACGTGTTCAGATAAAGTCTCAGGCTTATTCCAACAAGAAAACCCTTCCGTCACAAACGCATAATTTCCACCTTGTTTTGGTATGTCATCTCTGAATAAGTAGCAGCACAAACAAAATGCTTTATTTTTCGATACGCTATACTCTAGCCAACTACCATATTTATCAAACCAAGCTGGGTTAAATCGCCTCATTGCCTTTCCAATTTTCTTTTTTTCAAAAGTATGACCATATGGTTGACATGGACCTCTAGTTAAGTACTTTCGTCTTACCTCGTCCCTTTGATTTGGATGATAATCCAAAATTCTTTTTCTTTCAGCAGGATCCCATGGCAAATCATCCAAATTACTTTCATTATTTGAAGGTGACTTTCTTTTAAAATATCGCTCCATTAATCTGTCTGCAAAACACTAAATATCAAAATTCAAGCATATTAGTATATGATACGTCATATATATATTTATAAGACTAGGATTTCTAATCATGATGACGGACACGGAAAGCTAAACATAAACGATTGTAAAATAGAAGGGAAGAAAAAAAAAGAGAAAAGACACAAGAAGATACGAAAATAAAAACTAAAACAGAGGAACCAAATCAATTTCTTAAAATAAAGAAGAGAATTACATGGACTGGTACGATGAGAGCAGACGAAATCCACGTTTGGCTAGAAATTAAAAAAGAGAACGAGAGAGGGGAAGCTAGAAGACGTATTTGGAATTTGGAAAGGTTATGTGAAACAGAAAATACCCTAGATTTTTAATTAAAGAAATCAAACCTTGTAAACAGAAAATACCCTACACCTATTTGGAAAGGTTTTAGGCTTTTGTCTTATATTTATATGGGTTTGTAGTCACACAAAAAAACGAATTGGGCT
Source organism: Eutrema japonicum (assembly GCA_030161315.1). Classification (NCBI taxonomy): domain Eukaryota; kingdom Viridiplantae; phylum Streptophyta; class Magnoliopsida; order Brassicales; family Brassicaceae; genus Eutrema; species Eutrema japonicum. The sequence goes on from BSQW01000011.1 coordinate 50,936,346, forward strand.
GTTATCTTGTGTTTAAATGATATGGACTTTCAAATATTTTTAAATGTGTATTTAAATAATCTTACATGATATCAATGGGGGCATTAAATATATATATCAAGGGGGGCATAACTAAAAACCATACAAAACTTAAACTAATTAAAAAAAATTTATGGTGGGCAAGTGCCCCTCCCACATAAACAATACATCCGCCCCTGCCAATAAGTAACACCAAAGAAGCATAAAAAACAGTGTTTAAGACACCAAAAAATACACTACTATCGATAACATTGTTTAAGACACCAACAAACACACAATCATACTACTCCTGAGCATTTTCTTATGGCTGGTTTTCTGGAGGATGTGGGTTATTTTCAGACTTATCATAAATTATGTCCCCAAAAACTTCAAAAGGCCGATCCATGTAAGGACTCCAAAATGTTCCAATGCCGACTGGAATGTTACCAGTTTTCGTAATCTTCAATGGACGCCCTCTTGAAGCTTTTTTGGCATGTGGATTAACTTGATTTGATGAAAGTGATGCTTGTGGAGCACTACAAGTCACTGGCGTTTGTGAGCTTGCTTCACCTGCTTGTTGGGAGGTTGTAGAAGAACTTGTGGCCTTTCTAGATTTTTTGGCTTGCTGTGAGGTACTTCCAATGAATGTAGTCCTTCTAGATCTTTTGGCTTGCTGTGAGCTAGGTGGTGGCTTTGGATTACTCTGACACAGGAAAACCGAGTAGAAGACTAAGAAAAAAACAATGAAACATAAAGATATCTGTTTTTAAAAAGACAAAGCCAAAATGTACCTAACTCGGATGTTTACGAGGCCTGTCACATCTGTTTTTTGGTCCATCTACAACCACTGGTTCATTTTTACAACTTGTCTTAATATGACCAGCTTGACGACAACGACTGCAATGCGGAATCCTTCCATGTCTTGTTGCTTTCCCTGCATTTGCTAGATCTTCAAAAGATTCCTTTATCATGTCTCTGGTTTTGGGTCTACCTCTTGGTTTGCGAAACTCAGGTATAGCTATTAGAGGCTTATGTGTCTTCTTCCACAGCTTATCACAGTTGACAGGCTTGATGTTTTCTTCATATGTCTTTTTCAGGACACGAGTGTAGTAATAATCAGCAACATAACGCACTGCATCATCTTGGTTATCATCTAGAACACACACAACATGCTTACATGGAATCCCTATAATAAGCATTCAAATAATTAGATATCTCCATTAGCATTTAATTCAATGTAAATAATAACCTCGTACATGTAAGATCCCATTTTCGACAAGCACATTGGTGACTGGACAAATTCACCGTATATACACAGTCAAACTCATTCACCTCATACACACTCTTGCTGCTGCGTAATGTAGAACAATATTGATTCTGAACTCTTGCTTTCTCCAACAAAATCATGGTTATTGGTGTAACAACAATGTCAACCTTAGCTGCTTTTAGAGACCTTCTCGAAATTCTTCTCATAGCTTGTCTTCTTACATCCTCCAACATGGTAAGCACATGCTTTGATCTTGCCATCTTGATTGTCCTATTAAAACTCTCTGAATGATTGTTATGCACATTAGCACAATGTGAGTCAACACTAAAAAATGCCCGAGCCCATCGATGTGGTTCTGTATCTAACAAAGCCTCATACGCAGCAGGATCATATGACTCCAATGACTTCATCTTCTCGTCATATTCACATTCAAGGTAGTTGTACGCTATTCCCCAAAACAAAGTCTTGTACTCTGATCTTGAAAAACCTTGCTTCTTCCAATTAGCATATATATGCCTAGCACACATACGATGCTTTGCATGTGGAAGTTCAACCTCTACTGCAAGCACTAAACCCTGCCATATTCGAATAATACTCATAAGCAATTGGAAGCAAATCCGACAGTGAAGAGTATAAAACAGAGAATATTACCTTTTGCCTATCAGAAATGATAGTCATTTGTCACCAGTCCCCAAGCCAAGGTCTACCTTAAGCTTCTTCACAAACTAACCCCAAGTGTCTTTGAGTTCAACCTCCTAGTCCCATAGTTTACCAAATTGAGTAGTTTGAGCTTCAAGGATAGCGTCCAAAGCAATACGTCTTCCTCTATAGCATGGGAACCACAATGTTATACCTGCCTTTTATTGCATCTTTGATCTCTGATGCAGGCAAGCTGACGTTTCTCCTTATCTCTTCTCTAAATAACCCAGCAATGACACCTTGTTTCAACATTGAAACACGGCTTCATTTCCTATGACTGTGACGCATATGACACACTTTCACCATCCATTTGTTTATTGGCTTCTCATAGGAACAAAACACTCTGAACTTTCACTTATCACCACATCATATAACGGCTATCATGTTTGCTTCTGACTTAGCCATCTTCACATCATATTGTGTCTTCAATGAATAACGCAATAACTGATCCTTAAACTCTAAGCTGCTGTTAAACTTTTGAAATAACCATATGTATGGCTCTTTATCCAAATCGCCATGAAACTTGTCTTTCCCTCTTGCCTTTCTCTTTTTTGAGCGTTTCTGATTAAACCATTCTTCCCATTCCTCCTCGGATTCTACTGGTGTATCCGGATAATTTGCATTCTCCTCTATAACACATTCTGCTTCACTTTCTTCTGCTTCTCTCGATGCTGCGTCTTTTTCATCGCAATTTGTATATGCTTCTTTATCTTGTCTTGCAGTCAAACCTTCCTCAAATAGTGACCTAAAACGATCATCATTACCACCATCACCAGCATCTGAAACAACTTCATCTCCGTCATCAACCTGATTTCCATTCTCATTTCTATGGAAATAAAACCCCAAAACCCAAAACCCAGAGAAATCGCAGAAGATCGCAGAAGAGAACTCGCAAAAGAAGGAAGAAACACGAAACCCAGAAATCGAACCCCGGAACCCAAAACCCAGAAATCGAACATTAAGGAAGAAATTGAATAACATAAGGAGGAAGAAAACATTCTTACCCCCATTTCAACTACAATGCATTCGACTCCCTTCGATTTCTTCGAATTTCTCTCAAGAATCCTAAATCCCCAAATCAATTTTGGGATTTCTTTTGTTTTGTTGTTGTCGGGATTTCTTTTGTTTTTGTTTTGTTGTTGTCGGGATTTCTTTTGTTTTGTTTTTGTTTTTTATTTAACTTACCGTTGTTTGTTTGTTTTTTTTTAATTTCAGAAATAATAAAAAATCAACACATTTTAATGATTCCGACGGAGTTAACATTTCCGTTAACGGGGTAAACTATTCCGTTACGTTTTATGTCGGCGTTAACAAAGTAGCCACATTGAAGGTTTAATGTGTTAGTTTCTTTACTTTGATCGTTTAAAGTGGTAGTGCAAAACTCTGAAAGTTTAAAATGCTACATTTTTCATCCATGAAAGTTTAAAATGCGTTTTGCCCGCCAAAAAAATTAGGAAAAATTATCTGCCAATTAAAGCTTAGAATAACCACACATCACCTTCACGAGTTCAAATAATAAACATCACATTAAATTGGTGTTTATCATTTCATTAAACTTTGTAACAAAAACATAAATATACTTTAACTATTTTTGTATCTTTAATTTTTAATTATATGAAATTTTAATTGTAATTAATATAAAATATTAATTTGCACAAAATATCTAAATCAATATGTGAATTGATTAAGATTAAAAATACATATTATTAAATCATTAGTTTTCCTTTCTCTGTGAACTCAGCAAAAACAAAATCAGGAAAAATAATCTGCCAATCAAAGCTTAGAATAATGAAACATCACCTTCTGCTTCTACAAATAAACTTATTTCAATGGCTAATTATTATATGCAACGTGTTAAGTGAGAAGAATGTGTTTTAGCGGATCGTCTTCTCCGCATTCGGCTTCACTGCAACGGCCAACGACGATTACGTTACCGAAATCTACAAACAAACAACCAATCATAGATCTCTATATATACATCATGTGGTTTATTTTTTTCTATATATCTCTTTATATACATGTATAGAAGATAAACCCATATTCTTCCTCTTTTCATTATTTTTGTGGTTTCTTTTTTTTTCTCCCTCCGTAGTCACTTCTTCATCCACAATTGGTTCAACTTCTCTCCTTTAGAAGCCAAATCGTCAACTTCTCTCCATTCGCATATGCTACTTTAAAATTCCACAAATCGGCAATAAGAAGTATAGAAACGCTCCTCCACTACCAAATCCATCGACATAATAGCCAGAGGAATGGTTGGTTAGACCGTCTTTGGTTTCCCATTAAGATTTGGCATTGATGGCATAGGCGAAGAATCTAAGAGGCTGGCGAATCACGATCTGGAGGAAGAGGAGGTGGATTTGTGCGTTCAGGCTAATGCACACGGAACGTTAGTTGCAAGAAGCTTTGTATGCGCTGATTAAGACGATGATGATGAGTATGAGAAATCATTATTCTCTTCATAAACTCAAGAGGGTATTGCATTAATAGCCGTGTTTGGTTTAGTTTATGATGTTGTAAAGTCGTCTTTGAGCCAATCATGTAAGGGTTTCTTTTTAACGAGCAAAATGTTGGAACAAATTTTTTATCAAAACTTGTGGGCTTGATAAAATTGTGTTTGTGTGAAAAGAAATGAGTTAAGCCTATTCAAATGAAATGTTTTCATTGGCTATAACTATTTGTGGGAAGAACAAAAGTCTCACATTGCTAGTTGAGAAATGTTTTCTCTTGTATATATATGGAGTGGCTGTGTGCTCTTATAGGTGTCGATCGATACCCCTTTGTATCGATCAATGCTTGACGGTCATTGGGTTTTAGATCGAGCAATTGAATTTTTGGGCCGATTTTAAGTCGCAGCCTTCGAGAATATTCTGCGGAATATTCTGTACTTGTTAATCAAGTCTGCGAAAAACCCTAGCCTCTCTCCTATATATACTGGCCGATTTTTACCAGAAAATAATTCTCTGAAACACTAAAAAAAAACACACCCGAAAAGTTCTAGCAAAAGTTCCTTTAATTCCCTACTGCTTAGAGAAAGTCGTTATTCGAGAGTATCGTAGTATAATGTTCGACATATCTGTTATCAAGTGTCTGCGATAACATATTCCTTTGGTTGTATCATAGGACTCATGGATCTATTATAAACCGTCGCACTACGAAAGATTCTTTGAGTTAAGGAAAGAGATTCATCTCTCCTCCATTAATTTATTTATGTTTCATCGTTTTATCAATCTCCTGTTTCCTTAACGTTTATTTATGTATTCGTGATTAAATCTAATCATGTCTATTGTGCGAATTTTTGGTCATTCACAAAAAAAATGAAGTCTCTTAGATTTGGTTGTGATAAATCTGTTGAAAAAATCGTGTTTACTTCCTTTTTTATGTACAATTTTGCTAATAGGTGTGTATGCCCTAATTTTACAAGGTGTTCGAGGAATACACCTACAACGTTTACGACTGTTTTTTTTTATAGTTAGCTCATTATTCATCTTGTGCATTTTTCAGAGGAAGAAGAAGATTCCAAGGAAATTTATCACTGTTCTTCAGCTCCTCCAACGACTTGGTCAAAGTAATAATTACTTCTAATGATTCAGAATTTCAGATAATTTGGTGAGCATTGTGTCTCTGCTCTATTACATGTAGAATATGTGTCTCAATTGCATGTTTATTAGAAACAAGACAGATGTGGGCACAACAGTCTCCAAATTTCATCACAAATTTCATCAACTGCCTCGTTTCTCGCATACGTTGTTTCTCTCGTGGGAACGCATCAATGAGGTGGCTCAAAGAAAAATATTCATTGATGTTGCATGTCTAATAGAAATAATTAGCAGTAGAGTGGAGCTTAAGCTTTTAAAGAACAAATGTTAAGGCATCGCTAACCCTACTTCATTTTCAAGTCCAAATGTTATTTTGGAGTAAATTTCTCTCCAACCCTACCCCATTTTCAACTCTAAAATGGGGAAATGTCATTTTTCTCCAAATATGGAGTAACCCCTTTTTCCACTCCAAAATGGGGATGAACTTTTTTATTTACAAAACAATCCTTCAAAATTTTACATTTTATAAATTCATACTTTTTCTTTTGACAAATTTAATGTACTATATATATTTAATTTAAAAGAAAGGATAGGTAAATTTAAATATTGAAAACAAAAAATCTTGTTGTCTTTGGGCACTTGTCTTCTTTAATTGCTCCAAAAGTTACTTATTTCCTTCTTCTAAAGAGTTGATATATAACAGCTGATGTTCCATCATCAATTTTTCTTTTCATTTTGGATTTTTTTTATTCCACTTGGTCGTTGAGAAGGAGATCCGCCAATAATCTCATCATCATCTATATTCGGAGAAAATGAAGACACACCTTGAGATGCTTGTGTAGTAGAGGTGACACCATCTTGAAACTTTTCAAAGTTCTTTAGAATATTCCAAACATGATCGAATTTCTAACCCTTTTTAAATTTGGATCTTCTGCTAACATTATTTTGGCTTAATTGAACTGCATATCATTAAAAGAAATTATTATTTAAACAAAATAAAAGATAAGTAAATTTTAAAAATATGTATTAAAACTCACAATATCATCATTTGAAGCACCACTTGGACATCTATTTTCACATTGTCTAATGCATTCGTGGAGCTTCTTTGTTACTTTCATAATAGTTTGAATTCGAGATTGCATAGATTTTTTTGAACGTTCATTCCAAGTTGTAATTTTGCCTTTGTTGCCACACGAGACCAAAACTGATCGGATGACTGATAAACACCGGTAATTGGATCCTGAGAAATTTCCATATAAATTTGACATAAAAACTTATCTTCTTCTTGAGAATATCCATAATTTTCTTCCTCGATTCAGAGAAATCAAAGATAAAAACGCTCATTTCTCACTTCGAAATGCGTTAATTGATCATTTATGGGAAACATATTTAAATGATGCCGTTTAGATTAAAATCTACTATGTTTGTTATTTTTTATGTGGTTTCATGTGTTTTTCTTTATATGATAATGATTAAATTTAAATAATATCATAATTTATAGAAGTTTTGAAAGAAAACAAATTAATGGGTCAATTTGTAAATTTTATAAATAAAGTGTATTATTAGCAATTAACAATAAAATAGAAAAAGAAGAATATACTTAAAATATTATGTTTGAAGAAGAAAATTGAGAAATATATTGGAGAGAAATCCAACTCCATTTTGAAAATAAAAATGGGGAAATACATTGGAGATGCTCTTAGCTAGACCGTATGTCGCTCCTTAATTTGCTCACACGTGGTGCATACCACTACTACGTACGTATTTCTTTGGAAATGAAGCTCTTTGAGTCTTGGCATAGTGACATGAAGGTCTAGTGATAGGGACAAAAAGATGTGTGAGATGAAGAAAAAAATAGGGTTGAGAAATGATGGAACAGAAGTATAATCGGGTTGTTCTTTATAAAAAAAAATTAGAAAAAATATTTGGGTTTAAATGAGGATGGAAAAAAGTTCAGTGAAAGTAATGGAACATTGACGATGGTCTGACGAAAGAGAAAGAGAGAAGACCTAAGGATTAAAGAATAGGCTAAAACTTATAACTTTCTCAAGGTGAGAGGTAGCAATTGAAGAAGAGAGGAAGTATTTTTTTTTTTTTTGATAAAATGTTAATATATATACTAAAGGAACAGTTTCTGTTATAACAGTTTGACGAAGCTATAAAGTTTCAAGAGGCCCAAAAAAAGAATAAAAAAGCCTAATCGAAACAGGGTGAAGAACATCGAAATCACTAAAAGATATTACTCAAAAGAGAACCAGAGTGACAAGAGATTCTTGAAGTGCTTGCGGTGAAGGCGAGCAAGAATTATGTCTTTGATGCACCTATCTAGTTGCTTGAAGATCACTTGGTGGGTGAGAGCAGTACCGTTATGGAGACGAGAATTGCGTTCTTTCCACAAATAGAAGATGGCAGCTTGAGCTGAGAGGCGACAAAGTGTTTCTGCAGGTTTCTGGGAAGGAACTGTCAACCAAGAAATCAGATCAGACCAGTCCACAAACGAGCAAGGAGTCTGGCCAAGACGTTTGAGTAGGGCTGTCCAGATTTGAGCACTAAAGCTACAATGCAGAAAACGGTGATCCCTTGTTTCAGCATGCTGGTTGCAAACGCAACAGAGAGTGGGGAGGTCTAATCTCCAAGAAACAAGTCGAGTGCGGACCGGCAGTCTATCCTGACGAGAAACCCAAAAAGTGAAAGCATGTTTTAGGATAAAACCCTTATACCAAACAACTTTAGTCAAAGTACAGATTTGTTCCCTTGGTCTAAGAGCTTCCCACGTGAGTGAGGAAGAGAAACCAGTAGTTGTAGAGCCATTAATGAACCAGGAGAAAGAATTTGGGCCTGCACTAGCGGATGGCAGAGGAGTTTGAAGAAGCTTACCTCGCAGCAGAGCAAGAAATGGATTTCGAGTTCTTGAAGGAGGCAGTCTCCATCTAGAGGAAGAATACACATCAAAAACAGTGCTTGAGTAGTGGATGCCGAGGATTTGGGGGCCATTATGTCCGACAAGGTCAATAAGTGGACCAACATCAAGCCAATGGTCATACCAGAACGTAGCAGAGAAACCATCATCCACAGAGCATCTGATGAATCTTTTGGCCAAAGATCTAATCGAAAGTATAGATTTCCAAATCCAAGAAGTATTGGCCGCAGGTTTGCAGGTCCAGAAGCTGTTATGATTTAGCTGATGCTTCCTCAACCAAGCTACCCAAAGAGAGTAAGATTTCAAAAACAAAAGCCACACCAATTTCAGGTTTAGAGTTTTGTCCCACATACTGAAATTCCGCAAGCCTAAACCTCCTTCTTTCTTAGGCAAACACACTGTTTTCCACGCCACTTTAACGCCTCCCTTCTTAGAAATATCCCCAGACCAAAGTAAGTGGTTGCACATACCTTCAATGTCTTTGATGAAACTTTTAGGAAGCATAAAGGCTGACATCCAAAAGTTCACCGTACTGTAGATAACTGATATATCATAGTTTTACCCGTTTTTAGCCATGATATATGTCTTATTTATAGAGTCTTTCTAGTATTTTGGAGTCTTTTCAGGTTTTAGCACGTTTGGAGCACAATTGGAGAAAATGAGCCGTTTTGGGTGAAAATGAGCATATGGAAATGCAGAGTCATGCAGAGACGTCAGAAGTTTGGCATTCGTTGAAGACCTTCCACCAATGGATTGAGTTCAAATTTGGATACAAAACATATCAATGGATTAGCTTTAATTTGGAAGTGGTTTGAGGCCATTCCAACGGTACGATCAAAAGTTATGCCAGTTTTCGTGAAGACAATCCAGCCTGGCGAGCAGAAGAGTCGACACGCAAGCTTGGTATCGATCGATACCACTAATGGTGTCGATCGATACCACTAATGGTGTCGATCGATACCGACTCCAGGAAGAAGGAAACGTGACTTTTTACAAGTTTGAAGTTTGCACCTTGGTCCAGAAAACTTTAATAATTACTAGAAGCCCCAAGACGTGTTTTAGGTTATTTATTAGGTTTTTCAGCCACTTTTGTTGACTACGCTTTATTCTACTTTGGTTTTGAGAGAGAGCTGTGTGAGGGAGACAAGTCAGAACTCTGTTCGTCCGAGAGAAGATTTCTAACCCTCTTGTTACTCTTTTCTTATTGTTTAATTTAATGATCTATTCAGTTATGTTGATTGTTTCATTCTCCATGTCTTTAGGTTTAGGGTTTTCTCATAGGGTTTTCTCTGATTGCTGGTAATTGATTAGTTAGGATTCACCATCTGAATTAGTTCTTCACCATAGGTTGTTCTCAAAGCTAATTATAGGTTGACGAATCTGGAATTTAGATCTTAGATTAATCGATTAGGCATGACAGTGCAATTGAGTAATCTGACAGAACCTAGGGTGAGCAAATTGATTATTCGCAAAGAAATTCTGTTTAATTGAATGATGAACATATCAAACTCGGTATTAAGCCTGATTTCTTCTTAGGAATTTGCAAAGAGATTTGGGATTCTGAAGTTTAGATTTAGATAATTCTTGCAACGACAGTTGGTTAATTATAGCTTAGTGATTTGAGTTCAAGAACCGCGCTAAATCTGAATCCTGACTGATTGGTTATCTGCATTCATTGATTTCCTGAGAAATACCTTGGGCCTATATTCTTGCATCGATTTTACAACTCTTTTACTGTTTATTGCTCTTTGTTTCAACTGAATTGCTTAGCTTGATTCGACACTAAGTAGTTTATTGAGCGATTTTCTTAAGTCTTTGTGTTCGATCCCTACTTTACTACAACTACTGATTTAGTACTTATAGAGTATTAATTTGAGCATATCAATAACAGAGGATATGAGTTGTAGACGACCAACAAAAGACAGTGTTTTTGTAGCCCAATGGTTAAAACGAGCTGCAATGGAGTCAACCAAAGGAGAATACTCTGATTTGCGTAGCTTTCTGTGCATCAGAGGTAGACCCAGATATCTGAAAGGAAAAGATCCCATAGTGAATCCAAACTCAGCAATAACTGTCATTTCCTCTTCATTCAACCCCCCACAGTAAATCCCAGACTTGTCTCTATTCATTTCCAGCCTCGAGAGCCTATAAAATACGTCCAATGTGTCGGTAATTCCTTCCAATGAGCTTTTTGAACCATCAAAGAAGATCATAACGTCATCTGCAAAGGCAAGATGAGATATGAAAGGATCCTTTGCTTTGGGATGCAAACCGATGTTACCTTCCCTGTACTTGGACTTCAGCAGCTTACTAAAAATTTCCATGGCGATCACAAACATATAGGGGGAAAGTGGGTCTCCATGTCTTAAACCTTTAGTACCTTTGAAAAAACCGCAAAGGTCTCCATTGACGTTGATTGAGAAGCTTGTAGTGGATAGACATTGCTGGATCCAATTCACATAGATGCTTGGCATATCCGCAACTTTAAGGGCTTCAATGATGAAATCCCATTTAAGGGAATCAAATGCTTTTCTCATATCCACTTTTAGAACTCCTCTCTTGGAAATATTCTTCTGGTTAGACCTTTGAACAAGCTCAGTCGCAAAGAGAAAGTTTTCAATCAAGAGCCTACCCTTCACAAAAGCCGACTGGGAAGAAGATATCATATGCGGTAGGATATTCTCTAATCTCCTAGCCAAGATTTTAGAGATTAATTTGTATAGCACATTGCATAATGAGATTGGCCTGAAATCTGAAATCCTATCAGCATTCACTTTTTCGGGATTAAAGTGATTGATGTTGCATTCCATTGTTTCAAAATCTGACCAGAGGAGAAAAATTCCATAACTTCTTCAGTTACCTCTTTGCCAATGAAGCTCCAAGAAGCCTTAAGAAACTCAGAATTATAACCACAAGGCCCCGGGGCCTTATTACTCGGGAGGGCAAAGACCTCTGCTTTGATTTCCTCAGGAGTTACCTCGGCAGCCAGAAGACTCTTCATTGCTTCATCACACTTAAAGGAAGACAGGGAGTGAATAAGCTCTTGGTCCTCTAAAGAAGTAGCTGAAACCGCACCTCCTAGAAGACCTGAATAAAAGTCAACGTAGTGAGCAGCAATGTCCTCTTGATTTTCAATTCTGTTTCCTGCTGAGTCAAGGAGATAGTGAATTTGGTTATTGGCTCTTCTCTCACCCACCATTCTGTGAAAGAAGAGGGAATTGCAGTCTCCATTTGCAAGCCAACTGACCCGAGATCTCTGACACAGAAATCTCTCTTCTGCGAGAGCAAGCTCCAGCCACTTGGAATGAGCTTCTTTCTCCATAGCTGCGAGGTGAGAGGAGGGGTTATGAAGAAAATTTTGCTGACAATCATACAATACCTTTGCTGCCTCGAGAACCCGTTTTTCCAGGCCAGAATAATTATCCTTGTGGAAACTCCGGATTATGCCCTTAAGAAGTTTTAGTTTCCTTGAGAGGATGAACATTGCAGTTCCTTGAATATGCAGCTCATCCCACGCAGCCGCAATAGTACCACATAAGTTCTTGTCTTGGAGCAGAAAGTTTGCAAATTTGAATGGTTTCCTCCTTCCTTATCGCATAGATCCCAAGCAAACGCAGTTAGGGCAGTGATCCGAGAACTCTGGCTCTTTGAATTCACTATAAGAGAGAGGGAAAGTGGTTAACCAAGCATCATTGACAATAACTCTGTCAATCTTTTTTGCAATCAGATTAGAATCCTGCTTGTTCCACCAAGTATAATGATTCCCCCTATAACTCATATCCGATAGCTCAACATTCCTCAAACATTTTCTGAACTCTCCCATACCACCAGTGATTCTAGAGCTGCCAGTTGAAGCATCATCTGGACTAAGTGATTGGTTAAAATCACCTAGAGTAAGCCACAGTTTGCTATTAACAATAGGGTTATTGGCCATCAGAATCAACTCACTCCATAACTCTCTTATGTCATACCTGCAATTCATCGCATAAACCAAAGAAACCACAAAGTCTTGATCCATGTGCGGTAGCTTAACAACACAACTGATCATCTGCCTGAACTTGCACAGAACCGAAACCGAAACAGAGGGGTCCCAAACAAGCCAAATTCTTCCCAACTATGCACTCTCATAGTTTGTAGCAACATTCCAACCCGGAAAAGTGGATTGAATAAATTTTTGAGATCGATGAACCTTCACCCGTGTCTCGATTAGACTACCAAAAAGGGCTTTACTTATCCTAAACCATTTTTTAAAACTTCTTCACCTAATTGACTTGTTAAATCCTCTTATGTTCCAACAAAAACAATCTATCATAAAGATTAGTGGGTTTTGGAGCCTTTGCTCCGGTTAACTGCAGCTTGGATTCTCCCTGTGCTATTCTTTAGCACCTGAACTCTTTTATTCTCCAACTGATTCTGCATCTTCTTGTTTCTTTTGGAGATAACAGGAGTAAAACTTCCTTCCCCAGAAGAGGATGCTCTTCTTCCGTGTTGCACTCAGATGTTTCTGCTTCAGAGGTAGCTGAATCATCCTCCATATCTGAAGTAGAATCTGCGACGTCTTAGGAGACAGAAACCCTCTTTTTGGAGCTAGAAGCGTGCTTGTCCTTGCTAGCTGCAGTCTTCTGATTATGAAGTTTATCTAAACCAATATCAATTTTGATTTTACCTTCCTGCATTGCAGCGGCAACCTCTATCTTTTTCTTCCACTCTTGTTTTTTAGGCTTCTTTATCTTGCTTTTGAGTTGCGGTTTCAAAGGAGGAGCTGATTTCTTAGCTCTTGGACAAGCTTCTGCTAAGTGTCTAGAAGAATTGCAGTCTGGGCAGGTAATTAGAGCAGAGGGACAGCGTTTGATGCTATGACCAACTTCATTGCAGTGAACACATATCGGAGGAAGCCATGGACTATAGACCAGAACTCGCTGTGTGTGACATGTTTCGAACCTGACATTCACGGCCTCAGGTAGGGGCTTTTTCGGATCAATTATAATGAACAATCGAGCTACTTCCAAGTTTGTCATACTAGCAGTGTTAGGATGCAACACAACAGGATCTCCAACCAAAGCTGCAATGTGTTCTAATCCCTCTTCAGAATAGATGTGAGGATAAAAGTTATGGAAATCAACCCAGACCGGAACCGCTGTAAGTTATGGGACTTATGGTTCAACACCCGGCTCCCACTTAGAAACAAACATGTCTTGATTTTCAATATGCCACATTCCCTGAGTTAGGACTCGCTTCCTTGTGAAAGGGCAAGGGATTTTAACCAGAAAATATTGCTCATTGAGCTTTGAAACAGTGATGTTGCACAACCTGCTACTCCAGATGTTGTTGGTGATGGCGTTGAGAGCACCTAGAGAGGGAGCTTTCCCATGAAACAGAGAAATAATGAAGCTTTCCCATTTATGCTGATTTTTGGTAATGACTGCGTTCGGAATCTGAACACATATTTCTCCCGAGTCAAGCAAGAACAAGTCCCCTTTTTTTGACATCTTCTGGGATGACCCATGAACGACGTTTTTATATCTACCACCATTACAAACAAATATACCAAAAATTTTTAAATCTACCGTCACTAATATTAAATCTACCACCGTTACAAAACGAAGTCACCAAGATTTTACACGGTTTTAAATCTACCAACTCAATAAAAATCTATCGTTACCAATACAAATATACCGTCAAATAAATAAATCTACCGTCACCAAAAAATAATTCACACGGATTAACTCTACCACCAAAAGAAATAAGTCTACCGTTTTATAAGATTAATCTACCACCATGGTCAATAAATCTACCAAAAAAGTCAAACATTTACCGTTAGTCAACGGTTTAGTCGTAAAGTCTACCAACTCATAAATAAATCTATCATCAAAGACAATATATCTATCATAAATAAATATATTTATCGCATCGTTAAAATAAGTTTACCAAAATAAGTCTACCAAGATTTAATAAATCTACCATTTTTCAAACAAATCTATAGACCAAAATTTGAGTTGATCAACATCAAACAAGTCTACCGTAAAAGAACGATAGACTTTTGTATTTTTTTGCGCGCTGAAAAAGTAATGGCAGTTTTGTAATTGCATTTTTTTCAACAAATGGCATAAGGGTACTTTCGGTATACGAGGTTAGTCTAGTAATAAAAATAAAAGTTTGTCAAACTAATAATAAACATAGATTCCAAGTTTCATCTAGTAATCCACCCTTTGGAAAATATATATTGATATGATTGGTCTTCGGAGAAATGATTGGCGCAAGAAACAAAGATATACTATAAACCACAGCTTCTAACGCTAGTTCGGCTTACTTTCCTGATTGGGTTTATAATGATCTTGAAAATGGAATACAAACATAAAATATTTTGTAATGAAATAACCAAAAAGGATCAAGAGATTGCAAAGAAGGTGGTTTTGGTTGGACTCTGGTGTATTCAAGTATTCAACCATGCCCATCGAGATGAATAGAGTCATCGAGGTGATGGAAGGAAGTTTGGCTAGCTGTCCCACAAAAATTTAACTCCATTTATAAGTAGCAACTTGGACGTGAAACGAGCCCACCCTACTGTAGAAATTTCATCGTTCTTGCCGATCGCTTTCTCTTCAACTCCGGGCACACTTCCTCCATTCAAATTCCTCTCTCTCTCTCACCGAAAGACCCAAAAGAGAAAGAGAGAAGAAATACACAATGGCCATATTCTTCTTGACCTCGACACCTTTTCTTTTCATCCTCCTCCTCTCAATCCCCTCCGTCTCCGGCGCATCGAACCACAACAGCGCGGCGCCAGCGCCTTCTGTAGACTGTTCGACCCTCATACTCAACATGGCTGATTGTTTGTCCTTTGTTTCGAGCGAAAGCACGGAGGAGAAGCCGGAAGGTTCGTGTTGCTCCGCCTTTAAGTTGGTGCTTAAGACTGACGCAGAGTGTCTTTGTGAGTCGTTTAAAAGAAGCGCTTCTCTCGGCGTTACTTTGAACATCACTAAGGCTTCTACTCTTCCCGCCGCATGCAAGCTTCACGCTCCTTCTATAGCTAATTGTGGATGTAAGATTTATTAACTTCTTTAACCTTTTTTTTTTAATATCTCTTCCGATCCTGTAGATCTCAACTTGTTATGCATAATTTTGAGCGGTTTCTCAGATCCACATTTTTTCATCATTTTCACTTTGAGTATTGAAATATTTTGTGAATTTGCGAAACCATTTGAGATTGGATTTTGGAAAAATATTTTCGTTGATTAACTTACAATGCTTTTTTTTTTCTTTCTTTTGGTTGCAGTGTCTATCGCTCGTACTACTGCTCCAGGTATTTTAATCTTTCTCCTTTGTTGATTTTAAATTCATAATCATTATTTTCTTTTTTGTTTTGGTTGCTTTTTTGATTATTCTCCTTTCTCTTTTCCGACGTCTAGCAGGAGAAGGAGCAACGGCGGCGTACTATCCCACCGATGTCTTTCTCATCAACTGCGGCGCTATCTCCGACACATTTGACACTTCTGGCCGGATTTGGACGACGGAGCGACCGGAAATTCTGCCGTCGGATTCAGTGTACGCGTCGTTCTATTCACATGCATCATCCAAAGCATATGGGGTTCCTCAAGTGCCGTACATGAGTGCTCGGGTTTTCCGATCTGATTTCACTTACAGTTTTCCGGTCTCTCCCGGCGATAAATTCCTCCGATTATACTTTTACCCGACCCGGTACGGATCCGATTTCGACGCCGTCAATTCCTTCTTCTCTGTCACCGTCAACGGTTTCACTCTTTTGAGGAACTTCAGCGCTGATTTAACGGTAAAGGCTTCCAAACCGGAATCAAAATCTCTGATCAAAGAGTTTATCGTTCCGGTTCACCAAACTCTAAATCTCACGTTCACGCCGTCTCCGAATTCCTCAGCTTTCGTTAACGGCATAGAGATTGTATACATGCCTGATCGGTTTTACTCAAAGGGAGGATTTGACGACGTGATAACAAACGTTGGTAGCACCGTTGACTTCCAGATAGACAACACAACGGCTTTCGAGACCCTTTACCGGTTAAACGTCGGCGGACAAGACGTCGGCGACACGGGAATGTTCCGGCGGTGGCTTTCCGATGATTTCGTACTCAGTGAAAATTCAGGACTCAAACTAAACGTATCGGAGATACACACTGAAAACTCAACTGTACGTTGCGCCTGAAGGCGTGTACGCCACGTGTCGTACGATGGGAAACATCAAGAACCCTATACTCAACCTGAATTATAACTTGACATGGCTATTCAAAGTCGATGCCGGGTTTAACTACCCTGTTAGGCTTCATTTCTGTGAGACTCTACCCGAAGTGAACGAAACGGGCCAACGTGTCTTCTCTATCTTCTTGAGAAATCAGATGGCCAAGCTTGAGATGGATGTGATTCAGTTGAGCGGTGGTTCTCGGATTCCAATGTATCTAGATTTCAGTGTAAATGTTGGTTTCGAAAATGGACCGAGTCCTAATCTACAACTTGACTTGCATCCTTTCGATGTCACGAGGCCAAAGTATCTCGACGCTATTCTGAATGGTGTAGAGATTCTCAAGCTGAATGATTCTGACGGTAATATCGCTAGACTACCTAATCCAAACCCAAATATGATGGGACAGAAGTTACATGTTCTGATGATAATCCTCATAGTTGTTGGTTCTGCAATTGTGTCAGTGACTTTCATTATTGTCCTCATGTTATTGATGCGCCAGAAGAAGAGGAAGAAAATTAGGAAGGAAAATAGTGTCATCATGTTCAAGGTATTATTGAAACACTACACTTATGCAGAAGTGAAGAGAATTACAAAGTCATTTTCACATACAATTGGGAAAGGAGGATTTGGAACTGTCTATGGAGGAAACCTTTGTAACGGCCGTAAGGTTGCAGTAAAAGTATTGAAGGATTCAAAGGGAAATGGTGAAGATTTCATTAACGAAGTCGCCAGCATGAGCCAAACATCTCATGTAAATATTGTTTCTCTGCTAGGTTTCTGTTATGAAGGGTCCAAAAGAGCGATTATATACGAGTTTCTGGAGAATGGATCCCTTGATCAGTTCATATCTAGAAAGAAGCCATTGACTATGGATGTGACAACACTATATGGAATCGCTCTAGGCATTGCTCATGGATTGGAGTACTTGCATTATGGATGCAAAACAAGAATTGTGCATTTCGACATCAAGCCTCAGAATATTCTGTTAGATGGCAATCTTTGTGCTAAAGTCTCAGACTTTGGCCTCGCCAAACTCTGTGAAAAGAGAGAAAGCATTGTGTCATTGAAAGACACAAGAGGAACTATAGGTTACATTGCACCTGAGGTGTTCTCAAGAATGTACGGCGGAATCTCTCATAAGTCGGATGTGTATAGCTATGGAATGTTGGTCCTCGAGATGATCGGAGCAAGAAACAAAGAAATATTTGAAACCACAGCTTCCGACGCTAGTTCAGCTTACTTTCCTGATTGGATCTATAAGGATCTTGAAAATGGACAACAAACATGGATACTTGGAGATGAAACAACCAAAGAGGAAAAAGAGGTTGCGAAGAAGATGATCTTGGTGAGTCTCTGGTGTATTCAACCATGTCCATTAGATCGTCCATCGATGAACAAAGTCGTTGAGATGATAGAGGGAAATTTGGATTCTCTTGAAATCCCACCTAAGCCTTCTATGCATATTTCCACAAGGCTTATTCCTGAATCTTCTTCACTCCCTTCACTTTCTGATGGCGAGGAAGCTGGAGAAAACTCAAACCTTTGATTCTATGGAATATTTAGCACCAAAGTATGTTTTGTTTTTGTTGATTCTTTAGAAAGCATTCTAAAAGACAAGAAGCATTTTTAAATAGGATAGTGATCAAATATTTTCTATAGAATCTTATATATGTGTATATGTGTGTTTGTTTAAGTTTATATTGCAGAAAAAGTAATGGTCAATTTGAGCACTCGCGAGCCTTAATTTTAATTTTGATTACCAACTAAGCTTTTGAAAACAGAAAAAGGTCAATTTGATTACCCCAACTAAATTAAATTTGATTTCATTTTCTCGAGAAAATATATAAATTAATACGTATTTTTCCATCGTGGAGGAAAAGAAACAGCACCAAATCGATTTTCCATGGCTAGAAAATAAGATCCTTTAGGACAGAACACTATAATCCTAAAGTTTCTCTTCATCGAAACCTTAACATTCATTCTTACAGAAATAAGAAAACCCAACAGAAAAAAAGTTGAGGTTTTTTTTTTATCTTTGAGATGGGCAACAAGAGACTGTTGACTGGTACGACATCAAGCAGAGGTTATGGTAGTGGAAGCTACAGAGATCCTCTGTTACAGAACCAGGTCTGTTTTTCAATTCCATAAATCTTTCTTGTTTCTTACTTTCATGTCGATGATTCATGCTTTTTTAAAAGTTTCATGATCGATGTCCAGAAAGTTTTGTCCTTTTGCTCATCCAGATTCTGGAACTTGAGTCAATTTATCAGAAATTTCCTAATTTGTTACTGTTATTTGAAGAATTGTGGGTTTTAGAGCACTCGCGAGTGTTATGTGACTTAAAATTACTGTTCAATTCGAAGAGTCTGGTTATTTTTTTTGAAGCATAGGGTTCTCACTTGACAAGTGATCACTCGATTGAAACAATTGGATTGTCCTAACGGAATCTAGTCCCAGAAGAATGTCCTTCAAAGTTTGATTCTTGAATCTGATTTTGCCAACGTTTATGCTTGAAAACTAGAAATGTGTTTCAGTGAAAACCCTGGTTCCAAATAACTAACCGAATTTCTAACTGTTAGTTTTGTTTACTCATTCTTCTTTAACCTAAGCAGGATAAACCGAAAGCGAATGGAGAGCAGATAAGCGAGAATGGTCCGAATGATCTCGAGCACGGTGTAGCTGAGGTATTTGTTTGTGCTGTTTTTTTGACATAAACTTTTCATATGTAGAAGTGATATTGTCTTATTTGGTTTTTCAGGCAGCAAATGTTGGGTTTGGCAGAGTCTTTTCGTTGGTGAGTGATTCTTGGACAGAAGAAGAAGCGTTTAGCATTCTTATATAAAGATTCGTCAATACTCAAATATTATGCTTGCAGGCAAAGCCCGATGCAGGAAAGCTAGTGATTGGTACCATTGCTTTGTTGATAGCTTCAACAACTAATCTCCTCGTTGTATGTCCCATCTCTCGATCTTCGGCTTCCTATTTATTTTACTTAGTTTTCTCTTATCATGATTTTAGGACTTCATTTCTGAAGTGGGATATTTCTGATTATATTGTAGAGGGATTCTTATTAGAATTAAGAAGCCTGAATTTTATTTTGTGCAGCCAAAATTTGGTGGAATGATTATCGACATTGTTTCCAGAGATGTCAAGACGCCTGAACAGCAATCTGAATCCATTCGCGCTGTTAGAAACGCCGTAGTAATCATTTTACTTATTGTTGTTATCGGGTAATTACATCTTCAAAATTCTTCCTTTGCCCTCTCTTGATCTGTGGAGTTTTGGTTTTGTCTAACTTATACCCTTTCTATTTTCTGGGTTTCTTTAGATCGTTATGCACGGCTTTGCGAGCTTGGCTATTTAATTCTGCCAGCGAAAGAGTTGTAGCTCGATTGAGAAAGGATTTGTTCAAACACCTAATGCATCAGGTAAAGAACTTAATCAACACATTTATCAAGATTCTTATGATTTCCTCTATCTGTTGCTTTATTCTTCTGGTTAGTCTTCCATACATTGACCATGATTTTTATCTGTAAAGAACCAACTCTACAAGAACTTGATTGACTTTTGTAAGAGAAAGAATTGAAAAAAAAATATGTTTTTGTTGCTCTCTGCTAACAGGAAATAGCATTTTATGATGTCACAAAAACCGGAGAGCTCTTAAGTAGACTATCCGAAGACACCCAAATCATAAAAAACGCTGCTACTACAAATCTTTCTGAAGCTCTTCGTAATGTAACAACCGCGTTTATTGGAGTTGGTTTCATGTTTACATCATCTTGGAAATTAACATGTAAGAAGCTTCTCCTCTCTCTTAGGATTCTGTACTAATGGATGGAATAAGCAGACTGACTAATCTTCTTGTTCATGAATCATGCTTTTTCAGTGTTGGCACTAGTAGTAGTTCCGTTAATTTCAGTTTCTGTGAAACAATTCGGGCGATATCTCCGTGAACTTTCGCACAAAACTCAAGCAGCAGCTGCTGTTGCTGCATCAATTGCCGAGGTTATCTTTTTTACCGTTTCTCATATAGTATTTATTGATGTGTTTTTTCTGTTAGTATTTTAAACTGGATTGGATCAATGTTTAGGAATCTTTTGGCGCAATCCGAACAGTTAGATCTTTTGCAAAAGAAGGTTATATGGTATCACAATACGCCAAGAAAGTCGATGAGACTCTAAAGCTAGGCCTTAAACAAGCTGTGAGTTTTTTTGGAATAGACTATTTCCTAAATTTAAACATTTTGATGTTTCTCTGAGAGGATATATCTGTTTTTGAGTGATTTAGGTACTTGTCGGGCTGTTCTTTGGAGGACTAAACGCAGCTTTCACATTATCTGTTATTACGGTTGTTAGTTATGGAGCATACTTAACAATAACTGGTTCCATGACCGTTGGAGCACTCACTTCCTTCATTCTTTATAGCCTCACAGGTTTCATTTGCATTCGTGTTTCTTCCTTCATTTGATTTATAATTTTTTGAAAGAGTTATTGTGTTAAAAACTAAGATATTGTTTTGGCAGTTGGTTCATCGGTATCTTCTTTATCGAGTTTGTACACAACTGCAATGAAAGCTGCGGGCGCCAGTAGACGGGTTTTTCAGATCTTGGACCGTGTTTCTAGCATGCCAAATTCAGGGGATAAGTGTCCTGTCGGGTGAGATTTCCTCTCATATACCTAAAATTAATTTTCTATATCTTAAGAACACTTTCGGTTTATATCTCGGGAGTATTATGGTTGCAGTAATCCTGATGGAGATGTGGAAATAAATGATGTCTGGTTTGCTTATCCTTCTCGCCCCAGTCACATGATACTCAAGGTAACACAAAATCTTTGTTACGGTTTAGATCATAACTTTATCAGAAGAAACATATAAAGGTTTAGCATGATGTCTAGTTTGCTTCTCCTTCAGCTTATAGACTCCAGATTGACAAACAATAACTATACATATCTGAGGATTAAAATTGTATTCGTGAAACAGCTGTTACAATTTTAACCCGATATTTGGGCAGGGAATATCGTTGAGGTTGACACCAGGTTCAAAAGTTGCACTTGTTGGACCAAGTGGTGGAGGAAAAGTAAGTTCAGACCATACAGTTTTCGTCTCGGATTTTGGGGTTTATAGAATATAGAACTGAATGGAAATCAGATCCTATTCTGTTCGGTTTTAATACGGTTTCAGTTTTGGTTTGGTTTTTTTCAAGAAAAGGATGTTTTGAATATGAAATATTTGTAAAGAAATTACAGTTTTGATCGGCTTTGGTTACGGAAATATGCAGACAACCATAGCCAATTTGATAGAGAGATTCTATGATCCTGTCAAGGGAAATATTTTGCTTAATGGAGTTTCTTTGATGGAAATATCCCATCAATACCTTCACAAACAGGTAAATTTCTCTGTTTCTTGAACCATTCATGTCTATACATATTTGGTAGAACCCGAATCTTGAATTTCTCTGGTTCGTTTCAGATCAGCATTGTAAGCCAGGAACCGATTCTTTTCAACTGTTCAGTGGAAGAGAACATCGCATATGGATTTGACGGTGAAGCTAGTCTTTCAGATATAGAAAACGCAGCGGTAAGAACCTCCCAAATCTCTTTCTTTCTCCATTTTTGTTGTGTTCATTGATGCGGTTAGAGGTGTTCAGTGCTGACAAACCGAACTGATCCGAAAACCGAAAGCGAATTAATAACCAAATTTATTTTTCCTTTAACCGAAAAACCGAAACTTAAGTTTCCTTGGAAAACAAGGATATGTTTGATTAAGAACCTGAACCGAAACCGAAACCTAAACCTTACCAAACCATTCCATGCTAGATTCAGTTTGATTCTAAAATCCAATGTTGGGGCAGAAAATGGCGAATGCACATGAGTTCATAGAAACATTCCCAGATAAGTATAAAACCGTTGTTGGAGAACGCGGAATACGTCTCTCAGGAGGACAGAAACAAAGGATTGCAATCGCGAGGGCGCTTCTTACAAACCCGAGAGTTTTGCTTCTTGATGAAGCAACAAGTGCCCTCGATGCTGAAAGCGAATATCTAGTTCAGGTAAATAAAACAGAACCTTGGAATCGAAACTCAAAAGACTAAAATTCAAAAACTTACTCATATCCTGAATATGTTTGCAGGATGCAATGGACTCGTTGATGGCAGGAAGAACAGTTCTGGTGATAGCTCATAGGTTATCAACGGTTAAGACTGCAGATTGTGTGGCGGTTATATCAGATGGCCAAGTGTCTGAGAAAGGCACCCATGATGAGCTTCTTAGCTTTAATGGAATCTACACTAATCTTGTCAAGAGGCAGCTTCAAAGTTCTTCCTCCGTAACCAACTTGTGAGAATATTATTCTTCTGACAACAACAACAACAAGAAAGAAGTATTCATAGTGTCACGGAAATATCAATCCACTTGCAATTACTTTTTCTCGCACTCGTTTGCTCGAATTTGTATGGATTTAGAAAACGAAATAGAAAAGCATAAAACGAAGAACACAAGAATTTGTTCATCCGGTTCAACCCAATCGTTTTACATTTACTTTCTTTTTACATTCTCATAGTGTTATATTTGGTCTTTGTGGATTTGATCTCTATATTACTACTTCATAAATTGTGTTGTTGCAGTAGAACTATAAGGTTAAAACTGTGTGTATTAGTAAACTTGCTTAAAGATTGAGGTATCCATTTTATGGAGAGATGAAGCCGAAGATCAAAAGACTCACAACGTATTGAAAAGGGAGAGGAAATGATTTGATTTATGTCTCTAAGTTGATGAGTTTTTATTTATTTTTGGGGTTTGTGAATATAATGATGTGGCAACCTTTTGTTAATGTTTTCCTATGTTTACGTACGTGGATAAAATTTCACAAGGAGAACAAAAGCATTTCTAAATATGACATGTGGCATCTTTAAGAAAAAGCTTTGAAAAAGTGATGTGGATAGTATAATGAGCCTCAACCAAATCTTTTCATTTAGTATAAGATGATGCTAAGAGATTCATATAATCTTATGACCATTTTTAACAAGGGTATCTCATATGGATATTTTAACATTTGGAAAAAATAATAATATTATTTTATTAGATGTGTATTTTTGAGAATTTTATTCAAAAGTAAGATATTGAAATATTTTTGGATAGGGTTCTCCACTATTTGAGATATCCACGTAATAAAATAATTTTTTTTTTAAGTGTTAAGATATTTTTGTGAGATACCCTTGTTGTAAGAGTTAATATTTATCCAAAAATCTTTAATGATAATGAAAAAAAAGAAATTAAAAAAATGCAAATCAATAATTTCACGGTAAGAGAAGGAAAACATATATATAGGGTGTATGATGGTAAAAAAATGAACGGATATCTTTTTCGTCCCATCTGTGCCATTATCAGGCATCATTTTCGTGCCATCTGTGCTATTATCCATTAGTCCATCTGTTACAACTCTTCTGATCAGCTGTCAAGGATATGTCACATGTGAACTATTTGGGGTCTACAACTTTAATTATGTCATTTCATATAATTTTTTCATTTTATTTGGGTTTTTAAATTTTAGTTTTCTTACCCCTAAAAATATCTACAAATAAAAATAGTTAAATAATTTCACATTCCAAAGAATTCGATCTTTAACTCAAATCAATTGGGAAAATCCTCAACAAAATAAAAACTATCAACTCACTACCACTTACTCCCTCCGTTTTTTTATATTTGGTTTTAGAGTTGATTTTTTTTTATAAATTAAGTATCATTTTCAGTTTTTAATATATTTTTTACAAATAATACCTATTAAGGAAAACAACGTATTTTCTCCTCAGAAGTATGATATAGGTGTAGATCCACCCGAAGTTTGGACCTCGACATAAATCTCCCTAATTCAAAAGTTTAAGACGTATTTCTCCCTAATTAGAAACATCGAAACTTATTTACACACAGTATATAACTTCGAAACAAAAAAATCATCCAGACCATGATTTAAGTCGGTTTACTATGTACCGAATGATATTTAACAATTTAAAATCGAAACTAAACCAGATTATGACCCAATTAAAAAAAATAAACCATATATGACCCGGATTGAAACCAATCGAATTTCCACCCAATAACTAAACCAACATAATTCAGTTTTGTTCCCAGATCGAATTGCTTCAATAATCTCTTGAGATTCGTTGCTGGGTCATCTTCTTTCGAAGGATTCTGGGGTTTCTTTGACGAGAACAAAAGCAAAGTTGATTTAGATGTGTATAGCTTCGGGATTGTGATCAAAGGCTGTTGCGAATCCAGGGAAATTGGGAAAAGCTTTGAGCTTCATGTTGAAAGTACAATGAAACTTGCACGCTTAAGATAGAGAAACATCATAACACCGAGAATTTATAGCCGATTTCAACCTTACGGATTTCTCCGTCAGCACCAACATTGACGGAACTCGAGTTTCCTTCAGAGTCATGTTTGAAGAGCTCTCGAGAGGGTGAAACCTATAATCGAATAGATGGGTGATCTCAGAGTAGCTGTGTGTGGGGGTCGGTGGGTGAATTTGCAGATGGATTTCAATAACTAAGAGTAATCAAAAGAAACCAAAACCAATTGCAATCCAAAGAGAGTGTTGATCCCGTGGATCACTAAGTGTGTTTAAAGAATGATTAGGAGATGGGAGGTGAGATTTTCGTTAATAGAGCAATTTAACCACATTTAAGACAGGTCGGGAGAAATATGAGTAGGCCGGGGGCCGTGTTTCGTTTTATTGATGAGAGAGAAGTAAACGCTTTAGAATTACGAACTGGTTCCGAAGGACGTCCAGTTCGGCGTTCTAAAGTGTTGTCTTGTTACAAAGAGAGAGAGGTCGGGTAACTTGTGGTAGGTGAGAGAGTAAAAATCCGAGTCTTCCTCATTAATGACATATGAGGGGTATATATAGTCGGGGTCGGCTTCCTGCTCCCCGAGATCTCGGGCCACGTGTCGTCTACGGGCTCTTTTGCGGGTAAGGTGGCCTAGGAGGCGTGTCCCGGCTTTCGAGGAGAGAGGTCATGATGAGCTCGGCGTAGCGTGTTGCAGGGCAATGCACTGTTTCACCAACTCTGCTCCACCTGCTCCCTCCTGCCCTTGTCAGCTCTGCAGGGTTGGTGGGACGTCGGGTCGAAGGCACGTCCCTACGCGGGTAGGGTACTGCCTTACCAACTCCCACGCGCCTACTCTCCTGACGCTTCCTGCTCTGGCGGGGCATCAGCGCGGGCCCGGGGTACGTTGCTTTCAGGTCGGCTGCCGAGCCCAGCGCGGCGGACAGCGCGGGCCCGGGGTACGTTGCTTTCAGGTCGGCTGCCGAGCCCAGCGCGGCGGACAGCGCGGGCCCGGGGTACGTTGCTTTCAGGTCTTGCAGGTCGGTGATATTAAGTCCGGTGACCGCACCGAGGAACGGCCTTTCCTAAGATGGGCCTAACTAATTGGGGGTGCTAGGCCCACCTCCAACAATAGGCCCTCCCCCAGTTCGGTGTCGCGAGGCGAAGTGAGCATGCCGAAGTTGATCTAATGTTAGTTCGGCGCATCTTAGGACGGTTTTTCCGTGCTCAACTGTGTGCCTTTTCCGAAAAATCTGTAGGAGGTTGGCGCGTATCTGCCACGCGGGGAATCGAAAGGTTGCCTCGTTTTTCGCGCGAGATGCCCACGCGCAGCGTGTGACAGACGCTTCGTGGTTATCGAGGCACCCCCTGCTTTTTGACGTGGGAGATCGAGGAGTCGTCATCATTAGGTTTTTTGGGCAGCCGTGCTTCTTTTGACACGTGTCCAGGCGTCGCTTCACTGTCCCCCTTCCTCTATTTAAACCTTCTTCCTCCTACTGTTAAAACCTTCTGCGCATACTTTTAAGGTAACCTCCTTTCTCCGATTTCCTCCTTCTCTTCCTACTTTCTTCCTGTCTTTTCGATTTCCTCCTCTCCGTGCAATGGCTCCGATGTTAGACGGTATCAGAGTTGAGTCGAGCGAAGAATCGGCGTCCCGTGGTGGCGGTAACGATTCTCCGAGTTCCTCCTCCGGTGATTCCGAACATGCCTCTTCTCCGCGACGAGGGGCAGAGAGTGGGGAACAGTTGGCCCCCTCGACTTCGGGGGCCGCCCCGTTGCTCCCGGGGACCCATCTCCGGCCGAAGACGGTGGTTAGATCCTCTGGCGGTCGCGGTGTTGGCCAAGCTGAGGGTGGAACCGGGCGTCTGGGCGACCGTGGTGGCCGTCAGGGCGGCCGTGGAGGCGGAGCTCGAGTGGCCAGGGTGAGGTCCCCCCTGGTCCTCTACGAGCAGGGAGGGTCACCGACCTGGAGCACAGCGGAGTCGGTGACCCTCCTGGGGAATCTGTGTGGTTTTTCCGCCGGCGTTGAGCTCAGGGTACCCAGGGCGGAGGAGCGCCCGTGGACTCCTCGGCCGGGCTTCGTCTGCTTGTACGAGTCGTTCTTCCAGAAGTGCGGCTTGCGCCTTCCTCTCCCCGAGCTGTTCGTCCAGTATTGCCGGGCGCGGGGCTTGGCCTTCTCGCAGGTCTGCCCGTCCACGGTCCAGGGGATGATCGTGCTGCTGACCCTAGGGCACGAATGCGACGTGGAGGTGACGTTGCCTATGTTCGAGGCGTTCACCCAGCAGAAGGCAAACCCCGGGATTCCTGGGACCTTCTATGCCGCTTTCAAGCCCGCGGCGAACGTTCTGGAGGCACCCAGCTCGGGGTCTAGGGCGAGCAAGCTGTCGAAGGTCGAGGACTGGTCTCGCAGCTACTTCTACGTCCGGGCTACCGCCGTGGCTGGGCTCGATCCGTTGGCGAGATACACCCGGGATTGGAATTTTTCCCCGGGTAGGGATTTGCAGGTCGAGCTGACTTCTCCTCTTTGGTTGTCTGACTGATGATTTTTTTTTTTTTTGTCTTGCTCTTCAGGCCCTCACTCCTCCAGATTCAAGCTACCGGACTACGCAGGTCTACTTGCCGTGCTCAGGACAGTGCGTCGGAGAGAGTGGAAGTCCTTCACCGCTGCGAGAATCGAAGCTGCAATGACCGGAGGTGGTTTTTTTTTTTTTTTTTTTTTTTTTTTTTTTTTTTTTTGCCGAATTAACGGTTCTTCCTTCGCAGGTAGAGCGAGGTTTGCCAATCCGCAGTACGCGGACTCGTTTGTTGCATCGCCGCCGCCGATACCCGAGGTGCCGGTCAGGCGAGACCCGGCACCACGGGTTGCGGGGGATTCCTCCGCGGCGACTCCCTCGAAGAGGAGGGAAGACCGGGCTGCCGGTGGGGAGACCGGCAGAAAGAAGAGGAGGACGGGAGAGTCCTCTTCCGGGGGTCGGGAGGTCATCCGGCCTACACTGCCCGGGCCGGAGCCCGAGGTGCCTTTGGCCGTCGTGCCGGCAGGGGGGGTTGATGAGACCCGGGCTCAAGGGGGCGATGGGGTCGGCGAGACGACCGTCGTCGCGGAGGATCCTGCTGCTGTGCAGGAGGCCGAGGGTCGCAGCGCCGAAGTGGGCGGCGCCTCGGGAGGTTCCGACGATGGGCCTCGGGACTACAGCTTCTCCTTTACCCACGAGGATGGAAGCAACCAGGTAATCGTCGATCCGGACGAGTGCGCCGAGCTGGCGCAGGCCATGATGTTCGGGCGGAGGTACCCGCACTTCGTCCCGCTGGAGATGGCGGAGTCCGACACCTTCCGTCAGGTGGCGCGATCCGCAGCTCGGGTAAGCTTCTGCTCTGGTCTAACTGCTTTTAGCTAGACTTGTTGCGTGTCTTTGTTAACAATTTGTTTAATGCAGACGATGGCCCTTAGTGCCTTTCTGGCGGAGGCCTACGAGAAGAGGCTCGCCGAGCAGGCCGCCTCGATTAACTTCCTCCGGGAGTGCCGGGAGTCCAGCTCGCAGATCCAGTCTACCCGTCTCCACGGGCTCGAGAAGGAGCTGAGAGATGAGAAGGCCCGATCTGCGGCGCTGGAAGAGGAGGCGGTGCGGTTAAGAGCCCGGGCGGTCGAGGTGGCCAGTCTGCAGTCTGCACTAGAGGCCGAGAGGGACCGTGCTGCAGCTGGGTGGGATCGGGCGTCGGGGCTCGAGGAGGAGAACGGGCTCCTGAAGGGGGAGCGGGAGACACTCCGCTCCAGGGTGAAGGGGCTGGAATCCGCCATAGGCCTGGCCAAGGTGGCCGTGGCTGCGGAGAGCGATCGGGTGTCAGCCCGGTGGGAAGCGCGGAACCGGAAGTGGTCCGCGAAGATGGAGAAGATCCGCGCCCACCTGGACGGGCGCCGCCGGGCCTTAGAGCCTCACCTTCTGTACAGCCAGGTGACCGGCGTAAAGGCCTGCCTCAAGAGGATGGAAGCAGAGGACGGGGTGTCGGTACCGTTCTACCGGTATCAGAAGCTGGACGAGGACGAGTCGGCATTCGGTGCCGTACTGGACGGGATGGACTTTCCGGATTTGACCCCGGAGGATCTGGAAATCCCTCTGGACCGTGCTCACGGCGTTCTGCTTGAGCACATTATACATGTCGCTCCCTCTAGCACCCCCGTGGTGGATCTGACCTTGGAGGCTCCGCTGGCTGCTGAGGACGTTCTTGCGGTCGCTGAGACCGTCCAAGCAGATCCCTCGATCCCGTCTGCTGACGAGGGAGTCCCCGAAGCTGCTGGGATTGTGCAAGCAGATCCCTCGGTCCTGTCTGCCGTTGAGGCCGGTACGGACGCGCCGTCCGGTGAGACCGGAACCGACGTGCCACCCGGTGGAGTCGTGGTTGGGGAAGAGGGGTCTGGGCAGCCCTTCCTTGGTGAGTACGGGACCAACGCGAGGATGGTGGCCCCGGCTGATTTAGATGGTACCCGTGCTGACGGGAGGGAAGACCGACCGGCCGATGCGGCCTTGTAAAAACTTTTTTCCTTTTTGTTTTCTTCTTTTTGTAGACTGGGCCGTAGGCCGTTTCTTTTTGTAAGGACTGGGCCGTAGGCCGTTTATGCAAAGAGCGGGCCGTTGGCCCCTCTCTCTTTTTTGTAAGTGCCGTTTCGAGGCTTTTGTAACGACTAGGCCGTGGGCCATTTTTATAACAGACGAGGCCGTTGGCCCTTTTGTGATAATCGAGGCCGTTGGCCCTTTCTTCTCCTTTTTTTTTTGTAAGTGCCGTTTCGAGGCTGTTGTAATCATTAGGCCGTGGGCCCTTTTTGTAATAAACGAGGCCGTTGGCCCTTTTGTATAATGAAAGAGGCCGTTGGCCCCTTTTTTGTGTAAATGCCATTTCGAGGCTTTTTTGATCGGTAGAGTAGGTCGTAAACCGTACTCTGTCAAGTAAGCAGGTCGTGGACCGTGCTCTTGTATTGGGTGCGAGGTAATCTCGGCTTAAGGCACTTATTGCTTGTGTACCTTGTTTTTTTGGTGCGGGTAGCGAGCCCGGCTTAGAGACACTTAATGCTTGTGTGTCTAGTAGAGGTGCGAGCCCTGGGGCCCGGCTTTGGCACTTATAACTTGTGTGCCGGGGAGAGCGAGCACCGGAGCTCGGTCCCCTTTTTTTTGTAGTGCGAGCGTTTGGAGCTCGGCTTTTTTTTTTTTTTGTAGTGCGAGCGTTTGGAGCTCGGCTTTTTTTTTTTTGTAGTGCGGGCGTTTGGAGCTCGGCTATTTTTTTTTTTTTTTTTTTTTTTTTTTTTTTTTGGCGTGCGAGCGTTTGGAGCTCGGCTTTTTTTTTTTTTTTTTTTGTAGTGCGAGCGTTTGGAGCTCGGGAGCGTTTGGAGCTCGGGAGCGTTTGGAGCGCGGGAGCGTTTGGAGCTCGGGAGCGTTTGGAGCTCGGGAGCGTTTGGAGCTCGGGAGCGTTTGGAGCGCGGGAGCGTTTGGAGCTCGGGAGCGTTTGGAGCTCGGGAGCGTTTGGAGCTCGGCTCTTGTGCGCAGGTCGGGGACCGTTTTCCTTTGTCTAAAAGGTTTTATTAGATTAATAGCTGAGCCCTGGTTAGGGGTTGCCTACGTACCCTTTAGTAGAAGGGATCAAGCCAATCGTAGTTCGTTTGTTTACGAAGGCGGAGAGCGGATTGGAGCCCGGGGGCTTAATAGTAGAACCGTTTGAGGTTGATCGAATTCCATGAGCGCGGGACTGCGTCGCCGGCCATCGTGACTAGCTCGTATACGCCGGGCTTGACGACCTTGGAGATAAGGTAAGGGCCCTCCCAATGTGCACCGAGCTTGCCCGCGTTCAGCTCGGCGGTGTTTTCGAAGACTTTGCGGAGGAACAGGTCTCCTTCGGTAAAGAACCTGCCTCGAACCCTCTTGTTGTAGTACTTGGAGGCGAGCTGCTTGTAGTTTTGGATTCGGAGGAGGGAATGGTCCCGTTGTTCCTCAAGGAAGTCCAGCTCGCTGAGGAGGACGGTGTCGTTCAGGGCGGGCTGCTGGGTGAGCATAGCGCGGCGGGGAGTGGGGAGCCCGACCTCAGAGGGGGCCATTGCCTCCATTCCGTGCGAGAGGCTGAACGGTGTGCGTCCTGTCGACGTCTTCGGCGTTGTGCGATGGGACCAGAGGACTCCGTCGAGCTCATCGGCCCAGGACCCCTTCTTGTCGTCTAGCCGCTTTTTGAGGCCGTCGAGGATGGTCTTATTGGTGGCTTCGGCTTGTCCATTCCCTTGTGGATATCTCGGGGTGGACTTGCTCAGCCTGATTTTCCACTTCGCGCAGAAGCCTTCGAAGAGGGCCGACGTGAACTGGGCACCGTTGTCGGTCACGATCTCGTAGGGCAGTCCGTGCCGGCAGATGACGAACTTCCAGACGAATTTCCGCACGTCTTCTGCCGTGATTTTGGCGTAAGCTTCGGCTTCGACCCACTTGGTGAAGTAGTCGGTCATGATCAGAATGAAGCGCTTTTGCCGAGATCGGGGTAGGGGTCCGACTATGTCCATGGCCCATCGCATGAAGGGGTAGGGTGCTACCGCAGTGGTGAGGAGCTCGGTAGGGCAGTGAATGAGTGTGCCGTGACGCTGGCACTTCTCGCACCGGGCTGCGAATTTTTCACAATCCTGCAGCATTGTTGGCCAGTAGTGCCCTTGGTTCCGGATTCGCAGGGCGAGAGCCCGGCCGCTGGAGTGGTTTCCGTCGGCACCTTCGTGCATTTCTTTCATTACGTCGAAGGTTTCCTGCCCGTGGAGGCACCCGAGCAAGATTCCCGAGGCGCTCCACCGGAACAGATTGCCGTCCAGCATCGTGTATCGGGCACACTTCTTTCTTAGCCGTCGGGCGGTCCACCGATCTGCGGGAAGGACGCCGTCTGCGATATATAGCAGCAGGTCGATTCGCCAGTCCGGCAGTTCGGGCTCGGCCGGGGGCGGTGGTAGGTTCTCGGGAGGTTGGGCGTCTTCGTCAGGGTCCGCGACCTGGGGACCGATCAGATAGGCTCCCTTTGGCAGCTCGATGCTGGGGAGGTCGATACTTTCCACCGGGATTACCCGTCGTTGCTCTGGAGCCGAGGTGGAGGCTAGTGCTGCGAGGGCGTGTGCGGAAGTGTTATCGCCTCGGGGGATCTTTGTCAGGGTGAACTCGGAGAATTCTGCGGCCATGCCTTGAGTCACCTTGAGGTAGGCGTCCATGCGATCATTCTTGGCCTCGTACTCCCCGCTGAATTGATTGGCAACGAGCTGGGAGTCGCAGTAAGCTCGGATTTTCTTTGCGCCGACCTCTTTGGCTAGGCGCAGGCCGGCAATTAAAGCTTCGTACTCGGCCTCGTTGTTCGATGCCGGGAAGGCTAGGCGGAAGGACTGCTCGAGGATCTCCTTGGTCGGGGATTCGAGGCGTATGCCGACGCCGGACCCGTGCTTGGAGGCCGATCCGTCGACGTGCAGAGTCCACACTTCGGACACCTCGCTGACTGCCAGCTCGGGTGCCAACTCAACTAGGAAGTCGGCCAGCGCTTGAGATTTGATCGCGGTCCGACCCCGGTACTCGATGTCGTACTCGCTCAGCTCGACAGCCCACTTCATTATCCGGCCGTACCGGCTCGGGCTGTGGAGGATGGTCCTGAGGGGGTACGTACTTAGGACGGCTATCGTATGGGATTGGAAGTAAGGCCGGAGCTTCCTAGCTGCGACGACCACTGCCAATGCGAGCTTCTCCAGAGTCGGGTACCTGCTCTCCGCGTCGTCTAAGGACTTGCTGATGTAGGAGATAGGTCTCTGGTCGCCGCGGTCTTCCCGCACTAGTACCCCGCTGACTGCCGACGTAGAGATGGCGATGTAGAGGCAGAGGGTTTCCCCTTCCTCTGGTTTGGACAGGACGGGGGGAGTAGATATGTATTCCTTCAGCTGCTGGAGGGCTTCCTCGCACTTCTCGTCCCACTCGAACCGTTTGTTAGCCCGGAGCAGCTGGTAGAACGGGAGGCACTTGTCGGTAGAGCGGGAGATGAAGCGGTTTAGTGCGGCGATTCTCCCGGTAAGCCGCTGTACTTGGCGCGTGCTCTCAGGGGATTTGAGCTCGGTGATCGCCCGGATCTGCTTTGGGTTGGCTTCGATCCCGCGCTGGGTGATGATATAGCCGAGGAATTCGCCCGAGGTGACGCCGAAAGAACACTTGGCCGGGTTCAGCTTCATGTTGTATTCGTTCAGCGTCCGGAAGCAAGAGCGGAGATGGGCGACGTGGTCGGCGGCGACTAGAGATTTCACCAGCATGTCGTCTATGTACACCTCCATAGTGCGGCCTATTTGGTCGGCGAACATCCGGTTGACGAGCCGCTGGTAGGTGGCCCCGGCGTTCTTGAGTCCGAAAGGCATTACCTTGTAGCAGTAGATGCCTCGGTCTGTGATGAACGCGGTCTTCTCCTGGTCGTCGGGGTGCATGGGGATTTGGTTATACCCCGAGAAGGCGTCCATGAAGGAGAGCAGCTCGTTCCCCGCGGTGGCTTCGACGACTTGGTCGATCCGAGGGAGGGGAAAGCTGTCCTTTGGGCACGCCTTATTGAGGTCGGTAAAATCCACACAGACCCTCCATTTCCCGCTCTTCTTCTTGACCACCACCGGGTTGGCCAACCAGTCCGGGTATCTGACCTCGGTGATCGAGCCGGCCGCGGTGAGCCTTTCGACCTCGTCGTTGACTGCCTGGGCGCGCTCCGGGCCCAATTTTCGGCGCTTTTGCTTGACTGGTCGGCAGGTCGGATCCACGTTGAGCTCGTGGCTACACGTCGCGGGGTCTATGCCGGGCATGTCGGCGGTTGACCAGGCGAAGGTGGAGACGTTCTCTCCCAGAAAATTGACCAGCTCCTTCTTGATGGTCTCGTCGAGGTCGGTTCCGATGCCGACGCAACGGGCGGGGTTGCTCGGATCGATGTTGACCTGGGTGACGAGGTCTTCCCCCGGGAGGTCCCGAGCAACTGTCTCGCCGGGCTGATACGTGCTGACGGCTAGGCAGGCTGGCGCGGCGCGGCGCAGCTTGTGCTCAATGGCGAAGCAGGCGCGAGAAACCCTCTGGTTGCTTCTGAGAGTGTACGTCCCGGCCTGGTTGGGGAACTTGAGGCACTGGTGGTACGTCGACGTGACTGCCTTCATCGAGTGCAGCCAAGGAGTTCCAAGGATGATATTGTAGATCGGGGTGGTATCGAAGACCACGAACTTGACGATTTTCGTCACCCGACCTACGTAGACCGGCAATTCGATGGTGCCGATTCCGTTGATGGTATCCCCGGCGAAACCGGTTAGCGGGATGGAGTGCGGCTTGATCTCGACCCCGTTTAGATTCATCCTGGCAAGGGTGTCCTTGAAGATGAGGTCGACCGAGCTGCCCGTATCGACGAGGACTCGGTTAACGTCGCAGTCGGCTACGCGGACTTGCACGACGAGGGGATCGTTGTGGGGCTGGTGGACCCCGGCCGCATCGGCCTCGGTGAAACATATCCCCCTTTTGCTCGTGTCCTGAGCGTCGATCTCCGGCCCGGAGTGCCACTTCAGGGAGACGTCGGTCTTCCTCTCATGGCGCTTGATGGACCGCACTGAGTCGTTGCACGAGAGGAGGCCTCCCATGATCATCCCTATCAGAGTCCGGGCCGGGGGAGGCGATCTGCCCGTTTCCCGGTCTCGCGAGGGAGATCGTCGCCGCCGGTCGTCGTTTTGGGCGTGGTGATAAGGCCTAGCCCGGTTATCCTCGCGACCTCGGTTGTCACGGGGTTGCACTCGATCGCCATCCCGGGGATGTGGGCGCAGCCGCTCCGGTACGTCGATTTCGCCCCGTTGAAACTGGTTCAGCAGGACCTCTTGGAGGGCGCGGCAGTAAGATGTCGGGTGCCCCTTTCGCCGGTGGAAGTCGCAGTAGGCCGACCTGTCGTACGGCTCGTCTGGTCGAGACTCCCTATCGCTCGGGTCGTCGGGACGCCGGTCCTGCTGGTGGGGGTCCCGTACGTACTTGTTCCAAGGCAACCCCGGCGCGGGGCCGGGAGGAGGTACGGGATCGCGCATACGGGGTCCTGAGGTCGGTCCGTTAACAAGGAACGCAGCGGCCTGCTTTCCCTTGCTGCGCTGGTACTCGTCATCATAGTGTTGACGAGGCTCCTGGTATCTCTCCTGGGGCCGCTCCTTCGCGGCCGGGGCCTTGTGAGAGGCGCTGTTTCTCGATTCAGCCGCCTTCTCCTCCTCGAGCTCGACGAAGAGTCCAGCGCGGTGCAAGGCGTCCTCCAGCGAGCGCGGCCTGTTGAGCTTCATGTCGTCCTTGAAGGCCGAATCGGCCCGTAGCCCCTTTCTTAGAGCAGGCAGCGCGGACTCATCCGTCACATTGCTTTGGGAGGCCGTGGCCTTGAAGCGTTCTATGAAGGACCTGAGCGACTCCTTTGCTCCCTGGTTCATCGCCCAGAGGTCCGCGCTGTATGCGGACTGCCGGATATAGATGGAGTAGTGCTCGAGAAAGGTGGTTGACAGGTCTCTGAAGCTGTCTATGGAGTGCGTCTTCAGCCGAGAGAACCACGTGAGAGCCGGGCCGGTGAGGTTCTCTACGAAGAGTTGGCAGTGGGCGGCTTCCCGCTCATCTGGTGAGAAGTGGGCGCGGCCCATGGCGATGGTGAACGCCGTGAGATACTGGGCCGGGTCGGTGGTTCCCGCGTAGGGCTGGAGTTTGAGCTTCCCGAGGTGCTGGAGCGGGACGGAGGAGATCCGGCGGGTGAACGGCGTGTTTTGCGTCTCTCGGAGGACGCGATCTATTTCCGGGGCCGCACTGGTGGCCTGATGGATCTTAGAGGACATCACGCGGAGTGTCTCCTTCATAGCTTCGAACTCGGCGTCCCTGGCGCGTTCGGAGCTGGATCGGAGATGATGGGCTTCGTCGCCCGGGGAGCTCCCTACGGCTGGGGCGAAACGTCCGCCCGGGCCTTCGGAGCCTGACGGCGAGTCGCCGGGCTGGCCCCTTCGGATACTAGGGGTTTCTTCCCGAGAGGCCGGATCTCTGAAATGGACGTCGGGGGATCCGGTGTTGTCCGACCGGTCCCGGGAGGCTGCTAGCGTGGCGAACCGTTGGTCGGTCGCACGCGTCAGCTCGTCTATTCTGGTGAGTAGGGCCTGCATTACGGCGGACAGCGTGGGCTGGTCCTCCGGGGGGTGAGGCGCGTTGTGCGCGGCGGGGCCGCCGGAAGGAGTGGGCGCTGGGGCCGGTGGCGGAGCCCTGAAGGACTCCTGGGGAGTCATCCGGTCGGTGGCTGCCCGGGCTGATGGCCGGGCTGTCGTCGTCGCTGCTTGAGTTGGTGGCGGGGCCGTTGTCTGGGCCTGGGCCGTTGCTTGGGCCGGGGTCTCTAGGCCTGATAATACTCTTGGGGGCGGAATAGCCATCGTTGTTGCGGTTGCGGCGGTGGTTGAACTGCTCCTTGCGTATAGAAGAATCTCTAAACCCCCTCCTTCTAGCGCCAATTGTTGATCCCGTGGATCACTAAGTGTGTTTAAAGAATGATTAGGAGATGGGAGGTGAGATTTTCGTTAATAGAGCAATTTAACCACATTTAAGACAGGTCGGGAGAAATATGAGTAGGCCGGGGCCGTGTTTCGTTTTATTGATGAGAGAGAAGTAAACGCTTTAGAATTACGAACTGGTTCCGAAGGACGTCCAGTTCGGCGTTCTAAAGTGTTGTCTTGTTACAAAGAGAGAGAGGTCGGGTAACTTGTGGTAGGTGAGAGAGTAAAAATCCGAGTCTTCCTCATTAATGACATATGAGGGGTATATATAGTCGGGGTCGGCTTCCTGCTCCCCGAGATCTCGGGCCACGTGTCGTCTACGGCCTCTTTTGCGGGTAAGGTGGCCTAGGAGGCGTGTCCCGGCTTTCGAGGAGAGAGGTCATGATGAGCTCGGCGCAGCGTGTTGCAGGGCAATGCACTGTTTCACCAACTCTGCTCCACCTGCTCCCTCCTGCCCTTGTCAGCTCTGCAGGGTTGGTGGGACGTCGGGTCGAAGGCACGTCCCTACGCGGGTAGGGTACTGCCTTACCAACTCCCACGCGCCTACTCTCCTGACGCTTCCTGCTCTGGCGGGGCATCAGCGCGGGCCCGGGGTACGTTGCTTTCAGGTCGGCTGCCGAGCCCAGCGCGGCGGACAGCGCGGGCCCGGGGTACGTTGCTTTCAGGTCGGCTGCCGAGCCCAGCGTGGCGGACAGCGCGGGCCCGGGGTACGTTGCTTTCAGGTCTTGCAGGTCGGTGATATTAAGTCCGGTGACCGCACCGAGGAACGGCCTTTTCTAAGATGGGCCTAACTAATTGGGGGTGATAGGCCCACCTCCAACAGAGAGGATATCAAAGTTTTTGTTTCATTACTGTTCACAATAACCATGAATCTTGAGTTTTCAAATCAAACCCAGATCTCATAAAAAATTCATACGAAAGTGAAAAACTACATGACACAGAATAAAGCAAAACACGTCGGATTGTGGATTAATCAAAGATGCTAAATTGAGGATTAAAAAACTTGAAATTAAGAGGCAAAAATCGATTTTTGTTTTTTCACATGTTTTTCTGAGTGAACTATATATATCTCTAATGGTGAGATTCACATCTCTCTTCACATGAATTCTGGGAAGACGCGATAGATCCTCCATTGGATTTGTTTTCTTTCTTTTTCTGGGAAAATTGCATATTTTAAAGTTGGATCGGGTCGTAGGTTAGTTTTTTTTTTGTTGAGTTTGGTTAAAGTTGGTTAAAATTGTTATTGGGTTTAATTTCGGTTTAGATGGTTTTAATTGGATTTGTATAACATAAACCGAAATAAACCATGGTAGTGTGTAAATAGGTATTGATGTTTCCAATTAGGGGGAAATACATTTTCAACTTTCGAATTGAGGAGATCTACGTCGATGTCCAAACTTCGGGTGGATCTATACCTATATCATACTTCTGAGGGGGAAATACGCCGTTTTCCCTACTTATTATAACCTCAAATTAAAGAAACAATGAAAATAGAAATTGATAATTAAAACTGTAAATACATTTGATTTGTGAGGATATAATATACAAATTAATAGATATTTTAATTTGTGTGTTCAACTCTAAAACGACATATAAAAAAACGACGGAGGGAGTAATTTTTATTTATTTATTCGTTAGTTACACCACGTGGGAAAGCAATCCTCTCACGTTTAAAAACAAATGTAACGGTTTGGAGAATCCCAACCACCGCATCGTCACGAAGAATCTAAAGGATTTGTATTGGTGAGCTCACATTAATTTTTAAAAGTTCATGTGATAAATCTCAAAAATGATAGAGAGTAAACATTATATACGGAGTGTAAAAATACTAAAACACTACAAAACGATTGTCTATATATAGGGAGTATATCACTACCCCAAATCCAAAACCATTCTCACTCACAGCTCTCTCTCCAACCCCAAATAATAATTTCGTCCTTGTTTTTATTATAAGGTTTTGCCATGCATCAATTGTTGTTGTAAATTATTTGTTTGATAAATAGATTAGTACGTTCTTATCAATACAAAGATATTACTAGGGTTTTTTTTTTGTATGATGGTCAATTGTAAGAAAATAGTTACTTTAACTGCAAATATAACGAAAAGGATTCTAAAGTTTTCTCAGTGTCCTCCTCAATAGGTATTTTAAATACGTACGTCCTAAGATAACGGTTCTATCTATGTTATTGTACATATTCTTGTATACCTTGCTAAAATCCAGAGCTGGTTATGTGGAGTTTGAAATAACAATCTACTATGTTTTTTGGCTTCTTGATTCAATCTTTCAGGTTTTTGTAAAGTTAAGAGAAGGAAACCATGTCTGAAAAGGTGGGAGCATTGGGTGGTACCAACGGAGGTGCATTCGATGATGGCGTTTTTGATGGTGTGAAGAAAATAATTGTCGCAAAAGAGGGAGGTGTTTTTAACTGTATATCATATATCAAGATCGAATACGAAAAGGACGGGAAATTTGTAACCCGTGAACACGGGACGATTCGTGGGGAACTACAAGAGGTAATAAAAATATCGTGACTTCTTTATTCTTCAATTAGTTCTTATCAAACCCTTAAAAGCTAATGATTTGTTTGTTTCTAATGAAATATGAAATCCAGTTTTCGGTGGATTATCCGAATGAATATATCACATCCGTTGGTGGAAGCTATGAACATGTTAAATACTATGAAACAGTGCTGATCAAATCGCTAATCTTCAAAACCACCTATAGAAGAACATCTCCGGTACTCGGTGAGAGAATTCATGTTGGAGGGTAAAAATGGAGGAAAGCTTCTTGGATTCCATGGACGCTCTGGTCAAGCTCTTGATGCTATTGGACCTTACTTCTTCGCTGTAGATTCTTCTCTTAAGCACTTTAACCGTAAAGGTGGGAATGGAGGGAGTGCTTGGGACGATGGTGTTAGAAAAATACTCGTTGGACGAGATAGTAATTTTGTGAGTTATGTTAGGTTTGAGTATGCAAAAGGCGAAGGAATGGTACCACATGCTCATGGGAAGAGAAAAGACGTTCCACAAGAGGTATTGTTGATACAAATTCTATGTTTAGTTGCGTGTTTACAGAGAGATATTCTGAAAGAAAAAAAAAATATATACATATATTTGGTTGCAGTTTGTGGTAAATTATCCTCACGAACATATTACATCAGTGGAGGGAACCTTCGATCGCTATATTACATCACTTAGGTTTAAGACATCAGAAGGAAGAACCTCCCCTGTTTTTGGAGCTGTGGTTGGTACGAAATTTGTGTTCGAGGAGAAAGGTTTCAAGCTTGTCGGCTTTTGTGGTCGATCCGGTGATGATATTGATGCTCTTGGTGCAAATTTTGGCCCTCTCCCACCTCCTCCTGCTCCCTCTACCATAAAGGTGGGACCGATTGGTGGTAGCAAGGGAAACACATTCGACGATGGTGTTTTCGATGGTGTGAAAAGAATAACCGTCGGGAAAGACGTATACAGTATAACTTATGTCAAGATCGAATACGAAAAGGACGGAAATGTCGAAATCCGTGAACACGGGACGAATCGCGGGGAGCTAGAAGAGGTTAAAATATATAACTTTGCTTTTTTTGAATTTTGTTAACATTCAGTTGGTTCACTATTAATTCGTTGTTTCTAATTGGAAATGAAATCCAGTTTTCGGTGGATTATCCGAAAGGTTATATCACAGCCGTTGGGGGAAGCTACAATCATATATTCAACTATGATACAACGCTTAT
Source organism: Eutrema japonicum (assembly GCA_030161315.1). Taxonomy (NCBI): domain Eukaryota; kingdom Viridiplantae; phylum Streptophyta; class Magnoliopsida; order Brassicales; family Brassicaceae; genus Eutrema; species Eutrema japonicum. The sequence goes on from BSQW01000011.1 coordinate 50,976,573, forward strand.
CACATCGCTGTACTTCACAACTTTGAGTGGATTTACCTCTCGATTATTCGGTGAGATGCGTGGAGAAGAATTTAATCTCAAAGGTGAAAATGGAGGAAAGCTTCTTGGATTCCATGGACGTGGTGGTGATGCTATTGATGCCATTGGGGCTCACTTCGAGATCTAGGGTTCCGGTGGACCCCTAGATCATTGAGGTGAGGGAGGTACAAGATCATTGGCTTGGATTCCATGTAAGTGCTGGTGATTTGGTTCATCAGATCGGAGTCCATGTCATACTCTTTCGTTTTCTCTCTCTCTTGATTCCGTAAAATAAGGTCCATGCTTTTGGATTTGTCACTCGAAGTATTGAGTAAGCTTTTCAGCTTTTACTATGTTTGTGTGTGTGAAACAAAAAAAAATGTTTGTGTGTGTATATGTAGAATTCTTGGTTGAAAAATAAATAAATAAATAAAATGTTTGTGTGTGTGTGTTTTAGTGTCATGCTTTAAGCGATCATGTGATGTTCTCTGCCTTGATGGTGTTTTGTCACTTGTGGATTTTAATATATAAAGGATGCTACCTTCCATTATTTCAAACATCAATTTTTGCATTTGGATTCACACCGTAAACAAGTTAACAAAAAGAAAAACTTTTAGAATATTAAATATTTGTAATTTTTCACAAATCATGTTTTTGTTTTTATCACTTTGTGAGATTAATATTAATATGGAATGAATTACATTATAGAAGGATCATGTATATAAAATAAAAAGAGAAAACCAACAATCTTTGATGACACATTGGCGATACCAGGACGTTCTTGTTCTGAATTCAACCAAAATAAATTCCCGCACAACATTCGCTAAAGACGGGACTCAAACAATTTTAGCGATAAAAAGACAACAATTATCACGATGATGATAAATCTCCTTTGTTTTGCCTTTGTCAAATTTGTCCCACATGAGTTGGCATCGAGAAGCCCGCTCTAGGAATCGTTTAACAAACCTGAACTACATAAGACATAGCACAAACCATAGACTGTCACTTTAACGAACTAAACTACTGAACAACTAAACGGTACACTAAGAGTGACAAAAAATTTACAAACAAAAACTTTATATCCAATAAGAGGGAAAACTATCTCCAATTAGAGGGAAAGAGTTCAAAGCCCAAAAAACGGGAGGGAGGCAAAAATTATCAAGAGTTGGAGCTAAAGAGAGAAAGCAACGAAAGAGAAAACAAGAAAGAAAAGATTTCTCATTAACTGAAACTGAATGTTTTGGTATCTAGTTATATACAATCGCATATTGCTAATTTAATAACAAACTATTCCAAGTCAGCAATTTGTATTCACACTCATAATACGTCCCTTCAAGCCTTTAGTCCTTGATGTCCTCAGGAAGATAAAGACTTGACACTGACATTCGCTTGAGTAAAGAGTTAAACACACCAGGTTGCAGAGCTTTTGTAAGGATGTCAGCAAGGTTATTAGCAGATGCAACATACCGTGTGTTCAGAAATCTAGCCTTGAGTTGATCACGGACAGTTTGGCAGTCGATCTCAACATGCTTGGTCCGATCACAGAACATAGTCGCATGCATATTGATTTTGACTTTGAAATCAGTGAGTATTGGTTGAATCCAAAGCAATTTCTTAGTAGCATTGGCCATGCTGCAATATTATGCCTCAGTACTACTACAACTCACTACTTGTTGTTTCTTCGATTTCCAAGATATCAGAGTCTCCGATGAAGACACAGTAGCCCGAAACAGAACGTCTAGAGTCAGGGCATGCTCCCCAATCAGCATCATCAAATACATTAAGACTAAGATTAGAAGAAGCAGAGAACAAGAGACCTTGACCATGATTACCTTTAAGGTATTGTAGGATTTTGTGAGCAACTTGCATATGAATACAAGTGGGTTTTGACATAAATTGTCTCAGCTTATTAACCGCAAATGTCACATTTGGTATGGTAATAGTCGAATACAACAGACGAGCAATCAACTCTCGGTAGGGAGTAGCATTTTCCATTGGAACTCCATATGGCATGCTTAGTTGTATGGTTGGATCCATGGGTGTAGAACTAGGTTTACAGCCCAATAGACTTGCATCTTCTATCAAGGACAAATCATACTTTTGTTGGCAAACAGAAGTACCATTGTCGACTTGTTTGCTTAAGACCATAGAGGGACTTCTTTAGTTTACACACTGGATTTGGAGGAAGAGTAACACTAGCTGGTGGAGTATAGCCAAGAGGTAGGCTCATATAAATTTTCTCATCTAAAGTGCCATGCAGAAAAGCATTGGTGACATCCATCTGAGTCAAACTCTAGTTGTGTAGAGCAGCAAGATCAAGGAGAAGTTTGACAGTTATAAGCTTAGCCACAAGGGATAAAGTATCAATGTAATCAACTCCTGGTTGTTGAGTGAACCCTTTTGCTACAAGCCTAGCTTTATAACGCTCAATAAATCCATTTGCATTATGTTTGATCTTATACACCCACTTGCATCCAACAATATTTTTGCCCTCAGGAAGAGAAACAACATCCCAAGTGTCTGTATTTTCAAAGGAAAGAAGTTCTACATCCATTGCTCCATTCCACTTAGGTGATTTCATGACTTCTTGAAATGATTTTTGTTCATTTTTAGAGGTGAATGAAAGGATAATTTATTTGTAGTGAGAAGAGATATGATCATAAGTGATAATAAAAGATAGATGATATGGAGTAGTGTGTATTGGAGTGGAAGTAGAATGAAAATCAGGATATTGGGTAAGATAACAGTGATACTCAGTCAGATAACTAGGTGCTTTAGTCGATCGCTTAGGCCTATCATTGTTCAAAGGAACTAAACTAGTATTTTCACCAGTTGCTAGAGATATAGGTGCAGCACTAGGTGATGCAGATGGAGGAGATGCATGTGAAATAGAGGATGATGCATGTAAACTAGTAGGTGATGTGAATGTTGGGGATGAATGATGAAGAGATGATGATGGATGAACATATGGTACTGAAGAAGAGCTAGATGGTGATGGAAAAGCATGATCAGTAGAAAGATGGACACGTAATGGTAAGATAGATGAATGAAAGAAATCAGAGTAAGTGGATGATGAATCTTTAGAAGGAAAAATCTTTTCATGAAAAACAACATCACGTGAAATGAAAACATGGTTAGTGTCTAAGCCAAGAACCTTGTAGCCTTTGTAACCTCTAGGATAGCCAATGAAAGCACAAGTACGGGCACAAGGAGAAAACTTGTGTCTAAAATTTGGTAAAGTGGAAACATAGCACAAGCATCCAAATTAATGTACGCAAAAAATCATAAGCAGTTTCTTTATTAGTATGCATTTGATAAGGGGATTTCTTGTTTAAAACAGGTAATGGCATTCGATTGATTAGAAATACAGCAGTAGAAATGCAATCAAACTAGTATATCAAAGGTAAGTTGAATTGAAACATGAGTGATCTAGCAACATTGAGAAGATGTTGATGTTGATGTTTTGTTTCAACCACATAATTTTGTTGTGAAGTGTCAACACAAGAATAAAAGTGAAACATGCTTTTTGTTTTCAAAATTTAGTGAATACAAGTTCAGGTGCATTATCAGATCTTATTGACTTTATATATGAATGATATTGTGTTTCAATAAGAGTTACAAAAGATAGGAAGATAGTTTGAACATCACTTTTATTTTTCATTAAGTAAATCCAATTGACTCTGCTACAATCGTCTACAATAGTAAAAGAAAGAATCGAAAACCATAAACAAACTCTTGTTTAAAAGGACCCCATATATTTAAGTGGATCAACTAAAAATGTTCATTAGATTGATTATTGTGAGATACAAAAGGCAAACGTTTCTGCTAAGCTAAAGGACATACAAAACAAGGAACATCGTTTTGTAAACTAGACTTAGGCAAATACAATTTTGAAGACAATTAAGTGAGTTTGGCTAGAGATGGATATCCCAAGTGATGATGCCAGAGATCTCCATCAGTAACCAAGGAAGCACAGAAAGGGACAGAAGAATCCAATGTATTTTGATCAAGAATGTACAGCTTGTGAAAAAGAGTACCCTTACCAATCACAAGGCCTGAGTAAGGTCCTGGATTATGCAAAAATCAGGATAAAAAAGAGCATATGCCATGATATGATGCATCAATGTGGAAACATTGATGAGATTAAAACTAAAACAACGAACAAACAAGACATCATAGAGGATCAATGATGCAGACAAATGCACGGTGCCTATTAGACTAATGAAACCCTAGTGCCGTTTGGAAGTGAAACTGTAGTGTGAGATATTGATCTAGTTTTTGAGAACAATGATAGGACAAAGCAAACATGACTAATAGTTCCACTATCTATTATCCAAGCACCGTAAGGTAATTTTGTGGTCAAAGATGAAAGACATTGGTGCTGAAAAGTAAGGCGGTTGTTCTCAAATTGAAAACTAGATGAGAGAGGGAAAACTATATCAGCATTGGATTGACAAACCATGACACCATGATTAGTGATGGAAGGAGCTTGGTGCTCTTGAATTTGAGCTTGAGTACTGATCTGGTGAATGTGATGACCAGTAGACACTTGTGTGGGATCCATGGTCTGAGTATTGTCGTGATTCTGAGGAGCAGACTGCACTTGATTGTAGTTATGAAAATATTCTGTAATGACATTAGCAATCACATGAGATCTCTGAGATGTCTGAGTAGACTGAGGGAAATTGTTGTAATTTTTTGGTGCATGCTGAAATGGTCTTGGTCCAGAATTGAATTTTTGACCTATGTGATTAGATGTTTGTTGAGAAGGACGTGAGACAGGACCATATATAGAACCAGGAGCAGAAGGATGGCGATATCCAGGAGGATATCCATAAATTTGATAACATTTGTTGACTGTATGACCAAGGAGACCACAATGAGTACATAATGGTCTTTGTTTACCACGATGTGTATTATAAGCAGCCACAAAGGCATGTTCTCGTTCTTGAGAATATTAATATCCTTAATTATGTAAATTTTCTTGAGTATAGAAGATAATTGAGTCCTTCTTCACAAGAGGCTTGATCATTTTCTGACGTTCATCATGAGCAACAATGTTGAATGCTTCTTCCATATTAGGCAGAGGCTTAAGCATGAGAATATGGCGACGAGTTTTCTCATATTCTTCATTAAGCCCAATTAAAAATTTGGTACTCTTGTTACGTTCCTGCAGTTTTTCCCAGAGAATTGCAATGCCACATTCACATTTGCCACATGTACATAGAGACAATTCAATATAGTTCTTGTATTATTCCCAAAGAGTGATTAATTATGTATAATACTGACTAATATCCATGGATCCTTGCTGCATTGAGCTTAAACGTTGTTCAATTTCATAAACGCGAGGAGCATCATTCTGCTTAAATTTACTCAACAAATTCTTCCAGATACCCTCAGCAGTCGAAATGAATAAGAGACTTTGACATATCTTCTTACTGACAGAATTCATCAACTATGTGGCGATCATGTCGTTACAACGAGACCACGATCCAGAGTCAGGATGATTATTTGAGGGTTTAGTGATTGTACTGTTAATAAATATGAGCTTATTACGAACATTCAGCGCCATCTGAACATATAGACGCCAAAAATGGAAATCGGCACCCGTTGTCAAGCGATCTATAACCAATTGCAGTCCAACATGATCGGCGATGTGCAAGAAATACAAATTTGATAAGCTCAAATGTAATACCCTAAAGTACTAATAGCTTTGTCGATTGTAGTATTTAGGGATAGAATCCACATAGATTCAAGAATCACACAATAGATTAAATAGGTTCGAATTAAGCTAAGTAAATCAATAAAATAGGATGCAATAAAGTAATTAAGAGTTGTAAATTCAATGGAGAAAGATAGGTTCAGAAAATCAGAGAATGCAGGTAAATCAATTAGTCAGGGTTCAGATTAAGCACGGTTCTTGAACTCAAATCACTAAACTATAATTAACCAACTGTCGTTGCGAGAATTATCTAAATCTAAATCTCAGAATTTCAAATCTCTTTGCAAATTCTAAAGTCTAAACCAGCATTAAGTTCAAGTTTGATTTGTTCACAAAACAACTAAACCAAATCTCTTTGCATATAGTTATTTTGCTCAGCCTAGGTTCTATCAGATTATCAATTGCACTGTCGTGCCTAATCGATTAACCTAAGATCTAAGTTCCAGGTGATCAATCTAGAATTAGTTTTAAGAACAACCTATGGTGAAGAACTAATTCAGATTATGAACCCTAACCAACTAATCAACCTAACATTCAAAGAGATCCCTTATTGAGAACCCTAAACCTAACAGGAGATCTACTCAGACATGGAGATTGAAACAAACAACATGATTGAATAAATCTCGGAAATAAATAATAAAGGTAGAAAGAAACAAGGGTTCGAAATCTTCTCTCGAACGAACAAAGTTTCAGACTTGTCTCCCTCAAAGCTCTCTCAACCAAAAACCAAAGTAGAATAAAGCGTAGTCTAAACAAGTGGATGAAAAAACTAATTATAATCCTAAAACACGTTTGGGGCTTCTTGTAATTATTAAAGTCTTCTGGACCAAAGTGTGGAATCTTCAGACTTGTTGAAAGTCGCGATCTTTCTCTTAAAACGACCAGTATCGACGATACCATAAGTGGTGTCGATCGATACTCAGCTTCTGTGTCAACTCTTTAGACTGGTGTCGATCGACATCAATGCTTCAAATCGATCCTTAGCTCCAAAATGCTCCAAAATGCTTCAATATCTCCAGTTAAGCTCCAAACGTACCTAAACATGTAAAGACTCGGAAAGACTCCAAAAATACTAGAAAGACTCTATAAATAAGACACATATTGTAACATCCCTAATTCAATTTTGAGGTTGAAATTGAATAATTAGAAGTTTGGGGTTAATTCGCGTAAAATCAATTGTTCTGGGTGGGTTTAATTGATAACTTTGGGAGTTTGGGGTCAAAAAAAAAAAGGGGATCCCACACACATATGTTTATATGTGCGTATGTATCTCCCTCTACGTTAACCTAGCCGTCGACTCTGCGTGTGAGAGATCAAGAGGAAGCTCGAGGGGTGACCGCCGTGAGCCAAGCCGGGACGCGACCTCCTCTCCTCCACGGTAAGAAACCTCTCTCTCTCCGTAGTTTGTTCGTACGGTCGGGATTTTGGGTCGGATTGTGGATCGGAGTTTTGAGCCGTGTGTGCTTCGGTGGTGGGCGACGGTGCGTGGTTGGAGCCGGGATTGGGCCGTGGATGAGCTTCCGCGGTGAGCTCCGGTGATGAGCACTCGCCGGCGTGTGAGTTGCGGTCGGGATCGTGGATCGGGGCTGGGCCGTGGAGAACTCCCGCGGTGAGCTCCGGTGGTGAGCTCCGGTCGGGTTGGTGGATCGGGGTTGGGCTGTGGCGAGCTCCGGTGGTGAGCTCCGGCGGTGGTGTCGCTGCTCCGGTGATGGGAAGTCGACGAACGTGTTGATTTCGTCCGGTTTAGACCGGTTTATCAACGTATCGAACGCCTTGATTTTCCTTTGTTTGTTTTTAATTATTTTATTATTTTTATTTCTAGGTGGTTTAATAGAAGGTTATTCATCCCGGGGAGTTCTAGAAAATTGCTGAATTTTCTCGTGAAACTTTCTGTGCGGGAATAAGGTGAGTGCAGGACCATAGGCGTAATTAAATAATTTTGATAATTGGTGTGATTTCGTGATTATAGGCCGTTTACGATCTCGGAGGGTCTAGATCGAGTGTTTCATGAAATGTTTGATTTATTCGGTATTTTCGTGATAGTCTATATTAATTATCTTAATTATTTGTTAGCCTGTAGATGGGAGGATTGCCTCACTAAGTATTTATCGAAATACTTATGCATCTCTTATATTTTAATTGATGCAGGAAAAGAGAAAGTGTGACCGTGGGATCAGGGCGAGGAAGAGGGGGTGATCTAGACTTGTCGTTTATTTGATTATTTTATTTAATAATTTATGATCTTGATTAGTCGGATTTATAATCTTGAACCGGAAATTATTTGGTGAGGTTTAGTTATTATTATTTATGGGAATTTTAATAATTAATTGCAAAAAAAAAATGGGTGCGGTTGTTTCAATTTGGTATCAGAGCATTTACGGTTCTAGGACAGTTTTAAAAAAAAATTTCCGCTATTAGAACTGTCTATGGGAGTTAGTCAATTGTTGAGCTTGAAGTTCTAGATCATCCTCTTCGAGCCTTCAATGAGATTCCACGGTAAGACTCGTGTTTGTTTTACTATTGCTGTTGTCAATTAGTAACAAGTGGTTATTGAAGATGGTTGATTCTGATAGCGTTGGGCAAGGTCTCAGAGGTCGGGGTGGTCGCGGCGGCCGTGGTCGGGGCGGCAGAACAGGCCGTGGCGGCAGAGGTGGCAGAGGTGGTAGAGGTGGCAGAGCAGCTGCGAATGTGACGCAGAGTGTCACGGTGGAGCAGGGGGCGTATGATCACGCCGAGGGGGAAGGTCAGTCGGAGCCAGCGGCCGTGTATGGTGCGATGCCGGCGCCGGGGGGTGCTCAGGCGGGTGCGGACCCGAACCCGATGGCGGCTGTTTTGGGCATGTTGGCCCAGCTCTTGGAGAGGTTACCTGGTGTGGTACCGGCTCCAGCTCCAGTGGCGCCACAGGGGGTTGCCGCGATGCCGGGTGTTGTTGCTCCGGGAGTTCCGGGAGTGGTTGCTGAGGCCGAGCCAGTGGTTCCGTCGTACCTGAGGGTGATGGAGCATATGCAGAGGTTGGGCACCAAGTTTTTCAGTGGTGGTGCTCGACCGATTGAGTCTGATGAGTGGAGGTCCAGGTTGGAGAGGAACTTCCAGTCGATCAGATGCCCTGAGGAGTATAGGGTTGACTTGGCGGTGCATTATCTGGAGGGAGATGCACATGAGTGGTGGCAGGGTGTTGCTGCGAGGAGGGCGGGAGTAGTGTTGCCTTGGGACGAGTTCCGGAGGGAGTTCGATCTCAAATATTTTCCGCGGGAGGCTCGCGACAGGTTACAGGCGGAGTTTCTGTACTTGTCACAGGGGATTCGTTCGGTCCGAGAGTACGAGGCCGAGTTTAACCGGCTGAAGCGGTTTGCTGGTCGGGGTGCAGATACCGAGTATGAGTTGATTGGTGCTTTCATGCGAGGTATGCGTATCGATCTCAGGAATCGGTGCATAGTCCGCAAGTTCGAGTCGGTATCCGAACTGGTGGAGTGTGCAGCGCAGCTTGAGGAGGGGATGAGGCAGGAGGCTAGTTTAAAGGCTGCAGTACCAGAGGCTCCGCGACGGCCTCAAAGTCAGAGTGTTGCTCCGAGCAAGGGCGGTAGGTCTGGTCAGCAGCAGGGACAGAAGAGGAAGTGGGAGGATACTTCCAAGGAAGCGGGTTCTGGACCACGTTGTTTCGGGTGCGGAGCCCATGGACATCGCGTGGCGGATTGTTCTCGAGGGGGCCCGGTGTGCTTTCATTGCAAGGAACCCGGTCACCTCAGGAAGGATTGTCCGAAGTTGGCTCAGCCATTTGTGAGGATCGAGGCACCACCTCCGAAACGGGCCGCAGTGGCACCGAGGGTGTTCACCATAGGCGCGGAGTCAGGCGAGGCGAGCGGCAGCAGACCGATTACTGGTTAGTTACCTTAATTATGTTCTTGTTTGATTGTAATTTCAGTTACTCGCTCTGTAATTGGTGTTTGCTATTTGCCGTGAATCCTTTTCGTGCTTAGGGACCCTTAATGTGGCTGGGGTAGAGTCACATGTGTTGTTTGACTCCGGAGCGTCCCACAGTTTTGCCACACCGGATTGGGTGTCGGGGAGCGGTATCCAAGAGTTGTGTGGGGACCACTCGGGTGTGGTGAGAGTTGCTGGGGGACGCTTGTTGAGGACTCAGGGCTGTGTGGAGAATGTTGACATTCTTATCGCCGGAAAGCTGATGCCAGCGGATTTGATAGTGTGCTCAGTGGAACTCTATGACATCATTTTGGGTATTGACTGGCTGGGAAAGTTCAAGGCTCATTTGGATTGTCACCGGGGTCGTGTGGTTTTCGAGCATGCTAACAGAAGACTGGTTTATCAGGGAGTGAGACCGGTGCCGGGAGGCATCGTCGTTTCCGCGGTTCAAGCAGAGCGTTTGATCGAGCAGGGCTGTGAGGCCTACTTGGCTACCATTTCGATACCTGGGGAGGTTGGGGAGTCAGCGGTGCGGGATATTGAGGTGGTCTGGGAGTTCGAGGATGTGTTCCAGCAGTTGAGCGGGTTACCACCATCCAGATCGGATCCTTTTACCATTGAGTTAGAGCCGGGGACGACCCCGTTGTCTAAGGCTCCTTACAGGATGGCTCCAGCGGAGATGGCTGAGCTTAAGAAGCAGCTCGAGGAGTTGTTGGAAAAGGGTTTCATTAGACCGAGCAGTTCTCCGTGGGGTGCACCGGTACTGTTCGTCAAGAAGAAGGATGGGAGCTTCCGGTTGTGCATTGATTATCGGGGGCTGAACCGGGTTACTGTGAAGAACAAGTACCCATTACCGAGGATCGATGAGTTGTTAGATCAGTTGCAGGGTGCTTCGTGGTTCTCTAAGATTGATTTGGCATCGGGTTATCATCAGATCCCGATAGCGGAGACGGACATCAGGAAGACGGCTTTCAGGACGAGATACGGGCACTACGAGTTTGTGGTGATGCCGTTTGGGTTGACGAATGCACCGGCTGCGTTTATGAGGTTGATGAACGGCGTGTTCCAGGAGTATCTGGATGAGTTCGTCATCATTTTCATCGACGACATTCTAGTGTATTCGAAGAGTCCTGAGGAGCACATGGTTCACCTGAGGAAAGTTCTGGAGAAGCTACGGGAGCAGAAGTTGTTCGCTAAGCTGAGCAAGTGTAGTTTATGGCAGCGGGAGATCGGATTTCTGGGGCACGTCGTATTTGATCGTGGTGTTTCAGTGGATCCGGAGAAGATTCGCTCGATTGAGGAATGGCCGAGACCGAAGAATGCCTCGGAGATTCGCAGTTTTCTGGGTCTGGCGGTTATTACAGGAGGTTCGTCAAGGGGTTTGCTAGTATGGCGCAGGCCATGACCAAGTTGACCGGGAAGGACGTTCCTTTCGTGTGGTCGGACCAGTGTGAGGAGAGCTTTGTGAAGCTCAAGGAGATGCTGGTGAGTACTCCGGTGTTGGCCTTGCCTAAGCAGGATGAGCCATATGTTGTGTTCACAGACGCGTCCAGGCTGGGACTCGGTTGTGTATTGATGCAGCAGGGTAAGGTAATCGCATATGCTTCCAGGCAGCTGAGGAAACATGAATGCAACTATCCTACTCACGATCTTGAGATGGCTGCAGTGGTGTTTGCATTGAAGATCTGGAGGTCTTATCTGTATGGCGGTAAGGTTCAGGTGTTCACAGACCACAAAAGTCTGAAGTACATCTTTACCCAGCCGGAGCTGAATCTGCGACAGAGGCGATGGATGGAGCTTGTTGCGGATTATGACCTGGAGATAGCTTACCATCCCGGTAAAGCGAATCTTGTAGCCGATGCTTTGAGCAGGAAGCGGGTTATTTTAGACACTGAGCGAGATACCGAGGCGTTGGTAGGCATGGTGAGTGCCATGAGGCTGTGTGCTGTGTCTGAGGAACCTGAGCCGTTGGGTTTAGAGGCGGTGGATCAGGCGGACATTCTGACTAGGGTGCGGGTAGCACAGCAGTTGGATGCGGAATTAATGCAGGCTGGCAGGGCAGAGCGGTCTGAGTATGAGTTATCCAGCAATGGAACGATCCTTTTGAGAGGCAGGGTGTGTGTACCGAAGGACGAAGTGCTGAGGCAGGAAATCCTGAGGGAAGCACATCAGAGCCGTTTCTCTATTCATCCCGGAGCTACCAAGATGTACCGTGACCTCAAACGGTATTACCAGTGGGTAGGGATGAAGAAGGATGTTGCCAACTGGGTTGCGGGGTGTGATACCTGTCAGTTGGTGAAGGCTGAGCAACAGGTTCCGAGCGGGTTGTTGAGGAGTTTACCCATTCCGGAGTGGAAGTGGGACATGATCACCATGGATTTCGTGGTGGGTCTGCCGGTTTCGCGAACCAATGACGCTATTTGGGTCATCGTCGATAGGTTGACCAAGTCCGCGCACTTCTTGGCCATAAAAAAGACCGACGGAGCGGAAGTGTTGGCCAAGAGGTACGTCAGGGAGATTGTGAAGCTGCATGGGGTACCGGTGAGTATAGTGTCAGATCGAGATCCGAAGTTCTCCTCGCTGTTCTGGGGCGCTTTCCAGAAGGAGATGGGCACTAAGGTACACATGAGTACAGCTTATCATCCCCAGACCGATGGGCAGTCGGAGAGGACTATCCAGACGTTGGAGGATCTGTTGAGGATGTGTGTGTTGGACTGGGGTGGACATTGGGCGGATCATCTGAATCTAGTGGAGTTTGCGTACAATAACAGCTACCAGGCTAGTATCGGCATGGCACCATTTGAGGCGTTGTATGGTAGGCCTTGCAGGACCCCGTTATGTTGGACGCAAGTGGGGGAGAGGAGCCTGTTGGGAGCTGACTTTGTGCAGGAGACGACTGAGAAGGTCCGGATTGTGAAGTTGAACATGAAGGAAGCTCAAGATCGTCAGAAAAGCTACGCAGATCGGCGTAGGAAGGAGCTGGAGTTCGCAGTTGGCGATTTGGTCTACCTGAAAATGGCCATGTTGAGGGGTCCGAACATGTCCATTTCCGAGACGAAGTTGAGTCCGCGATATATGGGTCCCGTCAGGGTGCTGGAGCGGGTCGGACCGGTGGCTTATCGGTTAGAGTTGCCGGAGTCTATGCAGGCATTTCACAAGGTGTTCCACGTGTCGATGCTGAAGAAATGTTTGCACAAGGATGATCAGGTGGTCACGGGGGTGCCATCAGATTTGACACCGAGCATGGTGGTGGAGGCGAGGCCTCTGAGAGTCCTAGATCGTCGGGTGAGAGTGATCAGGAGGAAGAAGGTTCCTGAGATGCAGGTGCTGTGGGACTGCAATGGAGCCGAGGAGGTGACTTGGGAGCCGGAAGCGAAGTTGAAGCGCAAATTTCCCAAGTGGTTCGGCAAACTGGAGGGTTAGCCGGGTTGTTTCCATATCGTTGTAACCATGGTGTTGGGATTTTTGGGAGTTATTGCGTTGTTGTACTCGTCTATTTTTGGTGTTATAATTAATCGATGTACTTTGGAGCTTTTGATTATTCAATAAAAAGGTGTTTTCATTGAATAAGTTGAGTGGTGGGTTTACTAGAGGATTAGTAGACAGGTTGGCGGGCTACTAGTGGTAGTGATCCGATAGCGGGGGTGCAGATACTAGGTGTTTGGTAGCCGCATAATGCTGATAGTTCCGGATTGGTTTGGCACGGGGTGGTGGCCCCATATAGCGGCATCGGAGTGCACTGGTGAGTCACTGCCGAGTGTATCTGGCCGGTTGGGTTTCGATGTGATTCCTGATTGGTGAGACAGGTCACTAGAGAGATTGCCGTTGTCTGGCTCTCTATGCGTTAGACGGACCGATCCATGGTGTTGGGTCGTGAAGTCGTTGTACTCCCGGGTGTTGGAGTGGTTGGCCAAACCAAGTAGGGAACTATGGCACTATGGTGTTGAGCCGTGATACCGTTGTTGGTATAGTTGGAAGAGCGGTCGTGCGACGCTGAGTTGGAATAGCGGTTGTGCTATGTTGTGGATGTTAGCTGGATGTTAGATTCGAGGACGAATCTATGTTAGTGGGGGAGAATTGTAACATCCCTAATTCAATTTTGAGGTTGAAATTGAATAATTAGAAGTTTGGGGTTAATTCGCGTAAAATCAATTGTTCTGGGTGGGTTTAATTGATAACTTTGGGAGTTTGGGGTCAAAAAAAAAAAAGGGGATCCCACACACATATGTTTATATGTGCGTATGTATCTCCCTCTACGTTAACCTAGCCGTCGACTCTGCGTGTGAGAGATCAAGAGGAAGCTCGAGGGGTGACCGCCGTGAGCCAAGCCGGGACGCGACCTCCTCTCCTCCACGGTAAGAAACCTCTCTCTCTCCGTAGTTTGTTCGTACGGTCGGGATTTTGGGTCGGATTGTGGATCGGAGTTTTGAGCCGTGTGTGCTTCGGTGGTGGGCGACGGTGCGTGGTTGGAGCCGGGATTGGGCCGTGGATGAGCTTCCGCGGTGAGCTCCGGTGATGAGCACTCGCCGGCGTGTGAGTTGCGGTCGGGATCGTGGATCGGGGCTGGGCCGTGGAGAACTCCCGCGGTGAGCTCCGGTGGTGAGCTCCGGTCGGGTTGGTGGATCGGGGTTGGGCTGTGGCGAGCTCCGGTGGTGAGCTCCGGCGGTGGTGTCGCTGCTCCGGTGATGGGAAGTCGACGAACGTGTTGATTTCGTCCGGTTTAGACCGGTTTATCAACGTATCGAACGCCTTGATTTTCCTTTGTTTGTTTTTAATTATTTTATTATTTTTATTTCTAGGTGGTTTAATAGAAGGTTATTCATCCCGGGGAGTTCTAGAAAATTGCTGAATTTTCTCGTGAAACTTTCTGTGCGGGAATAAGGTGAGTGCAGGACCATAGGCGTAATTAAATAATTTTGATAATTGGTGTGATTTCGTGATTATAGGCCGTTTACGATCTCGGAGGGTCTAGATCGAGTGTTTCATGAAATGTTTGATTTATTCGGTATTTTCGTGATAGTCTATATTAATTATCTTAATTATTTGTTAGCCTGTAGATGGGAGGATTGCCTCACTAAGTATTTATCGAAATACTTATGCATCTCTTATATTTTAATTGATGCAGGAAAAGAGAAAGTGTGACCGTGGGATCAGGGCGAGGAAGAGGGGGTGATCTAGACTTGTCGTTTATTTGATTATTTTATTTAATAATTTATGATCTTGATTAGTCGGATTTATAATCTTGAACCGGAAATTATTTGGTGAGGTTTAGTTATTATTATTTATGGGAATTTTAATAATTAATTGCAAAAAAAAAATGGGTGCGGTTGTTTCACATATCATGGTTAAAAATGGGCAAAAATCATGATATATCAACTCCCCTACACTTAACATTTGCTTGCCCTCAAGCAAACAGAAAACCAAACAAGAGAAAGAGGTTTGAAAAACACGGAGACTCACCTGCTCTTGAAACATTACTATGACCTTTCTTCTTAGTGCTCCACATATCACCTAACCAGTTCCAAATTTAACCATCATGTACTTCTCCGTAGACATTCGTAGTTCCCCAGAATCCACACAAAATTTCGCAGCATTGTCCAATAAAGCCCTCATCGCCAGTTTCATCGCTTTGATTTATGCCAAGAACCTTCTAGACTCTTTCCCAAACAATATCATGACAAACGAAAGCACCCAATTTTCACACTTTTTGGTATTGTTTCCTCTTCCCCAGACTTATTTCACAACATGTTCTTTTTGCATGTACATATTAAGGATTGAGACGCGGGTCTTGATGGTGTTTGCCACCGAATCCCCGGTTCTTCCCTCAAAATGTATCAAAGGTGTAAGCAAATAATGGTATCACAGGAAATTTTCCTAACCTCGCTTCCAAATTTTGTGTGATCATTCCTTCCAAGTAGACCAATGGGATCGTTGGAAATTTTCCTAACCCTCTACTCAGAAGAAAATCCTTTCATCTTTTAATTCTTTTATCTATTAACTTATAACAAGGGAGAGGAATACCATTACTTTCCTACACATGGGTTCTTTTGTCAGATATGAACAAGGAATCAAGCTCTGTGAACATCAATCACATCGATGAAGTGCAAAGAATTAGCTCAGGCTTTAAAAGATTCTGCTGGAAACATGGGCGACTTCTAGTTAACTGGTCAGCCTTTGGATTTTTCATTAGTCCGATCTAGAACTGATTCTGTCACAGTGGTCACTTAGAAGTCAAATCAAAATAATATATTCAAGAAAAATATCATAGTCTCCAACAGGTTTTAACTCAATAAAACGATTTGTGACTCAAAAATGACTGACTCTAAGAAAAACAAAAACATTGCCAGTAACCACCTCCCACAGACTTAAACTACACTGTCCCCAGTGTTGTCTAGTCTAGAGTTGGTAAAAGAAATCAAAAGAACTGAGTGGAGGTGTGAAAAACAAAGAAGTTAACGTATTGGTGTTAGGGTATCGACCGACACATAGCCTTGTATCGATCGATACCAGACATAGGTCGACACAGAAAACTTCCTGTTATCGATTTGGATGAAATGTTGTTCTGAAGTTTGATAAGTGATCCAATCGTGAAGTGGTTAACACCGTTAGATCACTCAAACACAAGTTAGAAGTAACAAGAAATCATAATCGCATAAATCCAACAAAGTTCAGAATCATAAGTAGCTGACAAAACAACTCAAAATAACAAAAGAAAATAAAAAGAAAGAACAGAAAAGAAAAAATGAAACCAGATAGAAGAAGGAACTAATCCTCCTCAGAATCATCGTCAACTCCAGCGGTGTGAGAGGGGCCTGCATCTGATGGTGAACGCGGACGAGATGGTACAATGCAACCGCACCGAGAAAGAGTAGCGATGGCGTTCCAGATGCTCTGGAAACTCTCAACCACATACTTCTGAAAGGCATCTGTCTCCATAGGGATCTGAGGTGGTGTAGGGAGAGCAGGCGCAGAGGAATATGGGTGGCGAGCTCGTCCTGACTGACCTCTATCAAGGTCAGATACTGGTGCATCCTCAGCAGCAGCAGCTCTAGCGGAAGAGCCTCGGCTTCGACGAGTGGGAGGTGCAATGGCCAATAGACGCGGATCAGGGGCGAAATGCAGCTGATCGGGATCATCACCAATATCGGTCAACACAGTGTTAAGGAGCTGAACCAGAAAGTTTCCACCGGTGTTAGAGAAACACCAGCGTCACTCATGTTTCAGCCACCTGAGGTTCTGCAGATGCCTCTCATCCATGAGAGCGCGTGTGGTGACAATCGAGCAGCTCGTTGTGCTGATCCTGAAGTGCTGGAAGATAGGGGTGAGAAGACTACCCACTGTCTCTGTCTTCCTAGCTGCACCCCGACTGGCTCCCTAGAAAGGTTTGGCCTTTAAAGAGACCAGATGATGTGCAAAGACAGCTCCCATGTTGACCTCTAGCTCAAGCTCAGGCCACTCGTATTCCGCTACATCAATGATATCTCCAACAACCATGGAGAACATAATCAGCTCAGATAACCTCATCTTGTTAGGCTCCATATTGCACAAGATAGTGTTGCTCATAATCCTCACCAGGCATCGCAGGACCGGGTTGCGCACATCCATATGTGTGGAGGTCTTGGAGTGATAGGCTATGTTCCCAAAGTGATCCCAGAAAGCCTGAACATCGAGGAACTGTGTAGGCAGAACAACTCTCCGGAAGTCCCTCATGAAACCATATATGTCGCAGAGATTCGGGAGCGGCAATATGTACCTCACTCCTCGGATCAGAAAAGTCAGGGTACCCTCCTGTGCGTCTCTGAGAACCTCATCCCTATAATAAACGCGAATCGTCGTGAGAAATTGACGTACCAAGTAAGGGAAGAGATCATACTGCTGGACGGGCATAATACCCAAACCAATCTTCCCAATCAAACGCCCGAGTTCCCTGTCAATGCCCAAGTGACGCATGGTGTGAGTTTCAACGGACCGAGTGGGCTGCACATCAACGTTCTGCAATGCATTGTAGAACATCGTGTGATAGTCATCCCAGGTCTCAGAGATAGGCATGTAGACGCAGTCCTCACTCTCTGCAACCACTCTGGGAGATGCATCCCAGAATCTCGCTGGAGGAATCCTTGCCTTCTCATTCCTCCTAGGCCAAGGAGGTCTAAATGTCATGTCATGAGTCGCATGAGAGGTAGGAGTGGAAGGAGGTGGTGAGGACGATGGCACGTGCGAAGTAGAGATGTCGCGCAGGGAAACGTGTGGAAGGATAAGGACTTTCTGCGTGCCATTGATCTCCATTTTGTAACGGTTGTTGGCGAAGCAAGCCTTCACTATCCCTCTGTGCCAAACCACACCATCAAACGCCTCGACGTGAGTCAGCAAGCGGTACTCTTTCGGAACAAGATCAACTGGTGGGTGTGAACACGAGGCGTCATCTGTTGGTGCTTTTTTGCGTGAAGACATATGCAATCAAAGCCAAAGAAACACAGCAAACACATAATAAGTCTCAAAAGGCCAACAATCACAACAATTGCGAAAATAGGCGTCAGGTATCGACCGACACAAAGGGGGTATCGATTGATACCCGGCGATTCTGAAAAAAATCCCGATCCAAAACTTGGAATCATAGCATATACAAGCATAAGGATGTCAAAATTCCTCTAGAACAACTTAGGTAAGGCATATTCATCTATCAAATCTAGTTCTAAGAGGCAAAAATTCGAAAAATCCCAAACCTTGTTTCATGTATGGAAAAAGAGGAATTTGTGTATCATACCTTGCAGATCGAATGAATGGACGATAGATATAGGAAGAGCACGAGAATCTAACAAGGTTAGGCCCTTGAATCACTCAAATCCGAGAAAAATTGAAGAATTTGCGATTTTGAGAGTGAAAAGTGTCGGGATCGATCGATGGGGGTTGAGGAAGAAGAAAACAAATCCCGAGGGTTTTAAGGAAAACTTATATGCGCGATGGGTATCGATCGATACAAGGACCATTGGTCGATGCACGACTTCTTTCTCCTGGTGTTGATCGATACCAGCAATGGTATCGGTCGACACTGACCCTTTTCATCTGATTCACTCGAAAAACACAAGACACAAAACTGAAAACAAAAAAATTAAAAAGACTTATATATAGACTTACTAGTGGGTTGCCTCCCACTAAGCGCTTGTTTAACGCCATGAGCTTGATTTTACCGACGATCAGGCAGTGGGTGCATCATCCAGAGATACCATGTGTCCTCTTGGAATCTCGGCTTTCGCCCAATAGTGTTTCACCCTTTGTCCATTGACAGTGAACTCTTCGCCTGATGTACTTAGCAGGTTAACTGCACCATGTGGTCTGACTTCCTTGACTGTGAAAGGACCTGACCAACGAGAATGCAATTTCCAGGAAACAATTGTAGTTATACATAAGTACCTGGTCATTGGGTTCAAAGTGTCTAGAGAGGATCTTCTTGTCATGATATGCCTTAGTCCTCTCCTTGTACAGCTTCGAGTTCTCATAGGCGTGGTGCATAATCTCATGCAGCTCATTCAGCTGAATCAATCGCCTCTTAGCAGCAGGCTTGATGTCAAAGTTCATCATCTTTGTAGCTCATGCTGCCTTATGCTCGATTTCCACTGGAAGATGACAAGCTTTTCCATAGAGCAAGTGAAACGGTGTAGTCCCAAGTGGTGTTTTGAAGGCAGTCATGTAAGCCCCACAGTGCGTCATCTAGCTTTGCAGACCAATCCTTCCAAGTAGTACCCACTGTATTCTCTAGAATCTCCTTGATCTGCCTGTTAGAGACCTCGACCTGTCCACTAGTCTAAGGGTGATAGGGAGTAGCCACACGATGATTCACACCATGCTTCTTCAATAGCTTTTCAAAAACCTTGTTAATGAAGTGAGTGCCACCATCACTTATAACAATTCGAGGTACTCCAAATCGAGGGAAAATGATACTCTTGAACAGCTTAAGGACCACTGAAGAATCATTAGTTAGACTAGCAATTGCTTCCACCCAATTAGACACATATTCGACAGCAACCAAGATGTACTTATTCCCATATGATGAAGGAAAAGGACCCATGAAATCGATGCCCAACAGTCAAAAACTTCAACCTCAAGGATGAAGTTCTGTGGCATCTCATGTCGCGTACTGATCTTCCCTCGCCTCTGACAAACATCACACTGCGAGATGAAAGCATGAGCATCCTTAAACATAGTAGGCTACCAGAAGCCTGCTTGAAGAACCTTGGACACTATCTTGAAAGTAGCAAAGTGTCCAACATACTCAAACCCATGGCAATGAAATAGCACCTCATGTACTTTAGTTTCTGCAATGCATCTCATGTACATCCCATCAGAGCAGTGTTTGTACAGGTAAGGTTCATCCCAAAAGAATCTCTTTATGTCACGCAGAAATTTCTTCCGATCATATTTCTTGAGGTGCTTTGGCTCGTCTTCTGCAGCAAGATAGTTGGCGATATCAGCGTACCATGGTCGATCGGGAATAGTCACAGCAGCTAGATGCTCTTCAGAAGCACCATCGTGAACCGCAGACAAAACTGGTTCGAAAATCGGTGGGTATCGATCGACACTAGGGGGTGTCGATCGATACCAACGTGTGAAAAGTGCAGGTGCTCGGCAGAAATACCTTGAAACCCAGTCTCGATAAAGTAGATGTTCGCTTTTGGTAAGAAATCATCAATAGGAACGTCTTCATCAATCCTTATCCACGAAAGATGATCAGCAACCCCATTCTCGATGCCCTTCTTGTCCTTAACTTCAATTTCAAAGCTTTGGAGCAAAAGGACCCAACGACAAAGATGAGGTTTCATATCCTTATTTTGCAGCAGATATTTGATAGCAGCATGGTCGGTATGAAAAATCACCGTGCTCCCAATTAGGTAGGATCGAAACTTCTCAAAGGAAAAAACAACTACAAGTATTTCTTTCTCTGTGGTGATGTAGTTACGCTGAGCATCATCCAATGTCCTGCTGGCATAGTAAATAACATGGAGTTTCTTATCCTTCCTCTGACCCAGAACATATCCTACAGGGATCAACTCGTCCTTCTCATTCTTCACCACAGTTATCCCTCCTTTCTTAGGAACA
Source organism: Eutrema japonicum (assembly GCA_030161315.1). Lineage (NCBI taxonomy): Eukaryota > Viridiplantae > Streptophyta > Magnoliopsida > Brassicales > Brassicaceae > Eutrema > Eutrema japonicum. Next base: position 50,997,328 of record BSQW01000011.1, read on the forward strand.
ACGTGAACTGGACTGACCCAAGAGCTGTCCGAGATGGCATAGATAATCCCTGTTTCCAGGAGTTTCATCACCTCCTTCTTAACCACTTCTTTCAAGTTCGGGTTCAGCCTTCTCTGATGCTCAATTGAATACTTTGACTCGTCCTCAAGATGAATCCTATGCATGCACATGTCTGGAGAGATACCTGAAATGTTATCAAGAGAATAGCCAAGAGATTTGCGATACTTGCGCAGTTTGCTCAGCAGTAAGATGATCTCTGCGTTATTTAAAGAAGCATTAATGATCACTGGGTATGTGGAATTGGGACCAAGAAAAACATACCTTAAATTGGCTAGGAGTGGTTTGAGTTCGATCTTAGGAGCCTTCTCCTCACTCCAATCGCCAAGCAAAGAAGCTTTCGTAGACGTCTCGACCAACTATTTGCATCATCGCAGGTTGTGTCGACCGGTATCGACCGATACTAGGTGAGTATCGATCGATACTGATCGTGTTGTGTCGAGAATCTTAGCATATCCAGTAGCAACATCGCTCAAATACGCCTCTGAATCAGCAGGAAGGACCAACGCTCTCTCTAATGGTTCCTCAGGATGTATCTCCAGAAAATACTCTTCAGCGATATCGCTGAAAGTATCGACAAAGTACGTCTGCTCATCTATGGTTGGTCTCTTAATCATCTTCTCAATGTTGAAAGTCATGACCAAATCACCAATGTTGAGAGGTATCTTCCCATTACTGTAGTCTATCAAAGCTCCAGTTGTTGCAAAGAATGGCCTTCCCAGAATAAGAGGATCTCTGGGCTCTGAATCATACTCCAAGACAATGAAATCAGTTGAGATCAAGCAATTCCCAATCTTAATTGGAACATCTTCGAGCAGTCCTTCGGGAAGTCGAACTAAGCGATCAGCAAGTATCAGTGAGATCCTAGTAGACTTGAAGTCTGTCATTCCCATCCGCTGAGCAACTGAGTATGGCATGAGGTTCACACTTGAGCCAAGATCACAAAGAGAACACTCAAATCTTTATGTGAAGATCGTACAATCTAACACAAAACTCCCTGGGTCAGGTAGTTTCTTTGGGATCTTGTTAAGCAGAATCGCGCTGCACTCATGAGTGATCATCAAGACTCCTTCTTCAAGGTTCACATTGCTTGATACCATTCTCTTAACATACCTCCTAAAGGCTGGAGAAGTCTTAATGGCATCGACAAAAGGAAGCTCAACAATCAACTTATCCATTATCGCTTTGCATCTGGAGTCTTCCACTTCCTTCTTGATCTTCCCAACATGTCTAGGGTAAGGTATCTTAGGTTTGTAGACCCTTTCCTCAATCAACTCAGGTGTCTTCTCGACGTCAGCGTGGGTATCGATCGATACTGGATTGGTGTCGATCGATACTCGTGGTTTTGACACGTCTTGAGAAAGTATTCTGACAGGTGTCGATCGATGCTCAGTGGTGTCGATCGATACCCTGAGATTTTCCGAATCCTCATCACCAGCTCTAGCAAGATCGACGAAATTTTCTGCAGTTGGGCTCTTTTTCACTCCTGGATTGATCTCTTTTTCATTCTTCAAGGTGATCGCATTGATGTGTGCCTTTGGATCTTCTGTTTTCCCTGGAAGAAAACCATCTTGCCTCTTCACAGCACCTGCAGTTTGGGCAACATGAGTTTCCAACCTCTTCTGATGAATGCTGAGAGCCTCGATTTTTCCATTCAGGTCTGTGTACATAGCATCCATCTTCCCATTGAAATCCACTGTCATCTTCTGCTGTCCCTGAACCCTGAAGAAACTGTTTAAGCATAGACTCAACCTTGCTCTCTGGGGTTTTAGCAGGTAGAGGTTGATAAGATGAATTTCTGTAGGTGCGAGTGTAGCCACTGTTCTGGAATGGTATCTGGCTAGATTGATTATTTCCAAAACCAGTTTGATTGCCTTCAGATTTGCACCCTCCTTGCTGAGCATTGCTGGTGAAGTTTCGGTTGTTGTTCTGGTGGTATTGATTTCTCTGACCTTGAAAACCAGAGGCACCAATGTAGTTAACATCCTCTACCTCATCCTCATTGAATGTCTCAACCTCATCAGCAAAGTGAACAGCCTTCATCGTCTTTCCCATCAAGAGATTGTGCACTGAATCCAACTAAGCTTGAACCTCAGCAATCTGCGATCCATCCATGTTATCATTCTACTTTCTTCGTTCAAAGTCTGTATTCTTGGTACTATTTCTAGATGCCAAGTTCTCAATAAGCACATAAGCATCGTCAATATACCTAGTGTTGAAGTTCCCATTGCTCGCAGCATCCAAAACCATATGGTTCCTCCAATCGATCCCTCTGAAGAAAATACCCAGCAACTGAACCTTAGTGAACCCGTGATGTGAGCGATCTCTCTGATACGATCTGAACCTGGTCCAAGCAGCCTTGAATGTCTCAGTTGCTCCCTGAGAAAATTGGGAGATCTTATCCCTAAGCTCCTCAGATCTTGCATCATCATAGAAATTGTTCAAGAAGGCATTCTTATTCTCCTCCTAGGTAGTCAGTGATCCAGGAGGTAACTGCTTAAGCCAATAAGCTGCATCTCCACCAAGAGAGTATGGGAAGAGCTTACAGAAGAGGAAATCATTGGACACTCCATTGTATTTGATGCTAGTAACCAAGTCCTCAAACCTCTCAATGTGATCCATCGGGTGCTCATGAGAAAGACCAAGAAAAGGGTGCTGACCCACAAGAGTGAAGTATGCAGGTTTCAGCTCAAATTCATTCCCCTGAACAGCAGGATGGCGAATCGCAGAACGATTGGAATAGAACTGATCAGGCCTGTTGTACTCACCAATCGTTCTACCACGATCAACCACATCATTCCCAACATTCGCAGCAGCTGCAGGGACAATGATGTTTCCATCCCCATCAAGATGTTGCCCTCTCTCATTGCACAATTGACCCTTTTGGTCTCTCAAAGCTCCAGCATCGTCACGAGTCAATACCACTGGATTGTTCTTCTCTGCTGGCTTCTTTGTTTTTATTGTTTGTGCGTTCCAAGTTAGCTAGCTCCTTGTTGGAAAGATTGACTAGTTGAGTGCTCTTGTTTATCTTGGTTTCGCGAGTAGGCATACACCTGAACACTACAAGAAAACAGGCAATTTGCAACGATTTTTTGCGACGATTTTATTTCGTTGCAAATTGCCATCGGTTTTGCGACGAATTTACGACGATTCTAAACGACGTCGTAAAATCGTCGCAAACTTGGGACGAAAAGTTTCGTTGTAAAATCGTCGCGAATTAGCGACGATTATACAACGATTACCGACGACATTACGACGATAATCAAAATCGTCGTAATATCGTTGTAATTTAGCTACGATTTACCGAGGTTTGTATAAAACGTTGCAATATCGTCGTAAAATTACCCACGAATTAGCAATGATTATTATAAGTTGAATTTTACATCGATTTCCCAACGATTAATAAGTTAGGTGAGCACGTTTTAAGCTCACGGTGTTCGGTTAGGTAAACATGTTTAATATCGTTGTAAAGTCGATGTAAACATTTTTAAATTCGTTGTAAAATCGATGTGAAATCGATGTAAAATCGTAGGTAATTCGATGGTAATGAAAATAAAAATCTATATATAGTGGCCAACTTCATAATAAAAATTTCATATTCAAAAACATTTACTTCTTTCTGACCAACAAAAAATGTCAATATACGAAATTAGAAGATGGATGTATAATCGTCTTGATTCAGAGGGATCGCTAACAAAGGAGTTCAGTGATGGGGTGGAGGGATTCATGCATCAGGCAGAAAGTATACATAATACGATTATCAGTGGTAAGATGTACTGTCCTTGTGCCAGATGCTTGAATAGGAAATTTATCATTATCTCGAAGGTGTGGTCGCATATATTAAATAGAGGGTTTATGCCGCATTACTATATATGGTATTATCATGGAGAGGGTCATGGGGGAAATGCAGCTAGTAGTAGTAGCAATTATCAAGCATCGAATATTGATGAGTCAAATAATTTTAATCAATTTGATGATCATGCGGAGCAGCATGGTGAAGATAATGATAGGATTCATGACATGGTTACGGATGCATTTCATGAAACCGTAAGTACATTTGCACATGATCATCATGACGAGGAACCCAATCTAGATGCAAATTTTTTTTATGATATGCTAGATGCTGCAAATCAGCCACTCTACGATGGATGTAGAGAAGGACATTCTAAATTGTCGTTGGCGGCTAGGATGATGACTATTAAAACTGATCATAACTTAGCTGAGGTTTGCATGGATGATTGGGCTGATTTGATTAAAGAGTATTTGCCAGAGGACAATTTAGCTGCTGAAACTTACTATGAGATACAGAAGCTGGTTTATAGTCTTGGGTTGCCTTCTGAGATGATAGATGTCTGTGTTGACAATTGCATGCTTTTTTGGAAAGATGATGATAAGTTGCTGGAATGTCGATTTTGCCATAAGCCAAGATATAAGCCGCAAGGTACTGGTCGGAGTAAGGTACCGTTCCAGCGGATGTGGTACCTTCCTACAACTGATAGATTAAAAAGAATGTATCAGTCTGAGAGGACAGCTGCATCGATGAGATGGCATGCAGATCATTTGCAAACAGATGAGGAGGTTACTCATCCTTCAGATGCAAAAGCGTGGAAACACTTTAAGACGGTACATCCAGACTTTGCTAGAGAGAAACGTAATGTGTATCTTGGTTTTTGCACAGATGGATTTAGTCCATTTGGTATGTCTGGTAGGCAATATTCTTTATGGCTAGTAATCCTAACGCCTTACAACCTACCCCCAGATATGTGCATGCAAAGGGAATTTTTATTCTTGAGTATTTTAGTACCAGGTCCGAAGCATCCGAAGCGTTCCCTTGATGTGTTTTTGCAGCCTCTGATACAGGAATTGGAGCAGTTGTGGTATACCGGGGTTCGGACATATGATTTTGCAAGGAAAAAAAAATTTACAATGCGTGCGGTGCTTATGTGGACAATAAGCGACTTCCCTGCGTACGGGATGTTATCAGGTTGGACTACGCATGGGCGATTGTCTTGTCCATATTGTCTCAATCGGACAGATGCGTTTCAATTGAAACATGGACGGAAAACAAGTTGGTTTGATTGTCACCGCCGATTTCTACCGATTCATCATGCATATCGAAGAAATAAGCGGTTGTTTAGAAAGAACAAAACTGTTCGTGTTCCTCCTCCTGTTTATATTTCCGGGGAAGATCTAGAAGCAGAAATTGATCATTATGGTGCATTGGAAACAGTCAATCGTGGTGGAAATTGGCACACTCCAGCTAATATGCCGGATGGATATGGGGAGCATCACAATTGGCATAAGAAAAGCATATTCTGGAAGCTTCCGTTTTGGAAGGATCATTTGCTTAGACACAATTTGGATGTCATGCACATTGAGAAAAACGTTTTTGATAACATCATGCATACATTGTTAAACGTGCGTGGAAGGACTAAAGACAGCGGTAAGTCAAGGTTAGACTTGCCTGATCTTTTTTGTCGGAATGAGTTACATATTACAAGCAATGGGAAAGCACCTGTCCCCATATTTCGAGTGGGTGGGGAAGAAAAATCAGCTTTGTTCAAATGGGCGACATCTGATGTGAAGTTCCCGGACGGGTACGTATCTAATTTAGCTAAATATGTTGAGAATGGCCAAAAGTTTTCCGGGATGAAGAGTCATGACTGTCACGTCTTTATGCAACGTCTACTTCCTTTTGCATTTGCTGAACTTCTACCAGGAAATGTACACGAAGCAATTGCAGGCATTGGAGGGTTTTTTCGGGATCTTTGTACCCGTACTTTGTCAGAAGATGTTATTGCACAACTTGATTCTAGTATTCCTATTTTGTTGTGCAACATGGAGAAAATATTTCCCCCAGCCTTTTTTGATGTTATGGAACATCTACCTATTCATCTACCTCACGAAGCAGAACTTGGGGGACCTGTGCAGTATCGATGGATGTACCCATTCGAGCGATTCATGGGACATTTGAAGCGGAAGGCTAAAAATCTAGCCAAAGTTGAAGGGTCAATAGTAGCAGGAAGTTTAACAGAAGAAACTTCTCACTTCACGGGGTACTATTTTGGCTCGAAGGTTCGCACACGGAAAAGGGCAGCACGGCGATATGATGATGGAGGTGTAGGCCGAACATATGCTAATGAAGGTGTCCCAGGTAACTTTTCTTCAATCGGTCGATTATGTGGAAGAGTGAATTCAGTTTGGTTTGCCAATGAAAAAGACCATCATAGTGCACAAACGTATATCCTCTTAAATTGCGAAGAAGTTAGTCAATTTGAGACGTAAGTGTATAAACATACGTCTTATATATATGGCTAAATTATATATATGCTACCTTTATACCAATTACAAATACTTTTGTATGCAGTGAATTTGTTAGACAAGTCCGAGAAGTCATTGAAGGAATCTCAGACGATGAAATCAACAAGCGTAAAGATCAACATTTTGCCCCGTGGTTGAAGACACAAGTACGTAGAATTTTAAGTACTAACTTGGACAATTAACCTAATACATATTTTGATTACTTTTTAATTAAATTAATTAATGATATAGGTCGAGTATGGGGATACCGCATATCCACTCTGGTTCCATGAGTTAATAAAATGCCCCATATCGAAGATAACGAGTGCACCCATGTATTGCACACGCGGATATATATTTCATACATTCAAATACGGAAATCAAAGAGCTACTGCCAACTACGGGGTATGTGTGCGGGGCGAAATAGATTTTTATGGAGTGTTGCAAGACATAATTGAAGTTGAGTACCCTGGTTGCTTAGGTTTGAAATGCGTTCTGTTCAAATGCGACTGGCTCGATCCAACAGTTGATCGAGGCGTCCGTAAGAACAAATTTGGGGCAATAGATGTCAACCAATCACGACGTTACAATAAGTATGAGCCATTTATCCTAGCATCACAAGCAGAACAAGTCAGCTTTGTTCCATATCCGCGAGTTCGCACCACCCGTATCTCATGGTTATCAGTTATAAAAGTTTCTCCGAGGGGTCGAATTGTGGGGGTTGATGAGGAACTACCAATGCAGCAAGATCATTGCTCTGATATACCAGAACTAAATGAGAGCAATGAAGACATCCTTTTGATAGATCCTCAAAACAGGCAAGTTGAATATCTCCCAGACGATACAGAGGAAGAAGATGAGGAAGATGAGTTCGAAGAAAGTGATGAACCAGATGATCAAGAAACGGATGTGTACTACGATTCGTCCGAAAATGAATCAGAGTGACCGCGCTAGCTAGTAATTATTGTGAATTTAATGTATTAATATAATATTGTGATCGAGTAGTTATTGTGAAATTTAAGTGATATGATTTCTATGAAATCCCTTAAACCCCAAACTAAATTCCATCTACGATCTCCACTCATTTTCCGCCGTAGGTGCGGCGATTTATAAATTACGAGACATATGTGTCATGTAATTTATTAATTGCCCCAACAACGGTGGGAAATGAGTGGTGATCGGAAATGGGATTTAGTTTGGGGTTTAAGGGATTTCAAAGACATCGTCGCTAAATCGTCGCTAAATCGTCGCTAAATGTGATAGTCACTATTTCGATGCAAAATACCGACGATTTCGCAACGAATATTGACAAATCGTGGCTAAATCGTCGCAAACACTGAATGTCGCAAAATCGATGCCAATTCGCGACGATTTAGCAACGATTTGTCATAAACCCTAAACCCTATGCCCTAAACCCTAAACCCTAACATATTATCATCTCATTGTATTATGCATCTTTCACTGAAATTGATCGTGACTTTAGAGAATTGTCCGGAAATGAAAACTCGGTCAATCACAATAATTTCCACAAACTGAATCATTGTATTAATAATCTCTAACATATACGCAAACTATATGTTTTACTTATTTTTCTATATCGATGAACTTATTGATAATTTCATGAATTTGGATTTACAGTAAACATGTCAAGTTGTTTATGGAACGTTGTAATCGACGTTACAATTTCGTACCTATACCCTTAAACCCTAAAACCGATTTTACAAATATCCTCACTAATTCGATGCAAAATACCGACGATTTCGCAACGAATATTGACAAATCGTGGCTACATCGTCGCAAACACTGAATGTCGCAAAATCGATGCCAATTCGGGACGATTTAGCAACAATTTGTCATAAACCCTAAACCCTTTGCCCTAAACCCTAAACCCTAACATATTATCATCTCATTGTATTATGCATCTTTCACTGAAATTGATCGTGAATTTAGAGAATTGTCCGGAAATGAAAACTCGGTCAATCACAATAATTTCCACAAACTGAATCATTGTATTAATAATCTCTAACATATACGCAAACTATATGTTTTACTTATTTTTCTATATCGATGAACTTATTGATAATTTCATGAATTTGGATTTACAGTAAACCTGTCAAGTTGTTTATGGAACGTTGTAATCGACGTTACAATTTCGTACCTATACCCTAAACCCTAAAACCGATTTTACAAATATCCTCACTAATTCGATGCAAAATGCCGACGATTTCGCAACGAATATTGACAAATCGTGGCTAAATCGTCGCAAACACTGAATGTCGCAAAATCGATGCCAATTCGCGACGATTTAGCAACGATTTGTCATAAACCCTAAACCCTAAACCCTTTGCCCTAAACCCTAAACCCTAACATATTATCATCTCATTGTATTATGCATCTTTCACTGAAATTGATCGTGACTTTAGAGAATTGTCCGGAAATGAAAACTCGGTCAATCACAATAATTTCCACAAACTGAATCATTGTATTAATAATCTCTAACATATACGCAAACTATATGTTTTACTTATTTTTCTATATCGATGAACTTATTGATAATTTCATGAATTTGGATTTACAGTAAACATGTCAAGTTGTTTATGGAATGTTGTAATCGACGTTACAATTTCGTACCTATACCCTTAAACCCTAAAACCGATTTTACAAATATCCTCACTAATTCGATGCAAAATACCGACGATTTCGCAACGAATATTGACAAATCGTGGCTAAATCGTCGCAAACACTGAATGTCGCAAAATCGATGCCAATTCGCGACGATTTAGCAACGATTTGTCATAAACCCTAAACCCTAAACCCTTTGCCCTAAACCCTAAACCCTAAACCCTAACATATTATCATCTCATTGTATTATGCATCTTTCACTGAAATTGATCGTGACTTTAGAGAATTGTCCGGAAATGAAAACTCGGTCAATCACAATAATTTCCACAAACTGAATCATTGTATTAATAATCTCTAACATATACGCAAACTATATGTTTTACTTATTTTTCTATATCGATGAACTTATTGATAATTTCATGAATTTGGATTTACAGTAAACATGTCAAGTTGTTTATGGAACGTTGTAATCGACGTTACAATTTCGTACCTATACCCTAAACCCTAAAACCGATTTTACAAATATCCTCACTAATTCGATGCAAAATGCCGACGATTTCGCAACGAATATTGACAAATCGTGGCTAAATCGTCGCAAACACTGAATGTCGCAAAATCGATGCCAATTCGCGACGATTTAGCAACGATTTGTCATAAACCCTAAACCCTAAACCCTAAACCCTTTGCCCTAAACCCTAAACCCTAACATATTATCATCTCATTGTATTATGCATCTTTCACTGAAATTGATCGTGACTTTAGAGAATTGTCCGGAAATGAAAACTCGGTCAATCACAATAATTTCCACAAACTGAATCATTGTATTAATAATCTCTAACATATACGCAAACTATATGTTTTACTTATTTTTCTATATCGATGAACTTATTGATAATTTCATGAATTTGGATTTACAGTAAACATGTCAAGTTGTTTATGGAACGTTGTAATCGACGTTACAATTTCGTACCTATACCCTAAACCCTAAAACCAATTTTACAAATATCCTCACTAATTCGATGCAAAATACCGACGATTTCGCAACGAATATTGACAAATCGTGGCTAAATCGTCGCAAACACTGAATGTCGCAAAATCGATGCCAATTCGCGACGATTTAGCAACGATTTGTCATAAAATATACTGCGTGACGGTCAATTAAACTCCCGCGTGTTTGAAAGTCACAAAATCGTTGCAAAGTTAGCGACGAATTAGCTACGGTTCAATTGCCTCGATACAGCGACGATTCGTCGCAAAATCGTCGCTAAGTAGCGACGATTTAACGACGACACGTAATCTTATATATACACGCGAGTTCCTTGCAAATTCATTTACAAACAAATAAAAAAAAACTGATCATAACTTCTTTCCGAATTCCTTGCGAAAAAGGTAAAATTTTTTTTCAATGTTTTTAATTAATTAGTATAGATAAAAATTAAACAATTTAGGTCGGTAGAAACGGTATCAAATTAGAAAAAATAGCAGACTGCCCGGATGTTTATAGATAGTAATTGTTTTTCATTTTTATGCAGATGGGCCAGCGTCGTGCACATTACACTCAGTTTTTGAGAGATATTGGTGATGCTTCGGGTACCGGGTTGCCTCCGTCTTCTGAGGCTACAGAGACGGATTTTGTCCCGGTGACGCAACCTCCTCCGCCTCCACAACCACCTCAGATTCCGCAACCTGGAGGCCATGCCCCGGCCCCGTATGCACACATGACGGTTCATGATTTGCTTGCACAGCCGGGGCGTCATAGGCTTAAAAGATTAGATCCAGATCATACTGACGGGTCGGAATGGTAATATATATAAATATATATTTTTTACATTTATTTCTAACAATTCAAAATTTTACAATTTTTTGTTTCAGGTTTGGAGTTGAATCCAAAGTTGGACGCACCGTTTCCGACATCATCAAGTCTTATTTTATCGAGCCGCATACCAATTTTACCCAGCTTCCTCTACACGTCAAGGAGACATGGTTCAAGATGTTTGCGGTACGTATGGAAAAAATATTTTTTTCTCCTTTAATTATTTTAATTATGTTTAAATATATATTTAATTTAATTTTATAAAATATGTAATTATTTTTGTTTCTCATGCAGCAAAAATATCACTGGGATCTTTCGCTTCATGGCGAGGTCGAAACTTTATTTCTCGAGAGGGTGAAGTTTCGTATCCAAGGCGTGGTTGGTGAGTGGAAGAAAGCATGGAAGAAGGATGGCGACGAAGCAAAGCCCCTGCACATGGATAAAGCCGTTTGGGACGGCTTGGTGCGGTATTGGATGGATCCGAAGTCCATCACGACTGCTGAGAAGTGTTCGGCTTCCCGCAACACCGTTGATTCGGACGGGAGACTCAAGGCTATGCCTCATACAGCTGGACAAACACCTTTTGCGGGTGTTCGTCTACAGATGGTAATTAAATTTATTTAAATTAATTAATTTATTTAATTTACTTCGTCAATAACATAGTTTTTTTCTTTAGGCCGCCGAAGACGGAGGTGTACTCCCTCCGATGACAAGCGTTTTTGAGCGGACGCACCGGAAGAAGGATGGTTCCTTTGTTTCCGAGGCTGCCGAGCACATCTTCAATGAGGTGACTTCCAAAGTCACCGAACGAGAGACACAGCTCTCTCAAGAGCTATCTCCCGGTGGCTCGTCGGTCATGTCTGGAGGGTTGACCACACCCGATATTGACCGGATCTTCGAGCAGGTATATAGAATAGTTAGTACTTATTAATTTTTAGTTTTTGATTTTATAAAGTTTTCTAATTGTAAATTTAAATATAGGTTGCCCCTAAGAGAAAGGGGAAGGTTGTCGGGATGGGATCTATTCGAGATGTCTCGGCTGCTTCTTCATATGCTCCGCGACGACGATCGCCAGAAGATGATCCAGTCGTGTTACGTGCCACGATTACGAGTCTTCAGGAGCGGGTTGAGACCGAGTCTCATGCATATCAGGCGAGGATTGCGAGTAACCAGCGCCGGGTTGAACAGGATGCTACGCAGAATGACGAACTCTTCGACATCTTGGCAACAGGAAACCCGACAATGCAGGCCATTCTACGGGAAAACGAAGACTCCGAGCAGAGGCAGATGAAGCGGCAGCGGCAGAGGCAGCGGCCGGACCATCCAGTTCGTCGAGACGTCCCGAAGACGATGTAAATCTCGACGATTACGATATAGTTATATAGATTTAGGATTTCGATTTCTAATTTTGCTTTTTTTTTGTAACAAATTATAATATTTTTTTTTATAAAATATTATTATATATTATTTTTATAATTTTTATTTTATAATTTCGAATTTAATAAAATTTTAAAAATAATTTTAAAAATCATATATATAAAAATCGTCGTTAATTCGATGGCTATAATCGTGGCTAATTTACATCGAGTATACGACGATTTATTACCAACGACTATACGACGATTATTAGCAACGATTTTGCGACGAATTATTAGCAACGATTATACGACGATTTATGCGCAACGATTTTGCGACGATTCATTAGCAACGATTTGGCGACTATTATTAGCAACGATTTTGCGACGAATTATTAGCAACGATTATACGACGATTTATGCGCAACGATTTTGCGACGATTCATTAGCAACGATTTGGCGACTATTATTTAGCAACGATTTTATGAAGATTTATTAACAACGAATTAACGACGAAAATATTTTCCCATCGAATTAACAATGAAATATTTGCCATCGAATTTCCATCGTTTTTACGACGTATTTATATTCGTCGTAATTTCAATGTAATATTTACGACGATTTAGCGACGAACATTTACCGAGGATTTAGCGACGAATTTGTTTCCCTCGCACTTTCCCGACGAATTTACGACGATTTGTGGTTTGCGACGATCAGTTAACGACGATCTTTAATTCGTCGCAAATTCGATGGAAATCCTCTTTTGCAACGATTTTACAACGATTTCTTTCGTTGCAAAATGGGTGTTTTCTTGTAGTGGAAACACAGAGGAAAGGCACGTAAGTAACAAAATAATCGACGAGTATCAACCGATACCTTACTAGTATTGATCGATACCGACATATTTAGTCAAAATTCTTGACTAAAATCTAATGGCGAATTAAGAATCCCCAGCAACAGCGGCAGATTTAATAAGTTCAAATGTAATACCCTAAAGTACTAACAGCTTTGTCGATTATAGTATTTAGGGGTCAAATCCACAGAGATTCAAGAATCACACAATATATTAAATATGTTCGAATTAAGCTAAGTAAATCAATAAAACAGGATGCAATAAAGTAATTAAGAGTTGTAAATTCAATGGAGAAAGATAGGTTCATGGTATTTCTTAGGAAATCAGAGAATGCATGTAAATCAATTAGTCAGGGTTCATATTAAGCATGGTTCTTAAACTCAAATCACTAAACTATAAGTAACCAACTATCGTTGCGAGAATTATCTAAATCTAAATCTCAGAATTCTAAATCTCTTTGCAAATTATAAAGTCTAAACCAGCATTAAGTTCAAGTTTGATTTGTTCACAAAACATCTAAACCAAATCTCTTTGCATATAGTTATTTTGCTCAGCCTAGGTTCTATCAGATTATCAATTGCACTGTCGTGCCTAATCGATTAACCTAAGATCTAAGTTACATGTGATAAATCTAGAATTAGCTTTAAGAACAACCTATGGTGAAGAACTAATTCAGATTATGAACCCTAACCAACTAATCAACCTAACATTCAAAGAGATCCCTTATTAAGAACCCTAAACCAAACACGAGATCTACTCAGACATGGAGATTGAAACAAACAACATGATTGAATAAATCTCTAAAATAAATAATAATGGTAGAAAGAAACAAGGGTTCAAAATCTTCTCTCGGACGAACAGAGTTTCAGACTTGTCTCTCTCAAAGCTCTCTCAACCAAAAACCAAAGTAGAATAAAGCGTAGTCTAAACAAGTGGCTGAAAAACCTAATTATAATCCTAAAACACGTTTGGGGCTTCACTACAAGAAAACACAGTTTTTGCAACTACCAAAATAGTCTCAAAATAGTCGCAAATGACTCATTTGCGACTATTTTGAGACTAAAAAAATTAGTCGCTAATATTTGGTCGCTAAATTGAATGGTCGCAAAACATTTTGTGACTACTTATTAAAATTTTTAAAAAAAAAAAAAACAAAAACAAAATAATTTTATTTATTAAATTAATTAATTACATAAAATTAAAAAAATATATATTTAAAAAAAAGAAAACGACGGTAAGCTTCTTGGCAGGAAACTTCTCGACGAGATCCCCTTCCGATCTCGGCTCCAATTCCCTCCAATCTCGACTCCAATTACTTCCGCACCGCCTTCCATGTGGTTCTCTTCACCGTCCGTGGTTCTCTTCACCGTCCGTCGTCCTTAGCTGCGGTAAGCTTCTCGATGCTTCGTCGGCTCTCCTCCTTCTTCTTATCTTATCGCCAATTAACGATCTGGTGAGAAGGAAGAAGAAAGATCCGGCCAGCCTCTCCTATCGCCACCGTCAGACTCCTCCAGCGCCGCTTGGTCACATCGACGACCTCCGCGAATCCTCTTCATATCTACGAATCCTCTCCGCTCACTGCCTCCTCCTCCTCCTCCTCCTCCGTGATGAAGCTTCTCGTTGATAGCATCGGTGAGTAACTGGAAAAAAAAAGATAGTTTGATCGAAGGAAGAAAAAAAACGAGAAGGAAGAAGAAAGAAAATCGTGGGAGAGAGAAATAAATTCAATTAAAAAAATATTAGATCCTCCACCGTTGGATTAAACCAATCAACGGTGGAGGATCTCAATCCTTGTCACAATGAACTAACCAATGAGAAACTTTCATTATTTTTGTCATTTTGTCGCAAATTAGTCGCAAAAATGGGACTATTTTGTGAATACAAATGAAAAAATCGACTGAAGTTGCTAAACAGTCCCAAATTTGGGACTATTTTGCGACAAAAAAAAACTTTTACTCTAAACCTTAAACTTTAAGCACCTAGAAGATTTGAATATGATTTTACAATGATTTTGTATATCTAGCATTTCAAAATATATTAAAACTTAAAAATAAATAAATTTTTAGAGAGTTTTTATCTTTCAAAATCATTCCTTATAAAACACATGTAACACTTAGTAGATGTTATGATTATATTAAAATTTTTGTAAGTGTTATATTTTTATGTTTATTATTTGATGTTTATGTGTAAGATCTAGTTTATAATTTAATATTTATAGTTTATGATTAAGGGTTATAGGTTTAGGGTTTAGAATTTACGATTTATAAAAGGGATTATAAATGATGATATTTAAAAATATTGTAAGTTTTGAATTTTTTGTATATTATTCGATGTTTATGTGTAAGATTTAGTTTAAAATTTAAGATTTAGATCAAGTTTATGATTAAGGGTACGAGGTTTAGGGTTTAGGGTTTAGGGTTTAGGGTTTAGGGTTTAGGGTTTAGGGTTAAGAGTTTGTGGTTTGAGTTTAGAATTTATTGATTTTTATTTAAAAAAATCAAGTGGAGTTGCAAATTAGTCCCAAATTTGGGACTATTTTGTGACTACTATTAAAAATTAGTAGCAAATTAGTCGTAAATTAGTCACAACAACTGGGTTTGCAAATTAGTGTACATGTTACCTTAAACCCTAAACTTTAAGAACATATAAGGTTTGAATATCAATTTACAATGATTTTGGGTATATAGTTGTTCAAAAATATATTTTACAATTTAATATTTAGATTTTATGATTAAGGGTTAGAGGTTTAGATTTTAGAATTTAGGATTTATAAAATGATTATATTTAAAAAAATTGTAAGTGTTGATTTTTTTTGTATATTATTTGTGTTTATTTATTTGATGTTTTTTACAATTTAAGATTTAAATCAAGTTTATGATTAAGTGTTAGAGGTCTAGGTTTAGGGTTAAGGGTTTGAGTTTAGAATTTATTTATTTCTAAAAAAATCTAGTGTAGTTGCAAATTAGTCCCAAATTTGGGATTATTTTATGAATACTATTAAAAATTAGTCGTAAATTAGTCCCAAATTGGTCACAAAAACTAGGTTTGCAAATTAGTGTACATGTTACCTTAAACCCTAAACTTTAAGAGCATATAAGGTTTGAATATCACTTTACAATGATTTTGGGTATATAGTTGTTCAAAAATATATTTTACAATTTAAGATTTAGAGTTTATGATTAAGGGTTAGAGATTTAGGGTTTATATTTTAGGATTTATAAAATGATTATATTTTAAAAATTGTAAGTGTTGATTTTGTTTTTTATTTGATGTTTATTTATTTGATGTTTTGTATATTATTTGATGGTTTAGGGTTTAGAATTTAGGGTTTAGGGTTTAGAATGTTTTTGAATATTATTTGATGTTTATTTAAAAAAAATCGAGTGCAGTTGCTAAACCGAAGCAAATCAGTCGCAAATTTGGGACTACTTTTGCAAGTCCTTAAACAGTGGCAATTATGCGACTATTGTCTGACTACCTTTTTTAGTCGGTAATTTGTGACTATTATGCCTCTGCATTATGAGTAGTCCCAAATCAGTCAGAATATCATCCCTCTTTTTTGTGACTAAAAAAAGTTGTCGCAAAAAATGGTCACAAAAACTGTGTTTTCTTGTAGTGCTTCTTGTAATTATTAAAGTCTTCTGGACCAAAGTGTGGAATCTTCAGACTTTTTGAAAGTCGCGATCCTTCTCTTAAAACGACCAGTATCGACCGATACCATAAGTGGTGTCGATCGATACTCAGCTTCTGAGTCGACTCTTCAGACGGGTGTCGATCGACACCAATGCTTCAAATCGATCCTTAGCTCCAAAATGCTCCAAAATACTTCAATATCTCCAATTAAGCTACAAACGTACATAAACCTGTAAAGACTCGAAAAGACTCCAAAAATACTAGAAATACTCTATAAATAAGACACATATCATGGTTAAAAACGGATAAAAACCATGATATATCATTACTGTTAATAAATACGAGCTTATTACGAACATTCAGCGCCATCTGAACATATAGACGCCAAAAATGGAAATCGACACCCGTTATCAAGTGATATGTAACCAATTGCAGTCCAAAATGATCGGCGATGTGCAAGAAATACAAATTGTTGTATTGATCAACATAATGAGAATATCGAGATGAATCAGCTGGGGCAGCGATCGTCGGAGACGGTGAAGACTGCGAATCAGTTGGAGAAGCCATTGAAACAACAAAGAACAAAGAAAAATTGCAAATTTCCGATTTGGGAAAACGAAAAAGAAGTCTTGTCAAACTAAAATTTGAACGAGAAAAACAAGAATGAGAAATGAAATCAATTTGATAAATTGAAGAATCGATTGAAGAACAGTGATGGATATGGATTCAGAAACGGAAGCACTCATCATCGAAGATCTTTTCTCTGTCTCTGATACCATATCAAGAGTTGCAGCTAGAGAGAGAAAGCAACGAAAGAGAGAACAAGAAAGAAAAGGCTTCTCATTAATTTTAACTGAATGCTTTGGTATCTAGTTATATACAATCGCATATTGCTAACTTAATAACAAACTATTCCAAGTCAGCAATGTGTATTCACACTCATAATGAAAATCCTCTCAAAAACAGAGGAAAACCAGGACCTCGTATCAAGAACTGACGATTCCAGCATAGGCAAATAGGATAGAAACCAAACGGGACGCAATACCAAGCAAGAGCTCAAGAGATTAGTGGGCGCATTGAAAATGTGTGGATCAGTGGATGTCACGAAAACCAAGTGGGGGAAACAGCCCACGAATTTAAGGACAACATCATTTTAAGTGGGGGAGTTATTGACATCCCCAAAGTTAGATTTAGGGCCAAATTTTTTAATTAAAACTCCAAAATATCAGAGCCCAATTTCAAAAGTTTAACACTTAATTACAAAATCATATCCTAAACCTTAAGCTAGATTAGTCAAAAGAGGGGAAAAAATAGAAGAAGGGAGAAAATAGAGAGAGAATCGTGAGAAGCAGAGAGAATAAGAGAAGAAGAAAGAAAAGAAGAGGAGGCGTGAAAGGAGGAGAAAGAAACAGAAGTCGTGAGGGGAGATCATAGCCCGGTCCTGAGCCAAGCCCAATAAAACATTGGCTTTGGCCCCAAATTTTAGCAGGCCCATATATAAGATAAAAATTCATATATATATATATATACATATATATAATTATAAATAAGTTTTTGTTTAAGTTTATGGGCCAAAAAAACAAAGCCCAATCAATTAAAACAAAAAAGAAAAAAAAACTAAAAAAGGAAAAAAACCATTTTATGATATGATTATTGGCCCCTAATTTTTTTTTGGGTTTCAAACCCCCATAATTTTAGGACCGGCCCTGAGGGAGATAAAGAGAAAAAAGGAAGATGGAGAAAAAACGAGAAGGAGGTTTGTGACAGCTATGTACAGACCCAGAAATTCAAAGCAGCATGGATTCGTCACTGGAAGAAAAACCAGAGCTGTGAGAAACGAAAAGATGACTTTAAACATGTTTTGTCGTTGAATAAGGAGGAACCAGAAGGCGATCATCATAAAATTGCAAAAAGTTTGCAACCATCTATCCAGAACATCAATATTATCTCGATTCAAAGATATATTCCGAAACTAAAAGATTTTTCTTTTCGGCCAAGAAACTATCCAAAACTAGTAAAATCTGAAAAACCTAGATCTGAATTCTTATTTTGCAAGTATACCAGAAAAACCTTGATCCAATTTCCTATTTTCGGAAACTTTTCCAAAATGGAACTTTCCCAAAATGAATTACGATTTTCCATTTTTAGGGTTTCTAGAATAGAGAATTAGATCTAGGAGTTTTCTGGTTTACTTGCAAATGAAGAAATTTCAGATCTAGGGTTTTCAGATTTTTCTAGATTTGGATAGTTTCTTGGCTTGAAAGAAAAATTTCGGAATATATCTTTGAATCGAGATAGGTTAGTTGTTATGGAAATAGGGTTGCGAGATCTTCGTAATAGTATGAATATCTTCTTCTGTTTCTTCCTGGTGCAACGGAAACGCGGGTCTGATATCAGCTTCTTGGAGCAAGCTTATTCTCGCATCTCCTCCTCTTTTCTCCTCTCTCACGGCTTTGGTTCTTCTTCCAGTGGCGGATCCGGGCTGCTGTGAGCCTCTGGGTTTGTCCCTAGATGTCACGAACCTCTGTCTCTCTCTTTCTCCCTCTTCCTTTCTTTCTCTTTCTCTCCCCTCACGACTCCTCCTTTTTCCTCCTTCTTTTCTTTCTTCTTCTATTGTCTCTCTGCTTTTGACAAATCTATTTCCTCATATTGCGCCTAAAATCTCAATCACTCCTCTTATATTGCGACTCACTCGTATATGACCTCACACGAACCTCTCTTTGTTTCGATGGAGTTTATCCGAAAGAAAAGTAAAGAACCTAATCGAAATAATGCACAAGATTTGGTAACCCAGAATTCACTACCGATGTGGTGAGCTACGTCTCAGGGGCCAGACTCAGTCCAACAAATTCACTAGCAACGAAGGAATCGAGATCTCAGATCAGAGAAGCTCGCAAGAACATGCACACCAACTGTTTGACGAAAAATGAAGAATATGATCTAACAGACTCGGTTATCTAACCTTTTATAACTAAGGTCTTACATAAATCGGACTAAACCAAAAATATAATAATCTATCTAATTGAACATTAAACCAGCTCAACCAGAAGACTAATGTTCTGAGTCCTGATAACTGAGACTAAACCACCCTAATTGAGACTAAGATTAGACCAATACTCAACATTCTCCACCTTGGACTAATCTTCACTTCAGATTTCTGTTGTTGTGTCTTCACCATTCAACTTCGTGCCCTCTTGTGAATTCACCTTCTGGACTTAAACCACATGGTTGGTCCCTCAGCTTGATTAAGTCTGAACCACTCTGAGCAAGTCTAAAGCAGACTTGAACTTGCTCACTTGTACTACTTTGCTCAAAATGCCAGCATGATTTCTAATTGTATGAACTTTAAGAACCTCCACTTCACCATCGGCAATGATGTCTCTGATGAAATAGTACTTCACAGCAATGTGTTTAGTGCGTTCATGGAATACACTATTATTTTAGAAACAAATAGCACTTTGTGAATCGCACCAGATCCTTACTGCTCCATGCTTAAACCAAAATCCTCAAGTAACCCTTTCAACCAGATTGCTTCTGTTAATGCAATATATTCGACTTCAGTTGTAGACAGTGCTACTACTGGTTGCAAGCATGACCTCCAGCTCACAACATTTCCTCCCATTGTGAATACATAACCTTGAACTTGAACTTGAACTTGATATTGACCTCCTCCTATCTATATCCGCAGCATAGTCAGAATCGCAAAAACCTTGAACTTGCAATTCCTTGTCCTTTGTGTTTACTAGTTGAACATCTACTGACCCTTTTATGTAACGTAATAGCCATTTCACAGCTTTCCAAGGCAATTTTTCCAGGATTACTCATAAACCTACTAACCAAACCAATTCCTAACATGACCTGGTTGAATCTCTTATTCCACTGCCTTAGAGACTGCTTAAGCCCGTAGAGAGATTTATTGAGTAAACATACTTTGTCCTTGTTCTTTGGATCCACATAACCTTCTAGTTGATGCATATACAGATCTTCTTCTAGATACCCATGTAAGAACGCCGTCTTCACATCCATTTGCTCTACTTCCATATCTAAATTTACAACTAAAGACAGTAGCATCCTTATAGATACATGCTTCACCACAAGAGCAAATACTTCTTGATAATCAATTCCTTCTCGCTGTGTGAAACTCCTTGCTACTAGATGTGCCTTGAACATGTATGGCTCACATTCTATTCCTAGTTTCACCTTGAACAACCATCTGCAACTAATGATATTCATGTCTTTAGGCTTATCCACCAGTATCCACGTCCCATTCTTTATCAGAGAATCCATCTCTTCATATGTTGCACCATTCCACATAGACCAATTTTCACCTAACCTAGCTTCTTCAAAATCCTTTGGTTTTTCAATATACATCAATTATGCCATTGGCAGTGCAAACATAATCTCCTCTTCATCAAATTCATAGTTTTGGTACCTCACTGGAGGAACAATAGCCCTTCTTGTTATGTCCATAGCCAGCTGATAACTTGTTAGACTTGTCCTAACTCCAGCACTGGTTTCTGGTGAAGCTTCCTCTTCATTGTCACTGTCTCGAGATAGATCATGAAGTACTCCACCTTGATTTGAATACTCTGCATCCTGAGAATCTCCCTGAATCAAAACATCTTCATAGACTTTCCTCAATTCATTTTCGGCCTCCTCTACAGTTGCTGGAGTTGTATCTTTCCCTTTCAGAAGATTTTTATACACATGTTCTTCACGAAATTTAACATTCCTGCTAACCGTAATCTTTTGTTCTTCAAGGAGCCAAACTTTATACCCTTTTGTTCCAGTAGGATAGCCAATGAAAACTTCTTTGATTTCCCTTGGTTTAAGCTTCCTCTAATCTGCATAAACATAAGCAACATATCCAAAATTTCTCATATGTTTATAACCACGTACCTTACCAATCCAAACCTCTTCTGGTGACTTAAGGTTGATTGCTGCTGATGGAGATTTGTTTATGATATACACTGAAGTTGCAGTAGCTTCACCCCAGAACTGTTCCTCCAAGCTCGATTCATTTATTAAGCACATGGCTTTCTCCATTATAGTTTTGTTCATCCTCTCGGCTACACCATTTTCCTGAGGGGTATATGTACAATTTCTATGTCTTTCAATTCCATGTTTCCTGTAAAACTCATCGAAAGCATTATTACAAAACTCTAAACCATTATCAGTTCTCAAGTATTATACATTTCTCTCTACTTGATTTTCAACAAGAATTTTCCAGTCACAGAATTTAGAGAACGTTTCATCTTTAGTTTTGAGAAACCAGACCCATACCTTTCGAGAATGGTCATCTATTATCGACAAGAAATACTTATTACATGATAAGGAAGATTGAACATTTGGAGAGCCCCAAAGATCTGCATGGACATAGTCAAGAAAAGATTTAGTCACATGTTTACCAGATTCAAAACTTACTCTCTTTGCTTCCCCATTATGCAATGCTCTCAGAATTCTTCTTTTCCAACATCTTTGGTCTTCAAAACTCCACCTCTGACCAGAACTTGCATGTTCTTGTAACTCATGTGGCCCAACATGTTATGCCAAAGAGACACCTGAGACCTTGACCCCTCCACCTGACACATTTCTATAAAT
Organism: Eutrema japonicum; assembly: GCA_030161315.1. Taxonomy (NCBI): domain Eukaryota; kingdom Viridiplantae; phylum Streptophyta; class Magnoliopsida; order Brassicales; family Brassicaceae; genus Eutrema; species Eutrema japonicum. Next base: position 51,019,562 of record BSQW01000011.1, read on the forward strand.
GTTTTTCCATCAAGTCTGTCAAGACCATTCTTCAAGGTTCCCTTTAATGCCAGCTTAATGTTATTGTGAAAGATGATCTTTCCATTTCTACCTGAGTGAACAAACCCTAACTGGTCCAGAGTGCTTGTAGATATAAGATTTCTTATCATGCTTTAAACATATATGTCATTCTTCATTATCTTGACTGATCCACCTTGTGTGTCTAGTCGAATAGTTCCAATGTCTTGTGTCTGAACAGTGTGGAAATCTCCAAGTAGTATTCTACTTGATGTCTTTTCTTCAAAGTCCACAAACCAATCTCTTCGTGAAGTCATGTGATGTGTGTACCCAGAATCTATAACCCAATTGTCCATGGATTCATCAACTGGTATATTCAACACATCCATTTCTTTCAATCGATCAATGGCGACAGCTGCTTCACCATCTCCATCCGTCTACATCTTCTTCCTTCTTAACATGTCTTTTTTTCTTACAGTACCAACATGTAACCTTCCTTCCATTCTTGGACTTACTTCTGTTTTTACCACCATGTGAATCCCATGAATTTCTTTTCTGATGTCTTCCCCTATCATTTGTGTAAAGTGATGCAGCTGATCATGTATTTGTCTTACCATTCTCTAGCAGTTCCCTTTGCTTAGACCTTGCGGCTGAGATAACCTCTTCTAAAGATATGGACTCCTTTCCATATTTCAAAGTATGGTGAAGTTCATAAGCATTCGAAAGCGAATTCAAGAACATGATAGCCTGGATTTCTTCGCTAACGTTCACATCTAGGCTATTCATCTCAGCAACAATATTAAGGAAATTGTCAACATTGACATCAATCGATCTTGATCAATCGCATTTAAATGTGTAAAACTGAGACTGGACGAAAATTCGATTCGGCAGAGACTTAGACATATACAACTTTTCCAGCAATGACCACATTGACGCAGCAGTAGTACATTGTTTAATCTTTCTTATAACTTGATCCCCGATATTAACTATGATCATATCCAATAGCAATGAAGGAATCGAGTTCTCAGATCAGAGAAGCTCGCAAGAATATGCACACCAACTATTTGACGAAAAATAAAGAAGATGATCTATCAGACTCGGTTATTTAACATTTTATACCTAAGGTCTTACATAAACCGAACTAAACCAGAAATACACTAATCTATCTAATTGAACATTAAACCAACTCAACCAGAAGATTAATGTTCTGAGTCCTGATAACCGAGACTAACCACCCTAATTGAGACTAAGATATATTAGACCAATACCCAACACCTCCCTTCATCTCTTTTCCCCCTCTTTTGACTAATCTTTCTTAGGGTTTAGGATATGGATTTCTGCTTAACTAAGAGTTAAACTTTTGAAATTGGGCTTATAGGTTTTAGGGTTTTAATAAAAAAAATTTGACCCTAAATCTAATTTTTGGGATGTCACAAATGGGATAATGGATCCGGCTATGAGGGTGAAAAAAATACATGTCCGAGGTGGTTTCATTTCATCAAATTTGAATATGCCATATGGAAAAACGGTTGATGGACCAATCCATGGTGTACTGGGTCGTGGTTTGACACAAACGGTATCTAATGTGTCTTGGAAAATATACCGCCCAAAAAATGATTTATATATCCGATTCATGCCAATTTCATAATCTTCTCCCAATATGATCACCATTTAAACTTAACTTAGGTAGTTTGAGATTAACCATTTGCAAAAGGAGTATCTGATATATATCAAGGGTTACTACGACGAATCGAATCACTTCAATTTAAAACTAACATGAAAACTTCTGATCACATGGGGTAAAATGAGGGTACTAAGTTTTCAATAGGAGCTAGTGCCAAGAATTTAAAATCGTTGGGTTCATGGATTTGCTTAGAAGAATCTCAAATATTTCATTAGGATTCCTTCGAACCAAATCAGCAATTCAAGGTGGTCAAACTATTGGCAAAGGTTTTGATGATGGTGTTGAAAACGATGGCATAAGAAAAGTGTATGTCACATTTGATGACTCTGAAATTAGGAATATCAACTTCGTCTACGACAAAACCGGTAATGAGGAAACTCGTGAGCGCGGGGAGAAGATTGGAACACAACATGAGGTTGTCAAACTTAAATATTTTTGTTTGTCGACAAATATTTGTTTACTATTGGTATGTTTGTTTCAACGTTTAATTAGTTCTACTAGGTGTTTAGCCTGTGCTTTGCGTAGACGGAAAGGTTTTATCAATTAAAACAATAGATCATATTTATAGCCATATTTTTTAGTAAATCTCAAGAATCTGTTTGGTGTTGAAAACTTGGTAGATACGTAATTGTGCATCTTGCATCTTGCACCGTTTGTGCTATGGCTCTCATAGTATCTGAAAATTAAAATAGAGTAAACAGTACCATATATAGGTCAATATATATTTTTATCAAAATATATTTTTATCATTTAAAACATAAACAATAAATCATATATGTCACCATCGTTTATACATGTAATGAAGTATACATTATTGCGCGGGCATGGATAGTTTAATTTTTTTTTACGGGTTTCTTTTCCTTCTTCTCCGACTTCTTATTCATCTTCTTCTTATTATTCTTCTGATTATTCTTCCTCTTCTCAAAATTTTTAATGTTCTTTTTCAATGTTTTCGTACCCTAAATCCTAAACCCTGCGTCTTCTTATTCTTCTACGAGTTGTTATTTTCTGTTTTCTTCGTATTTTACCTCATATTTTTTGAATTATTCGTCATTGGCTTTGTCTTCTCTGAATTTATCTTTTTTATCTTTTGGTTTTTTATCTTTTTGTTTTTCCCTTTTTCTTTATCGTCTTTGTCTTCTACTTGTTCTTATTTATCGTCTTTTTCTTCCCCAACTTCTTATTCTTCTGATAGTAAATGAGATAGCTATATTCCTAAATCTCACATTGTGTATACTATATAATGATTGTTTTTTATTCACACTCGGATATTCAGCATCTAGATGTTATTAGTATCCAAATTTACTAAAAATAAAATTATTTTTTAATTAATATTTTTTAATGGTTTTAAGACTTTTGATTATATTTATGAATACATTTTTTTATCCGGTTGTCATTTCCTCTTTTTTGGTCAGCCAATTGTTATATTAAATCAGAGAAGACCCAATAAGGGGTACAACCATCCCAGAGTGAGAAACATCAGATTTACTACAACGTAAATTACAAACCCATTAAAGAATGGATTACTATACTAACATTTATTTATATGTTTATTATTAGTTTTGTTATGAATTTAATATCTGGATGCCCATTATAAGACCCATATTTTAGAAGGTTCTAGAATATTCTAGGTTTACTTATTCTCCAAGTTCAACTTCTTCTCCAAGTCTTTGTAAACCTATATATACCTCTCTTTATTCATGGAATACAATCACAACAATTTCCTCTCTCTCTCTCTTTTATTCACAACACGTTATCAGCACGATAGTCTCTCGATCTGTTCTTACACCAAAAAGGTGAGATTTAATTTCTGGTTATATTTATGTTTATGTGTATGTATTATTCCGGGATGATAAGGTATGCCTTCCTCGAACTGATCGTTATGGTAGGCTATGCCTCCTCAGATTATTATTATAGCGAGGATGGTTATAAATCTAATCCTACTTCAAATCATGTTTATTATCGACTCATGATTTGTAATATGGATTCACGATACTTATCTAGAATAATTATTGATGTGAGATTTAATTTCTCTATATGTTTATATTATTCCGGAATGATAAGCGAAGCCTTTTTTCCAAAACAATCGTTATGGTAGGCTATGCCTCCACGATCATGATCATATGGTAGACTCTGTCTCATCATATCAAATGATGGTTATCAATTCTTATCTAGAATAATGATTTTCGATCGTTTGATCTTTGTATTTTATTGATCTTTGAAACTACACAAATTTATTATAACCTGCACTATTTCTAAAAAGAATTTTGCACGGTGATTTTCTGAAATTAATCTGAATACTGATTTTGCACTAATTCGATTATGCCCAATCTATGCACGGCTAGATTTTACCATAGTTTTACTTTGATAAGGATTTCTAAAACGGTTTTTGCACGATTATTTTCTGTCATTAAACTGAATATTGTTCATAAATCTGAATATTGTTTCTGCAATAATTCGTTTATGCACGATCTATGCACGGCTAGATTATAAAAGCATCATCGTTTATGCCCTATCTATGCATGGCTAGATTTTAGCATACTTTACTTAAGGATTTCTAAAACGGATTTTGCACACACAAATTAAAATCATGTTTGATCACGAAATTTGTACATTCCAGTAATATGATATTTTTTGATAAATTGATTGATTGATTGAAAACATAGTGTAATGACATGATAGTTATGAATCAATGAATGGTGATGAATTATTATGATATTATATGTGACTATTATCTTTGTTTCATGATTATATTTATGTGATATTGCCTATTTGTTGATATCAACATTGAGTATTTGACCTGAAAAGATCCAAAACAAAACTTTAGAGCAATCTAAAGAAAATGTATGATCACTAGAATGTGACATTACACTCATTATGATTGGTTGAATATAAAATTACATGACTTGAAGTCTGTAAGTGAGTCTGACTCAGCTATGTTCAGATATTATGCGAAGATAATATCATTGATGCAGAGATGTTAAAAGACAATACTCTACACTTTGAGAAGTGTTATGAAATCGAGAAGTAATGTTGTCCTGAAGACACAATACTCTACATTTTGAGAAGTGTTATGAACTCGTATATTTGTCTAATCGAGGTTGAGAAAAATAATGAGTTATAAAGAGAAAAATCAGGATACACTCCTGATTTGCGATGGTCCATTCCTTGAAACGAATGTGACATCCTATATGAGAAGAAAAGACCACATGATTAACGTTGGCCGAATAAGTGGCTATGGAAGTGATTGCATACATAGATGTGGATATGGATATGGTAAAGGTCAAGGTTGAGGCCAAAGAGTTTCATTTAAGAACTCAGATTCTCACTAGAAGTGAGAAAATAAAGATGGTTACATAGAAGAGATATTTCTCTCATGTGACGATGAAATAAGCTAGTGTAAGTACAATAAGAGATATTATAAAAGAATATTGAAAGCTCTGGAAGAGCATATATATATATATATATATATATATATATATATCTCTGCCTTATGTGAATGCAATTTGAAATCATTCGTATTCTCTTAAGTCTCAAAGGTCAAAAGGATCTAAGATATAATACAAAACCCAAGTTGGGTATGTAATTGATCCTAGAGTGAGATTCAATTCGAGATGGATGGACCTAAAGTTTTATCATCTCAAGGGGGAGAATTTAAGAATCTAACAATTCATAATAAGTGGAACATCTAGAAGATCATGTTCACACTCATGTTCGATAAATCATGTGTAAAGATGATCTAGAAGATTTTATGATTTATCAAGTTTAGACAATGAGTGAAAAAAAAATATATTGAATATCTTCACATCGTGAGTATTACTTAAGGCAATAAAAGTATTTTTGAGAAATTATATGCATTCTCTATTGGATTGTACTACACTAGCATATAAGATATAAATGTGTCTAGTAAACCAGAAGTTTACTGAAAATTTCATTGTTTTGGCATGACTGGTTAAGCCATTCCAGTTCAATAATAATGCGAAAAAAATCCAGAAGATTCTTATGTGTTCGGCTTTCACTCTCTAATAAATTTGGACTACATGAGTTTTCTGGTACTTATACAAAGAGATATTTTGGACTGATCATCCACTGTATCTTCGTGAAATTATTTGGTTAATTGATTAAGAGTGAAACCACATTGATTCACATTAAGCCAACAAAAGATGAGTTCTCCCCATGATTGGTTTTGGTCAGGAACCAGATGTTTTCCATCTAAAAGTTTTTGGATGAAATGTTGCTCCATCACATTGATCCAAGATGGGACCTCAAAGGAGGTTAGAAATATATGTTGAAATCTCCCTTGATGAGTAAATGTATTAAGCCATCAATAAGGGATAATGTTCGATTTATGGACTGTAACTTCAGTGAGTCAGTCTTTCCAACATATAAGGGGGAGAAGAAAATAAACAACTGGAAAAGAAAATCAGTGAAAGAAATTATCTTGATCCTCATAAAGAATGTGCACTAGAAATTCAAAAGATAATTCATTTGCAAAGTTTAGCAAATTGGATGCCAGAAGCATTTCCTTACCCTGATTGAGTGATACCAGTTGTGCTCCAATTAATATTGATGTATCGGGGGGACAATATCAACTGCTATTGAGGCTAAAGATCGCATGAAGCGTGATAGACCTGTTGGTTCCAATGATAAAAATCCTCGAAAAGAAAAAAGGAGCATATTATAATATGGCAAGATCGAGGAAGCAATCTCTAGAAGAGATATAGATATGACAAAGAAAGAAATCTAGGTACCTAGTAATGAAAAATATTTCAACTAGTTGACTCATGTCTGGAATAAATGGAACCAAAGAGCAAATCGACGTCGATAATATTTTGCATGCAGTAAAGCAGTTGATGAGAATTGAGGATCATAAAACGCGGTAAAAGAAGGTTTATTGAAAAATGTACATAAAGTGATGATTGGCCAATCATGAAAAAAAACCGTAGAGGCAGAATTAAAATCTCTTGCAGAGAAGTATTTGGACCAGTAGTCCGTACATTTGAAAGTGTAAAAGTATTAAGACCCATATTCTAGAAGGTTCTAGAATATTCTAGGTTTACTTATTCTCCAAGTTCAACTTATTCTCCAAGTCTTTGTAAACCTATATATACCTCTCTTTATTCATGGAATACAATCACAACAATTTCCTCTCTCTCTCTTTTATTCACAACAAGTTTGACATACTTTTATTTTTATTATTAGATTAATCTATCATACCAAAAATACTTTTATAGTCTTTGTTGAGAAAAACACAATTACAAAACTGGTATTACTATTTATTTGTCACATAGGCAAAAGTTGGTTTTATTTACAGAAATACCAACATGTAAAAAAACGAAAGTCTACCGTTATTTGATGGTAGACTTGTATAATTTTTGTCAACTCAAATTTTGGTTCGTATATTTATTTGAAGAATGATAGATTTGTTAAATCTTGATAGACTTATATTGGTAGATTTATTTTAACGACTCGGTAGATATATTTATTTTTAGTATATATATTATCTTCGATGGTATATTTGTTTATGCGTTGGTAGACTTTACGACCAAATTGTTGGCTAACAGTAAATGTTTGACTTCTTTGATAGAGTTATTGAAAATTATGGTAGATTAATCTTACAAAACGGTAAACTTATTCCTTTTGGTGGTAGAATTATCTAATGGGAATTATCAGATGATTATTTTATCGATAGTAGATTTATGTTTTTTATGGTAGATTTGTATTGACCATGGTAGATTTATTTTTGTTTGGTAGATTTATTTATAATGGTGTTAGATATAAAACTGTGTAATATCTCCGTGACTTCATTTTGTAACGGTAGTATATTTAATATTAGTGACGTAGATTTAAAATAAATTGGTAGATTTAAAATTGGTAGATTTCTTTGTAATGGTGGTAGTTATAGAAACGTCTAACATCTCGGTGACTTCGTTTTGTTATGATTGTATATTTAATATTAGTGACGGTATATTTAAAATTATTTGATAGATTTATTGTTAATGGCGGTAGATTTAGTAAATCTTTTGGTATTTACTCAGATAACCTTCAGTTGGTAGACTTATTATTTTGCGTTGTGGTAGACTTTTAATGACGGTAGACTTATTGACATTGTTTGGTGGTAGACAGTTGACTTTTTTAGAATGGGAAATGATGTTTTTGCCCTACACTAAAACTCATATTTACAAAAAAAACTACGCACCCAAATTTGCTAAGTATGAGAATTTTTTAGTGTTTCATGGTAGATTTATTGTAATGATGGTAGATTTATTGTAATGATGATAGATTTATTTTGTTATCTTTCCTTTTTCCGGGTTAAGATTAGCCTTGAACTTATGTCCTATTAGTTCTCTTAAACATTCACCTTATGTCCTTTTGGTTTTCTTTTGTGTAATAACTATATTTTAACTTAGGGTCTTTTAGTTATTTGTGTTTATTCTTAGTACATATAACTCAAATTAAACCTTGAACATTACAATTTCAAATGACACATCAAAAATTGTAGTAGTGCTTTTATGAAGGATGTTTCTGGAATCACACTTAATCATCGACTAAAAAAAGTATTAAGGGATATGTATATGTCAAATATGGCATATGAGTTTTGTAATTTTTTTGGTTTGTGCTTGTTTATTTTCAGTATTCGTTTATAGAATATATATGTGTTTTTGTCTATATTATTGGGTTGAGTCATGTGTTTTTGGTTAAAATCTCACTCACCTTGGTTATACATATTAAGCAAAGTGAAAGTAAAGAAAGTGAATGATAGCAAACATGGTAGAAAATATGAAATGCATCATTTTGCAACAATTATAATTTGAAAACAATACCATCATCTAAAATCTAGTTATCATTTGTACAAATTTAAATATAAAAATACCATCAATTCAACAAATCTACCATCATTTCAAAACAAATATACCATCAGTTCCAAAATAAATCTATCAAATCCAAATCTACAATCCTTGTTAGTTTCGTTTCCTCCGATTATTGATATGATTAAACTCAGCAGGTGATCCTGCCTGACCTGGAGAAGCGTACTCAACGATGAACCGGGCTCAAGTTCCCAGAAAGGGGCGCCATAGAGGGTGAGAGCCCCGTTGTGCCCGGACCCTGTTGCACCACGAGGCGTTGTCTACGAGTCATGTTGTTTGAGAATGCAGCCCCAATCGGGCGGTAAATTCCGTCCAAGACTAAATATGGGCGAGAGACCGATAGCGAACAAGTATCGCGAGGTAAAGATGAAAAGGACTTTGAAAAGAGAGTCAAAGATTGCTTGAAATTGTCAGGAGGGAAGCGGATGGGGGGCCGGCGATGCGTTGATAAACTGTGTTTTTACCGGTTTCTAACATTTGTTTTTGTGTCTTTTATTGAGTCAAAGTGTCTTTTTAGAGTCTTTTAATCCTTTATCGAGTCTTTTCAGGTTTTAGGTGACTTTGTGAGAAAAGGAGCCGTTTTGGATAAAAATGAGCATATGAAGATGCAGAATCAATAAGAGCCGTCAGAAGTTTGGCATTCGTTGTAAGACTTACCACAGATGGATCAAGCTCAAATTTTGATAAAGGATAGATCAATGGATCAGCTTTCATTTGGAAGTGGTTTGAGGTCATTCCAACGGTGCGATCAAAAGTTACGCCAATTTTCATGAAGACAGACCAATATAAACTGACCGGTTTAGTGATGCGAAAAATAAAAGAAAATTTCGGTTTTCCTTATTTTGAACCGGTTTCGCCTGGGATTTAGGAAAAACGTTTTTTTAGGGTTATTTATTCTATTTTTCAGCCATTGTTTAGGCTAAGTTTTATTTGATTCATCAGAGAACTTCTGTTTTTGTTCTCGGGAGATTTGAGGGAGACGAATCTCTACTTCATACCGGAGAAGATTTCTGAACCCTATTTTGATTTCTTTTTTATTGGATTATGAATTTCTCTTTGAATCTCTGTGTTTTCTCTGCAATTATGTCTGAGTAATCACCTTGTTAGGTTTTTAGGGTTTCAAGGGATTCTCCATGAATCACTAAAACAGATCAGTTAGATTAGGGAATACATAGAGTTCTTCATCTATTGTTGAATTTAAGGCTTAGACTAGATTGATCACCTAGTTTCTGATCTTAGGATTAACCTAAACATCAAAAGTGATTTAGGTTTCCTGATAGAACATAGATGAGCAAATCGTCTTTAGACAACGAAAGCTGATGCTAAGGCGATTTGTGAACTTATCAAACCTGAACATTAATGCTTGCCTAGAACACTAAGGTCAAACGACAATTTATATTCTTAGGCTATTAGGCATAGTAGGTAGTACCACGACAGCGGGCTAGCTAGACATTCATGTTTGATTTCAAGAACGGTTCTTAATTCATTCCCTGATTGATAATCTGTTTAGTGAGTCTGGATTTCCTGCGAATTACCTAAAGGCCTAGCGCTTTCTTTTATTGAATTTATATCGTTTCATTCATCATTCTTAGTTTTAGAAGTTACAAACCACAAGCAAACATCATTCGTCTTAGATTTACTTTCATCCTGCATTCTCGTAGTGTTGCATTTGGTCTATGTGGATTCGATCCTAAAGTTCTACATCGATATACTGTTATGATTGCAGTAGTGTGCACTTTAGTTATTAATTGACTTGGTGAAAACACCTAAATCAATTTTTGCGCCGTTGCCGGGGATCAAAAACGTTGCCTACGAGTCTTGGATGAGAGTTCAGATTAAGACACTAGCTTTTAATAACTTTTTATTTTATTATTTTTGTTTCTTATAGTTGATGGCCATGGATTACAATGATTGGCCACAAGAATAGGATGACACATTTGATGAATACACTCAAGATGAGCCATACGTGGAGCCACCATTTGATGAAAGTGTACTCACACCAGAACAAAAAGTTGAGTTGGATAAGCATCATGAAGAGAATCCAACGATGAAAAGGAGTGTCCTACCAGCTATGATCCGATTGAATCTCATGTCACATCGGGCAGCACTTGAAGGAAGGGAACTCACAATGTCTGAGATAATGGTAGCTCATGCACTTGAAGAGGTAATTTATTGGGTTCCACCATGCCAGCTAGAAGGTATTTTTGACTCAACCTTTGAAATCTATTATTATGAGGATAGTCACTTGCCTTGCATTGAAGATGTAGCTTCTAGTTTGCATACTCATGTGCTCATTGATGAATGCTATGATTTAATATGTGAGTCTCAAAGACTAGATACCTTAAGAGTAGAAAAGCTTTCTAGAGATTACCATAAAGTGTGTTTTGATATTAACTATCTATCTGCTTTGAATGTTCATGATCTCTAGTTTAAGCTTTCAATGCCTGAGGAATTTAGATATCTTCTTGAAAAATCTTACCTAGGGGATGTGCTTGATGTAGATAAGATCTTGAATGAGATAGAAAACCCCAAGGTTGAGATGGATTCTAGGAAAGAGGATACTGTGTTTTACATGATTGATGGAGATGAACTTGACTATTTTGTGATAAACTCTTTTAAACAAGAAGTTGACTTTATTTTTCCATCAAATGCATTTGATCCTCATGAGCATCCCACCATCAAGGAAAATTTCAAGATATATGCTACATTCGTAGTAACATCCCTTGATGTGAGTTTTGTCTCTTTGCCCTGGATAGTTGCGTGCCATGTTGCACATTTTGATTCTTGTCCTAGCAGGAGAAGGCCCAAAGGTGCATTGGCCCAACCATTTGATTCTCATGATTAACATCTGAGACCGAAGTCAAGCTAACGACTTTAAACAAGCGCTTGGTGGGAGGCAACCCACTGGTAAGTGTACATACTTCCCTTTCCGTTTTTTCTTTTTGCATTTAATTTTTGGTTTTGGTTCTTTTGTTTCAGGTTCCAAAAAAAAAAAAAATAATAATAAAATTTCAGATCGATCGATCCGAGGGTCGATCCCAAAAAACGCCAATTTCTGGATCGACCTACACTACAGGATCGATCGATCCAAAAAAAAAAAAATCACTTTCTTTCTTTTAGTCTGTTTTACTTTTCTCTGGTTTATTTTCACACCGAGACGGTGTGAAGTAAGTCTGGGGGAGGGTCTTTGTCGTTACTAACGTTGTTTTCTTTCTTTTGTTTTCTTTCTTGAGTCATTTTGATGTTTTTCTTGAGTCGTTTTATTGAGTCAAAATTTGTTGAAGATTATGATCACTTTCTTGGATTTGCTGTTATTATCTATATCTAAGTGAACATTGTTGCAAAATTAGCTTCAGATCAGACTAATGGAAAATCCAAGGGCTGACCAGTTTACCAGAGGCATCCATGTCTCTACAGAAATTCAATGGCCTGAGCTAGTTTCTGAGATCTTCCTTTTACCTCATCGTTGTGATTGGTGTCTTCAGGGCTTGACTCCTCTTTCGTATCTAACAAAGACAACATGTTTGAAAGTATGGTAATCCTCTCCCTCGTTTAACGTAAATGTAGAAAAGATGAAATGATTTTCTTTTAAGTAAAGGGTTAGGAAAATTTCCATTGATCCCAATATTTTACTTTGAAAGAGATGATCACACAAAGGTTGGAAGCGAGGTTAGGAAAATTTTCCGTGATACCATTATTCGCCTACACCTTAGAATGAAAGGGTGGCACTAAAGTGAACCGGGGATTCGGTGGCAAAAACCATCAATACTCGCGTTCCATCAGCCATTAACCCTGCGATAAAGAGAATGAGAAAAGAATAAGTCTGGGGGAGAGAAAGAGTACCAAAGTTGTGTAGTTGTCATATCATGATATCGAAAGAGAAAGAGTCTAGAAGGTCATTGGCACTATGATCTTTCGGTGAGACCCAACAATGATAGCTTTTGAATCATTCTGTGAGATAATGTGGTGAATCTGGGAAAGCTTCGATGCCCGCGGGGAAGTACATGGTGGTTTGATCTGGAGTTAGTTTTGACAACATGTGGATTACTAAGATGATGGTCATTGCAGTGTTCTAATGAAAATGTGAGTCTCCATGTTTTCAAACCTTTTTCTTGTTCTTGGTTTTCTGTTTGCTTGAGGGCAAGCAAAAGATTAAGTCTGGGGGAGTTGATAAACTGTGTTTTTACCGGTTTTTAACATTTGTTTTTGTGTCTTTTATTGAGTCAAAATGTCTTTTTAGAGTCTTTTAGTCCTTTATCGAGTCTTTTCAGGTTTTAGGTGACTTTGTGAGAAAGGAGCCGTTTTGGATAAAAATGAGCATATGAAGATGCAGAATCAATAGGAGCCGTCAGACGTTTGGCATTCGTTGTAAGACTTACCACCGATGGATCGAGCTCCAATTTTGATACAAGATATAGCAATGGATCAGCTTTCATTTGGAAGTGGTGTGAGGTCATTCCAACGGTGCGATCAAAAGTTACACCAGTTTTCGTGAAGACAGTCCAACATAAACCGACCGGTTTAGTGATGCGAAAAATAAAAGAAAATTTTGGTTTTTCTTATTTTGAACCGGTTTCGCCTGTGATTTAGGAAAAACGTTTTTTTAGGGTTATTTATTCTATTTTTCAGCCATTGTTTAGGCTAAGCTTTATTTGATTCATCAGAGAACTTCTGTTTTTGTTCTTGGGAGATTTGAGGGAGACGAATCTCTACTTCATACCGGAGAAGATTTTTGAACCCTATTTTGATTTCCTTTTTATTGGATTATGAATTTCTCTTTGAATCTATGTGTTTTCTCTGCAATTATGTCTGAGTAATCACCTTGTTAGGTTTTTAGGGTTTCAAGGGATTCTCCATGAATCACTGAAACGGATCTGTTAGATTAGGGAATTACATAGAGTTCTTCATCTATTGTTGAATTTAAGGCTTAGACTAGATTGATCACCTAGTTTCTGATCTTAGGATTAACTTAAACATCAAAAGTGATTTAGGTTTCCTGATAGAACATAGATGAGCAAATCTTCCTTAGCCAACGAAAGCTGATGCTAAGGCGATTTGTGAACTTATCAAACCTGAACATTAATGCTTGCCTAGAACACTAAGGTCAAACGACAGTTTAGATTCTTAGGTTATTAGGCATAGTAGGTAGTACCACGACAGTGGGCTAGCTAGACATTCATGTTTGAGTTCGAGAACGGTTCTTAATTCATTTCCTGATTGATAATCTGTTTAGTGAGTCTGGATTTCCTGCGAATTACCTAAAGGCCTAGCGCTTTCTTTTATTGAATTTATATCGTTTCATTCATCATTCTTAGTTTTAGAAGTTACAAACCACAAGCAAACATCATTCGTCTTAGATTTACTTTCATCCTGAATTCTCGTAGTGTTGCATTTGGTCTCTTTGGATTCGATCCTAAAGTTCTACATCGATATACTGTTATGATTGCAGTAGTGTGCACTTCAGTTATTAATTGACCTGGTGAAAACACCTAAATCATGCGTCCCGATCGGATTTGGAATGGAGCAATCCGATCCGCCGATCGATTCGGGGCGTGGACCAACGCGGATTAAGGTGGTCTGCAGAACGCGCCTTAACGGTGTGCCTCGGCATCGTAGAAGAACACGCCATAAACAAATCTTCATAAAAATAAATCTATCATCAATTATACCCATTGAAAAAGAAACCGAGAATCTCGTCGAAGACATGCCCGCCATCGCGAAACCCATAACATGTCAGAGAAGAACAAACAAATGGCATCATTCATATATAAAGTTTAAATATGTGACTAACAAATCTATCATCATATAAAACGATAACTCTACAATCATTAACAACCAAATCTACCATCAAATAATTAATATAACTCTACCATCATAACCAAACTATTTCTCACCTCAAATTTCAGAAACGTTAAAGAATTTGCAGACGCCGGTAATATCACCGGAAAAGAGAGAATAAATCAGCTGTTAAAAATAAGTTTACCATTATGTTAACAAAATATAGCAAAAAAATCTATCGTCATATCTATACAAACTACCGTCATATAAAAACAAATATATCGTGATAAAAAAAAATCTACCGTCATCTATATACAAACTACCGTCATATAAAAATAAATTTACCGTCATTTATAAACAAACATACTGTCATATATAAAAAACTCTACCGTTATATACAAACAAATCTACTGTCATATATACAAACTATGATCATATATACAAACTATTGTAATATATATACAAATCTACCGTGATATATACACAAATCTACCAAACTCACCAAACCACATAAATCTACCATCAAGCGTTACAAAAACAATTAGGGTTAGGTTTCTCGCTGTTGCCATTAAAAAACTCTATGTAATTAGGTTTTTCACTGCCGCCAACCGCCGTATCTCTCCCATTCGTCGCCGACACGACGACAGATGACTCGCCAGAACCCTCGACACGCCTCTCCAAAGTCCATCTCCCCGCCTCATCGTAACCAACCTTCGTTGAGAGTAAAACCTCCTATAAATTTCATGGAACTAAAGAGAAAGTTCGAACGAAGCAAGAGGATGAAGAGACTTATCTGAAACGCCTCACTCCTCGCAGAAAACGGGCTGGAATCGCGTTGGAAACGAAACGTCGCCCCAAACATCGATACCGCTTATCGCCTTTGTCGAGAGGGTTTTTGTTTTTCTAAACTAGTTTTTTCTTTCCATTCCCTTATTTTATTTTATTACTTTTTTATAAATCAATAATGACATTCTCGTAATATAATACAACATATGGATAAAATGGACATTGACCAACTTTCTAAGGTTAGTCTAGTAAAAAACCTTTGATATGAGGTTATATTGATGAATATATTCTATTAAAACAGAAATATTTTTAGTATATGCATCCAAACACTCTATATTTTTTTAAAACAAATCTGTTTGGAAACTATTTTAATATTATCCCAGTTTGTTTTTACAAATATAAATATAATTTCAAATTTGGGATAATATAGAAATTTAAATATAATATCTTTAGAAATTTTTCAAATATTTGTTTTTAAAGATTTAGAAAAATATTAAATCATATTAGATTTTAAAGATTTTAAGTTGGAAATATCAAACGAAATTGTTTAAATTCCGCTAAATTCCTGATTTTAACTTAAATTATAAAAATTTATGTTATAAAAATTTATTTTGATATATTAAATTAATGTTTTGAAATCTGACCCAGAATTCAAATCAGAGAGTCATTCGGGTCATATCGGGTCCGTAGATTGACCCAGTTCAATACAGTCCGACCACAATCAAAAATTAGTGAATTTATATATATATATATAGTATGAAAACTAATAAATTCTCTAAGATATGTTTGAAAAAAGTATACAAAGTAAATATTATTGTAATTGATAAAGTATTATTCATAAAAAAAGATCATAAAATACCAGATTGTAAAATCAGAATGACTCAATAAAAACAATAAAAGAAGCCATTTGATTGCAATATAATTTTTTACTTAGCCATGATCCATCCGGGTCAACGATTATGTCCGGTTTCCGGTATTATGCAGAGTTTTTACGGGTTTTATCGGATTTTACATTCTCGAATTTTAGAGCTATATTCAAACCATATTGTTGTCTACATCCCGGATTTTGTAGGATTTGAAAACATTACATTAAATCTATATATATAAAAAAAATCCGTGGAAATGCGCATATGAAAATCTAGTTATATCTTAAAGAATAGCAAGTGTTGAAGATGCGCTGTCTTGAAGCCGTTGATGTACTAGTTGAGAAGTAGCACATGAAGTGATACAGGCGAGCAGCTCAAGTCATTGGATGATCTGGAGCGAAGAAGACGACTTGGACTAAGCTGTGGAGCCACGTGGATGCACCAGGAGGCGGTAGCTGAGCTGGATAAGTATCTTGGAGAGGATTAATTAGCATATTTGGAGATAAGGAATACTTCCTAGATCTTATCCTAGGAAAAATGAAATATGACTTATTGCTAGAGATTTATCTTTATCGTTAGTATGACGGTGTAGGCTTGTATTGGCCACGGCCTATTGTGTATAAATAGGTGTGTCTAACCTTTGTATGAGGTCAACACGTTTAGAGCATTATCTTAGCAAAGGGTTTTTGGGGTTTCTTGTAAGAAAGCTAAAGGTAGGGCTAAAGGGTTTATCTATGGGGTTCTTGGATCATGTATAGATCATTGAACGTGTGAATCTAGTTAGACAAGTCAAGGTGTGTCTTGAGCTTGTTGTAGATCATTTTAGGTGAGACTTGTAAGTACACTTAAAATATTGGCTAGTAAAATATCCTTGTAAGGAAAACCCATGTGTCATATTGTGTTACAGTTCCTATTTCAGCAGCTCTTGCGATTACAATTGGTATCAGAGCGGGCACATGTGTGTAATACAAACAGGTGTGGTCCTGCAGAGAAGATGCAGAGCTGTAAGGCTTTGGGGAATTATTCAAAGGTGATATCAGATTCAAAAGATTTAGAAGAGCTGAGAAACTTTGTTGCTTTTGTGGGAATTACCGAGTTTGAGGAAGGAGAAGAGCTTTCTGGATATGATTCAGAGGGAGAATGATATATCATGGTTTTTACCCCTTTTAGGCCATGATATAAGTCCGTTTTATAGAGTCTTTCTACTATTTTGTATTGGTTTAGAGTCTTTTACAGGTTTTAGCACGTTTGGAGCATAATTGGAGATATTGGAGTTTTCTGGAGTATTTTGGACCAAAGCAGAAGGTCGTGTAGTTGAGTACCCGATTTGAAGCCTTAGTATCGATCGATACTACCTAGTATCGGTCGATACTCATCGAAACAGACACGGACCGCGACTTTAATGAACAGTTGAAGAATTGCAAAATTGCCCAGAAGTTTTTATTATTTACAAGAAGCCCCAAAACGTGATTTAGGTTATTTAATAGGATTTTACAGCCACTTTTATGGCTACGCTTTATTTTATTCTGGTTTTGTGAGAGAGCTTTTGAAGGGAGACAAGTCTGAAACTCTGTTCGTCCGAGAGAAGATTTCGAACCCTCTTATTACTCTTTCTATTGTATTTGATGATTTATTCAAACATGTTTATTGCTTCAATTTCCATATCTGAGTAGATCCAATTTAGGTTTAGGGTTTTCTCATAGGGTTTTCTCTGATTGCTGGTAATTGACTAGTTAGGATTCATCATCTGAAATAGTTCTTCGCCATAGGTTGTTCTCAAAGCTAATTCTAGGTTCACGAATCTGGAACTTAGATCTTAGGTTAATCGATTAGGCATGACAGTGAAATTGAGTAATCTGACAGAACCTAGGGTGAGCAAATTGATTATTCGCAAAGAGATTTGGTTTAATTGAATTGTGAACATATCAAACTCGGTATTAAGGCTTATTTATTCTTAGGAATTTGCAAAGAGATTTGGGATTCTGAAGTTTAGATTTAGATAATTCTCGCAACGACAGTTGGTTAATTATAGCTTAGAGATTTGAATTCAAGAACCGCGCTAAATCTGAATCCTGGTTGATTGGTTATCTGCATTCATTGATTTCCTGAGAAATACCCTGGGCCTATATTCTTCCATCGATTTTACAACTCTTTTACTATTTATTGTTTTTTATTTCAACTGAATTGCTTAGCTTAATTCTCATCTACATAATCTATTGTGTGATTTTGTGAGTCCTTGTGTTCGACCCCTACTTTACTACAACTACTGCTTTAGTACTTTTAGGGTATTAATTTGAGCATATCAAAGAACAAGATCATGATCTTATTGAGAGTTATAAGGAAGTTCGAAAGACTGATCAAAATCGGAAAGGAGAACTCAGACTTGAAGAAGGAAAATTTGCGGCTTGATACACTTGTTGGGTCACTGCAGAAAGATCTGGAAGCAGCTCAGAAACTGGGTCAAGAGAGTGTGAAACTAATCAAGGAGAAACTAATCCTAGCAAACAAAGCAGAGGAACTGAGTCAGCTGCTGAAAACATAGAAAGACATCTCCACCAATCTCCAAGCAGAACTTAATCATCAACATAATAAGATACACATGTTTGCTGGTACAAAGCAACTTGATAAGATTATGAGCTATGGATGAACAGTGGATGTGAAATGAGGCCTAGGATACACTGGAATGGAAAGGCCTGAGACTGCGAAAATTAACTTTGTGTCTGCAGGTTTTCAACAACAAGCAGAAACTAAGTATGTAAGTAATACAACACAAAAAGGTGGATGTTACTTCTGTGGAAAGTATGGCCACATCAGGGCATACTGTTACAAGTTCTGGGATAGAGTGAAGAGGCTCAGGAATCAAGGCAGGTTCACATGGAATGGTTTTCAGAAACAGATATGGGTGAGGAAGTCTGATCTGCTACAGGCAACCAAGAAGTCTGATATGCTACAGGAAACCAAGAAGTCTGATCTGCTACAGGAAACCAGGAAGTCTGATTTGCAACAGGCAAACACGAAGTCTGACCTGCAACATGCAAACATGAAATACGATCTGCAACAGACAAGAAGTACATCAAGTGGTACTACAGGACATGGATTTCAGACATCCACAAGAAAAACACCAAGGGGTACTTCAGGACTTGGTTTCGGGTGCAATATGGTCATTGTAGCAGATGAACATGATGATACAAGTCCCTTGTATTTTGACATTGGTTGCTCACGCCACGTAACAGATACACAAAGCAACCTGCAAAATATCAAGAAGCTCAAAAGAGGGTACAAGTGCTACAATGCAAAGGATGATATCATCTGTGGCACCAACGACTTGGTCACATGAATGTAAGGACTCTAACTACTCTTGTTAATAAATAAATAGTACGAGGAGTGCCTCATATCAAGGAAGAAAACAAGATGGTGTGTGATTCGTGCTACAAAGGAAAGCAGGTGAAAGTTCAACATAAGAATGTGCCAAATGTGCAAACAAAAGCAGTGTTGGATCTGGTTCACATGGATTTGATGAAAATGCAAGTTGACAGCCTAGCCGGCAAGAGGTATGTGCTCGTTCTGGTGGATGACTATTCCAGAGTCACTTGGGTCAGATTTATTCGTGAAAAATCTGAGATAGCTGATAGCTTCAGAATATGGGCATTTCATATGATCAATGAAAAAGGAGGTATCAAGAGGATTCGCAGCGGATGTTGTGATAAATTTCAAAGTTAGTCCATGAAGATATTTTGTGAAAGTTATGGAATCGCACATCATCTTTCGGATTCAATAACACCACAACATGATGGGGTTGTAGAGAGGAAGATTAGAACTCTTCTAGAGATGGCCAGAGCAATGATACATGGCAACAATGTACATGTGAAGTTTTGGGCAGAATCATTAAACACAGCGTACTACATCATTAATAGGGTCTATGTCAGGAAAGGGACCACTAAGACCCCATATGAGCTGTGAAAAGGGAAGACGCCTAACCTGAGCTACTTTCATGTATTTGGATGCAAATGCTACATCTTGAATGACAAGGATCATCAAGGAAAGTTCGATGGAATTAGTGATGAAGGGATGTTTATGGGCTACTCATGAAGTAGTACAGCCTTCAGAGTGTACAACACTCAAACTGATGTGGTCATGGAGTCGGTTCATGTGGTGTTCGATGAATATTATCTCTCGAAGTGGAATTGGTTTAGTATAGACAGCGACTCAGAATGTGATGATATCAGAAGATCAGTCTAGTTATGTTTCAGAACAAGGAGTGATACAGCGGGTTCACCGGAATCATTCATTGTCTGATGTGATCGGAGGTGTGACTGAAGGGAGAAAAACTCGTGGAGTCCAAATTAACTTCAGAGAGATGCTTCAATTGAAGTTGAGATAGCCGTGTCGAGCTAAGTTTGCATACTGCTTCAAGTGCATGTGTTTTTTTAACTTGTGTGTGCTCACAAGCAGGGGAAGATGAGAAATGTGGGGGAGTAACCAAATCAGAGATTCTGGGGGAGTCAAATAAATCTTTGTTATTCATGTGTTTGAAAGACACACAAAGCTAAAAAAAGGGAAGATTGAAGATACAGCTGTCTTGAAGCAGTCGTTGTACTAGTTGAGAAATAGCACAGGAACTGATACAGGCGAGCAGCTCAAGTCATTGGATGATCTGGAGCGAAGAAGACGACTTGGACTAAGTTGTGGAGCCACGTGGATGCACCAGGAGGTGGTAGCTGAGCTGGATAAGTATCTTGGAGATGATTACTTAGCATATTTGGGGATAAGGAATACTTCCTTGATCTTAGCCTAGGAAAAAAGAAATATGACTTATTGCTAGAGATTTGTCTTTATCGTTAGTATGACGGTGTAGGCTTGTATTGGTCACGACCTATTGTGTATAAATAGGTGTGTCTAACTTTTGTATGAGGTCAACACGTTTAGAGGAATATCTTAGCAAAGGGTTTTTGGGGTTTCTTGTAAGAAATCTAAAGCTAGGTCTGAAGGGTTTATCTATGGGGTTCTTGGATCATGTATAGATCATTGAACGTGTGAGGCTAGTTAGACAAGTCAAGGTGTGTCTTGAACTTGTTGTAGATCGTTTTAGGTGAGACTTGTAAATACACTTAAAAGATTGGCTAGTAAAATATTTTTGTAAGGAAAACCCCTGTATCAGATTGTGTTACAATTTCTATCTCCCCAGCTCTTGCGCTTATAAGTGCATCGTACAAGAGGTGGATAAAACTCCTAAAAAGAATGGGATTTTTTCCGTTATATTGGAGATTTTCTCAGATTTAATAAACGATTATGAAGGAAAAAAATGTTTTTCACTCTTGGGCATCACAAAAACAAAAATTGTCAACGAATTTTCTTATCCAATTTTCTTTATAAGATTTCAGACATTTTTGTGATTTAGAATGGAATTAAGTCATCGGTCAATCCGTCAATACATTAATACTGTGTACACAATTCTAGGCAGAGGATATGTGGCGTCGATAACCTATTCGGTGTCAGTTTCCAACTTTCAAATTCCAAGTCATAAGATAATTCTGTATTACGGATGTACATATACAACAAGTTTGCTTTCTGGTTCTAAATTTTGACATTAATGCCTTTTCAGAATTAAAGAAACAAACAAAAAAACAGAAAAAGACAATTTTCCATAGTACAAAATTGAATGTTCGTCGAATCCAAAGACCAAAAGTCCAAATAGAAGACGGAAGAAACGACTTTCCATACATTCCTTTTTTTTTTTCTTTTTTTTCTCCTTTTCCTTTACTATGTTTTCTCGTTCTTTTAGTAAAAATTATGAATTATTTCCAAACATTGTAATTTTTTTTCAATATAACCAACGCTATGCAACACGAAACAAAATTAGAGCAAGTATTTAACTGCTGAAGTTTACTCCTTTTGTTTCAGATTAAATATTGCTTTATGATTATTTTTTCTATTTCAAATTAAGTGTCGTTTTTATATTTTCAAGACATAATTTTATGTAGGCTTCCCTCATTTGGATTCGAGTCACCTTGGCCACATGGCTTCCTCTGGCCTATGGGGATTAGTCGGATTTGTAGCAAGCCCCGGATTACCCCATATTAATAAAAAAAAAACATAATTTTATATAAAAATTCAGTTTTAACTTTATTATTTTAATATATTATTAAGAAATATAAATGTATGGAAAGTATTCATAAGAGGTATAATAGAAATTTTAAATTTTTTTTTTGAATAATTAGGAGGTTTTGGGTCAAAGTTCTCATATACCTAAACCCGGAACTAGAGCATTTTAAATGGTTTCTTCCCAAGCGTCATTTGATTATGTGATTTTTAGGTTTTGCTTTTGGTAATTTTTTAGTTGAGCTAAAGACACTTAATTTTAATATAGTTTTTAATATATGTGAAAAATGATATTAGAAATGAAACGAATGAAGTATAACTTAAATTATTTTAAAATAAAAAAAAGTAAATAATATGTTCTCAGATTTAGCGTCAAATTCAAATAGGTTCCAAAATTTTAATATCTTGTAATAAAGGAAATCAAACTCCATATCATTTCTAACACGCTATCTTAAGAGTTAAGGCTCGGAATGTTTTATCCACACACTGACACACATATATATAAAGATTACAATAATAAGTTTTTTCAATCGAGTTCTCAGGTAGAATTAGGTAATCCATATGTAATCAAGTAAACTTAAATAGCTAATAGACTCAAATATCGCTCTTTAAGAATCAAGTAAACTTAAATAGCTAATAGACTCAAATATCGCTCCTTAAGTTTCATTTGGGTGGATCTAAGATGAATTTGATAAGTGATAAGCTCAAATGTAATACTCTAAAATATTAACAGCTTTGTCGATTGTAATACTTAAGGGTCGAATTCACAGAAACTCAAGAATCACACAATAGATTTTAAGGGTTGAATTAAGCTAAGGAATCAATGTAATTGAAAGCAATAACGTAGATTAAACTTGTTGTAAATTCGATGGAGGAAAGATAGGCTCAGAGTATTTCTCAGGAAATCAATTAATACAGACAAACTAACTAGTCAGGGTTCAGGTTATCCACGGTTCTTGAACTCAAATCACTAAGTTATAATTAACCAACTGTCGTTACGAGAATTATCTAAGTCTAAATCCCAGAATTCCAAATCTCTTTGCAAATTCTAAAGATCTAAACCATCTTTAAAGCTCATGTTTGATATGTTCACAAAACAACTAAACCAAATCTCTTTGCGGATAGCTATTTTTCTCACCCTAAGTTCTATCAGATTATCAATTGCAATGTCGTGCCTAATCGATTAACCTAAGATCTAAGTTCCAGATTCGTCAACCTAGAATTAGCTTTGAGAACAACCTATGGTGAAGAATTAATTCAGATTATGAACTCTAATCAACCAATTAACCTAACATTCAAAGAGACCCTTTATGAGAACCCAAAACCTAAAGGAGATCTACTCAGACATGATCAATTGAACATAAATCATAGATGAATAAAATTGCATAAAAGAAATCAATAAGAAACAAGGGTTCAGAGTTGTCTCCCAAAAACCCTGGAACAAATCTCTCTCAAAGTATCAAGAATAAAATAAAGCTTAGCCAACAAAAGTGGCTGAAAAACCTAATTTATAACCTAAAACACGTTTTTGGGCTTCTAGTAATTATTAAAGTCTTCTGGACCAAGGTGCAAACTTCAAACTTGTAAAAAGTCACGTTTCCTTCTTCCTGAAGTCGGTATCGGTCGACACCATTAGTGGTATCGATCGATACCAAGCTTGCGTGTCGACTCTTCTGCTCGCCAGACTGGACTGTCTTCACGAAAACTGGCATAACTTTTGATCGCACCGTTGGAATGGCCTCAAACCACTTCCAAATGAAAGCTAATCCATTGATCTGTCTTGTATCCAAATTTGAGCTCAGTCCAACGGTGGGAAGTTCTTCAACGAATGCCAAACTTCTGATGTCTTTGCATGACTCTGCATCTCCATATGCTCATTTTCACCCAAAACGGTTCATTTTCTCTCAAAGTCACCTAAAACCCGAAAAGATTCGAAAAGACTCCAAAATATTAGAAAGACTCTATAAATAAGACATATATCATGGCTAAATACGAGTAAAAACTATGATATTGAGCTTCGATAATAGGCTAGTCCAACATCAAGTCATCAATAGAACTATAAAAAAAAACCTTAGTGATGCTTTCTTTGCAGCGTGTATGCATAATGTTAGCTACGTCGTAAAATAAGAGCACCCGACTTTGCCCATTTGTTGTTTTTAAGTGATAAATAATAAAAAATATGATGTGGGATTCTGTTTGTGCGAGTAGAAGAATACAGTTTTTTTTATTGGGTTTACGAAAATGTTTTCCTTTACTAAGCGGAATTAAAAATCAGGTTTTGGAGCTTATAAAACAAGATCTTAGGGTTGTAATTATTCATTCAAACAGTTAATAAATAAATTATAAACGTGAATTTGCCTCAATTGCAATTTTCTCTTGGGGTTTTCGAGTTTGTTCTAGTTGCGATCGATTTGCCCTAATTCATAACACAAGAACTTGATTATATGTTCAAACAAATTTGGCTGTTGTTAAATTAAGTAAAAAAATATTTATTTCGTTTCAAAGAGTGTCATTCTAATATAATATTTATTTTTTATAGATATTAAAAAAATATGTAATAATGTTAAAATTTAGTTTAAAAATTTGTATTGAAAATATAATACAATATTTTTTGTGAAACAAAAATAAAATCTTTAAACGATATTTTTTTTGTAAAACGGAAATAGTAATTCGTATCGAACTCACGTGTATGTATGTACCAAAGTCTGATTTGTCATTTCACGTTATTGGACCACCTCTCATTTCATTAGACTACGATGTGGATTTGTCGTGTAACGTTGATAGTTCGGCATTGTGATATTCTTTTTCTTATAAAACAAGATCTTAGGGTTGTAATTATTCATTTAGACACTTAATAAAGAAATTATAAACTTGAATTTGTCTCAATTGCAATTTTCTCTATGGTTTTTCAACTTTGTTCTAGTTGCGATTTGCCTTAATTCATAACACAAGGATTTGATTCTATGTCCAAACAAATTTGGTTGTTGTTAAATAAAAAAAAATATATATTCATTTCGTTTCAAAGAATGTCATTTTAATATAATATTATTTTTTTATAAATATTAAAAAAAAATATGTAAATTTTTATTAATGCACTAAATAAACCATTTTCTAATTAATAAGATAAAATATTAGGGATAACGTTGAGATTTAGTTTAAAAATCTGCATTAAAATATAATATAATAATATAATATAATATTTTTAGTGAAATAAAAATAAAATCTTTAAACGATATTCTTTTGTAAAACGGAAATAGTAATCGTATCGAACTCACGTGTATGCATACGTGTATGTATGTACCAAAGTCTGATTATTATTATTTTTTGCTAAAAGCAAAGTCTGATTTGTCATTTCACGTTATTGGACCACCCCTCATTTCATTAGACTACGATGTGGATTTGTCGCGAAACGTTGATAGTTCGGCATTGTGATATTCTTTTTCTTTTCACATAACAAAAAGTTTGGCGTGTGATTTAAGTAGACTACGATGTGGCTAGAGAGAGAGGATGGTATACAATTAATCATACTAATTAAAGATCTAAGAAAATTAAGACAATCCTTTTACTGATATAGGACCGATTAGTAATCAATTTCTTTTTCTAACCAAACTCGAGAGACAATAATTTGTATACCATCCTGATTTTGCCCATTTTGACACCCAAATTCACATACATCCCAAATTATAATTTGTTTGAATGCATATGTGTTTTGTTGCTACTCGACAAAGAAAGCAAGCAAATTGATGACGAGTTTCATCTATATTGCGGATAACTACAAAACGCAATAAATACCACACATTAGCCGAACATAGGACGATTCTAATGTACATCATCCTTTGAGTGGTCAAGGAACTTTTTACTTTCTTTCTTTTTTATTATCGAACTATCCAGATTTATATCATCCGACTAATCTATCTAAGATGAGTGTAATCGTCGCCATCAAAAACTACTTGATGATTCAATATCCGAAACTAGAACAAACATATTTAATAATAATATGTTTTTGTAATAACTTCTTATGTATTTTTTTCGTTCATATCATATTTTTACAGAATATCAAAATATAAGATAAGTGTCTCACGTTGTGCGTGAACATAAGAAATTATTTGGACCTAATAATATGTTTTTGTAATAACTTCTTATGTATTTTTTTCGTTCATATAATATTTTTACAGAATATCAAAATATAAGATGAGTGTCTCACATTGTGCGTGAACATAAGAAATTCTTTTTATTTGTTAGTGAATTGTTTTGAGGTTTCTCTTTTGGACTTGGTAAAGATAGAAAATATCTACTACTAATGTTGAAAATCGTTAAAACCATTGGCCAGCTTTGAATTCATATGTATCGCTCTAATTTGTTTTTTTTTTTAAACATCTATCAATATTTATATATGAAATCTAAAGTTACATAAAGAGTAGATAAAATATTAAATATACAACAAAGGAAGTAAATTTTGCGTCCTTTCTAGTTATTTTTTTTTATTTTTTATTCTTAGTTTTCTTGTTTATACAAAATTGAAGTTCTCAACATCTCTCATTTATATACTATAGTATCATCATCACCAAATGATAACCTCTTACCACAAGATTTCCGAAAGAAAAAAAAATGGATTCAGCACTTGACGTCATCGAGGTATCACGAGTCACTCCTTCTGACTTGTCCGAGTCACTCACTCTCCCGCTCACTTTCTTCGACCTTCTCTGGTTCAAACTCCACCCCGTCCAACGAGTCATCTTCTACCGACTCACCGACGCGACTCGCCCTTTCTTCGACTCAGTCATCGTTCCCAATCTCAAAACCTCTCTCTCCTCAACCCTCTCTGACTACCTCCCACTCGCTGGCCAACTCGTCTGGGACTCGCTCGATCAAAAACCGAGTGTTGTCTACACCCCAAACGACGCCGTTTTATTCACCGTCGCCGAGTCGAACGCCGATTTCTCACGGTTAACTGGAAACAAACCGTTCCCCACCACCGAGTTGTACCCATTAGTGCCCGAGTTAAGCAACTCCGATGACTCGGCCACGGCCGTGTCGTTCCAAGTCACGCACTTTCCAAACAAAGGGTTTTGCATCGGCGTAACCGCACACCATGCTGTTTTAGATGGAAAAACGACAACCAATTTTCTCAAATCCTGGGCCCACACATGTAAGCGCCAACAAGGGGAAACGGCGAACGTTTCGATACCGCAGGATCTAATTTCGAATTATGATCGTACGGTCATTAAAGCTCCAAAGGATATCGAAACGAAGATTTTGAAACAATGGCACTCTCTACTAACATTCTTCTCCGGCGGTAAAGAACCAGAAAACCCAAAGAGCTTGAAACTTTTTCCGTCGCCGGCGATTAGTGCCGACGTCGTCCGATTCACTCTCGATCTCACTCGAGAAGAAATCCAATCGCTTAGAGAGCGACTCAAGAGAGAATCGTCTGCATCCTCGTCACCAAAGGAGCTTCGATTGTCGACGTTTGTGATTATTTACTCGTACGTTTTAACATGCTTAATCAGAGCTCGAGGCGGAGATCCGAATAGACCGATCGGGTACGGATTCGCGGTGGATTGTCGGAGCCTCGTGGATCCGCCGATTCCGTCGAATTATTTCGGGAATTGCGTCTCGGCTTCGTTTAAAATGCCGTTAACGGCGGAGACTTTTATGGGTGAAGAAGGGTTTTTGGCTGCGGCGAGAACGGTCAGCGATTCGGTTGAGGGATTGGATGAGTCGGTGGCGTTGAAGATTCCGGAGGTTTTGGCATCGTTTGCGACTCTTCCACCAGGATCACAGGTTCTCTCTGTTGCCGGGTCGACCCGATTCGGAGTTTACGGGTTGGATTTCGGGTGGGGAAAACCGGAGAGAGTGGTGATTGTGTCGATTGATCTAGGCGAAGCGATTTCCATGGCGGAGAGTAGGGATGGAAATGGCGGCGTGGAGGTTGGCTTCTCGCTCAAGAAACACGAAATGGAGGCTTTGATTGATTTGCTTCATGACGGATTAAAAAAATAAATCACTTTTTTTTTAAAGGAATTAGATAATAAAAGAAGTTAGAATTGATTTCGTGCTTGTTTTATGGATGAACGGGAAAATTATAGATTGATTGATTCTTTTTTACCATGCATACTTCTTCTGTTCGGTAGACTAGATTGTTTTCACGAAAATTATCATTACTTTCGATTGCACGAAATGGAGGCTTTGATTGATTTGCTTCATGACAGATTAAAAAAATAAATCACTTTTTTCGTTTTTTTGAAAGGAATTAGATAATAAAAGAAGTTAGAATTGATTTCGTGTTTATTTATGGATGAAACGGAAAATTATAGCTTGATTGATTCTTTTTTACCGTCCATGCTTTTTCTGCTCGGTATATTAGACTGTTTTCACGAAATTATAGTTTGATTGTTTCTTTCTTGTTTTTGGTTTTACTTCAATAACAATCTAAAACAAAGCTCATATGTTGATTTTTTTAGGTCTTACAAGGGTCTAAATGTTACAAACCCCATAGGCCATAGAGTATCCAGGGATCGAATCTCACATAAACCAAATGCTACATTATAATTCTTCAAGATTAAAGTGAAGACGATTAAGACCTTTAGTCTCAGATAGAATTCAAATCCTAATAGTTATTGCCAAATTGATAATGAACATCAATTACTTAGAGATTGAATATAGGAGATTAAGAATAACCACTAAGAATACAAGACACTAAATGAGCTAAGCTAGATAAGGTTTTGGGGTTTTCTAACAATCCTAATTAAATAAATAGTAACCAAACAAGATTAACACATAAAACAAAAGGAAATAAAGGACTAACGAATTTCAAAGTACTTAAACAAAACGGGAAAGTAAACTAGAACGCTAAAATGGTTTAATTCAATGCTAAACAAATGAATCCTTGGGTAATGTTATCGATTCGGGAAATTCTAAGCTAATCCATGATGCCAATGCACACAAACAATGATAATCCTTAGGTCTATATCACTAATTGAGACTAATTCATTTCCAAGACACTAATCATTTTGCTAATTATCAAATGGAGAACAAATTTTCATTTGCAATTAAGCACTCAACAAGCATTAAACACAAGATCAAATAACCAATAAACACCTTAGACATCTATTTCCATAGGCTAAACATGTAAATCACTCATTAAGCTCTTTGGGGAATTTCATCAAACACCTTATGGGCATGAAATTCTTTAAGATCTAAATCAAATTAATCAAGGCTAATCTAGAATTAAAACCACCTAATGAGTAAAGATTTTTAACTATCTAAGCCCTAATCATCATGGATCAACCTAAAACAACCCTAATCAACCATACCCAAAGATCCTTAAAAGACTACTTACTAATCATTGTGAAATCAACAAAATCCATGAAAATAATGTTAAGTTTCATGATTAGTGAAAATAGAAGAAAGATTTAAGATGAGATAATGGAAGATTGCATAAAAATCACTCAAAGATTCATACAAAATGTGATAAGAACCTTAAAAGGGGAAAAGTTTGAAAGAGAGAATAAAACTTGTATGAAAATTAGGTCTAGAACACTTATCTAGCAAAGGGGTCAAACCGGGTCAACCCAGACAAACTGGGTTGACCCGTGGATATTTGGGTCTCGGACGGCTCACATCGGTGTCACCATCCCGCTACACCATGCTGCTGGGAAGGGTCGTCATCAGGCTGGAGATCTACAGCGGTGTCATCACCATCCCGATGTACTCATCCTGCTGGGGTCATAGCGGGGTCACCAGACTGCTATGAGCAGGCCGATGTGGCTCCTGGTTTCTGCGACGACCTGGCTTGCAGCGACATCTCCTAACCATTGGGGCATGCCGTTGTGGCTCATGTCTGCTTCTTTTTTTCTCCAAATGATTCTCTCTTGGTCCAAGTAAGCCTCAAATGCTTCACTCCAACTCCAAAACCTAAAATATGCAAATGGAGATGCAAAATACAACTAATTGTACCTAAATATAAATGTAAATGCTTAAAGACAAGGAAAAATAGGGTTCATTACACTGTAAGACATATCAGCCAGTTTTTGTTTCAAAAAGGCACATTTAACTCTTAAGACCATTTTTTCCTGTTCATGTGTGTGAAAAACCAAAATGGTCCCGCATGGTCATGGATGCAAAGTCGTGGATCAGTCAGAAAATCAAAAATTTGAGTAAAATAATTATTACCCCATTTGATTTGTTTTCAATTTTTTTTTATAATGTGAAAAACATAAAACAATTTTCTGGAAACAATATATGATAATTCTATTTTTTCAACATTTTAAGATCCATTTTGTTATAGTTTTGATGTGAAACAAGAAATCTAAAACAAAAAAACAAAAAATCTAAACATATGAAATCCGTATCGACGTGGACATGAAAACGTGGACAATTGTGAATGAACATATGAGAATATCGTATTATTAGTGTGGATGGTCATGTGTGGATAGTAATTTACTTGTAAATATCAAGAACTACATCTACACATGACCATCCACACATGACCATCAATAAAGTATTATCCACACATGACTATCCACACTAACAATACGAGATTCCTATCTGTCTACACACAATTGTCCACGTTTTCATGTCCACGTCGATCTCGATTTCATATGTTTGGATTTCTTGTTTTTTTTTAATCAAAACTATAGCAAAATAGATCTTAAAATGTAGAATAAATAAAATTATCATTCATTGTTACCAAATAAATTGTTTTATATCTTTCACATTATAAAAAAATAAAAAATAAATCAGGTGGGGTACTAATTGTTTTCCCCAGATTTTTCACCATCCACGACTATGCATCCATGACCATACATGCGATTTCTGATTTATTGTGTTCAGAAGGGTAAAAGTGTCAATTTCATCATCCAAAGTGCCTTAAGAGTTAAATGTGGCTTATCCTGTTATACAGAAGTCAGAAAGTGCCTTCTAAAGTAATTTTCTTGGAAAACTATGGTTATAAATCTAATAAAATACCAATATATTAAAAGTAGAAAACAAGAATATAATAAAGACCATTATCCAATAAATTTTTTTAACATCTAACTTTTTTTTTGGGTTCAAATCTTAACATCTTACTAATACACGCAATTTAGATTTATTAGTTACATATGAAAATTAAAGATGATGTTTCATTTTTTTTTTTGTTGCTTTTTTAAAATATTGTTTTCTATCTTTTTTAAGGGAATTAATCTTAGTTCCTTACAAAAAATGAGTTTTACTTAGTTGTACAAAACAAAAAGTATAAAAAATACATATACAAACACAAATTAATCTTGACTACTATGATGGCTCCGAAACCTGTAATACCCAATGCACACTGCTCCATCAAATATGCAATCTTCATGCATATCCTATCCACTAATACCGAAGAAGTTCTCCATAAATGATGTCTTAAACGATATACCGCATATGCGACATTTTCTTGAATTTCATTCATCCTCTTTTCCGGTCTTTGAATTAATAATATCCTCCATAATCAAAATGTCTCCTGAAAAAGAAACTACATTAGCATTTATTGAATTGTCTCAGTAATACCAATTTTTTCTAGTTGTACCACTTGTCTCAGTGATAATAATTTGTTCACAGTTGTCCTATATTTGTAAATTGAGTGGATTCGGACCAAAACACTAATCTACTTACGATTCAACCAGTACAATCTATTAATTACCAATGCAATGTCCTAATTGACACAGATACATGGTTACCAACCCAATGTCCATTAATTAACAACACCAAGAGTTTAAGGGGAAATTATAAATAATGGACAAAAAAACTCATAGATTGTCCTAATAATACTTTCTTACCGGAAAGCTTGTCAGAATTCCCACCATATGTTTCTTGTGCCATCAGCCCAATAGCTCCCCTCTGTTCGGGTGTAAAATTAGAGAACGGCGACACATTTGGAGCAGTAGCATGAGCTTCTATGGCCTGACAATGACCACGACCAGAAGATGACATGTTTGAACCACGACCTCTGCTTGCTCCTCTGCCACCAGTGCGATTGTTACGCTCAACCACCCACTCTGAAAATCCCGTTAGCTGCCAACAAAGGCCTTTTCATGCCA
This sequence comes from Eutrema japonicum, assembly GCA_030161315.1. NCBI lineage: Eukaryota > Viridiplantae > Streptophyta > Magnoliopsida > Brassicales > Brassicaceae > Eutrema > Eutrema japonicum. The sequence goes on from BSQW01000011.1 coordinate 51,051,702, forward strand.
TGTCTTACCACAATGAGAACAGAGAAGACGATCTATGTTCTGATTACTGAAAGTGTTGTGCTGACTGACTTGAGAAGCTGTGAGAACATAACATGATACAGCTGTAGGAACAGGACGTGTTACAGAAGCAGTTGATATATCAGTTGGAAGTAGCACACGAAGTGACACAAGGAAGCAATACAAAGTAACTGATGACGTGGGGCTAAAGCGTGATGTTGAGGATGACATGTTATATATGCTAGACAGAAGCGATATACAGGATGTGGCAGTTCAGACATTGACATTGGAAAGAACTAACACAGTTGCTGATGCAGTACTTGATGCAGGTACTTGATGCAGGTGCTAGTAGAGCGGATGCAGTAGTTTATGCAAGTGATGATCAGTGATCGACACATGATGGAAATACAGTGTGGTAATCAAGAAGACTGCAGCTGGATGCATTCGAGGATGTATCAGGAGCTGAGTCAGAATGAGATGCATCAGAGGATGTATCAGACGTTGTACCAGGAGGCAAGAACTTGGCGTGGCACAGAAGCTGACGTGGCAAGTGAGTTGCTGAGCTGGTGATATGCTCAATTTAATACCCTAAAGTACTAAAGCAGTTGTAATAGTATAGCTAGGGGTCGAACCACAGAAGACTCACAGAAACGCACAATAGATTCTATAGTGTCGAATTACGCTAAGCCAAACAGTTGTAATTAAAAGCAGTGCAGAAATTAAAGGAGTTGTAAATCAATTGGGAAATATAGGCTCAGGGTTTTTCTCAGGAAATCAATGAATGCAGATAAACTAACTAACAGGATTCAGATTTAGCGCAGTTCTTGAACTCAAATCACTAAAATATAGCTAACCAACTCTCGTTGCGAAAACTATCTAAATCTAAAACCCAAGAATTCCAAATCTCTTTGCGAATCCTAAATTCTAAATCAGCTTTAATATCAGGTTTGATATGTTCACAAATCAATTAAACCAAATCTCTTTGCGAATAATCAATTTGCTCACCTAGGTTCTATCAGGTAATTAATCGCACTCTCGTGCCTAATCAATTATCCTAAGATCTAAGTTCCAGATTCGTCAACCTAGAATTAGCTATGAACACAACCTAAGGTGAAGAACTAATTCAGATGGTGAATCCTAAACAGATAATTAACCTAGCATTCAAAGAAATCCTTTATGAGAAAACCCTAAACCTAAAGTGGATCTACTCAGACATGGCAATTGAATCAAAAGACATGTTTGAATAAATCATCAATAGAATAGGAAGAAGGGTTTAGAGATCTGATCTCGGACGAAGGGAGATTCAGACTTGTCTCTCTAAAACCAAAGTAAATCAAAACACAGAAAATAAAAGCATAGCCTAAACAATGGCTGTAAAATCCTATTTATAACCTAAATCACGATTTAGGGTCTTCTTGTAATTATTAAAGACTTCTGGGCACTTTTGCAATTCCTCAAGTCTTGGAAAACTCGCGGGTTGTGTCTTGCTGCGCTGAGTGTCGATCGATACCAAGGGGTATCGATCGATGCTCGACGTGAATTCAGGTTCTCAGCGACACGATCTTTAGCTCTGCTACAAACTGCTCCAGAAAGCTCCAATACTTCCAATAATCCTCCAAACGTGCTATGACCTGTAAAAGACTCTAAAAAGACTCCAAAATACTATAAAGACTCTATAAAAAGGACTTATATCATGGCCTAAATGGGGTAAAAACCATGATATATCAACTCCCCCAGACTTAGCCTTTTGCTTGCCCTCAAGCAAATAGAAGACTAAACCAGAAAAAGAGGTTTGAAAACGTAGAGACTCACCTGTTCCTGAACCATCGAAAAGACCCTTTTCCCAAGTACCCAAATGTCACCTGATCAGCTTTCGATCTAACCACCATGTACTTCTCCGTAGACATTTGCAGCTTTTCCAGACTCCACACAAAATCTCACAGCATTGTTCAAGTAAAGCCCTCATCGCCAGTTTCATCTCTGCAGCTAATATTTAAGAACCTTCTAGACTCTTTACCAGACAATATCTTGACAAAGGAACCACCCTTTTTCACACTTTTTTTTTTTTTATCAATTTCTCTCCTCCAGACTTATTTCTTATTATATCCTTATTATTTTTTTATTTTCAGCTTAGCATATACATATCAAGGTAGGAGACGCGAGTATTGATGGTGTTTGCCACCAAATCCCCGGTTCTTCCCTCTCTATGTATCAAAGGATGTAGGCGAATAATGGCATCATAGGAAAATCCTAGCCTCGCTTCCAATCCTTTGTGTGATCATCCCCTCTTAAGTAGAATAATGGGATCGCTGGAAATTTTCCTAACCCTCTACTCAGAAGAAAATCATTTCAATCTTTTATGCTCTTAATCTATCAACTTATTTCAGGGGAGAGAGATACCATAATTCTAAACACACGGGTTCCTTTATCAGATATGAATGATGAATCAAGCTCTATGAACACTAACCATATTGATGAAGTGCAAAAATTTGGCTCAGGTTTCAGAAGAACTCTGCTGGAGACATGGATGTTTTCTAGTCAACTGGTCAGCCTTTGGATTTTTCATTAGTCGATCTAGAACTGATCCTGTAACACTGTGCACTCAAAAACAAAATCAAATCAATAGGTTCAAGCACAGGATCATCATCTCCAACAAATTTTGACTCAATAAAACAGTTTTGACTTGATAAAACGACTGACTCTAAGAAAAACGAAAACAATGTCAGCAGACACCTCCCCCAGACTTGAACAACACTGTCCTCAGTGTTATCTAGCCTAGAGTCAGTGAAAGAAACAAAGAAAAAGGATAGAACGAAGAGAAACAAGAAATTACCGTTCTGGAACAGTCGGTGTCGATCGACACACGGCATGGTATCGATCGATACCATGCTTAGATCGACTTTGTGAATTTTCATCCGCGATTGGTGTCGATCGATACCATAGGGGTATCGATCGATGCTTAGGCGATTTCGAGTTGCTCCTTGTTCATCCTGACACAGACTCAAAACAAACGAAAATAAAAATAAAAACGAATCAAAAACAGACTCACCAGTGGGTTGCCTCCCACCAAGCGCTCGTTTAACGTCAATAGCTTGACTGTAACGCCCTTCAGGCTAGATAAGAGTGAGAGCTTGCACCAAAACAGGCTCCATCACTTGATATTACTAGCTTCAGAGTTCTGCTTAGCATGCTGTCCACAAATTCCTGCCCTTTCTCTTTCAGCTCAGAAGTAAGAAGGACTCTGGCCTTGGAGAATGGCTTCAAGGCTCCCTTGCATTTGACCTTGTAATCAATCGAATTCCCATCACACTTCTGAGGAATCAGAGTGACATGGGGATTCTCGACCTTTTTGTTCTTGGCCTTCTTCTTCTTTGTTGCCTTAGTCTTCTTCTTGGGGATGTTGGGCGGTTCAGCTGGAACGTCTGTGACAGTAGGCTCATCAGGAGGCTCTTCCAGAAGATTAATTGCTAGCGACTCTCCTGTGATAACCTTGATGCTAGAGGCACGTGTGGGAATACTCCTAGGTGGAATGACATCATAGTAGACATCACCGTCAATGTAAGAGAAAGATAGTCTCTTATTAGGTGTGTCTATGATCGCGCCTGCAGTAGCCATGAACGGTCGTCCCAGGAGTATAGGCATACGAGATATCGCACCCATCTCCACAACCTGAAAATCAGTAGGCACCAGACAGTCTCCTACTTGGACTAGCAAACCAGCGATTTCACCATATGGAAGTGAGGTGGAATCGTTTGCAAACGTGATAGATGTCTTAGGAGATAGAATAGTAGCCCCCAACTGCTCTGCAATTGCCTTTGAGATGACATTGACACTAGCCCCTGAGTCGACAAGAGACTCTTTGAAATCAACTCCTGAGATGGAGCTTGGTACTGCGAATTTCCCTGGGTCTTCCCTCTGTGTCAATTTCCGCGGTTGTAGTGAATTGCGAACTCTTTCTCCGATCACCTCAGGTGTTTTCATAACTTCTGGTCCGTTCTGAGAGGGGTATCGATCGACACCAGGTAGGGTATCGATCGACGCCATGCGATTTGAATCGTTTCTGACAGGTACATCTTCATCAGAAGGAAGCTCCACGTTCGGGTTATCCAGCATATACTGTAGTCTAGCAATCTCCCATTCCTCCCTTGTCAGCTTAGGAACCATAGGATAAGGCATCCTGGTTACATACACTCGTTCTGCAACGACCTTAGGCACCACAGTCGAAGTTTCAACTGTTTCCTCAGAAATCGCCCCGGTATCGACCGATGCCAATGGGGTATCGATCGATACACGGGTTTTCGAATCCATTCGAGCAGATGTCTGGGCTGGTATCGATCGATACTGGGGAGTATCGATCGATGCTTGTGCGATTTCAGGATTGGCTTCGAGATTTTCTGCACGTAAGCTGATGGCATTGACGTGTGCATTGTGTGATTGAACCGCCTTTCCCTTGGAATTTGCTGCAGTCTGAGCTACTTGCGTCTCCAGCATCCTGTGGCTCGTCTTTAGAGCTTCGATCCTTCCACTCAAATCGGTGTACAAATCATCCATCTTACCATTGAAGGTGACCGTCATCTTCTCCTGCCCTTGAACCAGGTGTTCAAGCATAGCCTCAATCTTACTCTCAGGAGTTTTGGGTGCTGGGGATTGGTACCCTCCTTGCTGAGCATTGTTGGTGAAGTTTCGATTGGAGTTGTATCCGAATCGCTGACCCTGAAAACCAGAACCACCAATGTAGTTAACATCTTCCACTTCATTCTCAGCAGCGAAGTGGACGGCCTTTGTTGTCTTTCCCAGCAGAAGACTGTGCATAGAATCCAGCTGAGCCTTCACTTCAGCGATCTGCGACCCATCCATGTTACCAGCCAGCCTCTTGCGCTCGAAATCTGCGCTCTTGGTGCTACTGCTAGAGGCAAAGTTCTCAATCAACACAATAGCATCCTCAGGATATCTGGTGTTGAAATTACCATTGCTCGAAGAGTCCAGACCCATCTGATATCTCCAATCTACTCCTCTGAAGAAGATACCCAGCAGTTGCACATCAGAGTATCCATGATGTGGACAATCTCTCTGATACGATCTGAATCTTGTCCAAGCAGCCTTGAACGCCTCAGTAGGTCCTTGAGAAAATTGGGAGATTTTATTTCTCAGATCTTCAGATCTTCCATCATCGTAGAAGTTAATCAGGAAGGCTCTCTTGGTGTCCTCCCAATTAGTTAGCGATCCAGGAGATAGCTGCCTCAGCCAGTAAGTAGCTTCTCCACCCAGAGAGTAGGGGAAGAGCTTGCAGAAGAGGTAGTCGTAGGACACTCCATTGCTCTTGATGCTAGTGACCAAGTCCTCGAACCTCTCTACATGGTCCATTGGATGTTCATGAGGGAGACCATGAAAGAGATGCTGTCCCACTAGAGTGAAGTAAGCAGGCTTCAGCTCAAAGTCATTCCTCTCAAACGCAGGAGGACGAATTGCTGAACGATTGGCGAAAAACTGGTCAGGCCTGTTGCATTCACCAATCGTCCTTCCACGATTAACCACAGCATTCCCTGCGTTGGCGCGCCCAGCTGGCGCGACAATCTCAACAACCGCAGCAGGGACAACGATGTTACCAGCTTCATCAAGTCGCTGCCCTCTCTCATTACACACGTGACCCTCTTGGTCTCTCAGAATTCCAGCTTCATCAGCTCTTAAAACCACTGGGTTGTTCATCCCTGATGTTTGCTTGGTCTTTCTGTTTGTGCGTTCCACAAACGCTAGCTGTTCCAATGACAGTTCAACTAGCTGTGTGCTCTTGTTGCTTCTGGTTTCACGAACAGGCATACACCTGCAAACAAAACACTAGGCAAAGCACGTAAGTAACCAGAAAAATACGTTGAGTATCGATCGATACCAAGTGGTGTCGACCGATACCAACAAAAGAAGACGACGCGTATCGACCGATACTACAGAGTATCGATCGATACCGTCGAACTTAGTCGAAATTCTAAACTAAAATCTAATGGCAAATTGAGTCCCCGGCAACGGCGCCAAAATTGATATGCTCAATTTAATACCCTAAAGTACTAAAGCAGTTGTAATAGTATAGCTAGGGGTCGAACCACAGAAGACTCACAGAAACGCACAATAGATTCTATAGTGTCGAATTACGCTAAGCCAAACAGTTGTAATTAAAAGCAGTGCAGAAATTAAAGGAGTTGTAAATCAATTGGGAAATATAGGCTCAGGGTTTTTCTCAGGAAATCAATGAATGCAGATAAACTAACTAACAGGATTCAGATTTAGCGCAGTTCTTGAACTCAAATCACTAAAATATAGCTAACCAACTCTCGTTGCGAAAACTATCTAAATCTAAAACCCAAGAATTCCAAATCTCTTTGCGAATCCTAAATTCTAAATCAGCTTTAATATCAGGTTTGATATGTTCACAAATCAATTAAACCAAATCTCTTTGCGAATAATCAATTTGCTCACCTAGGTTCTATCAGGTAATTAATCGCACTCTCGTGCCTAATCAATTATCCTAAGATCTAAGTTCCAGATTCGTCAACCTAGAATTAGCTATGAACACAACCTAAGGTGAAGAACTAATTCAGATGGTGAATCCTAAACAGATAATTAACCTAGCATTCAAAGAAATCCTTTATGAGAAAACCCTAAACCTAAAGTGGATCTACTCAGACATGGCAATTGAATCAAAAGACATGTTTGAATAAATCATCAATAGAATAGGAAGAAGGGTTTAGAGATCTGATCTCGGACGAAGGGAGATTCAGACTTGTCTCTCTAAAACCAAAGTAAATCAAAACACAGAAAATAAAAGCATAGCCTAAACAATGGCTGTAAAATCCTATTTATAACCTAAATCACGATTTAGGGTCTTCTTGTAATTATTAAAGACTTCTGGGCACTTTTGCAATTCCTCAAGTCTTGGAAAACTCGCGGGTTGTGTCTTGCTGCGCTGAGTGTCGATCGATACCAAGGGGTATCGATCGATGCTCGACGTGAATTCAGGTTCTCAGCGACACGATCTTTAGCTCTGCTACAAACTGCTCCAGAAAGCTCCAATACTTCCAATAATCCTCCAAACGTGCTATGACCTGTAAAAGACTCTAAAAAGACTCCAAAATACTATAAAGACTCTATAAAAAGGACTTATATCATGGCCTAAATGGGGTAAAAACCATGATATATCAGCTGGACGAAATCGCTGGAATGTATATCTGGCGTTGATACAATTGATGCAGTTGATGCAGTTGTTGTACCAGTTTAAGAAGTAGTACAGGAACTAATACATGGGTTTATTGAAAAGGCCCAGAAGCCCAAAATGATGAAGAAATCGTGTGGGCTCTTAGGGTTTCGACCCTAGCCATATAAATACCAAGAGACGGCCAGAGAAACATGCGCGCGTCTAGGGTTTATCATGAGATGCACACAGGTGTGTGTGGCGTCGCCCCATCATACAGGATTTGTAGATCCGTTGGTGATGGTTGCTGGAGTACAAGCACATCTGTGAGATGGTGCTTGTATCGGTAGTAGCCGAGCGGTAGACTTTGTAGAGATACCGTGTCCACAGTTTGTCCATCTAGAAAAGAATGATAGGCATCGTAGTGCTGTATATCATAGCAATTGTAATTGCAATCTTGTTCTAGTGGATTTGTTCTGGACTAGGTCCCGGGGATGTAGGGAAACCGAACCTCGTTAAAAAACTCTATGTGTTATTTACTTTATGCTCATACGTATACTCAAACACATAGATCTAGCCACAAATGCGTTTTCAATTGGTATCAGAGAGGGTTCTCGACAGAGATCTGTTCTCACTTCGGGTATGATTCTGGTTATGTGGCTAGCGTATGAGAAAGATGAGGGAGACGTGTTAATGATTTCGCCGGAAAGTACATAAATTATCACAATTGTTCTTCGGGAAGGAGGCTTCGATTTGCTCGTGTCGTAGGAAAGAAATACGAAGCAAAAGTTAGGGTTTTCTAAATGGGCTTCTCAATTTCATTGGGCTTGGTCCTTCCTATTAGCCCAACATCTCAAGTTTTTCTAAGAGGTGGATGATTCTCGATCGTGGAAAAGGAAATAGAAAAGCTCCAAGGTGTTGTCTTCCCTGTTAACATCTCCGGAATCTTCAAAGGTGGTCGACGGCATCTAAGCAAATCACCGAAATCTCGTCTAAAAAAATTGGAAGGGAATGATTTTTTTTTGGAAAGTAAAGTAAGAGTAAATTAAAGAGATTTTGGTTGATAAAGTGGTTTTCGAGTCTTCGTGAGGTCTTCGCCGGGAGAAATTGCAGCTCATCGTGAGTCATATGTTTGATTTGTTGAGAAGATGCTTAAGAAGTTTGTATCTTGGCGTTACATAATAGAAGAGGATGTTCACATTTTGAATCTCTGGTAAAGAATCTCGTCAATGAAGAAAACGAGATCAGCTCAGAATAATCGTAGGCATCTCAAGCTTGGTTTCAATTCTGGTCTTCAGAATAGTAAAGAAGAAAGTCGTCACTAGAGAAAGTGTGCTTGTGAATGTTTCAGATGAGAGTTGAATTACGGTTCGTGACTTGATATCTATCTCTTGACGCTTGCCTTCATGGTTGTCTGATTCAGTTCAGAAGTTGGAGTGCATCTTGTCTGTTTGGTTGTAGCTTTAGGAGAAGAGCAACAAAGAGAAAAATAATTGGGCTTCAAAGGTAGAGCTGGTAATGGAATTGATGATGGTGGAGAGATTTGTCATCATTACGAGATATATGATGACTGAATCGGTGTCTGCATTCGTTATCTTAAATTAACGGTGGGTTTCTTATATTGATTTTGGAATCCGTTGTTGATATGTGTTCTGGCTCCAAGATTTGGAGGAGGAGACAATGAGTGATTTTGTTGAGGCAGACTCACTAAAACCAAGGTGGAATTGGAGAAGAGAACAAACTGTTTTGGGGTTACTCACTATGGGTAAGAGGTGACATCCGAAAAACAGGGTTTCTAGTTTGCGATCTAAGAAGGAGGAGAAGTGTTGGTCTGCGGCAAGGAAGAAGAGACTGGATGTGAAATTTGTGGGCTCATTCTTTTGAAGAAGAAGCGTGACATTGATGTTGATCGATATTTTGTTATTGCAAGTTTCAAATCATTTTTGCTTCTCTGGTTTTCACAATCGAGAGACGAAGGAGAAGAAATGAAAATCAAAGAGAGAGGGGGAGAGATCGACATTCATATTCTCTGGTCCGGCGTTAGATGAGAGACGAATAGCATAACATGGAAAAGTATCGAGGTGGAGAAGAAGAGATGCACAGATGATGGCCAAAGGTCGTTGGATGTTTTTCCTGGTGCTATCGTAATGGAATTTCGTTGGAAGAATGAAACTTGAAAAAGTGGGCTTATTTGATTTTAATAAACCATCACTATGGGCTTTCTCATCTTTACTGAAATGGGCCAAAGATCAATCCAAGCCCAAAATAATAGTTGAGAGGTCTCGTGAAACTCATGTCCAATCGAAGATTAAGGATAAAGACATGGGGCGTATGAAGTTATTCGATGGATGATGATTTAGAATATTTGGTTCTGATCTGGTCGCGATTCTATATCTTGGTCATGTATGTTGTTTGATTCCACCTGTCATGAGATGAGCTTAATGATGAAGAATGCCAAGTTCAACGACGAGGACATGAAAAATTGAAGAACGATGAAGGAAAAGATTGATACATCTCTGAATTGAAGAAATCAGAACAAGAAGAAGTAGGTTTCGAGTGAAGTTTCTCCAGGTCAGTCTTCAACACTCGGGCTTATGGTGTGACAAATCAAAGTTGTGATGAAGACTGTTTCAAGAAGATTATGTTGGCTTATGTTCAAGTACATATCAGAAGATGAACTTTTTTTTACTAAGTTTTATCATTGAACGAGGGCAAGGATATGAGATTCCATGAGAGCTCATGAGATGATCAAGGGAGATCTGTTGAGCTGGAGTTATAAAACTTAGTGGAAAAGGAGGAGATTTAAAAAGCAAAATTGACTGTGCTTTAACAAGATGTCGTGTGAGCCATTGAAGAAATGGAAAATTAGGAAATTTGAAGGAAGAAGATTCTTGGTCTGAGTTTTAAAGATGAGTGACAAAAAAAAATCATCGGAGTTTGAAGAAGTTCTTCGGTAAAAGGAGCAGCGTGCTTCGGAGGCTGTCCAAGGGTATCGACGAAGGAGTAATCCTCAGAAGATGTGGATTTGGGTTCCGGTGAACTGAGTACGTGCAGGATAATGACTAAAAAGGCTTATCGAAATTTGCAGAGATGTTGGCTAAATCATTCGGAGACTGTATCGGATTCGTTTGTGTGTCACGGTTGCAAAAATTTGAGTAACTTGCCATCGTGAAGGATAATGACTAAAGCATTGGGCCATCTGAACCTAAGTCCTCATTTTTAATTTCTTGGACCAAATTGGACGTGACCTGAAGACAAAAATTTTGAGATCTTTCAAAGTCATGGGGGTATTTGTGCTTCATGAAGCAACATGATTCTACGGTGGAGGTATTCTTGAATTAACGGAGGAGACCGTTGGTTATGTGCGACAGTGGTCTATTTTTAATTGAGGATTCAATCTTCAACAATCTCAAGTCAACTCATATTGGCCTGTGTAAGTAGAGAACGTGATCTGGTTTGAGCTCTTAAAGAAGAGCTTTCAATTTTTGGTTTCATTGTGATACAAGGTGAATGGGGATTGTAACGGTAACAAGCATGAGTTTCGATGGTGAACGCTTTTGTACCAGGTGTAGTTTGTGGTGATGTCGTTTCAGAGATGTTCTCTAGCTATGATTGGGGGCAGCTAAGTGACGATAATGGTTTGAGTCATTTTTGAAGAGGAGAAGTTCACGAAGCAGAATCGCAATCGATGTCACCCTGTTTTATTGACAGCGTTGAATACCACCATAGAGAGTCAATAATTGTTGCAAAGTCAAAGACTTGGAGGAGGAGATACTATAGTTGTTGCAAAGTCTTGACTTGGAATAGGAGATACTAGTTGTTGCTTCTCTCGATGGTGTTGTGCCTTTTAAGACTGAAACGATGCTAGTCATTGAAAGGCTGGATTTTTGATAAATCATGGACACCTAGGCTCAGCCATTAGTCTATGAGTCTGCCAATTGGAGTTGCTGTCAGGAAAGAAGAACTCGCCGAGAAACACAAAGCTGTGACAGATAAATTGCTGAAAGGACCAAGAATTTTGATCAGAAAAACTTGCATCTGACATCGAAGAAGAACTCTGCAGTTGTGATCATCAGTAAATTTGTTCTGCTAATATCTAAGTCATAACCAGAGGAGGATGAAGTTCGATTTTTCTTGGGTAGCGACAAAGAGCATGTCGGAATTTGCAGAGAGGCTGATGAGATTTCATTGATCTTGCTTTGATCAAATCAATTGACGGTTACAACTCAGATTTTGAGTGAAATCCTTCTGTTCAAACTGAGTGTCCAGAGGAAGTTGAATACCATGACTTGAAGTGGCCTGAGCCCGAGTTGGAGTTTTGAATTCAGGCATCCTTGATTCTAAGAAGGGAAAAGCAAGTGCAGGTATGAATCAAGTTTAATACAAGCTGCTCAAATAGAGAAAGAGTCTTAGAGAGGTTGATGAAAAACAAGTGTCATGAAGAAAAGAATCCAAAGATAGTTAAGGGAATGTCTGAGATTAAGGTGAAGAGGCACAAAAATCCTGAAAAATTAAGGTTGCTGGTGGAAGTATGTAAGTAGAAGCAGGAGACAGTTTTGTCGAACCAACTTCAGAGAAACGTTTGGAGGTTTGAAACTTTTCTGATCGAGCTGAAATTTTGTGTCAAGCTTCGTGGCACTGTTGTTTTAAGGATAAACGGTGGGATCGTGATTTCAACGGCTGGTTTGAGATTTATTCATATATTTCCGAGACAGATCTGTACAGAGAAGGATGCGACCAGTCTGACAAGAAAATGGGTTTGGAGCATGAAAAAATAGCGTATTGAGCTGAATTTTTGCAGGAACATTCTGGACATATTGAACTATTTTCTGGCCAAAGGAGAGCTCATTTGGAGTTTGGATGAAAGATGGGCGTTTTATTGAAGATAGTTCTTATGCATCAAAGATTCAGATGTGGATTGTCATGCTTATGACAAGAAGACTGTCCTATTCTTCGAGAAGGAATACAATTCTCTTGGGTGTCAAAGAAGATGTGCGTAAAGACCTCCAGGTGTTGTGATGAAGCTCTGTTGAGATATATGTAACTTTTGTTGGTTTTATCTTAGTTGTGCACTCAAGCAGGGGGAGATGAAGTCTTGATGAGATACATGAAAGTAAGCATACATGTAATGCACAGTTTGGTTTCAGGGAGAGTAAGGTTGTGTGAACTGTCGATGTCTGGATTACTCTTGTGTAGCTTGAGTATCAAACTAAGCTAAAAAGGGAGAGATGATGTTAGATCTTATGAGTGAAGTGTTGATACATCAGACTTCATGAGAATAGGTGACAAGAAGCATGGCAAAGTGTTGACTGATCTCAGCAAGTCAAAGAGTGAGTTCCAGAGAAATAACACAAGCTGGTGATATACGATTGAGGGAGAGTTTGCAAGATCATCAAAATGCATGTATACGGGAAAGCCTTCTACAACTCAGTAAACAAGGGAGAGATTGTAAGTGTGGTGTTTGACTGAGTTTAGGAAGTGGTGGAACGTGTGTGACAAAACTATAAAGGAGTGTAAGATTTGATACATCAGGCGATGTAGTATTGGTTGTGTGCTTGAGCTCTACAACTCAGTCATCAAGGGAGAGATTGAAAGTGTTGTGCTGACTGACTTGAGAAGCTGTGAGAACATAACATGATACAGCTGTAGGAACAAGACGTGTTACAGAAGCAGTTGATGTATCAGTTGGAAGTAGCACACGAAGTGACACAAGGAAGCAATACAAAGTAACTGATGACGTGGGGCTAAAGCGTGATGTTGAGGATGACATGTTATATATGCTAGACAGAAGCGATATACAGGATGTGGCAGTTCAGACATTGACATTGGAAAGAACTGACACAGTTGCTGATGCAGTACTTGATGCAGGTACTTGATGCAGGTGCTAGTAGAGCGGATGCAGTAGTTTATGCAAGTGATGATCAGTGATCGACACATGATGGAAATACAGTGTGGTAATCAAGAAGACTGCAGCTGGATGCATTCGAGGATGTATCAGGAGCTGAGTCAGAATGAGATGCATCAGAGGATGTATCAGATGTTGTACCAGGAGGCAAGAACTTGGCGTGGCACAGAAGCTGACGTGGCAAGTGAGTTGCTGAGCTGGATGAAATCGCTGGAATGTATATCTGGCGTTGATACAATTGATGCAGTTGATGCAGTTGTTGTACCAGTTTAAGAAGTAGTACAGGAACTAATACAGGGGTTTATTGAAAAGGCCCAGAAGCCCAAAATGATGAAGAAATCGTGTGGGCTCTTAGGGTTTCGACCCTAGCCATATAAATACCAAGAGACGGCCAGAGAAACATGCGCGCGTCTAGGGTTTATCATGAGATGCACACAGGTGTGTGTGGCGTCGCCCCATCATACAGGATTTGTAGATCCGTTGGTGATGGTTGCTGGAGTACAAGCACATCTGTGAGATGGTGCTTGTATCGGTAGTAGCCGAGCGGTAGACTTTGTAGAGATACCGTGTCCACAGTTTGTCCATCTAGAAAAGAATGATAGGCATCGTAGTGCTGTATATCATAGCAATTGTAATTGCAATCTTGTTCTAGTGGATTTGTTCTGGACTAGGTCCCGGGGATGTAGGGAAACCGAACCTCGTTAAAAAATTCTATGTGTTATGTTCTGTGTTCTGATTACCACCGCCTCAAGAATTCTCCAAACGTGGCTCCACACGAGTATTGAATCCAGCAGCATCAGCACTAGAATCACGAGATTGAATCGTCGAAGATGAATCCACCTGAGATGGGTCGCGTCGGGTAACGAAACCAACGTCCTCTGAATTCTGGTCTCGACGAGTCAGAAGTCTTTGCTCTTCACGAATCACACGCGAATACACTTATTCCAAATCTCGAGAAGGATCATCATCAATGACCGAATGAATGACGTTAGCGAATCGAGATTCATCAAGTCCCATGACAAATTGATGCACCTTCTCCTCTTCTCGCTCTTTTCCAAAAGTCGTTGCAGCACCGCACGAACAAACCGGAATTGGTTTGTATATGTAGAGCTCATCCCACATCTTTGCCAATCTCCCGTAATAATCAAGTACATGTTGTCCATCTTGACGGCAAGCTGCTATTTGTGCTCATAGGTAATGAATTCTACTTTATTTCCAACAGAAAAACGTTTATTCAAATTCTCCCACAGATCATGTGCATCGGAGATAAACGAAACAGTTGAACGAACTCGAGGTAAGATCGAAGTTCGAAGCCAACCGATCACCATCGAATTCACAGAGGTCCACGACTCAAGATTTGCATCCAACGCCCCTGGTCGTTTCATTGAACCATCAATAAAACATGTCTTCTTCTTTGCTTGCAAAGCATTAAGCATCTCGGATGCCCATTCATTGTAATTTTAACTTGTCAACATGACTGAAGTTATCATCGCTCATGGGTTATCCGATGAGAACAACAAATACGGAGTCACCACGGTGAAATCACCACCAGAATTACCACTACGAGCAAGAACACCACCAGAACTTGTGTTATCACCATCGCCAGCCATGATTATCACAAATCGAGGCTAAAAGAAAACAACACCGATTCAAAGAAAGAATCTGAGAAAAAGGAATATCAATAATCGAATTTAGGTTTCAAGATTTTTGGCTTTGCTACCATGTAGAAATAGAGAATGTAATTCTTATTGATGTCAAACGGCGATACAAACATCTAAATACGAGGTTAAGAAACCCTAAACCCTTAAACGATACACTTGCCGCTCAAGGAAGAATATACAACCCAACATAAAGGCCTAATATAGCCCAATACCATGTGCTAATGACTCTTTTGTGTTTGGCATCTCTCATCTGGTTCCGTTGGTTGTGTGCCCAAAGACGTGTAGTAGCTAGCCAACTTATAACCACCACCAGTCTCCGCCATTAACAGTAAGGAGCTAGGGATTTGTTCCCACCATTGATGAATCTGAATCGCCGATGAAGAAATAGCAAAGAGAGGCTCCACAATCATGGCGGTGACGGCGGACACTCTGTTCCGCTTCGTGACACATCCCCGTCTCCGCTGTGGAAGAAGCCCTTTGATTATTACATCTCTTGAAGTCACCCATGGACAAGACAACGGCGGACAAAACAGTTTCGTCGCCAATATCAAGAGATAAAGCTTCTCTACGGCTGAAAAAAAGAAGCTTAAGCCTTTACATGATCGTGTGTGCGTAAATGGGTCTATCCAAAATCGAGTGGTTCTCAATTTTTTCTCAATTGTTTTTTTAAAAACGGTTCAAACGGATTTAAATTTAAATTTAAGACGTCGTTGCAATACATAAGCTCTGTTTCTCTGTAAGACAATCTCTGGTTTTTTTTCTTTTCGATTCTCTATAATGTGTTTTTTTCTTCGTGAGGTCAAGATCTGGAAAGTAGATGAATGAGACCCACCATCATTTACGATTTCACCATCTACGGAAGAAGAGTCTTTGTCATTAGATCTTTCCTCCCGACATGAAATCAGACCCAAAAATGATTTTGATATTTGGTATATGCTTTTTTTGGGGTTAAATTCTGGAGTCATCCCAGGCCCCCAGATTAATCTCCAGGGGACCTCACATCCGGGTTCACATAATTGTTTAAGAAATCGCGCGGTTAGTGGCCAAGGGGACTCGAAGCCGGGTGGGGGAAGTCTACATACATAGACATCCCTTACCACCAGTCCAAAAAGACTTAGTTATATTTGGTATATGTTCGAAGACTGTTTGTAGTTCTGTGTGTCCACAAAGGTTTTAGCAAAACTAAGGACAGTATTTAATAATAATAATAATAAACAGAGCATTGAGTCAAATTTGCAATAACGGAGAAGAAGAAAAAACTGATAAAAGATAAAAACGTTGAAGAAAGGGAGAAGAAGGGAGAATAACGTGAGAGAAAAATAGAAAAATAACTTATATTTTCAGATTTTCTTACATATTTTGGCATAATAAAAAAATTTACGGTCCTTAGAACAACGAAATAACTGTGAAATTTATATTCTACTGATTGTAGAATATAGAGAAAGAGTTAGCATATGTATTCTAACACTATGTAGAACATAGAGCAAATGATAGAATATATTCTCTATTTGGTAGAACATAAAACAAATGGTAAAATATATTTTCTAGGTTTGGTAGACATAGAGCAAATGGAAGAATATATATTATAGGTTTGGTAAATTATAGACGAAATAGCAGAACACATAATCTACTAAAATCGTGGATCTAAAATACGTATTCTGGATTTCGCATAACAAATATAAAAATATTTTTTAAATCTTGATTTTTCCAAAAACGAGTTTTCAAAATATATGTATTTCCTTATATGTATTTTTTGTATTTTTTGAGAATGTTAAAGATTTTTTTTTTAAATAAAGAATTTATTATATTTAATTTATGGATAGTTTAATCAAAAAGTGGCAAAAGTGAAGAAAGTCTTATTGGGACAATAGCTAAATTTTTTTGTCCATTTTTTCCAATTTTCCGAAAGTTTAATGTTTCAAATCCAATTGAAATCCCCAAATTACAAATCCAATTGAAATCCCTAAATTCAATAGTTTCTAGAGAAAATAGTCAAATCATATTTCATTATAAAAAGGGAGTGAGAGAATAAAATGGATAAAGGATATTTTTTCTGTAGTTTGAGGGGCATTGAGCATTTCATCTAAGCCTGGGCAAAATACTTGGAACTGAAAAACTGAACTGGAACCGAACCGATTAGGAGGTACCGAACTCGAACCAAAACCTATAAAAATACCCGATGGATCATAACTCTTATACCCGAAGAACCGTAACCGAATCGAGAACCGAAAGGGTACCAGAAATATCTGAAATATAATTATATACCCATAAATATTAGTTAGTTTTAGGGTATTTCGGATATATTTTAGACATTTCGGATATATTTTCTGTAGTTTTTTGGGTTTCCGGGTATATTTTAGGCATTTTGGGTATATTTTCTTTAGTTTTTTTTTAGACAATTACAGACAAATGCACTTTTTGCACTTTGTCTTACACATATAGGCACTTATAACTCTTTTTACACCTATAGGCACTTTCCACAAGTTAAATGACTCTTTCACCTTTAATTTTTTTTATCCCATTTCAATTTCACCCAAAACTCGTTTTAATCCAAAACTCATTTTAACCGTCGCCTTCTTCGTTCTCCCAACCCTAATCACGCCAGAGACATATCGGAGCCCAAATTCAGTCAAGTTTTTGCCGGATAGATTAGTCAGTCTCGGTGTCGACAAAATCTGTAACAAATCCAGTTTCCCTAAACATATTATGTTCGCCTAACTGAGACGACCGAAGTTTAGTAAGCAACTCCGAAAAAGGAACTTCCAGCCGTTCTTCTCCGTCATGGCAGGTAAATTTTGCCTTTTTATAACATTACTCTCCGTGATCCCCCTCCCCCCTCCCCCGTTTTGTAAATGGCTAGAGGAATTCCGTTTGCTTAGAGTTTTGTTTCTTGATGATTCAACCCGTGTTCTCCTCGCGCAGCATCGGAGGCCGATCAGGAATGGGATACCAGACTCCCTGTTCGTTTGTTCGCAACGGACCGCTTTCCTATAAACAGAATCAATGTTTACTCCAAGCCAGATACGCTATTGTTTTTGCACACCACACTTAAAGACACTCCGGAGTTTGAAACGATTATGCAGTCCTGTTTTGGTATATTATTCGACATCCCCGTGTCCAGATGCCCCATCTCTTGCAAACTTATCCACGCCCTGCTAACTAGACAACTCGTATCGAAGAAGAGATATGAGATGTGGACAATGTTCGGTGGACATCCTATACGTTTCGGCTTGAAGGAGTTTGGCGAGGTCACAGGGTTGCCATGTGGTGAGTATCCTGATGATTATGACCCAGAAGAACAACCAACAAACGATGCCAATCTTGATCCATATTGGAAGGAGCTCATTGGGAATGACCGTAAGACCACGCTGGCCGATCTAGGTCACATGCTTCAGAATGAGCCAGATATGCCAGCCAGCAGAAAAATCCATCTTGCACTTCTACTGATTGTTGACGGTGTCCTTGTCGCAAAAAGTCAGGTGCACAAGCCCACCCTTAAGTATGTGCGGATGTTGCAGGACTTAGATGGATTTCTAACCTTTACCTGGGGGCGCGAATCGTTTATGAAAACCATCGCCTCAATGATCCCTGTCAAAAAAATAAAAGGTAAATGCGAAGACCCGGTAGGAACATTCCGCCAACTACTTCGTCAAGCAACTTTCCGGATGCAAGGTTTTCCCCTAGCTCTTCAGCTCCTAGCATTTCAAGCTATCCCAACTTTACCCCACAACCTTCCAAAAGATGCTGCACATCCCACCCTATTAGAGTGGCCCGGTAATCATCTGCGCAAAAATGATGCACTTTCTCACACATATGTGCTCGACGTGGAGTTCGACAAGAACGTAATCATTAACAATGAGTTTATATGGTATACATTTTCTAAACCCCACTAACACAACCAAACGATGGCTATTGGTTTTATATATTGCAGCTTGTTGTCCATCCCCTTATCCCTGTCCAAGTCCCACCTGAAGATGGGTGGGGAAACATGCAGAACGCACCTCCCCAGAAACAATTGCAAACATGCAGAACGCACTCCCCCCCCCCAGAAACAGATGTAAGATTTTACCAATACCTGGAACACAATATGTATTTGCTAATTCACTGTCCACAATCCCCTGATCTTATTAGGATATATCCCATGGACGGGACGGCTTCGATACAAAACACATCAGCAACCAGCAGGAGGTAAACTACTTAACCCATCCATCCAAATTTGCATTACTGACAACGACCATGTGTGTATGTGTTTTCAGGGATCTGGTCCTTCCGAGCAAGAATTTGACAATGTCGACTATGTGTGTGTTTACTAAGCTCATATTTATTTCCGTTTTTACTTTCTTTACATTCCTGCCCCACATTCTGTTACTTTCAGTACTTACAGTCCCCATGTCTCAATCAATATGGTTCGCATCTTCACCCTTTTCTTTTCAAGGTAGCCTGACCATTAGTCATATTGCCCATTTTTCAGACTTAACCAATTCAAGAAGTCTCATTTAAGAAATACAATTTAAAAATTACATTAACTGTCCGCAATCCCCTGATCTTAATAGGATATATCCCATGGACAACCCAACATGGACACGGAACAGCCCACCAATCAGTAGGAGGCTTTAGGGATACGTCAGAATTCTTCCCCCCACAAGGTAAACTAGTAAACCCATCCATTTAAAATTCTACCCCCAATGAGGTAAACTGACAACAACCATGTGTGAGGATAAAGACTGCACCGACAACTTAACGCTAAACCAGATACTTCGCAATCTGCAGGCTTCACCCATTCCTCCGCCAGGGAGAGAGTTGTTGGCCACCCCCGCAGAGGCCCGTCAATCTGATGTTGAAGCACAAGTAACATCCTCACCATTTCCCTTTTTTATACTTTCTCATTTTCATTCCATTTTAAAATTTTATCGGCAGGTTGTTTTTTATGCCAATGTTGATGGAGTTGTTGGTCCTCAAGTCCAAGATTTCACTTCAACTGCATAACAAAATGTACTCCTTATTTAAATATAAAGTCTTGTTTATACACCCTTATACAAGTCCAATAATTACGATTTACACTATCCAGGTCCTTTTGCATGAGGGCAATGTTCACTATGGACATACCACCATGGACTCACCTTCCTCAATGATATCTCATGTCCTAACAAATCTCAACCAAAATATTCAGGTTTAACATGAATCGTATTATACATATTTTATATGCATTCATTGATTTCCTGAGAAATACCATGGGCCTATATTCTCTCCATCGATTTTACAATATCTTTTACTGTTTATTGCTTTTGTTTCAACTGAATTGCTTAGCTTGATTTGACACTAAGTAGTTTATTGAGTGATTTTTTTGAGTCCTTGTGTTTGACCCCTACTTTACTACAACTAATGCTTTAGTACTTTTAGGGTATTAATTTGCGCATATCAAATTTTGGCGCCGTTGCCGGGGACTCTAAAAATCGCCATTAGATTTTAGCTATCGAATTTCGACTAAGCCCGTGTATCGATCGATACTACCCAGTGTCGGTCGATACTCATCGTTTAAGTTTGTTGATAAAAACTACTCGACACAGTCGCAGAGCGCGGGGACCGATCTATGGTGGAAACTGAATCCGTCACAGAAACATATGTAAGCTTTTACTAATACCTGAAACACAATATGTATTACCTAATTTACTGTCCACAATCCCCTGATCTTATTAGAATATGTCCCATGGACAGGACGACATGGATACGGAATCCGGAGATGCGCCCCAGGAAGAAGCTAACAACGAAGGTAGCCACCCTACGATCGATGAACCCCAAATTGTTGATGAGGTAATGCTTAATAAATGCTTACAAGTCAGAGTATGCTATAGTTCGTATTTAACCGTAATACAAATCATATCTCAGAATGTAATTGATGCTTGATGCTGAAATACACTTTCCTGCCCAGAATGATGCTCCTCTTCTATCCATCAGTGACTCCTCCCCACCCCTAGTAAAGGTTAAACACTGCTCATCAGAGTCAGAGCATCAACTTGCCCAGTTGCTACACAACCAACCGCCCTCTATGCAGCCTTATTTGCTTCCACTTGTTGGTCCAGCTGAATTTGAGTTGTTCTGGAAAATACTCGAGGCATGCCCCCAAGTGTAAGCCTATCCCTCTCCCTTCTATTAATAAAACATACATAATGATTTGTTAACCGTTTATTGTCATTTTCACAGGAAACACTTATGCACCCAAAAGGTTGCTGGCCAAAAATATGAGTACATTTTAGACAACCTCTTCTTCCTGCACCTCGCTCGTAAACAGGCAGGGATTTCAACATTGGTAAATGCTCCCTACCCATTCCCTCCCACCAAATTGTCCTTTTTTAACTACTTATTATGTCCTTACCCAAACTCTTACCTTTTCAGCACATGGAGGTATTGATGTCCAGTCTTGGCCAACGGCACATATCCGTCCTACCTCTTGAAAAAAGTGTTTTTGCACCCCCATGGTTGATCAATCACCTTCGAGGGAAGTTTCGATCTTTCCAAGCATCCAAGAACAAAAAAAACCATAGATGGGACCCCCAGCTTTCAAAGTATGTCAACCAAGAGGGGAAAAATGGCTAGTCGATGTGGATACTATATATGCCCCAATGTGTTGGGATAATTCCCACTGGGTTGGGCTTGCCATAAACCTCAAGTTGTGGTGTGTAGAGGCTCTTGACTCGTTTCCTTCAATCAATTGCGACAGGAAGGTTGAAAGATACATGATGCCTGTTGTTGACTCCTTCCCTCACATCATCCTGAAATTGTGCCCTCATGAAACCACTCACACATATGGCCACACACCGTTCAAGTGGTCTCGCATATTTGGTTTGTACGAAAACACAAGAGGAGGGGATTGTGGAGCAGTTGCTATCAAGTTTATGGAAATGCACGCAAATGGTGACCTTCCCCCATCTATGGATGGGATCACTAACGACTTTGTTGATGCGTTCAAGCAACATTATGCCATCGTACTTTACAGGGAGCTAGTTGTCCCTATTTATGTATCCACAGCTTCTCCTTAATTTCTGCCCTATATGCATATTTCTTGTTCTTTTATTTTATGGTTTAATTTCCCTTCTAAACACTTTCGCTAGGAAATCCAACTTTTCTGTCTAGCAACAACACACAATACTTTGTTCCTAGTCCACAACTTTAATTATCTTCTTATGTAAAATACTCTCTACTACTTGGATTCATATATGTGGATACGTTTCCGTGGCTAAGTTGCCGTGGATACGTTGCCGTGGATATATGTAACCTTTCCTTTACATATGTATCCCTTTCTTTATTGAGAAACTCTTTGTTTTTCCTACATTCCCACACTAAGAAGTCTCATTTCCACATGTTACTATCCACAAGTTAGTATCCACTAGTTAGTACCCACATATTACTATCCAAAAGCTACTATCCATAATCTGTTCGGAGACACTATGCTATTGGTCTGGAAACAGTATGGCTTTGCGGAGACACTATGGTATTGGTCTGGCGATTGAATGTTGTTTATATCTGTTGTCCATGAAACATTATCCACTTTGCAGAGATATGGATATTAGAAGAACTCTGTCCATTAAGATGAACTATGTCCATTAGAAGAATTCTGTCCAATGGACAGATGTGTTAATCAATGCGATCATTGTCCACCGAACTCAGTCCATTAAGATGATATTAGAAGAAGGAAATGGATGCATTTTGTAGTGTATTAGTGGACAAGTGTGTAATATGAAAGTAGTGGTGTATTAGCTATAATAAAATTCAGGGTGTAGAATTTGTAGAATCAAGGGTAAGTACACAATATAATCCTCGTTTACGGTGGTAATGGGGTAGAAAAAAATATAATGTCAATACCAATCTGTGAATTAATAAGAAAGGCAGCAGATACATAAATCCTACCAAAAACATACGGTACAAAATAAGTTTGTTAGAGCCAAGAGAAAATGCATACAGAGATACACTAATAAGGCTGATATATCATGGTTTTTACCCCTTTTTAGCCATGATATATGTCCTTTTTATATAGTCTTTCTAGTGTTTTCGTAGTGTTTTAGAGTCTTTTCAGGTTTTAGCACGTTTGGAGCATAATTGGAGATATTAGAGCTTTCTGGAGCTTTTTGGAGCAAAGCAGAAGTTCGTTCAGCTGAGTACCCGATTTGAAGCTCGAGCATCGATCGATACACTTATGGTATCGGTCGATGCTAACCTCATAAGCAGACACGACTCGCGATTTAAGAAGAATGGAGATTTTGCTCTCAAGTCCAGAAGCCTTTATTATTTATAATTAAGCCCAAAACGTGTTAGAGGTTATTTATTAGGTTTTTCAGCGACTTTGGCTATGACGCTTTATTCTACTTTGGTTTTGAGAGAGAGAGCTTTGTGAGGGAGACAAGTCAGAACTCTGTTCGTCCGAGAGAAGATTTCGAACCCTCTTGTTACTCTTTTCTTATTGTTCAATTTAATGATCTATTCAGTTATGTTGATTGTTTCATTCTCTATGTCTGAGTAGATCCATCTTAGGTTTAGAGTTTTCTCATAGGGATTTCTCTCATTGCTGGTAATTGATCAGTTAGGATTCACCATCTGAATTAGTTCTTCACTATAAGTTGTTCTCAAAGCTAATTCTGGCCTGATCACCTAGAACTTAGATCTTAGGTTAATCAATTAGGCACGACAGTGCAATTGAGAAATCTGACATAACCATAGTGAGCAAATCAACTATTCGCAAAGAGATTTGGTTTAGTTGATTTGTGAACATATCAAACTCGATATTAAGGCAGATTTAATTATTCTTAGGAATTTGCAAAGAGATTTGGGATTAATAAGTTTAGATTTAGATAATTCTCGCAACGATAGTTGGTTAATTATAACTTAGTGATTTTAGTTCAAGAACCGCGCTAAATCTGAATCCTGACTGAATGGTTATCTGCATTCATTGATTTCCTGAGAAATTCCATGGGCCTATATTCTCTCCATCGATTTTACAATCTCTTTTACTGTTTATTGCTTTTGTTTCAACTGAATTGCTTAGCTTGATTTGACACTAAGTAGTTTATTGAGTGATTTTCTTGAGTCCTTGTGTTTGACCCCTACTTTACTAAAACTACTGCTTTAGTACTTTTAGACCATTCGAAAACATGATCCGACATGGTTTCGCAGTAAATAGAAGCCTGTTTTTCCAAAAGCAAGAGTTGCAAACCTTCTCATTGACATGCCATCCACAATTGTTTCTTGAGCATCCACATTTTGAGGCGGCTATAGTATCTTTCAAATCTTGTTTCGTTGCAGAAACTCTACCGGTAGGGGATATGCACAGGCTCGTCTATTGGAGTCTGCAATGGCCGTTCTCAGTTTGACAGCGTCTTCACGGGTGATGAGAGCGAAATTGGAGAAGCCCATAGGGTTGGCGTCCATTACTAAACGAAGCATGTGGAAACAATACTTGGCCATCATGCCCCCTCGACCAGTGCCTTCACCGAGCATAGCAAGGCCTTCATCTAATCTATGAAGGCGGAAGAAATGAGAAACTCCCTTCAATAGAAGTGCTGATGGGTTACCACGGTTGAGGCAAGAGAGACGAAAAACTGTGATCTCTGGTCGGTATTTTGCAGGAAGTGGGCCTGTTGAGATAGTTCATTAAACTCCCTTAGAGCAATATTGGATGAAGACAAATCAATTATCGAAGAACTCCCAATCTGGATGAGAATTTCGTTTAAGAGATCAGTAGGCAACGTAGGAAGGGTGAATTGATTCGCCATAGAAATTTTTTTTGGGAGTTTTTTGGCTGAGAGAACAAGGGGAGAACCTAGGCAAAAAATTATAGGGGAAGGAAAGTAGTGAAGAGGACTTCTGGTTTACACGAACACATGTGTCCATTGGAGAAGATGACTTCTGGTTTCGACGTGACCATTGAGCAACCCATAAAGTGGGGTTTTAATTGAACAAGACATCTCTAAAAAAAAGGAAAAAATAAAATACAATTTTCGACGTGACCATTGAGCAAGCAACGCCGGAAGATTGAAAGACAGTTATTAAATTATTAAAAAGGAAACAATTATACTTATCATAATATTGGATTTAATGGACTCTACTTTGGAGCACACAAAATCGAGTTTATTACACTATGCAATTACACATCCACAAGAACAAATCCAAACCTTGGTGTCCACTTAAACACATGCCTATTACGGCCTAACACCACATAAGTAACCACGCTTTACTAGCCACATAATTATATGTACTAATGTTTCACTACAACTTCTCTAAACACACTGTCTCCCCATAATGGTAGCCATAAATTTTTAACAACAATAGTGTCATTCCTCTGGATTCGTCAGATTGGATACATTGTGTTAACGATAAAGAAAGGGATAGTACCCAGCTATCAATCGATACTGGGGATTGTGTGTCCTACCCAACCATCCATGCACAACCATTAATGGACAACTATCCACGTTCAACTATCCACACACAGCTATCCATATACTGCACAATCCACTACCCCCTAACCATTGGTTGTTCTCCATGGAACAATTTTCATGGCCAAGTTCTCCTCTGGTGTATCTTATTGCACAAATTACACATGCTAAATTATGATAAATTAATCATGATAAATTACACAAACTCTTCCTAAATTACATAAACAATTAACACCCGTACCACAACCATGTTTATTTTAAACAACACATAAAATACCCCACCCCCAGAGTTAAACCATCAAATACCATTTATCCCCGATCATCTATCCATGGTACACCATCCCCCTAGTGTATCTCAATAATGGACGTACAATCTTACAATAGTTAATTAAGACACTTCACATCATTCCAATTCCACACCCATCCAACATATTTTACATAACACAGCAAACACACAATCCCCAGGGATTATTTGTCCTCCCACAAAAGCCGCTAATGGAAAGCATACTTACACGAAATTTCATCAGGAAACCAACGCCAACCACACACCCTTCACCAAACCAATGCCAACACCAAACCCATCAGGAAACCCACCCCAAAACCCATTAGCAAACCCATCCCCAACCCCAACATCTTCTCAGTCAAGACGCTGCTTTTGACAGGATTTAAACTTTCAATCTTTAAAACCATCTCCTTCACCTCATTGTACCCTTCTTTAATCTCTTTCAAAATCCCCTTAATCTTAATTATGTCTTCACCAGCATTCTCAACTTTCCTCCACATTATATGCGGCTAGAGTTCCACCTCCTTGTTATCCATCATAAAATAACGCAGCCGAGCAGCCAGTTCTTTATGTTCCCACTTATGCTTCCTGATTTCCTCCACTACGGCCACATCCCACCATTTATGCATATCGCAACCTCCCTCCTACTCGAAAAGATTAAATTCATCATTAATTATAATTTTAACTATCAATCTATCACATTTATTTGTACACAAACCTCTCTCTCGCATCTGAAGTATCGTCTCCCGTTATTATCAACCATCTCCACAGCAGGCAGCCCACAAAAACATTTATCTGGAATCCCGTCATCAAATATAAGTCCCGTCCAATTGTCCCCAAGCTTAATCTAGACGACGAACTCGAACTGTAGCTCATAGGCATTTTCGTTGCCAAATCTCCCTTCAACATAAATTTTGAAAACAACAAAATAATGAGTGTCTTCAGCCACAAGGTTTGTCCCCCCCCCCCCCCCCCCCCCCCACATGAAGTGGATAAAGTCGCAAATCACATATAGAAACTCACCTTTAAAAATTCCCTCCACTGCAAAAAGACTTACTTCACAATCGTCGTTACAGCTTACGGTTTACTGTTAAAACAAGCGAACAAATTGCTATATACCTAAGGTAAAAACCTAAATCTCGAGGGTTTCCTCGTAATTAACCATTCTACCTGGCAAAGGATTTCCTGTAGTATCCACATTTCTATGTCCACCATTACTTATCCGTCATACATTTGGATTTATCAGTACTTTCGTTCCATATCTGTGGATAACCTAACGTGGATAGTTTGCGCTACCTCTGAAATGCCACTTCACTTATTTATACGTTACTTGATCCCAAATATGTCTCCAATTTCAAAGGTTTATACCGGCAACTATACGGTACCTCGTATATACAGAATATTGGATACGCTTAATTGGATACTAATTTACATTTACTCGTTCATTGAGAGATACAATATATAAATCGTATTTTTTTATGCGCATCAGTGGATACACACTAGTCTGGTTTCTGAGCATCGCAAAAAAGTAAACTATAGATGAACCAATCTCTGTGGACACCGACGAGTGGATACGCAATGGGGGATACACGCTTTAGTGTTTTACCTAAATAACCCCAACTAAAAAATTAGGTTTTCACATACCCATATAAAAAGACTTCATACCTCTTCAAGCAGGGTTAACTACCCGACCTAATTACTGGGTCTTTCTCTTTTATAGAAACAACATCGGGGATCACTAATCTCTGTATCTCGGAATACCCTAAACCATTTTTTTTTTTTAAAATGCCTTCCACCCACAGTTCCAGATCATTCTCGAAGGCAAGCATCAACTAAATGGACTTGTATCTAGAGAGAGGCATCCCCTCGCTATGTTATTGTGGCCAGGGCAACGGTCACCACGTCCGACGCTTATGGTTACACGGCCAGGAAATTCTTTGCTTGCCCGATGAGAGAAGTAAATAGATGGCAATTTATATTTATATTACGTCCTACTTTGGGTTTAATGCGATTGTGATGATTCTCTAGGATGGGGGCAGTAACATGATGAAATGTTGGGATGAGGCGGTTATCGAGGAGCTCACATATCTGGGCGCAGAGTACAGTGTTGACCAGCTACTTCTCTACGGATGACAAAGGTGCCTACGTCAACCCGCCAGTCATGTGGTGTAATTTACTACAGACTTGTGCTGACATCGTCCAACTTCTGGAACTTCAGAGGGTAGCTGGTCAACACTGTACTGAACTAAAGACTATGGTACTGAAGCTGAAGCACCAGGCTCGTTCTGACAGAGCCAACCTACGAGAATTGGCCAGGGTAGGGGGTCATGACTACCATGATTTGAGGACGATGGTTTTGAAGCTACAAGGTCCTAATGGTGTTCGTCCCCGGATACTTCCATATGAGCCGGTGTTCTTGTTTTTTCTCTCTGGTGCTACCCTCGCTTTTCTTATGATGATTTCGTTTATTTTTCTTGCTAACTAATGATGTTATCCTTACTGTGTGTATCAACAATGGTTTTGGATCCACTCTTTTTGTTAGTTTTTCTTATCTTTTGGGATCCAATGTATGCATACCGGTATATTGTTATTTCGGAACTTTTTGTCTAATGGTTATAATGTTTTCTCCATATTTTAACAACTACATTGTCATATCCATATACAATGCGACTCATTCCAAACGACCACTAAACATACAAATTGATCCAACCATATCTTATATTAAACAATCCACACTCTCATATCCACAAACATACATCTCATGTCCTCACCCATCCACAATAAAATTATCCGCAAACCTAATATCGCCATAACCATCCACAATACGTTGTCCACATAAATACAATCCACACATTTCTATCCACTCACACCTTCCTCATCCTAATTTTAATAAAATGATATCCGCATACCAATTTCGTACACATTACAAACCACAAAAAGACAAAAAAATACACCTACAATATTACATTAGCCTCCCCAGAGTACACATAAGTGGTTTCCTAAAAAAAACAACAATGAAACATATCCCATTTGCTTCTACATCAAAAACAAACAAACCACCTATGCTCACTTTTGGTTCCACCAAAATAAAGAGAAATACCAAATTACAAATTACAGTTACAAACCAAACCACCTTGCTTATATGGGATTCGTACATCTGGTTCTATTGTGTCCAACCAAACCGCAACGCGAACACCTGTTAGGCTTTGCTTTCTTCGCCTACATAACGATTGACACAATTATAATTAAATTCAAATTAATGGCCATCCTAATTTCAAACCAAATTATTAATACAACATAATCATGCTAACCCGAATTTCTCCTTTTGATGTGTATCGTCCTTCCTTTCGTTGTCCAACCGGCCTTCTTGTTCTTGGGGGTAGCAACACTAAATTGCTTACTTCAGGGGGAATATCAGCATCCTTTGGGTCACCTTCCGGGCTAATTACACATTCGTATGTCTCACACCAAGTCTTCATTCTGTAGCACTCACCCACCAAAGATCCATACGGAAGGCCCATGGTATCCGCAGCCAAAAGGGCATGTCCACAAGGAATCTTCAATCTTTCGTACATCATACACGTACATTTGTGGTCTTTTAGTAGGACGTTATGCTTCTCCCCAAACAATCCTATAATCTGTAAACTCCAACTAGATATACTATTTATTTTACTGCCTTTCGTCAATTCAAGATTCTTACTCATCTGGCTGTCAACTTCAGGTGTCACGCTCCCTCTATGTCTTTGCGACTTCTTTCGGCGTGCGTTGAACCATCTAGTCATCATTGACTGAATAAACTGCAGTAGCTCCAATATAGGAGAATTCCTTCCCTCCAACAAAGCCTTATTAAGCTGTTCAGCAACATTACTAGTCATCATGTTATAGTGTTCTCCTTTAAAATGTGTTCTACTCCAATGGGCAATCCCAATTTTCTCTAGGTATTTCGCACATTCTCCATTCACCGCTTTAATCTGGTTATACATAGCTCGGAAACTTCCTACTCTAAAAGCAAATGCAGCCATGCCAACCAGTTTAGACAGCCCCTTATTCTTAAACCTAGACGTCACATTCCGTTGCAACTGCACAATACACGCTCCATGGTGCGCCCGCGGATACACTAACTTTATCGCAGACTTTATGGACAAATTCCTATCTGAGATGATGGTAAGGTTCCTGCTGTCCCCCAACAAACGCTCCAGTTTTCGTAAAAAACCATGTCCACGATTCGTCGTTCTCTCCATCAACCACATCGTACGCCAACGGATACACCTGAAAGTTTCCGTCATGCCCACTAGCAGTCAGCAATACACCCTTATATCTCCCTCCTAAGTAGGTCCCACCCAACACAATTACGTGCCTTAACCGGCGGAATCCAACTATAGAGGCACCGAATGACAAGAAGACATACTTAAACCTTACCAGCCCATTCTCGTCCATCTCTGTTTCCAAATCAGCCACCGTCCCTGGATTTGCAACTTTCAGCATGTGGAGGTACTCAAGCAACTTCTTATAAGACTCATCATCTGACCCTCTCACTTCATTAATAGCAATTTCCTTTGCCCTATAACACTTCATATAAGAAGCGTTTATACGCAAATCTTCTAGGAAAAGTTTCTGCAGTTGCCTAGCTTTATGCCCATTCACTGGATCTCCATATTTAGCTTTGTACACAGCAGCAATAACTTGATAAGATGTCTTCACTTTGAAACCATTCTTGGTCTCTATGTCACAGGTGTGTTTAAGTTGCGCATCGGCTATCTCGTAATACCCACTATGCTTAAGCTCTCGCGCCCTGATCCTCCAATCACAACGAGTATCAATACAACTCAAAACAAAATAATGACGTTTTGTTCGAGTCTGCTTAAAATGGAACCTCCCTTTTATGGCGTATATAGCTAACGCAATCTTGCAATCTTCCTTCGATGCATACACCTTCCCCACCCTTACACAGTCATCCATTTCATCAACATTATCCAAATCAGGAATTTCAACACTTTCATAAAGTGTGTCATCAAACATCGGGGGTATGTCAAAGTCTTTCACGTCCACCGACGCTATATCCAGAGCAGCGTATCCATGTGTTCTCGCCCCCCCCCCAATACCATTTGTTTGCGAACTCCAGCCAACTAACTCCGATTGATCAAATGCATCAGTCGTAGAGCCCAAAACAAATGATGGCAAAGAAGACGGCTCTACGTCATCACACATTATATATGCGACATTAGAACCTACATATTGCTCATCTAGAAAAGGTTCCCAAAAGTGTTTATCATACTCTCGGTGGTTTATGTCTACCTCAAACGAAGCATCCGTCTCACTATCATATGGCTCCTCATCCTTAGAATCTGAATCAACAGTATCATCCGTTTCAGAGCTCTGTCTACCTTTACCCCTAGCTCTTCTAAGATTCTCTTCAAATTCCTCGACATGGTTCAAAAGATCATCATCGCACACTTCATCTGGATGTGTTTTAGACCCCACGCTAGAAAAATAACCTTTGCCTGACGCACAACCTTCCTCGACAACACAATGCCGCTTCCTCACCGTCACCGGTCTGGTGTAACCCGCTCCAAACCCCTCAGATAGAACTGTACTCTTCGGTTCACTTTCAAACCCGACAAATAGATTAACAGATGGGTTGACCCGAAAATGCTTTACATAGTAAGATATGGTCGCTTGACTTATCACCAGTACCGGAGGCGTACATATACCGGTTGCTAACTTCGTGCTATTTGGCAGCCAATAGCTCAACGCTGCTTTCGTCCCAACACCCCCATCCACGAAAAATTAAGCCAACACATTTTTCTTCAGCTCATCAAAAGTAATGCCATCCCGGAACGGCACAACTCTGGACATCATCTTCTTATCTATAAGGAAGTCCCACCTCCCATCAGCCAAACACATCCACTCGCCGGCAATGACCAGACATTGTTCATCCACAGTCATCTACAACAAAATTAGTCAGTACACATTTCTCATATCCACGTTCACGTTTACATAAACAGCTTAACGTACCTCTTCAACCATCTGCCTTTGTCGCTAGCAGCATAGAAACGTGATCACTACAGCTAAAACACAGATTTAACCACAAAAACTAGTTCACTCTTACCCTTGCTTTATCACTAAAAACGCTTTTCAATATCTACCTCCCAGAAAATTGTCTTATTCGAAACCCTTCGATCCACAGCATTTACTTCATAACGGATGTATGAGATGTTATATTAAAAAGGGGTCCCACGGGAGTTCTAAACCGTATATCATTTCAATTACTATCCATAAATCATTGTCCATGGTACCTAATCCACCAACATTTTTTAATCGTGCCCCTATCCATATGTCATCAACGAATGCCCAGTTCCACTACCCTCTTCCTATCCATATGTCATCATCCACTACCCTGTTCCCACATATAACATTCCAAATTTCGTTTCTCAAATTCCACATCAACCATTCCAGATCCAACATTCCCTATTGTTCCCCATGGTATTCAAAAACAGTCGTCGCACGGATCCGCATCCAGAAATACAGATTTATTGAAACCGTCAAATGTTTCGACAGGGATGTTTCAAAAGAATCCCAAATTGCAATATCGATGTTTCTCGTCGGAATAACTGCTCGCCGGACTTATTCTTAAGATAGTTGGTCTCATTCATCTGACTACCAATAATCAAATATATTTCCATCATAAATCTTTACCGACCGCAATTACGTGGAGTTGAACAAACCAAAAATGAAATTTTGCAAATAGCTCAGTCTAGCCAGAAACTCGATCTATCGGCAACAACATTTGCCCGTTTTCTCTGTTTCCAACCTAGCCGGCAACCTGATCGGGGATATACTCGCACTGTTTATTGCCGGAGGATTTTGTCGGAACTACTATTCCCTCGAACGCATACCTCTCTCAAGTAACAAACAAAACTCACTGTTTCGGACAAATTGAGTTTTTCACTTACAAGAAATCGGTCTAAAGTGCCCCAGTCGTTGAAAGTGCCTACTTCCGTAAGAAATCTTGCTAAAGTGCCTACTTCCGTAAACGACTCGTTTTTTTTTTTTTGGTTTTTGGTTATATTTTAGGGTAATATATACCCGAACTGATTAAGATCCGGTTTTTTCGGGTTTTTACCTGTTCTTGAAACTCGGAACCAAACCAACCCGAAACTGACCCAAAACCCTATCAATTTCTAAATGGGTCCAAAATTCTTCTACCCGGGACCGACCCGAATGCCCAAGGCTAATTTCACCCCACAATTTTATTACAAAATATAATGAATCCATTAGTAAACAAACAAAATAAAAAGGGTTGTCGTAGTATTCACTCATCATGATCACTCCAACTCTATGGACACCAATCAAACATGTACATTGATATGTGTACCTGACAAATATAGCAATCGATATAGCATCAATCCCTTTCACGCACGTTTTAACCTGACCAGATTTGAATTTATTCATATTTGCCGACAACAATTTTGCTTTCTACATAATTTATCATCACAACTTGAATGAGTATCACACACAAAAAAGAGTGATTTCACTTTTTTATTTTTAGTTTTTTTCTTCATGAATTCTAAAATTTAAATTATAAATTCCGTATACGTATTGTCTAATCTAGTTAAATATACAACCAATTATATAACTAAAAATAATGAAAGAACGATAAAACAAAGGAAGTAAATTTCTTGTTTATCCTTTCTAGTTTTTTTTTTTCTTGTTTATACAAATTCGATTTCCTCCACATCTCTCATATATATACGATAGTATCATCACCAATGTATCTCTCACAACAAGATTTCCGAAAGAAAAAAATGGAATCATCACTTGACGTCATCGAGGTGTCACGAGTTACTCCTTCTGACTCGTCCGAGTCACTCACTCTCCCGCTCACTTTCTTCGACCTTCTCTGGTTCAAACTCCACCCTGTCAAACGAGTCATCTTCTACCGACTCACTGACGCAACTCGCCCTTTCTTCGACTCAGTCATCGTCCCCAATCTCAAAGCCTCTCTCTCCTCAACCCTCTCTCACTACCTCCCACTCGCCGGGAAACTCCTCTGGGACTCACTCGATCAAAAGCCAAGCATCGTCTACTCCCCAAACGACGCCGTTTGCTTCACCGTCGCCGAATCAGATTCCGATTTCTCCCGTTTAACCGACAGCGAACCATTCTCCGCCACCGAGTTATACCCATTAGTGCCCGAGTTACAAGTGTCCGACGATTCAGCCTCCGCCGTGTCGTTTCAAGTCACGCTGTTTCCAAACAAAGGGTTTTCCATCGGCTTAACCGCACACCATGCCGTTTTAGATGGAAAAACGACAACCATGTTTCTCAAAGCATGGGCTCACACATGTAACCATGCAAACCATTCTCTACCGCATGATCTAATTCCATCTTATGATCGTACGGTCATAAAAAGTCTACTGGAGATCGATACACAGATCTTAAACGCTTGGCACTCCTTCGCTAAAAAGCTCGCCGGCGGTAAAGAACCAGAAAACCCTAAAACTTTGAAGCTTCTTCCGTCGCCGGAGATCGATCCAAACATCGTCCGATTCACGTTCGAGCTCACTCGAGAGAACATCCACACGCTTCGTGAGAGACTCAAGAGAGAGTCATCCGATTCCAAGCAGCTTCGCTTGTCGACGTTCGTGATTACGTTCTCTTACGCCTTCGTTTGCTTAATCAGAGCCCGAGGCGGTGATCCGAATAGACCCGTAGGGTACAAATTCGCGGTGGATTGTCGAAGCCTCGTCGTCGATCCGCCGATTCCGTTGAGTTATTTCGGAAACTGTGTCTCCGCCGTCGCTAGGATTCCGTTGACGGCGGCGAAGTTTATGGGTGAAGAAGGGTTTTTGTCTGCAGCGAGGTTTGTTAGTGATTCGGTTGAGGGATTGGACCAGAATGTGGCTTGGAAGATCTCGGAGCTTTTGAAAACGTACTCGGCTACTCCAGTCGGGTCACAGGTTCTGTCCGTTGCCGGGTCGACCCGGTTTGGAGTATACGGGTTGGATTTCGGGTGGGGAAGACCGGAGAAAGTGGAGATCGTGTCGATCGATCAAAACGCGATATCTATGGCGGAGAGTAGAGATGGAAGCGGAGGTGTGGAGATTGGCTTCTCTCTCAAGAAACAAGAAATGGACGTTCTTATAGATTTGATCCATGACGGATTAAAAAACTAAGTGGGGTTATTGCTTTATGTATTTTAATAATGGATTTGGAAATCCAAATCAAATCTAGTGTTATTGGTTTTATGATTTTAAAATTCATATTCAAATCTTGTGTTATTGATTTTATGATTTATAAAAATATTAATTATCATGTGTTATTCAATCCTATGGATTTACTTGATTTCACAATGGATTTTAATAGATTTAGACTCAAATCCGAGGAAAAACCTTCAGATTTACAAATACTAATTAAAATCCACATATTAGATTTGAAAATCAATAAATTTTACAAGAATTTTTAAATCCTATATAGATTTCTAAATCAATTAAAACACACATAGGCATAATATCCTCTTAAGAGAAATTGTGATATATGTTAGAAACGATAAAATAGAGAATTTCTAATGATATTCCTCTTGACCTTTGGCCGATATATATATATATATAAGGCAAGAAAGATATACAGAAATTTACATATTTGAAGATACATAAATATCTTCCGTAATACTCCGCTCAAATTGGAGAGTGGGGAGGTTCGAAGCTCCCATCTGAGTAGAAAACTGTCGAACTCTTTCTTCCCTAGTGCCTTAGTCATAATGTCTGCCATTTGTGTCATAGTAGTCACATGACGAGTCACAATAATACCACGAACGATCTCATCAAGAATAAAATGATAGTTCGATTCAATATGTTTCGTGCCCTCGTGGAATACTGGATTCATATCAATATGAATGGTTGATTGGTAAATACACATAGATTTCTAGAATATAAAAGAAAGAGTTTCCTCTTTTAAAGCTTATGCTTTGTTTTTGTTTATCTAAGTTAGGTGGGATTCCTTTACTTAGTAAACGTTTGAATCTATGTCCTTTGTGTGCGATTCAGTAAGATCTAGATTTGTGATCTCATCACAAGGGCTTTCACACCTTTGAGTGGCGATCTTCGATCCACCATCAAATCGATCAATCGATCCATCGAGAGAGAGCGACCACCAGCTTGTTTGATCCCATATCTATCTCCGCATCCATCCATTGAACAACAAGAGTGAGCGACCGCCAGCTTGGTGTTTCTCATCAATCCATTCTTTTAACCCTCGGCATCAATCTGATATCATCTGATATCAGAG
The DNA here is from genome assembly GCA_030161315.1 of Eutrema japonicum. Lineage (NCBI taxonomy): Eukaryota > Viridiplantae > Streptophyta > Magnoliopsida > Brassicales > Brassicaceae > Eutrema > Eutrema japonicum. The sequence goes on from BSQW01000011.1 coordinate 51,087,439, forward strand.
CCGAAGGTTCTATCGATCCATTTTCAGTTTTGCTTTTGTTTACATAAAAATCAAAAAAAAGTTTTGATTATGTTTTTTTTTATAAACCATAAGAATTTTTCATTTGTTTTGATTTTCATTTAGTTTCTTTTATTAATATATATTAAAAAATTAGATTTATTTTCTGATTTTTGTGTCATTTTAAAACCGAAAAAACTTTTAATTTTTGTTTATATTTTCATAAATTTTTTTTTTAAAATCTTTATAATCTTCTTCTTCTTTATTCGGATTTAATCTTTTGATTTTTTTAAAAATGACAGAGTCTCGAAAATACGGTTCACATCCATGGCTCATCAACAAATGGTTCAATGCAAATTAAGCCCAAAATTTAAAAGAGGAGATAAATTAGGTGGTCAAAGAGCATATCGTAAGAGATATGAATGAGTTGTTGACCACACTTTTATTTCCTTGGAGCTCAAGTCTTCTAGCTGGTAAATAGACTTAGGAGGTGGGTGTTTATAGCGGAGATCTTATTGAATAAGAAGACCCGTAGTGTGGTAAGCGTGTAGATTCATTCGGGTCCAATTAAGGTAAGTATTTGTTGACAATTCTCTCCGAGCATGATCGATGGTTCTTGATGAATCAAGAGTGTTTGATGACTGAGCTTTAGCTGAGAGTGTTGACTCCTTAATGGTATACACGACTATTGGGTAATTATGGAGGTTTCCATAAATAGCTTCAGAAAAAGTCGTTGGTTTATCTTTGAGGCGTCAGGTGGATCCGGGTCGATCCGGTTCTGGATGCTTCAATGGGTCTTCAAGTGGGCCTTCTTCTCTCCATGGGCCTCTAATCCAATACTTACGAATGACCTCATCTCTTTGATTCAGATGATATTCTGATATTCTTTTCCGATCTGCAGGATTTCATGGTAGATCATCTAAATCACAAAAAGATGAAGATGGTGTTTTTCTTTTCAAAAACTTGTCCATTGATTCGACTGGAAAAAGAAACGAAATCATTAAGTATCTTAATACAAAAAAACAACATAAGAACAAGTAAAACAACAACCTATTTGTTTAATTATGTTTTAATTCACTTAATCACTATTCACTAACGAATACGAAACTAAATTAAATAACATGGAGAACTTATCTTAGATTAAGTTAACGTAAGAACAATACTAAGCTTTTTCAAATTAGTAATGAAAGCTATATTGTAATATAGCTGACGATTCATTACTAAATTAATTAGAAAACAAAATAAGAATTATAACATAAAATTGACTTACTCGATAAGAGAAGGAAGAGAGTTAGAAAGAAAGCTAAAGCGACTTTGTCTGACCAAAAAAAAAAAACTGAAGTGACTTTCGATAGAAAGATGAAGCAATTAGGGTTATTGGTTAGTTGTTTAGAAAACTTAAGTTAAACACGTTAAATCAAAAAAAAAAACTTAAGTTAAATATTAATTATGGGCTTTTTAAAACATTTTGATAGGAGAAACCCATATTAAAAATATGAGTAATGTTTAGAATTTGCTTAGAGCATTATTATTGGTAGAAATCTAAATGGGTTTCTTAAGTACTATTTTAATATAAATTTGAAGTTAAGAAACTGTGTTAAAAAAACTTCTGTTTTTGCTGCTTTATTGAAAATTAAATTTTTTTTTTTTGTATCCATGCTTATTTTGTTCTATTTCATTATATTTGATTATGCCTTTCATATTGTAACCATATTTTAAGTGTGTCAAATACTTCATTTAAATTTCCATTACATATATGTATATATATCATACTTTAACTTGTTATATATATATATATATATATATATATATACATTTCATAATTACGTTCTTTTTGATTTATATTCAACAAATTAAAGAGTCATACAAAGTCTAAAACAAAAATAACTTCTTTTAGATGTCAACAAGACATATATGAGAGAGAAGTGGAAGCAGATTGTGAAAGTATACACAATACCATAACCAAGACATGATGCAGGAGACAAGTGTTTTACACAGCCGAGGGAGTTCGATTGAAACACAATTATAACACAAACTAAAACATACAACAACTAAAGCTTGTTCTGTGGTGAACTGAAAGAATTTTGCAAACCAGTAAGAGAGAGAGAAAGAGAGAGAGAGCTGCTCTGTGCCAATACTGCAATTCTTCATTTGCATCCACTTGTTGCATTGACTTTGATATGTCTTCCACCGTGAATGGAATGCTGTCATCATAACCCTCATATTTGCTTTAACGTACTCTCCATTGCTGAATGAGCAACACTCACGACGTAAAAGAAGACTGCACAATTTTATTACAGAGAAATCTTTCTGTCAACCAAGGAAAAACTGGTTTGAGAGAAAACGGAAGGAGAGATTACAAGAGAAACATGCCTGTGGGCAATCAGAGCTTGTTGAGCAACAGCATTTGCTTGTGCTCTCCCTTTCACCAAACTTGCCCTTGATGTCTTTGGTGCCTGTATCAATCGATAATTTTTGAAATTTAAGCTAAAAAAAACATCAACATATATCATCTTCCACAAGAAACAACATGAATTCCTTTCTCAAGAGCAATAAAAGAATGGCAATTCTATTAAGACGGTCGTAGAGTCATTGTGTATCACAATTTACTAAACAAAACACTATAAGGAACTTTGCTTTGAATTTGTATGATCCATTCACTAGATTCTGACATATATGATATCAAGTTCGTGTATGGTAAAGACCAGAATCAATATCTGCAGCGAAAAACGCATTATCCCAACACCAACAGCAATGAATAGAACCACAACACCCAATGCCAATCGTGCACATTATAAAGATACAAAAGTATAACCCATCAACAACGGGATGGGTTTGATTCACTACGTAATGATCACGATTCAGCCAATAGATAAGCACACCTAAAGAGATATACACAACGAGAAGAGCAAAAGCTTGTCTTACGACGGAACATGATGACTCGAGATCTTTTTGTTCACGAATTGGGTGATGAAAATCATTGATTACGGCCATTGCTGGTGCGATTTTGGATCGGTGGAGTGCGTGGCCGTGATACTGATTAGAATTTCGATCGGGAAACCATGGTTCGGGTTGGAGAGGATCTAGGGTCGAGGAATCGGTGAACGTATCGGCGGCGGTGGCGGCGGAAGACGACGGCGAATGTTTCTGTGAGAGAGAATCGAAATATTGAGACGAATCTCGCGGCGAGCGTGAAAAGGGTCCGAAGATTAAACGGTCTTTAAACTCCGACGGTGTCATCGGCATCGGAATCGTGACTTCGCTCGGGGAAGAAAGAGAGAAGAAAGAAGATAATTTTCTTTATCATTTTTCTGGCCAATGCAAGCGTGACAGGTGGAGTTAAGAGCGGTTCTTATTTGTCCCAAATCAGAGCCGGTTATTAAGTAAATTAACATTTTTTCTTTATTTTAATCAATAAAACCCTTAAGAAACTCTCTTAAGAACTTGCTTTGATGATGCTCTTATGGATCTGAATAAATAAAACAGGGTTGCAAAAAAATTAGTTTATGGGTTCAATACCAATTTTGGGCTAGTGTCAATAATAACAAACACAAATAAAATATTAAGAAATTTCCAAAAATACAGTGTCAATTGACACCATATCTGTGTAAGTGGGTTCGCCCCTGGCCTGGTTTGATTCGGGTGGTTCAATGGCCAAACGGATTGATGGGAAGAAGGAGAGAGATGATATAAGATTGAGGTTGAGGGTTAAAAGAATGGACTGATGGGAAACAACAAGTTGGCGGTCGATCTCTCTTGTTGTTCAACGGATGGATGGAGAGATAGATATGAGATCGAAGAAGTTAAAAGAATGGATTGATGAGAAGCAACAAGTTAGCGAAAATGTTGTCTGAATGGATTGATGGGAAGCAAAAAAAATGGATTGATGGATTGATGGATTGATGGGAAGCGTCCTACCAAAAATGTTGTCTGAATTAGCCGATGGAGATAAGAAAGGTAGCCTGGTACTCTCTGCTCTTGGTGGTGCCATTTACTACCTGAGACAAGCTTTCTTGGATGAGAGTCTTCTTAGGTTTGCCAAGTTTGAATCCCTACCTTGCTGCGATTTCAGAAAATTTTCTGAGCAACAACACATGGTCATTGATGTTGCTTGCTGCCCTCGAAGACATTGAGATATTTGAAAACAGCAGAAATGGAGGCTTTTCGAGGTAAAGTTTTACGATCTTGCTATACTATCAAACGTAACTGATATGTGTTCTAAATCTAAAATGAGTGTCGTTTCTTGAAGAAAATTGAATCAATGTGTCAATGCGTCTGGGAAACGGTTACTGAAAACATCGTTGGCAAGACCCCTATATAATCCGAAACTGATCAAGGAACGTCAAGATGCTGCAAAAATCATATTATGGCAGGACAAAGCACGCTTTTAACAAATCTTTCAGAAACTGATCTAACATTGGTAAGTAATGTTCATACTGTTTGTCAACTTGATTACATGAAGCTTTCTAAGATTAATCTGATACTTACCACATCTATTATCTTTATGAGTTTTGCTAACATGCTTTGTTAAAGTATGTGAAATACCAACAAAAACATTGATAGAAGGTTATAATATCATTATATGCTGTCATCAGCCACCCCAAATTCTCTAGTGGTGCTAGATGAGCTTGGACGACGAACAGCCACATCAGATGGACAAGCCATTGCGTATGTTGAACCATTATTGTGTATCATGTTGTTGGGACTTACGGTTCTTGTTCAGATTATCTTTTACTTTAATTTCTTACATGGAATCTGTACCACTTCATAGACAATGTGCAATGTAGAGGGATGTTTTTTGTTATAGGCAAAAAGCTAAAGGTAAACGAAAAAATGCTTCAACATAGATGCTTTGAGTAATTAGTCAATCTTATCATAGCTTCATATTTTTTGTTAAAGGACAATAAACTTGATCCTCTGGGTTTCTTTGCCAATCGTATGTATTACTTGCTGTCAGTTTATAATGATTTCACTACTGCTTTACAACGTCTTTCAGAAAGCAACTCGTCGCCATCATAAAGATATGGCAACAGCTCGAGGAAACAGCGAAGCAAATAGTGCACCAGATGATGGTAAAAAATGTAGCTCTCTTTTCCTAATCTGGTTACAGTACAAAGTTTGCTATTCCACATAGCTGGAAAATTCAGGGTTGTCGCTTAGCTTAGGATCTGTTGCTATAGATTAACACATTGAGTTCACGGAGGAAAATCAGCTGATACTCTCAATAGAAATGTTATAACTAAAGGTAAGTCGTCAAATATATACGAGTTCAAAAAAAATTAAACAAATATTATTCATAACTTTTAATGGTAAAGAAACTAAATACTACTCATAAGGAGGAAGATGAAATACAAATTTCCAACATGGGCAGAAAAAGAAACACACTTTCACCTACTTTTTAATATTTGAATAAAACCAAACGATATTTCGCTAAGTTGTGATCATTTAAAAAACAAATGTGAAACAGTTCGGGATCATTGAGTTTACTACCAAACAAACATATTACATACTCAGAAAAAGACCATTAGATCTAGCAGATCGGCTTAATTGTATATTATAGAGTAAAATTTCCAACAACTTAACAAAGTCAGAGAAAACAAAATATATGTCATGAAACTAAACAAACAAATATAAATACATAATTAGAAAATATAACTACACACCTAGTGCTTATAATAAGAAAATGTTAGACTAAACCAATATAGGAAAAGTATAATTAGTATAAAAATATAAAATTAGGTGAACAACACCATTTTTTATTTTATTCAGAGCATATGGTTTTCTTAGTATTACATTATTACTTGACTATTACAAATATATTGAGAAACATTCGTAAAGACTTAGACTCATTTCTTGGGCGCAAACTTGTCCTCAAGGTCTTTGGCGACATTGGCATCTAACTGGAATGCCTGACCCAGAACCTGTGGATCAATTGAAGGCTTTGATCCAAACACAGTGTTTGCGATTGTGATGACACCAGCGTTCTGGCTACTGAGTCCTGCAAAGGCCACTGCCGGGGTTTTCCCGATATTGACTTGAAAATGAATCATCCCTATTGGGAACACGAACACATCGCCAGGATACAAAATTTTGGCGAATAAACGGTTATTGTCTTGATTGGAAGAGACAAAACCGACATATAACATTCCCTCGATAAGAACAAGGATCTCAGTGGCACGAGGGTGCGTGTGAGGTGGGTTTTGACCACCATATGGTGCATAGTCTATGCGAACCAAGGATATTCCCATAGTGTTTAGCCCTGGAATCTGATCGACATTGACCGTTGTCACATTGGATTTGACATCATTATCAGTGTTTCCGGCCTTATTGAGGCCTGAATAGAAGAAGTCGTCTGCCTTCGCCTGCTTCGGATCCTTACAGAACTTACCATTCACGAAAACTACACAATGACATATTGTTTTGAAAAGTATATATTATAACATTGGATTTAATCATAATAAATGAGAAAAGTAAGTAGATAACTAAAGGAAGTGGATATTTTTCATACCACCATTGTTGAGGTTCTTAACGGCTACACAGAAGTCTTGGAGTGGACTTGGATCATAAGCATTGCCAAAGGGAATGACCAATGCCAAAGTGATAATAACGAGGAGAGACTGAGAAAACTTCATTTTCAAACAGAAGGTTAAGGTAATGCGTTTTCAAGATTTGTTATATGTTGTTTATGATTGTGTGTTGTTTGTGAAGCATTAGTGCTTACAATTTAGATGACAAGATCGGATGTCATTTTTGACGTGGTCCAAAGTCATTCTATACATTTGTATTTAGCATTTTTCAAAGTGGCAGTTGAAATGTTTAACAAGTCTATTGTAAACTTAGTCTCTATTAATTAAATCGGATTTGCATGACTATATAGACAAAGTTGGTGTAGTTAGTACGGTTAGTATCGAAGGGACAAAATGAGCAAAACAAACGCACACAAATATAATGATAAGTTTTGAAATAAATTAAGTAGCAAACATTAATTAATTATTTCTGTTCTTCGAATCTATTATATAATATGAGAATTCTCTCTCAATCTAGGGTGTCCACCTCATCACTACCAATTTTTTTAACATTAACACATATTTAAAATATTCATTTAATACATATCTATTTGATTAGATTTTCAACCAAAAACTTGAATTGAAGATTTATCATATTTAAAATGTTAAAATGTGATTATGAAATTAAGAATGTAAAATAGATTTTACTACATATAGTGAAAAAAATAATTTATTCGATTTTGGTTCAAGAATATATAATTTTCCATAATAAAATTAACATCATTTGAGAGTCACAAAATACTATAAATTTGTGGTAAATATAAGTTTTTAAAATTAATTTTACAACTAAAAAATATGTAAAATAAGACAAAAATAAGAACAAATAAATAAAATTATGGATAAACGATAGAAGAGAAAAAAATAGATTTAAAAAGAGACTTAATGATTATAAATAATCAGAACTAAATAAAAATGAGTGTTATGAGATTACAATCAAAAGAAAATCAAGGATAATTAAGTTTTTCGGAAATTTCTCTACAAATTTGTTATAGAAAATGAGAAATTAAGTCAAGAATATCTTTTTTTTCTTTGCTTACATATATCATAGATGGAAGTCGAGTATTTACAAGTAAATTTCATTGGAACCATAAAAGAAAAGTCTGATATTTTTTGCATGGCTTGAAATTTTAAAGTGTTATGATATTGTGTTTTTAACCCAAAAAATAATAAAATATATATATATATATATATTTCAAAACTAAAATAGTAAAAAAAATGCTTGAGAATGTCCAAACACTACCGCAAGAAAACATACATGTAAAGAGTGATACAAGTTATTTTGTACCATATCGCAAGTGGAAATGCGATTCTACACCATATTTCAAGAGAAACATATGTTTGAGAATTCTTTCTTCGTATCAAATCTATTATAAAATAGGAGAGATATCTCTCAATCTAAGTTATCCACATCATCACTACAATCATCTATTAATGAAGCCCACATATATAAAACTCTAATATGTACTAATTAAAGTTTCAACATAAGTATAATTATTACTATACAACTCCAAAGCACACAATTATAACAAATAACGAGAAAAATATATAATATTAATTATGATTTAAAATTTGAACCGGCTATTAACAAAATTAGTATATGGGAATACATAAGTTTGGAAAATAAAATGAAAATGAAATAAGTGAAAAATGACCATATAGTAAGGTCATAATTGAAAAAAAAATATTAGGATAAACTACATAATTTATAGATAATCAACTACAACTCAACGGAAGATACATATAAAATGAGATTATTATCATAATTAACAGTATAACCTCTATAAATTGATACTCGATAAATTAATATCTCAACAAATCAATACATTTTTTCGGACCCGAATTGGTGTCTCGGACAAATAAATATATCGAGCATTCTCAAAGCCAAAACTTAGTCATTTAGTCAATGATCGTCGTAAATCTTGAAATGCTTATTACCCAATTTTTGTTAATGGAAGAGACTAAGTATTATTTAAGCCAATATAATAAACTCTGAGAATCGTTCACATATTCTTGAAATAAGAAAGATGGAGAAGTTATACCAACTCTTGCAATAACTTCACTCCAAGTTCTGGTGCCCGAGGAATTGTCTTTGAAACCATTTAGGTGTCTATTAATCTATTTCTTCCCTCATTATTCACATATGAAATGTCATGAAGAAGGATCGCTATTCTAACTTCACAAAATTGCTAAAACTCTAAACTTTCGTGAAAATTTGATTGATTTTTACCTCATTACCCAGAAAAAACGTTGTATTTCTTTTGAAAGGATGTTCGTTGATCACAGCAGCTCCATCTGCAATTACAACGCCACATATATCGCAATGTTTCCCCTCCTATAAATCCAAAACAACACGCGATATCAAAATTTTGAACACCCGGATCCGGTAATGATAAGATCCATAAAGTTCTGAATTCTGAAATCAGACCTTGAGGTAGGTGCGAACATTGATGAGGGAGTGAAAATTTCGGAAACAAATGTGAGAAGCGGAACCATGGCTACCGAAGGCGTTGAAGTCACGGCGGCTATCGAGGATCAGCTATGGGAGTGGGATTTCTTGGATTTTTAGAATCGAGAGATGATATGTTCTTCGGAGATGAGGAACAAGGAAAAAATCACATATCTTTTGTCACCGGTCTTTCACAAAGAAAGCAATACTTGGGCCAAAATATCTATTAACATAAAGGCCAAAACATTAGAAAAGATTCTCTATTAGAGGGTGTAACTAAAAACAACCTAACACTATACGTACATAAAGAGATAATTTAAAACTCTCAAATATGTACTAAAATCATTTATAATAAAATGTAAGTGGTTTGTTTAGTTAATGTGTAGACGGACTGATGTGGTTATAATTGGCCCCAGTATAAACTATAGATTCTGGAACAGAAATGTAATATTATACGTTCAACTAAATATGTAACTTATGAGAGATTTGAAATGGTGTTACAAAAATATATATATATAAAACTGTAATTAGAATCACACAGTAGTCAAATACAACATATAAATACATGAAAAAAAAATATTTCAACATAAGTTAACAACATAATTAAGAGAAAACCATTGCTATATACAAACACTAATAAGGAGAAATAAAAAAACACACACAGATACACACAATGCAACTATAAACATAAGTCGACTATTAAACTAAAATTCAAAATTAAAAAAAAATTATTTCCTAAAAAATAACATATAAACAAATTTATAAAACATAAATGTAAAATAAACTCGCGCGAAGCGCGAGAGTCAATCCCTAGTGATGATGTAATTGTACAGTTTAACCGTGATTATGCAATTTCTGTAGCGTAATCGCATTTCGGCAAAACTAGAGACATGCAAAGAGATTAGCCCTTTATGAACCTTTCTGAATAATTTGTTCAGAACAAACCTATATACTATCAATAAATATAAAAGATGTGAAAAACTATACTTTTTAAGATTATGTGAGGGTGTATATCTGAAGATATTTTATCATAACGGCATCGTAACCGTGCCTCCTATCTCCGATTTGAGGAAAATATTTTGCAAAGATGATATATACTATCAATAGGTGACCACTTCGCTTTATTCATTTATGGAAAACATGATTAAGATCTTTGCACGGCAATCAAATCGCAATGCCATTCAGAAAAGGTGATACAGAGATCACAAAGCAGCATAAATATTGATAATATTCCCTCCGTTTCACAAAGACTGTCGTTTTAAAATTTTATTTTTGTTTCACAAAGAGTATCGTTTTATGTTTTCAATGCATAATTTTGAACAAAAATCCAGTTTTAACCTTATTGTTTTAATGTATTAATTAGAGAGAGAAAATTGTTTAGTGTATTAATAAGGAGTAATATGAAATTTTAATAGTTTTCTTAATATGTGTGAACTGTGAAATGTGTCAAAATGTTACTTTTTGTGAAACAGATAGAATATTAGTTTTGCTGTTGATTCCTCGAATATCCGGGACAGTCAACTTTTTAAGACTATTAAATGGTCAAAACAAATACCAAAAACAAAAGAGACAAGTACCAAAAACAAAAGAGAAAAGGGATAGTTCTCAATTTTATTAATCAAATCATAAAATCTCCTTAAAAACTAAACATAAAAAACCTATGTATAAGAAAGCTCAAAAACCCTAAAACCCATAATTTCATCTAATAATCTTAATCGAAATAATCATACTCAAAATAATCATACTCAAATAAGAGAATATAATTTCGTCTCACGCCCGATTCCCGAACAGATGCCACACATACTCTTGTAATGGTTATTTTGCCTAATTTTCTATCGGCCCTCCATGTACTTGAGTTGCCCACACTAGATGCATCATCATCTCAATCTATTATTGGTGAACTTCGGTGAGAAATTGCCACTAGTCTCGCATCTTCTTTTTGTTGTTGTTGAAAGTAGTCTCGCATCTTCTACTCGTTCAGTTTCAATTAGGCCCTATATGTAGATTGATCTCTAATACCTTTTTTTATTAAAGTACATGGACTTTCAACTCAAAACCAATTGGTAATGAGTGGATTATCCCATATCTTTTATATATTACTTAAGATCTCTTCCAACTTCCCATGTGAGATATCATTCCCTAATATTTTGTTTTGTACTCTTTGCAAAGATCTTTAGATATAACATAAAACTAATTATTTGTGTGATAATAACCTAAGAGACCTGATAAATAACGAATCAACTTAGCTCTCATACCAAATAATAATAGAATACGAATGGAAGGTGACCACGACTATGAGGAAAGCCTCATGTTCTGGTTTTCAACTAGAGTCTAAATTATAGAACTTTGATCTTTAATTTTGAACACTGTCACACTTGATGTACAAAGGTTTTGATTGAATACTAATTTTACATTCAATTAAAAAAAAAAAATAATAATAATATTAATAGAATATAAACGCTAAAAATCGGAAGTCCGTTGATTTCTCGAAATAGTCGGACGAAGACTTTTTTTAATATCGTTCAATCGCCAAAATAAATATCAGACATAAGAGAGATATATATTCAAAGAAAAATATCTATTTATTTGATGTAGATCTATCGAAGTTGCCAAGTTTCTTTAATATTTCTATTTAATGGGTTGTTTTGATAAACTTATTCAGGGCAGTTGAGTAATTATTTTCTTGGTCCCTCCATGTAAGAAGGCCAAGTGACTAAGGGGGTGTTATTCAATGTATAAGTTGAACTCAATTCCATTAGATTTGAGTTTGATCAGATTTTAAAATTTGTAGCTTATTTAAAATCTAAGATATATGAGTTATCTAAAATTTAAAATACAATGACAGTGTATTTAGAAAGTCAACATGATATCATTTGAATTCTAATAGAATTAAATTCTTAATACTAAATTTTACTAATAAAAATATCAAAGCAAAAACAAAACAAAAAAAATCTAGAAACACAAAAGAAACGTAACAAACAAAATAAAAGTCAAAAAATAAGCTATCTAAGAAAAAATCCACATTCATTCCATATTGGTTTGAATGCACCCCAGCCTTTCTTCCACTGACATACTCACAAAAACGTCTTGTATTCCCAAATGGTAAATATTGGTAAGTGCTTTGTAACGAATACGTTGTTCCAAATCTGAAATGTTTTTTATAGAATCCCAAACAAAAATCAGAAAGACGAATTACGATTTCTAATCCAGAAAAATTAACAATAAACAAAAATAAATCAGTTTTATGTGTGAAGAAGAACTTACGGAGAGGGAGGAGAGAGAGATGTGACAGGGAAAAGAGAGAGATGTGGCAAAGGTAAATAGAGTAATGGAGGAGGGAAAATAAAGAAATTGAGGAGGGAAAAGAGATAGCAAAGTGAGGAGGGAAAAGATGGAGGGAAATGAAAGAGGATGTCACGAAAGATTGCAAATCTGATGGTAAAATGTTAGATTTTGATTGCTATATTTTACACATAAAATTAGCTTTAAATTCAGTTAAACTCTTTTACCTAAAATCTTTTGTAAGAATCTTTTAAACATGAATAACGTAAGATTTTAATTAGCTTATTCAAATATTTAATTGAATAACAATGGATTTCAAACTCCTTTAATGAAGGGATTATAAATACAAGAATCAATAACATTGGATTTTTATAACGAATTTAAAATTAATCATTGAATAACAATGGATTGTGAATAGATTTAAACTCTATTAAAAACCTTGATTGAATAACACCCCCTAAGTATATGATGTTAGTTGTTTTTGTGAGTTTGTAATTAGTTTACATGGATGGAAGAAATTCAGTTGGATTTTTAGTAATTGAAAATCATGACAAGTATAGTTTGTTTAGATTTTTTTTTAAAAACGAAAGAGAATAAAAAGCTGGCCTATTTGCAAAAATACCCTATAATTTGAAGTCAAAGCTAAAAATGCCCAATTCCTCTCATATTTTTCAGAATCTCACGAATTACCCTTTAAGAATCTGGGTATTCACGCAAATGCCATTCCTCAGACTGCTGTTAGAGTCTAACGTTTTTTCAAAAGACCAAAAAAAATTTCAGATCTAACTTAATTACGGAAATGCCATTGCCTTCAATTCTCAACCTCCACGACAACCACCATCGTCGACGAGTTAATGCAGTAACTAACCTATTTTTTCACCATTAAAGCCCAAGAATAGAGCTCGGACTTCCTTTTCGCGAGTTCTCCTCTCCGATTTCTCCGATTTCCCCTCTATTTTCCTATTCAAACTTACCGAAATTATTTTGTATGGCATAAAAACGGCAAAACACGACTGGGCTTGCGGGATTTCGGTGATATTAGACGTTTTGGGCGCTCGACGAGGGTGAAAACAAACTCTAAACGGATATAGGTACGAATTTTTGCATATCGTCGATTTTCAGATCTGAGTTGTATACTCAGACTGCTTTAGAAGTCTGATGAAACCCACATGGTCAACGAGATGGTAGTTTTGCAATTGACTTTTAAACACTCAGACTGCCATTGAAGTCTGGTAATTTCCTTTGAAAACAAAAAAAATCAAGAAAAATCCTCTAATCGAGGCATATGGTAGTTTTGCAATTGACCGAAAACTTGACTTTTTATTCAGACTTCATATCCAGTATTTTGGAAAAATGAGCGACTTTGACCAGAAGTTGACTTTTTTTCAGACGGAATCAGAAGTGTGAAAAAAAAAACAGGGTACTGGTAGTAATTGACCGAATTTTTTCAAAAGTTGACCAAAATAGGGGAAAAGGTATCAGACTTCTTTGGCAGTCTGAATAGGAGGAATTTTTTTTCAGACTTCTATGGCAGTCTGAAAATGATGAAATCTTTCAGACTGCTAAAGATGTCTGATATCGAAGATTTTGGTCAACGCAAAAAATACACCAATTTCGGTCAGACTTCTATCGCAGTATGAAGGATTTCTTCAGACTGCCCTGGAAGTCTGGGAACGAAATTCAAACTTCGGTCAATTGCAAAACTACCCCATAATTTTTTCAGACTGCAGGAGAAGTCTGACAAACGTCAGACTTCACGGAGAAGTCTGACAAAAAAGTCAAAATTTTGGTCAATTGCAGACATACATTTTTCTTTTTCTCAGATATCTAATGCATTCTGACAAAAAATTCAAAGTTTGGGTCAATTGCAAAAATACCCTTTTTGTCAGACTGCGATAGAAGTCTGCTTTGATAACTTTTCGTCAGACGGCATCCGCAGTCTGCTTTGTAACATTCTAATTGCAAAAATACCCTCTTTTTCAGACTTCCATAGAGGTCTGACGTACTGTTTTGTCAGACTTCTTTGGCAGTCTGGATTGACAAATTTTGTAAAACCGTTTTGTTTTGAATATTTGTGATGAATTTCGTTGATTTTAATTTTTTTTTATATGTGTGTTAGTTGTATATGTTCCTCCTGCGTTAGTTTTACATGCTTATGTTCGGTAATTATTTTTAAATATATTTTTAATAATTATGGCAATGTAGCTAATAGAATCAGATTTCGCGAAGAAGTCTGATATTTCCATTAAGATCGCTAATGTTATTTTTCCATGATTGTTTTTACAGATAATGGTGCATCTACCTGTTAATTTTGGTGAATGGGTTGTGAGAGGCCATATTTGGCATTTTGTGGTGGATACTCTCAAAGGAGGGCGGCTTATCACTTTGGGCGATCGTTCTACATATTGTGAACTTGTTGAGATGGTACAAGATGATTATACGCTGGACAAGAAAACCGAGTTGGTGAAGTTATCATATCCGTTACCGGAACCACTCTTGCAACAGATCGGTCCGGATAGCCCTCCTATTTATGTCACAAATGATAGGCAAGTAAGGAGCATGGTCGAGTTAGCTAGTGCGCATTTAATCCGTCTTTGTGTCTCGAGCCGATCCGGTTTGGCATATCAAGATGCGGGGAATCACGATGTAAAAGATGAAGATGAAGATGAAGATGACGAAGACAAAGACTGGGAAGACGAAGATGTGGGCTCAGTATCAGATGATTATATTTGTGGTGGTGGTGAGGATGGTGGTGTTGGTGGTGGTGGTGATGGGCCAGAGCAAGTTTTCAAGAAGCACGCTGAGTCTTACTATGATGGTGTAGATTATAGCATGTATGGGAAAGTGGGAGATGAAGATGAAGATGATAAAGAATATGAAGATAATAAGACTTACGAGTTGCAGCGTGTGGCTGAACGATTTGTTGGTCGAGGAAGAAATTGGTCCGACGGCATCTTTCTCGGAAAGTGTTTTGATAGCAAGCAAGATCTTATATCAGAGCTGCGTTTGACGGCGATAATGAGGAAATACGCATTTACAGTAGATAAGTCTGACAAGAGCCTGTTTGTCGCTAAATGTCTTGTGAAAGGATGCAACTGGAAGATTCGAGCGGCTGTCAAGAACGAACCAACAAGTTTTGGGTGATGATCTACAATAGAGCCCACACATGTTCAACGCTGGTCCGGAAGGCTAAGAAAAAACATCATACTCCGCGTTATATTGGTTGGTTGTTTCTAGAATGCTTTGGAATAATTGAGAAGATTACACCAAAGCATGTCTTAGTATCAATGAACAAGCAGTATGGGATTAAGATGAGCTACACAACCGCATACAGAGCGTTGTTACATGCTCAAAAGTTGGTGAGAGGATCAGCGGAAGATGGCTATGAGAGACTGCCTGCTTTATTGCATGGAATCGAGAAAATCAGCCCGGGAACGCAGACTGCTCTAGAACTAGATGAGGAGAATAGATTTAAATATCTATTTCTAGCATTTGGGGCTTCCATAGAGGGATTTAAGTTTCTTAGAAGAGTCATTGTGGTAGATGGTACGCATATTACGGGGCCGTATGCAGGTGTTATGCTAGTGGCGGCCTCACAAGACGCCAATTTTCAAATATTTCCGTTGGCTTTTGGCATTGTAGACTCCGAGAATGATTCCTCGTGGGAATGGTTTTTCACAAAGTTTAGAGACTGCATTTCAGACCAATATCCTCTGGTCATAGTCTCAGATATGCACACATCAATCAAGAATGCTATTGAAAAGGTTCTTCCTTGGGAAAAGCGAGGGATTTGTTATTACCATCTACAAAGTAACGTAGTCACAAAGTTCAGGGGAAAACATATTTTGTACTTGGTGAAAAACGCGGCGTACGCATATACGATGTACGATTTTAACCGATACATGGCCTCCTTACGAGCGGTAAATCCTGACCTTGCTAGATACTTGGAGGAGGCGGATCCGAGTCTATGGTCACGCGTTCATTTCTATGGAGACAAGTATAATCTGAAAATGCATTTTTCTTATCAGACTTCTTGTGCAGTCTGATTTGTCTTTACCAGACTTCTATTGCAGTCTTGTTTTCACTTGCGTTAACCGCGTTCACTTTGTTGGAGAAAGGTACAACATAAAGACGAGCAACATTGCCGAAACTATAAACTCCGTAGTCAAGAAGGCAAAAGGATATCCTATCTCTTTCCTTTTGGAGTTCATACAAGAGAAGCTAGGGACGTGGTTTTGTAAAAGGCGGCTAGATGCATTGAGTCTCAAAACAAAATTTAGCCGAGGAGTTGAATATTTGATGGCTATTCGTGAATATTATGCAGAATTCATGACGGCAGAACGCGTTGATGGGTATCGATTCGTTGTTAAGGGAGGACATAGGGATTGTGTGGTCGACTTGCACAACCGAACGTGTGAATGTGGTGTGTAGGGTTACGAAAAGATACCTTGCTCACATGCAATCTGCGCTGCACTAGAACTTGAGCTACACCCATATACGATGCCATGCCCATCATACGATAGGGACTATCTGTTTCAGGCATACGCAATGAACATCCTTCCGAAGAACTGTACTATGAAAGCTCCTGACACCGTATGTGTCCTTCCCCCGCATAATCCTGGTCCTCCTGGAAGACCTCAGAAGTCGAGGTGGCAAACTTGGCTAGAAATTGCCAAGACAAAGGGCAATAAACCACAGAAGCTTCCCAAGCAATATACTTGTTCTAATTGCAAACAACCAGGCCACAAAAAACCAAATTGTATAAGCTAAATCACTTTACACTCATCTGTTTTATAGTTGTTTTCATCTATCTACTGTATATGAGAAGCTGCTGTCTTTTTCGGTGGAGACAGGTAACCAAACCTGAGAAGGATTAGATCTGGTAGAAGTCTGATGTACTGAAGAATGCAATTTAGAAGTCTGATAGAGAAGTCTGAAGAAAGTCTGAGAGGAGTCTGTTGGTGTCTTTCCAGTACAATATTTGGTTTCCAAGTCGGTTTTTAAGTTGTCTAAGTCTAAGAACTTGTTGTGTTAATCGTTGGTTGTTGTTGTTGGCTTAAACTTAATTTGTAGTACATATGTGTTTGCTGCATCTCGTCAAGTCTAAATAAGTCTTAAGAAAATCACACCCTTTCCAAACTGCAATATAAGTTTAATAACAAAAATTCATTACAAAAGATAGAAATAGAAGTCTGACACCAGACTTCTATAGAAGTCTTAAACCAATTACCCTAGAAATACCCTACCTATGCCCAACACGCTTTTGACATCACAATTGGCATGGCACAAAAAATTTCCTCAGAAAGTAAGCCAAAAGATGGATGAGTTTTTCTTAAATCTACAGAAGATAGATTTATGCAAGAATCCATTGTTCTCGGGAATCCAAAAGTTAAAGAGGAACTCTACTTCGCCTATTCGTAGACGTTTATCAATTCATTCTCGGTGTCGGTACGAGCCTCTTCACATGTTCGGCAGAGCTTAGTTAATATCTCATACGCAAGCTTCTCTCTGCAAGTCTTCATGTTCTTATCACACAGCCACTTCGGAAACGACATCCCAAGAGAATGGAAATCAATAAACTTCAAACAAAACACCCCACAATCACCTGTCTGGATATTTTGGGAAAGTTCCGGGCTCCTTACGATCGTGTAGCTGTATCGCTCAAGGGGATAATTCCACCTATCATCTACTGGGGCCAAACAATGCATCACGAAGGGAAAGATCTCACATATAGGTGCCACTGCCGCTCCTACCACCTCATCGGTTTTCCGTCCAATGATGATGTCCCATATGGTTACGTGCCTATCCGGGATAGAAATCATAATAGCTATCCAATGATTTCCCCCAACGTGCAAGGCAGTGTAGATGTAAAAAATTTCCAGCCCCCAAGTCTTGTTTGATTTCAGGAATAAGGGTAGTTCACCAGTATGGTAATCTCATACACTAGGTGGCAGCCTCCTTGTCGTGGGCATCACATTTTCTCCTTCGCCGCTCTTCACGAAATCATCATAATGTTTCTTCCACAAATTACCCAGCAGTGTGTCAATGAAGGTCAGCCTCTCGGACCAGAACCATTCCGGGTGTTCGTGTTGTCGAAACCTCATCAGATCAATCCCAGCATCTATTTGCTGCATTCAGTCAACATTGTGCAAAAAATGTCAAACTTAAACAGAAGTCTAAAAAAACTCTAAAAGAGAGAACACCAATGTCAGACTGCAAAACAAGTATGAGAAAATAAATTCTTTCACCGGACTTTAAAAGAAGTCTGAAATCAGACCTCTAAAGAATTCTGAAGGAAGTCTAAAAGAGATAACAACAATGTCAAACTGCAAATCAAGTCTGAGAACAGAAAATCATTAAACCCGAGCAGATTATATACTAACCGTGTCATGCAGCCATTCCTTGGGGGTGCGCAGATCGTAGTACCAAGCTAGGGATGTGTTTGCCTCCCTCTTCGGATAACCCCTACAGAATATATTACACGTGTTAGACATCGAGCTAATTATTCTAGAATATAGTTAGAGTGTGACGACATACGGCAGTTTTTTGACGTGATCATTAAGTGTCTTCACTTCCGTCCTGGTTGCCGGAGCACAAGGATCATATGTCGGTGTGATCTGCACTGGGTTTGAGCTCTTTCTCTCCTTCTTATCCTGCTCTTTCTGTTTGAGTTCTTGAGCCTTCGCCTTTATATAAGCTCCAGCAACTGCCTGTTTAGTGTCTTGTTTCGACATATATGCAGTATCAAAGTTTACGCCCGTGGCCGCCTTATCGATGATAAGAACACTCTGTTCGCTGCCCACGACACTACTCTGCATTTACAAAATAAAAAAACCACCTCCGTCAGACTGGAATAAAAGTCTAAGACAAATAATCTAACACTATCCACGCTACCTAAAGACTGCAATATAAATCCAAAACACAATCAGACTTGTACAGAAGTTTGACAGATATTAAAATAACACCAAAATCAGACCTAAATCTCAGTCTAATACCAGATAACCATGTTCACATCAAACACAACAAAGCGAAATAACTAGTTTTTAGTTGCACATAGGTTCAGGTTCTTACAAACAACTATCACACTTATACTGCATATTAAGCAACGGCTTTGTCCTTAAGTCTTCGACTACTTCTCCATTCTTGAACATTTTTTGGTAGAGTGTTTGGGACACTAACCCCAACATCCACCACAGTCTGAATCTTGGCCTTAGACAGTTGGACAGGGTTGTCTTCAGCCAGGGCTTCCTTTGCATCCTCTACCGCTGAAACTTCTTTTTCAGGTTCTTTTTGGTCTGCAGCTTCAATAACCGCTGCATGCTTAGGAGGCTTCACAAAAAAAAATTTGGGTGTAATATTCTTCCGCAGAGCCTTTTTGCGTTTCCCCGCCCCAGCCTCACCACCATCATCAACCTTACCACCATCATCAGACTTCTTCTCAACACCACCATCAGACTTCTTCTCAACACCACCATCAGACTTCTCAACACCAGATTTCCTCCTCTTTTCTCCCCTTAACAACCTAACTTCCTTCTCAAGTTCAATCATCTTCTCATTCACCTGCTCAAAACCTTCTTTAACAAGACTAAAAAGTTCATTCATCTTCTCACACACCGACTTGATCAAGTAAAAAACCTCACCACCATCATCACCGCCTGATTTTGCTCGCTTCTTATCATCATCAACAACCTTCCTCTTAACACCCTTTCCCTTGGCCTTCTTCAGACCACCCTCAGACTTAACCACCGCAGACTTAATAAGGGGCACCTCTTTCTTGACAATGGCCAACACACCTTCAGACTTCCAGTGTTTAAAACTCCACCTCCAAGGGCGTTCAAACTCACCAAACATTGCTTTCACAATGTTCATAACTTTCTCATCATCCTCACCATCGTCCCACCGGGGGAACATGACCTCAAACTCCTTGACGACGAAGTTGTTGACGTTGGTCTGCAAGTACAAGTCAACGAGCAAAATGTATATTAGTATGTAAAAAATAAATAAAATCTACCAGACTGCATATCTCGTATGGTACAAAGTTTCATACTTCAAAAAAGGTCTGACTTCAATATTTCAAACTGCAAATTCAGTTTGGCAACAACTTTCAGACTGCAAGGGAAAAATTCAGACTTCAAAATTAGTCTGATAACTTATCAGACTGAATTTGCAGTCTGACATAGAGCAATCAAAGGTGAATTTTAAGGAAAAAAGGTCAGTAAAATACCTGCTTGCGCAACTCTAAACCGACTTTCTTCCGATTCCTTGATCCTTTGTAAGCCAAGAGCGGTGGGGCTGGGTTATCATGCAAGTGCATTCCATAAAGCGTAGCAATCCCGGGACATGCCCAATATACCCAGACGTTCAAGACCTCAGCGAAGCCCTCAACCTGATAGTTTTTGTCATCTTGGAGTTTTTTGTTTGCCTATGTTTTGACAGAGTCTACCAAGATTTTGAAGGCCAGTCTTCCCCATGGGTATGCTTCTAACGCCCCTGGAGATAGCAGTAGCTTAGTTATGTCAGCCCTTGCGGAAACTGACCAGTGTTGAGCCTCAATGAAGCTCGTGTAGATGGCTAGGTAGCCCAACCATATCCTATCTTGCTGTTCCCAGCCTCGACATCTGTTGCAAGAGTCCAGTAACTGAAAATAACTTGGCCCTACCTCGAAATCCAGCCCAAGAAGCTCCCACATTGCTCTCATATCGGTTGTATGCTCAACCTCCGGGTACTCCAGATTCTCAACATAGTCGCAATTCAGTCCGGTTATCTGTTGAAACTCATGGAGGGAAAACCTCACCGGTTGAAGGCCAAGAAGACACCAAAGCTCATGCTTCTGATCTACCTCTAGTTGCATAGTAAGCATGTAGTGCACCATCCTTGAACACCATACGAAGTTCAGCTCATGCCACTTCACAAAAACCCCAAAGACTGAGTTGTGAAGCTCTTCCCACTCATCATCATCCAGCGCTTCTTTGAGAGCGTCCATGAGATCTCTCTTACCGCTGAAGTAGTGTATGCTTTTGTCTGGTTGAGGCTCATACCCGGTTGTGAACATCCTTGGAGGAAATTCACGTTCTGCCATTATGTCTAAAACCTGCATCAACCACAACCAGACTCCATTAGCAGTTTGAAAACTTAAAGTCAGACGTCATATGCAGTCTGACTACTCAAATTCAGACTTTATTTGCAGTCTGACGAAATATAGTCAGACTCTATTTGCAGTCTGACGCAATCAGACGAATCCCAAAAATCCACAAAACACAATACAAATCAAACCCAAAGATCTAAACATTATTGCTCAATTTGAAACTTTTACCCTCTATGGAAGACTTAAAGGAGCGGTGACAAGGGCGAGGAGAGAGAAACCAGATCTGGAAATCAAAAAAGACAAGAGTTCAGCGCTGAGTTCTAGAAATCAATATCGAGAAGGTGACGGTTTGCGGCGAAGAGAGGAGTAGAAGAATCTTACATTCGAAGGCGACGAATTCCAGCAGCGACAACAAAGATGTGTCCTAAGCGGCGGTTCAGTTTCTCCGAGAGAGAATCGGTGTTTTTTTTTTTGTTTTTTTCTTCGGTAACTGTAAAAATGAGGGGATAAAAAAACCCTTTTATATGTGTCCTAGGCGGCGGTTAAAAAAAACAGTTTTACCACATAAAAATACCGCTTTCGCAATCTGATGTCAGACTTCTTAACGCAGTCTGATAACATACTCTTTTAGCAGTATGATAGTGATGAGATAATTGAGCGAGAAGTCTGGAAATTTTGGGAGGCAAAATTCCCGCCTATTTCTGCGGTTTTTCTAATATTTTTAATTGCCGCTTAGAAGTAATTTTCAAATACTTCTACTGCCATACTCGTTTTGTAGTCTGAAATGGTGATATTTTCAGGACCAGACTTGTGAAAGTTTTCAAAAGTTTAAGTTTTTCAGACTTCGAAAGAAGTCTGATAAATTCAGACTGCATAAACAGTCTGACATAGTAAAGAAGGACACATGTTACAAATTTAACCGACTTCATAATCAAATATCTCGTTCCATGGAAAAAATACAAATTTTGGTTACAAATTGTCACATATTACAAGAAACCAAAACAGATAAACATGATCAAGACGATAATAATAGCACCATCGAACATCAAACTCTTCAACTCGACGCCACGCATTATCTGGCCACATGGCTTCTCCGTCAACCGCTCCTTCAATTTAGCTATCTCTGCCTTCGTTACCTTGACGTCATCGAGCAACGTGGACAAATACTTCTCGCTTTGAGCATTAGAAACGAACATGACATCAATTAGTAGACCATGTTGGTCAACATACAGCTTTACATCGTTAAACTCCTCAGTCATAGCCTCATCCCACCACTTCATTATATGGTAACCACCATCCTACACAGCCACATTTATACAATCATATTAAGATCCCAAATTATAATAAGCAGAAAAAAACAAACGAACCACATGACATATAGAGGCCATTACATCATAGTTACGACATCCGAATAATCTTCTTCCCGGATTATCGGCAGTAGTGGATGTTCGCATGACGGGCTCCAGACCGCATAAGCATTTCGTGGGAAATCCGTAGGATGATCCGGATCGACGTCGACCTGTTGAACATGAACTACTCGACGTTGGAAGGTGACTGAATCGCCCCATCCTGTGTACCAGAAAACATTCGCAAAAATTAAAACAAGTCTAAAGCCAGACTTCTAATAAAGTCTAATTTAAAATCAAGTCGAAATTCAGACTTCTAAAAGAGTCTAATTCGGAAAAGTCTAATTTCAAACTTCTTCTCAAGTCTAATTCGTACAAAGTCAAATTTCAGACTTCTAACAGAGTCTAATTAAATGAAAGTATAATTTCAGACTTCTAATCGAGTCTAATTCAGATCAGTTCAAGTATCAGACTTCGTATCGAGTCTAATTCACTTTCAGACTTCTAATATAGTAATTTTCAAGTATATCTAAAATGGAATTAATTAGATCTAGGCAAATAACCCATATGTTTGTTTAAATCTATGCAAAGAACATGGAAAAATGGTCTTATTTCGTATAGATCTAAAAATTTTGCAGAAAAAGTAGAGTAAAAGGTGAAAAAAGAGAGATAATTACCAGACTGAAGAAGCTAGCGACGGCGGTGGCGGTGGTGGTGGCGACGAGGGTTTCCGGAGAGATGTTTGAGAGAGTTTAGAGAGAGAGAGAGTCGATAATGACTTTTACAGATTAGGGTTGGTAACTTTAGTTTATATATGGGGTAAAATCACAAGTAGGGTAACTTATTTCAGGTTAATTCACAGGTTTCCATCAAGAAGTCTGATAAACCATGGACATGATCAGACTGAAATGGCAGTCTGATAAACCATAAACTTGATAATTACTACTTAAATACCATCATATTATATAGAAAACTTATAACAAATATCAAAATCGTTTAACTTAGTCACAAACTAACCAGTATATGTAAAAAAATATTATGAATTAAAAATTTAGAAACTCTCAATCTAACCCTACAGATAAGAACAGGATATCCAACTTCATATGTCAAACATAGACAAAAATCTTGTGTTTCTTTGTTATTTGCACAATGCAATATATAAATCGATATTCACACTCTTTTATAGCTAATTACACTCCAAGGGCAAACTTTGAACCCTAATCCAACAAATATTGAACCCGTAAACCGTAAACCGTAAACTATTACCTACATGATGTTTAGATCCAAATTTATCTCATACTCACTCATTTTGACTAACTTTTATGTAATTTAAATTTATATACATCTACAATGATTATGTTTAATTTATGTATAAAAAATTTGTATGAAAAATTTTTTAATTATTTTTTTGATTTAAATTTTCATATTAATTACAATTAAGACTTCTCCGAGAAGTCTGAAAATCCACAAACTTGTGTTTAGATCCAAATTCATCTCCAATGATTCAATCTGATTAAATTTTATGTACTTTTAATTTATATACAACAACAATGAGTGTGTGTAATTTATGTAGTAAACATTTCTAAAAACTAAATTTTTAATATTTTTAAATTTAAATTTTCAAATTAAATACGTTTCAGACTTCTCTAAGAAGTCTGAGAAACCCCGATTCTCTGAGAAGTCTTTGAAACCACGACAACCACCATCGTCGACGAGTTAATGCAGTAACTAACCCGTTTTTCCGCCATTAAAGCTCAAGAATAGAGCTCGTAAACACTTTTCGCGACTTCTCTCTCCGATTTCTCCCATTTTCCCACTGATTATGGCATAAAAACGGCAAAACACGACTGGGCTTGCGGGATTTCGGTGATATTAGACGTTCTGGGCGCTCAACGAGGGTGAAAACAAACTCTAAACGGATATAGGTACGAATTTTTGCATATTGTCGATTTTCAGATCTGAGTTGTATACTCAGACTGCTTTAGAAGTCTGATGAAACCCATATGGTCAACGAGAGGGTAGTTTTGCAATTGACTTTTAAAAAATCAGGTTAAAATTGAGGTCTGGTAATCTCTGAGAAATCCCGATTCTCTCAGACCTCTCTGATAAGTTCGAGTAACCCTAAATCTAATATTTAGTACTTATGAGTGACAATATTAAAACATAACTTCTAGGAAGCATCAAATTCGTGAAATATATGCACATTACAACACATATGTGCAAATTTAAAATTTCAAATGTAAATTTGGTAAACCATGAATCTAACCCTAAAGTTATATGTAAATGTTTCCATTACAAATCATGTTTTGAGGTTTACAACCTACTTTGCCTTACATGTTTTTAATTTGTTTCAATTTTACGAAATTTAATTTTAATACTTCGAAATCGTCTATATTTAATTTATTTATAAGAAATTTTTAACAAAATATTTTTTTACAATTTTTAAATTTAAATTTACTAATTTAATCTGTATCAGACTTCTCGAAGAAGTATGATATTTATTGAGGTATAGGCATACTGAACTAACCTTGTTTAATTTGATTCAATTTTATGAAATATTAATTTCTATACATCAAAATCGTCTATATTTAATTATTGTAGAAAAAAGTTTTAACAAATTTGTTTTTTTTTTTAAATTTAAATTTACTATTTTAATCTGTTTCAGACTTCTCGAATACGTCTGAGAGTAGTCTGGTAAGAGAAATCAATCAGAATTCTATTAGAGTCTAAATGTCAGACCTCTATAGAAGTCTGACATGTCGCGAAGGTTAAAATGGTAATAGTGGTTTCGTGTTTTTTGTTTGGTCATAAGGGGGTAACTGTAATTTTCCACCCCCGAAAGTGTAGCGCAGCATTTGATTAAAATGACAGTGTATTTTTGTCATAAAAACGAAATTTTGGTGTAAAAACAGCAATTTATCCTAAAAAGCTGAGGTCGATGCATAGATACATATTGGACGACAGTTGAAACTCCACAAACAAAAAGTGTGCTTTTTACGCCACTAGTAACAAAGGTTTTCAATGCGACAAGATTCAACTTTAATGTAGGTGCATGCAGGGGGCGGTTCCAGGCGGTGCAACTGGTGCATTTGTCCGGGTCCACAATATATATATTTTTTTTTTAACCAAATTTTTTTTTTAGGATCCATTTCTTTTTTGCCCTACCAAAATTGTTTTTGAACAAGGTCCTAATTTTTTTTTGCCACTTTTGAGCCGCCCCTGGGTGCAGGATGGATCTAAACTTTTTCTCATTAAAAATAGTATTATACTAAAATCAAAGTAACACCTTACCTTTATTTATTATTTTAATAAAATTTTCATTGTTATTGTTTCATTAGTGAAATTTTTTTTTAAATTTTTGGATATTATTAACAACTACTATTAATTAATATGAAAAGTAGTTATGAGACGATGACACTATGCAACCGTTACTGCTCACCGTACAAAGACCAATATATCCCTATAATTACGCAACAATATCTAAATGAGATATAAGATAATTGCGTATGTTAGTGGATCTCATCCTATTTTATTCTTATTCTTCATCCTCATCTCCTCTCTCTTCATTTTATTGTTTCTCTTCTTTTTCCCCTCTCTCTTCTTCTCTTCATCTTCTTTTTTTGTCCTTTCTCAGCTACAATCCTTCTCATTATGCCGCCGTCGATGCTCAGAAAATAGGTTTCCCTTTGGGTCTTCATTTTGATTTGAGAAGGCCTCATCCTCCATTGATAAACGAGCGCGATGGTTGGAGAGATTTACATCTATGTGTGGTGATTTATTGAAGGTTAAAGGGCGACACCGGTAGTTCTTGATTCAACTATCAGGATATCTTTCTTTTGGTGGGTTAGCGACGATGGTTGGTTCTCTATCTAGATCTGAATTTCCTTGTGATTTTAGATTTGGATACTCGCCGTTGTTCGTTAAGCTAGTTATCTGCGGATACTCGCCGCTTGACGAGGAAGCAGAGGTATTCATTCTTCTTGAACTATTATTGGTTGTGCTGTGAACATCAATTTCTTCCATAAAACGTTTATTGATTTCATGGTTAGTAGATGATTTTGTTTCAAGTTTGAGTAAGGATGTTAACGGGTAATTGTAATTTGTGATAGCAATTCTTCAAATATGATAAACTTGTTAACAACCAATAATTGAAGTTATCAACCATTTTTATCCTATGTTAGTTTATCTCTCGCGTCACCAAAGTTATCAGACATTTGGTGTTGAAACTTTGGCTTCTCTATCATCTCCGTTTTGCAGGCTGAGGTGGAAACGATCATACATCCCGAAATAGAATTCAACTCTGAAGAGGAAGACCTATCATGGACTGACGATGAACTAATCAAACCATCATACGTCCCAAAATAGATTGAACTTGTTTTTTTTCTTTTATCGCCATCAGTAGGTGTGTCTGTGTAACGGTTTCTTGTTAACGTAGTTAACGATAGCCACACATTCATTCGTGAACTCACATAACAAAGATGTCAACTATCCCCCCCCCCCCCAGCATTTTTATAACACAATTGCTAACCCGCTTAGCATATTGTCCTCATAAATGGTTATAAGTATTTATATTTGAAATTTAGAACCCTGCTTTGGCTATCTTTAATGTCTGTGTAACAATAGATTGAACTTGTTTTTTCCTTATAATGTTAACAAATTATTCGTTAATATGATTCACTGTTAACGAAATTAACGATAGTTACACGTTCTTTCAGGAACTAATACAAAAGATGTTAACTCTCCCCTAACATTTGTATAACACAATCGCTAACTTGATTAGCATATTGTTTTACCCATGCACACGAACTTCGTATTTGTTTTGATTACCGTATTTTAACTTATCATCTAACTCTTTTATTGTTAGTACATTACAAGTCGCCCTCGTTGACGATGAACATGAATTCATCAACAAAACCATGTTTGATGTAATAATTAATTTAAGCCGATAACTATAGGTTTAACACATATATGTAAAGTATCAGATATTATTGTTAACACGTTACAAGTATCAAATATCATTGTTAGCACGTTAACATTTTATATGATAATTGCGTTAATAATATAGCAAATAAATACCCGCTAACTATATTATATATATGTTAACTTGATCTCCTATCTACATAAATTCATTGCGTTTGTGCTGGTAGATTCACCAATATGCGGTATCGAAGGTGGATGATACCTTTGTTCACCGCTAACCCTAGTTATTATCGTTATCAAATTCAAATGAACTACCGTTAAGTTAGCACCAACATTGTTATCATGTAGGCATCCAACGTTAACGTTGCTCCCATACGAGATAACATTCTTTCATTTGTTTAAGAAAAAACATATGCAACATAAAAAAAGAGTAATAAATATTTTATCATTTTATTCAATCAAGGTACAAGTGGGCCCACCAACGTCATTATCTCCACAAAATCTCATTGGTAAGTTGCACTGGCACATGTATTCATTTACTACTATTCAAGGTTAGTTATCAACCACACATAACATTGATTCACCATATCAACTTTGCTTTACATTTAATGCGCTTGTCGGCCCTTTAATGCTCCTTGCGTAACACAACTTTGATGATGTCATCAACTATAAGGTCAAAACGGGAAGAAAAAATCGGCGAAAGGAGAGAGAACCAATATCACATTATCGATTATTAGAAACCTAAATATCTGGTCAATCGTTCATATACACCTAACTAACCCTAACAATAATTCATTTTTACTACAATAATACAGATCTATAATTATTATTAAACTTAAATAAGAATTTTTTTTTTAGAAAAAACAAAATATAAGCAAAATATAACTAAAATATAAGCAAAATATAACTAAAATATAAGCAAAATATAACTAAAATATAAGCAAAATATATGCAAAAATATGAAAAATGACAAAATAGAAATTATATGTTTAAATGTGAGACACGAAATCTAACTAAGACTACAACAATGAATGCAATAAAATAAAGCAAGTAAAAATAAGATAATTTTCAAAAAAAAAAAAATCGCCTTACGAATTTAATATAATCATATTATTCAGTAAATTTAATATAAAGTGCAGAAATTCCAATTGTTCCGGTATAATAAACAAACTGTATTGCCCTACCAATACATTTTTTTTATCGTAATAAGAAGCTCATTTATCTTATTTGGGTGATATATTGATACTGGAATTGCTGAAAATAACCTAAATTTTGGTTTTTTCAGCAAATCTAGACTCTTTATTTTAGTTAAAGCAAAAGTAACTTGTATGGGTAATGAAATTACAGTTATCTCCTCAATGACTAAACAAAAACCCAGTACATGTTTTTACGATTATAACCCTGAAACGCAGGTAGACTTCATATAGAAGTCTGCTCTGTAATTAAATTTTATATTTAAATAATAAAAAATAATAATATTATTTTATAAAATTATGAGGTTTTAAAAATTTATTATACTACGTTATGATGTTTTAAAAATAAAAATTTATAAAATTTGATCAGATTAACCAAGGAAATAATTTATAGGTTATAGTTGAATTATGAGTAGACTTCATATAGAAGTCTGTTCTGTAATTAAATTTTATATTTAAATAAAAAAAATAATAATATTATGTTATAAAATTATGAGGTTTTAAAAATTTATTATACTAAGTTATGATGTTTTTAAAATCAAAAATTCATAAAATTTGATCAGATTAACCAAGGAAATAATTATAGTTTATAATTTAATTATGAGTAGACTTCATATAGAAGTCTGCTAAACCGAATTCTATTGAAATAAATATACCTAACAAAAAATTGAACCCAAGTATTTAACTTAACCATTGCAATTTTACGGACATATAAATTCAGTTTTTCCACCGACAAAATATTTAGTTCGGTAAAAAAGGAGAAAAAAACCTAGCCGTCGTCTCCTTCTCCTCTCTTCGTCGTTCATCTTTCTCTTGCTCGTCGGCGTATTTTCCGCTGCCTAACTCCGGTAAGTCGTCGTCTCCTTCTCCTCTCTTCGTCGTTTCTCATTCCTCTCCTACTCCTCTCGTCGTTCTTTCTTAGTGTTTTTTTCAGATCTGACATGAGTTTTTTCATATTAGGAATTGCCTCTTCTGGATTACTTCCTCCGCAAAACGGTAGGCCTTCGTTCCTCTCTTTCACCTCTATACCAAGTATCGCCGGACATTTTCGTTCACTTATTGGGTTCACTCTTTCAGATCTGTTGCGGCCTCCGATTTCTACTTCGTCGCAGCCAAGTTTCCTGTTTCCTTCGCCGCAATAAGGTAACCCCTTCTTCCTCCATTAAGCCGTCGACGCTCTCTGCCGTAGGACTGTTGGTAGACTTCGTCTGACACGTAAGGACTT
Source organism: Eutrema japonicum (assembly GCA_030161315.1). Lineage (NCBI taxonomy): Eukaryota > Viridiplantae > Streptophyta > Magnoliopsida > Brassicales > Brassicaceae > Eutrema > Eutrema japonicum. Next base: position 51,117,499 of record BSQW01000011.1, read on the forward strand.
CTTCGTAGACTTCTTTCAAAACTATGTAGACTTCATTGGTAGACTTCTTATTCAAATTGGTGGCCATTCGTAGACTTCTTTCAAAATTATGTAGACTTCTTTCAAAATTCTGTAGACTTCATTAGTAGACTTCTTTAAAAATTCTGTAGACTTCATTAGTAGACTTCTTCGTATGCACTAGTTAGCCTCTTCTTATTCAGACCTATTTAATTTTCTGGGCGTTTTGTTGATGCTTCTCTTATGTTTTGAAGTTATATCCTATCAGAGAATGGATGCCCCGAAATTCCCACGTCAGTGGTACACTAAAGGCCATGAGCCCATGGCCTTTAAGAGCATAGGCTACTACGCTGATAACACACGGTTGATTCCTGCACTCCACGGAGCACTGCAAAAAGATGAAGTTTGGGATGAGCTCTATGAGTAGAAATTGGGTGTTATTTTAAAGTTCAGCAGACTTGAGTTTGGCTGGGCATCGAGGCTAGTTCACTATATGCTCTCTTTTCAGTTAGTCTGCAAGAAGAAGTACGAGATTTGGAATCTAGTTCGTGAAAACCCAGTGAAGTTTTCATTGCTTGAGTTTGAGCATCTTACAGGACTGAACACGTAGAGGATCTAATATGTCCAAAGGTTGAGGTTACTGATGAGATGCGTGAATTCTGGGAGAAATTGGGAGTGGTTGAAGATGTTGGTCCAAGCACTGATAATATAATAGATGCATGTTCGAATTGTTCGGAATGGTCTAGGGAGGATAGGTTGAGGTTAGGATATCTAGGCATCTACGATGGCTTCATTGTAGCCGTAAAGGGAAGTACACCTACACTGGTTGAAATTGCTATACTAGTGATGGATTTAGAAGCTTTTGAAAACTATCCTTAGGGGAGGGTAGCGTTTAAGAATCTGATAGAGTCTGTGAAAGAGAAAGTGGATATAAACAAGACTATCACCCTCGAAGGGTTTGTGCATGTTCTCCAAGTGTGGATCTACTATGCTCTACCTGATTTTGCTTCTGAGTATGCATTCCCATTGCCTAATAACCCAACTCCACCGCTGCTGGGTTACAAAGGATCAAGAGGGCAAAAAAATGTCAAAGAGAATGTGCTAAAACATGTAATATTCTTTGTCTAATTAGTCTAACACTATACATTTTATTTTTGTCATTGTCATTTCTGTGATACATTAGTCTAACACTATAGTTTTTTATTTTTCATAGACCCGCGTACATAATTGCGTTGTCAAGACATTTGAGGAGATGTTTCCGAAATGGGATGAGGACGAAGAAGATGTAAAGGTTGATAACATTTTGAAAGCCATGTTTGGCCAGTTTGGTAATTGGAGTTGGAGTAAAGTTCATTGGCCTGAAACGGGCGTTAAAAAGGTCTCACCCCGCATAAAGTCAGAGGATACGGGGGACCTCAAAAAGGGCTTAGTATCAGAACAAGAAAGTCGTAAGAGGTCTCGTTCAGAGTCCGCCTCTTGTATGGATGAGGATGGGTCGGCTCTGGTGGCCACAATGAAAGCTCACATCAACCTATGCTTTGAAGACCTCTCTACCAAGATGGTTGCTGGCTGCAGTAGCTGTCAAAAAGAGATCAAAGTCTTACGCAAGAAGGTAGAAGCAGCTGAGTGAACCATATATGCGGTGAAAGGTGACATGAAGTTGAAGGTTTTAGATGACCAGACTGTCAAATCCAACGAAAATTCCAACCCTGCCAACCCCGGCATTGTTAAAGATGGTGCCACCATTCCAGAAGTGAGGGTTAGATCCAAACCCCCTCCCAAATCTATGATGAATACAAGGGCAAGATCGAAAAAGAAGAAATCTAAATGAACTTTGATTTCACCTTAATGTTATTTATGTAGAAGTAGTTTTCATTTGAATTTATTACAATATGTTTTCATTTGAATTTAAATTTATTACATATATTAACAATTTGCACCTAAAAATGCAGAGTCATGTGTTTATGTTATTTGTGTAGAAGGTGTGCAATATGTTTTTTTTTGAATTTATTACATATATTAACAATTTGCAAACATGAGTTTCAGAGTGAGAGTGTCAATGGTGACATGGTACCATCTGTTGAGTTGATAGGCAAAAACAACAGTGACATTGATTTTGATGCGATTCAAGAGGAGAAAGACAACCAAAGTAGAGTAGCAGCTCAGGTTGTGGCCCGTGCGAAGAGTGACATGCAAAGGAAACTGGCTGGTACACAGAAGTCTCCGTTTCAAGGTAATAGCACCGCAAAGGGGATCATTCCAAACCAGAGAATGCAAGGTTGTGGATATGATCCCTTTGATGTGAAAGGTGTTAGCCAGAAGCTGAAAGTACTAGTGGATTTCCTAAAGCTTGACCCGTAAGTTACTATTTCACTATAAGATGTTTGTGTTATTTGTGTTTTTAAACCTGTTTGACAACACAAATGTCGGTTTTCCAGCAAATACAAGAACCCAGAAAAATGGACTTCAAGCCACTGGTATTGGATTCTCCGGAGGCCAAAGGAATGGTTAGCAGACTCGGTAAGTCATTTCATCTTCACTAGCAGATTTCACTAGCAGCAAAATGTTCACTAGTAGACTTCATTAGTAGACATCACTAGTAGACTTCACTAGCAGACTTCACTAGCAGATAAATTTTCATTTAACTAACATTGATTATCTCTTAATTGCAGCACATGGAAGCTGCGATTAACCTTCTGAGGCTTCGACAGGCGAAGCATCCAGAGTGGTTTAGGTCGGAACAGATTTGCTTCCTTGATTCCTTGTTTGCAACGGTGTGGAGGTCCAAGTTCGCGGAGTTTGAATCTTCTCCGCCGAATGAGGATGGTTTGGACTAGAGACTACCTAATGGCTCATATCAGTACTACACCGGTGAAGCACCAGCTTACTGCCGAACTGATAAGACGTTGGCATATGATGTTGATCATCTGTACTCAATGTTGCACGCCAGAGGCGATCATTGGGTAGCTATGTGGGTAGACATTCCAATGAGACACATAACCATCTGGGATAGTCATGTTAAGTCTCGTCATGCCACAGACGCAGGTACTGCAGCGGCAGTGAAACCTATATCCATTTTGGTGCCTTAAATTCTTCGTGACTGTGCTCCCAAGGAAGATAGGCACAATCTACCTTACGATGCATTCACTCATGAGCGAATGCAAGACTCGACAATACCTCAAAACAAGCAAAGTGGTGACTGTGGAGTGTATTGTCTGAAGTACATCGAATGTCATGCCTTAGGAATGGCATTTCCTTCCTACTTGCGTGATTCCAACATCAGAGCTATCAGGAATAAGCTAGCGGCGGAGATCTTTGATGAGACTAACTACAATGGCACCGATAAATTTGAGTACCCATTCTTGGAAGATCCTTATGAAGGGATTTAGGGTTTAAACTATGTAAGTTTATTTTTTAGATTCTCCCACTTTTGGATTTTTACATGATATTTGGATGTAAAAAAAAACCATTTATGTTTTGGCTTCTATTGGGGGATATTTCGGTGTAACAAGTGATAGGGTTTAAATGTTTTGTAATCTATCACTGTTATGTAGACAAGAAACTGTAACGTACATATGGTCTAATTTTAGCTTTTGTCGTTTAAATATTATAGTTATTAAGTAGACTTCTGATTAAATAGAAAATGTTAAGGAAAACAGAAACAATGGCATTGCATTTCTGCATAACCAAAAAAGTTCAGTGCATAGCATAACAAATTCAGACTATATAAGCAGACTTCATAAGAAGACTTCATAACCAGACTTCATAAGTAGACGTCCTCGGAAGTCTACTCCATTTAAACCAGAACGCTCTACCCATCCCCAATCTGCCATCCCTAAAAGAAAACACAAAAGCTTATAACCAAAAGGCAAGAGTATAGCAGACACTATACAATAGACAAGAAGAATGCAACTTACACAATTCGTTCGGATATGACCATGTTGTTTTCATTTTGAGCAACTATATTGCTTGTGAACCTTCCTCGGTTTGGTCCCTTTCATACTTGCAATTTCTAGCCATGATTGCCAACGAGACTTTTTTTGTCTCCCACCTTTTCGACGCATTTCTGGAGGAAAACATTGTACTGCCGCCGGAGCTTCCAAACCGCCAAACGTAGGATAAATGTTATGGGCGTATGCAGCATACAAATAGTCCCTTGAGTAGGTTGGGCATACAAGCGTAGAGACATGTAAGCCCACCTCTGTTGCAGCTGCAATAGCATGTGAACAAGGTATCTTCTCGATATCAAATACGCCACATACACACCTCCGATTTTCCAAATCAACAAGACAATCTTGTTCTCCTCCTTTCACAAAGAATCTCCAAGTATCTATGCGTTCCGTTGTCATTTTATCCGCATAATCACCACGAATATCCAACAAATATTCAAGCCCTCGAGTATGGTGTGTTGTGAGACTCAATGCATCCTCTCGCCTTTTAGAAAACCACCTTCCTAGCTTCTTTCGTACAAACTCCAATAGGAATGGTATGGGAAATCCTCGAGCTTGCTTAAGTGCGGAATTGATAGACTCTGCGATATTGCTCGTCTTAATGTTGTATCTGTCTCCGACAAAGTGAACCCGGGACCATAGCTTCACGTCAGCATCCTCCAAATATGTAGCAAGGTCAGGTTTGATACTGCGTATCTCATCCATGTATCAGTTGTAATCATAAAGCGTATATGCGTATGTGATATATCATAGTTTTTACCCCTTTTAGGTCATGATATAAGTCCGTTTTATAGAGTATTTCTATTATTTCGTAGTGTTTTAGAGTCCTTTACAGGTTGTAGTACGTTTGGAGCATAATTGGAGATATTGGAGCTTTCTGGAGCATTCTGGAGCAAAGCTGAAGTTCATGTTGCTGAGTACCCGATTTTACGTCAAGCATCGATCGATACCCCTTGGTATCGATCGATACCCATCGCAGCAGACACTACCCGCGACTTTTAATGAAGTTTAAAGAATTGCAGAACTTGCCCAGAAGACTTCAATTTTGCCATTAGATTTTAGCTATTGAATTTCGACTAAGCTCGTCGGTATCGATCGATACTACCTAGTATCGGTCGATACTCGTCGTCTTCTTTTATTGATATCGATCGACACCACCCAGTGTCGATCGATACTCAACATATTTTTTTTATTACTTACGTGCTTTGCTTAGTGTGTTTCAGGTGTGAATTTAGAACGTTCAAACAGGAAAGCAAAGAAGCCAGCAGAGATGAACAACACGATGATTCTGATTCAGGATGCTGCTGGAACTTTGAGAGACCAAGAGGGTCAGTTGTGCAATGAGAGAGGACAACGTCTGGATGGAGAGGGGAACATCACTCCACCTGCTCCTGTTGTCGCTGGAAATATCATTGTCCCTGCAATTTCTGTGAATGCAGGGAATGCTGTGGCTGCTCGCGGTAGAACGATTGGTGAATACAACAGGCCTGATCAGTTCTATGCCAATCGATCAGCGATTCGCCTTCCTGCTTTTAAGAGGGATGGCTTTGAGCTGAAACCTGCATACTACACTCTTGTGGGTCAACATCTCTTTCATGGTTTTCCTCATGAACACCATATGGATCACATTGAGAGGTTTGAGGATCTGGTTACAAGCATCAAGAGCAATGGAGTGTCCTATGATTACCTCTTCGGCAAACTCTTCCCATACTCTCTTGGTGGAGAAGCAACTTACTGGCTGAAGCAGTTGTCACCTGGTTCGCTGACTACATGGGATGAGACGAAGAATGCGTTCCTGAACAACTTCTACGAGGATGCGAGATCCGAGGATCTCAGGAACAAGATTTCTCAGTTTTCTCAAGGAATGACTGAGGCACTCAGGGCTGCTTGGATTCGTTTCAAGTCATATCAGAGAGATTGTCCGCACCATGGTTTCACTCAGGTTCAACAGCTGGGTACTTTTTACAGAGGAATCGATTGGAGGTATCAGATGGCTCTAGATGCTGCGAGCAATGAAATTTCTACACGAGATATCCTGACGATGCCTATGTGCTTATTGAGAACTTGGTTTCTAGCAACAGTACCAAAAATACAGACATGGAGCACAAGAAGCAAGTTGGTAACTTGGATTGCAGTCAAATTGCTGAGGTGAATGCTAAGTTAGATTTGTTGTTGGACAAGCAGCAGAAGGCTGTTCGTTTTGCTAAAACAATGGAGTGGAATTTGTTAACCACATTGATGGAGATGGATTTCAAGATCAAAGGTATCAATGCCCACCCACACCACCCAGACCTTCTGAGAGTAAGATGGAATCCATGCTTGAACAACTTCTTCAGGGACAGCAGAAGATGACACTAAACCTCAATGGGAAGATGGACGCTATGTACACAGATCTGAATGGGAAATTTGAGAGTCTCAGTATTCATCAGAAGATGCTGGAAACTCAAATAGCAGAAAATTTCGTGTTGACAGAACATCTCCGTGTATCGATCGATACCAGCCAATATCGATCGATACCAGTCCAGACACCTGCACGAGAGGACCCAAAATCCCGTGTGTCGATCGATACCCCTCCAGTATCGATCGATGCTGAGACGCAGATCGAGAAAGAGCCCAAAATTGTCACGGAGAGGGTGTACAAACCCAAAATACCTTATCCTATGCCTCCTAAGATAACAAAGAAGGAATGGGAGGATTCCAGATGCAAAGCTATGCTGGATAAGCCTGTTGTGGAGCTGCCTTTTGTTATGATATATCTAACGATGAGACTTCGAACACCACCCCTGTATCGACCGATACCCTCAAGTATCGATCGACACCCGTCCAAAAATCTGTCAAGCACGTCTCGAAAGGGCAAGCATCGATCGATACCCTCTCTGTATCGATCGATACTCGCCCAGATACTGCAAAGGAGCTGCGTATGAGTGTTGACAGACTTCGCAAGCCCAAGAAGCTGAATCCTATTCCCCAACACCTTCGAGCCCCCATCACCCCAAAGCAGCTGTGTGGTTTTGAGAAGATGGTATGAAGGATTCCCCACTCGTTCACTTTTGAAGAAGCTCTAGAGGGTTGGCCTCTGCTAAGTCACTTTAAAGATTGTAGAGAAACTGAGGAAGAGATTAAGGCACTCTTCATCAAGGCCAGTAGTACACCACCTCCGCTGAGGCAGTTGACCAAGAGGGAAGACCCAGGAATATTTTCGGTTCCATGCTCCATCTCTAGAGTTGACTTCAAAGAGTCTCTCGTTGACTCAGGGGCTAACGTCAATGTTATGTCAAGGGAAATTGCAGAGATATTGGGAGCTGACATTCGATCTCCCATGTCAACTATCACATTCACGAACAGTGCCACCTCACTTCCATATGGAACAATCCCTGATTTGCTGGTTAACGTAGGAGATTGCCTGGTTCCTACTGATTTTCAGGTTGTGGAGATTATCACACAATCTCGTACGCAGTTGATTCTTGGACGACCGTTCATGACTACGGTTGGTGCCATTATGGACACACCCAGCAAGCACATCTCGTTCTCATAGATTGACAGTGAGGTGTACTACAAAGCCATCCCTAGAGGACCTCCCACATATATCTCATGCATCACCGTTGTTCCAGGAGAGACGTTGGTAATTGATTTCTTGGAAGAGCCTCCTGACGAGCCAACTGCCATAGAAGTTTTGGTTGAACCGCCCAGAATCACCAAGAAAGATGTCACAATAGCTAAGGAAAAGAAGAAGGTGAGGAGCAAAGGAGTAAAGGGGTCTCCCTCTATAACTTTAGTCCCTCAGAAGTGTGATGGGGATTCGATTGAATACAAGGTGAAGTGCAAAGGTGCCTCGAAACCATTCTATAAGGCTAGAGTTCTTCTTACTTCGGAGCTGAAAGAGAAAGGAAGGGAGTTTGTGGAGGGCAAGATGAGCAGAACTCTGAAGGTGGCGATGTAAAATTGTGGAGCTTGTTTTGGAGTCAGCTCTCAAGTTTCTCCTGACTGATCGTCCGTGCAGTCAATCTCGTGATGTAAAACAAGCGCTTGGTGGGAGGCAACCCACTGGTGAGTCTGTTTTTGAGTCTTTTTCTTTTTATTTTCGTTTTTGTGTGTCTGTGTCAGGATGAACAAGAAGCAAAAACTCAGAATCGCAGAGTGTCGATCGATACCCCTTAAGTATCGATCGACACCGTACACGAATGAAAGGATATGTATCGGTTTAAGCCTGGTATCGTTCGATACCAAGCTGTGTGTCGATCGATACTCAATGTTCCAGCACCGTAACTTCTTGTTTCTCTTCGTTCTATTTTGTTCTTTTGTTTTCTTTTACCTACTCTAAGCTAGATAACACTGGGGACAGTGTTGTTCAAGTCTGGGGGAGGAAGTCGCTGACTTTGTTTTTGTTTTTCTCAGAGTGAGTCCGTTTTTGAGTCATTCGTTGTTTTATTGAGTCAAAACTTTGTCTGAGACTATGATCTTTGAATTGAATCTTTTGATCTGACCTTGTTTCTAAGTGACCATTGTTACAGAATCAGTTCTAGATCGACTAATGAAAAATCCAAAGGCTGACCGGTTAACCAGAAGACACTCATGTTTCCAGCAAAGTTCCTTAAAACCTTAGCCAAATTTTTGCACTTCATCGATGTGGTTAATATTCATAGAGATTGATTCCTCATTCGTATCTGACAAAGGAACCCACGTGTTTAAAATAATGGTATTTCTCTCCCTGTTACAAGTTAATTAATAAATAAGTGCATTAAAAGATGAGATGATTTTTTTCTGAGTAGAGGGTTAGGAAAATTTCCAACGATCCCATTATTCTACTTCAGAGGAAATGATCACACAAAGGGTTGGAAGCGAGGCTAGGATTTTCCTATGATGCAATTATTTGGCTACATCCTTTGATACTTTAAGAGGGAAGAACCGGGGATTCGGTGGCAAACAACATCAATACTCGCGTCTCATACCTTGATTTGTATATGCAGATCTAAAAAAAAAAAAGAACAGTATAAGAAATAAGTCTGGGGGAGAGAAATAATATCATAAAGTGTGAAAAAGGGTGGTTCCTTGTCATGATATTGTATGGGAAAGAATCTAGAAGGTTCTTGGTATTAAGCACAGCGATGAAACTGGCTAGGAAGGCTTGATTGAACGATGCTGAGAGATAATGTGTGTAGTCTTGTAAGCAGCGAATGTCTAAGGAGAATTACATGGTGGTTAGATCAAAAAGCTGGTTAGGTAATATGTGGAGCACTAAGGAAATTGGTCATTGCGATGTTTCATGAAAAGGTGAGTCTCTACGTTTTCAAACCTCTTTCTCTGGTTTAGTCTTCTATTTGCTTGAGGGCAAGCAAAGGCTAAGTCTGGGGGAGTTGATATATCATGGTTTTTACCCCTTTTAGGCCATGATATAAGTCCGTTTTATAGAGTATTTCTATTATTTCGTAGTGTTTTAGAGTCCTTTACAGGTTGTAGCACGTTTGGAGCATAATTAGAGATATTGGAGTTTTCTAGAGCATTCTGGAGCGAAGCTGAAGTTCGTGTTGCTGAGTACCCGATTTTACGTCAAGCATCGATCGATACCCCTTGGTATCGATCGATACCCATCGCAGCAGACACGACCCGCGAATTTTAATGAAGTTTGAAGAATTGCAGAACTTGCCCAGAATACTTTAATATTTACAAGAAGACCCCAATTCGTGTTTAGATTATTTAATTAGGTTTTACAGCCACTTTATTGGTTATGCTTTATTTTTTCTTTGAATTAAGAGAGAGCTTTTGAAGGGAGACAACTCTGAAACTCTGTTCGTCCGAGAGAAGATTTTGAACCCTTTTGTTACTCTATCTTATTTCCTATTGAGTATTTATTCAAACATATTTATTGTTTCAATCTCCATGTCTAAGTAGATTCACTTTAGATTTAGGGTTTTCTCATAAGGGTTTTCTCTGAATGCTAGGTTGATTAGTTTTTAGGATTCACCATCTAAATTAGTTCTTCACCATAGGTTGTGTTCAAAGCTAATTCTAGGTTGACGAATCTGGAACTTAGATATTAGGATAATTAATTAGGCACGACAGTGCGATTAATTACCTGATAGAACCTTAGGTGAACAAAATAACTAATCGCAAAGAGATTTGGTTTAGTTGTTTTGTGAACAAATCAAACCTGATCTAAAAGCTGATCTAGACTTTAGGATTCGCAAAGAGATTTGGAATTCCTAAGATTTAGATTTAGATAATTCTCGCAACGACAGTTGGTTAATTATAGCTTAGTGATTTGAGTTCAAGAACCGCGCTAAATCTGAATCATGTTAGTTAGTTTACCTGCATTCATTGATTTCCTGAGAAAAACCCTGAAACTATATTTCTCCTATCGAATTTACAACTCGTTTACTGCTTATTGTTTTTACTTTCATCTGAACTGCTTAGCTTGATTTAATACTATACAATCTATTGTGTGATTTCTCTGAGTCCTTGTGTTCGACCCCTACTTTACTGCAACAATTGCTTTAGTACTTTTTAGGATATTAATTTGAGCATATCAGTAGGCAACACGTTTAACCAAGTACAAGAGATGCTTCCCTTCAAACCTTGAGACTATGTTATTCTGCAGATGATAGTAACATATCCCACGTGCTGCCGAGGGGAAAACCGTATCACATGCATTTATAATGGATCCATGTATGTCAGACACTATCACCAAAGGATATTCATCTGACACACATTCCCGCAATTTTGTGAAAAACTATTCCCACGAATCTTCATTTTATGAGTCTACAATTCCGATAGCCAAAGAAAATATCTGAAAGTTACCATCATGTGTTGTTGCCACTAGCATAACACCTTCATACATCCCAGTAAGATGAGATCCATCAACCACAATAACCCTTCGCATATAACGAAAACCAGCGATTGATGCTTCAAAAGCTAGGAAATAATACTTAAATCTATTTTGATCATCAAGTTGAAGAGAAGTGACAGTCCCAAGGTTGGCTTTCTTCAGTAGATGCAAATAAGTAGGCAAGTTCTGATATCCATCTTCAGTTGTTCCCTTACCATTCCTTGGGCATATATCAAAGCTCTATAAGATGTGGAATAATCTATCTTGATACCAAACCTATGCTTCATTGAATCTTTGATATGCTTAGGAGTTATCCCATCAATTATCCCAAATTCGTTCAGAAATAGCTCTGCCACATACTTCAGAGTACAATGTCTACGTTGAGCCATTCTGTCCGCCACTGAACATGTATGGACTTTCAAATACTTTGTCACCCAAAACGTTCTTGCTTCATTCTTCACATCCGCTCTAAGCTTCCACTTGCATCCTTTCACGCGACATATAGCCACAAACAACGTCTTCGTAGATTTATAAATGCGAAATGCAAATTTTAACATTATCGCCGTCAATCGCAACTCTGATACCAGCTTATCCTTGCTAGGAAAACTCGCCTTGACATATATATTGTCAGACCATGTCAATACAGATTTGTCTCCTTTACCAACATGCTTCTCCAACAAACCCTGATTGACAATATCAAATTCATCATCATCCTCGTCCTTACCTTTCACTTTCCCATAGACGTTGTAGTCTTCACCGTCAGAGTAGACTGCATTACCATCTCCTGCATCATGATTCACATCCTCTTCTTCATGCTTAGTTTCTTCGTCTGAATTTTCCATATCTTCTTCATCCGCATCTTCGTCTGAATCTTCCATATCTTCTTCATATGCATCTTCCCCAACCATATGGTCAGCTTCACCAACCATATGTTCAGCCTCGGTATCCACCTTTAATCGACTCGAGACACATAGACGTACAACATGCGTTCTACAAAGCTTCATCAAGCTCTGAACTTGTCTATCATTTGTGACATGCATAGGAGGGGTATCCGGATCCATCTTTTGGAGAATTTTTTCCAGTAAAAAATAGGTTAAAACCGCAAATTCAGTCTTGTCCATATCATAATCACCTTGTGCCATCTCAACGAGTTCCTAATGCGTACAACCATCACTCAAAAAGAGCATCCTTCCTTCCTTGACTTTATCAACCGCAAACTCCCACGTCGAGTCTTTAAACATCCATTCTCCGTAAACAACAGGTAGGTTAACCATTTCCTGTAAGAAAAACAAGAACAAACCCCATTAGCATTCGTGATTACAAATTCAATGAAATAGTACGTAGTAGACTTCTACCGAAAGTCTTCTATTATGAGCTTAATGTTTAGTCAATCAAAAAAATTAATTCACACAATATTATCGATTTAAAACACACCAGACTCATACAACAGCAAAAGCACTAGTAAAAATACATACTAGAACAAAAAAGATCAAAGATTCGTTATAAATATGCTCTAAATGAGTTTTTTAAAAAACGTTACATAGTAGACTTCTATGAGTAGTTGACAAAGAAGACTTCATTTGAAGTCTACATAAATTCTTAGAAGTATGCGTGTGAAGTCTACTGTGGAACAGGTTATTTTTACATTTGACCAAACTGTTGACTTTATAAAAGTAGACTTCTTCATGAAGTCTGCGGAAAAATAGGTTAATTTTTCATTTGACCAGAATCTCATCAGTGTTTGACTTTTAAAGTAGAATTCATTTGAAGTCTACGCTGTTAAAGAAGATTTCTAATGAAGTCTACGTCGTTAGAGAAGAAAATGGGTCACTTTTGCAATTCAAATACTGAAAATAGACTTCGTTTGAAGTCTACGAAAAATAAGGTTAGTTTTGAGTTTGACCAAAAATATTCATTGCAGACTTCGTTTGAAGTCTAATTCAATTTTTGAAAAAATAGACTTCTTTTAAAGTCTACTCTAAATTTGTAGACTTCATATGAAGCCTACTCTAAAAAAGTTTTTTTTTTTTTAAGTTTGAAATTTTTGTCAAACGCAAAACTAACTTTCATAAAAAGTCAAAATTTTGGTCAAATACGAAACTGACTTAAAAGAAGACTTCTCTTGAAGACTTCTCCAGAAGACTTTAGATGAAGTATGCCATATAAAAGTCAAAGTTTGGTCAACTACAAAAGTAGCCTCTCTTTTTCGGAGACTTCATATGAAGTCTACGGGTGATTTTTTTGTTTTCAAAGGATACCCACAGACTTCACCTGAAGTCTCCTTACAAAAACGAAAAAATAGTCAATTGAAAAACTAACCTAAGGTTGACTAGGAGACTTCAAATGAAGTCTACGATGAAGAGCATACTTCATTTGAAGTATACTATCGCGTAACAGATCTGAAAATTAACGAAAATCAAGTGAATAATTACCTAGATCCGGTTTGAGGCTGTTTTGAGCTTCGTCGAGTGCTCATAACACTGTGATTAACCAATATCAAAGAAGTCCAGTCCTTCTTTTGCAATAGCCACCGAAACAAGCAAGATCTAAGAATTTGTAAATTTTGAAAACAAAAATGAGTGAGTTTGTTGAATGAAAATGGAGAAGAAATGGAAGATTATGAGGTTATGAGCATAAAGATGAGGAGTTATAGCCAAAAAAATTGGTTGGAGAAGCATTTAGAGCTCGAAATTGGTTGTTCATGGTGGTTGAAAAAATTGAAGAAGATGGCATTTTCGTAAATAAGTGGATATCCAAAGGTGTTTTGTGTATTTTTCAGAATGAAAAGACTTCAAAAGATGTCTACGCATTTTCTCAAAATGGCATTTTCGTGAATATTGCAAGCTGGAAGGGTGTAATGGACAAAAAATAGCATTTGTTAAGGAGGAATAAAAAGAGATTATGTTTGTATTTGACCACAAATTGTGAGTCATTTTGCAAGTACCACATTTTGAGATCTTAGTGTAATATAATAAGCTAAGTGAAAATAGAGGTCATTTTTTACCACAAATCGGGTTCTTAGCCAAAATGATGGTAAGTACCACATTTTGAGATCTTAGTGTAATATAATAAGCAAGGTGATAAAGATCCGGTAGTACTCATGGGCCAAAGTGAGAGAGAGAGAACAAGAGTAGTTTATGGGAAATAAATAAGTAAATGCAAAAAAGAGCAGCATTGCATGCGCAGAACGGTGTTACCTCGGTTGAACTTACCCATTATCTTTAACCTATTAAAGTCCACATATTAGATTGGGTTGGGTCATCCTATTAGTTTTGATCCATTTTAACATCCTTACTCGCAGCATTGATCAACGGCATAAACGCTGGGAATACATATTCCTCCGTGAACTCAACTTCGCAAATGTAGGCCATTTTTGGTAAGTGTATTTATCTCTCTGGTTCTCTGTAAACTGTAAACTACTTACTACTAACACACAAGGAATGGTATATATAGCACTCCAGTCTTATATATTGTGGGTGTAGTGTTTTAGTCGTTGCTGTTCTCTACGTTAATTTCCATTTCATTTTTTTTTCTTTAATACATTACAAAAATATTAAAATAGCTGAATCTTTGACAAATTTAAAGTTGGTTGGCCACTTAGTAAAACATGTGATGACTTTTTTTTCTTCATTTCGTATCAAAATAGTAAGATGATAAGATCTGCTAGTGCTCATGGGCCAAGATCTACGCACGGTGTTGCCTTTCTCATCAGTGGCTGCCACGACGTTGGGAACAGCCTCGGGATTGCAGTTTTCGAGGAGAATGTTAATTATGAAAACGGCTTCACTTCGTATAGCGAAGTGTAAAGCCGTCTGGTTCACGTGGTTAAGCGCCTGAAGATCGACTCCTCTGGCACGAGCAGACCAAGGGTATACCTATTTGGAATCAAGGGGGTTCAAGTCAATCTCGGTCCAAAAAAAATGGTGGCCCGAATCCAAAAAAAAGGTGGCTTTTTGTAAAATTACAAATTTTGAAAAGAAAAAAAAAACCAAAACATTATTTCTGAAAATAACCCTTTTTGCATTATTTCCTGCGAAAACGTTCATTAGACTTCATAGTCTATTTCTTCAACCATAACTCTCTCAATTATGTGAAACAAACCAATTGTTTTTTTGAACAAAATTAGTAAGATTCATTTTTTAAGAAAAATATCACAAAATAGCACAAAAAAAAAGTTTTTTTCCAAACCTAGCTCACCAAGTTTAAAATTCCAAAATAGCACAAATTATTGTGTAAAAAATACTTGTTTACTCTAAATAAATTACAAATAAATAATTTGTGCATTTTTTGAGCATTTTGATATTCACCTTAGTTAATTGACACATATTTTATAAAAGAAGAGAGTACAAACCTAAGAACTAACTTATGTTTCTTATGTTTATGAGTTTTTTGATGTTTTGACGTTTTTGACCTTCAATCCCAGGGGCACGCTGCCAGCCATAATTTTCAATGTTGATCTTAAAATTTTCATTCTTCTCTCTTTGTTCTGGATCCTCAAAATTAAATCGGTCTTCTCTATAGGTCATGTCAATAGAGTAGAAGTCACAAAGAAGATGTTGTGGCTTAAAATTGCAACGACGATGATCCTTATTTTCTTCTGTCTTATCCTTACCAACTATCATGAACATCACATCCACAACAATGTACCCTTTATAATTCAGAATTCCCAAATCCACTCCGCTACTGCTTTTATAAAGTATAACGGTTTTCCCCTCAATTATTCTGCATTCAACCATTATAACCCCATGAAAACCTTCTAATACAACCCCTTTTACAGGGGCCACAGTAGATTTCATACTCAGTCCAACTTTCAAACGCATACAACGTGGCACCAACTGGATGGATCTTTAGACGAACTAAAGCCTCTTTTAGTGTATTGTATTTATAGATGGCATCAATCTTATACAGTTTATCCTCCTTATACAGAAGGCGCCTCTCCGTACATTCAAACTCCTCATTGCCCACTATTTCTCTAGGTATTCCAAATTTTTGAAAGTATGCCCACCCACATTCTAAATCACACCCATAACAAGGATGCTTATCTTTTAATTCGTCAATACTTATAAGAATTATGTACTCCTCCTATTCAACGCTTTGGATTAGATATATTCTCGGTCCCAACCAGGCAACTTCATGCTTCCACTTACCATATCAGTTAAGACATATAGGTGTAGTGTTTTAATCGTTGCATTTCTCTACGTTAATTTCCATTTCATTTTTTTTCTTTAATACATTACAAAAATATTAAAATAGCCGAATCTTTGACAAATTTAAAGTTGGTTGGCCACTTAGTAAAACATGTGATGACTTTTTTTCATTTCGTATCAAAATAGTAAGATGATAAGATCTGCCAGTGCTCATGGGCCAAGATCTACGCACGGTGTTGCCTTTCTCATCGGCGGCCGCCACGACGTTGGGAACAGCCACATGATTGCAGTTGTCAAGGAGAATGTTAATCATGAAAACGGCCTCACTTCGTATACCAAAGTGTAAAGCTGTCTGGTTCACGTGGTTAAGAGCGTGAAGATCGGCTCCTCTGGCACGAGCAGACCAGGGGTGGACCTATTTGGAATCAAGGGGGTTCAAGTCAGTCCCGGTTCAACAAAAATGGTGTCCGAAAGAAGAAAAAAAAACGTGGCTTTTTGTAAAATTACAAATTTTGAAAAAGAAAAAAAACTAGTAAATCCGAAAAAAATAAACTAAAACACTATTTCTGAAAAATAACCCTCACTACATTATTTCCTGCAAAATCGTTCATTAGACTCACATAGTCTATTTCTTCAACCATAACTCTCTCAATTATGTGACACAAACAAATTCTTTTTTAGTTAGAAAATAATATTTTTAAAAAAACCATGGATTACCGTCGTCTTCTTCACTTGGCCTTCTCTTATAGATCTGAAAGGTTTAGGGCCGCCGGCATTTGCCGGTGGGTCCTTCTTTTTCTTTTAAGTTGTCCTTTTGATTTCCTTTTTGTTTTCTTACATATATGATTCCTTCATCAAAATCAATGGGGTATTCGATTTCCAGTTTCCCATATTGTTTCTCTGCAAGTGGTTTGTATTTCTTTCTCTTCCTCTTACTTTTGTAACTTTTCAAGCCAATCATCAAATATCTCGCAAGGAAGATATAAAAACAGAAGGAGAAGGGAGACAATTCATTCAAAAAGAGAATTCTTTTGTGTATTATGGGCCTTACCATCATGGCTTTGTAAGTGATTCGACGCGGTAGAAAAGGATGGAATGGCGGTTATTTCCATTCTCTTTTCTGTCTTTTTTTTTTCACCGGTTCTAATTTACAACCGATCCTTTGCCTCACGTTGATATGTGCTCAGCCACCAATGTATTCAGCTAGTTATGTCGGCTCTGAAAGTAGCCGTGTTGTCTCTATAGAGTGTAATGTTTGATATATTATTAGAGCTGAGATTGGACAATATATATAGTGGTTACAAGAGGCATTAGGTATTAAGTAATTACAATTATATCTTCTAAATATAGTATCCTCTACACACCCCCTCAAGATGGAGTAACCTTTGTTACACCAATCTTGCTATTGATCTCGGCAAAGCGTGGTCGCGGTAGGGGCTTGGTTAGAGCATCAGCCAACTGATCTTTGGTGGACACATGAGTGACGCGAAGAGCCCCGGATTGAACTCGGTTGCGGACGAAGTGGTAGTCAAGCGCTATGTGTTTCATCCTAGAGTGAAAAACGGGATTGGCACAGAGATAGATCGCGCCAATGTTA
Organism: Eutrema japonicum; assembly: GCA_030161315.1. Lineage (NCBI taxonomy): Eukaryota > Viridiplantae > Streptophyta > Magnoliopsida > Brassicales > Brassicaceae > Eutrema > Eutrema japonicum. The sequence goes on from BSQW01000011.1 coordinate 51,135,013, forward strand.
TCACAATATACCACAGGTGGTGATGGCAACGTGATCCCGAGTTCTGTAAAGAGAGAGCAAATCCAAATGATTTCCGAAGTAGTGTTTGCAACTTCTCAATATTCGGTTTAGACCACTAATCTAGACTAATTCATTTTTATGGTACTAATCACTTTGCTAATTATTTAATCAAGAACAAATTCTCATTTATGATTAAGTAATCATCAAGCATTAAACACAATATCATACAACCAATAAACTACTTAGACAACCATTTCCATGGGTTAAGCAATTAATTCTCTTAAAACGTTTTTTAGGGAATTTCATCGAACACCTTTCGAGTGAGAAATTCTCTAAGTTCTAAATCAACTTGATCAAGCAAGATCTAACATTAAACACACTAAAATCGTGATTGGTATCACCTGTAGAGATAGGTTGCGTTATTTCAGCGCTGTATCAATGCCCATCACCAATTGATTTTTTATCATTCACACGTGTGTCCATATATTGAGTAACTGTAACGTTATAACGCTAGATAATAGAGAGTTTGTGGACATTGCGAATCTTAATGGTTTATTTTTTTATAACATGACATCTTATTTGTGAACAAATATATATTCGAGGAAGATCTTAGAATATTCACACACAAAATCTATATTAATATCTTAATTTATATATTTTTTTCAAAACTTTAACATCAATATTGTTTTAAAATTCTCTATAAATACCAAACATCAACTCTAATAATATTCATTCAATTTTCTCTAAGTTACTTCATTTTCATTGGTAATTTTACTTTTTTTTTGTTAATTTTTTTGTTATTTATAATCATATATACGTTCGTAGACCTGTTCATTGTTAATATCATGTTTATAATTCATGCAAGCTCCCAAGGATTGTTGTAGTTGGTTTTGTTCATGCACGTAGGATTTTAATTTTATTTTTTGTTTTCATGCAGTGATAGAATGGTAAATCAAACGCAAGCTTCTCCACAACTAATAATCTTTGATAAATCAATCAATTGTTTTTAGCTTTCAAATGTTATATACTTGTGTTATTTGTATGATTGATATGCTTCTTTATATACATTAATTGTTTAGCCAAAATTTATGTTGAGCTATCAATTGAGTCATGGATTATTGCAATTATGCAATGATCAAAATGACAAGGGTCACTGGAAGGGTACATGTCTTGATGGCGAGGAGGACCACCTAAAAAGGATATCTTGCTCCGTATCGCTGAACTCGATATCATCCGCATCAATGGCGAGGAGGACCACCAAAAAATGAGAGTGAAACGTTTAATAGACGTCATTCATCTCTGCGTTTGGTGATTGAGCGAACTTTTGGGGTGTGAAAAGGAAAATTTGCTATTATAAAAAAACTAGCACGGTATGACCTATAGACGCAGTGCAAGATTGTTGTAACGATTATGACATTACATAACTTCATACGAAAATCAAAGAAGAATGATGAAGATTTTCAAGAATATAAACAAATGGAAGATGAAACGCTTGAATTGTCAGATTCAAATGATGATGAAGAAGTTCAACAAAGAGGTTGCATGCCCACAGGTGATGCATATATGGCGGGTATCCGAAACAACATTGCAGCGAGTATATGGAGAACTCGTAGATAGTTTTCTTTAAGTTTTGGTTAGTTTTTAATATATTTTTTTTTCAATTTCTTGTTTTTAGTTAGTATTTTAATTTTAAATAAATTAGTTTCATTATTTTTAATTATAAATTTTATTTAAGTCTCCTCTCCCAGCTTCGGCTCCCAAATCTAGCTCCAACTCCTAATTCCCGCTCCCAGCTCCCGACTCCCGCTCCAGCTCCAGCTCCAACCTTCCGCTCCAGCTCCAGCTCCAACCTTCCGCTCCAGCTACTTTCAGCTACTCTTTCATTTTTCACTTTGACAATCACGCCTTAAATAAGAAAGGATCAAGAACAATCTAGGCCCTAACATCATGGATCTACACTAAAGATTACCCTAATCTACCTCATCCCAATACTACAAGAAAACAGGCATTTTGCAATGATTTTTTGCGACGATTTTATTTCGTTGCAAATTGCAATCGTTTTTGCGACGACTTTACGACGATTCTTTAAGACGTCGTAAAATCGTCGCAAAATTGGGACGAAAATATTCGTTGTAAAATCGTCGCTAATTAGCGACGATTTTACAACGATTACCGGCGACATTACGACGATTATCAAAATCGTCGTAAAATCGTTGTAACTTAGCGACGATTTACCAAGGTTTATATAAAACGTTGTAATATCGTCGTAAAATTACCCACGAATTAGCAATGATTATTATAATTTGAACTTTACATCGATTTCCCAACGATTAATCAGTTAGGTGAGCACGTTTTAAGTTCACGGTGTTCGGTTAGGTAAACATGTTTAATATCGTTGTAAAGTCGATGTAAACATTTTTATATTCGTTGTAAAATCGATGTGAAATCGATGTAAAATCGTAGGTAATTCGATGGTAATGAAAATAAAAATCTATATATAGTGGCCAACTTCATAATAAAAATTTCATATTCAAAAACAATATTTACTTCTTTCTGACCAACAAAAAATGTCAATATACGAAATTAGAAGATGGATGTATAATCGTCTTGATTCAGAGGGATCGCTAACAAAGGAGTTCAGTGATGGGGTGGAGGGATTCATGCATCAGGCAGGAAGTATACATAATACGATTATCAGTGGTAAGATGTACTGTCCTTGGGCCAGATGCTTGAATAGGAAATTTATCATTATCTCGAAGGTGTGGTCGCATATATTAAATAGAGGGTTTATGCCGCATTACTATATATGGTATTATCATGGAGAGGGTCATGGGGGAAATGCAGCTAGTAGTAGTAGCAATTATGAAGCATCGAATTTTGATGAGTCAAATAATTTTAATCAATTTAATGATCATGCGGAGCAGCATGGTGAAGATAATGATAGGATTCATGACATGGTTACGGATGCATTTCATGAAACCGTAAGTACATTTGCACATGATCATCATGATGATGAGGAACCCAATCTAGATGCAAAATTTTTTTATGATATGCTAGATGCTGCAAATCAGCCACTCTACGATGGATGTAGAGAAGGACATTCTAAATTGTCGTTGGCGGCTAGGATGATGACTATTAAAACTGATCATAACTTAGCTGAGGTTTGCATGGATGATTGGGCTGATTTGATCAAAGAGTATTTGCCAGAGGACAATTTAGCAGCTGAAACTTACTATGAGATACAGAAGCTGGTTTATAGTCTTGGGTTGCCTTCTGAGATGATAGATGTCTGTGTTGACAATTGCATGCTTTTTTGGAAAGATGATGATAAGTTGCTGGAATGTCGATTTTGCCATAAGCTAAGATATAAGCCGCAAGGTACTGGTCGGAGTAAGGTACCGTTCCAGCGGATATGGTACCTTCCTATAACTGATAGATTAAAACGAATGTATCAGTCTGAGAGGACAGCTGCATCGATGAGATGGCATGCAGATCATTTGCAAACAGATGAGGAGGTTACTCATCCTTCAGATGCAAAAGCGTGGAAACACTTTAAGACGGTACATCCAGACTTTGCTAGAGAGAAACGTAATGTGTATCTTGGTCTTTGCACAGATGGATTTAGTCCATTTGGTATGTCTGGTAGGCAATATTCTTTATGGCCAGTAATCCTAACGCCTTACAACCTTCCCCCAGATATGTGCATGCAAAGGGAATTTTTATTCTTGAGTATTTTAGTACCAGGTCCGAAGCATCCGAAGCGTTCCCTTGATGTGTTTTTGCAGCCTCTGATACAGGAATTGGAGCAGTTGTGGTATACCGGGGTTCGGACATATGATTTTGCAAGGAACAAAAATTTTACAATGCGTGCGGTGCTTATGTGGACAATAAGCGACTTCCCTGCTTACGGGATGTTATCAGGTTGGACTACGCATGGGCGATTGTCTTGTCCATATTGTCTCAATCGGACAGATGCGTTTCAATTGAAACATGGTCGGAAAACAAGTTGGTTTGATTGTCACCGCCGATTTCTACCGTTTCATCATGCATATCTAAGAAATAAGCGGTTGTTTAGAAAGAACAAAACTGTTCGTGTTCCTCCTCCTGTTTATATTTCCGTGGAAGATCTAGAAGTATAAATTGATCATTATGGTGCATTGGAAACAGTCAATTGTGGTGGAAATTGGCACACTCCAGCTAATATGCCGGATGGATATGGGGAGCATCACAATTGGCATAAGAAAAGCATATTCTGGAAGCTTCCGTATTGGAAGGATCATTTGCTTAGACACAATTTGGATGTCATGCACATTGAGAAAAACCTTTTTGATAACATCATGCATACATTGTTAAACGTGCGTGGAAGGACTAAAGACAGCGGTAAGTCAAGGTTAGACTTGCCTGATCTTTTTTGTCGGAATGAGTTACATATTACAAGCAATGGGAAAGTACCTGTCCCCATATTTCGAGTGGGTGCGGAAGAAAAGTCAGCTTTGTTCAAATGGGCGACATCTGATGTGAAGTTCCCGGACGGGTACGTATCTAATTTAGCTAAATGTGTTGAGAATGGCCAAAAGTTTTCCGGGATGAAGAGTCATGACTGTCACGTCTTTATGCAACGACTACTTCCTTTTGCATTTGCTGAACTTCTACCAGGAAATGTACACGAAGCAATTGCAGGCATTGGAGAGTTTTTTCGGGATCTTTGTACCCGTACTTTGTCAGAAGATGTTATTGCACAACTTGATGCTAGTATTCCTATTTTGTTGTGCAACATGGAGAAAATATTTCCCCCAGCCTTTTTTGATGTTATGGAACATCTACCTATTCATCTACCTCACGAAGCAGAACTTGGGGGACCTGTGCAGTATCGATGGATGTACCCATTCGAGCGATTCATGGGACATTTGAAGCGGAAGGCTAAAAATCTAGCCAAAGTTGAAGGGTCAATAGTAGCAGGAAGTTTAACAGAAGAAACTTCTCACTTCACGGGGTACTATTTTGGCTCGAAGGTTCGCACACGGAAAAGGCAGCACGGCGATATGATGATGGAGGTGTAGGCCGAACATATGCTAATGAAGGTGTCCCATATATCTTTTCTTCAATCGGTCGATTATGTGGAATAGTGAAGTCAGTTTGGTTTGCCAATGAAAAAGACCATCATAGTGCACAAACGTATATCCTCTTAAATTGCGAAGAATTTAGTCAATTTGAGACGTAAGTGTATAAACATACGTCTTATATATATGGCTAAATTATATATATGCTAGCTTTATACCAATTACAAATACTTTTGTATGCAGTGAATTTGTTAGACAAGTCCGAGAAGTCATTGAAGGAATCTCAGACGATGAAATCAACAAGCATAAAGATCAACATTTTGCCCCGTGGTTGAAGACGCAAGTACGTAAAATTTTAAGTGATCTGATTAATTACTAACTTGGACAATTAACCTAATACATATTTTGATTACTTTTATAATTAAATTAATTAATGATATATAGGTCGAGTATGGGGATACCGCATATCCACTCTGGTTCCATGAGTTAATAAAAGGCCCCATATCGAAGATAACGAGTGCACCCATGTATTGCACACGCGGATATATATTTCATACATTCAAATACGGAAATCAAAGAGCTACTGCCAACTACGGGGTATGTGTGCGGGGCGAAATAGATTTTTATGGAGTGTTGCAATACATAATTGAAGTTGAGTACCCTAGTTGTTTAGGTTTGAAATGCGTTCTGTTCAAATGCGACTGGTTCGATCCAACAGTTGATCGAGGCGTCCGTAAAAACAAATTTGGGGCAGTAGATGTCAACCAATCACGACGTTACAATAAGTATGAGCCATTTATCCTAGCATCACAAGCAGAACAAGTCAGCTTTGTTTCATATCCGCGAGTTCGCACCACCCGTATCTCATGGTTATCAGTTATAAAAGTTTCTCCGAGGGGTCGAATTGTGGGGGTTGATGAGGAACTACCAATGCAGCAAGATCATTGCTCTGATATGCCATAACTAAATGAGAGCAATGAAGACATCCTTTTGATAGATCCTCAAAACAGGCAAGTTGAATATCTCCCAGACGATACAGAGGAAGAAGATGAGGAAGATGATTTCGAAGAAAGTGATGAACCAGATGATCAAGAAACGGATGTGTACTACTCTTCGTCCGAAAATGAATCAGAGTGACCGCGCTAGCTAGTAATTATTGTGAATTAAATGTATTAATATAATATTGTGATCGAGTAATTATTGTGAAATTTAAGTGATATGATTTCTATGAAATCCCCTAAACCCCAAACTAAATTCCATCTCCGATCTCCATTCATTTTCCGCCGTAGGTGCGGCGATTAATAAATTACGAGACATATGTGTCTATGTGTCATGTAATTTATTAATTGCCTCAACAACGGCGGGAAATGAGTGGTGATCGGAAATGAGATTTAGTTTGGGGTTTAGGGGATTTCAAAGGAATCGTCGTTAAATCGTAGCTAATTGTGATTGTCACAAAATCGTTGCAAAATTAGCGACGATTTAGCAACGAATATGGACGAATCGTGGCTAAATCGTCGCAAACTATAAATGTCACAAAATCGATGCAACGTTGCGACGATTTAGCAACGAATTGTCATAAACCCTAAACCCTAAACCCTTTGCCCTAAACCCTAACATATTACCATCTCATTGTATTATGCATCTTTCAATGAAATTGATCGTGACTTTAGAGAATTGTCCGGAAATGAAAACTCGGTCAATCACAGTAATATCCACAAACTGAATCATTGTATTAATAATCTAACATGTACGCAAACTCTATGTTTTACATATTTTTCGATCTCGATGAATTTATTGATAATTTTATGAATTTGGATTTACAGTAATCCAGTCAAGTTGTTTCTGGAATGTTGCAATCGACGTTACAATTTTGTACCTATACCCTAAACCCTAAAACAGATTTTACAAATATCATCACTAAATCGATGCAAATTGGCGACGATTTAGCAACGAATTGATACGAATCGTGGCTAAATTGTCGCAAAATAAGAATGTTACAAAATCGATGCAAATTTGCGACGATTTAGCCACGATTCGTTCATAAACCCTAAACCCTAAACCATTTGCCCTAAACCCTAAACCCTAACATATTACCATCTCATTGTATTATGCATCTTTCAATGAAATTGATCGTGACTTTAGAGAATTGTCCGAAAATGAAAACTCGGTCAATCACAGTAATATCCACAAACTGAATCATTGTATTAATAATCTAACATGTACGCAAACTCTATATTTTACATATTTTTCGATCTCGATGAATTTATTGATAATTTCATGAATTTGGATTTACAGTAATCCAGTCAAATTGTTTATGGAATGTTGCAATCGACGTTACAATTTTGTACCTATACCTTAAACCCTAAAACAGATTTTACAAATATCCTCACTAATTCGTTGCAAAATAAAATGTTGCAAAATCGATGCAAATTTGCGACGATTTAGCAACGAATTGTCATAAAATTTACCGCGTGTCGGTCAATTAAACTCTCGCGTGTATGAATGTCACAAAATCGTTGCAAAGTTAGCGACGAATTAGCTACGGTTTGATTGCCTCGATATAGCGACGACAAGTAATCTTATATATACACGCGAGTTCCTTGCGAATTCATTTACAAACAAATCAAAAAAAAAACTGATCATAACTTCCTTGCGAATTCCTTGCGAAAAAGGTAAATTTTTTTTTAATGTTTTTTATTAATTAGTATAGATACAAATGAAACAATTTAGGTCTGTAGAAACGGAATCAAATTAGAAAAAATAGCAGACTGCCCGGATGTTTATAGATAGTAATTTTTTTTCATTTTTATGCAGATGGGCTAGCGTCGTGCACATTACGCTCAGTTTTTGAGAGATATTGGTGATGCTTCGGGTACCGGGTTGCCTCCGTCTTCTGAGGCTACAGAGACGGATTTCGTCCCGGTGACGCAACCTCCACCGCCTCCACAACCACCTCAGATTCCGCAACCTGGAGGCCATGCCCCGGCCCCGTATGCACACATGACGGTTCTTGATTTGCTTGCACAGCCGGAGCGTCATAGGCTTAAAAGATTAGATCCGGATCATACTGACGGGTCGGAATGGTAATATATATAAATATATATTTTTTACATTTATTATTACATATTTATATTTATTTCTAACAATTCAAAATTTTACAATTTTTTGTTTCAGGTTTGGAGTTGAATCCAAAGTTGGACGCACCGTTTCCGACATCATCAAATCATATTTTATCGAGCCTCATACCAATTTTACCCAGCTTCCTTCACACGTCAAGGAGACATGGTTCAAGATGTTTGCGGTACGTATGGAAAAAATATTTTTTTCTCATATAATTATTTTAATTATATTTAAATATATATTTAATTTAATTTTATAAAATATGTAATTATTTTTGTTTCTCATGCAGCAAAAATATCACTGGGATCTTTCGATTCATGGCGAGGTTGAAACTTTATTTCTCGAGAGAATGAAGTTTCGTATCCAAGGCGTCGTTGCTGAGTGGAAGAAAGCATGGAAGATTTCTGGGGATTTAGCAAAGCCCCTGCACATGGATAAAGCCGTTTGAGACGGCTTGGTGCGGTATTGGATGGATCCGAAGTCCATCATAACTGCTGAGAAGTGTTCGGCTTCCCTCAACACCGTTGATTCGGACGGGAAACTCAAGGCTCTGCCTCATACAGCTGGGCAAACACCTTTTGCGGGTGTTCGTCTAAAGATGGTAATTAAATTTATTTAAATTAATTAATTTATTTAATTTACTTCGTCAATAACATAGTTTTTTTCTTTAGGCCGCCGAAGACGGAGGTGTACTCCCTCCGATGACCAAGGTTTTTGAGCGGACGCACCGGAAGAAGGATGGTTCCTTTGTTTCCGAGACTGCAGAGCACATCTTCAATGAGGTGACTTCCAAAGTCACCGAACGAGAGACACAGCTCTCTCAACAGCTATCTCAAGGTGGTTCGTCGGTCATGTCTGGAGGGTTTACCACACCCGATATTGACCGGATCTTCGAGCAGGTATATAGAATAGTTAGTACTTATTAATTTTTAGTTTTTGATTTTATAAAAATTTCTAATTGTAAATTTAAATATAGGTTGCCCCTAAGAGAAAGGGGAAGGTTGTCGGGATGGGATCTATTCGAGATGTCTCGGCTGCTTTTTCATATGCTCCGCGACGACGATCGCCAGAAGATGATCCAGTCGTGTTACGTGCCACGATTACGAGTCTTCAGGAGCGGGTTGAGGCCGAGTCTCAGGCATATCAGGCGAAGATTGCGAGTCTTCAGCAGCGGGTTGAACTGGATGCTACGCAGAATGACGAACTCTTCGACATCTTGGCAACAGGAAACCCGACAATGCAGGCCATGCTACGGGAAAAGCGAAGACTCCGAGCAGAGGCAGATGCAGCGGCAGCGGCAGGCCCATCCGGTTCGTCGAGACATCCCGAAGACGATGTAAATCTCGACGATTACGATAAAGTTATATAGATTTAGGATTTCGAATTCTAATTTTGGTTTTTTTTTGTAACAAATTATAATATTTTTTCTTATAAAATATTATTATATATTATTTTTATAATTTTTATTTTATAATTTCGAAATTAATAAAATTTTAAAAATAATAATAAAAATCATATATAGAATCGTCGTTAATTCGATGGTAAATAATAATCCTCGTTGTTTCGTTGCTAAATTAATCGTCATAAAATCGTGGCTAATTTACAACGATTATACGACGATTTATTAGCAACGATTTTGCGACGATTATTTAGCAACGATTTTATGACGATTTATTAGCAACGAATTAACGACGAAAACTTTTTTCCATCGAATTAACAATGAAATATTTCCCATCGAATTTCCATCGTTTTTACGACGTATTTATATTCGTCGTAATTTCAATGTAATATTTACGACGATTTAGCGACGAAAATTTACCGACGATTTAGCGACGAATTTTTGTCCCTCGTACTTTCCCGACGAATTTACGACGATTTGTGGTTTGCGAAGATCAGTTAACGACGATCTCTTTTTCGTCGCAAATTCGATTCAAACCCTCTTTTGCAACGATTTTACAACGATATCGTTCGTTGCAAAAAGGGTGTTTTCTTGTAGTAAGATCTTAAATGATCTACTTACTAATCATGGTAAGACTAACAAATCCCATTAGGAAAGTGTTAAGTATCATCATGAATGATTAAAAGAAGATATATTTAAGAAGAAGACTTAAGAAATTGCATAAACTAAAGATATCTCTTACAAAATCTCATAAAAACCTTGAAAAGGAAAGCTTTTGAAAGAGAAAACAAGATATATCATAAAATTTAGGTTAAAGCATATATATATATATGATTGGGTCGAACCAGGTCAACTCGGGACAAACTAGGTATTGACTCGACGAGTATGGGTCAGAATGGCCTTCGATCGAACGGCTCGGTCGATTGGTTTGTCCTGCCGGCCACGATCGAGGGAGCAATCGACCATGCTGGTCGATTAGAACTGCCCATCTTCGCTCGGTCGATTGGTCGGTTGATTGGTTCGCCCTGCCGGCCACGATCGAGGGAGCAATCGACCACGCTGGTTGATTGGAACTACCATGTCTCCTCCTTTGCTCTTCAACGCCTTAATCGAACCTTCATCGCTCCACCCAATGTTCAAAGCTACAAAAAGTACCTAAATAAGACTAAATGTGCTCCAAGACTCCCTAGAACTTCTCTAAGACTCAATGAATTCAAAACATGGATGCAAACCAAAGAAAAGCTATACAAATGCATGTAGAAGACACAAAAACTATCCTAAATGAATTCAAGAATGAAACAAATAAAATCAAGGAATCAGCATTGAGATAAAGGGTTATAAGGCGAGGTATATGGAACATTGCCGATGTACCACTGGTATTGTCTAAATGGAGTCCTATCATTGAGGATAAGCAGCTGGAAATTACAACGATGCCAATGTGGGTAATTCTTAAAAACGTGCCTCACAGTCTATACTCTTGGAAAGGACTGTGTATTCTTGCGAGTAAAGTTGGAGAACCAAAGAGACTTCACCCTAATACGAAACAATGTATGAAATTTGAGGAAGCCAAAGTCTTTGTGGAACCAAACTTGAAAAAGAATCTACCAAAGACTTTTCTCTTCAAATTATCAAAGGACGAGGATGTAGAAATGCAATATTCATACACGTGGTTACCGCCACGATGTACAACTTGTGAAAAATGGGGACATCGATCAGAAGTTTGTGTGGCAAAATCAAGAAAAATACAGATTATTCAGCGTCCGAATGGCTTGTAACTTGCTTTGACAGAAATCGAGGGGGCAACAAACAACCCAGAGGAGCTGGATAAGGCACTAGAGGGTCAAAGAGTTCAAAATGTAAGTGCATAACTGGTGGAAATTTCAGGGGACATCGTGAATATGGACAAACCACGGGTGGGAATTATCTGTGGAGGAACAAAAAATTTTGAGATGGAAAAAGCTAAGGGGAAAGTTTCAGAGGATGAACAGAAAGATTCGGAGGAGGATGCGAGTTGTGGAGGAGTTGAAATGAATCTGAGTGAGACAGATAAGGAGGATATTATAGAGGAGAGAAAGAACGATACATAGGAGGAAAGGATGGAAGGAGATCAAGAGATGACTCGGTTAAAAGTTTCATCCTCAAAATCGGGAAGACACATCGAAAAACAGAGTGAATCTGAAAAGAACATTGCTTCTCCGACTCGATTTCACATACTTTCGGAAGATGAAAAGAAAGAGGATACCTTGAACAAGACAGAGATGGTTGAGGAGGAGGAAGACAAGGAAGAAGGAGAAATTGAAACAACTTAAAAAATTCAGCGAAATATGAATGATGAACAGCCTGAAGAAAAAGGTCCAGGACCTTCTTTTCCCAGAGCATCAAAGTCTTCTCATAAATTTGTTTTGGACCTTATAACTCAAAACAATAAGGATATCCCTCCTAGTGTTGCGAATAAAAAATGACGAAACAAAACATCTTATTGATGTCTGGTTTCTTCTGGAATGTTCGCGGTTTAAACAAATAACCAAAACATTCTGTAATAAAGAAATGGGTACATAGTGAGGATTTTCAGTTCGGTTGTCTATTGGAGACAATAGTAAAGGAACGTAAAGCAAATCGAATAGCAGCATCAATCTTCAATGAGTGGTCGGTTTTAACCAACTATGAGTTTAACATATTAGATCGAATCTGGGTGCTATGGAATCGACGAGCAAGGCTTACTCCAATTTTTAAAAGTGGACATGATTACCTGCTCAGTGAAATTGGAGGATAAAGAATAATAATTCTTTTGTTCTTTTATTTATGCATCAAATTTCGCAGATGAACAGAAGGATTTATGGAATGATATTCGGGACCACCATAACTCGCCTATAATTCGAAGCAAACCATGGATTTGTATGGGTGATTACAATGAGATTTTAGAAATTAAGGAACATTCAGGCCATGAAGATTCCCCACATATCCCTCCAGGAATGCGAGATTTTTAAACCTTGACTAGGGACTGTTTCATTGAAGATTTGGCTTTCCATGGGACGCTTTATACTTGGTATAACAAGAGAGATGAGGGATTGGTTCTAAAGAAGCTGGATCGAGCTCTAAGGAACAATCGTTGGAGTCAAGTGTTTCCACATTCGTATAGTTTATTCGAAGCAGGAGGGTGTTCAGACCACTTACGATGTAGAATTCACTTGGATGGAGAAGTGAGAAAGGGAAAAAAAACCTTTCAAATTTGTTAATGCAGTTGCTGAATTAGCGGAGTTCAAACCAATGGTAGAGAGTTTCAGGAACAACTCGCAGCCTACGTTCCTCTCGACATTGACAATGTTCAGATTTTCAAAGAAATTGAAGGCCCTAAAGCCTTTGATTACAAATCTTGCGAAGGCAAAAATGGGGAATTTGACAAGAGCTACCGAGGATGCGTATAAACGCCTATGTGAAAAGCAGGAGGCCATTTCTACGAATCCATCTTCAGAGTTGTTGGAGGGGGAAAAACAGCGTATGAACGATGGGACCTTGTTTCACGATTAAAGAAAGTATTCTTAAAGCAACGATCCAAGCTCCATTGGCTAAAAATTGGAGATCGAAACAACAAAATTTATCATAGAGCCGTGGTAGCAAGAAAAGAAAAAAACTGGATTCGGGAAATAACCTTTCGCGACGGGACGATGGTAACAAATGGAGATACTATTAAAGTAGAGGCTGGTGGTTTCTTTCGTGAATTCCTTCAACATAATCCGGCAGATTATTAGGGGATAACGGTGGAGAATCTGGAAGACATGCTACCATTCAGATGCTCGGAAGAGGAGCAGAATCGTCTAGTGAAAGAGGTCACAGATGAGGAGATTAGAGGAGTATAATTTTCTATGCCAAATAATAAGTGTCCAAGACCTGATGGATACAATGCAGAGTTCTACAAATCGGTATGGCCAATCATTGTAAAAGAATTCATAATTGTAATGCAATCTTTTTTGTGAAGGGATTTCTCCCAAAAGGAGTGAACTCGACAATACTTGCTCTCATACCAAAAAAGACATCGGTAACAACGATGAAAGATTATATGTCGATATCTTGCTGCAATGTGATATACAAGGTGAATTCAAAGATCATGGCAAACATGATGAAAGTGATTCTGCCCCACCTAATCGCTCTTAACCAATTCGCTTTCATCAAAGACATGTTGCTAGTCGAGAATTTTCTGCTAGCTACGAAGCTAGTGAAAGACTATCATAAAGATACGGTATCATCTCGATGTGCTATTCAAATTGATATATCAAAGGCTTTTGACTCGATCCAATGGTCTTTCTTGATAAATACTCTCACATCAATGAGATTTCCGGAGAGATTCATCCATTGGATCTCATTATGAAAAACTACGACATCTTTCTCGGTACAAGTTAACAGTGAACTCGCGGGGTTTTTTCGAAGCTATAGAGGTCTTCGTCAAGGCTGCTCTATGTCTCCTTATCTAATTTTCATCAGTATGAACGTCCTGTCAAAATTGATGGATAAAGCAGCTTTAGCGAAACACATTGGATTTCACCCAAAGTGCAAAAATCTTGGTCTCACACACTTGAGCTTTGCAGATGATATTATGGTGTTTTCGGATGGGAAAGTTTGATCTGTGGAAGGAATTGTGCAGATATTTGAGGATTTTGCGAAGATCTCAGGATTAAAAATAAGCATGGAGAAGTCGACAATTTATTTTGCGGGTGTATCACAAAATGCGAAGGAAAAAATTCACGATCGGTTTTACTTCAATTCGGGTCATCTTCCGATAAGATATCTAGGACTTCCGCTCCTCACGAAGAGAATGACAGGAAACGACTGCATGCCCTTGCTAGAATCGATTCGCAATCGAATTAGCTCATGGACAGTCTGTTTTCTTTCACTTGCGGGTCGGTTACAGCTGATAAACTATGTCCTCCTAAGCATCACAAACTTATGGTTATCAGCTTTTTGATTGCCTCGAGAATATATTCGAGAAATCGAAAAAATATGCTCAGCATTTCTCTGGTCTGGACATGACCTTAATCCAAGAAAGGCAAAGATCTCATGGGTGGATGTAAGCAAACCAAAGAACGAAGAAGGGCTGGGTTTGAGATCTTTAACCGAGGTAAACAAAGTATGCTGCTTAAAACTGATTTGGCGAATCGTGTCCTCTCATCCTTCTCTATGAGTTAGATGGATTCACACTTATTTGATTTGAAAATGCTCTTTCTGGTCAATCCGAGAGAATATAAGTATGGGATCCTGGATGTGGAGGAAACTAGTGAAGTATCGATCCCTTGCATGGACTTTTCATTGTGTTGATATTCGCAATGGCAAATCAGCTTCATTTTGGTATGATAATTGGTTAGATGCAGGCTGTCTATTCGACATCACGGGACCAAGGGGATTTATTGATTTCGAAATACCAGAAAATACAATGGTGGAGGTGATAAGGAATAGACGGAGGAGACGTCACATATCAGACATTTTGAACCAAATTTAAGAAGCTATACACCAGCAGAGGTCACGATTACAATCAGACACGGAAGACATCTCGCTTTAAAAAGATTAGCTGGATAAGTACAAGTCAAGGTTTAACACTCGAAGCATTTGGACTCTAATACATGATTCATCACCAGTAGTGGAGTGGTTTAAGGGAGTTTGGTTCTCGTACTTTACTCCAAAATATTCCATGTTTACTTGGCTGTCTATTCACAATCGGCTAGCAACAGGAGATCGAATATCAACTTAGAACGTGGGAGCAAATCCAACATATATACTATGCCAAAACTCTCTTGGAACTCGGAACCATTTATTCTTCTCATGCAGATTCTCAAAAGGATTATGGAGTCGATTAACAAGGGAGCTACTTAACAATCTTTTCACATCCGATTGACAAGCGCTCATTAAACTAATCTTAGATACGAGCCTGCCCAAATTATCACGAACAAAGAACTAAACGCACCTGCAAGCGCATAAACATAGACCAATAATATAACATGCGACACATACAAGCAATTAAGATCATCAACTACTAGCTTGTGCTCTTTATAGTAGACCAATAATATAAAATTGCGCAAACAGATTGTGCTATTTTTTATTTTTATTTTAACATCCAGATTGTGCTCTTTCTATATATATATATATATATGATAGATAATAATAGAGATGGTCCCAGATGAAATAATTCTGAAAAATGGATCCATCAGTAAACATAATCCACGTGTCACGAGTCACACCTTCAACCTCTGACTCATCCGAGTCACTGAGTCTCCCCCTCACCTTCTTCGACCTTCTCTGGCTCAAACACAAAGCCGTCGAACGAGTCATCTTCTATCGACTCACCAACGCGACTCGCTCTTTCTATGACTCAGTCATCGTCCCCAATCTCAAATCCTCTCTCTCCTCATCTCTCTCTCACTACCTCCCACTCGCCGGCAAACTCATCTGGGACCCACTTGATCCCAAACCGAGCATCGTCTACTCCCCAAACGACGCCGTTCTCTTCACCGTCGCTGAATCAAACTCCGATTTCTCCCGATTATCCGGAAACGAACCGTTCCCTTCCTCCGATCTACACCCGTTAGTACCCGAGTTACGAGTCTCCGACGACTCGGCCTCCGCCGTGTCGTTTCAAGTCACGCTGTTCCCAAACCAAGGGTTTTGCATCGGCGTAACCACACACCATGCCGTTTCTTATGGAAAAACGACAACCAATTTTCTCAAATCCTGGGCTCACACGTGTAAACAAGCAAACAATTCTCTACCGGAGGATCTTATCCCGTTTTACGATCGTACGGTCATAAAAGGTCCGCCGGAGATCGATACTAAGGTCTTAAACTCTTGGCGGCACTCCATTGACAAACCCAGAAGCTTGAAGCTTATACCGAAGCCGCCGGAGATCGATTCCGACGTCTTCCGGTTCACATTCGAACTCACTCGAGAAGATGTCCAGAAGCTTCGAGATCGGCTCAAGAGAGAATCATTCTCCTCCTCATCGTTCTCAAAGGAGCTTCGATTGTCGACGTTTGTGGTTACATTCTCTTACGCCTTCACTGGCTTGATCAGATCCGGAGGCGATGATGATCCGAATAGACCCGTCGGGTACAGATTCGCGGTTGATTGTCGAAGCCTCGTAGATCCGCCGATCCCGTCGAACTATTTCGGAAACTGCGTTTTCTCCGCTGCGAAAATCCCGTTATCGGCAGGGATGTTTATGGGGTGGAGAAGGATTTGTGGCTGCTGCGAGATTGATCAGCGATTCCGTTGAGGGATTGGATTCGAACGTGGCGTGGAAGATTCCGGAGCTTCTGGAAACGTGCGGGAATGCTCCGGTGGATTCACAGTTGTTGGGCTTTCGTGATGAAAATCATTAGTATTAACTAGATATGCAATTGGGTTAGTCAATTAGGAATATGTTTTTATTTATTGGACTTTGGTTTAGATTTAAAACGTTTTAATTTTGTAATTGCCCTAGTCTATATAAAGACAGACATGTGTGAGGGTTTTCTATATCCTGAAAACTCTAGAGAGAAACTAGAGAGATATTTCTTGTTCTTAGAGAGATTATGAGGAATCATAATTCTTTGTAATCTGTGGTGATAGTGGATTACTGGAAAGTTCAAGGCCGAGACGTAGGATCACACACCGTGATCTGAACTCGTTAAATCTTTGTGTCTTTTATTTATTGTTCAAGTTCCGTGATTATCGAGACATGGATCAAATCTCAACAAAGTGATATCAGAGCCTAGGGTTTTAGGTTTGGGAGTAATTGAACAGAGGAGTTTTGCAGGTTTTTTAGATTTGGATTTATAACTGGAATCAAAACATCAATCGGTTTAGGGTTTCAATCTGACAGCCTGGGAGAAAAAGCTGTCTGCGGGGCGAAGAAGAAGATCGCCCAAATCGCCCAGGTATCGACCGACACCCCTTCCTGGTATCGATCGATACGTCTGTTACGGGTTCGCAGAAAGACGAAGAAAATTTTGGTATTGATCGACACTCCATCTTGTATCGATCGATACGGTAGCAGAAGCGTGTTAAGAAGTTCGTTTGATCAAGATGTCTTCAGAGAAGAAGCCGAAGGTGAAGATAGCCATCTTCGACGGACAAGGTGATTTCTCTATGTGGAAGAGAAGGATGTTAGCTCACATGAATCTTCAGGGATTGAAAGGTGAGCTAATAACACCGACCACTGAGCCGGATAAGCTGGCTATCAAGAAGGATGAATCAGCGGAGGATTTCGAACAGAGACTTAAAGCAGAACAAGTCAAGAAAGGGGAGCGAGCAGAGAATGCTATGGATATTTTGACACTCCATCTAGGAGATCATGTCCTCAGGAAAACAGAGGAGTGCACAACATCAAGTGATCTTTGGGCAGCACTAGAGAGGTTATACAACACCAAGACTCTACCGAGTCGGATTCATCTTTTGTATAAATTCTATACATTTAAGATGGATGGGTCTAAGTCAATCGATCAGAACGTCGATGACTACTTGAAGACTCTTTCGGAGTTGGCTATTGTGAAGGTTACAGTTGCGGATGAAGTGCAGGTAATTCTACTACTCAGTTCCTTGCCACCTAAATATGACTCCATGAAGGAGACATTGAAGTATGGTAGAGAGTCCATCTCTACTGAAGATGTGGTGAATGCGGCGAAATCGAAGGAAACTGAGCTTAAAGCTAAGGTAATATCGACTTCACAAAGCACTGGTGAAGCGTATGTGGCTCGTGGGAGACAACAAGACAGGGATCAACGAAATTCTGGGAATCGAGGCAGAAGCAGGTCAAAATCGGGAACAAAAGTCACATGCTGGTTCTGCAATAAGGAAGGACATGTGAAGGCTGATTGCTATGCTTGGAAGAAGCGGAAGGGCGGCGATGATGAAGATGCCACGGCAGCGGTTGTCATAAAAAAATCAGCAGGAGTTGATGTGTTATCAGTCTCGGAAACTTGGCATCTAGAGAGGTGGGTGATTGATTCGGGTTGTTCATATCACATGACCTCAAGGAGAGATTGGTTTGATACATTTGAGGAGCTCGACTCTGTACAAGTGCTACTGGGGGACGACTATTCTGTGGAGGTTAAAGGAATATGTTCCATCAATATAAAAGCATGTGGTGGCACGGTAAAGACATTGACGAATGTCAGGTATATTCCTAAGCTGAAGAGAAATTTAATATCTACAAGTACATTGGATAATCTTGGGTTTGATCATGCTGGAGGCAAAGGAAAAACAAGGTTTTATAAGAATGGGAAGATTGGTCTTCAAGGCACTATATGCGGTTCTTTGTATTTGCTTGATGGAGAGACTGTGGTAGGACAGTCAAACATAAGTGTTACCAGGAAACCAGCCAAAGACGAGACGGCCTTGTGGCATAGAAGTTTGGGACACATGAGCATGAAGAATCTGATTATTTTGGTAAAAAGAGGCATCATTGACAAGAGAAGGATTGGGGAGATGGATTTCTGTGAGAGTTGTGTAATGGGGAAGACCAAGAGACTGAGCTTCAACATTGGGAAACACAATTCAGGAAAAGCGCTGAGATATGTTCACTCAGATCTTTGGAGATCTCCATCGGTCACTCAAAGTATCTCTGGTAAGCAGTATTTCCTGTCTATCATTGATGATTACACTAGAAATGTGTGGGTGTTCTTCTTGTCTGTTAAGAGTGAAGCTTTCACAAAGTTCTGTGAATGGAAGAAACTGGTTGGGAATCAGATAAACAAGAAAGTGAAATGTCTGAGAACAGACAATGGGTTGGAGTTTGTGAACAAAGACTTCGACGGGTTTTGCAAGCAGCATGGGATTTAGAGGCACATGACTTGTGCATATACTCCACAGCAAAATGGAGTTGCAGAACGCATGAACCGAACAATAATGGAGAAGGTGCGTTATATACTGGTACTAGATGAAAGTGGCTTAGGTGAAGAATTCTGGGCTGAGGCGGTTAGCACAGTTGTGTACCAAATTAATAGAAGCCCATCATCGGCCTTAGATGGCGGTATTCCTAAGGAACTTTGGCTGGGAAGAAAGCCAGGTTATGGACACATGAGAAGATTTGGGTCATTGGTCTATGTTCATGTAGATCAAGGGAAGTTAAGACCAAGAGCTATTAAGGGAATTTCATAAGCTATCCGGAAGGAGTCAAAGGGTACAAGGTATGGCTCTTGGATGAATCAAGATGTGTGATTAGCAGGAATGTAGTCTTTGTGGAAGATACAGTATTCAAAAACTTGAGGAATAAAGTTTCTGTGGAAGAAACTACTCAGAGGAACCCGATATCTGAGAGTGTATCGATCGATACTATCCCAAGTATCGATCGACACAGACACGAGAAAGAAGAGTCTCGTGAGCCTTCTGAGGAGGTGTCGATCGATGCCATCCTGAGTATCGATCGACACTGAGGAGGAGCATATGCAACAACTTCTGTTACTGAAGACAATGGGCAAGTTGGATCTTCAGGTGGAGCTATTGGAGATCAGGAAACTGATGAAGTACCTCTAGAAGATTGGGAGTTAGCTCGAAACAGGTCTAAACGAGCAACAAGGCGACCTGAACATCTTGGTGATTATGATTTAGCGAGTTTCGCCTTAACCGCTGCTGTCGCGATGAGTTCTGAAGAACCTAGGGACTATCAGGAAGCTATTGAAAGCAAGGATAAAGTTTTCTAGAATGGAAGTATGGTTGAAGAGAAGAGTTCTCTAGATAAGAACAAGACTTGGAGGTTGGTTAAAACACCAAAAGGTAGAAAAGTGATTGGTTGCAAATGGGTTTACAGGTTGAAGCCGGGTATCCCAGGGGTAGAATAACCGAGATATAAAGCTAGATTGGTAGTCAAGGGTTATTCTCAGAAAGAAGGTATTGACTATCAAGAAGTGTTTGCTCCGGTTGTGAAGCATGTTTCTATCAGGTTTCTTCTATCGGTTACAGCAAATATGGATCTGGAATTAGAACAGCATGATGTCAAGACTGCGTTTCTTCATGGTTTACTTGAAGAGGAGATCTATATGGAGCAGCCTGAAGGTTTTGTGGTTAAAGGAAAAGAGGACCACGTTTGCTTGTTGGAAAATGCATTGTATGGACTTAAGCAAGCTCCAAGGCAATGGAACAAGTGCTTTGATCAATTTGTGGAGATACAGATTGTGAAAGATTTGTTGAGTAGTAGATTTGAGATGAAAGATCTAGGAGCTGCAAGAAGGATTCTTGGGATGGATATTGAGAGGGATCGTGAAGGTGGAGTTCTCACCTTGTCTCAATCTGGTTACATCAAGAAGATTCTGCAGGTATTCAATATGGTTGAAGCTAGATCAGTTTCTACACCTATCGGTTCGCACTTCAAGTTGTCTGCTGTGAAAGATGATGAAGCAGAGACAATCTTGGATGATATTCCATACTCAAATGCTATTGGGAGTATCATGTATGCGATGTTAGGAACTAGGTGTGATCTCGCGTATGCGGTTGGCTTGGTTAGTAGGTTCATGAGTAAGCCAAGCATGATACATTGGACTGCTGTGAACTGGGTGCTAAGGTATTTAAAAAGTGCCCAGGATCGAAAGATTGTGTTCAGGTTGACAAAGGTACTTCCTGTGGATAAGTTTGAGAAGGCTTTGAGTTTTTTCAACTTAGAAGAGCACTAAGGTGCTGGACTGTCTGGAGCGGCACATGAATGCAAAGATGAAGATGTTATACTCAGAAATGATTGTCATCAAGGTGGGGTTTGTTGGGCTTTGGTGATGAAAATCATGAGTATTAACTAGGCCTGCGACTTGGGTTAGTCAATTAGGAATGTGTTTTTTCCTATTGGACTTTGGTTTAGGTTTAAACCGTCTTAACTTTATAATTGCCCTAGTCTATATAAAGACAGGCATGTGTGAGGGTTTTATGTATCTTGGAAACTCTAGAGAGAAACTAGAGAGATCTTTCTTGTTCTTAGAGAGAACAAGAAAGATCGTGAGGAACCCTAATTCTTTGTAATCTGAGGTGATAATGGATTACTGGAAAGCTCCAGGCCGAGACATAGGATCACACACCGTGATCTGAACTCGTTAAATCTATGTGTCTTTTATTTATTGCTCAAGTTCCGTGATTATCGAGACAGGGATCAAATCTCAACAACAGTTCGTGTAGTTTGCTGGGTCGACCCGATTCGGTGTATACGGGTTGGATTTCGGGTGGGGGAAACCGGTTAAGATCTCGGTTGTGTCGATCGATCAGAGAGGGAAGATATCGATGACGGAGAGTAGAGATAGAAGCGGAGGTGTGGAGACTGGCTTCTCTCTCAAGAAACATGAAATGAATGTTCTTATTGATTTGCTCAATGATGGACTAAAAAATTAAATCTTTTTTTTTTGTCCTTAATATTTTCCATTATATAATACTCCTTCTGTTTTTTAATTATTTCAAAAAATAATTAAAAAAAACTATTTCAAAAATTTAAATGTTTTATATTTCTTAAGTGTAGTTATTATTTTTTTCTTCTTAATTTACTTTATTATTTTATTTATCTAAAAATAAAACTAGAGTATTAATTAATTAAAACAAGGATAGAGTTGTAGTTGCAAATATTTTGTTAATATGTGTGAAAAAACTAAAACATCTAACAATTAGAAACGAAAGGAGTACTAATAGCATGTTCATGCAAGTGAGGGGTTCTTAGTTAATATTTAATTATAAAATTTATGTTAAGAACTCTTGTTAAGAAACATTTGTTTTCTCTGCTCCAATGGTAGAACCCTATTAGGGGTTTTAAAAAAAAAAAAAAAAAAAAACAATTCTGCAAAGCTCTTGGACAGTCTCAAACAAAGAAACTAGATTTATAGAACCAATCTATCTTACAACCTACGCTCCCCAAGTCTGTGGTCAGCAGTACAAAATCAAGAGTATAAAACCATAAACAAAGCTTCTGCAAAGCCAAAAGAGAAGAGAGGTTATTTAACTTAATTGGGTTTGTGTTGCAAGGCCAAAGCTTCTGCAAAGCTCTTGGACATCTCCCTTACAAAGTCGTCCTGGGGTGAATTTGTAGGATGTGTTGGAACAGAGGTTGGAGAGCCTGTTCCAGTCCCACCTGCAGATATAAAACACAAATACCATTTCACATCTTATACTTTGTTAAATGTCTGCCAAATGTGCTGAAAGTAAATTTTTAAGTTGAAAACTATGTTCATGGTCAGATCTTTGATATGTTTCCTCGAATATTCACACATTTTACTACCTTGGATATTATCAAAGTACATGAGAAATCATCTGGAAAGTAATATAAGCATTCTTTGATTTCAAAGAAGAAAGTAATATAAGTAATATAAGTAATATAAGCATTCTTTGATACAAGTAAATAAAATGATACAAGATTCAAAAGAAGCATCAATCTCCTGGTTCAGTGACAGCAAAGTTTCATTATAAATGCAGTATAAGAATGAACTAAATATTCCAAGAGAATTCTCACGATAAGTAGCATCCAACTTTTTGTTTCCATTTTTAGTGCTTGCCCAAACACAATACTTTATGCTCTTGTGGACAAACAAAATCCTATGAGTTGTAGAGCTAGTGATTACAGAAACTAACCATATTGAAATCATTTGCAGATAAAAAAATCTTCTTCATTCTCAAACAATTAACATAAAACAAACAACAAAGAAACTAAAACAAACATCTTCTTTATTACCATCTAATAGGTTTAATTTTGTACCTGAACAGCTTGCCTCCGATTGGTACAGAAGCTGCCTCCGATTTAGAGACAAGGAGGAAGACGAAGACGGTGATGATGGAGAAGCGGAGGCCTTAGTGATGAAGCGGTGAGAGATGCGGTGAGGGAGGAATCGAGGAGATACATAGGGGTTGAAGAGGAGATACAGAGGGGTTGAAGAGGAGTTGATTGAGCTGAGAAACATCGAATGGGAATGTGGAGGTTGGCGACGGAGAAGGCGATTTCGTCGAGGAAGAAAGAAAGAAAAAATGAAAAAAAATTTCCTTACGAGGATGGAAGACGGTTTAGATATACGAAGCCAATGAAAATTAAAAATTCTCCGGAGACAAAGCTCTTAAAAGGGTTTAACGCTGAAATATTCTAAAATACTCCCCTCTAATAATCAATTTTATTTTGATATTTTTTGGGTCTAAAGGTATTCTAAAATAAAATACACTTGGGAACGATAGCATAAGCTCGCTCAAGATTCTTCTTAACATCGACGATAACTCGACGAGCCGGGCGGTCATAAACCTGCTGAGAACCGGCGACAAGGCTGATATAGTATAAGGGAATAAAGGAGTGATTGCCACATGGAGGGTGGTGGAGAATAGAAGTTGGAGTCAACGGCTCAGATGCAATTGGGAGCTAATAGTATGCATATAAAGAAGCAAAACAAAGATCTTTCAGTTTTATGGTTAATTTTATATTTAATAATTAAAAAGATATAAATGTAAAAACCAAATTTAAAAGATATAAGAATATGTAAAATCAAAACTTCTATTTATAAAAAGAAAAATCTAAGTTATACCTACATGTAACAATTCAAGAAAAAATTTGGACATCAGAATTATAAACACTGTAGGACCAGTGAAACACCATATTAAAGCATTTCTAATATTAATTTTTGAATATATTTCAAATGGAAATGGCGATAATAAGAAGATGAATGTTTCAAGTTTCAACATAAACATGTCCACTCTGCGTTATATACTCAACATAAATCGATCAATTATACGAAAATGTAAATATAAATAACCATGTAATAGTATCTTTTCACATTTCTCCTTCCGCCACTTCAGGGTCCACATAAAGATCCAACATATTAAAAAACAACACAGAACTATCTTAAAGTTCAATTATAATAAAAAAAAAATAGCCAAAATTTCACATTCCATAATATCTAATTTTAAATAAATTAAAACATATTCTACGTTAGTTTCAATAAATAAGCTATACATGAAACAAAAGAAAACAAAATTATGCAACGAAAATGTTAAAATGTTAATATTCCTACAAAATATTTAAATAATTGCATGAAATTGACAATCAAAAGAAAAAATTGTAAAATTATGTACTATCAACTAAACGTAAATATAAATAACCAGGTAATAGTATCTTTCCTCATTTCTCATTCTACCACTTCAACGTCCACCTAAAGATCCAACATATTAAAAAAACAACACAGACTATCTTAAAATTCAATTATAATAAGCCAAAATTTTCACATTCCATAATATCTAATTTTAAATAAATTAAAAACATATTCTACATTAGTTTCAATAAATAGGATATACATGAAATAAAAGAAAAAGAATTATGCAACGAAAATTTTAAAATGTTAATATTCCTACAAAATATTTAACTAATTACATGAAATTGACAATCATAGGAAAAAATGTAAAAATGTGTACTATCAACTAAACAAACACATAAATGATTTTAAAATCTAAGAAAGTAAAAAAGAAAAACCAAAAAATAAACAAATACACATATTTTAAACTGAAACAATTCAATAAACTACAAAATTCAGAAAAATAAAATAATATTAGATAGTCAAAATAGTTAAAGAAATTATTTACTGCGCAGATGAAACTCTAGTTATTTATAAACCAAAAATTCTAAAAACAAAAAAGTCCAACCGTAACCAAACCTTTGGTGATTTAACATGGATCGGTAATTTTAAAGTAGTTTTCTTTATATTTCTCTTCCGATCTCGACCATACTTGGCAGAAATAAATCTCGATGCGAAGGTCAAAGCGTCGGAAACTAGAAGAAGCGGCGGCGATGGCAACGGCGACGGCGAACTGGTCGAAGCTTTGTCGGGATAGGAGTCTTTTGGAGAAATAAGGAAAGTAGAAATAAGGAAAATTTCGAAAAGGATTCTCTTTTGAGTTTTGTAGATCCAGTCGGTGTAGGGGTCTTGTCAAGAAGCCTAAGATTGGTATAAAGGTTTCTTGCCGTTCTATTCATCTCATACGATCAATATATATACATAAAGATAAGACCTAGCTTCCCACATAAATAGGAAGATTTACATTCTAAGAGATATATGCGAATATACATAAATATATATATATAAGTATATCGGATATATGGAGTATATCCTCAATACCCCCCCTCAAGTTGGAGCGTGAAGATCAAAAACGCCCAACTTGGACAAGAAATTTTTAAACTCTCTGCGTCCTAGTGCTTTCGTAAATATATCAGCCAGCTGCAAATGTGTACTAACATAACGAGTGGCAATGGTGCCTCGAACGATCTCGTCGCGGATGAAGTGGCAATCATTTTCAATGTGTTTAGTACGTTCGTGAAAAACTGGATTGGCAGCTAACTGCATAGCAGACTTACTATCGCAATGTAGAGGAATAGGAGCCGAAAAAGTAATCCCAAATGACTGAAGCAAGTTTCGTATCCAGAGAAGCTCTTGAACAGTCATAGACATTGCACGATATTCTGCTTCGGCACTGGACCGAGAGACAACATCCTGTTTTCGGGTCTTCCAAGAAATGGGAGAGCCACCCAATATAATAAACCAACCCGTAAGAGAACGCCTAGTAAGCGGGCAACCGGACCAATCAGAATCACACCATGCCTCAATCGTAAGCTTAGTATGAGCACGGAGAAGAATCCCTTGACCGGGATTACCCTTCAAATATCGCACAACACGGAGGGCAGCATCCCAATGAGCTTGCTTCGGTTTCTGCATAAACTGAGCAAGTAAGTGGACTGAGTATGCCAGATCAGGTCGAGTAACATCTAAATAGATAAGACGACCCACAAGACGACGATACGCAGCAACGTCTTTACAATCAGGACCAGCATCCAGAGCCAAACGATGATTCTGTTCCACAGGGAATGCAACTGGCTTAGCAGCAAGAAGGCCCGAATCACTGATAATGTCAATGGCATATTTACGTTGTCACAAGTAAATACCCGTCGGATTACGTGCAATTGAAACGACCGCATTTTTTTTTTTTGCAATTAAACAAATAACAATAATAATAAATAATTATTATTACACAACCACACACGGTCTACAGCTTACACAAGCTCACGGTTACAATTGCCAAACAACACGTATCGATCGATACCCCCTGGTGTCGATCGATACCCCAACAACAGAAGCAACTCCCGGGTCCTAATCATCCCCTCCTCACCGCCTCGATTCCACAATCACGCCTTATCTTTACCTGCATCGACAAAAGTGATGCATCAACATTTGGCTAACCAAATGCTGAGTGAGATTGATCATCCCAACAACAGGCTATCAAATAAGCACAACAACAGCAATATCAAATAGCCAAAACAAGAATTAATTAACACCAATTAAACTTCCCGGCACGAAGCCACCGGTATCGATCGATACTCCACGGGTATCGATCGATGCCCAACAACACATGACCCCCCAACCAGGGTCCTGGTATCGATCGACACCCCAGCAACACACTGGTATCGATCGATCCCAACACAACTCAAGACCACCGACAAGGCCCTGGTATCGATCGATGCCCAAACAACACACTGGTATCGATCGATGCCAACACAACCACATGCCCTCAGGCAAACAACCGGTATCGATCGATACACACCTGGTATCGATCGATGCCCGCACGACTCGAGTCCACCGACAAGAGTCTAGTATCGATCGACACACACACGGTATCGATCGATACCCACCTGCAAATCACAACCTTCCGCGAGATCTAAACCCAGAAATCGCCACAAATCACCAAGGCAAAGCCCCAAACTCAACAATCAAGCTTAACTAAGCACCACACAAGCTTACTTGCTAACCTTTGGTCCCAACTCACCTTAAACCGGCTGGATCGAGCTCTAGAAGACCTCTCTCTCCTCGCAAGCCCACTCCCAAGCCAAACTTCTCCCAAGCTCTCCTTCAAGCTTCTCTGAGCTTCTCACAAGCTCAGACCTCCTTGATCTCGCAAGATCCAAGCTTCGCAAAGCTTTTCTTCCTCTCTCTCTCCCTCTCTCTTTCTCTCTTTCTTTCTCTCTTTCGCGACCAACCTTGGTCTTATCCTCAAAGGATACGTTTTTATACTCGAAAGAAGATAAGAGAAGAAGAAGATAAGGAGGAAATCCCGACTGGTATCGATCGATACTAGAAACCACACCTGGTATCGATCGATACCGCCCCAGAACAAACTCGAATCAATTATTTTCCCCAATAATCAATTCTTCTGGAACACGGGCGTTACAATTCTCCCCCACTAACTTAGATTCGTCCTCGAATCTTCGTTACCGTTCATCTCCCATGAACCGTCCATCTCCAATGAACCCTAATCGTCGCAACGATTACACAACCCTTGGCCAACCCGGCCAACGCAATACTCACACGAGGTCCAAAACTAACCTCCGAGGTTTCCCACTCAGTCCCTATGCTTATGACACCGCGGCATCATATGTACTTATTGCTCAAACACACGCCAACCCCATCACTCAAGACACCGCAGCATCTCTGAGTTCTGAGCGTCAGCCATATCCCGCAGGATATCCACCATACCTCGCAAGGTATCAACCATACCACAGCACCCAAGACACCGCAGCATCTCCGAGTTCTGGGTATCTGCCGTACCACTCCCCTCGGTAATATAACCTGACGAGTCTCGATACCCCATACCACTCAATTCTAGGCAATATATCCTCCATCCATGACATACTCCTTACGAATCCACGGTATCACGTATCACTCTAGGCTATAAACCTCCCGAGTCTGGGTACATCGCCACTCACACTCCCAAGACACACAGTCCTGCGAGCTATCGGCACCAGAGGAACCAGTCCTCTCAACGAGCAATAAATCACATATCTCTAAGCATCTCGACTGAACTACCTCCCGTGATCCGTGTAAATCCTCGCAAGGCAACACCGGCATCACCCATATTCCATACCCGGAATATCTGCCGTGCATGACCAATAACCCGGCCATCGCACCTCCCTACCTCCTGTGATCCGTGTAAATCCTCGCAAGGCAACACCGGCATCACCCATATTCCCTACCCGGAATATCTGCCGTGCATGACCAATAACCCGGCCATCGCACCTCCAATACGCACCTTCCAGTGTCGGCTTGCTTAGAAAGACTTGTCAAGACAACTATGACTAGGCTACCTTTTAACACCCAACAACTCTCTGCAGTAGGTCATCAATACAGACGTAATAAAACAAACAAGTACCATACGCCTGCAATCCGACCCACCACATAGAACCGCTAAGTGAAATAACCCGGTCACGTCACTCGACTCATTTTCCCGAACAAGCTTAACTGAAAACACGCAACGCTCACAATAGCAATAAGAACATCCATCTTATCACTCTCTTGCATTAACGTTTCTTACCCCAAACGTAATGCAAAACCGTGACTCCCAAAGTCACCAATAATAAGAAATACTCATCTTATTACACATCATAATGTAACATCGTTCTACACAACGGAAATACAAAATGATACACACATAGCACACAACTATAACCGAAACTGGAACCTCTCGATGGAACTCAAGCCGCAGCTTGCTTCTGGAACCACTCGTGGAACCACGTTCCATCCTAACCTCTGGCTCCCAAGTTTCCTCCTACACCCCGCCACAGCCCCACAGGACACGCATCATCGGAATCCTCTTCCGACGAAGCTCCTTGACCCTCTGCTCGAGAACTCTCAAAGGTCTCGCCTAAACGGTCATATTGGACTAGAGATCTGGCGGAATCTCAGCCAATACCTCGTCACCCCTATGCAAACACTTCCTCAGCATCGACGCCTCGAAGACCTTATGAAATGCTTGCATAACCACGGGTAACTCCAACCGATACACTACCGGTCCCACACGCTCTACAATCCGAAACGGTCCCATATACCTCGGACTCAACTTAGTCACAGCAATGGACCTGTTCGGACCTCTCAGTAAAGCCATCTGGAGATACACACTACCTCCCACCTCAAGCTCTTTCCGCCCCTTATCAGCATAACTCTTTTGCCGATCTTGGGCCTCTTTCATGTTCAGCTGCAAAACCCGGATCTCTTCCGCGGTTTCCTGAACAAAACTAGCACCCAAAGTGCTCCTCTCCCCCACTTGTGTCCAACACAAGGGGATACGACATGGCCTCCCATACAGAGCCTCATATGGAGCCATCCCACTACTCGCCTGGTAACTATTGCCATAGGCAACCTCCACCAAGCTCAAGTGATCCACCCAGTGACCACCCCCCAAACCAGCACACACCTCCTCAACAAATCCTCTAGAAACTGGATGGTCCTCTCGGACTGCCCATCTGTCTGAGGATGATACGCCGCTCAAGTGCAATTTCGTGCCCATCTGTCTGAAACGCATTCCAGACCAGAACTCCGCACTCCGCCCTTCTAAGGACAGCTCGCCACTCGGTGATCCATGCTTCCGCAACCAAAGCAACCCGGACCACCCTGACTACCTCTCGAAGTGCTCTCTCGCTTCTGCTTCGGTCCTTGCATCGGCTTACCGCCTCTGCTCGGACCGGACTGCTGCTGCACAGATCTCGCCTGAAGACTCGGTGTAACCACTACCACCTCGTCCTTCAGACCCTCCTCCAGCAAAGCCGCAGTCTCAACCAACTCATCAACCGTGCAAAAAGCCCTCACATGCAACGGTTCCTCAAGGCAACCCGAAGACCCATCAGGAATCTCTACACACGGGCCGACTCACTCTCAACCGCTCGTCTAACATAAGACCCGAGCCGGTTGAACTCCACCTCATACTCGCGTACCAACCGATCCCCCTGAGTCAAACTCGCAAGTCTCGACCCTAACCGGTTGAACGCCTCCTGAGGAAAGCACTTGGAGTTAAACTCCTCCACAAAATCCGCCCAAGCCATCGCTGCCTGAACTCTCCGTGCTGCCACACCCCTTCCTCAGAGATGCGCATTACCAAAGATCACCTGGTATCCCGCAGGACACCTACTCGAGAGGAAATTCCTCTCTACCCTCCTCAACCACGCCTCCGCGTCCTCAGGATTAGCACCTCCAGAGACGAACCCCGTGCCAATCCTCTGCATCTGCTCCCTCATCCTAAGATAGGATGGGAGCTCCCCAGCAACCGCAGCTGCCACCTGAGGCTGCGCCTCACAACCGCCGGAACCACAGGAGCCTGAGCCGGTACCCTCTCTGGTAACCGCTCCAACAACCTCGACAGATCCGCTATGCGATCATCTCGGGCCCGAGCATCACCCGCAGCACCTGCTGGAACACCAGCCACACTGACACTCACGCCAGCCATACCCTCAGACCCAACTTGACTCGCACGCGACTCCTCGACCTGCTCCCCCGGCCCACGGCCATGACCTCAACCACGGCCACGACCTCCACCACGCTCTCTAGCCATCTGCACGCGTGCAGAAGCACAAGCTAAGAGAACTATGATCAATCAACACAATAAAGATAATCACCGTGGAATCTCACAAGGCTCGAAGAGGATGATTCTACGACCCCGCACAATGCCCAATTATTCTAGAACCACCTAGGCTCCTAGAACCGTATGGGCTCTGATACCAAATTGAAACGACCGCATTTTTTTTTTTTGCAATTAAACAAATAACAATAATAATAAATAATTATTATTACACAACCACACACGGTCTACAGCTTACACAAGCTCACGGTTACAATTGCCAAACAACACGTATCGATCGATACCCCCTGGTGTCGATCGATACCCCAACAACAGAAGCAACTCCCGGGTCCTAATCATCCCCTCCTCACCGCCTCGATTCCACGATCACGCCTTATCTTTACCTGCATCGACAAAAGTGATGCATCAACATTTGGCTAACCAAATGCTGAGTGAGATTGATCATCCCAACAACAGGCTATCAAATAAGCACAACAACAGCAATATCAAATAGCCAAAACAAGAATTAATTAACACCAATTAAACTTCCCGGCACGAAGCCACCGGTATCGATCGATACTCCACGGGTATCGATCGATGCCCAACAACACATGACCCCCCAACCAGGGTCCTGGTATCGATCGACACCCCAGCAACACACTGGTATCGATCGATCCCAACACAACTCAAGACCACCGACAAGGCCCTGGTATCGATCGATGCCCAAACAACACACTGGTATCGATCGATGCCAACACAACCACATGCCCTCAGGCAAACAACCGGTATCGATCGATACACACCTGGTATCGATCGATGCCCGCACGACTCGAGTCCACCGACAAGAGTCTAGTATCGATCGACACACACACGGTATCGATCGATACCCACCTGCAAATCACAACCTTCCGCGAGATCTAAACCCAGAAATCGCCACAAATCACCAAGGCAAATCCCCAAACTCAACAATCAAGCTTAACTAAGCACCACACAAGCTTACTTGCTAACCTTTGGTCCCAACTCACCTTAAACCGGCTGGATCGAGCTCTAGAAGACCTCTCTCTCCTCGCAAGCCCACTCCCAAGCCAAACTTCTCCCAAGCTCTCCTTCAAGCTTCTCTGAGCTTCTCACAAGCTCAGACCTCCTTGATCTCGCAAGATCCAAGCTTCGCAAAGCTTTTCTTCCTCTCTCTCTCCCTCTCTCTTTCTCTCTTTCTTTCTCTCTTTCGCGACCAACCTTGGTCTTATCCTCAAAGGATACGTTTTTATACTCGAAAGAAGATAAGAGAAGAAGAAGATAAGGAGGAAATCCCGACTGGTATCGATCGATACTAGAAACCACACCTGGTATCGATCGATACCGCCCCAGAACAAACTCGAATCAATTATTTTCCCCAATAATCAATTCTTCTGGAACACGGGCGTTACAACGTGCAAGTTCTAGACCAAGGAAGTATTTTTGAGATACCGAGATCTTTCATGTGAAAGCACTTGTTCAAATATCCTTTAAAAGATGCAAGTAATGCCAAGGAACTGCCTGAGAGAATAAGATCATCAACGTATACAAGTACCTGAAGATGATCAGAACCTTTGTCTAAATTGAATAATGAGTAATCTGGAATAGATTGGACAAACCCATACTCTTGTAATGCTGAGGAAAGCTTCTCAAACCAACAACGAGGCACTTGGCGGAGACCATAAAGGGATTTCCGTAATCGACACACTTTATTCTTATCAGCACCACGAAAACCCGGAGGAGGACACATGTAAACCTCTTCCTTTAGATCACCATGGAGAAACGCATTATGGACATCCATTTGATGAACTTCCCAGTTCTTAGACGCAGCAATTTGTAAGAAAGTGCGTACAGTTGTCATCTTAGCAACGGGAGCAAAAGTTTCTTCAAAATCATCACCTTCAATCTGATTGTTACCAAGAACAACGAGACGTGCTTTGTATCTCTCGAGCGAACCATCGGAACGGAATTTGACTTTAAAAACCCATTTGCTACCAATAGCATGTTTCCCTGGAGGAAGATCTTCAACAGTCCAAGTTTGGTTTTCTTCAAGAGCATCGTATTCATCCTTGACAGTAAAACGCCAATTTTCATCCAAGATTGCTTCCTTGAAAGATCTTGGCTCAGCAATAGAGGAGATCGCAGCAAGAAAATATGAATGGTTCTCCGAGAATTTAGAGCAATCGACATAAAACTCAAGGGCATATGGAGCTGTAATAGAGGAGTCGAGAACATGAGAAATCGTTTGGAGAACAAAACCTTGTAGTTTGGCAGGTAATTTCTTCACACGATGACCATGGCCAAGCTCCTCGAGTATCGGTTCAGTAGCAACGATGGAGTCGTGTTGCGTAAGTGGTTCAAGAACAGCTACAGGAGCTGCGTCGGTGATGGCGATTTGAGTTCGCGAGTCTGGGATTTCAAAATCAGAATCCTGATCAGAGTCGGTTTTAGGGGCAACCACGTTTCCTGAATCGAAAATAGTGGCAGGCAGTGGAGAAGAAGAAATGTTGACAGGCAGCGACAATGGAGTTAAATCTGGTGTATCGATGTCGGAGGAAGCAATAAGAGGAGGTCTCACCGGAAGTAATGGTGGATCATCGTCGAGAGATGGCGAAGCAGAAGTAACAGAGGTTGTCGGAACCGGTTCTGAAATGGGAAGTGGGGGAGATGCAAACGGGAAATCGGATTCACAAAAAACAACATCTCTGGAAGTGAAAAACTTGCGCGTGTCTGGATCGAAAACTCGCCAACCCTTCTTGCCGTAAGGGTAGCCAACAAAAATTCCTTTAATGCTACGAGATGCAAATTTGTCACCTTTGTGATTCTGATTGTGAGCGTAGCATAGGCATCCCAGAACACGGAGGTGAGTAAGTGGAGGAGGTCGATTGTAGAGACGTTCAAATGGAGTAAGACCATCAAGTAGGGGAGTCGGTGTTCGATTAATCAAGTAAGCTGCAGTCAAAATGCATTCACCCCAAAAATCAATAGGAAGTGAAGCTTGAAATCGTAAAGCGCGAGCAACATTTAGAATATGCCGATGCTTGCGCTCAACTCGACCATTTTGTTGAGGCGTTCCAATACAGGAAGTTTCATGATGAATCCCTTTCTCTTGAAAGAATGATGTTAAACAGAGAAACTCTGTCCCGTTATCGCTGCCAATTGTCTTAACCTGTTTCTCGAACTTTCGTTCAACTAAAGCGATGAAGTTTCGAAGTGTTCGTGCAACGTCGACTTTGGATGAAAGCAAATATAACCAAACACTTCTGGAATAGTCATCGATAATGGTTAAAAAATAGCGTGAACCACAATGAGCTGTAGTTCGATAAGGACACCATAAGTCGCAATGCACTAATTCAAATAACATTGTTGTCTTATTAGAACTTGTAGGAAAAGAACAATGAGTTTGTTTCGCGCGGATACAGGTTTCACACGCGTTATTCGGCAAAGCACTACTAGTAGCAAAATCTGAAATAGGTAATAAATCTAAGACACTAGGTGAGGGATGTCCTAAGCGATGATGCCATACATCTCTTGAAACTCGATCTGTGTGATGTAAAGCTCCCGCGAATTCCAACCCTCGAAGGAAATAAAGACCGGATTGCTGCTCAGCCACTCCAATCAGCGTCTTGGTAATGCGGTCCTGAATCAAACAAATCTGATCAGTGATTTGAAACAGACAAGCGCGCTGGCGCGTAAACTGAGAAACAGAGACCAAGTGGCACTGTAAGCCGTTAACAAATAACACATCCTCAAGCGTAAGAGTAGAGCTTAAAACAACGGTCCCTTGCTGTGTAGCAAGTGTAATTCTGCCATCGGGTAATTTAACGGGTAACGGAGTAACTTCTCGAATATCCGAGAGAAAGTTAAGGGATCCTGTCATATGATTTGTAGCACCAGAATCAATAATCCAAGAGCCTAAGAAAAACATACCACTTAGTGAAGTAGAGGCAGGTTGTTTTCGTTCATTTAAGAAAGTGACGAGAGTACGCCACTGCTCATCATTAAGGCCGTTGAGTCCTATCCGATCAAAGGCTGTAACAACATGAGTAGCTGGTAATGGCGATGACAGAAGCTGGGTCGCGTTCACACGAGAAGGTGTGACAGCGGAGTTGGGTGTGGGAGAAGAACTGTGAGCAGGATTGAGTTTGCCGCGCGGTCGTTCTCCCCACCAATCAGGATAGCCTAGTGTTCTGAAACAGTTCGCAGCGAGGTGACCTTTGCGACCACAGCTGCTACATAGCAGCTTCATTCTTTCTTCGCGCGAGAGAGAAGGTGCACGAGGATTCAGAGAAGACAAAGAACCTGAATTGACACCAGAGTGGAGAGAGTGGGCCGCGATTTCAGGTCTGTCTTCAATGACCCGAGATGTATGTTTTGAGTCTTCATCTTGCAAGATAGCGCTGTAAGCTTCGTCCAAGGATGGTAATGGAGTGCGCGAGAGAAGGTTTGATTTTACAGCCCCGTACAGAGATTCATCCAAGCCTTTAAGAAATTCATGGAGTCTATCTTCTTCTCTCTCACGCTCAACGTCAGCCCCAATCGGGCATCCACAATTTTTGGATTTCCGATATTCTGATAACGCAGTCCAGAGCTGCATCAATTTCCCATAGTAAGTCTCAATAGACAAACCATGTTGTCTGCAAGTTGCAAGTTCGGCTTTAATGCGTTGAACACGTTGTCCATTGTTCACGCTGTAGCGCCTTCGAATATGTTCCCAATAGTCACTTGCAATTTCCAAGTGAGAGAGATTGGAGCGAACGGTGTCGGTAATAGTTGATTTAATCCAAGACAAGACCAAAGCGTTGTTGGTCCACC
Source organism: Eutrema japonicum (assembly GCA_030161315.1). Classification (NCBI taxonomy): domain Eukaryota; kingdom Viridiplantae; phylum Streptophyta; class Magnoliopsida; order Brassicales; family Brassicaceae; genus Eutrema; species Eutrema japonicum. The sequence continues at coordinate 51,170,752 of BSQW01000011.1, forward strand.
AATCCTCCAAATCAGCCGAATCAGAAGCTGGTTGCGGAATCGAACCATCAACAAAACCAAACTTTTTCCTTGCCTTAAGTGACATACGCAAATTGCCAGACCATTCATTGTAGTTCGGACCTTTGAGAAGAGGCTGGGAAATTACGGATCATGGGTTATCACTCGACGAGAGATCGTACGGTGAAATCGTTCTTCGCTGAACTTCAACAGGAGGTGTTGAAGCCATCGGCGACTTTACACCCGAGCTTGAGGTGATATCATCAACAGTTCCATCTTTGATTGTCATTGAAACGAATTGGCAGACACAGAAGAAACAGATTTGCAGAGAATAAGGTCAAAGTGAAGGAGAGTATGAAAGGACTTCGAAAAAATTGAGCAATTTTGTGAGTTTAGAGCTCTGATACCATGTCAAGAAGCCTAAGATTGGTATAAAGGTTTCTTGCCGTTCTATTCATCTCATACGATCAATATATATACATAAAGAGAAGACATAGCTTCCCACCTAAATAGGAAGATTTACATTCTAAGAATTATATGCGAATATACATAAATATATATATATAAGTATATGGGATATATGGAGTATATCCTCAATAGGTCTCTTTGATTTCGCTATATATATATTAGGAGATTGTAATTGCTACGCAGGAATCAATCTGAGTCGGAATTGGGTCTCATCGAAATGCAAAACCTCAAGCGTCGGAAACTAGAAGAAGCTGCTGCGGCGGCGAACTGGTCGAATCTTTCTCGGGATGTGCTCCAGATGGTGTTGGAGAGGCTGAGCGCCACTGATTTCAATCGAGCGACGGCGGTTTGCTCGGCATGGCGATGTGCTTCGAGAGAAAGCGTGCGGAAACAGAATCGAATCCTGTGGCTGATTCTCTTCCCTTACGAGAGATCTTATGGGTATTCTTGTGGCATGTCGAATCCTGCCGAGAAAGGTTTGTTTTACTGAAGTAGAAGTCTGGGCGTGGAGTTTACGCAGAGTCGCTGTATTACCACTTGCGGAAGCTGGCTCCTCATGTATGCTCGCCATCGACCCAAACTCTACATTCTCAATCCCTTAACCCGCGAGAGAATCAGCCTGCTTCCCATGGAAGAAGATTCAGGGTCACGTCCTTGGAGGCTTGACATTAAACCATCCATAAGAGAAAGGTCTCTTACGGGCGAGATCAGAGACCTATCATCGGATACCGAAAGAGCAGTGTTGTGGGTAGACGAGAAAAGCAAAGATTACATGGTCTTGGGGTCTCAGGGCTACCGCTGTCTCTTCTTCTCCAAGAAAGGTGACAACTTTTGGAAGTTGTTTCCTTATGCCAGGACTTGGTGGAAAGACCTTGTATGGAAAGGCCACATGCTCTACATCTTTACTCAATATCTTTCCATTGAGATCTACGATTTTTCCGGGGACTCTCTTGTTGCAGTAACTCCTCGTCCATATGCCTACCTTCCTCCTCGTTACTTGCCCAATTCCTCCTCCACCACAAGGATTGCTGTTACTCCATCTGGAGAGGTTCTCATGGTCATATGCTACGACAGCTGCAGCTTCTACGTCTACAAGATGAACCATGCCACCAAAAAATGGGATGATATGGCTTCGTTGGGCGACCAGGCTTTGATCTTCGACCTTGGAATCACTCTGCCCGCTAAAGATATTCAAGAAAACAAGACAGACTCTGTCTATTTTAGTGGTCCTGGTTGTGGTACTAAATATATATTTATCTTCAATCTTCCTACGCGCAAGGTCGAACCGTTTGTGCCTTCTTCAACTAGGAAGTTCTTTGATGCTCGTTGGTTCCTCCCTCCCTAGTGTCTGATGTAACAAGATAGACTTATCTGCTTTCAATAAAATACATTTATCTGCTTTGGCCCAAAGCTAATTCCTGCTACTACTAGGTACTTTGCTGTCTGCGGGTTTAGCTGCTTCCCCTTCTCTTACATGCTTGAATTGGCCAAATTCTCAGGCAGCATGTTATTGTATAAAATTGTTCTGGCTGACAAATAAGAATTGAGTTGCTGTTTCTTCAGGCTCTAGAAGGTGTTTCAACTTTGAGATTCTTATATATATATATATGACTTATCGATTGTGAAATGTTGGTCCGGGATACATTTCTCTAACTGTTTACATCCTATATTAACTTCTCTCTTTCTTCACTTTTTTTTTTTTTCTCATCTTCCTCCACCTGAATCTTTCTCGAGAAAACATGCATCAGTAAGATGATTCCTTTCTCTCTATTTCATCAAACACATCTTCATCTAACTCTCCAACAGACAACAGCTTTGATCTGAACAACGAGATCAGTCCCAACGCTATCACTCTCATTTTCTGTCATCTTCTTTGTCTCTGCTTTGCTTGACCTTCTCGTCAGATTCTAACTCAGATCCCGAACCCGACTTAACGACGCCTACGAAGGTTTGTTCACACATTTAAATATTTGTTTTTTTAGGTCTTTTCGTCTCTCTCTGAATTGCTTCCAAAATGGTTTTTTAAAAAAAAATAAAAAAATAATAATATTATCTTGGCATTACAGAGAGTGCGAGTGCGACGGATATGCAAGGTCAGTTTCAGACACTGTTCAATCTCCATGACTCAGGAGTTGACCAATCCTTTATCGATGCATTGCCTTTGTTTCATTACAAGACCATAACTGGTCTCGGACACGACCTACCTTTTGATTGCTCCGTCTGTCTCTGCGAGTTCAAACCCGAAGACGAGCTCCGGCTTTTGCCCAAATGCAGCCACGCATTCCACATGGACTGTATCGACATGTGGCTGCTTACAAACTCAACCTGTCCTCTCTGCAGAGACAACCTCCTCCTCAGCCTCACCTCTTCGTCCTCCCATGTTGTTCTTCTGCTTGAATCTGATGGTGAGAGTTTCCAAGTCTCTGAAGATGCTTTTCAATGGGATATATTGACTATGTGATTTCTGAACACAATCTCTTGCAATCTCATGTAGCTAGCAATGAAAACGAAACAGCATGTTTTGTTTCAAGGTCCGTTTAAGTCGGTATTTATCGAAACTTGGGTAACAAGTTTTAATGAGATCAGGGGTTCCTGCAGGAAGAAAGGCCTCCTCGTGTACGTTCCCGGTGAAGCTGAGTCATTCTTTTACGAGAAGCAACATGTTTTGGTCTGTTTAGAGGCAACGCAACGTTTCAATTTTTTCTTCCTTTGCAAATATGATTGTGTGGTTTGCTTTCAGAAGAACAAATTACTTGATGCATAATGAAATTAAATTAATCTGAGACGGCTTAGACCATTTCCAATGGGGATTCTTAAAGGAGAGGTTCTTAAAATTTTATAATGACAAATAATAATAAATATTAGAGAGGTTCTTAACTTTAAAAAAAAAAGTTTTTAAAGTTCTTATTTAAGAACTTTTTTAGGGGTTCTTAACTAGAGGTTCTTAAAATTTATAATTAAAATAGGGTTCTACCATTGGTGATGCTCTTAGGATATACTAATACAGAGTCCTTGACTTTGGCAACTTATGGCATTAAATTCTACAATAACAATAAATTACTGTGACTCCACTTTGAAATTTGAAATATCTAAGTGATGGGCCTACTTGAGTCAACGTGGAGCCTGTATTCTTGTAACCACTCGGCCCATTTTCTTTTTCAATCAACTCATATGCACATATCAGATGAACCAACCATTCTGGAATTTAAACAACAATAATAGCATAAAGCAAGGCATGAGGACTACAAACAGATATACATTGAACATTAAACATTGCAATGATGGATTGGCAGAGACAGGTTCAGTGTTATGGCCTTGATATGGGTTCCTTGTCTCCTTTTTTCTCTGTCAAACATTTTTTCAGACAACTTGTTTTGTTCCATATTTTTTGCCATCCTCACGGTTTATCTATATATACGGCCTCGTATGTAAGTCTGGAGTACCAGAAATGATGAATATGGTGAAGTGCAAGAAGGTCAAGCACCATGGTCGCAAGGGACGGAAGGAGAAACAGAAGTTTCGGGAAACTTGTAACCGAAGAAACCTCAGAAATTCTTCGTAGGATTGTACCAGGTTGTGAAGAGGTGGACGAGGAGGAAGCCTTGTTCCTCAAGTAAATTCAGCATCTCATGCTTCTCAAATCTCAGGCTACTTTACTTAGAAAGCAAGCTGCTGTTTGTGGAGTCTAAAAGAACGTAAGTTCTCAAGTTGTTATGCAGCGTATTATAAAAATCAAGCGAGATAAGCATAAGAAACAGGGAAAGAGATAAAATAAACATGAAAAGTAAAGTGAATTACATAGAAAAATTGAAGAACAAGAGGATGAAAATATTTAAATTTTTGTTGTAGAAAGAGAGATCGTATTTTGTACGGAAGGTAGAAGAAGAGGAGAGAGTGAGCATGTGTTGGATCGTTGTGACCCATGTCTTGTAACGACTGTAATTATCAGCCATGTCTAGTTTAATAGCTCCTCTGCTCGTCTTCAGGACAATGAGATAACAAGTGTCTTCTATGTTGTTGTCTTCGCATTCCGAATCTTTATAAAGTTTCACATGCACATTCGTCACTACACAAAACACAAACAAAACATTGAATGTTTTAAAATATTTTTTCGTTTAAGGTTTACAATTTTTCATATAGGTAGTTTGTAACAAATAATTTGTTACCCAATATTTATAGAGCGGTTTACGAAAATAGGCACTTTATCAAGATTTTTTACGGAAGTAGGCATTTTCAACTACTAGAGCACTTTAGACTCATTTCTTGTAAGTGAAAAACTCAATTTGTCCCTCGGTAAATTTTAGATAAACAGTGAGTTTTGTTTGTTACTAAAGAGAGGTATGCGGTCGAAGGAATAGTAGTTCCGACAAAATCCTCCGACAATAAACAGTGCGAGTATAACCCTGATAGGGTTGCCGGGTAGGTTGGAAAAAAAGATCGAGTTGTTGCCGATAGATCGAGTTTCCGGCTAGACTGAGCTAAACGGAAAAGAGCATTTTTTTTTTGTTCAACTCCACGTAGATGACGTCGGTAAAGTTTATGATGGGGATAGATTTGATTATTGGTAGACAGCTGAATGAGACCAACTATCTTGAGAATAAGTCCGGCGAGCAGTTATTCCGGCGAGTAACAGAGATATTGCAATTTGGGATTCATTTGAAACATCCCTGCGACGACTGTTTTCGGTTTCAATAAATTTGTATTTCTGGATGCGGATCCGTGCGACGACTGTTTTCGAATAGCATGGGGAACAATAGGGAATGTTGGATCTGGAATGGTTGATGTGGAATTTGAGAAACGAAATTTGGAATGTTATATGTGGGAACTGGGCATTCGTTGATGACATATGGATAGGGGCACGACAAAAAAATCCTGGTGGATTAGGTACCATGTACAATGAGTTATGGATAGGAATTGAAACGATATACAGTTTAGAACTCCCGTAGGGCCCCTTTTTAATATAACATCTCATCCATCCGTTATGAAGTAAATGTTGTGGATCGAAGGGTTTAGAATAAGACAACTGGCTGGGAGGTAGATACTGAAAAGTAGCGTTTTTTAGTGATAAAGCAAGGGTAAGAGTGAACTAGGTTGTGTGGGCAAATCTGTGTTTTAGCTGTATTGTTCACATTTCTATGCTGCTAGCGACAAAGGCTAGTGGTTGAAGAGGTACGTTAAGATGTTTATGTAAACGTGAACGTGGATATGAGAAATGTGTATTGACTAATTTTGTTGTAGATGGCTGTGGATGAACAATGTCTGGTCATTGCCGGCAAGTGGATGTGTTCGGCTGATGGGAGGTGGGACTTCCTTACAGATAAGAAGATGATGTCCAGAGTGGTGCCGTTCCGGGGTGGCATTACTTTGGATGAGCTGAAGAAAAATGTTTTGGATGAATTTTTCGTGGATGGAGGTGTTGGGATGAAAGCGGCATTGAGCTATTGGCCGCCAAATAGCACGGAGTTAGCAACCGGTATATGTACGCCTCCGGTACTGGTGACAAGTCAAGCGGCCATATCTTACTATGTAAAGCATTTTTGGGTCAACACAGCTATTAATCTATTTGTCGGGTTTAAAAGTGAACCGAAGAGTACGGTTCTATCTGAGGAGTTTGGAGCGGGTTACACCACACCAATGACGGTGATGAAGCGGCATTGTGTTGTCGAGCAAGGTTGTGCATAAGGCAAAGGTTATTTTTTTAGCGTGGGGTCTAAAACACATCCAGAGGAAGTGTGTGATGATGATCTTTTGAACCATGTCGAGGAATTTGAAGAGAATCTTAGAAGAGCTAGGGGTAAAGGTAGACAGAGCTCTGAAACGTAATTAGTAAAAACAAGAACAAGGGCTCATATGGAAGTATCCGGAGATGAACACCGTTACTACCTTGTAGCTTCAAAACCATCGTCCTCAAATCATGGTAGTCATGACCCCCTACCCTGGCCAATTCCTGTAGGTTGGCTCTGTCAGAACGAGCCTGGTGCTTCAGCTTCAGTACCATAGTCTTTAGTTCAGTGCAGTGTTAACCAGCTACCCTCTGAAGTTCCAGAAGTTGGACCATGTCAGCACGAGCCTGTAGTAGATTACACCACATGACTGGCGGGTTGACGTAGGCACCTTTGTCATCCGTAGAGAAATAATATAGACTACCCTTGATGGAATCCAATTCTGCGCCCAGGTATGTGAGCTCCTCGATAAGCGCCTCATCCCAACATTTCATCATGTTACAGCCCCCATCCTAGAGAATAATCACAATCGCATTAAACCCAAAGTAGGGCGTAATATAAATATAAATTGCCATCTATTTACTTCTCTCATCGGGCAAGCAAAGAATTTCCTGGCCATGTAACCATCAGCGTCGGATGTGGTGACCGTTGCTCCCTGGCCACAATAACATAACGAGGGGATGCCTCTCTCTGGATACAGGTCCACTGAGTTGATGCTTGCCTTCGAGGATGAGCTGGAACTGTGGGTGGAAGGCATTGTATAAGAAAAATAGGTTTAGGGTATTCCGAGATACGGAGATTAGGGACCCCCGATGTTGTTTCTCTAAAAGAGTAAGACCCAGTAATTTACCCTGCTTGAAGAGGTATGAAGTGTTTCTATATGGGTATGTGAAAACCTAATTTTTTTTTTTGGGGTTATTTAGGTAAAACACTAAACCGTGTATTCCCCGTTGCGCATCCGCTTGTCGGTGTCCACAGGGGTTGGTTCGTCTATAGTTTACTTTTTTGCGAGGCTGGGAGACAAGACGAGTGTGTATCCACTGATGCGCATCAAAGAAAACGATTCCTATATTGTATCTCCCAATGAACGAGTAAATGTAAATTAGTATCTAATTAAGCGTATCCAATATTCCGTATATACGAGGTACCGTATAGTTGCGGGGATAAACATTTGAAATTGGAGACATATCTAGGATCAAGTAACGTATAAATAAGTGAAGTGACATTTCAGATGTAGCGCGAAATATCCACGTTAGGATATCCACAGACACAGAACGAAAGTTACACTAAATCCAAATGTACGACGGATAGTAAATGGTGGACATATAAATGTGGATATTACATGAAATCGGGTAGAATGGTTATTTACGAGGAAACTCTCGAGATTTAAGTTTTTACCTTAGGTATATATCGCAGTTTGGTCGCTTGTTTTAACAGTAAACCGTAAGCTGGAACGGCGATTGTGAAGTAAGTCTTCTTTGCAGTGGAGGGGATTTGTAAAGGTGAGTTTCTATATGTGATTTGCGACTTTATCCACTTCATGGGGGGGGGGACCAACCTTGTGGCTGAAGACACTCATTGTTTTGTTGTTTTCAAAATTTATGTTGAAGGGTGATTTGGCAACGGAAATACCTATGAGCTACAGTCCGAGTTCGTCGTCCAGAGCAAGCTTGGGGATAATTGGGCGGGACTTATTTGATGACGGGATCCCAGATAAATGTTTTTGTGGGCTGCTTACTGTGGAGACGGTTTATAATAACGGGAGGCGATACTTCAGATACGAGAGAGAGGTTTGTGTAAAGATAATTGTGATAGATTGATAGTTTAAAATTATAATTCATGATGAATTTAATATTTTCGAGTAGGAGGGAGGTTGCGATATGCATAAATGGTGGGATGTGGCCGTAGTGGAGGAAATCAGGGAGCATAAGTGGGAACATAAAGAACTGGCTGCTCGGCTGCGTTATTTTATGATGCATGACAAGGAGGTGGAACTCGAGCCGCGTATAATGTGGAGGAAAGTTGAGAATGCTGGTGATAACAAAATTAAGATTGAGGGGATTGTGAAAGAGATTAAAGAAGGGTACAATGAGGTGAAGCAGATGGTTTTGAAGATTGAAAGTTTAAATCCTCTCAAAAGCAGCGTCTTGACTGAGAAGATGTTGGGGTTGGGGATGGGGTTGCTGATGGGTTTTGGGGTAGGTTTTCTGATGGGTTTGGTGTTCGCATTGGTTTGGTGAAGGGTTTGTGGTTGGTGTTGGTTTTCCGATGAAATTTCGTGTAAGCATGCTTAAGTACGTGTATGTTTTGCCATTATTGGCTTTTGTTGGAGGACAAATAATCCCTGGGGATTGTGTGTTTGATGTGTTGTGTAAAATATGTTGGATGGGTGTAGAACTGGAATGATGTGAAGTGTCTTAATTAACTATTGTAAGATTGTACGCCCATTATTGAGATACACTAGGGGGATGGTGTACCATGGATAGATGATCGGGGATAGATGGTATTTGATGGTTTAACTTTGGTGGTGGAGTATTTTCTGTGTTGTTTAAAATAAACATAGTTTAGGAAGTATTTGTGTAATTTATCATGATTAATTTATCATAATTTAGCATGTGTAATTTGTGCAATAAAATACACCAGGGGAGAAGTTGGCCATGAAAATTGTTCCTTGGAGAACAACCAATGGTTATGTGGTAGTGGATAGTGAAGTGTGGATAGCTGTGTGTGGATAGTTCAACGTGGATATTAGGCCACTGATGGTTGTACATGGATGGTTGGGTAGGACACACAATCCTCAGTATCGATTGATAGGTGGGTACTATCCTTTTCTTTAACGTGAACACAATGTATCCAATCTGACGAATCCAGAGGAATGACACTATTGTTGTAAAAAACATATTGCTAATTATGGGGAGACAGTGTGTTTAGAGATGTTGTAGTGAAACATTAGTAGATATAATTATGTGGCTAGTAAAGCGTGGTTACTTATGTGATGTTAGGCCGTAATAGGCATGTTTTTGAGTGGACGCCAAGGTTTGGATAGCTGTGTGTGGATAGTTGAACGTGGATAGTAGTCCATTCATGGTTGTACATGGATGGTTGGGTAGGGCACACAATCCCCAGTATCGATTGATAGGTGGGTACTATCCCTTTCTTTAACGTGAACACAATGTATCCAATCTGACGAATCCAGAGGAATGACACTATTGCTGTAAAAAATTTATTGCTAATAATGGGGAGACAGTGTGTTTAGAGATGTTGTAGTGAAACATTAGTAGATATAATTATGTGGCTAGTAAAGCGTGGTTACTTATGTGATGTTAGGCCGTAATAGGAATGTGTTAAAGGGGACGCCAAGGTTTGGATTTGTACATGTGGATGTGTAATTGCATAGTGTAATAAACTCGATTTTGTGTGCTCCAAATTAGAGTCCATTAAAATGCAATATTTTGATAAGTATAATATTTTTTCTTTTTAATAATTTAATAAGAGCTCATTTAATAACTGTCGTTCAATCTTCCGGCGTTGCTTGCTCAATGGTCACGTCGAAAACTGTATTTTTTTTTTAAGATGTCTTGTTCAATTAAGAAATTAAAACCCCACTTTATGGGTTGCTCAATGGTCACGTCGAAACCAGAAGTCATCTTCTCCAATGGACACATGTGTTCGTGTAAACCATAAATTCTTCACAACTTTCCTACCCCTATAAGTTTTTGGAGTTTTTGCTTAGCTTTTCCCCCTGTTCTCTCGGCCAAAAAACTCCCACAAAGCTCCCCAAAAAAAATTCGATGGCGAATCAATTCACCCTTCCTACGTTGCCTACTGATCTATTAAACAAAATTCTCATCCGGATCGGGAGTTCTTCGATAATTCATTTGTCTTCATGCAAGATTGCTCTAAGGGAGTTTAATGAACTATCTCAACAGGCCCACTTCCTGCAAAATGTCGACATTTTTTTAATGCAATGCCCTAATCGGTTGCTAGGACCAGAGATCACAGCTTTTCGTCTCTCTTGCCTCCAAGGTGGTAACCCATCATCACTTCTATTGAAGGGAGTTTCTCATTTCTTCTGCCTTCATATATTAGATGAAGGCCTTGCTATGATCGGTGAAGGCGCTAATCGAAGGGGCATGATGGCCAAGTATTGTTTCCACATGCTTCATTTAGTAATGGACGCCAACCCTATGGGCTTCTCTAATTTCGCTCTCATCACCCGTGAAGACGCTGTTAAACTGAGAACGGCCATAGCAGACTCCAATAGACAAGCCTGAGCATATCCCCTACCGGTAGAGTTTCTGCAACGAAAACAAGATTTGAAAATAGTATAGCCGCCTCGAAATGTGGATGTTCAAGAAACAATTGGGGATGGCATGTCGATGAGAAGGTTTGCAACTCTTGCTTTTGGAAAAAGAGGCTTCTCTTTATTGCGAAACCATGCCGGATCATGTTTTCGAATGGCCTTATTAGTGTAACTATGTTTGAATTTTCGCTTGGCTCTAACAAACGTATTTTGTACCGTCTGTTTTTGGTAGGCTTTATGTATATGCTGGCTTTCTTATTAATTCACAGATTGGTATTGGTATTATGCTTTCGAATGGACTTAAACGAGGGTTATATTGTGTACTTACCATTGATTCTACAACTTCTACACCCTGAATTTTATTATAGCTAATACACCACTACTTTCATATTACAGACTTGTCCACTAATGCACAAAAAATGAATCCATTTCCTTCTTCTAATATCAGCTTAATGGATAGAGTTTAGTGGAAAATGGTCACATTGATTAACACAGCTGTCCATTGGACATAGTTCTTCTATTCTTCTAATGGACATAGTTCATCTTAATGGACAGAGTTCTCGTAATATCCATATCTCTGCAAAGTGGATAATGTTTCATGGACAACAGATATAAACAACATTCAATCCCCAGGCCAATAGCATAGTGTATCCGCAAAGCCATACTGTTTCCAGACCAATAGCATAGTGTCTCCGAACAGATTGGGGATAGTAACTTTTGGATAGTAATATGTGGGTACAAACTAGTGGATACTAACTTGTAGATAGTAACAAGTGGAAAGGAGACTTCTTAGTGTGTGAATGTAGGAAAAACAAAGAGGTTCTCAATAAAGAAAGGGATACATATTTAAAGGAAAGGTTACATATATCTACAGAAACGTGTCCACCGCAACGGGTCCACTGAAACGTGTCCACCGCAACGGGTCCACTGAAACGTGTCCATCACAATGTGTCCACCGTAACGTGTTTAGTGAAACATGTCCATCGAAACGTGTCCATCGCAACGTAGCCACGGCAACGTATCCACGGTATGGAGCCGTTGTAGAGAGTATTTTACATAAGAAGATAATTAAAATTGTGTCCTAGGAACATAGTATTGTGTGCTATTGCTAGACAGAAAAAGTAGGATTTCCCAGCGAAATTGTTTAGAAGGGAAATTAAACCACAAAATAAAAGAACAAGTAATATGCAGATAGGGCAGAAACTAAGGAGAAGCTGTGGATACATAAATAGGAACAACTAGCTCCATGTAGAGTTCGATGGCGTAAGGTTGCCTGAACGCATCGACAATGTCGTAAGTGATCCCAGACATAGATGGGGGAAGGTCACCATTTGCGTGCATTTCCTTAAACTTGATAGCAACTGGTCCACAATCCCCTCCTCTCTTGTTTTCGTACAAACCAGAAATGCGAGACCACTTGAACGGTGTGTGGCCATATGTGTGAGTGGCTTCATGAGGGCACAGTTTCAGGATGATGTGAGGGAGGGAGTCAACAACAGGCTTCATGTATCTTTCAACCTTCCTGTCGCAATTGATTGAAGGAAACGGGTCAAAAACCTCTACACACCACAGCTTGAAGTATATGGCGAGCCCAACCCAGTGGGAATTATCCCAACACATTGGGGCATATATAGTATCCACATCGACTAGCCATTTTTTCCCCTCTTGGTTGACATACTTTGCAATCTGGGGGTCCCATCTATGGTTTTTTTTGTTCCTGGCTGCTTGGAAAGATCGAAACTTCCCTTGAAGGTGATTGATCAACCATGGGGGTGCAAAAACATTTTTTTCAAGAGATAGGACGGATATGTGCCGTTGGCCAAGACTGGACATCAATACCTCCATGTGCTGAAAGGGTAAGAGTTTGGGTAAGGACATAGTAAGTAATTAAGAAGGAAAATTTTGTGGGAGGGAATGGGTAGGGAGCATTTACCAATGTTGAAATACATGCATGTTTACGAGAGAGGTGCATGAAGAAGAGGTTGTCTAAAATGTACTCATATTTTTGGCCAGCAACTTTCTGGATGCATAGGTGTTTCCTGCGAAAAAGGACAATAAACGGTTAACAAATCATTATGTTTGTTTTATTAATGGAAGGGAGAGAGATATGCTTACACTTGGGGGCATGCGTCGAGTGTTTTCCAAAACAACTCAAATTCAGCTGGACCAACAAGTGGAAGCAAATCAGGCTGCATAGCGGGCGGTTGGTTCTGTAGAAACATGGCAAGTTGCTGCTCTGACTCTGATGGGCAGTGTTTAACCTTTACTGGGGGTGGAGAGGGGTCACTGATGGATAGAAGAGTCGCATCGGTCTGGGCAGGCGAGTGTATTTCATCATCAATTACATTTTGAGATATGATTTGTATTACGGTTAAATACAAACTATAGCGTACTCTGACTTGTAAGCATTTATTAAGCATTACCTCATCAAAAATTTGGGGTTCATTGAACGTAGGGTGGTTGCCTTCGTTGTTAGCTAATGCATGTGGCGCATCTCTAGAATCCTTATGCATGCCATCGCGTCCATGGGACATATTCTAATAAGATCAGAGGATTGTGGATAGTGAATTCGGTAATACATATTGTGTTCCAGGTATTAGTAAAAGCTTACATCTGTTTCTGTGACGGATTCAGTTTCCACCACAGATCGGTCCCCGCGCTCTGCGACTGTGTCGAAGAGTTTTTCATCAATGTCCACGTTGGTGTTTGTTAGAGGTGGGTGTGCAGCCTAAATCAAGAAAATTATCTAAGAGATTATATATACTGAATATTGCAAGAAATTTGTTTTACGTACAATAACAACTTCAGCAGAAGCGTTGTTGGTGATTGTTTCCCCAGCGGGTTCAGTCGTATGCTATTAAAATTAAACATCATTGGTTAGTGTAATTTCAGATATAGTTTAAGTTTTGGACGCAAAGTTCGGCCTCGATGACTCCCATGTTTTCGTGGCGGTCGGTAATTGTGGCCTTATTTGTCACATCCATGTCCATGTTGATCTCACCATCAATGGTCTTGGGTACATCCTATTGTAATGGTTAATTAGTTCACAAAATGGATGGGGATAAAACAAATGTAGTTAAACAAAACCTTAGTCTGTGTCCACTGCACGGTGTCCACGGCGCTTGGTTCGGCTATAGTTTCATCCTGCGGGGATGGTAACATATTTTAACTACAAGGATATTTATCTCTAATAAAAAAGGACCTGGATATTTTGGTTTAGAATTGGATATTTATCTCTAATAAAATTTAAAGGACCTGGATATTTATCTCTAATAAAATTTAGAGGACCTGTATAATAAGATTAATGTTAAACCTGATTATTTTGGTTGAGATTTGTTAGGACATGAGATATCATTGAGGAAGCTGAGTCCATGGTGGTATGTCCATACTGAACATTGCCCTCATGCAAAAGGACCTGGATAGTGTAAATCGTAATTATTGGACCTGTATAAGGGTGTATAAGCTAGACTTTATATTTAAATAAGGAGTACATTTTGTTCTGCAGTTGTAGTGGAATCTTGGACTTGAAGACCAACAACTCCATCAGCATTGGCATAAAAAACAACCTGCTGATAAATTTTTAAAATGAAATGAAAATGAGAAAGTAAAAAAAAGGGAAATTGTGAGGATGTTACTTGTGCTTCAACATCAGATTGGCGGGCCTCGCCGCCGGGGGGGGGGGGGGGGGGGGGGGAGGAATGGGTGAAGCCTGCAGATTGCAAAGTATCTGGTTTAACCAGATCGTTGCCAGTAATGGTCGTTGCTCGGGAGGACCAGATCCCTGAAAACACATACACGCATGGTCGTTGTCAGTAATGCAAATTTGGATGGATGGGTTAAGTAGTTTACCTCCTGCTGGTTGCTAATGTGTTTCGTATCAAAGCCGTCCCGTCCATGGGATATATCCTAATAAGATCAGGGGATTGTGGATAGTGACTTAGCAAATACATATTGTGTTTCAGATATTGGAAAAATCTTACATCGGTTTCTGGGGGGGTGCGTTCTGCATGTTTGCAATTGTCTTCGGTGAGACGAATGATCCCACCGGCTGAGACTGATGGGGAACTTGAAGCAATAGGAGAAGACGTTTTTGTTGTTCTCTTTCTCTTCTTACTAGTTGAGGCGATGATTTGGGACGCTGTTTTTCCAATACAGGGCTTCCTCCTCCCCTTGGTTTTGTCTTCAAGCTTTTAGACCATAGCAACCAGTTCTTTTACCTGAGCTATTAACCACTGGTTTTGGCTTTCCAGATCTCCAGTTGAGATATTGGCAAAGGCATCAGTTTGGTTATCCGTAGGGTGAGATGTGCTCTTTTTAAAGTTTTATTGGGACGAAGATTGGTTGCGGTTGGTGAAGATGCAGAGTGCCGCTTCCTGTCAAAAAGATGTTTTTTTGGGATCGTTTGCTCGAAGGAGGAGGAGGGTCATGTAGCATAAATGGCTCAGCTGAATCTCCTCCTGGCACTCCGATTTTTTGAAAGCATGGTCCGCGAAAATCAACTCCTCCAGGTAATCAACTTTGCGGTCCTTGATTTCGTTGTCAAACTCTCCCCACCCATCTTCAGATGGGGCTTGGACAGGGATAAGGGGATGGACAACAAGCTGCAATATATAAAACCAATAGCCATCGTTTTGTTGTGTTAGTGGGGTTTGACGGAAAATGTAACGTAAACTCATTGTTTAATGATTACCTTCTCGTCGAACTCCACGTCGAGCACATCTGTGTGAGAAAGTGCATCATTTTGCGCAGATGAATTCCGGGTCACTATAATAGGGTGGGATGTGCAGCATCTTTTGGAAGCTTGTGGGGTAAAGTTGGGATAGCTTGAAATGCTATGAGCTGAAGAGCTAGGGGAAAACCTTGCATCCGGAAAGTTGCTTGACGAAGTAGTTGGCGGAATGTTCCCACCGGGTCTTCGCATTTACCTTTTATTTTTTTGGCAGGGATCATTGAGGCGATGGTTTTCATAAACGATTTGCGCCCCCAAGGGAAGGTTAGAAATCCATCTAAGTCCTGCAACATCCGCACATAATTAAGGGTGGGCTTGTGCACCTGACTGTTTGCGACAAGGACACCGTCAACAATCAGTAGAAGTGCAAGACGGACTTTTCTGCTGGCTGGCATATCTGGCTCGTTCTGAAGCATGTGACCTAGATCGGCCAGCGTGGTCTTACAGTCATTCCCAATGAGCTCCTTCCAATATGGATCAAGATTGGCATCGTTTCTTGGTTGTTCTTCTGGGTCATAATCATCAGGATACTCACCACATGGCAACCATGTGACCTGGCCAAACTCCTGCAAGCCGAAACGTATAGGATGTCCACCGAACACTGTCCACATCTCATATCTCTTCTTCGATACGAGTTGTCTAGTTAGCAGGGCGTGGATAAGTTTGCAAGAGATGGGGCATCTGGACACGGGAATGTCGAATAAACTACCGAAACAGGACTGTATAATCGTTTCAAACTCCGGAGTGTCTGTAAGAGTGGTGTGCAAAAACAATAGCGTATCTGGCTTGGAGTAAACATTGATTCTGTTTATAGGAAAGCGGTCTGTTGCGAACAAACAAACAGGGAGTCTTGTATCCCATTCCTGAGCGGCCTCCGATGCTGCGTGAGAAGAACAAGGGTTGAATCAGCAATCAACAGAAATCTAATCAAACGGAAATCCTCTAGCCATTTACAATTTTTCATATAGGTAGTTTGTAACAAATAATTTGTTATGCCATGTTCGGATCACGGAGAGTAATGATATAAAAACGCGAAATTTACCTGCCATGACGGAGAAGAACGCCTGGAAGGTCCTCTCAGTTAGGCGAACGGAATATCTTTAGGGAAACTGGATTTTTTACAGATTTCGTCGACACCGAGACCGACTAACCTATCCGGCAAAAACTTGACTGAATTTGGGCTCCGATATGTCTCCGGCGTGATTAGGGTTGGGAGAACGAAGAAAGCGATGGTTAAAATGAGTTTTGGGTAAAAACGAGTTGCCGGTGAAATTGAAAGGGGATCAAAAACTTTAAGGGTGAAAGAGTCATTTAACTTGTGGAAAGTGCCTATAGATGTAAAAAGAGTTATAAGTGCCTATTTGTGTAAGACAAAGTGGAAAAAATGCCTTTGTATGTAATTGTCTCATATTATAATGAGCTAACAATAATATCCGAACATGACATAACAAATTATTTGTTAAAAACTACCTAAATGAAAAATTGTAAACCCTAAACAAAAAAATCTAAACCCTAAATCCTATACTATAAACTGTAACCCCAAACCATTGAACCCTATAAATTGTATGTTAAAAAAACTCCCTCAAAATATTAAAAATTTATCTAAATACTAAACTCTAAACAGAAAACCATAAACCCTAAACACTAAACTCTAAACCTTAAGTTGTAAACCCAAAAGAAAAAAATCATAAACCCTAAGCCTATACTATAAACCCTGGCCCTCAAACCACTGAACCCTATAAAATGTATGTTAAAAAGACCCCCTTAAATATTGAAAAAGTTATATAAATAGAAAACACTAAACAGAAAACTCTAAACCTTAAACACTATAATCCTAAACCCTCATCATCATGTTATACAATCACGTTAACATAGTATAGAATGTTGATATGCTAACAATAATATATAGTAATTGTAATGTTATAACAATAATATTTGGTATTTGTAACATGATAACAATAATATCAAACATTTTGCAATCATTAAAATCATTTACTCTCGAGGCTCAATGGTCAAATAATTTGACGGTGTTGACAAAAAATCATTCACAATTTTAATTAGGATTTTTCATATTTTGTATGATATATTGATATGATAATTGAATTAACACGATAAACATAAACTTATCGTGTTACCATTTTATTGAACATTTTAATCAAATAGTTATCTGTTGATATCGGTGTGAACAGTGGTCGTCGACTGGAATATTGTCGCCTACAAACTAAAGTTAGAAAAGTCAATTATGATCAATAGCATTATTGTAATAAATGATATACAAAAACGGTAAAACAGAAAGAAAATAATGATTTCTCTCTCTAATCAAATTAATTTTAAAAACATCATTACTATCTACCTAATTTTCCTGTCTTCTATTGCTATCCATTGCTATTATTCAAGGTTTTATATGCAGACTTAATTTGTAAAAGACTCATAAAATTAATTTCTTTAGAGATAAAAGTTTAAAATAGTTATCCAATTAAAAAAAATTCAACTTATCTAATTGGGCCTCAGATATCCTTGTTAGAAAGCCCAACAGCCCAAAGAGCCGATCATGTCATACATCTCTTTTTCCGCCGAAAATCAAAATCAAAATTCTATTGAGAATTTAACGTTTGTATTCCTTCGAAAATCAAAATCAAGAATCAAGATCAAAATGTCAGATAACATGAATTAGAGAAGATGTTTATTCAACCATATACATCTTTTGTGTCCAAAATCTTCACAATCTATGATGGAGATGCAGAGACCTTTGATGTTTGGGTATGTCAAACTCTTCAGCCTGACTTTTCAGCTCCTTGCTGGAGCTCCTTGAAGACAAACAGAACGAAGAAGAGGTTTGCCGCCCGGAAATTCTCTGAAGAAGATGAGGGAGATGTTTTGATTTCAACAGTGCTCTCTCAAGACATCCATATTTCTTGCACCTCCTCCGGATCTGCTTAGGATACATGCTTTTTTTTGTTCAACACAGTGTTGAAGGTGAAGGTTTCCCACATATCGTGGCTGTTACAGTCGCAGATTTACCCTCACACGAGGAGTTCCAAGTTAGAGCATGGGACACGCAATCTTCAAGCAAGACAGCCGCTGGTTTCTTCTTCGTTTTTGCTAAAGTCAGTGGCATGCAGACCCGGTCCAACAGAAATGGTGGTCCGAGTCACGATAAAAAATGTGGCCCTTAGCTTTATAAATTACAAATTTTGCAGTAAAAAAAACATTTTTCTTTGCATTTCTGAAAAAAATACATCAAATCGGAAAAAAGAACAAAACACTATTTCTGAAAAATAATCATCTTTGCATTTTTTCCTAAATCGTTTAATTTTTTTTTAGTGGTCTTTAGATAAATAATTATGTGACACAAACCAATTGTTTTTTTAGTTACAAAATAATATTTTAAATAAAAACATGGAGTTCAAATTTTGTGCATTATAAACTATTAACCTAAAACTAAATATGTGACCCATAAAAACTTAAAAAAGGTGGTGGTCCTAGGCCATCGCCTAGCTCGCCTGCCCTACGGACCAGGCCTGGTGGCATGAAGGCCCTTGACGCTTGCCTGGTCGAGGTGAATGAGGAATTTATTCTTCCTAGGTTCTTTGTTGAAGGGTTAAGCAGATGTTGCGATTTAGAGGGACATATACCAGATGAGGTCCGTTGTGTGATGGACATGATGAGCCAAATAACTTCTACTGCCCCTGAAAACCGTCTAAAGATTCAAGACAATTTTTCAGCAAAGATGCATCAGTGTTTTGATCCACACCAGATCCTGGATGCTTTAGGAATCTGTGTGCCATGGATTGAAGGCCTAGAAATTGAACATTTCATTGAGGAAATCTGTCATTGTTTGGCTGCTGTTATTGAAGATGCAGTTTTTTTGGAAGATCCTGCCACACACTTAGATTGGTTTGTTTTTTCCATGATCTGAGGTATATGTCGTTTGTCTCTCTCTATTTTTTTCTTTTCCCACTCTCTTGTACGAACTTCCAAATTATCAAGGTTTTAGGTTTATTACTCGCAATTGATTCATGTGAATACCAAGCCTATTAGGAAAGTTCATAGTATTACCATGTTGACTCTTGTGGAAATTGATGAAAGTGTATATCAGTTTATTTCTCTCAAATTCTCTCATTATCACTTCGAAGCCTCAGTTTTGAACAATATTGTAGTGTTTCTTCGTGTTCTATAGAGCCTGCATCTAGATTATTGCTGTTTTTATTTGCTAATCTCTCTACTTTTTACTCAAAACATCTAGCACTACATCGACTTTAATTAGATTTTTCTATCAGTTAGTTTTGCTTCTCTCCTCGGAAGATGTCACTGTGTTTCTCTGTTTCGGCTGTTAATTATAAAGTTCCACATGAACATTCGTCACGATACCTTACATAGAGCGCAAACAAAACATGTTTTAAAATATTAGCTCGAAGATTAAGAAGCTAGCTCCATACATTCTTTCTTAGTCCTGAATACGTTATGTTTCTTCATTTTAAGAATCACCTGGTTACAGCAAACCCAAAATCATTGTCTAATAAACATGATTGGTTAAGAGTAATCAGGGATTAGAGCCAAAATCAGACCTTCCCGTCTTTATTTAAGACCATAGACACTGTCCTAACCTTGAAATCCCCTGCTCCAATCCAAAGATAGCCATATCTCTTTAGTTTCTCCACGAGACAGAGGAGTTAAAGAAGAAAAACAGAGGATTTATATACCATCTAGTGTCTCGACGAAGAGATCGGCTCCTTGAGCAAGAAGGGATGTGTTCTTGTCAAATTCAAGAGGCCAATCGGAGGAGTCTTCGATAGGTAACACAGCCGTTCAATCTATTGATCTTGCAACTTCCTTTGCTTTCAGCGTCGCAGCACCTCTCAAGGTTTATTTACTTTCACAATCTTCATTAATTAAACAGTAACGAAAACATCTCTGTTACTTACAGCACAAGAAACAAAAACATCTCTGTTACTTACAGCACAAGAAACAGGTCTCGACGGGAACAATGGAACGGTCGTAGAGGACAGGGTCCGGATGAAGCGATTGGACAGCAAAATTACACCATTCTCGAGACAGAAAATCCATAGTGTCTGGATGTGCCTCTGAAGGCGACGGATTATTGTTCAAACTGATGATGATCTGTTGATGTTATTGCTAGTGTTTCTTTTTTCTTGATTCAAAGATTGTGACTTTGGGAATTTATGTTACTGGTATGAAAGAAAGAAATCATTAACTAGTTTAATCTTTAGTGGGTTCTACTTCTACCTTATTATTATTATTTTTCTTAAAAAAGGTTTGATGGGGAGCATCATTTCCATTGGTGGGAATGATTTGGGCCATGATCAAAGTGATTATCGTTGGAACGTATTTTCATTTTATATCAAAAAGGATATGGAGGGGTCTGTCAAAATGGGAATTAGGTTTCTGTAATAATGTCGTTTTATCATTAGTAATAATTTTGGTTTTGATTGGTAAGTACTCGCATAAGAGTGTTAAGCCATTCTCTATATTTTTTTGGTTCATCTATTTAATATTATAATAACATAACTAAAATGGAATTCGTTAGATTCATATGCATGTTTATTAGTTAATGATGATGAATTGTAAGTTTCAAAAAAAAAATTGAGTTTATTGAATTATTATTGGTTTAGAGTTATAGAAAATTGCTAATCACAATAAAAAAAAAATTTAATCAAAATTTTTTTTTTTTTAATATGTGTGAAATATTAATTTGAAATATTATATATATATATATATATAAGAAGATGAGTTCGCCCACACAAAATTATATAAGAATATGAGAAGTCTAACTACATCATTATTATAGAGATAAACGACGCTTACTTGAAAATACGTTGTGTTGTTGTTGGAAAAGAGTAAACGATTTGATGTTGTATGAATTGAAGTTAACCATAATAAATAATTGCATATATCTGAGAGGAAATGCATATACATAATACATAAGCAAAATTATTGACAACAATGGATTGGACCCTCGTGCATCGTTTTTTCATATATCTTTAAATTGAAACCATAGGTTCAAGCTGAGCAGACAACAACAACACCAACATATATATAACCTTCTCTCTCTCAAAACTTGATGGTTAGAATTTTGAATCATGGTTAACAGAGTGACAAATTGCGTGAAGAACTAATTCAGATTATGAACCCTTAACAACTAATCAACCTAACATTCAAATAAATCTTTTATGAGAACCCTAAACCTAACAGGAGATCTACTCATACATGGAAATTGAAACAATAAACATGACTAAATAAATACTCAAATAAATAATAAGAAAGAGTAACAAGAGGATTCGAAATCTTCTCTCGGACGAACATAGTTTCAGACTTGTCTCCCTTCCAAAGCATAGTTCCATTTCGGTAAAATCTTCAATGGAACCGGACCCATTATCGCCTTTCTCTAAAAGGAAATTAGGGTTTACGATTAGGTTTTATCCTTCCCTAATTTGGGGAAAAGATATTTATGTCCCCTAATTGCATACATCGAACACCACAATCGGTTCCCGCCAATTGTACACAACAACATTCCTTAAAACGCTGAGTTTTGTGTCTTTGCGGCCCAAAACCATCACAGAGAAGGGCCATAACTTTCGCAATTTGGCCCAACAAGTTTTATGTTAAATTGCGGCCCAAATTAGTAGGTACTTCGCGCGTGTACTTGCGCGCGTCTGTGTACAATTGGCGGAAAATTGCCCATTTCTGTGTATGTCTCTCTCTAAGAGACATACATCCCTCTCTCTCTCTCTCTCTCTCTCTCTCTCTCTCTCTCTCTCTCTCTCTCTCTCTCTCTCTCTCTCTCTCTCTCTCTCTCTCTCTCTCTCTCTCTCTCTCTCTCTCTCTCTCTCTCTCTCTCTCTCTCTCTCTCTCTCTCTCTCTCTCTCTCTCTCTCTCTCTCTCTCTCTCTCTCTCTCTCTCTCTCTCTCTCTCTCTCTCTCTCTCTCTCTCTCTCTCTCTCTCTCTCTCTAAGCCTCAGGGGTAGGGCTGAGATTATTATCCGGTATCCGGTATCCGATCCGGTATTCGCTCCGATCTGATCTAAAAAACGGATATCCGGGTAGTCCGGATACGGATACGGATAATGAAATAACATATCCGCCGGATACGGATACGGATACGGATAATAAAAAATTTCGGATCGGATATCCGATATCCGTTTTAATATTTGTACAATTTTTTTTTCTCTCTCTCACGGGATTCGTCCCGTTATCGTTACCTCCGACGAGAGCAATCTGTTGTCGGAGGTGGAGGGTTTCGAATCGGAGGCTGGAGATCTTGATTCCTTGGTGTTGTCAGATGGCGGTTTTGTCGCCGATTTGGACATCGCCGATTGAGATCGGATGAGGACATCACCGATTTGCTCAGGGGCTGAAGCGGGAGAAGGGATTTGCGGAGAGGAAAGCGGATCTGGAGGAATTGGAGTTGGATGCGGAGCAGCAGCCATTGAACCAGAGCTAAAGAGGAAGGTTGGAACTTTCTCGCCGGCGAGCGAGAGTCTCAACCCGTGAACAAAAAAAAAAAAAAAAAAAAACCGGATCGTATCCGGATATCCGCGAATATCCGAGTTTTTCAACGAATATTCGGAACTCGGATATCCGGAGCTTTCGGATCCGGATTCGGATAATGAAATTGATTATCCGGCGGATACGGATACGGATACGGATACCTTAAAAAAACCGGATATCCGCTCCGTTCCCAGCCCTACTCAGGGGTATACTTGCATTTTTTTAAATATGGCCCCACACAAACTACCCTACACCTAATAAAAACTAGAAAGTACTACCCATCTAGCTAATTAAAACTTGGAAACTACCCATTTTGCAAAGATTCCCTTTTTTAATATAGAAACTGTGGTTATATAAATAGTTGGTACATTTGGTTATTGAGTGCTTATTCAATTGAGAAGTCAAGGGTTCAAACCTTGGCTTTACAATTTTTTTGTTTAAAATTTGTTTTTAAAACAACATCGTTTTATGTTGTTAAAAAATACACAGTCTCCTACACAGTGATATATGCAAGGGGCTATATTGCGGGTTGACTCTTAGGCTATTTTGCGGGTTGACTCTATTGGATTGACAATTTCAGCGAGTGATCGTAGAAACCCAATTCGAAAATCAGCTGGAAAGAATCAAAGAGTTATTGAACACCCAATTGGAAGAAATCTCCTCTTCGACCAATCGAATACCAGATTGAATTTAATTCGAATGATTAAAACATTTATTGGGATCTTTGTTTTCTCTTCTTCTTAAATTCTCTCATGCACAGATCACCATCATCATTCTGCTTTTAGAAAGAAGAAACTCTATAGAATTTACCCCACACAAAAAAAAAAACTCAAAACTTTTAGAGGAAAGATCATCTAGAGAAACCTCTCTGAGAATGATGATAATCCAGACGAAGAAAAAAGAATAGAAAAATGATTTTTTTTGACTAAAAAATAACAACAAATTGGTGATTGTTTATTTGAAACCAAAAATGGAAAAGAATCGATCTTTCTATTCTAACCTTTTTTTTTGTGTGGAGGAATATTTGAGATGGTGACCGTAATTAATTGACTTTAATTTTCAAGAATTAAAAAAAAAAAAGAGGCTAAAACCAAAAGAGGAAAAGAACGTTGTGGCCAGAAGTTTCTTCCATACCGACAAACCAATCGCGGAATTCGCGCGTTTCGTTTTGATCAAAATCTCAAAATTATAAGATTCTCACAGTGAAAAAAGACATTCACTCTTTTTCATTCATCAGAAGAAAGCTTTTTATATAAATAAATAAAAATAGCTTCTCTTTTTGTCAACAAACAATTCATTTATCAACTCTTCAGAGTTCAAAGTAACATGAAGTTAATGAAAACAATTGTATAATAATGAAATGTGGAGGAGCATGTGGAGTTAAGGGTATAATTGCATCTGCATAGCAAACCTATAATTAATGACTTCCAAATTTTAACAAATCAAAAACTCCAACCAGTGATGAGTTGGTTTCTTCTCAAATATCTGGTATGTAAATGTTAAGTTTTCTGGTCTTCCAACTCAAAACTAATTGGCAATGAGTGGATTGGCCCAAGTCCCTTATATATTACTCAATGTCCCTTCCCACTTCCGATGTGGGACAATTTTCACACACTCCCTAGAGATTAAGGCTCATGGCCCATTAATCTCTACCTAACCCTAATACCTCCCCTCGAGATAATGGCTCTTCTAGCCATTAATCTCGACAGACCATCAATCCTCGGGTCGGGGCGGTCGGGACTTCTTCTGGGCCGGATTACGGGCAGTGTGTGTTCGGGCTCTGATACCATGTTAAGTTTCATGGGCTTCCAACTCAAAACCAATTGGCAATGAGTGGATTGGCCCAAGTCCCTTATATATTACTCAATGTTGTTAAGTTTCCTGGGCTTCCAACTCAAAACAATTGACAATGAGTGGATTGGCCCAAGTCCCTTATATATTACTCAATGTCTCTTATATATTACTCAATGTCCCTTATATATTACTCAATGTCCCTTCCACTTCCGATGTGGGACAATCTTCACACACTCCCTAGAGATTAAGGCTCATGACCCATTAATCTTTACATAACCCCAATATGAATGATCAAATGATTCCTAATCAAGTTTTAATCGGTGTCGTTCAAGTTCAAACCCAATTCAATGAATCTAATCCATACATTGATTATTAAAAGTACATGTATATCTTGGAAGTTATTTGTTTTTGTTAGTTCTCGGCCTAGAGTGGAAGAGGTTATTTGATGCTCGTTGATAAATGAATATATGCATTAAGACCAATATTTTGTCTTTGAAAAAGTACCTAGTAGTAGCAGGAATTAATATGTTACTTTGAAGAGTTGATAAATGAAGTTCTTTGATGCTCGGTGGTTCCTCCCTAGTGTCTGATGTAATAAAATACATTTATCTGCTTTGGCCCAAAGCTAATTCCTACTACTACTAGGTACTTTTTTAAAAGTCAACTTGTCTCTATATATATATCTCTTGTCTATTATAATCTTCTCATTTGACTTGGCAGTCTCTAAACGCCAAGACAAAAACCCAACTGAATATATGCATTAAGACCAATATTTTGTCTTTTTGATTAACAAAAACAAAGACCTCTCAGCTCATGCTTTCTAGGGATTTTCTCTATCTGTCCTATATTAACTTCTCTGTTTATCACTTGTTTTTTTTCTCATCTCCCTCCACCTGAATCTTTCTCGAGAAAACATGAATCAGAAAGCTGATTCCTTTTTCTCTATGTCATCAAACACATCTTCATCTAACTCTCCAACAGACAACAGCTTTGATCTTACAAACAAGATCAGTCCCAACGCAATTTATGCTACCACTCTCATTTCTATCATTTTCTTTGTCGCTGCTTTGCTTGACCTTCTCGTCAGATTCTTACTTAGATCCCGAACCCGACTTAACGACGCCCACGTCATAGTTTTTTACATGCATTAAAAAGGTAAACGGAATTCACTTGAAACAGTACATGAAGAAACCCTAAAACTGCATAAAAATTGTTGTTTTTATGCGACTTAAAATCTATAGATGGATTGCAATGGGCCTTTCTCGAACGAGTAGAAGAATGCATTGTCACAGCCCAACAGAGGTGCAGAGTCACGGGCCAGACGCGGATATGTTTTAGGGAGGTCGTCCCTCGCTGTACGATTTTCTATTAGGATTAGGAAATCTTCCAATTTACTATTCCAAGTGGAATCGGGTTTTAAAGCATTATAAATATGGGTATTAAGGGTTTGTAAACATTATTCACACAGCTAATAGAAGAAACCCTAGACAGATATTTACTTCAATTCGTTTTCTCTCTAAAGTTTTGACTTTTTTCTTGTTCTTTTCCTCGCAAATTCACAACAGACGTCTTATGCACTTTTTGTGTAAACGATTATATAGAACTGTAAGAAACTATGCTTGACCTTTGCAATGAGCACACACATGAACATTCACGAGTAAAGACTCGATACTCTCTCAACTAAGAAATAAAACAGATCAAAGAAAACTGAGAAAAGATTGATACACACGAGTTATCCAAGTTTGGATTGATCCGTTTTGTTAGTCAAAAGACATGTTTCTCTTGTTTTTTGGACGGTGAATGATGAAGTCAAAAAGGGGAGAAGGATGAAGTTAACAAAAGAGGCTTCAAATCGTCAACATTTGTTGCTCCCAACAAACCTCACATTACTATAAAAAACTCATTTAAGGTGAAGAAGCATGGCATCCCAAAATCTCAAATAAAGGAAGAAGAAAAGAAACGTAAGAGAAAAAGAGAAAATATATATATATATATATATATATATATATATATATATTTATATTTATTTATCTTTAGAAATTCTTTTCTTTGTGAGAAATTAATAGTAATTTCTCGAGTGTATTTGGGTTCGAGAGTCTGAGTTGAGAGTGGTGTAAAATTTCCCGGTTAATAATAAAAGATCTGCAGCAGGTCCGGAGACGTAGGCAAAGTTGGCCGAACTCCGTTAACAAATTGTGTGTGTCTTATCGTTTTCATAATTCTGATTTATCGGAAATTTGACGATCGGAAATTTGGCGTTATTTCCTAACAACTGGTATCAGAGACATTGTGGATTGCCTAAGACATTTTGGGCGGATGCAATCAATATCGCATCCTTCTTAATAAACAGAGGATCGTCTGTTCCATTGGGATTCAAGATCCCTGAAGAAGTTTGGAACGGAAAGAAAGTAAATCTTTCTTATCTAAAAGTGTTTGGCTGCTTAGCTTATGTTCATGATGATAATGCTGCAAGAAGTAAACTTGATGCAAAATCTAAAAAGTGTTACTTCATTGGTTATGGTAACACGGAGTTCGGTTACCGGTTTTGGGATGACAACAATCGGAAGTTCATCCGCAGCAAGAATGTTGTGTTCAATGAAGGAGCCTTGTACAAGGATAAGCAAAAAGAAAGTTCAGAAAGGAAGGATTATGTAGCTGTTGATTTGGGAGATATCCAAGCACCAAAGTTGCAACAGGATACCACAACATTAGAAGAACATATTTCTCAAGAAGAGAATAGTGAGGCAGATGAGAATGATGATTCTGAAGAGATCCCACATACACCAGTTACAGAGTTGCGACGGTCAAACAGAATCATCAAGAAACCTGTAAGATTTTCTCCATCGCTCAACTACATTCTACTCACAGATAGAGGCGAGCCTGAATGTTATGAAGAGGCAATGCAAGTTGATAAATCGATTAAGTGGGAGCTTGCAATGAACGATGAGATGGACTCGTTGATGTCCAATCACACGTGGGAGTTAGCTGAGTTGCCTAAGGAGAAAAAGGCATTGCACAACAAGTGGGTCTACCGAATAAAAGAAGAACATGATGGAAGCAAGCGTTATAAAGCGAGGCTTGTTGTGAAGGGATTCCAACAAAAATAAGGCATAGACTACACAAAAAATTTCTCTCCTGTAGTCAAGTTGGTGACAATTAGAACTGTTCTTGGCCTGGTAGCAAAGGAAGACTTACATCTTCAACAGATGGATGTAAAAACAGCATTTCTTCACGGTGATTTAGATGAAGAAATCTACATGAAGCAACCCGAAGGCTTTGAGGTCAAAGGAAATGAAAAGCTAGTCTGTAAGCTTCAAAGGAGTTTGTATGGCTTGAAACAAGCTCCAAGACAGTGGTATAAAAGGTTTGACAGCTTCATCAAAGGTGCTGGTTTCTTAAGGTGTGAGGCTGACTACTGTTGTTATTTCAAGAGGCTTGAAGAGTCCTACTTGATATTGCTCATGTATGTTGATGACATGCTTATAGTGGGAGTAGACTTGCATGAGATCAACAACTTGAAGACGAAACTCTCAGAAGAGTTTGCGATGAAAGACCTGGGAGAAGCAAGACAAATTCTTGGGATGAGAAGTAGTAGAAGCAAGGAGGGTCTTAAGTTATCACAAGAGGAGTATGTGAAGAAAGTCCTCAAGAGGTTTAATATGGATGACGCGAAGCCAGTTAGTACTCCCCTGGCAAGTCATTTTCGGTTATCCAGAGATCAGTCCCCATTGACTGAAGACGAGATGGCATATATGGATAAAGTTCCATATGCTTCTGCTATTGGCAGCCTGATGTACGCGATGGTATGTACAAGGCCAGACATAGCACATGCAGTTGGAGTCGTTAGCAGGTTTATGAGCAATCCCGGCAAGGAACATTGGGAAGCTGTTAAGTGGATTTTCAGATATCTGAAGGGAAATCCAAGTTTATCATTTTGTTTCATGAAGTCTGAGATGGGATTGCAGGGATATGTTGATGCTGACAATGGAGGTGACATTGACAGTAGGAAGAGCACATCCGGGTATGTCTACACTTTTGGTGGTACTGCAATTTTTTGGGTTTCAAAATTGCAGAAAATTGTAGCTCTATCAAGTTGTGAAGCTGAGTATGTTGCGGTGACAGAGGCAACAAAGGAGATGATTTGGTTACAATCATTTCTACGAGAGATAGGCCGCGACCAAGAGAAAACTGTGTTATATTGTGATAGTAAGAGTGCCATTGATTTGGCAAAGAACCCGATATACGATGCTCGAACGAAGCACATACAACTTCGGTATCATTTCATCAGATCAGCTTTGGAAGATGGAATGTTGGTGCTTGAAAAGATCCCAGGAAGCAAGAATCCGGCAAACATGCTAACAAAGGTCGTGCCGTACGATAAGCTGAGGTTGTGTGCAACCTCAGTTGGCTTGCTAGATTAACAAGCCTAGAAGACGTGCTGCATTGATCAAGGTGTGAAGACAGATTGAAATCAGTCTTCAAGTGGGAGATTGTTAGTCAAAAGACATGTTTCTCTTGTTTTTTGGACGGTGAATGATGAAGTCAAAAAAGGGGAGAAGGATGAAGTCAACAAAAGAGGTTTCAAATCGTCAACATTTGTTGCTCCCACCAAACCTCACATTACTATAAAAAACTCATTTAAGGTGAAGAAGCATGACATCCCAAAATCTCAAATAAAGGAAGAAGAAAAGAAACGTAAGAGAAAGAGAGAAAAAATATATATATATATATATATATTCTATCTTTAGAAATTCTTTTTTTTTTGTGAGAAATTAACAGTAATTTCTCGAGTGTATTTGGGTTCGAGAGTGTGAGTTGAGAGTGGTGTAAAATTTCCCGGTTAATAATAAAAGATCTGCAGCAGGTCCGGAGACGTATGCAAAGTTGGCCGAACTCCGTTAACAAATTGTGTGTGTCTTATCGTTCTCATAATTCTGATTTATCAGAAATTTAACGATCGGAAATTTGGCGTTATTTCCTAACACGTTTGATAAAACCTACGTCTAGGCTACATCCTTCCAACAATTCAATATTAATCGTTACAACACACATATGGTACAACAAGAGTTGGGCTCAAAAACAATCCAGAGTTAGAGGAAGAAGAACAAAGTATTTATACTCTAACCAATTAAATGACAAACCCTCTATAATCCCAAAAGAGTTTCTCCCTTTTGTGACCTCTACCTTCAATCCAGAGTATTATTTCTTGAGTCTCGCGAGGTAACCCATTCACCTGAACGGATCTAATCTTATATCACCATGCATTATTATATGAAACTTTTCATTACTTACCAAACCATGATTTGGTGAGTAATGCATGGTGATATAAGATTACCAAAAAAAAAATCTTATATCACCATTTCATTACTTATTTCTTGAGTCTCGCGAGGGAAGACTAGATTTCAACCTTATATCACCATGCAGTACTCACCAAACCCATTCACCTGAACCTGGTTTTCTTCCTCGAGCTAAACCAGCAATTGAAAATGAATCATATATCACCATGCATTACTCACCAAATCATATTTTTTTTGCTAAGATTTACTCACCAAATCATGAGTTGAGAGAAGCCAATATGTTGACAGACTCTCTTGCAAAGAGCTATTTACGCTCCATTGTTCTGAAATTGGGTAGAGTAATTGAAATCAAAGTTTGCACCAAAAAATAAAAAAAAACTCTTATAGACTTTAGAAAAATGTAAGACTAAATCAATATAGGAAAAGTAAACTTAATATTAAATGTCAAATTAGGTGAATACATCATTTTTATTTTATTAAACATAGCCTTTAATTTGTATTACATCATTACGTAAGTGATGCAAAGCTAAACACTCTTAGTGACTTAAATTCAGTTCTTAAACTTGGCCTCAAGGTCTTTGACAACATTGACATCCAACTGGAACGCCATAGCCAGAACATCTGGATTAATTGGAGGCTTCGACCCAAACACATCATCTGCAATCGTGATAACACCAGCGTTCTGACTACTCAGTCCTGCAAAGGCCACGGAGGGGGTTTTCCCAATATTCGCCTGAAAATGTATCATTCCTATTGGGAATACAAAAACGTCGCCTGGCTGCAATACTTTGGCGAATAAACGGTTATTATCTTGATTGGAAGAAACAAAACCGACGTATAATGTTCCCTCTAAAAGGACAAGAATCTCAGTGGCACGAGGGTGCGTGTGAGGCGGGTTTTGGCCATATGGTGCATAGTCTATGCGAACCAAGGATATTCCCATAGTGTTTAGCCCTGGATTCTGATCGACATTCACCGTTGTCACGTTGGATTTGACATAATTATCGGTGTTTCCGGCCTTATTGAGGCCTGAGTAGAAGAAATCATCGGCCTTGGCTTGCTTCCGATCCTTACAAAACTTACCATTCACAAAATTTGCACGTAGATTTTGTTTCAAAGCATATGTTAATAATCACATAGAATTAATATAATCATACTTAAGGAGAAAAAAAGAGAGTTAAAGAAACCGGGTTTATACGCACCACCATTTTTTATGTCATCAATTGCCACACAGAAGTCTTGGAGTGGACTTGGATCATAAGCTTTGGCAAAGGAAATGACCAAAGCCATTATGGTAATCAGGACGAGAGACATGGAAACCCTCATTTTCAAACAAAAGGTTTTGCTAATGCTTTTTTTTCCAAGTGTTTATATGTGTGTTGTTTGTGAATTGTGAAGCATTTGTGCTCAGTATTTATAGGTTAAGAGTGTATGTCATTTTTGACATGGTCCAAATTCTTTCTATATATTTGTATTTTGTATGTTTCAAAGTGGCAATTCAAAAACGAATAAGTCAATCGATAACTAATCTATTGACTATATATACATGTACACAGCACCACGACCAAAGCTTGTAAGTTACTGATCATTTGTAATATATTGAGCGATAAAACTAGTCAATACAATTTGTCTTCGAGAAATTTTAAACATTTTCTTCAAATGATGAAACAAAAAGTATTCAAACATGGTAAACTAAGGTGTTCCCCTAGACTAGATTATTTTGTTTTAATGTGTCTAAGCATCAAGTCTAAATATCACTTTATTACTGAAAATAAACAAAATGATTATTAGTTGTCATTAATACAAACCTGCCATCCAAAATAATAAAACACTTTTCCGGGTGAAAGTTCTTAGATCTCAGAAGTTTATGCAATCCACTTTTCCGGATTGAAACTTTGTTACTAACTACGAGTTTGCAGATTTGGGGAGAATTTGGGTGGTCTCAAATCCATCAGTTTCGGTTTCTGTCTTGTCCAAGTCGAAGCATATGATATCTTGTGTGATCAAGCTGCCTCACATGGAACAAGATTTTGTAATTTCTTTTGTCTATGCGGTGAACTGTAAAAAAGGAAGAAGAGAGCTTTGGGATGAGATGTCTCTGCTGGCGGCAAATCATCTAGTTGGTAGTAAACTGTGGGTCTTAATGGGGGATTTCAACCAATCCCTCAATCCAGGTGACGTTTCCTCTGGAGGCTCTCGTATCACTAGCGGTATGGAAGAGTTTCGCCAATGCCTGGGTATTGCAAATCTGTCTGATTTAACATACAAGGGTCATCATTTTACATGGTGGAACAAGCAGGAATCCAACCCTATAGACAATAAGATTGATAGAGTCCTTGTTAATGACAATTGGCTCCTTACATTTCCTCTCTCCTACAACGAATTCAAGGATCCATAATTTTCTGACCATTGTCCTAGCTGCGTTAGTTTAGGGCTGCATGCTCAAGAGAAGAGAAGACCTTTTAAGTTTGCAAACTTCCTTCTCCAAAACCAATTTCGACTAAGTTCGTCGGTATCGATCGATACTATTCAATGTCGGTCGATACTAGTCGTTTAAATTTGTTGGTATCGATCGACACCACCTAGTGTCGGTCGATACTCATCGTATTTTTTTGTTACTTACGTGCCTTGTCTAGTGTGTTTCAGGTGTATGCCCACTCGCGAAACCAGGAGGAACAAGAGCACTCAGCTAGTTGATCTTTCCAACAAGGAGCTAGCAAATTTGGAACGTGCAAACAGGAAAGCAAAGAAGCCATCAGAGATGAACAATCCAGTGGTAT
This sequence comes from Eutrema japonicum, assembly GCA_030161315.1. NCBI lineage: Eukaryota > Viridiplantae > Streptophyta > Magnoliopsida > Brassicales > Brassicaceae > Eutrema > Eutrema japonicum. Next base: position 51,203,351 of record BSQW01000011.1, read on the forward strand.
TGATTCGTGATGATGCTGGAGCTCTGAGAGACCAAGATGGTCAATTATGTAATGAGAGAGGGCAGCGACTTGATGAAGCTGGGAACATCATTGTCCCTGCAGTTGCTGTGAATGTTGGGAATGATGTGGTTAATCGTGGTATAACGATTGGTGAGTACAACAGGCATGATCAGTTCTATGTCAATCGATCAGCGATTCGCCCTCCTACTTTTCAGAGGAATGACTTTGAGCTAAAACCTGCATACTTCACTCTTGTGGGTCAACACCTTTTTCACGGTCTTTCTCATGAACACCCCATGGATCACATTGAGAAGTTTGAGGATTTGGTCACTAGCATCAAATACAATGTGGTGTCCAATGATTTCCTCTTCTGTAAGCTCTTCACATACTCTCTTAGTGGGGATGCAACTTATTGGCTGAAACAGTTGTCTCCTAGTTCGCTGACTACATGGGAGGAGACGAAGAATGCGTTCCTGAATAATTTCTATGATGATGCGAGATCCGAAGAGCTCATGAACAAGATTTCTCAGATTTCTCAGGGTCCGACATAGGCACTCAAAGCTGCTTGGATTCGTTTCAGGTCATATCAGAGAGATTGTCCGCACCATGGGTTCACTCATGTTCAGTTGCTGGGTACTTTCTACAGAGGGATTGATTGGAGGTACCAGATGGTTTTGGATGCTGCGAGTAATGGAAATTTCAACACCAAGTATCCCGACGATGCTTATGTGCTTATTGAGAACTTGGCATCTAGCAATAGTACCAAGAATGCAGACTTTGAGCGAAGAAAGCAGAATGGGAACATGGATGGGTCGCAGATTGCTAAGGTTCAAGCTAAGTTGGATTCAGTGCACAATCTCTTGATGGGAAAGACGATGAAAGCTGTTCATTTTGCTGATAAGGTTGAGAACTTCAATGATGATAAATTGGAAGGTGTCAACTACATTGGTGGTTCTGGTTTTCAAGGTCAGAGAAATCAATACCAGCAAAGCAACAACCGAAACTTTACCAACAATGCTGAGCAAGGTGGTTCTGGTTTTAGAACCTATGGGAATTCGTCCTACCAATCTCCACCACCCAAAACTCCTGAAAGCAAAGTTGAATCTATGCTGGAACAGATTCTTGAGGGACAGCAGAAGATGACAATGGATTTCAATGAGAAGATGGATGCTATGTACACAGACCTGAATGGGAAAATTGAATCTCTTAGTATTCATCAGAAGATGTTGGAAACTCAAGTAGCTCAAACTGCAGCAGCTGTCAAGGGAAAGATGGTTCATTTACAGAATGAATATGTCAATGTAATCACCTCAAGAATTGCTGAAGAGGTCACTGCAGTGGTAGAAAAGGGTTTGGATGCAGAAAAATTCGTAGAGATTGAAGGTGATTTCGAGCCTGATTCGTCTGTGTCGACTGACACTACTGCTGGTATCGATCGATACCAACATGAAGAAACGACATATGAACCCAGTATCGATCGATACCCTCCTGGTGTCGGTCGACACCCCTCGCAGACTCAACCAGGAATTGTGAAAAAACCGGAGATGACCGAGGAGAGGGTTTACAAACCTAAGGTGCCATATCCTTTACCACCTAGACATCTCAGAGCTCCCATTACTGCAGAGAAGTTGCTCGGTTTTGAGAAGATGGTAAGGAGGATTCCCCATACGATGTTTTTTGAGGAAGCTTTGGAAAACCGCCCTTTGCTTAGCCACTTCCGAGATTGCAGAGAAACTCTAGAAGAGATCGATGCACTTTTCATCAAAGCAAGAAGCACATAACCACCAATGAAGCAATTGACTAAGAGGGAAGACCCAGGAAAATTTTCAGTTCCATGCTCTATCTCTGGGATTGAATTCAAAGAATCTCTCGTTGATTCATGGTCTAGCGTCAATGTCATGTTAAGGGCAATTGCAGAGAGGTTGAAAATTGGTGATATTAGATCTGCTACGATGACTCTCACAATCGCTAACTCTTCCACCTTAGTTCCATATAGTACAATCCCTTATTTGCTGGTTAAAGTAGGAGATTGCCTGGTTCCTGCTGATTTTCAGGTTGTGGAGATGAGTGCAAGATCTAGTATGCCTTTGATTCTGGGAAGACCGTTCATGGCTACAGTTGGTGCAGTTATAGACACGCTCAGTAAGAGGATCTCGTTCTCATACATTGACAAGGAGATCTCCTACAAAGCCATTCCTTCTAGAAGAGCTCCCAAACATATCTCTTGCATCACCGTTGTTACAGAAGATACGTTGATGGTTGATCATTTGGACGAGCCTTATGATGAGCCAACTGTCATAGACATTTTAGATGGTCCTTCTATCATCACCAAGAAAGACATCAAAACGGCTAAGGCAAAGAAGAAGGTGAAGAACAAAAGAGTCGAGAGTGCTACCCATGTGACCTTAATCCCTCAGAAGTGTGATGGAGATTCGATTGAATATAAGGTGAAGTACAAGGGAACTTCGAAACCATTTTCTAAGGTTAGATCTATTCTCACTTCAGAGCTGAAAGAGAAAGGGAAATATGTTGTGAAGGGTATGTTGAGCAGAATTCTGAAGCTGGAGATGTCAAGTTGTGGAGCTTGTTTTGGAGCAAGTTCTCATTCTTATCCTAGCTGATCGTCCGTAAAGTCAAGCTGGTGACGTAAAACAAGCGCTTGGTGGGAGGCAACCCACTGGTGAGTCTGTACATAAGTCTTTTATTTTTGTATCTTTTCGTTTTTGTGTTTTGTGTCTTGTGTTAATCAGATGAACAGGGACTGTGTCGACCGATACCAACTCTGGTATCGATCGACAACAGGAGAAATGGACGTTGCATCGAACAATAATCCTTGTATCGATCGATACCAGTAATGGTATCGGTCGATACCCAACGCGCATGTAACTTCTCTGATTTTCACGTCTCCACTCAGCTGTTTTGGTTTCTGTTACCGACTCTATACTAGATAACACTGGGGACATTGTTGTTTAAGTCTGGGGGAGGTAGTTGCTGACATCGTGTTTGTTTTTCTTAGAGTCAGTCATTTTTGAGTCAAAAATCGTTTTATTGAGTCAAAACCTGTTGGGGACTATGATCTTTTTCTTGAATCTATTGTTCTGACCTTCCTTCTAAGTGACCATTGTTACAGAATCAGTTCTGGATCAGACTAATGAAAAATCCAAAAGCTGACCAGTTAACTAGAAGATGCCCATGTCTCCAGCAGAGTTCTTCTAAAGCCTGAGCTAATTCTTTGCACTTCATCGATGCAGTTGATGTTCACAGAGCTTGATTCCTCATTCATATCTGACAAAGGAACCCATGTGTAGAAAGTGATGGTATTTCTCTCCCCTGTTACAAGTTAATAAATAAGAAGCATAAGAAGATGAAATGATTTTCTTCTGAGTAGAGGGTTAGGAAAATTTCAAGCGATCCCATTATTCTACTTGGAAGCAATGATCACACAAAGGTTGAAAGCGAAGTTAGGAAAATTTCCTGTGATACCATTATTCGCCTATACCTTTGATTACTTTTGAGGGAAGAATCGGGGATTCGGTGGTAAACACAATCAATACTCGCATTACCTTTAATAAGTATATGCGAGAAAAAATGATGAGAAATAAGTCTGAGGGAGAGGAAACAATACCAAAAGTGTAAGAATTGGGTTGTTCTTTTATCATGATACTGTACGGGAAAGAGTCTAGAAGGTTCTTGGCATAGATTACATCGATGAAACTGGCGATGAGGGCTTTATTGAACAATGTTGTGAGATAATGTGTGGAGTCTGGGAAGCTGCGAATGTCTACGGAGAAGTACATGGTGGTTAGATCTGGAGCTGGTTAGGTGATATCTGGAAAGCTTAGGAAAGGGTCATTGCGATGGTTCAGGAACAGGTGAGTCTCCGTGTTTTCAAACCTCTTTCTCTGGTTTGGTTTTCTGTTTGCTTGAGGGCAAGCAAAGGCTAAGTCTGGGGGAGTTGATATGTCATGGGTTTTACCCATTTTTAGCCATGATATAGGTCTTATTTATAGAGTCTTTCTAGTATTTTGGAGTCTTTTAGAGTCTTTTCAGGTTTTAGCTCGTTTGGAGCACAATTGGAGAAAAGGAGCCGTTTTGGGTGAAAATGAGAATATGGAAATGCAGAGTCATGCAGAGACGTCATAAGTTTGGCATTCGTTGAAAAATTTCCAACCGATGGATTAAGCTCAAATTTGGATACAAAGCAGATCAATGGATTAGCCTTCATTTGGAAGTGGTTTGAGGCCATTCCAACGGTGCGATCAAAAGTTATGCCAATTTTCGTGAAGACATTCCAGTCTGGCGAGCAGAAGAGTCGACACGCAAGCTTGGTATTGATCGATACCACTAATGGTGTCGACCGATACCGACTCCAGGAAGAAGGAAACATGACTTTTTACAAGCTTGAAGTTTGCACCTTGGTCCAGAAGACTTTAATAATTACTAGAAGCCCCAAAACGTGTTTTAGGTTATAAATTAGGTTTTTCAGCCACTTTTGTTGGCTACGCTTTATTTTACTTTGATTTGGAGGGAGAGCTTTGTGAGGGAGACAAGTCAGAACTCTGTTCGTCTGAGAGAAGATTTCGAACCCTCTTGTTACTCTTTTCTTATTGTTTAATTTAATGATCTATTCAGTTATGTTGATTGTTTCATTCTCCATGTCTGAGTAGATCCATCTTAGGTGTAGGGTTTTCTCATAGGGTTTTCTCTGATTGCTGGTAATTGATTAGTTAGGATTCATAATCTGAATTAGTTCTTCACCATAGGTTGTTCTCAAAGCTAATTCTAGGTTGACGAATCTGGAACTTAGATCTTAGGTTAATCGATTAGGCACGACAATGCAATTGAGTAATCTGACAGAACCTAGGGTGAGCAAATTAATTAATCGCAAAGAGATTTGGTTTAGTTGAATTGTGAACATATCAAACTCGTTATTAAGGCTGATTTATTCTTAGGAATTTGCAAAGAAATTTGAGATTCTGAAGTTTAGATTTAGATAATTCTCGCAACGACAGTTGGTTAATTATAGCTTAGTGATTTGAGTTCAAGAACCGCGCTAAATCTGAATCCTGACTGATTGGTTATCTGCATTCATTGATTTCCTGAGAAATACCCTGGGCCTATATTCTTCCATTGATTTTACAACTCTTTTACTGTTCATTGCTTTTTGTTTCAACTGAATTGCTTAGCTTGATTTGGTACTAAGTAGTTTATTGAGCGATTTTCTTGAGTCCTTGTGTCCGACCCCTACTTTACTATAACTACTGCTTTAGTACTTTTAGGGTATAAATTTGAGCATATCAAGATACGAGATGATTGTCGATTAAATCCATAGGCAGCCGTAAATCGAGTTTCTTCAAAGTATCATTGCACTTAAAATTGTTCATGAAATAAACCAATCCATCTTTTTTCCACCATCATAGATCAACAGAGACTTCAAAGATTCACAAATCTCTGAAACTTTCTCACCCTTAAAAAACTGTGTTATTTACGAATCCAATCAGCCATATCCATGTGAGAACCATATTTTACACATATCGCAGATCGATGAAATCAGATTAGGGTTTAGGAGAATTATTTTTATTAGAATCATAGATGGACCCGAGATGGGTTACCTACGTACCCTCGAAAGGGATCAAGCCATTCGTAGTTTTTGTTAGAGAGAAAATATTGGATGATTTTCAGATACTTTAGAATGAGGCGATGACATCCTTATTTATAATTCTTGAGGTCGGTCGTTCTTCTTTTTCCTTCTTGAATTGATATTGGCGATTATCCTTTTTTCCAAAGTCGATAAGGATAACTTCTTTTTTTCTAGGAATTTGCCTTTATCAAATAAAAGGAGATCTTCCTTTTATTTCGTAAGTCGGCCTTGATGGGTTTGAGACTGGTGGTTGTGCTGATTTTAATTCAAACCGGGGAGTGCTAAACTCACCTCCAACAATAAGTCCCCCCCTCAGTTCGGCGAAGGAGTATTTTTGAGTTCGGCGAAGTTCATAGAGAATTCTTTAACTCGGTTGGAATTGAGATTATCATCTTGTCTGGAGCTTTGTAAATGATTTTGGCGCCAACGGTTGACTTGAGATTTGACTCGGCGTCGTTCCTACAAAAATGACTAGAGACGCGAGATTGAACTCGGCTTTTGATCCTGCAAATGATGGGTTGAGCTCGAGGCTGAGCTCGGCGTTGTTAGTTTGGTGTGAGGTCGGACTCGGCTTATCCTACGAGCAAAGTTTAAGCTTGGTCTTGATAGTTTGTGCAAGACTGCGAGGTCGGCGAGTTGCGACTGTGAGTTGCCATACTGCGAGGTCGGAGAGCCGCGACTGCTAGATCGGCGAGCTGTGACTGCGAGGTCGGCGAACTGCGATAGCTGCGACTGTGAGCTACCTAACTGCGAGGCCGACGACCTGCAACTGCGAGCTACCTTACTGCGAGGTCGATGAGCTACGACCGCGAGCGGCCGCAGTAGGCGACATGTCTGATTGAGAGGTAGGTGGGCATCCCTCTCTCTTTTTTGTATTGACCGTGGTTTGGTTTTTAGAGGGACAGACCCTGCGACATAATAAAAAAAGAAAAGATCTTCGAATAATAAAGTAAACAAAATTTTTTGATAAGAGATACATGAGTTTTGCATAGCTCGGTTGACGAGCTGGAACGAGATCAGTGAATGTGCTCCTTTTTTTTGACGGGATATGTTGCTGGGTAGATTGGTGAATTATTAAACCGGTCTTCGCGTGCCCATGTCAGTGATCAGTGATTGGAGATCTCAATCGGTAAACATGTCGAGACGTTAATGTCGTTTTTTTGGATTTCTTGGGTTTAATAATTCTGCATAAACCCTTAATTTTTCTTGGCCCTTCCTTCTAGCGCCAATTGTGAGAACCAAATTTCACATATATCGTAGATCGATAAAATCAATTTAGGGTTTAGGAGAATTATTTTTATTAGAATTATAGTTGTACCTGTGAAGGCTGCCTACGTACCATAAAAATAGGGATCAAGCCGAACGTAATTCTTGTTACAAAAAAAGTATTAGACGATTTTCACATACTTTAGAATAAGGCGATGGGATCCTTATTTATAAGTCTTGAGGCCGATCGATCTTCCTTTTCCTTCTTGAAATGGTATTGGCGATTATCCTTTTTTTCCGAAGTCGATAAGGATAACTTCCTTTTTTCTCGGAATTTGCCTTTATCAAATAAAAGGAGATATCTCTATAATATTATTTAAGAAGACATTTTTAAAAATAAACTTTGTTTTATAAGTTACTAGATAAGTACCCGCATATATACGGTTTGTAATTTAATATTTTATAACCCGTGAAAAAAATGAAAGAAGATAAAATGGAAAACAAAATTAAATCACCCGTGAAAATATCTTATACATAAATTTAGAAACAAAGTTTAGGATAAAATAAATATATACATTGAAAGAAAAATTTGGTGAATAGATGCAGTAAATAGTTATGGATACGATTATTGGACTTTTATTTCTTTTTGGTGTAATTGATATATTACCAAATTGTGGTTTATATAGAGGTGAAAAATTAAAATTCTTTATCTTTTATGATTATTCTTAATCTAAATGGAAAACTACGAAATATTTTTTCCTTACTATATTAATCTTGCCTTTTAGGATAAATTATAAATTAAAACTAATTTGATTAATATTTACTTTAATTCATTTGTTTTTTAAATTAAACTGACACATGTCAACTTCTAAATTAACCGTGAAAAATTTCATGATCTCGTGAGTGAGAATTATTCTATGTTTCACCCTCACATTGAGAGATCCAACTTTATATAATATGATATATATATATATATATATATATATATATATATATATATATATATATATATATATATATATATATATATATATATATATATATATATTAGTAACTTTACCTTTTCAAATTATGAATGTGAAATTGAGAAGCTATCAATTTGGTTATCTAGAGGTGGGGAATGATAATTCCTTTTCTATTTAGGATTGTATTCCATTTTAAGTTTTTGGTTTTTTTTAAGAATTACTAATTGTTCTATCATTTTTTAAAACTTTAGTTTTTTTATTATTGCAATCTATTTTTTAATTTTCTTATTATAAAATGAAATATGTTTTTTAAATAAAATTTTGATTTTATTACTTTTATTTTTAGGATTATTATCTATTGTTTAATTTATTTATTCTAATTTAAAATATGGTTTTTTTTTAACTTTGGCTTTTATTTATAATTTTTGTTTAATTTTTCTTAATCTAAACATAATTACTTTTTCATTTATTTTTTAGTATTAGGAATCGATTTAAAATCGTATATTAATAATTTTCCTTTTAAGTTTAGAGTATATTTATAATTTTACTTTTTTAAGTTTGATCGTGGTTGTAGATTACAAACTTTTAAGTTTTCTTTTGTCACTTTCATTTATGATAAGGTTTCTTTACTTATACTTGTTTTTTTTGTAAGATTTCCTTTTTTAGTTTAAACTTTTTAATATTTACTTTAATTCATTTTTACCAAAATTACCTTTTCTTTAGTTTAACCTTTTTTAATATTTACTTTAATTCATTTTTAATTTTTTAATTAAATTGGCACATGCCAAGATTTAAATTAACAATCATGACAAATGTCACAATCTCATGATTAAAATTATCCTACGTGTCACACTCACGTCGAGGGATCCATCTTTATATAATACGATATATATATATATATATATATATCTATATATTAATCATATATAAATTTTATAGTTTTTTATTTATTAGTTTATATTTAAATAAAACAAAATCTATTTTTGCTTTTTTATTATTTTGTCTTATAGGAAAGTTTATATTATTGCATTGTTATTTTTTATTTTTTACACATGTCACGATCTCATGATTGTTAGAATCTTAATTTTATTTTTTATTTTTTCCTTTTATTCAGATTATTACTTTGACACATATCGCGATCTTAAGTAACAACAATACATGTCACGATCTCGTGATTGAAAATTATCCTACGTGTCACACTCTCGTCGAGAGATTCAGCTTTATATAATAAGATTTCTTTAATCTAAATGAAAAAACTAAGTAATGTTTTTTCTTTTCTATATTAATTTTGCATTTTAAGATAAATTTAATTCGTTAACTTTTTAATTTTATTTTTAATAATTTTCTCTTTTAAGATTATGAATAAGATTTTTTAACTTTTTATTAATCGATTTTAAATATTTCCAACTTTGACTTGACACATGTCGCGATCATGTGAATTAGCATTTTTGAAACATTTAGTTTTATATTATAATTTTTTTACTAATTCTTAACTGAAATATGTTTTTTTTTTATTTGGCTTTTATTCCTTTTTAAATTTTTTATAAATGTGTAGATTATTATATAGAGTTTGGTCGTTGTTGTATATTAATAATTTTCCCTTTTTAAGTTTCCTTTTGTCATAATTGAAAGGATTATAAATTTTTAAGTTTGGTAGTATATTATTAATTGTTTTTTTAAGTTTAGAGTATATTTATAATTTTCATTTTTTAATTTTGGGCATGGTTGTAAATTATAAAATTTACCTTTTAGAATTATGAATGTAAATTGGTTAATTTTCTAATTCTAAATTGAAATATATTTTTTTAATAAAATTTAGATTTTATTCATTTTTTTATGATTGTAATCTATTGTTTAATTTATTTATTTTAAACTAATATATGAGTTTTTTTGTTAACTTTGACTTTTCTTTATAATTTTTGTTTAATTTTTCTTAATGTAAACATAACTACTTTTTCCATATACTTTTTAGGATTAGGAATCGATTTTAAATCGTATATTAATAATTTTTCTTTTATGTTTAGAGTATATTTATAATTTTTCTTTTTTTTTAAAGTTTGATCGTGGTTGTAGATTATAAACTTTTAAGTTTCCTTTTGTCACTTTCCTTTATTATAGGTTTTCCTTGCTTATACTTATTTTTTTTTTTTGTAAGATTACATTTTTACTTTACACCTTTTAATATCTACTTTAATTCATTTTTACTAAGATTTCTTTTTTTTTATTTTAATTTATTTTTACTTTTTAATTAAATTGACACATGTCAAGATTTAAATTAACAACCGTGACAAATATCACTATCTCCTGAGTTATAATTTTGCCTACGTGTCATGCCCTCGTTGAAAGATATAGCTTTATATATTAAGATTACATAAAATTCCATTACGAATAACGACGAATAATTAAAATAGAAAAAGATATAATCATCTTTTAAATTTTTTGATTAGAACATGGAAAGTATATATTTTGCATTAAAGAGGGTATTTATTATTTAATTATTTTTAATACTATATATTTTGAAATAATAATCAATTCATATATATTCAAAGAAAACAAATCTATTCAAAATTTTGCTATATTTTTCAATATACTTTATTATATTTTATTTGAATATATATCAAAACAAATGTTAAAAAAATATTTTACTAATTTTATAAAAAAAATTAGACACAAGAAAACTATTTTTTTAAGAGTTCGTAAACTAACCACAAAAACTAGAGTCATTTAACGGTGCATATTAAAGTTATGTTTTCAAGATTATAATTTTTTCGGGTTAACCAGAATAATATTTTAATTCCCTGCAAAACGGGTTAAATAGACAAATTATTATAAATTGACAGTTTTGTCTATAATCATTAGTTAGCTATATTGTAAAATTCAGATAAAAACAATTTTATTAAATTTCAAAATAATTTATTTAAAAAAATTATTGTGCGCTATAATTAGCGCGGGTTAAATCCTAGTTCCTTTTATTTCGTAAGTCGGCTTTGATGGGTTTGAGACTGATAGTTGGGCTGATTTTAATTTAAACCGGGTTAAACCGGAGAATGCTAAACTCAACTCCAACAATCCACACCCCACCCTAGACACTACTATCAAGTTTATGTGAAGAAAAACAATTAGTTGGACCTATGGCACATAAAGCCCACACTAAAAAGAAAGATGAAGTGGGTCTTCGTCACAACATCAAGTCCATCTCGATTCATCCTCAACCTTCGACCTGCAACAAAAGCGAATATTATCGTCAGTCAAAAGGAGTCTCTTGTACAACAAATCCAGCTTTATAACCGTTTTTATTCCTTGGCATTGTGTGATGTGACGTGTTGTTAATTTGTCGTTTTCTCTCTAAGTTTTATGTGTATTTCCTATATAAGGAACACAATGCTCATTGTATAACGTTAAGTGAAAATATCAATAAAGTTTGTATTTTTACAAATCAAGAGTCTTCTCTCTACCTTTCAACTACACCAATCCTGCGATATCAGATCGAATCCGATGAAATCAGGTCAAATCCAAATCTAAAATCCTAAAAACAACATTTTTTCCTTTTTCTTTTTCAGCTTCAACAGATCTTTTCAAACTCAAATTTCTAAGATTCGCTGAATTAAAGTAATAAAACAATTTATGAAATTCTCATTCAATATAAATTATAAGTACGCATATCATTGTAGAAAGGAAATGTTTGATTAAAAGAAATATATGATGAAAATAATGGTCCCTCATTCAAATAATAAACTAACATAACAATAACATAAATGTTTAGTAAAAGATAGATAGAGATATCACCTCATCAGATGATAACGAGAAAATAAAAATTTCCTTTACAGTCAATTATTCCATCCTTGCATGAGCATCTCAGGGTCATCAATGGATTCAAAAAGGTCTTCAATATAATCATCCCATGAAAATGTTGTTGGCTCCTGAACATAAATTGATGTTGTAGACGCATCTACAACCGGTTCTGTGGCCAGTGTTGTAACATCCATACTCAAATTTATCTCCCCATCAAAAATATCACGAGAGTCACAATCATCCTTAGCATTTTCGGTTATACCATCAGTTTCAGTGGCCTTAGAAGGATCATCATTGATTGTGACATCTTTTATGTAGTTTTCAAGGATGTTATTGTGGGGCGGATTTTCATTTTCATCACGTTGCTTAGTTTTCATCAACTGCATCCGACGCTTTGTGGCATTCCAACGGTTTTTAATAGCATTTTCGCTTCGTCCAGGGAGTAGCTGCGCGATCTCGGTCCATTTGTTGCCAGCAACCATGTGAGCTTCAATAAATATTTGATCTTCTTCTTTAGTCCAAGCATTTTTCTGAAAAAATCACATATTAGTTATATACAATTGAATATTTAAACATATACAAATAATGTTCATATTGTATACAAATGTATATGAGTTTTGACAGATGGAAGCAAAATAAAGCTGATAGAATTCATATTTTTGTTTTTTGAAGTTGCTTACATGAAAAGAAAAAGAGAGGTTATTATGACCCAAAGAAAAACAGAGGTCATACACATTTTAACAACGGTGAATAGATAAATTTTACAATTTTATTTTGCTTCCAATTTTATATGCATTGTACTAAGTATTCTATATGTGTACCACTAATATATGAAAATTTGAAATGGATATATGAATTGTAGTCTACATATTGACACATGTGTGTGTAAATATAAATATACACATGATTAATGATAAACAAAGAGTAGTATGAATCATGATGATGCAACATGGATATCTATACACGCGCACACATATGAGTTGTGAATATGCTTATATACTCGTACATATGGTATTACAAATATATACTTGAAAACAAGTAAGAGTTTGAGAATAAAATAGATCACCTTGATGTCAGGACGAAGATGGTTGTGCCACCTTTCTCTACATTGTTTTCCTACTCGTCCTTCGAGCGTCTTTGCAATCATTTCCCATTTTTGTGTCCCGTAAAGCTCCACTGTTTTCTTTAAATTTCTATATATTTACATGTCCCAAACACGTAAACATATTATAACATCCCAAAAAAATATATAATATAAAAATATATTAATGATAATTTCAAAGATGTAAACTGAATATTAGTGTAAGTTTTAATTGTTATGTTTATGAATAAAAAATACGATGACTTACTTATCCTCAGATTTAGTCCATTTTCCTTTGATGATTTTGGCTTTCTTCAAAGGTTTGCTTCTCATCGCCACATTTTTATTCTTCTCTTGATCTGTTTGTATAATCTCTCGACTTTGATGCTGATTAATGATCTTTTTGCTTGTGCTTTTTGTACCTTCAGGAACCAACAGATCAAATGGATGAGATTCAACCACGAAGTTATCAAGGGTTGGCTCATAACCACGAGAGATGAGCCCTTTGTTGTGTATAGTATCATCCCACATAGTATTTCCCTGGAAATCAGGAAAAATATCAAATATACCCTTAGGTTCTACATAATTTTTGTTGTTGTTGGTTAAGTTATTCATAGACTCCTCAAAAGGGATAGTTTTTGAGTACGAATCGATATCCATAAATGGATTTTTGATGGTATTTCAAGTATGGGAGGGTTGCAAACCAGAAGATTTTGAGTAGTAACCAAATTTCGATTGAGGAGATAGTAATTTTGGTTTGGGATAAATGATATCGGATTTTGGTGATTGTGTTCAGATCTACCAGTCAGAATAGGTAGAGGAGACCAACTATTGAGAAAAGATTGGCCTAAGTTATCACTAGAAAAGCTTTTTGAATAAATCACTAGAAAAGTTAAGATTTTCTTTTTGTGTTTAAGCTAAATCATCATCACTAAGAGAATGGTAAGCTTTATTTAAGATGAAATCTTCCTTGAAGATATTCAACAAAAAATCTATTTCAAAAACCACCTCGATTCATACGATGATTACAATTGTCATTAATTGTGACCAAATTGTAAAAAAGGTTTGGTCATTAATTGTCATTAATTGTAGCAACTCATAAATTGTGAGCCATTAAATAAAAAAAGTTTGGTCAAATATCCATTAAAAGAATTGTAATTTTCTGAATGACAATCTAATCAATATGGTTATGGTACTACACATAATTAACTAAAAATGCAATAAATGCCTTTCTATTACACACATTATTCTACTTTTCTTTCTTGGCATATTTTTTCTTGCTTTGATCTTTTTTTATATATTGATTCAATCTCACTGTGGGGGTTCGATTCCGGCCCAGTCAAAGTGGGTCCAATAAAGCAAAAGTAAATAAGCCTAACAAAATCAAAGAAGGCAAGCGAACTCAAAATAACCATATGGGCTCAAAAGAGCATACGAGGCGACATGCAGAGATGAAAGGCCTACCGGAGTGAAAATCTACGGTCAAATAGGATTAAATGCAGAACCGTTGGTCAACCCCGACGAGACCAAATACTTGTTCAAACCGTTGAATTAAGGCGCATGGCGTAACGGTCGGAGCCTCGTCATTACAGACCATTCATGGCGAATCAGGCGGAGTAAATAGTAACATTAAACACGATTTTGAAGTATAAAACAAAGATATTAGCAAGGATCAAAGGACCTCGAATCCAATTCTCTATATCACTTCTTACTACAATTAGCTCTAGACTCAAACATTTGTCATTTCTTAGTTCTTGTTCTTGTAAAATCACTTTTGAGAATCGAAATACTAAAACAAGCTTACCCCGCAAAAACCTTGTCCAAATCACTTTTGAATCATGTTTGATCTCGTCGAGCAACAAACTTTCTGTTTATTGTTCGATAGTCCTTCAGCTCTTCTTATCTTAAAGATAAGCCAAAATCCTCCGTTTATTCCTATTTACAAATTTAGACTGGCATATTTCCAACTACAACATTTTAGCTCTAGAAGGAGGGGGATAGGCAAGTCTAACTAAATCCAGCGTGGAAGAACCACCATGGAAGAACATGCATATATACGTGAAGTCGTGAAAAAGGTCACTAGTGATCTAACCGTAGTCTTAGAAAGGGGGTAATGACCGCGATGAACCAAAAACTTGAAAAAGTAGTTTCAGATCAAGCGGCATTGGCCCACTCATTCGTTGGGCTTCGCTCAGAGGTGGTTAGAATGCAAGTTCTTCCACTGCAAAGTGTTTTACTAACACTGATACCACAAGGTTTTTCATCAGCACAACACTGATACCACAAGGTGTTTCATCGACATTGTTGTCTCAAGGTGTCTCCCCAACACTGACTCCCATTGCACCACTTGAAAGTAACAAAAATAGTACTACGTCCCCAAATGTGTCTCATTTAAGGACTGGTCAATCCTATCAAGGCTATGGAAGTGGGAATACACAAATGCCATCGAGGGATGGAATACAAATCGATCCGTAAACTTTTCCTCCACCACCTCCTCTCGATCCGTTGAATCAGCACCCTTGAAACCGGATAAAAAACCGTCTTGACCCACTACAAGAAAACAGACTAAAACCGACGGCCATATCCGTCGGAATCCCGTCGGAAAAGGCCATTTCCGAGGGATTTCCGACGAATGTTGGTCGTCGGTTCTAATTTGTCGGAAATCCCTCAGAAAATTCCGAGGGATTTCCGACGGACAGAAAAACCGACGGATTTCCGAGGACTAATCCGAGGGTAAAATCCCTCGGTAAATTCCGAGGGATTTTCGAGGGAAGACAAAAACCGACGGATTTTTGAGGACCGATCCGAGGATAACATTCCGAGGGATTTACGACGGATTTCCGAGGGAAACAAAAACCGACGGATTTCCGAAGGAAGACAAACACCGACGGATTTCCGAGGACCGATCCGAGGACAACATTCCGAGGGATTTCCGAGGGGGTTGAGTATCGATGGATCCATCCGTCGGAAATCCCTTAGAAAAATCCGAGGGATTTCCGACGGATGGATACTCGATCCGTCCCGAGGGATTTCCGACGGATTAAATATTTAAAACGAAAATATAAGATTAATTTATTTAATTTGTAATATAATTTTAAAATTAAAAATTAATTAAATTAAATAATTTTAAACATAAATAGATAATTAATTATAGAATTAAATTACAAAAAACATAATGTTTAAAAGTTTTTGAAAGTAGAAAAATTTCAAATCAAAAAGACGGGTAATCATCGAACTTCGATGCGAACCACGCGTCCATCTTGTCGCTCTTCGTTCTCTGAGTCGAGAGCTCGTCCTCCAAAACCGTGACCTTCTGCTTGAGCTCTTCGTTTTGACGGATGAGTTCTGGATCCATCGAGAAACCGGCAGAAGAAGACGATGCACGTTGGGTCGTAAGCTTACCCAACCCAGGCCGACGACCTTTTTTAACGAGTACCTCCTACGATAACAATAAAAAAACATTAGAAAATTTTACTTAAAATAATTATCTAAATTGAAATAATAATCTAAATGTTTTACTTACCTCGAGGACTAGGTTGTTCATCTCGGCCCGAGTGATTTCGTTGGATCCGGTGTAGTCATCCTGCGATCTCTGGGTGAGAATATCCTCTTGCACCTTCGTCATCTTTTCGACCATCTCCCTGACGGCTCCATCGTCAATTCGTCCCGTCTTCTTGTTGGTGTGCGTCCTCACCATCACTTGCAGAAGATCGAGAGCTTCACCGTATTCCTCCGTCTACAAAATAATTAAAACCGTTAAAGATAATCGTTTTCTTATTTAAAAAAAGAACTAAAAACCGCAAAAATACTTACCATTTCGATTTCGGTGGTCAAAAAACTCTTTGCCCCGTTGTTGTGGATAGTTTCTGGGAGTTAGTCTGAGATAGAGATATGGTCTTCTCTTGTTTCCAATATGGTACGTATTCCGTATACACATCCTTGTTCAAGCCTTTTGGCTTATCTTTCCCCTTTTTCCAAGCTTTCTTCCAGTCGCACATGTGGCGCGAGAATTGCGTGCTAGCCTCCTTATAAAATTCCGTCTCCACCGTCTTTGTGATCGCATGGTGCCAATTAAACTCTTACTACAAAAAAGAAATAGAAATATAGATGTTAAAAAAATATCAAAATATATAACAAAAAATAAATAAAGATTTACGTACTTACCGCAAACGTACGAAACCACATGTTTTGTTCGTCGCTAGGCATCTCCGAAAATTTCGGGTATGGTTTGTCGAGGATGCTGTGCAACATCTTCATAATCGACTTGCTGATGCCATTCCCAGAGATTCCAAACCTATGAAAAAACCAATTAAATAACGGTTATCAAATCAAAAAAATAAGTAATTAAGAATAAAAAAATTATTACCAAGTAGATCTAGGAATCCGAAGTTCCGGATCGAGAACTTTGAGTAGTTCTCGTCTCGGCTGTTGAACGAGCTCCTCGATGGTCATGATCCTCGGTTGAGCTACACTCTCCGTGTCCGGAACATTAGTCTGGCTAGGACCTGCGTCAGTACCCCCGTCACCCCTCTGACGGTCTTGATCGAATCCAGCGTAAAACCTGCAATAAAAAAACGAGATCATTTTAAAAACTTTTAACTATCAAATAATTTGCTAAAAAACCAAAAAAAAATTTCAAAAAATACTAAAATAAAAATCGTTTATAAAAATATAAATTTCTTAAAACCTATTTTAAAAAATATATTTATAAAAAACGTTTTTCATTAATATAATTTATAAAAACGTATTAAAAAAATATAATGAAATTTTTTTTTATTAAAAAAGTTTTTTATATATTAATTTATAAAAACGTTTTTAAAAATTATAATTAAAAAATATATTTTGTAAAAAACGATTTTTATATATATAATTTATAAAAACGTTTTTAAGAAATATATTTTATAAAAAACGTTTTTATATCTATAACTTATAAAAACGTTTTAAAGAAATAGAATTTAAAAATATATTTTATAAAAAACGTTTTTAATATATATAATTTATAAAAACGTTTTTAAGAAATATAATTTAAAAATATATTTTATAAAAAACGTTTTATATATTTAATTTATAAAAACGTTTTATAGAAATATAATTTAAAAATATAATTTATAAAAAACGTTTTATATATATATAATTTATAAAAACGTTATATATATATAATTTATAAAAAAATTCAACATACACTAATCTAAAAAATAATCTTAAATATTAACACATAATCCACAATAAAAAACCACAAATCCAAAAAAAATCAAGGTAATCTAACAACTTAATCTAACAAAAAAAACCACAAATTCCACAACATAATCTAATTAACAATCTAACAACCTAATAAAAAAACCACAAATTCTACAAAATTTCAACATAATCTAACAAACAAAAAAAAATTAAAACTTACATTGAGAGAGGCGGATGTCGATCCGAAGAAGAAGAGAAGAAGAGAAGAAGAAGAAGAAGAGAAGAGAAGACGAAGACTCGCCCTGAAGAAGAAGAAGATTAATGGTTCGGCGGAGATTGAGAGAGAATGGCTCGGTTAATTATGACTAAAGATTTCCGACGGACTACCTCCCTCGGTAATCCGTAGGAAACCCGTTCAATTAACCAGCTCGAATTTTCTTTTTTTCGTTTGGCGGTTTAATTTCCCGGGGAAATTTCAGGATCCGTCGGAAATCCCTTGGAAATTGCCGAGGGATTTTCGACGGTTTAGGGTTTAGGGTTTATATTATGGAAATTTCATTAATTTTAGTGTTAAACAATCATTAGTGTTATATACTAATAAGAAAAACTTTTTAAAAAACAATCAAAACAAATTTTTTGGGAGTTTGTAAAAATCGATAGATGAACGAGTTCAAGCATTCATAAAAACAAATAGAACATCTAAGGTCATTTACGTTTTTTCGGAGGGTTTTAACTAAATAGTTTAAAACGTATGATTTTTAAAAACATTTCACATAAACTAGTGTATATTTGTTAGTTCTACATCTAAGAAGACCTAATGACTTCAAAAACGTGTAAATTTGAGGTTTTAAACCCTCAACCGTCGGAAATCCCTCGGAAATTTCTGAGGGATTTCCGACGGATTTAAAGATTTCCGGGGAATACTTAAATCCGTCGGAAATTTCCGAGGGATTTCCGACGGATTTAAGTATTCCCCGGGTCAGTTTTCCCGGAGACATTTTCGAATGCCCTCGGCTAAAACCGGATATCCCCTCGGCTAAAACCGTTAATCCCCTCGGCTAAAACCGTTAATCCCCTCGGCAAAAACCGTTAATCCCCCGGCTAAAACCGTTAATCCCGTCGGCAAAAACCGTTAATCCTCCCGGCTAAAACCGTAAATCCCCCGGCTAAAACCGTCAATCCCCTCGGCTAAACCTCTAAACCCCCGGCTAAAATCGTTAATCCCCTCGGCTAAAACTGTAAATCCCCCGGCTAAAACCGTCAATCCCCTCGGCTAAAACCGTTAATCCCCTCGGCTAAAACCGTTAATCCCCCGGCTAAAACCGTAAATCCCCCGGCTAAAACCGTAAATCTCCCCGGCTAAAACCGTAAATCCCCCCGGCGAAAACCGTAAATCCCCTGGCTAAAACCGTAAATCCCCTCAGCTAAAACCGTAAATCCCCCGGCTAAAACCGTCAATCCCCTCGGCTAAAACTCTAAACCCCCGGCTAAAACCGTAAATCCCCCAGCTAAAACCGTTAATCCCCTCGGCTAAAACTCTAAACCCCAGGCAAAAACCGTAAATCTCCCCGGCAGGTTTTAAACCCTGAACCGTCGGAAATCCCTCGGAAATTTCCGAAGGATTTCCGACGGATTTAAGGATTCCCCGGGTTGAGTTTTAGTTGAGGCATTCGAAAATGTCTCGGGTAAAACTGACCCGGGGAATACTTAAATCCGTCAAAAATCCAGATTGAGTTGATATACCAGAATTACAAGTTGTCTTTGAGCTTCCTTCCCGATGAGCCTTAAAAGCATACCCTCGTGTGCAATACATCGGATAAGACTTTGCAATAAACGTGGGGCCTTTCATCATCTCAACTAACCAGGTCGGAAACTCATTACCGAGAGCAGTCATCTGACGAACCTGTTAAAATTTCAAGTGGACAATAGTCGACACAATGTTTAAATTATTATTGCTAATTTAAATATATAATAATAAATCATCATTTATCACTTACATGATATTTCAACCAATCACCAAAGTCATTCTGCTTGACGACATAAAGCTCATCCTCTGTGTAATTTGGATACCATTCGCGTATTTGGGTCATAAACATCCTGTGCATGAACAAATGCATTAGAAAATTATAAAAACAGTAACCAATAAAAAAATAACATTTAATTAGGTACCTCTCATATTCTAAAACGTCATCGCAGTTTGTCAGAATATACATATGCAAGTGCCTTTGCTCCTCCTCTAATAGTCGCCGATCCTTGCTTTTTCCACTTAGTCGTCCAATCTGAGTAAATATATCGGGAACATAGACAGGATAACTAACTCTGTTCCCTCTATCATCATGACGTGGGGGGCGTCTACTTTTTGTTTGGACTTGCGCTAGAAAGTAGTAGCTAGCAAAGTTGGAAGTTTCTTCATTAATGCTCTGTGCGACAATAGAACCCTCGACTATAGAAAGATTTTTCACCTTCTTCTTTAGGTGGAACATATACCGCTCAAAAGGGTACATCCATCGGTATTGAACAGGCCCACCAAGTGCTGCTTCTCGAGGGAGATGAATAGGAAGATGTTCCATAACATCAAAAAAGGTAGGAGAAAATATTTTCTCGAGGTTGCAAAGGAGAACCGGGATGTTTTCCCCAAGATTTCGGATTCCGGTTGTTGTAAGTGATCTCGTGCATAGATCCCGGAAGAAAGCACTGATCCCTGCATATATAGTACACATACAAAATTAAATAACTTCCGTTTAATAATCACAAATATAAAATCACCATACGTAATAGTGTAAATGTATGTAAACCTGCAATAGCTCCATGGATGTTTATAGGAAGAAGATATTCAAATGCAAATGTAAGGAGGCGCTGCATGACAACATGACAATCATGACTCTTCATCTCAGAAAACCTCCCTTCTAAATTATCGACGCAATTACGAAGGTTGGATGCGTATTTGTCTGGGAATTTGACACCGTGCTTAATCCAATCGAAGAACTCCTCCTTTGAAGACGCATTCATCCGGAAAACAGGATGATGTAGTGATTTCCCGTTCGCCATTACATGCAACTCCTTACGGGAACAAATATCTGGCAAGTCCAATCTGGCCTTCAAATTATCTTTCGTCTTTCCTTACACATTTATAACAGTGTTCATGATGTTGTCAAAAAGTTCTTTTCAATGTGCATCACATCTAGATTATGGCGCAGCAAATGGTCTTTCCAATATGGCAAATTCCAAAAAATACTCTTCTTGTGCCAATTGTGATACTCACCACAACCGTCAGCGGGATAATGCCCATTACCCCCGCATGAAACTGTCTTCTCGGCACCAAAATCTCTTAACTGATTCATAATATAATTCCCATCTACCTCAGGAGGTGGACCATCGAAAACTTTTTTGTTCTTTGTAAACAATGTTGTGCTCCGATGATATGGATGATCATGCGGTAGAAATCGTCGATGACAATCGAACCAAGAAGTCTTACGTCAGTTCTTCAATTGGAACGCATCAGTGTTATCTTGACAATACGGACACGCCAACCTTCCATGCGTCGACCATCCAGATAGCATAACGTATGCTGGGAAATCACTTATGGTCCACATAAGTACCGCACGCATCATAAAATTATGTCGCAGGGAAACATCGAATGCTTCAACACCATCTTTCCACAACATTTTCAACTCATAAATTAATGGTTGTAAGAAAATATCAAGCGATCTCTTACGATGCTCTGGACCTGGGACGAGGATCGTGAGGAACAAAAACTCTCGTTTCATGCACATAGATGGCGGTAAATTGTACGGTGTGATAATTACTGGCCACAACGAATATTTCCTCCCATGCTTTCCAAAATGGTTGAATCCATCAGTAGATAACCTGAGGCATACGTTCCTTGGCTCACACGCAAAACTAGGATAAACCTCTAGAAAATGTTTCCATGCTTCTGCATCTGAAGGATGCACTATCTCTCCAACTGAGTTATGTTCTGCATGCCATCTCATAGGCCATGCCGTGCGCTGGGATTGATATAACCTCTTCAACCTATCAGCTAGGGGAAGATACCACATCCGTTTATGTGGAACAGGTACTCTGCCTCCTGTATCCTGATAGCGAGGTTTGTGACAAAAACGACACTTCAACCGGTTTTCATCCTTTCTCCAGTAGATCATACAGTTGTCGATGCACACATCTATCATCTGATAAGGTAATCCAAGACCAGCTACAAGCTTCTGAATCTCGTAGTATGAAGCCGGTGAAATATAATCTTCAGGTAAGACATCTCTCACAAAATCAGCTATCGCATCAACACAATCTCTACATCCTCTGTATAATGGCTGCTTTGACGCATCTAGCATATCAAAAAACTTATGCGCTTCTGAATTTGGTTCCTCTATCCTGTTACCATCCTCAACATGATGATACGATGCAATGTTTTCACGAAACGCATCATTCACCATCTGAGTGTAACCTGCGTTTACATCTACTTCCGGTGTTGGTTCCTCTAACCTAGTACCCGAAGTACTACCAAACCTATCTGATGTGCTACCATAGTATTGCACCATTGAATCGGTTTCTCCGTGGGTATACCAAATCTTGTAGCCAGGCATAAATCCATTCCTATATAAGTGCTTCCTTACATCCCTAACTGAGACTAATCTATGATTCCGACATTTAGTACAAGGACAATACATTTACCGTATTCCGATGTCATGCTATTGTTTGACGCAAAGTTCATGAACTCCTCCACACCTTGTGCAAACTCATCCGTCAATTCCCCCGTCACGGGATCACGCTGAGGTTTGTCCATCCACGATCGAAAATAAGACATATTGTGTAATTTAATTTGTTTTTTCTTTCTTGTGAAGGTTGTGAATGAGGGGAGGAGTATTTATAGAGAAATGTTTGTTTGTTCTTTGCATACACAAGAATCTTCAAAATACCAAAGACAAACACACGAATTAAACATTGGAACAACCTAGCTATATGATCAAAGACATGTAAAAAAAAGGCAACGAATGTTTACAAAGTTGTAAAACTTATGCTTAATTCAACGGAAACATTCCAAACCGTTTACAAACAAAGCAAAAAACGTATATACAAGGGGAAAAGTATTTACGAAGCGATAATATATACAAATCCGTCGGAAATCCGTCGAAAATTTCCGACGGCTGTTCCGAGGGATTTCAGGTTCGTTGATATTCCCTCGGAAATCCGTCGAAAATTTCTGAGGGATTTCCGACGACTATAATCCCTCGGAAAATTCCGACGGATTTCCGAGGGAAATTATTCCCACTGTATTCCCTTGTTATGCTCTCGGTTTTTCGTCGGAAATGCCGTTGGAAATCCGGGTGTTTTCTTGTAGTGACCCCGGAATCCTAGCAAAGGAACAGACAAAACCAATATGGTCCTCAAAGGGTAAATCCCATGACTTATCCTCGACCGCCACCTTTTGATCCGCTCAATTCGCATTGGCGAAACACGAATCAAAACCCTGTCCAGACTCCGGAATCCAACTGAGGGAACATACATGGCCAATTTGGCCCACAAATGGCAGGAAACCGCGATCAGTTCGTTGGGAATCCTGGAATGAATATAGATCCCACATGCTTGGAGTATATTCATCGGGTGTTAGCAGAAAATGCAGAAGGATTACATAATGTAATTTCACGAATCCATAACGC
This sequence comes from Eutrema japonicum, assembly GCA_030161315.1. Taxonomy (NCBI): domain Eukaryota; kingdom Viridiplantae; phylum Streptophyta; class Magnoliopsida; order Brassicales; family Brassicaceae; genus Eutrema; species Eutrema japonicum. The sequence goes on from BSQW01000011.1 coordinate 51,226,886, forward strand.
TACTAGTGCAAACCCCGAGATAGATCGCATGGTCGAAGAGAATAAGTGAACTCCGTTCTCAGTTCGTAGTGATAATACACCTATCAGAGATGTGGGAAAGCTTAAGCTCCATGTTATGAAGGAAAGACGAATCCTAAATCGTACTTAACCGCATTTAAGATTTCAGTTGGAATAACTCATTTTAATGAGTACTAAAAAGATGTCGGGTTGTGTAAACTCTTTGCAGAGCATCTCGCAGGGCTTGCCCTCAATTGGTTCTCTCAATTGGGAGAACGATCCATTGATAATTTCTCCGAGCTCTAGGTCAGCTTTCGGAAACAATACTCGGTGTTTATTAAGAAGACTGCCTCGAGAGCAGAACTGTGGGCTTTGTCACAAGGACCCCGCGAGTCACTCCGGGCATGCCTCACTAAATTTAAGGAAGTGATCACCAGAATGCTTGTCGTCCATGATGAAACCGCCTTGACGGCCTTAAAGATGTGATTGTGGAATAATCCAAATTCAGAGATGACTTAGTGGTAAATACACCAACTACAATTCATGACATACTTCACCGAGGTGTGGGCTTTGCAACAGCCGAAGAATAGCGCCTTGCACTTGCAGAGCTCTACAAGAATTCCAAAACTCAATCCTCTAGAATCCCGACTACTCCTCAAAATGAGAGAGGGGAGAAAAATGACATAAGTCAATCTGGAGGGATGCACAAAGAGAGTAAAAAAGGAGCGGCGATGACCAATCTCCCAGATCAGATGACACATTGGGCAAGGATAATGAAGCATATTTTGATTATCAAAACTCTATAGAGATACAACTGGATCAATCAAAAGATATTAACGGCGAGCCGACACTGAAAAGGAAAACGGTGGGGGGATATTTCCCGACGTAGAAATATCCTTCTCCGAGAAAGACCGTTTTGATAAGGAATGTCCAGAGGATGACATCCTAACTGTAAGTCTTGACATTGGAACCACCTGTGAAGTTTCACGAATCTTGGTTGATACAGGGAGTATGGCCGATGTGATATTTACGAAGACCCTAAAACGTTATTTCTCGTTTTTCCGCCAAAAACATTATTCTGTATTTCTCCGCCAAAAATGTAATATCACAGTTCCCGTCAAAGACATGGTTCGGCGAATTCATGACCAATTCACGATAATTAAAGAAAATTTATCGATTCATAATAAGGATAACATAATATCATTCACCATTTTTAATTTTCTCATTTCAAAATTATTAATGATATTTAATTAAATAATTTTTTTATGGTTCATGAGTCACCAATTGACTCATGTAATTAGATGGGTCAACCCAACCCATTTATTAATGGATCATGGAACCCATGACCTATTTACACTCAAATCATTAAAATTATGGGTGATCCATTTAACCTATTTTGACACTTCTAATTTTAACTTTTGGTCTTTCACCTTTCTTGTGTATCTCCGTAATTTTGTAAAAAATTAAAACGGTATTAAATTTAGCATTTATACCAAAATAATAATAATAATTAGACGGTTATATTTTGGTTTTTGTTGTAAATTTAGAATTTTAAGATAAGTAGTCAAACATAGTCAAGATAAAAGTTCATTAATCATTTTCACTTGTAAGTTGTAATGAATTATAATCATGAAGTTGTTATAACTTATGAGATAGTTTGTGCCTTGATTTTTTTTTTTTTTAACATCTATCTTTATTATATATGAAAAACAAGTTATATAAAAACAACAATACATAAAATTAAATATACAAATCAATAAAACAACGAAAATGAGTTTTAACAATTCTTTTTTCGGAGTTTTTCTCGTTGGAGTGTCCACACTTTCTTTCCTCATAATCGCATTTGATCTGATGCGATTTTCTTTGGCTATGATCCATTTTTTCTCCTGTTGTATGTCATTGACACATTCCCAAGTAAGAGCTGGAATATTCTTCGAAGAAGAACCCAATTTATTGATTATTTTGATTGAAAAAAGATTTGAGATTGCCAATTTTCAACGACTGTACGAATGTCATCATACAACAAGGAGATTGCATCTTCTGCACCAAATCCTCGTCCCCTCCATGGCAGTTTCCATGGTGGTTGATTCCATGGTAACACCATATCCAACAGAGTAAAATCATCAAAGAAAATCAAAGTTAGTTCCCAAAACCGCCGACCATCTTCAACTCCAAACAGTCGTCTCCTCCATGGTGGTTTCCATGGCAGTTCTTTCCATAGCAAAGCGGTTATGGTTAGAACACAAGCATCCTTATAAACCGTGTCCAACATAACAAGAGGCGGCAAAATATGATGAATCACCGGAAACCACCACCAACTATTATAGGATTGATCATCACATTGAACCGGTCGTTCAAGCGTGGAGATAAACGGTAGTAGGTGATCGATTCCGATGATCCCACACCACCACCAAAAATTAGAATCACCATCCCCAATAAGGAGAGGATAAAACGGTTTAAAAACCGATCAACAATCATTCCATCGCAAGGAACGAGATGCATCTTAGTACGAGAGATCACATAGATTTACCACCAAGGCAAGAGAACCATCGTGAAAAGAAAAGCGGTTCTCTTCAGTATTGCTTATTTACGAACCAAATCTACAAACGGAAAACCTTCTTAGAAGAATCGGCATGAAGACAAGCAATCATTATGTTATACGTGTCAGACATGTACTCGGTTGTTTTTTTCCATTATGTTAAATTGTATCTTCTTTGCCTCTCTTATGTAGTTTATTTGTTTTTTTATATATGGTGTTTCTAGGGGAAAACAGTCAATTCGTGCTTCAATACTGATAAATGGTATTGATTAGTATCCGAGTAATTTTAGTGTGCTAATTTATACCCAAACTATAAAATATTTGAATATTAAAACATATAATATTAGTTTTTGACCAAAAGATACATTGATTCAATTTCCGTTAATCAACCTCATTTAACTGTTAACAGATAATCCAAGTTGTCACTATAAGTCTGAGATACCACAACTAATTCTTAGTTGTTGTGGTTTATTTCCATGCTAACTTTTGATCTTTCATCTTTCTTTTGTATATTCGCAATTTTGTAAAAATCAAAATATATAAAATTTAACATTGATACAAATTTTTTATTTTTTGGTTTCTGTTGTAAATTTAGAATTTTAAGATAAGTAGTCAAACATAGTCAATATAAGAGTTCATTAGCTGTTATGACTTATGACTTGACTTATGACTTATGACTTAGACTAGTTACAATGGTTATGACTTAGACTAGTTACAATGGTTTGTTGTAAACTCTTTTACAACAATTGATAGTTTTTATTGAAGTGTAATAGTTTGTTTTTAGTGAATCAGCAATCAGGTGGCACAAGTTCCGTTGAAACGACCACCACGCAGCAGCTCTTCCCCTAAACCGAGTTGCGATTAAAGCAACACATCGATCCAATGGAACTCGTTTGAATTCCAAAATCTAATCCACAGTAACAATCCAATCAAGCAAATCCTCTGCAAACTGCAGAACCAAAAAACTCTGTAATTTCAAGTTTAAAATTTGTCTCCCAGCATGAATCAATTTCTCCATGAACTACTTGATTGTCATCATGGTTGTTGGGGTCGGATTTCACCCGTTCCAGATTAACGCACCAGACGCTAAGTCAAGACGAGCCGAGTAGGTCTGTTTCTCCAGGCAGGAAGCTAGCCGAGCCCGAGGCGTGGCCAGAGCAGACAAATCAATGGAAAGACTAAGTATTATTAGTGGGCCGAAGGAAGCCCGTTAAATGACCTTGCCGGACCAGAATAGAGGCCCGTATCGCCCAAAAACCCTATTTAGGGCGGTGGCGCGGAGAAAAGAAACTATTCCATTCTTTGTGTCGACGTTTTTACATATAAATACCAGGAACCTTTGTATAGAAAACCCTAAGCAATTTTTTTGGCAAAAACCATTCTTACGGCTTTGTACTCTAATCCACGAAACATCATCAATCAATAGCAAAAACCATCTTTGATCTTTCTTTCTGTCAATCGCAGAAAATCTTTGATTCCCCTTTGGAAGAACTCGACAAATTCGATTGTGCAGGTTTTGGCCTCGACAATTTGGCGCCGACTGTGGGGATACTGAAGATTTTCTTACCCGCAGGACACATCGAGAGCAAGAAGATGGACCAGGTGCCGCAACCCAACAACGACGTGGCGGACAGCGGAGACGTCGAAGGAGGGACAAGAAGGCAGAGTAGCAGACCAGTAGGAAACAACTCGGGCAATCCACCCTCTGAGATGGGGGCCACCTCGGCTCACATCGCTGAATTGAAAAACATGCTCACCTCGCTCTTGGAGAAGGTTGACGAACGAGACAAAGCGAACAAAGCTCTATCGGAACGGGTGCAAGCACTGGCGTAGGCGCGCAATGTTGAACGATCATTATCAGGAAACCTCGACGCGGCAATCTCCTGTCCCGCTAGTTCGGGAAATTACGGTCGAAACGGATGCAGCTCACCAGCGCGTAGGTATTTGGCAATAAACGAAGGACCTCGATCATCGCGCTCTTTGGGACAGAAAATAAGAGAGAACAAATGAAAATATGAAATGTTGTAGTTGACTTTTTGTGTGTGGTTGAAACAGGTTTCATTAGTATTAACATGCATGAGAACTTACGAGGAACAAGCTGAAAGCTTGTGATTAGCTAGAGAGTCGGCTTCAATGTTTTCAGCATGAGGGATACGACAAAATATAATAGCCTCAAAAAGGGGTACGTAAGCTCAATCTAATATCTACTAAAATATCATGTAGGTTGATACACTCAGAGTTTAACCCTAAAAGTAATTACTGCAAGAGCACATCAATCAAAATAGTATTCTAGGGATCGAATCCACAGAGACCAAATGTAACACTACGAGAATGCATAAAGAAAGTAAAGCTAAGACGAACGCTATGGTTTATGGTTTATGAATGCACTAAAACTAGGAATGCAAATTAAAACGATGTAAATTCGAATGGAGAAAGCGCTAGGTCTTCAGGTAATTCGCAGGAATCCAAGACTCACTAAACAGTTTATCGAACAAGGAATGAATTAAGAACCGTTCTCGAACTCAAACATGAATATCTAGCTAGCCCATTGTCGTGGCACTAACTACTATGCCTAATAACCTAAAAATCTAATTTGTCGTTTGACCTTAGAATTCTAGGCACGCATTAAAGTTCAGGTTTGATAGGTTCACAAATTGCCTTAGCATCAGCTTTCGTTGGCTAAGGACGATTTGCTCATCTAAGTTCTTTCAGGAATCTAAAACACTTTTGATGAATAGATTAATCCTAAGATCATTAATTAGGTGATCAATCTAGTCTAAGCCTTAATCCCAACAATAGATGAAGAACTCTATGTAATTCCCTATTCTAACAGATCCGTTTTAGTGATTCATGAAAATCCCTTGAAACCCTAAAAACCTAACAGGAAGATTACTCACACATGGAAGCATAGAAAACACAGAGAGATGAAAAGAAATTCATAATCAAATAAAAATAAATCCAAAAGGGTTCATAAATTTTCTCACGAGATGTAGAATCAGATTCGTCTCCCCAAAAGCTTACAAGTACAAAGTATCGATGAAAAAGAAAGCGTAGCCTAAACAATGGCTAGAAATAGGTATAAATAGGTCTAAAATACGTTTTTATTAAATCCCAGGCGAAACCGGTCCAAAATAAGGAAAACTTAAATTTTCGTTTTCTTCAACGTCGCTTAACCAGCCGGTTTAGGAAAGGATCGATCGATCCTTTTTCTTTATGGTTGATCTTTATGAAAATGATCGATCGATCAAAGAAAGAAAGATCGATCGAACGAAAAGCCTTCTGGTGATTTTTGGGAAAAGGATCAATCGGTCCTTTTTAGGATCAATCGATCGTTTTGGCTTCTGGTTCCATCCTTCGCATACTTCTACTTCTCGCCAGACTGGACTGTCTTCACTAAAACTGGCATAACATTTGATCGCACCGTTGGAATGGCTTTAAACAACTTTCAAATGAAAGAGAATTCATTCCTCTATCTTGTATTAAAATTTGAGCTCAATACATCGGTGGGAAGTTCTTAAACGAATGCCAAACTTCTGACGTCTCTGCATGGTTCTGTATCTCCATATGCTCATTTTCACCCAAAACGGCTCATTTTCTCCCAAAGCGACCTAAAACCTGAAAAGACTCGATAAAGGATTAGAAGACTCTAAAAAAAAATTTTGACTCGATAAAAGACACAAAAACAAGGGTTAGAAACCGGTAAAAACACGGTTTATCAACTCTCCCAGACTTAGTCTTTTGCTTGCCCTCAAGAAAACAGAAAACCAAGAAATGGAAAAGAGGTCTGAAAAACACGGAGACTCACATTTTCCTTAGAACAATGTAATGACCATCCAATTTAGTAATCCACATGTTGCCAAACCAGCTCCAAATCGAACCACCATGTACTTCTCTACAAGCATCGCAACTTCCCAGATTCAACTCATTATTTCACAGAATAATCCAAAGCTATCATCGCTAGGTCTCATCAAAAGATCATAGTGCCAAAAACCTTCTAGACTCCTTCTCTTTCGATACCATGACAAGCCAACCACAAAACCTTTAGTACTCTTTCCCTCCCCCAGACTTATTATTTTCTCATTTTATTTTAGAATCAAGATTGATGAAACTCGAGTAATGATGGTTTTTGCCACCGAATCCTCGGTTCACTTTCGTGCCATCCTTTATTTCAAGGTGTAGGCGAATATTGGTATCCCTGAAAATTTTTCTCAACCTCGCTTCCAACCTTAGTGTGATCATTTCTTTCGAAGTAAAATAATGGGATCGATGAAAATTTTCCTAGCCCTTTACTCAAAAGAAAATCATTTCATATTTTCTGCTTTACTCTAAATTAGGGAGAGGAGTACCGTAGTTTCACACAAGTTGTCTTGTCAGATACGAATGATGAATCAAGCTCTGAAGACACCAATCACAATGACGAGGTAAACGGAAGAGCTCAGAAACTATCTCAAGCTTTTTGAATTCTTATGGAAACATGGATGCCTCTGATTAGTTGGTCAGTGTTTAGATTTTCCATTAGTCTGGTCTGAAACCAGCTCTGCAACAATGGTCACTTAGATGAAAAATCACATAAGAAATCAAAGGTCGTGATCATCATCTCCAACAAGTTTTGACTAAAAAAAACGACTCAAGAAAAACACCAAAATGACTCAAGAGAGAAAATAAAAGAAAGAAAACAACGTTAGTAACGACAGAGACCCTCCCCCAGACTTATTTCACACCGTCTCAGTGTGAGAATAAATCAAGAGGAAGGCAAAACAGACTCAAAAAGAAAGAAAGAAAAACTTACCGGTGGGTTGCCTCCCACCAAGCGCTTGTTTAAAGTCGTTAACTTGACTTCGGTCTCAGATGTTAATCATGAGAATCAAAAGGTTGAGCCAATGCACCTTTGGTCCTTCTCCTCTTAGGGCAAGAAACAAAAAGTGCAACAAGGCACACAACTATCCATGACAAAAGAAATAAAACTCACATCAAGGAAGTTTACTACGAATGTAGCATATATCCCGGAACTTTCCTTGATGATGAGATTCTCATGAGGATTAAATGCACTTGATAGAAAATTAAGTCAACTTCAGGTTTAAACGAGTTAAACACAAAATAGTCAACTTCATCTCCATCAATCATGTAAAACACAATATCCTTCTTTCTAGATTCCATCCAACCTTAGGGTCCTCTATCTCATTCAAGATCTTATCTACATCAAGCACATCCCCTATGTTAGATTTTTCAAGAAGAGATATAGATTCCTCAGGCATTGAAAGCTTAAACTCGATATCATGAACATTCAAAGCACATAGATATGTGACATAGATAATTAATATCAAAAAAACTTCATGGTAATCTCTAGCAATCTTTTCTACTCTTAAGGTATCTAGTCTTTGAGACTCGCATATTAAATCATAGCATTCATCAATGAGCACATGAGTATGCAAACTAGAAGCTACATCTTCAATGCAACACAAATGACTATCCTCATTATCATAGATTTCAAAGGTTGAGTCAAAAATACCTTCTAGTTGGCATGGTGGAATCCAATCAATTACCTTTTTAAGTGCATGAGTGATTTCGTGTGTTTTTACCCGCACCAATTAACCTAATGCGCACACTACCGCAATCATAACGGTATGTCGATATAGCACTTTAGGATCGATCCCACAGAGAATAAAGATTACACACTAAAAATACGAGAAACAAACTAAGCTAGAGCAAAAACAGTGTTATGTTTAATACAAGCAAAGGAAGAAGAAAGAAATCAAAATGCAAGAAAGAAAATAAACGAAAGAAAACAAAACACAAAGAGAAAACGTTGGATCATGGCTTAACCTATCGAAGAGACGATTAACAATTAAACAATGAATCATTTGGAAGCATTAATCGCTATCTTAGAACATGGAACACAATCATTAAACTAATCCACTCTCATGATGCTCAATCTCTTCATCGATTACCCGATTATCATAAACTCTCGTTTGCAATCAATGATAGTCGATGAGCATTAATCACAAGTCCATTTAGTTCACTAAACACAATAAACTACAATGGCCAATTGTGAATGATATGTAAAGCTCGCAAAAGATTCGGTTCAAGCAATTCATCTAACTCCTCTCGGGTGTGAAATACCTAAGCTCAAGACTCGAATGAACAAACCTAATCTAGCACTAACACCGTTTACTCTAATCTATCCCTAATGCATTGGATGAGACCAAAAATCCTAGGGTGTAGCTCTTGTTCGGTTTGTCACACCAAACTAAAACTACCTAATCTAGGTGCAGTTCTAAACTTCAGTTTATCATGTCAAATCTAGCATTAAGAATCAACCTAAGAACCTAAGTGAAAGAATTAACAAAGGTCATCCTAAATCACCATCATCTAACCATCAAGACAATTTACTAATGATGCATAAACATTCAATACTCATTCATTCTTTGGCAAGGAACACACAAATAGCTTAACTCACTCTCATGATGCTAAACCTTTTATTGACAATTTGAATTAGCTAATCTCTCAATTGCAACCAAATTATCAACAAGCATAAAAAATAAGTCCTTTTAAGCCAACAATTCACCTTAATCACGATGGCAATCAATTAAGAATGAAAAGCACGTTTAGAAATCTTATAGACAATCTACCAAACCTCTCTCGAGTGTAAATCGACCATGATCTATAAATTGAGTAGCTAATTCAACTCTAGCATTAAGATCACTTCTAAACATGTGAACAAATGATTATCTAAGCCTAAAAATCAACAAGCAACCATCAAACCATCCAAATCAAGCCTAATCATGATCCAACAAAAAGCTATTCACAAGAACATGAAGAACACAGAAAAGTCAACTCACAAAAACAACAAGAATCACAAAATTAAACCATAGAAAAGAAAGAAGAAGAATAAAATAGATATAATATGAAATAAAAGTGAAGAAATCTTCCCTTATGTGATATATACATGAATATCCATTCAAGAACACCAAGAGATGTTCTTGAGCTCTCCCAAGAAATACTTTTCGTTTTGGGAAAGAAGACTTATGTTTTTAGTGGACAAAAATGACTTAAATACAAAAAAGGGCACTAAAAGTGACGGCATTGGTTGAGGGATCGGTTTGCAACCGATCCCGCTTGGTAAAATGGTGGCATTGACCTTGGCGAACGGTTTGACGATTTCGGCCTGACAGGTCTTCACTATATTGGCGATAACTCTTGAACCACAGCCCTAAATGACACGAATCCAATGCTCACGCGAAGATAACTCAATTGTATATCTTTTGTCTAAATATGAGATTAAACTGGGTACAGAAAGGCTTTCATCCGACATGATCTTTCAGCTGCTTCGGATTGCTGCTGCATTTTCTTGTAATGACATGTTTTCAGTAAATCAAACACATCTCCCGAACCGCTGTTTCGAATGACATGAAACTACTTCTAGTAGAAATTTAACTCAATTTAGCATAACTTTAATTAAGAGCTCCCAGTATAATTCAAAGGGAAAGGTATTCTTCCTGTTGGATCTTTCAGGCACATCGTCTTGATCCGGAAATCTTGATCGGTTTCAGTGATCGGTTTTGAAACCGAGCTCACGTGTATTTTGCTCCTCTTGCTCCTCTTTCGATCTTTCTTGAAACTCCAAGTGTCTCCTTTGATCCAAGCTGCTCCAAGCACTCCTAAATACTTGAAAAAGGCGACACAAAACTCTCTAGGACTTCTAAAATGCAAGTTAAAACAAAATGAGACTCAAATGCATGAAAAGATCCCAAAACTATATAAACTGGAACTAAAAACCTATGAAACTATTCCTTAAAAAGATGTAAAATATGGTGTTATCAATGAGCTACCAATATCTCAGACATTGTGAGCTCCCTTCCCTCAAGTGCTGCTCGATGTGACATGAGGTTCAAACAGATCATAGCTGCTAGGTTGATAAGCTCAAATTAATACCCTATAAGTACTAAAGCTTTGTCGATTGTAATACTTAGGGGTCGAATCCACATAGACTCAAGAAAACACACAATAAATTGTATATATGAAAATTAAGCTAAGTAATCAATGGAATTGAAAGCAATACGTAAATTAAACTGTTGTAAGTTCGATTGGAGAAAGATAGGTTCAGGGTATTTCTCAGGAAATCAATGAATGAAGATAAACTAACTAGTCAGGATTCAGATTTAGCGCGGTTCTTGAACTCAAATCACTAAGTATAATTAACCAACTCTCGTTGCGAGAATTATCTAAGTCTAAATCCTAGAATTCCAAATCTCTTTGCGAATCCTAAAGTCTAAACCAGCTTTTAGTTCAAATTTGATTTGTTTACAAAACAACTAAACCAAATCTCTTTGCGAATAGTTATTTTGCTCACCTTAAGTTCTATCAGGTTTCTCAATTGCACTCTTGTGCCAAATCAATTAACCTAAGATCTAAGTTCTATGTGATCAATCTAGAATTAGCTTTGAGAACAAGTTAAGGCAAAGAACTAATTTAGATTATGAACCCTAATCAACAATTCAACCTAGCATTCAAATAAATCCCTTATGATAACCCTAAACCTAACAAGAGATCTACTCAGACATGGAAATTGCAACAACAAACATGACTGAATAAATACTTGAATAAATAATAAAGAAGAGAGTAAAACAAGGGTTCGAAATCTTCTCTCGGACGAACAGAATTTCAGACTTGTCTCCCTCCAAAAGATCTTTCACAAAACCAAAGTAAAATAAAGCATAGCCATCCAAAGTGGCTGTAAATCCTAATAAATAACCTAAGTCACGTTTTGGGGCTTCTTGTAAATAATAAAGTATTATGGGGCAATTTACAGTTTCTCAAATCTTCATAAAGTCGCGATCCTTCTGTATCTTCGACGTGTATCGACCAATACCATAAGTGTATCGGTCGATACTCATGCATCAAATCGGTGTCTCAGCTACATGATCTCTGCTTGGCTCCAAAATGCTTCAGTATTTCAAATAATGCTCCAAACGTACCTAAAACCTGAAAGGACTCTAAAAGACTCCAAAATACTAGAAAGACTCTAATAAAAGGACTTATATCATGGCTTAAAACAGGTAAAAACCATGATATATCATAGGTCACTCCTCTTCATCGTTGGGTTCTCTTCATGATGCTTATCCAACTCTACTTTTTGTTCTGGTGTGAGTACACTTTCGTCAAATGGTGGCTTCACGTATAGCTCATCTTGAATGTATTCATCAAATGTGGCATCCTCTTCTTGTAGCCAATCATTGTGGTCCATGACCATCAACTATAAGAAACAAAAGGAAGAAATTTTTTTTTTAGTAAAAGTTAGTGTGTTAGTTTGAACTTTAGTCCAAGATTCGTAGGTAACGCAATTGGTCCCCAGCAACGGCGTAAAAACTTGATACACTCAGAGTTTAACCCTAAAAGTAACTACTGCAAGAGCACATCAATCGAAATAGTATTCTAGGGATCGAATCCACATAGACCAAATGTAACACTACGAGAATGCAGAATGAAAGTAATTAAAGCTAGGACGAACGCTATGGTTGATGGTTTATGAATGCACTAAAACTAGGAATGCAAATTAAAACGATGTAAATTTGAATGGAGAAGGCGCTAGGTCTTCAGGTAATTCGCAGGAATCCAAGACTCACTAAACAATTTATCGAATAGGGAATGGATTAAGAACCGTTCTCGAACTCAAACATGAATATCTAGTTAGCCCACTGTCGTGGCACTAACTACTAAGCCTAATAACCTAAAAATCTAAACTGTCGTTTGACCTTAAAATTCTAGGCACGCATTAAAGTTCAGGTTTGATAGGTTCACAAATTGCCTTAGCATTAGCTTTCGTTGGCTAAGGACGATTTGCTCATCTAAGTTCTTTCAGGAAATCTAAAACAGTTTTGATGAATAGATTAATCCTAAGATCATAAACTAGGTGATCAATCCAGTCTAAGCCTGAATCCCAACAATAGATGAAGAACTATTCCCTATTCTAACAGATCCGTTTCAGTGATTCATGATAATCCCTTGAAACCCTAAAAACCTAACATGAAGATTACTAAGACATGGAAGCAGAGAAAATACAGACAGACGAAGAGAAATTCATAATCAAATAAAAATAAATCCTAAAGGGTTCTGAAATCTTCTCAAGAGATGTAGAATCATATTCGTCTCCACAAAAGCTTACAAATGCAAAGTATCGATGAAAAAGAAAGTGTAGAATAAAAAATGGCTAAAAATATGTATAAATAGGTCTAAAACACAGTTTTCCTTAAATATCATGCGAAACCGGTCCAAAATAAGAAAAACTGAAATTTCTTTTTTCTTCAACGTCGTTTAACCAGCCGGTTTAGGAAAGGATCGATTGATCGGAAAAGGATCGATCGAGCCTTTTTCTTTCTGGTCGATCTTTATGAAAATGATTGATCGATCCAAGAAAGATCGATCAATCGAAAAGCCTTCTGGTGATTTTTGGGAAGAGGATCAATCGGTCCTTTTTAGGATCGATCGATCGTTTTGTCTTCTGGTTCCATCCTGCGCATGCTTCTTCTTCTCGCCAGACTGGACTGTCTTCACTAAAACTGGCATAACATTTGATCGCACCGTTGGAATGTGATGAGGACATCGGCTCTAGAACCGACCCAAATGACATGCCCATCGTCCCAGAAGGTCCCATGACCCGTTCCAAGGCCAAACAGCTTAGAAGAAGATTCGGGACGGCCATACAAGCTTTCGTCAACTCCCCCGGACCAGGCGACCCATTTCAAGCTTTAGCCGAGAGAAGAAAGCCTGTGCCGGTTGATCGTCCGAACGACCAGATCGTCACTGAGGGAGGTGAGTTCTCTCGACCAAGTGACCATTCTAAGACTATCAGGACATGTGGTTTCCGTCCCACAGACACAGAACCAGTTATAGTCGAGGAACTATACTCGGATACAATTTTAGCCGAGACAAAGGAGCTAAATCCAAACGTCGGTCCAGACGAACTAATCTTCACTGAGGGAGGTAAGTTCTCTCGACTAAGTGGATATTTTAAGGCTAACAGGTCGAGTAGTTTCCCTATTAAAGATACAGGGCAGCCAGCTGCTTCACACACAAGCCACCTAGCCGGTAAGGGCCAACAACGAACCAAAGAAGGCGTTGAAGTTAAGGAGTTGCCGGGACTTGAAGAGGATGACTTCTATGATCAAGAAGACCTCCTAGAAGACTTCACCAAGCTGCTGCACACACGGGACGCACCCAAGCCCGATTCACCTTCAAAGGCGCCTCACACGCCACCTTGGGCCACCTCGCACCAATGTAAGATGTTTACATTATACACTGTCTTTGCAGGTACTTCAAGCTCCAAAGATCAAGTCAAAACGACATCAAACGAGCAGTTTTAGAAGCCGCGACCATACTTTCCTTTTTTTGATTAAATGAAACGTTGCACTTTGATTTTTAGCTAGGGATGCGGATTTTCCTTATTTGTATTTTGTTTCGTTTTGGTTTTTATGTCTTTTTGCTTTTTCATTTGACCTAAGGGTCCCCTAGCTGTCGAGCCCCTTTATAAGGTTCCCCTACAGCTTGTATTTTTGGTTACCTTTGATATTAATAAAAACGCCGCATTTTCCCTAGAGAAGCGATTTCTCTTTTGTTCTTGTTCTTGCTCGTGCGACTCGACCAAGACCAAGTCCTGCACCGTATCAGAGAGTAATCTCCCCTCTGTGTCGTGTATTCACTCCGCCAACAGCCCACTCATCGACTCCACACGAGAGAAGCGACCGCCATCGTGTCAAGTCCATTCACCATCGACCATTTTTCGACCAAAGGAGAGGGCGACCGCCTGCCTTTAGTCCCATCGCCTATCCCGGTTAAGACCTCACCACCGAGGCTTACACCATCTGGTATCAGAGCCAAAGGTTCCACCTTTGGTTTTCTATCCCTTTACTTTAACTCTTTCTATAGTTCCCTCGTTAGGTTGTTAGTTCATATCGTCGGAGAAAATACAAAAAAAAAAAAAAAAAAAAAAAAAAATTTCTTGTTAGGGTTTTGTTAGATCTGTCGGTCTTCTTGTTTAGTTTAAGAAAAGAAAAAAAAAAATAGAAGTTTAGTTAGATCGTAGTAGATTTCCATATCGCAAAAAAAAAAAAAAAAAAAAGGAAAACTCCCCGTATCGGATTTAGTAGTTTTGGAAAGTTCCCCGGGGGAATTTTAGGAATTTTCCCCGAGAGTTTAAGGCTTGCCGAATATTTAGTATCCTTGTTAGGACCTCTAGTAAATTCAGCAAAGTTTTTAAAATCGTTTAAGTAATTTTTCTGAAATTTACTTGTGAACCCATTCGATATTTGACGAAGCTATTGTTTTTGAGTGTTAACGAGGAACACAAGATCCGGTATGGACGAAGAAACCGACAACGTTCCCCAAGATGCCGTGATGCAGATGCTTACGGCCCTGAGAGAAGAGCTGAGAGGACTTGGCCAAAGACTCGGCCAACTTGAGCAGCCACAACCGAGAGGAGCCGAGGATGCTCAACAACCGGCGAGGAGGAATGCTCCTATGAATAACCGGCACGATGCGATTCATGAAGACCGTGACAGCATGCCGGAGATGGAAGACGAATTTCCCCCTGACGCCAGACGTCACCTGAACCAACGGAGACGTGACCCCATTAGAGGGCCTCGGCCAATAGAGCGTGAGCCCAATCATGACATGAAATTGTCACCGCCTACTTTTGCAGGGAAATCAAATCCGGAAGTGTACTTGGATTGGGAAAGACGCATGGAGTACATATACGAGTGCTATGGCTATGGAGAAGGCAAGAAGATAGCCTTGGCAGCCGCACAACTCACCGAAAATGCACTCGCATGGTGGGATAGGACTGTAGCCGAAAGGAGAAGGCAACTTTTTGGCCCGGTCCAAACGTGGCATGACATGAAATACCTCCTACGACTAAGGTATGTGCCTGATCATTATCACCGTGACTTGCAAAAACGTTTCAGGAAGCTAGCACAAGGCAACCGGACCGTAGAGGAGTATTTTGAAGAATTTGAAAAATTGATGAACTCATTGGAGTTGGAAGAATCCGAGGAGGCTTTGATGGCTCAATTCATTGACGGCCTTCAAGAGCGTATAGCTCGAAAAGTGGAGAGGACTAGGTATAGTGGGCTTCATGAGCTACTACACCTCTCGGTGCAAATAGAGCAACAAATCAAAAGAAAGACTTCACTCTCCAACCGAACCAAGATCAATCCGCCTTGGCAAACAAGTAGCAGCAAGCCGGTCGACAAAGGCAAAGCTGTCGAGATCGACTCCCGATTCAAAGGCCGGACCAATGATTTCTCTAAGGCATCCCGGCCCGAACAAGGTAAGTTCCCTAACACTAGTCAAGCTAGAACTCGTGATATTACCTGTTTTAAATGTCAGGGAAGAGGACACTATGCTAGAGACTGCCCAAACCAAAGAGTCATGATCATTACGGCATTGAGTATCCAGATACTGGTGATCTACTAGTGACTAGGCGAGTCCTTAGCGTGCTGGTTCAACCCGAGGAGAAAATTCAAAGAGAAAACTTGTTCCACACACGATGCACCATTAACAACAAGGTATGTAATCTCGTAATAGATGGAGGATCTTGTGCTAATGTGGCTAGCAAGTTCATGGTAGACAGGTTAGGCTTGGAAAAGACTAAGCATCCTAGGCCATACAAGCTACAATGGCTCAATGACACCACGGAGCTCAAAGTGACGGAACAAGTGAGTGTGCCCTTTAGCGTAGGCAAATATCAAGACCAAGTGCTTTGCGACGTAGTGCCTATGCAAGCTGGCCATCTCCTGCTGGGGAGACCGTGGCAATTTGACCGTGCAACACTTCACAATGGCCGGACAAATTACTACTCATTCGTGCATAAGGAGCGCAAATACAATTTGGCCCCTTTAAGCCCGACCGAAGTGCAAGAGCTTCAAGCCAGGATGAGCAAGGAGACCAAGGTAAGTGTCTCTAATCTATACATCAATGCTGGTGGTTTAAACCGTGCTATGAGTGCCGAAGGCACTATATTACTAATGCTGTTTAAAGAGTGTCTAAGTACAGAAAACAAAGGAATGGCATTGCCGCCGGAAGTAGACGCTTTGCTAAACAAATTTAGAGATCTCTTTCCTGAAGAGAACCCACCAGGCCTGCCCCCTCTACGAGGAATAGAGCACCAAATAGACCTTGTACCAGGCTCTGCTTTACCGAATAAAGCCGCTTACCGAATGAATCCCGAAGAGACTAAGGAGTTGGAGAAACAAGTCCGGGATTTGTTAAACAAGGGCTACATAAGAGAAAGCCTCAGCCCATGTGCGGTTCCTGTGTTGTTAGTGCCAAAGAAAGATGGCACTTGGAGAATGTGTGTGGATTGCCGAGCTATCAACAATATCACCATCAAGTACCGGCATCCTATCCCACGCTTAGACGACATGCTAGACGAATTAAGTGGTTCTACTATCTTCTCAAAGGTAGATTTGAAAAGTGGATACCACCAAGTCAGGATGCGTGAAGGAGATGAATGGAAAACAGCCTTCAAGACCAAGCAAGGGCTGTACGAGTGGCTAGTCATGCCTTTCGGCTTGACCAATGCACCAAGTACATTCATGCGACTAATGAACCAGGTTCTTCGTGCCTATATAAGTAAATTTGTGGTGGTCTATTTTGATGATATACTTATATATAGTAAGAACCTACAAGATCATCTCAAACATCTCGAACTAGTGCTTAAATCACTTCGCAAGGAAGGCCTTTATGCTAACCTTAAGAAGTGCACATTTTGTACTAACCAACTTGTGTTCTTAGGCTTTGTAGTAAGTGAACAGGGACTACAAGTGGACGAGGAGAAGATCAAGGCCATCAAAGATTGGCCCACACCGACGTCTATAGGACACGCCCGGAGCTTTCATGGCTTGGCAAGCTTCTACCGACGGTTTGTGAGGGATTTCAGTACTGTTGCTGCCCCACTCACAGCTGTGATCAAAAAGAACGTGCCATTCACATGGGGAGCAGCTCAAGAAACTGCCTTCAACGACCTCAAGGACCGACTCACTCAAGCACCGGTTCTTGCCTTGCCCGATTTCGACGAAATGTTCGAAGTAGAGTGTGATGCATCCGGCTTAGGAATTGGAGCTGTGCTACATCAAAGGAAAAGACCCGTAGCCTTCTTTAGTGAGAAACTAAGTGGAGCCACGCTAAACTATCCGACGTATGACAAGGAGCTCTACGCTCTTGTCCGGGCATTAGAGACTTGGCAACATTACTTGCTGTCCAAGGAGTTCATCATTCATACGGATCATGAGACTCTTAAGCATTTGAGAGGTCAGACCTCACTAAAGAGAAGACATGCCAAGTGGCTTGAGTTCGTGGAGACGTTTCCCTACGTCATCAAATACAAGAAGGGGAAAGAAAATGTAGTAGCCGATGCCTTGTCAAGGAGGCATGCTCTCATATCAACAATGGAGGCCAAAGTGCTAGGATTTGAACACATCAAGGACCTCTACAAAGATGACCCCGACTTCAAAGAATGCTACGCCAATCACGGCAAAGGGATATACGGTCCATTCTATCTCCAAAATGATTTTCTTTTTAGAGGTAAACGTTTGTGTATTCCGCAGGGGTCAATGAGAGAGTTAGTGCTTAGTGAAGCACATGGAGGAGGATTGATGGGACACTTCGGTGTAGACAAGACCTTGGCCATAGTGAAAGATCATTTCTATTGGCCACACCTCAAGAAAGACGTGAAGAGATATTGTGCGAGATGCATCCAATGCCGCAAAGCTAAATCCAGGTCACATCCTCACGGTCTTTATCTCCCTTTACCTATTCCTAACGCCCCATGGGTAGATCTTTCGATAGATTTTGTTTTAGGACTCCCCAAGATACGACACCAAGATTGCATCTTTGTTGTGGTGGACCGGTTCTCTAAGATGGCACACTTCATCCCGTGTGACAAGACGAATGACGCGACCAACATTGCTAATTTGTTCTTCAAGGAAGTGGTGCGCCTACATGGAATCCCGAGAACTATAGTCTCCGATCGTGACACAAAGTTTTTGGCTCATTTTTGGAGGACCTTGTGGAGAAAGCTAGGAACCAAGCTCCTTTTCTCCACTACTTGTCACCCCCAAACGGATGGTCAAACGGAAGTGGTAAACCGTACACTTGGTACCTTACTTAGAGCCACTCTTGGTAACAACATGAAAACATGGCTTGATTGCATCCCATTCATAGAATTTGCGTATAATAGAGCTGTTCATTCGGCCACTAAGCTATCTCCTTTTGAAGTTGTCTATGGATTTAACCCTCTATCTCCAGTAGATCTAGTGCCTATTCCTCAGATAGAACAGGTCAATCAAGACGGGCTTAGGCGTGCTGAGCTCATCAAGGAATTACATGAGAAAGCTAAGGCAAATATTGAGAAGAAAACCGAAGGATACAAGAAAAGCCATGACAAAGGCAGGAAGGAGCTCACCTTTGAACCAGGAGATTGGGTCTGGCTACATATGACCAAAGAGAGATTCGCAGACAAGCGTGCATCCAAGCTCGCTCCAAGAGGCGACGGCCCATTTAAAGTGCTAGCCAAAATCAACGACAATGCCTACAAGCTAGAGCTGCCAGGTGAGTTTAATATCTCACATACGTTCAACGTTGCTGATTTATCTTCTTTTGATACAGGAGATCCAGTTTTGTGGACAAAACCTCTTGAAGAGGGAGGGAATGATGAGGACATCGGCTCTAGAACCGACCCAAATGACATGCCCATCGTCCCAGAAGGTCCCATGACCCGTTCCAAGGCCAAACAGCTTAGAAGAAGATTCGGGACGGCCATACAAGCTTTCGTCAACTCCCCCGGACCAGGCGACCCATTTCAAGCTTTAGCCGAGAGAAGAAAGCCTGTGCCGGTTGATCGTCCGAACGACCAGATCGTCACTGAGGGAGGTGAGTTCTCTCGACCAAGTGACCATTCTAAGACTAACAGGACATGTGGTTTCCGTCCCACAGACACAGAACCAGTTATAGTCGAGGAACTATACTCGGATACAATTTTAGCCGAGACAAAGGAGCTAAATCCAAACGTCGGTCCAGACGAACTAATTTTCACTGAGGGAGGTAAGTTCTCTCGACTAAGTGGATATTTTAAGGCTAACAGGTCGAGTAGTTTCCCTATTAAAGATACAGGGCAGCCAGCTGCTTCACACACAAGCCACCTAGCCGGTAAGGGCCAACAACGAACCAAAGAAGGCGTTGAAGTTAAGGAGTTGCCGGGACTTGAAGAGGATGACTTCTATGATCAAGAAGACCTCCTAGAAGACTTCACCAAGCTGCTGCACACACGGGACGCACCCAAGCCCGATTCACCTTCAAAGGCGCCTCACACGCCACCTTGGGCCACCTCGCACCAATGTAAGATGTTTACATTATACACTGTCTTTGCAGGTACTTCAAGCTCCAAAGATCAAGTCAAAACGACATCAAACGAGCAGTTTTAGAAGCCGCGACCATACTTTCCTTTTTTTGATTAAATGAAACGTTGCACTTTGATTTTTAGCTAGGGATGCGGATTTTCCTTATTTGTATTTTGTTTCGTTTTGGTTTTTATGTCTTTTTGCTTTTTCATTTGACCTAAGGGTCCCCTAGCTGTCGAGCCCCTTTATAAGGTTCCCCTACAGCTTGTATTTTTGGTTACCTTTGATATTAATAAAAACGCCGCATTTTCCCTAGAGAAGCGATTTCTCTTTTGTTCTTGTTCTTGCTCGTGCGACTCGACCAAGACCAAGTCCTGCACCGTATCAGAGAGTAATCTCCCCTCTGTGTCGTGTATTCACTCCGCCAACAGCCCACTCATCGACTCCACACGAGAGAAGCGACCGCCATCGTGTCAAGTCCATTCACCATCGACCATTTTTCGACCAAAGGAGAGGGCGACCGCCTGCCTTTAGTCCCATCGCCTATCCCGGTTAAGACCTCACCACCGAGGCTTACACCAGAATGGCTTGAAACCATTTTCAAATGAAAGAGAATTCATTCCTCTATCTTGTATTAAAATTTGAGCTCAATACATCGGTGAGAAGTTCTTAAACGAATGTCATACTTCTGACGTCTCTGCATGGTTCTGCATCTCCATATGCTCATTTTCACCCAAAACGGCTCATTTTCTCCCAAAGCGACCTAAAACCTAAAAAGACTCGAAAAAAGACTAAAAGACTCTAAAAACAAAATTTGACTAGATAAAAGACACAAAAACAAGGGTTAGAAACCGGTAAAAACACGGTTTATCATAAGTCCGAGAAGGATGAGAATGAATTAATGGCCTTAATTAATAACCTGAGAGGAGTCTGACTCGACTCCCATTTTATTTACTCCTAGATCTACAACATGTTTACGGCTTCTCTCAAGACAAGGCCTTCCGCCACTAGAGGAGAGTTTACAAAAATCACCACCTTAGATTTTCTTACTGTGGAAGCTTTCAACGCAAAGGTCCATCCCAAACCTGCAAGATGTACATCGAAAAGCCAAGATGCGTCTTTTTTACCTAACACTTCTCCCATTTACATAATCTGTCTATCAAACCATTCTCTTGCCGAGGTAATAGCCTTAACTATTGTTTCCTCAACAGTGAAATTTCTTACATTAAAGACAATATTATTTCTTGCATTCCAAAGAGACTAGATGATCCATGGTGCCAGTGGTCCTTTTGCTAAACATGTATGAGGTAAGCAGATATTCCTAATTAGTCCATGCCATTCTGATGCAAAATCTATCAGCTTCTGGGTGGAGAAGGATTTGCGTCTTCTACGAGATATATCAGCGATTCCGTTGAGGGATTGGATTCGAACGTGGCGTGGAAGATTCCGGAGCTTTTGGAAACATGCGCGAATGCTCCGGTGGATTCACAGCTCGTGCCGGTTTCTGGGTCGACCCGATTCAGTGTATACGGGTTACATTTCGGGTGGAGGAATCCGGTTAAGGTTTCGGTTGTGTCGATCGATCAGAGAGGGAAGATATCGATGACGGAGAGTAGAGATGGAAGCGGAGGTGTGGAGACTGGCTTCTCTCTCAAGAAACATGAAATGAATGTTCTTATTGATTTGCTCAATGATGGACTAAAAATTAAATCTTTTTTTGTTCATCCTAATATTTTCTATTATATAATATGAAAGAGGAATACGATGATGGAAAACGGTTTAGATATACGAAGCCGACGGAAATCAAAAAAAATTTGGAGACAAATCTCTAAGAAAGGGAACTGTTAATCCAAAAGAGAGAAACCATACAAAAAATCTGATATCTAACAATACTAAAGAGTAAGCTGAACTATGAATTTCCTTATAATCTATTTAAGGAAACTGAAAAACATTATTTATTTTTGAGTAGTTGTAATCCTTTTTTTAAGCATTAGCTCCTTTTTTAAGGATTAGCTAGTAATCGTTTTGGAAAAGATTTTTGAAGTTCCGAGTTTCTTGGGGTGAAATTAAGGGGAAAACGGTCGATTCCCCCATGAAGTATTGGGCTGTTGATTATTCATATACGAAGTTTTAAGTAATTCCAAAACCTACTCAAACTACCTTTTATTTTGAATTCCCTACATGAATTTTTGAAAATTGGCCAATTCCAACAAAACCGTAAACGTGAGTAATTATACAAATTAAGAGAGATACAAATTGTTTATATAAACGTGAGTAATTATAATCCTCGAGATTTTTGTATGGATCTTCAACAAACATAATTAATTATTAAATGATTGGATTTCAAAAAAAGAAAAATTAACTGTGGTAGGGGTACTGGAAAAAACTAATTTGAAATGGTAAATGTTACATGAAACAAGACATGAACTGGAAAAAGGAAAAAAAAGAACTGGAACAAGCTTTTATGGCGATGTGTTCATAACGAAACGTACGGAGGATGCAAACATCAATTTTTGTTGTATATCTTAATAATCGTCCATTTCATTTTCCAGATTCCGAAAGTTCTTTCAATAATATTTCGAAGAGATGCATGCATGATTAAACTAGGTTGTGTAACTGAATTATTAAGGTAACTAAACAGTACCTTAATAATTCATTCACGATACGATTTTCAAATTAGGTTCTTTCAATAATAGTTCAGTTACATCCCTCGTGCTCATTGCTAGCATTTGGCCAGAAGCCAAATTGGGTTGTTTTGATAAGATTTTCTTTCCAAAGTGTGATGTTTGACAACATGTTTAATAGTATAGATAAATTATAGACATATCCTTAATTAATACATGTTTGGACACAAAATGTACTTCTGTTTTACTAAGGAGAGCGACGAAAAAGCCAAAGAACCTTAAGTTTTACAACAAAATCGTTGAATCTTTAAGACAAAAAAAATTAAATCAAGATTCGAAAAATGTATACAAAAAGTAATCTTAATATTAAATATCGAATTAGGTGAACACTACAAGAATACACTCGATTTCCGACGGGTATATTGGTTGGAAAACGGTCGGAAAACGTCTTTCCCGACGAATTTCCGACCAATTTCGCCCGTCGGAACTATCGCGTTGGAAATCAAATATGGTCGGAAATTGGTCGGTAATTCCCGACCGATTCCCGACCAGAGTATTCCCGACGATTTCCCGACTAAAGTCCGATGCAACCATTCCCGACCAAATACCGACCAAACTAAGTTCCGACCATATTCCGACCATAATAATACCCGACGATTTACCGACAAAATTCCGATGACTTTGTTTCCGACCAAATGCCGACGTTTCTAATATCCGACCAAATTCCGATTATAATAATACCCGACGATTTACCGACAAAGGTCCGATGACCCTTTTCCGACCAAATGCCGACGTGTTTTATTTCCGACCGAATTCCGACCTATTTAATTTCCGACCAAATTCCGACAAAATATTTTATTTTGTATTTTAAAAATTATGAATATTAATAATTCAATTGAAAATAAATTTATTCGAAAATGAAAATTAAAATTAATATTAAACATTAAACATTAAACATTAAACATTAAAATATTTAAAAATAAAATAGTTTAGAAATAAAAAAAGTGTTTTTAAAACATTAAAAATTAACATTATTAACATTTGCATATCCGGATTCGGATCCGGATCACGTTCCCGGAAAATCCGGAAACTTCGCTCTCATCCACGACGACATGCTAGCGATATCTGACCTCGCCTCCGAAAGCTCATCTTGCGTGGCACCTAACCTGAATTCGGTGTCCGTTTTCGCCGCCTCCAAAGCTTTTACTTTGGACTTGAGCTCTTCATTCTGCTTGATGAGATCTTCAGAGAAAAAAGAACCAGAAGAAGACCCGTCGTCCATAAACGGGATCGTACCCAAACCGCCGCGACGTCGCCCTTTTTTATCAAGGGGAAATTCCTGTATAAAATATAAATAAATTAAAACATAATAAAATTATAATGTAAAACTATAAGAAAAAAAAAACTTACGTTCAAAACGAGTTGGTTGACCGCTTCCCGCGACATCTCGAAGGAGGAGGAGGAGTCACCTTGTGACTGTTGGGTCAGCTCGATGTCGGTCTTCTGCTTCGTCACGTTCTCGTAGATCTCCCTTATGAGGGGATCCTGAATAAACCCGGTTGTCTTGTTCGTGTGGCACCTCTTCATTAAGTCCAAATGATTCGGACGCACACCTCCGGCCTCATTAGTCTATAAAAACAAATAAATTTAAATATGAATAAATAATTTAATAATTAATTAAGTAGAGAAAACAATGTAAACAATAAAATATTACCATTTGAATTTCTCGGGTCTGGAAGCTGCTCGATCCGGAGTTGTGGATGTATTGGCCCTTCCCGTTGCGATCACTCTTTCGGTTTCCCGAATTAGTCTTCGAGAGTTTCTCTGTCTCCGGTTGTTGCCAATAGGGTCCGTAGTGATTCCAAACCTCCAAATTCAAGCCTTTCGGCTTGTCTGCCCCTTTCCTCCACTTTTTCTTCCACTCGTTCATGTGTCTCTTGAACTGCGTACTCCCTTCCTTCATAAATATTTTTTCCACCGTGACAGTATGAGAATGATGCCATGTAAACTCTTGCTACGAAAACATAAATAAAAATGCTTAGTAAAATATTAATAAAATACTTATAAATATAAAAAAATATAGTAATTGACAACTTACCGCAAATTGTCTAAACCAAATTTGCTTCTCATCATACGGGACTTCTGAAAACTTCTTGTACGGTTTGTCGAGGATCGAATGGAACATCCTCATAATGGCCTTGCTAATCCCGTTGTTCGATATACCAAACCTACAAAAAAAGATAAACTATAAACAATTTGATATTAAATATATATATATATATATATGAACTAAAGGTTTTTACCATGTCGATCTTCCAACGAGATGTGGATCAAGCCGGATGTGCAAGTCCCGGCCCGGTTGTTGGACTAACTCATCGATGGTCATGATTCGAGGAGCTTGACTCTGCGACTCTGGGATAGTCGATGCGGCCGGACTTGGTGGTTCTACCTATTTTAAGGTAGCATAGCATTGAAATTATACTTGCACAAACAATAGTCATAGGCACTAGTGTAAATGTGACTATTGTTTAAATAATTGGTTTAAGACATAATAATATCAAAAAAATGGTATACAAGACTCAAGAGAAGAACATTCAGCTCCAACTCTAAATCTTATAACTCCAACCACACAAAAATCCATACCATTATCAAGCATGTAGATGCTATAATAAAAATAAAACCGAAACAAAACCGTTAACAACCAAAAATATGAAATACGCTAAAATGATTGACTGTCCATCCTCGATTCCTCGTGCTCCTAGACACAAACCACTAATTTTAGTCTTAGCCAAGCTCATCTCACTAAGACATTAGGACCAAATTTGACCTCTTTTTAAACTCATCAAGCAAATGAAAAACCACAAATTGTTTAACACATTAGGACCAAATTTCCGAAGCCTTTACACATTGACCGACAAAATTGGTTCGATTTCAGTCCAAAATTAGCTTTACAAGAATCAATTTAACAAGTCAATGCTATCATAAGTCCACTTTGTGAAGAAAAAATATGAACTAACAAAAAAAAAACTTAAGAACTTACATGGTGAGAAGATGTCGGCGGCGGTGGAGGAGGGAAGGCGGCTCCGGCGGTCGGCGGCTTCGGCGGACGGCTGCTCCGGCGGACGGATCAAGCTCCGGCGGACAGATCAAGCTCCGGCGATCTACAAACCAAGAGAAGGAAAAACAATAAGGAGAAGAAAAGAGGAAGAGAAGAGGGAGAGAAGAGAAGGAAGAGGAAGAGGGAGAGAAGAGAAGGAAGAGGGACACTTACCGGCGAGAGCTCAGGCGGTGGTGGTCGGCGGAGAGAGAGAATCGGAGAGAGAGGAGAGATCGAAGAAATGAAGAAGACGATGCGTTACAGGTATTTAGATCTAGCTTCGGTCGGAATTCGGTCGGTTTTCGCGATACAAAACCATCCAAATATTTCATTTACCGGTTAAATTTCGCGGGTTTAATTTCAGCATGGTCGGAAATCGGTCGGTATTTCCGACCGATTTCCGACCATACTGAGCAGTTATTTCAGAATGGTCGGAAATCGGTCGGTTTTCGAGATACAAAACCATCCAAAAATTACATTAACCGGTTAATTTTCGCGGGTTTAATTTCAGCATGGTCGGAAATCGGTCGGTATTTCCGACCAATTTCCGACCATACTGAACATTTATTCATAATATTGCATGTCGGGGATTGATATATTGTCAACAGTTGGCATTTTTTCGAAACAATTATGGTCGGAAAATGGTCGGAATATTCATATTGGTCGGAATGTGGTCGGAATATCTTCGATATTCCGACTAATTTCCGACCATATAGGGTTTAGGGTTTAAAATTCTTAATTTTCAAAATGTATACCGTTTAATAAACATGTAAACATCTCATGTCTAAAAAATATGTGGCAAAACAAACATATAATAAAATATATGACGTTTTTATAAATTGAAAGTATATCGAATTAAACCGTTCATAACGAAACATTCACTTTGTATTTATACTTTTCGGTTTCTTTTAGGTTTTATAGGATATGCCCCAAAATTTGTTTAGTTAAGATATATGGACATTGAATTCTTTCAAAAGATCATATCAAACCATATTAAACATAGTCCAAATCAAATTTATGCGGTTTGAGGTTTCGAAACCCCAAATGGTCGGAATTTGGTCGGAAATGTCGAGGAATTCCGACCATTTTCCGACCAAACATTTTGCAATCATTCCCGCCGATTTAAAATTAAATGTATTAAAAAAATACGTACACCATATTTAAAATTTTGAAAAATTTTGAACATTTTGTTGCTTTAAAATAGATGCATATGAAAAAACATTGTTACAAATTTATTCTGAAACTGATGAATAAAATTATGACCAAACAATTCCGAAGTGTCAAAAATTTAATTAAGAAACAACGTTGTTGTAATTAAAAAAAAGAAGGCATGATCAAAAACTATATATATATGTGTAAAACAAAGGATGATCAAAACACCTTTAGCGCACAAAAAAAAAAAAAAAAAAAACTTAGCGGTTAATTTGGTCGGGTTTGAAAATATCAAACCGCAAAAATATTGGTTTTATTTCGGGTGGTCGGAAATCCGTCGGTATTTCCGACGAGATTCCGACTAACCCATAATATTGCAGTGGGTATATTGTAAACATTTAGCATTTTTCGAAAATATTCATATTGGTCGGAATTTGGTCGGAATTTCCGACCAGTTTCCGACCAATATGAATATTTCTGAAAAATGCTAAGTGTTTATAATTAGAGGACATTTTCTGAGTATTGATATTGGTCGGAAATTAGTCGGCAATTCCGACCAAATTCCGACCATATAGGGTTTCGAATATAAAATACTAAAATTTCAAATTGTATACCGTTTAATAAACATGTAAACATCTTATGTCTAAAAAATATGTGACAAAGCAAACATATAATAAAATATATGACGTTTGTATAAATTGAAATTATATCGAATTAAACCGTTCATAACGAAACATTCACTTTGTATTTATACTTTTCGGTTTCTTTTAGGTTTTATAGGATATGCCCCAAAATTTGTTTAGTTAAGATATATGGACATCAAATTAAATTCTTTCATAAGATCATATCTAACCATATTAAACATAGTCCAAATAAAATTTATGCGGTTTGAGGTTTCGAAACCCCAAATGGTCTGAATTTGGTCGGAAATGTCGAGGAATTCCGACCATTTTCCGACCAAATATTTCCCGACCATTTTCCGACCATACATTTTTCAACCATTCCCGACGATTTTCCGACCGATCCTCGTGTCTGGTCGGAAAATGGTCGGAATATAGTATTAAATGTATTAAAAAATACGTACACCATATTTAAAATTTTGAAAAATTTTGAAATTTTTTTTGCTTTAAAATAGATGCATATGAAAAAACATTGTTACAAATTTATTCTGAAACTGATGAATAAAATGAAATAGATGTATAGGAATCCTTATTAATTAAAAATATTCGTACAACTTATTAAAGTATGTGAAAAAGTTTCATAAATTTGTTATTTAAAACCTATTCTGAGTCCGATGAATAATCTGAAGAAGCTGAATCGGATTCCTCATCAAATTCTCCTCTCTCTTCTTCAGTATCCTCAAATAGTTCGCCCATGCCGGTGAAGTCAACCACAAGGTCAACCTCTAGAGAATGCTCGATTTCACCTAAATTACCAATTGGCATTTCCTGTAAAGGGTCATGCTCGGAAACACCAGATATCCTTCCTCTTGGTTGTATCGATGTTACTGCAATCCACGGATCTTGCTTGTTCCTAACCCTGGGGTATAGAATATAGGAAACCTGGTCTGCTTGTGAAGCAAGAATAAATGGATCGTATTTCCGATGTTGCTTGCCTCCGTGAACAGATGTCACACCGAATTCGTCCTGACGTAGACCTTCCACTGGATCATACCAATCGCAATAGAACACAATGCACTTCAAACCAATCATTCCTGGATATTTGACTTCTAATATTTCGCGGAGTATTCCGTAGTAAACAAATTCTTCGGATGTAGACGAAATACCGTAGTTGCATGTTGTCCTTGAACTCCCTTCACGAAAAGCCTTAAAAGCATACCCCCGAGTGCAATACATCGGATAAACACTTGGAACAAAAGTAGGGCCACGCACCATCTCAACTAACCATGTGGGAATCGATGTCCCGGTAGTATTAATCTGATCAACCTGTACAATTTGTGGACACTCATAAACAATATGTGTAAGTATGTAAAATTTAGTTTAATTGCGGGAAATCGAGCACTTACGTAATATTTCAACCAATCCGCGAATTCATTTTGTTTACGGACCATAAGCTCATCCTCTGTGCAATTTGGAAACCAATTCCTTATTTGCTCCATGTATATACTGTGAATAAAACAAATACATTATTCAAAATACTACCAAGGATTAATTTTTGGTATTTACTAAACAAATACATTATTCAAAATCAAGTGACGTACCTCTCATATTCGAAAACGTCTTCGCAGTTTGTCAGAAGATATGTATGCAAATGCCTTTGTTCCTCCTCTGTTAGTCGTCTAGACCTCCCTTTTCCACTAAGCCTTCCAATTTCTGCAAAAATGTTTGGGACATAGACCGGATACATCGGTTTTTCTCCTCCATCATCATGACGTGCAGGTCGTCTACTTTTAGTCTTCACCGAAGATGGAAAGTAGTAGCTAGCAAAGTTGGATGCTTCTTCATTCACGCTCTGTGCAACAATAGAACCCTCGACTCTTGCAAGATTTTTCACCTTCTTCTTTAGGTGGAGCATATATCGCTCAAACGGATACATCCATCGATATTGAACTGGCCCACCAAGTCTTGCTTCCCTAGGGAGATGAATAGGAAGATGTTCCATAACATCAAAAAATGCTGGTGGAAATATTTTCTCGAGGTTGCATAGGAGAGCCGGTATCTTTTCCTCCAAATTTTGGATACCGTCTGCTGTAAGTGATCTTGTGCATAAATCCCGGAAGAAAGCACCGATCCCTGCATAAATGATAAATAAAATTAGTAAAATTTAGACAATTTAGATAAATTTAGTAAAATTTAGATATAATTTTGTAAATTATAAATGTACCTGCAATAGCTCCATGGACGTTTCTAGGAAGAAGACCGGCAAAGGCAAATGGAAGGAGGCGTTGCATGATAACGTGACAATCATGACTCTTCAACCCTGAAAACTTTCCTTCTCCAATATTAACGCAATTACGAAGGTTAGATGCGTATCCGTCTGGGAATTGAACACTATGCGTAATCCAGTCGAAGAACACCTCCTTTGAAGGCTCATCCAAACGGAAAGCAGGGGCCAGAGATTTTCCGTTCGCCATTATATGGAGTTCCTTCCGAGAACAAATTTCTGGCAAATCCAATCTGGCCTTCAAATTATCTTTCGTCTTCCCTTGCACATTTAGAACAGTATTCATGATGTTGTCAAAAAAGTTCTTTTCAATGTGCATGACATCTAGATTATGGCGCAGCAGATGGTTCTTCCAATATGGCAAATCCCAAAAAATACTCCTCTTGTTCCAATTGTGGTATTCGCCACAACCATCTACGGGAAAATGACCATTACCACCACATGAAACCGTCTTCTCAGCACCAAAATCTCTCAACTGAGTGATGATGTTATTCCCATCCGGCTCAGGAGGTGGACCATCAAATACTTTTTTGTTCTTCTTAAACAATGTCGTGCTCCGACGATATGGATGATCATTGCGGCAGAAATCGTCGATGACAATCGAACCAAGAAGTCTTTCGACCGTGCTTCAATTGGAACGCATCAGTGTTATCTTGACAATACGGGCACGCCAACCTTCCATGAGTCGACCATCCAGAGAGCATACCAAATGCTGGAAAATCACTTATGGTCCACATAAGTACCGCACGCATCGTAAAATTCTGTTGGAGAGAAACATCGAACGCTTGAACACCATCTTTCCATAACATTTTCAACTCATAAATTAATGGCTGCAAGAAAATATCAAGGGATCTCTTAGGATGCTCCGGTCCGGGGACAAGAATCGTGAGGAACAAAAACTCTCGTTTCATGCACAAACTAGGCGGCAAATTGTAAGGTGTGACGATTACTGGCCACAATGAATATTGCCTCCCATGTTTCCCAAAAGGGTTGAATCCATCTGTAGATAACCCGAGGTATACGTTACTTGGCTCAGCCGCAAAACTAGGATACACCTCTTGAAAATGTTTCCACGCTTCTGCATCTGAAGGATGCGCAATCTCTCCATATGAGTTATGTTCTGCATGCCATCTCATAGCTCCTGCCGTGCGCTCGGATTGATATAACCTCTTCAACCTATCTGTTAACGGCAAATACCACATCCGTTTATGTGGAACTAGTACTCTTCCACCCGTTTCCTGATACCGAGGTTTCCCACAAAAACGACACTTGGGACGGTTTTCGTCTTTTCTCCAGTATATCATACAATTGTCGATGCACACATCTATCATCTGATACGGCAAACCAAGACCAGCTACAAGTTTCTGAACCTCGTAGTATGAAGCCGGTGAGAGATTATCTTCAGGTAAAATATCTTTCACAAAATCAGCTATCGCATCCACACAATCCTCTGCCAAGTTGAAATCGGTCTTTATTGTCATCAACCTGCTTGCAGTTGATAAAGGCGATATTCCCTCTCTACATCCTTCGTATAGTGGATGCTTAGCTGCATCTAGTATATCAAAAAACTTCCGAGCTTCTAAATTAGGTTCCTCTATTCTAATACCATCCGGAACATACGATGCTACGTTTTCGCGATAGGCATCATTCACCATCTGAACGTTTGCATCTACTTCCGGTGTTGGTTCCTCTATTCTACCCGAATAATTAAAACCACTACAATGATGTTGCACCATTGCATCAGTTTCTCCATGCGTATACCAAATCTTATAACTCGGCATTAACCCATTCCTATAAAGATGCTTCCATACTTCCCCAACAGAGACTAATCTATGATTCCGACATTTAGGACAAGGACAATACAATTTACCGTATTCCGACGTCATGCTACTGTTTGTCGCAAATGTCATGAATTCCTCAACACCTTGTGCATAATCCTCCGTCAATAGATTCGTCGCTGGATCTTGTCGTGGTCTATCCATCCACGATCGAAAATAATCTCTAGTGTTTGGATTTGAAGAAGACATTTTTTATGTTTTTTTTTGGTGTAAATTGTGAATGAGGGTGGTGTTGTATTTATAATTAAAATTTCCGCGGATTTCCGACCAATTTCCGACCAATCTAAATATTCAAACGGCTATATAACGGCTACTGCAACGGGTAGATTAACGTTTATATTTTCGTTGGGAGTTGGTCGGATTCCGTACGGGTCGGAAATTGGTCAGAAATTGGATTATAGTTCCGACCAATTTCCGACCCTCCTAATACTCGTCGAAAATCGGTCCGTACTGGTCGGAAATTAGTCGGAAATATAATTTAATTTCCGACCAATATCCGATCATCCTAATACTCGCCAACGACTATAAACGGCTAATGCAACAGATATATTAACGTGTATATCTCGTCGGAAAACAGTCGAAAATCGGTCTGTAATACCGACCAATTTCCGACGATTTTATTCGGTCTCCAATCCGTCGGAAATTGGTCAGAAATCCCGACCAAAATTCCGACCAAGTTAAAATGGTCGGGAATTCCTGACCAATTTCCGACGGGTTCTGTTTCATCGGAATGTCGTCGGTATGTGGTCGGAAATTTCCGACCATTTTAAATTGGTCGGAAATTTGGTCGGAAATCGTGATGTTTTCTTGTAGTGGAAGGACAGCAATTTTATTTTATTAAGCATAACATTTAATTCGTATTACATTATATATTACTTTAGGTGTTAATGATACACTCTTAATACTTTAAATTCAGTTCTTAAACTTGGCCTCCAGGTCTTTGACAACATTGACATCTAACTGGAACGCCTGAGCCAGAACCTCTGGATTGATCGGAGGGTTTGATCCAAACACAGTGTTTGCGATTGTGATAACACCAGCGTTCTGGCTACTGAGTCCTGCAAAGGCCACCGCGGGGGTTTTCCCGATGTTCACTTGAAAATGGATCATTCCTATGGGGAACACAAACACATCCCCGGGATGCAAAATTTTGGCGAATAAACGGTTATCGTCTTGATTAGAAGAGACAAAACCGACATATAACGTTCCCTTGATAAGGACAAGGATCTCAGTGGCGCGAGGGTGCGTGTGAGGCGGGTTTTGGCCATATGGCGCATAGTCTATGCGGACCAAGGATATTCCCAAAGTGTTTAGCCCTGGAATCTGATCGACATTCACCATTGTCA
Organism: Eutrema japonicum; assembly: GCA_030161315.1. Classification (NCBI taxonomy): domain Eukaryota; kingdom Viridiplantae; phylum Streptophyta; class Magnoliopsida; order Brassicales; family Brassicaceae; genus Eutrema; species Eutrema japonicum. The sequence goes on from BSQW01000011.1 coordinate 51,259,773, forward strand.
CATTGGATTTGACATCATTATCGGTGTTTCCGGCCTTATTGAGGCCTGAGTAGAAGAAATCATCTGCCTTGGCTTGCTTCGGATCCTTAGAGAACTTACCATTCACGAAAACTACACGTAGAAACATTGCATCATGTCAAAAGTATATATATTAAATATTGGATTTAATCATAATAAAGGAGAAAAGTAAGTAGAGAAATGAAGAAAGGGGACTATATGCATACCACCATTGTTGAGGTTATTAACGGCAACACAGAAGTCTTGGACTAGTGGACTTGGATCATAAGCATTCCCAAAGGGAATGACCAATGCCAAAGTGATAACAGAGATGAGAGACTGAGAAAACTTCATTTTCAAACAGAAGGTTAAGGTAATGCGTTTTCAAGATTTGTTATATGTGTGTTGTTTATGATTGTGTGTTGTTTGTGAAGCATTAGTGCTTACCATTTATACGACAGGATCGGATGTCATTTTTGACGTGGTCAAAAGTCATTCTATACATTTGTATTTAGCATTTTTCAAAATGGCAGTTGAAATGTTTAACAAGTCTATTGTTAACTTAGTCTGTCTTTTAATTAAATCGGATTTGCATGACTATATATAGATAAAATGGGTGAAATTAGTACGTTAGTATAGAAGAAACGAAATGAGCATATTTACAAACGCACAAAACAAATTAAATGGTATCAAAGCTAAGTTGGTAACAAACGCACAAAACAAATTAAATGGTATCAAAGCAAAATTTCACGACTTTACGTGAAGTATTACCTTTTTCTTCGAAACTTCCCAAAATAATCAAAATGGGTGTAATTAGTACGGTTAGTATAGAAGGGACGAAATGAGCAAATTAACAAACGCACATAACAAATTAAATGGAATCAAAGCTAAGTTGGTAACAAACGCACAAAACAAATTAAATGGTATCAAAGCAAAATTCACGACTTTACGTGAAGTATTAACAAACGCACAAAACATTCTCTTGTAATTTTTATTTGGGTTGACGTTCTATTTCCCATTCGGAACTTCCATATAATAACACATCCCCACGAAGTTTAACCATATTTCTATTTCCCCACCATTTAAAAGTTAAAAACCTATCTCCCCACGAAATCGAAGTTAAAAACCTATTTCCCCACAAAATTAAAGTTTAAAATCTATTTCCCCATGGACCTTGATTTGACTCGGTTTACTGTATACCAAACGACGGTTAACCAACAAAACAGAAAAATAAACCACAATTAAACATGTAAACCCGATTACATATATGATTAAACCCGATTACATATTCCCCACCCACCCGAATGTGTCGATGTAACCTGTAAACCCGATTACATATTCCCCCCCCCCCCAAAATCATATGATGAACCCTAAAAAAATAGAACCCATAAATCGAATTCCCCAACCTTGAGCAATCAATAAAAATCGAACCCATAAATCGAAATCCCCAAACTGGTTCATGATTCGTGATCGAGAATGGCGTTAGTGGAGTGGAGTTAAGTTCCTGAAATTCTCGAGAAGGATTCCGACGGAGAAGATCGACGCGAAAGAAACGATTACAACATCGAACAAGCTGTAATGGATTTTGTTGATGAAGATCCTGTTCTCCACAATCTATATCCTGAGACCGATGATGAGGAAGACGAAATTCAACACTCGGGTAAGACAAATCAGAGGCGATGTGGTGTAAAAAGAGGTGTTGGTAACTTATATGAAGGTCAATTTTTCTTCAGTGGAGTAGCGTTTAAGGAGGCTGTCCTTGACTACGCTCTAAAATCAGGCCAAAACATCAAGCAGAACAGGTATGACAAAGATAAGGTAGGCTATAATTGTGCGGCTGATGGTTGTTGTTGGAGGATATATTGTTCAACGACGGAAAAGAATGTACAGTGGCAGGTTAAAGTGTTTAAAAATGTGCATAGTTATGTTCCAAATGGGTCTTGCGAGATGATCAAAGTTCCAGTGATTGCATGTCTTTTTGTTGATAAAATCCGAGAGTAACCTGAGTATTTTATGCCGATGAAGATTGAAGAATTAATGATGGAAAATTGGAAGATCAATGTGTCAAGGTCTCAGTGCCAAGCTGCTAGGAATAAAACTATGAGATGGATCCAGAGAGAGTACGATGAGCAGTTTTCACGTCTCCGTGATTATGGTCGTGAGATCATTGCGTCAAACAAAAACTCTGCTGTGGAGATTGAATGTGTGACAAACGATGCGGGTTTAGATGTCTTCAACATATTCTATGACTATTTTGATGTGATTAGAAGAACATGGAAAGAGACTTGTAGGTCGCTTATAGGACTTGATGGATGCCACTTAAGATCAAAAATGAAAGGTCAGTTACTGGTTGCTATGGGTCGAGATGCGGATAATGCTATTTATCCAATAGCATGGGCTGTTGTGCAAGCAGAAAATAAAGACAATTGGTTGTGGTTTGTGAAGAAGATCAAAGCTGATTTGGATTTGAAAGATGGTGATGGTTATATTATGATCTCGGATAGGCACAGGGTAATTTTTTTTTTGTTTTTGTTTTTTGGTTTGGACACTGAAAACTGATCTCGGATATGCACATGGTAAGCTGATTTGGTTTTTTGTTTGTTTGGATATCCAAGGACTGATCTCAGCTATTGAGATAGAGGTTCCAAAGATCGAGCATACAAAATGTGTGAGACACATCTATGCTAACTTGAAGGTTAAACATGGGAAGAAGCCGGGTATTAAGCCCTTGATTTGGCATCTTGGATGGAGCTACAACTTGGCCGAGTTTAACGAGAACATGGACAAGATTGAATGCTATGATTTAGCTGTGTTTGCGGATGTGAAGAAGACAAATCCAAAGAGTTGGTGTAGATCATTCTACAAGATGGGCAACTACTGTGAAGATGTGGAGAATAATTCAACCGAGTCATGGAATGCTTCAATAGTGAAAGCCAGAGACAAGCCATTTGTGTCGATGTTAGAGACAATTGCAAGATTGGCAATGGTACGTATTGCTAAAAGAGGTGTCAAAGTTTTGGACTGGAAAAGTGTGTGCACACCTTATGTCATTAACTACCTCGCAGAAGAGCATAAGAAAGCTTCAGATTGTAAGGTTAGTATATCCACAAATGGCACGTATGAAGCTAGACTTAGTGGATGTTCCTACCGTGTGAGCTTCCAGGATAGAACTTGTTCTTGTCAGAGGTGGGAGATCACAGGCATTCCTTGTGAGCATGCGTATGCTGTAATTCTCAGCAAGAAGCTTCAGGCTGAGGATTATATGTGCCACTGGTTTAGGACAACAATGTGGAGAAGGACATACACAGAAGGTCTAGTGCCACTAAGAGGTGCTAGGTTTTGGCCTGTTGGAGAAGAACCATGAGTGCATCAACCTCCTGAGCCACCACAGCCTGGCCGAAATAAAGGAGAAATGTTTAGGGTTAGTAAAAAGGATAAGCAAAGAAAGAAAGGGAAAAATGAGTCTCCTGTGAAGAAGAAACCACAACTTTTGAAGAGGATAATGCACTGTGGAATTTGTGGAGCATCTAATCATAACTCAAGGTTTCATAATAAAAACAAGAAACAGGTTAGTCTCTTTGGTTAATCTATGTTTAATTATTATTGTTAATGTCTGAGTTTGTCTCTGGTTTTGGTGATGCTGTGATGGCTTTGGTTTTGTGATTATTACAGGGTTCTCTAGGTGAATCTTCTCAAGGCACTCTCACGCAACAGCTTGGGGATTGATGTGTTTTGGAAGCTTCTAGTTTGTAGTTTTTTTTGTTTAAGAAGCATATGGTTTGTAGTTTGTTGGCTATGAGAATGCTTATGGTTTCTCGGTTTAAGAAAGCTTGGTTAAAGCTTGTTGATGGGGTCTTTTATTTATTTATTTAAGAACCTTATGTTGTCTCGGTTTAAGAAGCTTTTTTGTGGAATATTATGGATTCTAATGAAACCTTGTGGGATCCCTTCTAAGTTTGTAAGCTTTTTGCCCTGTCCATTTTAAAAAGGTGTGCATAATGTCAACATAAGCAAAAGCACACCTAGTTCATGAAAACATATGCACTGATATTAAAGATCCATTCGTACATAACAAAGACACAACAAAACACAAAGACACAACAAAACACAAAGACACAACAAAGATACAACAAACACAAAACAAGCTCCAATCGTGATCATCATTTTCTTCAACCTATTACCCTACTACAACCAACAATGAACATACACCCAAAAACACACAAGAACCATCATTTTCTTCATGTTTGATTTGGTTTCATCCATTACTTCTTCCACTCTCTCAAATATCTCTCTCTAACTTCATTTGCATCTTCTCAAAGACCATCTTCTCAAGCTCCATTCGTGCTCTTGAAATCTTTTTCAGCTCGAATTCAAGTCTTTCTGCTCGAAAACCCAATGCCTCTATCTCATCTAGCAAAGCCTCATCAACCCACTTCCAAGCATGATTATCATTCTTTAGCTACAAACATTCATAGCAATGTGAATCAAATTTGGGTTCAAACGAAAACATAGAATAATGAGAATCAAAATACATTGTATTTACCTTCTGTGCATAAGCATAAGCACACCTATAGTATCGTCGGTACGGATTGTTCTCGGATTTGGAGATCTTTGCCAAGATTTTTTTCCCACACCAACATCTCCTCGGAATACCCATTACTCTTCCTCGATCTCAGACAGTTGATGCTCCACTCGATGCTCCACTTACATTGCTCATCTTCCTCACCGTCGAATAAAAACCTACAACATTGATAATCCGTCAACCTCTGCGATTTGAGTTCAAAATATTATACAGTATGAAATCGACCTATTAGACTAAGAAATCAAATAAGAAACCCCCGAAAATCGAACCTAACTATAAACTTACAATCCCAGATAATTCGCAGAGCTGAACTATCGATTTTAAAATTGGATTTTTAGGGTTCTTAGCTTTCGATTTCGAATTTATCGCGGGTTATAATCTGGGTCGGGTCAGTTTATATTTTGGTTCGGGTCGGGTTTTCTAAACCGGTTTCGTTTCGGGGTTGGTTTAAGGTTTATGTTACAAACCGCCAAAAACCGACATCAAACCGAAGAAACCGACATATGTGGGGAAATAGGTTTTTAACTTCGATTTCGTGGGAAAATAGATTTTTAACTTTCAAATGGTGGGGAAATAAAACTATGGTTAAACTTCGTTGGGATGTGCTATTATATGGAAGTTCCGAGGGGAGAAATAGAAAGTCAACCCTTTTTATTTTGCCTAATTTTCTATCGGCCCTGCTTGTACTAGAGTTGCCCACACATGCATCACCATCTTTTTTATTTGGTTGGGTTGCTCTCATTAACTTCTTCTTTTAATGAACTTTGATGAGAAGTTGCCACTAGTCTCGCAACTTCTACTCGTTCAATTTCAATTAGGTCTATGTTGTCTTGATCGTATATGTCATAAATAGAATCACCGATACTTTTTTTGTACTCTTCACAAAGATCTTTAGATATACATATTAAGATGAAAGATGAATGAATAATATTTTGTAGTAAGTTACTAAAGTCTGTACATTAGGAACCTTTATATACTATCGTATTTACAAGTATAGAAGTAATTATTCTATCTCTAATAATAATATAAAAAACTAATTATTTGTATGACAATAACCCCCTAAGAGACATGGTAAATAAAGAACCAACTTAGCTTTGATACCAAATAATGGAGCATGAACGATAAAAAAAACTGGGAGTCTGTTGTTATTTTTTTTTTTTTTTTTTTTTTTTGCTAAGAAGTCTGTTGATTTCTAGAAATAGTCCGACGATGACTTTTTCTTGATATCGTTTAATCGTCAAAATAAATATCAGACATAAGAGAGATAAATATTAAAAGAAAATAAGGTGAATTAAATGTATAGCCTTCAATAATAGAAAAATTAACAAAGTAGCTTTAACTAAGTAGCTTTCGATAATTTGATATTAGTTTTGGAAAAAGTAAAATGTTGATTCTGACCAAAATACCCCTAGTACTAAGGGTAAAAATTAAATGCTTCGCCGGCGCGCTGTGGATCTGCAAAAATTTGATTATCACGATAATATATATTAAACTCATATTTAATTATCAAGATATTTAATTGATTATCGATATTTATTTGATTATCAAGATAACTCACATAAAATCTATTTGATTATCAAGATAACTCATTTTGATAATTCATATTATCAAGATAACTCATATTTGATTATGAATTATCTATTCGATTATCAAGACAAATTATATTATCAGAGTTGTGTAACACGAGTCGGAGACGTTTCCGTTGTTCGTCGGACCTCCATAGATTTCGATGATGACATGTATAATATCTCAACAGTTTAAGGGGATTAGCACCGTCACCACCACGGCCATCACCTTCTTCATATGACGTCTTCTTCACCACCAAATGAAGAAATGAGACATCGCCGAATCGAAACTTTAAAAAATTCACAATCGGAGTTCAGTTTCATTCGTCGGAGTTTTGGAAAAAAATTGAAAAATCGATTCAACAAGTACCATTATAATCGTTACCCCGAACGGATCTGTATGGAGTTGGAAGAAAGTTGGAAGAACCCATGGATATTGTTGTCGGTGATAATCATACCTTCCCCAAATGAAACCCTAAATCAGCCGGTGGTGATACGGAGATTGACTACGAGGATCAAGATCGTGTAAGCAGCGAAGAACATGAGTGTGTCGACGGCGATTGCTTTTCCGTTGGTTTTCATGCCGCCGAACTCTAGAGTTCGGTGATGTCCCGAGCGAGAAGAGGAGTCATGGAGAGAGCATCACGAACAGCACAACTCCGACGAGAACCGGAGCCCAATCCGCCATTGCCTTGAAAGTAGAAAACGCAAAGGCGACACCTTTTTCTGATGAAGCGGTGGTGAGAGAGAGAGAGAAAAAAGAGTCAAAAGACGAAAAGAAAGTGGAAAAGCTAAAGGTAATAGGGTGAGTTAAATCTATAACCTTCAATAGGGATTAAATTGACAATTCATTGGTCAACAGTGGGAATGCACAGTGACGATTTTTCAAAACTAATTTTGACATTAATTGAGCCCATGCAGTGGTAATACCCAAGAAAATATATATTTATGTAGTTCTATCGAATTTTCCAAGTTTCTTTAATATTTTTATTTAATGGCTTGTTTTGCTAACCTTATTCGGGGCAGTTGTTGGAGGTAAGCTCCACATCCTCTTTAAATCCGTCATAAACCGAATCTAAACTGATCAACTCCGCATGTTGATTTACCTTAAATTGAATGGATTTATTCTGATTCGACCCACCTCGATCCATCGCGGCCCGACTCTTGACAATCAACTAAGGCTCACGTCGGCCAATCCACGATCTATCCGGCATCGAGCGAACTCGGCCCATCAGGACCTGATATTCGCCCAACTCGCATCGGCCCATCACCTTTCGAGCCCATCAAGCTTGACTAATCTAAATCGGCGCCGACCTCCAAAAAAGAAGGAAAAAATCACGAAGAATAAGGAAGTTTTTCTTATTGACCCCGTGAATAAGGGAATCTTTCCTATATTCCGACCTGCGAGAAATATGGAAATCAGACCGCCTCGAAGACTTATAAATAATGAGGATCACCTCATTCACAAGGGACGCCCACTTTTCCGCAAAGACCTAAGAGACTTAGCTCCGAGAAAACCGACTTAGTTTCTTAATTCTTTCTTTTCGATCACAAAAACTCTTGTATTTTTGTCAAGATTGCTAATAAAACCAGACTTCCCGATCCTTTTTGTTCTTTAAATTGATTTGTGTGAACCAGATTCAACAATTGGCGCCATATGTGGGGAAGGGGAGATCTCACCACGCAAAGCGTCTTGGCGATATCAGGAACTTCACCCGATCGATCTCCCCTCAGGGATGATTTCGAAGGACAGAATGAAGCAATATCAGTCAACACAAACACCGTGCTGCCACCACCACCACCAATGCTCGTAGGCAACCGATCGGCAACCCTTATTGCACAAGGGGACGCCATGATTCTCTTTCACACATTACTGACTGAAATCAAAGAATTATCTCGCGGGAATAACGTGCAGTTCGATGAGCTAAAAACCGCCCAAGCAACCCTCAACTCCTTCCTGGACGAGGTACAAAGAGATTGGGTATCGAGACCTCAACGGGTCGAAAACCTATATCGTCCCGACCACGAAACGGAGGGTCCCAACGGCGGAGAAATTTCTATAGGAAGGTGCCACACATCGGGTCAGCTCGCCTCGGCGTTGAAATGAGTAAAACCAGCGGGAGATTCTCCTCGATCGGAACGAACCCGACGCACCGACCAAAAAAGGAGAAGTCAAGATCGGCGTGATGAATTAGCAAAGCCGAGCCAAACCCAAATAGAAGAAATAACCAAGGTGCGAACCCAACCGTCAAACGGTCGCCCAAAACTCCACCTCGGCGAACGCTGCACATCCATCATCGATAGGAAAAACCATAATGAAAGGTGTCGCATCTCGAGACGCTTATGGCATGAATGGTAAACCCCGGGCACAGGAAAAAATAAAATCGGAAACACAATGGAGGAAGAAGAGAACTACCCCTCAGCACGGCAAGTACGACGGGATGATCGGAGCAATTCGCAAACCGTCCTCTCTGTCAGTACGAACGAAACACTGAAAGACTTGGAATTAACCTCTTACGCACCTTGCAAGACGACACGAGCGCACGTACAGGTCGCACCCCCCCCCCCACCAAAGGAGTCCGCCTTACATCGATTTGTACTATAGTTATGACATCGCGGACTACTACCGTGAGTCCCTGATATGCTCAATTTAATACCCTAAAGTACTAAAGCAGTTGTAATAGTATAGCTAGGGGTCGAACCACAGAAGACTCACAGAAACGCACAATAGATTCTATAGTGTCGAATTACGCTAAGCCAAACAGTTGTAATTAAAAGCAGTGCAGAAATTAAAGGAGTTGTAAATCAATTGAGAAATATAGGCTCAGGGTTTTTCTCAGGAAATCAATGAATGCAGACTAACTAACTAACAGGATTCAGATTTAGCGCAGTTCTTGAACTCAAATCACTAAAATATAATTAACCAACTCTCGTTGCGAAAACTATCTAAATCTAAATCCTAGGAATTCCAAATCTCTTTGTGAATCCTAAATTCTAAATCAGCTTTAATATCAGGTTTGATATGTTCACAAATCAATTAAACCAAATCTCTTTGCGAATAATCAATTTGCTCACCTAGGTTCTATCAGGTAATTAATCGCACTCTCGTGCCTAATCAATTATCCTAAGATCTAAGTTCCAGATTCGTCAACCTAGAATTAGCTATGAACACAACCTAAGGTGAAGAACTAGTTCAGATGGTGAATCCTAAACAGATAATTAACCTAGCATTCAAAGAAATCCTTTATGAGAAAACCCTAAACCTAAAGTGGATCTACTCAGACATGGCAATTGAATCAAAAGACATGTTTGAAGAAATCATCAATAGAATAGGAAGAAGGGTTTAGAGATCTGATCTCGGACGAAGGGAGATTCAGACTTGTCCCTCTAAAACCAAAGTAAAATCAAACTATAAAATAAAGCATAAAAAGGCATAAAAAGGCATAGCCTAAACAATGGCTGTAAAATCCTATTTATAACCTAAATTACGATTTGGGGCCTTCTTGTAATTATCAAAGTCTTCTGGGTGCTTTTGCAATTCTCCAAGACTTCATAATTAGTCGCGGCCCATGAAATCTTGATGAGTGTCGATCGATACCAGGGGGTATCGATCGATGCTCGGTGCTCAGATCGGGCTCTTAGTCATCAGACTTCAGTCTCGCTCCAGAATGCTCCAGAAAAGCTCCAATAATTCCAATTAAGCTCCAGACGTACCTAAACCTGTAAAAGACTCTAAAAGACTCCAAAACACAAGAAAAGACTCTATAAAAGGACTTATATCATGGCCTAAATAGGGTAAAAACCATGATATATCAACTCCCCTAGACTTAGCCTTTTGCTTGCCCTCAAGCAAATAGAAGACTAAACCAGAAAAAGAGGTTTGAAAACGTAGAGACTCACCTGTTCCTGAACCATCGAAAAGACCCTTTTCCCAAGTATCCAAATGTCACCTGATCAGCTTTCGATCTAACCATCATGTACTTCTCCGTAGACATTTGCAGCTTTTCCAGACTCCACACAAAATCCCACAGCATTGTTCAAGTAAAGCCCTTATCGCCAGTTTCATCTCTGCAGCTAATATTTAAGAACCTTCTAGACTCTTTACCAGACAATATCTTGACAAAGGAACCACCCTTTTTCACACTTTTTTGTATCAATTTCTCTCCTCCAGACTTATTTCTTATTATATCCTTATTATTTTTTTTTATTTTCAGCTTAGCATATACATATCAAGGTAGGAGACGCGAGTATTGATGGTGTTTGCCACCAAATCCCCGGTTCTTCCCTCTCTATGTATCAAAGGATGTAGGCGAATAATGGCATCATAGGAAAATCCTAGCCTCGCTTCCAATCCTTTGTGTGATCATCCCCTCTTAAGTAGAATAATGGGATCGCTGGAAATTTTCCTAACCCTCTACTCAGAAGAAAATCATTTCAATCTTTTATGCTCTTAATCTATCAACTTATTTTAGGGGAGAGAGATACCATAATTCTAAACACACGGGTTCCTTTATCAGATATGAATGATGAATCAAGCTCTATGAACACTAACCACATTGATGAAGTGCAAAAATTTGGCTCAGGCTTCAGAAGAACTCTGCTGGAGACATGGATGTTTTCTAGTCAACTGGTCAGCCTTTGGATTTTTCATTAGTCGATCTAGAACTGATCCTGTAACACTGTGCACTCAAAAACAAAATCAAATCAATAGGTTCAAGCACAGGATCATCATCTCCGACAAATTTTGACTCAATAAAACAGTTTTGACTCGATAAAACGACTGACTCTAAGAAAAACGAAAACAATGTCAGCAGACACCTCCCCCAGACTTGAACAACACTGTCCTCAGTGTTATCTAGCCTAGAGTCAGTGAAAGAAACAAAGAAAAAGGATAGAACGAAGAGAAACAAGAAATTACCGTTCTGGAACAGTCGGTGTCGATCGACACACGGCATGGTATCGATCGATACCATGCTTAGATCGACTTTGTGAATTTTCATCCGCGATTGGTGTCGATCGATACCATAGGGGTATCGATCGATGCTTAGGTGATTTCGAGTTGCTCCTTGTTCATCCTGACACAGACTCAAAACAAACGAAAATAAAAATAAAAACGAATCAAAAACAGACTCACCAGTGGGTTGCCTCCCACCAAGCGCTCGTTTAACGTCAATAGCTTGACTGTAACGCCCTTCAGGCTGGATAAGAGTGAGAGCTTGCACCAAAACAGGCTCCATCACTTGATATTACTAGCTTCAGAGTTCTGCTTAGCATGCTGTCCACAAACTCCTGCCCTTTCTCTTTCAGCTCAGAAGTAAGAAGGACTCTGGCCTTGGAGAATGGCTTCAAGGCTCCCTTGCATTTGACCTTGTAATCAATCGAATTCCCATCACACTTCTGAGGAATCAGAGTGACATGGGGATTCTCGACCTTTTTGTTCTTGGCCTTCTTCTTCTTTGTTGCCTTAGTCTTCTTCTTGGGGATGTTGGGCGGTTCAGCTGGAACGTCTGTGACAGTAGGCTCATCAGGAGGCTCTTCCAGAAGATCAATTGCTAGCGACTCTCCTGTGATAACCTTGATGCTAGAGGCACGTGTGGGAATACTCCTAGGTGGAATGACACCATAATAGACCCCTCTGTCAATGTAAGAGAAAGAGATTCTCTTATTAGGTGTGTCTATGATCGCGCCTGCAGTAGCCATGAACGGTCGTCCCAAAAGGATAGGCATACGAGATATTGCACCCATCTCTACAACCTGAAAATTAGTAGGAACTAGACAGTCTCCTACTTTGACCAGCAAACCATGGATAGTACCGTGTGGAAGCGAGGTGGAGTTGTTCGCGAATGTGATAGATGCCTCTGGTGATCGAATATCAGCTCCTAACTGCTCTGCAATTGCCCTTGAGATGACATTGACACTAGCCCCTGAGTCGACAAGAGACTCTTTGAACTCAACTCCAGAGATAGAGCATGGAACTACAAATTTCCCTGGATCTTCCCTCTGTGTCAATTTCCGCGGTTGTAGTGAATTGCGAACTCTTTCTCCGATCACCTCAGGTGTTTTCATAACTTCTGGTCCGTTCTGAGAGGGGTATCGATCGACACCAGGTAGGGTATCGATCGATGCCATGCGATTTGAATCGTTCTTGACAAGTACATCTTCATCAGAAAGAAGCTCCACGTTCGGGTTATCCAGCATATACTGTAGTTTAGCAATCTCCCATTCCTCCCTTGTCAGCTTAGGAATCATAGGATAAGGCATCCTGGTTACATACACTCGTTCTGCAACGACTTTAGGCATCACAGTAGAACTCTCTGTTGTCTCCTCAGAAATCACCTTAGTATCGACCGATACCAATGGGGTATCGATCGATACACGGGTGATTGAATCCATTCTAGCAGACGTCTGGGCTGGTATCGATCGATACTGGGGAGTATCGATCGATGCTTGTGCGATTTCAGGAATGGCTTCGAGATTTTCTGCACGTAAGATGATGGCATTGACGTGTGCATTGTGTGATTGAACCGCCTTTCCCTTGGAATTTGCTGCAGTCTGAGCTACTTGCGTCTCCAGCATCCTGTGGCTCGTATTTAGTGCCTCGATCCTTCCACTCAAATCGGTGTACATGGTGTCCATCTTACCATTGAAGGTGGCTGTCATCTTCTCCTGCCCTTGAACCAGGTGTTCAAGCATAGCCTCAATCTTACTCTCAGGAGCTTTGGGTGGTGGGGATTGGTACCCTCCTTGCTGAGCATTGTTGGTGAAGTTTCGATTGGAGTTGTATCCGAATCGCTGACCCTGAAAACCAGAACCACCAATGTAGTTAACATCTTCCACTTCATTCTCAGCAGCGAAGTGGACGGCCTTTGTTGTCTTTCCCAGCAGAAGACTGTGCATAGAATCCAGCTGAGCCTTCACTTCAGCGATCTGCGACCCATCCTGATTACCAGCCAGCCTCTTGCGCTCGAAATCTGCGCTCTTGGTGCTACTACTAGAGGCAAAGTTCTCGATCAACAAAATCTGGTGTTGAGATTACCATTGCTGGAAGAGTCCAGACCCATCTGATATCTCCAATCTACTCCTCTGAAGAAGATACCCAGCAGTTGCACATCAGAGTATCCATGATGTGGACAATCTCTCTGATACGATCTGAATCTTGTCCAAGCAGCCTTGAACGCCTCAGTAGGTCCTTGAGAAAATTGGGAGATTTTATTTCTCAGATCTTCAGATCTTCCATCATCGTAGAAGTTAATCAGGAAGGCTCTCTTGGTGTCTTCCCAATTAGTTAGCGATCCAGGAGATAGCTGCCTCAGCCAGTAAGTAGCTTCTCCACCCAGAGAGTAGGGGAAGAGCTTGCAGAAGAGATAGTCGTAGGACACTCCATTGCTCTTGATGCTAGTGACCAAGTCCTCGAACTTCTCTACATGGTCCATTGGATGTTCATGAGGAAGACCATGGAAGAGATGTTGTCCTACTAGAGTGTAGTAAGCAGGTTTCAGCTCGAAGTCATTCCTCTCATAAGCAGGAGGACGAATCGCTGACCGATTGGCGAAAAACTGCTCTGGCCTGTTGTACTCACCAATCGTTCTTCCACGATTAACCACAGCATTCCCTGCGTTGGCGCGCCCAGCTGGCGCGATAATCTCAACAACCGCAGCAGGGACAACGATGTTACCAGCTTCATCAAGTCGCTGCCCTCTCTCATTACACACGTGACCCTCTTGGTCTCTCAGAATTCCAGCTTCATCAGCTCTTAAAACCACTGGGTTGTTCATCCCTGATGTTTGCTTGGTCTTTCTGTTTGTGCGTTCCACAAACGCTAGCTGTTCCAATGACAGTTCAACTAGCTGTGTGCTCTTGTTGCTTCTGGTTTCACGAACAGGCATACACCTGCAAACAAAACACTAGGCAAAGCACGTAAGTAACCAGAAAAATACGTTGAGTATCGATCGATACCAAGTGGTGTCGATCGATACCAACGAAAGAAGACGACGAGTATCGACCGATACTACAGAGTATCGATCGATACCGACGAACTTAGTCGAAATTCTAAACTAAAATCTAATGGCGAATTTGAGTCCCCGGCAACGGCGCCAAAATTGATATGCTCAATTTAATACCCTAAAGTACTAAAGCAGTTGTAATAGTATAGCTAGGGGTCGAACCACAGAAGACTCACAGAAACGCACAATAGATTCTATAGTGTCGAATTACGCTAAGCCAAACAGTTGTAATTAAAAGCAGTGCAGAAATTAAAGGAGTTGTAAATCAATTGAGAAATATAGGCTCAGGGTTTTTCTCAGGAAATCAATGAATGCAGACTAACTAACTAACAGGATTCAGATTTAGCGCAGTTCTTGAACTCAAATCACTAAAATATAATTAACCAACTCTCGTTGCGAAAACTATCTAAATCTAAATCCTAGGAATTCCAAATCTCTTTGTGAATCCTAAATTCTAAATCAGCTTTAATATCAGGTTTGATATGTTCACAAATCAATTAAACCAAATCTCTTTGCGAATAATCAATTTGCTCACCTAGGTTCTATCAGGTAATTAATCGCACTCTCGTGCCTAATCAATTATCCTAAGATCTAAGTTCCAGATTCGTCAACCTAGAATTAGCTATGAACACAACCTAAGGTGAAGAACTAGTTCAGATGGTGAATCCTAAACAGATAATTAACCTAGCATTCAAAGAAATCCTTTATGAGAAAACCCTAAACCTAAAGTGGATCTACTCACACATGGCAATTGAATCAAAAGACATGTTTGAAGAAATCATCAATAGAATAGGAAGAAGGGTTTAGAGATCTGATCTCGGACGAAGAGAGATTCAGACTTGTCCCTCTAAAACCAAAGTAAAATCAAACTATAAAATAAAGCATAAAAAGGCATAAAAAGGCATAGCCTAAACAATGGCTGTAAAATCCTATTTATAACCTAAATCACGATTTGGGGCCTTCTTGTAATTATCAAAGTCTTCTGGGTGCTTTTGCAATTCTCCAAGACTTCATAATTAGTCGCGGCCCATGAAATCTTGATGAGTGTCGATCGATACCAGGGGGTATCGATCGATGCTCGGTGCTCAGATCGGGCTCTTAGTCATCAGACTTCAGTCTCGCTCCAGAATGCTCCAGAAAAGCTCCAATAATTCCAATTAAGCTCCAGACGTACCTAAACCTGTAAAAGACTCTAAAAGACTCCAAAACACAAGAAAAGACTCTATAAAAGGACTTATATCATGGCCTAAATAGGGTAAAAACCATGATATATCAGTCCCACTCAATCTTTGAAACTACCCCTCACACACCCTTTAAGCACCACCGAACTCATGACAAATTGAGATATGAACATTTTGAAGAATTCAACCGAGTAGTCCACAACCTTCTCCAAGAAATCACGTTTGAAAGAGCATTCATGGAATACAGGCTCATACGTTTTTTCTGCAGAGGCAAAGAATATGTCGTGGAAATAGAAAAGCTCTTCGCATATGCTTGAAACAAAAGACTCCTTATCTTAAGGACCACGACACCGTCTCTAACTCGGGAGATTATGAACCCATCGTCGCTACCATACCAAAGAGGAAAAGGCGAGCTCCGAGGAAAATTGTAAACCGTGTTCCCGATAATGCTTTCGAGATTTTGGAGACCTTTTGCACCAACGACTCTGTAAAGGAAGCTTTGACCATCGGGGGCGCTGGTGATGGTCCTGAAGTTATCATTCCGAGCGAGCTCATGCGTCCCTGGGATGCCCCACCGAGTTACTTGTGCATCTACGAATCCTACATCACGGATTGCGATCTTTGGTTTCCACTTCCTCATTTGTTGGTGGCTTACTGCGATCGCCGAGGTGCTGCGATCTCGCAGCTGTACTGGTCGTCGGTTTGTAACGTGGTCAGACTATTTATCTTGGTAGCCGAGAGTGGGGTCGACATGTCTATCGACTTCTTCGAGGATTTGACAGTGGTCAATGTAACAAAGTCGAGGCCGGACTACTTTAATGCTAACATGAGGTCGGGTAACGACGTTATTACCGGGAAGAAGGCCAGTAAAGTGAACAACTAGCAACAGTATTTTTTGTGTGAGGATAAACGAGCTGTCGGTATGACATTTTGTTGGAGCGATACACACCAGATGTGCAGATGAGATCGGTAGACTTTCATTTGTTTTTATTATGCGTTGAATCTATTTATAACTTATTCTGATTTTGTCGCTGTTTTTGGTTAGATCAGAATTCCGTTGCGAGATAATTTACCGACGATCATACTGAGAAAAAGGAAAGGCTAAAGGCGTTAGGTCGTCGTACGTGGTCGCAAGTTCTCACCGAAGCCCGAATTCACAAATATCAAGCTTGTCTTAGCGCAGGTCGGTTTTATGTTTTTTTGTATATATGTTTTGCGAACATACTTCCAATATGTAGTTTTGTATTTTGCAGCTTCTGGTAATATGGGGAGACTTTACTTGGATACGATCCCCGACTATTCGGAGGATTTGAGGAAGATCATGCCGGGTTCTAGAGGACCAAGGGCGAAACCAGTTGAAGTCGCCCCAAAGGATCGAGTTGAGACTCAGGTCTATCACCCTCAGACAAAACTCCACGAGGCCGGGTCTCAAACTACATCTTCGACTGTTGGGCATGACGCCCTCGAATCGATGAGGAAAGAGGATACGACTGCGGCGAAGGAGCTGTCTCGAGTTCTTGCCAAAAAAAGCTGACGAGGTGATGAAGGATGTTGAAGCCAAGAAAGGTGCTGAGGCCAAGAAGGCTGCCGAGCCCAAGAACGATACCAAAGCTAAGAAGGCTACCGAGGCTAAACAGGCTGCCGAGGCAAAGAAAAAGGCTGCTGAAGCGGCTAAGTCAAAAGAGAAAGAAATCGCTGTTTCGGTGAGAAAGGATAAGACTTCTAACCCTACTCGGAAGAAGGGATATAGTATGCTCAAGATAGGACAGCTGAAAGGGTTAGGAAGTCGGCTGATAAGAGCCGAGCCCTGTCTCCTACGCCGACTCCTAATAAGGGTCGGTCAAGGAAAAGGACTCTTGAAGAGATCGGGCTTACTGAAAAAGTGGGTCCAAAGAGAGCTCGTGATGGGGACACCGATCTTGACCATAGTTGGTCTTTCACGTATTCGACGAAGGATGGCCCCTTAGTCAATAATGTGAAGAAGTGCGCTGAGCTGTATCGGAAAATTTGGGGTTCCTCAATTGACCTCACACCTCTCTCCGACGATTATGTCGATGATAGGGACTACCAGGAGATGTCTCATGCTACTATGCGGGTAAGCTCGAATTCAGAGGTCCCTTTTATTATCTTGGTTTTTTCTTCGTCAATTAACTTTTGTTTTTGCATTAGGCGACTGCTTTCACTAACCGGCTGCTCGGGAGATTGCGCCGTAAGGCCAACAGGGTTAGTCAAGAGAGGGACGGGCTCCGGGATCAGCTGGATGCTGACGGGAACTTGGCGAAGGAGTTGGATGAAGCTCAGTAGGCTTTGAACGAGTTGTCGGCTGTGAAAGCCGAGGTTCTGGATGAGAAAGATAAAAGTGCTGAAGCTGGGAGAAAATTTCAAGAGGTCTCCGAACGTGTGGCTGTGTCGGAGGCCAAGAGTGCCGAGTTGGAGAGGTCCAACAACGACTTACTGGCTAAGAAAGCCATTCTTGAAAAGAGGGTGCAGACCAAAAGGGCGGAGTTTGTAGAGCTGCTTTGAAAGGAGAAAGATCGTCTTCGGGATTCGCGTGCAGAGGAGATCCTCAAGGCAAAGATCGGCATGGCTGAATGGTTCCGGGTCCAATTCCAAATAGTGGAAGATTGTTTCGCCGATCAGGCTCGGACAAAGAATACCATGATGAAGCTTGTCCCCATTCGCGGAACCTTGAATTGTATGAAGTTGTACAAGGAGAGCGGTATTCTGATCCCCGATGATAAAATTGCTCAGCTCGAGGATGAAGTGAAGGTTTGGACCTAGAAGGCGAGGGCGTTCGAGATCATCCTTCCGGAGGATTGCGACCTAGAGGTGCCTGATTTCATGGATGTGAACATGTATAATTCAAACGTCGGTCTCATCACTACAAGGATCACAGACAAATTGAAGCCGAGCTCGGCCCTGGCAGATTCTTGGTTTGGACAAGGTCAAGTTGCATCACAAGTCCAAGGGAATCAAGCTTGTACGTTAGAGATTCCTCCTATTGTGGACGATGTTCAAGGTCTGGGGGTCGATGTCCCGTCTTCGGGGAATCTTCCTTCTTTGGGGAGTCTTCCAATTTTGGGAGAACTAGCTCGGGCCACGGATGGGGACCAAAATCAAGAGGTCGTTGTTCAATCTTCGGAGATTGTTCCGGATACAGAAGATCAAGGTCTGACTCTGGAGGTGCCTTTGGCTGCGGAAGATGGGTCCCAAAGTCAAAGTCAGAACCCGCAAAACGCTCTGATTTCGACCAAACTCAAAGCTTGGTTTTTTGAATGACCATGCTGGTCTTTGATTCTTATTTTATTTTCTTTTTTTTTCAATTTTTTTGGTAAAAACTTTATCGTGCCATCCCGATTTAAGGGTGGCGTATTAATGGAGTATATTTTTGAGTTTCTTTATTGCTTGTGTTAACGTCGAATTTGATTTGAGCTCGTCGATAGTTTTCCTTGTAACATTTGATAATTGTTATCCGATGTGAGTTTGAGAGAGCGTTCGATGTGTTTCGATATCGAGTTTAGGGACGAAAGCTAGGTTCAGTTTACCCTGTTAGGTGGCGACATTGGGCTCGGCTTAACTTTTAGGTGCGATACTGAGCTTGGCTTATCTCATTTGGTGCGAGTCTAGGCTCGACTTAGTTTTTAGGAACGAGTCTAGGCTCGACTTATCCTATTTAATATTTCTAAGTCTAGCACGAATATGCGAGGTAGGCTCGGCTTAATTTGTTCGTCCGACTTAGAGCTATGTGCGGGACTAGCCCCAACTTTTAGGTCGACGAGCTAAGTTTTTTAGGCTTAAGCATTGAATATGTGGATTATTTCACCACTGTATTCATGGGGAACGCTTTGCGAGACGGATCTCAGCTTTTAGTTTGGCGATTTCAGTTTTAACTGCATATCGCCGGGCTGGATTATTTCACCACGACATTCATGGGTAACACGAGTAAGGATCGAACGCCTGGCCAGGACGCCGACATGAAGGTTTGTTTGAAAAAATTAAGAGTAGAGGAGTTCAGAGATAAGGTTTGGTTTAAGGTAAGTCAACATGTGGAGTTTGAAATGTGCGAACTTTCGGAGCTCGGTAATGCGATGAACTACAGAAGTTCGTGAGAGAAATGACTTAGTCAAGAATAAATATTTATTAGATTTATAGTTGAACCCGGTGATGGGGTGCCTACGTACCATTTGAATAGAGATCAAGCCATTCGTAGTTCATATTACATAAATGACGAGTAGTCGAGCGTAGGTCGGTTTTTTTTTTTTGGGCGCTATTACCGATTTTCCTAAGTAGTTGTAGTTGCCGATGTGTCGGGCTAGAAGTAGTAGTTCGTAATTCGGATAATGTGAAAGAGGCCAAAATAAGTTGCCTCCCGTTGGGAGTTTTTCGTTTAGGGTTGTTCAGATCGTCATTGGTGGTAGGGCTATCTAATTAAATAGCATGACGAGACGAGGTCGCACCATCATCGCATGTCCGAACCGCGAGGACACGACGGTCGGAATTTTCATTTGACGACCTGCTTTGAGTAGCCGAACTACTCTCAGGACTACTCATTGCCGGACTCTTGTCTATGTCGTTAGAATCAGACTCCAGGCTTGATTCAGTTCTAATTCCCATAATTACTTACCGAAGTAGAAGAAAGAAGGATTGAAACAGAGCTAAACGAAGTCGAGGACAAAATAACTTACAGAGAGAAAAATAGAGAGCTACTTTCATTTTCTGAGGAGCGAAAATGAAAAATGAAGATGAGAAGCAACTATTTATAGAGAGAAGTCGATCCTGAAGCGTCGCTGATTTAGTTGTTTTACTAAGTCAATTCAAAACTAAAGCTCACACTACCGCAATCATAACGGTTGTCAATGCAGTACTTTATGATCGAATCCACAGAGAACACGGTTACACTATAATTCTCACAATTATGAAACTAAGCTAAGACAAGATTATATATGGTTTTGGAAAGAGTAACAAACGCAATTTAAACGATGTAAATCCAATAAGGAAAAACGTTAGGTCAAGGGTTTGTTCTTGGGAATCCAGAGATCACAAATCAGACAACTATTCAGGAAATAATTAAACCCAAGTTTCAAACTCAAACATAAATATTAACCAATCCACTCTCGTGCTCATGGTTACTAAACCTAACAACCTAATCCACTCTCGTTCTCATAGAATTCTAGGTCAGCATTAAAGAGCAAGTTCAATATGTTCACGAATCGCCTTAACATCAACTCTCGCGGGCTAAGGACGATTCGCTCGCTTATGTTCTTTCTATGCAACCTAATCCACTCTCGTGCTCATAGGTTAAATTGTACCCTAATCCACTCTCGTGCTCATAGGGTAAGCTGCACCCTAGTTCATAGACCTAGCGGTTAGCTCAAGCCTAAGCAATAAACACAACAATAAGCGAAAATCACAAAAAATAAATCTATATTTGTGTCTAATTCAATGATTCATGGATCCCTTTGAAACCATAAACCTAACTATGGAACTACTCAGACATGGTAACGGAGAACAAGCAGAGAGATGCAGAACTCATAATATAAAACGAGAGAAAGGGTTTAGAATTCTTCTCAATAGATGCAGAGATTCTTCTCCAAACCTTACAATGATCAAGAGCAAAAAATCTGAATAGAAAATAAAGCGTAGCCGTCAAAGAGGCTAAAAATAGAGTATATATAGGCCCTAGGTCAAATTAGGTCAAAACAGGCAGTTTCCGGGGTAAAACAGGGAATTCAGAAATTTCCTTTTTCTTCTTGCAGGCACGCATCGGTCGATTCCAGATTCTCGGGCAGGCCTGAACCGACCGATGCACTCCTTGCATCGGTCGTTTCTCTTTCATCGGGTGGTGTTTGCATCGGTCGATGCACCTAGTGCATCGATTGATTCCGGTTCCTCGGGCAAGCCTGAACCGACCGATGCACTCTTTGCATCAGTCGATTTTCATTCCTCAGGTGGTGTTTGCATCGACCGATTCTGCCCTTTTCTTCACGGTTCCATGCGTTTTTGCCTGCGTAACTCCAATTTTTTCCTTAGACGCCTTTTTACCTGAGATAACTAAATAAAGGACTAAAAGACTCTAAAAAGGAACTTTGACTCGATAAAACGTTTCAAAGGAATACTAAACATGCGTTAAAAATGACAAAAACCAAACATATCAATTCCCCCAGACTTAGTATTTTGCTTGTCCTCAAGCAAATAGAAAACTAATCAAGAAGAAAAAGTTTGAAAAAGTACAGAGACTCACATTTCCTTTAGAATTCTGTAATGACCATTACCTTAGTAATCCATGGTGCCAAGAACCTTTTAGACTATTTCCCTTTCGATATCATGACAAGATAACAACACAACCTTTGGTACTTTTTCCCTCTCCCAGACTCATTCTTTTCTCATTTTCTTTTGTAGGGTTAATGGCGGATGGAACGCGAGTATTGATGGTTTTTGCCATCGAATCCCCGGTTCATTTTAGTGCCACCCTTTTATTCTAAGGTGTAGGCGAATAGTAGTATCTCTGGAAATTTTCCTAACCTCGCTTCTGACCTTAGTGTGATCATCTCCTTCGAGGTAAAATAATGGGATCAATGGAAATTTTCCTAGCCCTTTTCCCGAAAGAAATTCATTTCATCTTTTCTACTTTTTATCTTAAATAAGGGAGAGGAGTACCATATTTTTACACAGGCTATCTTGTCAGATACGAGTGAGGAGTCAAGCTCTGAAGGCGCCAATCATGATGATGAGGTAAAAGGAAGAGCTAAGAAACTAGCTCAAGCTTTTGAATTTTCTCGGAAACATATAGTGCCTCTGTTTGACTGGTCAGCCTTTAGATTTTTCATTAGTCTGATCAAAAACTAGCCCTGCGACAATGGTCACTTAGATGCAAAATTAGTTAAGAATTCAAAAGTCGTGATCATAATCTCCAACAAGTTTTGACTCAATAAAACAAAATAACTCAAGGAAAATATCAAAATGACTCAAAAGGAAAAAACAAAAGAAAGAAATAGCATTAGTAACGATATAGACCCTCCCCCAGACTTACTTCACATCGTCTCGGTGTGAAAATAAACCAAGAAGAAGTCCAAACAGACTCAAGAAAAATATAAAATGAAAGAAAACGTACTGGTGGGTTGCCTCCCACTGATACATGATATTTTCGTGTCAATTATACCAAGTATACTCATGTCATTGTAGTACTTGAGATGTCAATCCATAATGGGTTGGGATTAAAAACTAAGAATACATAAAACTTCTTAATCTAAGCGGTTCAAGAATTGGTTTTGTAGCAACCTAAAGGATTTTAAAAGCAAACTACTTCCAACTAAAGCAAAGATAGAAACTTAAACGAGAATGTAAATTACGGTTTAAAGAAAGTTCTAAAACAAATGAATCCAAGGGTGAAGTATACGATTGTTGGTAACTTTAGAGGTTCACAATGATGCCAATAAACTCAAGCAATGCTAATCCTTAGACTATGATCATTTAACAAGACTAATCCAATCCCTTGGAATTAGTCCCTTTGGAATTTACTAAATCAAGAACAAATTCCCATTTGTGATTTAATAACTTTCAAGCATTAGAAACAAGATCATTTAATCAATAAACACCTTAGACAACTATTTCCATAGGTTAAGAATGAAATATCCCTTGATTAGTTCATTGGGGAATTTCATCGAACACCTTCCGGGCGAGAAATTCCCTATGATCTAAATCAACTTGATCATGGATGATTTAGCATTAAACTCACTAAACAAGGAAGGATCACTAATAATCAAAGCCCTAACATCATTGATTCACTCTAAAATTACCTAAATCTACTTCACCCAAGAACCCTAGAAAACTACTCACAACACATGGTTTTCTCCACAAATCCCATAAAGGAAGTGTTGAGAATCATAAAAGATGATGGGAAAATAGGTGGAAGAAGTAATCCAATAAGAACTTGCATAAATCACTCAAGAATCTCTTACAATCTCCTTCAAAGCTCTCAAAAGGGTTTTTGCTTAAAATCTCAAAGAAAACAAAAAAGTATATTTTCTAATTAGGCTTAATTTGCTTAAGTCAATACAGATCGGGTCGGGTCAACCCGGGACAAAACGGGTTTGACCCGACAATTTTTGTGTCCGAGAAGGTTCACAGCGGTCAGCTCATACCGCTGCATGACCGCTGTGAAACGCCTGGTTTTTACTCCGGATGGATCCGCAGCGGTCTGCTCATACCGCTGCAATCTGACCGCTGCGAGACTTGAAAGTGCAGCGGTCTCCCTATACCGCTGCATGACCGCTGTGAGCTGCCTGGTTTTTTGCTCCGGATGGATCCGCAGCGGTCTGCTCATACCGCTGCAATCTGACCGCTGCGAGACTTGAAAGTGCAGCGGTCTCCCTATACCGCTGCGATCTGACCGCTGCGCTTCCTGGTTTTCTCCTTCATCACTTGATCATCTCTGTTTGCTGCGGGTACGTTCCTCCTAGTCCATGATCTTCCCCAAGACTCCAATAAGCACCTGAAACACTCCAATTGTACCAAAACTCTCTAGGACCTATCTAAAATTCATTAACTCCTACTTAAGAATGCAAAACTATAGAAAAACTCCATGAAACTACACATTAATGTACAAAAACTAGATGAGATGCATGATAAAAAGAGTTAAAATATGCGAATATCAATTCCCCCGGACTTGCCTTTTGCTTGTCCTCAAGCAAACAAACATAAACAAGTTGGAGAAAATGATTGAAAGCGGGAGCTCAAATCAAAAGAAGCTAGCAAAGCATTCACCATGATGTCCTTAGGAAATGATAATATGTTGCAAAAACAAACTTCTTAATCCACTCTAACTTCTCTAGGCTTATCGCAACTCCAAATATTTTTCTCTACACTCAATGTCAAGCATCCGACTACCGTCATATCAACCAACTCTCACATTCAATTAATCGTTTCAAGGTGCGGTCTCACAAATGGGCAAGTGATCTATAGACCAATCGGTTTGAACAAGAGAAAGGTTTACCAATATAAACAAGAGATCAATTTAGTGGTTAACTCTATGAAAACCGGAGTACAAACACTTCGCAAAAGCAAGGAAGATCGGAACAATTTACGCATACAAAGTATTCACTTCCATTGTTCTACCCTTCCCTAAGCTTTGAGTATCCAATTAACTATTTCTACCCAAGTGTTTTTCTTTTTGCTCTTTGCCAAACTAAATCTCTACCCTTTTGATCATTTCTCTTTTCAAATCGTTCCTTGAAAATTTCTATTTACTCTTTCGATTCCTTTTCTTATCTTTTCATCACTACTCATTTCCCTTTCTTTTTCACTTTTCTTTTCTTTTCTTTCATCTCTAAGGGGGAGTCTCTTTTTTTTGTTTCTTTTTTTTTTTTTTTTTTTTTTTTTTTTTTTTTAATCCCCAAGCATTGACAACTCTTAACACCATTCTCAATCTCCTTTCTAATCACTAGCCAATTTCCCAAGAACAACAAACCTAGCTAATGGAAGCTATCCTTTGTCGTCCTCGATACTTACAAGATTTTACAAGTGTAGTACTATCAAGAAAAGAGGCCTCACTCACAAAATCATCAAGGGTGGAAGGAAATGGTTGGGTTTAAAGGTGGGGAAACTATTTATAAATGGAAATGGCCACCCAAGTCAACAAGAGTGGTAAAAATTAATGCAAAGATGACTTGGATGTTTTTAGGTGACCATGGTTAAGCATACACAAGCCCATAAGTGAGAAAATTAAATTCAATTAAGTCCAATAGTTAAGGAGTTGGTTTCAATTCAAGCAAACATCAACAAGACGACAAGTTTCAAGTGGAGAGATCAAAGCACGAAGTTTGCGAGTTTTTTCAAGAGATGTTCAAGCAACATGGTATGATTAACAAGGGCATCACATTGAATGAAATGCTAAGCTTTAGTTACTATCATTGCTCCCTATGCATATGCAATGCATTCCTAAATGCTTCTAGACTCAATCCTAAAAAGAAAAGAATGCAATGCAAAACTATATGATCATTTTTTTGGAATTTTCGTTTTTTCGTTTTTTTTTTTTTTATCAATGCAATACATGAATGCATGAGACTCAAGGAAAATAAAACAAAACAAAACACGCTATTAGCAACGGGTACCTCCCCCCAACTTACTTAACACCGTCTCGGTGTATAAGAAAATTTGGAGAAAGTACCTAAAAAAAAACTGAAAATTCGAAAAATATTTACAAAATTGGAGTGTTACCTTTAGAATTCGACGGAAGGGGACGTGTCAATGGAGAGTGTTGGGTTCCCTGAACCGCTCGTTGATGGTGATCTTGTGGCTCTTCTCTTCCTCCTAATCCTCTCATGGGAAGAAGCTCGAGGTGGCTCGACGTTGCTATGGGTTGCCATTGTTGTATCAAAAGAATGGCGCCTCTCATCCTCCATGACGTTTTCACCGGTTCGTTCTTCTTCAACACGTTCACCGTGTTCGCGCGATGAGCCCTCTCCTCCAATTTTGGCCTTTAGCTCTTTGATTTGGCTTTTCATCCCCTTAACCGTTTTCACCAATTTTTTAACGGTTTTGTCTTGCCACTTGTTCCACCTTTGTAGGAGACGGATGTGGCTATGCGCTTCGCGAAGTGCCGTGCCCGAGGTATGCTCGTCATAAGGTTGGAAATGATACCTTTCGCTTCCGAAGACTTTGTCGGGAGATGGTGGTGTTGGTTGATCGGTGGACGGGTCTACGCTGCTACTCTTTTTGCTTTGGATGGAGGTGAATTTTCCATGAGTTGCTTGATCGTAGAGTAACCAAGGCTTGGGTCGAAAGAGCAAGTTCTCTCTCATGATGACGGTGGTGACTTGGCGATGTGGAAGAACAATCTTCTTCTTCTCCGTCTTCGTAACATGAAAACGGTACCCATAGCTTCTTCCAAGGCGACCCACTAGAAAATCCGTCCTAACGAGGTAGGCGGCATCGATGCGCTCTATTCTCTCCGAGACGAGTTCCAAGTTGAATCCACACGCTAGCAGTATCGGAGTGATGAGCCCGCCGACACTCAATTGAGGTGTTGTGTCCTTTGTGGTATGGACCCATTCTTGGTAGTGGAGGAACCGGTTTACTAGATAGTGAGCAAAGTTTAGACGATGCCCGTTTTGACCAATAATTTCATTTCCATTTGAGCAAGTCCTCAAATGTGGTTTGATTCCTTCGATTAGAAGCGCCATCTCATCTTCTTTCACATTTCCATTTTCCCTTCGTGCAAACCAAGTGTGCGCGAGCAGCTTGTGAGCGTAGCGAATTGCGGGATGTCTAATGTTACTCGCTTTGCTCGTACCTTTTGTGTATTGCCCTTCGCTTATGGTGTTCCACACGTCGGTTGCCTCCCCTCGGTCCAAACTCAATGCACATCTATCTCCTTCCGAGAATCCAAAGACTTCGCTTAATTGATGTAAAGACATCTTTTGCGTTCTCCCACCGACCTTGAAGGTAATGTAGGCACGTTCTCTATCCGACAATTCCTTCGAAGTGTCATTGTAGAAGGATAGAGAGGAGAGGAATTGGTGGGTTGGCGACTGAAAGGCTGGATGCGCCATTTCAAAGAAGGCACCTAGGCCCATGTTCTTGAAGATTTCTTGAACATCTTCGCGAATACCCAGCTCTTCGAGGAGTTCATGATCTGCCCACCTTGTTTGGGTGAATTCCGTCTCCTTGAACATTCTCATAAGCACATCAGTTGAGGGTTTTGTCTTTGTTGTCGCCTTTTTCGTCGCTTGCTTCTTGGTTTTCCTTTTTGTCATTATTGGGACATCCTCTTCACTCCCACTTCTGTTTTCATGATCACTTGATGGTGAAGCGATTTCTTTTCCTTTTCTAGAAGCAGAAGCGCCTTTGTTTCCTCCCGGCATTTTGTAATCCTTCAAAAACGAAATACTCTTGTAAAGTTAGTTCGAAGTTGAGGAATCAAGCAAGTTATAATCATTCTTTAATTAGCAATCTAGCTAATTCAAGCAGGAAACCATAGTCATCTTCACCTCAAAGGCCAATGTGTTTATGAAAATTTTGCAATAATTCACATTTACAAGAACAAACAATCACCAAGTTCAACAAATCTTTGCAAAGTTAACCCGGTTAACTTGTGTGGGTAATCAATTAAGGTGAAGCAAGCAGTTGCAAGTGAAAGCCCCAAATTTCAACGAATTTTTCCCACAATTTTGCAATTTTCGGCCCTTTTAATATCATGAACCCTAACTTTTCAAAACTCAAAATTTCACCATTAAATCAACAAATTAGCTTGTGAATCTAACATTCCTAGCATAAACAAACATCACCCAAGCATAGGCAAGCAATTTCCATCCTCAATCCAACAATTCCATAAATTTTTTTATTTTTGAAAATTTCTTTGATCTTCATGGAGAAAGAGGGATATGAAGGATTTTACCTTGAGTAATGAGAGAGAGTGTGTCGAAATTGCTGTTGGAATCACAAGAAACATACAAATTCGAGCTTGAAGGAGTTTGAAAAATTTTGAGTAAAGGAGAAGAAGAAATCGCGACAGAGAAGGAGGGATAGAGTGAAAGAAATCGTGAGAGAAGGAGAAAAGAAGAGAAAACCTTTGATTAATCAAATCCAATCCGGTTTAGTGGTTAAAATTGAAGCAAAACCGAATCAAACCGTTTTAAAACCGGGTCAACGCTCCAAAGATCAAAGTTGACTTACCTGGAAGAGTTCCACAGCGGTCCCCCCATACCGCTGCATGACCGCTGTGGAACCTCGGATTTTCGACGGACGATTGTGCAGTGGTCTCTGTTGACCGCCGCACTTGACCGCTGCATATCCTCTCCATTTTTTTTTTTTTTTTTTTTTTTTTTTTGACGCAGCGGTCTGGTTTGACCGCTGCGAGACCGCTGCGGATGTCCTGGTTTTCGACGGAGGATTTCACAGCGGCCTATCAGCACCGCTGCATGTTGACCGCTGCGGGTCTTGAAAATTTCTGGATTTCCTTTTCGAAGTGCGTCTTCCCCTTTGTGCAGACCCGAGCAAATAAACCTGAAAATAAGAGACAAAAACATAAAAAGGAACTAGAAAGATTGAAATATATACAAGGATAGTCATGGGAATGCCTCCCAAGAGCGCTTGTTTAAAGTCACTAAGCTTGACTTTGCAAACCCTTTTAGGCGGGAGACGGGTTCGAGAGCGGAACCGAGATCCCTTCCTCGATGAATGCTGATGCCGAGTACGGTTTGAGTCTGTGCCCGTTAACCGTAAATTCCCCACCACTGTTGTTCCACAGCGTCACCGCTCCATAAGGCTGTACTTCTTTGATCTTGAACGGTCCCGACCACCTCGATTTCAATTTTCCGGGAAACAGCTTCAACCGGGAATTGAAAAGCAGCACTTGGTCCCCAGCTTTGAAGCCTTTCTTGACAATCTTCTTGTCATGGAACGCCTTAGTCCGTTCCTTGTAAATCTTTGAGCTGTCATAGGCGTCGAGACGGATTTCATCTAGCTCATGTAATTGGATTAGACGTCTTTCCGAAGCTGTCTTAATGTCAAAGTTCAGCAACTTAACTGCCCACAATGCTTTGTACTCCAACTCAACGGGCAAATGACATGACTTCCCATAAAGTAAGTTGAACGGTGTAGTACCAATGGGAGTCTTGAACGCGGTTCGGTATGCCCACAAAGCATCGTCTAGCTTCTTGGCCCAATCTTTCCTCGAGTTACTCACCGTTTTTTCCAATATTGCCTTGATTTGGCGGTTAGAGACTTCCACTTGCCCGCTCGTTTGAGGGTGATAGGGTGTGGCAACCTTGTGTTTGACTGCATGCTTCTTGAGCAAGCTCTCAAACACCTTGTTAATGAAATGACTTCCACCATCACTAATCACCACTCTAGGTATTCCAAACCTCGGGAAAATGATCGTCTTGAAAAGCTTAATGACCACCTTGGCGTCATTAGTTGGACTTGC
This sequence comes from Eutrema japonicum, assembly GCA_030161315.1. Taxonomy (NCBI): domain Eukaryota; kingdom Viridiplantae; phylum Streptophyta; class Magnoliopsida; order Brassicales; family Brassicaceae; genus Eutrema; species Eutrema japonicum. Next base: position 51,289,025 of record BSQW01000011.1, read on the forward strand.
AACGGCTTCCACCCACTTAGAAACATAGTCCACCGCCACTAATATGTATTGGTTTCCGTAAGACGAGGGAAATGGCCCCATGAAATCTATTCCCCACACATCAAACACTTCGACTTCCAAGATGGGATTTTGAGGCATCTCATCCCTTCTACTTATGTTGCCTTTTCTTTGGCAAGCATCACATGACGAAACGTAGGTGTGAGCGTCTTTGAACAAGCTTGGCCACCATAACCCGGAATTAAGCACTTTTGTTGCGGTTTTGAAGGATGCGAAGTGCCCTCCATATACCGAACCATGACAATGATACAACACTCCATTCACTTCTTCCTCCGGGATGCATCTCCGGTACAGACTATCCGAGCATCTCTTGTATAGATAAGGTTCGTCCCAATAGAAATGGTTTACATCTCTAAAGAACTTCTTCTTGTTGTAACTGTCCAAGTTTGGTGGTTCCTTCCCGCAAGCTAAATAGTTCACGAAATCAGCATACCACGGCAAACCGAGATCACTCAAACTCATGACCTCGTCTAGTCTCAACCCCGCATGATAACTTTTCTTCAACATCCCAACAATCATAAGATGTTCTTCGGGAAGAGAATCATCTATGGGAATTGTCTCTTCGACTCTCAATCTAGACAAGTGGTCCGCAACGCCGTTTTCAATGCCTTTCTTGTCTTTAATCTCCATATCGAACTCTTGGAGAAGAAGGATCCACCGTAGAAGCCTCGGTTTGGCATCTTTCTTTGCTATCAAGTGTCTCAAAGCGGCATGATCCGTGTATACCACGATCTTGGATCCCACCAAATAGGAGCAAAATTTTTCGAAAGCATAAACCACCGCTAAGAGCTCCTTTTCCGTGGTTGCATATCTCGTCTGAGCATCATCCAAGGTTCTACTAGCATAGTAGATGACATGAATCTTCTTGTCTTTCTTTTGACCCAAAACCGCGCCAACCGCAAAGTCACTAGCATCACACATGATTTCGAACGGAAGATCCCAATCCGGTGCTTGCACAATTGGAGCACTCACAAGAGCTTTCTTGATTTCCAAAAATGCCTCAAGGCATTCTCCATCGAAATTGAACTCTACCTCTTTGCAAAGAAGTCTTGTTAGAGGTCTCGCTATCCTCGAGAAATCCTTGATGAACCGTCTATAAAACCCGGCATGGCCCAAAAAACTTCGAATGCCCTTCACCGTTGTTGGCGGTTCCAAACCCATCATCACTTCGATCTTAGCCCTGTCAACCTCAATGCCCTTTTCCGAGATCTTATGCCCCAAGACAATGCCTTCTCGCACCATGAAATGACATTTCTCCCAATTCAAGACGAGATTTGCTTCTTCGCACCTAGTGAGTACCTTGCAAAGATTTGACAAACAAGAAGCAAACGAGGCACCATATACAGAAAAATCATCCATAAACACCTCTACCATGTCCTCAATTAAGTCCGAGAAAATAGACATTACACACCGTTGAAAAGTCGCGGGTGCATTACAAAGTCCAAATGGCATTCTTCGATATGCGAAGGTACCATAGGGACATGTAAAGGTCGTTTTCTCTTGATCATTGGGGTGGATTGGGATTTGAAAGAATCCCGAATATCCATCAAGGAAGCAATAATAAGGGTGATTTGCCAATCTTTCTAACATTTGGTCAATAAAAGGCAAAGGGAAATGATCTTTTCGAGTAGACGAGTTTAGCTTTCTATAATCTATGCACATCCTATGTCCGGTTATAGTTCTAGTGGGAATCAACTCATCTTTATCATTCCGTATAACCGTTATCCCACCTTTTTTGGGAACCACATGAACCGGTGAGACCCATGTACTATCCGAAATGGGATATATTATCCCCGCATCTAGAAGTTTAAGAATCTCCTTCTTAACCACTTCTTTCAAATTCGGGTTTAACCGTCTTTGATGTTCAATAGAGCTCATAGACTCATCTTCTAGATGGATTCGGTGTGCACATAGAGAAGAGGAAATTCCTTTTATATCATCTAAAGAGTAGCCTATTGCTCTTCTAAATTTCCTCAACTCTCTCAAAAGGGCGGTCAACTCATTTTTATCTAAACTCTCATTTACTATGACCGGATAAGACTCATTTGGACCTAAGAACGCATACCTTAGTCCACTTGGGAGTGGTTTGAGGTCGACTTTTGGGGCTTTGAGTTCGCTCCAATCTTCATCGAAACTAGTCTCACCATTGCTAGTTCCTTGCTCGTCCTCCAAGTCGACATCTAAAGCACTCACGTAGTCAATTTCCAAAGAGCTTACATTGTTTTCCAATCCGTCTTCAACAGTTTCTTTGTGCTCTAGTTCCAAAAACGGATTTTCTCCAACTAGCGCTTTGTGCGAGTTTAGCAACTTCATGTAACCAACACTTTCTTCATGAAGATACCCATTCTCTCCATGCTCTTTAGTCAAAGCAATTTGAAGATGATCCTCCAAGTTCAACTCTTCTAGAAGCTCATCCGCTAGTTCCTCCATAGTTTCAATGTAGAAGGCTTGACCATCTATTGTGGGCTTCTTCATCATTGCATTGATGTCAAAGTTAAGCACATCGTCTTTGCCCAAATGAAGATCAATCTTCCCTTTTCGCACATCTATGATAGCCCCGGCGGTGGCTAAAAATGGTCTTCCAAAGATGAGAGGATCTTTGGGTTCTTCATCCATCTCAAGAACAACAAAATCGGTGGGTACCTCAAAATCTCCAATTTTCACCGGTAGATCTTCAAGCATTCCAATTGGGTGTCTCACCGACCTGTCCGCTAGCACGAGAGAAATTTTGCAAGCTTTGTAGGTAGTGAAGCCTAGACGTTTTGCCACTGAGAAAGGCATCAAGCTTACACTTGCTCCAAGGTCGCACAAGCAATGATCAAAACCAAGTGGTCCAAGAGCACATGGAAGAGTAAAGCTTCCTGGATCTCCCAACTTCTTTGGTATGGCTTTCCGTTGAATTATTGCACTACACTCATGGGAAAGCACAACCATTCCTTCTAAGTCCTTGGTTATATCCTTGATTGCATCTTTAAGGAACTTAGTGTATTGTGGGACTAACAAGAAAGCATCAACCAAGGGCATAGTCACTTGGACTTTGTTGATTTGCTCATCGAAGATCGCTCTGTATTTTTCCATGAGTTGCTTCTTAAAGCGGCCCGGGAAAGGAAGCTTGGGTTCATAAGGCGGTGGGACAAAAGACTTCTTCTTTGTAGGTGCTACCACGGTTTCGTCTTCGATTGTCCTTGGTCCTTTAGCTTTCCCCGAAACAGCATCTTCTTCACCCATATTTGCTTCATTCTCAATGATCACCTCTCCGCTTTGGTTCTCAATGTCCTCGTTGAGATTAGATGGAATCTCCCGTGGGGGAAGCTCTTTTCCGCTACGCAATGTGATAGCGTTGCAAAACTCCTTCGGATTAGCCTCGGGTTTTCCCGGGAAGGTACCTTGAGGGCGTGACGATGAAGCAACTCCTCGTCCTTCGAATTGTTTGACTCTAGACGACAATGACTCAAATTTGGAGTTGAGATCATTGTAAGAACAGTCCACCTTGTTGTGGATTTCCGCCATTTTCTTACTCAATTCCATGGTTCCTTGAGCTTGGCCTTGTAATATTTGTTGAAGCATGTTCTTCATCTCGGTGTCTTGAGGCGTTGTGTTGCTTGGTTGTCCTTGCTGTGCAAAACCGGGTGTGTTAGATTGTTGCTTTGGTTGAAACCCACCTTGGTTTCCTTGAAAATTGTTCCTTGGAACAAATGGTCTTTGTTGGTTTGTAGAGATGAAGTTTTTTTGTTGAAATCCTTGACCTTGAGTGTTTTGTTGGGGATACACTTGGTCTTGAGGGTTTGCGACATTGTTGCTTCTATAGGAAAAATTTGGATGATTCCTATAGTTTGCGTTGAAGCCACCTTGGTAGCCACCTTGACCACCCACATAATTGACTTCTTCGTGCTTATCTTCATGCGCAATTCCCTCTTGATGGCCTTGGTGTTCATCGAACTCACCAACAAAGTTCACGGTTGATTGTGAGACTTGGATAAGCTTGTCAAGCTTGTCATTAAGAGCTTTAATATCCTGTCTCGTCTTTTGGTTATCAAAGTCTCCACCTCCTCGTGAAAATCTGTCATAGTCTTCACCATAGTTGCCGTCGCTTTGAGCTAAGTTCTCTACAAGCGCCATCCCATCATTAACTTCCTTACCCAGAAAGTTCCCGTTGCTCGCGGTATCGAGAAGCATTCGGTACTTGGGCAGAACACCACGATACAAAGTGCTTAAAAGGGACTCATCCGAAAACCCATGGTGTGGGCATTGCATGGTGTAGCTTTTGAACCTCTCCCATGCCTCACTAAAGCCTTCATTATTCTTTTGTGTGAAGCTTGAGATGTCATTCCTTAGTCGAGCTGTCCTTGTTGTAGAGAAGAATTTTGACAGGAATGCCTGCTTGCATTGGTCCCATGAAGTAATGGAACCTTGAGATAAGTTCTTTGCCCATTGCCGAGCTTTATCCCCCAGAGAGAAAGGGAATAACCGCAGCTTAAATGCATCTTCAGAGATGCCATTGATCTTCACCAAACCACACACTTGGTCGAATTGATCCAGGTGATCCAATGGGTCCTCCATGGCCAGCCCATGGAACTTGTTGTTTTGCACCATAGAGATAATACCGGATTTGATCTCAAAGTTGTTGTCTGCAACTGGTGGTGGTGCAATTCCTTGACGGTTAGCATGTGTGTTTGGTGCATCACCGGCTCCAATTAGTCGTGCAGGTCGTGGTGGATGAATTGGGATTCGGTTCACACCAACACCTTGGTGACCAACACCTTGGTGACCAGCACCTTGCACGGGTGCATTTTGGTGCGCAACCGGAGGAACTTGTTCACCCTCCATTCCTAACCGTTGAAGGTGTCTCTCGCTTTCTTGTCTTGCCCTTGTGTTTGCTCGTTCTAGAGCACGGATGTTGTCAACACGGTGTATAAGATTTGATGTGCCTTGTGATCTCGTGTTCATACACCTATGAGAAGGGGAAAAACCAAGTGAAAGAGATTAGTAACAAATTAAAAATAAATCTTAGTCTCAAGAAGATTTAAAATCCTAATGATTAATGCAAAACCCAAATGGCAACGGCGCCAAATTGATACATGATATTTTCGTGTCAATTATACCAAGTATACTCATGTCATTGTAGTACTTGAGATGTCAATCCATAATGGGTTGGGATTAAAAACTAAGAATACATAAAACTTCTTAATCTAAGCGGTTCAAGAATTGGTTTTGTAGCAACCTAAAGGATTTTAAAAGCAAACTACTTCCAACTAAAGCAAAGATAGAAACTTAAACGAGAATGTAAATTACGGTTTAAATAAAGTTCTAAAACAAATGAATCCAAGGGTGAAGTATACGATTGTTGGTAACTTTAGAGGTTCACAATGATGCCAATAAACTCAAGCAATGCTAATCCTTAGACTATGATCATTTAACAAGACTAATCCAATCCCTTGGAATTAGTCCCTTTGGAATTTACTAAATCAAGAACAAATTCCCATTTGTGATTTAATAACTTTCAAGCATTAGAAACAAGATCATTTAATCAATAAACACCTTAGACAACTATTTCCATAGGTTAAGAATGAAATATCCCTTGATTAGTTCATTGGGGAATTTCATCGAACACCTTCCGGGCGAGAAATTCCCTATGATCTAAATCAACTTGATCATGGATGATTTAGCATTAAACTCACTAAACAAGGAAGGATCACTAATAATCAAAGCCCTAACATCATTGATTCACTCTAAAATTACCTAAATCTACTTCACCCAAGAACCCTAGAAAACTACTCACAACACATGGTTTTCTCCACAAATCCCATAAAGGAAGTGTTGAGAATCATAAAAGATGATGGGAAAATAGGTGGAAGAAGTAATCCAATAAGAACTTGCATAAATCACTCAAGAATCTCTTACAATCTCCTTCAAAGCTCTCAAAAGGGTTTTTGCTTAAAATCTCAAAGAAAACAAAAAAGTATATTTTCTAATTAGGCTTAATTTGCTTAAGTCAATACAGATCGGGTCGGGTCAACCCGGGACAAACCGGGTTTGACCCGACAATTTTTGTGTCCGAGAAGGTTCACAGCGGTCAGCTCATACCGCTGCATGACCGCTGTGAAACGCCTGGTTTTTACTCCGGATGGATCCGCAGCGGTCTGCTCATACCGCTGCAATCTGACCGCTGCGAGACTTGAAAGTGCAGCGGTCTCCCTATACCGCTGCATGACCGCTGTGAGCTGCCTGGTTTTTTGCTCCGGATGGATCCGCAGCGGTCTGCTCATACCGCTGCAATCTGACCGCTGCGAGACTTGAAAGTGCAGCGGTCTCCCTATACCGCTGCGCTTCCTGGTTTTCTCCTTCATCACTTGATCATCTCTGTTTGCTGCGGGTACGTTCCTCCTAGTCCATGATCTTCCCCAAGACTCCAATAAGCACCTGAAACACTCCAATTGTACCAAAACTCTCTAGGACCTATCTAAAATTCATTAACTCCTACTTAAGAATGCAAAACTATAGAAAAACTCCATGAAACTACACATTAATGTACAAAAACTAGATGAGATGCATGATAAAAAGAGTTAAAATATGCGAATATCACCCACCAAGCGCTAGTTTAAAGTCATTAGCTTGACTCATAAGCCTTCTAGGCGCGGGATGGATCATTGAGGGGAATAGTTTCTTCCCCATCCATTTCTACGTCAGCGAGGTATGGTTTTAAGCGCTGACCATTAACCACAAAATCATATCCGGTAGAGCTCAACAGCACCACAGCTCCGTACGGTCTCACATCTTTGATTGTGAATGGTCTGGACCATCTCAATCTCAGCTTCAGAATTTTGCTCATCATCCCCTTTACAACATTTTTTCCTTTCTTCTTCAGCTCTGAAGTGAGAAGGGCTCTAACCTTTGAGAATGGCTTCGATGTTCCCTTTCACTTTACCTTTACTCAATCGAATCTCCATCACACTTCTGATGGATCAAAGTTATATAAGCATCTCCTTTTACTCTTTTTCTTTTTACCTTCCCTTGTGCCTTAGTCTATGATGTCGCTCTTGCTGATGATAGGAGGATCATCTAAGACTACTTTGACTCTGTCCTCTTTATAAGGCTCTTTCCAAGGATCAACCACCAGCGTCTCTCCTGTGACAACAGTGATGCAAGAGACGTGTTTGGGAGCTCCTCTAGTGGGGATGGCTTTGTAGAAGACCCTTTTGTCGATGATGGAGAGTGAGATTCTCTTATTGGGCATGTCTACAACTGCCCCCACTGTAGCCATGAATGGTCTTTCCAGAATCAAAGGCATATCGGAACCTTCACTCATCTCCACAACATAGAAATCAGTAGGAACCAAGCAATTTCATACATTTACAAGAAAATCAGGGATGATACCATATGGGGTTATGGTAGAGGAGTTGGCGAACGCAAGAGTCGTCTGAGGAGGCTTCATATCGGCAATTCCCAACCTCTCTGCAATAACCTTCGACATCAGATTCACATTAGACCCAAAATCTACAAGAGATTCTTTAAATTTGACTCTGAAGATAGAACATGGAACAACGAACTTTCCGGGGTCTTCAATCTTAGACAACTGTTTCATTGGTGGTGGTGTGCTCTTTGCCTTAATGAAGAGTGCTTTAATCTCTTCTAGAGTCTCTCTGCAATTCTGGAAGAAATCTAACAAAGGTCGGTTGTCCAAGGCTTCTTCAAACGAGATCTCATGGGGAATCCTCCTCACCAACTTATCAAAACCACTCAGCTTCTCTGCACTAATAGGCTTCATGAGGTGTCTGGGTGGCATAGGGTATGGCACCTTAGGAACATATGGTGGTGGGGTGATGGAAGCGTATTTCTTCTCTGCTGCAACAGCATGTGTTTCAACCTCATTCTTCAACTCATGCATAGTCTTCATTTCTCCTTGAGCAGTGATTGCATTACAATGCTCTCTGGGATTTGTCTCTACTTTTTCCGAAAGATTTCCTGGCTGTCGCTTGATTGCTTCGGCATTTTGAGCAACTTGAGTGTCCAGCTTCTTCACATGAGTGCATACAGCTTCGTACTTGCTGTTGAGATCATTGTACATGTTATCAACCTTGACATTGATCTCCTTAGCAAATTGTTGTTGGTTGAGCAGAAGATGTTGCATGAGAAGTTTAAGCTCATATTGAGAGCCATTCGCATGAACTTGGAATGAGGCTGGTTATGCTATCTAGAAGGTGTTGAATGGTTGTTTCTGCTGAAACCCACCTTGGAAATTGTTCTGACCTTGAAAGCCCTGAGAAAAACCTGAGGCGCTAGCGTTTTGCACAAAGGTTTTTCCTTGGGATTGTTGACCTTGCTTGGGGTAGACTTGATCTTGGAGACTTTCGACACTGGTTCTTCTGTAAGACATATTGGGATGGTTTCGGTAATTCTGGTTGAATCCTCTGTTTTGCACATACCCATGTCCACTAACAAAGTTCACCTCCTGCATCTCATCACTATCATCTTTAGCTAATCCCCGACAAAAAAATACATCTCTTGTCTCCTCGCAAGACTGCACACCTCTCTGATTTCCCTTCAGCAGCAAGTTCACTTTTGCAGTCAGCTCGTCAATCATCTGCGAATCTGCGCCATTGACACGTTTGGTTCTGTCGTACTCGGGGCATCGATTTCCGGAACTTGAAGCCAAGTTCTCTATCAGCTGATATGCCCCCTCCTTAGTCTTAGTCATGAAATCTCCATTGCTCGCAGCATTAAGAGCGTTCTTGTAATCCCAATCAACTCCATCGTAGAAGATGCTTAGTATCTGCTCATCCGAGTATCCATGGTGAGGGCACTCTATGCGGTATTCTCTGAACTTCTCCCATGCCTCACAAAAAAATTCTTCTGTGTGCTGCTAGAAGGTGGTAATTTTATTTCGCAGCGAAGCCGTCTTAGACTTGGTGTAGAAGTGATCCAAGAAAGTAACTCTGCATTCTTCCCATGTAGTCAACGACCCAGGTGGAAGTGACTTGAGCCATCTCAGTGCCTTGTCCGCAAAGAGAAATTGAAGAGTTTGCACTTGAGATAATCGGGCGGTACTCCGTTCGATTTGGTAGTACTGCAAATTTCTTCAAATTTTTTTATATGGTCCATAGGATGCTCTGTAGGTAAGCCATGGAACATGTGCTGCTTCACCAATGCGATCATTTGAGCTTTGATCTCATAATATTGCCTCGTAATGGCCGGTGGACGGATAGCGGCTCTGTTCTGGTAGAACGCATGAGGCGTGTCCAAGTCCCCAATGGCAGGGTTTTGTTGATGTTGTTGCAACTGCTGCACTTGTTGTTGCAGCCTCTGGAGTTCAGCAGCTGCAGCGTCTTGTTGTTCGTTGTTTTGTTCGTCCATGATGACGGGAATTGATCTTGCTCTCCGGTTCGTTCGTTCTAACCTTACTAGCTCTTCGTTATTGAGCTCACAAAGGTTTTCAGAGCCCCTACTTCTGGTAACTCTATTCAGTTTTTATATTGGTCACCTGAAATGCAAAAAGAAAATAAAATAGAATATACTAGTAAATCTTAGACTAAATTTCAAATTCAGAATTGAAGGTAACGCTATTAGTCCCCGGCAACGGCGCCAAATTGATTTAGGTGTTTTACTAAGTCAATTAAAAACTAAAGCTCACACTACCGCAATCATAACGGTTGTCAATGCAGTACTTTAGGATCGAATCCACAGAGACCACGGTTACACAACAATTTTCACAATTATGAAACTAAGTTAAGACAAGATTATATATGATTTTGGAAAGAGTAACGAACGCAATTTAAATGATGTAAATACAATAAGGAAAAATGTTAGGTCAAGGGTTTGTTCTTGGGAATCCAGAAATCACAAATCAGACAACTATTCAGGGAATAATTAAACACAAGTTTTAAACTCAAACATAAATATTAACCAATCCACTCTCGTGCTCATAGTTACTAAACCTAACAACCTTATCCACTCTCGTGCTCATAGAATTCTGGGTCAGCATTAAAGAGCAGGTTCAATATGTTCACGAATCGCCTTAGCATCAACTCTCGCAGGCTATGGACGATTCGCTCGCTTATGTTCTTTCTATGCAACATAATCCACTCTCGTTCTGATAGGTTAAATTGTACCCTAATCCACTATCGTTCTCATAGGGTAAGTTGCACCCTAGTTCATAGACCTAGCGGTTAGCTCAAGCCTAAGCAATAAACACAACAATAAGCGAAAACCACAAAAGATAAATCCCTATTTGTGTCTAATTTAATGATTCAAGGATCCCTTTGAAACCATAAACCTAACTATGGAACTACTCAGACATGGTAACGGAGAACAAGCAGAGAGATGAAGAACTCATAATACAAAAAGAGAGAAAGGGTTTAGAATTCTTCTCAATAGATGCAGAGATTCTTCTCCAAAGCTTACAATGATCAAGAGCAAAATGTCTGAAAAGAAAATAAAGCGTATCCGACAAAGAGGCTAAAAATAGAGTATATATATAGCTCCTAGGTCGAATTAGGTCAAAACACGCAGTTTCCGGGGTAAAACAGGAAATTCAGAAATTTCTTTTTTCTTCTCGCAGGCACGCTTCGACCGATGCACTTCTTGCATCGGTCGATTCCAGTTTCTCGGGCAAGCCTGAACCGACCGATGCACTCCTTGCATCGGTCGATTCTCATTCATCGGGTGGTGTTTGCATCGATCGATTCCGGTTCCTCGGGCAAGCTTGAACCGACCGATGCACTCCTTGCATCGGTCGGTTCTCATTCCTCAGGTGGTGTTTGCATCGGTTGCATCGACCGATTCTGCCCTTTTCTTCATGATTCCATGCGTTTTTGCCCGCGTAACTCCAATTTTCTTCCTTAGACGCCTTTTACCTGAGATAATTAAATAAAGGACTAAAAGACTCTAAAAACGAACTTTGACTCGATAAAACGTTTGAAATGAATACTAAACATGTGTTAGAAAATGACAAAAACCAAGCATATCAGTTGCCAATATGCTAAAGCAAATTGTTCGACTTCCGCGCTAATCCAGAGGATTAGAAGAAATACATCGCCCAGATCTAACGGTCCAAAATCTTGAAGCGGTTCGCTTTCCCGATTTGACGGATCAAGACGATTCGATTTCCTTATTTGACGGTTCGAAATCCCTAGCGATTCGCCTTCCAAATTTGGTAATTCATAATCTTATAAGAAACTGCTTTCCCGATCTAACAGTTCAAAATCCCAGCGATTCGCTGATCTACCTTATCGGCTCGGAACTTAAAACAGTTTGAAATCCCCAGTGATTCGCTGTTCCACCTTGGCAACTCGGAGTTTCAAGCAGTTCGCACCAATTTCGACTCGGTTTACTCCAAATTCATTATTTCTCATGAAGTTCGCCGAACTCAACCAATCAATTACACTTCGCCGAACTTAGGGAGGGCTAATTGTTGGAGGTAATCTCCACCCCCCCCCCCCCCCCTTAAACCCCTCATAAATCAAATCTAAACCGGTCAATTCCGCATGTTGACTTACCTTAAACCGAACAAATCTATTCTGATTCGACCCACCTCGGCCTATCGCGGCCCGAATCTTGACAATCAACTAAGGCCCACGGCGGCCCATCCACGATCTATCCGGCATCGAGTGAACTTGGCCCATCAGGACCCGATATTCGCCCAACTCGCCTCAGCCTGTTTGCTTCCGGGGCCATCAGGCTCGACTAATCTAAGTCGGTGCCGACCTCCAAAAAGAAGGAAAGAATCGCAAAGAATAATGAAGTTTTCCTGAGACCGCCTCGAAGACTTATAAATACTTGAGGATCACCTCATTCACTAGGGACGCCCACTTTTCCGCAAAGACCTAAGAAACTTTGCTTCGAGAATACCGGTTTAGTTTTTTAATTCTTTCTTTTCGATCACAAAAACTCTTTTACTATCGTCGAGATTGCTAATAAAACGAGATTTCCCGATCCTTTTATTTTTTAAATTGATTTGTGTGAACCGGATTCAACAGCAGTTGAGTAATTCTTTTCTTGGTCCATCCATGTAACAAGTATTAAAGATTTGATTAGGTATCCACTATCCATGAAGCTTTAATTATCTACCTTATAAAGAGTGAAGGGGCTCTCTCCAGGGTTGACACTTGTCCCCTCCCCCCCTTATTGGTTAAATTTTTTTTTTTCACTTTTACTCAATAAATTTAAGATTAAAAATAATGTTAATAACTTAAAAAAATTTCCAACTTCTATTCAACCACTTACCACATTCTATCTAATTTATAAATATATATAAACATTTTCAACTTACTTACAATATTTTTTTGCCAAATTCATTGTCACACATTTTATCTAACTTACTTACGACTTTAACACAATCCTTTCCAAATTCATTGTATTTTAAAGTAAAAACAAATAAATAAAACAAGTCTAAATTCATGTTATTCATATATCTAAAATGTATCTACGAAACGAAAAGATAAAATTAACTTAAAAAATTTAATATATATAAAGAAAACAAATATAAATACCAACTCAATTAATTTTACGGTAGAAAATTATATTCTAGTAATGCGCAGAGAAGTGCAATGCCGTCTGAGACCCATAATCCTACGGCGAACCAGCAACAACAACAACAATCAAGAAGAAGTGACGCTAAAGTATTGTCGGAGATAGAAGACTGGCTCATGAACAATTCTACCCCGATCGATCCGGTTTGCTCCTTGTCTGCTCAAGCTAATTCTATGACATTCCGATTTCGAAACCCTCTTTGAACGAATCCAACGAAATGGAGACGGACAGAACGACGACAAGGAGAGAGAGAGTGTGTGTGTTCCGGTGAGAGTGAAAGGGACAGAGAACCGGCGTGAGTAAGAGGGAAAGAGGTCCGACGAGAGGGAGAGAGCCGGCGCGAGGAAAAGACAAAGAGAGAGAGCCAGAGAGAGGGAGAGAGAGTTCAGGAGGAGAGAAAGAGAGAGCCGGCGAGAGGGGGGAGAGAGAGATCGGCCACGAGAGAGAGAGGGAGAGAGAGGGATAGAGAGAGAGGGAGAGAGAGAGAGAGAGAGAGAGAGAGAATGGAGAGTGGTAAATCATGACTGGACATGGCGACGAGGAGAGCACAAGTATTGGAGGCGTCACCGAATGCAACGTCGGAGAAAATTTGGGAAATAAAACGAGAACGCCGCATCGATCGACTATCGATGGACTGAGAAAGAGAGCGACTTCGAACCTCGAAGAGGCGGTGCTTAATTGCAGAGACGAATCAATCCGATTAACGGCGTCTCGTAGACAATCTTGCTATTTTTAGAATCTAGGTATGAATAAAATGGCACGCAAGCCAAAACGACTCAGCAGCATATGAATACATTTTTCTTTGAATGTCAATCCGGTTTGCTCCTTGTCTGCTCAAGCTAATTCTACGAAATTCCGATTTCGAAACCCTCTTTGAATGAATCCAACGAAAGGGAGAGGGACAGAACGGCGACAAAGAGAGAGAGAGAGAGAGAGAGAGAGAGAGAGAGAGAGAGAGAGAGAGAGAGAGAGAGAGTGTGTGTGTGTGTGTGTATTCCGGCGAGAGTGAAAGGGACAGAGAACCCGCATGAGGGAGAGGAAAAGAGGTCCGACGAGAGGGAGAGGGAGAGAGCCGGCGCGAGGAAGATAGAAAGAGAGAGAGCCGATGATAGGGAGAGAGAGTTCATGCGAGGAGGAGAGAGAGAGCCGCTGAGAGGGGGAGAGAGAGATCGGCCACGAGAGAGAGAGAGAGAGAGAGAGAGAGAGAGAGAGAGAGAGAGAGAGAGAGAGAGAGAGAGAGAGAGAGAGAGAGAGAGAGAATGGAGAGTGGTAAATCGTGACTGGACATGACGACGATGGGAGCACAAGTAGTGGAGGCGTCACCGAATGCAACATCATAGAAAACTTTAGAAATAAAACGAGAACGCCGCATCGATCGACTATCGATGGACTCAGAAAGAGAGCTACTTCAAAGCTCGAGGAGGCGGTGCTTAATTGCAGAGACAGATCAATCCGATTAATGGCGACTCATAGACAATAATGCCGTTTTTATAATCTAGCTATGAATAAAAATGGCATGCAAGCCAAAACGACTCAGCAGCATATGAATACATTTTTCTTTCATCTCTCTACATCGTGAAAGAGACAGCATTCAACACTCATTACACGAATCTTTGTAACAACTCTTTAGATTCTCAAATTGATAGAACAACATTTTATATATACTAGGAGAGCGGAAATTTTACCGGATCAGGACTGGACATGGCGACGATGGGAGCACAAGTAGTGGAGGCGTCACCGAATGCAACGGCGGAGAAAACTTGGGAAATAAAACCAGAACGACTGATATTACGTGCTCTTAGATGTTCAAAAACTCTTAATGCGACTGAGTCTTTCATATTCTTCATTATGACATGAGACTGATAACCCAAAGTATGCTTACCAGCATAAATTTTACCGGATCGTGACTGAACATGGCGACGATGGGAGCACAAGTAGTGGAGGCATCACCGAATGCAACGTCAGAGAAAACTTGGGAAATAAAACGAGAACGACTGATATTCCGTGCTCTTAGATATTCAAAAACTCTTAATGCGACTGAGTCTTTCATATTCTTCATTACGACATGAGACTGATAACCTAATGTATACTTATCACTTAATTAAATATTATACAATCATTTTCCCAACTAAACAAAGTTAGGAAAAAAAAAATAGTATGTGTTAAATTAAATAACCTAAAAATATATCTTCAAAAAAAGAAGCACCAATAAACTTGTAAATAAAAATACCCGCACGTTAGTGTGGAGACTCAGCTAGTATATGCTAATATTAGGAAAATATGTGACTAAATCAATAGAGGAAAAGTAAATTTAACATTAAAATATCAAAATTACGTGAAAAACAATTGTAAACCTCCTAGTTTTTGAACTACTGCAACAACGACAAGACAACGAACAATGACTAAATATCTGCGAAGGTTTCATGAAATCAACAATTTGAAGTTTCTCAGTAAACACGTTTTCATGATATTACACAAAGCGTCGGAGTAGGAAAAAAAGCATGTCTTTTATATAAAAAAAAAAGTGTAAACATGCAAATATATGCAAGAGAGATTTACGTTAATTATCTAAATAACTTTTTTTTCAATTGGTATGTGAATGTTACATAAACACATATTTCAAACTGAACCAATCCTAATATTAAATGTCAAATTAGGTGAACGAGACCAAATTTTATTTTATTAAGCATAACCTTTAATTCGTATTACATTATATATTACTTTAAGTGTTGTAACGATACACTCTTGGTGTGAAATTAAGGGGAAAACGGTTGATTCCCCCATGAAGTATTAGACTGTTGATTATGTCAACACAATAACAAGAAGACAAGTCTGGAAACCGAAGGAAGAGAAGAAGAAACAGATGGGCCTTGACAAAACAAAAGAAAGGCCCAACGACATTAAAAGAAGAAAGCCCAATCCTCGTGATCTCTCTGCACCTTCTGCACCTGCAATACCTGCAACAAAAAGCATAAAGAAGAACCGTACGAGCACAGCTCAGCTCATCACACTCCACAACCGGTTTGACCTACTAGGATCTGGTGAAAATGACTGATAATTGACAGCTGTATGTAATGCTTTTCAGCTGCACTAGGGTTTACAACTGTGCTTTTGTTCTCTGTCTATATAAAGACAGTTTATGTAACCACATACGTTAAGCAGAATGTTATGAAGTTTTAAGCTATCTGTTCAAGCTTCTAGCTTCTTTTTATCTTTTCCTTCATGGTATCAGAGCCATGGATCTGACATACATGGACCTCTACTCTGTTCCTGCTCTAAACATTTCAAATTGTGTCACGGTTACACTCACTGAAAAGACTTACCTTTTATGGAAAACTCAGTTTGAATCCTTCCTCGCTGGTCAGGGACTGTTAGGATTCGTCAATGGCATTATTCAAACTCCATCTCTTACGATCTCCGTCCCCGGAATCAACGACACCACTCAACAGGCTCCAAATCCAGCTATTCTTACCTGGCACAAGATTGATGGTGTTGTTAAGTCCTGGCTCTTGGGCTCGTTTGCTCCAAATATTCTGAGTATCGTTGTTCACTGCACCACCCCTCATGAGGTATGGGTTTCCATCGCTAAGCACTTCAATAGAGTCTCCTTCTCTAGGCTATTTGAGCTGCAACGTCGTCTGCAAAATGTTACTAAAAAGGAGAAACCTATGTCTGAATACTTAGGGGAACTTCAACATTTCTGTGACCAGTTAGCTTCTGTTGGTAGTCCTGTCACTGAACATATGAAGATATTTTCTGCTTTGAATGGTCTTGGACGAGAATATGAACCCATCAAGACTACCATTGAAAACTCCATGGACTCTGCTCCAAGTGCAACTCTTGAGGATGTTATTCCAAAGCTCACAGGTTACGATGACCGTCTTCAGGGCTATCTTGGTGAATCATCAATCTCGCCACATCTAGCTTTCAGTGTTACAAACAACAACACTGATTATGACTACTCCAATAGCCCGTGTTATCAAGGTTTTCGTGGTCGTAGCAACTCACAATATCGGTTTGGGAGCAATCGTGGCAGAGGGTCTTACTCCACCAGAGGCCGTGGCTTTCACCAGCAGATCTCTTCCACCAACACTGCTTCTCAACCTTTTGATACAGCAAACCGATCAACCTGTCAGATTTGTGGAAAATTTGGTCACAATGCCCTCAAATGCTACAAACGCTTCGACATCTCTTATCAAAGTGAAGAGGTTCCAACTGCTCTGGCTGCAATGCGCATCTCTGATGACAGTCAACATAACGGTACTGAGTGGTTCCCCGATACTGGTGCTTCTGCTCATGTAACCAACTCCACTCAAAATCTCCAGGCTGCGCAAAACTATCATGGACATGATTCTGTTCTTGTGGGAAATGGTGATTTTCTCCCAATCACTCACATTGGATCCGTTCCTCTTCACACCATGTCAGGTACATTATCTTTAAATGATGTTCTTGTGTGCCCTGACATTGTTAGATCTCTTCTCTCTGTCTCTAAGCTTACTGCCGATTACCCATGCTCCTTCAAATTTGATGCTAATGGTGTCTATGTAAAGGACAAGCTAACAAAGCGGATCCTGACACACGGAAGCAGGCATGATGATCTTTATGTCTTGGAGAATCCGTCTTTCACTGCCTTTTACTCCACCAGACAGCTCAGTACCAGTGATGAAGTCTGGCATAGAAGGCTCGGGCACCCTAGTTCAGAGATTCTCTATCATCTATCTGCAAATAAAGCCATCTCTATCAATAAAATCATCAACAGGATGTGTGACTCATGTCAGCTTGCAAAGAGTTCAAGGCTACCTTTCTCTCCTTCTGTTTTTAAAGCCGTAAGTCCTCTTGAGAGGATTCATTGTGATTTGTGGGGACCTTCTCCAGTTTCTTCCTTCCAAGGATTTAAGTACTATGTAGTCTTCATTGACAATTTCTCCAAATTTTGTTGGTTCTATCCTTTGAAATGCAAATCAGATTTCTTCTCCACCTTTTTACTGTTTCAAAAACTTGTTGAGAATCAGTTCAATCTGAAAATCAAGATGTTTCAGTGTGATGGTGGTGGTGAGTTCATCAGCTCCAAATTTATTGCTCATTTGGCTCAGTGTGGAATCAAACAACTCATCTCTTGCCCTCATACTCCTCAGCAAAATGGTATTGCTGAACGAAAACACAGGCACATCACTGAACTTGGGCTTGCAATGATGTTTGAAAGCAAAGTACCTCAACGGTTTTGGGTGGAGGCATTCTTTACAGCCAGCTTCCTCGGTAATTTACTGCCCTCCTCCACTCTATCCAATCATCAAAGTCCCTATGAAGCTCTTTTCAACAAGAAACCATATTACTCTGCCCTACGAGTGTTTGGGTGTGCATGTTATCCCTCGCTAAGACCATATGCATCTACAAAACTTGACCCTCGTTCACTAAAGTGTGTCTTCTTAGGCTATAATGAAAAGTATAAGGGCTACCGTTGTATCTATCCTCCCACTGGTATAGTTTACATCAGCAGACACGTTCTGTTCGATGAATCTGCTTCTCCTTTTGCCACAGATTACTTCTCTTTTCATACAGCTCAATCCTCACATCTGCTTAGCGCGTGGCAACAAAGCTTTCTTCAATCTACACCAGCTGATGCCTCTCCACCTCACTCACCTGCTACTTCTCCATCTTGCAGTCCTCCCATACAAAATCATTTCATGCAGGTCCCTGTGGCTGTTGTACATGCTCAGCAAATTGTATCTGCTCAACCACTCACTTTGTCAGAATTATCTACTCCTGCTACAGAAAACTTGTTCACTGATGATGATTTTCCACCCCTTGGCCCAACCAGTGACATACCTGCTGGGGAAAGGGAGAGTTCTGGGTGTACGGCAGACCTTGACTCTGATCCTATAGGCAATAGCACTTCTCTCTCTCCAAGCAGCAACTCACTTGGTCCTGTCAACACATATCATCACTATGAACAACCAATCTCTGTCACACTGGAAACCGCAGCTAGTCAAAATGATCACTCCATGATCACAAGATCAAAATCTGGGATATCTAAACTGAATCCAAGATATGTTTTACTAAGCATCACCTCAACTCCTCCTGAACCTAAGACTGTTACTGCCGCCTTGAAACACCCAGGTTGGAATGGAGCAATGCATGAAGAGATGGGCTCATTTAAAGAAACAAAAACCTTCTCTCTAGTTCCTTATCAACCTGACATGCATCTCTTAGGTTGCAAATGGGTCTTCCGTACCAAACTTAATGCTGATGGTACTCTAGATAAGCTTAAAGCTCGCCTGGTTGCGAAAGGGTTTGAGCAAGAAGAAGGAATAGACTACTTAGAAACATATAGTCCTGTAGTTAAAACTGCAACAGTTAGAGGAGTTCTTCATGCTGCAACTGTTCTTCAATGGGACATAAAACAACTTGATGTGAAGAATGCTTTCCTCCATGGTGATTTGAAAGAAACTGTTTACATGCATCAGCCTCCTGGATTCATTGATTCTGAGTTTCCTGGATACGTTTGCAAACTACACAAGGCTATCTATGGCCTTAAACAAGCTCCTAGAGAGTGGTTCAACAAATTCAGTGATTACCTCTTGGAATTTGGATTCCTCTGCAATCACACAGATCCATCTCTGTTTGTTTATGAAAGAGCTGACAATGTCATCCTCCTTCTGCTCTATGTTGATGACATAGTTCTTACTGGAAACAACAAGGCTTTAATCTCTAGTCTACTAGTCTCTCTCAACACTACATTCAAGATGAAAGATATGGGTCGCCTGCATTATTTCTTGGGAATTCAAGCACATTTTCATTCAAATGGTCTCTTTCTCAATCAAGAGAAGTATACTGCGGACCTTCTTCAAGTTGCAGGTATGGCAGACTGCTCACCTGCACCTACTCCACTACCAGTTCAGCCAAACAGAGCTCCCCATCAAGATGAATTATTTTCAGAACCCACTTATTTCCGAAGCTTAACTGGTAAGTTGCAGTATCTTACTCTCACAAGACCTGATATTCAGTATGCAGTCAACTTCATATGTCAGAAGATGCATTCTCCTTCTGTTGCTGACTTCAACTTGCTCAAGCGAGTCCTTAGATATCTCAGAGGAACAACAAACTATGGTCTCTCCTTCTCTAATGATACAGATTTCACTCTAAGAGCATATAGTGACAGTGATTGGGCAGGCTGTCCTGAGACAAGACGCTCTACAGGTGGCTACTGTACCTTCTTGGGATCAAACATCATTTCTTGGTCTGCAAAGAAGCAAGCAACAGTCTCTCGCAGCTCGACTGAAGCAGAGTATCGGACTCTCTCTGAAACTGCAGCAGAGATCACGTGGATTGGAAAATTCCTTCGAGATATTGGTATCTCTCAGAACTCTCCTCCTGAACTATATTGTGACAACTTGTCTGCAGTGTACCTCACTGTCAATCCAGCTCAACATAAGCGTTCAAAACATTTTGAAGTTGATTTCCACTATGTCAGAGAACGAGTTGCTCTTGGCACATTAGTGGTTCATCATGTATCCTCTGCTTATCAATTGGCTGACATTTTTACAAAATCTCTGCCTATTCAGAGCTTCAGTGATCTTCGTTTCAAACTTGGTGTGGCTGAACCACCCACACAAAGCTTGAGGGGGTATGTCAACACAATAACAAGAAGACAAGTCTGGAAACCGAAGGAAGAGAAGAAGAAACAGATGGGCCTTGACAAAACAAAAGAAAGGCCCAACGACATTAAAAGAAGAAAGCCCAATCCTCGTGATCTCTCTGCACCTTCTGCACCTGCAATACCTGCAACAAAAAGCATAAAGAAGAACCGTACGAGCACAGCTCAGCTCATCACACTCCACAACCGGTTTAACCTACTAGGATCTGGTGAAAATGACTGATAATTGACAGCTGTATGTAATGCTTTTAAGCTGCACTAGGGTTTACAACTGTGCTTTTGTTCTCTGTCTATATAAAGACAGTTTATGTAACCACATACGTTAAGCAGAATGTTATGAAGTTTTAAGCTATCTGTTCAAGCTTCTAGCTTCTTTTTATCTTTTCCTTCAGATTATTCATATACGAAGTTTTAAGTAATTCCAAAACCTACTCAAACTATCTTTTATTTTGAATTCCCTACATGAATTTTTGAAAATTGGTCAATTCCAACAAAACCGTAAACGTGAGTAATTATACAAATTAAGAGAGATACAAATTGTTTATATAAACGTGAGTAATTATAATCCTCGAGATTTTTGTATGGATCTTCAACAAACATAATTAATTATTAAATGATTGGATTTCAAAAAAAGAAAAATTAACTGTGGTAGGGGTACTGGAAAAAACTAAATTGAAATAGTAAATGTTACATGAAACAAGACATGAACTGGAAAAAGGAAAAAAAAAGAACTGGAACAAGCTTTTATGGCGATGTGTTCATAACGAAACGTACCGAGGATGCAAACATCAATTTTTGTTGTATATCTTAATAATCGTCCATTTCATTTTCCAGATTCCGAAAGTTCTTTCAATAATATTTCGAAGAGATGCATGCATGATTAAACTAGGTTGTGTAACTGAATTATTAAGGTAACTAAACCGTACCTTAATAATTCATTCACGATACGATATTTCAAATTAGGTTCTTTCAATAATAGTTCAGTTACATCCCTCGTGCTCATTGCTAGCATTTGGCCAGAAGCCAAATTGGGTTGTTTTGATAAGATTTTCTTTCCAAAGTGTAATGTTTGACAACATGTTTAATAGTATAGATAAATTATAGACATATCTTTAATTAATACATGTTTGGACACAAAATGTACTTCTGTTTTACTAAGGAGAGCGACGAAAAGGCCAAAGAACCTTAAGTTTTACAACAAAATCGTTGAATCTTTAAGACAAAAAAAATTAAATCAAGATTCGAAAAATGTATACAAAAAGTAATCTTAATATTAAATATCGAATTAGGTGAAGGACAGCAATTTTATTTTATTAAGCATAACATTTAATTCGTATTACATTATATATTACTTTAGGTGTTAATGATACACTCTTAATACTTTAAATTCAGTTCTTAAACTTGGCCTCCAGGTCTTTGACAACATTGACATCTAACTGGAACGCCTGAGCCAGAACCTCTGGATTGATCGGAGGGTTTGATCCAAACACAGTGTTTGCGATTGTGATAACACCAGCGTTCTGGCTACTGAGTCCTGCAAAGGCCACCGCGGGGGTTTTCCCGATGTTCACTTGAAAATGGATCATTCCTATGGGGAACACAAACACATCCCCGGGATGCAAAATTTTGGCGAATAAACGGTTATCGTCTTGATTAGAAGAGACAAAACCGACATATAACGTTCCCTTGATAAGGACAAGGATCTCAGTGGCGCGAGGGTGCGTGTGAGGCGGGTTTTGGCCATATGGCGCATAGTCTATGCGGACCAAGGATATTCCCAAAGTGTTTAGCCCTGGAATCTGATCGACATTCACCGTTGTCACATTGGATTCGACATCATTATCGGTGTTTCCGGCCTTATTGAGGCCTGAGTACAAGAAATCATCTGCCTTGGCTTGCTTCGGATCCTTACAGAACTTACCATTCACGAAAACTACACGTAGAAACATTGCATCATGTCAAAAGTATATATATTAAATATTGGATTTAATCATAATAAAGGAGAAAAGTAAGTAGAGAAATGAAGAAAGGGGACTATATGCATACCACCATTGTTGAGGTTATTAACGGCAACACAGAAGTCTTGGAGTGGACTTGGATCATAAGCATTCCCAAAGGGAATGACCAATGCCAAAGTGATAACAGAGATGAGAGACTGAGAAAACTTCATTTTCAAACAGAAGGTCAAGGTAATGCGTTTCCAAGATTTGTTATATGTGTGTTGTTTATGATTGTGTGTTGTTTGTGAAGCATTAGTGCTTACCATTTATAGGACAAGATCGGATGTCATTTTTGACGTGGTCCAAAGTCATTCTATACATTTGTATTTAGCATTTTTCAAAGTGGCAGTTGAAATGTTTAACAAGTCTATTGAAGAAAATATCTATTTATTTTATGTAGTTCAGTACTTCAGTAGTTCTATCGAAGTTTCCGAGTTTCTTTAATATTCTATTTAATGGGTTGTTTTGCAGTTGAGTAATTCTTTTCTTGGTCCATCCATGTAACAAGTATTAAACATTTGATTAGGTATCCACTATCCATGAAGCTTTAAATATATGCGAATATTATGAAAATCTGTGACTAAATCAATAGAGGAAAAGTAAAGTTAACATTAAAATATCAACATTACGTGAAAAAACAATTGTAAATCTCCTAGTTTTTGAACTACTGCAACAACGACATGACAACGAACAATGACTAAATATCTGCGAAGGTTTCACGAAATCAACAATTTGAAGTTTCTCAATAAACACGTTTTCATGATATTACACAAAGCGTCAGAGTATGATGCGGTCATCAAACCAACCACCGATCTGGGAGTGAACCACTTGAAGCCGGGACGAGACAAGGAGACCAAACCGGAGCCACCTAACTTGGAGAATGAGAAGACTCGGCCTAAAATCACTTTTTGCCGAAGGAATCAACTAGACGGCCGAGGAGATGCTGAATCTGATCGAGAGACGCTGACCGAACCAAGCAGCCAGTCGAACCACCCGACAAGCCTTAACCGGAGCAACAAATCGAAACTCAAAGAGATGCCCGACTCGAATCATGACCCATGACCCAAGATTCACCGACCAACCGACCCCAATGAGTATTTTGGTCGAGACATTTCACCTTTGTCTCAGACCAAAATTGAAGACCGACCAGTTCAATCACTTGCAAACCAGAATATGGCGACCAAGAGAGATTCTTAGACATCTAAGAAAGCTTACAAGCACCTTCCCATGCACTAGCAACCACATGATCAGGTGGATCCTCTTGATACTTTCCATATACGGACGCATTCACATTAGAAGCTTTTACTCTCCAACGGTTACTTCCTCTAAGATGCGGCGTTTTGAAGACTTGTTCATTGAATCTAGATGTTCCAAGAGATCACCACTTCCAGCCCAAACTATCTCGGATCAAGCGCACCAAAACTTTCCTATTTTGGTCGAGCGTCTCATTCAAATCTCCAACGGCTAATTTTTATTTAGTTTGCGATTTATATCTTGTTTTTAGATTTTGAGACTGTTGTCCTTAGATCTCTATGTAAAGCTCAGTTCAATCATTTGTGCAATTCACCCTTGAATTCATATATTAATAGAAACGTATAGTTTTTTTTAAGCCGAGTCTTTGAGTTGTTCTTTGTTCTTTAGAATTAAGTGTGAGATTCACTTCGTTCTATTGAAGTCGCAGATCAGATTGTTTGTAAGCTTTAAACAACTTAGTTCGTTCACCGATTGAGAGAGTCAATACCCCTATCCCCATTCCATTTCTACCTTCGTCCCACCTTCCACGAGGCTAATCTTGGAATCTCTTGATCTTTGTGTGATCTTAAGTTGGAGTGATTTCAATCTTACAGAACAGTAAAAAAATGTGTAAACATGCAACTATATATATGCAAGAGAGATTTACGTTAATTATTTGGTGACAATAAGATACTATCTAAATAACTTTTTTTCAGTTGGAATGTGAATGTTACAAATATCCAAACTTGACATAAACAAATACTTCAAACTGAACCAATCCTAAGTTCAAAAGTTTTTGCCGACTAAGTTAGGCTGATCTCGAAACAATATATCTCCACTATCGTGAATAAAAAGCAAAGAAAAATATGATAGTAACAAAACAGAAAATAAGAGAGAACAAATGAAAATATGAAATGTTGTAGTTGACTTTTTTTGTGTGGTCGAAACAGGTTTCATTAGTATTAGCTTGTGTTTAGCTAGAGAGTCGGCTTCAATGTTTTCAGCAGGAGGGATACAACAAAAGATAATAGCCTTAATCAACTGAGAGGAGTCCATGTAGATCCAAGAGTCGGCTCAATCTAATATCTACTAAAATACCATGTAGATCCAAGAAGGATGAGTCTGAATTAATGGCCTTAATCAACTGAGAGGAGTCCTACTCGATTCTCATTTTCCTTACTCCTAGATCAACAACATGTTTACAGCTTCTCTCAAGAAAAGGCCTTCTGCCACTAGAGGAGAGTTTACAAAAATCACCACCCTATATTCTCTTATTGTGAAAGCTTTCGACGCAAAGGTCCATCCCAGACCTGCAGGCTGTGCATCGAAAAGCCAAGATGCGTCTGTTTTACATAACACTTCTCCCACTTACATAATCTGTCTATCAAACCATTCTCTTGCCGAGGTAATAGCCTTAACTATTGTTTCCTCAACAGTGAAACTTCTTACATTAAATACAAGATTATTTCTTGCATTCCAGAGAGACCAGATGATCCATGGTGCTAGTGGTCCTTTTGCTATACATGTAGGGGGTAAGCAGATCTTCATATTGAGTCCATGACATTCTGATGCAAAATCTATCAGCTTTCTACACTACAAAAAAATAGCTGAAAACCTATGGACAAATTGGTAGGAAATCCGTAGGAAACAGCGATTTCCGACCGATTTCCTACCGAATTTTGCCATTGGTTTGGATCCGTCGGAAATGTGGATCCATCGGAAATCGTTAGGAATTTTTCTACGGATTTCCGACCATCATTTTCCCGACGGGTTTCCTACCGAAAGGCTGTCGTCGGAAATGCCGTTGGAAAAGTGTCGTCGGCAAATCGTTGGTAAATCCTCGGTAATTTTCCTACCGATTTCCTACGGGATCATTTTCGACCGATTTCCTACGGTATTGTTTCCTACCGATTTCCTACGGTAGTTTTTTCTACCGATTTCCTACGGGATAATTTCCTACCGATTTCCTACGAGAGAATTTTCTACCGATTTCCTACAGTTTATTTTCCAACCGATTTTCTACGGGATTATTTCCTACCGATTTGCTACCAAATTTTTCCAAACACAGCAACAGAAAATAGTTTTTTTTTTAAATAGAAAAATTAATAAATATGAAATAAAAAATAAATTCTTAAACAAATTTATTATTAAACAAAAAGACAAAACATAAAATAAAATTGTTTTATAAAATACTAAAAATAAAATTGTTCAACAACAAAAAAAAAAACCGTAATCAGATTTATTGCTGGTTCTGGGATTGCGGAGAGTTCTGGGATTGCGGAGGGTTCGGGGATGGTTGTTGCGGGTTCGACTGACTTCCAATATGTGTCATCAGTAAAGCTCAGAGGGAATTCATCTCCGAACACATTTCCGCATTTTCTCGGTTCAGATTCTCGATTTTTTCAAGGAGCTCAGGACTTTGAGGATGGTACATTGAAGAAGTAACCGTGTGATGCTCGGGAAGTTTTCCCAAGCCATAATGACGTCCTTTTCGAACCGGAGTTTCCTGCGTGAACGAGAAAAATAATTTTTAAAAGAGTGAAATAATTAAAAAAACATTCAAGAAAATACAATAATTGAAACTTACTTGAAGTACGATATCGTTGACCATATGTATGGCCAACTCATTTGAAGATGTTGAGCCATCCTGAGACATTTGCATAATTGCTTCTTGCTTCTTCTTCTTGATGTTGTTGACGATTTCGTGCGTCTTCGGGTCATCAATTTTGCCGGTCTTCTTGTTGGTGTGTGTATCTTCCATCACGGTCAACCAATCCACCGGATTCCGGTCGTTTGCAATTACCTCTCATATGTAAAAAAAAGTTAAAATTAAATTAACAATATAGTAAAAAGAAATGTAAACTTAAAAACTCGTTTTTAACGTACCAACTCCTCTTCCCGAGCCTCGAATGTCTTCGCACCCGCATTGTGCGTGCCACCCCGTCGGCAACGACGATTCACTGAATTTCTCGAGGATGTGGCCTTAGTCTTCGGTTTGGACCAATAGTCATCCAATGCTTTCCAGACGTCGTCCGACAAATTATTTGGCTTATGTGCCCCATCACGCCATTTGTCCTTCCACGCGTTCATGTGGTCTGAGTACTGAGAAGCAGCTTGGATGTGGTATGCCTCACGAACCATGGTCGAATGTTCCAGTGCCCAAGTGTAATCTTGCTGCGAAAAAAATAATCAAATTACATTAGTTTGTAAATGTTATTTCTAAAAATTCAAAATTACCATAAAAAAAAATAAAAATACTAAGTATATGCCTTACCGCATATTTCCTACCGATTTCCTACCAAATTTCAAATTCCCAACGGTTACGACAACGGCTACAACAACGGCTTCATTTTTGCCGTATGAAACCGTCGGAATATGTAAACGGCTCCTTGACGTAGGAAATCCGTAGGAAATTTCCTACGGATTTACTAGCGCTTTCCTACCGAATTTTGAATTCCCAACGGTTACGACAACGGCTTCATTTATGCCGTATGAAATCCGTCGGAATATGTAAACGGTTACTTGCCGTAGGAACTCCGTAGGAAATTTCCTACGGATTTCCCACGGCATGATTTTTCTACGACAAACCGACGGTTTTCCTCAGAGTAGATTTTCCTAGAAAATCAGTTGGAATTCCGTCGGAAATTTCCTACGACATTTTGTTGGTAGGAAATTCCGTAGGAAATCCGCCTGTTTTTTTGTAGTGCTAGAGTCCAATGGTATTGAGAAAGGTGCTAAGAAATCGGTTGGAATTCCGTCAGAAATTTCCTACGGCATTTTGTCCGTAGGAAATCCGCCTGTTTTCTTGTAATGCTAGAGTCCAATGGTGTTGAAAAATGTGCCAACTTCCAGACCTTTTGCGCAAACTCAAAATGGAACATCGGATGGGTTATAGATTCATGGCTTCCACATCTACAGCATCGTAGATCTATGTTAATGTCTTGCGACCAGTCTCTCTCCTACTGATATTGCTTGATGTGATATCTTCCAAAAGAAAAGCTTGATCTTAGGAGCTGTATGGTTCTTCCAAATGTCAGCCAACCAGTTAAAAGGCTTAAAATCAATATGTACAAGTAAAACTGAGCAGTGGAATGTCACACGCTGCATAGGGGATGGAGCCTACTTAGTACAACATAAATTATAAATAGAAATATAATAGCCATATTCGTTTGTTTGCTGCTAGCGACAGCGACTGCTGCGGCCAGATGATGCAGTTGTTGTTCGTTTGGCAGCCGCGCGGTTGGTCGCTGCGACTGATTGAAATCATTTTCATCGTAATGCTGAATGTTTTTAGCGACCAGAAATTTCAGACGCAATATACATCTGGTCGCAGCCTCCTACGACAAGTAGACAAATATCGTTTGGTCGTATACGCAGCCTCGGCAGGCAAACGAACAACACCAATATCCCTAAATTCACATTTCTATTGGTATCAGGTTTTGAGGTTTATAAAAAAAAAATTCTTAGGGTTTATAAATATTCATTCATCCACATAATTAGTAAAAAAAACCCTAAACAAAAAGATATTTGCTTCAATTTGTTTTTTTACACGCATTAAGAGGTCAACGGAATCCACCTGAAATCATACATGAAGAAACCCTAAAACTGCATGAAAATTGTGAATCCAATACTTTTAAAACCACGTCATAGTTTGCAGAAAAGAGTGTTTTTTTTACACGCATTAATAGGTGAACGGAAACAATACATGAAGAAACCCTAAAACTGCATGAAAATTATGAATCCAAGATTTTTAAGACCATGTCATAGTTTCCAGAAAAGAGACGTTGTTTCTATGTGACTTAAAATCTGTAGATGGATTGCAATGGGGCATTTCTCAAACGAGTAGAAGAATGCATGGACCGGCTCGCTCGAGAAGGGCCCAACAGAGGTGCAGAGTCACAGGCCAGACGCGGATATGTTTTAGGGAAGTCGTCCCTGGCGGTACGGTTTCCTATTATGATTAGGAAATATTCCATATTACTATTCCAAGTGGAATCGGGCATTATAAACATTATTCACACAGCTAATAGAAGAAACCCTAAACATATATTTACTTCAATTTGTTTTCTTTCGAAAGTTTCGACTTTTTTCTTGCTCTTTTTCACGCAAATTCACAACATACGTCTTATCCACTTTTTGTGTAAAACGTTTATATAGAACTATAAGAAACTATGCTTTACCTTCGCAATGAACACACACATGAACATTCACGAGTCAAGATACTCGATACTCTCTCAAATAAGAAATGAAACGGATCGAAAAAAATTGAGAAAAGATTGATACACACGAGTTATCCAAGTTTGGATCGATCGGTTTGATAAAACCTACGTCTAGGCATCCTTCCAACAATTCACTATTATTTGTTACAACACACATATGGTACAACAAGAGCTGGGCTCAGAAACAATCCAGAGTTAGACTCGAATACAAGAGGAAGAAGAAGAACAACAAAGTAGTTATATTCCAACCAATTAAATGACAAACCCAGTCCCAAAAGAGTTTCTCCCTTTAGAGCATGTTTAGACCACCTCCAATATGGGGTTCTTAACCCAAAAATATGGGGTTCTTAACCCAAAAAAAACAAATAATAATAATAATAATTGTAATAGTTAAGAACCGGTTCTTAAATCAGAACTTTTAGAACCAGTTCTTAGAAGGGGTTTTTAGCCACGTGTCAATATCTAATTCGTCGGAAATTTGTTTTTGCCAGATTTTTTTTTTTTTTTACTTTTTCTTAACTTTAACTGAAAAAAAAATTCTTAATTTTTTGATTAAAACTTTTTCTTAACAATATAATTCATACTTCAAATAAATGATTTATCAAAATCTTTTTTTTTAAGAACCCCTAATGAGGTTCACCATTGGAAGTGAAAAAACTTAAGGGGTTCTAAATTTTTAAATAATCAAAATTTATGATTAAAAATTGGTAAGAACCCCATCATGGGGTTCACCATTGGTGATGCTCAAGAGACCCATTAGGGGTTCTTAGTGAATATTTTATTATTAATTTTAAGTTAAGAACTTTTTTTAAGAAACTTATGAAAATATAATCTCCAATGGTAGAACCCCATAAGGGTTTATAAAACATACATTTGGTTTCACATACAAATTTTTTCTTATATCCTCAGTTGTTATCTTGATCACGTCCAAATTTTTGCCATATATGCTCAACCAAATCAGCTTTCAATTGTTGATGCAGTTGTCTATCCCGAATTCTAGTTCGAACACCCAACATATTGACGAGATTTGTAGGCATATTTGTAGAATACGTGACATATGAACTTTTGTTACATTCTCCTTGTTGGAATTCTGAAACATCAAATTGAGTGTATCGATCTCGTTCGTCTTCTACTATCATATTGTGGAGTATGATACATGCTCTCATAATATTTCCTATTTTTGCTTTATCCCAAGAAAGAGTCGGGGTTTTAACAATGGCAAATCGAGCTTTCAAGACTCCAAAAGCACGCTTGCATCTTTTTAGGTAGCTTCTTGATGTAGAGCAAATAATGATGCTTTTGGGCCCTATGGAATTGAAATAGATTGGATAAACGTAGCCCATTTCGGATAAATACCATATGTGAGATACTAAGCCAAATGATACTCCCTTCCGTTGACAGAGAAATTTACTTGCGGAACTTGACCTTTTATTATATCACCAAAATCGGGTGAGCGATCAAGAACATTAATATCGTTTAAGGTACCAGGAGGTCCGAAAAATGCATGTCATATCCAGAGATCATATGAAGCTACCGCCTCTAAAACGATAGTGGGTTTTCCAAAACCACGTGAATATTGCCCTTTCCAAGCGGTCGGGCAATTCTTCCACTCCCAATGCATACAATCGATGCTTCCTACCATCCCGGGAAATCCTCGTTTCTCTCCAACATCAAGTAGTCATTGAAGATCCTCCGGTGTGGGTCTTCTTACGTACTCATCGCCAAATAGAATAATTATTCCTTCGACAAAATTTTCCAAACATAAACGAGCAGTAGTTGCACCGAGCCGGAGGTATTCATCAACCGTATCAAGCGCAGTGCCATATGCCAAGAGACAAATTGCGGCTGTACACTTCTGAAGTGCAGAGAGACCAGGTCTTCCGAGAGCATCTTTTTCTGTTGAAAATAAGGAACTTCATTGGAAAGCCGATCAACAATATGCAATAACAATGGCTTGTTCATTCTAAAACGCCGTCGGAATAGATTAGCCGGGTATGTTGCATCTTCACTGAAATAATCGTTCCATAAATGTATGTGGCCTTCTTCGCGATCTCTTTCGATAAAAACTTGTTTTTTCCTTGACTTGCTTGGCTCTTGATGATCACCATAATCAATGAATTGATCACCATAATGTTTGATCGAATACTTGATCAAAACGTTGATCAAAATTTTCATCTATTGATCCATCAAAATTATTATTGGAAGAAGAAGCCATATTTGGTTTTTTTTTGGTAGTGGATTTGCTCAAGAAAAGAAGAAGGACAAGGAGATAATATGATTGTTGTGGTCTCAAAGGAGAATGAGAAAAGAAGAAACCACATGTGGTCTTGGTAAAGAATCGAATTCTCTCTAAACCAAATGAGAGAATATGATTGTTGTGAAAATTTGTAAACTCATTGGTTACATATATATAAGGAATCGAAGATGATTTTTGTGGTGTCAAAAAAAAAAGACAAACACATAGGGCCACATAGGTACAAATACTTGTGATCTTTGTAAAGTCTTGTGACTTCTCTTGTTTCTTTGTGCCGAGAACCATTTCCAAAGCTGAAACACAAACAAACAAACACAATTAAAAGTTAGGTTCATTGGTTCATATTGAGTTGAAACACAAACAAACAAATACAATCAGTCGATGAGTTCAATAATTAGCTGAAGACAATCCCAATCAAAGACAATCAAAGACAGTCGATGAGAAATAACCTTCTGCTGGAGATTGGTACGAGTCTAACCTTCAAGTTATTTGTCTCTTTCTATGTTTCAGCTTAACCCTCAAAGTATTCTTCCTCAGATGCTCGGTTATCAAACAAATACCAAAGACAAATAAAAACAGAACATAATGAGATCACTGGATTAGATAGAAGAATGCGAATAAAACATACAACAACTAAAGCTTGTTCTCAACCTGAAACAAAAAGAAACCGATAACACCAACATTTAAAATAAAACATACAACAACTAAAGCTTGTTCTTAACCTGAAACAAAAATTAGACACCAATAACACAACTTCAAATATTCAAATAAAATATGAGATAACTAATTAGCCAACATGTCTATAATAAACTTCTTGTTTAGAGCTTCTTCATAGTCAGATAATGGTTCTTTTTTTGTAATGAGACTGTCAAGTAAACCCATCTTTGACAGTCTTTCTTTGCTCTCCAAATCCTTCTCTTTTATGGCCCACATGCTCTGAAACTCCGACAGAACATTGCCCTCTACCGTACTCTTCTTCCCTCTGCCTTTTGCTACTTTAACATCAGGATGACGGTTGGTGGTTTGAACTTCCTCACCAGTCTTTATTTCCTCTGCATGAGAGCTTGATGATTGTGCACCATCATCACACCTTCTTCTTTTATAGCTTCCATCAGTTTTAGTAGTAGATAGTTCGCACCATTTCTGGTCATTGCGCAGCTCCTTCCAAGCATGGTCAAGGGTGAACTTCTTCTTGTGATCATTGTAGAAGATCTCGTGAGCCAATTTGAGAACATCATTTTCATTCTGACCACTAGCTTTCTCTCTTGTTGCAGCCTCATAGGATCCACATAACTTGCAAATAAGGTCATTGATCTTCTGCCACCGCTGCTTACACTGAGTAGGCTCTCGGATTTCACGTCCTGCAGCCTTCGACTTGCAACAAAATAGGCTGCAATGCGTGTCCAGAACGCCCCTGACTTATGTTCGTTGCCTACAGCAGGATACTTGCTCGTGTTGAGCCAGGAGCTGATGAGCAATACATCATCAGCCGGGGTCCATTTCCTTCTTTCTCTTCTCTCTGCAGGCGTGTCTTCACCGAAGCTTGAATCTTCAGTACAAGCTTGAGTACTAAAGACAGGGGCTTGTGATAATCCAAGTGTGATACAAGGAAATGGATCAGGAAATGTGGGGACACTATCTTGTTGACTGTTCAATAGTTCAACAAAATTAGATATCTGACTATATGGATACGTAGAAGACATATCCACAAATGACAAAGAAGAGAGAAAGATAAGAAGAAAAGTGTTTAAGAGATAAAAACAAAGAGAAGAAGGAATGTGATCAAAGATGTAAAAGAAAGAGAAGCCAAGCAGAAGTGTTTAATAGAGGATAACAAAGGAAGAGAAGAAGCAAAGAAAGAGAGAGCATTCATCACAAGTTCACAACCACATCGACTTGACAAGCATTAATCACAACCAGGCCTTCTATCTAACCAGAAACCATTTACTACCTAACACAACTATAATCTAATACTAATGCATTTATTACCATCTAATAGGTTTAGCTCAGGACAAACAGCTTGCAACGCGATACAAAGCAACACAGTTCCAAGATTATATGCATTTATAACCATCTATCACTAACACTAACCTGAACATCTTGCAAAGCGCAGGACAATGCTTTGAGCTCTTTCTACATCACGATATGTCCCATTGTAAGAGGAAAACATCAGAACCTGCAACCATAGCATGAAACAAACATCAAAACATCAGAAATTCAAGCAAACAATTCATATCAGACAAGAATCGAAACATAGAATGAAACAAACATTCCAACCCAAATCATCTCTAACATATCATTTTATCCTAAACGCAAGAGCAAACTATTCACATCACAAATATGATATGCGGAATGAAACAGATCCAACTGGAATCAAACCTAAATCAGATTTTGGTTTTACAAATTCGTCGGGAAAAAAAATAAGAGGCACAACCCTAGCTAACTTTTCTCGGTCTAAAAATTCACTCCCACCTAAATACGAGAACGGAGAAAAGTAATTCGAGAAGGAGAGAAGGAGACAAAATACATGTTACAGAGAGAGACTCACGTGAGAGACGAGAAAGAGGGAGACGAAAGGTTCGAAAAGAGATTGGAAGACGAGAGGAGATTGGAAGAAGAAAGGTTCCAATGGAGAAGAAGATAGGCGGCGGTGAAGAGAAGGACGTCACCACCATCTCAGAAAAGTGTTTGATCGGAGAAGGTTTTGTCGATGGAGAGTTTGGTGATAGAGAGAACGAGGAGAGTCGGAGAAGGAGAAATGTTTGATCGATCGAGGAAAGAGATTGGACTCCACATGTTTTTTCCCAACAACCCTCGACCCGATCAACGCTTGCCACGTCTCCCCTAAGAACCGATCCTTAAAATTTCTCTTAATTAAGGATCGGTCTTTAATTGATTCTCTATTTTTGATTTATTTTATGTTCAATTATTGCTAACAAACCCACATAAGAGCCCCCAATAAACATGGTCTTAGTGAACCCTTCCTTCAATCAAGAGTCTTATTACTTGATCCTCCCGAGGTAACCCATTCACCTGAACCTGGTTTTCTTCCTCGAGCTAAACCAGAAATTCAAAGTGAATCATATCTCACCATGCATTACTCACCAAATCATGAGTTGAGAGAAGCCAATACGTTGGCAGACTCTCTTGCAAAGAGCTATTTACGCTCCATTGTTCTGAAATTTGGGTAGAGTAATGGAAATACAAGTTTGCACCAAAAAAGAAAAACAACTCTTAAAGACTTTAGAAAAATGTAAGACTAAATCAATATAGGAAAAGTAAAATTAATATTAAATATCAAATTAGGTGAATACATCATTTTTATTTTATTAAGCATAGCCTTTAATTTGTATTACATTATTACTTAAGTGTTGCAAAGCTAAACACTCTTAGTGACTTAAACTCAGTTCTTAAACTTGGCCTCAAGGTCTTTGACAACATTGACATCCAACTGGAACGCCATAGCCAGAATATCTGGATTAATTGGAGGCTTCGACCCAAACACAGTATCCGCAATCGTGATAACACCAGCGTTCTGACTACTCAGTCCTGCAAAGGCCACGGCGGGGGTTTTCCCAATATTCGCCTGAAAATGTATCATTCCTATTGGGAATACAAAAACGTCGCCTGGCTGCAATACTTTGGCGAATAAACGGTTGTTATCTTGATTGGAAGAAACAAAACCGACGTATAATGTTCCCTCTAAAAGGACAAGAATCTCAGTGGCACGAGGGTGTATGTGAGGCGGGTTTTGGCCATATGGTGCATAGTCTATGCGAACCAAGGATATTCCCATAGTGTTTAGCCCTGGAATCTGATCGACATTCACCGTTGTTACGTTGGATTTGACATCATTATCGGTGTTTCCGGCCTTATTGAGGCCTGAGTAGAAGAAATCATCTGCCTTGGCTTGCTTCTGATCCATACAGAACTTACCATTCACAAAAACTGCACGTAGATTTTGTTTCAAAGCATATGTTAATAATCACATAGAATTAATATAATCATACTTAAGGAGAAAACAAGAGAGTTAAAGAAAACGGGTTTATACGCACCACCCTTTTTTATGTCATCAATTGCCACACAGAAGTCTTGGAGTGGACTTGGATCATAAGCTTTGGCAAAGGAAATGACCAAAGCCAATATGGTAATCAGGATGAGAGACATGGAAACCCTCATTTTCAAACAAAAAGTTTTGCTAATGCTTTTTTTTTTGAAGTGTTTATATGTGTGTTGTTTGTGAATTGTGAAGCATTTGAGTTCAGTATTTATAGGGCAAGGAGTGTATGTCATAATTGACATGGTCCAAATTCATTCTATATATTGTATTTTGTATTGTATGTTTCAAAGTGGCAATTCAAAAACGAACAAGTCAATCGATAACTAATCTATTGACTATATTTACACAGCACTACGACCAAAGCTTGTAAGTTACTGATTTGTAATATATTGATCGATAAAACTAGTCAATATATACAATTGTCTTTTCTTTTTTTTGACCAAAAGTCAATACAATTGTCTTCAAGAAATTTTAATTTTTTTCTTCAAATAATGAAACAAAAAGTATATGTCTAAGCATATCAAGTCTAAATATTACTTTATTGCTGAAAAAAACAAAATCATTATTAGTTGTCATTAATACAAACCTGCCATCCAAAATAATAAAACACTTAAGTACAAAATTTCATTGTCCTAAATAATCTATAATATAATAGGAGAGTTTTCTCTCCATCTAGGCTGTCCACATCAACAACGAAAAAAAAAAACTAAAACTAAAGAAAAGAAAAAAAAACTTAAGTTAATGACTCAATTAATTCACACACTTTGTAATAATTATTATTTTTCATTAAAAAAAAAAGAGAAGAACACTTACACTAAAGTTAATGATTCAATTAATTCACACACTTTTTATAATTATTACTTTAATCAAAAAAAATTACAAAACAAAATGAGAAAAATACAACACAATAAAAAATGAATAGAGATTGGATGAATATATAATTATATATTAACATAGAGTTAATGGAACAGCAATTACTTTTTAAGAAATAGGGAAAACAATTATCACGTTAAAATATATTAAATGGATTAAAAAAACATTTTTCTAATAGTTACAAATTATTTAGGATAATGAAAAATTACAATTTAATTATAATTACAATTTAATTATAATAGTAAATACAAAATTTAAATATTTTTTACTCAAAATAAGAATAGTTATTGTTTAAGAAAAATTAGACTTTTTAATAACTTTTTAAGTTATTTTTTTTGTAACAAGTTACACATTTAAAAAAAAAATCAAAATCAAAAATTATGTGTAGCTAAAATCATAATATAATATAGATAAAAAGATTATATCATGAGATAAAAAATTTTGTTAAAAAAGTAAGGTACGAGTGCAATGTGTGATAATGAAATATGATGTTTGGTGGATATAAACATGTTCAAAGATAAGAATCAATATTTAATAAGCATATTTGACGTGATCACAATAGGTGAGAACATAACCGCCATGACAAATGGGTATCGCCAGTAAGATTTTTTAACGCTCAAATCAGAAAAAGTTTATGCAACTGATAACAGAAAACATAGTGTACGAAGATGAAAAGGAGAAAAAAGTTCTACAATATGTTCAAAATCAATCCACTTTCCAATCTTTTATGTGTGAATAAAGAGAAAGTGAAAATAGATAAATGTCAGAAAGCGAACGAGTACAAGATAACAAAAAAATTGGCAGTAAAAATTGTGAAGAAAATTTGACTAAACTTCATAAATATTAAATATGTATGCACAAAAATAAAATAATAAAAAATATTTTTTGATCTTTTTTAGCAAGTGAAATTAATGAGTTCTTATATAGAAATATTAAATTGTTTGACCATGCAACGTAATTGGTGATATGAGATAGGAACGTTTATGACTTGGTCGACAATTTCCTTATAGCACAATACGCTTGCTTCGGTGGGTAAAACATGCTTACCAAAGGAGAGTTGGTCGACAATTTCCTTTGATGATGTTTAAACTTCGCTTATCTATTATATAATATGAGAGTTTTCTCTCAATCTAAACTATTTATCTCATCACTACAATCCTCTATTAATGGACTCCACATATGTAAAACTCTCCTAATATGTACTAATTAATCAATTAATGACTCAATCAATTATTCAATTAATAAAAAACTAAAACTAAAGTTAATTACTCAACTAAATCATACACTTTTTTAAATAATTATCAATTTTAATTAAAAAGGAGAAACGAACATTAACTAAAGCTAATGACTCAATTAATTCACACGCATTTATAATTATTATTTTTCATCAAAAAATTTGAAAGATACAAAAATAAAAACGAGAAAAATACAACACAACAAAAAAGTTAAATAGGGATTGGATGAATATAAAATTATATAACTATATATTAACATAGAGTTAAACAATTACTTTTTAATAATCTTATATATAACTAGATAAATACCCGCATATATTTAGTTTAATATTTTTTGGTTAGTAACTTTTAAATTATCTAAAACATAATAGGTTTACATAAATTTACTTTTCATAAAAATATATTTAAATATGATGTGTCATTTTCTCCTACTTGTATTTATTTATAAGATTATAGATTTTGTTAAGTAAAATATTAATAAATCAATTGAGTTTTACCTAATTATAAAACTAATTTATCAAAAATACTAATATGTTTGGGCTAGATGCCATGTGTATAGAAATAAGAATAGAACAAGAATTGTTTGACATTTCAGAAAACTAAAAACAAAATCTTATAATATATGTTTATATCATATCTTTCAACATCTTTTTCCCATTTTTTGTTAATTTGTTAGCATATTGTTCAAATTTTTTATGTATTAAGGAAGAATTCACTATGAATGTATGATTTTTATATATTTACTTTTTACATTTTGTGTCTGAATTACTGTTTTTATCATTTTCAAATGTCTATCTGATAGCATAATACCCGAATTTTGAATTTGAAATTTAATTATAAAAAATATTGCACTTTAAATGGTGCTTCTTAATTTGGCTTTGGACATCTCGAAATTCAGAAATAAATGGTGGAAGCTTCCATTTGACAGAGAAATTAATGGCAGAAAGAAAACAAAAGAGCACCCGAAGAAGAAGAAGACCCACGTTCGTGCTACTAATCTCGGATACAATCAATAGCTTCTTATAATCACATAATCTTATGATCAAGGAAAAAATCACAGATCTTTTGTCAGCGGCCGTTCACGAAAAAAGCAGTGCTTGTGCCAAAATATCTATTAGCATAAAGGCCCAAAAATTAGAAAAAATTCTCTATTAGAGAGCGGAACTAAAACCCACCTAAAACTATACGTACATAAAAAAAAATTAAACTCTCAAATATGTACTAAAATTATTTATAATCTAATGTAAGTGGTTTGTTTAGTTAATATTTAGATGAGCTGATGAAGTTATAATTGGCTTCAGTATGAACTATAGATTCCGGAATAGAAATATAATATTATACGTTCAACTAAATATGCAACTTATAAGAGATTTGAAATGGTGTTAAATAAAAATAAATATAAAACTGAAATTAGAATCACACAATAGTCAAATACAACATATGAAAAAAAAACACACATAAGTTAACAAGCACGTACATATACAACATAGTCAAATACAACACATGAAAAAAAGAACAATATTTCAACATAGTTTAACAACATAATTAAGAAAAAACTGTTGTTATATACAAACACTAATAAGGAGAAAAAAACAAAAAACAAGCACGTACACACAATACAACTATAAACATAAACCGACTATTAAACTAAAATTAAAAAATTTTAAAATAAATTGTTTCTTGAAAAATAGCATATAAACAAATTTATAAAATAAGTCTGCGCGAATCGCGGAGGTCGATCCCTAGTTTGGAGCAAATGGGAGTGTTGTTATCTTCAAGTTTTTTCCCAAAATCTAATCACGTTCGATCCAAAACGAAGTAAAACAAATGGAAAGGAAAACAAAAAAAATTAATAATCTTCAAAGTCTAATGTAAACGTTTCTTTTGAAACAGAACTATTAACAGCCAAGTTTTACGACGACGTCGATAACATAAAATTATTAATGAATAAACGTTACCCTTCCACAAATGACCATGCTCGTTGTTTCTCTATAAAATCTCCCATTTCTTGTCAACAATCTAACATCCAAAACCAAAAGCAAATATGGCAAAGTCTCTTCTCATTGTAATGCTTGTATCCATAGTAATATTTTTGATGGATAGTCCGATTTTCTCCCAAGAAATTGATCAATATCCAGAAGAGTTACCAGAAGATGTGAAAATATCTCCTACTCCAGATTTCGATGTTTACGTCGAATCTCCCGATGAAGCTCCAATCGAAGAAGCTGATTCACCCGCAATGAGATATGACATGGAGGTTGCGCATCATTACTCGCACAAACAGCTCGATTTTCTTCAGAGTTGCCTTCTAAAGCTGAACTCCAAATGCGGAGATGAGATTTTCAAGAACATGTTGGATGAGACGACGACGCAGATATTGAAGAATGAATGTTGTCGTCATCTATTGAAGCTTGGCAAAGATTGTCATCTAGGATTGGCTCAAATCATTTTTTCGAGCTATGAGTATAAAAATATTGCATCTAAGGCTATTCCGAAAAGCAAACAGATATGGAACGATTGTGCTCGAAGAGTTGGGAGCCAGATTCATGTTCCGGTCTCTTTGGAGGACTAAACTAATATCATTCACTCGTCCTGACGTTTTATATATGTGAATTCGTCGTAACTTATGATGAGTTATATATAAAAATATATATATAGCTATCGCTTAATAATTTTTTGGGATTAATCGAGAAGCAAGAGTCATGCAATATCTACGTTGCTAATTTCATCATTCGAATAATCCAAACAAAAACTAAAAACTCATACATACGACGAAATCAACATAGATATTATTATTTTTGTAGATATTTTGTAATGGATATAACAGATATTCAAAAATCACCGATCCGGATAACTACATATGAAACCCGGAATATATGATCCATGTATAGGGGACAGAGCTAAGCAGGTCCTAGTTTATTATAATAGCATATATATATATATATATATATATATATATATATATATTTTAACAGATTTTATTTAGAAAAAGCAATCAAATGCAAGTATGCAATGAGGATGACTAACGCATGCATACTTATTACTTATATGACGACGTAATTACTTAATATATAGACTTACGATATAAAATACGTTATGAATATATACGGCATATTTACAGAAGACTTCTTAATGCTTTGGTGGGCATATTTACAACAAACACGAACAAGTCTTCTATGTAAATAATTCTGCTTATTTATTATATAGAATGGTATAGTTAGAATATATTAAACAATAGGTTGTTTGGGCCGGTAAGAAAAATGTTTAGGTGCGCATTATCTTGGTCTATTTGGAATAGTTGTCTTGTCTCTTAAAATTGTAAAGACTAATTCAATGTAGGAAAAGTAAAGTTTATTATTAACATATCAAATTACGGGAAAAATAAAACATCACTTAGTTGGTGAAAATATCCCAGTCTTGAACCACTGCAAATAAAGACAAAAGCAGTTACTATATTTCTATGTTCTAACATGTGTGAAAGTTTAGAAATCTTCTTTCTACAAGACACGTTTTGTACAACTCATGCTTCCAGATGATACTTGGTTATATTCATCCATTGTGAACGTGTCAAATGTTAGAAAAATTCTTACAGTTTTCCCTTCATAAGAAATATAAAATAAGATATAGTTTATGATTTTAGATGTGATATGCATTTCTCTGAAAGTTTCTCTACTAATATGTAATATTTCATATAATTTTTTTCTCGTTTTTCGCTAACTTTATTGGATTGAGTATGTCTTTTTGGAATTAATTACATTAAAAGTCATTTTTTGAGTTTCTAATTACATAAAAAAAGACAATTTTGACTATTAGTATATTTTGTGAGAGTGTAAAGTCTGTTTTGCCTTTTATTCCACTTTTAAATTGTCTTAAATCTCGCGTGTACACAAGGAAGGTGGATTGAAAATTGTGGAAAAGTTTAAAAATAAAAAATCAGAGTAAAGTAATTTTTTTTTTGTCGACTACCCATCTATTACATCAAATGTGGCTAGAAGGGGTGTTCCATAGAGCATCCACAACTGGCTCGGTATGACCTACATGGAAAATAAAAAAACCTCGTGCTCGAGCCCCTTTTGCAAGAGTATCGACGCAGACGTTTAAAACTCAGTAAAGTAGTTATTATCCCCACTTGTTTTGTCTTCTAATTTCATATATTGTATAATACATAAAACATTTTTTTTGTTACAAATTTTTCCTACATTTTATATAGTTTAGGTGTCAAACAAAAAATTAGTCATATGAAAACAAACGATATATTTGGATGACGATTTGTAGACGTTGTGATATGCATTATGTTATGTGGACAATGTGATATCGACATCAACATATCTACATGCGTGATTCATGTATATAAGTTGTTCATGTGAACATGCTCATGCGGCTAAAATTGTTGAAAAATAGGATTATTATTCTTTGTAATCAACAAATATTTGTCCACATGGATATTTGTGTAACGTGGATATTTGTGTACTATTTTGTCAAAAAATAGGATTAATATTCATTGTAGTGGATATTTGTGTAAAATATGTGTCCATGTCTATATATGCAAAAGAAAAACCAGTCCATAATATCATGTCCACGACACTATTGATTCATTATTTTTCCATGAAAAATTGTTCATTCTCGTTTGAGCTAATTTCGAAAACATTAACACGAATAATCAATGCGTGGTCATGTTTATGTGTACCAATAGTAATGGACATTTGTATACAATGTTTATCCACCCCGATTGTTAACAAAAAATTGTCCATGACTCCACGCTATCATGTCCACGACTCCACGCTATCATGTCCACGATAATCTAAATTCATGGCCACGTTTTCATGTTCACGTCGATCTAAATATCGCATGACTAGATTTCTTCTTTTTGTTTTTAATAAATTTTTTATTTCACATCTAAAATATGGTGAAATGGGTCTTCAAATGTTGAAAAAATAAAATTGTCATTCATTGTAACAAAAAAATTGTTTTATGATTTTCATATTATAAAATAAAAAATAAAACAAATTAGGTATGGATAATAATGACTTTACTCAAATTTTTAATTTTTAAGTCATCCACGACCTTGCATCCATCATTTATGTGTATAATCGGTATAATTTTGGATTTACAAAACATGAATAGTGGAATAAGTGCCTTATTCAATAGCACAGATTGACTTTTAATGTAAATCAAAATCAAAAAGTGACTTTTAATGTAATTCACTCTTTTTTATCCTTATTAATTCTTGAAGATCTGATCAGGTATCCATGAAAATTTAATTTTGCTGATATTACTAAAAGGTAAACAAAAAGAAATTATCATTGTAACCTGAATGATAATTTGTTATATATAGGAAATATTATTTTAAAATAAAAGGGTTCTGCTTGATATAGGAAATATTAGAGTATAGAAATTAGGTGAACAACACCATTTTTAACTTTATCAAGCAGAACCCTTTTATTTGTTTAACATAATTATTAAGTGTTACAATGATAAACACTCTTAACGACTTAGATTCAGCTCAAGGACCAAACTTGGCCTGAAGTTCTTTGACAATATTTGCATCCAACTGGAACGCCCTGGCTAGAAGCTCTGGATATATCTGAGGGTTTGACCCGAACACAGCGTTTGCGATTGTGATCACACCAGCGTTCTGAGTACTCAATCCAGCAAAAGCAACCGCAGGGATCTTTCCGATGTTTACCTGAAAATGTATCATTCCTATGGGGAACACCAAAACGTCTCCCGGGTGCAACACTTTGGTGAATAAACGGTTGTTGTTTTGGTTGGAAGAGACAAAGCCGACGTATAACGTTCCTTCGATAAGGACAAGGATCTCTGAGCCACGAGGGTGCGTGTGAGGCGGGTTTTGACCATTTGGCGCATAGTCTATACGGACCAATGATATTCCCATGGTGTTTAGCCCTGGGATCTGATCAATGTTAACCGTGGTCACATTGGAGCCGACTTGATTATTGGTGTTCCCGGGCACGTTGAGGCCTGAGAAGAAAACATCTGTTGCAATGACTCGCCTTGGGTCTTTGCAGAACCTACCGTTCACAAAAACTGCATGTAGAAATATAGTTTCAAATAGTATACATTATTAAAAACATCAAGGTTACTCATAATGAAAGAAATAATAATTAAACCGGGGTTTTCTTTTCGTACCGCCATTTAGGTCATCAATGGCGACACAGAAGTCTTGGAGTGGACTTGGATCATAAGCATCGGCAAAGGAAATGACTAAAGCCAATATGATAGTATGGATGAGAGACTGAGAGATCCTCATTTTTTTTCAAACAAAAGGTGCTACTCTCTAGATTTGTTATACGTGTGTTGTTTCTGAAGCATGAGTGCTTTAATATTTTATAGGACAAGCTAGAGGATAAGTCATATTTGACATATATGGTCCAAAATTATTATTTAACCAGCAGGTCAAAATGTATGATGGACTATTAGTTACAGAAGAGCATCTAAAACAAACAAAGAGATCGGTAGTTGGAATTCTTGTAGGAATATTGGCCAAATGCTGATGGGTAGATGTCAAAGTAAGGCATCAAGTTAAGAGAAAATATTTATGTGTTAATTTATTTATGAAAATGAAACCGGATTTGCATGATATTTATGTAAGGCACGACCAAAAGTACTGTCATATAGGGAAAACTTAGGCTGCAAAAAGAATTAATATAATTATTAGTATAGGGAATGAGCAGAACTTGCTATAAACAAACCGAGTAAAGTACAAAGCGTGTCTTGTAGAAAGAAGATAAGAGAAAGAAGAAACATAGAACACAACAACAACAAAAGAGGTCGGTGACATGCGTTGCGTAGATGCACGGCTCAACATTATTCGGGCCTTTAGGGCAAAAAAAAAATTTTGGATTTATTTATTAAAGTTTTTTACTATTTGTTTTTAATAAAATTTGTTTGTGTAATGTTTTGTAGAATTTGTTATTAAAAAAATACTTATAAAATATTTATGGACCCTTTATACTCTAATATTTATTATATTATTTTTTTA
Organism: Eutrema japonicum; assembly: GCA_030161315.1. Taxonomy (NCBI): domain Eukaryota; kingdom Viridiplantae; phylum Streptophyta; class Magnoliopsida; order Brassicales; family Brassicaceae; genus Eutrema; species Eutrema japonicum. The sequence goes on from BSQW01000011.1 coordinate 51,333,138, forward strand.
ATAAAAATATATATCAAAAAAAAAATGGGCTCTTAATTATTATGACACGGGTCGGGACCCCAAAACTGTCGCACCCCTCGCCTTTGCTACTGAGCCGGCCCCGCTAACAAACACATTCTTGTTGTAAACTTGAATATTTTTAAAATTAAAAAAAAACCATATTTTAAGATAATTTTCTAGAACCCACAAAAAATTTGGCACAATCTGCTTGGATATTTGAGATTTTTGGGTTCTGATTTTTTCAAGGATCATGACTACTAATTAAGCGCATCAATCGACTACTACACTTTCTGAAAAAACTACCTGAAACAAAAACTGCTTAGTACTATTGACTATAATGCTTTCTTGGCCTTTCTTCGTCATTTTCCTGGCTCTACCTCTGGAAAGCATCAAGATTTTGTAAGTTCTAGTCAATTCGTAAATCGTGATTTCGTGTGTTGCATATTGCTTTCATTTTTACCGTGGTAGTTAAAGTTAAACCAAGTGTCTCTAGCTCGACTGGTAAAGATATCATGGACGAAACCTTGAGATCACATGATCGAGTGACGCTTGGAAGAGATTATTTAAAATGCTCTGGTCCCGAGTCTGGGGATGTACGGGCCTCGACCCAGAACCTCCTGGTAATTAAAAAATAATAATAATAATTAAGGGCAATTTACCAAAATGGCACACTTTAAAACTTTTGTTCCAAACTTAGGATCACTAGTTAAAAATGACAACAATAACATAAATTTTGAAAATAATAGCACAAATTTAATATTAAAATGACTTTTTTTTTGGTGCAACCGTTCTTTTTCATTGATTCAAACTTGCAATTACATCCAACGATAGCAAAAAAGGGAATTAAACATCCTCTAAGATAAATAGAATACACCATAAACGCAATAGAAAATAAACCAGATAGATCCTTACAAAGGGTTGACAGCGAATTTGAGCTAAAGCTCGAATGCGTCGATAGAATATTCACGGCATAACCGGAATGTTGGAGCATAATACCGGCAAAGCCAGGAAGCTCAGAATTAGTCACTTTCACATGTGACGTTGAAGAAAAAACCCTAGCTTCGATATTCGTAGAAACAAAGTCGTTTGCCTCTTCTGATCCGGTGCAGACCGCTACGCAAGACAAGTCGGTAGAGAAATTCACAAAGTTTCTTGGCAATAAGCTCGGGATAAGGACACCTCTGGGCAAGGTTTTTGGAGTCCGAAGATTATGCTCGGTTGGAGGAAGCAGCTTTTGACGATGGTTGAACCGAAGTGGTGGAGAAGCGTCAATGGCGGGTAGAGACGGAAGCTTTTTACGATGGCTTAATCGAATGAGAGGAATACTAGATGAAGTGGGTGGAAAAGTCAGCTTTTGACGATGGCTGAACCGAATAGACGCCAATCCGGCTAACCGAGCAACGAACATGAAAAAACTCGAGATTGAATTTCTGGCCGGCGGTGGATATATAGCAATTGCGGCAGTGGATATTCTCTTGTTGTAAACTTGAATATTTTTTTAATTAAAAAAAACCATATTTTAAGATAATTTTCTAGAACCCCCAAAAATTTTGGCACAATCTGCTTGGATATTTGAGATTTTTGGGTTCTGATTTTTTCAAGGATCATGACTACTAATTAAGCGCATCAATCGACTACTGCACTTTCTGAAAAAACTACCTGAAACCAAAATACTTCATAAACTGCTTAGTACTGCTGACTATAATGTTTTCTTGGCCTTTCTTCGTCATTTTCCTGGCTCTACCTCTGGAAAGCATCAAGATTTTGTAACTTCTAGTTAATTCGTAAATCGTGATTTCGTGTGTTGCATATTGCTTTCATTTTTACCGTGGTAGTTAAACCAAGTGTTGCCAGTTCGACTGGTAAATGTACTATGGGCGAAGCCTTGAGATGACATGATCGAGTGACGCTTGGAAGGGACCATTTAAAATGCTCTGGTCCCGAGCCTGGGAGATGACGGGCCTCGACCCAGAACCTCTTGGTAATTAAAAAAATAATAATAATAATAATTAAGGGCAATTTACCAAAATGGCACACTTTAAAACTTTTGTTCCAAACTTAGGATCACTAGTTAAAAATGACAATAATAGTATAAATTTTGACAATAATAACACAAATTTAATATTAAAATGACTTGAAATTATTTTTTAATAGAAAAAACTAAATCTTAAATTGGAAATAGTGAACCCAAACAGTTATAAAATAGCTTAATAGAATTTTGATATTCTTTACATCACTACATAGTATTTTCTGTATGTGGTGCTTCCAAATTTATAAAGAAATTTTAAGCTAAACAAACAATTATTTTTCCTTTCATCGAGACATTAAGATCATTGCATATATATAGTACATATCTAAAGAGTGTTACATATGATACAATGAGTAATTACAATGTCTAATGTCTCGCGTCTCTTGGACAACTACGACCTACATATATAATTGACTTAACAAAGAGAAATCATCTCAATTTTTCACCGGAAAACAGGAAAAACAAGAAAGCCAACCACCACCATTCCTTGGTTTCGGATCATTCGTGTACAAACCGGGTCTTGATATATTTATTTCACCACTTTCACTCTTCACGTTAAGTGATGTCTTCCGATCTTGTTGGTACTCTGGTAATCTACAGAAACAGAGAGAAACAGTTTTAAACTAAAACCAATAGAGCTCATATTCATAACCAATTCGAAACCGATTTGGTCCAACAAATATGGTTCTGACCAAGTAAACCGGTGTTGAAGATTGGACAACGACTTACGAGGGAAATGCGAAAGAAGCTGCGCTGTTATTACTTGTATCGGAACGGTAAGACTTGGTCGGAGTTAACGGAATTTGTTGTGGTGGATCCGGTTTAGGTACATTGGTTAAGCCATCTCGATTACCAGGTTTTGGTCCGGTTTCCGCTACGGGGATATTGATGACTTCTTTGGTTCCAGCATCGGTCAGAGTGATTTTGTTATCAATATTGTTGTTGTTGTTAGTATACGAAGCAGTATATTCGAAATTGGAGAGTTCTCCAGATTTATACATTTTGGAGAAACTTTGATCTCCCATGTGAATACTGAACAAAGATTCATTCGATTGGATACTCCATTCTTGTTTAGGAGTCATCGTGGCTGCGAAAACCGACGGTGGAAAGGGTTAGGAAGTCGGCTGATAAGAGCCGAGCCCTGTCTCCTACGCCGACTCCTAATAAGGGTCGGTCTAGGAAAAGGACTCTTGAAGAGATCGGGCTTACTGAAAAAGTGGGTCCAAAGAGAGCTCGTGATGGGGACACCGATCTTGACCATAGTTGGTCTTTCACGTATTCGACGAAGGATGGCCCCTTAGTCAATAATGTGAAGAAGTGCGCTGAGCTGTATCGGAAAATTTGGGGTTCCTCAATTGACCTCACACCTCTCTCCGACGATTATGTCGATGATAGGGACTACCAGGAGATGTCTCATGCTACTATGCGGGTAAGCTCGAATTCAGAGGTCCCTTTTATTATCTTGGTTTTTTCTTCGTCAATTAACTTTTGTTTTTGCATTAGGCGACTGCTTTCACTAACCGGCTGCTCGGGAGATTGCGCCGTAAGGCCAACAGGGTTAGTCAAGAGAGGGACGGGCTCCGGGATCAGCTGGATGCTGACGGGAACTTGGCGAAGGAGTTGGATGAAGCTCAGTAGGCTTTGAACGAGTTGTCGGCTGTGAAAGCCGAGGTTCTGGATGAGAAAGATAAAAGTGCTGAAGCTGGGAGAAAATTTCAAGAGGTCTCCGAACGTGTGGCTGTGTCGGAGGCCAAGAGTGCCGAGTTGGAGAAGTCCAACAACGACTTACTGGCTAAGAAAGCCATTCTTGAAAAGAGGGTGCAGACCAAAAGGGCGGAGTTTGTAGAGCTGCTTTGAAAGGAGAAAGATCGTCTTCGGGATTCGCGTGCAGAGGAGATCCTCAAGGCAAAGATAGGCATGGCTGAATGGTTCCGGGTCCAATTCCAAATAGTGAAAGATTGTTTCGCCGATCAGGCTCGGACCAAGAATACCATGATGAAGCTTGTCCCCATTCGCGGAACCTTGAATTGTATGAAGTTGTACAAGGAGAGCGGTATTCTGATCCCCGATGATAAAATTGCTCAGCTCGAGGATGAAGTGAAGGTTTGGACCTAGAAGGCGAGGGCGTTCGAGATCATGCTTCCGGAGGATTGCGACCTAGAGGTGCCTGATTTCATGGATGTGAACATGTATAATTCAAACGTCGGTCTCATCACTACAAGGATCACAGACAAATTGAAGCCGAGCTCGGCCCTGGCAGATTCTTGGTTTGGACAAGGTCAAGTTGCATCACAAGTCCAAGGGAATCAAGCTTGTACGTTAGAGATTCCTCCTATTGTGGACGATGTTCAAGGTCTGGGGGTCGATGTCCCGTCTTCGGGGAATCTTCCTTCTTTGGGGAGTCTTCCAATTTTGGGAGAACTAGCTCGGGCCACGGATGGGGACCAAAATCAAGAGGTCGTTGTTCAATCTTCGGAGATTTTTCCGGATACAGAAGATCAAGGTCTGACTCTGGAGGTGCCTTTGGCTGCGGAAGATGGGTCCCAAAGTCAAAGTCAGAACCCGCAAAACGCTCTGATTTCGACCAAACTCAAAGCTTGGTTTTTTGAATGACCATGCTGGTCTTTGATTCTTATTTTATTTTCTGTTTCTTCAATTTTTTTGGTAAAAACTTTATCGTGCCATCCCGATTTAAGGGTGGCGTATTAATGGAGTATATTTTTGAGTTTCTTTATTGCTTGTGTTAACGTCGAATTTGATTTGAGCTCGTCGATAGTTTTCCTTGATTCATTTGATAATTGTTATCCGATGTAAGTTTGAGAGAGCGTTCGATGTGTTTCGATATCGAGTTTAGGGACGAAAGCTAGGTTCAGTTTACCCTGTTAGGTGGCGACATTGGGCTCGGCTTAACTTTTAGGTGCGAGACTGAGCTTGGCTTATCTCATTTGGTGCGAGTCTAGGCTCGACTTAGTTTTTAGGAACGAGTCTAGGCTCGACTTATCCTATTTAATATTTCTAATAAGTCTAGCACGAATATGCGAGGTAGGCTCACCTTAATTTGTTCGTCCGACTTAGAACTATGTGCGGGACTAGCCCCAACTTTTAGGTCGACGAGCTAAGTTTTTTAGGCTTAAGCATTGAATATGTGGATTATTTCACCACTGTATTCATGGGGAACGCTTTGCGAGACGGATCTCGGCTTTTAGTTTGGCGATTTCAGTTTTAACTGCATATCGCCGGGCTGGATTATTTCACCACGACATTCATGGGTAACACGAGTAAGGATCGAACGCCTGGCCAGGACGCCGACATGAAGGTTTGTTTGAAAAAATTAAGAGTAGAGGAGTTCAGAGATAAGGTTTGGTTTAAGGTAAGTCAACATGTGGAGTTTGAAATGTGCGAACTTTCGGAGCTCGGTAATGCGATGAACTACAGAAGTTCGTGAGAGAAATGACTTAGTCAAGAATAAATATTTATTAGATTTATAGTTGAACCCGGTGATGGGCTGCCTACGTACCATTTGAATAGAGATCAAGCCATTCGTAGTTCATATTACATAAATGACGAGTAGTCGAGCGTAGGTCGGTTTTTTTTTTTGGGCGCTATTACCGATTTTCCTAAGTAGTTGTAGTTGCCGATGTGTCGGGCTAGAAGTAGTAGTTCGTAATTCGGATAATGTGAAAGAGGCCAAAATAAGTTGCCTCCCGTTGGGAGTTTTTCGTTTAGGGTTGTTCAGATCGTCATTGGTGGTAGGGCTATCTAATTAAATAGCATGACGAGACGAGGTCGCACCATCATCGCATGTCCGAACCGCGAGGACACGACGGTCGGAATTTTCATTTGACGACCTGCTTTGAGTAGCCGAACTACTCTCAGGACTACTCATTGCCGGACTCTTGTCTATGTCGTTAGAATCAAACTCCAGGCTTGATTCAGTTCTAATTCCCATAATTACTTACCGAAGTAGAAGAAAGAAGGATTGAAATAGAGCTAAACGAAGTCGAGGACAAAATAACTTACAGAGAGAAAAATAGAGAGCTACTTTCATTTTCTGAGGAGCGAAAATGAAAAATGAAGATGAGAAGCAACTATTTATAGAGAGAAGTCGATCCTGAAGCGTCGCTGATTTAGTTGTTTTACTAAGTCAATTCAAAACTAAAGCTCACACTACCGCAATTATAACGGTTGTCAATGCAGTACTTTATGATCGAATCCACAGAGAACACGGTTACACTACAATTCTCACAATTATGAAACTAAGCTAAGACAAGATTATATATGGTTTTGGAAAGAGTAACGAACGCAATTTAAACGATGTAAATCCAATAAAGAAAAACATTAGGTCAAGGGTTTGTTCTTGGGAATCCAGAGATCACAAATCAGACAGCTATTCAGGAAATAATTAAACCCAAGTTTCAAACTCAAACATAAATATTAACCAATCCACTCTCGTGCTCATGGTTACTAAACCTAACAACCTAATCCACTCTCGTTCTCATAGAATTCTAGGTCAGCATTAAAGAGCAAGTTCAATATGTTCACGAATCGCCTTAACATCAACTCTCGCGGGCTAAGGACGATTCGCTCGCTTATGTTCTTTCTATGCAACCTAATCCACTCTCGTGCTCATAGGTTAAATTGTACCCTAATCCACTCTCGTGCTCATAGGGTAAGCTGCACCCTAGTGTTGGAGGTGGGCCTAGCACCCCCAATTAGTTAGGCCCATCTTAGGAAAGGTCGTTCTTCAGTACGGTCACCGGACTCAATGCCACCGACCTGCAAGACCGCTCTTCAGCTCGGTAGCCGACCTGAAAGCAACGTACCCCGGGCCCGCGCTGATGCCCCGCCAGAACAGGGAGTGTCAGAAGAATAGGCGAGTGGGAGTTGGTAAGGCAGTACCCTACCCGCGTAGGGATGTGCCTTCGACCCGACGTCCCACCAACTCTACAGAGCTGACAAGGGCAGGAAGGAGCAGGTGGAGCAGAGTTGGTAAAACAGTGCACTGCTCTGCAACACGCCACGCCGAGCTCATCATGACCTCTCTCCTCGAAAGCCGGGACACGCCTCCTAGGCCACCTTACCCGCAAAAGAGGCCGCAGGCGACACGTGGCCCGAGATCCCGGGGAGCAGGAAGCCGACCCCGACTATATATACCCCTCATATGTCATTAATGAGGGTCTCTCGGATTTTGACTCTAGAACAGAATATAAGCTACCCGACCTCTCTCTTTGTAGCAAGACAACACTTTAGAACGCCGAACTGGACGTCCTTCGGAACCAGTTCGTAATTCTAAAGCGTTTACTTCTCTCTCATCAATAAAGCGAAACACGGCCCCGGCCTACTCATATTTCTCCCGACCTGTCTTAAACGTGGTTAAATTGCTCTATTAACGAAAATCTCACCTCCCATCTCCTAATCATTCTTTAAACACACTTAGTGGTCCACGGGATCAACACCTAGTTCATAGACCTAGCGGTTAGCTCAAGCCTAAGCAATAAACACAACAATAAGCGAAAATCACAAAAAATAAATCTCTATTTGTGTCTAATTCAATGATTCATGGATCCCTTTGAAACCATAAACCTAACTATGGAACTACTCAGACATGGTAACGGAGAACAAGCAGAGAGATGCAGAACTCATAATATAAAAAGAGAGAAAGGGTTTAGAATTCTTCTCAATAGATGCAGAGATTCTTCTCCAAACCTTACAATGATCAAGAGCAAAAAATCTGAATAGAAAATAAAGCGTAGCCGTCAAAGAGGCTAAAAATAGAGTATATATAGGCCCTACGTCAAATTAGGTCAAAACAGGCAGTTTCCGGGGTAAAACAGGGAATTCAGAAATTTCCTTTTTCTTCTTGCAGGCACGCATCGGTCGATTCCAGATTCTCGGGCAGGCCTGAACCGACCGATGCACTCCTTGCATCGGTCGATTCTCATTCATCGGGTGGTGTTTGCATCGGTCGATGCACCTAGTGCATCGATTGATTCCGGTTCCTCGGGCAAGCCTGAACCGACCGATGCACTCTTTGCATCAGTCATTTTCATTCCTCAGGTGGTGTTTGCATCGACCGATTCTGCCCTTTTCTTCACGGTTCCATGCGTTTTTGCCTGCGTAACTCCAATTTTTTCCTTAGACGTCTTTTTACCTGAGATAACTAAATAAAGGACTAAAAGACTCTAAAAAGGAACTTTGACTCGATAAAACGTTTGAAAGGAATACTAAACATGCGTTAAAAAATGACAAAAACCAAACATATCAATTCCCCCAGACTTAGTATTTTGCTTGTCCTCAAGCAAACAGAAGACTAATCAAGAAGAAAAAGTTTGAAAAAGCACAGAGACTCACATTTCCTTTAGAATTCTGTAATGACCATTACCTTAGTAATCCATGGTGCCAAGAACCTTTTAGACTATTTCCCTTTCGATATCGTGACAAGATAACAACACAACATTTGGTACTTTTTCCCTCTCCCAGACTCATTCTTTTCTCATTTTCTTTTGTAGGGTTAATGGCGGATGGAACGCGAGTATTGATGGTTTTTGCCATCGAATCCCCGGTTCATTTTAGTGCCACCCTTTTATTCTAAGGTGTAGGCGAATAGTAGTATCTCTGGAAATTTTCCTAACCTCGCTTCTGACCTTAGTGTGATCATCTCCTTCGAGGTAAAATAATGGGATCAATGGAAATTTTCCTAGCCCTTTTCCCGAAAGAAATTCATTTCATCTTTTCTACTTTTTATCTTAAATAAGGGAGAGGAGTACCATATTTTTACACAGGCTATCTTGTCAGATACGAGTGAGGAGTCAAGCTCTGAAGGCGCCAATCATGATGATGAGGTAAAAGGAAGAGCTAAGAAACTAGCTCAAGCTTTTGAATTTTCTCGGAAACATATGGTGCCTCTGTTTGACTGGTCAGCCTTTAGATTTTTCATTAGTCTGATCTAAAACTAGCCCTGCGACAATGGTCACTTAGATGCAAAATTAGTTAAGAATTCAAAAGTCGTGATCATAATCTCCAACAAGTTTTGACTCAATAAAACAAAATAACTCAAGGAAAACATCAAAATGACTCAAAAGGAAAAAACAAAAGAAAGAAATAGCATTAGTAACGATATAGACCCTCCCCCAGACTTACTTCACATCGTCTCGGTGTGAAAATAAACCAAGAAGAAGTCCAAACAGACTCAAGAAAAATATAAAATGAAAGAAAACGTACTGGTGGGTTGCCTCCCACCAAGCGCTAGTTTAAAGTCATTAGCTTGACTCATAAGCCTTCTAGGCGCGGGATGGATCATTGAGGGGAATAGTTTCTTCCCCATCCATTTCTACGTCAGCGAGGTATGGTTTTAAGCGCTGACCATTAACCACAAAATCATATCCGGTAGAGCTCAACAGCACCACAGCTCCGTACGGTCTCACATCTTTGATTGTGAATGGTCTGGACCATCTCAATCTCAGCTTCAGAATTTTGCTCATCATCCCCTTTACAACATTTTTTCCTTTCTTCTTCAGCTCTGAAGTGAGAAGGGCTCTAACCTTTGAGAATGGCTTCGATGTTCCCTTTCACTTTACCTTTACTCAATCGAATCTCCATCACACTTCTGAGGGATCAAAGTTATATAAGCATCTCCTTTTACTCTTTTTCTTTTTACCTTCCCTTGTGCCTTAGTCTATGATGTCGCTCTTGCTGATGATAGGAGGATCATCTAAGACTACTTTGACTATGTCCTCTTTATAAGGCTCTTTCCAATGATCAACCACCAGCGTCTCTCCTGTGACAACAGTGATGCAAGAGACGTGTTTGGGAGCTCCTCTAGTGGGGATGGCTTTGTAGAAGACCCTTTTGTCGATGATGGAGAGTGAGATTCTCTTATTGGGCATGTCTACAACTGCCCCCACTGTAGCCATGAATGGTCTTTCCAGAATCAAAGGCATATCGGAACCTTCACTCATCTCCACAACATAGAAATCAGTAGGAACCAAGCAATTTCATACATTTACAAGAAAATCAGGGATGATACGTACCATTTGGGGTTATGGTAGAGGAGTTGGCGAACGCAAGAGTCGTCTGAGGAGGCTTCATATCGGTAATTCCCAACCTCTCTGCAATAACCTTCGACATCAGATTCACATTAGACCCAAAATCTACAAGAGATTCTTTAAATTTGACTCTGAAGATAGAACATGGAACAACGAACTTTCCGGGGTCTTCAATCTTAGACAACTGTTTCATTGGTGGTGGTGTGCTCTTTGCATTAATGAAGAGTGCTTTAATCTCTTCTAGAGTCTCTCTGCAATTCTGGAAGAAATCTAACAAAGGTCGGTTGTCCAAGGCTTCTTCAAACGAGATCTCATGGGGAATCCTCCTCACCAACTTATCAAAACCACTCAGCTTCTCTGCACTAATAGGCTTCATGAGGTGTTTGGGTGGCATAGGGTATGGCACCTTAGGAACATATGGTGGTGGGGTGATGGAAGCGTATTTCTTCTCTGCTGCAACAGCATGTGTTTCAACCTCATTCTTCAACTCATGCATAGTCTTCATTTCTCCTTGAGCAGTGATTGCATTACAATGCTCTCTGGGATTTATCTCTACTTTTTCCGAAAGATTTCCTGGCTGTCGCTTGATTGCTTCGGCATTTTGAGCAACTTGAGTGTCCAGCTTCTTCACATGAGTGCATACAGCTTCGTACTTGCTGTTGAGATCATTGTACATGTTATCAACCTTGACATTGATCTCCTTAGCAAATTGTTGTTGGTTGAGCAGAAGCTGTTGCATGAGAAGTTTAAGCTCATCTTGAGAGCCATTCGCATATCTCGCATGAACTTGGAATAAGGCTGGTTATGCTGTCTAGAAGGTGTTGAATGGTTGTTTCTGCTGAAACCCACCTTGGAAATTGTTCTGACCTTGAAAGCCCTGAGAAAAACCTGAGGCGCTAGCGTTTTGCACAAAGGTTTTTCCTTGGGATTGTTGACCTTGCTTGGGGTAGACTTGATATTGGAGATTTTCGACACTGGTTCTTCTGTAAGACATATTGGGATGGTTTCGGTAATTCTGGTTGAATCCTCTGTTTTGCACATACCCCTGTCCACTAACAAAGTTCACCTCCTGCATCTCATCACTATCATCTTTAGCTAATCCCCGACAAAAAATACATCTCTTGTCTCCTCGCAAGACTGCACACCTATCTGATTTCCCTTCAGCAGCAAGTTCACTTTTGCAGCCAGCTCGTCAATCTTCTGCGAATCCGCGCCATTGACACGTTTGGTTCTGTCGTACTCAGGGCATCGATTTCCGGAACTTGAAGCCAAGTTCTCTATCAGCTGATATGCCCCCTCCTTAGTCTTAGTCATGAAATCTCCATTGCTCGCAGCATTAAGAGCGTTCTTGTAATCCCAATCAACTCCATCGTAGAAGATGCTTAGTATCTGCTCATCCGAGTATCCATGGTGAGGGCACTCTATGCGGTATTCTCTGAACTTCTCCCATGCCTCACAAAAAAATTCTTCTGTTTGCTGCTAGAAGGTGGTAATTTTATTTCGCAGCGAAGCCGTCTTAGACTTGGTGTAGAAGTGATCCAAGAAAGTAACTCTGCATTCTTCCCATGTAGTCAACGACCCAGGTGGAAGTGACTTGAGCCATCTCAGTGCCTTGTCCGCAAAGAGAAATTGAAGAGTTTGCACTTGAGATAATCGGGCGGTACTCCGTTCGATTTGGTAGTACTGCAAATTTCTTCAAATTTTTTGATATGGTCCATAGGATGCTCTGTAGGTAAGCCATGGAACATGTGCTGCTTCACCAATGCGATCATTTGAGCTTTGATCTCATAATATTGCCTCGTAATGGCCGGTGGAAGGATAGCGGCTCTGTTCTGGTAGAACGCATGAGGCGTGTCCAAGTCCCCAATGGCAGGGTTTTGTTGATGTTGTTGCAACTGCTGCACTTGTTGTTGCAGCCTCTGGAGTTCAGCAGCTGCAGCGTCTTGTTGTTCGTTGTTTTGTTCGTCCATGATGACGGGAATTGATCTTGCTCTCCGGTTCGTTCGTTCTAACCTTGCTAGCTCTTCGTTATTGAGCTCACAAAGGTTTTCAGAGCCCCTACTTCTGGTAACTCTATTCAGTTTTTATATTGGTCACCTGAAATGCAAAAAGAAAATAAAATAGAATATACTAGTAAATCTTAGACTAAATTTCAAATTCAGAATTGAAGGTAACGCTATTAGTCCCCGGCAACGGCGCCAAATTGATTTAATATCTTCTAGAGTCTCTCTGCAATTCTGGAAGAAATCTAACAAAGGTCGGTTGTCCAAGACTTCTTCAAACGAGATCTCATGGGGAATCTTCCTCACCAACTTATCAAAACCACTCAGCTTCTCTGCACTAATAGGCTTCATGAGGTGTCTGGGTGGCATAGGGTATGGCACCTTAGGAACATATGGTGGTGGGGTGATGGAAGCGTATTTCTTCTCTGCTGCAACAGCATGTGTTTCAACCTCATTCTTCAACTCATGCATAGTCTTCATTTCTCCTTGAGCAGTGATTGCATTACAATGCTCTCTGGGATTTGTCTCTACTTTTTTTGAAAGATTTCCTGGCTGTCGCTTGATTGCTTCGGCATTTTGAGCAACTTGAGTGTCCAACTTCTTCACATGAGTGCATACAGCTTCGTACTTGCTGTTGAGATCATTGTACATGTTATCAACCTTGACATTGATCTCCTTAGCAAATTGTTGTTGGTTGAGCATAAGTTGTTGCATGAGAAGTTTAAGCTCATCTTGAGAGCCATTCGCATATCTCGCATGAACTTGGAATGAGGCTGGTTATGCTGTCTAGAAGGTGTTGAATGGTTGTTTCTGCTGAAACCCACCTTGGAAATTGTTCTGACCTTGAAAGCCCTGAGAAAAACCTGAGGCGCTAGCGTTTTGCACAAAGGTTTTTCCTTGGGATTGTTGACCTTGCTTGGGGTAGACTTGATATTGGAGATTTTCGACACTGGTTCTTCTGTAAGACATATTGGGATGGTTTCGGTAATTCTGGTTGAATCCTCTGTTTTGCACATACCCCTGTCCACTAACAAAGTTCACCTCCTGCATCTCATCACTATCATCTTTAGCTAATCCCCGACAAAAAATACATCTCTTGTCTCCTCGCAAGACTGCACACCTCTCTGATTTCCCTTCAGTAGCAAGTTCACTTTTGCAGTCAGCTCGTCAATTTTCTGCGAATCCGCGCCATTGACACGTTTGGTTTTGTCGTACTCAGGGCATCGATTTCCGGAACTTGAAGCCAAGTTCTCTATCAGCTGATATGCCCCCTCCTTAGTCTTAGTCATGAAATCTCCATTGCTCGCAGCATTAAGAGCGTTCTTGTAATCCCAATCAACTCCATCGTAGAAGATGCTTAGTATCTGCTCATCCGAGTATCCATGGTGAGGGCACTCTATGCGGTATTCTCTGAACTTCTCCCATGCCTCACAAAAAAATTCTTCTGTGTGCTGCTAGAAGGTGGTAATTTTATTTCGCAGCGAAGCCGTCTTAGACTTGGTGTAGAAGTGATCCAAGAAAGTAACTCTGCATTCTTCCCATGTAGTCAACGACCCAGGTGGAAGTGACTTGAGCCATCTCAGTGCCTTGTCCGCAAAGAGAAATTGAAGAGTTTGCACTTGAGATAATCGGGCGGTACTCCGTTCGATTTGGTAGTACTGCAAATTTCTTCAAATTTTTTGATATGGTCCATAGGATGCTCTGTAGGTAAGCCATGGAACATGTGCTGCTTCACCAATGCGATCATTTGAGCTTTGATCTCATAATATTGCCTCGTAATGGCCGGTGGACGGATAGCGGCTCTGTTCTGGTAGAACGCATGAGGCGTGTCCAAGTCCCCAATGGCAGGGTTTTGTTGATGTTGTTGCAACTGCTGCACTTGTTGTTGCAGCCTCTGGAGTTCAGCAGCTGTAGCGTCTTGTTGTTCGTTGTTTTGTTCGTCCATGATGACGGGAATTGATCTTGCTCTCCGGTTCGTTCGTTCTAACCTTGCTAGCTCTTCGTTATTGAGCTCACAAAGGTTTTCAGAGCCCCTACTTCTGGTAACTCTATTCAGTTTTTATATTGGTCACCTGAAATGCAAAAAGAAAATAAAATAGAATATACTAGTAAATCTTAGACTAAATTTCAAATTCAGAATTGAAGGTAACACTATTAGTCCCCGGCAACGGCGCCAAATTGATTTAGGTATTTTACTAAGTCAATTAAAAACTAAAGCTCACACTACCGCAATCATAACGGTTGTCAATGCAGTACTTTAGGATCGAATCCACAGAGACCACGGTTACACAACAATTCTCACAATTATGAAACTAAGTTAAGACAAGATTATATATGATTTTGGAAAGAGTAACGAACGAAATTTAAATGATGTAAATTCAATAAGGAAAAATGTTAGGTCAAGGGTTTGTTCTTGGGAATCCAGAAATCACAAATCAGACAACTATTCAGGGAATAATTAAACACAAGTTTTAAACTCAAACATAAATATTAACCAATCCACTCTCGTGCTCATAGTTACTAAACCTAACAACCTTATCCACTCTCGTGCTCATAGAATTCTGGGTCAGCATTAAAGAGCAGGTTCAATATGTTCACGAATCGCCTTAGCATCAACTCTCGCAGGCTAAGGACGATTCGCTCGCTTATGTTCTTTCTATGCAACATAATCCACTCTCGTTCTGATAGGTTAAATTGTACCCTAATCCACTATCGTTCTCATAGGGTAAGTTGCACCCTAGTTCATAGACCTAGCGGTTAGCTCAAGCCTAAGCAATAAACACAACAATAAGCGAAAACCACAAAAGATAAATCCCTATTTGTGTCTAATTCAATGATTCAAGGATCCCTTTGAAACCATAAACCTAACTATGGAACTACTCAGACATGGTGACGGAGAACAAGCAGAGAGATGAAGAACTCATAATACAAAAAGAGAGAAAGGGTTTAGAATTCTTCTCAATAGATGCAGAGATTCTTCTCCAAAGCTTACAATGATCAAGAGCAAAATGTCTGAAAATAAAATAAAGCGTAGCCGACAAAGAGGCTAAAAATAGAGTATATATAGCTCCTAGGTTGAATTAGGTCAAAACACGCAGTTTCCGGGGTAAAACAGGAAATTCAGAAATTTCTTTTTTCTTCTCGCAGGCACGCTTCGACCGATGCAAGAAGTGCATCGGTCGATTCCAGTTTCTCGGGCAAGCCTGAACCGACCGATGCACTCCTTGCATCGGTCGATTCTCATTCATCGGGTGGTGTTTGCATCGGTCGATGCACCGGTTCCTAGGGCAAGCCTGAACCGACCGATGCACTCCTTGCATCGGTCGGTTCTCATTCCTCAGGTGGTGTTTGCATCGGTTGCATCGACCGATTCTGCCCTTTTCTTCATGATTCCATGCGTTTTTGCCCGCGTAACTCCAATTTCTTCCTTAGACGCCTTTTACCTGAGATAACTAAATAAAGGACTAAAAGACTCTAAAAACGAACTTTGACTCGATAAAACGTTTGAAATGAATACTAAACATGTGTTAGAAAATGACAAAAACCAAGCATATCAGTTGCCAATATGCTAAAGCAAATTGTTCGATTTCCGCGCTAATCCAGAGGATTAGAAGAAATCCATCGCCCAGATCTAAAGGTCCAAAATCTTGAAGCGGTTCGGTTTCCCGATTTGACGGATCAAGACGATTCGATTTCCTTATTTGACGGTTCGAAATCCCTAGCGATTCGCCTTCCAAATTTGGTAATTCATAATCTTATAAGAAATCTGCTTTCCCGATATAACAGTTCAAAATCCCAGCGATTCGCTGATCTACCTTATCGGCTCGGAACTTAAAACAGTTTGAAATCCCTAGTGATTCGCTGTTCCACCTTGGCAACTCGGAGTTTCAAGCAGTTCGCACCAATTTCGACTCGGTTTACTCCAAATTCATTTTTTCTCATGAAGTTCGCCGAACTCAACCAATCAATTACACTTCGCCGAACTTAGGGAGGGCTAATTGTTGGAGGTAATCTCCACCCCCCCCCCCCCCCCCTTAAACCCCTCATAAATCAAATCTAAACCGGTCAATTCCGCATGTTGACTTACCTTAAACCGAACAAATCTATTCTGATTCGACCCACCTCGGCCCATCGCGGCCCGAATCTTGACAATCAACTAAGGCCCACGGCGGCCCATCCACGATCTATCCGGCATCGAGTGAACTTGGCCCATCAGGACCCGATATTCGCCCAACTCGCCTCAGCCTGTTTGCTTCCGGCGCCATCAGGCTCGACTAATCTAAGTCGGTGCCGACCTCCAAAAAGAAGGAAAGAATCGCAAAGAATAATGAAGTTTTCCTGAGACCGCCTCGAAGACTTATAAATACTTGAGGATCACCTCATTCACTAGGGACGCCCACTTTTCCGCAAAGACCTAAGAAACTTTGCTTCGAGAATACCGGTTTAGTTTTTTAATTCTCTCTTTTCGATCACAAAAAATCTTTTACTATCGTCGAGATTGCTAATAAAACGAGATTTCCCGATCCTTTTATTTTTTAAATTGATTTGTGTGAACCGGATTCAACAGCAGTTGAGTAATTCTTTTCTTGGTCCATCCATGTAACAAGTATTAAAGATTTGATTAGGTATCCACTATACATGAAGCTTTAATTATCTACCTTATAAAGAGTGAAGGGGCTCTCTCCAGGGTTGACACTTGTCCCCTCCCCCCCTTATTGGTTAAATTTTTTTTTTTCACTTTTGTTGGAGGTGGGCCTAGCACCCCCAATTAGTTAGGCCCATCTTAGGAAAGGTCGTTCTTCAGTACGGTCACCGGACTCAATGCCACCGACCTGCAAGACCGCTCTTCAGCTCGGTAGCCGACCTGAAAGCAACGTACCCCGGGCCCGCGCTGATGCCCCGCCAGAACAGGGAGTGTCAGAAGAATAGGCGAGTGGGAGTTGGTAAGGCAGTACCCTACCCGCGTAGGGATGTGCCTTCGACCCGACGTCCCACCAACTCTACAGAGCTGACAAGGGCAGGAAGGAGCAGGTGGAGCAGAGTTGGTAAAACAGTGCACTGCTCTGCAACACGCCACGCCGAGCTCATCATGACCTCTCTCCTCGAAAGCCGGGACACGCCTCCTAGGCCACCTTACCCGCAAAAGAGGCCGCATGCGACACGTGGCCCGAGATCCCGGGGAGCAGGAAGCCGACCCCGACTATATATACCCCTCATATGTCATTAATGAGAAGGGGCTCTGATTTTTACTCTCACCTTCCACGAGTTATCCGACCTCTTTGTAACAAGACAACACTTTAGAACGCCGAACTGGACGTCCTTCGGAACCAGTTCGTAATTCAAAAGTGTTCACCTTTCTTTCATCAATAAAACGAAACGCGGCCCCCGGCCTACTCACATTTCTCCCGACCTGTCTTAATCGTGGTTAAATTGCTCTATTAACGAAAATCTCACCTCCCGTCCCCTAATCATCCTTTAAACACACTTAGTGATCCACGGGATCAACAATTGGCGCTAGAAGGAGGGGCGAGATTCTTCTACACGCAAGGAGCAGTTCAACCACCGACACGACCAAAGCAACGATGGCAATCCCGACCCCAAGAGTGTTGTCAGACCAGGACACTCCGGCCCAAACGACGGCCCAGGCCCCGACAACGGCCCCGCCAACGACTCGAACGACGGCGACCATTCCGTCATCAGCCCAAGCAGCTGCCGATCAGGCGATTCCTCGAGAGCAATTCTCCAGGGCCCCGCCCCCGGCGTCAGCACCCCCCATTCCGACGGCTCCGCCGCCCACAACGCGCCACGAGCACCGGAAGACCAGCCCACGCCGTCCGTCATGATGCAGACCCTGCTCGCCCGGATCGATGAGCTAACGCGAGCCACCGACCAGCGGTTCGCCACGTTAGGGGCCTCCCGTGACCGGTCGGACAATGTCGGGTCCCCCGACGTCCATCCCAGAGAACCGGTCTCTCGGGAAGAAACCCCCCGCTTCCGGACAAGCCGACCGAGCGACTCGCCGTCTGGATCCGAAAGGCCGGACGGACGTTTCGTCCCGGCCATAGGAAGCCACCCGGGCGACGAAGCCCACCATCTCCGATCCAGCGCGGAGCGCTCAAGAGACGCGGAGTTCGAGGCTATGAAGGAGACCATCCGTGCGATGTCCTCCAAAATCCACCAAGCCACCAGCGCGGCCCCAGAAATCGATCGCGTCCTCAGAGAGACGCAGAACACGCCGTTCACCCGCCGGATCGCCTCCGTCCCACTCCAGCACCTCGGAAAGCTCAAGCTACAGCCCTACGCGGGCACCACCGACCCGGCCCAGTATCTCACGGCGTTCACCATCGCCATGGGTCGCGCCCACTTCTCACCAGACGAGCGCGAAGCCGCTCACTGCCAGCTTTTCGTGGAAAACCTCACCGGCCCGGCCCTCACGTGGTTCTCTCGGCTAAAGACGCACTCCATCGACAGCTTCAGGGACCTGTCGACCACCTTCCTCGAGCATTACTCCATCTACATCCGCCAGTCCGCATCCAGCGCGGACCTCTGGGCAATGAATCAGGGAGCAAAGGAGTCGCTCAGGTCCTTCATCGAGCGTTTCAAGGCCACGGCCTCCCAGAGCAACGTGACTGACGAGTCAGCGCTCCCCGCTCTGAGAAAAGGACTGCGGGCCGATTCGGCCTTCAAGGACGATATGAAGCTCAACAGGCCGCGCTCTCTGGAAGACGCCTTGCACCGCGCTGGACTCTTCGTTGAGCTCGAAGAAGAGAAGGCGGCTGAATCAAGAAACAGTGCCTCTCACAAGGCCCCGGCCCCAAAGGAGCGGCCCCAGGAAAGGTATCAGGAGCCCCGCCAACATTACGACGACGAGTACCATCGCAGCAAGGGAAAGCAGGCCGCTGCATTCCTTGTCAACGGACCGCCCTCCGGCCTCCGCCTACACGATCCCGTACTTCCCCCCACCCCCGCCCCAGGGTTGCCTTGGAACAAATACGTACGGGATCCCCGCCAGCAGGATCGGCGTCCCGACGAGCCGAGCGATAGGGAGTTCCGACCAGATGAGCCATACGACAGGACGGCCTTCTGCGACTTCCACCGGCGAAAGGGGCATCCGACCTCTCACTGCCGCGCCCTTCAAGAGGTCCTGCTGAAGCAATTTCAGCGGGGAGAAATCAGCGTCCCAGAGCGGCTGCGACCGCATGCTCGGGACGGCGATCACGATCAACCCCGCGACAACCAAGGTCGCGTGGATAACCGGACTAGGACCTACCACCGCGCCCAGAATGACGACCGGCGGCGACGATCTCCCTCGCGAGACCGGGAAACAGGTAGATCGCCTCCCCCGGCCCGCACTCTGATTGGGATGATCATGGGAGGTCTCCTCTCGTGCAACGACTCAGTGCGGTCCATCAAGCGTCACGAGAGGAGGACCGACGCATCCCTGAAGTGGCACTCCGGGCCGGAGATCGACGCCCAGGACACGAGCAAGAGGGGGATATGTTTCACTGAGGCCGATGCGGCCGGGGTCCACCAGCCCCACAACGACCCCCTCGTCGTACAAGTCCGCGTAGCCGACTGCGACGTTAACCGAGTCCTCGTCGATACGGGCAGCTCGGTCGACCTCATCTTCAAGGATACCCTCGCCAGGATGAACCTGAACGGGGTCGAGATCAAGCCGCACTCCATCCCGCTAACCGGCTTCGCCGGGGACACCGTCAACGGAATCGGCACCATCGAATTACCGGTCTACGTAGGTCGGGTCACGAAAATCGTCAAGTTCGTGGTCTTCGACACCACCCCGATCTACAACATCATCCTCGGAACCCCCTGGCTGCACTCGATGAAGGCGGTCACGTCGACGTACCATCAGTGCCTCAAGTTCCCCAACCAGGCCGGCACATACACTCTTAGGAGTAACCAGAGGGTCTCCCGCGCCTGCTTCGCCATCGAGCACAAGCTGCGCCGCGCCGCGCCGGCCTGCTTGGCCATCAATGCGCTTCAGCCCGGCGAGCTCGGCGCCCAGGATCTTCCTGGGCGGGACCTTGTCACCCAGGTCAACATCGACCCACGCGACCCCGCCCGCTGCGTCGGCATCGGCACCGACCTCGACGAAAGCATCAAGCAAAAGCTGGTCGAGTTCCTAAGGTAGAACGTCTCCACCTTCGCCTGGTCAACTGGCGACCTGCCCGGCATTGACCCGAACACGTGCAGCCACGAGCTCAACGTGGATCCAACCTGCAGGCCGGTCAAGCAGAAGCGGCGGAAGCTTGGCCCGGAGCGCGCCCAAGCGGTCAATGATGAGGTAGAGAGGCTCACCGCGGCCGGCTCGATCACCGAGGTGAAATACCCGGACTGGTTAGCCAACCCAGTGGTAGTCAAGAAGAAGAACGGAAAATGGAGGGTCTGCGTGGATTTCACCGACCTCAATAAGGCATGCCCTAAGGACAGCTTCCCCCTCCCCCGAATCGACCAGGTCGTCGAAGCCACCGCGGGAAACGAGCTCCTCTCCTTCATGGATGCCTTCTCGGGGTATAACCAAATCCCCATGCACCCTGATGATCAGGAGAAGACCGCGTTCATCACGGACCGAGGCATTTACTGCTACAAAGTAATGCCCTTCGGACTAAAAAACGCCGGGGCCACCTACCAACGGCTCGTCAACCGGATGTTCGCCGACCAAATCGGCCGCACTATGGAGGTATACATAGATGACATGCTGGTAAAGTCTCTGGTGGCAACCGACCACGTCACACACCTCCGGTCCTGCTTCCGCACGCTGAACGAATACAACATGAAGCTGAACCCGGCCAAGTGTTCCTTCGGCGTCACATCGGGCGAATTCCTCGGGTACATCATCACCCAGCGCGGGATCGAGGCCGACCCCAAGCAGATCCGAGCTATCATTGAGCTCAAGTCCCCGGAGAGCACGCGTCAAGTACAACGACTCACCGGGAGAATCGCCGCACTAAATCGATTCATCTCCCGCTCTACCGACAAGTGTCTCCCGTTCTACCAACTACTCCGGGCTAACAAGCGGTTTGAGTGGGACAACAAATGCGAGGACGCCCTCCGACAGCTGAAGGAGTACATATCCACTCCCCCCGTCCTGTCCAAGCCAGAAGAAGGCGAACTCCTCTACCTCTACGTCGCCATCTCCACGACAGCGGTCAGCGGCGTACTAGTGCGGGAAGACCGGGGTGACCAAAAACCCATCTCCTACATCAGCAAGTCCTTAGACGACGCGGAGAGCAGGTACCCGACTCTGGAGAAGCTCGCCCTGGCAGTGGTCGTCGCAGCTAGGAAGCTCCGGCCTTACTTCCAATCCCATACGATAGCCGTCCTAAGTACGTACCCCCTCAGAACCATCCTCCACAGCCCGAGCCGGTCCGGCCGGATAATGAAGTGGGCTGTCGAGCTGAGCGAATACGACATCGAGTACCGGGGTCGGACCGCGATCAAATCTCAAGCGCTGGCCGACTTCCTAGTTGAGTTAGCACCCGAGCTGGCAGTCAGCGAGGTGTCCGAAGTGTGGACTCTGCACGTCGACGGATCGGCCTCCAAGCACGGGTCCGGCGTCGGCATACGCCTCGAATCCCCGACCAAGGAGATCCTCGAACAGTCCTTCCGCCTAGCCTTCCCGGCATCGAACAACGAGGCCGAGTACGAAGCTTTGATTGCCGGCCTGCGCCTGGCCAAAGAGGTCGGCGCAAAGAAAATCCGGGCTTACTGCGACTCCCAGCTCGTCGCCAATCAATTCAGCGGGGAGTACGAGGCCAAGAATGATCGCATGGACGCCTACCTCAAGGTGACTCAAGGCATGGCCGCAGACTTCTCCGAGTTCACCCTGACAAAAATCCCCCGAGGCGATAACACTTCCGCAGACGCCCTCGCAGCACTAGCCTCCACCTCGGCTCCAGAGCAACGACGGGTGATCCCGGTGGAAAGTATCGACCTCCCCAGCATCGAGCTGCCAAAGGGAGCCTATCTGATCGGTCCCCAGGTCGCGGATCCTGACGAAGACGCCCAACCTCCCGAGAACCTACCACCGCCCCCGGCCGAGCCCGAACTGCCGGACTGGCGAATCGATCTGCTGCTATACATCGCAGACGGCATTCGCCCCCCAGACCGATGGGCCGCCCGGCGGCTAAGAAAGAAGTGTGCCCAATATACAATGCTGGACGGCAATCTGTTCCGATGGAGCGCCTCGGGAACCCTGCTCGCCTGCCTCCACGGGCAGGAAACCATCGACGCGATGAAGGAAATGCACGAGGGCGCCGACGGCAACCATTCCGGTGGCCGGGCTCTCGCCCTGAGAATACGAAACCAAGGCCACTACTGGCCGACAATGCTCCAAGACTGCGACAAATTCGCAGCCCGGTGCGAGAAGTGCCAGCGCCACGGTCCCCTCATTCATAGTCCAACCGAGCTCCTCACCACTGCGGTGGCACCCTACCCCTTCATGCGATGGGCCATGGACATAGTCGGGCCCCTTCCCCGATCTCGCCAAAAGCGCTTCCTCTTAGTCATGACCGATTACTTCACCAAGTGGGTCGAGGCCGAATCATACGCCAAGATCAAGGCAGAGGACGTCCGAAAGTTCGTCTGGAAGTTCATCATCTGCCGGCACGGGCTCCCGTACGAGATCGTCACCGACAACGGTGCCCAGTTCACATCGGCCCTCTTCGAAGATTTCTGCGCGAAGTGGAAAATCAGACTAAGTAAGTCCACTCCGAGGTACCCCCAGGGGAACGGACAAGCCGAGGCCACCAACAAGACCATCCTCGACGGCCTCAAAAAGCGACTAGACGACAAGAAAGGGTCCTGGGCCGACGAGCTCGATGGAGTCCTCTGGTCCCACCGCACAACACCAAAGACATCGACTGGCCGAACACCGTTCAACCTCTCCCACGGCATGGAAGCAATGGCCCCATCCGAAGTCGGGCTCCCCACCCCTCGCCGCGCTATGCTCACCCAGCAACCCGCACTGAACAACGCCGTCCTACTCAGCGAGCTGGATTTCCTTGAAGAGCAACGGGACCATTCCCTACTCCGAATCCAGAACTACCAGCAGCTCGCCTCCAAATATTACAACAAGAAGGTTCGAGGCCGGTTCTTCGCCGAGGGCGACCTGGTCCTCCGCAAGGTCTTCGAAAACACCGCGGAGCTAAACGCAGGCAAGCTGGGTGCCAATTGGGAGGGCCCCTACCTCATCTCCAAGGTCGTAAAACCAGGCGTCTACGAGCTAGTCACGATGAACGGCGACGCCATCCCGCGCTCATGGAACTCGATCAACCTCAAACGGTTCTACTATTAAGCCCCCGGGCTCCAATCCGCTCTCCGCTTTTGTAAACAAACGAACTACGATTGGCTTGATCCCTTCTACTAAAGGGTACGTAGGCAACCCCTAACCAGGGCTCAGCTATTAATCTAATAAAACCTTTTAGACAAAGGAAAACGGTCCCCGACCTGCGCACAAGAGCCGAGCTCCAAACGCTCAAACGCTCCCGAGCTCCAAACGCTCGCACTACAAAAAAAAAAAAAAAAAAAAAAAAAAAAAAAAAAAGCCGAGCTCCAAACGCTCGCACTACAAAAAAAAAAAAGGGGCGAGCTCCAAACGCTCGCACTACAAAAAAAAAAAAGAAAGCCGAGCTCCAAACGCTCGCACTACAAAAAAAAAAAAAAAAAAAAAACCGAGCTCCAAACGCTCGCACTACAAAAAAAAATAATAAGCCGAGCTCCAAACGCTCGCACTACAAAAAAAAAAAAAAAAAAGGGGACCGAGCTCCGGTGCTCGCTCTCCCCGGCACACAAGTTATAAGTGCCAAAGCCGGGCCCCAGGGCTCGCACCTCTACTAGACACACAAGCATTAAGTGTCTCTAAGCCGGGCTCGCTACCCGCACCAAAAAAACAAGGTACACAAGCAATAAGTGCCTTAAGCCGAGATTACCTCGCACCCAATACAAGAGCACGGTCCACGACCTGCTTACTTGACAGAGTACGGTTTACGACCTACTCTACCGATCAAAAAAGCCTCGAAATGGCATTTACACAAAAAAAGAAAGGGCCAACGGCCTCGATTATCACAAAAGGGCCAACGGCCTCGTCTGTTATAAAAATGGCCCACGGCCTAGTCGTTACAAAAGCCTCGAAACGGCACTTACAAAAAGAGAGGGGCCAACGGCCTGCTCTTTGCATAAACGGCCTACGGCCCAGTCCTTACAAAAAGAAACGGCCTACGGCCCAGTCTACAAAAAGAAAACAAAAAGGAAAAAAGTTTTTACAAGGCCGCATCGGCCGGTCGGTTTTCCCTCCCGTCAGCACGGGTACCATCTAAATCAGCCGGGGCCACCATCCTCGCGTTGGTCCCGTACTCACCAAGGAAGGGCTGCCCAGACCCTTCTTCAACCACGACTCCACCGGGTGGCACGTCGGTTCCGGTCTCACCGGACGGCGCATCCGTGTCGGCCTCAGCGGCGGACAGGACCGAGGGATCTGCTTGCACAATCCCAGCAGCTTCGGGGACTCCCTCGTCAGCAGACGGGATCGAGGGATCTGCTTGGACGGTCTCAGCGACCGCAAGAGCGTCCTCAGCAGCCAGCGGAGCCTCCAAGGTCAGATCCACCACGGGGGTGCTAGAAGGAGCGACAGGTATAATGTGCTCAAGCAGAACGCCGTGAGCACGGTCCAGAGGGATTTCCAGATCCTCCGGGGTCAAATCCGGAAAGTCCATCCCGTCCAGTACGGCACCGAATGCCGCCTCGTCCTCGTCCAGCTTCTGATACCGGTAGAACGGTACCGACACCCCGTCCTCTGCTTCCATCCTCTTGAGGCAGGCCTTTACGCCAGTCACCTGGCTGTACAGAAGGTGAGGCTCTAAGGCCCGGCGGCGCCCGTCCAGGTGAGCGCGGATCTTCTCCATCTTCGCGGACCACTTCCGGTTCCGCGCTTCCCACCGGGCTGACACCCGATCACTCTCCGCAGCCACGGCCACCTTGGCCCGGCCTATGGCGGATTCCAGCCCCTTCACCCTGGAGCGGAGTGTCTCCCGCTCCCCCTTCAGGAGCCCGTTCTCCTCCTCGAGCCCCGACGCCCGATCCCACCCAGCTGCAGCACGGTCCCTCTCGGCCTCTAGTGCAGACTGCAGACTGGCCACCTCGACCTCCCGGGCTCTTAACCGCACCGCCTCCTCTTCCAGCGCCGCAGATCGGGCCTTCTCATCTCTCAGCTCCTTCTCGAACCCGTGGAGACGGGTAGACTGGATCTGCGAGCTGGACTCCCGGCACTCCCGGAGGAAGTTAATCGAGGCGGCCTGCTCGGCGAGCCTCTTCTCGTAGGCCTCCGCCAGAAAGGCACTAAGGGCCATCGTCTGCATTAAACAAATTGTTAACAAAGACGCGCAACGAGTCTAGCTAAAAACAGTTAGACCAGAGCAGGAGCTTACCCGAGCTGCGGATCGCGCCACCTGACGGAAGGTGTCGGACTCCGCCATCTCCAGCGGAACGAAGTGCGGGTACCTCTGCCCGAACATCATGGCCTGCGCCAGCTCGGCGCACTCGTCCGGATCAACGATTACCTGGTTGCTTCCATCCTCGTGGGTAAAGGAGAAGCTGTAGTCCCGAGGCCCACCGTCGGAACCTCCCGAGGCGCCGCCCACTTCGGCGCTGCGATCCTCGGCCTCCTGCACAGCAGCAGGATCCTCCGCGCCGA
This sequence comes from Eutrema japonicum, assembly GCA_030161315.1. NCBI lineage: Eukaryota > Viridiplantae > Streptophyta > Magnoliopsida > Brassicales > Brassicaceae > Eutrema > Eutrema japonicum. The sequence continues at coordinate 51,358,923 of BSQW01000011.1, forward strand.
CGATCGTCTCGCCGACCCCATCGCCCCCTTGGGCCCGGGTCTCATCAACCCCCCCTGCTGGCCCAACGGCCAAAGGCACCTCGGGCTCCGGCCCGGTCAGTGTAGGCCGGGTGACCTCCCGACCTCCGGAAGAGAACTCTCCCGTCCTCCTCTTCTTTTTGCCGGTCTCGCCGGCAGCAGCCCGGTCTTCCCTCCTCTTCGAGGGAGTCGCCGCGGAGGAATCCCCCGCAACCCGTGGTGCCGGGTCTCGCCTGACCGGCACCTCGGGTATCGGCGGCGGCGGGGCAACAAACGAATCCGCGTACTGCGGATTGACAAACCTTACTCTACCTGCGAAGGAAGAGCCGTCAGTTCGACAAAAAAAAAAAAAAAAAAAAAAAAAAAAAAAAAAAAAAAAAAAAAAAAAAAAAAAAATTATAAACCTCCGGTCATGGCAGCTTCGATTCTCGCAGCGGTGAAGGACTTCCACTCTCTCCGGCGCACTGTCCTGAGCACGGCAAGCAGACCTTCGTAGTCCGGTAGCTTGAATCTAGAGGAGTGAGGGCCTGCAGAGCAAGACCAAAAAAAATCATCAGTCAGACAACCAAAGAAGAGAAGTCAGCTCGACCTGCAAATTCCTACCCGGGGAAAAATTCCAATCCCGGGTATATCTCGCCAACGGATCGAGCCCGGCCACGGCGGTAGCCCGGACGTAGAAGTAGCTGCGAGACCAGTCCTCGACCTTCGACAGCTTGCTCGCCCTAGACCCCGAGCTGGGTGCCTCCAGAACGTTCGCCGCGGGCTTGAAAGCGGCATAGAAGGTCCCAGGAATCCCGGGGTTTGCCTTCTGCTGGGTGAACGCCTCGAACATAGGCAACGTCACCTCCATGTCGCATTCATGCCCCAAGGTCAGCAGCACGATCATCCCCTCGACCGTGGACGGGCAGACCTGCGAGAAGGCCAAGCCCCGCGCCCGACAGTACTGGACGAACAGCTCGGGGAGAGGAAGGCGCAAGCCGCACTTCTGAAAGAACGACTCGTACAAGCAGACGAAGCCCGGCCGAGGAGTCCACGGGCGCTCCTCCGCCCTGGGTATCCTGAGCTCAACGCCGGCGGAAAAACCACACAGATTCCCCAGGAGGGTCACCGATTCCGCTGTGCTCCAGGTCGGTGACCCTCCCTGCTCGTAGGAGACCAGGGGGGACCTCACCCTGGCCACTCGAGCTCCGCCTCCACGGACGCCCTGACGACCACCGCGGCCGCCCAGATGCCCGGTTCTGCCCCCAGCTTGGCCAGCACCGCGACCGCCAGAGGATCTAACCACCGTTTTCGGCCGGAGATGGGTCCCCGGAAGCGACGGGGCGGCCCCCGAAGTCGAGGGGGCCAACTCTTCCCCACTGTCTGCCCCTCGTCGCGGAGAAGAGGCATGCTCGGAATCACCGGAGGAGGAACTCGGAGAATCGTTACCGCCACCGCGGGACGCCGATTCTTCGCTCGACTCAGCTCGGATACCGTCTAACATCGGAGCCATCGCACGGAGAGGAGGAAATAAAAAAAAACAGGAAGGAAGTAGGAAGAGAAGGAAGAAATCGGAGAGAGGAGGTTACCTTAGGGTTATGCGCAGAAGGTTTTAACAGGAGGAAGAAGGGGGATTTAAATAGAAGAAGGGGGACAGTGAAGCGACGCCTGGACACGTGTCACAAGAAGCACGGCCGCCCAGAAACGTAATGATGACGTCTCTTCGTGTCCCACACGCCAAAAAGAAAAGGACGCCTCGATAAACGCGAAGCGTCCTTTGCACGCCGCGCGTGGGCGGTCTACGCGAAAAACGAAGCGCCCTTTGTCGTCCCACGTGGTGGGCACATGCCAACCTCCTACGAGTTTTTCGGAAAAGGCACACAGTTGAGCACGGAAAGACCGTCCTAAGATGCGCCGAACTAACATTAGATCAACTTCGGCATGCTCACTTTGCCTCGCGATACCGAACTGGGGGAGGGCCTATTGTTGGAGGTGGGCCTAGCACCCCCAATTAGTTAGGCCCATCTTAGGAAAGGTCGTTCTTCAGTACGGTCACCGGACTCAATGCCACCGACCTGCAAGACCGCTCTTCAGCTCGGTAGCCGACCTGAAAGCAACGTACCCCGGGCCCGCGCTGATGCCCCGCCAGAACAGGGAGTGTCAGAAGAATAGGCGAGTGGGAGTTGGTAAGGCAGTACCCTACCCGCGTAGGGATGTGCCTTCGACCCGACGTCCCACCAACTCTACAGAGCTGACAAGGGCAGGAAGGAGCAGGTGGAGCAGAGTTGGTAAAACAGTGCACTGCTCTGCAACACGCCACGCCGAGCTCATCATGACCTCTCTCCTCGAAAGCCGGGACACGCCTCCTAGGCCACCTTACCCGCAAAAGAGGCCGCAGGCGACACGTGGCCCGAGATCCCGGGGAGCAGGAAGCCGACCCCGACTATATATACCCCTCATATGTCATTAATGAGAAGGGGCTCTGATTTTTACTCTCACCTTCCACGAGTTATCCGACCTCTTTGTAACAAGACAACACTTTAGAACGCCGAACTGGACGTCCTTCGGAACCAGTTCGTAATTCAAAAGTGTTCACCTTTCTTTCATCAATAAAACGAAACGCGGCCCCCGGCCTACTCACATTTCTCCCGACCTGTCTTAATCGTGGTTAAATTGCTCTATTAACGAAAATCTCACCTCCCGTCCCCTAATCATCCTTTAAACACACTTAGTGATCCACGGGATCAACAACTTTTACTCAATAAATTTAAGATTAAAAATAATGTTAATAACTTAAAAAAATTTCCAACTTCTATTCAACCACTTACCACATTCTATTTAATTTATAAATATATATAAACATTTTCAACTTACTTACAATATTTTTTTGCCAAATTCATTGTCACACATTTTATCTAACTTACTTACGACTTTAACACAATCCTTTCCAAATTCATTGTATTTTAAAGTAAAAACAAATAAATAAAACAAGTCTAAATTCATGTTATTCATATATCTAAAATGTATCTACGAAACGAAAAGATAAAATTAACTTAAAAAATTTAATATATATAAAGAAAACAAATATAAATACCAACTCAATTAATTTTACGGTAGAAAATTATATTCTAGTAATGCGCAGAGAAGTGCAATGCCGTCTGAGACTCATAATCCTACGGCGAACCAGCAACAACAACAACAATCAAGAAGAAGTGACGCTAAAGTATTGTCGGAGATAGAAGACTGGCTCATGAACAATTCTACCCCGATCGATCCGGTTTGCTCCTTGTCTGCTCAAGCTAATTCTATGACATTCCGATTTCGGAACCCTCTTTGAACGAATCCAACGAAATGGAGACGGACAGAACAACGACAAGGAGAGAGAGAGTGTGTGTGTTCCGGCGAGAGTGAAAGGGACAGAGAACCGGCGTGAGTAAGAGGGAAAGAGGTCCGACGAGAGGGAGAGAGCCGGCGCGAGGAAAAGACAAAGAGAGAGAGAGCCAGCGAGAGGGAGAGAGAGTTCAGGAGGAGAGAAAGAGAGAGCCGGCGAGAGGGGGGAGAGAGAGATCGGCCACGAGAGAGAGAGGGAGAGAGAGAGGGATAGAGAGAGAGAGAGAGAGAGAGAGAGAGAGAGAGAGAGAATGGAGAGTGGTAAATCATGACTGGACATGGCGACGAGGAGAGCACAAGTATTGGAGGCGTCACCGAATGCAACGTCGGAGAAAATTTGGGAAATAAAACGAGAACGCCGCATCGATCGACTATCGATGGACTGAGAAAGAGAGCGACTTCGAACCTCGAGGAGGCGGTGCTTAATTGCAGAGACGAATCAATCCGATTAACGGCGTCTCGTAGACAATCTTGCTATTTTTAGAATCTAGGTATGAATAAAAATGGCACGCAAGCCAAAACGACTCAGCAGCATATGAATACATTTTTCTTTGAATGTCAATCCGGTTTGCTCCTTGTCTGCTCAAGCTAATTCTACGAAATTCCGATTTCGAAACCCTCTTTGAATGAATCCAACGAAAGGGAGAAGGACAGAACGGCGACAAAGAGAGAGAGAGAGAGAGAGAGAGAGAGAGAGAGAGAGAGAGAGAGAGTGTGTGTGTGTGTGTGTGTGTGTATTCCGGCGAGAGTGAAAGGGACAGAGAACCCGCATGAGGGAGAGGAAAAGAGGTCCGACGAGAGGGAGAGGGAGAGAGCCGGCGCGAGGAAGATAGAAAGAGAGAGAGCCGATGATAGGGAGAGATAGTTCATGCGAGGAGGAGAGAGAGAGCCGCTGAGAGGGGGAGAGAGAGATCGGCCACGAGAGAGAGAGAGAGAGAGAGAGAGAGAGAGAGAGAGAATGGAGAGTGGTAAATCGTGACTGGACATGACGACGATGGGAGCACAAGTAGTGGAGGCGTCACCGAATGCAACGTCATAGAAATCTTTAGAAATAAAACGAGAACGCCGCATCGATCGACTATCGATGGACTCAGAAAGAGAGCGACTTCAAAGCTCGAGGAGGCGGTGCTTAATTGCAGAGACAGATCAATCCGATTAATGGCGAGTCATAGACAATAATGCCGTTTTTATAATCTAGCTATGAATAAAAATGGCATGCAAGCCAAAACGACTCAGCAGCATATGAATACATTTTTCTTTCATCTCTCTACATCGTGAAAGAGACAGCATTCAACACTCATTACACGAATCTTTGTAACAACTCTTTAGATTCTCAAATTGATAGAACAACATTTTATATATACTAGGAGAGCGAAAATTTTACCGGATCAGGACTGGACATGGCGACGATGGGAGCACAAGTAGTGGAGGCGTCACCGAATGCAACGGCGGAGAAAACTTGGGAAATAAAACCAGAACGACTGATATTACGTGCTCTTAGATGTTCAAAAACTCTTAATGCGACTGAGTATTTCATATTCTTCATTATGACATGAGACTGATAACCCAAAGTATGCTTACCAGCATAAATTTTACCGGATCGTGACTGAACATGGCGACGATGGGAGCACAAGTAGTGGAGGCATCACCGAATGCAACGTCAGAGAAAACTTGGGAAATAAAACGAGAACGACTGATATTCCGTGCTCTTAGATATTCAAAAACTCTTAATGCGACTGAGTCTTTCATATTCTTCATTACGACATGAGACTGATAACCTAATGTATACTTATCACTTAATTAAATATTATACAAATCATTTTCCCAACTAAACAAAGTTAGGAAAAAAAAAATAGTATGTGTTAAATTAAATAACCTAAAAATATATCTTCAAAAAAAGAAGCACCAATAAACTTGTAAATAAAAATACCTGCGCGTTAGTGTGGGGACTCAGCTAGTATATGCTAATATTAGGAAAATATGTGACTAAATCAATAGAGGAAAAGTAAATTTAACATTAAAATATCAAAATTACGTGAAAAACAATTGTAAACCTCCTAGTTTTTGAACTACTGCAACAACGACAAGACAACGAACAATGACTAAATATCTGCGAAGGTTTCATGAAATCAACAATTTGAAGTTTCTCAGTAAACACGTTTTCATGATATTACACAAAGCGTCGGAGTAGGAAAAAAAGCATGTCTTTTTATATAAAAAAAAAAGTGTAAACATGCAAATATATGCAAGAGAGATTTACGTTAATTATTTTGAGAATAAGATACTATCTAAATAACTTTTTTTTCAATTGGTATGTGAATGTTACATAAACACATATTTCAAACTGAACCAATCCTAATATTAAATGTCAAATTAGGTGAACGAGACCAAATTTTATTTTATTAAGCATAACCTTTAATTCGTATTACATTATATATTACTTTAAGTGTTGTAACGATACACTCTTGGTGTGAAATTAAGGGGAAAACGGTCGATTCCCCCATGAAGTATTGGATTGTTGATTATTCATATACGAAGTTTTAAGTCATTCCAAAACCTACTCAAACTACCTTTTATTTTGAATTCCCTACATGAATTTTTGAAAATTGGCCAATTCCAACAAAACCGTAAACGTGAGTAATTATACAAATTAAGAGAGATACAAATTGTTTATATAAACGTGAGTAATTATAATCCTCGAGATTTTTGTATGGATCTTCAACAAACATAATTAATTATTAAATGATTGGATTTCAAAAAAAGAAAAATTAACTGTGGTAGGGGTACTGGAAAAAACTAATTTGAAATAGTAAATGTTACATGAAACAAGACATGAACTGGAAAAAGGAAAAAAAAAGAACTGGAACAAGCTTTTATGGCGATGTGTTCATAACGAAACGTACCGAGGATGCAAACATCAATTTTTGTTGTATATCTTAATAATCGTCCATTTCATTTTCCAGATTCCGAAAGTTCTTTCAATAATATTTCGAAGAGATGCATGCATGATTAAACTAGGTTGTGTAACTGAATTATTAAGGTAACTAAACCGTACCTTAATAATTCATTCACGATACGATATTTCAAATTAGGTTCTTTCAATAATAGTTCAGTTACATCCCTCTTGCTCATTGCTAGCATTTGGCCAGAAGCCAAATTGGGTTGTTTTGATAAGATTTTCTTTCCAAAGTGTGATGTTTGACAACATGTTTAATAGTATAGATAAATTATAGACATAACCTTAATTAATACATGTTTGGACACAAAATGTACTTCTGTTTTACTAAGGAGAGCGACGAAAAAGCCAAAGAACCTTAAGTTTTACAACAAAATCGTTGAATCTTTAAGACAAAAAAAATTAAATCAAGATTCGAAAAATGTATACAAAAAGTAATCTTAATATTAAATATCGAATTAGGTGAAGGACAGCAATTTTATTTTATTAAGCATAACATTTAATTCGTATTACATTATATATTACTTTAGGTGTTAATGATACACTCTTAATACTTTAAATTCAGTTCTTAAACTTGGCCTCCAGGTCTTTGACAACATTGACATCTAACTGGAACGCCTGAGCCAGAACCTCTGGATTGATCGGAGGGTTTGATCCAAACACAGTGTTTGCGATTGTGATAACACCAGCGTTCTGGCTACTGAGTCCTGCAAAGGCCACCGCGGGGGTTTTCCCGATGTTCACTTGAAAATGGATCATTCCTATGGGGAACACAAACACATCCCCGGGATGCAAAATTTTGGCGAATAAACGGTTATCGTCTTGATTAGAAGAGACAAAACCGACATATAACGTTCCCTTGATAAGGACAAGGATCTCAGTGGCGCGAGGGTGCGTGTGAGGCGGGTTTTGGCCATATGGCGCATAGTCTATGCGGACCAAGGATATTCCCAAAGTGTTTAGCCCTGGAATCTGATCGACATTCACCGTTGTCACATTGGATTTGACATCATTATCGGTGTTTCCGGCCTTATTGAGGCCTGAGTAGAAGAAATCATCTGCCTTGGCTTGCTTCGGATCCTTACAGAACTTACCATTCACGAAAACTACACGTAGAAACATTGCATCATGTCAAAAGTATATATATTAAATATTGGATTTAATCATAATAAAGGAGAAAAGTAAGTAGAGAAATGAAGAAAGGGGACTATATGCATACCACCATTGTTGAGGTTATTAACGGCAACACAGAAGTCTTGGAGTGGACTTGGATCATAAGCATTCCCAAAGGGAATGACCAATGCAAAAGTGATAACAGAGATGAGAGACTGAGAAAACTTCATTTTCAAACAGAAGGTCAAGGTAATGCGTTTCCAAGATTTGTTATATGTGTGTTGTTTATGATTGTGTGTTGTTTGTGAAGCATTAGTGCTTACCATTTATAGGACAAGATCGGATGTCATTTTTGACGTGGTCCAAAGTCATTCTATACATTTGTATTTAGCATTTTTCAAAGTGGCAGTTGAAATGTTTAACAAGTCTATTGAAGAAAATATCTATTTATTTTATGTAGTTCAGTACTTCAGTAGTTCTATCGAAGTTTCCGAGTTTCTTTAATATTCTATTTAATGGGTTGTTTTGCAGTTGAGTAATTCTTTTCTTGGTCCATCCATGTAACAAGTATTAAACATTTGATTAGGTATCCACTATCCATGAAGCTTTAAATATATGCGAATATTATGAAAATCTGTGACTAAATCAATAGAGGAAAAGTAAAGTTAACATTAAAATATCAACATTACGTGAAAAAACAATTGTAAATCTCCTAGTTTTTGAACTACTGCAACAACGACATGACAACGAACAATGACTAAATATCTGCGAAGGTTTCACGAAATCAACAATTTGAAGTTTCTCAATAAACACGTTTTCATGATATTACACAAAGCGTCAGAGTATGATGCGGTCATCAAACCAACCACCGATCTGGGAGTGAACCACTTGAAGCCGGGACGAGACAAGGAGACCAAACCGGAGCCACCTAACTTGGAGAATGAGAAGACTCGGCCTAAAATCACTTTTTGCCGAAGGAATCAACTAGACGGCCGAGGAGATGCTGAATCTGATCGAGAGACGCTGACCGAACCAAGCAGCCAGTCGAACCACCCGACAAGCCTTAACCGGAGCAACAAATCGAAACTCAAAGAGATGCCCGACTCGAATCATGACCCATGACCCAAGATTCACCGACCAACCGACCCCAATGAGTATTTTGGTCGAGACATTTCACCTTTGTCTCAGACCAAAATTGAAGACCGACCAGTTCAATCACTTGCAAACCAGAATATGGCGACCAAGAGAGATTCTTAGACATCTAAGAAAGCTTACAAGCACCTTCCCATGTACTAGCAACCACATGATCAGGTGGATCCTCTTGATACTTTCCATATACGGACGCATTCACATTAGAAGCTTTTACTCTCCAACGGTTACTTCTTCTAAGATGCGGCGTTTTGAAGACTTGTTCATTGAATCTAGATGTTCCAAGAGATCACCACTTCCAGCCCAAACTATCTCGGATCAAGCGCACCAAAACTTTCCTATTTTGGTCGAGCGTCTCATTCAAATCTCCAACGGCTAATTTTTATTTAGTTTGCGATTTATATCTTGTTTTTAGATTTTGAGACTGTTGTCCTTAGATCTCTATGTAAAGCTCAGTTCAATCATTTGTGCAATTCACCCTTGAATTCATATATTAATAGAAACGTATAGTTTTTTTTTTAAGCCGAGTCTTTGAGTTGTTCTTTGTTCTTTAGAATTAAGTGTGAGATTCACTTCGTTCTATTGAAGTCGCAGATCAGATTGTTTGTAAGCTTTAAACAACTTAGTTCGTTCACCGATTGAGAGAGTCAATACCCCTATCCCCATTCCATCTCTACCTTCGTCCCACCTTCCACGAGGCTAATCTTGGAATCTCTTGATCTTTGTGTGATCTTAAGTTGGAGTGATTTCAATCTTACAGAACAGTAAAAAAATGTGTAAACATGCAACTATATATATGCAAGAGAGATTTACGTTAATTATTTGGTGACAATAAGATACTATCTAAATAACTTTTTTTCAGTTGGAATGTGAATGTTACAAATATCCAAACTTGACATAAACAAATACTTCAAACTGAACCAATCCTAAGTTCAAAAGTTTTTGCCGACTAAGTTAGGCTGATCTCGAAACAATATATCTCCACTATCGTGAATAAAAAGCAAAGAAAAATATGATAGTAACAAAACAGAAAATAAGAGAGAACAAATGAAAATATGAAATGTTGTAGTTGACTTTTTTTGTGTGGTCGAAACAGGTTTCATTAGTATTAGCTTGTGTTTAGCTAGAGAGTCGGCTTCAATGTTTTCAGCAGGAGGGATACAACAAAAGATAATAGCCTTAATCAACTGAGAGGAGTCCATGTAGATCCAAGAGTCGGCTCAATCTAATATCTACTAAAATACCATGTAGATCCAAGAAGGATGAGTCTGAATTAATGGCCTTAATCAACTGAGAGGAGTCCTACTCGATTCTCATTTTCTTTACTCCTAGATCAACAACATGTTTACAGCTTCTCTCAAGAAAAGGCCTTCTGCCACTAGAGGAGAGTTTACAAAAATCACCACCCTATATTCTCTTATTGTGAAAGCTTTCGACGCAAAGGTCCATCCCAGACCTGCAGGCTGTGCATCGAAAAGCCAAGATGCGTCTGTTTTACATAACACTTCTCCCACTTACATAATCTGTCTATCAAACCATTCTCTTGCCGAGGTAATAGCCTTAACTATTGTTTCCTCAACAGTGAAACTTCTTACATTAAATACAAGATTATTTCTTGCATTCCAGAGAGACCAGATGATCCATGGTGCTAGTGGTCCTTTTGCTATACATGTAGGGGGTAAGCAGATCTTCATATTGAGTCCATGAAATTCTGATGCAAAATCTATCAGCTTTCTACACTACAAAAAAATAGCTGAAAACCTACGGACAAATCGGTAGGAAATCCGTAGGAAACAGCTATTTCCGACCGATTTCCTACCGAATTTTGCCATTGGTTTGGATCCGTCGGAAATGTGGATCCGTCGGAAATCGTTAGGAATTTTTCTACGGATTTCCGACCATCATTTTCCCGACGGGTTTCCTACCGAAAGGCAGTCGTCGGAAATGCCGTGGGAAAAGTGTCATCGGCAAATCGTTGGTAAATCCTCGGTAATTTTCCTACCGATTTCCTACGGGATCATTTTCGACCGATTTCCTACGGTATTGTTTCCTACCGATTTCCTACGGTAGTTTTTTCTACCGATTTCCTACGGGATAATTTCCTACCGATTTCCTACGAGAGAATTTTCTACCGATTTCCTACAGTTTATTTTCCAACCGATTTTCTACGGGATTATTTCCTACCGATTTGCTACCAATTTTTTCCAAACACAGCAACAGAAAATAGTTTTTTTGAATAGAAAAATTAATAAATATGAAATAAAAAATAAATTCTTAAAAAAATTTATTATTAAACAAAAAGACAAAACATAAAATAAAATTGTTTTATAAAATACTAAAAATAAAATTGTTCAACAACAAAAAAAAAAACCGTAATCAGATTTATTGCTGGTTCTGGGATTGCGGAGGGTTCGGGGATGGTTGTTGCGGGTTCGACTGACTTCCAATATGTGTCATCAGTAAAGCTCAGAGGGAATTCATCTCCGAACACATTTCCGCATTTTCTCGGTTCAGATTCTCGATTTTTTCAAGGAGCTCAGGACTTTGAGGATGGTACATTGAAGAAGTAACCGTGTGATGCTCGGGAAGTTTTCCCAAGCCATAATGACGTCCTTTTTGAACCGTAGTTTCCTGCGTGAACGAGAAAAATAATTTTTAAAAGAGTGAAATAATTAAAAAAACATTCAAGAAAATACAATAATTGAAACTTACTTGAAGTACGATATCGTTGACCATATGTATGGCCAACTCATTTGAAGACGTTGAGCCATCCTGAGACATTTGCATAATTGCTTCTTGCTTCTTCTTCTTGATGTTGTTGACGATTTCGTGCGTCTTCGGGTCATCAATTTTGCCGGTCTTCTTGTTGGTGTGTGTATCTTCCATCACGGTCAACCAATCCACCGGATTCCGGTCGTTTGCAATTACCTCTCATATGTAAAAAAAGTTAAAATTAAATTAACAATATAGTAAAAAGAAATGTAAACTTAAAAACTCGTTTTTAACGTACCAACTCCTCTTCCCGAGCCTCGAATGTCTTCGCACCCGCATTGTGCGTGCCACCCCGTCGGCAACGACGATTCACTGAATTTCTCGAGGATGTGGCCTTAGTCTTCGGTTTGGACCAATAGTCATCCAATGCTTTCCATACGTCGTCCGACAAATTATTTGGCTTATGTGCCCCATCACGCCATTTGTCCTTCCACGCGTTCATGTGGTCTTAGTACTGAGAAGCAGCTTGGATGTGGTATGCCTCACGAACCATGGTCGAATGTTCCAGTGCCCAAGTGTAATCTTGCTGCGAAAAAAATAATCAAATTACAGTAGTGCGTAAATGTTATTTCTAAAAATTCAAAATTACGATAAAAAAAAATAAAAATACTAAGTATATGCCTTACCGCATATTTCCTACCGATTTCCTACCAAATTTCAAATTCCCAACGGTTACGACAACGGCTACAACAACGGCTTCATTTTTGCCGTAGGAAACCGTCGGAATATGTAAACGGCTCCTTGACGTAGGAAATCCGTAGGAAATTTCCTACGGATTTACTAGCGCTTTCCTACCGAATTTCGAATTCCCAACGGTTACGACAACGGCTTCATTTATGCCGTAGGAAATCCGTCGGAATATGTAAACGGTTACTTGCCGTAGGAACTCCGTAGGAAATTTCCTACGGATTTCCCACGGCATGATTTTTCTACGACAAACCGACGGTTTTCCTCAGAGTAGATTTTCCTAGAAAATCAGTTGGAATTCCGTCGGAAATTTCCTACGACATTTTGTTGGTAGGAAATTCCGTAGGAAATCCGCCTGTTTTCTTGTAGTGCTAGAGTCCAATGGTATTGAGAAAGGTGCTAAGAAATCGGTTGGAATTCCGTCAGAAATTTCCTACGGCATTTTGTCCGTAGGAAATCCGCCTGTTTTCTTGTAATGCTAGAGTCCAATGGTGTTGAAAAATGTGCCAACTTCCAGACCTATTGTGCAAACTCAAAATGGAACATCGGATGGGTTATAGATTCATGGCTTCCACATCTGCAGCATCGTAGACCTATGTTAATGTCTTGCGACCAGTCTCTCTCCTACTGATATTGCTTGATGTGATATCTTCCAAAAGAAAAGCTTGATTTAGGAGCTGTATGGTTCTTCCAAATGTCAGCCAACCAGTTAAAAGGCTTAAAATCAATATGTACAAGTAAAACTGAGCAGTGGAATGTCACACGCTGCATAGGGGATGGAGCCTACTTAGTAAAACATAAATTATAAATAGAAATATAATAGCCATATTCGTTTGTCTGCTGCTAGCGACAGCGACTGCTGCGGCCAGATGATGCAGTTGTTGTTCGTTTGACAGCCGCGCGGTTGGTCGCTGCGACTGATTGAAATCATTTTCATCGTAATGCTGAATGTTTTTAGCGACCATAAATTTCAGACGCAATATACGTCTGGTCGCAGCCTCCTACGACAAGTAGACAAATATCGTTTGGTCGTAGACGCAGCCTCGGCAGGCAAACGAACAACACCAATATCCCTAAATTCACATTTCTATTGGTATCAGGTTTTGAGGTTTATAAAAAAAAAATTCTTACGGTTTATAAATATTCATTCATCCACATAATTAGTAAAAAAAACCCTAAACAAAAAGATATTTGCTTCAATTTGTTTTTTTTACACGCATTAAGAGGTCAACGGAATCCACCTGAAATCATACATGAAGAAACCCTAAAACTGCATGAAAATTGTGAATCCAATACTTTTAAAACCACGTCATAGTTTGCAGAAAAGAGTGTTTTTTTACACGCATTAATAGGTGAACGGAAACAATACATGAAGAAACCCTAAAACTGCATGAAAATTATGAATCCAAGATTTTTAAGACCATGTCATAGTTTTCAGAAAAGAGACGTTGTTTCTATGTGACTTAAAATCTGTAGATGGATTGCAATGGGGCATTTCTCAAACGAGTAGAAGAATGCATGGACCGGCTCGCTCGAGAAGGGCCCAACAGAGGTGCAGAGTAACAGGCCAGACGCGGATATGTTTTAGGGAGGTCGTCCCTGGCGGTACGGTTTCCTATTATGATTAGGAAATATTCCATATTACTATTCCAAGTGGAATCGGGCATTATAAACATTATTCACACAGCTAATAGAAGAAACCCTAAACATATATTTACTTCAATTCGTTTTCTTTCTAAAGTTTCGACTTTTTTCTTGCTCTTTTTCACGCAAATTCACAACATACGTCTTATCCACTTTTTGTGTAAAACGTTTATATAGAACTATAAGAAACTATGCTTTACCTTCGCAATGAACACACACATGAACATTCACGAGTCAAGATACTCGATACTCTCTCAAATAGGAAATGAAACGGATCGAAAAAAATTGAGAAAAGATTGATACACACGAGTTATCCAAGTTTGGATCGATCGGTTTGATAAAACCTACGTCTAGGCATCCTTCCAACAATTCACTTTTATTTGTTACAACACAGATATGGTACAACAAGAGCTGGGCTCAGAAACAATCCAGAGTTAGACTCGAATACAAGAGGAAGAAGAAGAACAACAAAGTAGTTATATTCTAACCAATTAAATGACAAACCCAGTCCCAAAAGAGTTTCTCTCTTTAGAGCATGTTTAGACCACCTCCAATGTGGGGTTCTTAACCCAAAAATATGGGGTTCTTAATCCAAAAAAATAATAATAATAATAATAATAATTGTAATAGTTAAGAACCGGTTCTTAAATCAGAACTTTTAGAACCGGTTCTTAGAAGGGGTTTTTAGCCACGTGTCAATACCTAATTCGTCGGAAATTTGATTTTGCCAGATTTTTTTTTTTTTACTTTTTCTTAACTCTAACTGAAAAAAAAATTCTTAATTTTTTGATTAAAACTTTTTCTTAACAATATAATTCATACTTCAAATAAATGATTTATCAAAATCTTTTTTTTTAAGAACCCCTAATGAGGTTCACCATTGGAAGTGAAAAAACTTAAGGGGTTCTAAATTTTTAAATAATCAAAATTTATGATTAGAAATTGGTAAGAACCCCATCATGGGGTTCACCATTGGTGATGCTCAAGAGACCCATTAGGGGTTCTTAGTGAATATTTTATTATTAATTTTAAGTTAAGAACTTTTTTTAAGAAACTTATGAAAATATAATCTCCAATGGTAGAACCCCATAAGGGTTTATAAAACATACATTTGGTTTCACATACAAATTTTTTCTTATATCCTCAGTTGTTATGTTGATCAAGTCCAAATTTTTGCCATATATGCTCAACCAAATCAGCTTTCAATTGTTGATGCAGTTGTCTATCCCGAATTCTAGTTCGAACACCCAACATATTGACGAGATTTGTAGGCATATTTGTACAATACGTGAGATCCACATATGAACTTTTGTTACATTCTCCTTGTTGGAATTCTGAAACATCAAATTGAGTGTATCCATCTCGTTCGTCTTCTACTATCATATTGTGGAGTATGATACATGCTCTCATAATATTTCCTATTTTTGCTTTATCCCAAGAAAGAGTCGGGTTTTTAACAATGGCAAATCGAGCTTTCAACACTCCAAAAGCACGCTTGCATCTTTTTAGGTAGCTTCTTGATGTAGAGCAAATAATGATGCTTTTGGGCCCTATGGAATTGAAATAGATTGGATAAACGTAGCCCATTTCGGATAAATACCATATGTGAGATACTAAGCCAAATGATACTCCCTTCCGTTGACAGAGAAATTTACTTGCGGAACTTGACCTTTTATTATATCACCAAAATCGGGTGAGCGATCAAGAACATTAATATCGTTTAAGGTACCAGGAGGTCCGAAAAATGCATATCATATCCAGAGATCATATGAAGCTACCGCCTCTAAAACGATAGTGGGTTTTCCAGAACCACGTGAATATTGCCCTTTCCAAGCGGTCGGGCAATTTTTCCTCTCCCAATGCATACAATCGATGCTTCCTACCATCCCGGGAAATCCTCGTTTCTCTCCAACATCAAGTAGTCATTGAAGATCCTCCGGTGTGGGTCTTCTTACGTACTCATCGCCAAATAGAATAATTATTCCTTCGACAAAATTTTCCAAACATAAACGAGCAGTAGTTGCACCGAGCCGGAGGTATTCATCAACCGTATCAAGCGCAGTGCCATATGCCAAGAGACGAATTGCGGCTGTACACTTCTGAAGTGCAGAGAGACCAGGTCTTCCGAGAGCATCTTTTTCTGTTGAAAATAAGGAACTTCATTGGAAAGCCGATCAACAATATGCAATAACAATGGCTTGTTCATTCTAAAACGCCGTCGGAATAGATTAGCCGGGTATGTTGCATCTTCACTGAAATAATCGTTCCATAAATGTATGTGGCCTTCTTCGCGATCTCTTTCGATAAAAACTTGTTTTTTCCTTGACTTGCTTGGCTCTTGATGATCACCATAATCAATGAATTGATCACCATAATAAATGAACAGATTCTCGAATGTTTGATCGAATACTTGATCAAAACGTTGATCAAAATTTTCATCTATTGATCCATCAAAATTATTATTGGAAGAAGAAGCCATATTTGGTTTTTTTTTGGTAGTGGATTTGCTCAAGAAAAGAAGAAGGACAAGGAGATAATATGATTGTTGTGGTCTCAAAGGAGAATGAGAAAAGAAGAAACCACATGTGGTCTTGGTAAAGAATCGAATTCTCTCTAAACCAAATGAGAGAATATGATTGTTGTGAAAATTTGTAAACTCATTGGTTACATATATATAAGGAATCGAAGATGATTGTTGTGGTGTCAAAAAAAAAGACAAACACATAGGGCCACATAGGTACAAATACTTGTGATCTTTGTAAAGTCTTGTGACTTCTCTTGTTTCTTTGTGCCGAGAACCATTTCCAAAGCTGAAACACAAACAAACAAACACAATTAAAAGTTAGGTTCATTGGTTCATATTGAGTTGAAACACAAACAAACAAACACAATCAGTCGATGAGTTCAATAATTAGCTGAAGACAATCCCAATCAAAGACAGTCGATGAGAAATAACCTTCTGCTGGAGATTGGTACGAGTCTAACCTTCAAGTTATTTGTCTCTTTCTATGTTTCAGCTTAACCCTCAAAGTATTCTTCCTCAGATGCTCGGTTATCAAACAAATACCAAAGACAAATAAAAACAGAACATAATGAGATCACTGGATTAGATAGAAGAATGCGAATAAAACATACAACAACTAAAGCTTGTTCTCAACCTGAAACAAAAAGAAACCGATAACAACAACATTTAAAATAAAACATACAACAACTAAAGCTTGTTCTTAACCTGAAACAAAAATTAGACACCAATAACACAACTTCAAATATTCAAATAAAATATGAGATAGCTAATTAGCCAACATGTCTGTAATAAACTTCTTCTTTAGAGCTTCTTCATAGTCAGATAATGGTTCTTTTTTTGTAATGAGACTGTCAAGTAAACCCATCTTTGACAGTCTTTCTTTGCTCTCCAAATCCTTCTCTTTTATGGCCCACATGCTCTGAAACTCCGACAGAACATTGCCCTCTACCGTACTCTTCTTCCCTCTGCCTTTTGCTGCTTTAACATCAGGATGACGGTTGGTGGTTTGAACTTCCTCACCAGTCTTTATTTCCTCTGCATGAGAGCTTGATGATTGTGCACCATCATCACACCTTCTTCTTTTATAGCTTCCATCAGTTTTAGTAGTAGATAGTTCGCACCATTTCTGGTCATTGCGCAGCTCCTTCCAAGCATGGTCAAGGGTGAACTTCTTCTTGTGATCATTGTAGAAGATCTCGTGAGCCAGTTTGAGAACATCATTTTCATTCTGACCACTAGCTTTCTCTCTTATTGCAGCCTCATAGGATCCACATAACTTGCAAATAAGGTCATTGATCTTCTGCCACCGCTGCTTACACTAAGTAGGCTCTCGGATTTCACGTCCTGCAGCCTTCGGACTTGCAACAAAATAGGCTGCAATGCGTGTCCAGAACGCCCCTGACTTATGTTCGTTGCCTACAGCAGGATACTTGCTCGTGTTGAGCCAGGAGCTGATGAGCAATACATCATCAGCCGGGGTCCATTTCCTTCTTTCTCTTCTCTCTGCAGGCGTGTCTTCACCGAAGCTTGAATCTTCAGTACAAGCTTGAGTACTAAAGACAGGGGCTTGTGATAATCCAAGTGCGATACAAGGAAATGGATCAGGAAATGTGGGGACACTATCTTGTTGACTGTTCAATAGTTCAACAAAATTAGATGTCTGACTATATGGATACGTAGAAGACATATCCACAAATGACAAAGAAGAGAGAAAGATAAGAAGAAAAGTGTTTAAGAGATAAAAACAAAGAGAATAAGGAATGTGATCAAAGATGTAAAAGAAAGAGAAGCCAAGCAGAAGCGTTTAATAGAGGATAACAAAGGAAGAGAAGAAGCAAAGAAAGAGAGAGCATTCATCACAAGTTCACAACCACATCGACTTCACAAGCATTAATCACAACCAGGCCTTCTATCTAACCAGAAACCATTTACTACCTAACACAACTATAATCTAATACTAATGCATTTATTACCATCTAATAGGTTTAGCTCAGGACAAACAGCTTGCAACGCGATACAAAGCAACACAGTTCCAAGATTATATGCATTTATAACCATCTATCACTAACACTAACCTGAACATCTTGCAAAGCGCAGGACAATGCTTTGAGCTCTTTCTACATCACGATATGTCCCATTGTAAGAGGAAAACATCAGAACCTGCAACCATAGCATGAAACAAACATCAAAACATCAGAAATTCAAGCAAACAATTCATATCAGACAAGCATCGAAACATAGAATGAAACAAACATTCCAACCCAAATCCAAATCATCTCTAACATATCATTTTATCCTAAACGCAAGAGCAAACTATTCACATCACAAATATGATATGCGGAATGAAACAGATCCAACTGGAATCAAACCTAAATCAGATTTTTGTTTTACAAATTCGTCGGGGAAAAAAATAAGAGGCACAACCCTAGCTAACTTTTCTCGGTCTAAAAATTCACTCCCACCTAAATACGAGAACGGAGAAAAGTAATTCGAGAAGGAGAGAAGGAGACAAAATACATGTTACATAGAGAGACTCACGCGAGAGACGAGAAAGAGGGAGACGAAAGGTTCGAAAGGAGATTGGAAGACGAGAGGAGATTGGAAGAAGAAAGGTTCCAATGGAGAAGAAGATAGGCGGCGGTGAAGAGAAGGACGTCACCACCATCTCAGAGAAGTGTTTGATCGGAGAAGGTTTTGTCGATGGAGAGTTTGGTGATAGAGAGAACGAGGAGAGTCGGAGAAGGAGAAATGTTTGATCGATCGAGGAAAGAGATTGGACTCCACATGTTTTTTCCCAACAACCCTCGACCCAATCAACGCTTGCCACGTCTCCCCTAAGAACCGATCCTTAAAATTTCTTAATTAAGGATCGGTTCTTAATTGATTCTCTATTTTTGATTTATTTCAGGTTCAATTATTGCTAACAAACCCACATAAGAGCCCCCATTAAACATGGTATTAGTGAACCCTTCCTTCAATCAAGAGTCTTATTACTTGATCCTCCCGAGGTAACCCATTCACCTGAACCTGGTTTTCTTCCTCGAGCTAAACCAGAAATTCAAAGTGAATCATATCTCACCATGCATTACTCACCAAATCATGAGTTGAGAGAAGCCAATACGTTGGCAGACTCTCTTGCAAAGAGCTATTTACGCTCCATTGTTCTGAAATTTGGGTAGAGTAATGGAAATACAAGTTTGCACCAAAAAAGAAAAACAACTCTTAAAGACTTTAGAAAAATGTAAGACTAAATCAATATAGGAAAAGTAAAATTAATATTAAATATCAAATTAGGTGAATACATCATTTTTATTTTATTAAGCATAGCCTTTAATTTGTATTACATTATTACTTAAGTGTTGCAAAGGTAAACACTCTTAGTGACTTAAACTCAGTTCTTAAACTTGGCCTCAAGGTCTTTGACAACATTGACATCCAACTGGAACGCCATAGCCAGAATATCTGGATTAATTGGAGGCTTCGACCCAAACACAGTATCCGCAATCGTGATAACCCCAGCGTTCTGACTACTCAGTCCTGCAAAGGCCACGGCGGGGGTTTTCCCAATATTCGCCTGAAAATGTATCATTCCTATTGGGAATACAAAAACGTCGCCTGGCTGCAATACTTTGGCGAATAAACGGTTGTTATCTTGATTGGAAGAAACAAAACCGACGTATAATGTTCCCTCTAAAAGGACAAGAATCTCAGTGGCACGAGGGTGTGTGTGAGGCGGGTTTTGGCCATATGGTGCATAGTCTATGCGAACCAAGGATATTCCCATAGTGTTTAGCCCTGGAATCTGATCGACATTCACCGTTGTTACGTTGGATTTGACATCATTATCGGTGTTTCCGGCCTTATTGAGGCCTGAGTAGAAGAAATCATCTGCCTTGGCTTGCTTCTGATCCTTACAGAACTTACCATTCACAAAAACTGCACGTAGATTTTGTTTCAAAGCATATGTTAATAATCACATAGAATTAATATAATCATACTTAAGGAGAAAACAAGAGAGTTAAAGAAAACGGGTTTATACGCACCACCCTTTTTTATGTCATCAATTGCCACACAGAAGTCTTGGAGTGGACTTGGATCATAAGCTTTGGCAAAGGAAATGACCAAAGCCAATATGGTAATCAGGATGAGAGACATGGAAACCCTCATTTTCAAACAAAAAGTTTTGCTAATGCTTTTTTTTTTGAAGTGTTTATATGTGTGTTGTTTGTGAATTGTGAAGCATTTGAGTTCAGTATTTATAGGGCAAGGAGTGTATGTCATAATTGACATGGTCCAAATTCATTCTATATATTGTATTTTGTATTGTATGTTTCAAAGTGGCAATTCAAAAACGAACAAGTCAATCGATAACTAATCTATTGACTATATTTACACAGCACTACGACCAAAGCTTGTAAGTTACTGATTTGTAATATATTGATCGATAAAACTAGTCAATATATACAATTGTCTTTTCTTTTTTTTGACCAAAAGTCAATACAATTGTCTTCAAGAAATTTTAATTTTTTTCTTCAAATAATGAAACAAAAAGTATATGTCTAAGCATATCAAGTCTAAATATTACTTTATTGCTGAAAAAAACAAAATCATTATTAGTTGTCATTAATACAAACCTGCCATCCAAAATAATAAAACACTTAAGTACAAAATTTCATTGTCCTAAATAATCTATAATATAATAGGAGAGTTTTCTCTCCATCTAGGCTGTCCACATTAACAACAAAAAAAAAAACTAAATCTAAAGAAAAGAAAAAAAACTTAAGTTAATGACTCAATTAATTCACACACTTTGTAATAATTATTATTTTTCATTAAAAAAAAGAGAAGAACACTTACACTAAAGTTAATGATTCAATTAATTCACACACTTTTTATAATTATTACTTTAATCAAAAAAATTACAAAAAAAAACGAGAAAAATACAACACAATAAAAAATGAATAGAGATTGGATGAATATATAATTATATATTAACATAGAGTTAATGGAACAACAATTACTTTTTAAGAAATAGGGAAAACAATTATCACGTTAAAATATATTAAATGGATTAAAAAAACATTTTTATAATAGTTACAAATTATTTAGGATAATGAAAAATTACAATTTAATTATAATAGTAAATACAAAATTTAAATATTTTTTACTCAAAATAAGAATAGTTATTTTTTAAGAAAAATTAGACTTTTTAATGACTTTATAAGTTATTTTTTTTGTAACAAGTTACACATTTTAAAAAAAAAATCAAAATCAAAAATTATGTGTAGCTAAAATCATAATATAATATAGATAAAAAGATTATATCATGAGATAAAAAAATTTGTTAAAAAAAGTAAGGTACGAGTGCAATGTGTGATAATGAAATATGATGTTTGGTGGATATAAACATGTTCAAAGATAAGAATCAATATTTAATAAGCATATTTGACGTGATCACAATAGGTGAGAACATAACCGCCACGACAAATGGGTATCGCCAGTAAGATTTTGAAGTGTCAGACCGGGACCGAGGTGCGTCGCTTTCAGGTCGGCGACCGAGCTGAAGAGGGGACTTGCGGGTCGGTGCTTTCAGGCCGGCGACCGAGCTGAAGAGGGGCCTTGCGGGTCGGTGCTTTCAGGCCGGCGACCGAGCTGAAGAGGGGTCTTTCCTAAGATGGGCCTAACTAATTGGGGGTGCTAGGCCCACCTCCAACAATAGGCCCTCCCCCAGTTCGGTATCGCGAGGCGAAGCGAGCATGCCGAAGTTGATCAGATGTTAGTTCGGCACATCTTAGGACGGGGAGTCCGTGCTCGTACGTGTTGATCTTCCCGAGGATCCGTAGAAGGTTGGCGCGTGCCCATCACGTGAGAGAGTGAAAGGTCGCCTCGTTTTTCGCGTGGGACGCCCACGCGCGTCGTGCGATAGACGCTTCACGTTTACCGAGGCGTCCTTTGCTTTTTTGGCGTGGGGATAGCGAAGAGGCGTCATCATTAGGTTCCTGGGCGGCCGTGTATTTTTCGACACGTGTCCAGGCGTCGCTTCACTGTCCCCCTTCTTCTATTCAAACCCTTCTTCCTCCTCCTGTTAAAACCTTCTGCGCATAACCCTAAGGTAACCTCTTCTCTCCGATTTCCTCCTTTCCCTTCTTGCTTTCTCTGTATTTTTCGATTTCCTCCTCTCCGTGCAATGGCGCCGATGTTAGACGGTATTAGGGCTGAGTCGAGCGAAGAATCGGCGTCCCGTGGTGGCGGTAGCGATTCTCCGAGTTCTTCCTCCAGTGGTTCCGGCCGTGCCTCCTCTCCGTGTCGAGGCGCAGACAGTGGGGGACAGTCTGCTCCTTCGACTTCGGGGGCCGCCCCGATCCTCCCGGGGACCCATCTCCGGAAGAAGACGGTGGTTAGATCTTCCTCTGGCGGTCGCGGCGTTGGCCAAGCTGGGGGTAGGCCCGGGCACCTGGGCGACAGCGGTGGTCGTCAGGGCGGCCGCGGAGGCGGAGTTCGAGTGGCCAGGGTGAGGTCTCCCCTGGTTCCTTACGAGCAGGGAGGGTCACCGACCTGGAGCACAGCGGAATCGGTGACTCTCCTGAGGGATTTGTGCGACTTTCCTGCTGGCGTCGAGCTCCGGCTTCCTAGGGCGGAGGAGCGCCCGTGGACTCCTCGGCCGGGCTTCGTCTGCCTGTATGAGTCATTCTTCCAGAAGTGCGGCTTGCGCCTTCCTCTCCCCGAGCTGTTCATCCAGTATTGCCGGGCGCGGGGCTTGGCATTCTCGCAGGTCTGCCCGTCCACGATCCAGGGGATGATCGTGCTGCTGACCTTGGGGCACGAATGCGACGTGGAGATGACGGTGCCTATGTTCGAGGCGCTCACCCAGCAGAAGGCAAACCCTGGGATTCCTGGGACCTTCTATGCCGCTTTCAAGCCCGCGGCGAACGTCCTGGAGGCACCCAGCTCGGGGTCTAAGGCGAGCAAGCTGTCGAAGGTCGAGGACTGGTCTCGCAGCTACTTCTACATCCGGGCTACTGACGTGGTTGGGCTCGACCCGTCGGCGAGATACACCCGGGATTGGAACTTTTCCCCGGGTAGGGATTTGCAGGTCGAGCTGACTTCTCTTCTTCGGTTTTGTCTGACTGATGATGTTGGCTTTGTTTTCAGGTCCTCACTCTTCCAGATTTAAGCTGCCGGACTACGCGGGTATCGTTGCTGTGCTTAGATCGGTGCACGACATAGAGTGGAAGTCATTCACCTCGGGGAGAATCGAAGCTGCGATGGCCGGAGGTCGGTTCTTTGTTTTTTTTTTTTTTTTTTTTTTTTTTTTACCGAGCTGATGGTTGCCACCAATGTAGGTCGAGCACGGTTTGCCAATCCGCTGTACGCGGACTCCTTTGTGGCGCCGCCGCCGCCGATACTTGAGGTGCCGGTCCGGCGAGACCCGGTGCCGCGGACTGGGGGGGGAGGCCTCCGAGGCGGCTCTCTCGAAGAAGAGGGGGGCCGACGCTGCCAGTGCTAGGGCTGGCAGGAAGAAGAAGAGGACCAAAGTTGGGGCTGATAGAGATGCCACAGGAACGCAGGAGGGGTCTTCGACTTCTGGTCGGGAGTCTGGCCGGCCTGAAGAGGCTGGTTGCGAGCCCGAGGGCTCCCGGGGCGCTCTTGTCGGGGAGGCCGAGGCACCTGCGGCAGAGTGCCTGCGGGGGAGGTCGAAGGGGCCCGGACCCTTGCGTTTGAAGATGTCGCTGGTCGGGCGACGGAGGGCGGTGACGCAGCCGTCGTTGTGGAAGAAGGGCGGGAGGACGCCGGTGACCGGAGTGGTGGGGCTTCGGAGGGTTCCGAGGACGGGCCTCGGGACTACAGCTTATATTTCTGCCACGAAGATGGCAATTCCCAGATCATCGTGGACCAGGACGAGTGCGCCGAGCTGGCGCATGCCATGATGTTAGGGCAGAAGCACCCGCACTTCGTCCCGCTGGAGATGGCGGAGGGCGATACCTTTCGCCAGGTGGCGCGATCCGCAGCGCGGGTAAGTTTTTGTTCCGATCTCACTGTTTTTAGCTGGGTTTGTCGTGCGTCTTTGCTAACAACTGTTTCGATGCAGACGATGGCCCTTAGTGCCTTTCTGGCGGAGGCCTATGAGAAGCGACTCGCCGAGAAGGACGCGTCGCTTGGCTTTCTGCAGGCGAGCCGGGAAGCCAGTTCGCAGGGCCAGTCCCTTCTCCTCCGCGGGCTCGAGAAGGAGCTGAAGAATGAGAGGGCCCGGGCAGCGGGGCTGGAGGAGGAGGCGGCGCGGGCGCGGGCCCGGGCTGGAGAGGTGGGCAGGCTTCAGGCCGAGGTGGAGGCTGAGAGGTCCCGGTCTGCCGCTGAGCGGGCCCGGTCGGCTACTCTGGAGGAGGAGGTCGGGCTCCTGAAGGGGGAGAGGGAGACGCTCCGCTCAAAGGTCAAGGGGCTGGAGGAGAATGAGGCGCGGGCGCGGGCCCGGGCTGACGAGGTGGGCAGGCTTCAGGCCGAGCTGGAGGCTGAGAGGGCCCGGTCTGCCGCTGAGCGGGCCCGGCCGGCTGCTCTGGAGGAGGAGGTCGGGCTCCTGAAGGGAGAGAGGGAGACGCTCCGCTCCAGGGTCAAGGGGCTGGAGTCCGCTATAGGCCGGGCGAAGGTGGCCGTGGCTGCGGAAGGCGAGCGGGTAACGGCCCGGTGGGAGACGCGGAATCGGAAGTGGTCCGCCAAGATGGAGAAAATTTGCGCTCACCTCGATGGGCGCCAGAGGGCCTTAGAGCCTCACCTTATGTACAATTAGGTGATCGGCGTGAAGGCATGCCTGAGGAGGATGGAGGCCGAGGACAGTCTGGTGGTGCCGTGGTACCGGTACCAGAAGCTGGACGAGGACGAGGAGGCATTCGGTGCCGTGCTGGATGGGATGGATTTTCCGGACTTGACCCCGGAGGATCTGGACATCCCTCTCGATCGCGCTCATGGCGTCCAGCTCGAGCGGCTCATGCCCGTCGCTTCTTCGGAGGCGCCCTATGTGTATCTGACTGAGGACGCTCCCTCGGCTGCTGAGACCATCCAAGCAGATCCCTCGGTCCCGTTTGCTGATGAGGCCGGGACCGACGCGCCATCCGGTGAGACCGGAACCGAAGCGCCATCTGGTGAGGCCGGTACCTAGGCGCCAGCCGGTGAGGCCTGTACCGAGGCGCCAGCCGGGGAGGCCGGAACTGAAGCGCCGTCCGGGGAGGCCGTGGTTGGGGAAGAGGGGGCTGAGCATCCCTTCCTTGGTGAGTACGGCACCAATGCGAGGATGGTGGGCCCGGGTGATTTAAATGGTACCCGTGCTGTCGGGGGCGAAGACCGACCGGCCGATGCGGCCTTGTAAAAACTTCTTTTTGTAGTTTTTTCCGTTTTGTTTTCTTCTCTCTTTGTAAAGACCGGGCCGTAGGCCGTTTATGTAAGGACCAGGCCGTTGGCCCCTCTTTTTATGATAACAAGGCCGTTGGCCCTTTTTCTCTTCTCTCTTTTTTTGTAAGTGCCGTTTCGAGGCTTTTGTAATGACTAGGCCGTGGGCCCTTTTGTATAATCGAGGCCGTTGGCCCTTGCCGTTTCGAGGCTTTTGTAATGATTAGGCCGTGGGCCCTTTTGTGATAATCGAGGCCGTTGGCCCTTTTTT
Source organism: Eutrema japonicum (assembly GCA_030161315.1). Lineage (NCBI taxonomy): Eukaryota > Viridiplantae > Streptophyta > Magnoliopsida > Brassicales > Brassicaceae > Eutrema > Eutrema japonicum. The sequence continues at coordinate 51,384,804 of BSQW01000011.1, forward strand.
TTTTTTGTAAGTGCCGTTTCGAGGCTTTTGTAATGACTAGGCCATGGGCCCTTTTGTGATAATCGAGGCCGTTGGCCCCCCCTTTTTTTTTTTTTGTAAGTGCCGTTTCGAGGCTTTTGTAATGACTAGGCCGTGGGCCCTTTTGTATAATCGAGGCCGTTGGCCCTTGCCGTTTCGAGGCTTTTTTGATTGGTAGGGTAGGTCGTAGACCGTACCCTGTCATGTATGCAGGTCGTGGACCGTGCTCTTGTATTTGGTGCGAGGTACGACTCGGCTTGAGATACTTATTGCTTGTGTATCTTTAATATTTTTAGTGGGTGCGAGGTGATCTCGGCTTAAGGTACTTATTGCTTGTGTACCTTGTTTTTTTTGTGCGGGTAGCGAGCCCGGCTTAGAGACACTTAATGCTTGTGTGTCTAGTAGAGGTGCGAGCCCTGGGGCCCGGCTTTAATACTTATTGCTTGTGTACTATGGGGGTGCGAGCATTGAAACTCGGCTTTGGCACTTATAACTTGTGTGCCGGGGAGAGCGAGCACCGGAGCTCGGTCCCCTTTTTTTTTGTATTGCGAGCGTTTGGAGCTCGGCTTGCGAGCGTTTGGAGCTCGGCTTTTTTTTTTGTAGTGCGAGCGTTTGGAGCTCGGCTTTTTTTTTTTTTGTAGTGCGAGCGTTTGGAGCTCGGCTTGCGAGCGTTTGGAGCTCGGCTTTTTTTTTTGTAGTGCGAGGGTTTGGAGCTCGGCTTTTTTTTTTTTTTTTTTTTTTGTAGTGCGAGCGTTTGGAGCTCGGCTTTTGTGCACAGGTCGGGGACCTTATTCCGTTGTCAAAAAGGTTTTATTAGATTAATAGCTGAGCCCTGGTTAGGGGTTGCCTACGTACCCTTTAGTAGAAGGGATCAAACCAATCGTAGTTCGTTTGTTTACAAAGGCGGAGAGCGGAATGGAGCCCGGGGGCTTAGTAGTATAACCGTTTGAGGTTGATCGAATTCCATGAGCGCGGGATTGCGTCGCCGGTCATCGTGACTAGCTCGTAGACACCGGGCTTCACTACCTTGGAGATAAGGTAAGGGCCCTCCCAATGCGCACCGAGCTTGCCTGCATTTAGCTCGGCGGTGTTTTCGAAGACTTTGCGGAGGACCAGGTCGCCTTCGGTAAAGAACCTGCCTCGAACCCTCTTGTTGTAGTACTTGGAGGCGAGCTGCTGGTAGTTCTGGATTCGGAGGAGGGAATGGTCCCGTTGTTCCTCAAGGAAATCCAGCTCGCTGAGTAGGATGGTGTCGTTCAGGGCGGGCTGCTGGGTGAGCATAGCGCGGCGAGGAGTGGGGAGCCCGACCTCGGAGGGGGCCATTGCCTCCATTCCGTGAGAGAGGCTGAACGGCATGCGACCTGTCGACGTCTTCAGCGTTGTGCGATGGGACCAGAGTACTCCATCGAGCTCGTCGGCCCAGGACCCCTTCTTGTCGTCTAGTCGCTTTTTGAGGCCGTCGAGGATGGTTTTGTTGGTGGCCTCGGCTTGTCCGTTCCCTTGTGGATATCTCGGGGTGGACTTACTCAGCCTGATTTTCCACTTCGCACAGAAGTCTTCGAAGAGGGCCGACGTGAATTGGGCACCGTTGTCGGTTACGATCTCGTAGGGCAGCCCGTGCCGGCAGATGATGAACTTCCAGACGAATTTTCGGACGTCCCCTGCCGTGATCTTGGCGTAAGCTTCGGCCTCGACCCATTTGGTGAAGTAGTCGGTCATTACCAAGAGGAAGTGCTTTTGGCGAGATCGGAGAAGGGGCCCGACTATGTTCATGGCCCATCGCATGAAGGGGTAGGGCGCGACCGCAGTGGTAAGGAGCTCGGTAGGACAGTGAATGCGCGGGCCGTGACGCTGGCACTTCTCGCACCGGGCTGCGAATCTTTCGCAGTCCTGCAGCATCGTTGGCCAGTAGTGCCCTTGGTTCCGTATTCTCAGGGCGAGAGCCCGGCCGCTGGAGTGGTTTCCGTCGGCGCCTTCGTGCATTTCCTTCATCACGTCGATGGTCTCTTGCCCGTGGAGGCAGCCGAGCAGGGTTCCCGAGGCGCTCCACCGGAACAGATTGCCGTCCAGCATCGTGTATCGGGCACACTTCTTCCTTAGTCGTCGGGCGGCCCACCGGTCTGGGGGAAGAGTGCCGTTTGCGATGTATAGCAGTAGGTCGACTCGCCAGTCCGGCAGTTCGGGCTCGGCCGGGGGTGGCGGTAGAACTTCGGGAGGTGGCGCGTCTTCGTCACGGTCCGCGGCCTGGGGGTTGATCAAGTAGGCCCCTTTTGGCAGCTCGATGCTAGGGAAGTCGATGCTCTCGACCGGGATCACCCGTCGTTGGGCTGGGGCCGAGGTGGAGGCCAGCGCGGCGAGGGCGTCTGCGGAAGTGTTATCGCCTCGGGGGATCTTCGTCAGGGTGAATTCGGAGAATTCTGCGGCCAAGCCTTGGGTTACCTTGAGGTAGGCGTCCATGCGATCATTCTTGGCCTCGTACTCCCCGCTGAATTGATTGGCGACGAGCTGGGAGTCACAGTAAGCTCGGATTTTCTTCGCGCCGACCTCCCTTGCCAGACGCAGGCCGACAATCAGAGCTTCGTACTCCGCCTCGTTATTTGACGCCGGGAAGGCCAGACGGAAAGACTGCTCGAGGATCTCCTTGGTCGGGGACTCGAGGCGTATGCCGACGCCGGACCCGTGCTTGGAGGCCGATCCGTCGACATGCAGGCTCCATACTTCGGGGACCTCGCTGACTACCAGCTCGGGCGCTAGCTCAACTAGGAAATCAGCCAGGGCCTGAGATTTGATCGCGGTCCGTCCTCGGTACTCGATCTCGTACTCGCTCAGCTCAACAGCCCATTTCATTATCCGGCCCGATCGGCTCGGGCTGTGGAGGATGGTTCTGAGGGGGTAGGTGCTTAGGACGGCAATCGCATGGGATTGAAAGTAAGGCCGGAGCTTTCTAGCTGCGACGACCACCGCCAAGGCGAGCTTCTCCAGGGTCGGGTACCTGCTCTCCGCGTCGTCGAGGGATTTGCTGATGTAGGAGATGGGTTTTTGGTCACCCAGGTCTTCCCGTACCAGCACAACGCTGACCGCGGACGCGGAGATGGCGACGTAGAGGTAGAGGATTTCGCCTTCTTCTGGCTTGGACAGGACGGGAGGAGTGGATATGTACTCCTTCAGCTGTCGGAGGGCGTCTTCGCATTTGTCTTCCCATTCGAACCGCTTGTTGGCTCGGAGCAGCTGGTAGAACGGGAGGCACTTGTCGGTAGAGCGGGAGATGAATCGGTTCAGTGCGGCGATTCTCCCGGTGAGTCGTTGTACTTGACGCGTGCTCTCCGGGGATTTGAGCTCGATGATGGCCCGGATCTGCTTGGGGTCGGCCTCGATCCCGCGCTGGGTGATGATGTACCCGAGGAATTCGCCCGACGTGACGCCGAAGGAACACTTGGCCGGGTTCAGCTTCATGTTGTATTCGTTCAACGTCCGGAAGCAGGACCGGAGGTGAGTGACGTGGTCGGCCGCCACTAGAGACTTCACCAACATGTCATCTATGTATACCTCCATGGTGCGGCCTATTTGGTCGGCGAACATCCGGTTGACGAGGCGCTGGTAGGTGGCCCCGGCGTTCTTGAGTCCGAAGGGCATTACCTTATAGCAGTAAATGCCTCGGTCCGTGATGAACGCGATTTTCTCCTGATCATCGGGGTGCATGGGGATCTGGTTATACCCTGAGAAGGCATCCATGAAGGAGAGTAGGTCGTTCCCCGCGGTGGCTTCGACGACTTGGTCGATTCGAGGGAGGGGAAAGCTGTCCTTTGGGCACGCCTTGTTGAGGTCGGTGAAATCCACACAGACCCTCCATTTCCCGCTCTTCTTCTTGACCACCACCGGGTTGGTCAACCACTCCGGATATTTGACCTCGGTGATCGAACCGGCCGCGGTGAGCCTTTCGACCTCGTCGTTGACTGCCTGGGCGCGCTCCGGACCCAGCTTTCGCCGTTTTTGCTTGACCGGTCTGCAGGTCGGATCCACGTTTAGCTTGTGGCTGCACGTGGCCGGGTCAATGCCGGGCATGTCGCCGGTTGACGAGGCGAAGGTGGAGACGTTCTACCCTAGGAATTCAACCAGCTCTCGCTTGATGGTCTCGTCGAGATCGGTGCCGACGCCAACGCAGCGGGCGGGGTCGCTCGGATCGATGTTGACCTGGGCGACAAGGTCCCGTCCTGGGAGATCCTGGGCGTCGGGCTCGCCGGGCTTAAGCGCGTTGATGGCCAAGCAGGCCGGCGCGGCGCGGCACAGCTTATGCTCGATGGCGAAGCAGGCGCGAGAGACCCTCTGGTTACTCCTAAGAGTATACGTACCGGCCTGGTTGGGGAACTTGAGGCACTGGTGGTACGTTGACGTGACTGCCTTCATCGAGTGCAGCCAAGGGGTTTCAAGGATGATATTGTAGATCGGGGTGGTATCGAAGACCACGAACTTGACGATTTTCGTCACCCGACCTACGTAGACCGGCAATTCGATGGTGCCGATTCCGTTGACGGTGTCCCCGGCGAAGCCGGTCAGCGGGATGGAGTGCGGCTTGATTTCGACCCCGTTTAGATTCATCCTGGCCAGGGTATCCTTGAAGATGAGATCGACCGAGCTGCCCGTATCGACGAGGACTCGGTTAACGTCGCAGTCGGCTACGCGGACTTGTACGACGAGGGGGTCGTTGTGGGGCTGGTGGACCCCGACCGCGTCGGCCTCGGTGAAACATATCCCCCTCTTACTCGTGTTCTGAGCGTCGATCTCCGGCCCGGAGTGCCACTTCAGGGAGGCGTCGGTCTTCCTCTCATGACGATTGATGGACCGCACCGAGTCGTTGCACGAGAGGAGGCCTCCCATGATCATCCCTATCAGAGTCCGGGCCGGGGGAGGCGATCTGCCCGTATCCCGGTCTCGCGAGGGAGATCGTCGCCGTCGGTCGTCATTTTGGGCGCGGTTGTAAGGCCTAGCCCGGTTATCCTCGCGACCTCGGTTGTCGTCGGGCTGCACCCGATCGCCGTCCCGGGCATGCGGACGCAGCCGCTCCGGCACGCTGATTTCCCCCCGTTGAAATTGGTGCAGCAGTACCTCTTGGAGCGCGCGGCAGTGCGAGGTCGGGTGCCCCTTTCGCTGGTGGAAGTCGCAGAAGGCCGTCCTGTCGTAAGGCTCGTCGGGTCGGGGTTCCCTATCGCCCGGCTCGTCGGGACGCCGATCCTGCTGGCGGGGATCCCGTACGTACTTGTTCCAAGGCAACCCTGGCGCGGGGTTGGGGGGAAGTACGGGATCGTGCAGACGGAGGCGGGAGGGCGGTCCGTTGACAAGGAATGCAGCGGCCTGCTTTCCCTTGTTGCGCTGGTACTCGTTGTCGTAGTGTTGACGAGGCTCCTGATACCTTTCCTGGGGCCGCTCCTTCGGGACCGGGGCCTTGTGAGAGGCGCTGTTTCTCGATTCAGCCGCCTTCTCTTCCTCGAGCTCGACGAAGAGTCCAGCGCGGTGCAAGGCGTCTTCCAGCGAGCGCGGCCTGTTGAGCTTCATATCGTCCTTGAAGGCCGAATCGGCCCGCAGTCCCTTTCTTAGAGCGGGGAGCGCTGACTCGTCGGTCACGTTGCTTTGGGAGGCCGTGGCCTTGAAGCGCTCTATGAAGGACCTGAGCGACTCATTTGCTCCTTGGTTCATCGCCCAGAGGTCCGCGCTGGATGCGGACTGCCGGATGTAGATGGAGTAGTGCTCGAGGAAGGTGGTCGACAGGTCTCTGAAGCTGCCTATGGAGTGCGTCTTCAGCCGAGAGAACCACGTGAGAGCCGGACCGGTGAGGTTCTCTACGAAGAGCTGGCAGTGGGCGGCTTCGCGCTCATCTGGTGAGAAGTGGGTGCGGCCCATGGCGATGGTGAACGCCGTAAGATACTGGGCCGGGTCGGTGGTGCCCGTGTAGGGCTGGAGCTTGAGCTTCCCGAGGTGCTGGAGCGGGACGGAGGCGATCCGGCTGGTGAACGGCGTGTTTTGCGTCTCTCTGAGGACGCGATCGATTTCTGGGGCCGCGCTGGTGGCCTGATGGATTTTGGAGGACATCGCGCGGATTGTCTCCTTCATGGCCTCGAATTCGGCGTCCCTGGAACGCTCCGCGCTGGATCGGAGATGGTGGGCCTCGTCGCCTGGGTGGCTGCCTACGGCCGGGGCGAAACGTCCGCCCGGCCCTTCTGACCCTGACGGTGAGTCGCCAGGTCGGCTTGTCCGGATACGGGGGGTTTCTTCCCGAGAGGCCGGGTCGGTGAGATGGACGTCGGGGGACCCGGTGTTGTCCGACCGGTCACGGGAGGCCCCTAGCGTGGCGAACCGTTGGTCGGTGGCTCGCGTCAGCTCGTCTATTCGGGCGAGCAGGGTCTGCATCACGGCGGACAGCGCGGGCTGATCTTCCGATGCTCGGGGTGCGTTGTGGGCGGCGGAGCCGTCGGGATGAGCGGGCGTCGGAGCCGGGGGCGGAGCCCTGAAGAACTGCTCTCGATGACTTGGTTGGTTGGTGGCTGCTTGGACTGACGGCGGAGCGGCCGTTGCTGCTTGAGTTGTCGGCGGGGCCGTTGACTGGGCATGGGCCGTTGTTTGGGCCGGGGTCTCGTGGTCTGACAACACTCTTGGGGGCGGAATTGCCATCGTTGCTGCGGTTGCGGTGGTGGTTGAACTGCTCCTTGCGTATAGAAGAATCTCCCCCCTCCTTCTAGCGCCAATTGTTGATCCCGGGGATCACTAAGTATGTTTACGGGGTGATTAGGAGATGAGAGGTGAGATTTTCGTTAATTAGAGCAGTTTAACCACTATTAAGACAGGCCGGGAGAAAGATGAGTAGGCCGGGGGCCGTGTTTCCTTTTATTGATGGCGAGAGAAACGAACACTTTAGAATTACGAACTGGTTTCCGAAGGACGTCCAGTTCGGCGTTCTAAAACGTTGCCTTGTTACAAAGAGAGAAAGAGAGAGGTCGGGTAGCTAGTTATAGGTCGAAAATGGCCCAAATCAAAAGTCCCCCTCATTAATGACATTGAGGGGTATATATAGCCGAGGTTGGCTTCCTGCTCCCCGGGATCCCGGGGCCACGTGGCGTCTTCGGCCTCTTTCGTGGGTAAGGTGGCCTAGGAGGCGTGTTCCGGCTTTCGATGGTGGAGGTCATGATGAGCTCGGCGTGGCGTGTTGCAGAGCAGCGTACTGTTTGACCAACTCCTCCACGTGTCTTCTTCTCCTTTGTCAAGTCTGCAGGGTTGGTGAGATGTCGAGGTCAGCCCATACTCCTGCTCAGACAATACACTGTTCGACCAACTCCCACTTGCTTTCTGCTCTTCTGACATTCCTGCCTTGAAGTGTCAGACCGGGCCCGAGGTGCGTCGCTTTCAGGTCGGCGACCGAGCTGAAGAGGGGACTTGCGGGTCGGTGCTTTCAGGCCGGCGACCGAGCTGAAGAGGGGCCTTGCGGGTCGGTGCTTTCAGGCCGGCGACCGAGCTGAAGAGGGGTTTTTCCTAAGATGGGCCTAACTAATTGGGGGTGCTAGGCCCACCTCCAACAGGTTTTCTTTTCGTACCGCCATTTAGGTCATCAATGGCGACACAGAAGTCTTGGAGTGGACTTGGATCATAAGCATCGGCAAAGGAAATGACTAAAGCCAATATGATAGTATGGATGAGAGACTGAGAGATCCTCATTTTTTTTCAAACAAAAGGTGCTACTCTCTAGATTTGTTATACGTGTGTTGTTTCTGAAGCATGAGTGCTTTAATATTTTATAGGACAAGCTAGAGGATAAGTCATATTTGACATATATGGTCCAAAATTATTATTTAACCAGCAGGTCAAAATGTATGATGGACTATTAATAGTTACAGAAGAGCATCTAAAACAAACAAAGAGATCGGTAGTTGGAATTCTTGTAGGAATATTGGCCAAATGCTGATGGGTAGATGTCAAAGTAAGGCATCAAGTTAAGAGAAAATATTTATGTGTTAATTTATTTATGAAAATGAAACCGGATTTGCATGATATTTATGTAAGGCACGACCAAAAGTACTGTCATATAGGGAAAACTTAGGCTGCAAAAAGAATTAGTATAATTATTAGTATAGGGAATGAGCAGAACTTGCTATAAACAAACCGAGTAAAGTACAAAGCGTGTCTTGTAGAAAGAAGATAAGAGAAAGAAGAAACATAGAACACAACAACAACAAAAGAGGTCGGTGACATGCGTTGCGTAGATGCACGGCTCAACATTATTCGGGCCTTTAGGGCAAAAAAAAAATTTTGGATTTATTTATTAAAGTTTTTTACTATTTGTTTTTAATAAAATTTGTTTGTGTAATGTTTTGTAGAATTTGTTATTAAAAAAATACTTATAAAATATTTATGGACCTTTTATACTCTAATATTTATTATATTATTTTTTTTAATAAAAATATATATCAAAAAAAAAATGGGCTCTTAATTATTATGACACGGGTCGGGACCCCAAAACTGTCGCACCCCTCGCCTTTGCTACTGAGCCGGCCCCGCTAACAAACACATTCTTGTTGTAAACTTGAATATTTTTTTAATTAAAAAAAAACCATATTTTAAGATAATTTTCTAGAACCCACAAAAAATTTGGCACAATCTGCTTGGATATTTGAGATTTTTGGGTTCTGATTTTTTCAAGGATCATGACTACTAATTAAGCGCATCAATCGACTACTACACTTTCTGAAAAAAACTACCTGAAACAAAAATACTTCAAAAACTGCTTAGTACTATTGACTATAATGCTTTCTTGGCCTTTCTTCGTCATTTTCCTGGCTCTACCTCTGGAAAGCATCAAGATTTTGTAAGTGCCGTCAATTCGTAAATCGTGATTTCGTGTGTTGCATATTGCTTTCATTTTTACCGTGGTAGTTAAAGTTAAACCAAGTGTCTCTAGCTCGACTGGTAAAGATATCATGGACGAAACCTTGAGATCACATGATCGAGTGACGCTTGGAAGAGATTATTTAAAATGCTCTGGTCCCGGGTCTGGGGATGTATGGGCCTCGACCCAGAACCTCCTGGTAATTAAAAAATAATAATAATAATTAAGGGCAATTTACCAAAATGGCACACTTTAAAACTTTTGTTCCAAACTTAGGATCACTAGTTAAAAATGACAACAATAACATAAATTTTGAAAATAATAGCACAAATTTAATATTAAAATGACTTTTTTTTTGGTGCAACCGTTCTTTTTCATTGATTCAAACTTGCAATTACATCCAACGATAGCAAAAAGGGAATTAAACATCCTCTAAGATAAATAGAATACACCATAAACGCAATAGAAAATAAACCAGAAAGATCCTTACAAAGGGTTGACAGCGAATTTGAGCTAAAGCTCGAATGCGTCGATAGAATATTCACGGCATAACCGGAATGTTGGAGCATAATACCGGCAAAGCCAGGAAGCTCAGAATTAGTCACTTTCACATGTGACGTTGAAGAAAAAACCCTAGCTTCGATATTCGTAGAAACAAAGTCGTTTGCCTCTTCTGATCCGGTGCAGACCGCTACGCAAGACAAGTCGGTAGAGAAATTCACAAAGTTTCTTGGCAATAAGCTCGGGATAAGGACACCTCTGGGCAAGGTTTTTGGAGTCCGAAGATTATGCTCGGTTGGAGGAAGCAGCTTTTGACGATGGTTGAACCGAAGTGGTGGAGAAGCGTCAATGGCGGGTAGAGACGGAAGCTTTTTACGATGGCTTAATCGAATGAGAGGAATACTAGATGAAGTGGGTGGAAAAGTCAGCTTTTGACGATGGCTGAACCGAATAGACGCCAATCCGGCTAACCGAGCAACGAACATGAAAAAACTCGAGATTGAATTTCTGGCCGGCGGTGGATATATAGCAATTGCGGCAGTGGATATTCTCTTGTTGTAAACTTGAATATTTTTTTAATTAAAAAAAACCATATTTTAAGATAATTTTCTAGAACCCCCAAAAATTTTGGCACAATCTGCTTGGATATTTGAGATTTTTGGGTTCTGATTTTTTCAAGGATCATGACTACTAATTAAGCGCATCAATCGACTACTGCACTTTCTGAAAAAACTACCTGAAACCAAAATACTTCATAAACTGCTTAGTACTGCTGACTATAATGTTTTCTTGGCCTTTCTTCGTCATTTTCCTGGCTCTACCTCTGGAAAGCATCAAGATTTTGTAACTTCTAGTTAATTCGTAAATCGTGATTTCGTGTGTTGCATATTGCTTTCATTTTTACCGTGGTAGTTAAACCAAGTGTTGCCAGTTCGACTGGTAAATGTACTATGGGCGAAGCCTTGAGATGACATGATCGAGTGACGCTTGGAAGGGACCATTTAAAATGCTCTGGTCCCGAGCCTGGGAGATGACGGGCCTCGACCCAGAACCTCTTGGTAATTAAAAAAATAATAATAATAATAATTAAGGGCAATTTACCAAAATGGCACACTTTAAAACTTTTGTTCCAAACTTAGGATCACTAGTTAAAAATGACAATAATAGTATAAATTTTGACAATAATAACACAAATTTAATATTAAAATGACTTGAAATTATTTTTTAATAGAAAAAACTAAATCTTAAATTGGAAATAGTGAACCCAAACAGTTATAAAATAGCTTAATAGAATTTTGATATTCTTTACATCACTACATAGTATTTTCTGTATGTGGTGCTTCCAAATTTATAAAGAAATTTTAAGCTAAACAAACAATTATTTTTCCTTTCATCGAGACATTAAGATCATTGCATATATATAGTACATATCTAAAGAGTGTTACATATGATACAATGAGTAATTACAATGTCTAATGTCTCGCGTCTCTTGGACAACTACGACCTACATATATAATTGACTTAACAAAGAGAAATCATCTCAATTTTTCACCGGAAAACAGGAAAAACAAGAAAGCCAACCACCACCATTCCTTGGTTTCGGATCATTCGTGTACAAACCGGGTCTTGATATATTTATTTCACCACTTTCACTCTTCACGTTAAGTGATGTCTTCCGATCTTGTTGGTACTCTGGTAATCTACAGAAACAGAGAGAAACAGTTTTAAACTAAAACCAATAGAGCTCATATTCATAACCAATTCGAAACCGATTTGGTCCAACAAATATGGTTCTGACCAAGTAAACCGGTGTTGAAGATTGGACAACGACTTACGAGGGAAATGCGAAAGAAGCTGCGCTGTTATTACTTGTATCGGAACGGTAAGACTTGGTCGGAGTTAACGGAATTTGTTGTGGTGGATCCGGTTTAGGTACATTGGTTAAGCCATCTCGATTACCAGGTTTTGGTCCGGTTTCCGCTACGGGGATATTGATGACTTCTTTGGTTCCAGCATCGGTCAGAGTGATTTTGTTATCAATATTGTTGTTGTTGTTAGTATACGAAGCAGTATATTCGAAATTGGAGAGTTCTCCAGATTTATACATTTTGGAGAAACTTTGATCTCCCATGTGAATACTGAACAAAGATTCATTCGATTGGATACTCCATTCTTGTTTAGGAGTCATCGTGGCTGCGAAAACCGACGGTGGAAAGGGTTAGGAAGTCGGCTGATAAGAGCCGAGCCCTGTCTCCTACGCCGACTCCTAATAAGGGTCGGTCTAGGAAAAGGACTCTTGAAGAGATCGGGCTTACTGAAAAAGTGGGTCCAAAGAGAGCTCGTGATGGGGACACCGATCTTGACCATAGTTGGTCTTTCACGTATTCGACGAAGGATGGCCCCTTAGTCAATAATGTGAAGAAGTGCGCTGAGCTGTATCGGAAAATTTGGGGTTCCTCAATTGACCTCACACCTCTCTCCGACGATTATGTCGATGATAGGGACTACCAGGAGATGTCTCATGCTACTATGCGGGTAAGCTCGAATTCAGAGGTCCCTTTTATTATCTTGGTTTTTTCTTCGTCAATTAACTTTTGTTTTTGCATTAGGCGACTGCTTTCACTAACCGGCTGCTCGGGAGATTGCGCCGTAAGGCCAACAGGGTTAGTCAAGAGAGGGACGGGCTCCGGGATCAGCTGGATGCTGACGGGAACTTGGCGAAGGAGTTGGATGAAGCTCAGTAGGCTTTGAACGAGTTGTCGGCTGTGAAAGCCGAGGTTCTGGATGAGAAAGATAAAAGTGCTGAAGCTGGGAGAAAATTTCAAGAGGTCTCCGAACGTGTGGCTGTGTCGGAGGCCAAGAGTGCCGAGTTGGAGAGGTCCAACAACGACTTACTGGCTAAGAAAGCCATTCTTGAAAAGAGGGTGCAGACCAAAAGGGCGGAGTTTGTAGAGCTGCTTTGAAAGGAGAAAGATCGTCTTCGGGATTCGCGTGCAGAGGAGATCCTCAAGGCAAAGATAGGCATGGCTGAATGGTTCCGGGTCCAATTCCAAATAGTGAAAGATTGTTTCGCCGATCAGGCTCGGACCAAGAATACCATGATGAAGCTTGTCCCCATTCGCGGAACCTTGAATTGTATGAAGTTGTACAAGGAGAGCGGTATTCTGATCCCCGATGATAAAATTGCTCAGCTCGAGGATGAAGTGAAGGTTTGGACCTAGAAGGCGAGGGCGTTCGAGATCATGCTTCCGGAGGATTGCGACCTAGAGGTGCCTGATTTCATGGATGTGAACATGTATAATTCAAACGTCGGTCTCATCACTACAAGGATCACAGACAAATTGAAGCCGAGCTCGGCCCTGGCAGATTCTTGGTTTGGACAAGGTCAAGTTGCATCACAAGTCCAAGGGAATCAAGCTTGTACGTTAGAGATTCCTCCTATTGTGGACGATGTTCAAGGTCTGGGGGTCGATGTCCCGTCTTCGGGGAATCTTCCTTCTTTGGGGAGTCTTCCAATTTTGGGAGAACTAGCTCGGGCCACGGATGGGGACCAAAATCAAGAGGTCGTTGTTCAATCTTCGGAGATTTTTCCGGATACAGAAGATCAAGGTCTGACTCTGGAGGTGCCTTTGGCTGCGGAAGATGGGTCCCAAAGTCAAAGTCAGAACCCGCAAAACGCTCTGATTTCGACCAAACTCAAAGCTTGGTTTTTTGAATGACCATGCTGGTCTTTGATTCTTATTTTATTTTCTGTTTCTTCAATTTTTTTGGTAAAAACTTTATCGTGCCATCCCGATTTAAGGGTGGCGTATTAATGGAGTATATTTTTGAGTTTCTTTATTGCTTGTGTTAACGTCGAATTTGATTTGAGCTCGTCGATAGTTTTCCTTGATTCATTTGATAATTGTTATCCGATGTAAGTTTGAGAGAGCGTTCGATGTGTTTCGATATCGAGTTTAGGGACGAAAGCTAGGTTCAGTTTACCCTGTTAGGTGGCGACATTGGGCTCGGCTTAACTTTTAGGTGCGAGACTGAGCTTGGCTTATCTCATTTGGTGCGAGTCTAGGCTCGACTTAGTTTTTAGGAACGAGTCTAGGCTCGACTTATCCTATTTAATATTTCTAATAAGTCTAGCACGAATATGCGAGGTAGGCTCACCTTAATTTGTTCGTCCGACTTAGAACTATGTGCGGGACTAGCCCCAACTTTTAGGTCGACGAGCTAAGTTTTTTAGGCTTAAGCATTGAATATGTGGATTATTTCACCACTGTATTCATGGGGAACGCTTTGCGAGACGGATCTCGGCTTTTAGTTTGGCGATTTCAGTTTTAACTGCATATCGCCGGGCTGGATTATTTCACCACGACATTCATGGGTAACACGAGTAAGGATCGAACGCCTGGCCAGGACGCCGACATGAAGGTTTGTTTGAAAAAATTAAGAGTAGAGGAGTTCAGAGATAAGGTTTGGTTTAAGGTAAGTCAACATGTGGAGTTTGAAATGTGCGAACTTTCGGAGCTCGGTAATGCGATGAACTACAGAAGTTCGTGAGAGAAATGACTTAGTCAAGAATAAATATTTATTAGATTTATAGTTGAACCCGGTGATGGGCTGCCTACGTACCATTTGAATAGAGATCAAGCCATTCGTAGTTCATATTACATAAATGACGAGTAGTCGAGCGTAGGTCGGTTTTTTTTTTTGGGCGCTATTACCGATTTTCCTAAGTAGTTGTAGTTGCCGATGTGTCGGGCTAGAAGTAGTAGTTCGTAATTCGGATAATGTGAAAGAGGCCAAAATAAGTTGCCTCCCGTTGGGAGTTTTTCGTTTAGGGTTGTTCAGATCGTCATTGGTGGTAGGGCTATCTAATTAAATAGCATGACGAGACGAGGTCGCACCATCATCGCATGTCCGAACCGCGAGGACACGACGGTCGGAATTTTCATTTGACGACCTGCTTTGAGTAGCCGAACTACTCTCAGGACTACTCATTGCCGGACTCTTGTCTATGTCGTTAGAATCAAACTCCAGGCTTGATTCAGTTCTAATTCCCATAATTACTTACCGAAGTAGAAGAAAGAAGGATTGAAATAGAGCTAAACGAAGTCGAGGACAAAATAACTTACAGAGAGAAAAATAGAGAGCTACTTTCATTTTCTGAGGAGCGAAAATGAAAAATGAAGATGAGAAGCAACTATTTATAGAGAGAAGTCGATCCTGAAGCGTCGCTGATTTAGTTGTTTTACTAAGTCAATTCAAAACTAAAGCTCACACTACCGCAATTATAACGGTTGTCAATGCAGTACTTTATGATCGAATCCACAGAGAACACGGTTACACTACAATTCTCACAATTATGAAACTAAGCTAAGACAAGATTATATATGGTTTTGGAAAGAGTAACGAACGCAATTTAAACGATGTAAATCCAATAAAGAAAAACATTAGGTCAAGGGTTTGTTCTTGGGAATCCAGAGATCACAAATCAGACAGCTATTCAGGAAATAATTAAACCCAAGTTTCAAACTCAAACATAAATATTAACCAATCCACTCTCGTGCTCATGGTTACTAAACCTAACAACCTAATCCACTCTCGTTCTCATAGAATTCTAGGTCAGCATTAAAGAGCAAGTTCAATATGTTCACGAATCGCCTTAACATCAACTCTCGCGGGCTAAGGACGATTCGCTCGCTTATGTTCTTTCTATGCAACCTAATCCACTCTCGTGCTCATAGGTTAAATTGTACCCTAATCCACTCTCGTGCTCATAGGGTAAGCTGCACCCTAGTTCATAGACCTAGCGGTTAGCTCAAGCCTAAGCAATAAACACAACAATAAGCGAAAATCACAAAAAATAAATCTCTATTTGTGTCTAATTCAATGATTCATGGATCCCTTTGAAACCATAAACCTAACTATGGAACTACTCAGACATGGTAACGGAGAACAAGCAGAGAGATGCATAACTCATAATATAAAAAGAGAGAAAGGGTTTAGAATTCTTCTCAATAGATGCAGAGATTCTTCTCCAAACCTTACAATGATCAAGAGCAAAAAATCTGAATAGAAAATAAAGCGTAGCCGTCAAAGAGGCTAAAAATAGAGTATATATAGGCCCTAGGTCAAATTAGGTCAAAACAGGCAGTTTCCGGGGTAAAACAGGGAATTCAGAAATTTCCTTTTTCTTCTTGCAGGCACGCATCGGTCGATTCCAGATTCTCGGGCAGGCCTGAACCGACCGATGCACTCCTTGCATCGGTCGATTCTCATTCATCGGGTGGTGTTTGCATCGGTCGATGCACCTAGTGCATCGATTGATTCCGGTTCCTCGGGCAAGCCTGAACCGACCGATGCACTCTTTGCATCAGTCATTTTCATTCCTCAGGTGGTGTTTGCATCGACCGATTCTGCCCTTTTCTTCACGGTTCCATGCGTTTTTGCCTGCGTAACTCCAATTTTTTCCTTAGACGTCTTTTTACCTGAGATAACTAAATAAAGGACTAAAAGACTCTAAAAAGGAACTTTGACTCGATAAAACGTTTGAAAGGAATACTAAACATGCGTTAAAAATGACAAAAACCAAACATATCAATTCCCCCAGACTTAGTATTTTGCTTGTTCTCAAGCAAACAGAAGACTAATCAAGAAGAAAAAGTTTGAAAAAGCACAGAGACTCACATTTCCTTTAGAATTCTGTAATGACCATTACCTTAGTAATCCATGGTGCCAAGAACCTTTTAGACTATTTCCCTTTCGATATCGTGACAAGATAACAACACAACATTTGGTACTTTTTCCCTCTCCCAGACTCATTCTTTTCTCATTTTCTTTTGTAGGGTTAATGGCGGATGGAACGCGAGTATTGATGGTTTTTGCCATCGAATCCCCGGTTCATTTTAGTGCCACCCTTTTATTCTAAGGTGTAGGCGAATAGTAGTATCTCTGGAAATTTTCCTAACCTCGCTTCTGACCTTAGTGTGATCATCTCCTTCGAGGTAAAATAATGGGATCAATGGAAATTTTCCTAGCCCTTTTCCCGAAAGAAATTCATTTCATCTTTTCTACTTTTTATCTTAAATAAGGGAGAGGAGTACCATATTTTTACACAGGCTATCTTGTCAGATACGAGTGATGAGTCAAGCTCTGAAGGCGCCAATCATGATGATGAGGTAAAAGGAAGAGCTAAGAAACTAGCTCAAGCTTTTGAATTTTCTCGGAAACATATGGTGCCTCTGTTTGACTGGTCAGCCTTTAGATTTTTCATTAGTCTGATCTAAAACTAGCCCTGCGACAATGGTCACTTAGATGCAAAATTAGTTAAGAATTCAAAAGTCGTGATCATAATATCCAACAAGTTTTGACTCAATAAAACAAAATAACTCAAGGAAAACATCAAAATGACTCAAAAGGAAAAAACAAAAGAAAGAAATAGCATTCGTAACGATATAGACCCTCCCCCAGACTTACTTCACATCGTCTCGGTGTGAAAATAAACCAAGAAGAAGTCCAAACAGACTCAAGAAAAATATAAAATGAAAGAAAACGTACTGGTGGGTTGCCTCCCACCAAGCGCTAGTTTAAAGTCATTAGCTTGACTCATAAGCCTTCTAGGCGCGGGATGGATCATTGAGGGGAATAGTTTCTTCCCCATCCATTTCTACGTCAACGAGGTATGGTTTTAAGCGCTGACCATTAACCACAAAATCATATCCGGTAGAGCTCAACAGCACCACAGCTCCGTACGGTCTCACATCTTTGATTGTGAATGGTCTGGACCATCTCAATCTCAGCTTCAGAATTTTGCTCATCATCCCCTTTACAACATTTTTTCCTTTCTTCTTCAGCTCTGAAGTGAGAAGGGCTCTAACCTTTGAGAATGGCTTCGATGTTCCCTTTCACTTTACCTTTACTCAATCGAATCTCCATCACACTTCTGAGGGATCAAAGTTATATAAGCATCTCCTTTTACTCTTTTTCTTTTTACCTTCCCTTGTGCCTTAGTCTATGATGTCGCTCTTGCTGATGATAGGAGGATCATCTAAGACTACTTTGACTCTGTCCTCTTTATAAGGCTCTTTCCAAGGATCAACCACCAGCGTCTCTCCTGTGACAACAGTGATGCAAGAGACGTGTTTGGGAGCTCCTCCAGTGGGGATGGCTTTGTAGAAAACCCTTTTGTCGATGATGGAGAGTGAGATTCTCTTATTGGGCATGTCTACAACTGCCCCCACTGTAGCCATGAATGGTCTTTCCAGAATCAAAGGCATATCGGAACCTTCACTCATCTCCACAACATAGAAATCAGTAGGAACCAAGCAATTTCATACATTTACAAGAAAATCAGGGATGATACCATATGGGGTTATGGTAGAGGAGTTGGCGAACGCAAGAGTCGTCTGAGGAGGCTTCATATCGGCAATTCCCAACCTCTCTGCAATAACCTTCGACATCAGATTCACATTAGACCCAAAATCTACAAGAGATTCTTTAAATTTGACTCTGAAGATAGAACATGGAACAACGAACTTTCCGGGGTCTTCAATCTTAGACAACTGTTTCATTGGTGGTGGTGTGCTCTTTGCATTAATGAAGAGTGCTTTAATCTCTTCTAGAGTCTCTCTGCAATTCTGGAAGAAATCTAACAAAGGTCGGTTGTCCAAGGCTTCTTCAAACGAGATCTCATGGGGAATCCTCCTCACCAACTTATCAAAACCACTCAGCTTCTCTGCACTAATAGGCTTCATGAGGTGTCTGGGTGGCATAGGGTATGGCACCTTAGGAACATATGGTGGTGGGGTGATGGAAGCGTATTTCTTCTCTGCTGCAACAGCATGTGTTTCAACCTCATTCTTCAACTCATGCATAGTCTTCATTTCTCCTTGAGCAGTGATTGCATTACAATGCTCTCTGGGATTTATCTCTACTTTTTCCGAAAGATTTCCTGGCTGTCGCTTGATTGCTTCGGCATTTTGAGCAACTTGAGTGTCCAGCTTCTTCACATGAGTGCATACAGCTTCGTACTTGCTGTTGAGATCATTGTACATGTTATCAACCTTGACATTGATCTCCTTAGCAAATTGTTGTTGGTTGAGCAGAAGCTGTTGCATGAGAAGTTTAAGCTCATCTTGAGAGCCATTCGCATATCTCGCATGAACTTGGAATAAGGCTGGTTATGCTGTCTAGAAGGTGTTGAATGGTTGTTTCTGCTGAAACCCACCTTGGAAATTGTTCTGACCTTGAAAGCCCTGAGAAAAACCTGAGGCGCTAGCGTTTTGCACAAAGGTTTTTCCTTGGGATTGTTGACCTTGCTTGGGGTAGACTTGATCTTGGAGATTTTCGACACTGGTTCTTCTGTAAGACATATTGGGATAGTTTCGGTAATTCTGGTTGAATCCTCTGTTTTGCACCCCTGTCCACTAACAAAGTTCACCTCCTGCATCTCATCACTATCATCTTTAGCTAATCCCCGACAAAAAAATACATCTCTTGTCTCCTCGCAAGACTGCACACCTCTCTGATTTAACTTCAGCAGCAAGTTCACTTTTGCAGTCAGCTCGTCAATCTTCTGCGAATCCGCGCCATTGACACGTTTGGTTCTGTCGTACTCAGGGCATCGATTTCCGGAACTTGAAGCCAAGTTCTCTATCAGCTGATATGCCCCCTCCTTAGTCTTAGTCATGAAATCTCCATTGCTCGCAGCATTAAGAGCGTTCATGTAATCCCAATCAACTCCATCGTAGAAGATGCTTAGTATCTGCTCATCCGAGTATCCATGGTGAGGGCACTCTATGCGGTATTCTCTGAACTTCTCCCATGCCTCACAAAAAAATTATTCTGTGTGCTGCTAGAAGGTGGTAATTTTATTTCGCAGCGAAGCCGTCTTAGACTTGGTGTAGAAGTGATCCAAGAAAGTAACTCTGCATTCTTCCCATGTAGTCAAAGACCCAGGTGGAAGTGACTTGAGCCATCTCAGTGCCTTGTCCGCAAAGAGAAATTGAAGAGTTTGCACTTGAGATAATCGGGCGGTACTCCGTTCGATTTGGTAGTACTGCAAATTTCTTCAAATTTTTTGATATGGTCCATAGGATGCTCTGTAGGTAAGCCATGGAACATGTGCTGCTTCACCAATGCGATCATTTGAGCTTTGATCTCATAATATTGCCTCGTAATGGCCGGTGGACGGATAGCGGCTCTGTTCTGGTCGAACGCATGAGGCGTGTCCAAGTCCCCAATGGCAGGGTTTTGTTGATGTTGTTGCAACTGCTGCACTTGTTGTTGCAGCCTCTGGAGTTCAGCAGCTGCAGCGTCTTGTTGTTCGTTGTTTTGTTCGTCCATGATGACGGGAATTGATCTTGCTCTCCGGTTCGTTCGTTCTAACCTTGCTAGCTCTTCGTTATTGAGCTCACAAAGGTTTTCAGAGCCCCTACTTCTGGTAACTCTATTCAGTTTTTATATTGGTCACCTGAAATGCAAAAAGAAAATAAAATAGAATATACTAGTAAATCTTAGACTAAATTTCAAATTCAGAATTGAAGGTAACGCTATTAGTCCCCGGCAACGGCGCCAAATTGATTTAGGTGTTTTACTAAGTCAATTAAAAACTAAAGCTCACACTACCGCAATCATAACGGTTGTCAATGCAGTACTTTAGGATCGAATCCACAGAGACCACGGTTACACTACAATTCTCACAATTATGAAACTAAGTTAAGACAAGATTATATATGATTTTGGAAAGAGTAACGAACGCAATTTAAATGATGTAAATTCAATAAGGAAAAATGTTAGGTCAAGGGTTTGTTCTTGGGAATCCAGAAATCACAAATCAGACAACTATTCAGGGAATAATTAAACACAAGTTTTAAACTCAAACATAAATATTAACCAATCCACTCTCGTGCTCATAGTTACTAAACCTAACAACCTTATCCACTCTCGTGCTCATAGAATTCTGGGTCAGCATTAAAGAGCAGGTTCAATATGTTCACGAATCGCCTTAGCATCAACTCTCGCAGGCTAAGGACGATTCGCTCGCTTATGTTCTTTCTATGCAACATAATCCACTCTCGTTCTGATAGGTTAAATTGTACCCTAATCCACTATCGTTCTCATAGGGTAAGTTGCACCCTAGTTCATAGACCTAGCGGTTAGCTCAAGCCTAAGCAATAAACACAACAATAAGCGAAAACTACAAAAGATAAATCCCTATTTGTGTCTAATTCAATGATTCAAGGATCCCTTTGAAACCATAAACCTAACTATGGAACTACTCAGACATGGTAACGGAGAACAAGCAGAGAGATGAAGAACTCATAATACAAAAAGAGAGAAAGGGTTTAGAATTCTTCTCAATAGATGCAGAGATTCTTCTCCAAAGCTTACAATGATCAAGAGCAAAATGTCTGAAAAGAAAATAAAGCGTAGCCGACAAAGAGGCTAAAAATAGAGTATATATAGCTCCTAGGTCGAATTAGGTCAAAACACGCAGTTTCCGGGGTAAAACAGGAAATTCAGAAATTTCTTTTTTCTTCTCGTAGGCACGCTTCGACCGATGCACTTCTTGCATCGGTCGATTCCAGTTTCTCGGGCAAGCCTGAACCGACCGATGCACTCCTTGCATCGGTCGATTCTCATTCATCGGGTGGTGTTTGCATCGGTCGATGCACCTAGTGCATCGATCGATTCCGGTTCCTCGGGCAAGCCTGAACCGACCGATGCACTCCTTGCATCGGTCGATTCTCATTCCTCAGGTGGTGTTTGCATCGGTTGCATCGACCGATTCTGCCCTTTTCTTCATGATTCCATGCGTTTTTGCCCGCGTAACTCCAATTTCTTCCTTAGACGCCTTTTTACCTGAGATAACTAAATAAAGGACTAAAAGACTCTAAAAATGAACTTTGACTCGATAAAACGTTTGAAATGAATACTAAACATGTGTTAGAAAATGACAAAAACTAAGCATATCAGTTGCCAATATGCTAAAGCAAATTGTTCGACTTCCGCGCTAATCCAGAGGATTAGAAGAAATCCATCGCCCAGATCTAACGGTCCAAAATCTTGAAGCGGTTCGCTTTCCCGATTTGACGGATCAAGACGATTCGATTTCCTTATTTGACGGTTCGAAATCCCTAGCGATTCGCCTTCCAAATTTGGTAATTCATAATCTTATAAGAAATCTGCTTTCCCGATCTAACAGTTCAAAATCCCAGCGATTCGATGATCTACCTTATCGGCTCGGAACTTAAAACAGTTTGAAATCCTCAGTGATTCGCTGTTCCACCTTGGCAACTCGGAGTTTCAAGCAGTTCGCACCAATTTCGACTCGGTTTACTCCAAATTCATTTTTTCTCATGAAGTTCGCCGAACTCAACCAATCAATTACACTTCGCCGAACTTAGGGAGGGCTAATTGTTGGAGGTAATCTACACCCCCCCCCTTAAACCCCTCATAAATCAAATCTAAACCGGTCAATTCCGCATGTTGACTTACCTTAAACCGAACAAATCTATTCTGATTCGACCCACCTCGGCCCATCGCGGCCCGAATCTTGACAATCAACTAAGGCCCACGGCGGCCCATCCACGATCTATCCGGCATCGAGTGAACTTGGCCCATCAGGACCCGATATTCGCCCAACTCGCCTCAGCCTGTTTGCTTCGGGGGCCATCAGGCTCGACTAATCTAAGTCGGTGCCGACCTCCAAAAAGAAGGAAAGAATCGCAAAGAATAATGAAGTTTTCCTGAGATCGCCTCGAAGACTTATAAATACTTGAGGATCACCTCATTCACTAGGGACGCCCACTTTTCCGCAAAGACCTAAGAAACTTTGCTTCGAGAATACCGGTTTAGTTTTTTAATTCTTTCTTTTCGATCACAAAAACTCTTTTACTATCGTCGAGATTGCTAATAAAACGAGATTTCCCGATCCTTTTATTCTTTAAATTGATTTGTGTGAACCGGATTCAACAGCAGTTGACTAATTCTTTTCTTGGTCCATCCATGTAACAAGTATTAAAGATTTGATTAGGTATCCACTATCCATGAAGCTTTAATTATCTACCTTATAAAGAGTGAAGGGGCTCTCTCCAGGGTTGACACTTGTCCCCTCCCCCCCTTATTGGTTAAATTTTTTTTTTCACTTTTACTCAATAAATTTAAGATTAAAAATAATGTTAATAACTTAAAAAAATTTCCAACTTCTATTCAACCACTTACCACATTCTATCTAATTTATAAATATATATAAACATTTTCAACTTACTTACAATATTTTTTTGCCAAATTCATTGTCACACATTTTATCTAACTTACTTACGACTTTAACACAATCCTTTCCAAATTCATTGTATTTTAAAGTAAAAACAAATAAATAAAACAAGTCTAAATTCATGTTATTCATATATCTAAAATGTATCTACGAAACGAAAAGATAAAATTAACTTAAAAAATTTAATATATATAAAGAAAACAAATATAAATACCAACTCAATTAATTTTACGGTAGAAAATTATATTCTAGTAATGCGCAGAGAAGTGCAATGCCGTCTGAGACTCATAATCCTACGGCGAACCAGCAACAACAACAACAATCAAGAAGAAGTGACGCTAAAGTATTGTCGGAGATAGAAGACTGGCTCATGAAAAATTCTACCCCGATCGATCCGGTTTGCTCCTTGTCTGCTCAAGCTAATTCTATGACATTCCGATTTCGAAACCCTCTTTGAACGAATCCAACGAAATGGAGACGGACAGAACGACGACAAGGAGAGAGAGAGTGTGTGTGTTCCGGCGAGAGTGAAAGGGACAGAGAACCGGTGTGAGTGAGAGGGAAAGAGGTCCGACGAGAGGGAGAGAGCCGGCGCGAGGAAAAGACAAAGAGAGAGAGCCAGAGAGAGGGAGAGAGAGTTCAGGAGGAGAGAAAGAGAGAGCCGGCGAGAGGGGGGAGAGAGAGATCGGCCACGAGAGAGAGAGGGATAGAGAGAGAGAGAGAGAGAGAGAGAGAGAGAGAGAGAAAGAGAGAGAGAGAGAGAATGGAGAGTGGTAAATCATGACTGGACATGGCGACGAGGAGAGCACAAGTATTGGAGGCGTCACCGAATGCAACGTCGGAGAAAATTTGGGAAATAAAACGAGAACGCCGCATCGATCGACTATCGATGGACTGAGAAAGAGAGCGACTTCGAACCTCGAGGATGCGGTGCTTAATTGCAGAGACGAATCAATCCGATTAACGGCGTCTCGTAGACAATCTTGCTGTTTTTAGAATCTAGGTATGAATAAAAATGGTACGCAAGCCAAAACGACTCAGCAGCATATGAATACATTTTTCTTTGAATGTCAATCCGGTTTGCTCCTTGTCTGCTCAAGCTAATTCTACGAAATTCCGATTTCGAAACCCTCTTTGAATGAATCCAACGAAAGGGAGAGGGACAGAACGGCGACAAAGAGAGAGAGAGAGAGTGTGTGTGTGTGTGTGTGTATTCTGGCGAGAGTGAAAGGGACAGAGAACCCGCATGAGGGAGAGGAAAAGAGGTCCGACGAGAGGGAGAGGGAGAGAGCCGGCGCGAGGAAGATAGAAAGAGAGAGAGCCGATGATAGGGAGAGAGAGTTCATTCGAGGAGGAGAGAGAGAGCCGCTGAGAGGGGGAGAGAGAGATCGGCCACGAGAGAGAGAGAGAGAGAGAGAGAGAGAGAGAGAGAGAGAGAGAGAGAGAGAGAGAGAATGGAGAGTGGTAAATCGTGACTGGACATGACGACGATGGGAACACAAGTAGTGGAGGCGTCACCGAATGCAACGTCATAGAAAACTTTAGAAATAAAACGAGAACGCCGCATCGATCGACTATCGATGGACTCAGAAAGAGAGCGACTTCAAAGCTCGAGGAGGCGGTGCTTAATTGCAGAGACAGATCAATCCGATTAATGGCGACTCATAGACAATAATGCTGTTTTTATAATCTAGCTATGAATAAAAATGGCATGCAAGCCAAAACGACTCAGCAGCATATGAATACATTTTTCTTTCATCTCTCTACATCGTGAAAGAGACAGCATTCAACACTCATTACACGAATCTTTGTAACAACTCTTTAGATTCTCAAATTGATAGAACAACATTTTATATATACTAGGAGAGCGGAAATTTTACCGGATCAGGACTGGACATGGCGACGATGGGAGCACAAGTAGTGGAGGCGTCACCGAATGCAACGGCGGAGAAAACTTGGGAAATAAAACCAGAACGACTGATATTACGTGCTCTTAGATGTTCAAAAACTCTTAATGCGACTGAGTCTTTCATATTCTTCATTATGACATGAGACTGATAACCCAAAGTATGCTTACCAGCATAAATTTTACCGGATCGTGACTGAACATGGCGACGATGGGAGCACAAGTAGTGGAGGCATCACCGAATGCAACGTCAGAGAAAACTTGGGAAATAAAACGAGAACGACTGATATTCCGTGCTCTTAGATATTCAAAAACTCTTAATGCGACTGAGTCTTTCATATTCTTCATTACGACATGAGACTGATAACCTAATGTATACTTATCACTTAATTAAATATTATACAATCATTTTCCCAACTAAACAAAGTTAGGAAAAAAAAATAGTATGTGTTAAATTAAATAACCTAAAAATATATCTTCAAAAAAAGAAGCACCAATAAACTTGTAAATAAAAATACCCGCGCGTTAGTGTGGGGACTCAGCTAGTATATGCTAATATTAGGAAAATATGTGACTAAATCAATAGAAGAAAAGTAAATTTAACATTAAAATATCAAAATTACGTGAAAAACAATTGTAAACCTCCTAGTTTTTGAACTACTGCAACAACGACAAGACAACGAACAATGACTAAATATCTGCGAAGGTTTCATGAAATCAACAATTTGAAGTTTCTCAGTAAACACGTTTTCATGATATTACACAAAGCGTCGGAGTAGGAAAAAAGCATGTCTTTTTATATAAAAAAAAAAGTGTAAACATGCAAATATATGCAAGAGAGATTTACGTTAATTATTTTGAGAATAAGATACTATCTAAATAACTTTTTTTTCAATTGGTATGTGAATGTTACATAAACACATATTTCAAACTGAACCAATCCTAATATTAAATGTCAAATTAGGTGAACGAGACCAAATTTTATTTTATTAAGCATAACCTTTAATTCGTATTACATTATATATTACTTTAAGTGTTGTAACGATACACTCTTGGTGTGAAATTAAGGGGAAAACGGTCGATTCCCCCATGAAGTATTGGACTGTTGATTATTCATATACGAAGTTTTAAGTCATTCCAAAACCTACTCAAACTACCTTTTATTTTGAATTCCCTACATGAATTTTTGAAAATTGGCCAATTCCAACAAAACCGTAAACGTGAGTAATTATACAAATTAAGAGAGATACAAATTGTTTATATAAACGTGAGTAATTATAATCCTCGAGATTTTTGTATGGATCTTCAACAAACATAATTAATTATTAAATGATTGGATTTCAAAAAAAGAAAAATTAACTGTGGTAGGGGTACTGGAAAAAACTAATTTGAAATAGTAAATGTTACATGAAACAAGACATGAACTGGAAAAAGGAAAAAAAAAGAACTGGAACAAGCTTTTATGGCGATGTGTTCATAACGAAACGTACCGAGGATGCAAACATCAATTTTTGTTGTATATCTTAATAATCGTCCATTTCATTTTCCAGATTCCGAAAGTTCTTTCAATAATATTTCGAAGAGATGCATGCATGATTAAACTAGGTTGTGTAACTGAATTATTAAGGTAACTAAACCGTACCTTAATAATTCATTCACGATACGATATTTCAAATTAGGTTCTTTCAATAATAGTTCAGTTACATCCCTCGTGCTCATTGCTAGCATTTGGCCAGAAGCCAAATTGGGTTGTTTTGATAAGATTTTCTTTCCAAAGTGTGATGTTTGACAACATGTTTAATAGTATAGATAAATTATAGACATATCCTTAATTAATACATGTTTGGACACAAAATGTACTTCTGTTTTACTAAGGAGAGCGACGAAAAAGCCAAAGAACCTTAAGTTTTACAACAAAATCGTTGAATCTTTAAGACAAAAAAAATTAAATCAAGATTCGAAAAATGTATACAAAAAGTAATCTTAATATTAAATATCGAATTAGGTGAAGGACAGCAATTTTATTTTATTAAGCATAACATTTAATTCGTATTACATTATATATTACTTTAGGTGTTAATGATACACTCTTAATACTTTAAATTCAGTTCTTAAACTTGGCCTCCAGGTCTTTGACAACATTGACATCTAACTGGAACGCCTGAGCCAGAACCTCTGGATTGATCGGAGGGTTTGATCCAAACACAGTGTTTGCGATTGTGATAACACCAGCGTTCTGGCTACTGAGTCCTGCAAAGGCCACCGCGGGGGTTTTCCCGATGTTCACTTGAAAATGGATCATTCCTATGGGGAACACAAACACATCCCCGGGATGCAAAATTTTGGCGAATAAACGGTTATCGTCTTGATTAGAAGAGACAAAACCGACATATAACGTTCCCTTGATAAGGACAAGGATCTCAGTGGCGCGAGGGTGCGTGTGAGGCGGGTTTTGGCCATATGGCGCATAGTCTATGCGGACCAAGGATATTCCCAAAGTGTTTAGCCCTGGAATCTGATCGACATTCACCGTTGTCACATTGGATTTGACATCATTATCGGTGTTTCCGGCCTTATTGAGGCCTGAGTAGAAGAAATCATCTGCCTTGGCTTGCTTCGGATCCTTACAGAACTTACCATTCACGAAAACTACACGTAGAAACATTGCATCATGTCAAAAGTATATATATTAAATATTGGATTTAATCATAATAAAGGAGAAAAGTAAGTAGAGAAATGAAGAAAGGGGACTATATGCATACCACCATTGTTGAGGTTATTAACGGCAACACAGAAGTCTTGGAGTGGACTTGGATCATAAGCATTCCCAAAGGGAATGACCAATGCAAAAGTGATAACAGAGATGAGAGACTGAGAAAACTTCATTTTCAAACAGAAGGTCAAGGTAATGCGTTTCCAAGATTTGTTATATGTGTGTTGTTTATGATTGTGTGTTGTTTGTGAAGCATTAGTGCTTACCATTTATAGGACAAGATCGGATGTCATTTTTGACGTGGTCCAAAGTCATTCTATACATTTGTATTTAGCATTTTTTAAAGTGGCAGTTGAAATGTTTAACAAGTCTATTGAAGAAAATATCTATTTATTTTATGTAGTTCAGTACTTCAGTAGTTCTATCGAAGTTTCCGAGTTTCTTTAATATTCTATTTAATGGGTTGTTTTGCAGTTGAGTAATTCTTTTCTTGGTCCATCCATGTAACAAGTATTAAACATTTGATTAGGTATCCACTATCCATGAAGCTTTAAATATATGCGAATATTATGAAAATCTGTGACTAAATCAATAGAGGAAAAGTAAAGTTAACATTAAAATATCAACATTACGTGAAAAAACAATTGTAAATCTCCTAGTTTTTGAACTACTGCAACAACGACATGACAACGAACAATGACTAAATATCTGCGAAGGTTTCACGAAATCAACAATTTGAAGTTTCTCAATAAACACGTTTTCATGATATTACACAAAGCGTCAGAGTATGATGCGGTCATCAAACCAACCACCGATCTGGGAGTGAACCACTTGAAGCCGGGACGAGACAAGGAGACCAAACCGGAGCCACCTAACTTGGAGAATGAGAAGACTCGGCCTAAAATCACTTTTTGCCGAAGGAATCAACTAGACGGCCGAGGAGATGCTGAATCTGATCGAGAGACGCTGACCGAACCAAGCAGCCAGTCGAACCACCCGACAAGCCTTAACCGGAGCAACAAATCGAAACTCAAAGAGATGCCCGACTCGAATCATGACCCATGACCCAAGATTCACCGACCAACCGACCCCAATGAGTATTTTGGTCGAGACATTTCACCTTTGTCTCAGACCAAAATTGAAGACCGACCAGTTCAATCACTTGCAAACCAGAATATGGCGACCAAGAGAGATTCTTAGACATCTAAGAAAGCTTACAAGCACCTTCCCATGCACTAGCAACCACATGATCAGGTGGATCCTCTTGATACTTTCCATATACGGACGCATTCACATTAGAAGCTTTTACTCTCCAACGGTTACTTCCTCTAAGATGCGGCGTTTTGAAGACTTGTTCATTGAATCTAGATGTTCCAAGAGATCACCACTTCCAGCCCAAACTATCTCGGATCAAGCGCACCAAAACTTTCCTATTTTGGTCGAGCGTCTCATTCAAATCTCCAACGGCTAATTTTTATTTAGTTTGCGATTTATATCTTGTTTTTAGATTTTGAGACTGTTGTCCTTAGATCTCTATGTAAAGCTCAGTTCAATCATTTGTGCAATTCACCCTTGAATTCATATATTAATAGAAACGTATAGTTTTTTTTAAGCCGAGTCTTTGAGTTGTTCTTTGTTCTTTAGAATTAAGTGTGAGATTCACTTCGTTCTATTGAAGTCGCAGATCAGATTGTTTGTAAGCTTTAAACAACTTAGTTCGTTCACCGATTGAGAGAGTCAATACCCCTATCCCCATTCCATCTCTACCTTCGTCCCACCTTCCACGAGGCTAATCTTGGAATCTCTTGATCTTTGTGTGATCTTAAGTTGGAGTGATTTCAATCTTACAGAACAGTAAAAAAATGTGTAAACATGCAACTATATATATGCAAGAGAGATTTACGTTAATTATTTGGTGACAATAAGATACTATCTAAATAACTTTTTTTCAGTTGGAATGTGAATGTTACAAATATCCAAACTTGACATAAACAAATACTTCAAACTGAACCAATCCTAAGTTCAAAAGTTTTTGCCGACTAAGTTAGGCTGATCTCGAAACAATATATCTCCACTATCGTGAATAAAAAGCAAAGAAAAAGATGATAGTAACAAAACAGAAAATAAGAGAGAACAAATGAAAATATGAAATGTTGTAGTTGACTTTTTTGTGTTGTCGAAACAGGTTTCATTAGTATTAGCTTGTGTTTAGCTAGAGAGTCGGCTTCAATGTTTTCAGCAGGAGGGATACAACAAAAGATAATAGCCTTAATCAACTGAGAGGAGTCCATGTAGATCCAAGAGTCGGCTCAATCTAATATCTACTAAAATACCATGTAGATCCAAGAAGGATGAGTCAGAATTAATGGCCTTAATCAACTGAGAGGAGTCCTACTCGATTCTCATTTTCTTTACTCCTAGATCAACAACATGTTTACAGCTTCTCTCAAGAAAAGGCCTTCTGCCACTAGAGGAGAGTTTACAAAAATCACCACCCTATATTCTCTTATTGTGAAAGCTTTCGACGCAAAGGTCCATCCCAGACCTGCAGGCTGTGCATCGAAAAGCCAAGATGCGTCTGTTTTACATAACACTTCTCCCACTTACATAATCTGTCTATCAAACCATTCTCTTGCCGAGGTAATAGCCTTAACTATTGTTTCCTCAACAGTGAAACTTCTTACATTAAATACAAGATTATTTCTTGCATTCCAGAGAGACCAGATGATCCATGGTGCTAGTGGTCCTTTTGCTATACATGTAGGGGGTAAGCAGATCTTCATATTGAGTCCATGACATTCTGATGCAAAATCTATCAGCTTTCTACACTACAAAAAAATAGCTGAAAACCTACGGACAAATCGGTAGGAAATCCGTAGGAAACATCTATTTCCGACCGATTTCCTACCGAATTTTGCCATTGGTTTGGAGTGGTCGGAAATGTGGATCCGTCGGAAATCGTTAGGAATTTTTCTACGGATTTCCGACCATCATTTTCCCGACGGGTTTCCTACCGAAAGGCAGTCGTCGGAAATGCCGTTGGAAAAGTGTCGTCGGCAAATCGTTGGTAAATCCTCGGTAATTTTCCTACCGATTTCCTACGGGATCATTTTCGACCGATTTCCTACGGTATTGTTTCCTACCGATTTCCTACGGTAGTTTTTTCTACCGATTTCCTACGGGATAATTTCCTACCGATTTCCTACGAGATAATTTTCTACTGATTTCCTACAGTTTATTTTCCAACCGATTTTCTACGGGATTATTTCCTACCGATTTGCTACCAAATTTTTCCAAACACAGCAACAGAAAATAGTTTTTTTTAAATAGAAAAATTAATAAATATGAAATAAAAAATAAATTCTTAAACAAATTTATTATTAAACAAAAAGACAAAACATAAAATAAAATTGTTTTATAAAATACTAAAAATAAAATTGTTCAACAACAACAAAAAAACCGTAATCAGATTTATTGCTGGTTCTGGGATTGCGGAGAGTTCTGGGATTGAGGAGGGTTCGGGGATGGTTGTTGCGGGTTCGACTGACTTCCAATATGTGTCATCAGTAAAGCTCAGAGGGAATTCATCTCCGAACACATTTCCGCATTTTCTCGGTTCAGATTCTCGATTTTCTCAAGGAGCTCAGGACTTTGAGGATGGTACATTGAAGAAGTAACCGTGTGATGCTCGGGAAGTTTTCCCAAGCCATAATGACGTCCTTTTCGAACCGGAGTTTCCTGCGTGAACGAGAAAAATAATTTTTAAAAGAGTGAAATAATTAAAAAAACATTCAAGAAAATACAATAATTGAAACTTACTTGAAGTACGATATCGTTGACCATATGTATGGCCAACTCATTTGAAGACGTTGAGCCATCCTGAGACATTTGCATAATTGCTTCTTGCTTCTTCTTCTTGATGTTGTTGACGATTTCGTGCGTCTTCGGGTCATCAATTTTGCCGGTCTTCTTGTTGGTGTGTGTATCTTCCATCACGGTCAACCAATCCACCGGATTCCGGTCGTTTGCAATTACCTCTCATATGTAAAAAAAAGTTAAAATTAAATTAACAATATAGTAAAAATAAATGTAAACTTAAAAACTCGTTTTTAACGTACCAACTCCTCTTCCCGAGCCTCGAATGTCTTCGCACCCGCATTGTGCGTGCCACCCCGTCGGCAACGACGATTCACTGAATTTCTCGAGGATGTGGCCTTAGTCTTCGGTTTGGACCAATAGTCATCCAATGCTTTCCAGACGTCGTCCGACAAATTATTTGGCTTATGTGCCCCATCACGCCATTTGTCCTTCCACGCGTTCATGTGGTCTGAGTACTGAGAAGCAGCTTGGATGTGGTATGCCTCACGAACCATGGTCGAATGTTCCAGTGCCCAAGTGTAATCTTGCTGCGAAAAAAATAAATAAATTACATTAGTGCGTAAATGTTATTTCTAAAAATTCAAAATTACGGTAAAAAAAAATAAAAATACTAAGTATATGCCTTACCGCATATTTCCTACCGATTTCCTACCCAATTTCAAATTCCCAACGGTTACGACAACGGCTACAACAACGGCTTCATTTTTGCCGTAGGAAACCGTCGGAATATGTAAACGGCTCCTTGACGTAGGAAATCCGTAGGAAATTTCCTACGGATTTACTAGCGCTTTGCTACCGAATTTCGAATTCCCAACGGTTACGACAACGGCTTCATTTATGCCGTAGGAAATCCGTCGAAATATGTAAACGGTTACTTGCCGTAGGAACTCCGTAGGAAATTTCCTACGGATTTCCCACGGCATGATTTTTCTACGACAAACCGACGGTTTTCCTACGGAGTAGATTTTCCTAGAAAATCAATTGGAATTCCGTCGGAAATTTCCTACGGCATTTTGTTGGTAGGAAATTCCGTAGAAAATCCGCCTGTTTTCTTGTAGTGCTAGAGTCCAATGGTATTGAGAAAGGTGCTAAGAAATCGGTTGGAATTCCGTCGGAAATTTCCTACGGCATTTTGTCCGTAGGAAATCCGCCTGTTTTCTTGTAATGCTAGAGTCCAATGGTGTTGAAAAATGTGCCAACTTCCAGACCTATTGCGCAAACTCAAAATGGAACATCGGATGGGTTATAGATTCATGGCTTCCACATCTGCAGCATCGTAGATCTATGTTAATGTCTTGCGACCAGTCTCTCTCCTACTGATATTGCTTGATGTGATATCTTCCAAAAGAAAAGCTTGATCTTAGGAGCTGTATGGTTCTTCCAAATGTCAGCCAACCAGTTAAAAGGCTTAAAATCAATATGTACAAGTAAAACTGAGCAGTGGAATGTCACACGCTGCATAGGGGATGGAGCCTACTTAGTACAACATAAATTATAAATAGAAATATAATAGCCATATTCGTTTGTCTGCTGCTAGCGACAGCGACTGCTGCGGCCAGATGATGCAGTTGTTGTTCGTTTGGCAGCCGCGCGGTTGGTCGCTGCGACTGATTGAAATCATTTTCATCGTAATGCTGAATGTTTTTAGCGACCAGAAATTTCAGACGCAATATACGTCTGGTCGCAGCCTCCTACGACAAGTAGACAAATATCGTTTGGTCGTAGACGCAGCCTCGGCAGGCAAACGAACAACACCAATATCCCTAAATTCACATTTCTATTGGTATCAGGTTTTGAGGTTTATAAAAAAAAATTCTTAGGGTTTATAAATATTCATTCATCCACATAATTAGTAAAAAAACCCTAAACAAAAAGATATTTGCTTCAATTTGTTTTTTTTACACGCATTAAGAGGTCAACGGAATCCACCTGAAATCATACATGAAGAAACCCTAAAACTGCATGAAAATTGTGAATCCAATACTTTTAAAACCACGTCATAGTTTGCAGAAAAGAGTGTTTTTTTTTACACGCATTAATAGGTGAACGGAAACAATACATGAAGAAACCCTAAAACTGCATGAAAATTATGAATCCAAGATTTTTAAGACCATGTCATAGTTTTCAGAAAAGAGACGTTGTTTCTATGTGACTTAAAATCTGTAGATGGATTGCAATGGGGCATTTCTCAAACGAGTAGAAGAATGCATGGACCGGCTCGCTCGAGAAGGGCCCAACAGAGGTGCAGAGTCACAGGCCAGACGCGGATATGTTTTAGGGAGGTCGTCCCTGGCGGTACGGTTTCCTATTATGATTAGGAAATATTCCATATTACTATTCCAAGTGGAATCGGGCATTATAAACATTATTCACACAGCTAATAGAAGAAACCCTAAACATATATTTACTTCAATTCGTTTTCTTTCTAAAGTTTCGACTTTTTTCTTGCTCTTTTTCACGCAAATTCACAACATACGTCTTATCCACTTTTTGTGTAAAACGTTTATATAGAACTATAAGAAACTATGCTTTACCTTCGCAATGAACACACACATGAACATTCACGAGTCAAGATACTCGATACTCTCTCAAATAAGAAATGAAACGGATCGAAAAAAATTGAGAAAAGATTGATACACACGAGTTATCCAAGTTTGGATCGATCGGTTTGATAAAACCTACGTCTAGGCATCCTTCCAACAATTCACTATTATTTGTTACAACACACATATGGTACAACAAGAGCTGGGCTCAGAAACAATCCAGAGTTAGACTCGAATACAAGAGGAAGAAGAAGAACAACAAAGTAGTTATATTCTAACCAATTAAATGACAAACCCAGTCCCAAAAGAGTTTCTCCCTTTAGAGCATGTGACCACCTCCAATGTCGGGTTCTTAACCCAAAAATATGGGGTTCTTAACCCAAAAAAAACAAATAATAATAATAATAATTGTAATAGTTAAGAACCGGTTCTTAAATCAGAACTTTTAGAACCGGTTCTTAGAAGGGGTTTTTAGCCACGTGTCAATACCTAATTCGTCGGAAATTTGTTTTTGCCAGATTTTTTTTTTTTTACTTTTTTTTAACTTTAACTGAAAAAAAAATTCTTAATTTTTTGATTAAAACTTTTTCTTAACAATATAATTCATACTTCAAATAAATGATTTATCAAAATCGTTTTTTTTAAGAACCCCTAATGAGGTTCACCATTGGAAGTGAAAAAACTTAAGGGGTTCTAAATTTTTAAATAATCAAAATTTATGATTAAAAATTGGTAAGAACCCCATCATGGGGTTCACCATTGGTGATGCTCAAGAGACCCATTAGGGGTTCTTAGTGAATATTTTATTATTAATTTTAAGTTAAGAACTTTTTTTAAGAAACTTATGAAAATATAATCTCCAATGGTAGAACCCCATAAGGGTTTATAAAACATACATTTGGTTTCACATACAAATTTTTTCTTATATCCTCAGTTGTTATCTTGATCACGTCCAAATTTTTGCCATATATGCTCAACCAAATCAGCTTTCAATTGTTGATGCAGTTGTCTATCCCGAATTCTAGTTCGAACACCCAACATATTGACGAGATTTGTAGGCATATTTGTAGAATACGTGAGATCCACATATGAACTTTTGTTACATTCTCCTTGTTGGAATTCTGAAACATCAAATTGAGTGTATCCATCTCGTTCGTCTTCTACTATCATATTGTGGAGTATGATACATGCTCTCATAATATTTCCTATTTT
Source organism: Eutrema japonicum (assembly GCA_030161315.1). Classification (NCBI taxonomy): domain Eukaryota; kingdom Viridiplantae; phylum Streptophyta; class Magnoliopsida; order Brassicales; family Brassicaceae; genus Eutrema; species Eutrema japonicum. The sequence goes on from BSQW01000011.1 coordinate 51,419,715, forward strand.
TGCTTTATCCCAAGAAAGAGTCGGGTTTTTAACAATGGCAAATCGAGCTTTCAAGACTCCAAAAGCACGCTTGCATCTTTTTAGGTAGCTTCTTGATGTAGAGCAAATAATGATGCTTTTGGGCCCTATGGAATTGAAATAGATTGGATAAACGTAGCCCATTTCGGATAAATACCATATGTGAGATACTAAGCCAAATGATACTCCCTTCCGTTGACAGAGAAATTTACTTGCGGAACTTGACCTTTTATTATATCACCAAAATCGGGTGAGCGATCAAGAACATTAATATCGTTTAAGGTACCAGGAGGTCCGAAAAATGCATGTCATATCCAGAGATCATATGAAGCTACCGCCTCTAAAACGATAGTGGGTTTTCCAGAACCACGTGAATATTGCCCTTTCCAAGCGGTCGGGCAATTCTTCCACTCCCAATGCATACAATCGATGCTTCCTACCATCCCGGGAAATCCTCGTTTCTCTCCAACATCAAGTAGTCATTGAAGATCCTCCGGTGTGGGTCTTCTTACGTACTCATCGCCAAATAGAATAATTATTCCTTCGACAAAATTTTCCAAACATAAACGAGCAGTAGTTGCACCGAGCCGGATGTATTCATCAACCGTATCAAGCGCAGTGCCATATGCCAAGAGACGAATTGCGGCTGTACACTTCTGAAGTGCAGAGAGACCAGGTCTTCCGAGAGCATCTTTTTCTGTTGAAAATAAGGAACTTCATTGGAAAGCCGATCAACAATATGCAATAACAATGGCTTGTTCATTCTAAAACGCCGTCGGAATAGATTAGCCGGGTATGTTGCATCTTCACTGAAATAATCGTTCCATAAATGTATGTGGCCTTCTTCGCGATCTCTTTCGATAAAAACTTGTTTTTTCCTTGACTTGCTTGGCTCTTGATGATCACCATAATCAATGAATTGATCACCATAATAAATGAACTGATTCTCGAATGTTTGATCGAATACTTGATCAAAACGTTGATCAAAATTTTCATCTATTGATCCATCAAAATTATTATTGGAAGAAGAAGTCATATTTGGTTTTTTTTTGGTAGTGGATTTGCTCAAGAAAAGAAGAAGGACAAGGAGATAATATGATTGTTGTGGTCTCAAAGGAGAATGAGAAAAGAAGAAACCACATGTGGTCTTGGTAAAGAATCGAATTCTCTCTAAACCAAATGAGAGAATATGATTGTTGTGAAAATTTGTAAACTCATTGGTTACATATATATAAGGAATCGAAGATGATTGTTGTGGTGTCAAAAAAAAAAGACAAACACATAGGGCCACATAGGTACAAATACTTGTGATCTTTGTAAAGTCTTGTGACTTCTCTTGTTTCTTTGTGCCGAGAACCATTTCCAAAGCTGAAATACAAACAAACAAACACAATTAAAAGTTAGGTTCATTGGTTCATATTGAGTTGAAACACAAACAAACAAACACAATCAGTCGATGAGTTCAATAATTAGCTGAAGACAATCCCAATCAAAGACAATCAAAGACAATCCCAATCAAAGACAGTCGATGAGAAATAACCTTCTGCTGGAGATTGGTACGAGTCTAACCTTCAAGTTATTTGTCTCTTTCTATGTTTCAGCTTAACCCTCAAAGTATTCTTCCTCAGATGCTCGGTTATCAAACAAATACCAAAGACAAATAAAAACAGAACATAATGAGATCACTGGATTAGATAGAAGAATGCGAATAAAACATACAACAACTAAAGCTTGTTCTCAACCTGAAACAAAAAGAAACTGATAACACCAACATTTAAAATAAAACATACAACAACTAAAGCTTGTTCTTAACCTGAAACAAAAATTAGACACCAATAACACAACTTCAAATATTCAAATAAAATATGAGATAACTAATTAGCCAACATGTCTGTAATAAACTTCTTCTTTAGAGCTTCTTCATAGTCAGATAATGGTTCTTTTTTTGTAATGAGACTGTCAAGTAAACCCATCTTTGACAGTCTTTCTTTGCTCTCCAAATCCTTCTCTTTTATGGCCCACATGCTCTGAAACTCCGACAGAACATTGCCCTCTACCGTACTCTTCTTCCCTCTGCCTTTTGCTGCTTTAACATCAGGATGACGGTTGGTGGTTTGAACTTCCTCACCAGTCTTTATTTCCTCTGCATGAGAGCTTGATGATTGTGCACCATCATCACACCTTCTTCTTTTATAGCTTCCATCAGTTTTAGTAGTAGATAGTTCGCACCATTTCTGGTCATTGCGCAGCTCCTTCCAAGCATGGTCAAGGGTGAACTTCTTCTTGTGATCATTGTAGAAGATCTCGTGAGCCAGTTTGAGAACATCATTTTCATTCTGACCACTAGCTTTCTCTCTTGTTGCAGCCTCATAGGATCCACATAACTTGCAAATAAGGTCATTGATCTTCTGCCACCGCTGCTTACACTGAGTAGGCTCTCGGATTTCACGTCCTGCAGCCTTCGGACTTGCAACAAAATAGGCTGCAATGCGTGTCCAGAACGCCCCTGACTTATGTTCGTTGCCTACAGCAGGATACTTGCTCGTGTTGAGCCAGGAGCTGATGAGCAATACATCATCAGCCGGGGTCCATTTCCTTCTTTCTCTTCTCTCTGCAGGCGTGTCTTCACCGAAGCTTGAATCTTCAGTACAAGCTTGAGTACTAAAGACAGGGGCTTGTGATAATCCAAGTGCGATACAAGGAAATGGATCAGGAAATGTGGGGACACTATCTTGTTGATTGTTCAATAGTTCAACAAAATTAGATGTCTGACTATATGGATACGTAGAAGACATATCCACAAATGACAAAGAAGAGAGAAAGATAAGAAGAAAAGTGTTTAAGAGATAAAAACAAAGAGAAGAAGGAATGTGATCAAAGATGTAAAAGAAAGAGAAGCCAAGCAGAAATGTTTAATAGAGGATAACAAAGGAAGAGAAGAAGCAAAGAAAGATAGAGCATTCATCACAAGTTCACAACCACATCGACTTGACAAGCATTAATCACAACCAGGCCTTCTATCTAACCAGAAACCATTTACTACCTAACACAACTATAATCTAATACTAATGCATTTATTACCATCTAATAGGTTTAGCTCAGGACAAACAGCTTGCAACGCGATACAAAGCAACACAGTTCCAAGATTATATGCATTTATAACCATCTATCACTAACACTAACCTGAACATCTTGCAAAGCGCAGGACAATGCTTTGAGCTCTTTCTACATCACGATATGTCCCATTGTAAGAGGAAAACATCAGAACCTGCAACCATAGCATGAAACAAACATCAAAACATCAGAAATTCAAGCAAACAATTCATATCAGACAAGCATCGAAACATAGAATGAAACAAACATTCCAACCCAAATCCAAATCATCTCTAACATATCATTTTATCCTAAACGCAAGAGCAAACTATTCACATCACAAATATGATATGCGGAATGAAACAGATCCAACTGGAATCAAACCTAAATCAGATTTTGGTTTTACAAATTCGTCGGGGAAAAAAATAAGAGGCACAACCCTAGCTAACTTTTCTCGGTCTAAAAATTCACTCCCACCTAAATACGATAACGGAGAAAAGTAATTCGAGAAGGAGAGAAGGAGACAAAATACATGTTACAGAGAGAGACTCACGCGAGAGACGAGAAAGAGGGAGACGAAAGGTTCGAAAGGAGATTGGAAGACGAGAGGAGATTGGAAGAAGAAAGGTTCCAATGGAGAAGAAGATAGGCGGCGGTGAAGAGAAGGACGTCACCACCATCTCAGAGAAGTGTTTGATCGGAGAAGGTTTTGTCGATGGAGAGTTTGGTGATAGAGAGAACGAGGAGAGTCGGAGAAGGAGAAATGTTTGATCGATCGAGGAAAGAGATTGGACTCCACATGTTTTTTTCCCAACAACCCTCGACCCGATCAACGCTTGCCACGTCTCCCCTAAGAACCGATCCTTAAAATTTCTTAATTAAGGATCGGTTCTTAATTGATTCTCTATTTTTGATTTATTTCAGGTTCAATTATTGCTAACAAACCCACATAAGAGCCCCCAATAAACATGGTCTTAGTGAACCCTTCCTTCAATCAAGAGTCTTATTACTTGATCCTCCCGAGGTAACCCATTCACCTGAACCTGGTTTTCTTCCTCGAGCTAAACCAGAAATTCAAAGTGAATCATATCTCACCATGCATTACTCACCAAATCATGAGTTGAGAGAAGCCAATACGTTGGCAGACTCTCTTGCAAAGAGCTATTTACGCTCCATTGTTCTGAAATTTGGGTAGAGTAATGGAAATACAAGTTTGCACCAAAAAAGAAAAACAACTCTTAAAGACTTTAGAAAAATGTAAGACTAAATCAATATAGGAAAAGTAAAATTAATATTAAATATCAAATTAGGTGAATACATCATTTTTATTTTATTAAGCATAGCCTTTAATTTGTATTACATTATTACTTAAGTGTTGCAAAGGTAAACACTCTTAGTGACTTAAACTCAGTTCTTAAACTTGGCCTCAAGGTCTTTGACAACATTGACATCCAACTGGAACGCCATAGCCAGAATATCTGGATTAATTGGAGGCTTCGACCCAAACACAGTATCCGCAATCGTGATAACACCAGCGTTCTGACTACTCAGTCCTGCAAAGGCCACGGCGGGGGTTTTCCCAATATTCGCCTGAAAATGTATCATTCCTATTGGGAATACAAAAACGTCGCCTGGCTGCAATACTTTGGCGAATAAACGGTTGTTATCTTGATTGGAAGAAACAAAACCGACGTATAATGTTCCCTCTAAAAGGACAAGAATCTCAGTGGCACGAGGGTGTGTGTGAGGCGGGTTTTGGCCATATGGTGCATAGTCTATGCGAACCAAGGATATTCCCATAGTGTTTAGCCCTGGAATCTGATCGACATTCACCGTTGTTACGTTGGATTTGACATCATTATCGGTGTTTCCGGCCTTATTGAGGCCTGAGTAGAAGAAATCATCTGCCTTGGCTTGCTTCTGATCCTTACAGAACTTACCATTCACAAAAACTGCACGTAGATTTTGTTTCAAAGCATATGTTAATAATCACATAGAATTAATATAATCATACTTAATGAGAAAACAAGAGAGTTAAAGAAAACGGGTTTATACGCACCACCCTTTTTTATGTCATCAATTGCCACACAGAAGTCTTGGAGTGGACTTGGATCATAAGCTTTGGCAAAGGAAATGACCAAAGCCAATATGGTAATCAGGATGAGAGACATGGAAACCCTCATTTTCAAACAAAAAGTTTTGCTAATGCTTTTTTTTTTGAAGTGTTTATATGTGTGTTGTTTGTGAATTGTGAAGCATTTGAGTTCAGTATGTATAGGGCAAGGAGTGTATGTCATAATTGACATGGTCCAAAGTCCAAATTCATTCTATATATTGTATTTTGTATTGTATGTTTCAAAGTGGCAATTCAAAAACGAACAAGTCAATCGATAACTAATCTATTGACTATATTTACACAGCACTACGACCAAAGCTTGTAAGTTACTGATTTGTAATATATTGATCGATAAAACTAGTCAATATATACAATTGTCTTTTCTTTTTTTTGACCAAAAGTCAATACAATTGTCTTCAAGAAATTTTAATTTTTTTCTTCAAATAATGAAACAAAAAGTATATGTCTAAGCATATCAAGTCTAAATATTACTTTATTGCTGAAAAAAACAAAATCATTATTAGTTGTCATTAATACAAACCTGCCATCCAAAATAATAAAACACTTAAGTACAAAATTTCATTGTCCTAAATAATCTATAATATAATAGGAGAGTTTTCTCTCCATCTAGGCTGTCCACATCAACAACAACAAAAAAAAACTAAAACTAAAGAAAAGAAAAAAAAAACTTAAGTTAATGACTCAATTAATTCACACACTTTGTAATAATTATTATTTTTCATTAAAAAAAAGAGAAGAACACTTACACTAAAGTTAATGATTCAATTAATTCACACACTTTTTATAATTATTACTTTAATCAAAAAAATTACAAAAAAAAAACGAGAAAAATACAACACAATAAAAAATGAATAGAGATTGGATGAATATATAATTATATATTAACATAGAGTTAATGGAACAGCAATTACTTTTTAAGAAATAGGGAAAACAATTATCACGTTAAAATATATTAAATGGATTAAAAAAACATTTTTATAATAGTTACAAATTATTTAGGATAATAAAAAATTACAATTTAATTATAATAGTAAATACAAAATTTAAATATTTTTTACTCAAAATAAGAATAGTTATTTTTTAAGAAAAATTAGACTTTTTAATGACTTTATAAGTTATTTTTTTGTAACAAGTTACACATTTAAAAAAAAAATCAAAATCAAAAATTATGTGTAGCTAAAATCATAATATAATATAGATAAAAAGATTATATCATGAGATAAAAAAATTTGTTAAAAAAAGTAAGGTACGAGTGCAATGTGTGATAATGAAATATGATGTTTGGTGGATATAAACATGTTCAAAGATAAGAATCAATATTTAATAAGCATATTTGACGTGATCACAATAGGTGAGAACATAACCGCCACGACAAATGGGTATCGCCAGTAAGATTTTTTAACGCTCAAATCAGAAAAAGTTCATGCAACTGATAACAGAAAACATAGTGTACGAAGATGAAAAGGAGAAAAAAGTTCTACAATATGTTCAAAATCAATCCACTTTCCAATCTTTTATGTGTGAATAAAGAGAAAGTGAAAATAGATAAATGTCAGAAAGCGAACGAGTACAAGATAACAAAAAAATTGGCAGTAAAAATTGTGAAGAAAATTTGACTAAACTTCATAAATATTAAATATGTATGCACAAAAAATAAAATAAAAAAAATATTTTTTAATCTTTTTTAGCAAGTGAAATTAATGAGTTCTTATATAGAAATATTAAATTGTTTGACCATGCAACGTAATTGGTGATATGAGATAGGAACGTTTATGACTTGGTCGACAATTTCCTTATAGCACAATACGCTTGCTTCGGTGGGTAAAACATGCTTACCAAAGGAGAGTTGGTCGACAATTTCCTTTGATGATGTTTAAACTTCGCTTATCTATTATATAATATGAGAGATTTCTCTCAATCTAAACTATTTATCTCATCACTACAATCCTCTATTAATGGACTCCACATATGTAAAACTCTCCTAATATGTACTAATTAATCAATTAATGACTCAATCAATTATTCAATTAATAAAAAATTAAAACTAAAGTTAATGACTCAACTAAATCATACACTTTTTTAAATAATTATCAATTTTAATTAAAAAGGAGAAACGAACATTAACTAAAGCTAATGACTCAATTAATTCACACGCATTTATAATTATTATTTTTCATCAAAAAATTTGAAAGATACAAAAATAAAAACGAGAAAAATACAACACAACAAAAAAAGTTAAATAGGGATTGGATGAATATAAAATTATATAACTATATATTAACATAGAGTTAAACAATTACTTTTTAAGAATCTTATATATAACTAGATAAATACCCGCATATATTTAGTTTAATATTTTTTGGTTAGTAACTTTTAAATTATCTAAAACATAATAGGTTTACATAAATTTACTTTTCATAAAAATATATTTAAATATGATGTGTCATTTTCTCCTACTTGTATTTATTTATAAGATTATAGATTTTGTTAAGTAAAATATTAATAAATCAATTGAGTTTTACCTAATTATAAAACTAATTTATCAAAAATACTAATATGTTTGGGCTAGATGCCATGTGTATAGAAATAAGAATAGAACAAGAATTGTTTGACATTTCAGAAAACTAAAAACAAAATCTTATAATATATGTTTATATCATATCTTTCAACATCTTTTTCCCATTTTTTGTTAATTTGTTAGCATATTGTTCAAATTTTTTATGTGTTAAGGAAGAATTCACTATGAATGTATGATTTTTATATATTTACTTTTTACATTTTGTGTCTGAATTACTGTTTTTATCATTTTCAAATGTCTATCTGATAGCATAATACCCGAATTTTGAATTTGAAATTTAATTATAAAAAATATTGCACTTTAAATGGTGCTTCTTAATTTGGCTTTGGACATCTCGAAATTCAGAAATAAATGGTGGAAGCTTCCATTTGACAGAGAAATTAATGGCAGAAAGAAAACAAAAGAGCACCCGAAGAAGAAGAAGACCCACGTTCGTGCTACTAATCTCGGATACAATCAATAGCTTCTTATAATCACATAATCTTATGATCAAGGAAAAAATCACAGATCTTTTGTCAGCGGTCGTTCACGAAAAAAGCAGTGCTTGGGCCAAAATATCTATTAGCATAAAGGCCCAAAAATTAGAAAAAATTCTCTATTAGAGAGCGGAACTAAAACCCACATAAAACTATACGTACATAAAAAAAAAATTAAACTCTCAAATATGTACTAAAATTATTTATAATCTAATGTAAGTGGTTTGTTTAGTTAATATTTAGATGAGCTGATGAAGTTATAATTGGCTTCAGTATGAACTATAGATTCCGGAATAGAAATATAATATTATACGTTCAACTAAATATGCAACTTATAAGAGATTTGAAATGGTGTTAAATAAAAATAAATATAAAACTGAAATTAGAATCACACAATAGTCAAATACAACATATGAAGAAAAAAAAACACACATAAGTTAACAAGCACGTACAGATACAACATAGTCAAATACAACACATGAAAAAAAGAACAATATTTCAACATAGTTTAACAACATAATTAAGAAAAAACTGTTGTTATATACAAACACTAATAAGGAGAAAAAAACAAAAAACAAGCACGTACACACAATGCAACTATAAACATAAACCGACTATTAAACTAAAATTAAAAAAATTTAAAATAAATTGTTTCTTGAAAAATAGCATATAAACAAATTTATAAAATAAGTCTGCGCGAATCGCGGAGGTCAATCCCTAGTTTGGAGCAAATGGGAGTGTTGTTATCTTCAAGTTTTTTCCCATAATCTAATCACGTTCGATCCAAAACGAAGTAAAACAAATGGAAAGGAAAACAAAAAAAATTAATAATCTTCAAAGTCTAATGTAAACGTTTCTTTTGAAACATAACTATTAACAGCCAAGTTTTACGACGACGTCGATAACATAAAATTATTAATGAATAAACGTTACCCTTCCACAAATGACCATGCTCGTTGTTTCTCTATAAAATCTCTCATTTCTTGTCAACAATCTAACATCCAAAACCAAAAGCAAATATGGCAAAGTCTCTTCTCATGGTAATGCTTGTATCCATAGTAATATTTTTGATGGATAGTCCGATTTTCTCCCAAGAAATTGATCAATATCCAGAAGAGTTACCAGAAGATGTGAAAATATCTCCTACTCCAGATTTCGATGTTTACGTCGAATCTCCCGATGAAGCTCCAATCGAAGAAGCTGATTCACCGGCAATGAGATATGACATGGAGGTTGCGCATCATTACTCGCACAAACAGCTCGATTTTCTTCAGAGTTGCCTTCTAAAGCTGAACTCCAAATGCGGAGATGAGATTTTCAAGAACATGTTGGATGAGACGACGACGCAGATATTGAAGAATGAATGTTGTCGTCATCTATTGAAGCTTGGCAAAGATTGTCATCTAGGATTGGCTCAAATCATTTTTTCGAGCTATGAGTATAAAAATATTGTATCTAAGGCTATTCCGAAAAGCAAACAGATATGGAACGATTTTGCTCGAAGAGTTGGGAGCCAGATTCATGTTCCGGTCTCTTTGGAGGACTAAACTAATATCATTCACTCGTCCTGACGTTTTATATATGTGAATTCGTCGTAACTTATGATGAGTTATATATAAAAATATATATATAGCTATCACTTAATAATTTTTTGAGATTAATCGAGAAGCAAGAGTCATGCAATATCTACGTTGCTAATTTCATCATTCGAATAATCCAAACAAAAACTAAAAACTCATACATACGACGAAATCAACATGGATATTATTATTTTTGTAGATATTTTGTAATGGATATAACAGATATTCAAAAATCATCGATCCAGATAACTACATATGAAACCCGGAATATATGATCCATGTATAGGGGACAGAGCTAAGCAGGTCCTAGTTTATTATAATAGCATATATATATATTTTAACAGATTTTATTTAGAAAAAGCAATCAAATGCAAGTATGCAATGAGGATGACTAACGCATGCATACTTATTACTTATATGACGACGTAATTACTTAATATATAGACTTACGATATAAAATACGTTATGAATATATACGGCATATTTACAGAAGACTTCTTAATGCTTTGGTGGGCATATTTACAACAAACACGAACAAGTCTTCAATGTAAATAATTCTGCTTATTTATTATATAGAATGGTATAGTTAGAATATATTAAACAATAGGTTGTTTGGGCCGGTAAGAAAAATGTTTAGGTGCGCATTATCTTGGTTATTTTCAAAATTTATTGGTCTATTTGGAATAGTTGTCTTGTCTCTTAAAATTGTAAAGACTAATTCAATGTAGGAAAAGTAAAGTTTATTATTAACATATCAAATTACGGGAAAAATAAAACATCACTTAGTTGGTGAAAATATCCCAGTCTTGAACCACTGCAAATAAAGACAAAAGCAGTTACTATATTTCTATGTTCTAACATGTGTGAAAGTTTAGAAATCTTCTTTCTACAAGACACGTTTTGTACAACTCATGCTTCCAGATGATACTTGGTTATATTCATCCATTGTGAACGTGTCAAATGTTAGAAAAATTCTTACAGTTTTCCCTTCATAAGAAATATAAAATAAGATATAGTTTATGATTTTAGATGTGATATGCATTTCTCTGAAAGTTTCTCTACTAATATGTAATATTTCATATAATTTTTTTCTCGTTTTTCGCTAACTTTATTGGATTGAGTATGTCTTTTTGGAATTAATTACATTAAAAGTCATTTTTTGAGTTTCTAATTACATAAAAAAGACAATTTTGACTATTAGTATATTTTGTGAGAGTGTAAAGTCTGTTTTGCCTTTTATTCCACTTTTAAATTGTCTTAAATCTCTCGTGTATACAAGGAAGGTGGATTGAAAATTGTGGATAAGTTTAAAAATAAAAAATCAGAGTAAAGTAATTTTTTTTTTGTCGACTACCCATCTATTACATCAAATGTGGCTAGAAGGGGTGTTCCATAGAGCATCCACAACGGGCTCGGTATGACCTACATGAAAAATAAAAAAACCTCGTGCTCGAGCCCCTTTTGCAAGAGTATCGACGCAAACGTTTAAAACTCAGTAAAGTAGTTATTATCCCCACTTGTTTTGTCTTCTAATTTCATATATTGTATAAGACATAAAACATTTTTGTTTGTTACAAATTTTTCCTACATTTTATATAGTTTAGGTGTCAAACAAAAAATTAGTCATATGAAAACAAACGATATATTTGGATGACGATTTGTAGACGTTGTGATATGCATTATGTTATGTGGACAATGTGATATCGACATCAACATATCTACATGCGTGATTCATGTATATAAGTTGTTCATGTGAACATGCTCATGCGGCTAAAATTGTTGAAAAATAGGATTATTATTCTTTGTAATCAAAAAATATTTGTCCACATGGATATTTGTGTAACGTGGATATTTGTGTACTATTTTGTCAAAAAATAGGATTAATATTCATTGTACTGGATATTTGTGTAAAATATGTGTCCATGTCTATATATGCAAAAGAAAAACCAGTCCATAATATCATGTCCACGACACTATTGATTTATTATTTGTCCATGAAAAACTGTTCATTCTCGTTTGAGCTAATTTCGAAAACATTAACACGAATAATCAATGTGTGGTCATGTTTATGTGTACCAATAGTAATGGACATTTGTATACAATGTTTATCCACCCCGATTGTTAACAAAAAATTGTCCACGACTCCACGCTATCATATCCACGACAATCTAAATTCATGGCCACGTTTTCATGTTCACGTCGATCTAAATATCGCATGACTAGATTTCTTCTTTTTGTTTTTAATAAATTTTTTATTTCACATCTAAAATATGGTGAAATGGGTCTTCAAATGTTGAAAAAATAAAATTATCATTCATTGTAACAAAAAAATTGTTTTATGATTTTCATATTATAAAATAAAAAATAAAACAAATTAGGTATGGATAATAATGCATGACTTTACTCAAATTTTTAATTTTTAAGTCATCCACGACCTTGCATCCATCATTTATGTGTATAATCGGTATAATTTTGGATTTACAAAACATGAATAGTGGAATAAGTGCCTTATTCAATAGCACAGATTGACTTTTAATGTAAATCAAAATCAAAAAGTGACTTTTAATGTAATTCACTCTTTTTTATCCTTATTAATTCTTGAAGATCTGATCAGGTATCCATGAAAATTTAATTTTGCTGATATTACTAAAAGGTAAACAAAAATAAATTATCATTGTAACCTGAATGATAATTTGTTATATATAGGAAATATTATTTTAAAATAAAAGGGTTCTGCTTGATATAGGAAATATTAGAGTATAGAAATTAGGTGAACAACACCATTTTTAACTTTATCAAGCAGAACCCTTTTATTTGTTTAACATAATTATTAAGTGTTACAATGATAAACACTCTTAACGACTTAGATTCAGCTCAAGGACCAAACTTGGCCTGAAGTTCTTTGACAATATTTGCATCCAACTGGAACGCCCTGGCTAGAAGCTCTGGATATATCTGAGGGTTTGACCCGAACACAGCGTTTGCGATTGTGATCACACCAGCGTTCTGACTACTCAATCCAGCAAAAGCAACCGCAGGGATCTTTCCGATGTTTACCTGAAAATGTATCATTCCTATGGGGAACACAAAAACGTCTCCCGGGTGCAACACTTTGGTGAATAAACGGTTGTTGTTTTGGTTGGAAGAGACAAAGCCGACGTATAACGTTCCTTCGATAAGGACAAGGATCTCTGAGCCACGAGGGTGCGTGTGAGGCGGGTTTTGACCATTTGGCGCATAGTCTATACGGACCAATGATATTCCCATGGTGTTTAGCCCTGGGATCTGATCAATGTTAACCGTGGTCACATTGGAGCCGACTTGATTATCGGTGTTCCCGGGCAGGTTGAGGCCTGAGAAGAAAACATCTGTTGCAATGACTCGCCTTGGGTCTTTGCAGAACCTACCGTTCACAAAAACTGCATGTAGAAATATAGTTTCAAATAGTATACATTATTAAAAACATCAAGGTTACTCATAATGAAAGAAATAATAATTAAACCGGGGTTTTCTTTTCGTACCGCCATTTAGGTCATCAATGGCGACACAGAAGTCTTGGAGTGGACTTGGATCATAAGCATCGGCAAAGGAAATGACTAAAGCCAATATGATAGTATGGATGAGAGACTGAGAGATCCTCATTTTTTTTCAAACAAAAGGTGCTACTCTCTAGATTTGTTATACGTGTGTTGTTTCTGAAGCATGAGTGCTTTAATATTTTATAGGACAAGCTAGAGGATAAGTCATATTTGACATATATGGTCCAAAATTATTATTTAACCAGCAGGTCAAAATGTATGATGGACTATTAGTTACAGAAGAGCATCTAAAACAAACAAAGAGATCGGTAGTTGGAATTCTTGTAGGAATATTGGCCAAATGCTGATGGGTAGATGTCAAAGTAAGGCATCAAGTTAAGAGAAAATATTTATGTGTTAATTTATTTATGAAAATGAAACCGGATTTGCATGATATTTATGTAAGGCACGACCAAAAGTACTGTCATATAGGGAAAACTTAGGCTGCAAAAAGAATTAATATAATTATTAGTATAGGGAATGAGCAGAACTTGCTATAAACAAACCGAGTAAAGTACAAAGCGTGTCTTGTAGAAAGAAGAAACATAGAACACAACAACAACAAAAGAGGTCGGTGACATGCGTTGCGTAGATGCACGGCTCAACATTATTCGGGCCTTTAGGGCAAAAAAAAAATTTTGGATTTATTTATTAAAGTTTTTTACTATTTGTTTTTAATAAAATTTGTTTGTGTAATGTTTTGTAGAATTTGTTATTAAAAAAATACTTATAAAATATTTATGGACCCTTTATACTCTAATATTTATTATATTATTTTTTTTAATAAAAATATATATCAAAAAAAAAATGGGCTCTTAATTATTATGACACGGGTCGGGACCCCAAAACTGTCGCACCCCTCGCCTTGGTACTGAGCCGGCCCCGCTAACAAACACATTCTTGTTGTAAACTTGAATATTTTTTTAATTAAAAAAAAACCATATTTTAAGATAATTTTCTAGAACCCACAAAAAATTTGGCACAATCTGCTTGGATATTTGAGATTTTTGGGTTCTGATTTTTTCAAGGATCATGACTACTAATTAAGCGCATCAATCGACTACTACACTTTCTGAAAAAACTACCTGAAACAAAAATACTTCAAAAACTGCTTAGTACTATTGACTATAATGCTTTCTTGGCATTTCTTCGTCATTTTCCTGGCTCTACCTCTGGAAAGCATCAAGATTTTGTAAGTTCTAGTCAATTCGTAAATCGTGATTTCGTGTGTTGCATATTGCTTTCATTTTTACCGTGGTAGTTAAAGTTAAACCAAGTGTCTCTAGCTCGACTGGTAAAGATATCATGGACGAAACCTTGAGATCACATGATCGAGTGACGCTTGGAAGAGATTATTTAAAATGCTCTGGTCCCGGGTCTGGGGATGTACGGGCCTCGACCCAGAACCTCCTGGTAATTAAAAAATAATAATCATAATTAAGGGCAATTTACCAAAATGGCACACTTTAAAACTTTTGTTCCAAACTTATGATCACTAGTTAAAAATGACAACAATAACATAAATTTTGAAAATAATAGCACAAATTTAATATTAAAATGACTTTTTTTTTGGTGCAACCGTTCTTTTTCATTGATTCAAACTTGCAATTACATCCAACGATAGCAAAAAAGGGAATTAAACATCCTCTAAGATAAATAGAATACACCATAAACGCAATAGAAAATAAACCAGATAGATCCTTACAAAGGGTTGACAGCGAATTTGAGCTAAAGCTCGAATGCGTCGATAGAATATTCACGGCATAACCGGAATGTTGGAGCATAATACCGGCAAAGCCAGGAAGCTCAGAATTAGTCACTTTCACATGTGACGTTGAAGAAAAAACCCTAGCTTCGATATTCGTAGAAACAAAGTCGTTTGCCTCTTCTGATCCGGTGCAGACCGCTACGCAAGACAAGTCGGTAGAGAAATTCACAAAGTTTCTTGGCAATAAGCTCGGGATAAGGACACCTCTGGGCAAGGTTTTTGGAGTCCGAAGATTATGCTCGGTTGGAGGAAGCAGCTTTTGACGATGGTTGAACCGAAGTGGTGGAGAAGCGTCAATGGCGGGTAGAGACGGAAGCTTTTTACGATGGCTTAATCGAATGAGAGGAATACTAGATGAAGTGGGTGGAAAAGTCAGCTTTTGACGATGGCTGAACCGAATAGACGCCAATCCGGCTAACCGAGCAACGAAGATGAAAAAACTCGAGATTGAATTTCTGGCCGGCGGTGGATATATAGCAATTGCGGCAGTGGATATTCTCTTGTTGTAAACTTGAATATTTTTTTAATTAAAAAAAACCATATTTTAAGATAATTTTCTAGAACCCCCAAAACTTTTGGCACAATCTGCTTGGATATTTGAGATTTTTGGGTTCTGATTTTTTCAAGGATCATGACTACTAATTAAGCGCATCAATCGACTACTGCACTTTCTGAAAAAACTACCTGAAACCAAAATACTTCATAAACTGCTTAGTACTGTTGACTATAATGTTTTCTTGGCCTTTCTTCGTCATTTTCCTGGCTCTACCTCTGGAAAGCATCAAGATTTTGTAACTTCTAGTTAATTCGTAAATCGTGATTTCGTGTGTTGCATATTGCTTTCATTTTTACCGTGGTAGTTAAACCAAGTGTTGCCAGTTCGACTGGTAAATGTACTCTGGGCGAAGCCTTGAGATGACATGATCGAGTGACGCTTTGAAGGGACCATTTAAAATGCTCTGGTCCCGAGCCTGGGAGATGACGGGCCTCGACCCAGAACCTCTTGTTAATTAAAAAAATAATAATAATAATAATTAAGGGCAATTTACCAAAATGGCACACTTTAAAACTTTTGTTCCAAACTTAGGATCACTAGTTAAAAATGACAATAATAGTATAAATTTTGACAATAATAACACAAATTTAATATTAAAATGACTTGAAATTATTTTTTAATAGAAAAAACTAAATCTTAAATTGGAAATAGTGAACCCAAACAGTTATAAAATAGCTTAATAGAATTTTGATATTCTTTACATCACTACATAGTATTTTCTGTATGTGGTGCTTCCAAATTTATAAAGAAATTTTAAGCTAAACAAACAATTATTTTTCCTTTCATCGAGACATTAAGATCATTGCATATATATAGTACATATCTAAAGAGTGTTACATATGATACAATGAGTAATTACAATGTCTAATGTCTCGCGTCTCTTGGACAACTACGACCTACATATATAATTGACTTAACAAAGAGAAATCATCTCAATTTTTCACCGGAAAACAGGAAAAACAAGAAAGCCAACCACCACCATTCCTTGGTTTCGGATCATTCGTGTACAAACCGGGTCTTGATATATTTATTTCACCACTTTCACTCTTCACGTTAAGTGATGTCTTCCGATCTTGTTGGTACTCTGGTAATCTACAGAAACAGAGAGAAACAGTTTTAAACTAAAACCAATAGAGCTCATATTCATAACCAATTCGAAACCGATTTGGTCCAACAAATATGGTTCTGACCAAGTAAACCGGTGTTGAAGATTGGACAACGACTTACGAGGGAAATGCGAAAGAAGCTGCGCTGTTATTACTTGTATCGGAACGGTAAGACTTGGTCGGAGTTAACGGAATTTGTTGTGGTGGATCCGGTTTAGGTACATTGGTTAAGCCATCTCGATTACCAGGTTTTGGTCCGGTTTCCGCTACGGGGATATTGATGACTTCTTTGGTTCCAGCATCGGTCAGAGTGATTTTGTTATCAATATTGTTGTTGTTGTTAGTATACGAAGCAGTATATTCGAAATTGGAGAGTTCTCCAGATTTATACATTTTGGAGAAACTTTGATCTCCCATGTGAATACTGAACAAAGATTCATTCGATTGGATACTCCATTCTTGTTTAGGAGTCATCGTGGCTGCGAAAACCGACGGTGGAATCCGATCTGGTTCATAGCCTAGTTTTGTTTCCTGGTCCATTATTGTATCTGTGTCCAAAGAAATTTTTGAAAAAGAAATGATTAGAGATCAACGTGTGTAATTAGATTTTTATTTTCCTTTCAAAAATGGAATATTTGTAACCAAAAGAAGGGCACTTTCAATAACCTTTGATGATCAAACTCTTCAATAACCTTGTAAAGAACAATTTCTTTCGTTTCTTCAAAGGTGTGGAGAATAAATTAAATCTGTGTCGTCATTAATAATGACTGGTTTTTCGTTGGAAAGCAACCGTAATTAACCTAACTAACTAATCTCCAATTAGGGAATTAATTATAAAGACAGAAAGTTATAACCATATCCTTAATAATGACTTCATTAGAGAATTAGTTGTAAAGATAAAACGTTTGGACTTCAGTTAAAAGTTATAACCAAAAATTTGTTTGTTGAAGAATTTGGACATATCCAAAGGCTTAGAGCCTAATTCGGAGCTGTTAATACTTTACAACAGAAAGTGTTTGCAAAAACCACATGTAAACGCTATGGTTGCAAACGATTGTGGTTACTTATATTCGACACCAATCATATAGACCATTTTTTATATATATTTATTTTTATTGTATATTCTTTTTTAAGAAAGGAAGAATCGTTTGTTACATTCTTCATTAGAGTTTTTATGTCCTCAATGTTATTTCTCAGGCTTTACATTCTGATTAGTAAACTCTTTCTAATCTCAATAAAGCAGATGTTAAAAAAAAAAAAAGGAAACATCGTTTGTTATACAAAAAAAAAAGTTTGAAGGATCTAGCATAACGGAAACCATTTAATATAGTTTCAAATCGTTTAAAATAAAATAAAATTATTTTCTCAAGTGTTTACGGTCGTAGATGACAGCATACAAAATATCTTTTCTTTTCACAAATTTATCCGTAACACAATAAAATATATTAACACAAAACAAAATTTCATTCAAAAAAACTTGATCATCTTTTATCATAACAGATAACAGAGGAGAGAAAATGATCGAAAGAATTTTCTGTGTGTGTTGTGATTGAAATGTTCGTATAAATATATAGTAAAACAGAGTATCTACTTTCCTAAAGCTACACAATCTCAGAATTATTGCTGTACAATCACACGATTCTACCATATGGGATTGAGTCAATCCCTTTAAGCTCTTGATGTGATCATACGGTATTGATTTCCTTGATGTAAACTCTTGATTGATTTTCCTTGATCTAAGCTCCAATATATCATAACAAATCTTTATATACTTGATACACATGGTAATTAAATAAAAAAAAGTATTTGTAATTATAAAGAAATATTTTTATAAAAAAAACAAATGTTTTCAGTTGAACAAAAAAAAAAAAAAAAACAAGATGCTACTCGGGACAAGTATAATTGGACCTATTTAGGTCATCAATGGCCCATTAAAGATAGATGGGTTTCATTGGAAATTATATAAGAAAAAATTGTTGGTGTATGCTCCTCGTAATATCATCTTATCTACAAGAAGCTTATATGCTACTAAAATACAAAAAGTGTTGTAATTTTGCCAAGAAATCAAAATGGAGATTTCGCTGCAGAAGCAGATTTTTAACAACGGAGATAAGCTCTTCAATTGTAAGCTCTTAACACTTTTCTTCTTCCCCTAGATTTTTGTTTTCTTACACTAACCAATTGATTTCTATTTCTCCGTTTTTTTCTACTTTCAGCTAGACAAAACCGACGGGTTTGAATAGAAGAATTCCATATAACAGATTCTCTTCCCGAAAACTCAACAAACCTGTTTCATAACCCTATAAGTTGTCCAATGCTGTCCATTATCACTACAAGAAAGAGCAAAAACCATTTAAGAGTAAGTGTTGGTTAATTGCATTTTGATAGTTGATTACGTTTGTTAAAAAACGTTTATGGGTTTGAATCGTTTGATTGATAACCCTGGAATGATTGATAAAAAAATTTAAATATCTATTAAACAAAACTTTACCAATCATTTCATTTTGCGGAATCGCGATCTATATACATCCATCCTACAACCCCCTAAATTTAATGATTAAATTTAAAGAAATTTTGTACTGTCACTTGAATTTTTAAAAAGAAATTCACTTTATGGTTTTGTTATTTTATTTCGCATATCTTTTTCATTTTCTATGATTCTACCATATGCATTGGCTAGGGGTGGGACGGATCGGATATCCGGAAAATTTTGGGATATCCGGATCCGTATCCAGGGTTTTCGGATATCCGGATTTTTTATATTTGCCTAAATATTAAGATATCAGTGGATATTAAGATCTAGATCCGGATCTGTAAAAAAAAAAAAATAATAATAATAATAAAATTAAACTTTTATATAATATTTTGTAAAAAAAGCTGTTATTATAAAAAAATATTTTAATTTTATATAAATTATATATATATATATATATCTCAATAAAATATAAATTTTTAATATATTTAAAGGATCCGGATATTCGGACCTTATAATTTAACTATCCAGATCCGACCTCCTCGGATATCTAGATTTTCGGAGCGGATCTCAGATCCCGGATGTTGATCCGTAAATCACACAACAAGGGCAAAACAGTACTTTAATCGGAATCTCGTTTATTGATCTAAGTCGGGGGTTACAACAGGATTTAAGTAAGATAAAGACAAAAGGATTCAGGATCGATAATGAGCTCTCTCTTGTATTCTCTGTCTCTGCGGAAGTTGTGGATGGATTTGAATGAGGCGATGGCCTCCTTATTTATAGTGTCTTTGAGGCGGTTGAAAGGAAGATTTCTCCTTTTCCGAGTTCGATTAGGAAGAGGAAATCTTCCGGTTTTCTCGCCGGGATAAGGATAAATTCCTGATATCTCGACGAGTCGACCCAAAGGAATATTTCCTTTTCCGAGATCGGTGGGAAAAGAGAAATATTCCGGTTTCATCTGTTGTAATGGACCGGACTTGTGATGGGCCTAGATCGGTAGCCGAGGTGGGCTTTCAACGAGATTCCGAGCTCGGCCCAATGTTTTCGGGCCGACTTATCCTCGATCCGAACCATCGTAAACCGGTCTTGATTGAACCGATCTCGGTTCGAACCGAGTTAAACCAGGGGGTGCTAATCCCCCCTATAACAATTGGTCCCCCCCTCAGTTCGGCGAGGGAGTTTATGAGTTCGGCGAATTTTTGGGGAGTATTCTTTAGCTCGGTTAAAACTGAGATCGGTATGATCTGATCAGATTCTATTTCGAGTTCGCCTTGATGAACTGTACGAGTTCGGCGAACTGTACGAGTTCGGCTTGATGATACGAACTGTACGAGTTCGGCGAACTGCTTGAGTTAGGCTTGATGATACGAACCGTACGAGTTCGGCGAACTGCTTAAGTTCGGCTTGATGATACGAACTGTACGAGTTCGGCGAACTGCTTAAGTTCGGCTTGATGATACGAACCGTTCAAGTTCGGCGAACTGCTTAAGTTCGGCTTTGATGATACGAACTGTACGAGTTCGGCGAACTGACTGGGTTCGGCTTGATGATACGAACTGTTCAAGTTCGGCGAACTGCTTAAGTTCGGCTTGATGATACGAACTGTTCAAGTTCGGCGAACTGCTTAAGTTCGGCTTGATGATACGAACTGTACGAGTTCGGCGAACTGACTGGGTTCGGCTTGATGATACGAACTGTTCAAATTCGGTGAGTTTTTGGTATCGAGCTCTGATATATTTGAAGTCGTACTTTATACGACTTCTCAAACTTGTCGTACACAGTGGTGCCGTAAATAGTACGGTCTTAGCCGGGTGAAGAGGACAAGTTCGACTGAACCTGCTCAAGGTCGGCAATCCATATTGTAGATCGGCTTATCGATTTTGCGGTTGTTGAGAAACCGGCTTACTGGTTTTTGCGACTGTTGAGGAATCGGCTTATTAGTTTTTGCGACTGTTGAGAAGTCGGCTTAGATTTGCGAGGAAGGACGTTCGGCTTGACCCTAGAGTTTAGTTTAAGAGTACGTGAACAGCTCATCTTAATATGCTCTAGGTTTTCTCACATTGAATCCGAGTGTGCAAGACGGGCTCGGCTTATTTGGCTCGGATAATCTGAGAAGTTGGTGCGAGACTGATCTCGGCTTTGAATGTGGAAAGTGTATTATCCATTGCACCATGAGGATGCGTGCGAGCTAAGCTCGGCTTTATCAGATCGCCTGGCCAGGACGTTGATATGGGAACCGTTGGTGGTCCAAAATTCGAACTGTTTGGAGTTCGGCAAACATAAAGTTTGGCTTAAAATACGAACTGTTGGAGTTCGGCAAACATAAAGTTTGGCTTTAGAAATACGAACTGTTGGAGTTCGGCAAACATAAAGTTTGGCTTTGAAGGTACGAACTGTACGAGTTCGGTAGAATGCCTTGGTAAAATTTTATTAATGTTATAGCTGCGCCTTGTGAGGGCTGCCTACGTACCTTCGAAAGAAGGATCAAGCCATTCGTAGTTCATATGGTATTAGAATCGAGCGTATGTGTAGTAGCTCGGTGATCTCTTTTTTTTGCGAGCGTTTGGAGCTCGGGAGCGTTTGGAGCTCGGTTCTTATAGTGCGAGCGTTTGGAGCTCGGCTTTTTTTTTTTTTTTTTTTTTTTTTTTTTTTTTTTTTTTTTTTTTTTTTTAATGGCGCGGTCTGTTCGAGGGTTGGAAGGCTCCTTCGACTGGAACTTCCCCCTTTTTGTACTTCATCATCAGGAACTCCTGTAGATGTCGGCACTCTTCGGTTGAATGATTTCCATACCGGTTATGGAAATTGCAGTATGGTGCGGATTCAGTGTTGTCGGGCTCTTTTGGCTCATCCGACCGAACCCAAGTGTTTGACCAGGATTGCTGGGTTTGGACCGCATTGACGGGTTGTTTCGGGGGAACGTATATTTTGTCTTTCTCGGATCTTTCTTCCTCCTCCATGATGAAGATATGCGCCCTGTGCAGGATGTCCTCCAATGTCTTTGGATTATTGCGTTTGATCTCCCTGTGAAAGTCCGATTCGTACCAGGTGGCTTTGTAAAGAGCCTCGATTGCGGATTCGTCGTCGATCGTGCAATGGGATACAACCGTTTTGAAACGTTCCATGAAGTTGCGTAGGGGCTCGTCCTGCTTCTGTTCGAGGGCCCAGAGTTCGGCGTTCTTTGTTTTCTGCTTGACAAACATGGTGAAGCGTTTGAGGAATTTGGTAGTGAGCTCGTTATAGCTGTTCACCGAACTTGGCTCGAGCGTCGAAAACCAATCGAGCGCGGCTCCGGATAAGTTTTCGACGAATAGTTGGCACATGGCTGCGTTCTTCTCGGTTTCCGAGCCGAAACGAAATCGGTTCATTGAGATGACAAACGAGGTCAAGAAGCGTTTAGGATCGGTAAACCCGTCGTATGATATGATCTTGACTCTTTCTAATCGCCGGACGGGAGTGTTGATGATCGTGTCGGTAAACGGTGTCCTCTGTGACTCCTGAATTACCCGGTCGATTTCTGGTGCCGAACTTGCAGCCTGGTGGACTTTGGTCCGCATCTCTTGCAGTTGGGCCTGTACCTTGGCGAATTCCAAATTTATGGCAGCTTGGTCTGCGATGTTAATTTCCGAACCGGACGCGGATCTTCTTGTCGGCATGTCGATCGTGCCTGGGGGTTGAGCGTCGGTTAAGTCGGACAAGAGATTTCGGCGTAACGTGTTTTCGTTGGCGGGGGTGATCGGGTTTGGTTCGAGGATACCGGTCTGGTTTCGGTGTTCGAAGTGGGATGCTATCAGTGAAGTGATCCGCTCTTCGTTCCTTTTGTTGATCTCGGCGAACTGTGCCGCCATGGCCTCCATAAAGACGGTCGGATCCATGAATATCGAAGCAGCCGGAGGCGGCGGAAGAGTTGTCGGGGGGTTGGTTTGATTATCCCCTTCAATAAGTGAGTTCGGAGGAAGCCCTCCTCCGTTTGTTGGTAGCTCGGTATTGACTGGATTGGGTTCGTCAGCGCGCGGGTTTTGACCGTTGTTGTCCGAGCTGTCGACGAGGGCTGCGGTGGTATCAACTGGAAGAACCATTGCCGAACTTCAATCAAACGATATCCGAAAGTACTGTTCTATTTTCCCCACAGTCGGCGCCAATTGTTGATCCGTAAATCACACAACAAGGGCAAAACAGTACTTTAATCGGAATCTCGTTTATTGATCTAAGTCGGGGGTTACAACAGGATTTAAGTAAGATAAAGACAAAAGGATTCAGGATCGATAATGAGCTCTCTCTTGTATTCTCTGTCTCTGCGGAAGTTGTGGATGGATTTGAATGAGGCGATGGCCTCCTTATTTATAGTGTCTTTGAGGCGGTTGAAAGGAAGATTTCTCCTTTTCCGAGTTCGATTAGGAAGAGGAAATCTTCCGGTTTTCTCGCCGGGATAAGGATAAATTCCTGATATCTCGACGAGTCGACCCAAAGGAATATTTCCTTTTCCGAGATCGGTGGGAAAAGGGAAATATTCCGGTTTCATCTGTTGTAATGGACCGGACTTGTGATGGGCCTAGATCGGTAGCCGAGGTGGGCTTTCAACGAGATTCCGAGCTCGGCCCAATGTTTTCGGGCCGACTTATCCTCGATCCGAACCATCGTAAACCGGTCTTGATTGAACCGATCTCGGTTCGAACCGAGTTAAACCAGGGGGTGCTAATCCCCCCTATAACACCGGATAATAGTTCCACCCCTATGCATTGCGAATAGTTATTTATAGAAAAAAAAATATGAAAACGTCTTGACATCTAAGTATTCCAATTTATGATTAAACGGATGTGGTTATATAACTTAGGTTTGTGCAATAAGGAGAAGAAGAGTGCATTCGAACTCGGATACATACGTACTGTTAGAGGCAGGACAAGATGAACAGTTCGTGTCGGAAGACGAGCTCAAGGCTAAGCTCAAAGGCTGGCTCGAGAATTGGCCCGCAGAGTTTTTGCCACCAGACCTGGCTAGGTTTGATGACCTCGATGAAGCCGTTGATTTCTTGGTTAAAGCTGTATGTGAACTTGAGATCTATGGAGAAGTAGGTTCTGTTCAATGGTATCAAGTTCGTCTTGAGTAACAAAATTAGATAAACGTAATGTATTTTTCTTGTGTAATGAGCACATGGTTTTACGTTAGTAATTTTTTTCGTTATTTAATACGTAATTGCTATTTGCCAACTATGGTTGTTTTTATTCCCATTCTTTTTTTTCCAAAAGTGATTGCAAACAAAACATACAATGGAGAATTTATATATGAATGGTTATATATATTTTTGTAGATTTTAAAATATCAAGAACGAATTTTAAATTCGATATAGAGATGAGACGAGATATTATTTCGTTTTTTAATATGTAACTGCTATTGGCCAACTATGGTTGTTTTTATTCCCATTTTTTTTTCTAAAAGTGATTGCAAACAAAACATAAAATGGAAAATTCATATATTGGGCCATGGGCTATGTTGGTCCATTAGATATTATGCTTAGGTTAAACGAATGTAAATCAAGATCGTGTGTATATAAGGCATTGCCTCTATATTGTATAAATTAAGAGAACTTTTTACAACTATTAAGGGTTCTTGACATGGTATCAGAGCATTAAACCTAATTTTTAGGTTTTCTAGTTATCGATCTTCTTCAATTTTTTTTCCTCCTTTGCCCTAAAGTCTTCGATTACTTTATCGGAAACTTGTTCTTCATGGCATAACCGATTGAAACATCGCTCACTTCTGCTACACCAAAACTGCGGGTTGAAGTTACCCGGAGAACAATATCACCATACGACCTTACATCTGGTGATAATCCCGGATCCACCAGCTCAAGGCCTTCTCTCCGAGGTCCTAACTACGATGAATGGTTCTCAAGTCTTCGTTTAGCCTTAATTGCACGAAAAAAATTTGGATTCGTCGATGGATCAATTCCCAAACAATCGTTGGATTCCGACGACTACGAGGACTGGTGCGCGAATAACGCATTGGTCATCTCATGGATTAAGCTCACCATTGATGAATCGCTATGCTCAAGTCTAGCATATAGCGATGATGCTTCTACTCTCTGGCAACAAATTCGAACTCGTTTCGCGATGAAAAACGGTCAACGAGTTCAGCGACTTAAATCTAAGCTCGCAAATTGTCGCCAACAAGGACTATCGTTTGAAGCATATTACGGAAAGCTTACGAACCTCTGGACAAGTTTGGCAGACTATCAACAAGGAAAAACCTTGGAAGACATTGCCAAAGAAAGAGAAGAAGACAAACTTCATCAATTCCTTATGGGAATCGATGAATCGCTATACGGTGCCGTGAAATCTTCACTTCTATCACGTACACTGTTACCTTCTCTCGACAAAGCTTATCAAGTTCTTCAACAAGATGAAGAATCAAAATCCCTTGCTCGACTACACGAAGAAAGAGCAGGCGGTATTAGTTTTGCTGTTTAAACACAAAATCGTTCCCGGTCTGTCCCCGATGTGCGTAGCGGAATCGAGACATGCTCTCTTTGTGAAAAAAATGGTCACCTAGCCGAAAATTGCTTCAAAAAGATCGTATTCCCGCCGTGGTGGGAAGAACGAACTCGGAACAAAACGGTTCAAATTCAAAGACCTCAGTTTCACCAGCAACCTCGAGCCAACACTTGCATCACACTTCTCCGAGAGGAAATAGCTCAGATGTCGCTCGTGTCAATCATGTCCTCTCAGGCAGCGATGGTGTTGCTTCCACTCCTGGTCATTTTTCTTCTCTCAACTCAGCAATCACATCGTCAAATCGTGTTGGGTTTAGCGACCTGAATGACCAGAAATGGCACACCTTGGTGAATATGCTCAACGAACGAAAGTCTGCTTCTCACGGCAATTTTTATGGTATGTATTTCATCGAATCTTGGATTATTGACACATGGGCTTCAAATCACATGACAGAGAATTTAGAATACTTTTTTGATGTTTGCGATATGGCTCCAATGCTGATTAAGCTACCAGATGGCCGATACACTACCTCAAATAAACATGGGAAAGCAAATTCGGGATCTTCCCTTGCTCTTCAGAATGTGTTCTTCGTTAACGGATTGCATTGTCATCTAATCTCAGTTTCCCAATTAACTAGAGATAGAGGCTGCATATTTTAGATATCTTATCGGATTTGTATTGTCCAGGATCACACCACACGGACGCTGATTGGAGCGGATGAGCAGTTGAATGGACTGTATTTATTTTGAGGAGTGGATGTAGTCTCGGCTATACAGAGTTCGAAATCATCATTGGAGCTGTGGCATAGTCGATTGGGACATCCTTCTTCCAAAGCTTTGGAGTTGTTACATTTATCCGATTTAGATCGCAGTACTTTTGATTCTAAGATTTGCGAAGTATTTATTTGAGCTAAATAGACGCGAGATTCTTTTCCATTGAGCATTAATAAAACGACTATGAGTTTTGAGTTGATTCATTGTGACTTATGGGGTCCGTATAGGACTACATCGATTTGTGGCTCCAAATATTTTCTGACTATTCTAGACGATTACTCTCGTGCCTTGTGGATCTACCTCCTACCATCCAAACAAGATGCACCGAAACATCTAAAAGACTTTGTTTCTCTATTTGAAAGACAAGTTGAAACTCAAGTTAAGACGATTTGAAGTGACAATGGATCCGAATTTATCTGTCTCACTGATTATTTTCGAGAGAAAGGCATTCTCCACGAGACTTCTTGTGTCGGCACGCCACAACAAAATGGTAGGGTCGAACGCAAACATCGACACATATTAAACGTTGCACGTGCTCTTCGATTTTAGGCCTCACTTCCAACCGAATTCTGGAGCTACTGTGCTCTCACTGCTGTATATCTGATAAATCGCACTCTGACGGCATTACTGAATGGTAAAACACCTTATGAAATGCTCTACAACAAACCTCCACCGACGAACCATCTGAAAGTCTTTGGTTGTTTATGCTTTGTTCATTACCAAAAACATGGTGGTGACAAATTCGCAAGTCGAACAAATAAATCTGTGTTCATTGGATATCCTTTCGGTAAAAAGGGATGGCGTGTCTACAATCTCGAAACGCGGAAAGTGACGATTTCCAGTGATGTAATTTTTTGTGAATCTGAATTTCCTCTGACTGAACCTGTTACTCCCGAGTTCTTCACGCCATCTCTGACAATTGATGATGTTCCATCGATTTCGGAACAGATTCTCGTCAATCCTGCACCTGCTGAAAATCGATTGTCTTCAGAGAAAGACATCTATTCGGCGCCTCCTGAGATTGATCAAATAGATCACACACTTGTGCTTCCTGCACCAGATATGTTTTTAGAATCGTCGTCTTCTCATACTGCTCCCGAGTCCACGACAATACCTGAGTTTGAATTCGCAGATGATCCTGCAATTCCCGCAGTTGTTGAACCTGCAACTGCAGCAGCTAATGAACATGCGACCACCGTTGCCGATGAACCTGCACTGGATATCGTAGCTGAATATGCGGTTGATATCGTAGCTGTACCACTGGGTCACGGTCTGCGTAAGAAAAATAAACCGGTGAAGCTAGCTGACTACGTTGCTTCACTCATTCATCAACCTTATCCATCGGCCACTCCATACCCGATTGATAATTACTTGTCTAGTGCTCAGTTCTCGCCTCACTATCAGACATTCCTATTGGCAATCACAAATGGCATCAAACCCATTCACTACAAAGATGCCATCAAAGACGAGCGCTGGAGATTCGCAGTTGAATATGAAATTGTTGCTCTTGAGTATACGGGCACTTGGACGGTTGAAGACTTACCGCCAGGAAAGAAAGCACTCAGGTGTAAATGGTTTTTCGATTGAAATTCAATGCAGATGGCACACTCGAGCGACATAAAGCTCGTCTTGTGGTTCTAGGAAATAATCAGACCGAAGGTGTGGATTATATCGAAACTTTTGCACCCGTCGCAAAGATGGTCACGGTGAGATCATTTCTTCAACAAGCTGCTTCTCGGGATTGGAAAGTCCATCAAATGGATGTTCAATCTTGACGAAGAAGTTTATATGCAATTTCCCCCTGGTTTTCGTACGAATGAGAAAAACAAATTTTGTCATCTCCGAAAATATCTCTATGGACTCAAACAAGCTCCTAGATTCTGGTTCGCAAAACTTGCTACCTCCTTAATTGAGTACGGTTTCGCAAAAAATTTCAACAACTACTCTTTGTTTACTCTTGAAATCGCAGGTGAACAATTACATGTTTTGGTGTACGTTTATGACCTCATCATCGCTGGGAATTCCCTGAAGATCATCACCAATTTTAAATGCTATTTGGGCTCGTGTTTTTGCATGAAAGATCTAGGTCTTTTGCGATACTTTTTGGGTATTTAAGTTGCTCGCAGTCCTTCTGGTATCTACCTATGTCAGCGTAAGTACGTACTCGACATTATCAGCGAAACGGGTCTCCTCGGTGTTAAACCTGTCTCCTTCCCTCTCGAGCAGAATCACAAACTTGCTTTGGTTACCTGTGACACGATGACTGAACCGTTTCGCTACCGTCGGTTAATCGGACGTCTTATCTACTTGGGCGTGACGAGACCAGAACTTTCCTACGTTATTCACGTTCTCTCGCAGTTCATGAATTATCCTAAACCAGAACATTGGGAAGCAGCACTTCGGGTTGTTCGTTACCTCAAAAACAGTCCCGGACAAGGTATACTTCTTCGTGCAAACGCATAATTAACTCTCACTGCTTGGTGTGATTCGGACTAGGCATCATGCCCTTTGACACGTCTATCTTTGACAGGCTGGTTTATACAACTTGGTGACTCTCCCATCTCGTGGAAGACAACAAAGCAAGAAGTTGTTTCCCGCTCGTCAGCTGAAGCCGAATATAGAGCTATGGGTGATACTGTTTGTGAGATCCTTTGGTTGCGTGAACTCCTCCCAACTCTCGGGATTAACTGCACAGCACCCACTCCGGTTCATTCCGATAGTTTATCTGCTATTCACCTCGCAGCAAATCCAGTGTTTCACAAACGTACTAAGCATGTCGAACTTGACTGTCATTTCATTCGGGATGAGATCATTCGAGGTACCATCTCCACTACCCATGTCTCTACCAAATCGCAGCTCGCTGACATCATGACTAAAGCTCTAGGACGAAAGCAATTTGAGAGTTTTTTGGGCAAGATGGGTGTTCGAAACCTCCACACTCCACCTTGAGCGGGGGTATTGGGCCATGGGCTATGTTGGTCCGTTAGATATTATGCTTAGGTTAAACGTATGTAAATCAAGACCGTGTGTATATAAGATATTGCCTCTATATTGTATAAACTAAGAACCCTTTACAACTACTAAGGTTTCTTGACATTATATATTAATGGTTATAGTGTTTTTTAGATTTTAAAATATCAAAAACTAATTTTTAAATTCGATCGAGAGATGAGACATGAGAGATTGTAAACCTGAAAGACTCGAGTTTTGAGCAAAGTTTTCTTAATGAATTTCTGAAAACATTTCCAGGGAAACGTAGACTTCCATTTTGAATTTGATCTTGTAAATTTGCATTTCTTTTATTTTCTTGAGTCTTTCTTGTTTCTTCTTCTTTAACAAACGACAGAACTTGAGAGAACGATAGTAAAAGAAATGATTTGGTTATATTTAAATCAGAGCAACCATCAAATCTTTCTAAGTTCTAGATCTCACAATTTACTTTATACAACAGATAGTCCTAACTATCAATAAATTGCTATAGTTAATATGTAGTACAAGAAAACGACATAAAATGGAGAATTTATATATTAATGGTTATATTTTTTATTGTAGATTTTAAAATACCAAGAATTAATTTTTAAATTTGATCGAGAGATGAGACATGAGACATGAGACATGAGAGATTGTAAACCTTAAAAACTCCAGTTTGGGTAAAGTTTTTTTAATGAATTTCCGAAAAGATCTCCTGCGAAACATAGAGTTCCATTTAGAGGTCAAACTCGTAAATTTGCAAGTGTTTTACTTATTGAAACACATAAGAAGTCCAAGATATATGATATTGTGGAAGCTCATACAAGATCATGTAATTCGGATTCTTAGAAAATATAGGTTCATATATATATGCTAGTTATGAGAATAATGGTTGTAACTTTGAGAGTTGTTTCAAAGCGACTCTCCTCTTTTATCTTATTGACATTAATCATAAACTATTTGTGTTTTTGGTGACAACCTAAATTTGTTACCTTCTTTTTTTTTTTTTTTTTTTTGATATACGCCATCGGCTATTCCGTCGGCCCCGAGTAGGAACGCACCTAAGTGCTACATAGTGGACTTCAGTGACCCCGTAAGAGATATGTACCACACTGCCTGGCCTCAAGTTTAATACCTTCTGACTAAGTGTCAGCGGATGGCCCAGCCGCCTGCATTATGGACCACCATGTAAACCAATTGGGCCAGACTTCCCACAAAGCAATGTTTATTAGCGAGGGAGGAAGATCGAACACGGGTCCGGGTGTTTAATCCCGTCTCGCAGCTCGCCCTACTACTCGCCCACCACTTTGTAGGCTAGGAAAATATTTTTCAATATTTTCTCCACCTAGAGACTCGAACCCATAGACTCATACTCCCAAAGGAAGAGGTACCACTAGACCACGAGTATTTTGGCAAATTTGTTACCTTCTTGTTACAATAAAGTTCAATGAGCTATTTCAATTTCAGTCTTATTTTCTACCTTGTTAGAGCTCTATAGAGCAAGATCTATCTTTGTTTTGAATCCATTTTCATGGTATCAGAGCTTCATGAGATTCAATATTACTTTCATGTGTTTTCTTCTTTAACACACGAGAGAACTTGAGAGAGATATAGTAAAAGAAGTGATTTAATTATGCTTAAATCAGAACAACGATCATATATATCTTTCTAAGTTCTAGATCTCAAAATTTACTTTATACAACAGATGGACCTAACTATCTAAAAAAAAGAAAGTAATATGTGGTACAAGAAAACGATATATGGTCTAACGAAGTATGCTGGAGCCTCTGAAAATTATACTTTTATAATCTGCAATGCACTCCCTCGAAATTAAATTTAAGATATAATGTAAAAGCAGGAATCCAATAATTGTCAACTTAACCCAAGAGGCCAAGAATGTTTACATCGATCGGTATGTTTGAAACGACTGAAATCAACATGCCATTAAAACCTATAATATTTATAGTTTAGTAACAATGGGTCAAGTACATTTCTCCCTCTCATTTTAGCACCGGCAGGGTCGTATATCGATCACTTCCTACTACGATACATTTTTCAAACTACCATCTCCCATATCTGGAAGGAAAGAAAATGGTCGTCTTTACAGGGACTCTCCAAAATCTGCAAGTTATCTCATCAGACTCATTGATGAAACTGTGAAGAACAGAATCATTACCATTAGACGTACCGACTCGAGCTATGAAAAGGCTCACATCTCTTGGCTTGCTACTCGGCAATAAGGAATTAGAATAGATTCGTAAACTAGATTCTGCTTTTTAACAAAAAAAAATGTTGCACTTAATGTAAACAATGGCTTTTTTTTGTTTGAATATAATTTAACTTTCTCTTTAATAAAAAAAAAAAATGGGTCAAGTAATGTTATCAAGTAAACATCCTACTACACGAATTTTTGGGATAACCCTAAAATGTTTGTTACCGAATTAGATTGAACTTCTTTTCTAATGTAAATGTAATGTTGGCCCGTTGTTACTAATTCTTGGACAAGTCAATACAAATAGCCTAATAGGTGTCAATAGATCCACATGCCGAATCTTGGAGGGAGGTACCACTAGATTTTGAGTTTGAGTCTCAACAACATTTTTTTTTTTTACTCAGCAACGTTAAAAACAAAAACAAAAAAGTAATTTAACATCCTTTAATTCCCTTGTCCAACAGATTATTGACGGAGTACGAATTTTCTTGGTGCGATCGAAAAAGAAAAAAAAAAATTGTTTTGCCTTTTATGTCTTCAGCTTTCAAAACTAGAAAGCGTGTAAAATGTCAGCAGAACTTGTGTGGTCATTTCCAAAGAAACGTACAAAAAGAAGTAAATAAAGATTACAAGATTGTAATCAATGATACAATTAATGAAAACAAAAAGAAGAAAAAGTACACTAAAATTCTAAAATAGAAAAAATTGGGTAGTTTCATTTCAATAGATCCTGATCCTGATTGGTAGAGCATTTAAAAAAATATTAAATTTTTTATCAATCAATTAATAAAGCATTTAGAACATGCAAATGGTCTGTAAATGCTTCTCCATCTATGTTTTCATATGAAGTTTTTGGTAGATCATTAACCTATAAAATATCAAAAAAAAATTAAAAATAATTTTATATAACTAATTTATTTTGTTAAATAATATCAAAAAATTATGTTTATATTAAAATGTAAATTTTATATTTTTAAAATCAATATTTATCAATATTTTTAATTTATTTTATTAATTTTCAAATAAAAATTTAAATAAAAATATAATATAATAAATACAATTGAAATATGAAAAAAATATTATAAATTATATTATAAATATAACTATAGATATAGTAATTACGAATAAATATATTAAATAATTTTATATATAATTTTTACAACTCTGTCAATTATTTAAATATGTATATTAATCAGAACATACAGTTTTAGCAACATTGTTTAATACTATTGTTTTACTATGAGTTATACCAGCCTAAGATGCCATGCAAATGGTTTGAGTCCAAACATAACTCTCGTTTCTATTTCTGGTTTACTCTCTTCAATGTCACAATCAATATTCCGCTAAAAATAACAAAATTGAACCAAGATTAGAGATTTAAACCCTCAATTAATTAACAATTTTTCATCAAGAAAATCTTCAAGAAGAAGATTTTTGAACTCACATTACAAGGAGAGCTCAAAAGAGAGATAGAGAGAGAGAGAGAAATGATGGGTAGCTTAAAAATGGTCTCTCCACCACTTCCGGCGACAAGATTCCGGCGAGAGCGACGGATAACGGCGAACGGAGATGGGTTTCCGGCATTTCTTCCGAAGGAGGTAAAGAACATAAAAGACCCATTCGCAAGAGCTTTGGCTCAAAGGATTATACGAATCCCTGTTCCTCTTCAGGTTCTTCAACTTCTCTCTCGATTTTGGTTTCCTTAATTTCTCCGAAATCTCAAATTTTGTGCTAAAGAAGAATCCAAAATGTGTTGCAGATTGGAAACTTTAGAGGCTGTGTAATGAGTAGCTGTATCAAACCAACTGTTCAATTACACGACAAAAGCCCCGTCGTTCTTCTCCACTGTTTCGACAGGTTGATTTTTTTTTTTACCGACAACACAATTTATCTGAATTTTACTAAAGCTTTCATTTTTCTTTATTTTTTGGGCTTAGCTCGTGTCTTGAATGGAGACGTAGTTACCCTCTGCTTGAACAAGCTTGTCTTGAGACTTGGGCTATTGATGTTCTTGGTTGGGGATTCTCAGATCTTCGTAAGAAACTTAATTTTACACGAATAAAACTCGAATTCTTGAGAAAATCTTGAATGTGTGATTGATTCTTTGTTCAATTTCAAGAACTCACTAATTCAATGAATATTGTAGAGAAACTTCCACCGTGTGATGCAGCATCTAAGCGACATCATCTATTCGAGGTCAGTATTTATTATACATTACTCTGTGACATCATCTATTCGAGGTCAGTACTTGTTATATAATACATTACAAGAAAACAGAGGTATAGCAACATATTCCGTCGCTAATTTTAACTGTGTATTACCGACGAATACAAATCCGTCGTTACACTATCGTGACGGATACATAATCGTTGCAAATTTAGCGACAAAATGTTATATCCGAGAATTTCTGAAACATCGCTTATCCGCCACTAAGCCATTTCTTGTAGTGATAGTTGTTATATCCGTTATTGATATTTTCCTCTTGGTTAATCTATCTTTGTTCTTTAATTTGAATTTCAGCTTTGGAAAACATATATCAAACGACCAATGATTTTAGTTGGACCAAGTTTAGGAGCAACCGTAGCTGTTGATTTCACCGCTACTTACCCTGAAGCTGTAAATTTCCGGTTTAACATATATTAGTAATCAAAATGTTTCGTTTATAACCCATCACAATAGCTCACTCACTAAATCATCTTCTTTCCGATCTTTCAGGTTGATAAGTTGGTTCTCATTAACGCCAATGCGTATTCAGAAGGAACCGGTGCGCTTAAGGAGTTACCAAAATCGATTGCTTACGCTGGGGTTGGTCAGAAAAAAACTCTGTTTATACTCAATAGGTAACGTTTGTATTGATATTGTCGTTGTTGTTTCAGGTTAAGCTGTTGAAGTCATTCCCTCTTCGCCTTTTGGCCAACGTTTTAGCCTTTTCCTCTCCCTTGTCCGAGAACATAGATTGGACTAATGTAAGATCAAATCTCCCTTTATTCTTTAAGTATGGTTCCATATGTCAAATTGATTTTTGAAAATGAATCTGTTTTTGCTTAGATTGGCCGGTTACATTGTCAAATGCCGTGGTGGGAAGATGCGATGGTCGATTTTATGATTAGCGGAGGCTATAACGTGGCTTCACATATCAAACTCGTAATAAAAAAAACAAATACTTCACATAGCTATTCGAATGTGACGAAGAAACCGATAAATTTATATTTTCTGATTTTCTTTATGTTTTGGGATGTAACACGCAGATCAACCATAAGACGCTCGTTGTATGCAGTGAGAACGATCAGATTGTTAGCAACCAGCTCTCAGTTGTAAGTTTTCTTTAATCCGAAACATCGAAAAAAAGAGTTTAAAGTTTCTTTGCTCAATTCAAGCTTTTTAGTTTAAAAAAATGGTTTTTGTTAGGTTTGAAATACTGGTTTTAACTATGTCATGAACAAAATGCAGAAATTGTTGTGTGAGCTACAAAATGCGGTTTTCCGGGAAGTATCAGATTCCGGTCATCTTCCACATGTTGAGAACCCTAAACAATTTGTGAAGCTGATATCTGATTTTGCCAGTGGAAAGATCAATTGATTACATTTACTGTAAATCTGCTTCAAAGCTCATCGAGTGGCTACAGAGGAAGGGGTTGTAACGTTATATATTATGAATGAAATACAAAGAGATTAGTCTTGGGCTTGGGATGGCTATATAATTATATATATGTGTAATTGTGTTATCAAAAGAAGAAGCTATAGAACATATATGTTATCAGTTTATCATATCCGTACGCTAATTAAAAGAATATTGGTTTTTTCAAGATTGTAGGAGGAGATTGAAAACTTAAAATTCTAAATTGTTTGTTTTCACATTTTGTGTGACTTTTACCCTTAATGAAACACACAATTTTTAACGTTTTAAAATATGATATTTTGTTAATGATAAACGAAAATGGAAAGACAGATGTTGTTTACGTTGTGGTTACAGTTTCTTATGTGATGAAAGTTTGTTTCATGTATCATATTGATTGAAACTTATGCTATATATATGAATTATAGAAAGAAAAAAAAGAACAATTATACCATTTTCAAAAGTAAAATTTTATTTGGAGTATTTGCTTACACAGTCATTTTTTCAAAACTTTTTTAGTTTTTTAACACTTTGTGTATTGTCCAAAATGATCTAACACTTTCTCTTGCAAAATGACCATTTTATCCCCCTGTTGATACACGCGTGTACAGTACACTCATTGCTTTCGCGCGATACTATACAGGAGTTTGACTGGAAAGTCAAGGGGTGTACAGTTCACAAAATACTAAATCTTTAAGTACTTTTTGAAAAGTACTAAAAAAATAAAAAAGGTTTTGAAAAAGTGACAAATTAGCAAAGAATCCCATTTTATTTTCTGATAACTAGAATAGATCATGAGTTAAAACTCAAACTAATCTCTGAAACGTCTGAGTTTTGCTATTTAAAGCGTCTACGGAAGTTAAGTTGAGGGTCAACAATAGATATCTGTAATTGGTAGTGTTCGAACATGGACCTCAACTTATAAGATAAATAGTTCACCACTTTAACTCAACCACAAAACTACAACCACTTTGTTGTTTGTGTTCGTATTACATAATATTGAAACACTTCACTTTTAACCCTATAGTTATACTACAAGAGCACAACTAATCGAAATAGTAATATAGGGATCAAATCCATAAGGAGCAAGTGTAACACTACGAGTATGCAGAAAGAAAAAAAATCTAAGACGAATGACAGTTGTTTGTGATTTTGTAATTTCTAAACTAAAAATGACTATTAAAAAGATGTAAATTCAATAGAGAAAAGCGCTAGGCCCAGGATCAATTCGCATAAAACATGAATGACAGTTAAAATATCTTAAACATGGAATCCATTAAGAATCATTTTAGAACTCAAACCAATGACTAGATTAACCTTTTCCCAGATGTATTAATCCATATGCTTAGATCTATGAAGACTAACTCCCGTTGAATTTAAAAGTTCTTAAGCATGCATTCTAGTCCGATTTGATAAGTTCACAAAACACCTTAACATCAACTCATGTTGGCTAAGGATGTTTTGCTCATCTTGATTTTTTTAGGCATTTAAACAAACACTTTTGGTGCGTTAAAAATCATAAGGTCATGAACTAAGTGATCAATCTAGTTCAAGCACTAAGAGCAACCTAGAAGAAGAATCCAATTGATAATTCCCTATCTAATCAACCCTAACTATCGATTCATTAAATCGTTTGAAACCATAAACCTAACTAAACGACTACTCGCTCATAGTTGCAAAGAAAATACAAAGATATGAAGAAAAACTCATAATCAAATAAATAGAAATCTAAAGGGGTTCAAAAATCTTCTCAAGAGATATTCGTCTCGCCAAGCCTTACAAGTGCAAAAGCCAAAAGTCTCAATGAAAAATAAAGTGTAGCCTTAGAAACGGCTCAAAATAAGTATAAATAAGTCTTGGGTCGGATTAGGTCGAGTTGGGATATTTCCAAGTCAAAATAGGAAGTTAAAAACTGTCTTTTTCATCTAGAAAGTGGATCGATCGATCCCAAGGAATCGGTCGATTAGAACTTGAACCGGTCGATCCAGAGGAGTTTGGTCGATCTAAAAAATATCTGCAGAATCACCGGATCGATCGATCCATAGGTGGATTGCTCGATCTGTTGTCCCTTCCTGCACGTGCTCTTTCTTCTCGCCAGGCTGGATTGTCTTCAAAAAAGCTGGCATAAATTTTGATTGCACCGTTGGAATAGCCTCAAACAACTTCCAAATGAAAAGCTAATCCAAATCCAATGATCTATCTTGCATCAAAATGTGAGCTCGATCCATCAGTGGATCGAAAATACTTCAACGAATGCCAAACCTCTGACATCTCTGCATGATTATGCATTTCTATATGCTCATTTGCACCATAAACGGCTCATTTTCTCCTAAAATGACATAAAACTTGAAAAGACACGATAAAGGGCTAAAAAACTCTATAACGATACTTTGACTCTATAAAAGACACGAAAACAAAAAGTTAGAAACCGATAAAAACACAAAAACAAAAGAGTAGAAACCAATAAAAACACAGTTTATCAAATACAAGTATTATCCTTTTTCCAATAGATTTGGAAAATTCAATTGGCAACTCTTAGGCTTCTTAATGGTCAAATCTCTAAAATTGGAACTACTTTATTACTCTAAAGAAAATCAAATTCTGCTAAGAACATTTTAATTAAGGTTTTATGGTAATCAATAAATAAAATCTTAATATGGAAAATATTTTAATGCAAGAGAAATAAAGAAACGGAAAATCAAATCATGTCATGAAAAATAAAGAGAAAATTAGAAATAAATGATATTTTTTCTATACTCTTGTCCATCTACACCTTTCGAAATCATTATTGGTGACTTAATCTTTTTAATTTTTTTTAATAGAATTTATGTCACAAATAATTCCCAACCCCCTAAACTAAATTTTAATCCCACGAAAGAACTCCTTGTTTTCTCCGTCTCGTTTTCTCCGTCGGCTAGGAAGTTGAGCATCGATTACAAATTGCCAGAGATTTCCAAAGATTGTTTAGAGATCTTAACCATAGAAAGAACCCTAATTCTTCAAGACGTTCTTCTTCTACTTCTTCTCTCCTCTGGTTAGTCCGTCGAGTGCTGCAAATCGCCGTCGTCTATTTTGAGATCTTCATTTAAATTCAGGTACAAAATCATCTTCTCACGAGATTTTTCTTTCTCTATGACCTTCCTTTTTCTCTCTGTCTCTTCTTATTTATCCGAGAAAGAAATTGTAAGGTTTTGCTTTTCAAAACATGGATCGTGAAAATTAGGGGTTTCGTCAAATTTAGGGATTTCTTAGAGTAATTATAATTTTAATTTCTATGCTGACAAGCCCACAACGATCATGAGTCTCGTTTTTGCTGCTTGAAATCGTGCAATCTCTCACCGAATCAATTACTAATCTTTCCCTAATTTTTTAATTTTCATTGACATTTTAAAACTCTTGTTTTGGTCATCATCACCAACTTCTGCGTCTTTGGGATTGCATTTCAAATCACCCTTCTTTTTAGACTCATTCACACATTCTGCCAAATTTTCTTTGAAATTACTCTCATCAGCTCCATCACTTGAATCATGTGGATCCTCATTTAAATCAATATTGAGTTTGCTCCCTCGCTCTTCAACTCTAGATTTAAATGTCACACATAATCGTATAACAACCTTCTTTTTTAAATACCCAACCAAATTTTTCACTTGTCGATCGTTCGAGATAAAAACTGGTGGAGATTCTAAGTTACTAACCAAAGCACTAGGTAGATAACTGAATTCTACATCGACCATTAGGGCTGGGCGTTTTAACCATACCCGAACCCGAAGCCGATCCGAAAAACCAAATCCGAACCCGAACCGAACTAGAAAAATACCCGAACGGGTCTTAGGATCTAAGTACTTTGGGTTTCGGCAAACACCCGAACCGAAACGAAACCCGAACTACAAACCCGAATTACTTGAAATAGCCAATTAACCCCCTTTGTTATACCTAGGGTTGGGCGTTTTAACCGTACCTGAACCCGACCAATTTATGGACTTGTTTTGTTGAATTATGTGGATTTGTTTACGGGTATTTTGGGTTTTGATCATAATATGGGTAGAAATACCCGAACTTATCCGAACTTACTCGAAACAATAGTTACTTCGGTTATAACTGAACCCGAAATAAACCCTATTAGTACTGAACCGGACCCGACCCGATGGTTTAAAATACCCGAACGGGTCCTCTAAGCCTAAACCCGAAGACCCGAAATATCCGATCCGAACCCGAAGTTGGACTTGAATGCCCAGCCTAAAGTCTTCGGAAACCATCATCTTTAGTTCTTCAAGAGTACTAGTGGATTCCAAAGTAAGTAATCTACCACGTTTTTTTTTATCAACAAAAATTCTCTATTTGTTGTTGCCAGAGGACCTCCAAACACCACACGTCACGTAAATCTCTAGCATATTTATCTATGATACTAAAAAAATTAAAAAATAATTTACACAGATCAATTTGTGGTAAAGCAAAGAAAAATTCGATAAACTCACCAGAACACGTTTGAAATGTATAATACTTCGCAGAGATGTGAAAAAGGAAGAAAGGGAAGAAGACGGCGTGGAGAAACATAGATAAAAGGGGAGATCGCGATTCTCTTATTTTCTGCAGAAGACACGTTCTAAAACTCGCAGAACATTAGACTAGGCAGAAAATGTATTCTACGCCGTCGTAGAACCGGTAGAAACATGTTCTACAATTCGCAGAATATTTAGATTACATAATATGTATTCTAAAACTCTCATAACGTAACTAGAGTGTAGAATATGTATTCTCCATCCATAGAAAGAATACAAAAAAAAATTCTAAATATTTTTTCTTACGTTTTTGGAATTATCAAAAATTTCTATTTTCTTAAATATATTTATTTTCTTTTTTTAAGAATTAAATTGGTATTAAAATAATTTTTAAAAATAAATAAAATATTAAAATATATGATTTTAGGGGTAGTTTTGTCAAAATTGTGCCTAAAAAATTAAAGATGTAGATGAAAAAGAGTATAAAAAATATAATTTATTTCCAATTCCCCCAAAAATAAAAGGGACAATTCCCTCTTTCCCATCTCCTTTCTTCGTAAACCCCACAAAACCCATCATACCTCGCCATAGGGTAAGTAAAATACCTCGTCACAACAATGGAGGCAATCACTTGCTTCGACTGCAAGAAACTAACCAATACAGTAATCTACTATAATTTTGGATACATAATCTGCAGAGAATGTGGTCTAGTACTCAGATTTCCACTACATGGTCGAATCTTTTGACCGGAGAATCTTGCACATGGTCGAATCTTTTGACCAAACTCAAGGTCGATGTTGGAACGTGTTTGAGCACGTCTCCTACAAATTAATTTGTATCGGGGAGGTTCGGGGATTTTCTGTTAAGATAGAGCCGGTTACGTTCCGGTCGGAAAATGAGGAGGAAGAAGTGATTTATAGATGTGCCCGGAGGGCTGCCTACGTACCCCGGGTTGGGGATCAATCCATTCGTAGTTCGTTGCTGAGGCGGGTAAGAGAAAGAGCTGGAGAGATGGGAGCTCGTCGGTCGCCGGTCGACCGTCAGGTCGGGTCGTTGGTCGACGGTCGACCATCAGGTCGGGTCGTCGGTCGCCGGTCGACCGTCAGGTCGGGTCGTCGTTCGCCGGTCTACCGTCAGGTCGGGTCGTCGGTCGCCGGCCGCCAGGTCTAGTCGTCGGTCACCGGTCGAGCGTCAGGTCGGGTCGTCGGTCGACTGTCAGGTCGGGTCGCCGGGTCGCCAGGTCGGCCGTCAGGTCAGGTCGTCGGTCGACTGTCAGGTCGGGTCGCCAGGTCGGGTCGTTGGTCGCTGGTCGAACGTCAGGTCGGGTCGTCGGTCGACTGTCAGGTCGGGTCGCCGGGTCGCCAGGTCGGGTCTCCAGGTCGGCCGTCAGGTCGGGTCGTCGGTCGACTGTCAGGTCGGGTCGCCGGACCGTCAGGTCGGGTTGTCGGTCGCCGGTCGACCGTCAGGTCGGGTCGTCTGTCGACTGTCAGATCGGGTCGCCGGGTCGCCAGGTCGGGTCGTCGGTCGACTGTCATATCGGGTCGCCGGGCCGTCAGGTCGGCTCGCCAGGTCGGGTCGTCGGTCGCCGGTCGACCGTCAGGTCGGGTCGTCGGTCGTCGGTCGACCGTCAGGTAGGGTCGTCTGTCGACTGTCAGGTCGGGTCGCTGGGTCGCCAGGTCAGCCGTCAGGTCGTGAGAGCTGGGAGCTCGAGAGAGCTGCGAAGAGCTGGGAGAGCTGCGCCGAGCTAGGGAGAGCTGGGAGAGCTCTTTTTAGAGAGGGAAATTTATTTAGAAAGAGAGAATGAGAGTTTTTTTTTGTCTCTCTGATAATGAACTCCAAATGGGGTATTTATAGTGCGAGTTGAGCAGACAGCTCTCCGGTTTTTGGGGATGACGTGACGGTTCGTGAACAGTACCCGACATGTTGTGAACAGTGCCCGGTATGTCGTGAACAGTGCCGGATAGGTCTTGAACAGTACCCGGTATGTCGTGAACAGTGCCGGGCAGGTCGTGAACAGTACCCGGCATGTCGTGAACAGTACCTGGCAGGTCGGGAACAGTACCGTATCTGCATAGTGGATGTTTGGCTTTTGGTGTTGGGCCTTTTGCTTTGGAATGGGCCAAAAATGGGGGTGAGCTAATCCCCACACCTACAATAGCCCTCCCCCTAGCCTCGTACTTAAGCTTAAGAGTCAGCAAAGCCGAGCTCATCTCGCATCAAACTTGACAAGACAAGTGCCGAGCCTAGTTTCGCACTAACACATAAATTTTTTAACTCTAATCAAGTTCAACCTTACTTGCAGGTTAACATATATCGAGCTAGGACTTGTTTGTTTCGTCCGCCGACTTCGACACTCACTCGCCGAACTTGGGGGAGGGCTATTGTAGGTGTGGGGATTAGCCCACCCCCATTTTTGGCCCATTCCAAAGCAAAAAGCCCAACACCAAAAGCCCAACATCCACTATGCAGATACGGTACTGTTCCCGACCTGCCAGGTACTGTTCACGACATGCCGGGTACTGTTCACGACCTGCCCGGCACTGTTCACGACATACCGGGTACTGTTCACGACCCGTCCTGCACTGTTCACGACATAACGGGCACTGTTCACAACATGTAGGGTACTGTTCACGAACCGTCACGTCATCCCCAAAAACCGGAGAGCTGTCTGCTCAACTCCCACTATAAATACCCCCCTTTGGAGTTCATTATCAGAGATACAAAAAAAACTCTCTCTCGTTCTAAATAACTTTCCCTCTCTAAAAAGAGCTATCCCAGCTCTCCCCAGCTCGGCGCAGCTCTCCCAGCTCTCCGCAGCTCTCTCTAGCTCCCAGCTCTCACGACCTGACGGCCGACCTGGCGACCCGGCGACCCGACCTGACAGTCGACAGACGACCCTACCTGACGGTCGACCGGCGACCGACGACCCGACCTGACGGTCGACCGGCGACCGACGACCCGACCTG
Source organism: Eutrema japonicum (assembly GCA_030161315.1). Taxonomy (NCBI): domain Eukaryota; kingdom Viridiplantae; phylum Streptophyta; class Magnoliopsida; order Brassicales; family Brassicaceae; genus Eutrema; species Eutrema japonicum. The sequence continues at coordinate 51,462,604 of BSQW01000011.1, forward strand.
GCGACCCGACCTAACAGTCGACTGACGACCCGACCTGACGGCTGACCTGGCGACCCGGCGACCCGACCTCACAGTCGACAGACAACCCGACCTGACGGTCGACCGGCGACTGACGACCCAACCTGACGGTCCGGCGACCCGACCTGGCAGTCGACCGACGACCCGACCTGACGGCCGACCTGGCTACCCGACCTGGCGACCCGGCGACCCGACCTGACAGTCGACCGACGACCCGACCTGACGGTCGACCGGCGACCGACGACCCGACCTGGCGACCCGACCTGACGGCCCGGCGACCCGACCTGACAATCGACCGACGACCTGACCTGACGGCCGACCTGGCGACCCGGCGACCCGACCTGATAGTCGACCGACGACCCAACCTGACGGTCAACCGGCGACCGACGACCCGACCTGGCGACCTGACCTGACGGCCGACCTGGCGATCCGACCTGACGGCCGGCGACCGACGACCCGACCTGACGGTCGACCGGCGACCGACGACCCGACCTGACGGTCGACCGTCGACCGACGACCCGACCTGACGGTCGACCGGCGACCGACGAGCTCCCGTCTCTCCAGCTCTTTCTCTTACTCGCCTCAGCAACGAACTACGAATGGCTTGATCCCCAACCCGGGGTACGTAGGCAGCCCTACGGGCACAGCTATAAATCACCTCTTCCTCCTCATTTGCCGACCGGAACGCAACCGGCACTATCTTAACAGAAAATCCTCGAACCTCCCCGATACAAATTGATTTGTAGGAGAGCAGCCCTTCAGAGCGCCGCCCCCGGCTCCGGTGCCCATCCCGTTTGGTGGCTCCGCCACCCACGGCGCTCCCAGAACGCCGGAAGACCAGCCCACTCTGTCCGCCATAATGCAGACCATGCTCGCCAGAATGGACGAGCTTACGCGAGCTACCGATCAACGGTTTGCCACACTAGCAGCCTCTTGCGACCGGTAGGACAACACCGGATCCCCCGACGTCCACCTCAGAGAACCCGCTCCTCAGGGAGAAACACCTCGCGTCCGAAGAAACCGGCCCAGCGACTCTCCGTCAGGATCCGAAGGCCTGGGCGGAAGTTTCTCCCCGGTAGTAGGAAGCTCCCCGGATGACCAAGCTCACCTTCAGCGGTCCAGCTCGGAGCGCGTCAGGGACGCCGAGTTCGAGGCCATGAAGGAAACTATCCGCGCGATGTCCTCCAAAATCCATCAGGCCACCAGCGCGGCTCCAGAAATAGATCGCGTCCTCAGAGAGACGCAAAACACGCCGTTCACTCGCAGGATCGCCTCCGTCCCGCTCCAGCACCTTGGAAAGCTCAAACTCCAGCCCTACGCGGGCAACACCGACCCGGCCCAGTATCTAACGGCGTTCACCATCGCCATGGGCCGCGCCCACTTCTCCCCGGACGAGCGTGAAGCCGCTCACTGCCAGCTCTTCGTAGAGAACCTCACCGGCCCGGCCCTCACATGGTTCTCTCGGCTGAAGACGCACTCCGTAGATAGCTTTAGAGATCTTTCGACTACCTTCCTCGAGCACTACTTCATCTACATCAGACAGTCCGCTTCTAGCGCAGATCTCTGGGCGATGAACCAAGGAGCGAAGCAGCCGCTCAGGTTCTTCATAGAGGGCTTCAAGGCCACGGCCTCGCAAAGCAACGTCACAGAGGAGTCAGCACTCCCCGCGCTAAGAAAGGGCCTGCAGGCCGATTCGGCCTTCAAGGACGACATGAAGCTCAACAAACCGCGCTCGCTGGAAGATGCCTTACACCGCGCCGGACTCTTCGTCGAGCTCGAGGAGGAAAAGGCGGCTGAGTCAAAGAACAGCGCCTCGCACAAGGCTCCGGTCCCAAAGGAGCGACCCCACGAAAGGTATCAAAAGCCTCGTCAGCACTACGATGATGAGTGCCAGCGCAACAAAGGAAAGCAGGCCGCCGCGTTCCTCGTCAACGAATCGCCCGCCGTCCTCCGTCTGCGCGACCCCGCTCTTCTCCACAACCCCGCGCCAAAGTTGCCCTGGAACAAGTATGTGCGGGATCCCCACCAGCAAGATCGGCGTCCCGACGAGCCAAACGACAGGGACCCCCGACCAGATGAGCAGTATGACAGGTCGGCCTTCTGCGACTTTCACCAGAGAAAGGGGCATCCGACCTCGCAGTGCCGCGCACTCCAAGAAGTCCTGCTGAACCAATTCCAAAGGGGGGAAATCCACGTCCCAGAGCGGTTGTGTCCACATGCCCGGGACATCGATCGAGTACAACCCCGCTACAATCGAGGCCGCAAAAATAGCCGGGCTAGGCCTGATAACCGCGCTCAAAACAACGATCGTCGCCGGAGATCCCCCTCGCGAGACCAGTAAAGGGGTAGGTCGCCTCCCCCAGCGCGGACTTTGATAGGGATGATCATGGGAGGCCTCCTCTCGTGCAATGATTCAGTGCGGTCCATCAAGCGTCATGAAAGGAAGACCGACGCCTCCCTGAAGTGGCACTCCGGGCCAGAGATCGACGCGCAGGACACGAGCAAAAGGGGGATATCTTTCACCGAGGCCGACGCGGCCGGGGTCCACCAGCCCCACAATGACCCCCTTGTCGTACAAGTCCGGGTAGCCGACTGCGACGTCAATCGAGTCCTCGTCGATACGGGCAGCTTGGTCGATCTCATCTTCAAAGACACCCTCACTAGGATGAACCTGAACGGAGCCGCAATCAAACCGCACTCCATCCCGCTAACCGGCTTCGCCGGGGATTCCATCAACGGTATTGGCACCATCGAGTTACCGGTCTACGTAGGCCAGGTCATAAAAATTGTCAAGTTCGTGGTCTTCGATACCACCCCGATCTACAACATCATTCTCGGAACCCCCTGGCTGCACTCGATGAAGGCAGTCACTTCGACGTACCATCAATGCCTCAAGTTCCCTAATCAGGTCGGAACATATACTCTTAGGAGCAACCAGAGGGTCTCTCGCGCCTGCTTCGCCATCGAACATAAATTACGTCACACCGCGCCGGCATGCTTAACCATCAAGGCGCATCAGCCCGGCGAGCCAAACGCCCAGGATCTCCCAGGTCGGGACCTCGTCGCCCAGGTCAACATCGATCCGAGCGACCCCGCCCGTTGCGTCGGCATCGGAACCGACCTCGAAGGGAGCATTAAGCGAGAGCTGGTCGAGTTCTTGGGCGAGAACGTCTCCACCTTCGCCTGGTCAACCGGCGACATGCCCGGCAACGACCCGGCGACGTGCAGCCACGAGCTCAACGTGGACCCGACCTTCAGGCCAATCAAGCAGAAGCGGCGAAAGCTGGGCCCCGAGCGAGCACATGCAGTCAACGACGAGGTAGAAAGGCTGACCGCGGCCGGGTAGATCACCGAGGTCAAATACCCGGACTGGCTAGCCAACCCGGTGGTAGTCAAGAAAAAGAGTGGGAAATGGAGGGTCTGGGTGGATTTCTCCGATCTCAACAAGGCGTGCCCAAAAGACAGCTTTCCCCTCCCCCGAAACGACCAAGTCGTCGAAGCCACCGCCGGGAATGAGCTGCTTTCTTTCATGGATGCCTTCTCAGGGTACAACCAGATCCCCATGCACCCCGACGACCGGGAGAAAACCGCGTTCATCACGGACCGAGGGATCTACTGCTACAAGGTGATGCCCTTCGGGCTCAAAAATGCCGGGGCCACCTACCAGCGGCTCGTCAACCAGATGTTCGCCGATCAAATCGGCCGCACTATGGAGGTCTACATAGACGACATGCTGGTGAAGTCCCTGGTAGCGACCGACCACGTCACTCATATCCGATCCTGCTTCCGGACGCTGAACAAATACAACATGAAGCTGAATCCAGCCAAGTGTTCCTTCGGCGTCACGTCGGGCGAATTCCTCGGGTATATCATCACCCAGTGCGGGATCGAAGCTAACCCAAAGCAGATCCGAGCCATCACCGACCTGAAATCACCGACGAGCACGCGTCAGGTACAGCGACTCACCCGGAGAATCCCCGCGCTTAACCGGTTTATTTCCCGTTCAACCGACAGATGTCTACCGTTCTACCAGTTGCTCCGAGCTAACAAACGGTTCGAATGGGATGACAAGTGCGAGCAAGCCCTCCAGCAGCTGAAGGAGTACATATCCACTCCTCCCGTCCTGTCTAAGCCGGAAGAAGGCGAGACCCTCTACCTTTATATCGCTGTGTCCACGTCGGCTGTCAGCGGGGTACTAGTGCGGGAAGACCGGGGCGACCAAAGGCCCATCTCTTACATCAGCAAATCTCTGGACGACGCGGAGAGCAGGTACCCGACGTTGGAGAAGCTCGCCCTGGCGGTAGTCGTCGCGGCCAGAAAGCTCCGGCCTTATTTCCAATCCCACACGATCGCCGTCCTCAGCACCTACCCCCTCAGAACCATCCTCCACAGCCCGGGCCGATCTGGCCGAATAATAAAGTGGGCAGTCTAGCTGAGCGAGTATGAGATCGACTACCGAGGACGGACCGCGGTCAAATCTCAAGTGCTGGCCGATTTCCTAGTTGAGTTGGTGCCCGAGCTAGCAGCCGACGAAGCCCCCGAGGTGTGGAGCCTGCATGTCGACGGGTCGGCCTCCAAACACGGCTCCGGCATCGGCATACGCCTCGAATCCCCGACCAAGGAGATCCTCGAGCAATCTTTTCGCCTGGCATTCCCGGCGTCAAACAATGAAGCCGAGTACGAAGCTCTGATCGCCGGCCTGCGCCTGGCAAAGGTGGTCGGCGCGAAGAAAATCCGAGCCTACTGCGACTCCCATCTCGTCGCTAATCAATTCAGCGGGGAGTACGAGGCCAAGAATGATCGGATGGATGCCTACATCAAGGTGACCCAAGGCTTGGCCGCGGATTTCTCCGAGTTCACCCTGACGATGATCCCCCGAGGTGATAATACTTCCGCGGACGCCCTCGCGGCACTGGCCTCCACTTCGGCCCCAGCTCACCGAAGGGTGATCCCGGTTGAAAGTATAGACTTCCCTAGCATCGAACTGCCAAAAGGGGCCTACCTGATCGGCCCCCAGATCGCGGACCCCGACGAGGACGTCCCACCTCCAGAAGACCTACCGCCACCTCCAGCCGAACCCGAACTACCAGACTGGCGACTCGAGATACTGATGTACATAGCAGACGGCATCCACCCCCCAGACCGGTGGGCAGCCCGCCGGCTGAGAAAAAAATGCGCCCGGTACACGATGTTGGACGGCAACCTGTTCCGATGGAGTGCCTCGGGGACCCTGCTCAGCTGTCTACACGGGCAAAAAACCATCGACGTGATGAAAGATATGCACGAAGGCGCCGACGGGAACCACTCCAGCGGCCGGGCTCTCGCCCTGAGAATACGAAACCAAGGCCATTACTGGCCAACAATGCTTCAGGATTGCGAAAAGTTCGCGTCCCGGTGCGAGAAATGTCAACGCCACGGCCCACTCATTCGTTGCCCAACCGAGCTGCTCACCACTGCGGTGGCGCCCTACCCATTCATGCGGTGGGCCATGGATATAGTCGGGCCTCTCCCCCGATCTCGTCAAAAGCGTTTCATCCTGGTGATGACCGACTTCTTCACCAAGTGGGTAGAAGCCGAAGCTTACGCCAAGATCACGGCGGAGGATGTCCAAAAATTCGTCTGGAGGTTCATCATCTGCCGGCACGGGCTGCCTTATGAGATCGTGACGGACAACGGTTCCCAGTTCACGTCGGTCCTCTTTGAAGACTTATGCGCAAAGTGGAAAATCAGACTGAGTAAGTCCACCCGCGATATCCACAATGAAACGGACAAGCCGAGGCCACCAACAAAACCATTGTTGACGGCCTCAAAAAGCGACTAAACGACAAGAAAGGCTCATGGGCCGATGAGCTAGACGGAGTCCTCTGGTCCCATCGCACAACGCCGAGGACATCGACAGGTCGCACACCATTCAGCCTCTATCACGGTATGGAAGCAATGGCCCCGTCCGAAGTCGGCCTCCCCACTCCTCGCCGCGCTATGCTCACCCAGCAGGCCGACCTGAACGACGCCATCCTATTAAGCGAGCTGGATTTTCTCGAGGAACAACGGGACCACTCCCTCCTAAGGATCCAGAACTACCAACAGCTCGCCTCCAAATATTACAACAAGAAGGTTCGAGGCAGGTTCTTTGCCGTGGGCGACCTGGTCCTGCGCAAGGTCCTCGAAAACACGGCCGAGCTAAACGCAGGCAAGCTCGGCGCAAATTGGGAAAGTCCTTACCTCATCTCCGAGGTCGTGAAGCCCGGCGTCTACGAGCTAGCAACGATGAACGGCGACGCAATCCCGCGCTCCTGGAACTCGATAAACCTAAAACGCTTCTACTATTAGGCCCCCTGGCTCCGCTCCGCCGTCTATCCTTGTAATCAAACGAACTACGATTGGCTTGATCCCTTCTACTAAAGGGTACGTAGGCAACCCCTAACCAGGGCTCAGCTATTAATCTAATAAAGCCTTTTAAAAAAAGAGAAGAATACGGTCCCCGACCTGTTCACAAAAAAAAAAAAAAAAAACGAGCTCCAACGCTCGCACACCCCAGCACACAAACTATAAGTGCTGAAGCCGAGCTCCAAATGCTCGCACTCCCAAGCAAGAAAGAAGAAACGGGGACCGAGCTCCAACGCTCGCTCTCCCCAGCACACAAACTATAAGTGCTAAAGCCGAGCTCCAATGCTCGCACTCACATAGTACACCAGCTATAAGTACTAAAGCCGAGCCCAAGGCTCGCACCTCTACTAGACACACAAGCTTTAAGTGTCTCAAAGCCGAGCTCGCTACTCGCACCAAAAAAAGGTACACAAGCTTTAAGTACCTTAAGCCGAGCTACACCTCGCAAAAACGAAAAAATAAAGATACACAAGCATTAAGTATCTAAAGCCGAGCCATACCTCGCACCCAATACAAGGGCACGGTCTACGACCTGCACACACAACGTCGATCCACAGGGTACGGTCTACGACCTACTCTACCAGACGTTCGCAAAAGAAACGAGGAAATTCCAAAAACAATTTCATTTCAAACAAAGCCTCGAAAGGCACTTACATAAAGGGCCAACGGCCTAGTCCTTACGAAAAAAAAAAAAAAAAAAACCCGACCTCCGGCCATAGCAGCTGCAACTCTCCCCGAGGTGAAGGACTTCCAATCTCTTTCGCGCACCGTCCTGAACACAGCAAGGATACCCGCGTAGTCCGGTAGCTTGAATCTGGAAGAATGAGGACCTGAAAGCAAAACAAACAGCGTTAGTCAGAACAAAACTAAAGGAAAGAAATGCAGCTCGGTCTACAAACCCCTACCCGGGGAAAAATTCCAATCCCGGGTGTATCTCGCTGACGGGTCGAGTCCAACCATTTCGGTAGCCCGGACGTAGAAGTAGCTGCGAGACCAGTCCTCGACCTTGGACAGCTTGCTGGCCTTAGACCCCGAGCTGCTGACCTCAAGGATGTTCGCCGCGGGCTTGAAGGCGGCGTAGTAAGTCCCAGGAATCCCAGGATTTGCCTTCTGCTGGGTGAGAGCCTCGAACATGGGCACCGTCACCTCCACGTCGCACTCATGCCCCAGGGTCAGCAGCACGATCATCCTTTGGATCGTGGACGGGCAGACCTGCGAGAAGGCCAAACCCGCGCCCGGCAGTATTGGACGAGCAGCTCGGGGAGAGGAAGACGGAGCCCGCACTTCAGGAAGAGGCCTTCGTACAAGCAGACGAAACCCGCCGGAGGGTTCCACGGACGTTCATCCGGTCTGGGCAGGCGGAGCTCAGCGGCAGCAGGGAGGTCGCACAGCTCCCTCAACAGGGCAAGTGACCCCGGCGTGCTCCAGGTCGACGACCCGCCTTGCTCATAAGGGACCAGGGGAGACTTCCTCGCCCTGGCCGCTCGTACTCCTCCACCACGACCCCCAGGCGTCCGCCACGATCGCCCGCACGCCCGGTTCCTCCTCCGTCCCGGCCAGCGCCATGACCCCCAGAGGAGGACCTTATCACCGCCTTCTTCCTGTGACGGGTCCCGGGAAGCGGCGGAGCGGCCCCCGAAGTAGAAGAAGCAGGCCTTTCCTTGCCCTCCTCGCCTCGATTCGGAGAAGAAGCGTGTTCAGAACCACCGGGGGAGGAGCTTTCCTCCGGAGAATCGTCGCGGTAGTCACGAGACGGCGACTCATCACTCGACTCGGCCCTAATTCCGTCTAACATTGGTGCCATCGCTCAGGGAAGAGGAAGAAATCTCGATGTCCGAAGATGGAAGCGGAGTCAAAAGAACAAATAAAAGCACAGAGAGAATAAGGAGAAGAAGGAAGTTACCTTGAGAGTATGCGCAGAAAGTTTTGACAGAAGGAAGAAAGAGGGGTTAAATAGAGGAAGGGGACAACGAAGCGACGCCTGGACACGTGTCGAAAGGAGCACGGCCTCCCAAAAACCTAATGATGGCGCCTCTTCGTTTTTCCCACGCCAAAAGCAGGAGACTCCTCGATAAACGCGAAGCGTCTCCCATACGCCGCGCGTGAGCAATACACGCGGAAAGGGAAGCATCGTTTCACTTCCCCGCGTGATGAGTACGCGCCAACGGTCTCCGGGTCTTCAGAAACATTGACACGTACGAGCGCGGGCTAAAATCCGGGCTGCAACGTGCTGCTCTCGTCCACTCGAATCTCAAAGGACCGTCCTAAGATGCGCCGAACTAACATCAGACCAACTTCGGTGTATTCGCCTCACCTCGTGCCACCGAACTGGGGGGGGGGGGCTATTGTTGGAGGTGGGCCTAGCACCCCCATTTAGTTGGGCCCATCTTAGCAAAAGCCCATCTCGATTCGGTCAACATAGAGTCGACCTTTGACCAAAGGTCGCCGACCTGGAGTCCCGCGCTAGGCTTCGTCTGAAAATCCCGAGCTCCTGAGAGGAGCACCCCGGGACCGCGCTGACACTTCGCCAAGATTGGGATGCCGAAAAAGAAGAAGGCACGTGGAGTTTGGTCGAACAGTGTACCATCTGAATAGGGGTATGGTCTGATCTAGATGTCCCACCAACCCTGCAGAGTAAGCGAAGGAGGAAAGGACACGTGGAAGGGAGTTGGCCGAACAGTATGCTATCTTACAACAGCATGGCGCCGAGCTCATCATTGCTTCTTGCCTTGAGAACCGGGACACGCCTTCTAGAGCCCCTTACCCGTGAAGCAGGCTGAGGGTGACATGGGCCCAAGAATCCGCGGGAACAGAGAGCTGCCCTCGCTATATATACCCTTCGTTGTGCGTGAAGAAAGGGACTTTTGGAAAAAACCCGATTACTCTCTACAAAAAATAGGCCAGGCCTCTCTCTCTTTTTCTTTCTCCCTTGTAACGAGACACCACGGTTTAGAACACCGAACTGGATTCCCGCCGGAAGCAGTTCGTAAATCTAAATTGTCCGTCTTTTTTCGTAATCAATACAAAGAATACGGTCCCCAACCTGTTTATCACTGTCCCCGAACTGCCCTAAATTGTGGTTGACTCGCTCTAATTAACGAAAATCTCACCTCTCATTCCGTAATCAACCCCTAAACAACATTAGTGATCCTCGGGATCAATAGTCGACACCGATGTTTTCAAGAACCCTAACCCTAAATATAAAGCCTCCTCCGCAAGCTCCAAGGTTTCATCTCCGTCTTGCTCAAGTCGTTAAGTTCTGGTCAAAGATTTGACTTTAAGAAGTCTAAAAGTTGATACCTCACCATAGGGTAAGTAAATAGAAGTGACAACACTGGAGACAATCACTTGCTTCGACTGCAAGAAACTAACCAATACAGTAATTGACTATCAATCTGGAGACATAATCTGCACAAAATGTGTTATGTTACATGGGTTTCCAACTCAAAATCAATTGGCAATTAGTTGATTGGTCCAAGTATATTATCACACGCCCCACGAGATAATGGTCCATCTAGCCATTAATATTGACAATATTCCATCATAGGTTTAATTTCGGGTTAGATCGGTCGGACTTATTCGGATCGAACCAATTTCAGTTAAGATCGATTGGGCCTTTTTCGTTGGGCCGGATCGATTTCGATTCTGACTGGGCAGAGTGTATTCGGGCTCTGATAATATATTAAGTTATATGAGCTTTCAACTCAAAACTAATTGACAATGAGTGTTTTAGTCCAAATCTATTATATATTACTCAAGGTCCCTCATAACTTTCGATGTTGGACAATGGTGCTCTGCTTAAAAGCCATTAAAGCCTTAAAAGCCTTAAAAGCCATTAGACAATGGTGCTCTGCTTAAAAGCCATTAAAGTGATCACACGAGGTTGATCGAGGAGCTAGGTTTTAACAAAACGAAGGCCAATTTGATTCCCAGTTAGTTGTTTTTTTATTAATGTTTGGGTTCACTATTTTCAATTTAGGGTTTTTATAATTTGGTATGTTGTGATTGTTTGGGTTCACTATATTGTACATATGTTATTGTTAATTGAGATTGTGACATGTGTCATTACTATTTATTTCTATTTTTGGCTATTATATTTTTTTTATATAAATTAATTGATCCATGTTGTGATCGCGATACATGTCACGATTTTCTTACCTGTCAATAATATAACTATATATTTTTTTGCGCCATGTGCAATCACACCGTACCAAATTAGCTGATCGCGAATATGCAACTTTTGGGTTCACTATTAAACCATGGGACTTCTGGTTGGTGGTTTTTGATCGCAAGGTATAATGATCCAGTGTTGTGATTGTTTTTTAGTGCATCATCAATCCACCATTTGTAATGATCAGCAGGGAGGACATGTGAAAGTGGATTGGGAGCTGAGCATCAGATCGAGCCGGAGGGAGAACCCAACTACCATTGCGCCAAAATTTGGTATGTTGTGATTGCACATGGCGCAAAAAAAAAAATAGTTATATTTATTGACAGGTAAGAAAATCGTGACATGTATCGCGATCACGACATGGATCAATCAATTTATAAAAAAAATAATTTACAGCCAAAATTAAAAATAAATAATAATAACATATGTCACAATCTAAATTAATAATAACATATGTATAATATAGTGAGTTATGATTATTTTACATGTCACGTTCATATTAAGGAAATCAACTTTATATTAAAAGATAACTAAAATATAATGGATATATTAATCTCATGGGTTGATGAGCAGGTTCCTCAACAAAAAATTTCCACAAACTCATCACAGACCAAACGTCTTTGATGAAGCCCAATTGACCAAGTGGACCGCACATAATGTGTATCAAGCTTATACCTATCCTAAAACCTAGAGGTCCGAGACCATTGCGCCACTATGTATAAGTTCGGGTTAAGTCGTTTTCTTGTTTTCAATGTGTTATACTTTATTTTGTTTCAATGTGTTATTCTAACTTTAATAGTTTTTTTTTTAGAAATAGACACAGAAAAGAGGACAAAGCAACACGCGCATTATCACATGGTATAGTTAAGCAAAGGGGACTCACAAGTCACCATCATCGTGACCATGAATTACATACACGTTACATACTTACATATATATACATATAGATATATATATATGTATATATATATATATATATATATATCTATAACATATTATATATACAGAGGCAAAGAAAATGTAGTTATTTATTCAGATTTGTATATAAATTTGTAAATGTGTGACATCGTAAAGGGACAAAAACACTGCATTGACTGATGTACGTATCTATCTTCCTTCTTTACTTTTATGTCCTCTTTCTATCTTTAGGTTGGTTTGTAGTTTAATACTTCTATAGAATGGTTGACCAAAAAAAACAAAAAAACTTCTCTAAAATTTATTTTGTTAATTTTCATGCATTTTTTTAGTTTTTTCCCGGTTGCTAAAATTAGTTATAAAAGAATTAAAAAGGACAAAAAAGGAATGATGTTTTCTAGAGCACATGATATTATTAAGGGATTTTTGCATTGATGGTCACTTATTTTAACTTATATTAGCATATTAACATTTTTTGAAAATGTAGTAAAAAAGTAACACTTTTTGGTACTATTTAACCCAAAAGTGATACTAAACAGTACGGCGTGTACGATAATGCACGGTACACGATGTAACAATAACATGCGTGTAGTACATGCCGTGTACGATAACGGATGGAACATGATTTTTACTAAAGTGCTATTTTCTACTACATTTTTAAAAAGTGTTTATATGCTAATAAAAGTTAAAATAAATGATATGCAGTGCAAATACCTCTTAAGCTATCCATGAATTACTTAAATCATCCACCAAAGGAAAATAAGAATTCTTAATCTTATGAGGAACCCCATTACACATATCATCGTAATATTAATCTTATGAGGAACCCTAAAGGGTTCTTACCAATTTTTTATTCATAAATTTTGGTAAAATAAAAGTTTAGAACCTTCTTAAGAATTTTTAAGTTTTGGTTCCTCCAATGGTAGAACCTCACTTGGGGTTCTTAAAAAAAAATTAAATTAATTTTCTTAAGTTTAATTTACTTTGTAAATTAAATTATAAACATACTATATTTTATAAAACAAAATTTTTATTGTATTTTATGAAATTTAAAACGTACAAAATATTGCTGAAACTTCAGGAAGAAGTTTAGAATTTTAGAATCTTAAAAAAAATTAATATGTAAAAATTCCAATTCATTAATATGTAAGAAAAAAGTTTAGAATTTTAAAGTTGAAGTTATGAAAAAGTTTTTTTTTTTAAAAGGTTAAGAATTGTTTTTTTAAAGTTAAAGTTAAGAAAATCTAGCAAAAAACAAATATGGCGAATTAGGGGTTGACACATGGCATGAACAGTGTAAGAACCCCCTCTTAAAAACCGGTTCTAAAAGTTCTTATTTAAAAACCGGTTCTTATACACTACAAGAAAACTGGTCGTTTACAACGGACATAATCGATGTAAAACAGGCTTTGGGACGATTTAGCGACGATTGTCAATTCGTCGTAAATCGTTTGTCGTTAATCCCAAATCGTTGTAACATCGTCGTAACTGTTGGGACTTTTACAAATAGTCGTTAAATCATCGTTAAACATTAGTCGTAAAAGCGTCGTAATATTACGATGATTTTACGACGTTTATACCAATGAGGTGTTACGACGATGTTACGACGATTTGTGTTACGACGATTATACCAATGAGGTATTACGACGATGTTACGACGATTTGTGTTACGACGATTTTACGACGATTATACCAATGAGGTGTTACGACGATTTTACGACGATCATACGATGATTTGTGTTACGACTATGTTACGAAGATTTGTGTTACGACGATTAATACCAATTAGGTGTTACGGCAATCATACGACGATTTGTGTTACGACGATGTTACGACGATTTGTGTTACGACGAATTTACGACGATGTTCCGATGGTTTATCGAATTAGCATATTTAATAATTTAATTAATAAATATAATTAATTAAATAATAATTTAAATTATTAATATTAAAATTAAAATTAAAATTAAAATAAATAATTATAAAATACAAATTAAAGTTTGAATTACATATTACAAAATCCTAATTAATACCAAACTGTCCAAAAAGCTCTTCGTCGGTTCGCCGCAACAATTCGTCTCGCTGTGCAGCGAGCGGATCCACATTCTGATCTGCATCCCTCGGTCCCGATGTCGATGCTTGCTGCGCTTTCAGGGCCTTCGCCAATGCGGGATTATCCACCGCAAGAAGCTCGAACAGAGAATCGTATCCTTGGATCGTCTTATCTAATCCAAGGATCTTCTGTTCGGATTCCGCTTGCTTCGCCCGTAAAGTGTTGATCTCGGTATGGGCGGTGTTCAACTCGTTCCTCAACCCAACCGGATCATCGTGCGGATGATATGCGGAAGACGAGGCAACAAAACTATCTCAAATCGATCTCATCCCTAAAACTCTACCATTCTTCTTCGGGGCAACCTAAAAAAACGTTAAAACTAATAAATTAAATACGAAATAATTATGTAAAAATATAATATGATTATTATTACCTCTTCAAATATCTCGTCCATTTGGGTTGTGGTCAAAGCCGCGTTGGACTAAACCGAGCTACCTCCAGGTGATAGCTGCTGAGAGAGCTGAATTTGACGCTCCTCAATCCGTGCTTGGGCGGTATTGTAGAGCAGCTCCGCTCGAGGATCAACAAAAGAACCGTCTTTCTTTTTGTGAGTTTCCTCAAAAACTCTAGTCATCGGAGGAAGTTCGCCTCCGTTTGCCTAAACAAATGACATTCAAAAAACAAAAACAGTTAAAAATTAAATTTAATTAATTACAAACTAGGAAAAAAAATATTAGAAAAAATCATACCATTTGAAGACGCCTTCCCGCAAATGACGTCTGACCTGAAGTATGTGGCAACACCGCCGGACGACCGTCTGGACCGACAGTGTTCCGAGAAGCCGAACACTTAGCAGCCACTTGCTGCGAATGCGGATCCATCCAGTATATCTTCAAGCCGTTCTAGACTTCGGAAGACATGTACGGGGGCTTCGCCGCATCGCCATCAACCTCCCACTTCCGCTTCCAATCGGAGACGGTATTGTTGAGCCGTAATTTTCCCTTCGCCTTAAACTCCGTCTTCACCGTCTCGTTGATCGCAAAATCCCAGTGACATTTTTGCTATAAAAACAAGAAAATAATTAGAAACGATTAAATAAAATTAAATAATTAAATAAAAAAAGTAAAACGACTATTACCGCGAAACATTTGAACCACATATCAACGACGTCGCCCGGAACGGCAGACCAATTGCGGTGAGGCTCCTCGAAGTAGGCTTTGATGGTGTTAGACACACTCCGCCCGACTTTGTTGTCCTCCTTAAACCTTAAATATAAAAATGTAATTATAAGTAAAAACAAAATATTTATGAAAAAAAAAAAAATTAGCTTACATACCAAAAAGTATTCGGCGGCCGGAGCGGATCTAACCGGGGTAAACGATCATGATCCGGCGAATGCAAAATGTCCTCGACCGTCAATCCCGCATATAGCGAAGCGGGTCGAGGTGCATGTGCAGGTGCAGGTGCAGCTGGCGGAGGGGCCTGTGGGGCGGGACCGGAGACCGGAACCACAGACGGTGTGGCAGACGATGATGGGGCATCCGAATTAACACTCGGTCCCGAAGCGCCACCCATAAACGCGGAATAGTGAGTCCTACGTGGCCCCATATCTAAAAAAAATAAACGACTATCAAAAATATAATTCAATATAATTCCAATCCTATCTAATTCAAATCCTATCTAATTCAAATCCTATCTAACAATTTCATTCCTATCTAATATTAACAATCATAAATACTTATATAAAATATTTAAAAAAAAAAAAAAATTTTACCTCTTTAGAGAGAGAAAGTTCCGATTGTAGAGAGAGAGAGAGATTGTGAGTTGTGAGGAAAAATCTGGGCTCGCGTATATATAGATTTTATGGCCTTCGTAATTTCGATGGTACATTACGACGATTTTACGACGGATCCGTCGTAAAATCGTCGTAACCCATGAAACCAATCAGAATAATTTACCAACGCGGGAAATTTTTCATTCCACGCGGCAAAAGTAATTTCCGGTTACAACGCGTTTACGACGGATCCGTCGTAAAATCGTCGTAATGTACCATCGAAATTACGACGAATCCGTTGTAACATCGTCGCAATATTAGAAATGTAAACCCTAAACCTTAAACCCTAAAATACATAACCGTCTTTTATTAACGAAATATATTTATACATCATAAACTTTTCAATGTACACAATACAATCAATAATGACGATTGAATATGACAAATATCAAATTTTCTTATATCTTCTTACGTCTCTATAACATTCGTTGTATAAGTTTCTTCGTAACATGCATGAAGTATAAATTGTTAATAATTTTTGTATTATGTCAACCAACGAATCGAGAACTTATGTAAAACAATATAATTGATGATATACTAATCATTTACAACCTATACTCAACTTTAAAACCTTAAACCCTACATATTCGTCGTAATATCATCGTAAAAGAATCCGTCGTAAAATCATCGTAATTCACAAATCGTCGTAAATTCGTCGTCGTTTTACGACGGTGTTACGATGTAAATAGTGACATCGGTATCACGACGAATTTACGACGACTCTGAGAGTTTGGTAAAACACGGTTTCTTATAGTTCACCTAATTATTTACATCAAATATTTTCGACGTAATGTCGTCGTATATTCGATGTAAAATCGTTGTAATGCTATTCGATGTAAAACAGTTGTAAATATTCGTTGCAAATCTGTTGGTAATTTCTAGAAAATTTCTATAAATACATTCCACACCTTCAATGGTAACTCAAAAAAAAAACAATACACACTAAATATATACATACCTATGTTTCCTTGGGTTCTTATGCTGATCATTGTGTTCCCACTTCTTGATGATCTTGCCAACAAAGAATCATGTGGGATCTTGTTTTCATGTAAAGACAGTCTTCATTATAACTACTATAGGTGAATGATTCATAGAATTGGACATATATGTAAATCGTAATATAAGGATGTCCAATTCTATGTATCTTTCACTTATGGTGGTTGGTCTTTATGTATATTTCTTTGTTGGCCAGATCATCAGAAGTGGGAATACAACGGTTTGCTCCTTAACCCAAGATGACATTACGACGATATTACGTCGTAATATCAACGTAATATGCAGGAACCATATTCGTCGTAATTGCGATGTAATTTTACATCGAAATTACGACGACATATATTTACGACGAGTTTACATCGAATTTCGTCGTAAATTCGTCGTAATTGACAAATCGTCGTAAATCCGTTGTAAAATATCACAATTATCCACCAGATATGGAACGTGTAATCGGAGCGATAAATGCTATTTGGGCACGTTATGGACCCATGATCTTTGTTCACGCTATTGGTCCGGGCATGTTCTGGACCCATGATCTTTCTCGGGTACCAGAGACGAACAAGGAAGGATCAATAGAAAGAAATCACAAGAAGGTTACCTTCGCTCGACGAAGGAATCGCGTTATTGCGGGGGCGTAGCTCCATCGCACCCAAAATCGCAAAATCGAGGAAAGATGAAATATTAGGGTTTATCAATCGTCGCTCTATCTTTCCAGATGTATTAGTTACGAGGGCGTGGCTGTGCGCAAACGTCGTAATTGACAAATCATCGTAAATCCGTCGTAAAATATCACAGTTATCCACCAGATATGAAACGTGTAATCGGAGCGATAAATTCTATTTGGGCACGTTCTGGACCCATGATCTTTGTTCACGCTATTGGTCCGGGCACGTTATGGACCCATGATCTTTCTCGGGTACCAGAGACGATCAAGGAAGGATTAATAGAAAGAAATCACAAGAAGGTTACCTTCGCTCGACGAAGGAATCGCGTTATTGCGGGGGCGTAGCTCCATCGCACCCAAAATCGCAAAATCGAGGAAAGATGAAATATTAGGGTTTATCAATCGTCGCTTTATCTTTCCAGAGGTATTAGTTACGAGGGCGTGACTGTGCGCAACTGTCGAGAACGGTGGGAAACATAAATCCCACGTGTCGAATTTCTATCCGTCTGTGAGGTATTAGAGTTTATATTTTAATAAATATCTTAAAATGACACACTTTTAACTTTTGTATACGGTTTGTAATCAATTAATGAATTAATAATATTCATGCATTAACTTTGAAAATTCAAATAAGCTAAAATTAAAATAAGTTATATTATATAAATTAAAATAAGAGCAATTACCTATATAAATCAATCAGAATCATCATCTCCGCTCGGTTCATCATCTTCATTTGGTTCATCATCTTTAGGTTGCGAATCATCGTCACTCTCATCAAACTCATCGGAATCGCCTTCTGCTTCTGTGTCGTCAGGTAGATATTCAAGTTCCCTGTTGCGGGGATCAATTAAAAGAACGTTCTCCGTAATCTCTGGTTCTGTGATGTCACAGCAAGAATCTTGTTGCATTGGAAGATCGTCAACACCAACAATTTAACCCCCTTGGAGCAATTTTAATTACCGATAACCATGTGGGCCCAGTGGTTCGAACTCGCGGATATGGCACAAACGTTAATTGTTCTGCTTGTGATGCTAGGATAAATGGTTCAAACTTGTTGTATCGCCGTGCTTTGTTGACGTCGACCACACCAAATTTGTTTATTCGAACCCTTCGACCGACTGTTGGATCGAACCAATCACATTTGAAGATAACGCATTTCATACTAACCAAGCCGGGGTACTACACTTCGATTATTTCCTGCAACACCCCATAAAAATCTATTTCACCCCCAACACAAACTCCTTAGTTGGTAGTTGCCCGTCGAACGCCGTATTTGTATGTATGAAACACATAACCACGGGTGAAATACATGGGTGCAGTCGTTATCTTCCCGAAGGGGCCTAGTACTAACTCATGAAACCATATTGGATATTCGGGGTCACCATGATCCACCTATGAAATTTGGGAATGTTAGATCGAGCATCAATATACATACTTAATGAAAATTTTTTATTACGTAAACTTACTTGCGTCTTCAACCACTTAGCAAAGTGACGATCTTTACGATCGTTTATTTCATCATCTGAAACGCCTTCAATGCATTCTCGTACCTGACTAACAAATAAACTGCATATACATATATATACATTTAAATTAACACTTTTATCTATATATATAATAAATTAGGAGTGGCTAATTAAATTGTCACGTTACCTCTCCAAAGGTTCCACTTCCTCGGAATTTAGGAGGATGTACGTATGTGCGTTGTGCCTGTCATTCTCGTTAGACCACCAAACTTCCTTCACTTTTCCACCAAGACGACCGATTGGTGAGAAGATGTCTGGGACACCCTCTACTGCAAAAGTTCTTCCCACACCACCCTCATCATATCGTCGGGGTTTCCGTTTGCGTGTGCGAACTTTCGTAGCGAAATAGTATGAAGTGAAGTGTGAAGTTTCTTCGGTCAAACTTCCCGCAACAATCGATCCTTCAACCCTTGCTAGATTTTTAGCCTTTCCCTTGAAATGTTTCATGAACCGCTCGAATGGGTACATCCACCTAAACTGAACAGGCCCGCCTAGTTCTGCTTCGTGAGGGAGATGAATGGGAAGATGTTCCATGACATCAAAAAACGCCAGCGGGAATATCTTCTCCAGATTGCACAATAATATTGGAATATTAGCATCCAACTGTGCAATTACATCTTCTGACAACGTCCGTGTACTAAGATCCCGGAAAAACCTTCCGATACCTGCAACACCCAACAATTATATAGTACAATATTTGAACAAATTATATGTGATTTGATGATGTCTCTTACCTCCAATTGCATCATGAACATTTCCTGGAAGGAGTTCGGCAAATGCGAAAGGAAGTAATCGTTGCATAAACACGTGGCAGTCATAACTCTTCATCCCTGAAAACTTTTGTCCTTTCTCAACAGATTTAGCCAGATTGGATACATACCCATCAGGAAACTTCACATCAGATGAAACCCAATTGAACAACGCTGCCTTTTGTTCGGCACCCATCCGAAATATAGGAACTGGTGATTTCCCATTGCTCATAATATGCAACTCATTTCTGTTGCAAATATCAGGCAAGTCCAACCTTGACTTTCCGCTGTCTAAATTTCTTTGGTTCTTCCTTTCACGTTTAACACCGTATGCATGATGTTATCAAAAAAGTTTTTCTCAATATGCATGAAATCAAGATTGTGTCGCAGCAGATGATCTTTTCAGTACGGAAGTTCCCAAAAAATGCTTTTTTTTGTGCCAATTGTGATTCTCCCCGTATCCATCATGCATATTAGCTAGAGTGTGCCAATTTTCCCCACGATTTACAGTTTATAGTCCCCCAAAATGATCTATTTGCGCTTCTAGATCTTCCCCAGATAGATACACTGGTGGGGGGACACGCACGATTTTGTTCTTCCTAAACAATCGCTTGTTTCTCCGATATGGATGGTTGATTGGTAGAAACCGACGGTGACAATCAAACCAGCATCTTTTTCGACCATGTGTCAGCTGAAACGCATCTGTCCGATCGAGGCAATACGGACAAGATAACCTCCCATGCGTCGTCCAACCTGATAGCATCCCGTATGCAGGGAAGTCTCTTATTGTCCACATAAGCACAGCACGCATCGTAAAATTTTTCTTCCTCGAACAGTCGTATGTACGAACTTCTGTAGACCACAACTGTTTCAACTCATGTATGAGAGGCTGCAAAAACACATCAAGGGAACGCTTCGGATGCTTCGGACCAGGTACTAATATACTCAAGAATAAAAATTCTCTTTGCACGCACATATCTGGAGGAATGTTGTATGGCGTTAGGATTACTGGCCATAAAGAATATTGCCTACCAGACATACCGAATGGACTAAATCCATCTGTGCAGAGGCCAAGATACACATTTCGCTTAAATTTAGCAAATTCCGGGTGTACCGTGTTAAAGTGTTTCCAAGCTTTTGCATCTGACGGGTGAGTCACTTCTCCTTCTCTCTGCGAATGTTCTTCATGCCACCTCATCGATCCAGCTGTCCTTTCAGATTGATACAATCGTTTCAACCTATCAGTTATAGGAAGATACCACATCTTTTGGTACGGTATCTTATTACGCCCAGACGTTTGTGGTCTGAATCTCGACTTTTAGCAAAATCGACATTCATGCAGCTTATCATTATCTTTCCAAAACAGCATACAATTGTCAACACATACATCTATCATCTCAGAAGGCAACCCAAGACTAAACACCAACTACTGTATCTCATAGTATGTTTCGGCAGCCAAATTATCATCTGGCAAATACTCTTTAATAAGATCAGCCCAATCATTCATGCAAGCCTCAGCTAAGTTATTATCAGTTTAATTGTCACCATCCTAGCTGCTAACGACAATTTAGACTGACCTTCTCTACATCCATCTTAGAGTGGCTGATTTGCAGCGGCTAGCATATCATAAAACCGCTTCGCATCTACATTGGGTTCCTCAACACTATTATCAACATTTTTTCATGAAATGCATCATTGACCATTTCATGCATCCTATCATGATCTTGACCCTGCTGATCAAATTGATTTTCATGACCATGATGATAACTACTACCCTGATCAAAATCTACATGACCTTGATAATTACTACTACAATCAGCTTGATCAGTAGTACTCCTTTCAAAACTCTCTCCATGTTGATACCAAACATAATATTGCGGCATAAACCCTCTATTTAGTAAATGCTTCCACACCGTCTCGATAAAAATATATCTCGTATTCTTGCATTTACGACAAGGACAGAACATCTTACCGCTTTCGAGGGTTGTTTGCATATTTCCGGCCTGATACATGAATACTTCAAGCCCCTCTTGGAATTCTTTCGTCAACGATCCCTCCGAATCCTTTTGCATATACATCCATCTTCGTAGTTCGTATATGGACATTTTATAAAAATAGTTTTTGAAGTGTTTTTTTTTTATAAGAGATTGTTTTTTTTTTTGATAACTTTCGTTCGAAGTACGCAAGTATTTATAGAAATTTTTAGGATTTACCAACGGATTTACATCGAATTTACATCCAAATAAAATTTACAACGATTTTACATCGCATATACGACAGATTTACGACGAATATATTAGATGTAAATAATTAGGTAACCCTGCTTAAAAAACGTGCTCACCTACCTAGACACAATCGAGACGTAGACACAATCGACGTAAACTCGTCGTAATTTACATCAAATACATGTCGTCGTAATATCGATGTACAATTACATCGACATTACAACGATATAAAAATCGTCGTAATATCGTCGTAATGGCGATGTACAGTTACGACGATCAATATTTACGACGAAATTACTTCGAATTTAAAATGAGTCGTAATATCGTCGTAAACTCGATGTAAATTTATGACGGCTAGTATTCGATGTAAAATTTCGTTGGTAATCGCCTGTTTTTTTGTAGTGATACTGTTCACAATTATTTATTATTATTATTATTTTTTTTGGGTTAAGAAACTATTAACATACGCCGTTGGAGGTGCTCTCAGGTTTATAATATGTGGACACATTAAGTTCTATGGATTATTCAGACCGATTTCGTTTCTTCTTTCGTCAAAATCAAAAACATTATTTATACATCGACTACGTAATACATTTAAAAGAAGAAAAAAAACAGGAACAAAATCTCATAATTATATATATATAAACATTATAAAACAAAATCTTCCGTAGAAGAACCATAGATCTTGATTAGCTTTTGCAACACCAAGACTTGACTCCTAAGCCGAACGATGTAATCCGCCGTTTCTTGAAACAGCTGTTCTGTCTCTCCACTGTCGGATTCCTCCTCCACGTGAACATTCTGCTCCGTCGTCTTCTCCGTCGTCGTTGACGGAGGAAGAAGACTCTTAAGCGCCTGAAGCTTCTCGGAGAACTTTTCTCCTCCGTTTCCACAGCAATTGCGGAGAATCCTGTCACGTGATGAAACATGTGTTGTTCTTCTGTTTCCTAATTTCTTGATGTTCCTTCTTCCTCCTCCTCTGGATCTTTGGGTCTTTAAGATTCTCATTGTGGAAGAAGAAGAGAGAAACTATAATAGAGTTTTCTTTTCTTGTTTTGAATACAAGAAGAAAGAGGGTCAGGGTTTATGTACGATTGACTAATCGTTTATGACCCTGGAGTTGACAGTTTATTACGGTAGTGCCACTGGTGGTTCTTTCATTCCTTCGTTTGTTGTTTTATGCTTTTTTTTGTTTTTGTTGGGCCCTTGTGGTTTTAAGAAAAGTGAATATAATATCTTACTATCACGTGCTCGTTGTCAAATATCTCAAGAGCATAATATGTACAAGTTCCACATACCAAAAATCGAATTATTAAAAAATTTGGGAAACTATATAACCAAGAAATTATCTTTGTATAAGAAGTATATTTTTATTAAATATAATCATGACTAACATATGGTTTGTTAAAGATTGAATTACTGGATTTTTTGGTACCATAATATAAGTTCCATATACCAAAAATCGAATTATTGAATTTTTTTGGGAGAACTGAAATTATATAACAAAAAAACTCTATTTATATAAGAAGTATATTTTTATTAAAATATAATTATGATTAACATTATTTTTTGTTAAATATCATATCAAAAAATTAAAAATATGTTCATGAAAATTTTATTTTCAAATTTAAACGTATGGCTAACATAATATTAAAACATTTTTTTGTCAACAAGATTGAAACATTTTCATACAAAAAATTCTAAAGATATTTTAGATTCACCTTTCCAACATATATTGTGCTTGTCAAAAAAACTATAGGAAAGAAAATATTTAGGCATATGTTAGAACAAAAAAAAGAATAGATTTAATTTTAAAAAATTGTATAGCACTTTTTCCATAAATTGCTATTTTTTTTTTCAACTGTGATTGTTGAAAAGAAAATTAAATTTCAAAACACATTTCGAACATCATACTCAATTACAGAACATTGATTTTCTTGGGTTGTTCATAATTCTTTGATGAGCCAAAAACATTTGTTTTCCAAATTATCGAAATGTTTGAGTTGTACGAATACCGACAAACACTGACATGTGACGATAAGGGTAAATCTGTAATTTTATAATATGTGAGAAAACCGGTTTAGTAGCAAAGAGAGGAAGTGGGTGAAGAGTGCGCATTTGCCATATGACAGACAGTAAAAGCCTGAGCCTTCTGTCTGTTCTGTGACGGCACATGATAATGGGCAAATATTATTTTCTATATTGACCCTCCATAGTTATCCATAATTTCATTTTATTTACATATGTAAATTAAAGGATGCTTAATTTTTTTTGTTTTTTGTTTTTTTGTTTTATAAACAGATATATTTCAAACAATTTCATTTGACCAAATAAATGTTTTCGTTTGATTTCTTTGTTGGACCCCTTTTTTGTTTTGTCTAGGTTGGACCCTTTGTTCTCTATAAAATTTGTTTTAACATGGGTGGTGTTATATTAAATGACAAAATATCTAGAGTCACCTTGCTAGAAAACCAAAATTGGGGTTGAAATTAGGAAACTAACCAAAAATCAAGTTATTGTGTTGGTGGTTATTGTCAAAAGTACATATTACGAAAATACTCTATATATGATAAAACCAACTCATCTTATTGCTTGCTTTTTTTTCATGTTTCTTTTTCGTGTCTATCTTTCCATTTTTTTTGTTTTTCGCAACAAAACAAAAAAAAGCAATGATAATGATTTTGATTCATTAAATAATTAGAAAAAATTAAACAAAAATTAAGCCATGATTCAATAAAAATCCGTTGAAGATATTTTTTCCGTTTTCGACGATTTTAGTGATTTTGTTTCCGGTAAATTTTGGTGATTTCGTTTTCGGTAAAAAAACACACATTCTAAGAATCCCGATAAAAATCTTGTGATATTTTTAGCGAATTGACTCAAATTCACTGAATCGATTCAGTGAGTTAGGTTCGAGTTGACATAGTAGACTATTTGTAACATGCTAAACTATTTCGTAACATGTTAAACTATTTGTTATACCATATAAACATATAGATTTATCTCTAACGGTTTGTTTAACGCGGTATTCTAATTGTTAACTAGTTAACTTCCATGTTTGATATATATTTATAACATGCTAAACTATTTTGAAACATGCTAAAATATTTATTAGACCAAATAAAAATATACATTTACCGCTAACTTTTTGTTTCACACAATAACTCAATTATTAGCTAGTTAATTTCAGGTTATGTGCTCTATTTTGGTGAACTTAACTCTGGTAGTGGGTTAATTTCAACGAAGAAATAGAATGAATTAAAAGAGTCAGACGAACAAGAAGAACAAGGGAGCCATGAAGAAATACAATTTACCCATTGACTCTTAAGAGCTTATGAATACCAATAGATCTTATGTATATACAATATAGTAATAAGTTACATGTTTTTTAACGGGTAAACAATTATTGTATCGTATATAAATATATAGATGTATATCTAATTTTATTGTTTATACGATAATAAATATATTTTATGGATAACAATAATGAGTTATATATAGCTTATTAGATTGATTTTACATTTTGTGTATGCTAATGATTTTTGTAACGCGCTACAAGAAAACATAACTCGCTATTCAAATATATATTATGTTAAAATAATAGTTTACAGTGTTAAAATATATTTATACCATTATATCTATGTATATCTACATCGGACCTACAACAATCTCCAAACCACGGCAGATCTCTCGTCGTCGAAACTGGATTCCCAACTTCTCTAATCGATCTCTTCGTTAAGAATCACGATCGTGTCAAGAAATCTTCTTCAAAACGCAACAACAACAAAGTCCAGGCACAAACCGCTCTAAAATTATACCATTCTAGTGTTCTACTATTAAAAACCCAAATCAAGTCGATTAGTTTTTGTTTCTGAATAAAATGTTTTTTTAGAAAGAATTTGAGTTGTTTATGCAAAACATGAATGCATTAATGTTTAATGACGAATACAATCTCATTGATTGAAACAAAAATTAAAGTTTATGTTTTTGAATATTAGGTCAATATATAAAGCATAAGGCTTAACTGGTATGTCAACTGAATAGCAAAATAGCGGAACATGTGAATAATAAAATAGCGAAATCAATAGGACGAGAAAATTGAAAAATGAATAAACTTAAAACTCCAAAGCTACTATTTATTAGATAAATGAAATTTTGTAAAAACTAGTTATAAATTTAAAACATGCAAGGTTGATTGGAAAATAGCCTGTTAATTTTTATTTTTTATCATTATGTGCTTAATATTGTGAATGGTATGTATACAGCGGAATCACGTTTTCAAAACGTAAAAACGTGAAAAAGCTATATACCATTTAAACCCATAAATTAATAATATTCACATTGCACGGAATGAAAAAAAAACAATATAGGTAAACTAAATTCCAAACAAGGCCTCTTCACATATGTCTTTAAGGTGATTTTTTCTCTCTTAATCCCAATTTTTGGGTTGTCATGTTTTCTTTACAAGCTTATTGATGCTTTACTTGAATCTCTCAACACAAAATTAAAAATGAAAGACATAGGCCATCTATCCGACAAGTTTTAAGTTTGAAGAACCGGCCGGAAGAAATTCTATCGAGGTATACTATCTTTGGGTCTGGTTTGTATTTTCTTACCGTTGCGAGGTCTACCATTTTCATGGTTATCAATCACAAAAATGGTAACAATTAGCTGTATAGAAAGCATTATTCTTATTTTTTTTATACCACTATTTTTTACCACTAATTTTTTTTAAATCTCTTCTAACTATTCCAGTATCGCTTACCGCTCTCACTTTTTGCTAAAAGATGAATCAAAATTATTCAAAAATGTGCCTCTCGTTGGCCAATAGGTTGAAGTTTAATTAATGATATATGCATATCCTGACAAGATATTTGATTATATCTACATAGTGATCCTATAGTAGTAGGGGTGTTTGTGTATTAAATTTTTTGGAATAACGCAATGAATAGTGTTTGGTTATATAACTAATTTCAACTCATTTCTTAGCCAATGAGTGTAATTTCTCAAATATCTAACGACAATGCTCCAAAATGATATATTGGGTTTGATATTTTTTTAATTCTTAATAAACATATATATTTTTTTTTTCTTCCTATTTATTGTATAAAAATTATGAATTAATTAAAAACAGTAGTAACAGAAATTTACTTTTCAAATGGCAAAGCAATCACTTCAAACAAAGATACTGAAATATGTAGTAACTGACAATAGTAGAGATTGTTTTTCTATTATATTCAAGAAGAATGAAAAAAAAAAATGCCTCTATCGTACTCATCGCATTCATATCCATTACGTTCATCTTTATATATTCTTTTTTATTATTATTTTTTTCTCTCTTTATATATTCTACTATTCCTATGATTCTAACCAATTTAGACCGTTAATTTAAATTTGAAACTGGAGTAGAAATTAAACCGTTCTAGTGTTCTGCTATTAAAAACCCAAATCAAGTCGATTAGTTTTTGTTTTTGAGAAAGAATTTGAGTTGTTTATGCAAAACACGAATGCATTAATGTTTAATGACGAATACAATCTCATTGATTGAAGAAAAAAATTAAAGTTTATGTTTTTGAATATTAGGTCAATATATAAAGCATATGGCTTAACTACTATGTAAACTGAATAGCAGAATAGCGGAATAACAGAATAGCGAAACATCTGAATAATAAAATAGCGAAATCAATAGGACGAGAAAATTGAATAAACTTAAAACACCAAAAAGCTACTATTTATTAGATAAATGAAATTTTGTAAAAACTAGTTATAAATTTAAAACATGCAAGATTGATTGGAAAATAGCCTATTAATTTTTATTTTTTTTATCATTATGTGCTTAATATTGTGAATGATGTATATGGCGGAATCACGTTTTCAAAACGTAAAAACGTGAAAAAGCTATATACCATTTAAATCCATAAACTAATAATATTCACATTGCACGGAATGAAAAAAAAAACCAATATAGATAAACTAAATTCCAAACAAGGCCTCTTCACATATGTCTTTAAGGTGATTTTTTCTCTCTTAATCCCAATTTTTGGGTTGTCATGTTTTCTTTACAAACTTATTGATGGTTTACTTAAATCTCTCAAAAAAAAAAAAATGAAAGACATAGGCCATCTATCCGTTCAATTTTAAGTTTGAAGAACCGACCTATTCTATCGAGGTATACTATCTTCGGGTCTGGTTTGTATTTTCTTATCGTTGCTATAAAGGGTCTACCATTTTCATGGTTATCAATCACAAAAATGGTAACAATTAGCTGTATAGAAAGCGGTATTCTTATTTTTTTGATACTGTCTATTTCTTACCACTATTTTTTTTTTAAATCTTTTCTAACTATTCCGGTATCGCTTACCGCTCTCTCTTTTTGCTAAAAGATGAATCAAAAATTATTTTTTCGTAAAATTCATAAACTTCTACAAATTATTTTTCCGGTCATCCTCAAGATTATGAGATCGGGAAAAAACTTTGGATGGGCATTTTGGTCAGTAAAAAGAGAGGGAATAAGCTTATTAAAATGCGCTTTTTAGAGAGGTTTTAAATGTGAAGGGATTATGAGCCAGCAAAACCTCATTGGACAAACAAAAAACTTTGAATACGAAAAAAAAAATACAAAAAATTCATTTGAAATATGAGAACCGGGAAACTGAACCGGAAACCGGTTGATCAAAGGGAGAGAGAAAAGGGCATGTGAAGGCACATGGGAAAAGAGAAAGGAAAGGAGACAGAGAAGGAAGCATGTAAGTGAACAGAGAGCATGTTCTGTATATTCCCTGCATGCAAGATTATATATCATTAACATGGTTTTTAAAGATTTGATTACTTTAATAGCCAAAAGGAGGGGGGGGGGGGGGGGGGGTTTCTTTTTATAATTTCGATTTGGTGCACATGGTTTACTATCTAGATTTCAGGTTAATAGCATGTGTTTAGCTGTTCCTCCACGTGATTGATTTGTGTAATTTCGTACATTGATTTACAATTATCAACGTTTTTATTTTACTAAACAAAAGTTCATTGATTTAGCACCGGGTATCCCAATTTTGCAAAACGTTCGACTAGTCTTTTGGCAAAAATATATTGATTATAAGTCCACCACGGATAAAACACCGGGACCAAAATTCAAGTAGTCCAATGTTAGAATTTGGACACGGTGGAGTCGAATCCGAGGCTGTAGCAAGTTTAGGTCTTTGGTCCAATACCACAATATGCCACCACCACATGTAAATTAAGTTTTATAATTTTTGATAAAAATTTAGTACTAAAAAACTATCGGAAAACTGTTAGAAATGATCTTTCCTGACGGATTTTGGACAAACATAAAATCGTTAATTTTAAATCTTCGGTTTTGCTTAAATTTTTCATTTGGTATTATATAAAAAGGAGCAATGCAAATTTTTCTAATATTAGTTTTATTGTCACATAATATATGTAGGTTATTTAGTTGATCATATAACAAAAAAAAAAGTTATTGCTCAACGTGCTCATACATGTTTTACATCTGTATTTCGATTAGTGTCGACATACTTAACTGTATTAGCTAGATTCATTTTTAATATAAACTTCACCCAAAAAATTTCAATACCTTACATATGTATACATGTGTTAATAAGGATGTGAGAGAACAAAAGTTTTTGGCTTTTGTTTTGTTTGTTTGATGAAAGTGGAAGTGAGGGACAATATGATATAGGACAGGGACAATGAAGTGAGGGACAATAAGTAAAAAAACGAGACATCTTTTCATTCCCCTTGTGTTTCCTTCCATACTCACCATTTTGTAATTCAAATCAAAATTAAAAAGCATTCGATTATGGGACTAGGGAGTGTCTTGAACACTAACACGTTGTTTTACTTTTAACCAATGAAATATGGCACAAAAAGGGAAAACAAAATATTACTGACCCACGTGAGATAAACAATAAACATCCTAATGAAGAGGTTTTGGACACTAGTCGACCATTCATGTTTATGTATAAGGTATGAATGAATTACTGTTCAACTAAATGTCTTGAGTTTAAAAAATTTCATGTAATGACGCAATGTCTAGATATCAATAAGAATTAATTGTTAGCATCAACTAATAAAACCAAAAAAGAGTAATTAATAAATAAAACCAAATTAGTAGACATAATGGTTATTACATTAAAAAAAAAAGAATTCAATAAGAAAAGAAGAACCTTAGTTGATTTTAAACCAAGCAATTCAAAATAATAACCATAATTTTATCTAATCGTAATAATCAAGCATGAATCCAAATAAACAAAGTTTGAACTAGGAGATTCAAAATAGGTTAAACTTATTACTTTTGTTTCTCAAAGAAAAATCATAGTTGTTCATCAGAATTCCTATATTGTTTCCTTACACATATTTACTTTGATTCTTACATTTTTGTCATTATTCTTCTATCATCTCCTTCACAAAATTTTCGGGGTTGATAAGCTATTATACATTTATTTTCGATGACTTTTTTACGAATTTTCATATTTGTAAAAGATTCGTTATGAAATTAGTCAAAAATTTAAATTTTTTTTATTTTTCTTTTAATTTTGAAAAAGACTCACGTATATATAATTTTAAAAAACCATCCCCTTTATTCTGAATATATCTACTTTACATGAGATGTAATTTTCTAGTTCTCCTTCTCGTAACTTTAACTTTTATTCTATATGTTAAGGTTCAAAAAAAAAAAACTTTATTCTATATGTTTTCTTTTCAAAAAAAATCACAAGGAGAAGGAAAATAAAGAAAAGAATATAGAGGTTTAGGTGGGGAAATAAGATACCCTAAGACCATCTCCATCCGGGATTTTTAGAGGAGGGGTTCTTAAAATTTTATAATGACAAATAATAATAAATATTAGAAGGGTTATTAATTTTGAAAAAAAAAGTTCTTAAAATTCTTATTTAAAAGCTTTTTTAGGGGTTTTTAGCATGAAGTTCTTAAAATTTATAATTAAAATATTGATAAAAACCTCGTCAAAGGTTCTACCATTGGTGATGCTCTAACACTAAACACAAAGAGTGAGTTGTTAAGTCACTGAACAGTGACTACCGATCCCACACTCTGACCTCATTGCTCATGTCTCCCATGCTCTTCACTATTTGTCCTCTTTTCACGTTTATCAACTGGTTTTAATTATTCAGACTGATATATCCTCTTAAATTGATCAATACTGTATTGTAGTCCTAAATTTAAGCAATTGATAACGCCATCCGTAAAATTAGATTATATATATAATGAACGAGGCCCATATTGTACCATTTTCTCAATTTTTTTGAGGGGAATTAGAGTTGAATTCCGATAGGAAAAGCTGCAGATATGAGTCATATGACTAATAACCACTTTGGCTTAAAGGCATTTTATCGGATACGAAAATTTAAAATGAGTTATTTTTTCGCCAGTTTAAGATTTAGTTTGGAAATCAAACAATTATGCTGACCAAAATGTACATAATTTGTTTCTACTTTCGAGTAATTAGAGTCCATAATACTATAAATAATAAGAGACATCAGTAAAATATTAGTGTAAAATAAAAATGAGATTATATTTGTGTTATTGTTTTATAAGAAAATTCATCAAAGTAACCTCGTGCATAAAGAATATTACTAGATTAACCTCTAGGGAGGGAGATCATACTAGACTAACCTTACTTTGTTGGTCAATGTCCATTTTATCCATATGTTGTATTGTATTACGATTATGCCATTATTAATTACTTTTGATTTATTTTTTTGAACAAAAGAAAACCTACTGTCATATATATGACGGTAGGTTTGTTTATATATGACGATATGTTTGTGTCATTATTAAAAGTTAATGACAAAAAAAAAACATGGTTTACAAAAAAAAAAAAACCTCTCGACAAAGGCGACATGAGGCGACGGCGACGTTTGGGACGACGTCTTGATTCCGATGCAATTCCGGCCCTATTCCGGCGAGGAGTGAGCCGTTTCCGGTAAGTCTCTTCATCCTCTTGCTTTGTTTTATGTTTCTCTTGCTTCCACGAAGAAGAACCGCGACGAAGAAGAGGTTACGGCGAAGGAGATTGACTTTGGCGAGGAGGGAGGCATGTCGAGGGTTCCGGCGAGTCATCTTCCGCCGTGTCGGCGACGAATGGGCCGGGGGAGAATGGCCGGTTGGTGGCGGCGGCCCTGAAAACCCTAATTTCATTTTTTTTTCGGCGGCGAACCTAACCCTAATTTATTTTGGTTGCAGATAACTTGTTTTGTCTGTGTTTCCGGTGTACCGAACGAAATTCCGGTGAGAGCAAGGATTTTCCGGTGAGGAATGTTAAATTTTGTATTTCTTTAGTGGTAGATTTTGTAACACTTGATGGTAGATTTATTAGTAAGCTATATGTGGTTTGGTGAGTTTGGTAGGTTTGTTTATATATGATGGTAGGTTTGTTGGTACATGACGGTAGGTTTGTTGATATATGACGGTATATTTATTTTTATATGAAGGTAGATAATTTGTATATGCGGTAGATTTGTTTGCTAGACTTATTGTTAACTACTGGTAGTAATGGTAGACTTATTGTTAACGACTGACTTATTCTCTCTTTTCTCTGACATGAAGGTGGCATCATCTCCGGTGATATTACCGACGTCTGCAAATTCTGTTAACGAATCCAAAATGCAGAGAGATAAATGAACATGCTTGTATATGAATATAATTAGAGAAAATGAGATATTAGAAATGTTTTTTGTGATTTTAGAAATGTTTGTTCTTAAACATGTTTGTATATGCCTTTTAGAATCTAAAAATATAATTTTTCTCTCTGGAATTGAAGTACTAAGGAAATGGAAGTTGATCTATATTCAATTTTAATATCTTCCCATGCATTGTTTGAGTAAATTTGGATTCATTGTGCGAGTAGTAAATTCATCATAAAGATGAGTTAAAATACTACATTTATAAGTGACCACATGCGCCTCTTGCGAATGCACAACTACAGACGGCATGCCAACTTGTTCTAACGATCAATGAAGAAAACAAAATTCAAACAAGTATACCGTGGATGAGAAAAAAATAATTATCTTTGACAAATAAAAGCATTTAATTAAGTCCTAACTACCAAGACAAGGGTTGTAAACACACTACAAGAAAACAGGGGTATTTCCGACGGCCAAAGCCGTCGGAAATCCGTCGGAAAGGGCCTTTTCCGACGGATTTCCGACGGATTTAAGCTGTCGGTTACAGTTCGTCGGAAATATGGTATCCGTCGGAATCCGTCGGAAATTTCCGACGGATTGTTGCCGTCGGAAAGCCGTCAGACATTTCCGACGGATTTCCGACCGCGTCCGTTCCGACAGATATTCGACGGACTTCCGACGGATACTCCGACGGATATTCAGTCGTAAATGCCGTCGGAAATCCGTCGGAAATCCGTCGGAAATTTCCGACGGATATATTACCGACAGAATTTCCGACGGATGATTATCGAATGAATTTGTCGGAAGTCCGTCGTAAATCCGTCGGAAGATATTTTTGACGGATTTCCGACGGTAACTATTTTCGACGGAGTTACGACGGATAATTTGATCGGAAGT
Source organism: Eutrema japonicum (assembly GCA_030161315.1). Classification (NCBI taxonomy): domain Eukaryota; kingdom Viridiplantae; phylum Streptophyta; class Magnoliopsida; order Brassicales; family Brassicaceae; genus Eutrema; species Eutrema japonicum. The sequence goes on from BSQW01000011.1 coordinate 51,495,697, forward strand.
TGTCTCGGAAGTCCGTCGGTTCTTCGTCGGAAATAGGTTCCGAAGGATTTACGACGGTAACTATAACGCCCCGACCACCCATGCCTGTGGGCCCCATGCCTTCTCTCGGCCCGTGGGCCCCATGCCTTCTCTCGGCCCGTGGGCCCCATGCCTTATCTGGGCCCGTGGGCCCCATCCTTGTCCGACGGCCGGTGCGTTAATCCGTGAGGCTTGTAATACTTGTTTACTGACCCTGCAATCACCACGTGATCTTTCCCCGTGTTTTGTCCTCACTCACACGATACCGCGAATAACTTCCCGGAATGTCACCCATCCTTAAACTACTCCCACTACAAGAAAACTGTCTATTTCCAACGAAAATTTACGACCGTTTTAAATCGATGTAACTTTACGTCGACCTTACGACGAATTTACGACGAAATATGTGTTCGATGTAAAATCGTCGTAAATATGTGTCGTCGTAATTTCGATGTAAATTTACGACTAATTTACGACGACATTACGACGAGAACATAAATCGTTGTAATATCGATGTAATTGTACGACGAAATTACGACGAATATTTCTTCTGTATATTACGTTGATATTACGACGATTATACGTCACTGTTCGCGGTTAGGTAGACCACGTTTTTTAATAGGTCCACCTACTAAATTTACATCGAATTTACATCGTAAAATTCGTCGTAAATGCGTTGGAAAATCGTTGGTAATTTTGAAAAAATTTCTATAAATACAGCGTAACTTCAAACTAAAGAATCAAAAAAAAAAAAAAAAAAAAAAAAAACATATATATAAATGTCTATATACGAACTACGAAAATGGATGTATACGCAAAAGGATTCAGAGGGAGATTTGACGGAAGAATTCAAAGAAGGGCTTGAAATATTCATGTATCAGGCCGGGAATATGCAAACAACCCTGGAAAGTGGTAAGATGTTATGTCCTTGTCGTAAATGCAAGAATACGAGATATATGTTTATTGAGACGGTGTGGAAGCATTTACTAAATAGAGGGTTTATGCCGCAATATTATGTTTGGTATCAACATGGAGAGGGTTTTGAAAGAACTCAAGCAACGGATAGTAGTAGTAATTATCAAGGTCAAGTAGAATCAAATTATCAAGGTAGTTATGATCATGGTCAACATCAATTTGATCAGGGTGCAGATCATGATAGGATGCATGCCATGGTTAATGATGCATTTCATGAAACAAATGCTGATAATAGTACTGTTGAGGAACCCAACGTAGATGCGAAGCGATTTTATGATATGCTAGACGCTGCAAACCAGCCACTCTACGATGGATGTAGAGAAGGTCAGTCTAAATTGTCGTTAGCTGCTAGGATGATGACAATTAAAACTGATCATAACTTAGCTGAGGTTTGCATGGATGATTGGGCTGATCTTATTAAAGAGTATTTGCCAGAGGATAATTTGGCTGCCGAAACATACTATGAGATACAGAAGTTGATGTTTAGTCTTGGGTTGCCTTCTGAGATGATAGATGTATGTGTTGACAATTGTATGCTTTTTTGGAAAGATGATGATAAGCTGCAGGAATGTCGATTTTGCCAAAAACCGAGATTTAGGCCCCAAACAACTGGGCGTAAAAAGATACCATACCAACGGATGTGGTATCTTCCTATAACTGATAGGTTGAAACGATTGTATCAATCTGAAAGGACAGCTGCATCGATGAGGTGGCATGAAGAACATTCGCAGAGAGAAGGAGAAGTGACTCACCCGTCAGATGCAAAAGCTTGGAAACACTTTAACACGGTACACCCTGATTTTGCTAACTCTAAGCGAAATGTGTATCTTGGTCTTTGCACTGATGGATTTAGTCCATTCGGTATGTCTGGTAGGCAATATTCTTTGTGGCCAGTTATCGTAACTCCTTATAACCTTCCCCCAGATATGTGCATGCAAAGGGAATTTCTTTTCCTGAATATTTTAGTCCCTGGTCCCAATCATCCGAAGCGGTCCCTTGATGTATTTTTGCAGCCTCTCATTCATGAGTTGAAACAGTTGTGGTATACAGGAGTGCGGACATATGATTGTTCGAGGAAAATTTTTTTTACGATGCGTGCGGTGCTTATGTGGACAATAAGCGACTTCCCTGCATACGGAATGCTATCAGGTTGGACGACGCATGGGAGGTTATCTTGTCCTTATTGCCTCGATCGGACAGATGCGTTTCAACTGAAACATGGTCGAAAAACATGCTGGTTTGATTGTCACCGCCGGTTTTTACCAATCAATCATCCATATAGGAGAAACAGGCGGTTGTTTAGGAAGAACAAAATCGTGCGTGTCCCCCCACCAGTGTATCTATCTGGGAAGATCTAGAAGCGCAAATAGATCATTTTGGGGGACTAGAAACTGTGAATCGTGGGGGAAATTGGCACACTCCAGCTAATATGCCTGATGGATACGGGGTTAATCACAATTGGCACAAGAAAAGCATTTTTTGGGATCTTCCGTACTGGAAAAATCATATACTGAGACACAATCTTGATGTCATGCACATTGAGAAAAACTTTTTTGATAACATCATGCATACAGTGTTAAACGTGAAAGGAAGAACCAAAGACAGCGGAAAGTCAAGGTTGGACTTGCCAGATATTTGCAACAGAAATGAGTTGTATATAATGAGCAATGGAAAATCACCAGTTCCTATATTTCGGTTGGGTGCAGAACAAAAGGCATCGTTGTTCAATTGGGTTTCATCTGACGTGAAGTTTCCTGATGGGTATGTATCCAATCTTGCTAAATCTGTTGAGAAAGGAGAAAAGTTTTCAGGGATGAAGAGTCATGACTGCCACGTGTTTATGCAACGTTTACTTCCTTTCGCATTTGCCGAACTCCTTCCAGAAAATGTTCATGAAGCAATTGGAGGTAAGATACTTCATCACATATAAAATTATTGAGATTAATTATATATATATATATATATATATATATGTTACAATGTATATAATTTTGTCTTTGCAGGCATCGGAGCGTTTTTCCGGGATCTTAGTACACGGACGTTGTCAGAAGATGTAATTGCACAACTGGCTGCTAATATTCCAATCTTGTTGTGCAATTTGGAGAAGATATTCTCCCCTGCGTTTTTTGATGTTATGGAACATCTTCCCATTCATCTCCCCCACGAAGCAGAACTAGGAGGCCCTGTTCAGTTTAGGTGGATGTACCCATTCGAGCGCTTCATGAAACATTTAAAGGGAAAGGCAAAAAATCTAGCAAGGGTTGAAGGATCAATTGTTGCGGGAAGTTTGACAGAAGAAACTTTACACTTCACTTCATATTATTTCGCTCCAAAAGTCCGTACACGCAAACGGGCTCCCCGACGATACGATGATGGCGGTGTGGGACGAATTTATGCAGTAGAGGGTGTCCCAGATATATTCTCACCAATTGGTCGTCTTAGTGGAAAATTGAAGGAAGTTTGGTGGGATAACGAGCATGACAGGCACAGCGCACATACGTACATCCTCCTAAACTGTGATGAAGTGAGTCCTTTCGAAAGGTATAATAACCAAACTATTTAATTAATCAGTCATTAATAATTAATAATTAATATAATTATAAATAAATGTGTTAATTTTTATGTCTATATATGTATTTTGCAGCTTATTTGATACCCAGGTACGAGAATGCATTGAAGGGGTTTCAGATGATGAAATAAACGACCGTAAAGATCGTCACTTTGTTGAGTGGTTGAAGACGCAAGTAAGTTAATATAGTTATAAATATTTCATTTAATTATATCGGCTTTCAATCTAACTTTTACACTTATCATAGGTTGATCATGGCGATCCCGCATATCCATTTTGGTTTCATGAGTTACTCTTAGGCCCCATCGGGAAGATAACGACCGCACCCATGTATTTTACCCGTGGATATGTGTTTCATACATACAAGTATGGCGTTCGTCGAGCAACTACCAACTGCGGAGTATGTGTTAGGGGTGAAATAGATTTTTATGGGGTTTTGCAAGAAATAATTGAAGTGGAGTACCCCGGACTGGTTAGGTTGAAATGCGTTCTCTTCAAATGTGATTGGTTCGATCCAACAGTCGGTCGAGGGGTGCGAATTAACAAATTTGGTGTGGTTGACGTCAACAAAGCACGACGTTACAACAAGTTTGAGCCTTTCATCCTAGCATCACAAGCAGAACAAGTAACGTTCGTTCCATATCCCCGAGTTCGAAGAACATCTGGGATCTCATGGTTATCGGTTATTAAAATAGCTCCAAGGGGTAAAATTGTTGGTGTTGATGATCTTCCAATGCAACAAGATTCTTGCCTTGATATTACAGAACCAGAGATTACGGAGAACGTTCTATTAATTGATCCACGAAACAGGCAACTTGAATATCTACCTGACGACACAGAAGAAGAAGGCGATTCCGACGAGTTTGAAGAAACTGACGATGATGATGGACCTGAAGATGATGAACCCAATCAAGATGATGAACCCAACGAAGATGATGATTCTGATTGAAAGCTTATATATATATAGGTAATTTTCGGTTTGTTAGATGTTTAAGTTTTTCTTGTAAAACTATATATTAAACGAAATTACGACGTATTCGGCGATTAAATTCATGATTTTCCCCAAGAATTGCCTGATGCCAAAACAATTCATCCAGACCACACCGAAACACAGACACTACTTCACTATTTCGGCGATTTCTCGGGTACCAGAGACGATCAAGGAAGGATCAAGATTTAGGGTTTAGGGTATAGATTTATTTTATAACAACGAATTTATAACTTTATTATACCAAAGGATTTACATCGATTATCATTACAACGATTTTACATCGATTAGCATTACAACGATTTTACATCGATTAGCATTACAACGATTTTACATCGTTTATAATTACAACTATTTTACATCGATTAGCATTACAACGATTTTACATCGATTAGCATTACAACGATTTTACATCGTTTATAATTACAACTATTTTACGACGAATCCGTCGTAATATCGTCGTAATGTCATTTTGGGTTTAGGAGTTGAAAGTTGTTTACCTGCTTCTAATGATCTGGCCAACAAAGAATTCTGGGAATCAAGTTTTCTATATTCATAAAGACCAACCACCATAAGTGAAAGATACATAGAATTGGACATCCTTATATTACGAAGGATTTATATAGATGTCCAATTCTATGAATCTTTCACCTATGGTAGTTGAAGACTGTCTTTACTTGAAAACAAGATCATACATGATTATTTATTGGCCAGATCATCAGGCAAGCAGGTATACAATGATCAACGTAAAAACTTAAAGAAAAGTGGATATGAATTTTTTTTTTGAGTTTGCATTGAAGGTGTGGAAGGTATTTATAGAAATTTTGTAGAAATTACCAACGGATTTGCAACAAAATTTTACAACGAATTTACATCGAATAGCATTACAACGATTTTACATCGAATATGCCACGAAATTACGTCGACAAAATGCGATGTAAATAGTTAGGTTACCTATAAAAACCCGTGTTTCACCAAACTCTGCCGATTTCAGTCATTTACGACTGGTTTACGACGATTTTACATCGATTAGCATTACAACGATTTTACGACGAATCCGTCGTAAAATCGTTGTAATACCTAAAATATAGGGTTTAGGGTGTGATGAACTTGTTTAGTTTTTGTTTAATTTTTTTTTATCTTATATATTGTTTTACGTAAGGTCTAATCATAGTGTAAACAATTTTATGTTTTAGAAAATCATTTACATTATTTAAGTCATGCATGTTACGAATATACTTATAAGAACGAATGCTATACATTATTATGTAAAATAAGGAAATCGACGACTATATAGATTCAATCGTCGTTACTGAATCTATTGTTAAATATTAGAAGTATTAGATGCACAAATATACTTCGTTCTTACGTCCTCGATATGTGCATTGTGATTTAGGGTTTAGGGTATAGATTTTAGGTATTCGTCGTAAACTTACAACGATTTTACGACGAATCCGTCGTAAAATCGTTGTAATACCTAAAATATAGGGTTTAGGGTGTGATGAACTTGTTTAGTTTTTGTTTAATTTTTTCTATCTTATATCTTGTTTTACGTAAGTTCTAATCATAGTATAAACAATTTTATGTTTTTACAAAATCATTTACATTATTTAAGTCATGCATGTTACGAATATACTTATAAGAACGAATGCTATACATTATTATGTAAAATAAGGAAATCGACGACTATATAGATTCAATCGTCGTTAATGAATCTATTGTTAAATATTAGAAGTATTAGATGCACAAATATACTTCGTTCTTACGTCCTCGATATGTGTATTGTTATTTAGGGTTTAGGGTATAGATTTTAGGTATTACGACGATTTTACGACGGATTCGTCGTAACATCGTCGTATACTTACAACGATTTTACGACGGATTCGTCGTAAAGTCGTTGTAATACCCCAACATTTAATTTACCGCGTCGAGGGAAATTTGCGATAGGTTGAATTTTTGGTTACAGTTTTACGACGCTTTTACGACGAATTCGTCGTAAAATCGTCGTAATGTACCAACGATTTTACGCCGACATTAAAATCTATATATACGGGAACGATTTTTTCTCCTCCCTCACAACTCTCAAATCTCTCTCTCTCTAGAAAATCTCTCAACTCTCTCTCTCTCAAATCTCTGCCCTCTCTCTAAAACAAAAGGTAACATTTTTTTTTTGTATAAATTATATTATCGTTTTAAGAATTCTGAATTGTTAGTTAGGATTGTAATATTTATTAGTTAGGATTGGAATTATTAGTTAGGAATGGAATTATATGATACTAAAATTGAGTTATTTTTAAATATTTTTTAGATATGGCACCACGTAAGTCACACTATCGACAGTTTATCGAGACGGGACCTAGTGAAAATCAGCAACTCCCGTCATCTTCTGCGACACAGTCCGCTGTTCCGGATTCTTTTTTCGGACCAGCGCCGCCTCCAGATGCAGTTGCTCGACCGCCACTGTTGTATGCAGGATTGACGGTCGAAGATATTTTGCAGTCGCCGGGGCATGATTCATTAGACCGGTTAGATCCGCGACGGATCCCGAATACTTTTTGGTACGTACGTAAAATCTTTTTTTTTAATTACATTATGAATTTTTTTTTTACTAATAATTTTTGTTTTATTTCTCAGGTTTAAGGAAGATAACAAAGTTGGACGGAGTGTGGCTGACACCATTAAAGCCTATTTCATGGAGCCTCACCGCAATTGGTCTTCGGTTCCGGAAGACGTTGTCTAGACATGGTTTAAATGTTTCGCGGTAAATTTTTTTTTTTTAATTCAATATTATTTTAGAGAATTCTTTATCTTTAATATATCGTTTCTAATTATATTTTTTTTTATATAGCAAAAATGGCATTGGGACGTTACGATCAACGAGACGGTGAAGGCGGAATTCAAAAAGAAGGGAAAATTCCGGCTCAACAATACCATTTCCGATTGGAAGAGGAAGTGGGAGGTTAAAGGCGATCAGGGAAAGCCGCCATACATGTCTTCCGATGTTTGGAACGGCTTGACGGCATACTGGAGAGATCCACATGCGCAGCAAGTGGCCGCTAAGTGTTCGGCTTCTCGAAACACTATGGGTCCAGACGGTCTTCCAGCGCTTATGCCTCATACGTCAGGTCAAACATCTTTTGCGGGAAGACGCCTTCAAATGGTAATAATTTTTTCCCTTATAATTTTATTTATGTAATTTTAATTTGTTATTAATTTATATTATCCATCAACGGTTTGATTTTTTTTTTAATGTCTTTTTTGTTAGGCAAATGGAGGCGAACTTCCTCCGATGACCCGAGTTTTTGCGGAAACTCACAAGAAGAAAGACGGATCTTTTGTAGATCCTCGAGCTGAGGCAATCTACAATGACGCGCATGCGAGGATCGGCGAGCGTCAAACTCAGCTTTCTCAGCAGCTATCACCTGGCGGTAGTTCGGTCCAATCCACTGCGACTTTGACGGTTGCCCAGATGGACGACATATACGCAGAGGTAATTTAAGTCTTTTTTTTTTTTTACAAATGTTATTGTTTTTTATACAATTTATTAAATTTTTCGTTTCTTTTTTAAAAGGTTGCCCCGAAGAAAAAGGGCAGAGTTTTAGGGATGGGATCGATCGCAGATAGTGCCGCCGCGTCGTCCCGTCGTCAGCTTTTCGACGATCCGGTTATTTTGCGGACGGAGTTAAACAACGCCAACTCCGAGATCAACAATTTGCGGGAGAAGCAGGTGGTATACGATGAGAAGATCATAGGATACGATCAAACGATCCTAGGATACAATAAAACAATCCAAGGATACAACACTCTCTTCGATATTATTGCCCTGAGTAACCCAGATTTGGCGGCTGCACTAAGGCAGCAGGGAGGATCGACATCGGGCCACCCAACTGATCCGCTCGCGCAAGAACGAGCGAATATGGAGCAGAATGGATCAGACGACGAACTTTTTGATAATTTACGTTTTTCGGCTAGGAATTAGTTTGTAATAAAAAAATTATTTTGTATTTTGTATTTTATTTTATATTTTGAATTTATTTATAAAATTTAATTTTTAAATTTAATTTTTTAAATATAAATTTTTAATTTTTTTTTTAATTTTATTTAATTTAAATTATTTTATAATAATTTAAATTACGACGAATTTACATCGAATATTTTACATCGATTTTACATCGTTCCATAATTTACATCGATTTTACATCAATAGTTTTACATCGATTTAACATCGTTCAATAGTTACGACGAATTTACATCGAATATTTTACATCGATTTACCAGCGTATTTACATCTACCTATTACGACGAATTTACGACGAATTCTTAAAAACAGAAATTTTATAATTCGACGCATTTACGACGATTTACGACGATTTGTCGGAAAAAAAATTGTATAATTCGATGTAAAATCGATGTAAATTTTTATCGTGATCTCGATGTAAAATCGATGTAAAATTTTTGTCGTAAAATCGATGTAACATATTCGTCGTACATTCGATGTAAATATACAACGATTTTACGACGAATATATTACATCGATTTTACGACGATTTTTTGTCCTCCTTAATTATACGACCAATTTACGACGATTTGCGATTAACGACGATCAAATTACGACGAATTGTTAATCGTCGCTAATCCTTCGTAAATCAAGTTTTACGACCGATTTACGACGAATCTGTTTGTTGTAAAAAGGCAGTTTTCTTGTAGTGTCCAGCTCAAGCACGCTTAACTCTGGAGTTCTTTCGGGCAAGTGATCGGAAAAGCTAAGTGCACTTTGGTGTCATAGGTAGCCAAATCAATTCTTATAAGCCTCTCCGCATATACAAGAAATCGGGATGTTACAGGAACTTATTCCGACGGTTTTCCGACGGAATTGGTATTTTGAATTTTATTTAATTATTTATTTTTTGGAAATTTATATATTAAAATTATAGAAATTTGAAATATAAATTAAAAATAGAAATAATAAATATATAAATTCATTAAACAAAATTAAAAAAAGTCATTACACATTAAAATAAATTGTTCAAAAAAAAAGCATTAAAAGCAAATATTTAGACGGTTGGAGAATCTCCGTCGTCGGGATTATTATCCCGAAACATATGCGGGAAGCATTTTTCCATCATCTTCTCCAAGCAGGAGAGCTTCTTGGTGGTAGTCTGTTGCTCCGTCCGTAGCTCTTCAACCTGCTGGTCACGGTCTTTCACCGTTTGGGTGAGCCTCTCGATTTCTACCCGGTACTCCGAAGGATAACGAGGAAACGAGGAAGAAGATTCCTGGGTCGGAAGGGTGCCTAACCCAGAGAATCGACCTTTCACTTGCCGGGTTTGCTGCGAATAATTAAAACCGATAATAAATAAATAACGAAAAAAAAAAAAACGAAATGAAATTAAAACTTACCTCAAGTACAATCTGGTTTATCTCTTCCCGGGACAAAGAGTTCGAGGACGACGATCCTTCGATAGTGAGCTGCGATGATAGTTCACGGTCCAGCTTCGTCTTCTTGCTCTTCTCGACAACATCCCGCATCCCCAAGTCCTGTATCTGACCGGTTTTCTTGTTGGTGTGTCTATTCTCGATGAGTTGAAGATAATCGGGTTCGGAACCAGATGATCTCGCCTGCGAAAATTTGTTAAGTTAAATAAATATAAAAAACAGAATTAACAATAAAAAATTTAAATTAAACTTACCATTTCCATCGCTTCCCGTTCGATGGTCTTTGCGCCCGCGTTGTGGATGTAGACCCCTTTCCCGCCTCGTTGGCTATTTCGGTTCTTCGACTGTTGCTCGGAGGTCTTTTTTGTCGCAGGCCTACTCCAGTACTCACAGAAGCCTTTCCAGACGTCGTCGTCAAGGTCCTTCGGCTTGTCTTTGTTCTGCTTCCACTTCTGTTTCCACTCGTACATGTGCTTCGAGTACGAGTTTGCGGCATACTTGTCGAATGTGTCAATGACTTCGCGCGTATGATGAGAGTCCCACGTGAACTCTTGCTACAATTTTTAAAAAAAATTTGTTACATATCAAAAAGAAAAATTGACAAAATGAAATTCAAAATAAATAATATATCAATAAAGAACGTACCGCGAAAGTCCGGTGCCACACGTCTTTCTCCTCGGCAGGCATGTCCGAATACTTCTTGTACGGTTTTTCCAACATGTTGTGGAGCATCCGTAATATCGACTTGGTGATCTGAGTCGACAGCTTAAACCTGAAAACATTATGAAAATATATAAATATGTTAAGTTTTAAAATCTAAATAAATTGAAATAATGTACACAAATTTTCTTACCAAGTGCCGTCCTCAAACTTCGGGTCGAGTCGAATGCAATGGCCCCGGTTAGGCTGCCGGACTAGCTCCTCGATCTCAAGGTGGCTCCGAGCAGCGGATTGCCGGGAATCAGGGATGTGAGTTCCCGAACTCACCATCTAACTCAGGAGGAGGACCGTCAAATACTTTCCGGTTCTTCCTAAACAATGTGGTGCTCCGACGATAAGGATGATCGCTAGGTAGGTATCGCCTATGACAATCAAACCAAGACGTTTTCCGTCCGTGCTTCAATTGGAACGCATCAGTGTTATCTTGACAGTACGGGCACGATAACCTTCCGTGCGTTGTCCATCCTGATAACATGCCATATGCTGGAAAATCGCTAATAGTCCACAAAAGTACCGACCGCATGATGAAATTTTGGTGACAAGAAACATCAAACGCTTCAATACCTTGGTCCCATAACATTCGCAGCTCATAAATCAATGGTTGCAAAAACACATCAAGTGATCTCTTCGGATGCTCTGGTCCAGGAACGAGAATGCTAAGGAACAAGAACTCCCTTCGCATGCACAAAGATGGCGGCAAATTGTAAGGTGTTACAATTACTGGCCACAAAGAATATTTTCTGCCGTGCTTCCCAAAAGGGCTGAAACCATCGGTACATAATCCAAGGTATACGTTCCTTGCCTCAAACGCAAAGCTGGGATAAATGGATTGAAAATGTTTCCATGCTCCTGCATCTGACGGATGGGCGATTTGTCCATCTGTTGTATACTCTGCATGCCATCTCATTGCTCCTGCTGTGCGCTCTGACTGATATAACCTCTTCAATCTCTCTATTAACGGTAAATACCACATCCGTTTATATGGCACTGGCACTCTTCCACCTGTTTCCTTATACCGAGGTTTGCAACAAAAACGACATGTCGTACGATCTGCGTCCTCTCTCCAGTAGAGCATACAGTTGTCTATGCATACATCTATCATCTGATACGACAATCCTAGACCTTGAACAAGTTTCTGTATCTCATAGTATGATGCCGGTGCAAGATTATCTTCTGGCAAAATTTCTTTCACAAAATCAGCGATTGCATCCACGCACTCCTCACTCAAATTGAAATCCGTCTTTATACCCATCATCCTTGTTGCAGTTGATAAAGGGGAATGTTCACCTCTACACCCATCATATAACGGATGTTTAGCAGCGTCTAACATATCAAAGAATCTCCGAGCTTCTAAATTAGGTTCTTCTCCCCTATCTCCATACTCAGCAACCGATGGTATATTTTCACGAAATGCATCGTTCACCATCTGAACATGACCTACATTACTTTGTTCTTCCATTGCGGGTTCTTCTAAGCTAGTGTTATCCCCAATATAATGTTCACTAGTACTAGCATAATTATCCACCATTGTATCATTTTCTCCATGATAATACCAAATCTTGTAACCCGACATAAACCCATGACAATACAAATGTGACCATACTTCATCTATCACGATAAATCTACGATTCCCACAATTGGTACAAGGGCAATAGATTTTACCGGTTTTTTTTGCTTTCTTCTGCATACCCGCAAATGCCATGAATTCCTGTAGACCTTTTTTGAATTCCTCCGTAACTAGGCCCGTGTCCGGAATTAGATGAGGCTTGTCCATCCATGATCGAAAATAATTATAAGGATTTGAAGAAAACATTTTCGTAAGGAATTAGATAACAGAGATTTTTTTTTGTTGTGATTATAAATGAAGGGTGGAAACGTTTTTATAAGGAAAATTTTGTCCATTTTCTGACGGATTTCCGACGGATTTCTGACGGATATAAAGTAGATATTATCGATGTCGGCAACCATGTCGGCAACCATGTCGGCATCTGTCGGCATCTGTCGGATATCCGTCGGAAATCCGTCGGAAATTCGTCGGCAATCCGTCGGAAATCCGTCGGAAATTTCCGACGGATGAACGTCGTCGGAAATCCGTCGGCAGTATGTCGGCAACATCAGAATGCGTCAAAAAGTCGTCGGAAATCTGTCGAAAAGTGTCCGACGGATTATTGTCGTCGGAAATCCGTCGGAATTTCCGACGGATTTCCGACGGGTTAATATTTTCGACGGAATTCCGACGGATTTCCGACGGATGAGAAGTTAGTCGGAAATCCGTCGGAAAGTCGTCGGAAATTTCCGACGGAATTATTGCCGTCGGAATTTCCGTCGGATTTCCACCTGTTTTCTTGTAGTGACAAACTTTCAATTAAGTAAGGTGCTTATGCATCATTGTCTCGAGGAGGAAGATATATTGAACCACTAAAAAATAGTAATTGGAACAGACAATTAAACCCAACTAAAATCAAAGATCAACTACTACATATATTATGCTCAAAAACAAACAACTTCAATGCACTAAATCAAAGGTTCAAAAAATGTACACAAAATAGGTCTCTCTTTGTGATTTAAGATGAAATGAAAAGTTAACTCCAGAAAAAAAATCAACAAAATAAATCTACCATCATTACAATAAATCTACCATCAAATAATTTTTTTTTCATACTTAGCAAATTTGGGTGCCTGGTTTTTTCGTAGATATGAGTTTTAGTGGAGGGCAAAAACGTCATTTCTCACTCTGGAAAAAGTCAAATGCCTACCACCAAGCAATGTCTATAAATCTACCGTAAAAAAAGTCTACCATTACACTACAAATAAGTCTACCAACTGAAGGTTATCTGAGTAAATACCAAAAGATTAACTAAATCTACCGCCATTAACAATAAATTTACCGTCATTAAAATTAAATCTACCACCATTACAAAACGAAGTCACCGAAATGTTAGACGGTTTTAAGTCTACCGCCATTACAAACAAATCTACCAACCCAATAAAAATCTACCGTTGCCAATACAAATCTACCGTCAAATAAATAAATCTACCGTTACGATAAAATAATTCACACTGATTAACTCTACCATCAAAAGTATGTATATTACTATAATAACTCTTACAAAAGTTTTCCTAACTAAACTAACCTTTAAAAGTTACCAAAAGACCTTCAAATCTGTTTTTTCGTTTTAATAACGAAAATGTCATTACATATTTTTTTTCGAATTATTTGTTTAAAAAAAAATTCGATTTAAATTTAAAAAACAAAAAAACAAATTCTTTTGTTTTTAAAAAAAAGAAAAATAATTAAAAACAAAACAATAATTAACATTCATTGAATTCTCTTTCCTATCAAAAAAAAAAATCTCTCGCCTCAGAGCGACGTCTCTCTCTAAAAACCGAGTTCGCCCTAGCCGCCTCATCCTCATCTTCCGTTTTGCTCTCCGGTGATGGCGGATCTCGCCAGTTTGTTCCAGATCTGTAGAGAACAAGGTTTGGTGAGACGTTTGTTTCCTCCGGTAGTTGTTGTTTGGCCTTCTCGGGGTTAGTTTATTAGGCGAGAGAAGACGAACTCACGGCGGTGGTGGTCCAAATCTTTCGAGGCGTAGTTAGGTCTTTCTTCTCACTGAAGATCTAGGGTGTTGGCTGGCTATTTGTCTTTCGTCGACGGTCGAGTCCTAAGCAAGGTCAGATAAGTGGCAAGAAATCAGTGGCGAATCATCGGAGCGTTATGCTCCGTCGTTGTTTGGGCTTCGTGACGGCGCACGAATCTCCGACGAGATTTCCCTCTTCGTTTTGGTGTGTTCTTCAACATTGTTTTCATTGGATTAATCATTTTTTGGTTGATATGCTGTTTCATGAGGTACGCCCACCACTCGTTCGATTAAATGCCCCTAATGATGGTAGATTTATTAGTAGATTTTCATTTGCTCTAGATTTGTTTAATACATTGCGGTAGATTTGTTTAAGACGCTGTGGTAGACTTGTTTAAAATCTTGATGGTAAACTTGTTTAAAATATTAACGGTAGACTTGTTTGATACGTTGTGGTAGACTTGTTTGATACATTGTGGTAGACTTTTACTAATTTTATGATAGACTTATTTTCTGGTTTGTTTCGTCTCGTCTCACTGACGGTTTGGTAAAGCTTCAGGTCGAGGGCTTTGTAGCTTGGTTGATTTGAATTGCAGAGATACAGATCGAGATTCTTCAAGTTGTAGATCCACTAGATCTGCTCTATCGCCTCCTTCCGGAAAAAACGCGTTTGATTCCACACACGATATGGGAGACTTGTTTTCAACGATTTGGTAGATTTGTTTAATACGTCTGTGGTAGATTTGTTTAATACGTTGTGATATACTTGTTTAATACATTGCGGTAGACTTGTTTAATACGTTTCGGTAGACTTGTTTAAGACGTTGTAGTAGACTTGTTTAAATTATTGATGGTAGACTTGTTTAATATGTTGTGGTAGACTTGTTTGATA
The DNA here is from genome assembly GCA_030161315.1 of Eutrema japonicum. Lineage (NCBI taxonomy): Eukaryota > Viridiplantae > Streptophyta > Magnoliopsida > Brassicales > Brassicaceae > Eutrema > Eutrema japonicum. The sequence goes on from BSQW01000011.1 coordinate 51,510,876, forward strand.
CGTTGTAGACTTATTATCTGGAATTTATTTTATTCTTATTCAGTATGCGACGGGCGATGAACGACGGGTCTGAAGAGTCAATGGCCGATGCGACGGAAGGGAAGTCGTGATTTGTTTATCAAAAAATGTGTGTGTAGATTTGTTTACTTGAATAATGGCGAATTTGTTTACTTGGTGGCCAACTTAATTTTAGGGTTTTGTAGATTTATTTGAATAGTGGCCGATTTGCTTGTAAATGTGGTTGGTTCCCGATACATCTGCTCCGTCGCTTCCTTCCGGCGAAAACGTGGTTGATTCCCGACATACGATATGGTAGACTTGTTTTCAACGATTTGGTAGATTTGTTTAATACATTTGTGGTAGACTTGTTTAATATGTTGTGGTAGACTTTTTTAATACGTTGTGGTAGACCTGCTTAAAATCTTGATGGTAAACTTGTTTAATACGTTGTGGTCGACTTGTTTGATACGTTGTGGTAGACATGTTTGATATGTTGTAGTAGACTTCTTTTCTGCGCTGAAACTTCACCTCCGTGAGATCCCCACTTCATCTTTGAGAGGCGTGATCCCCACTTTCTGTCTTATCGCGTACTTACCTTCATCATCAAATCACAAACGAAAAACAACTCTATCAAGAGGAAAATTTTAAAGAAGAAAAAGAATGTGTGACAAGGTTTCAACACGTATGTGGCTTGATAGGGTTTTGGTTTCAAGGGTATAGTTGTTGGATATTTGACAAAATCTGAAGATGAATAAGTCAAGCGTGTTTTTAGGAGCTTGAATAAGTATTTTTTGTTGAAGTTTGTTTCCTTTTTTCATTCATGAAATTTCTCTTTAATCGTTGTAAGGCTTCTATAAAAAGACAGTGTAATCATCTTGGTTCAATAACACGAAATTATTCAGCGTACACTTCATATATTGAGATCAAACTTATAGTTCTGGTTCCTTTAATATTCAGTTCACAACACACAACCCTACCACGAGGAAATCTCTTTCCTTGCCATATCCGTATATATCCCCAAGATTTGGTTATGGTTCTTTTTTTTGCATGCTTACGATTTACCAACTTGGAGTATTAGATTTACGGGTGTCACTCATCCTAGTGGTGAAATCATTAAATATGTTGTTGTAGACTTGTTTGATATGTTGTGGTAGACTTGTTTAAAATCTTGATGATAAACTTGTTTAATACGTTGTGGTATACTTGTTTGATATAATGTGGTAGACATGTATGATACGTTGTGGTAAACGTTTAGGAATTGTATGATAGACTTATTTTCTGGTTTGTTTCGTCTCGTCTCACCGTTGGTTTGGTAAAGCTTCAGGCCGATAGATTTGTAGCTTCGTTCATTTGAGTTGCAGAGATACATATCGGGGTTCGTCAAGTTGTAGATCCGCCAGGTTGATTCCTGACTTCCGCTAGCTCTTCCTTTGGTTGGTTAGCCAGATCCTATGAATTCACTCTCTCAAAAGATGAAATTGGTGATGGAGAAGGTGGCTTTACAGATATTGTTTATGTCTCAGTGTTGTAGGAATCGTCAAACACACGAAGTCTAGCAAAACGTAAACAAGTCTTCATGTAACCTTAACCAAAAACACAATAAGTGTAGCAAAACCAAACACAGAATCATGAAGTCTATATCACCAAAAATAGAAAAATAACCAAAGTTGATCACTTCTTATTTTTCTTCCCACGATATTGTAGACTTGTTTCATTACGATTTGGCAGACTTGTTGCATACGATATGATAGACTTGTTTCATACGATATGGTAGACTTGTTTCATACGAAAGGGTAGACTTGTTTCATACGATGTGTGTTTGGATATTGATGCCTCGAATAACATTTTAATGTGGAATACCATGGTTGAAGATGATGAAGAGATGATGAAGAAGAACAAAAATTGCAAGATAAAAATTGTCGGAACTATCGTGATGAAGAAGAGAGGATGTTGAAGATCTTGAAAAAACATTGTGATGAAGGAGAGAGTATGTTGAAGATCTTCAAGAGAGGATGTTGAAGTATCTTGAAAAAATACTTCATGGTTTTTTTGGGATGGAGGCGCAACCCTAGATGAAGGTGGGTGCATGGTTTTTTTTTTTTGCAAATCTGAAGATCTTTGGTGGGAAAAATCTTCATTTGTTAATCTCCAATTTTAATAAGTCTACCGTCAATAAAAATGATCAATGTCAGATATATCTACCAAATTCAGATATATTTACCAAATTCAGATATATCTACCAACTTCAGATAAATCTACCAATTTATGATAAGTTTACCAATTTCGTGTATCAAGAAAACTTATATAAGTCTACAGTTTTATAAATAAATCTACCGACCTTTAATAAAAAGACCATCATTAAAAATAAATCTATCGTTTTAAGAATAAGTCTACCACAATGATATTAGTCTACCGTCATTACAATATATCTACCGTCACCAAAAAACGAACCATCCGATGATAAGTCAGCCGCCATTACAAAGAAATCTACCATCAAAGAAAATAAATCTACCATAAAGGAAATAAATCTACCAATTTAGTCAAATGTCTACCAAAAAGTCAACCGATCACTCGTTAAATCTACCAACACTTAACAAATCTACAGTAATTAAAAATAAATCTACCAAAAGATTAATAAATCTACCGCCCAAAAATATATGTACCACCTCGTAAAAATATGTCTACCGAAATAAGTCTACCGTTCCGAAATAAGTCTACTGGCCCAAAATAAGTCTACCGGCAGAAAAATAAGTCTACCGGCCGAAAAATAAGTCTACCAACAATAATTAAATCTACCGTCAAAGAACGGTAGACTTGTTTATCTGAGCGCGCTGATGTGGATTAAAAATAATAATGGCAATATCGTAATTACGTTTTTGTCCAAATGCCAAAAGGGCAAAATCGGTACCCTAGGTTACTCTAGTAATTTAGAAAGATTTGCATTGTTTAAGTAATTAAGACATTTTTAAAGGTTAGTTTAGTTATTCTCCCGATTACTAATCACACATTGAGATAGAACTTTACTTCACTCTATTTTTTAATTATAAGAATTTTCTTAAATCTATTATTACTAATAAAAGTTGATGTTATAGGTCTCTAAATCTGTTCAAATAGAATTTTAAACAATTGATTTTATGGGTTCACATCACCGTTTATAATAAATTCATACTTGTCACATATAAAAAAAACGTTAAAACGATAAATAATGGAAATTTCTCAAAATAATGAGTTTTAAAAAATAAAGAAATCATGTCTTATTTTTCTATTCTATTAAATTCATTCCATATTCATTTATTGTCTTGATTATAAATTAAATTGATCATGAATCTCATATCAAAAATTATGCTTATTAATTTGTTTTCGACCAATAATTAAATGTTCACATAGAATTTTAAACAACCATTAAGAATTATCTACGTAAACTTTTTGAATTCGAATCTATTCGAATATTAAATTGTTAAGTTGATATTATTTTTTGATAAAACGACAAATTTATTACTAGTAAAAATTGATGCTATAGGCCTTTAAAACTTTTTACATAAAATTATAAAAATTAATTTTATTGGTCAACATCAGCATTTAGAATAAATTCATACTTGGCAAATAAATATAAAAAAACGTCAAAACGGCAAATAATGGAAATTACTCAAAATAATGAATTTACAAAAATAAGGAAATAATGTCTTAGTTTCCTATTTTATTAAATTTATTTCATATTAATCTATTATCTTGATTACAAATTAAATTGGTCATGAATCTCATAGCAAGAGTTGTGCTTGTTAATTTAGTTTTAACCAATTAATAATTAAATGTTCACATAGAATTTTAAATAACCACTAATAATTGTCTACGTAAACTTTTTGAATTCGAACCTATTTGGACATTAAATTGTTAAGTTGATATTGCCTAATGATAAAACGATAAATGGAAATTAAAAAAGTTGATGCTATATGCCTTTAAGCCTGTCCACATCAGCTTTTAAATAATTAATTTTATTGGTCCACGTCAACATTCAAAATTTAAAAAACTTCTAAATTCTACTATGATTAATAAAAAAATAAAGAAATTATGTATAAAATTTCCATTAACAACAAAAAACCAACATGATATTAAATTAGGAAAATTTCTTAATTTAAAATAGTGGTCTCAATTATGTATATAATTAAGAATAAATATAATCGTAAAATCTCTTTACATGTGTGTATACTCACACACACGTTTAGAGAACACTTTGTTTATTATGATGGAATAATTTTATTACCATTTTTGTTATAAAAATGATTTATTATCTATAAAATAAATATATGTTACTTATAATAGTTAAAAGTTATTGGATTCTAAGGCTATCCACATAGGATTTAAATAAGTGATAATTATAATCTACATTACCATCTAAAGTTTTGCCACACGTCTATAAAAACTTTCTACACGATCGCATGGAATAGATAGTGCATAAATGATAAAAAAAATTTCATTTTTCATATTCGGATTGGGATTGCCATAGATCAATGTAGGAGTTTTTTTATTTTGAGTTGTTCTATTTGTTATTCATTTTTCTGAAATTTTATGTAAGTTGTATTGATTTTGCCTAATTAATTGTCTTATGTCTTCTTGATCAAAGCTATGCTCTGATGGAATTTTAAGAAAATAAAAGAACGACATAAGAAAGAATTCATCCATGGATTTAGAAAGATGACTATAATGAAGGAAAATGACTATGTGTAAACCAATCTTCTTAGATATAAAATAATGTTTGTTATTTCAATATTAATTGAAATAAATCATAAGTATGAGAATTAAATCCTCATCGTTTAGGTTTATGATCTTATCGAAGAACCATTGAAAAGTTACCACAACCAATATGTCACCAGACAAAATTCTGGCTTCTATTTATTCAAGGTATAAAATTTACAAAAAGTATATTTACTTTGTTGGTTTTTTGTTATTATAAATTTGTTTCAAACTTCATTTCATATTCATATATTTGTTTTGGTTTCAAAATTGATTTTTTTTCATAGACACGAGAGCAAGAGTTGTGTTTATTTCATTGTTTTTTTATTTGTAGATTAAATTGAAATTTTGTATTGATTAAAATAGCTAAGGAAATATAATAATTTTTGACTTTTTTGTTGTTTTTATAGAAAATAGATATAACGAGAATGAAAATGAATATGATGAAAAAAAACTTATTCACTCTGAATGGAAGAAATAATGTACAATTATTGAAAAATCATTTAAAAGTCGCCACAACAAAATATGTTATCAGACAAAAGTCTTGTATTTACCTCTTCAAGATAAAACTGACAAAACATCGTCGATCTTTTGTGATTTTAAATTAGTTTCAAATTTCATTTCATATTTTCTTAATCTCAAAATTAAAGTTGTCATGAATGTGAAAGTAAGAGTTGTGTTTATTAGTTTTTTTTTCAATTTAGTAGATTTAATCAGAAATTTGTATTGGTTAAATTAGCTAAGAAAAAAGAATAACTTTTAACTTTATTACTTATTTGTCTTTTTCATAGAAAAAACTATATACCGAAGATGAAACTGAAAATGATAAAAACAAAACAAACTTATTTTCTTCATTTAAATAAGTGATATATAATATTTTATCTTTGTGTTAATAATGTGGTTATTAAATAGCACTTGATTAATTTATTACACTTTTAGTTGGCTTTGATATACTAACTACCATATAATGCATTTTTTAAACGGAACATATATAGATTCAAAACAAGACCGTTGATATATACCTCAGAAACTATATATAATTACTTATATTAAAACTGCAATATTTTATATATATTATTATAATTACCATTATACACAAAATAATATATCAATAAATATAATTTCTCGCATGTGATTTTTATCAAAATAATATTAAAAACAATACCCACGCGTAGCGTGGATACAAAACCTAGTATATTATTATATAAAGATGAGTCGTTTAACATGGACGTGATACGTAAGATGATTATAATTCACCAAATCGTGATCGTAACATGTGTCAATTTAATAAAAAAATTAAAAACGAATCAAAGTAAATATTAAAAAAGTTTAAACTTAAGAAATAATCAAGTTTTACTTTGAAAAAGGTCAAATTAGACATAAAATTATAATTATTTTATCACACCGGAATAAATACTATTCTATTATGACCAAAAGAACATTAAAAATAGGAAATTCCCGTGTTAGACAAATGAGAGGGTTATAAAAGATGGAATATTAAAATTTAAAACGATAACATGTTAATCAAGTCATGTGTTAATAATTTTTATAATAAAAAATATATATATATATATATTAACCAAATTAGTCGGAAAAAATATATATATATATATATATATATATATATATATATATATATATATTAACCAAAATTTCATTATGACAAAAGGAAATTAAAAAAGGAAAATTATTAATATTTAACTACAACCAAACTCTATATAATAATCTACGTCCTTCTAAATTTAATTGTGTGCTTTTATCTTTTAGTTCTCTTATTCAAATTCAAAACAAGTAAATCATGACTTCTAAAGCTCAAAAAATTGATCAAAACTATTTCACAGTATATCAATTAGATCGAAATCAGGTCTATTGACGTACTATAGTGCATGTTATTCGAAAGTCGGAAGTTAGAAATCTTAAAGCAAATAATGTGATTATGGGAGTGGAACTTCTCTTCCTTCATAAAAAAGTTAGTATCGTATTAGATATTCTACATATGTATTCATTACAAATATTGATGTTACAAATTTTGTTTTGTTTTAACAGGAAAATACAATTCAAAGTTTTGTGCATCATTCTCTTTTTCAAAAATTGGCAAAAATATAATTCAAGAATGTTTTCCTCTTACTTTATTTTTATTTTATAAGATTTTATTAGTATTTATCTTTATTTTTAGATAGTTACTAGAAAAAAATAACAATTATGTAATTTGCCACATTTTACCATCAGGAATCAACAACGTTCTTAGAAATCACCTCGGGAAACCTGAGAGAGCTTTTATTATAGGAACAGCTATGTGTGATTAGAGTCTTAAGCTTGTTTTCACTTCCAATCAAGCATATATAGAAGCCACAAAACCTCTTCTTTAGTGTCGGCAACATCACAGAAATCGCGAAGAATGGAAAAATAAAGGAGGAGGATCGGTTTAAATAAAGGAGGAAGGAGACAGCGAAAAGACGCCTCAACACGTGTCAAAGGGGCAGGCTTCCCAAAAACCCTAATGATGACGTCGCTTCGGTTTCCCCGCGCAGAAAGCAGATTTCACCTCGATAAACGCGAAGCGCCTTCCACACGCCCGCGCGTGACTAGCACGCGCAGAAAGTGGAACGTCTCTTCAGTTTCCCACGCGTGACCAACACGCGCAAACAATCTCCGGATCCTGGGGGAAGTCACCATGTGTAAGCAATTATTCCAGCCCAAGCAACAACACGCCGAGCTCAAATGCAAAAACCTTGAGGACCGACCTGAGATGCGCCGAGCTAACGACAAAAAATTCGGGCCATTCGCCACGCCTCCTGCCACCGAACTAAGGGGGGGGGGGGGGGGGGCAACTTCTGGAGGAGGGCTTAGCACCCCCAATTAGCTAGGCCCATCTCATCAGTTAGGGCCCATCAAATGAAGCCCATCCAAAAGTCAATGCAAAGGACCGCCGAGCTCGCGCTGACACCTCACCAACTCTGCCAAAGGGACCGAATGGGAAGACGGCACGTAGCGGGCATCTCGGTAAACAGTGTGCTATCCGCGTAGGAGCATGGCGCCGGGCTCATCATGACATACCAACCGAAGAAGCCGGGTCGCACATCTCGAGGAACCCTGCTCGGCTGTCTCCACGGGTAGGAAACTATTGACGTTATGAAAGAAATGCACGAAGGCGCGGACGGAAACCATTCCAGCGGCCGGGCTCTCGCCCTGCGAATTCGGAACCAGGGCCACTACTGGCCAACCATGCTTCAGGACTGCAAAAAATTCGCAGCCCTGTGCGAAAAATGTCAGCGCCAGGGCCCACTCATCCATTGTCCCACCGAGCTATTGACCACCGCGGTGGCGCCCTATCCGTTCATGCGATGGGCCATGGATATAGTCGGACCGCTCTCCGATCTCGTCAAAAACGCTTCCTCCTAGTGATGACCGACTTCTTTACCAAGTGGGTCGAGGCCGAAGCTTACGCCAGAATCACGGCGGACGACGTCCGCAAATTCGTCTGGAAGTTCGTCATCTGTCGGCACGGCCTGCCATATGAGATCGTGACTGACAACGGTGCCCAATTCAAGTCGGGGCTATTCGAAGATTTCTGCGCCAAATGGAAGATCAGGCTGAGTAAGTCCACCCCAAGGTATCCACAAGGCAACGAGCAGGCCGAGGCAACCAACAAAACCATCCTCGATGGCCTCAAGAAACGACTGAACGACAAGAAGGGCTCTTGGGCTGACGAGCTAGACGGAGCGGGCAGCTCGGTAAACAGTGTGCTATCCGCGTAGGAGCATGGCGCCGGGCTCATCATGACATACCAACCGAAGAAGCCAGGTCGCACATCTCGAGGTACCTTACCCCCAAGAAGCTCTAGAGGTGCCACGTCACCCCGGAATCTCGGGGAGCAGGCAGCAAACCCTTGTTATAAATATCCCCCAGCATGCATTTATGAGGGGGGGGACGCATTTACTACTCTCTCTCTCTCTAGATTTGATACCCGAACTCACTGTCTTGTAATAGAGCAACGTCGTTTAGAACACCGAACTGGATTCCTATCGGAACCAGTTCGTAAATCTAAACCGTTCATCTTTTCCAAACATTAATACAAAGAATACGGTCCCCGACCTGTTCATCATAATACCCGACCTCCTTTCTCTCAATCCCGACCTGCTCAAAAGTCAAGTTAACTTGTTCTATTAATGGAAATCTCGCCTCTCAATCTCTTAATATACCTTTAATCATCATCAGTGGTCCTTTGGATCAACAGTCTTCTCACCCGAAAGAGAAACTAGATTCCGCCATGGATCCTCTCTCTCTCTCTCAACCTTTGATGAATCAATCGGAAGAAACCAATTGATGAATCGATAGAAATCACGGTCGAAAAAATAATTAAAGATTCATGCATTGAATTAATAAGAAATTGAATGAATATTGAGAGAATCAATCGGGGTTAGATCGAATTGGATTTTTAATTCGGTTTAGTGAGTTTAGATTTTTGGTTTGGGTAGTTTTTGGTTTACTAATTTTAATCGGGTCGAAATTAGGTTATGTTCGGTTTAGTATTAGATTTAGTCGGTTTGTAAACAATAAACCGTGGTACGGGTGGATTTTAGTTTAGAACTTTTGTTTTGTGGGTAAATATGTTTGGAACTTTCGGATCAGGGGAAAATACGTTTTTAACTTTTAAATCAGGAGATCTGTGCAGAGGTCAAAACTTTGGGTGGATCTACACCTATATGATACTTCTTACGGGAAATATGTCGTTTGCCCAAAAATAATCAATCTTTAACAAAACAACAACAACAAAATAATAATAATCAAACGAAAAGTAAGTAATTTATAGAAGAAAAAAATAAAATCAAACTAGTTTTAAACAAAAAATTGACAAATGCTGTAAAAGTATTTAGTACTAGACCAAAGGATGTTGGTGTATGTCGCAAACCTGAGAGAGCTTTTATTATAGGAACAGCTCTGTGTGATTAGAGAGTCTTAAGCTTGTTTTCACTTCCAATCAAGCATATCTAGAAGCCACAAAACCTCTTCTTTAGTGTCGGCAACATCACATAAATCCAATTGAATCCCGAAAACGTCGAGGATCCCATCATTCATATCCTCAACATCCATGAATAGCAAAGAGATCCATGCTCGTATACCGGAGACAAAAGGGTAATAAGGAGACAAATCGAGATACTCAAAAGAGATTCAAATTAGAAATAATAACTACATGTTAACCCAAAAAAAAGTACATGTAATTAGAAAAGTATTCAAAACGATATTTTGGCAATGTAATCACTTATGAGGATGCAGATTGACTACGAAAATTTCAACACAATTACTAATTTATGTTAAAGTATATTATATGCACATTTGGAGAGATTTAAAAACATATTTACATAATTACAGTTCCATTCTCTACCTATATATATACCCACATTCCCACTAATACTAATCATCAGTCAAAAGTAAGTAAGAATGTATTGTTAAAAAAGAAAGTAAGTATCATTAAAAAGAGAGAACAAAAAAAAACATGAAACTCTTAGAGAAAGTGATATATACAAATGCTTTGTTGATAACAATCGCGATATGGTTCGTTCCCATCGGTTACGGTCATGGAGCCGACACACCGATCATTGGTGATGTAGCCAACTCAACGTAATGGTAATGTATCATATTTTGGGGTTTACACAAGAACTATTTAGGTTTTACACACAAATCGAAACCGAACCGAACCCAATATTTCGGATCGGATCTGGCGGGTCCGGATTTTATGCCCAGCTCTACTATTAACATTTGCTATGGTTAATGGATCTTGGTCTTAGACTCATAAAGCTCTGGTTAAATCTTTAGTTTGAAGTTGAAACCAAATGCATGAATTAAATTATTATTATTTTTTTTTTTTTTTGAATTTGTATGTTAATATGATTAAAATTATAGCGGTTTTTAGTTAGATACAAAAATTGTTGAGCCAGCTAAACGACACCCCTTGCCCAAAAAAAGATAAAAAAACAAGAAGAGCCCACAGTTCAAACAAGCAAGAGAAGAAAGGAAGAGCATGAGTCAAGAGTTTGTTAACCACTTCTGCATGAGTCCTTTGAAAGCCTTTTGTTGCCCTTTGGATAGAATGATATCACGGATAGATTGATCCAACAGTCTAAATAGCACTTCAGGGGAAGTAGAGATGCCGCTATGAAGCCTTTGATTTCTCTCTCGCCATATGCTGTAGATCAGAGCATAAACCACGAGCCGTCTGTGAAGAATCGGATGCCTACGAGAAGCAGGAGAGGAAGATATCCAGATGGATAGAGCAGTCCAAGTGTGGAACCTGAAAGTATGATTTTGCAGTCTTCACATTGCTAAATCCCATAGCAGACCGCTAATTTCGCATCTCAGGAAGAGATTGTCTCTTGATTCCTCGTAGCAATTGCATAAGCAGCAATGTAGTGGAACATTTAGCCCCCAACTTCGAAGCCTGGTTCTTGTAGGGAATCTATCAAGATAGGCTATCAACATCATGAATGCATGGGAGGGAATTGCACCTTTAAACCAAACATTTGATGCCCAAGGTTGGATTGGATTATGCTCTATGATGGACTCCCAGGTTGCTGATGTAGAGAAGTCCGAAGTAGCTCTGTTTTCGATATGCCATCGATATTGGTCCTCTTCCATATCGGGATTTGGAGGTACTATTAAAGTAAGATGACTTTGAATTATCTCAGCTGCAGGAGACCTAACAGGTCGCAGCCGCCAGCATTGTGAGGACGAAGCATCTTCTACTGATCCTTCAAGAGGGATACCAAGTTGCGCAGGTCCATTCATCCTACATAATTTTATAAGAGGTCCCAACTCGGTCCAGTGGTCGTACCAGAAACTGGCCTTTGTTCCATTCCCAATTTCACATCTTATGAAGCGGCTCGCAAGACTTGTATGTTACACCAGCGCAAATTCTTCCGGAATCTTCCAATAGAACGAATGCAATAGCGTCGCGAGAGTGTACAAAACCATCCTCTCAGCGAGTGCTACACCAGCGCAAATTCTCTGGCCAGATCCAAAGGGAAGATGGCTATAATCAGTCCCGGTGAAATCACAAAACTTATTATCAAGAAACCTCTCGGGACGAAACTCAGACGTTTGGGTCCCTCTGAATAGACCAAACATTGATGAAGATCTTAGTGTCTTTAGGAATGGTGTAGCCGCCTACCACCGCGGTTTCAGACGGACGGTGAGGGACTAACAAAGGGAGGGTTGGGTGAAGTCTAAGTGTTTCTTTCATAACGGCTAGTATGTAAGGAAGTCTAGTAATGTGGATGAATATTGCTTATCGCCATTCTGAGCCCACAGACTTTCACCTTTCAGCCTATTTTCCTTTGACCAAGCAACCCAAAGAGACCCGGAATCTGCAAACAATAGCCACACTAATCTAAGAGCCAGCGTTTTATTCCACAAATTCAGATTACACAAACCTAAGCCTCCTTCATTTTAGGCCGACATAGGTCTGTCCAGGAGACTTTTGCTGAGCCGATTTTAGAGATGTCGCCTGACCATAAGAATCTTGTGCGCATAGCCTGGATTTTCTTGAGGCAGCCCTTAGGAAGGATAAAAGCTGACATCCATAAATTAATTAAACTAGAGATCACCGAGTTTAGAAGTTGCAGCCTACCGGCGTAAGAGAGAGCACGAGTCAGCCATGAGTTAAATTTGGCTGATAGCCGATCTAGCAAGGGGCTATAATCAGAAATCCTCAATTTCTTGTGCAGTAGAGGAAGCCCGAGATATCTTATAGGGAGAGAACCCAACGAGAAGCCAAAACTAGCCAGAGTAGCAGTTTCTAGCTGGTTCTGTCCTGCAGTAAAAAGTTATGTTTTCTCACAATTCATTGCTAGCCCTGACCACTCAGCGAAAATGACCATTGTCTCCTTGATAGTATTAAGGGATCGATCACTCCCATCGAAAAAATCATTATATCATCAGCGAAAGCTAAATGAGAAACTTCCGGGTGATTTGTGTTGGGATGGTAACCTATGTGGCCTTAGGTGTATTTGGAGTGGATATGCTGCGAAAAAACCTCCATCAATAAGACAAAAATATAGGGGGAAAGTGCATCCCCCTGTCTTAATCTCTTTGTACCTCTGAAATATCCACTTAGTTGACCATTTATAGCCACCGAGAAGCTTGTTGTTGTCATACACTGAATTACCAACTCGATGAAGCTGTCTGGAAATTGCATCTCTGACATGGTGAGCTTAACAAAATCCCAGTTAACAGAGTCGAAGGCCTTTCTCAAGTCCACTTTTAGCATAGCTCTCGTAGATATTGATTTCCAATTATAACCATTGATGAGCTCAGTTGCTAGTAGGACATTCTCCACTAGAAGTCTGCCTTGAATAAAAGCAGATTGATTAGAGGATATGAGATGGGGAAGCACCTGTTTTAGTCTGTTGGCCAGAAGTTTTGAGCTGATCTTGTAGAGAGTGTTACAACATGAAATAGGCCGAAAGTCTGTGACAGAGGTTGCATTGGACTTCTTAGGGATCAAAACCAAGGTGGTTGAATTCCATTGTTTGATTAATTTTCTAGATGAAAAAACTCCATGATTGCTGCAGTGATATCATTCCCCACTGAATTCCAGTTAGCACAGAAGAATTCAGCATTGAAACAATCTGGACCGGGAGTCTTGTTCTTAGGCAGAGAAAAAGGGCTTCTTTAATTTACAACTGCGTGAATGGAGCTGAAAGATTGGCTTTGTCTACCTCTGAGCATCTCTTCTTGATTAGAAAACCCAAAATAGCTGGTGTAGCACTTGAGACCACCAGCTGAGATCCCAACAAATGCTTAAAAACCAACAATATGGTTTTGAATTGCTTCCGTCGTGTCCAATACATTACCGGCATTGTCAATCAAGAAGTGAATGTGATTATCCAAGTAAAGGTGTTTCCCCTGAAAGTTAAGTCTTGAATGGCTGCATTGGTAAGACAATCTTGGAATTCTCTCATAGGGCGAGAAGAAATAAAAGGATCAGCAGTAGAGTGCTCGAATCCATGGAGAATTTGATTAAAATCCCCAACCACAGTCCATGGAGAGCTTGAGACAGATGCAAGAATGTCAACAATTTTCTGCCATAAGATCTTCCTTTCTTCCGCTAAGTTAGACCCATATACAAAAGAAACAACTACCATGGATCTGACTCCTGGAAGCTTAGCTGTGCAAGTGATCATATGGAGAGACTTGTTGATAATCAAAACACAAATACTTGGGTGCCAAAGAACCCAAATCTTTCCGAGATCAGAAAACTCATAATTATCGGTATAGGACCACCCAGGGAATGATCTGCTAATGACTAAACGAGCGTTTTCTGGTTTGACATAGGTCTCGAGAAGACTCCCAAAAAGAGACTGGAAAGGCTTACTCCACTTATGAAAACAACTCCGCTTTACATCCCCCTAATGTTCCAACAAAAAATATCCATAAAGGAACGGGGTTTAGAGATTTGAAGGGCCTCCAGCCCTGGCTCTGATAGTCGACTGCCGAAGCTGCCGCTTACTTATTACCTCAATGAAACGATTACCTTTTTTATCTGATCCTGGACTTTTTCCATATGCATATGGGTTAATTTCTTCACCGGGCAGAACTTCAGTTGGAGATTCATGAGAATCAAGATCAGAATCAGAAACCTCAGTATCCGCTTTTGTAGGCGTGATTAACTCCAGGCCAATGTCAACACAAAGAGTTTCCATTGAGGTATCTACCGATGACGCCGAGTCATCAGGAATACCTACAATGCTTTCACCTGCTTCACCACTTTTGTTTACAGCCAGGACCTCTGAATCCTTGTCCACAATGATTAAACCTTTGCTCTTTGAGCCCTCTGGAATTTTTGCAGGGGGTTCTTCTAGTACTTTCCCCTTGCTTTTCTCAGCTGCTGAGTATTTTTTAGGAGGAGATTGATTACCTTTAGCTTTAGCACGGGGGCAGTTCTCTGTGCGGTGCTTAACAGATTTGCATACCTTACAGAGAGCAGGGGCGGTTGGACATTTGGAAATGATGTGTCCGATTTTTTGCAGTGCCCACAAATCGAAGGAAGCCAAGGACTAGAGACAGTGACTCTAGTTACTTCTCCTGATTCAAACCTCGCATTGACAGCTTCCGGTAGAGGAGATCGAGGATCAATAATTGTGTAGACTTTGGCAACTTCGATATTAGTCATATTGAGAATTGATGGGTGGCACCGAATAGGATGACCAACAAGGCCAGCTATGTGCTCTAATCCTTCCTCAGAGAAAAATTGGAAAGGAACATTTCTAAATTCCAGCCAGACAGGAACCGATGAAAGCTCAGGTTTAACTGGTTTGATTCCCGGAGACCACTTAGCAACAAACATGGTTTGTCCTTCTATTTGCCACAACCCCTGATTGAGAATCCTCCGTCGAGCGTGTGGGCAAGGAACTCGAAAGAGAAACACATGACCTTCTAACTTCGAAACAGTGATATCTCGTCGATTTTTGCTCCAGATGCCATTAGTTATAGCGTGGAGAGCTCTTCTTGATGGTGGTTCCTCGTAGAATTGGCCCAAGATAAAAAAATTCCCAAGCTTTCTTATTGTTCTCAATCACTGAATTAGGAATTGTTACACATTTCTCACCAGTCTCCAATGTGAAGGGAGAACCTTTTCTTTGGAGATTTGCTTTGCCTTTGAGGAGATCAGTCCACAAACGAACTTAGCTAGAAGTGCCAGACTGAGAATCTGTCACAAGATCTTTGGGATCTGTAAGATCTTCAGGAGATTTAGCCACATTTTTCTCAGAAGATTGTAGCGGAGGAATGCTGTCAGATTCGTTTCCCTGAGAGGGTCCTGCTGCGAGATCGATAAGAGGAGTAGTCAAAGCCAGTTCTTTTAAGAGTAGATCTGGGTTTGGAGGATGCTCAAATTTCGAGGATTCATGAGGAAGGGAAATTAGAGCGCGGTCGACAGGTTTTGGGATCGTGGTAGTATCTCCAGGCACTGAGAGGCCGGCGGAAACTTTCGATGCCGATTCCTGAAACTTGATCGGAGGGGAAGTAGCTGAAGGAGATTCAGGTACTGATTTTGATTTAGAAGAGCCAGCAGTTCCAGTGGGGAGACTGCGAGGAGAGTTTTTGTATTTCTTTTTCTTCCCCATGATGGGGATTAGGTGGGAGCCATTCACGAGATCGTCGCCGGTGAGGAGAAAAAAAACTGGGTTTAGAGACAATCGCCTTTAATCACTGTTACAGAGCCTACGAACAACAATTTATTTTTTAATCTTTTGAACTCAAAACATCCGTTAATTCTTTTAGCAGTAAGATTTAGCTAACAAAACTCAAATCACTCTCCTAAAAGTTAATCTTCCCATCAAAAGTCTGACCAAATCCCCAATTAGGTGGTATCACATTAATAAAATCCTTACTAAACCCATCACTCGTCGTAATCCTGAACGATAAACCTTGACTGGTTAACACAACACCAGTGACCCAATTCTGTCCCCAATTCTTTGTCATCATAATCCATCCGGTTCTGCTTCCTTTAATCTGCATGGCCTTAATATCTCCGGCCCCTCCTACATTGTACGGCAAGATCATTAAGAAATTAGGGTTTCCTTTGGTTTCGAACTTGACACCACCAATTTTCGCGCAAGGAACACGCCTGTATCTAACCGGGACAACCCCGGCTTTGTACTTTGCGATCTTGAGGAACATTGGTAGGGAGAGATCAAAGTGTTTCTGTGGTGGGTTGCACCAAACGCCTATTTTCTTAGTGTAGTTTGGTGGACAGAAATTTGTAGCTGTGACCTTGATCGATCCGGGCAAACACCATTGTGGATCACTCACGCACATGATCTCGAAACAAGCTCCGCACGTGTACCCATGGTTGAAGAGCGCCGTGCTCAACGCCGCCGTGGCTAGACCATAGCCTTGTTTGTTTAGATCACCGTATCCACAAGCTCCCTCTATTGAGTTTATAATGAAAAAAAAATGAGTATGTGATAATTATTTGGCTTTGATTTTTTTTGTTAAGTGTGTTTGTTTTTGTGTTTGCATGTTATCTCAATAATTAGATTCGAAAAAATATTAGGAATTGAAGACTTACGTTGAGTGTCTCCGCCATGGATGTCACCGTAAAATGTGGCTCGTGCGTCATACCAAGCATTGTCGAGTGCGTCCGTTGAGTTGGCTACATCACCAATCATCGGTGCGTCGGCTCCATGACCGTAACCGGTGGGAACGAACCATATCGCGATTGTTATCAACAAAGCATTTGTATATATCACTTTCTCTAAGAGTTTCATGTTTTTTTTTGTTCTCTCTTTTTAATGATACTTACTTTTGACTGATGATTAGTATAAGAGGGAATGTGGGTATATATATAGGTAGACAATGGAACTGTAATTATGTAAATATGTTTTTAAATCTCTCCAAATGTGCATTTAACATAAATTAGTAATTGTGTTGAAATTTTTATAGTCAATCTGCATCCTCATAAGTGATTACATTGCCAAAATATCGTTTTGAATACTTTTCAAATTACATGTACTTACTTCTTTTTTTTTTTGGTCAACATGTAGTTATTATTTCTGATTTGAATCTCTTCACATCTTACCATTACGTTCAAAATATGATACATTGGAAAGATTATCATGAAGAGTGACTACAAACATTTTTGCACACCTACTAAATTAAACAAAAAGTAATGCAAAGATATAATAAAATCTTATAAGAAAATTGTAAACTTTTACTGCCAAAATAACTTAACCGGTTGTGACAATTGAAAAAAATCAGTTAAAACATTTGAAATGAAAGACTTTCTGTGGATATTTAGAAATTTACCGTTAAACAAGGCGGATAATGTGGGTTTTGCCGTTTAGACCCAAATCGGACAATATCATTGGTATAAGCCTCGGGGGTGAGAACTTAACCGGATATAGACGGGGCTAAAGACAGGCGGTCGCCCTCTCCTTTAGCTGATTAATGGTCAAAGGTGGAATTGACTTGACACGATGGCGGTCGCTTCTCTCGTGTAGAGTCGGTTGAATGAGATGCTGGTGAAGTGAATACACGACACAGAGAGGATGGTGAGATCTCTGATACGGTGCAAGGACTTGGTCTTGATCGAATCACACGAACAAGAACAAGAACAAGAAGAGAATTCGCTTCTCTCAAGGACTAGGGGAAGTGCGGCGCTTTATTGATAATCAAAGGTAAAAAGATACAAGCTGCAGGGGAACCTTATAATGGCTCGTCAGCTAGGAGACCCTTAGGTCAAACTAAAACGCAAAACAAAAGAAACAAAACGCAAAAGAAACAAAAGCAAAGAAATGGAAAAATCCGCATCCCTAACTAAACAAAAGTGCATCGTTTCATTAAAAGCAAAAAAAGGAAACTATGGCCGCGACACCTAAACTACTTGTTTTGGAGTCGTTTTGAGATGGTCCTTAGTCGTTGTTAGAGCCAGAAGTACCTGCAAGGATAGTGTATAATGTAAACAGCTTACATTGGTGTGAAGTGGTCCACGGTGGTGCTTGAGGTGCTTTTGACGGTGACTCTGGCTTCGTTGCGCTCCGTGCGTGCAGCAGCTTGGTGTAGTCTTCTAGAGGATCTTCTTGAATAGAGAAAGCATCATCTTCAAGTTCTTGCGATCCCTTAGCTTCAATATCTTCTTTAGCCCCTTTTTGGTTCTTCCCGGCTAAGTGGCTTGTGAGTGAAGCAACTGGGTGTTCTGCATCTCTAAGAGGGAAACTACGTGCCCTGTTAGCCTTAAAATATGCATTTGGTCGAAAGAACTTACCTCCCTCAGTGTTGATCGGATCGTTTGGACCATCGTTTGGAATTGGCTCTTTTGTCTCGGCTAGAACTGCCTCCGAGTAAGGTTCCTCGGCTAGAACTGGTTCCGTGTCTGTCGGGCTAAAACCACATGTCCTGTTGGCCTTGGAATGGTCACTTGGACGAGAGGACTTACCTTCCCTGGTGATGATCAGGTCGTTTGGACTATCATCTGGCTTGGGCTTTATTCTCTCGGCTAAAACTGCCTTCGAGTAAGGTTTCTCGGCTAGAACTGGTTCCGTGTCTGTAGGGCTAAAACCACACATCCTGTTAGTCTTAGAATGGTCACTTGGACGAGAGAACTTACCTCCCTTGGTGATGATCAGGTCGTTTGGACTATCATCTGGCATGGGCTCTTTTCTCTCGGCTAAAACTTGAAAGGGATCGTCTGGTCTTAGTGAGTTGATAAAAGCCTGTATGGCTGTCCCAAACCTTCTTTTGAGCTGTTTGGCTTTAGAACGGGTCATGGGACCTTCTTGGACGAGAGGCATCTCCTTTGGGTCGGTTGTCGAGTCGATGTCCTCATCATTCCCTCCCTCTTCAAGAGGTTTTGACCTCAAAACTGGATCTCCTGTATCAAAGAAAGATAAATCAGCAACATTGAACGTGTGTGAAATATTAAACTCACCTGGTAGCTCTAGTTTGTAGGCATTGTCATTGACTTTGGCTAGAATTTTAAATGGACCGTCGCCTCTTGGAGTGAGCTTGGATGCACGCTTGTCCGGAAATCTTTCTTTTCTCATATGTAGCCAGACCCAATCTCCTGGTTCAAAGGTGAGCTCCTTCCTGCCTTTGTCATGGCTTCTCTTGTACACTTCGGTTTTCTTCTCAATATTGGCCTTAGCTTTCTCATGCAACTTTTTGATGAGCTCGGCACGCCTAAGTCCGTCTTGATTAACATGTTCTACTTGTGGAAGTGGCACTAGATCTACTGGAGATAGAGGGTTAATTCCATAGACAACTTCAAAAGGAGATAGCTTAGTGGCCGAATGAACAGCCCTATTATACGCAAACTCTATGAATGGGATGCAATCAAGCCATGTTTTCATGTTGTTACCAAGAGTAGCTCTAAGTAAAGTTCCAAGTGTACGGTTTACCACTTCCGTTTGTCCATCTGTTTGGGGGTGACATGTAGTGGAGAAGAGGAGCTTGGTCCCTAACTTCCTCCACAAGGTTCTCCAAAAATGACTCAAAAATTTTGTGTCACGATCGGATACTATAGTCCTTGGGACTCCATGCAGGCGCACCACCTCCTTGAAGAACAAATTAGCAATTTGGGTTGCGTCATTTGTCTTGTCACACGGGATGAAGTGTGCCATCTTAGAGAACCGGTCCACAACAACAAAGATGGAGTCTTTGTGTCGTATCTTGGGGAGCCCTAAAACAAAGTCCATCGAAATATCTACGCATGGGGCGTTAGGAATGGGTAAAGGAAGATAAAGACCATGAGGGTGTGACCTAGATTTGGCTTTGTGGCATTGTACGCATCTAGAGCAAAATCTCTCCACATCTTTCTTGAGGTGAGGCCAATAGAAATGGTCTTTCACTATGGCCAAGGTCTTGTCTACTCCGAAATGTCCCATCAATCCTCCTCCGTGTGCTTCACTAAGCACTAGTTCCCTCATTGATCCCTGTGGAATACACAAACGCTTATCTTTGAAAAGAAAATCATTTTGGAGATAGAATGGACCGTATATTCCTTTGCCGTGATCTTTGTAGCATTCTCCAAGCTCAGGATCATCCTTGTAGAGTTCTTTGATGTGCTCGAATCCTAGCACCTTGGCCTCCATTGTTGTTATGAGAGCATGCCTCCTTGACAAGGCATCGGCTACTACATTTTCTTTACCTTTTTTGTACTTGATAACGTAGGGAAACGTCTCCACAAACTCAAGCCACTTGGCATGTCTTCTTTTGAGGGATGTTTGTCCTCTCAAATGCTTAAGAGTCTCATGATCCGTATGAATGATGAACTCTTTAGACAACAAATAGTGTTGCCAAGTTTCTAATGCTCGGACAAGAGCGTAGAGCTCCTTGTCATAAGTTGGGTAGTTAAGTGTGGCTCCACTTAGTTTTTCACTAAAGAAAGCTACTGGCCTTTTCCTTTGATGTAGCACAGCTCCAATTCCTAAGCCGGATGCATCACACTCTACTTCAAACATCTCATCGAAATCGGGCAAGGCAAGAACCGGTGCTTGAGTGAGTCTATCTTTGAGGTCGTTGAAGGCAGCTTCTTGAGCTGTTCCCCACGAGAATGGCACGTTCTTCTTGATCACAGCTGTGAGTGGAGCAGCAACGGTACTGAAATCCCTTACGAATCGTCGATAGAAGCTTGCCAAGCCATGAAAGCTCCTAACATGCCCTATAGACGTCGGTGTGGGCCAATCTCTTATGGCTTTGATCTTCTCCTCATCCACTTGTAGTCCCTGTTCACTTACTACAAAGCCTAAGAACACAAGCTGGTTAGTACAAAATGTGCACTTCTTAAGGTTAGCATAGAGGCCTTCCTTGCGAAGTGTTTTAAGCACTAGTTCTAGGTGTTTGAGATGATCTTGTAGGTTCTTACTATATATAAGGATATCATCGAAATAAACCACTACAAATTTGCTTATATAGGCACGAAGAACCTGGTTCATTAGTCGCATGAAGGTACTTGGTGCATTAGTCAAGCCAAAAGGCATGACTAGCCACTCATACAACCCTTGCTTGGTCTTGAAGGCTGTTTTCCACTCATCTCCTTCACGCATTCTGACTTGGTGGTATCCACTCTTTAAGTCTACCTTTGAAAAGATAGTAGAGCCACTTAGCTCGTCTAGCATATCGTCCAAGCGCGGAATGGGGTGCCGGTATTTGATGGTGATGTTGTTGATGGCTCGGCAATCTACACACATCCTCCAAGTGCCATCTTTCTTTGGCACTAACAGCACGGGTACTGTACATGGACTGAGGCTCTCTCTTATGTATCCCTTATCTAGCAAATCCCGGACTTGTTTTCCAACTCTTTAGTCTCTTCGGGATTCATTCGATATGCTGCCTTGTTGGGTAAGGCAGAACCTGGAACAAGGTCTATTTGGTGTTCTATTCCTCTTAGAGGAGGTAGACCTGGTGGATCCTCGTCAGGGAATAGGTCCTTGAATTTTCCTAACAATGCATCTACTTCCGGCGGCAAAACTAGTTCCTTGGATTCTGTACTTAGACACTCTTTGAAAAGCATTAGTAATATAGTGCCCTCGGCACTCATAGCACGATTTAAACCACCAGAACTGATGTATAGATTAGAAACACTTACCTTGGTCTCTTTGCTCATTCTAGCTTGAAGTTCATGCACTTCTGTCGGGCTTAGAGGGGCCAAATTGTGTTTGCGCTCCTTGTGCACGAATGAGTAGTAATTTGTCCGGCCATTGTGAATAGTTGCACGATCAAATTGCCATGGTCTCCCCAGCAGTAGATGCCCAGCTTGCATAGGAACTACGTCGCAAAGCACCTGGTCTTGATACTTACCTACGCTAAAGGTAACACTCACTTGCTCCGTCACTTTAAGCTCCGTGGTGTCATTGAGCCATTATAGTTTGTAGGGCCTAGGGTGCTTAGTCTTCTCCAAACCTAACCTGTCTACCATAAACTTGCTAGCCACATTAGCACAAGATCCCCCATCTATTACAAGATTACATACCTTGTTGTTAATGGTGCAGCGTGTGTGGAACAAGTTTTCTCTTTGAACTTTCTCTTCGGGTTGAATCAGCACGCTAAGGACTCGCCTAGTTACTAGTAGTTCACCAGTATCTGGGTACTCAACGTCGTCATCATCTCCATCTACTTCTTCTTCCATCTCGTCTTGAGATTCATAGCCACCACTCGCCGTAATGATCATGACTCTTTGGTTCGGACAGTCTCTGGCATAGTGTCCTCTTCCCTGACATTTAAAACAGGTAATGTCACGAGTTCTAGCTTGACTAGTGTTAGAGAACTTACCTTGTTCTGGCCGTGATGTCTTAGAGAAGTCATTGGCCTTGCTTTTGAATCGAGAATCGATCTCAACAGCTTTTCCTTTGTCTATTGGTTTGCTGCCACTTGCTTGCCAAGGCTGGTTGTTCCTGGTTCTGTTGGAGAGTGAGGTCTTCCTCTTGATCTGTTGTTCCACTTGCACCGACAGGTGTAGTAGTTCATGGAGTCCACTATACCTAGCTCTCTCCACCTTTCTGGCTATACGCTCTTGGAGCCCATCAATGAATTGAGCCATCAAAGCTTCTTCAGATTCTTCTAACTCCAATGAGTTCATCAGCTTCTCAAATTCTTCAAAATATTCTTCTACGGTCCGGTTGCCTTGAGCTAGCTTCCTGAAACGTTTTTGCAAGTCACGGTGGTAATGATCCGGTACATACCTTAGTCTTAGGAGATATTTCATGTCATGCCACGTTTGGACCGGCCCAAAGAGTTGCCTCCTTCTTTCGGCTACAGTTCTATCCCACCATGCAAGTGCATTCTCGGTGAGCTGTGCAGCTGCCAAGGCTATCTTCTTGCCTTCTCCATAGCCATAGCACTCGTAGATGTACTCCATGCTTCTCTCCCAATCCAAGTACACTTCTGGATTTGACTTCCCTGCAAACGTAGGAGGTGACAATTTCATGTCATGATTTGGCTCACGCTCTCTTGGGCGATGCCCCCTAATGGGGTCACGTCTCCTTTGGTTCTGATGACGTAGTGGGTCAGGGGGAAAGTCGTCCTCCATCCCCGGCATGCTGTCATTGTCATCATCCATCGCATCTTGTTGGTTATTCATAGGAACATTCCTCCTCGCTTGTTGTTGAGCTCCTTCGGCTCCTCTTGGTTGCGGCTGCTCAAGTTGGCCTAGTCTCTAGCCAAATCCTCTCAACTCTTCTCTCATGGCAGTAAGCATCTGCATAATGGCATCTTGGAGAGCGTGGTTGGCTTCTTCTCCCATGTTTGATAATCTGTTGCTTCCAAATTTACTCAAAAACAACAAACTTGTTAAATACCGAATGGGATCAAAGAAAATTTTGCAACCAGGATTTTAAGAAGATCTATGACTCAAATAAAATCACTAGGTGGCCTAGGAAACAGCTAATAATCGCAAAAGACTACAAGAAAATTTCTAAAAATCCTTTTAGTAATTTTCCGAAACTCTAACAAGAAAAGACAATCTTCCCTTTTTTTTTTTTTGACTAAGCGTAAACAAAAGATTTAACTAATCGGCTTTTAAACCAGACTTCCTAATTTTTTTTTGCTTTTCTTTGATCTAACAAGAAGGCACGAACAAGAACTAATAAAACCCTAACCCAAATTTTTTGTATTTTCTTTTCTTAGACGACACGATTCTAACGACCTAGCGATAATACTAATGAAAGTAGCTTGAAGCAAGAGAGATAGAAAACCAAAGGCAGAACCTTTGGCTCTGATACCAGATGGTATAAGCCTCGGTGGTGAGAACTTAACCGGATATAGACGGGGCTAAAGACAGGCGGTCGCCCTCTCCTTTAGCTGATTAATGGTCGAAGGTGGAATTGACTTGACACGATGGCGGTCGCTTCTCTCGTGTGGAGTCGGTTGAATGAGATGCTGGTGAAGTGAATACACGACACAGAGAGGATGGTGAGATCTCTGATACGGTGCAAGGACTTGGTCTTGATCGAATCACACGAACAAGAACAAGAACAAGAAGAGAATTCGCTTCTCTCAAGGACTAGGGGAAGTGCGGCGCTTTATTGATAATCAAAGGTAAAAAGATACAAGCTGCATGGGAACCTTATAATGGCTCGTCAGCTAGGGGACCCTTAGGTCAAACTAAAACGCAAAAAAAAGAAACAAAACGCAAAAGAGACAAAAGCAAAGAAATGGAAAAATCCGCATCCCTAACTAAACAAAAGTGCATCGTTTCATTAAAAGCAAAAAAAAGGAAACTATGGCAGCGACACCTAAACTACTTGTTTTGGAGTCGTTTTGAGATGGTCCTTAGTCGTTGTTAGAGCCAGAAGTACCTGCAAGGATAGTGTATAATGTAAACAGCTTACATTGGTGTGAAGTGGTCCACGGTGGTGCTTGAGGTGCTTTTGACGGTGACTCTGGCTTCGTTGCGCTCCGTGCGTGCAGCAGCTTGGTGTAGTCTTCTAGAGGATCTTCTTGAACAGAGAAAGCATCATCTTCAAGTTCTTGCGATCCCTTAGCTTCAATATCTTCTTTAGCCCCTTTTTGGTTCTTCCCGGCTAAGTGGCTTGTGAGTGAAGCAACTGGCTGTTCTGCATCTCTAAGAGGGAAACTACGTGCCCTGTTAGCCTTAAAATATTCATTTGGTCGAAAGAACTTACCTCCCTCAGTGTTGATCGGATCGTTTGGACCATCGTTTGGAATTGGCTCTTTTGTCTCGGCTAGAACTGCCTCCGAGTAAGGTTCCTCGGCTAGAACTGGTTCCGTGTCTGTCGGGCTAAAACCACATGTCCTGTTGGCCTTGGAATGGTCACTTGGACGAGAGGACTTACCTTCCCTGGTGATGATCAGGTCGTTTGGACTATCATCTGGCTTGGGCTCTCTTCTCTCGGCTAAAACTGCCTTCGAGTAAGGTTTCTCGGCTAGAACTGGTTCCGTGTCTGTAGGGCTAAAACCACACGTCCTGTTAGTCTTAGAATGGTCACTTGGACGAGAGAACTTACCTACCTTGGTGATGATCAGGTCGTTTGGACTATCATCTGGCATGGGCTCTTTTCTCTCGGCTAAAACTTGAAAAGGATCGTCTGGTCTTAGTGAGTTGATAAAAGCCTGTATGGCTGTCCCAAACCATCTTTTGAGATGTTTGGCTTTAGAACGGGTCATGGGACCTTCTTGGACGAGAGGCATCTCCTTTGGGTCGGTTGTCGAGTCGATGTCCTCATCAATCATATTAATGGGGAGTTGGACATAGGTTTGAAAAGCCTAACCGTGGTATCAGATAGGCCTGTCAATTTGAGTAATTACCCGCGGGTTCGCGGGTTTTGACCCGCCGCGGGGTGCGTGCGGGTTGAGAATTTTCAAAATGCCAAAATGCAGGACGGGTGCGGATCGAGTGTGTTCAAATGCGTGGCGGGTGCGTGATGAGGACATCGGCTCTAGAACCGACCCAACTGTGATGCCCATCGTACCAGACGGTCCCATGACACGTTCCAAGGCCAAACAGCTCAGAAGAAGATTCGGAACGGCCATACAGGCGTTCGTCAACTCATCCGGACCAGGCGACCCGTTTGGAGGTTTAGCCGAGAGAAGAAATCACTTGCAGAATGACCGACCTAACGACTTGATCTCTACTGAGGGATGTAAGTTCTCACACCCAAGTGACTATTTTAAGACTAACCGGTCGAGTGGTTTTAGTCATACAGGCCCAGAATCTATTTTAGCCGAAGGACCTTATCCGGATACGATTTTAGCCGAAGCAAAGGAGACAAGCGCATACGACCGTCCAGACGATCTGATCAGCACTGAGGGAGGTAAGTTCTCTCGACAAAGTGGATATTCTAAAGCTAACAGGTCGAGTAGTTTCCCTACTAGTGATGCAGAACAAACAGCTGCTTTACGCACAAGCCACCTAGCCGGTAAGGACCATCAACGGGCCAAAGAAAGCGTTGAAGTTAAGGAGCTGTCGGAACTTGAAGAGGATGACTTCTACGATCAAGAAGATCTCCTAGAAGACTTCACCAAGCTGCTGCACGTCCAAGACGCACCAAGACCCGAGCCGCCTTCCAAGACGCCTCATGCGCCAACACCGGCCACTTCACCTCAATGTAAGCTATTTACATTATACACTGTCATTGCAGGGACTTCAAGCTTCGACAACGATTAAAGAGCTCTTCAAAACGACACCACAACAAGAGTTTAGAAGTCGCAAACAAACTTTCCTTATCTTGCTTTAATGAAACGATGCATTTTGTATTTTTAGCTAGGGATGCGGTTTTCCTTATTTGTGTTTTTGCTTTGTTTGGTTTTTTATGTCTTTTTACTTTTCGTTTGACCTAAGTGTCATCCAGCTGACGAGCCCTTTATAAGGTTCCCCTGCAGCTTGTATTTTTGGTTACCTTTGATATTAATAAAAACGCCGCATTTTCCCTAGAGAAGCGATTTCTCTTGTTCTTGTTCTTGCTCGTGGATTCGACCAAGCTCAAGCCCCGCACCGTATCAGAGACTCATCTCACCTCTGTGTCGTGTATTCACTCCACCAACAGCCCACTCACCGACTCCACACGAGAGAAGCGATCGCCATCGTGTCAAGTCACCTTCACCATCGACCATCTCTCGACCAAAGGGCAAGGCGACCGCCTACCTTTCGTCCCACGACTATCCCGGTTAAGACCTCACCACCGAGGCTTACACCATCTGGTATCAGAGCCAAAGGTTCCACCTTTGGTTTTCTATCTCCTTGTTTCAACTTAATTTTCCTAGATCTATCGCTAGGGTTTTTGTTTTTGTTTCGATTAGTCAAAAAAAAAAAAAAAATTTTTAGGGTTTATTAGATCTGTTCGTAAAACAAAAAAAAAAAAAAAAAAAAAAAAAAAAAAATATAGAGTCTAGTTTATTTAGTCGTATTTTGTTTCCGAGAATTTCAAAAAAAAAAAAATATATTACCGAATCTGTGGCGAGTTTAGGAAAATTTCCCCGGGGGAATTTTAGGAAGTTTTCCCCGAGTACTAGGCCTTACCGTCAGTCCAGAGTCATTGCTCGATAGTTTAGGAAATTTTCCCCCGAATATTGTACTTGCCGATTAAATTGGAAATTACCGTATCGATTAGGAAAATTCCCGGGGAGTTTTTAGGAAAATTTTTCTGCGATATTTTAACCATTGCCGATCGATTAGTAGACTTGTTAGGTCACCTAGAAAAATTGGCAGAGTTTTTAAAATCGTTAAATAAATTTTTCTGAATTTTCTTGTATACCACTCGGTATTTGACGATTTTGTTTGAGTGTGTGACGAGGAGTACAGGGTCATGGACGAGGGAGACGACGTTAACGACGCCCCACAAGACGCCGTTATGCAGATGCTCACTCTCATGAGAGACGAGCTGCGAGGCCTCGGCCAAAGGATGGACCAGCTCGAACAACCGAGAGTAGCCGGAGTAGCCGGAGGAGCCGGAGGAGCTCCACCTCACGATGCAATGCAGGAAGATCGTGACAGCATGCCGGAGATGGAAGATGAATTTCCACCTGACCCTAGACGTCACCTTAACCGAAGGAGACGTGACCCCATTAGAGGACCTCGGCAAAGAGAGCATGAGCCGAATCATGACATGAAATTGTCACCTCCTACTTTTGCAGGGAAATCAAATCCGGAAGTGTATTTGGATTGGGAGAGACGCATGGAGTACATTTACGAGTGCTATGGGTATGGAGAAGGCAAGAAGATAGCCTTGGCAGCCGCACAACTCACCGAGAATGCACTTGCATGGTGGGACAGGACTGTGGCCGAGAGGAGAAGGCAACTTTTTGGGCCGATCCAAACATGGCATGACATGAAATACCTCCTACGACTAAGGTATGTGCCTGATCATTATCACCGTGACTTGCAAAAACGTTTCAGGAAGCTAGCACAAGGCAACCGGTCCGTAGAGGAGTACTTTGAGGAATTTGAAAAATTGATGAACTCATTGGAGTTGGAAGAGTCCGAGGAAGCTTTGATGGCCCAATTCATTGACGGCCTTCAAGAACGCATAGCTAGAAAGGTGGAGAGAACAAGGTATAGTGGGCTCCATGAGCTACTACACCTCTCGGTGCAAATTGAGCAACAAATCAAGAGAAAGACATCTCTCACCAACCGAACCAGGACCAACACACCTTGGCAAGCAGCTAGCAAGCCGGCCGACAAAGGCAAAGCTGCCGAGATAGACTCTCGGATCAAAGGCCGACCCAACGATTTCCCGAAGGCCATTCGGCCCGACCAAGGTAAGTTCTCTAGTACTAGTCAAGCTAGAACTCGTGATATCACATGTTTTAAATGCCAGGGAAGAGGACACTACGCTCGGGACTGCCCGAATCAAAGAGTTATGATCATTACGGCGAGTGGTGGATATGAATCTCAAGATGAGATGGAAGAAGAAGTAGATGGGGAAGAAGACGACGTTGAGTATCCAGATACCGGTGACCTACTAGTCACTAGGCGAGTACTTAGCATGCTGGTTCAACCCGAAGAAAAGATCCAACGAGAAAACTTGTTCCACACACGGTGCACCATTAACAACAAGGTATGTAATCTCGTAATAGATGGAGGATCTTGTGCCAATGTGGCAAGCAAGTTTATGGTAGACAGGTTAGGCTTGGAGAAGACTAAGCATCCTAGGCCATACAAGCTACAATGGCTCAATGACACTACGGAGCTCAAAGTGACGGAGCAAGTGAAAGTTCCTTTTAGCGTCGGCAAATACAAAGACGAGGTGCTTTGTGACGTAGTGCCTATGCAAGCTGGCCACCTCCTGCTGGGGAGACCGTGGCAATTTGACCGTACAGCCATTCACAATGGCCGAACCAATTTCTACTCCTTCATGCACAAGGAGAAAAGGCACAATTTGGCCCCTTTAAGCCCGACCGAAGTACAAGAGCTACAAGCCAGAATGAGCAAGGAGACCAAGGTAAGTGTCTCTAATCTATACATCAATGCTGGTGATTTAAACCGTGCTATGAGTGCCGAAGGCACTATATTACTAATGATGTTTAAAGAATGTCTAAGCACAGAAAACAGGGAACTAGTCTTGCCGCCGGAAGTAGACGCTTTGTTAAGTAAATTCCGAGATCTCTTTCCCGAAGAGAACCCACCAGGCCTGCCCCCTCTACGGGGAATAGAGCACCAAATAGATCTTGTGCCAGGCTCGGCCCTGCCCAATAAAGCCGCCTACCGTATGAACCCCGAGGAGACTAAGGAGTTGGAGAAACAAGTCCGGGACTTGTTAGACAAGGGCTACATAAGAGAAAGTTTAAGCCCATGTGCTGTCCCTGTGTTACTAGTGCCAAAGAAAGATGGCACTTGGAGGATGTGTGTAGATTGCCGAGCTATCAACAATATTACTATCAAGTACCGGCATCCTATCCCACGCCTAGACGACATGCTTGACGAGCTAAGTGGTTCTACTATCTTCTCAAAGGTAGATTTGAAAAGTGGATACCACCAAGTCAGGATGCGAGAAGGAGATGAATGGAAAACGGCCTTTAAGACCAAACAAGGCCTATACGAGTGGCTAGTCATGCCTTTCGGTTTGACCAATGCGCCGAGCACCTTCATGCGACTAATGAACCAGGTTCTTCGTTCCTATATAAGTAAATTTGTAGTGGTCTATTTTGATGACATACTTATATATAGTAAGAACCTACAAGATCATCTCAAACATTTAGAACTAGTGCTTAAATCACTTCGCAAGGAAGGCCTTTATGCTAACCTTAAGAAGTGCACCTTTTGTACTAATGAACTTGTTTTCTTAGGCTTTGTAGTGAGTGAACAGGGCCTACGAGTGGACGAGGAGAAGATCAAGGCCATAAAAGATTGGCCCACACCGACATCTATCGGACACGTTCGGAGCTTCCATGGCTTAGCAAGCTTTTACCGACGATTTGTGAGGGATTTTAGTACTGTTGCTGCCCCACTCACAGCTGTGATCAAAAAGAACGTGCCATTCACATGGGGAGCAGCTCAAGACGCTGCCTTCAACGAGCTCAAGGACCGGCTTACCCAAGCACCGGTTCTTGCTTTGCCGGATTTCGATGAAATGTTCGAAGTAGAGTGCGATGCATCCGGCTTAGGAATTGGAGCTGTGCTGCATCAAAGGAAAAGACCCGTGGCCTTCTTTAGTGAGAAACTAAGTGGAGCCACGCTGAATTATCCGACTTATGACAAGGAGCTCTACGCTCTTGTCCGGGCATTGGAGACGTGGCAACACTACTTGCTGTCCAAGGAATTCATCATTCATACGGACCATGAGACTCTTAAGCACTTAAGAGGTCAGACCGCACTTAAGAGGAGACATGCCAAGTGGCTTGAATTTGTGGAGACCTTTCCATACGTCATCAAGTACAAAAAGGGCAAAGAAAATGTGGTAGCCGATGCCTTGTCAAGAAGGCATGCTCTCATTTCAACAATGGAGGCCAAAGTGCTAGGATTTGAGCACATCAAGGAACTATACAAAGATGACCCTGACTTCAAAGAGAGCTACGCTAATCACGGCAAAGGGATATACGGTCGATTCTATCTCCAAAATGATTTTCTTTTTAGAGGTAAACGTTTGTGTATTCCGCAGGGATCTATGAGAGAGTTGGTGCTTAGTGAAGCACATGGAGGAGGCCTAATGGGACACTTCGGTATAGACAAGACTTTGGCCATAGTCAAAGACCATTTCTATTGGCCGCACCTCAAGAAAGACGTGAAGAAATATTGTGCTAGATGCATCCGATGCCTTAAAGCTAAATCCAGGTCACATCCTCACGGTCTTTATCTTCCTTTACCTATTCCTAACGCCCCATGGGTAGATCTTTCTATGGATTTTGTTTTAGGACTTCCCAAGATACGACATCAAGATTGCATCTTTGTTGTTGTGGACCGGTTCTCTAAGATGGCACACTTCATCCCGTGTGACAAGACAAATGACGCGACCAACATTGCCAATTTGTTCTTCAAGGAAGTGGTGCGCCTACATGGAATTCCTAGAACTATAGTGTCCGACCGAGACACAAAATTTTTGAGTCATTTTTGGAGGACTTTGTGGAAGAAGCTAGGGACCAAGCTTGTGTTTTCTACTACGTGTCACCCACAAACGGATGGACAAACGGAAGTGGTAAACCGTACACTTGGCTCTTTACTTAGAGCCACTCTTGGTAACAACATGAAAACATGGCTTGATTGCATTCCATTCATAGAGTTTGCATATAATAGGGCTGTTCATTCGGCCACTAAGCTATCTCCTTTTGAAATTGTTTATGGAATTAATCCTCTATCTCCAGTAGATCTTGTGCCAATTCCCCAAGTAGAACAGGTTAACCAAGACGGGCTTAGACGTGCCGAGCTCATCAAAGAGTTGCATGAGAGAGCCAAAGCCAATATCGAGAAGAAAACCGAAGGGTACAAGAAGAGCCATGACAAAGGCAGGAAGGAGATCACATTCGAACCAGGAGATTGGGTCTGGCTACACATGACCAAAGAAAGATTCGCGGACAAGCGCGCGTCCAAGCTCGCGCCAAGAGGCGACGGCCCATTCAAAGTTCTAGCCAAAATCAACGACAATGCTTACCAACTAGAGCTGCCAGGTGAGTTGAACATCTCACATACATTCAATGTTGCTGATTTATCTTCTTTTGATACAGGAGATCCAGTTTTGTGGACAAAACCTCTTGAAGAGGGAGGGAATGATGAGGACATCGGCTCTAGAACCGACCCAACTGTGATGCCCATCGTACCAGACGGTCCCATGACACGTTCCAAGGCCAAACAGCTCAGAAGAAGATTCGGAACGGCCATACAGGCGTTCGTCAACTCATCCGGACCAGGCGACCCGTTTGGAGGTTTAGCCGAGAGAAGAAATCACTTGCAGAATGACCGACCTAACGACTTGATCTCTACTGAGGGATGTAAGTTCTCACACCCAAGTGACTATTTTAAGACTAACCGGTCGAGTGGTTTTAGTCATACAGGCCCAGAATCTATTTTAGCCGAAGGACCTTATCCGGATACGATTTTAGCCGAAGCAAAGGAGACAAGCGCATACGACCGTCCAGACGATCTGATCAGCACTGAGGGAGGTAAGTTCTCTCGACAAAGTGGATATTCTAAAGCTAACAGGTCGAGTAGTTTCCCTACTAGTGATGCAGAACAAACAGCTGCTTTACGCACAAGCCACCTAGCCGGTAAGGACCATCAACGGGCCAAAGAAAGCGTTGAAGTTAAGGAGCTGTCGGAACTTGAAGAGGATGACTTCTACGATCAAGAAGATCTCCTAGAAGACTTCACCAAGCTGCTGCACGTCCAAGACGCACCAAGACCCGAGCCGCCTTCCAAGACGCCTCATGCGCCAACACCGGCCACTTCACCTCAATGTAAGCTATTTACATTATACACTGTCATTGCAGGGACTTCAAGCTTCGACAACGATTAAAGAGCTCTTCAAAACGACACCACAACAAGAGTTTAGAAGTCGCAAACAAACTTTCCTTATCTTGCTTTAATGAAACGATGCATTTTGTATTTTTAGCTAGGGATGCGGTTTTCCTTATTTGTGTTTTTGCTTTGTTTGGTTTTTTATGTCTTTTTACTTTTCGTTTGACCTAAGTGTCATCCAGCTGACGAGCCCTTTATAAGGTTCCCCTGCAGCTTGTATTTTTGGTTACCTTTGATATTAATAAAAACGCCGCATTTTCCCTAGAGAAGCGATTTCTCTTGTTCTTGTTCTTGCTCGTGGATTCGACCAAGCTCAAGCCCCGCACCGTATCAGAGACTCATCTCACCTCTGTGTCGTGTATTCACTCCACCAACAGCCCACTCACCGACTCCACACGAGAGAAGCGATCGCCATCGTGTCAAGTCACCTTCACCATCGACCATCTCTCGACCAAAGGGCAAGGCGACCGCCTACCTTTCGTCCCACGACTATCCCGGTTAAGACCTCACCACCGAGGCTTACACCAGTGCGGATCCGCATTTTTTTCCCGAGGGTCTCGCGGGTTACCTGCAATTGAAAAAAAAACTTTATTTACTAAATACTATTAAAATGTTAAAATATTTTGTAATATATATATATATATATATATATATATATATATATTATTTTTTCGTTAATTGATTTGTTTTGTAATATATATATATAAATTAATTAATTATTTTGTTTATTTTTTCAGAAAATTGTGTATTTATGTTTTTTTCATATGAAACTTATTTTATTAAATATATTTTTTTACTAAATTTTTTTAAAAAAATATATTTGCGGGTTACCAGTGGGTTCAAGCGGGGCGGGTCGATGCGGGTCGGAAAAAGCATGTAACCCGCGCGGGGCAGTTCTAGCGGGGCGGGTTGGACCCGCTTGACAGCTCTAGTATCAAAGCCCGAGTTTAAAAAATGTGGACCTGGAGAAGTGGGTGTGGGATACATGTACGTTGTGGGAGGGCTGGGCATATTTACCGAACCGAACAGAACCAAGCCGAATAACGTTATTTGATTCGGGTATGGATAGCCTGAATAACCCAAACAGACACATTTCTAAATTTATTCGGTTCAGTTCGGTTTATTAACCGAATATCGAAATAACCGATTGGGTAACTGAATTAAAACCAAACTCATATAATACTATATAGGGTCTTGGACTTAGTCTTTAGTAATTTTTATAAGATATGTTTATAATCCATATAGTTTGTTGTTATGAAACCAAGTTATTTTGTATTGTTTATTTTATGGTGGATAACTCTTAACCTCGAACATTAGTTGAATTACTAAGCCGCTTGTTTTTTTTTGTCAGGTTGGAAGTGAAAGATAAAGTTAAGATTTTGGAGACGATTTTCACAACCGTAGTAATTTGGACAATATTTATATTTCTTTATTTGTTCATTTTTGTTGGATAAATATTTTTCTCACAATGGTCAAACTCTTCATCTTATCTAAAAATACATGTATTATCTAAAATAATCAAAATTACCCTAAAGTGATTTTAGTTTGGTTATTAATTGTAAAAACCAAAAAACCTGAAAACCTAACCGAACTAGAATTTAATCCCAAATGGGACCTAAAATTTGAAAACAAAAAAAACCCAAAAACCCGAACCAAACCCAACTAATTAACCAAATTCCCAGCTCTAGTCTCAACGTAAGTCTCGAGAGTATATCGTAATAAGTAGTTTGTAGTTCCGTTCTCAGATGTTGCGATACGGTCTCAAATGCATTGTATCCTGAGATTCAAAAATTGCTTCATACCGTCACACAATACGGGTGATTTATTGAGTTAAGGAAAGATATCAAATCTCTCCTCATAGTCGTTTTTCTAAAATCTTTTTTAAGATCTCATTTTAATATGTTTTCCTTAATATCGTTTCATATCTGTTCGTTTCATTACTATCTAATAATCGTTTATTCATCTTTAAAAACGCATTTCTCATCCCTGATTTTTTACGATCCTTACAATATAGAACAAAGTTTCGCCAACATACCGTAACGGTCGTGGAACAAAGCTAGTTTAAGTGAAATATGGACATATGAAGAATCGAGCTTTGGTACATTCAATGTATTTCGTGAAAGTTAACAAAGAAAAGGCTTTTTTAGTAAAACTACAAAAAAATCATCAAACTAAGAATACAAGAATCCACATAGAATATAAAAAACCTGTAAATAACAATGAAAATTAAAATTTACAAAAACAAAAACAAATTTACAAATTAATCTACCAATAACAATCCTCATAACTAATTGCAAGCCTTAGCTAACAAAACTCAAAATCGTTTTTTCTCTAAAAGTTAACATTTCCATCAAAACTCTGTCCAGTACATCCCCAAGTTGGCGGTGTCACGTCCATAAAATCTTTCGTAATTCCATCACTTGTAGTGATCCTAAACGATAAGCATTGTCCGGTCAACACAACACCAGTGGTCCAAATCTGTCCCCAATTCTTCTCCATCGTAATCCACTCGGTCTTGGTTCCCTTAACATGCATTGCCTTAATATCTCCGGCTCCTCCTACATTGTACGGCAATATCATTAGGAAATGAGGGTTCCCCTTGATTTCAAACTTGACACAACCGGTTTTCGCGCAAGGAACACGCATGTATCTAACCGGACAACCCCGGCTTTGTACTTGGCGATCTTGAGGAACATTGGTTGGGAGAGATCAAAGTGTTTCTGTGGTGGGTTGCACCAGCAATCTTGGGTCTTGCTGAAGTCTGGTGGACAGAAGTTTGTAGCTGTGATCTTGATGGTTCCAGGCAAACACCATTGTGGTGCACTTGATCTCGTAACAAGCTACACATGTATATCCGTTGTTGAATAGCGTGGTGCTTAGTGCTGCTGTGGCTAGACCATAGCCTTGTTTATGTAAATCACCATATCCACAAGCTCCCTCTATCAAATATAAAATGAAAAAAGTGAGTACGTATTTTTATAGTAAAATATAAAATGAAATGAGGCTTCCGTTTGTTTTTTTGCACATTGTTTACTTTAGCGTTACATGCTATAACATGCTAAACAATATATAGAATAACTGCATCAAAAAAAATAACTGCAAATTACATAATTGTGATTGGAAATGAGTTCAGGACTCTCTCCCGTGACTAGAGGCTTTGCCTTAGCCAATCATAGTGGAATTAACTTTCGGAAGGAATATTTTCTTGCCGCCCATCAAATCTTTTCGGAAAATTTCCAAATTTTTTCACAATCTTTTAGTCGAGATACGAGAAAATCTACGTTTTTTTCTCAAATCTTCAGAACGAATAGTTGTTTTTCTAGGGTTCTTCACGCCGCCTTTAGGTTTTCCTACGATTCTCATCTCAAAAGAGTCGAAGGAGTGGCAAAAAGAAACCTTATTTCTTCTGCTAATGGATGGGATTCTGAACAACGCAATGGAATCGATGTCATTAGAGGAAGATAAACCAATCGATTTGCCTGATGAGGAGGAGTACAATGCTTTTGAACGTGCTAAACGGAGCCTTGTTGGTCGTCTTCTAAACCCGGAGAGTCAGAACATGGCAAGGATGTTGAGATCAATGCCTCGAATCTGGAAGGTCTATGAACGAGTGAGGGGAATAGCTTTGACAACAAAAACTTTCCAATTCATTTTTGATTTGGAAACGGATATTCAAACCGTAATGAAACACGGTCTATGGGAGTTTGATGAATGGGGTCTGGTAATGGATCGCTGGGTGGAGACACCTCCAGCAAACTTTCTGAAAACGGCACCGGTCTGGCTTCGGATACACAACATTCCGATCAACTATTTCACCCTGAAGACGATTCATGCGATTGCTGACAAAATCGGGCAAGTGAAGGTGAACGAATATGATCCAGACAAATCATTACTGCAAAATTTTGTTCGTGTTATGGTAATCATGGATCTTGAACATCCAGTGAGGGACACAAAAACGATCAACCTGCCCAAGGGAGGTGTAGCCATAGTGGATATCAAATATGAAAGACTTGGGAAGAAATGCTTTAACTGTTCAACGATGTCCTCTGTTACAGAAACCGAAAAACAGAGGTCCGATTACTTATAAGAGGAATGAAGCCGGAAACTTAGGATAGCATCCTCGACAACACCACTCAAATCTGCCTGAAAAATTAATGTCGTTTCTATCTACATCAGTGCCCCTGGTTTCAAGCCACTATCTAACATCGTTGCACCGGAGGTTTTTGAACAAATGCAGTTATATATGAAGAGCGGTGACCCTGCAGAAAAACATATCAGAGAATTCAGAATGAGGAAAACTCTAGAGGACTTATTTATAGACCCTGCAGCACAAAGATCTTTTCTACGTCTGGAGGCCCCACCTCAAGTTTGTCCAATCTCTACCTCTCCTCTAGAGAAGGACTTACCCGTGAATATCAGAGTTGATGGGAGGATAGAGAGCATTGAGGGGAC
Organism: Eutrema japonicum; assembly: GCA_030161315.1. Classification (NCBI taxonomy): domain Eukaryota; kingdom Viridiplantae; phylum Streptophyta; class Magnoliopsida; order Brassicales; family Brassicaceae; genus Eutrema; species Eutrema japonicum. The sequence continues at coordinate 51,547,960 of BSQW01000011.1, forward strand.
GACGGGAGCGATGAATACCTCATCAAACATCAATCTCATACCAATTGCAACACATGTTCCTATAAGCACAATGGATGGGGTACAGAATGCAGGACATCCTTCATTACTTTTTTCGACAAACCTATATGAAAACTTACTTATGGAGCAGTCGATTAATGAGGGTTCTGGCAATTTTATTCCCCATACGAATGATCTTAAGTTCCACCTGGGAACTGCACAACAAAGTTCATCGACTACAAGTAGCAAAAGTCAACAATCCAAAACAACAAAAGCATCTTGGGCCCGTAAGAAAAGAGCTGTCAGTGGCTCTGGTACTATGTCTACATTAGGAACAAGAGCTGAAGTAGAAGCATAATCTAAACATAAATGTAAACGCAAAGCTATGGGTAATGCAGAAGCGGGTTCAAAATTTTTGAAGAATGCTGAAGGTTTGATGGTTCACCAGAAACCATCCACTTCTCAATGACGACGCTCAGTTGGAACTATCGAGGTTTGAGAAGTGACTCGACAGTTCAACGCCTTGAGGAAATGTGTCGTGAACATTTTTCGGACTTTCTGTTTCTCCTAGAGACTAAAAACTCTAGTGATCACGTTCTTAATCTTCGAAGATCGTTAGGTTATGACCACATTCATTTGGTGAACCCAGTGGGTTTTAGTGGAGGTTTGACATTATTTTGGAAGAATACTTTTGAGGTGGAGATACTTTATTTGGACAACAGGCTGATTGACACACGAATCAAAGTTAGAGCACAAACATATTTTATGTCATTCGTATACGGGGATCCTGTTCAAAATAGAAGACGACTGATGTGGGAAAAGTTGACTGATATTGGCATGAACAGAACGGAGGCCTGGTTTCTGATTGGAGATTTTAATGAGATTATGAACAACTCGAAAAAATTAGGAGGACATCCACGACAAGAAACCTCCTTTTATGCATTTCGATCATTGGTTAGAGATTGTCGAATACAGGAAGTACCAAGTTTGGGTAATCACTTCTCATGGGGTGGTATGTGAGAAATCATTACAAATGGGTTAAAGGAATTAGTATGGATACAATGCCGTTTGGACCAAGTTTTTGGTAACGCATACTGGTTTCGTATATTTCCAAGAACCCATGTTCAATACTTGGAAAGACTTGGCTCTAATCATAAACCAATCCTCACCACCCTCGCCTTGGAGAATCTGGGAAGAGTTGGGAGATTCAGTTTTGACAAACGATGGTGCTCCAACCCAGAAGCAATGGAGATTATCCGACGAGGTTGGAATGTGCATCACAACAACGATAATAGACTGGTATTGGATCGAATCTCCTCTTGCCAGAAAGCGCTATCGAGATGGAAACGACAATCAAACGGGAATTCTAAGGAGCGCATGAGAAATCTACGCAGGATGCTAGAAGAAGAGTCAGAGAAGATCAAACCTGATATGCAGAGATTGTCGACATTACAAATCGAGATATCCAAGGCATATAGAGATGATGAAACGTACTGGAAACAAAAAAGCAGAGATGGATGGTATAAAGAAGGAGATGGAAATAATCAGTTCTTTCACAGCTTTACTCAGTCAAGAAAGACGAAGAACAAAATTTCTTCCCTCTTTGACTCGCAAGGGATAGAGCGCTTTATGGAAAATGAGAAATGTGATATTGCAGTCAAATAATTTACTCAGCTTTTTCGATCCTCTCAGCCAAGCGACGCATCAGAACTACTCCAAGGATTTCAGTCATGAGTCACGGCGAGAATGAATGCTGATCTGACAAAACCGATTACAGACGGAGAAATCCGGCGAGCGGTGAAATCAATTAGAAGTGATAGTGCTCCCGGAAGTGATGGAATGACCGGCAAGTTCTTTCAGAAGTACTGGAACATTACGGGACCACAAGTGACTATTGAGGTGAAGAGGTTTTTTTATTCAAGTCATATGCCACAAGACTGGAATTTTACTCAACTTTGTCTATTACCGAAGAAACCGAATCCGACTCTCATGACGGATCTCCGACCAATATCGCTGTGTTCGGTATCTTACAAGATAATATCGAATGTATTATGTCATAGGTTGAAGAGAGTGTTACCTCAACTGGTGTCACAGACACAAGGTGCTTTCGTGGCATGAAGAGTCATATCTGACAATCTCTTAATTACGCATGAGATGATATATGAACTACGAACTAACCCGAGCTGCAAGGGTGAGTTTATAGCGATTAAGACCGCTATGTCAAAGGCTTATGATCGTGTGGAATGGGACTTCTTAGATACCATGTTTCATAAATGGGTTTCGATGAAAAGTGGATTCAATGGATAATGGCATGTATACGTTCTGTTTCATATACAGTGCTGTTAAATGGACAAACACACGGTTATATCACGCCGGAAAGAGGAATTCGTCAAGGTGACCCGTTATCCCCCTTCTTATTTATATTATCTGCTGAAGCATTGGTGCATGTTATGAAAAAAGCTGAAACAGAGGGCAAGCTTATGGGTTTGAAATTGAGGAGAAAATGCCATTCGATTCAACATTTGTTATTTGCGGATGATAGCTTATTTCTATGCAAAGCTACACTATAAGAATGCTCTGAGTTCCTACGATGTCTAAAGCTTTATGGAGATGCATCAGGCCAAAAGATTAATTTTCAGAAATCATCAATAACTTTTGGCTTGGACATTGATCCGATAATGAGGAGATTCCTTGCGGAACTACTGCGAATCGAGAATGAAGGAGGTGTTGGGAAGTATCTAGGCTTGCCGGAATTCTTTAGCGGTTCGAAGCGAGAACCCTTGGCTTTTATCGGAGAGAAGCTAAACAAAAAGGCTTAATGGTTGGTTTGCCAAAACGCTTTCCCTTGGTGGAAAGGAGGTACTCCTTAAGTCGATTGCAATGGCACTTCCCGTGTATGCGATGTCATGTTTCCGTCTAACTAAGTACCAATGCCATAAGCTAACGAGCGCAATGACTCAGTTTTGGTGGAGTGCGTGTAGTCAAAAAAACAAAATATGCTGGGTTGCGTGAAAAACTTATGCAAATCGAAGGAGAATGGTGGTATGGGCTTTCGTGATATCGAAGACTTTAATCATGCATTGTTAGCAAAACAAGCAGGGCGATTGTTTAATGAGCCGGAATCACTGATTGCGAAAGTCTACAAAGGGAGATATTTTGCTTATACAGGTTTTCTAGAGTGTGGAAAGGGATACCGACCTTCATATGCCTGGCGAAGCATAATACATGGGCGAACCCTTCTTCAGCGAGGCCTGATTAAATCCATAGGTCGGGGGAGAACAACTAAGGTATGAACCGCAAATTGGATCATGGATAATCACCCAAGGAGACCACGGAACAAACAGACGATCATTGATCTGGATTTAAAAGTGGAATCACTTATTTCCAACTATGCACAATGGAGACTTGACAAGCTCAATGCTTTGTTCCCTGTGGATGATGTGAAGAACGTTTTGGCAATGGAAATTGGTGCTGATGAGGATCGGTTTATCTGGGCATATTCAAAGAATGGCTCTTACTTAGTAAAAAGTGGCTACTGGTTTGTCGCAAATAACCCTCTCACACCTGAACCGATTCAGACACCACTAGAACAAACACAAATGATCTTAAAACGGAAAATCTGGAAATTGAAAACAGTACCTAAGATTAGAGTGTTCATGTGGAGAGTACTTTCTGGTGCATTGGCGGTTGCAGATAGGCTACACACTCGCGGCATGTTTGTTGATACCACATGAAAATTATGTCAACAAGGTATGGAGACAATAAATCATGTCTCGTTTCGATGTTCTATAGCAACAGAGATCCTTGAGAGAGCGAGTATTGCACCTCCGGCCAACGGGTTTGGCAATTCCTTAGAGGAGAATGTCTCGTATATGTTGGACCTTACGGAAAAGACGATGTATGAGAACAAGATTTCAATTCCTTGGATATTGTGGAATATAAGGAAAAATCAAAACTTTGTTCTGTGCGCAAATACACAGGAATCTGTTGGCGTCATAGCGCAAAGATCTGTGGAGGAGGGGAAACAGTGGTTAGCCGTTAATGAACCGGAACAGACACAAGAGAGTGTCGAGATGACTGAGATTGGGCTCGGCAACAGATGGTTCCCACCATCGAACTGTACAGTGAAATGAAATATACATGCTAATTAGAGAAGTTCGTCGTCACACAGTGGTGTGTCTTGGATTTCCCGAGATCACAGGGGCTCCGTAATCCATCACGCACGAGAGGCAATTACAAGCTCCCCGAACATAATCGTGGCAGAACTGAGATGTGTCATATGGTCAATGCAGAGCTTACAGAATTTACACATGTCGGACATTTTAATCGCATCAGACTGCCAACCTGCAATAGAGGCGATTCTTAACCCTTCCCCGTGGCCTCGTTACCGGTTCTTTCTTGAGCATATCACACGTCTTCGGACATGTTTCATGAATTGCTCCTTCGAAGCGGAATGGATGGGCTCTAACTCGATTGCCAAAGATATAGCGAAGAGTGTGACTAGAGATGGGCGATTCCAATCATACCTCGCATTAGGAGGGCATGCTTGGTTACATGATCGAATTTTCCGAGAAACCCATTGAGCATCTGGAAATCCTTCCCTTAGGATTTGATGCTCTGTATTTTGGTTTCTGTTTTCTCTTATTTGACCATTGTACTTTCTGAACCTTTTGGTTTATCAATTAAATACAGACGTTAAAAAAAAACACTTTAAAATAGAACATAAAAATTATATCCTATTCAAAAAAATATAATCTATTTCGTTATTAAAAATTTATAATTTAGTAAGAAAAAAATCTGTAAATATTTTATATATATTGTATATTTTATAGAATATTTACAAAACCAAAAAAAAACCTTGCATCGCACAGATCCATATCTAGTGTATATATAAAGGTCCATCATACGTATAATGAAAAAAAATTCACAAGGCATTCAATTAATTTATAAGATCTTTAACACGTTATTATATCTTTATATTACTCTTTCTCTAATTTAGTAGTTGTATTAAAAAAAAAAATCTAAGTAAACTTTTCATAATGAAAATCAAAAGATCATAATTTATTAATAATTTAAATCGCAACGGGATTATCACCGTATATTACAAAAACCTATGTTATTGAACTTGGGCTGCTTTATGCGCTAAATTATCTATTGGGCTAAAGCCCGTTTGATTACTTTTGGTTTCTTATTAATTTCTCAGTTTTCTTCTTCTCTTTCCAGCCTACCGAATGCAGATTCTTCTTCTTGCTTTCTCTTTCCCCTAATTTCCCAGGAAAATTCATCATGTGAAATTTTCTTCCATTTTCTCGTGAAATCGTATCTATTTTATCCCAGATTCGGACTCCAAATCGTATAAAAAGGTTAGTTCATTTGCATATCATCGATATGGAAGCTCTTTTGACCGATGATCGTGTCCTGTTTCGATATTTTCATTCGAGAATCAACCTCTTCAGATGAATTCTCATTTTAAAATCATGTTACTCGTATTGAACAGAATTGGATTTGATCGATTTCTAGTTCTCTAGTGTGTTGAAATTGCTGTTTTGTATCCGTTATAATTCGGGAAATTTTTGAAATAGATCTCGCTCGATCATGTAGTTACGGAAGTAAAACAAAAATTGTGAATTTCAGTTACAATTAGGACATGATCAGATTGTTAGATCATAGTTACTAGTTCCATTAGCTTGTCGGATCATAAAATTGAAAGTTTTTGTTGGTAAAGAATGAAACTTTTTCTTACAGAAAGTGAAATTCATAACTCAAATCAGTGAGGCTCTGTTCTGATATATCTCATGAAGTTTGACCCTTTTTTTTGAGGAAATAATCTGATTTTCTGTCTTTAATGTTGATCCACTAAATCAATTGTCACTGTGTGTGTAGTTTTGTTGAGCAACGTTAAGATGTTCTCTGAAGAAGTTTTGAAGAATGTTTTTCCATTGCTCGAAGGCGGAGATCTTGCAGCTTGTATGGGTGTATGCAGACAATGGAGAGATATAGCGAGTGATGATTTTTACTGGAAATGCCAATGCGCGAAGAAATGGCCTTCGGTTTGCAAACGACACAAGCCTCCTACCGAAACATACTACAAGATGTTTCAAACGTTTAGTAAGCGGCGGCTAAACCGCGCGCTCCCTCCTCCAAGGCTATCGTTCGAAGACTTGGAGTTCTTCATCGACATTTGGTCAGAAGATAAACTGGTATTCTCGGGGTTGATACCCGGTGTTGCGCTGGAAAGCGGAATCAAACCCTTACCATCAGGAATCAACAACGTTCTTAGAAATCACCTCGGGAAACCTGATTACAAGATGGTTGTTCCCGCCGAGCCTAGATTCACTATTCCATCAAACCAGACGGTTAGTGTCTCTATGCTTGTGGCACGGAACGATTCCAATAAGGTTGCTCGGATAGTCAACCGATCTGTCTTTGATTATATCGACCGTTCATCGTACCGAGCGCTTGCTTTTGAGTATCTCGACTTGTCTCCTTATTACCCTTTTGTCTCCGGTATACGAGCATGGATCTCTTTGCTTTTCATGGATGTTGAGGATATGAATGATGGGATCCTCGACGTTTTCGGGATTCAATTGGATTTCTGTGATGTTGCCGACACTAAAGAAGAGGTTTTGTGGCTTCTAGATATGCTTGATTGGAAGTGAAAACAAGCTTAAGACTCTCTAATCACACAGAGCTGTTCCTATAATAAAAGCTCTCTCAGGTTTGCGACATACACCAACATCCTTTGGTCTAGTACTAAATACTTTTACAGCATTTGTCAATTTTTTGTTTAAAACTAGTTTGATTTTATTTTTTTCTTCTATAAATTACTTACTTTTCGTTTGATTATTATTATTTTGTTGTTGTTGTTTTGTTAAAGATTGATTATTTTTGGGAAAACGACATATTTCCCGTAAGAAGTATCATATAGGTGTAGATCCACCCAAAGTTTTGACCTCTGCACATATCCCTCTGATTTAAAAGTTAAAAACGTATTTTCCCCAAATCCGAAAGTTCCAAACATATTTAGTTATTTACTCACAAAACAAAAGTTATAAACTAAAATCCACCCGTACCACGGTTTATTGTTTACAAACCGATTAAATCTAATTCTAAACTGAACATAACCTAATTTCGACCCGATTAAAATTAGTAAACCAAAAATTACACAAACCAAAAATCTAAACTCACTAAACCGAATTAAAAATCCAATTCGATCTAACCCCGATTGATTCTCTCAATATTCATTCAATTTCTTATTAATTCAATGCATGAATCTTTAATTATTTTTTCGACCGTGATTTCTATCGATTCATCAATTGGTTTCTTCCGATTGATTCATCAAAGGTTGAGAGAGAGAGAGAGAAAGGATCCATAGCGGAATCTAGTTTCTCTTTCGGGTGAGAAGACTGTTGATCCAAAGGACCACTGATGATGATTAGAGGTATATTAAGAGATTGAGAGGCGAGATTTCCGTTAATAAAACAAGTTAACTTGACTTTTGAGCAGGTCGGGATTGAGAGAAAGGAGGTCGGGTATTATGATGAACAGGTCGGGGACCGTATTCTTTGTATTAATGTTTGGAAAAGATGAACGGTTTAGATTTACGAACTGGTTCTGATAGGAATCCAGTTCGGTGTTCTAAACGACGTTGCTCTATTACAAGACAGTGAGTTCGGGTATCAAATATAGAGAGAGAGAGAGTAGTAAATGCGTCCCCCCTCATAAATGCATGATGGGAGATATTTATAACAAGGGTTTGCTGCCTGCTCCCCGAGATTCCGGGGTGACGTGGCGCCTCCAGAGCTTCTTGGGGGTAAGGTACCTCGAGATGTGCAACCTGGCTTCTTCGGTTGGTATGTCATGATGAGCCCGGCGCCATGCTCCTACGCGGATAGCACACTGTTTACCGAGCTGCCCGCTCCGTCTAGCTCGTCAGCCCAAGAGCCCTTCTTGTCGTTCAGTCGTTTCTTGAGGCCATCGAGGATGGTTTTGTTGGTTGCCTCGGCCTGCTCGTTGCCTTGTGGATACCTTGGGGTGGACTTACTCAGCCTGATCTTCCATTTGGCGCAGAAATCTTCGAATAGCCCCGACTTGAATTGGGCACCGTTGTCAGTCACGATCTCATATGGCAGGCCGTGCCGACAGATGACGAACTTCCAGACGAATTTGCGGACGTCGTCCGCCGTGATTCTGGCGTAAGCTTCGGCCTCGACCCACTTGGTAAAGAAGTCGGTCATCACTAGGAGGAAGCGTTTTTGACGAGATCGGAGAGCGGTCCGACTATATCCATGGCCCATCGCATGAACGGATAGGGCACCACCGCGGTGGTCAATAGCTCGGTGGGACAATGGATGAGTGGGCCCTGGCGCTGACATTTTTCGCACAGGGCTGCGAATTTTTTGCAGTCCTGAAGCATGGTTGGCCAGTAGTGGCCCTGGTTCCGAATTCGCAGGGCGAGAGCCCGGCCGCTGGAATGGTTTCCGTCCGCGCCTTCGTGCATTTCTTTCATCACGTCAATAGTTTCCTACCCGTGGAGACAGCCGAGCAGGGTTCCCTAAGCGCTTCACCGGAATAGGTTGCCGTCCAACATCGTGTATCAGGCGCACTTTTTCTTTAGTCGACGAGCGGCCCACCGATCTGGAGGGAGGGTGTCGTCCACGATGTACAGGAGTATGTCTACGCGCCAGTCCGGTAGCTCGGGCTCGGGTGGAGGAGGTGGCAGTTCTTCAGGGGGTGGCATGTCTTCGCCGAGGTCCTCGATTTGGGGGTTGATCAGGCAGACCCCTTTTGGCATCTCGATGCTGGGGAAGTCGATGCTTTCAACGGGGATTACCCGTCGTTGAGTTGGATCCGAGGTGGAGGCTAATGCTGCGAGGGCGTCTGCAGAAGTATTGTCACCTCGGGGAATCTTGGTTAGGGTAAACTCGGAGAATTTGGCTGCTAAGTCTTGGACTACTTTTAGGTAAGCATTCATGCGGTCGCTCTTGGCCTCGTATTCTCCACTGAATTGATTGGCGACGAGCTGAGAGTCGCAGTGGGCCTGGATATTCTTCACCCTGATTGCTTTTGCTAGGCAAAGACCGGTAATCAGAGCCTTGTACCCAGCTTCGTTGTTTGATGCTGGGAAGGCCAAACGGAAGGACTGCTCTAAGATCTCCTTGGTTGGGGACTCGAGGTGTATGCCGATGCCGGGGCCATGTTTGGAAGCTGACCTGTCGACGTGCACGGTCCGCTTCTCGGGGAGTTCATCAGTTGCTAGCTCGGGCGCCAGCTCCACCAGGAAATCGGCCAGGACTTGGGATTTGGCCGCGGTCCGTCCCCGGTATTCGATCTCATACTCGCTGAGCTTGATTGCCCACTTCATTATTCTACCAGATCGGTTTGGGCTGTGGAGAATGGTTCTGAGGGGATAAGTACTCAGCACGGCGATTGTGTGAGATTGGAAGTAAGGTCGGAGCTTCCTGGCTGCAACGACCACTGCCAGGGTGAGCTTCTCTAGAGTCGGGTATCTGCTACCTGCGCCGTCCAGGGACTTGCTGATGTAGAAGATGGGCTTTTGATCGCCCCGGTTTTCTCTTACCAGTACTCCGCTGACTGCCGATATGGACACAGCGATATAGAGATATAGGGTCTCACCCTCTTCGGGTTTAGCCAGGACGGGGGGAGTTGATATGTACGTCTTCATCTGCTGGAGGGCATCCTCACACTTGCGGTCCCATTCAAACCGCTTGTTAGCTTGGAGCAGCTGGTAGAACGGTAAGCATTTGTCGGTTGAGCGGGAAATGAACCGGTTGAGCGCGGCGATCCTCCCGGTGAGTCGTTGGACTTGTCGTTGAGATTGATGACGGCCCAGATCTGCTTAGGGTTTGCTTCGATCCCGCGCCGTGTGATGATGTACCCGAGAAATTCTCCCGACGTGACGCCAAAGGAGCACTTGGCTGGGTTCAGCTTCATGTTGTACTCGTTCAACGTCTGGAAGCAGGACCGGAGATGAGCTACGTGGTCGCTTGCTACTAGGGACTTCACCAGCATGTCGTCGATATAGACCTCCATTGCGAGCGATCTGGTCGGCGAACATCTTGTTGACGAGCCGTTGGTAGGTGGCTCCGACATTCTTGAGCCCGAAGGGCATGACCTTATAACTGTAGGTTCCGCCGTCAGTGATGAACGCGGTTTTCTGCTGGTCACCTGGGTGCATGGGGATCTGGTTGCATCCCGAGAAGGCGTCCATAAAGGAGAGCAGCTCGTTCCCGGTGGTGGCTTCGACGACCTGGTCGATTCGGGGGAGCGAGAAGCTATCTTTGGGGCACGCCTTATTGAGGTCGGTGAAATCTATGCAGACCCTCCATTTTCCGCTCTTTATCTAGACTACTACCGGGTTGGCCAACCATTCCGGATATTTGACCTCGGTGATCGAGCCAGCAGCGGTCAGTTTTTCTACCTCGTAGTTAACGGCCTGCACGCGTTCAGGCCCTAGCTTTCGTCGCTTATGCTTGATTGGTCTGAAGGTTGGATCCACGTTGAGCTCGTGGCTGCAAATCGTCGGGTCGATGCCGGGAATGTCGCTTGTCGACCAGGCGAAGGTGGAGACATTCTGCCTTAGGAATTTATCAGCTCTTCCTTGGTGCTCCCTTTCAGGTCAGCCTCGATCCCTACGCAGTGGCTAGGATCGCGCAGATCGATGTTGACTTGCGCGACTAGGTCCCGGCCTGGGAGGTCCTGGTTACTTGGCTCACCGGACCGCTGCGCATTGATTGTTAAGAAGGCCGATGCGGCGTAACGCAGCTTGTGTTCGATGGCGAAACAAGCGCGAGAGATCCTCTGGTTACTCCGAAGAGTGTATGTTCCGGCCTGGTTGGGGAACTTGAGGCATTGGTGATATGTTGAAGTCACCGCCTTCATCGAATGTAGCCAAGGGGTTTCGAGGATGATGTTGTAGATCGGGGTGGTGTCGAAGACCACGAAATTGACGATTTTGGTGACCCGGCCTGCGTAGACCGGTAACTCGATGGTGCCGATTCCATTGACGGTGTTCCCGGCGAAGCCGGTTAGTGGGATAGAATGTGGTTTGACCTCGGCTCCGTTTAGATTCATTCTTGCCAGGGAATCCTTGAAGATAAGATCGACCGAGATGCCTATGTCGACAAGGTCTCGGTTGACGTCGCAGTCGGCCCTGCGAATCTGCACGACGAGAGGGTCATTGTGGGGTTGATGGACCCTGGCTGCGTCGGCCTCGGTGAAACAGATCCCCTTTTTACTTGTGTCATGCACGTCGATTTCCGGGCCGGAGTGCCATTTCAGGGAGGCGTCGGTCATTCTCTCGTGCTGCTTGATGGATCGTACGAAGTCGTTGCGCCAGAGGAGCCCTCCCATGATCATTCCTATCAATGTCAGCACCGGGGAAGGTGACATGCCTCCTTCTTGGTCTCGAGAGGGAAATCGTCGACGAGGGTCGTCATTCTAGGCGCGGTTATCGGGCCTAGCCCGGTTATCCTCGCGACCTCGGTTATTACGCTACTGACGCCGGTCGTCGTCCCGGGCTCGCGGGCGCAACTGCTCGGGCACACGGATTTCTCCCCTTTGATATTGGTTCAACAGGACTTCTTAGAGAGCGCGGCAGTGAGAGGTTGGGTGCCCCTTTCTTTGATGAAAATAGCATAAGGCCGTCCTGTCGTACTGCTCCTCTGCTCGGGACTCCTTGTCTTTTGGTTCGTCGGAGCGTTGGTCTTTTTTATTGGGATCGCGCATATACTTGTTCCAGGGCAATTTCGGCGCGGGGTTGGAGAAGAGAGAGGGGTCATGCATGTGGAGGACGGCCGGCGATTCGTTGGCGAGGAATGCGGCGTCCTGCTTTCCTTTGCTGCGTTGGTACTCGTCATCGTAATGCTGACGAGGTTCCTGATACCTGACCTGGGGTCGCTCCTTTGGAACCGGAGCCTTGTGCGAGGCACTGCTCCTTGACTCGGCTGCTTTTTCCTCCTCGAGCTCAACGTAGAGCCCGGCGCGGTGTAAGGCGTCTTCTAACGAGCGCGGCCTGATGAGCTTCATATCGTCCTTGAAGGCCGAGTCGGCCCGTAGGCCCTTCCTCAGGGCGGGAAGCGCTGATTCGTTCGTCACGTTACTTTGTGAAACCGTGGCCTTGAAGCGCTCGATGAAAGACATGAGCGACTCCTTTGCTCCTTGGTTCAATGCCTAGAGGTCGGCGTTGGACGCTGACTGTTTGATGTATATAGGGTAATGCTCGAGGAAGATGGTTGAGAGATCCCTGAAGCTGTCGATAGAGTGTGTTTTCAGCCGAGAGAACCATGTCAGGGCGGGACCGGTAAGATTCTCTACAAAAAGCTGGCAGTGGGCGGCCTCACGCTCATCTGGGGCAAAGTCTGCGCGCCCCATGGCGATGGTGAATGTCGTCAGATACTGGACCGAGTCGGTGTTGCCTGCATATGGCGGGAGCTTGAGTTTGCCGAGGTGCTGGAGTGGGATGGACGCGATCCGACGTGTGAACGACATATTTTACGTTTCTATCAGGACGCTGTCTATTTTTGGAGCCGCGCTGTTGGCTTGATGAATCTTAGAAGACATTGCACGGATCGTCTCCTTCATAGCTTCGAACTCGGCGTCCCTGGCACACTCCGAGCTGGAACGTCGAGGATGAGTTCGTTGCCTGGGAAGCCGTCTGCCGTTGGGGCGAATCATCCGGCTTGTCCTTCGGATTCTGGCGGCGAGTCTCCGAATAGATTTCTCTGGATGCGTATGGTATCTGCCCGAGAGATCGGTTCTCTGATTTGAACGGCGGGGGATCCGGTGTTGTTTGACCGGTTGCGGTAGGCCACTAATGTGGCGAACCGTTGGTCGGTGGTTCGCGTGAGCTCGTCTATTCTGGTGAGAAAGGTATGCATTACAGCGGACAGAGTGGGCTGGTCCTCCGGCGTTTGAGGTATATTTCGGGCGGCGGAGCTGTCAAGCTGAGTGGATCCCGGAGCCGGGGGCGGAGTTCCGAGGGGCTGGCTTTGAGGAATTGATCTGTTGGTCGTCATCTGAGTTGATGGCCTTGTTTGGGCTGATGGCGAGGCTGTCGTTTGAGCCAGAGTCGCCTGTTCCGATAGTACTCTTGGAGGCGGGACCGTCATTGTTATCGCGGTTGAACTGTTCTTTGCGTGTAGAAAAATCTCTAAACTGCCCTCCTTCTAGCGCCAAATGTTGATCCAAAGGACCACTGATGATGAGTAGAGGTATATTAAGAGATTGAGAGGCGAGATTTCCGTCAATAGAACAAGTTAACTTGACTTTTGAGCAGGTCGGGATTGAGAGAAAGGAGGTCGGGTATTATGATGAACAGGTCGGGGACCGTATTCTTTGTATTAATGTTTGGAAAAGATGAACGGTTTAGATTTACGAATTGGTTCCGATAGGAATCCAGTTCGGTGTTCTAAACGACGTTGCTCTATTACAAGACAGTGAGTTCGGGTATCAAATCTAGAGAGAGAGAGTAGTAAATGCGTCCCCCCCTCATAAATGCATGATGGGGGATATTTATAACAAGGCCTGCTCCTCGAGATTTCGGGGGGACGTGGCGCCTCCAGCGCTTCTTGGGGGTAAGGTACCTCGAGATTTGCGATCCGGCTTCTTCGGTTGGTATGTCATGATGAACCCGGCGCCATGCTCCTACCACTACAAGAAAACACCCATTTTGCAACGAACGAAATCGTTGTAAAATCGTTGCAAAAGAGGATTTGCATCGAATTTGCGACGAATTAAAGATCGTCGTTAACTGATCGTCGCAAACCACAAATCGTCGTAAATTCATCGGGAAAGTGCGAGGGAAACAAATTCGTCGCTAAATCGTCGGTAAATGTTCGTCGCTAAATCGTCGTAAATATTATATTGAAATTACGACGAATATAAATACGTCGTAAAAACGATGGAAATTCGATGGCAAATATTTCATTGTTAATTCGATGGGAAAATATTTTCGTCGTTAATTCGTTGTTAATAAATCGTCATAAAATCGTTGCTAAATAATAGTCGCCAAATCGTTGCTAATGAATCGTCGCAAAATCGTTGCGCATAAATCGTCGTATAATCGTTGCTAATAATTCGTCGCAAAATCGTTGCTAATAATCGTCGTATAGTCGTTGGTAATAAATCGTCGCAAAATCGTTGCTAATAATCGTCGTATAGTCGTTGGTAATAAATCGTCGTATACTCGATGTAAATTAGCCACGATTATAGCCATCGAATTAACGACGATTTTTATATATATGAATTTTAAAATTATTTTTAAAATTTTATTAAATTCGAAATTATAAAATAAAAATTATAAAAATAATATATAATAATATTTTATAAAAAAAATATTATAATTTGTTACAAAAAAAAAGCAAAATTTGAAATCGAAATCCTAAATCTATATAACTATATCGTAATCGTCGAGATTTACATCGTCTTCGGGACGTCTCGAGGAACTGGATGGTCCTGCCGCTGCCTCTGCCGCTGCCGCTTCATCTGCCTCTGCTCGGAGTCTTCGTTTTTCCCGTAGCATGGCCTGCATTGTCAGGTTTCCTGTTGCCAAGATGTCGAAGAGTTCGTCATTCTGCGTAGCATCCTGTTCAACCCGGCGCTGAAGACTCGCAATCCTCGCCTGATATGCATGAGACTCGGTCTCAACCCGCTCCTGAAGACTCGTAATCGTGGCACGTAACACGACTGGATCATCTTCTGGCGATCGTCGTCGCGGAGCATATGAAGAAGCAGCCGAGACATCTCGAATAGATCCCATCCCGACAACCTTCCCCTTTCTCTTAGGGGCAACCTATATTTAAATTTACAATTAGAAAACTTTATAAAATCAAAAACTAAAAATTAATAAGTACTAACTATTCAATATACCTGCTCGAAGATCCGGTCAATATCGGGTGTGGTCAACCCTCCAGACATGACCGACGAACCACCTGGAGATAGCTGTTGAGAGAGCTGTGTCTCTCGTTCGGTGACTTTGGAAGTCACCTCATTGAAGATGTGCTCGGCAGCCTCGGAAACAAAGGAACCATCCTTCTTCCGGTGCGTCCGCTCAAAAACCCTTGTCATCGGAGGGAGTACACCTCCGTCTTCGGCGGCCTAAAGAAAAAAACTATGTTATTGACGAAGTAAATTAAATAAATTAATTAATTTAAATAAATTTAATTACCATATGTAGACGAACACCCGCAAAAGGTGTTTGTCCAGCTGTATGAGGCATAGCCTTGAGTCTCCCGTCCGAATCAACGGTGTTGCGGGAAGCCGAACACTTCTCAGCAGTCGTGATGGACTTCGGATCCATCCAATACCGCACCAAGCCGTCCCAAACGGCTTTATCCATGTGCAGGGGCTTTGATTCGTCGCCATCCTTCTTCCATGCTTTCTTCCACTCACCAACCACGCCTTGGATACGAAACTTCACCCTCTCGAGAAATAAAGTTTCGACCTCGCCATGAAGCGAAAGATCCCAGTAATATTTTTGCTGCATGAGAAACAAAAATAATTACATATTTTATAAAATTAAATTAAATATATATTTAAATATAATTAAAATAATTAAAGGATAAAAAAATATTTTTTCCATACGTACCGCAAACATCTTGAACCATGTCTCCTTGTAGTGTAGAGGAAGCTGGGTAAAATTGGTATGCGGCTCGATAAAATAAGACTTGATGATGTCGGAAACGGTGCGTCCAACTTTGGATTCAACTCCAAACCTGAAACAAAAAATTGTAAAATTTTGAATTGTTAGAAATAAATGTAAAAAATATATATTTATATATATTACCATTCCGACCCGTCAGTATGATCTGGATCTAATCTTTTAAGCCTATGACGCCCCGGCTGTGCAAGCAAATCATGAACCGTCATGTGTGCATACGGGGCCGGGGCATGGCCTCCAGGTTGCGGAATCTGAGGTGGTTGTGGAGGCGGCGGAGGTTGCGTCACCGGGACAAAATCCGTCTCTGTAGCCTCAGAAGACGGAGGCAACCCGGTACCCGAAGCATCACCAATATCTCTCAAAAACTGAGCGTAATGTGCACGACGCTGGCCCATCTGCATAAAATGAAAAACAATTACTATCTATAAACATCCGGGCAGTCTGCTATTTTTTCTAATTTGATACCGTTTCTACCGACCTAAATTGTTTAATTTTTATCTATACTAATTAATTAAAAACATTGAAAAAAAAAATTTACCTTTTTCGCAAGGAATTCGGAAAGAAGTTATGATCAGTTTTTTTTTTATTTGTTTGTAAATGAATTTGCAAGGAACTCGCGTGTATATATAAGGTTACGTGTCGTCGCTAAATCGTCGCTACTTAGCGACGATTTCGCGACGAATCGTCGCTGTATCGAGGCAATTGAACCGTAGCTAATTCGTCGCTAACTTTGCAACGATTTTGTGACTTGCAAACAGGCGGGATTTAATTGACCGACACGCGGTCTATTTTATGACAAATCGTTGCTAAATCGTCGCGAATTGGCATCGATTTTGCGACATTCAGTGTTTGCGACGATTTAGCCACGATTTGTCAATATTCGTTGCGAAATCGTCGCTATTTTGCATCGAATTAGTGAGGATATTTGTAAAATCGGTTTTAGGGTTTAGGGTATAGGTACGAAATTGTAACGTCGATTACAACGTTCCATAAACAACTTGACATGTTTACTGTAAATCCAAATTCATGAAATTATCAATAAGTTCATCGATATAGAAAAATAAGTAAAACATATAGTTTGCGTATATGTTAGAGATTATTAATACAATGATTCAGTTTGTGGAAATTATTGTGATTGACCGAGTTTTCATTTCCGGACAATTCTCTAAAGTCACGATCAATTTCAGTGAAAGATGCATAATACAATGAGATGATAATATGTTAGGGTTTAGGGTTTAGGGCAAAGGGTTTAGGGTTTAGGGTTTATGACAAATCGTTGCTAAATCGTCGCGAATTGGCATCGATTTTGCGACATTCAGTGTTTGCGACGATTTAGCCACGATTTGTCAATATTCGTTGCGAAATCGTCACTATTTTGCATCGAATTAGTGAGGATATTTGTAAAATCGGTTTTAGGGTTTAGGGTATAGGTACGAAATTGTAACGTCGATTACAACGTTCCATAAACAACTTGACATGTTTACTGTAAATCCAAATTCATGAAATTATCAATAAATTCATCGATATAGAAAAATAAGTAAAACATATAGTTTACGTATATGTTAGAGATTATTAATACAATGATTCAGTTTGTGGAAATTATTGTGATTGACCGAGTTTTCATTTCCGGACAATTCTCTAAAGTCACGATCAATTTCAGTGAAAGATGCATAATACAATGAGATGATAATATGTTAGGGTTTAGGGTTTAGGGCAAAGGGTTTAGGGTTTAGGGTTTATGACAAATCGTTGCTAAATCGTCGCGAATTGGCATCGATTTTGCGACATTCAGTGTTTGCGACGATTTAGCCACGATTTGTCAATATTCGTTGCGAAATCGTCACTATTTTGCATCGAATTAGTGAGGATATTTGTAAAATCGGTTTTAGGGTTTAGGGTATAGGTACGAAATTGTAACGTCGATTACAACGTTCCATAAACAACTTGACATGTTTACTGTAAATCCAAATTCATGAAATTATCAATAAATTCATCGATATATAAAAATAAGTAAAACATATAGTTTACGTATATGTTAGAGATTATTAATACAATGATTCAGTTTGTGGAAATTATTGTGATTGACCGAGTTTTCATTTCCGGACAATTCTCTAAAGTCACGATCAATTTCAGTGAAAGATGCATAATACAATGAGATGATAATATGTTAGGGTTTAGGGTTTAGGGCAAAGGGTTTAGGGTTTAGGGTTTATGACAAATCGTTGCTATTCGTCGTGAATTGGCATCGATTTTGCGACATTCAGTGTTTGCGACGATTTAGCCACGATTTGTCAATATTCGTTGCGAAATCGTCGCTATATTGCATCGAATTAGTGAGGATATTTGTAAAATCGGTTTTAGGGTTTAGGGTATAGGTACGAAATTGTAACGTCGATTACAACGTTCCATAAACAACTTGACATGTTTACTGTAAATCCAAATTCATGAAATTATCAATAAGTTCATCGATATAGAAAAATAAGTAAAACATATAGTTTGCGTATATGTTAGAGATTATTAATACAATGATTCAGTTTGTGGAAATTATTGTGATTGACCGAGTTTTCATTTCCGGACAATTCTCTAAAGTCACGATCAATTTCAGTGAAAGATGCATAATACAATGAGATGATAATATGTTAGGGTTTAGGGTTTAGGGCAAAGGGTTTATGGTTTAGGGTTTATGACAAATCGTTGCTAAATCGTCGCGAATTGGCATCGATTTTGCGACATTCAGTGTTTGCGACGATTTAGCCACGATTTGTCAATATTCGTTGCGAAATCGTCGCTATTTTGCATCGAATTAGTGAGGATATTTGTAAAATCGGTTTTAGGGTTTAGGGTATAGGTACGAAATTGTAACGTCGATTACAACGTTCCATAAACAACTTGACATGTTTACTGTAAATCCAAATTCATGAAATTATCAATAAGTTCATCGATATAGAAAAATAAGTAAAACATATAGTTTGCGTATATGTTAGAGATTATTAATACAATGATTCAGTTTGTGGAAATTATTGTGATTGACCGAGTTTTCATTTCCGGACAATTCTCTAAAGTCACGATCAATTTCAGTGAAAGATGCATAATACAATGAGATGATAATATGTTAGGGTTTAGGGTTTAGGGCAAAGGGTTTATGGTTTAGGGTTTATGACAAATCGTTGCTAAATCGTCGCGAATTGGCATCGATTTTGCGACATTCAGTGTTTGCGACGATTTAGCCACGATTTGTCAATATTCGTTGCGAAATCGTCGCTATTTTGCATCGAATTAGTGACTATCACATTTAGCGACGATTTAGCGACGATGTCTTTGAAATCCCTTAAACCCCAAACTAAATCCCATTTCCGATCACCACTCATTTCCCACCGTTGTTGGGGCAATTAATAAATTACATGACACATATGTCTCTAAATCGTCGCTGACTTGTTCTGCTTGTGATGCTAGGATAAATGGCTCATACTTATTGTAACGTCGTGATTGGTTGACATCTACTGCCCCAAATTTGTTCTTACGGACGCCTCGATCAACTGTTGGATCGAACCAGTCGCATTTGAACAGAACGCATTTCAAACCTAAGCAACCAGGGTACTCAACTTCAATTATGTCTTACAACACTCCATAAAAATCTATTTCGCCCCGCACACATACCCCGTAGTTGGCAGTAGCTCTTTGATTTCCGTATTTGAATGTATGAAATATATATATCCGCGTGTGCAATACATGGGTGCACTCGTTATCTTCGATATGGGGCCTTTTATTAACTCATGGAACCAGAGTGGATATGCGGTATCCCCATACTCGACCTATATCATTAATTAATTTAATTAAAAAGTAATCAAAATATGTATTAGGTTAATTGTCCAAGTTAGTACTTAAAATTCTACGTACTTGTGTCTTCAACCACGGGGCAAAATGTTGATCTTTACGCTTGTTGATTTCATCGTCTGAGATTCCTTCAATGACTTCTCGGACTTGTCTAACAAATTCACTGCATACAAAAGTATTTGTAATTGGTATAAAGGTAGCATATATATAATTTAGCCATATATATAAGACGTATGTTTATACACTTACGTCTCAAATTGACTAACTTCTTCGCAATTTAAGAGGATATACGTTTGTGCACTATGATGGTCTTTTTCATTGGCAAACCAAACTGACTTCACTCTTCCACATAATCGACCGATTGAAGAAAAGATATCTGGGACACCTTCATTAGCATATGTTCGGCCTACACCTCCATCATCATATCGCCGTGCTGCCCTTTTCCGTGTGCGAACCTTCGAGCCAAAATAGTACCCCGTGAAGTGAGAAGTTTCTTCTGTTAAACTTCCTGCTACTATTGACCCTTCAACTTTGGCTAGATTTTTAACCTTCCGCTTCAAATGTCCCATGAATCGCTCGAATGGGTACATCCATCGATACTGCACAGGTCCCCCAAGTTCTGCTTCGTGAGGTAGATGAATAGGTAGATGTTCCATAACATCAAAAAATGCTGGGGGAAATATTTTCTCCATGTTGCACAACAAAATAGGAATACTAGCATCAAGTTGTGCAATAACATCTTCTGACAAAGTACGGGTACAAAAATCCCGAAAAAACCCTCCAATGCCTGCAATTGCTTCGTGTACATTTCCTGGTAGAAGTTCAGCAAATGCAAAAGGAAGTAGACGTTGCATAAAGAAGTGACAGTCATGACTCTTCATCCCGGAAAACTTTTGGCCATTCTCAACACATTTAGCTAAATTAGATACGTACCCGTCCGGGAACTTCACATCAGATGTCGCCCATTTGAACAAAGCTGATTTTTCTTCCGCACCCACTCGAAATATGGGGACAGGTGCTTTCCCATTGCTTGTAATATGTAACTCATTCCGACAACAAAGACCAGGCAAGTCTAACCTTGACTTACCGCTGTATTTAGTCCTTCCACGCACGTTTAACAATGTATGCATGATGTTATCAAAAAAGTTTTTCTCAATGTGCATGACATCCAAATTGTATCTAAGCAAATGATCCTTCCAATACGGAAGCTTCCAGAATATGCTTTTCTTATGCCAATTGTGATGCTCCCCATATGCATCCGGCATATTAGCTGGAGTGTGCCAATTTCCACCACGATTGACTGTTTCCAATGCACCATAATGATCAATTTCTGCTTCTAGATCTTCCCCGGAAATATAAACAGGAGGAGGAACACGAACAGTTTTGTTCTTTCTAAACAACCGCTTATTTCTTCGATATGCATGATGAATCGGTAGAAATCGGCGGTGACAATCAAACCAACTTGTTTTCCGTCCATGTTTCAATTGAAACGCATCTGTCCGATTGAGACAATATGGACAAGACAATCGCCCATGCGTAGTCCAACCTGATAACATCCCGTACGCAGGGAAGTCGCTTATTGTCCACATAAGCACCGCACGCATTGTAAAAAAACTTTTCCTTGCAAAATCATATGTCCGAACCCCGGTATACCACAACTGCTCCAATTCCTGTATCAGAGGCTGCAAAAACACATCAAGGGAACGCTTCGGATGCTTCGGACCTGGTACTAAAATACTCAAGAATAAAAATTCCCTTTGCATGCACATATATGGGGGTAGGTTGTAAGGCGTTAGGATTACTGGCCATAAAGAATATTGCCTACCAGACATACCAAATGGACTAAATCCATCTGTGCAAAGACCAAGATACACATTACGTTTCTCTCTAGCAAAGTCTGGATGTACCGTCTTAAAGTGTTTCCACGCTTTTGCATCTGAAGGATGAGTAACCTCCTCATCTGTTTGCAAATGATCTGCATGCCATCTCATCGATGCAGCTGTCCTCTCAGACTGATACATTCTTTTTAATCTATCAGTTATAGGAAGGTACCACATCCGCTGGAACGGTACCTTACTCCGACCAGTACCTTGCGGCTTATATCTTGGCTTATGGCAAAATCGACATTCCAGCAACTTATCATCATCTTTCCAAAAAAGCATGCAATTGTCAACACAGACATCTATCATCTCAGAAGGCAACCCAAGACTATAAACCAGCTTCTGTATCTCATAGTAAGTTTCAGCAGCTAAATTTTCCTCTGGCAAATACTCTTTAATCAAATCAGTCCAATCATCCATGCAAACCTCAGCTAAGTTATGATCAGTTTTAATAGTCATCATCCTAGCCGCCAACGACAATTTAGAATGTCCTTCTATACATCCATCGTAGAGTGGCTGATTTGCAGCATCTAGCATATCATAAATTTTTTTTGCATCTAGATTGGGTTCCTCGTCATGATGATCATGTGCAAATGTACTTACGGTTTCATGAAATGCATCCGTAACCATGTCATGAATCCTATCATTATCTTCACCATGCTGCTCCGCATGATCATCAAATTGATTAAAATTATTTGACTCATCAATATTCGATACTTGATAATTGCTACTACTACTAGCTGCATTTCCCCCATGACCCTCTCCATGATAATACCATATATAGTAATGCGGCATAAACCCTCTATTTAATATATGCGACCACACCTTCGAGATAATGATAAATTTCCTATTCAAGCATCAGGCACAAGGACAGTACATCTTACCACTGATAATCGTATTATGTATACTTCCTGCCTGATGCATGAATCCCTCCACCCCATCACTGAACTCCTTTGTTAGCGATCCCTCTGAATCAAGACGATTATACATCCATCTTCTAATTTCGTATATTGACATTTTTTGTTGGTCAGAAAGAAGTAAATGTTTTTGAATATGAAATTTTTATTATGAAGTTGGCCACTATATATAGATTTTTATTTTCATTACCATCGAATTACCTACGATTTTACATCGATTTCACATCGATTTTACAACGAATTTAAAAATGTTTACATCGACTTTACAACGATATTAAACATGTTTACCTAACCGAACACCGTGAGCTTAAAACGTGCTCACCTAACTTATTAATCGTTGGGAAATCGATGTAAAATTCAACTTATAATAATCATTGCTAATTCGTGGGTAATTTTACGACGATATTGCAACGTTTTATACAAACCTCGGTAAATCGTCGCTAAATTACAACGATTTTACGACGATTTTGATTATCGTCGTAAAGTCGTCGGTAATCGTTGTATAATCGTCGCTAATTCGCGACGATTTTACAACGAAACTTTTCGTCCCAAGTTTGCGACGATTTTACGACGTCTTTTAGAATCGTCGCAAAAAATCGTTGCAAATTGCCTGTTTTCTTGTAGTGTACGCGGATTGCACACAATTTACCGAGCTGCCCGCCACGTGCCGTCTTCCCATTCGGTCCCTCTGGGTGGAGTTGGTGAGGCGTCAGCGCGAGCTCGGCGGTCCTTTGCATTGAATTTTGGCTGGGCTTCATTCGATGGGCCCTAACTGCTGAGATGGGCCTAGCTAATTAGGGGTGCTAAGCCCTCCTCCAACAAAGACGGCAAGGGACGGCGAGATCTTGTGGACGATGAATCACGGCGGAACAACTCTGGGTCTTTGTGGCAGAAGGAAACGGCAAGGGGAGGCGAGATGTTGTGGACGATGGTACGGGACGGCAAAGCAAAGGCAGGAGGCGACGGAGCATCGGCCAGTCGGCGGTGGTCACTGGGTTAAGATTCGGAGGAGACGGCATCCCTGGCGGTGGTGGTCACTGGCAGTTAGGAGTGGTTTTCGGAGCGATTTCGATGGTTGTGATGGCGGCGGTTGCTGTTCCGGCGGTTGTGTTTCTTGCGTTTTTTTGGGAAATCGAGAAGAGGTTTGGTTGTTGAAGCTCGTAAGATCACAAGAGCTGTTGCTGCGATTTGTGTTGTTTTGGGTTATTTTGTTATTAGAAAGGATTTTGATTTGATTTAGGGTCTTTTGGTTTCGGAGATTTTCATCTCTTCTTGAAATGAAATTGTGTCAATTTTTTAAATTTAAAAATGAGGATGAGGAGGAATTAGACGACTTCATATTGTCTAAAAATGAGGACGAGGAGGAATTAACGAACTCAGTTTTGTTATTTACTTCACTATCTAATCATGAATATGGGCTTATATGATACTGATATTTAGGTGGTGGTGGTGGTGGTGGTGACGGGAGGAGGAAGATGGAGAGGCAAAGAGATTTAGCGGAGGAAGATGAACGATGTGTATATATATATATATATGTATAGGTGTGTGTATAGGTGTATGTCGGATTGGGTACTCATAAGGTTGGTTTTTATTGGATTTTGTTGGATTGGGTTTTGTTCGGTTTAGGATTAGGTTTTGTTCGGTTTAGGATTATGTTTAGTCGTTTGTAAACAGTAAACCGGGATTAACTGTGGTACGGGTGGATTTTAGTTTAGAACTTTTGTTTTGTGGATAAATATGTTTAGATCTTTCGGATCGGGGGGAAATACGTTTTTAACTTTCAAATCGGGGGGATCTGTGTCGAAATCGAAACTTTGGGTGGATCTACACCTATATGATACTTTTGAGAGGGAAATACGTCGTTTTCCCATTATTTTTTTGTTTAATCCGGAATTTAGATAAAAAGAGCAAACCGGGCATAGGATAAAACTAAATAATTTGAACCAAACCGAAATCGGGAATGCCATGTCAAGAGACCCAACAAATTGTATTAACTAGTCATGGGCATTCGGGTCCACAGGTCGGGTTCGGGTTGGTTTCTCGGTTTTCGGATACCCGAAGTTAGAGTGGATAGAACCCGTTTATGATCCAAAGAAAATTTTGGTTCGGTTCGAGTTTTGTCGGGTTCAGGTCGGTTTTTGGATTTTAAATGAAACCCAATATGGAACCAACAATAAATTCGGTCGATTGTGAACCCGAATTACCCGAGAAAACAAGATTTTCGGTTCGGATAATGTAAAAAATGTACCCGAAATAACCCGAATAACCTGAACATGTAACACGTAAAACAGCGACTCAATTACGACTAATTTTATTAGTCGCCAAATAGTCGCTAAATAATCGCTAATTAGTTGCAACTTTTAGCGACTAATTATTTAGTCGTCATCTGTAGTCGCTAAAATGATGTTTTTTGTAGTGACACAAGAACTGTTCGGGTTTTACACACAAACCGAAACCGAACCGAACCCAATATTTTGGGTCGGGTCTGGCGGGTCTGGGTTTTATGCCCAGCCCTAGTATTAACATTTGCTATGGTTAATGGCTCTTGGTCCTAAGACTCATAAAGCTCTGGTTAAATCTTTAGTTTGAAGTTGAAACCAAATGCATGAATTAAATTATAAGTAACAATAAAGAAAACTTCATTTATTTTTTAATCTTTTGAACTCAATACATCCGTTAATTCTTTTAGCAGTAAGATTTAGCTAACAAAACTCAAATCACTCTCCTAAAAGTTAATCTTCCCATCAAAAGTCTGACCAAATCCCCAATTAGGTGGTATCACATTAATAAAATCCTTACTAAACCCATCACTCGTCGTAATCCTGAACGATAAACCTTGACTGGTTAACACAACACCAGTGACCCAGTTCTGTCCCCAATTCTTTGTCATCATAATCCATCCGGTTCTGCTTCCTTTAATCTGCATGGCCTTAATATCTCCGGCCCCTCCTACATTGTACGGCAAGATCATTAAGAAATTAGGGTTTCCTTTGGTTTCGAACTTGACACCACCAATTTTCGCGCAAGGAACACGCCTGTATCTAACCGGGACAACCCCGGCTTTGTACTTTGCGATCTTGAGGAACATTGGTAGGGAGAGATCAAAGTGTTTCTGTGGTGGGTTGCACCAAACGTCTGTTTTCTTAGAGTAGTTTGGTGGACAGAAATTTGTAGCTGTGACCTTGATCGATCCGGGCAAACACCATTGTGGATCACTCACGCACATGATCTCGAAACAAGCTCCGCACGTGTACCCATGGTTGAAGAGCGCCGTGCTCAACGCCGCCGTGGCTAGACCATAGCCTTGTTTGTTTAGATCACCGTATCCACAAGCTCCCTCTATTGAGTTTATAATGAAAAAAAAATGAGTATATGATAATTATTTGGCTTTGATTTTTTTTGTTACGTGTGTTTGTTTTTGTGTTTGCATGTTATCTCAATAATTAGATTCGAAAAAATATTAGTAATTGAAGACTTACGTTGAGTGTCTCCGCCATGGATGTCACCGTAAAATGTGGCTCGTGCGTCATACCAAGCATTGTCGAGTGCGTCCGTTGAGTTGGCTACATCACCAATCATCGGTGCGTCGGCTCCATGACCGTAACCTGTGGGAACGAACCATATCGCGATTGTTATCAACAAAGCATTTGTATATATCACTTTCTCTAAGAGTTTCATGTTTTTTTTTGTTCTCTCTTTTTAATGATACTTACTTTTGACTGATGATTAGTATTAGTGGGAATGTGGGTATATATATAGGTAGACAATGGAACTGTAATTATGTAAATATGTTTTTAAATCTCTCCAAATGTGCATTTAACATAAATTAGTAATTGTGTTGAAATTTTTGTAGTCAATATACATCCTCATAAGTGATTACATTGCCAAAATATCGTTTTGAATACTTTTTAAATTACATGTACTTACTTTCTTTTTTTTGGGGTCAACATGTAGTTATTATTTCTGATTTGAATCTTTTCACATCTTACCATTACGTTCAAAATATGATACATTGGAAAGATTATCATGAAGAGTGACTACAAACATTTTTGCACACCTACTAAATTAAACAAAAAGTAATGCAAAGATATAATAAAATCTTATACGAAAATTGTAAACTTTTACTGCCAAAATAACTTAACCGGTTGTGACAATCGAAAAAAATCAGTTCAAACATTTGAAATGAAAGACTTTATGTGGATATTTAGAAATTTACCGTTAAACAAAGAAGATCACGTGGGTTTTGCCGCTTGGACCCAAATCGGACAATATCATACTAATGGGGAGTTGGACATGGGCTTGAAAAGCCTAACAGTGGTATCAGATAGCCTGTCAATTTGGGTAATTACCCGCGGGTTTGCGGGTTTTGACCCGCCGCGGGGCGGGTGCGGATCGAGAGTTTTCGAAATGCCAAAAAGCAGGGCAGGTGCGGATCGAGTGTTTTCAAATGCGGAGCAGGTGCGGGTCCGCATTCTTTTCCCGCGGGTCTCGCTGGTTACCCGCAATTAAAAAATAATAATATTTACTAAATACTATTAAAATGTTGAAATATTTTGTAATATATATATATATATATTATTTTTTTTGGAGTAAATATGTTTTTAAATCTCTCCAAATGTGCATTTAACATAAATTAGTAATTGTGTTGAAATTTTTGTAGTCAATCTGCATCCTCATAAGTGATTACATTGCCAAAATATCGTTTTGAATACTTTTCAAATTACATGTACTTACCTTTTTTTTTTTTTTGGGTCAACATGTATGTAGTTATGTAAATATGTTTTTAAATCTCTCCAAATGTGCATTTAACATAAATTAGTAATTGTGTTGAAATTTTTGTAGTCAATCTGCATCCTCATAAGTGTTTACATTGCCAAAATATCGTTTTGAATACTTTTCAAATTACATGTACTTACCTTTTTTTTTTGGGGGTCAACATGTAGTTATTATTTCTGATTTGAATCTCTTCACATCTTACCATTACGTTCAAAATATGATACATTGGAAAGATTATCATGAAGAGTGACTACAAACATTTTTGCACACCTACTAAATTAAACAAAAAGTAATGCAAAGATATAATAAAATCTTATAAGAAAATTGTAAACTTTTACTGCCAAAATAACTTTACCGGTTGTGACAATTGAAAAAAATCAGTTCAAACATTTGAAATGAAAGACTTTCTGTGGATATTTATAAATTTACCGTTAAACAAAGCGGACCATGTGGGTTTTGCCGTTTAGACCCAAATCGGACAATATCATATTAATGGGGAGTTGGACATGAGTTTGAAAAGCCTAACAGTGGTATCAGTTAGGCCTGTCAATTTGAGTAATTACCCGCGGGTTCGTGGGTTTTGACCCGCCGTGGGGCGGGTGCGGTTCGAGAATTTTCAAAATGCCAAAACGCAAGACGGGTGCGGATCGAGTGTGTTCAAATGTGTGGCGGGTGCGGGTCCGCATTTTTTTCCCAAGGGTCTCGCGGGTTACCTGCAATTGAAAAAAAAAACTTTATTTACTAAATACTATTAAAATGTTGAAATATTTTGTAATATATATATATATTTTTTTTTTGTTAACTGATTTGTTTTGTAATATATATATATATATATATATATATATATATTAATTATTTTGTTTATTTTTCAGAAAATTGTGTATTTATGTTTTTTCATATGAAACTTATTTTATTAAATATATTTTTTTACTAAATTTTTTTAAAAAATATATATTTGCAGGTTACCCATGGATTCAAGCGGGGCGGGTCGATGCTGGTCGGAAAAAGCATGTAACCCGCGCGGGGCAGTTCTAGCGGGGCGGGTTGGACCCGCTTAACAGCTCTAGTATCAAAGCCCGAGTTTAGAAAATGTGGACCTGGAGAAGTGGGTGTGGGATACATGTACGTTGTGGGAGGGCTGGGCATATTTACCGAACCGAACAGAACCAAACCGAACCAAACCGAATAACGTTATTTGATTCGGGTACAGATAGCCTGAATAACCCAAACAGACACATTTCTAAATTTATTCGGTTCAGTTTGGTTTATTAACCGAATATCAAAATAACCGATTGGGTAACCAAATTAAAACCAAACTCATATAATACTATATAGGGTCTTGGACTTAGTCTTTAGTAATTTTTATAAGATATGTTTATAATCCATATAGTTTGTTGTCATGAAACCAAGTTATTTTGTATTGTTTATTTTATGGTGGATAACTCTTAACCTCGAACATGAGTTGAATTACTAAGCCGCTTGTTTTTTTTTGTCAGGTTGGAAGTGAAAGATAAAGTTAAGATTTTGGAGACGATTTTCACAACCGTAGTAATTTGGACAATATTTTTTTTTCTTTATTTGTTCATTTTTGTTGGATAAATATTTTTCTCACAATGGTCAAACTCTTCATCTTATCTAAAAATACATGTATTATCTAAAATAATCAAAATTACCCTAAAGTGATTTTAGTTTGGTTATTAATTGTAAAAACTTGAAAACCTAACCGAACTAGAATTTAATCCCAAATGGGACCTAAAATTTGAAAACCAAAAAACCCAAAAACCGAAAAACCCGAACCAAACCCAACTAATTAACCAAATGCCCAGCTCTAGTCTCAACGTAAGTCTCGACAGTATATCGTAATAAGTAGTTTGTAGTTTGTAGATTCCGTTCTCAGATGTTGCGATACGGTCTCAAATGCATTGTATCCTGAGATTCAAAAATTGCTTCATACCGTCACACAATACGGGTGATTTATTGAGTTAAGGAAAGAGATCAAATCTCTCCTCATAGTCGTTTTTCTAAAATCTTTTTTAAGATCTCATTTTAATATGTTTTCCTTAATATCGTTTCATATCTGTTCGTTTCATTACTATCTAATAATCGTTTATTCATCTTTAAAAACGCATTTCTCATCCCTGATTTTTTACGATCCTTACAATATAGAACAAAGTTTCGCCAACATACCGTAACGGTTGTGGAACAAAGCTAGTTTAAGTGAAATATGGACATATGAAGAATCGAGCTTTGGTACATTCAATGTATTTCGTGAAAGTTAACAAAGAAAAGGTTTTTTTAGTAAAACTAGAAAAAAATCATCAAACTAAGAATACAAGAATCCACATAGAATATAAAAAAACCTGTAAATAACAATGAAAATTAAAATTTACAAAAACAAAAACAAATTTACAAATTAATCTACCAATAACAATCCTCATAACTAATTGCAAGCCTTAGCTAACAAAACTCAAAATCGTTTTTTCTCTAAAAGTTAACCTTTCCATCAAAACTCTGTCCAGTACATCTCCAAGTTGGCGGTGTCACGTCCATAAAATCTTTCGTAATTCCATCACTTGTAGTGATCCTAAAAGATAAGCATTGTCCGGTCAACACAACACCAGTGCTCCAAATCTGTCCCCAATTCTTCTCCATCGTAACCCACTCGGTCTTGGTTCCCTTAACATGCATTGCCTTAATATCTCCGGCTCCTCCTACATTGTACGGCAATATCATTAGGAAATGGGGGTTCCCCTTGATTTCAAACTTGACACCACCGGTTTTCGCGCAAGGAACACGCCTGTATCTAACCGGGACAACCCCGGCTTTGTACTTGGCGATCTTGAGGAATATTGATTGGGAGAGATCAAAGTGTTTCTGTGGTGGGTTGCACCAGCAGTCTTGGGTCTTGCTGAAATTTGGTGGACAGAAGTTTGTAGCTGTGATCTTGATGGTTCCGGGCAAACACCATTGTGGTGCACTCACGCACTTGATCTCGTAACAAGCTCCACATGTGTATCCGTTGTTGAATAGCGCGGTGCTTAGTGCTGCTGTGGCTATACCATAGCCTTGTTTGTGTAAATCACCATATCCACAAGCTCCCTCTATCAAATATAAAATGAAAAAAGTGAGTACGTACTTTGAAAAAAAAAAGATTATGGCTTCCGTTTGTTTTTTTGCACATGTGTTTACTTTAGCGTTACATGCTATAATATGGTATTTTCAGAATGTTTTTTTGTTATCGTGTATTTTCTTATAAGATGCTAAACAATATATAGAATAACTGCATAAAAAAAGTGAACACCAACAAATTCTATTATAAACTTAATATTATCTTTCTTTTCCGGTATATAATATATTCTTTTTATTAATTCGTTAGAGCGTATATACATTATTTTTTCAAATTTTTTATTATGATTTCTCTAATTTTATCACGAAATTATTATTATTTATCATGTTAATTTACCCATTTTTATCAAGTCCGGGTATTCTAATATTTTCCCGAAAATTTGTTTTTGTTAATCGTAAATGCATACGGAAACACACAAAAATGAAAAACAACAGAAGACTATGTGAATTATGATGGCATTTGCGTTTACCACTATAAGAAAGGGGTATTTCCGACGGCCAAATCTGTCGGAAATCCGTCGGAAAATGCCTTTTCTGACGGATTTCCGACGGATTTAAGCTGTCGGTTACAGTTCTTCGGAAATATGGCTTCCGTCGAAATCCGTCGGAAATCCGTCAGAATTTTCCGACGGATTTCCGACCGCGTACTTTCCGACGGATACTCCGACGGATATTCGGTCGGAAATGTCGTCGGAAGTCCGTCGGTTGGCCGTCGGGAATTTTCGACGGACTTCCGACGGATATATTACCGACAGAATTTCCGACGGATGGTGATCGGATGAATTTGTCGAAAGTCCGTCGGAAGATATTTCCGACGGATTTCCGACGGTAACTATTTCCGACGGAGTTACGACGGATAATTTGATCGGAATTGTCTCGGAAGTCCATCGGTTCTTCGTCGGAAATAGGTTCCGACGGATTTACGACGGTAACTTATTCCGACGGTTTTCCGACGGAATTGCAACGTATTTTGAATTTTATTTAATTATTTATTTTTTTGAAATTTATAAATTAAAATTATATAAATTAGAAATAGAAATTAAAAATAGAAATAATAAATATATAAATTCATTAAACAAAATTAAAAAATTCATTACACATTAAAAAAAATTGTTCAAAAAAAAAAGCATTAAAAGAAAATATTTAAGCGGTTGGAGAATCCCCGTCGTCGTCGGGATTATTATCCCGAAACATATGCGGTAAACATTTCTGCATCATCTTCTCCAACGAGAAGAGCTTCTTGTTGGTAGTCAGTTGCTCCGTCCGTAGCTCTTCGACCTGCTGGTCACGGTCTTTCACCGTTTGGGTGAGCTTCTCGATTTCTACCCGGTACTCCGAAGGATAACGAGGAAGAAGATTCCTGGGTCGGAAGGGTGCCTAACCCAGCGAATCGACCTTTCACTTGCCGGGTTTGCTGCGAATAATTATAACCGTTAATAATTAAATAACGAAAATTAAAAAAAAAACGAAATGAAATTAAAACTTACCTCAAGTACAATCTGGTTTATCTCTTCCCGGGATAAAGAGTTCGAGGACGTCGATCCGTCGATAGTGAGCTGCGATATTGATACTTCACGGTCCTGCTTCGTCTTCTTGCTCTTCTCGACAACATCCTGCATCCCCAAGTCATGTATCTGACCGGTTTTCTTGTTAGTGTGTCTCTGCTCGATGAGTTTAAGATAATCGGGTTCGGAACCAGATTCTCTCGCCTGCGAAAATTTGTTAAGTTAAATAAATATAAAAAACAGAATTAGTAATATAAAAAATTTAAATTAAACTTACCATTTCCATCGCTTCCCGTTCGATGGTCTTTGCGCCCCTGTTGTGGATGTAGACCCCTTTCCCGCCTCGTTTGCTATTTCGGTTCTTCGACTGTTGGCCGGAGGTCTTTTTCGTCGCAGACCTACTCCAGTACTCACAGAAGCCCTTCCAGACGTCGTCGTCAAGGTCCTTCGGCTTGTCTTTGTTGTGCTTCCACTTCTGCTTCCACTCGTACATGTGCTTCGAGTACGAGTTTGCGGCATACTTGTCGAATGTGTCAAGGACTTTGCGCGTATGATGAGAGTCCCACGTGAACTCTTGCTACAATTTAAAAAAAATATATGTTACATGTCAAAAAGAAAAATTGACAAAATAAAATTCAAAATAAATAATATATCAATAAATAACTTACCGCGAAAGTCCAGTGCCACACGTCTTTCTCCTCGGTAGGCATGTCCGAATACTTCTCGTACGGTTTGTCCAACATGTTGTGGAGCATCCGTAATATCGCCTTGGTGATCTGAGTCGACAGCTTAAACCTGAAAACATTATGAAAAGATATAAATATGTTAAGTTTAAAAATCTAAATAAATTGAAATAATGTACAAAAATTATCTTACTAAGTCCCGTCCTCAAACTTCGGGTCGAGTCGAATGCAATGGCCCCGGTTAGGCTGCCGGACTAGCTCCTCGATCTCAATGTGGCTCCGAGCAGCGGATTGCTGGGAATATGGGATGTGAGTTCCCGAGCTCGTTGGTCCCGGAGGCGTACACAGAGAACCCCGAGAACGGCGTCCTTGGTTGCCGCCTCCCAACTGAAGAACGTCGTCGTGATCCCTGCGGAAAACGGTAAAATTGTTAGTAAATTAACAAAAATTTTAAAAGTTACCAAAATTTTTGAAATTTTCGGAAACAAATTTAGAAAAAATTCAAAATTTCCGAAAAATTCAAATTTTCCAAAAAATTCAAATTTTCCAAAAAATTCAAATTTTCCAAAAAATTCAAATTTTTGAAAAAATTCCAAAATTTGAGAAAATATTTTAAAATCAGTTTTAATATATAAAAATATTTAAAAAATATTTTATTACTATAAAAAATATTAAAAACGATTTTATTACTAAAATAATATTTGAAAAACGTTTTTATTATTAAAAAAATATTTTAACATCAACTTTAATATATAGAAATATTTTAAAAACGTTTTTATTAGTTAAAAATATTATACACGATTTTAATATATACAAATATTATAAAAACTATTTTATTACTATAAAACAATTTTAAAAACAATTTTAATATATACAAATATTATGAAAACGTTTTTATTACTTAAAAAAATATATTAAAAACGTTTTTAATATATAAAAATATTGTATAAACGTTTTTATTACTTAAATAATAATTTTAAAACGATTTTAATATATACAAATATTTTTAAAAATTCAAACAATATCTACAAACGTTTTTAAAATATTTTTAGAATATCAAACAAGATCTAAAAACGATTTTAATATAAAGAAACATTTTTAAAAAATCAAAAAAAATTGTTTTCTAGATCTAACCATTCTAAATCAACAATCTAAACACATAAACCCTAACACTAATATTATTCTACATAACAAATTATATTCTAACCACTTAACAATTCACATAAATAGAATTCTAACAACCTAACTAATATAGTCCCTAAAACTAACAAGATCTAAAAAAAAAAAATGAATTGATGAAACTTACATGATTTTGATGAAGAAGAGTTGAGGAATTGATGAAGAAGAGTTGAGGAACTGAAGACTAAAACCGAAATTGTGAAGAAGAAGAAGAGAAAAGAGATTTTCGGTAAGGAAGAAGAAGAGAGAAGAGGGAGAAGAAGAGTCGGAAGAGAGAGAGGCAGAAGAGAGAAATAAGGAAAAAACTTACGCTTTGTCGATATATTTCGTTGTCCGTCGGAAATACGTCGGATTTCGAAAAATAATTTCATTTACGCGGTTGATATTCCCGCGGTCTCGAAAATATCAAAGTCCGTCGGAACTTTCCGACGGATTTCCGACGGATTGGAGAAGATAAGGTATATTCCTTGCATGTTTGTCGATTGGTCAGTCAACAGGCACGTGTCAAATTTTCCAGATCCGTCAGAAATTTCCGACGGATTTCCGACGGAATTAGGGTATATTTGGGGTTTAGGGTTTCTTTATATGATTTAGGGACATGTAATTTACATGTTTCATTCAATATATATATATATATATATATATATATATATATTAAGTTCATCAATATTAAAGGCTTTGCATTAGTTTAAAAATTATACAACATCAAAACATATCATTTCACATAAATCAACTATATCTTATACTATAACTTATACAAACACTTCCATCAAAATTTATAAATTCTATATAACATAATTTTTTGATGTATATACAAGGTTAACCTATTTTATATACATCATACAAGTATTTGTAAACTTTTGCCACAAAAAAAACCTATACCCTATACCCTAAACAAGATTTTTGAATATATCCGTCGGAAGTCCGTCGGAAATTCTCGGCTAAAACTGAATGCCTCGTTTGGGTTATATCCGAGGGATTGAGTTTTTAGCCGAGGCAACTGAATCCGTCGGAAAGTTGCCTCGGCTAAAAACTTAATCTGAATGCCTCGGCCAAAATTTTTATTTTTAATTTCCGCTTTTGTTACACTTAATCAAATGTCTAAGTTTATAAAACTTCGACATAACTGATATATTACACATTACAATTCTAGTTCAAATATATGTACATATTTTACGGTGCAAATTTTATAATTAAAACTACTGTCAATCTCATGATGAGTAATCTGATTCTCCTGAATCGGAAGGTTCCCCAAATTCGTCAAATTCTTCTTCTGAATCATCAAATACCCGATCGTCTGCATGTATGGTGAAATCAACGACAAGGTCGACCTCAAGGGAATGCTCGATTGAACCCAAACCTACGGAGCTTTGTTGGAGGGGTTCATGATCAGACATCCCATGAACTCTACCTCTAGGGTTTATCGATGTGACTGTAACCCACGGGTCTTGCTTGTTTGTCACCCGCGGATAGGGAATGTAGCATACCTACACCATGTACAAATTTAACCACGGGAATGCAACAAAACTAAATTAAAAATTAACGTAAAAGAAAAACAAACCTGGTCTGCTTGTGATGCAAGTACAAATGGCTCGTATCTCTGGAGTTTTCTTCTGCTATGTAATGATGTAACACCAAATTGGTCGTGTCGCACACCGCTTCCTACTAATGGATCGTTCCAGTCGTATAAAAATGTAACACATCTTAGACCGAGCATTCACGGGTACTGAACATCGAAAATCTCACGTACGACACCATAGTATACAAGATCACCTGACTGAGTTGATACACCGTAATCTGAAGTTGTCGCACTCCTATCATCCCGAAGAATCTTAAAAGCGTACCCCCGTGTGCTATACATCACATGTGACTGCACGGTTGCTAGTGGAAATCTCACAATTTCTTCTAACCACGTGGGAAATGTTTGTCCGTTAGCCTTCTCTGTCGTCACCTGCACAATTAAAATAAAAAAACATCAAATAATTAAATTTTTCATTACATATGATGATTGCTAAAAACAAGGCAATTAAAAGACTTACATAATCTCTTAACCAACGTCCGAACTCTTTCTGTTTGAGCTCGATTAGCTCGTCCTCTGTTTTGTCAGGAAATGCAAAACGTTGATAAGCCATATACATCCTGTGAGATTGAAGCAATTATCACGTTAGTACATATATATATAATCAAGAACCCAATAAGTAATTAAAAATTAAGTTCAATATAATACCTCTCATATTCATCAACTCTGTCGCAGTTTGTGAGAATATACATATGCAAATGCTCTCGCTCTTGTGGTGAAAGTCTCCTCTTCTTGCCTTTTCCACTAAGTCGTCCAATCTCTAAAAATATATGAGGTACATCGGCCGGATAGAAAGGTAGGACGCCTCCGTCATCATGTCGAGCTGCTTTACGACTCTTTGTTTTGACTTGTGATGGAAAGTAGGACTCGGCAAAATGTGAGGTTTCTTCATTGATGGTCTGTGCGACGATAGAACCCTCCACTCTACTCAAATTTTTCACCTTCTTCTTTAGATGTAACATATACCGTTCGAAAGGATACATCCAACGGTACTGAACCGGGCCCCCAAGCTCTGCTTCTCGAGGGAGATGAATTATTAGATGTTCCATAACATCAAAGAATGAAGGAGGAAATATCTTCTCCAAATTGCAAAGGATTACAGGTATATTAGCCCCAAGATTACGGATACCGTCTGATGTAAGAGAGCGAGAACATATATCTCGGAAAAAGGCACCAATCCCTGCAAAATATGGATAACAAATGAATAATTAAATAATGAAGTATATATTGTATAAAGTAGTAAATAAATAATTTCATGATTGTACCTGCAATTGCTTCGTGGACATTACGTGGTAGAAGACATGCAAAGGCAAATGGAAGGAGGCGCTGCATCACCACATGACAATCATGACTCTTCATCCCAGTAAACTTCTCTTCTCCATGATCAACGCAGTTCCGAAGGTTAGATGCGTATCCGTCCGGGAATCTAACACTTTCGGTAATCCAGTCAAAAAACTCGGCCTTTGAAGGTTCATCGAAACGAAAAGCCGGGACCGGAGGCTTTCCGTTCCCTGTCACATGTAGTGCTCTACGAGAACAAATGTCTGGCAAGTCCAATCTAGACTTCAGATTGTCCTTCATCTTCCCTTTGACATTGAGAACGGTGTTCATAATGTTGTCGAAAAAATTCTTCTCAATGTGCATGACATCCAGATTATGCCTCAAAAGATGGTTCTTCCAATAAGGCAAATCCCAGAAAATGCTCCTCTTGTGCCAATTATGAACGTTGCCACAACCATCAACAGGATGATGTCCGTTACCACCACAATCAACGGTCCTCTCTGCACCAAAATCTCTGAACTGAGTCAACAAATACTCACCATCTAACTCAGGAGGTGGACCATCAAATACTTTCCGGTTCTTCCTAAACAATGTGGTGCTCCAACGATAAGGATGATCGCTAGGTAGGTATCGCCTATGACAATCAAACCAAGACGTTTTTCGTCCGTGCTTCAATTGGAACGCATCAGTGTTATCTTGACAGTACGGGCACGATAACCTTCCGTGCGTTGTCCATCCTGATAACATGCCATATGCTGGAAAATCGCTAATAGTCCACAAAAGTACCGACCGCATGATGAAATTTTGGTGACAAGAAACATCAAACGCTTCAATACCTTGGTCCCATAACATTCGCAGCTCATAAATCAATGGTTGCAAAAACACATCAAGTGATCTCTTCGGATGCTCTGGTCCAGGAACGAGAATGCTAAGGAACAAGAACTCCCTTCGCATGCACAAAGATGGCGGTAAATTGTAAGGTGTTACAATTACTGGCCACAAAGAATATTTTCTGCCGTGCTTCCCAAAAGGGTTGAAACCATCGGTACATAATCCAAGGTATACGTTCCTCGCCTCAAACGCAAAGTTGGGATAAATGGATTGAAAATGTTTCCATGCTCCTGCGTCTGACGGATGGGCGATTTGTCTATCTGTTGTATGCTCTGCATGCCATCTCATTGCTCCCGCTGTGCGCTCTGACTGATATAACATCTTCAATCTCTCTATTAACGGTAAATACCACATCCGTTTATATGGCACTGGCACTCTTCCACCTGTTTCCTTATACCGAGGTTTGCGACAAAAACGGCATGTTGTACGGTCTGCGTCCTCTCTCCAGTAGAGCATACAGTTGTCTATGCATACATCTATCATCTGATACGGCAATCCTAGACATTGAACAAGTTTCTGTATCTCATAGTATGATGCCGGTGCAAGATTATCTTCTGGCAAAATTTCTTTCACAAAATCAGCGATTGCATCCACGCACTCCTCACTCAAATTGAAATCCGTCTTTATACCCATCATCCTTGCTGCAGTTGATAAAGGGGAATGTTCACCTCTACACCCATCATATAACGGATGTTTAGCAGCGTCTAACATATCAAAGAATCTCCGAGCTTCTAAGTTAGGTTCTTCTCCTCTATCTCCATACTCAGCAACCGATGGTATACTTTCACGAAATGCATCGTTCACCATCTGAACATGACCTACAGTACTTTGTACTTCCATTGCGGGTTCTTCTAAGCTAGTGTTATCCCCAATATAATGTTCACTAGTACTAGCATAATTATCCACCATTGTATCATTTTCTCCATGATAATACCAAATCTTGTAACCCGTCATAAACCCATGACAATACAAGTGTGAGCATACTTCATCTATCACGATAAATCTACGATTCCCACAATTGGTACAAGGGCAATAGATTTTACCGGTTTTTTTTTCTTTCTTCTGCATACCCGCAAATGCCATGAATTCCTGTAGACCTTCTTTGAATTCCTCCGTAACTAGGCCCGTGTCCGGAATTTGATAAGGCTTGTCCATCCATGATCGAAAATAATTATAAGGATTTGAAGAAGACATTTTCGTAAGGAATTAGATAAGAGATATTTTGTTTTGTGATTATAAATGAAGCGTGGATACGTTTTTATACGGAAAATTTTGTGCATTTTCCGACGGATTTCCGACGGATCTAAAGTAGATATTATCGATGTCGGCAACGATGTCGGCAACCATTTCGGCAAAGTCACCATCTGTCGGAAATCCGTCGGAAAATTCCGACAGATGGGCGTCGTCGGAAATCCGTCGGCAGTATGTCGACAACATCAGAATTGCTCAGAAAGATGTCAGAAATCTGTCAAAAAGTGTCCGGCGGATTATGGTCGTCGGAAATCCGTCGGAATTTCCGACGGGTTCACTTTTCCGACGGTCTTCCGACGGATGACAAGTTTGTCGGAAAGTTCCGACGGAATTATGGCCGTCGGAAAGTTCCGACGGAATTATGGCCGTCGGAATTTCCATCGGAAATACCCCTGTTTTCTTGTAGTGTACATATTAATTTTTTTAAAAAGTTTTCTTCTGAAGAGATTGATATAACATATATAGGTCGCCTTTAGCAAAAAAACATATATAGATTTATATAACATATTATTTTTTCGATTTTTTTATTAAGATTTCTCTAATTTTTATCACGAAATTATTATTAATTATAATGTTAATTTACCCATTTTACAATTTTTGACGATCGATATTTCTACATATGATATAAGAACAAACGTTTGTTTTTCTTCTTTATCCTCCAATACACAATATTTAATCGGTTCTTCTGAAGAGATTATGATGGCATTTGCGTTTACATATTATTATTTTTTAAAGTGTTCTTCTGAAGAGATTTATATAACATATATAGGTCGAGGTCAAAGACTGAGTCTCGTTTACTATGTGTTCATGTTGGCTAATGTATACGTCCTAAATAGTACAAATAAAAAACTTCACATTTTAAAGGTCTTGAAATTATAAAATTATTAGTATGTAAACTTACGTTGAGTTTCTCCACCATTGATGTCACCGTAAAATGTTGCACGAGCGTCAAGCCAACCAGATTCGGGTGCATCCGTTATTGATGGGTTGGCTCCATGACCAGGCACATGCACGTTGGCTCCATCACCAGTCACGGGCGCATCAGCTTTATCACCTTACGGGCGCATCAGCTTTATCACCTTTACTCGAGGGTGGGCTGGTTTCAACACCAGGCACAGGCACAGGCACAGGCACGTTGGCTTTATCACCTGGCATAGGCACGTTGGCTTTATCACCAGGCACAGGCACGTTGGCTCCATCACCAGGCACAGGCACGTTGGATCCATCACCAGTCACGGGCGCATCAGCTTTATCACCGTTACTCGTTGGTGGGCTCGTTTCAACACCAGGCACAGGCACGTTGGCTCCATCACCAGGCATCGGCACGTCGTCACCATGACTACCGTAACTCATGGGCACGACCCATATTACCATCATCAAAACTTGTGCATATACAATTTTTTCTAAGAGTTTCATGATTTTAGATTTTATTCTTAGTTAATTAAAAAGTTTCTTAATTTTGATTTATGATTAATATTGATGAGAATGTACGTAAAATATAGGTAGAGAGAAATTATGGGCTTCTCGCGATGTTTTCGGGATTCAATTGGATTTCTACGATGTTGCTGACACTAATTAAGGACAATGTTTTGTGGCTTCTAGACATGCTTAGATTCTCCAATCCCATTAACTCGATTTGTCAGGTCGACCTTAAATATTTTTTACAACAAAATGTTAGTTTAATTCTTTCTTTTTTGGTCTCTAAAACAAAACATTCTATATATAAATTGTTTTTATTTAATTCTAGTTTGATCCCTTTTTTGTTTGATTTGAAAATTTAAGTTTAACCGGCCACATAAAAACAAAAATATTGGATAATTAATGTGAACCAAATGAATAACCAAACAAATTCCGTGTCAAAACTAAATAAACATTTGCCATGCTAGGTTTCTTGATTCTTGGTCCTGGACTTAAGATACGAATTATAGATTTAAACAAGTTTTTAAGTTTTTAAGAGTTTCTTAAAATAAAAAGAGACAAATCGTATGTACATCTTAGTTATTTGAAAATTTATATAAAAATCAAGTAACTCCATATAGTTTTAGAAACGTATTTTACAATAAAGATATAGTTTAATTTGGATTTCCAAATCAATTAATATATATGCTGACCAAAAAAAATTCAATTAAAAGGGTGTATTGGATTAAGGATTTTAATTCATTTGGTGAGTTTAAATTTGGTGGACTATTAATATATATGAAATAATAAGTAATAAAATAATAATTCCTCCAAAATTAGATAGAACACAAGCACATGTATTGTTGTTTCGGTATGGCAACTAAAATTAAGGGAAAGGGTCGGAAACTTTCGTTTATGTATAAAGTGATAGTTCGGCAATTACAAAGATGAAATAGGTCTGTTAGACAACGAACTACAATAAAATATGTTGAGTTCGATAATCTAAATAAACTGTGATATGGTCGGTGATTAGAGATCGGTGTGATTACTGTTTCAGAGTTCTTATTCAGAATTACGGACTCCTTTCTAAAACGAGAGTGCACCACTATTTATAGGAAGATTAAGACAAGGATTACGGGTATTTTAGACCGCACTTACACAGTTGACATGTTCCACGGTCGGAGAGAACAGATCATATGTATGGATTGGATATGTCGCACAGTCGGAATGGACATATATCGTATGTATGGATTGGACAGGTCACACGGTCGGAGTGCACAATTTGCTTAGAGAACGCGATCACGAGATAAGCCTTATTGTTTGATGGACTCAATCACGAGATGGATCGATCGTTTAATGGACCGATATGGATTCAAAAAAGGCTTTAAGAGAGATGTGGAGTCCACCTTCAACAGATATAATAAATTTAAAACGACCACATGACAACATTAGAAATTTTATAAAGTCAAAAAATTACTTCAAACCATTGAAATGAAAGATTTCGTCCAAAAAACAAAAAACAGAAATTGAGTTTGATAGTGAGCTCTTCGAGCAATACTGCATGATGGATGTGTAAAAAAATAGTTCAACAGGGGCATTCTCGTCATTTCAGAATACTTCCAACGTATTATTCTCCGTGTTACCCTTGCGCGTGATTGTTTTCTTGCCCAACCATTAGTTGGAGTGTCAAAGGGCAAAATCGGAAATGCATCTCCTATAAATAGCAGCCTTTCTTCTTCGTCTTCCTCTTCGTTGAAACTTTCTTCCTTCTCTGCTAATCTTCCAAGGTAATGCACGATCTCTATCTTTCTCTCTCTAACTGTCACAGGAAAATATGAATGCTTAGTCCCAATCTAGAATCTCTCCAGGAAATCGAAGAAAGGGAACCACAGGGGCTAGAAGGTGATTAGAGAAAGAAGTCACCTTGAAGGATCCTGGGTTTGGGAAGATGGTGAGCTTGTACTCGTACGGAAATGGAGAGAAAAGATAGAGAGAGAAATTGTAGATGACGAAGGAATAAGATCTGATTTTTCATACCCTCTTTTCCAGAGCCGCAACGACCTTACATAAGTATTTCTTAGCAAAATGATAATTACAATAACTCAACCGGTTTAAGGAAATGAGATAACCAAACCAGGAGATTTAGAAGGATAAAATTAAACCGAGAGATAGAGATATGACGGGATGGAGAATCCTGTAACAATACTCCCCCTTTGACAGAATCCTTGTCCTCAAGGATTGAACTGAGGATATTTGGTGATGAAATCTTGATAGTACTCCCAAGTTGCTTGCTCAGGTGAAGAACCCTTCCAATGCACAAGTATCTTCGTGACAGCTTTGTTGTGGTGTTTAACCATCTTCTTTTCCAATATAGCATATGGTTCCTTGGCATTACCCACATCTATGAGGTACTGTGGCAGCACAGGTGCTGTCTCAGGAGGATTTGGGCAGAGTTTCAACTGGCTGACATGGAACACATCGTGTATCGCAGCTTCAAGAGGCAGATCCAATTTGTATGCAGCTAGACCAATTCTATCAACAACTCGGAAAGGACCATAAAAGCGAGGAGAGAGCTTATGTGGTACCTTCTTTGCTTTGAGGGAATGTTGTCTATATGGCTGCAATTTGAGGTAGACGAAGTCCCCCACTGTGAACTCACGGAGTGATCTATGTGTGTCGGCATACTGTTTCATACGGTTTTGAGCACGCATCAGATGGAACTTCAGCAAAGAAATTAATTCCTCACGTTTTTGTAGGCTGCGATCCACGACTGTAGAACTACTTTCCCCAGGCAGGTATGGTAAGTGGATTGGAGGTGGCTGTCCATAGATGATTTCATATGGTGTTGCTTGAATAGCAGTATGAAACGTAGTATTGTACCACCATTCCGCAAGAGAGAGCCATTTACTCCAAGTGTGTGGAGCATCCGCCGTCATACACCTCAAATATGTTTCAAGTGTCATGTTTGTGATCTCCGTCTGGCCGTCCGTTTGAGGGTGGTAAGCTGTAGAGAATTTCAGATCAACACCATGGACACGAAACATTTCCTTCCATACTTCACTCAAAAAGGTGGGATCTCTATCACTAGTGATGTCCTTAGGCATGCCATGAAGCCTGAAAACTTGGTCCATGTAAAGCTGAGCGACCTCTAGAGCAGTGTAAGGATGAGCTAAGGCCAGAAAATGGGCATTCTTGCTCAATCTATCCACTACTACCAAAATGCAATGCTTGCCATACGAAGGAGGTAAACCTTCAATGAAGTCAAGACTGATTGATTCCCAAACACCAGATGGAACAGGTAAAGGTTGGAGTAAACCTGGTTTTGCTGCAAGATCTGGTTTGTTTCTCTGGCAGATTGAACAGTTCCGAACGTAGTTTTGGACTTCCAAGGACATTTTGGGCCAATAGAACAAGGATTTAACCCGGTGTAGAGTAGTGTCCCTGCCTGAATGTCCTCCCACGGCAGAATCATGAAGCCATTGGAGGATGAGAAGCTTAATTGTAGCGTCATTGCCCACCACCAATTTTCCCTTCCTGCGTAACTCATTATTCGTGTAAGTAAAAGCAGGGTGAGAAGTTGGTTTGCTCTGCAGCTCAGAAATCAGTTTCTGGAGATGCTGATCTGTTTCCCATAACATCTTAATGGAGTCAAAGAAACCTTGGTGTGCTTGGGAGAGGGTGAGGTGAAGGAGATGTGAACCAGTGACGCGGGAAAGAGCGTCGGCAGCCATGTTTTCTGTACCCTGTTTGTACTGAATCTCAAAAGTATACCCCATCAGTTTAGACAGCCACATATGTTGAAATGGTGTAGTAATTTTCTGCTCCATGAGGAACTTCAAACTCTTTTGATCCGTTCGTATGATGAAAGGACGATGGGCCAAATAAGCGTTCCAAGATTGTACTGCATGAACCACTGCCATTAGTTCCTTTTCATAAACCGATAGAACCTGATGTCTTGGACCCAAAGCTCGACTGATGAAACAAATGGGATGCTGGTCTTGCATTAATACAGCACCAATTCCAGTGTTTGATGCATCTGTCTCTACTACAAATGTTTTCTCAAAATCTGGCAAAGCAAGCACAGGAGCAGACGTTAAAGATTTCTTTAGTAATGCAAAAGCTGCAGCAGCTGCATTGTTCCAAGAGAAACC
Source organism: Eutrema japonicum (assembly GCA_030161315.1). NCBI lineage: Eukaryota > Viridiplantae > Streptophyta > Magnoliopsida > Brassicales > Brassicaceae > Eutrema > Eutrema japonicum. Next base: position 51,592,087 of record BSQW01000011.1, read on the forward strand.
TTCTTTCTTGAGCAACACGGTAAGAGGTCTAGCAACAATACTGTAATTACGTATGAACCTCCTGTAGTAATTAGCTAGGCCCAGAAAGCTACGGAGTTGCTTCTGGTTAGATGGAGCGGGCCAGTCCTCAACAGCTTTAATCTTAGCTGGATCAGTGCTAACACCTGCCGCAGAGATAAAATGACCCAGATATTCAATCATTTTAGCTCCAAAGGTGCACTTACTTGGCTTGAGGTAGAGTTGTTGCCCCCTAAGAATAGAGAATACAATCCGCAAGTGCTCAATATGTTCTTCCCAGCTTTGACTGTAAACCAAAATATCGTCGAAGAATACCAAAAGGAACTTCCTGATAGTTGGCTGAAAGACATGATTCATCAGACTCTGAAATGTACAAGGTGCATTTGTCAGCCCGAAGGGCATAACCAAATACTCAAAATGGCCTGAGTGAGTTTTAAATGCAGTCTTGTAAACGTCCTGAGGAGACATTCGAAGTTGATGAAAACCAGCTCGTAAATCCAGTTTAGAGAAATAGATAGCACCTCCTAGTTCATCCACGAGATCCTCTAAAAGTGGGATAGGATACTTATCTTTGATGGTCTGCTTGTTTAGGCCACGATAATCAACACATAACCGCCATGTGCCATCTTTCTTCTTCACTAAAACCACAGGAGATGCGTAAGGACTAGTGCTGTATTGGATGATGCCCTGAGTCAACATCTCTTGAACCATCTTGTCTATAGAATCCTTTTGAAGGGAAGAGTATCTGTAGGGTCGCAGGTTCACCGGGTTTGCTCCTACTTCCAGAGGAATTTTATGATCAAACCCTTCCCTAAAAGGAGGTAGAGTGTCTGGTTCCTGAAAAATGTCCTCAAAGTTACATAACAGAGTTTTTAGTGCTGGATCCTCTGAATGCTCACCTGCACTGGCCTGAATGTGAGAGAACATGATCTTAGGCTCCATTGGGAGTGGAGTGTCATCACCCTCAGGGATTTCCCGTATCTGGAGTAATGCAATTTGCGGTTCTTGAAGCATCAGCTTGTTCAGACTTCCACCTTTAATTACCTTGCAGCCAACTTTTGTTGATCCTCTTAGGACGTGTTTTACACCATCCAAGTTAAACTCCATCCTCAAGTTGTAAAAATCCCACAAAATGGGTCCAAGTGTGATTAACCATTGCACTCCTAGCACAAAGTCACAACATTCCAGTGGTAATGTTCTTATCTCAGATTTATAAGTATAGCCTTGTACCTTCCATATAAACTCTGGGCATTTGTACGTTGTCTTCAAGTTGTTGCCATTAGCTGCTGCGACCGGCGTTGGCCTAATCATGTCCAACTTACAGCCCAACTCCTTTGCAATACTCAGATCCAAGAAATTATGAGTGCTCCCTGGATCAATGAGGATGTGCAACTTTCTTCTGCCATAACTGCCAACAACCCTCATACAATTGTAACCAGAGGAACCGTTCAATGCATTAACAGAGAGGATCGGTGGATTCTCATCCACAGCCTCAGTCACGTTCGTTACTTCCACAGAATCTTCCTCTTCCGAAGAGTCAGCAGCGTCATCAACCTCCATAACAAATATCTGAGATTTTTTGTGTTTTAGTTGATGGCCAGGGGTGTAAGGCTCATCACAAAACATACATAACCCTTTGTTCCGTCTCTCTTGCATCTCTTCATACGAAAATTTCCGGGTGGGTTTATCTGTTTGGGTTCTAGGGATGAAGTTTGGTTTATAGGGTGAGTGTTTGGGTGTGTTTGGTGTGGGGAGAAGTGGTGAGGTGTTTGGGTTTCTGTTCGAAGTAATTTGGGAGTAGGAGTTGTATGGTGAGGTTGGTTTCAGATGGGGATTGAAGTGAGCTCTTTGTGGTTTTGTTGGAGTGTGTAAGAGAGATGATTCATGAAGTTTAGCTATCCGAGCTGCTTCGGCAACAGTGTTCACTGTGAACTGTCGGACATGATACGCAAGGTGTGGACTCATGTTTGTCAAGAAGATGCTCAGACTATGAGAAGTGGGGATAGACAGGCGAGTAAGTACACACTCAAACTTTTCCAGATATACTTCCAATGGGTCTCCTTCTTGTCTCAAACTCACCAGATCCGACAGAGGGTCATCATATAATTCACCAAATCTAGCTGATATCGCAACAACATACTCAGGCCAAGAAGGATATGCGTCGTATCTGCTAGAAATATAATTGTGATGCCATCCCAAAGCTTTTCCGACCAGATGGATAGAGGCCAGCCTGACCTTTAACTCTGGTGGTGTGTTGTCGAGTGAGAAAAACTGCTCACATCGGTAGAGCCACTCCCGTAGAAGAGTACCGTCAAAGCTGGGAAAGCCCACTTTCGTTAGGCGAGATGACATGTTGTTAGGAAGTGAAGAAGATCGATCCTTGGTTTGTGGTGTCTGATCGGCGAAAATCTGGGTAGATTTGCCGCGATCGGGTGGATCCGGTGGTCGTGGCGACTCCCGATCCAGTGGTCGTGGCGACTCTGGTGAACCAGTAAGGGCGGCAGAGTACTGACCCGACTCCGGTGGTGGCGAAAAATGTTTTGAAATCATCGACTCCAACTGAGAAAACTTTCCGCCGAGCTCGATGCGTAGCTCATCGGTGGCCTGTTTCTGCTTCTCCGCTAGCGTGGACTGTGACAACCGCAGTTCTTCCACTTGTTTACCCATCTCGCTCAGGGTCATATGACGAGTCTCCATCTCACGATTCTGGTCCGAAAGAAAGAGATGCTCTGATACCAAATGTCACAGGAAAATATGAATGCTTAGTCCCAATCTAGAATCTCTCCAGGAAATCGAAGAAAGGGAACCACAGGGGCTAGAAGGTGATTAGAGAAAGAAGTCACCTTGAAGGATCCTGGGTTTGGGAAGATGGTGAGCTTGTACTCGTACGGAAATGGAGAGAAAAGATAGAGAGAGAAATTGTAGATGACGAAGGAATAAGATCTGATTTTTCATACCCTCTTTTCCAGAGCCGCAACGACCTTACATAAGTATTTCTTAGCAAAATGATAATTACAATAACTCAACCGGTTTAAGGAAATGAGATAACCAAACCAGGAGATTTAGAAGGATAAAATTAAACCGAGAGATAGAGATATGACGGGATGGAGAATCCTGTAACACTAACCTAGTTCTTACGTTTTTCTTTTAGCTGCATTGGAGATTCTTCTCGCAGAACTGTGGTTTATTGTTGACTAATCTCTGAATCGTCGATCGGTATCGCTCGCTCTCAGGGATCGGATCTTTCCGTGTTTCAAATGCTCGAATGTATAGATCCTTTGTTAATCGTTCTTAATATAGCAATCATTCTTGGTTTCTGGAGCTAGATTGTGTTTAGATCCGCTTGATTCTCGAGTAATTTTTTTTGGTATTTATTGGATGCGTCCGTCGTTTTCAGATCGAATCGTGAGTGGTCTCTTGCTTCCATGTTGAGTTTTCAATGTTTGTCTTAGTCCAGATCTGATCCGTTTCTGATTTTGATTTTGAAACACAAATGTTGTAGATATTCGATCTTTGCAGAGAGATCAAGAAATGTTGAAAGATCTGTTGCTCTTGTTCCTTATTGGAACGAAATCTGAGTTTTGATTCGATTTTTGCAGAGAGAGTTTAACAAAAATGGTGAAGATCTGTTGTATTGGAGCTGGATATGTTGGTGGTCCAACAATGGCTGTGATTGCACTCAAATGTCCACACATTGAAGTAGCTGTTGTTGATATCTCTGTTCCTAGGATCAACGCTTGGAACAGTGATCAGCTTCCGATTTACGAGCCAGGTCTCGAAGATATTGTTAAGCAATGCAGAGGCAAAAACCTTTTCTTCAGTACCGATGTGGAGAAGCATGTGAGGGAAGCTGATATCGTCTTTGTCTCTGTTAACACACCGACCAAAACGACTGGTCTTGGAGCTGGCAAAGCTGCAGATCTCACTTACTGGGAGAGCGCTGCTCGTATGATCGCCGATGTATCGGTCTCTGACAAGATTGTGGTTGAGAAATCGACTGTACCGGTGAAAACAGCTGAAGCAATCGAAAAGATTCTGATGCATAACAGTAAAGGAATCAAATTCCAGATCCTTTCGAATCCGGAGTTTCTTGCAGAAGGAACTGCAATCGCTGATCTTTTTAACCCTGACCGTGTCTTGATCGGAGGACGTGAAACACCAGAAGGATTCAAAGCTGTTCAGACACTCAAGGAAGTTTATGCCAATTGGGTTCCTGAGGACCAAATCATCACAACAAATCTCTGGTCCGCGGAGCTTTCCAAGCTAGCTGCAAATGCTTTCTTGGCTCAGAGGATTTCATCAGTCAACGCGATGTCGGCTCTATGTGAATCCACCGGTGCTGACGTCACACAAGTGTCTTACGCCGTTGGTACTGATTCAAGAATTGGTCCCAAGTTCTTGAACGCTAGTGTCGGATTCGGCGGTTCTTGTTTCCAAAAGGACATTCTGAATCTTGTCTACATCTGTCAATGCAACGGTCTTCCAGAAGTTGCGGAATACTGGAAACAAGTGATCAAGATCAACGATTACCAAAAGAACCGGTTCGTGAACAGGATCGTCTCCTCTATGTTCAACACTGTCTCCAACAAGAAGGTTGCGATCCTCGGATTCGCATTCAAGAAAGACACAGGGGACACAAGAGAAACACCAGCGATTGATGTGTGTAAAGGCTTGTTAGGAGACAAAGCGCAGATTAGCATCTACGATCCTCAAGTCACTGAAGATCAGATTCAGAGAGACCTTTCGATGAAAAAGTTCGATTGGGACCATCCGCTTCACTTGCAGCCAATGAGCCCAACCACAGTGAAACAAGTGAGTGTGACTTGGGACGCGTATGAAGCTACAAAAGACGCACACGCGGTTTGCGTTTTGACAGAGTGGGATGAGTTTAAGTCGTTAGATTACCAGAAGATCTTTGACAATATGCAGAAACCGGCTTTTATCTTCGACGGAAGAAACATTCTGAATGTTGACAAGTTAAGAGAGATTGGTTTCATCGTTTACTCCATTGGTAAGCCACTTGATGCATGGCTTAAGGACATGCCTGCTTTTGTCTAAATGAGAAAGGTAATAATAAATCTGGTCGATTCTTTTTATCTGATTTTCTTCCTTTTGATCGTTTCTGCTTTTGCTTCATCTTCATATTATTTTAGTCTCGAGACTCGAATTTGTGAAAGTCTTTAAAGAGTTTTTTGTTTTTGTTTTTCTGTAAGCTCTGTTATTATGTGTGTTTCCCATTTTGTCAAGACTCAAGAGACATACTTGAATTGCGGTTGCATCATTTTTGTTGTTTCTTTAGAAAAGAAATAAAGTTTAGTTTTTATTTCAAGATCAATTAATTAAAGTTATTTCTCAAAGTCTATGATTCGAATCTTAATTACTGCATATTGTAGATTCCAATTTCTTGTAATTTGAGTAATACTTTGGTTAAAAGTCTCCATTTGTTTTGTTTGTTCTAAGTTCTAACCAGTTTAACAACGTCGTCTTCTCTTTCTTCTTATATCCCCAAATCGATGAAATTCTCAAATGGCACTTTATCAATTTGGGAAAGAAAATTGGGACGATATCGTTTCATTTAACTATGATTTACAACGGTTTTCTAACCATGTTTATATGTTTCGTTTAGTAATATAATAATGTGTCTAATTTGGTTCAATCAATAAAAGTTAAGGATTTAAATAGAAAATCAATAAACTTTGATGATTTAAATAGAAAATCAACAAACTTTAATGATTTAAACTGTCCACGCGATTAAAAAAAAAGATGGTGTTTTTTGTGTGAATAAGATCTAGTGAGAGGCGACCAGAAAGAATTATAGTGAGTCCGTGCAGGTCACAGAGTTGCTTGCACGAAATTATTGTAACTCATAATGTCATAATGAGATATCCTTTCTTTTAGGGGGTAAGGAATTTAGCTGAATTTGAATAAATTTAATTTTCTACAAAATTCTATCTAGTGTTATTCATTGGAAAAATGCACATTTAATTCTTCAGGTATTTGTAATTGACTGATTTATCACCCAATTATTGACTTTGTATCTTTGATTTTTATGAGTCCAATTTTGTGAAATCAATGTAAATTTGAGGAATTAATTTGCTAACTTAAAATTTGAAAAATTAATATGCAAATTTGAAAAACTTGAGGAATTAAATGATCATTTCCAAAATATAGCACTCCTTCTGTTTTTTTTATAAGGGGTTTCCCTAAAACCACCGGAATTAAGAACATCTTTTTTTTTGCTTGAAACATTAAATACTGCTGTTAAAAAAGAATTGTTTATTGGACTGTTTACATTATTTTGGTTCATTATTAATGTTTTATGATAGTACCGAGACAAAAGTGAGAAAACTCCTTATAAAAAAAACAAAACAAAATGTCTAAAACCTCTTATATAAAAAACAGAGGGAGTATGATTTTTAATAAAAATTAGTCTTCATTTAAAAAAATATACACATAAATTATTACGGTTTATTCATAATAATTTTCAAAATTATCTTGTAACATCTAAAACTATTTAATTTGATAAAAAAATCAAATTAACTATATACAGTTATATAAGAACTTAACCGATAACTTTAATTTTATAGTTACAGAAAGTTTATTTGTATTTTACGTTATTAATAAAATAATCTTAGTTGATTCTCCATTGTTCATGTGTGAAAGCTTATATTAATTGGATCTTGCCACCATAAGTTTATAGATGTATATAGTCAGGCTCGATCCGTAGGGAAAGCGGGATAGGCCATCGCCTAGGACCACCGATATTTTTAATTTTTTATGTGCCACATTTTTATTTTAAATTAACAGTTTTTAAACCACAAAATTTAAAGTTCATGTTTTCTGTAAAGTATTATTTTCCAATTAAAAAATTAGTTTTGTGTCACATAATTAACCATCTAAGAGCTACAAACAAATTAATATATATATATATATATATATATATATATATATATGTTTGTTAAATTTTTTTTTTTTAAATATATAATTTTCATAACCAATTATTTTATCAAAATCAAATATTACAAAATCACAAAATTGTTTTAAAAATCATGATTTTGATGTATCATGGTAAAGAACCTAGTTGTCATTTAGAAATCGGTTTGATTCTATGGAACTAGTTGATGAATATACAGTAAAACTTATATAAATTAATAATGTCGGGATATTGAAAATTTATTATTTTACAGAGATATTAGTTAATCGATAAATTAATATTCATCGATTAATTAATATTATGTTACCTTAATATGGTCCTATTTTTATTAAACTTTCTTTTCATCGATGAGAAATGTTTTTTAGTCCATAATTTTCAAAAAATTATTCTTCAAATGATAGTATATCAAAATATTTAGATGAATTTATTTTTGAAAATGAAATGTATGAATTAAAGGTTACAATCAATAATCTCTTATATCATAATAAAATATATGTTACTGGATTAAAAATTATACATGTTCAAAGTTCAAAATTTATGAGAAATTTTGTCTAATATAATTGTGAAGTTGAAGACAATACTAAGCAACTTTTGGAAGAAGTTACCCATAAGACAATTTTGGGTGCATATCAAGGAGAGAAAAAAAATTGTGTGGGGGGTATTTGACTATTGGACCGGCCTATTGTGGTCAAAAATGATGACAAAAAAAAATCAAAGAGAAAATATTGTGAGTTTTTGATATAATTATCACATCTATATATCAAACAATTATCGCGTGTAGAAAATAATTTTTGAATGCATATCTAAAAGACAATACTATGAGTTTTTGATGGAGAAAAATGCCAAAAACCCTCAATTTACTACTTTCAGCCAAAAAAAGCCTCAACTATCTGATGCACAAAATAAACTCTAAACTTTGGTTGATTTTCATTTTTAATCTCATATTTTCGTTGACCAGACCATTTTAATCTCATATTTTCGTTGATCAGACCAAATCAGACTCGTCGTTATGTCTCCGTTCAGAATTTCCGTTAAACATAAAACGACGTCGTTTTGTTTATAAAAAAACATAAATATGAGATTTGAACCCCTTACCTTCAGGACAAATCAACAAACACATTACCAACTGAGCTAAATAGTATTATTGATAAACGCACAAACACAGAAGTTTATATTGTTTAAAATAAAATACCCAAATTTTTAAAAAAAATTGCGACCTGGGTGGCTTATGGCGGAGGCAGATCGTTGCTGGTGGCTTTGCTCAGCAGTGACGGCGGCTTCTGGCGATTGCAGCGATATCGCGAAGTAAAGAGGAGGCAGATCGAAGGTTTGCGACCTGGGTGGCAGAGGATTCGTCCTTCGTGAAGATTCCCGCGGCGGCGCTGAGGTTGGACGACAAAAGAGGAAGACTCGGCGGCGCTAGGGTTCGGCTCGGGTGAAGGGATTTTTGACAGCGGGACACTGCGCTAGGGTTCGGCGGTGCTAGGATTCGACGGCAAAAGAGTAGCGCCTTCGTCGATCTCCTCTCTGATTCCGGCGCCGAGACCACGTAGGTTTCGATATCGGATTCGGCTCGTTACTCGGGGTGAAGGGATTTGCCATGGCAAAAGAGGAAGAACCCTAATTTTTTTAAATTTGGGTATTTTATTTTAAACAATATAAGCATTTGTGTTTGTGTATTTATCAATAATATAATTTAGCTCAGTTGGTAATGTGTGTTGGTTTGACTTTAGGTAAAGGGTTTGAGTCTCATGTTTACGTTTTAAAAAAAAAAACAAAACGACGTCGTTTTATGTTTAACGAAAATTCTGAACGGAGACATAACGACGAATCTGATTTGGTCTGGTCAACAAAAATATGAGATTAAAATGGCCTGATCAACGAAAATATCAGATTAAAAATGACTTAGTTTATTTTGTCCAATTGATAGTTAGAGTTTTTTTTTTACTGAAACTAGTAAATTGAGGGTTTTTTTTGGCATTTTTCCAGTTTTTGATGTAACATTAGATTCATATTTTAGTAAATTGACTTATACATATGTATATATTTATATAATTATTAATCTATGATATTAAATTATAGAGGTCTTATGATTCTCTAAAACACGGTCCAGAGAACCAAACCGATGTTCTTGAGTGTTGTTCAAAGATAAGCTCACAAGAACTTGTCAACAATCTGTCTCTATAAAGAGAGAATCTTCCAGCTTGAGAGATTCTTGGTGTCGGTGGTTTTTGAAATCACAGAAACACACCTAACGATTCGACGTTGAAAAAAATTGAAAAATTAAAACGCAGAGAATTAGTGAAATGTATCAATCATGAATGAGAGATTCCGTTTTCATGACCAATATCAATGTTTCTCACTTTCTCAAGGTTGTCTTTTTTTTTTTGACAACTAATAATAATTATTCTTCTCACCCTTTATGGAAAGAAGTTGATTATTTCTTTATTACTTTTGGTCCAAAATTGATGATCTGTACCTGTAAGAATCTCTTTATTGAGATTGGAATTTCAAAAGTCCAAAAATTCAACGAAAAATTGCTCTTTTTGCTCTATATCAAACTTCAAAATCTTCTTCTCTCTGCTTCGTCTTCACGAGTAACCATGGACACTCTCGTTGCTCAGTTACAGAGGCAATTTCGTGATTACACCATTTCTCTCTATCACCAGGTTCGTTAATTTACAGAATTTAGCACCTTCTCATAAAAGTGATTAACTTTTGTGGTGACGAAAGCTTAGAAATTGCAGATAAGTTTCAAAGGTGTCTCCTTTGCAGGGATGATTCTCTGCAGTTATTTAGGGTTCTTAATGAAGCTTGTATTCGAAAATTGGGGATTTAAGAATTGGTTTCAGTGTCTGTGAAATGGGTTCTTTTTTCAAAGGTGTCTCCTTTTTAAGGATGGCTCTCTGCAGTTATATTAGGGTTCTTATTCAACCTTGTATATTGGAAACTGGGGCTTTTAAGAATTGGTTTCAGTATCTGTGAGATGGGTTCTTTTTTCAAAGGTGTCTCCTTTTTAAGGATGGCTCTCTGCAGTTATATTAGGGTTCTTATTCAAGCTTCTATATTGGAAACTGGGGATTTTAAGAATTGGTTTCAGTATCTGTGAGATGGGTTTCTGAGATTCTTTGTTTTGGGTTTGTGAAGGGATTTCTGGATGATCAATTCACTGAATTGAAAAAGCTGCAAGATGAATGTAGCCCTGGTTTTGTGGCGGAGGTTGTTTCTCTGTTCTTTGAAGACTGTGAGAAGCTTATCAATAACATGGCTAGAGCTCTGTAAGTTTTATACTTTTCTTCCACTAGATATCATCAAAAAGCATGTATGTGTTAATAATTGTTGATATATATATATATTCAGAGATCAGACAGGAAATGTAGATTTCAAGCTGGTAGGTTCTAGTGTTCATCAACTCAAAGGTAGTAGCTCAAGGTATGTTGTTACATTGTCTCATTGATCCGTAATATCCGTCTTTTGTCTAGTCTCGGATTTAGTCTCAGTGCCTTCTTGTTTCTATGAAGTGTTGGTGCCAAGAGAGTCAAAGGTCTTTGTGTTAATTTCAAGGAATGTTGCGACTCTCAGAACTATGAAGGGTGAGCTTTATTTTTCAGAATTTCTTTTTCGAATCTCATTTTTCTACTATGTTCGATTGATTGTTGTGACTAATTTGGGGAACAATCTCTGTTACAGGTGTGTGAGATGTTTGCAGCAGGTGGATATTGAGTACAAGTCACTAAAGGCAAAGCTTCAAGATCTGTTCAATGTGAGTGAAAAGCTATGCGAAATTATGGAAAAACAGAAGTTCTTTTTCTTTCGGATTTGATGAATAATTCTTGTATTGTTTGTTTCAGCTTGAGCAACAGATTGTCCAAGCTGGTGGTAGAATCCCTCAGGTGGATATATAAACTAGAGACCTGTCGCGATGAACAGAACAGCAACATGATGATGATCTGGTTGCATTCTTCAGGTTATTTGTGTGCGGTACTACTTGGATTTGTTGCTTAGAAAAAAAAAAAACTCTTAGAATGTGTTGAAAAGAGAGGTGATTGTTGTTGATAGATCTGCACTATGTATCTTCTAATATCATCTCTTTGGTTAGATCTAGACTCTTGAATCTTGATATTGATCTAATCTGAATACAGTTAACAACTATGATGAATTTGTATCTCATAAGACCATATGAACAAGAAGTATATATACAAAACACTAGAACAATGTCAGACACAGAAGCAGAAGAGTCTTGTGGAAGTTATTCAAATTCAAGAAGCTACAAAAACCACATACAAGATTACAGATCTACAAACTGATCTACATAAGCAATCTGATCTAAGAAAACCGACACGCAAAAGCTCCAAGACGACAATGGCATAAAGAAATCAGAAGACCAAAGGAACAAACCAAGAAAAAACCCTCACAAATGTCCCCAGAGAAAACTGAAACCTAGGTTAAATCCATCTGGTTGTTACAATTTCCACAACAGAAAAGTTATCTTCTTCGGTTTTCACGACCCAGCTCAAGGTTCCATTTTTAGTGGCAATGGAGGAGAGAACATTGAACTTTCTTTTCGAAGCTGGAACTCCCGCTTGTGTTCATTTCTTCCTGTGTGACTGACATTTTCGGTAACTTGTGCTTCCTCTTTACTGCCCTCTAAAGACAACTCTTCTTCATTCTCAGAGTGAACTTCTTCTTCTTCTTCGTCTTCTTCGTCATTCTCCTTGGGCACATATTTGATATCCTCAACCTCATTGTAACCATCTGCATTTTCATCGTTTGATCCGCTTGTAGAACTGTGATCTCCCTCACTTGCACTTGCCTCTGGTGTATCTCCATAAACCTTATAGACGTTCCCATCCTCATCAAAGCTCACAGTTTTCATCACCCGTGTTTTCCCTCCACTGCCTTTTATGACAACTCCGCTTCTGCTTCTTCTTCTTGAATCACTACCATCTTCTTCATCACGAGACATCATCAAGATTTCATTTCCATCATCAAATGAATCATCCTCCGCACTCGAAGTTGACTCATAGACATTCCTATTTTTGCCACACTTGACAGTCTTAGTAACCAGTGTCTTCACTTTGTCGCCTTGCCTCAATGCTCCTCCAACTCCAGACTTTGAACTTCCAACCTTTCTGCTGCTTTCAACAGAAACAATCGGGATTCCTTGAGCATCATCGGTCATGAAGTGGAACTCTTCCAGCTCAGCAATGTCCTCCTCGCCGCCATTGGAAGTAACATAGATTGTTCGTATCTGTTTCTTCGATTTCTCGGTGGTTCTATCCTCTCCTACATGAAGCTTAGCTCCAGAACTCTTACATTTGCCCCTAAATCTCACATCTTTCGCAGATTTCCAAACAATATTACGCCTTTTCACAGCACAATCATCAATGTAGTGTAAAAACCTCACCAAATCTCTACACAATGTCCTTTTCCCATCTCGTATCATTGAATCAACCCTACCCTGAGAATGAAAATTAATTGAAAAAAAATCAAGAACTAAGCTTTTATAGAAGATTTCAGAATTGGATCTTAAGAACAGCATACCTGAATGGAATCCAAATGCAGAAGCAAATCCGTAGCTTCTCGAGAAACGTCTTCGAAATGGAAATGGGTTTTACCAGAAACCGAAGATTTGAGAGATAAGAAGCTTGATTTGATTGTTGCTAGCTCCTTGAGTTGCCTGAGTGATATGGATCTGCGAACCAGGTAAGACCGGAAATGGGTCTGAACCACACGCGCCGCCGAATCCTTCAATGTAGAGTATGAAGAATCGCGACGAGCAGAAAATCGATTGAGCGACAAGTCGAGATCGTCGATTTTCCGGAGGAGACTGTCGTATTCTCGTTCAACGTTCTTCTTCTGAAACTGTTTCTGCTGGTTCACGAAACTATGTCGTTCCACGGCGTTGAATCTCGGTTGTTGGAGGTGGGCCTAGCACCCCCAATTAGTTAGGCCAATCTTAGGAAAGGCCGTTCTTCGGTGCGGTCACCGGACTTAATATCACCGACCTGCAAGACCACTCTTCAGCTCGGTAGCCGACCTGAAAGCAACGTACCCCGGGCCCGCGCTGATGCCCCGCCAGAGCAGGAAGTGTCAGAAGAGTAGGCGCGTGGGAGTTGGTAAGGCAGTACCCTACCCGCGTAGGGACGTGCCTTCGACCCGACGTCCCACCAACCCTGCAGAGCTGACAAGGGCAAGAGGGAGCAGGTGGAGCAGAGTTGGTGAAACAGTGCATTGCTCTGCAACACGCCACGCCGAGCTCATCATGACCTCTCTCCTCGAAAGCCGGAACACGCCTCCTAGGCCACCTTACCCGCAAAAGAGGCCGTAGACGACACGTGGCCCGAGATCCCGGGGAGCAGGAAGCCGACCCCGACTATATATACCCCTCATATGTCATTAATGAGAGGGACTCGGATTTTTACTCTCTCACCTACCACAAGTTACCCGACCTCTCTATCTTTGTAACGAGACAACACTTTAGAACGCCGAACTGGACGTCCTTCGGAACCAGTTCGTAATTCAAAAGCGTTTGCTTCTCTTTCATCAATAAAACGAAACACGGCCCCCGGCCTACTCATATCTCTCCCGACCTGTCTTAATTGTGGTTAAATTGCTCTATTAACGAAAATCTCACCTCCCGTCTCCTAATCATTCTTTAAACACACTTAGTGATCCGTGGGATCAACAATTGGCGCTAGAAGGAGGGAGGGAGATTCTTCTACACGCAAGGAGCAGTTCAACCACCGCCACAACCGAAGCAACGATGGCAATTCCGACCCCAAGAGTGTTGTCAGACCAGGACACTCCGGCCCAAACAACGGCCCAGGCCCCGACAACGGCCCCGCCAACGACTCGAACGACGGCGACCATTCCGTCGTCAGCCCGAGCAGCTGCCAACCAGGCGATTCCTCGAGAGCAATTCTCCAGGGCCCCGCCCCCGGCTTCAGCGCCCGCTCATTCCGACGGCTCCGCCGCCCACAACGCGCCACGAGCATCGGAAGACCAGCCCACGCCGTCCGTCGTGATGCAGACCCTGCTCGCCCGGATCGATGAGCTAACGCGAGCCACCGACCAACGGTTCGCCACGTTAGGGGCCTCCCGTGACCGGTCGGACAATGTCGGGTACCCCGACGTCCATCCCAGAGAACCGGTCTCTCGGGAAGAAACCCCCCGCTTCCGGACAAGCCGACCGAGCGACTCACCGTCTGGATCTGAAGGGCCGGACGGACGTTTCGTCCCGGCCGTAGGAAGCCACCCGGGCGACGAAGCCCACCATCTCCGATCCAGCGCGGAGCGCTCAAGAGACGCGGAGTTCGAGGCTATGAAGGAGACCATCCGTGCGATGTCCTCCAAAATCCACCAAGCCACCAGCGCGGCCCCGGAAATCGATCGCGTCCTCAGAGAGACGCAGAACACGCCGTTCACCCGCCGGATCGCCTCCGTCCCACTCCAGCACCTCAGAAAGCTCAAGCTACAGCCCTACGCGGGCACCACCGACCCGGCCCAGTATCTTACGGCGTTCACCATCGCCATGGGCCGCGCCCACTTCTCACCAGACGAGCGCGAAGCCGCTCACTGCCAGCTTTTCGTGGAGAACCTCACCGGCCCGGCCCTCACGTGGTTCTCTCGGCTAAAGACGCACTCCATCGACAGCTTCAGGGACCTGTCGACCACCTTCCTCGAGCATTACTCCATCTACATCCGCCAGTCCGCATCCAGCGCGGACCTCTGGGCAATGAACCAGGGAGCAAAGGAGTCGCTCAGGTCCTTCATCGAGCGCTTCAAGGCCACGGCCTCCCAGAGCAACGTGACTGACGAGTCAGCGCTCCCCGCTCTGAGAAAGGGACTGCGGGCCGATTCGGCCTTCAAAGACGACATGAAGCTTAACAGGCCGCGCTCGCTGGAAGACGCCTTGCACCGCGCTGGACTCTTCGTCGAGCTCGAAGAGGAGAAGGCGGCTGAGTCGAGAAACAGCGCGGTGGCCTTGACAAAGGAATACGGTCCCCCGCAGTGGCCTTGACAAAGGAATACGGTCCCCCGCGGTGGCCTTGACAAAGGAATACGGTCCCCGACCTGAGCAAAAAAGCCGAGCTCCAAACGCTCGCACTACCAAAAAAAAAAAAAAAACAACAAGCCGAGCTCCAAACGCTCGCACTACAAAAAAAAAAAAGAAGCCGGGCTCCAAATGCTCGCACTACAAAAAAAAAAAACAAGCCGAGCTCCAAACGCTCGCACTACAAAAAAAAAAAAAAAAAAAAAAAAAAGAAAGAAGCCGGGCTCCAAATGCTCGCACTACAAAAAAAAAAAGAAGCCGAGCTCCAAACGCTCGCACTACAAAAAAAAAAAACAAGCCGAGCTCCAAACGCTCGCACTACAAAAAAAAAAAAAGAAGCCGAGCTCCAAACGCTCGCACTACAAAAAAAAAAACAAGCCGAGCTCCAAACGCTCGCACTACAAAAAAAAAAAAAGCCGGGCTCCAAATGCTCGCACTACAAAAAAAAAAAAAGAAGCCGGGCTCCAAACGCTCGCACTACAAAAAAAGGGGACCGAGCTCCGGTGCTCGCTCTCCCCGGCACACAAGTTATAAGTGCCAAAGCCGGGCCCCAGGGCCCGCACCTCTACTAGACACACAAGCATTAAGTGTCTCTAAAGCCGGGCTCGCTACCCGCACCAAAAAAACAAGGTACACAAGCAATAAGTGCCTTAAGCCGAGATTACCTCGCACCCAATACAAGAGCACGGTCCACGACCTGCTTACTTGACAGAGTACGGTCTACGACCTACTCTACCAATCAAAAAAGCCTCGAAATGGCACTTATACAAAAAAAAAAAGAGAAGGCCAACGGCCTCGATATTATTAAAAAGGGCCCACGGCCTAGTCATTACAAAAGCCTCGAAATGGCACTTATACAAAAAAAAGAGAGGGCCAACGGCCTCGATATTATTAAAAAGGGCCCACGGCCTAGTCATTACAACAGCCTCGAAACGGCACTTACAAAGAAGAAAGAAAGGGCCAACGGCCTTGTCATCATTAAAAGGGCCCACGGCCTAGTCATTACATAAACGGCCTACGGCCCAGTCCTTACAAAAAGAAACGGCCTACGGCCCAGTCTCTACAAAAAGAAGAAAACAAAAAGGAAAAAGTTTTTACAAGGCCGCATCGGCCGGTCGGTCTTCACTCCCGTCAGCACGGGTACCATCTAAATCAGCCGGGGCCACCATCCTCGCGTTGGTCCCGTACTCACCAAGGAAGGGCTGCCCAGACCCCTCTTCCCCAACCACGGCTCCACCGGGTGGCACGTCGGTTCCGGTCTCACCGGACGGCGCGTCCGTACCGGCCTCAACGGCAGACAGGACCGAGGGATCTGCTTGCACAATCCCAGCAGCTTCGGGGACTCCCTCGTCAGCAGACGGAATCGAGGGATCTGCTTGGACGGTCTCAGCGACCGCAAGAACGTCCTCAGCAGCCGGCGGAGCCTCCAGGGTCAGATCCACCACGGGGGTGCTAGAGGGAGCGACGGGTATAATGTGCTCAAGCAGAACGCCGTGAGCACGGTCCAGAGGGATTTCCAGATCCTCCGGGGTCAAATCCGGAAAGTCCATCCCGTCCAGTACGGCACCGAATGCCGCCTCGTCCTCGTCCAGCTTCTGATACCGGTAGAACGGTACCGACACCCCGTCCTCTGCTTCCATCCTCTTGAGGCAGGCCTTTACGCTGGTCACCTGGCTGTACAGAAGGTGAGGCTCTAAGGCCCGGCGGCGCCCGTCCAGGTGGGCGCGGATCTTCTCCATCTTCGCGGACCACTTCCGGTTCCGCGCGTCCCACCGGGCTGACACCCGATCGCTCTCCGCAGCCACGGCCACCTTGGCCCGGCCTATGGCGGATTCCAGCCCCTTCACCCTGGAGCGGAGTGTCTCCCGCTCCCCCTTCAGGAGCCCGTTCTCCTCCTCGAGCCCCGACGCCCGATCCCACCCAGCTGCAGCACGGTCCCTTTCGGCCTCTAGTGCAGACTGCAGACTGGCCACCTCGACCGCCCGGGCTCTTAACCCCACCGCCTCCTCTTCCAGCGCCGCAGATCGGGCCTTCTCATCTCTCAGCTCCTTCTCGAGCCCGTGGAGACGGGTAGACTGGATCTGCGAGCTGGACTCCCGGCACCCCTGGAGGAAGTTAATCGAGGCGGCCTGCTCGGCGAGCCTCTTCTCATAGGCCTCCGCCAGAAAGGCACTAAGGGCCATCGTCTGCATTAAACAAGTCGTTAGCAAAGACGCACAACAAGTCCAGCTAAAAACAGTTAGATCAGAACAAAGGCTTACCCGCGCTGCGGATCGCGCCACCTGGCGGAAGGTATCGGCCTCCGCCATCTCCAGCGGGACAAAGTGCGGACTCTGCCCGAACATCATGGCCTGCGCCAGCTCGGCGCACTCGTCCGGATCGACGATGACCTGTCTGCTTCCATCCTCGTGGGTAAAGGAGAAGCTGTAGTCCCGAGGCCCGTCCTCCGAACCCACCAAAGCCCCAACGCTCCGGTCACCAGCGGTCTCCCGCCCTTCTTCCACAACGACGGCTTCATCGCCGCCCTCCGTCGCCCTTACTGCGACCTCTTCACCCTCTCGTAGGCCCTCCACGACCTCCACGACCTCCCCTGCCGGCACGACGGCCACAGGCACCTCGGGCTCCGGCCCGGGCAGTGTAGGCCGGATGACCTCCCGACCTCCGGAAGAGGACTCTCCCGTCCTCCTCTTCTTTCTGCCGATCTCCCCACCAGCAGCCCGGTCTTCCCTCCTCTTCAAGGGAGTCGCCGCGGAGGAATCCCCCGCAACCCGTGGTGCCGGGTCTCGCCTGACCGGCACCTCGGGTATCGGCGGCGGCGGTGCAACAAACGAGTCCGCGTACTGCGGATTGGCAAACCTTGCTCTACCTGCGAAGGAAGAACCGTTAGTTCGGCAAAAAAAAAAAAAAAAAAAAAAAAAAAAAAAACCACCTCCGGTCATTGCAGCTTCGATTCTCGCAGCGGTGAAGGACTTCCACTCTCTCCGACGCACTGTCCTGAGCACGGCAAGTAGACCTGTGTAGTCCGGTAGCTTGAATCTGGAGGAGTGAGGGCCTGAAGAGCAAGACAAAAAAAAATCATCAGTCAGACAACCAAAGAGGAGAAGTCAGCTCGACCTGCAAATCCCTACCCGGGGAAAAATTCCAATCCCGGGTGTATCTCGCCAACGGATCGAGCCCAGCCACGGCGGTAGCCCGGATGTAGAAGTAGCTGCGAGACCAGTCCTCGACCTTCGACAGCTTGCTCGCCCTAGACCCCGAGCTGGGTGCCTCCAGAACGTTCGCCGCGGGCTTGAAAGCGGCATAGAAGGTCCCAGGAATCCCGGGGTTTGCCTTCTGCTGGGTGAACGCCTCGAACATAGGCAACGTCACCTCCATGTCGCATTCGTGCCCCAAGGTCAGCAGCACGATCATCCCCTGGACCGTGGACGGGCAGACCTGCGAGAAGGCCAAACCCCGCGCCCGGCAATACTGGACGAACAGCTCGGGGAGAGGAAGGCGCAAGCCGCACTTCGGGAAGAACGACTCGTACAAGCAGACGAAGCCCGGCCGAGGAGTCCACGGGCGCTCCTCCGCCCTGGGTACCCTGAGCTCAACGCCGGCGGAAAAACCACACAGATTCCCCAGGAGGGTCACCGACTCCGCTGTGCTCCAGGTCGGTGACCCTCCCTGCTCGTAGGGGACCAGGGGGGACCTCACCCTGGCCACTCGAGCTCCGCCTCCACGGCCGCCCTGACGACCACCACGGTCGCCCAGATGCCCGGTTCTACCCTCAGCTTGGCCAACACCGCGACCGCCAGAGGATCTAACCACCGTCTTCGGCCGGAGATGGTTCCCCGGGAGCAACGGGGCGGCCCCCGAAGTCGAGGGGGCCAACTGTTCCCCACTGTCTGCCCCTCGTCGCGGAGAAGAGGCATGTTCGGAATCACCGGAGGAGGAACTCGGAGAATCGTTACCGCCACCACGGGACGCCGATTCTTCGCTCGACTCAACTCTGATACCGTCTAACATCGGAGCCATTACACGGAGAGGAGGAAATCGAAAAGACAGGAAGAAAGTAGGAAGAGAAGGAGGAAATCGGAGAAAGGAGGTTACCTTAAGAGTATGCGCAGAAGGTTTTAACAGTATGAGGAAGAATGTTTAAATAGAGGAAGGGGGACAGTGAAGCGACGCCTGGACGCGTGTCAAAAGAAGCACGGCTGCCCAAAAAACCTAATGATGACGACTCCTCGATCTCCCACGCCAAAAAGCAGGGGGTGCCTCGATAACCACGAAGCGTCTGTCACACGCCGCGCGTGGGCATCTCGCGCGAAAAACGAGGCAACCTTTCGATCCCCCGCGTGGCGGATACGCGCCAACCTTCTACGGATTTTTCGGAAAAGGCAAACACAGTTGAGCACGGAAAAACCGTCCTAAGATGCGCCGAACTAACATTAGATCAACTTCGGCACGCTCACTTCGCCTCGCGACACCGAACTGGGGGAGGGCCTATTGTTGGAGGTGGGCCTAGCACCCCCAATTAGTTAGGCCCATCTTAGGAAAGGCCGTTCTTCGGTGCGGTCACCGGACTTAATATCACCGACCTGCAAGACCACTCTTCAGCTCGGTAGCCGACCTGAAAGCAACGTACCCCGGGCCCGCGCTGATGCCCCGCCAGAGCAGGAAGTGTCAGAAGAGTAGGCGCGTGGGAGTTGGTAAGGCAGTACCCTACCCGCGTAGGGACGTGCCTTCGACCCGACGTCCCACCAACCCTGCAGAGCTGACAAGGGCAAGAGGGAGCAGGTGGAGCAGAGTTGGTGAAACAGTGCATTGCTCTGCAACACGCCACGCCGAGCTCATCATGACCTCTCTCCTCGAAAGCCGGGACACGCCTCCTAGGCCACCTTACCCGCAAAAGAGGCCGTAGACGACACGTGGCCCGAGATCCCGGGGAGCAGGAAGCCGACCCCGACTATATATACCCCTCATATGTCATTAATGAGAGGGACTCGGATTTTTACTCTCTCACCTACCACAAGTTACCCGACCTCTCTATCTTTGTAACGAGACAACACTTTAGAACGCCGAACTGGACGTCCTTCGGAACCAGTTCGTAATTCAAAAGCGTTTGCTTCTCTTTCATCAATAAAACGAAACACGGCCCCCGGCCTACTCATATCTCTCCCGACCTGTCTTAATTGTGGTTAAATTGCTCTATTAACGAAAATCTCACCTCCCGTCTCCTAATCATTCTTTAAACACACTTAGTGATCCGTGGGATCAACATCGGTGACGGGGTTTCGCAGGAACATTGAGTTTCTCGTTGTTGTTGTTGTTGATTTTGGAGATAAGAAGCAATAAGACGAAGAAGATGATCTAGATTCGGCGGCGAATTAGGTTGTTGGTTTGATTGGGTACAGCAAGGACTAGAATCTCCGAAGCAACATGGTGATGACGTGGCGTAGTTAAAGGGAATTAGAGGAATGCTTTCACGGTGGTTGTGGTGGCGACGGCGGCAGCCGCCGTCGTGGTGACAGTGAGATGCCATCGATTCCGAGAGGGAGGAAATGGGACTTTGGCAAGTAATAAATAGAAGGGAAAATTGCAGAACAACCCTTAAAGTAACCAAAGTTTACAAAATAATTCGACACCTAAAGGAAAGTCCAAACAAACCATCGAATAAGATTCGAAATTTGTTAAATTTTTGAGAGATTTTTATGAGTTATTATTTTTTTTTTTTTCACCAATATTAGAGAATCATACTTAGAATTGAAAATTTTGATCTGTGAGATCTGACTCCTCTTTTTTTTTTTCACCAATATTAGAGAATCATACTTAGAATTGAAAATTTTGATCTGTGAGATCTGACTCCTCTTTAATGTTGGTCATTTCTTTGACTGACTCATGATTCTACCATCTTGAGCCAAATTGAATTTTCATTGTGATGGGTTAATGTTGCTTGTTCTTCTTCTAAATCTCCACGATACTGTCTTTGCATGTTGTTCGTATACAGGCCCGGTTCTAATTATGGGCTGAAGGTGTAAATGTACAGGATTTATCTGATTTTTGTAAAATTTTGTTATGATTGAGGACCCTTTTTAATATCTAAATTTTTTTTAAAAATTATTTATATGCCTCAAATTAGAATTTTTATTTGTAATAAGCACATAACGCACTTAATTAGTGAGCCGGGCCTGTTCGTATCGCTAACTTATTTCAAAGTTGAGAATACATGCATGTCTACCTTTTCGCCTTTTCTTTTCTTTTGATATCAATATGTGATTTTTCCTAGTTCCAGAAGTTGAGATTTTCGTTGGAACTCGAGTTAACTTTCAATTTGAGTTGAGTTAACTTTCAATTTGATTTCTTCGTTAATATGTGCAAGTCTTTTGAAAGATTCCCTCTCATATTGGTCATTCTGCTTGATTTTGTAGATATACAATGGACAGACTGCAACGACTTGGAGTAAGATTTGAGATATGATTAGGAAATATGAGGGAATATTTCTTTAAGAATAAGATTTTACTTCCATGTGTTAGTATAAAGACTATTTTCTTTAGTCTAATCGGGCTAGTGAATGTATTTCGTGAGAAATTTGAGAAAGATCCTTGGTTCACCTATTATCTCACTGCGGTAGAATTGGGAACAATTGTGTATTGTGTGCTTCTTCATTTTTACATCGATTTTTATAGATAGATAAACCGCACAGTAGAGCGTAGGGAAGTTAACCAGCATCATAACATCTTAATCATTAAAAAAAGCCATTGACAAAGTTTTTGCTTTGCCAATTTTCACAATTTTAGATGCAACCCTCAAGGACAAATATGGTTTTTATGTTGTCCTCTTTTGCTCATGTTTTTTTTCATTCACGTTGTGCATTTCATGGTTGTTTTTCAATTGAAGAAGGATTATGATATTGCCGGGGGTTTCTAGCCGCATACTTTCGGCTAATTTACGAATATTAACTTGGTTGCATGTTCTTACTTTCGTGATCATTACTGCATTTCTTTCCTCCTACAAAAGTCTTTTAATTGAAGGCCGAGGCAATCGCCTTGACTAAAGAAAGTTAGTGCGGCTTAGGGTTAGGGTAGGGGTAGAAATTATGGTTTAGTGGGTAGGGGTTGGGGTTTGATTTGGGTAGGATAGTTTCATATAAAAAGAAAAAAAAAAGAAACCAAGGATCTTTCTCGAATTTCTTACGATATTTTACTTACATGTGGTTCGAACACATTGATATAACACATGTGTATCCATATAGTTATATACACATGTACCATACGTGCATAGATAGTACACATATTATTTTCTTATGAGAAGAATATAAAGAAAACAAAATATATAGGGTGTGTGAGATGAAAAATAATTTAAAAAAGAGAAAATATACCAAAATATTAATTATCTCTTGATAGAGTGGCATAAAGGTCAATACACCCCAAAAAGACCAAAGTGTGGCTTAACTCAAATATGTCTATTTATGTAATTGTAATTTCCAAATGTGTACATAAAAGTAATTTTCTCATAAAAAAATTGATAAGAACTTGGATGATGTGTTTTTAGCATTTCTCGTTGCTCTCTCTTTTCTCAATGCCTTGTTTGAGCATCGAACTAGGGCCGGCTTAACTACAAGGGTCAGCAGTGCACCCGTTTTAGGGCCCATACAAAAATTATTTTAGAGGTATTGTTTTTAAGAATTCTTTTTATTAGGTCATTGTTTCTTTGCTCAACAAAACTTTTCATATTCCCACAATTTTCATATTTTATTAGATCTAGTAAGATAGTTGATTTAGTTGAAGTCTTCTCTGTAAGTTCTCAAAACTCAATTATAGGCTTTCAATTCATGTAAAATGCTCTGCTTCTTTGTTTTTACACTTAGTCATCAGAAAAAATCATGTATATAGTGACTTACTATTGTTTATTTCGTTTAATTTTTCTTAGTGAATTGTTAAATTGGACCATCAAAGATGCCAAGAATTTACTTTAAACAATGAATTTTTATTATACTCCTATTTTCGTTTTCAAATTGACTGTCGTTGTTTGTATTGGAAGTAGTCTTTTCAAGTCTTCTGGTCATAGCTCTAAGCAAGACCAGAACCATTATAACCATACGTGAGAATAGGCCAACAATGCTATCGTGTTATGTTATACTAACTAAACTTTTATTTATTAATCTCTTTCAGGTTTGCATTTTTCTTTTTTGAGTTTTGACCATTCGGATTCCTAATTCTAAATCCAGGTGTTGTTTCTCTTTTTACTTGCATTTAGATTCCATTATGATTGGGAATTTATCTGGATATCTAAAAACAAAAAAACAAAAGCAAATGAATTGTTTATTCAATCACAAAAGGATACTTTAGATAAATTTGTGACAAGAGAAAGTTGTTCTAATGAAAATTCAAAATCTGATAGTGTGAATAATGTTTCTCAGCCAAATAATCGTTTTGATGATGACACTAGTCACTTGAATGAGCATGATAATATGATAAATGCATCTAATGTTGAAATTTTGAATGTTCGTGAATAACCAACGTCTTGTGTTGATATTTAAGATCCTAGGTATTGGGAAAACTTAACTATAAAATGAGAGATGTGTTGATTGAAAAAGGACCTATAAGAGAAATGAATCTTGTGTTTCCTTTAAAGGAAATTGAGTAATGGGGAAACTAGTGACCGAATTTGGTTGGTTTACTCGAAACATGTGCACAAAGTTTATTGCTTTTGTTGCAAATTGTTTAAATCTAAAGGCTGCTTAAATATGTTTGCAAATGATAGATTTAGAGATTGGAAGCATCTTAGTGAGAAACTTAGAGATCATGAGAGAAGTGTAGAACATATGACTAACATGAAAACTTGGAATGAGTTGAAAGTTAGATTTCAAAAGGATCTAACAATTGATAAAGAATTACAAAAAAAAATTGCAAAAGAAAAAGAACGTTGGAGGCTAGTTTTAACTGTTGTTGTGAAGTTTCTTTCTAAACGGTGTTTATCATTTCGAAAAAAAATTGAGAAACTTTACCAAGATAGCAATAATAATTTCTTAGGAGCTATTGTAATGATTGCAGAATTTGATTTGATAATCCAAGATCACATTAGACACACTCAAAATCATGAAATCCATCATCATTATCTTGGTCATAATATTCAGAATGAATTCGATGATCGAACCAGTCACATGTTGCATTTACAGTCACCAACCAAGCTACCGGAGCAAAGGAGATGTCTATTTATAAAACTTTGATTATTTTGTGGTTTTTTTACATTTCTTCTAAATAGAGACTTTTTTTACTTTTTGATTCATTTGCCTTTTTCTATCCGTTCTCGAGGTTTTTCTAGTTGTTTCTATGTTGTCTTTTGTTTGTATTACTTTTATCTCTCGTTTATGTGGGCTTTGTCTCCTCAGGATCAGGGCTAATTTAGTCCGTATCTGTAGACTTCGTCTCTCGAGGTTCCAGACTATTTTAGCCGGAATTTATGGACTTTGTCTCTCGAATTTCTGAACTAATTTAGCTAGAATATGTGGGCTTTGTTTTCTACTTTGTATTTCAATTTGTTATTTCAATAAAATTCAGATGAACAAAAAAGGAGACTTTTTTACTATAAAGGAAAAATATAAAAACGGCACGCAGTCCTTGTTGTGAATTATAATCCGGCACGCGTTCTGATCAGCAATGTCGCTTCTTTTAGAAATGCGACCCAAACAGATTTTTAAGTAACTGTTGACTTTTAAATGAGTGAGGTTTTGCGCAGAGCCAAACACGCACTTAGCGTCAAGCAGTACCAATCTCTCTTGAATCAGTATGCAGCTACTCAATCAATCGCCAAAACCAAGGCTTTACATTGCCACGTCATCACCGGCGGTCGAGTTTCCGGCGAAATTCTCTCGACTCTCTCCGTCACGTATGCTCTATGCGGTCACATCGCTTATGCACGCAAGCTGTTCGAGGAAATGCCTCAAAGCTCCTTGCTTTTGTATAACATTGTCATCAGAATGTACGTGCGTGACGGATTGTATCACGATGCTATTAACACGTTCGTTAGGATGGTTAGTGAGGGGATTCGTTGTTGTCCGGATGGTTACACGTACCCTTTTGTTGCAAAGGCTGCTGGAGAGTTAAAGTCTGTAAATTTAGGGATGGTTATTCATGGGAGGATCTTGAGAAGCTGGTTCGGTACGGATAAGTACGCGCAGAACGCGTTGCTGGCGATGTATATGAACTTTGGGAGGATTGAAATGGCGAGGAAAGTGTTTGATGTGATGAAGAACAGAGATGTGATTTCGTGGAACACGATGATTAGTGGGTATTATAGGAATGGATATATGAATGATGCTTTGATGGCATTTGATCTGATGGTAAATGAAGGTGTTGATCCTGACCACGCTACAATTGTTTCCGTGTTGCCTGTTTGTGGTCACTTGAAGGATTTGGAAATGGGGAGAAAAGTTCATAAACTGGTGGAAGAGAAGCGGCTAGGGGATAAAATAGAGGTGAAGAATGTGTTGGTGAATATGTTCTTGAAATGTGGTCGCATGGACGAGGCGAAATTTGTCTTTGATAGGATGGAACGGAGGGATGTGATCGCATGGACTTGTATGATTAACGGTTGTACAGAAGATGGTGATGTGACAAACGCTTTGGAGTTGTGTAGATCAATGCAGTTTGAAGGGGTAAAACCTAATGCTGTTACTCTAGCCTCTCTTGTTTCGGCATGTGGTGATGCTTTGAAGCTGAATGATGGTAAATGTTTACATGGTTGGGCAATAAGGCAAGAGATGTTTTCCAATGTCATCATAGAAACATCTTTGATCAGCATGTATGCTAAATGCAATCGTATTAACCTGTGTTTCAAAGTCTTTTCGGGGGCTTCGAAGAACCAAACTGGCCCTTGGAGTGCAATTATCGCTGGTTGTTTACAGAATGAACTTGTAAGGGACGCGTTGGATCTCTTCAAATGGATGCGACGGGAAGATGTAGAGCCGAACATTGCTACACTAAACAGTCTCCTTCCAGCATATGCAGCTTTGGCAGATTTGCACCAAGCAATGAATATCCATTGCTACCTAACGAAAACCGGTTTTATGTCAAGCCTCGATGCTGCTACAGGGCTGGTTCATGTTTACTCAAAGTGTGGAACTTTAGAATCCGCCCACAAGATATTCAATGGGATCCAGGAGAAACACAGGAGCAAAGATATAGTTCTATGGGGTGCATTAATTTCTGGCTACGGGATGCACGGAGATGGTCATAGTGCGCTGCAAGTTTTCATGGAAATGGTTAGTTCTGGTGTGACACCAAACGAGATTACATTTACTTCTGCCTTAAACGCTTGCAGTCATTCCGGTTTGATTGAAGAAGGCTTAACATTATTCATGTTTATGCTTGAACATTATAAGACGGTAGCTCGATCAAACCATTACACTTGCATAGTTGATCTCCTTGGCCGAGCAGGCCGGCTAGACGAAGCTTACAATCTCATTACAACGATTCCATTTGAACCGACCTCAACTGTTTGGGGTGCATTGCTTGCTGCTTGTGTCACACACGAGAATGTCCAGCTTGGAGAAATCGCAGCAAACAAGCTGTTCACGTTGGAACCAGAGAACACAGGAAATTATGTGTTACTGGCGAATATATATGCGGCTTTGGGACGATGGAAAGATATGGAGAAGGTGAGAAAAATGATGGATAATGTTGGATTGAGAAAGAAACCTGCTCATAGCACAATCGAGATCAGACGTAGTTCAAATTGATAAAAATGAGATATTCCATTAACAGAAGTTACATCAAGCATTGTTATAGATTTTTGTATTTATTTTTGGCAACGAGATGATATAGGTTACGGACAAATGATGTGGAGAAGACATTCAAATAAGAGATTAGTAGGTTTTTTGGGGTCAAATTATCATAAATTTAGCAGAAATAAATGTTGTTCATAACTGTAACAACAAATTGGTTTTGCACAACAATGATATGTGAACCTGAAATTGCTAGCTATCTTTGTCGAACCCTGCACAACTTCAGCTTATGATACACTTCAGACCAACTCTATGCAAAGTGATGATCCCAAAGTCCAGCAACAACAATTTACCAGCAGAAAGAAACAGAGAGATCACATCATAACTTCTAACCACAGCTTCAAGCATTTTTCTGAAAAGGAAAACGAAACATAGAAAACTCATAGTCACTGAAATTCGGATGCCCCCTCAGAATCGGACAACGGTAAGAGTGTGCAAACTCCAAGCATATGTCCATTGAGACAAACATAATACTCAATGCTATCTTCATAAGCCCCCAATCTACAGCTAGCACTCTGTGGTATCATTTTCGCCTGAAGCATACTCCAAAGCTTCGCTTTGCAATAAGGACAAACTTCTGTGGGATGAAATGATGTCCCCTTCCTAATAAGTAACTTCCGCACCTTTGACATTGAAAACGATTTGAAAATCCCGCGGAAGAATCCCAAATCACCATCTTCTCCTTGATCCAGATGTTCACAAGGATCAGAAACATACAGAATATCATCAGTTCGGCATTGTGGAGGAAGGAAGCTCCTTCCCGATGTTCTAGAGAATCGGGTTCTGTGAACAAAATGACCAGGGATGTGAACATCGTTAAAGAGTCCACCTTTGCTTGAACCTGAGCAGTAAATCAACAGTTTCCCAAGTGCTCTCCAACTACCATCAACACTGTGGCTGCCACTAGATTGGAGATCACACACCATCTTCGGTGCTCTGGCTCTGCAGAATTCTTTCCATAGTAACCGCTTAGCGAGATCATCAAACCATTTACAGACGCAAGATAGAGTCGAGATTACATTAGGGTTCCAGTTTAGATGCTGAACGGTAAGGAACAATACTTCCTCGCTAAGATGTCCTTTCGTGCAATGACAAGTTTCAGAGTGAATGCAACGGTATTGTTTTGCTATTATCATGCTCTCAGCCTAGCAAGCAAGAAGAGAAAACTAAAAAACGTTAATTTTCCAAACTTTATACAAGACATATCATACAGTAGACCACAAAACTTACAACACTACATAACCGCAATGTAATCTTCATTGAACAAATGCATTAACTAAAGCAAAAAAAGCTTTAACTAATTGGTAAATTGACCAAATCATGAGCCAAAGATGGATTCTTTATAAATAAACAAACAGCTATGCAATTTTTAAAGATTCCCACAAACCAAAACCAAAACCAATAAACAAATATCTATACATTCCTCACTACAAATATACAGAAATTCCAAATGAAACCATTAAATAATCTAGCACCAAGACGATTAGACAACATCAATTTCTATTCCTGAAGTAGAATTTAGGCATTAGTAGCAAACAAAAGACCATGATTTTCCCGGGAAAAGGGAAAGAAAGTTCCTACAATGCGAAAGATCTCACCTTAGTTTACACCAATATTATCTTTCCCAGAGCACCAAGAGCTTCGGAAAACCTTAAAAGTGACAACTTTGAGTAGAATCGAGGATACACTAATTAGGGTTTTGCTTGACCAAGGGCACAAAATTACACTAAATAAGAAAAAGAAAAGCAGAAAAGGATCAACATTTCAAGTAACACAG
This sequence comes from Eutrema japonicum, assembly GCA_030161315.1. Classification (NCBI taxonomy): domain Eukaryota; kingdom Viridiplantae; phylum Streptophyta; class Magnoliopsida; order Brassicales; family Brassicaceae; genus Eutrema; species Eutrema japonicum. Next base: position 51,620,639 of record BSQW01000011.1, read on the forward strand.
CTGTTTCCAACAATACCCAGAGAGAAAAAATTTAAACTTTGCAAAGGAATGAAGGAAGATGAGGAAAATGCATGCAAAGAAAGGCTCAAGAAGAAGCAAATCTGTTTTGTTTCCTTTTTTTGCCTGATTGTTTTCTATGTAAGTGGGAAAATATGTTTGTCTGCGACTCTTGGGTTGCGTTACGGTACGGTAAGGTCTACGGTGTGGGCCGTGTGGCTAGTCATTTTGATTGGATGGAGTTGATCAACGGCGCGTTTTGATAAGGCATAGACATAAAAACCGGAACCGAAAACCGGAAACGATTCGAAATAACTAAAACCGATCGATTTCGGTTATGCCCAAAATATCCGATAGTTCTTTTCATTGATACTCATAGATATTGGATATTAATATCTGGAACCGAATCAATACTCAATCAAGTATCCGAATTATAATTATATATTCAAAAATATTAAATATATTATAAAGTTTCGGCTATATTTTTGGTATTTCAGATATATTTTCCTTGGGGTTTTTTTAATTAATGAAAAGTTAATTAACTTCATCTACTTTGTTTGTCTCCATTATAGCTGAAAATTCGATGAAAAGTAGGAAAATATGTGAAAATATCTTCCGAAGTAGACAAATTAAGGAGTCGAATGAATATTGGACATGTGGATTAGCGTCAGTGTCGTCACTTTACGTGGCTGATGAATAGTGGTCGGTCGTTGTAGGGAAAGAATAACGTCCGTTAGATTTTGATGGTTTAAGTTAACTATTTTTTCAAATATTTGTTCGTTCGTTTATAGGTCGTAAACTTGATTTTTTTTTTGTTTGACGTGTAAACTTGAAAATTAAAAAGAGATGTTGGAGATGGGCCTAGCACCCCCAATTAGTTAGGCCCATCTTAGAAAAGGTCCCTTTTCAGCTCGGTCGCCGACCTGAAGACACCGCGTTCGTATCACCCGAGCTCCCGATCTCCCGAGCTCCCGAGGACGCACCTCGGGTCCGGCCTGACACTTCACCAAAGCAGGATTGTCAGAAGAGCAGAAGGCACGTGGGAGCTGGTAGAACAGTGCCCTACCCGAGTAGGGATACGGCTTCGACTCGACGTCCCACCAACCCTGCAGAGTCGACGAAGGAGGAAAGGACACGTGGAGGAGAGTTGGCAAAACAGTGCGCTGCTCTGCAACACGCCACGCCGAGCTCATCATGACCTCCCTCCTCGAAAGCCGGAACACGCCTCCTAGGCCACCTTACCCGCGAAACAGGCCGAAGACGCCACGTAGCCCCGAGATCCCGGGGAGCAGGAAGTCAACTGCCGGTATAAATACCCCTCGATGTCATTAATGATCTTGATCTAGAAATTTTGTATCTCACCTACCACAAGTGACCCGACCTCTCTCCTCTCTCTCTCTTTGTAATAAGACAGCAATTTAGAACACCGAACTAGACGTCCTTCGGAACCAGTTCGTAACTCTAAATTGCTCATTTCCTTCATCATCAATAAAAAGAACACGGCACACGGCCTGCCCAAAATATTCCCGACCTGCCTCAAATTGTGGTTGACTCTCTAATTAACGAAAATCTCGCCTCTCTCTCCCTAATCAATCTCTTAATCATCATTAGTGATCCCCGGGATCAACAATTGGCGCTAGAAGGAGGGGCTGAGATTCTTCTATACGCAAGGAGCAGTTCAACCACAACCGCAACCGCAGCAACGATGGCAATTCCGCCCCCAAGAGTGTTGTCATACCAGGAGACCCCGGCCCAAACAACGGCCCAGGCCCAGACAACGGCCCCGCCAACGACTCAAACAACAGCGACCGTCCCACCGTCAGCCCAGGCGGCTATCAACCAGACGATTCCTCGAGAGCAGTTCTTCAGGGCTCCGCCCCCGGCTCCGACGCCCACTCCCTCCGACGGCTCCGCTGCCCACAACGCACCCCGAGCACCGGAAGACCAGCCCACGCTGTCTGCAGACCCTGCTCGCCAGAATAGACGAGCTGACGCGAGCTACCGATCAACGGTTCGCCACGCTAGGAGCCTCCCGAGACCGGTCGGACAACACCGGATCCCCCGACGTCCATCTCAGAGAGCCGGCCTCTCGGGAAGAAACCCCGCGCATCCGGATAAGCCGACCCGGCGACTCACCGTCAGGATCCGAAGGCCCGGGCGGACGTTTCGCCCCGGCCGTAGGAAGCCACCCGGGCGACGAAGCCCACCATCTCCGATCCAGCTCGGAGCGCTCCAGGGACGCCGAGTTCGAAGCTATGAAGGAGACAATCCGCGCGATGTCCTCCAAAATCCATCAGGCCACCAGCGCGGCCCCGGAAATAGATCGCATCCTCAGAGAGACGCAAAACACGCCGTTCACCCGCCGGATCGCCTCCGTACCGCTTCAGCACCTCGGGAAGCTCAAACTCCAGCCCTACGCTGGCACCACTGACCCGACCCAGTATCTTACGGCGTTCACCATCGCCATGGGCCGCGCTCACTTCTCTCCAGACGAGCGCGAAGCTGCCCACTGCCAGCTCTTCGTAGAGAACCTCACCGGCCCGGCCCTCACATGGTTCTCTCGGCTGAGGACGCACTCCATAGACAGCTTCAGAGATCTGTCGACTACCTTCTTCGAGCACTACTCCATCTACATCCGGCAGTCCGCATCCAGCGCGGACCTCTGGGCGATGAACCAAGGAGCAAAGGAGTCGCTCAGGTCCTTCATCGAGCGCTTCAAAGCCACGGCCTCCCAAAGCAACGTGACAGACGAATCAGCGCTCCCCACTCTAAGAAAGGGTCTGCGGGCTGATTCGGCCTTCAAGGACGATATGAAGCTCAACAGGCCGCGCTCGCTGGAAGACGCCCTACACCGCGCTGGGCTCTTCGTCGAGCTCGAAGAGGAAAAGGCGGCTGAGTCAAGAAACAGCGCCTCTCAAAGGGCCCCGGTCCCGAAGGAGCGGCCCCAAGAAAGATGTCAGGAGCCTCGTCAACACTACGATGATGAGTATCAGCGCAGCAAAGGAAAGCAGGCCGCCGCATTCCTTGTCAACGGACCGCCCGCCGGCCTTCGTCTGCGCGATCCCGTACTTCCCCCCAGCCCCGCACCAGGGTTTCCTTGGAACAAGTATGTACGGGATCCCCACCAGCAGGATCGGCGTCCCGACGAGCCGAGCGATAGGGAGTCCCGACCAGATGAGCAGTACGACATGTCGGCCTTCTGCGACTTTCACCAGCGAAAGGGGCACCCGACCTCGCACTGCCGCGCACTCCAAGAGGTCCTGATGAACCAATTTCAACGGGGGGAAATCCGCGTGCCAAAGCGGCTACGTCTGCATGCTCGGGACGGCGATCGAGTGCAGCCCCGCGATAACCGAGGTCGCGAGGACAGCCGGGCTGGGCCTTACAACCGCGCCCAAAACGACGATCGTCGGCGACGATCCCCCTCGCGAGACCGGGAAACGGGCAGATCGCCTCCCCCGGCCCGGACTCTGATAGGGATGATTATGGGAGGCGTTCTCTCGTGCAATGACTCAGTGCGGTCCATCAAGCGTCATGAGAGGAAGACCGACGCCTCCCTGAAGTGGCACTCCGGGCCGGAGATCGACGCTCAGGACACGAGCAAGAGGGGGATATGTTTCCTTGAGGCCGACGCGGCCGGGGTCCACCAGCCCCACAATGACCCCCTCGTCGTACAAGTTTGCGTGGCCGACTGCGACGTCAACCGAGTCCTCGTCGATACGAGCAGCTCGGTCGATCTCATCTTCAAGGATACCCTGGCCAGGATGAATCTAAACGGGGTCGCAATCAAGCCGCACTCAATCCCGCTGACCGGCTTCGCCGGAGACACCATTAACGGAATCGGCACCATCGAGTTGCCGGTCTACGTAGGTCGGGTCACGAAAATCGTCAAGTTCGTGGTCTTCGACACCACCCCGATCTACAACATCATCCTTGGAACCCCCTGGCTGCACTCGATGAAGGCAGTCACGTCGACGTACCATCAGTGCCTCAAGTTCCCCAACCAGGCCGACACGTATACTCTTAGGAGTAACCAAAGGGTCTCTCGCGCCTGCTTCGCCATCGAGCATAAGCTGCGCCGCGCCGCGCCGGCCTGCTTAACCGTTAGCGCATATCAGCCCGGTGAGACAATCGCTCGGGATCTCCTGGGAGAAGACCTCGTCACCCAGGTCAACATCGATCCACGCGACCCCGCCCGCTGCGTTGGCATCGGAACCGACCTCGACGAGGACATTAAGAAAGAGCTGGTCGATTTCCTGGTGCAAAACGTCTCCACCTTCGCCTGGTCAACCGACGATATGCCCGGCATCGACCCAGCGACGTGCAGCCACGAACTCAACGTGGACCCGACCTGCAGGCCAGTCAAGCAGAAGCGTCGAAAGCTGGGCCCCGAGCGCGCGCAGGCAGTCAATGACGAGGTGGAAAGGCTCACCGCAGCCGGCTCGATCACCGAGGTCAGATACCCGGACTGGCTGGCCAACCCGGTGGTAGTCAAGAAGAAGAGCGGGAAATGGAGGGTCTGCGTGGATTTCACCGACCTCAACAAGGCGTGCCCAAAGGACAGCTTTCCCCTCCCCCGAATCGACCAAGTCGTCGAAGCCACGGCCGGGAACGAGCTGTTCTCTTTCATGGATGCCTTCTCGGGGTACAACCAGATCCCCATGCACCCCGTCGACCAGGAGAAGACCGCGTTCATCACGGACCGAGGCATTTATTGCTACAAGGTAATGCCCTTCGGACTCAAAAACGCCGGGGCCACCTACCAACGGCTCGTCAACCGGATGTTCGCCGATCAAATAGGCCGCACTATGGAAGTATACATAGATGACATGCTGGTGAAATCCCTGGTGGCGACCGTCCACGTCGCTCATCTCCGATCCTGCTTCCGGACATTGAACGACTACAACATGAAGCTGAACCCGGCCAAGTGTTCCTTCGGTGTCACGTCGGGCGAATTCCTCGGATATATCATCACCCAGCGCGGGATCGAAGCCAATCCCAAGCAAATCCGAGCTATTACCGAGCTCAAATACCCGGAGAGCACGCGTCAAGTACAGCAACTCACCGGGAGAATCGCGGCGCTGAACCGGTTCATCTCCCGCTCTACCGACAGGTGCCTCCCGTTCTACCAACTGCTCCGAGCTAACAAGCGGTTCGAATGGGACGACAAGTGCGAGGAAGCCCTCCAACAGCTGAAGGAGTACATATCCACTCCTCCCGTCCTGTCCAAACGAGAAGAAGGCGAAACCCTCTACCTCTACATCGCCATCTCTCCATCAGCAGTGAGCGGGGTGTTAGTGCGGGAAGATCGGGGCGACCAGAGGCCCATCTCTTACATCAGTAAATCCCTTGACGACGCGGAGAGCAGGTACCCAACTTTGGAGAAGCTCGCCTTGGCGGTAGTCGTCGCAGCCAGAAAGCTCCGGCCTTACTTTCAATCCCACACGATCGCCGTCCTAAGCACCTACCTCCTCAGGACCATCCTCCACAGCCCGAGCCGGTCTGGCCGGATAATGAAGTGGGCTGTTGAGCTGAGCGAGTATGAAATCGAGTACCGAGGACGGACCGCGATCAAATCTCAAGCTCTGGCTGATTTCCTAGTTGAGTTGGTGCCCGAGCTAGCAGTCAACGAAGTCCCCGAAGTGTGGAGCCTGCATGTCGACGGATCGGCCTCCAAACACGGGTCCGGCGTCGGCATACGCCTCGAGTCCCCGACCAAGGAGATCCTCGAGCAGTCTTTCCGTCTGGCCTTCCCGGCGTCAAATAACGAAGCCGAGTACGAAGCTCTGATTGCCGGCCTGCGCCTGGCCAAGGAGGTCGGCGCGAAGAAAATCCGAACTTACTGCGACTCCCAGCTCGTCGCCAATCAATTCAGCGGGGAGTATGAGGCCAAGAATGGCTTACCTCAAGGTGACCCAAGGCTTGGCCGCAGACTTCTCCGAGTTCACCCTGACAAAGATCCCCCGAGGCGACAATACTTCCGCAGACGCCCTCGCCGCGCTGGCCTCCACCTCGGCCCCAGCCCAACGACGGGTGATCCCGGTCGAGAGTATCGACTTCCCTAGCATCAAACTGCCAAAAGGGGCCTACTTGATCAACCCCCAGGCCGCGGACCCTGACGAAGACGTCCCACCTCCCGAAGTCCTACCGCCACCGCCGGCCGAGCCCGAACTACCAGACTGGCGAGTCGACCTACTTCTGTACATCGCAGACGGCGTTCATCCCCCAGACCGGTGGGCCGCTCGCCGACTAAGGAAGAAGTGCGCCCGATACACGATGCTGGACGGCAATCTGTTCTGATGGAGCGCCTCGGGAACCCTGCTCGGCTGCCTCCACGGGCAGGAAACCATTGACGTGATGAAGGAAATGCACAAAGGCGCCGACGGAAACCACCCCAGTGGCCGGGCTCTCGCCCTGAGAATACGGAACCAAGGACACTACTGGCCAACAATGCTTCAAGACTGCGAAAAATTCGCAGCCCGGTGCGAGAAGTGCCAGCGTCACGGTCCCCTCATTCACTGTCCCACCGAGCTCCTTACCACTGCGGTAGCACCCTACCCCTTCATGCGATGGGCCATGGACATAGTCGGGCCCCTTCCCCGATCTCACCAAAAGCGCTTCATCCTGGTCATGACCGACTTCTTCACCAAGTAGGTCGAAGCCGAAGCTTACGCCAAGATCACGGCAGAGGACGTCCGAAAGTTCGTCTGGAAGTTCATCATTTGCCGGCACGGGCTGCCTTACGAGATCGTCAGCGACAACGGTACCCAGTTCACGTCGGCCCTCTTCGAAGACTTCTGCGCGAAGTGGAAAATCAGACTAAGTAAGTCCACCCCGAGGTACCCCCAAGGGAACGGACAAGCCGAGGCCACCAACAAAACCATCCTCGACAGCCTTAAAAAGCGACTAGACGACAAGAAAGGTTCCTGGGCTGACGAGCTAGATGGAGTCCTCTGGTCCCATCGCACAACGCCGAAGACGTCGACAGGTCGCACACCATTCAGCCTCTCTCACGGCATGGAAGCAATGGCCCCATCCGAAGTCGGGCTCCCCACTCCCCGCCGCGCTATGCTCACCCAGCAACCCGCACTGAACGACGCCGTCCTACTCAGCGAGCTGGATTTCCTTGAGGAGCAGCGGGACCATTCCCTCCTCCGAATCCAGAACTACCAGCAGCTCGCCTCCAAGTACTACAACAAGAGGGTTCGAGGCAGGTTCTTTGCCAAAGGCGACCTGGTCCTCCGTAAAGTCTTCGAAAACACCGCCGAGCTAAACGCAGGCAAGCTCGGTGCACACTGGGAGGGCCCTTACCTTATCTCCAAGGTCGTGAAGCCCGGCGTCTACGAGCTAGTCACGATGAACGGCGACGCAATCCCGCGCTCATGGAACTCGATCAACCTCAAACGCTTCTACTACTGATCACCCGGGCTCCGCCCTGCCATCTACCTCTGTAAGCAAACGAACTACGATTGGCTTGATCCCTTCTACTAAAGGGTACGTAGGCAACCCCTAACCAGGGCTCAGCTATTAATCTAATAAAACCTTTTCAAAAAAAAAAAAAAAAAAAAAAAAAAAAAAGCCGAGCTCCAACGCTCGCACCTCAGAAAAAAAAAGAGAAAGCCGAGCTATAACGCTCGCACCTCAAAAAAAAAAAAAGGGAAAGCCGAGCTCTAACGCTCGCACTACAAAAAAAAAAAGAGAAAGCCGAGCTCCAACGCTCGCACCTCAAAAAATAAAGGGAAAGCCGAGCTCCAACGCTCGCACTACAAAAAAAAAAAAAAAAAAAAAAAAAAAAAAACAAAAAGCCGAGCTCCAACGGTCGCACTACAAAAAAAAGCCGAGCTCCAATGCTCGCACTACAAAAAAAAGGGGACCGAGCTCCGGTGCTCGCTCTCCCCAGCACACAAGTTATAAGTGCTAAAGCCGAGCTCCAATGCTCGCACTCACCTAGTACACAAGCTATAAGTACTAAAGCCGAGCCCCAGGGCTCGCACCTCTACTAGACACACAAGCATTAAGTATCTCAAAGCCGGGCTCGCTACCCGCACCAAAAAAAGGTACACAAGCTTTAAGTACCTTAAGCCGAGATCACCTCGCACCCACGAAAAAATAAAGATACACAAGCATTAAGTATCTAAAGCCGAGTCGTACCTCGCACCCTATACGAAGACACAAGGGCCCGGTCTACGACCTGCGCCCACGACATTGATTGACAGAATACGGTTTACGACCTATTCTACGAAACATACGAATTCGGAAATATCATCTTTATTACAAAAAAAAAAAGAGCCTCGAAGCGGCTATTACATAAACGGCCTACGGCCCGGTCTTTACAAACAAAAAAAGAAGCCTCGAAGCGGCACTTACATAAACGGCCTACGGCCCGGTCCTTACAAAAAAAAAAAAAAAAAAAAGCTACAAGCAGCAAAATTTTTACAAGGCCACATCGGCCGGTAAATCTCCACCCCCGTCAGCACGGGTACCTTCCAGATCAGCGGGGCCCTCCACCCCCACTTCCACGCCTTGCTCACCAAGGAAGGGCTGCTCGGACCTCTCTTCCTCAACCGCGGCCTCACCGGATGGCGCGTCGGGACCGGCCTCATCAGCACGCGGGGCCGAGTCTTATGCTGGCAGGTCCGCTTGGACGACCTCAGCAGCCGAGGAGGGAGCGTCCGTAGTCAGAACCACGTAGGGAGCCTCCGAAGGAGCAACGGGCATGAGCCGCTCGAGCTGGACGCCATGAGTGCGGTCCAGAGGGATGTCCAGGTCCTCCGGGGTCAAGTCCGGAAAGTCCATTCCATCCAGCACGGCACCGAATGCCGCCTCATCCTCGTCCAGCTTCTGGTACCGGTACCACGGCACCGACACCCCGTCCTCGGCCTCCATCCTCTTGAGGCACGCCCTTACGCCGACCACCTGGTTGTACAGCAGGTGAGGCTCTAAGGCCCGGCTGCGACCGTCGAGATGGGCGCGGATCTTCTCCATCTTCGCGGACCACTTCCGGTTCCGCGCGTCCCACCTGGCCGTCACCCGGTCGCTCTCAGCGGCCACGGCCACCTTCGCCCGGCCTATAGCGGCCTCCAGTCCCTTGACCCTGGAGCGGAGTGTTTCCCGCTCCCCCTTCAGGAGCCCGACCTCCTCCTCCAGGGCAGCCGCCCGAGCCCGCTCAGCGGCAGATCGGGCCCTCTCAGCCGCCAGCTCGGCCTGAAGACTGCCCACCTCTGCAGCCCGGGCTCGTACCCGTGCCGCCTCTTCTTCCAGCCCCGCTGACCGGGCCCTCTCATTCCTCAGCTCCTTCTCGAGCCCGCGGAGAAGAAGGGACTGGCCCTGCGCACTGGCATCCTGGCGCGCCTTCAGAAAGTCAAGCGACGCGTCCTTCTCGGCGAGTCGCTTCTCGTAGGCCTTCGCCAGAAAGGCAGTAAGGGCCATCGTCTGCATAAAAACCAGTTGTTAGCAAAGGCGCACAACAAGTCCTGATAAAAACAGTTAGATCAAGCAACGTAAGCTCACCCGAGCGGCGGATCGCGCTGCTGCGAGAAAGGCATCGGACTCCGCCATCTCCAGCGGCACGAAGTGCGGGTGCTTCTGCCCGAACATCATGGCATGCGCCAGCTCGGCGCACTCGTCCTGGTCCACGATGACCTGGTTGTTACCATCTTCATGGCAGAAATAGAAGCTATAGTCCCGAGGCCCTTCCTCGGAACCCTCCGAAGCCCCACCGCTCCGATCCTCGGCCTCCTGCACAGCAGCAGGATCCTCCACAACAACGACCTCATCGCCGCCCTCCGTCGCCCGACCAGCGACCTCTTCGATCGCCAGGGTCCGGGCACCTTCGACCTCCCCCCCCCCCCCCCTCCCCCCCCCCCCACTTCCACGCCTTGCTCACCAAGGAAGGGCTGCTCGGACCTCTCTTCCTCAACCGCGGCCTCACCGGATGGCGCGTCGGGACCGGCCTCATCAGCACGCGGGGCCGAGTCTTATGCTGGCAGGTCCGCTTGGACGACCTCAGCAGCCGAGGAGGGAGCGTCCGTAGTCAGAACCACGTAGGGAGCCTCCGAAGGAGCAACGGGCATGAGCCGCTCGAGCTGGACGCCATGAGTGCGGTCCAGAGGGATGTCCAGGTCCTCCGGGGTCAAGTCCGGAAAGTCCATTCCATCCAGCACGGCACCGAATGCCGCCTCATCCTCGTCCAGCTTCTGGTACCGGTACCACGGCACCGACACCCCGTCCTCGGCCTCCATCCTCTTGAGGCACGCCCTTACGCCGACCACCTGGTTGTACAGCAGGTGAGGCTCTAAGGCCCGGCTGCGACCGTCGAGATGGGCGCGGATCTTCTCCATCTTCGCGGACCACTTCCGGTTCCGCGCGTCCCACCTGGCCGTCACCCGGTCGCTCTCAGCGGCCACGGCCACCTTCGCCCGGCCTATAGCGGCCTCCAGTCCCTTGACCCTGGAGCGGAGTGTTTCCCGCTCCCCCTTCAGGAGCCCGACCTCCTCCTCCAGGGCAGCCGCCCGAGCCCGCTCAGCGGCAGATCGGGCCCTCTCAGCCGCCAGCTCGGCCTGAAGACTGCCCACCTCTGCAGCCCGGGCTCGTACCCGTGCCGCCTCTTCTTCCAGCCCCGCTGACCGGGCCCTCTCATTCCTCAGCTCCTTCTCGAGCCCGCGGAGAAGAAGGGACTGGCCCTGCGCACTGGCATCCTGGCGCGCCTTCAGAAAGTCAAGCGACGCGTCCTTCTCGGCGAGTCGCTTCTCGTAGGCCTTCGCCAGAAAGGCAGTAAGGGCCATCGTCTGCATAAAAACCAGTTGTTAGCAAAGGCGCACAACAAGTCCTGATAAAAACAGTTAGATCAAGCAACGTAAGCTCACCCGAGCGGCGGATCGCGCTGCTGCGAGAAAGGCATCGGACTCCGCCATCTCCAGCGGCACGAAGTGCGGGTGCTTCTGCCCGAACATCATGGCATGCGCCAGCTCGGCGCACTCGTCCTGGTCCACGATGACCTGGTTGTTACCATCTTCATGGCAGAAATAGAAGCTATAGTCCCGAGGCCCTTCCTCGGAACCCTCCGAAGCCCCACCGCTCCGATCCTCGGCCTCCTGCACAGCAGCAGGATCCTCCACAACAACGACCTCATCGCCGCCCTCCGTCGCCCGACCAGCGACCTCTTCGATCGCCAGGGTCCGGGCACCTTCGACCTCCCCCCCCCCCCCCCCCCCCCCCCCCACTTCCACGCCTTGCTCACCAAGGAAGGGCTGCTCGGACCTCTCTTCCTCAACCGCGGCCTCACCGGATGGCGCGTCGGGACCGGCCTCATCAGCACGCGGGGCCGAGTCTTATGCTGGCAGGTCCGCTTGGACGACCTCAGCAGCCGAGGAGGGAGCGTCCGTAGTCAGAACCACGTAGGGAGCCTCCGAAGGAGCAACGGGCATGAGCCGCTCGAGCTGGACGCCATGAGTGCGGTCCAGAGGGATGTCCAGGTCCTCCGGGGTCAAGTCCGGAAAGTCCATTCCATCCAGCACGGCACCGAATGCCGCCTCATCCTCGTCCAGCTTCTGGTACCGGTACCACGGCACCGACACCCCGTCCTCGGCCTCCATCCTCTTGAGGCACGCCCTTACGCCGACCACCTGGTTGTACAGCAGGTGAGGCTCTAAGGCCCGGCTGCGACCGTCGAGATGGGCGCGGATCTTCTCCATCTTCGCGGACCACTTCCGGTTCCGCGCGTCCCACCTGGCCGTCACCCGGTCGCTCTCAGCGGCCACGGCCACCTTCGCCCGGCCTATAGCGGCCTCCAGTCCCTTGACCCTGGAGCGGAGTGTTTCCCGCTCCCCCTTCAGGAGCCCGACCTCCTCCTCCAGGGCAGCCGCCCGAGCCCGCTCAGCGGCAGATCGGGCCCTCTCAGCCGCCAGCTCGGCCTGAAGACTGCCCACCTCTGCAGCCCGGGCTCGTACCCGTGCCGCCTCTTCTTCCAGCCCCGCTGACCGGGCCCTCTCATTCCTCAGCTCCTTCTCGAGCCCGCGGAGAAGAAGGGACTGGCCCTGCGCACTGGCATCCTGGCGCGCCTTCAGAAAGTCAAGCGACGCGTCCTTCTCGGCGAGTCGCTTCTCGTAGGCCTTCGCCAGAAAGGCAGTAAGGGCCATCGTCTGCATAAAAACCAGTTGTTAGCAAAGGCGCACAACAAGTCCTGATAAAAACAGTTAGATCAAGCAACGTAAGCTCACCCGAGCGGCGGATCGCGCTGCTGCGAGAAAGGCATCGGACTCCGCCATCTCCAGCGGCACGAAGTGCGGGTGCTTCTGCCCGAACATCATGGCCTGCGCCAGCTCGGCGCACTCGTCCTGGTCCACGATGACCTGGTTGTTACCATCTTCATGGCAGAAATAGAAGCTATAGTCCCGAGGCCCTTCCTCGGAACCCTCCGAAGCCCCACCGCTCCGATCCTCGGCCTCCTGCACAGCAGCAGGATCCTCCACAACAACGACCTCATCGCCGCCCTCCGTCGCCCGACCAGCGACCTCTTCGATCGCCAGGGTCCGGGCACCTTCGACCTCCCACCCCCCCCCCCCCCCCCCCCCCCCCCCCCCCCCCCCTGGCACCTCGGCCGCAGGTACCTCGGCCTCCCTGACAAGAGCGCCTCGGGAGCCCTCGGGCTCGCAATCAGCCTCTTCAGGCCGGCCAGCTTCCCGACCTGAAGTCGAGGATCCTCCCACCTCCATCCTCTTCTTCTTCTTGCAAGCCCTACCGCCGGCTGCGACGCCTGCCCTCTTCTTCGAAGGAGCCGTCTCGGACGAGTCACCCACAGCCCGCGGCGCCTCCTCTCGCCGAACCAGCACCTCAACCATTGGCGGCGGCGGCGCCATAAAGGAATCCGCGTAGAGCGGACTGGCAAACCTTGCTCGGCCTGCATTGGTGGCACCCATCAATTCGGTAAAAAAAAAAAAAAAAAAAAAAACCCGACCTCCGGCTATTGCTGCTGCTATCCATCCCGAGGTGAATGACTTCCACTCTCTGTCGTGCACCGTCCTGAACACAGCAAGGATACCCGCGTAGTCCGGCAGCTTGAACCTAGAAGAGTGAGGACCTGCAAGCAAAACAAACAGCATTAGTCAGACAAAACCGAAGAAGAGAAGTCAGCTCGACCTGCAAATCCCTACCCGGGGAAAAATTCCAATCCCGGGTGTATCTCGCCGACGGATCGAGCCCAACCAAGTCGGTAGCCCGGATGTAGAAGTAGCTGCGAGACCAGTCCTCGACCTTCGACAGCTTGCTAGCCTTAGACCCCGAGCTGGGGGCCTACAGGACCTTCGCCGCGGGCTTGAAGGCATCATAGTAAGCTCCCGGGATCCCAGGATTCGCCTTCTGCTGGGTGAGAGCCTTGAACATGGGCACCGTCACCTCCACATCGCATTCGTGCCCCAAGGTCAGCAGCACGATCATCCCCTGGATCGTGGACGGGCAGACCTGCGAGAAGGCCAAACACCGCGCCCGGCAATACTGGACGAACAGCTCGGGGAGAGGAAGGCGCAACCCGCACTTCTGGAAGAACGATTCATACAGGCAGACGAAGCCCGCCCGAGGAGTCCACGAGCGCTCGTCCGCCCTGGGTAGCCTGAGCTCGACACCATCAGGGAAATCGCACAAATCCCTCAGCAGAGTTACCGATTCCGCTGTGCTCCAGGTCGGTGACCCGCCCTGCTCGTACGGAACCAAGGGGGACCTCCTCGCCTTGGTCACTCGCTCTCCGCCGCCGCGGCCGCCCTGACGACCACCGCGGTCGCCCGGACGCCCGGTTCCTCTCCCAGCCTGGCCAGCACCGCGACCGCCGGAGGAGGACCTTATCACCGCCTTTTTTCGGAGATGGGTCCCAGGGAGCAGCGGGGCGGCCCTTGAAGTCGAAGGAACAGGCTGTTCCCCACTGTCTGAGCCTCGACGCGGAGAGGAGGCGTGCCCGGAATCGTCGGAAGAAGAACTCGGAGGATCACTGCGGTTGTCACGGGATGCCGACTCGTCGCTCGACTCGTCCCTAATTCCATCTAGCATCGGTGCCATTGCAAAAAGGAGGAAGAAATCGAAAAACACAGAAAAAGGAAGGGAAGGAGAGAATCGGAGAGAAGGAGTTACCTTAAGGTTATGCGCATAAGGTTTTAACAGGAGGAAGAATGAGGGGTTAAATAGAGGAAGGGGACAATGAAGCGACGCCTGGACACGTGTCGAAAGAAGCACGGCCGCCCAGAAACCTAATGATGGCGACTCCTCGTTCTCCCACGCCAAAAAGCAGGGGACGCCTCGATAAACGCGAAGCGTCTGTCGCACGCCGCGCGTGGGCATCTCACGCGAAAAAAGAGGTGACCTTTCGTCCCCCCACGTGATGGGTACGCGCCAATCGTCTACGGATTTTCGGAAAGGTCAACACATATGAGCACGGGCTCAAATCTGGGCTGTAACACCCCGCGCTCCTACGCCCAAAATTCGAGGAACCGTCCTAAGATGCGCCGAACTAACATCAGATCAACTTCGGGTCGCTCACCTCGCCTCGCGACACCGAACTGGGGGAGGGCCTAATGTTGGAGGTGGGCCTAGCACCCCCAATTAGTTAGGCCCATCTTAGAAAAGGCCCCTCTTCAGCTCGGTCGCCGACCTGAAGGCACCGCGCTCGTATCACCCGAGCTCCCGATCTCCCGAGCTCCCGAGCTCCCGAGGACGCACCTCGGGTCCGGCCTGACACTTCACCAAAGCAGGATTGTCAGAAGAGCAGAAGGCACGTGGGAGCTGGTAGAACAGTGCCCTACCCGCGTAGGGATACGGCTTCGACTCGACGTCCCACCAACCCTGCAGAGTCGACGAAGGAGGAAAGGACACGTGGAGGAGAGTTGGCAAAACAGTGCGCTGCTCTGCAACACGCCACACCGAGCTCATCATGACCTCCCTCCTCGAAAGCCGGAACACGCCTCTTAGGCCACCTTACCCGCGAAACAGGCCGAAGACGCCACGTAGCCCCGAGATCCCGGGGAGCAGGAAGTCAACTGCCGGTATAAATACCCCTCGATGTCATTAATGATCTTGATCTCGAAATTTTGTATCTCACCTACCACAAGTGACCCGACCTCTCTCCTCTCTCTCTCTTTGTAATAAGACAGCAATTTAGAACACCGAACTGGACGTCCTTCGGAACCAGTTCGTAACTCTAAATTGCTCATTTCCTTCATCATCAATAAAAAGAACACGGCCCACAGCCTGCCCAAAATATTCCCGACCTGCCTCAAATTGTGGTTGACTCTCTAATTAACGAAAATCTCGCCTCTCTCTCCCTAATCAATCTCTTAATCATCATTAATGATCCCCGGGATCAACAAGAGAGGAAAGTAATCCAAGATTATGTGCTTCTCTCCCGCATATACATATATTATTCTAAAAGATAACATCTAATAATTTAGTTCCCAAGGTAAATAAAAAGTTTTTTTTTGTTGCCAAACTGTAAATATCATATTAATGAAATTTTAGTTTTACAAAAGAACACAAAACCAAACATTTGCTATCATGGCAAAAAAGAAATAAAAAACATGATAGTCAAAAAGCAAAGGAAAACACATCCTACTCACATTAAAGCCACTTAGTCATTAAGTCGCTAAATTCTCTTCGTTGCCTTCTTGCCAAGATTATGTTTCTGACTTGCCTATCAATATCTTTGAAGATCTGAGAGGGATTCAAGGCCATGTTATTGAATAACCTATTGTTTCGTTGAGTCCAAATTTTATAGACACAAGTATGAACCACAATCTTTTGAAGCAGAAAAGGGCATCGAGCTGAGCTTTGTTTCATCCAAACCAGAAGATTTGCCCAGGAATGGAAAAGAGTAGGAAGCTGTCCAATTCTTTGTATGGCCCTACTCCAAATTTCAGCACTAAACTCACAACTTAGAAGCAAATGGTCCCTTGTTTCTTCAAAGCCAGAACAGAGACAACAATTTTTGTGGATGTTTAACCCCCAAGATGCCAAACGAACCCTTGTTGGCAATCTATTCAACTGTACAATCCACATTAGAAAAGAGAATTTTGGGATTGATCCTTTGTACCAGATCAGGCGGAACCAGTCTTTTACATCCTCTCGAGGTCTAATCGCGTTCCAAGTCTGTTTCTAAGAGAAACCATTGCACAATGAGCCGTCAACATTCCAAGAGAAGAAATCCAGACTTGAACTCAATGAGGGTAGGAGCAAAGTAGATAGGTGAGTGTGAACAGCTAGCCCAGCCTCTGATCGTGGCGATGCAAGCTTCCATCTGTGGTTGTCACACGCATAAGCAACAACAGAATCTAAAGAGATACGCATACTCTTTGGTCCATCATTCCCCATGAATTTAATCAACGGTCCCAACGGCGTCCAATTATCGAACCAAAACTTAGCAAGAAGATCGTTCCCAACCGAGCATTTAACGAACCTCTCAGCCACGGATCTAAGGTGAAGCAGGGATTTCTAATTCCAAGAATCGGAGTCTCTTTTTTCCAAAGCCCAAAAGCTCTTATGTCTATCAAATGTTTATATATTACAATGAATAGTTTAACATGCTACTAAAACAAATAACTTGTTATTTATATATATATATTCATGTATTTTTTTCATTTAGTTCGTTACTATGATAGATGTCGAAAATTTCATGATCTAAGTGATATTATGCAAGTGGAAGGGACAAATCGTAAACTCCAACCCAATAAGCTACATGAAAGTTTTCTCATTGTTAGTTACCCGGTTATATACTTTATCTATGTTATTGAGCTAATTAGTTCTTTTTTTATTTCTTAGATTCATTTACTTATGATGGCTTTAAAAAGAAATGGGCTTCTGCTTATTCATAGCATAAAGAAGAACAAAAACATCCAAAAGAACAAATTAAATGACATGTTTGTAAGCAAAAAAAAACGAAAAGCCCATTTATAAAACATATCAAGCCACGGAAAACGTGAGATTCGTAGCCTTTCATCGTTGGGATGATCAAATCTTGGTCAACTACAACGTAAGACGTAGTAGTAGTAATGTCCGAGCCAGGAGCCAGGAGCCAGGAGCCAGGAGAGATAAAGACAACACCGATGATAGTAATACATTTTTGAGGTGGTTCTTGTCTGTTGGAGGTGGGTTTAGCACCCCCAATTAGCTAGGCCCATCTCAGCAAAAGGTCCTTCTTGATCAAGTCAACAGAAAGTCAACGCTCGTTTTAAGGAGACACCGAGCTGGTACCCTGGGCTCCTAATTCAGATTCATCCGAACTCACGAGAGCGTACCCCGGGCTCGATCCAACGTTTCACCAACTCTGCACAGAGACCGAAGGGGAAGACGACACGTGGAGGGCAGCTCGGTGTACAGTGTGCTACCTTTGTAGGAGTATGGGACCAGTCTCGGCATCTCACCAACTCTGTATAGAGACCAAAGGAGAAAGACGACACGTGGAGGGTAGCTCGCTGAACAGTGTGCTATCTCAGTAGGAGTATGGCACCGAGCTCATCATGACCTATCTGCCAGAAGAGCTGGAACACGTCTCTTCGAGAGGCCTTATCCCCAAAAGGTGCTGAAAGCGCCACGTCGCTCCGGGATTTCGGGGAACAGGGAGTCGACCCCTGCTATATATACCCCTTTGTATGCATTTATGAAGGGACATCACCCATTGATTACTCCCTCTCTCTAAATTTAAGACCCGACCTCTCTGTATTGTAACAAAGCAACGCCGTTTAGAATACCGAACTGGATTCCTGTCGGAACTAGTTCGTAAATCTAAACCGTTCCCTCTTTTCGATAATTAATACAAGGAATATGGTCCCCGATCTGTTCATCATAATACCCGACCTGTCTTTTCTCCTCACGATCTGCCCCGCGATTAAGTTAAACTCGTTCCATTAACGGAAATCTCGCCTCTCAATCTCACTATATATCTCTAATCATCTTTAGTGATCTTCTGGATCAATATTGTCGAAAGCCCAACCATATGTATAGTCGCAATGACAAAACCTTTAATAAAGGATGACAAGAGCTTTAAGACGGATTTGAACCTCATAAGGGATTTAACAACCAGTCTCATGATAATCAGGAGAAATCTCACGTGTCGATTTGTGGTTCTTGCATGCCGATGTCTCTCCGTCTTCGTATTTTTCTTCTACTTATTACCTTCGACCTTGATCCCCTCTTCATTTTTTTTACGCTAATTATTTGAAACTACACTTCGTTTGTATATATTTTTTTTGTGACATTACACTTCTTTTATATATAATAAGACATTTTTGACATGATATAAATTAGAAATTACATCTTTTAATAAATAAAAATTCAAGTTCAAAATTATTAATACTAGCTAGTAATGGTCAAACCGGTTTTGACTTGGCTCGATTTGGTATCATATAATTAAATAAAGGGTTATATACATATACTAGGTGGTGGTCTGCGCCATGCGCAGACATGACATTCTCTAAATTTAATAACAAAAACGATTTTAGTGTATTATCGAAAATTAACATTATAATCAATTGTCCAATTGTTCTAATTAAATATAGTGCTATAAAAACGATAAAACCGAATGATTGTGTATATCAGTGTTGATTATGCATAAATATAACACCATTCTCTTAATTTATACGTATACAAATATTTATTCTTGTAGTTTTTGTTCTTATTTTTCAGTAAGTTATTGCTTGTACAAATTTAAAATTAAAATAGTCTTAATTTTTCTCTCTTTAATGTTAATTTAAAAATATAGTATTCAGAATAATTTTTAGTATATCAATTAAATTTTAGTTCATATCACATTCTAAATTTGTAGTAGGATTAGTATTAAATATTTTTGGTTTAAATTAAAAATATATTTATAAATATAGTTATGTATGAAATAAATGCACATTTAAAATAAAATTTTAATTTTTTTTATGCTGATGTGGACACCCTAAGAGGAGAGAAAACTCTCCCATTATATAATATATTTCACTAAGAAATAAGATGGTTTGTAACATATTACAAAGAAGCTTACCAGGATAGGATATTCCTTGCCAAAAAAGAATTAAAAACAAGGAGGAACCTAATTAATTAAGAACCGAGTGGTGAAACTTCCAGTCGTAGGCGAGCCAAATTTGCATTCTGCTATCATAAACTTTTCGTTTCCTTTTGGCCAGTATCGCGGCGTCACGGATAAGTTGATTAATTACCTTGAAAATTGCTTGTGGCATGGAAGAGATATTGTTGTGTAGCATTTACGTCCAAATCTCGTATATAGTAGCTTGAGCTACTAGCCATCGCAAAGTCTCTGGAGAAATGTTGTATTTGTAATCTAACCAAGAAGAGAAGGTGACAAAACGTGAATTACTGAATGTTTAACTCGTATTGAATAGACCATAAGGTCAAGTATATATACATCGCTAAACCTAATTGGAAAAGGAAATATATGATATTGTCAAATCTATTCTATTGCAATCTTTACAATATCTATTCTAGAGAAAAGGAAATATATATACATATATTCTAATAGCCCCCCTCAAGTTGGAGCATGTAAGTTTCGAATGCCCAACTTGAAAATAAACGTATCAAACTCTTTACGTCCTAGTGCTTTGGTAAGAATGTCGGCTAGCTGATCCTTCGTAGATACATGTGATGTTTTGATAACACCGTTGACAATCTCATCCCGAACGTAATGACAATCCACCTCAACATGTTTAGTCCTTTCGTGAAAAACGGGGTTGGAACTAATGTGTATAGCTGGTTTGCTATCACACATAACTGTCATCGGGGCAATATGATCTACACCCATCGCAAGTAATAAGGCTTTTAACCATTTCAACTCTCTTGTAATAGCATTCATGGCACGATATTCGGCCTCCGCAGAAGAAGTAGCAACCGTTTCCTGTTTCTTTGTTTGCCAAGAGATAGGGGAAGAACCGAGCTGCACTATCCAACCAGTTAAAGATCTCCGAGTCAGAGGACAGGCCGCCCAATCTGAATCACACCAACCGGTTAAATGAAACGGAGAATCGCCCCGTAAGAAGATCCCTTGGCCAATTGTTCCCTTGAGATACCGAATCGTCTTCATCGCTGCAAGCCAATGTTCCTCTCGTGGAGTATGCATGAATTGAGATAAGATATGAATGGCATACGTGAGATCGGGTCTTGTAGCTGCAAGATAAATAAGACGACCAACAACTCGTCGATAACGCTCCGGATCAGCAAGAAGCGCACCGTTAGCAAGGCCAAGGCGATGATTCTGATCAATCGGAGAAGCAACAGGTTTACACCCGAGAAGTCCAACTTCAGAGACAATATCAGCGGCATATTTTCGTTGGCACAAATAAATCCCTGTAGCATTTCGTGCAACCTCGAGACCCAGAAAATATTTAAGAAACCCAAGGTCTTTCATATGAAAACAAAGTAATAAGTATTCTTTAAACTTCTAGATATCGGGAGGAGAGTTGCCCGAGATAATTAAATCGTCAACATAAACCAGGATTCGCAAGGACACTCCATTCTTTGAGTAGACAAAGAGTGAGTAGTCGGACTTTGTTTGAGAAAACCCGTATTTTAGAAGAGCATTACTCAGTTTGGCAAACCAGCACCTAGGTGCTTGTTTAAGCCCATAGAGAGATTTGCGGAGACGACACACGCGTGTTTCAGATGGAGACGAGAACCCTTGTGGCAATTTCATGTAAACCTCTTCATGGAGATCTCCGTGAAGAAATGCATTATGCACGTCCATCTGATGCACTTCATGATTCATTTTAACCGCAAAGTCTAAAAAAATCCTAACGGTAGTCATTTTTGCGACAGGAGAAAAAGTGTCAGTATAGTCCAAACCCTCCGTTTGATGATTACCAAGAACTACCAAACGTGCTTTGTGTCTTTCAATAGTCCCATCTGAGCGATACTTTATAGTAAAAACCCATTTACTACCGAGAGCTTTCTTGCCCGAAGGTAATTGTTCGAGATCCCAAGTGTGATTACGATCACATGCGCCAAGTTCTTTTTCCACAGCCTCACGCCAAACCGTATCTTCCATGGCTTCTTGAAAAGAACGAGGTTCCACATTTGCTGTTAGAGCCACAAGAAACCGGCGATGGTTTGCTGAGAAATTTGCAGAAGTTAAAAAATCTGATAAAGGATAAGCAGTACCTGAGGAAGACTGTGGAGAAGGTGACGTTGAGGAGAGAGAGAGAGGAGGAGATAGTTGAACTGTGCCGACAACAAAACTGTGAAGACGAGAAGATTTTTTCTTCTCTCTGTGACCCCGACCAAGTAGTTCAGGAGAGGCTGTCATTGTGGATGTCGGAACCTGCTCTGTTTCCGTTGCAGAGTCAGGAAGCTGAGAATTAGTAAGATTCGGGAAAACCTCGTCAATTTCAGAATCAAACTCATCAGATAATGCAGGTATCATCGGAGGAGAAAGCGGAAGCTGTTCACAAAACGGAGTAAGAGTTTTTTGACTAAACGGAAATATATTCTCCCGAAAAACGACATCGCGAGAAGAGAATATTATTTTCCTCTCAAGATCGTATAGTCTCCAGCCCTTTTTGCCATATGGATAGCCCAAAAACACACAACGTCTACTCCGTTGAACAAATTTGTCCCCTTTATGATCGAGATTGTGTGCAAAAGCCAAGCATCCAAAAATTCGTAAGTGTTTATAGGAAGGAGCGTAACCATACAACTTCTCGAACGGAGTTTTGTTGTCAAGAAGAACAGATGGAGTGCGATTAATGAGATGGCCCGCAGTGACGATCACAGTCCGAAATAGCCACATTCGAGCTTACCGTAGCTGAGTTTGCGTTGACGATCTGGGTAGAATTAGCGCGTGGTGTAGCACCACGACCGCGACCCATCGGAGTAGATTTGTTTCGTGATTTGTCACCATACCAATCTGGATAACCAACCACCTGGAAACAAGAAGATGCTTCATGTCCTTTACGACCGCAAACTGTACAAAGGCGAGACGGATCGCGATTGCCTGGTCCAGTGCGTGAACTAGTATTGTCAATTCCGCTCTGTCGAGAAACATCTCGAGTGTAGACTATTGCAGAATTTTGAGGATGACGATATGAAGAAGCTTGAGAAGCAAAACTCATGATAGCTGCTTCATTGGACACCGTAGACCGGATAGTTTCATTCTGAACTACAGTTTGATAAACACTATCAAGGTCGGGTAAAGGAGTGATTGCACATAGCTGGGAACGAATACCACCATGGAAGGAGTCATCAAGTCCGGAGAGAAAATCGTGGACGCGAAGAGTGTCAGCCTCTTTTTCGTGAGCTGTATTGAGGTCGCATTCGCACTTCCCACAGCTGCAGCGTTTAAAGTTCAGACACTCTGCAATTGCATCCCAGATTTTGGTCAATCTACCAAAATAATCATCAACCGATGATCCATTCTGCTTACACGTAGCAAGTGAATTGCGAAGTTGTTGAAGACGAGCACCACTTTTGATAGAGAACCGTTTCTTTATTATATCCCATAAGTCTTTAGCGATTTCTCGAGTAGAAAGAGACGATCGAATTTTGGGTTCGATAGTCTGTTTGATCCAGCCGACAAGGAGATGATTATTCGTAGTCCAATCTTCGAGATCAGTGGAGCCAGCAACTGGTTTCGGTATACTGCCATCGAGAAAGCAAAACTTCTTCCGAGAGCTAATTGCCATTCGTAAGTTGATTGCCCATTCATCGTAATTGAGCCCATTGAGAAGAGGTTGCGAAATCACTGCGCCGGGATTGTCGCCGGAGGTTAAGTCATAAGGAGAAATAGTTCTCCGTTTTGGTTCATCAGAAGTCGCCGTGAGAGCCATCTTCAGAAATCGAAAATTACCCAATCACGTGCTTCACAAACCAAGAAGATCTGTTTTCGATCAGAAAACAGAGTAAAGACGGGTAGAGGCCGAGAGGCGTACGTCGTCGGAGAAGGAAAGTTTCAGAGACGGAAGAAGAAGAAGAGGCCGAGAGGCTTTCTTCAAGAAATCAGTAATTTTAGGTTTCAGATCGTTGGCTCTGATACCATGACAAAACGTGAATTACTGAATGTTTAACTCGTATTGAATAGACCATAAGGTCAAGTATATATACATCGCTAAACCTAATTGGAAAAGGAAATATATGATATTGTCAAATCTATTCTATTGCAATCTTTACAATATCTATTCTAGAGAAAAGGAAATATATATACATATATTCCAATAGAAGGCAGTCTATGTGTGAAATAAAAAAGGACAATAAGCCAATAAAAGGAGTCTTCTATGGCTGTCGGAGATGGTAGGACTAGTGTGGTGGATTTGTAAAGCCTCTGTAGGAGATCTCATTCTCCATCCATTCTGATTGCACGTTGAGTTAATCGTGAAGGTAACAGTGGAATGTCCCAAACAGCTAAATGAGAGGTCCTAGAAGATGTCGTAGTGTCACAAACTTATATGGAAACATATGGAAACGTGAAACGTTCCTACGTTTTTCTTTTTTAAATATTAATTTTTGTGTTTTTTATCTTTGAAGTGTTAACCTGATGCCTATAATCTCATCTGATGCCTGGGACTATAATATCACGTTTAATACATAAATCACTTCTCCCATATATAATTGAGCAAATTTGTTTTTCTTAAGTTTCGAATGAGTTTGATTTTTGAATACATAAATCACTTCTGAATGAGTTTGATTTTCTCTTCCGATGAAATTGAAACTTCCGAGAAGATTTTGTTGAGAATATAAGAACAACACTAATATTAGAACATTAAAACAAAGACGTTGAAAAAAGTAATAATTCAGAATTATATGAAAATGAATTATAATTAACATGTACAAACCTAGTTACAGAAAAATAATGACAAGGCAAATAACTTTGGCGAAGAATGGTCATTTCTAAAAATGAAGCTAAACTAAACCAATTCTGGCTTAATTTCGAATGAATGTTAGAACATTGAGTCATGAAAATAAATACTACCGTTAGATAAAACATAGAAACTTGAATAATATATTAAAAACATAATTCAGATAGAACGATTTGTGTTAGAAATTATTATCTCTCCAATCTTTCTCTTATTCTTTACAGTGTCAGCCGAGATTCATATATTGTTTGGGATAAATATGGACTTTCCTACGTGGATGAATTACGTGGAGACACGTGTCGTCCATGACTTTTTTACAGGTATGACCCCCTGGATCAATTAACCCAGACTATTGCACCGAACCTTGGAAACTACATAACCAAGAGACCTGGCATTGACCATCGGTCCCTGGGCTCCCCGTATCTAACAATGCATGCCACACTATCAAATGCGAGGAGGTTAGAGACTGAGTGGCCATGAGGCCAATGGTTCAGGCCAGATATATAAATTATTTAGGCAGGAATGGCTGGTTCAATTCAAGTAGTTTTCTCTCCAATAGACAATAGAAACATAGTCAAATCAATGCCCATGCTACTAACAACATAGTGAACATGCAACCAATGCATTCTGCTTACATATGATAGGTGAAAGTGACTACACGCGGAGCATATAGAAGAGCGATGGTATGAGAGGCGACCATACCGCGTCTGATCTGCCGCTTCCAAGTCGTACACTGAGAGAGATTGCGACGTAGAAGGGCTTGGTCCAGCAGCTGGCGAATACGTCCAAGGAAAGTAGGTGAGAAGTCAGACGAGTATTGGGTACGCGACCCATTCAACGGATTTGGAACTCGACCCGATAACCCGATGACTAAGGATCCGACCCAGTATCCTAACCCGGGTAAGGTAAAACTCTATAAATACTCCATCTTCTCCAACGAGAAAGGGGTTCACGATTTTCTCATTTTTCCTCTAGTTTGTTGAGATATTTCGTACTAAACACTTAGCGCTCTCATTCATTTATGGGACTCTAAGTCTCACTTTCCGGCCATTCTCCGGTCACATTCACGATTGCTCCTAGACCGTAAAGTTCTCTCACAAAAACTCTTGTTTTCTACCGCAAAAACCCACCATCTAAAGCTCATTGTGAATTCATCATTTCTTTCGGACCCAACCATCGCTTTTCCATACCTAGTAAATCAATTTTAAGAAAACATGATGATTTTGGGTTTGTGTTTAAAAATTCGCTGTTAGCATATGTTTTTACAATGACGAGGGAGAAAAAAATACACATTGCATTACTAAACACTCAAGTATATGGTTAAAACTATAGTATGGAAAAACCTAGATGATGTTTGTTCGGCGCGATGAACATAAAACACTCATGTCGGATGTGATTAATTCATTTTACTATTAATATTAGACCATCTCCAATGATAAGAACCCTTCATGGGTTCTTACCAATTTTTAATCATAAATTTTGATTATTTAAAAATTTAGAACCCCATAAGTTTTTTCACCTCCAATGGTGAACCTCATTAGGGATTCTTAAAAAAAAAGAAATTAATTTTTTATAATTAATTTTCTTAAATTTAATTTATTTTGTAAAAAATTATAAACATATTATATTTTATAAAACCAAAATTATATTTTATTTCATGAATTTTAAAACATACAAAATATTGCTGAAGCTTCTGGAAGAAGAAGTTTAGAATTTTAGAATCTTATAAAAAAAATTAATATGTAAAGATTCCAATTCATTATTAAGTACTAAAAAGTTTAGAATTTTAAAGTTGAAGTTAAGAAAAAGTTTTTTAAAAAAAATTAAATTTTTTTTTTAAGTTAAAATTAAGAAATCTGGCAAAAACAAATCCGGCAAATTAGCTATTGACACGTGGTTAAGAACCCCTCATAAGAACCGGTTCTAAAAGTTCTTATTTAAGAACCGATTCTTAACTATTACAATTATTATTATTATTATTTTTTTTTTTGGTTAAGAACCTCACCTAATAACCCCTAAGAACCCCCCATTGGAGCTGTTCTTAGGATTTCAATTGGATTTAATGCAACATAAACCAAAATAAAAAAGTATTTTAAAGATAGTAATTATTAATAATTTACTTTAAAATCTTTTTAAACTAATACTTCTATAATGAACTAGTTCATAAAAACGTAAATCTTATTTATTATATTATTACTATATTTATTTTTAGCCACTAAAAAAAATAAGTAAAGATTAAAAGTATTAAAGAAAATTGTGTATTGCAAAATGCTAGACACCACTAAATCTTGAAGTCAAACATGCAATCATATTTAAAATAGTGATCTCTTAAAATTATAGATATATAGTTCAGATTTCTATTTTTTTTACTTACCTTGTCTTTTGAAATATTTTGTATCTAAAAATGGTTACACGCTAGATCGACTTTGCAAACAGTGCCAACCAAAGATGGAGGGCTCAGATTTAACGATATTAAGGCTTTTAATTTAGCTATGTTCGGTAAACAGCTTTGGAGAATGATAACTCGCAAGGAAACCATCATGGCAAGAGTTTTTAAGGCAAGGTATTCCATAAGTCTGACCCATTAAGAGCAACTCTTGGATCCAGGCCATCGTATGCATGGAAGAGTATATTTGCAGCTCAAATTTTGGTCAAACAAGGAGATAGAGCAGTAGTTGGCAATGGAGAGAGAACCCTGATCTGGAATGATCAATGGGTAGACAGAAAACCAGCAAGGCCAATTCAAGCTACGCGCATGATACCCCTTCATCTCCAAAATTTCTTGAGTTCATCCATTAAAGCGAAAGATCTGATGCTGCAAAGAGGTGGTGAATGGGATACAGAGCTTCTAAGAACGTTGTTTAATGAGGAGGATTCGCGGCCGATAGAGGAAATAAGAGTAGGAGGCTCTCATTGTGAGGACAAGTATAACTGGGATTTTACTAAATCGGGTCACTATAGGGTTAAATCAGGTTATTGGATCCTCATGAATGTGCCTCTTAATGATCACATACAAGAAGAAGTGAGACAACCTGTTGGAGGTGGGCCTAGCACCCCCATTTAGTTAGGCCCATCTTAGCAAGAGCCCTCCTCGATTCGGTCAGCATAGCGTCAACCTTTGACCAGGGATCACCGATCTGGAGTCCCGCGCTCGGCTCCATCCGGAAATCCCGAGCTCCCAAAAGGCGCACCCCGGATCCGCGCTGACACCTCGCCAAAACAGGGATGTTAAAGGGAAAGAAGGCACATGGGAGTTGGTCGAACAATACACTATCCGAGTAGAGGCATGGTCTGACCTCGACGTCCCACCAACCCTGCAGAATAAGCGAAGGAGGAAAAGACACGTGGAAGGAAGTTGGCCGAACAGTATACTATCTTACAAAAGCATGGCGCCGAGCTCATCATTACCTCTCACCTTGAGAACCGGGACACGCTTCCTAGAGCACCTTACCCGTGAAGCAGGCTGAGGGTGACGCGTGGTCCCGGAATCCGCGGAAGCAGGAAACTACTCTCACTATATATACCCCTCGTAATGCATTAAGGAAGGGACTTTTGAAAAAAACCTCATTACTCTCTACAAAAAATAGGCCCGGTCTCTCTCTCTCTCTCCTTTGTAACAAGGCATCGCGATTTAGAACGCCGAAATGGATTCCCGTCGGAAGCAGTTCGTAAATCTAAATCGTCCGTCTCTTTTCACCATTAATATAAAGAATACGGTCCCCGACCTGTTCATCGAGATACCCGACCTGCTATAAATTGTGGTTGACTCATTCTAATTAACGGAAATCTCACCTCCCACTCTATAATCAACCTTTAAACAACATTAATGATCATCGGGATCAACAATTGGCGCTAGAATGAGGGCTATAAGAGATTTTTCTATACGCAAGGAGCAGTTCAACCACGACATCAGCCGCAGCAGCAATGGCGATTCCACCCCCAAGAGTGTTGTCGGAGCAGGAGACCCCGGGCCAGACAACGGCCTCGCCTTCGACTCAAGCAACAACAGCGGCCGCCGCAATGTCAGCCCAGGCAACAACCGACCAACCGATCCCTCGAGAGCAGTCCCTCAGAGCTCCGCCCCCGGCTCCGGCGCCCATCCCGTTTGGCGGCTCCGCCACCCACAACGCGCCCCGAACGCCGGAAGACCAGCCCACTCTGTCCTCCATAATGCAGACCCTGCTCGCCAGAATGGACGAGCTTACGCGAGCTACCGATCAACGGTTTGCCGCACTATCAGCCTCCCGCGACCGGTCAGACAACACCGGATCCCCCGACGTCCACCTCAGAGAACCAGCTCCTCGGCGAGAAACCCCGCGCGCCCGGAGAAACCGGCCCAGCGACTCGCCGTCAGGATCCGAACGCCTGGGCGGACGCTTGGTCCCGGCAGTAGGAAGCTCCCCGGATGACGAAGCCCACCTTCAACGATCCAGCTCGGAGCGCGTCAGGGACGCCGAATTTGAGGCCATGAAGGAAACTATCCGTGCGATGTCCTCCAAAATCCATCAGGCTACCAGCGCGGCTCCGGAAATAGATCGCATCCTCAGAGAGACGCAAAACACGCCGTTCACTCGCCGGATCGCCTCCGTCCCGCTCCAGCACCTCGGAAAGCTCAAACTCCAGCCCTACACGGGCAACACCGACCCGGCCCAGTATCTAACGGCGTTCACCATCGCCATGGGCCGCGCCCACTTCTCCCCGGACGAGCGTGAAGCCGCCCACTGCCAGCTCTTCGTAGAGAACCTCACTGGCCCGGCCCTCACATGGTTCTCTCGGCTGAAGACGCACTCCATAGACAGCTTCAGAGACCTTTCGACTACCTTCCTCGAGCACTACTCCATCTACATCAGACAGTCCGCATCTAGCGCAGATCTCTGGGCGTTGAACCAAGGAGCAAAGAAGTCGCTCAGGTCCTTCATAGCCACGGCCTCACAAAGCAACGTCATAGACGAGTCAGCGCTCCCCGCTCTAATAAAGGGCCTGCAGGCCGATTCGGCCTTCAAGGACGACATGAAGCTCAACAAACCGCGCTCGCTGGAAGACGCCTTACACCGCGCCGGACTCTTCGTCGAGCTCGAAGAGGAAAAGGCGGCTGAGTCAAAGAACAGCGCCTAACACAAGGCCCCGATCCCAAAGGAGCGACCCCAAGAAAGGTATAAGGAGCCTCGTCAACACTACGATGATGAATATCAACGTAGCAAAGGAAAGCAGGCCGCCGCGTTCCTCGCCAACCAATCGCCCGCCGTCCTCCATCTGCGCGACCCCGCTCTTCTCCCCAACCCCGCGCCAAAATTGCCCTGGAACAAGTATGTGCGAGATCCCAACCAACAGGATCGGCGTCCCGACGAGCCAAACGACAGGGAACCCCGACCAGATGAGCAGTATGACAGGACAGCCTTCTGCGACTTTCACCAGAGAAAGGGGCATCCGACCTCGCAGTGCCGCGCACTCCACGACGTCCTGCTGAACCAATTCCAAAGGGGGGAAATCCACGTACCAGAGCGGCTGCGTCCGCGAGCCCGGGACAGTGATCGAATACAACCCCGCGATAATCGAGGCCGCTAGAACAGCCGGGCTAGGCCTGATAACCGCGCTCAGAACGACGATCGTCGCCGAAGATCTCCCTCGCGAGACCAGGAAAGGGGCAGGTCGCCTCCCCCGGCGCGGACTTTGATAGGAATGATCATGGGAGGCCTCCTCTCGTGTAACGATTCAGTACGGTCCATCAAGCGTCATGAGAGGAAGACCGACGCCTCCCTGAAGTGGCACTCTGGCCCGGAGATTGATGCGCAAGACACGAGCTAAAGGGGGATATGTTTCACCGAGGGCGACGCGACCGGGGTCCACCAGCCCCACAATGACCCCCTTGTCGTACAGGTCCATGTAGCCGACTGCGACGTCAATCGAGTCCTCATCGATACGGGCAGCTCGGTCGATCTCATCTTCAAGGACACCCTCGCTAGTATGAACCTGAATGGAGCCGCAATCAAACCACACTCCATCCCGCTAACCGGCTTCGCCGGAGATACCTGTTAGAGGGGGGATTAGCACCCCCTGGTTTAACTCGGTTCGAACCGAGATCGGTTCAATCAAGACCGGTTTACGATGGTTCGGATCGAGGATAAGTCAGCCCGAAAACATTGGGCCGAGCTCGGGATCTCGCTGAAAGCCCACCTCGGCTACCGATCTAGGCCCATCGCAAGCCCAGTCCGTTACAACAGATGAAACCGGAATATTTCCTCTTTCCCGCCGATCTCGGAAATGGAGATATTCCTTGCGAATAGACCGCCGAAGAATAAGGATTATATCCTTATCTCGGAGGGGAATCCGGAATATTTCCATTCCCTAATCAAGCAAGGAAAAGGGAATATTCACATAGAGAACCGCCTCAGAACACTATAAATAAAGGAGGAGCTTCATTCTTCAAATCATACACAACTTCCGCAGAGACAGAGAATACAAGAGAGAGCTCATTACCGATCTCAAGTCTTTTGTCTTTGCCTTCTTACTTAAACTCTGTTGTAACCGCCGACCTTGATCAATAAACGAGATTCCGACTAAAAAGTACTGTTTTACCCCTTTTGTGTGATTTACGGATCAACAATTGGCGCCGACTGTGGGGACTATAGAACAGTACTTTCGGATATCGTTTGATTGAAGTTCGGCAATGGTTCTTCCAGTCGATACCACCGCAGCCCTCGTCAACAGCTCAGAAACCGATGATCGAAACCCACGGATCGACGAGCTCAATCCTATCGATACCGAACTACAGACAACCGGAGGAAGACCCCCTCCAACCGTACCTGTTGGTGAAGACAATCAGGTCGATCCATCTCGGGCTCTTCTTCAGTCTCCGGCCGCTTCGATATTCACGGATCCGACCGTCTTCATGGAAGCTATGGCAGCGCAGTTCGCCGAAATTAACAAAAAGAACGAAGAGCGGATCGCGTCTCTCATAGCATCCCATTTCGAGCGCCGAAATCAGATCGGTATCCTCGATCGGAATCCGGTTACCCCCCCCAACGATAGCACGTTACGCCGAAATCTCTTGTCCGACCTAACCGACGCTCGACCCCCAGGCACGATCGACCCGCCGACAAGAAGATCCTCCGCGACCGGTTCGGAAATCAACATCACGGACCGAGCCGCCCTGAATTTGGAATTCGCCAAGGTTCAGGCCCAACTACAAGATATGCGTACCACAGTCCATCAGGCTACGAGTTCGGCGCCCGAGATCGACCGGGTAATTCAAGAGTCACAGAGGACGCCGTTTACCGACAAAGTCGTCAATACTCCAGTCCGACGATTGGAAAGAGTCAAGATCACACCATACGACGGGTTTACCGATCCTAAAAACTTCTTGACTTCGTTTGTCATCACGATGAACCGATTTCGTTTCGGCTCGGAAACTGAGAAGGACGCAGCCATGTGCCAACTATTCGTGGAAAATTTATCCGGGGCCGCGCTCGATTGGTTTTCAACGCTCGAGCCAAGTTCGGTAAACAGCTATAACGAGCTCACTACCAAATTCCTCAAACGCTTCACCATGTTTATCAAGCAGAAAACAAAAAACGCCGAACTCTGGGCCCTCGAGCAGAAGCAGGACGAGCCCCTACGCAACTTCATGGAGCGTTTCAAAGCGGTTGTATCCCATTGTACGATCGACGACGAAGCCGCGATCGAGGCTCTTTACAAAGCCACCTGGTACGAATCGGACTTTCACAGGGAGATCAAACGCAATAATCCAAAGACACTGGAGGACATCCTGCACAGGGCGCATATCTTCATCATGGAGGAGGAGGAAAGGTCCGAGAAAAATAGGCGATACGCAATCACGAAGCAGCCCGCCACCAAGGACAAACTGTACGTTCCCCCGAAACAACCCGTCAACACGGTCCAAACTCAGCAATCCTGGTCAAACACTTGGGTTCGGTCGAATGAACCAAAAGAACCCGACACCACTGAGTCCGCACCGTACTGCAATTTCCATAACCGGTATGGAAATCATTCCACCGAGGAGTGCCGACACCTACAGGAGTTCCTGATGATGAAGTACAAAAAAGGGGAAGTTCCGGTCGAAGGAGCCTTCCAACCCTCGAACAGACCGCGCCGTAACGATAACGGTAGGAGACGTAACTCCAGACCAAACAAGGCTACCGAGCAGCCTAAAAATAAAACCGACGACGAACAACCGAAACGAGATCGGGAGGACAACGTGGAAACTCAACAACCTCCGCAGGTTCGAAAACGCGTCAACATGATCATGGGTGCATTGGAAACGTGCAACTACTCCGTCCGAGCTCTGAAGACATACAGCAAGGAGGCGGTGGCCGCAAAGCAGTCACATCAGACTACACCCTGCGGAACACCGATCACCTTCTCCGAGGCCGACACAGAAGGACTTCATATGCCGCATAACGACCCGTTAGTCGTCGAGGCACTCATCGGTGATGTCGTAGTCGGGCGAATTTTGATCGACACTGGGAGCTCGGTTAACGTGATTTTCAAGGATACGCTGAAAAATATGGATTTTCCCGACAACCAAATCAGGCCGAACATCGAACCACTCACCGGATTCTCAAGCGAGCAAACCATGACAGCAGGAACGGTCAAAATTCCTATGTATACCGGGGGAATATGTCGAATGGTCATGTTCTTGGTGCTAAACAAACCCGCGATCTACAACGTAATACTCGGCACGCCATGGATATTCTCGATGAAAGCAGTCGTGTCAACGTATCATCAATGCGTCAAGTTCCCAACACCTTCCGGAATCTTCACCCTCAGAGGCGACCAAGTGATGTCCCGAACGTGTTTCATCAACGAATGTAAACTGAGGACCACTCCCCGCACCTGCGTGATCAATAAAAAGAAAAATCCAAACGATCCCGATTTACCGCGACGCGAAACGATCGTCCAAGTCAGTATCGACGATTTCAATCCGGAGAGATGCGTAGGAATCGGAGCCGAGCTCCACGAGGACATCAAAGCGGATTTAATCCGACTCCTCAAAAGAAACATCTCGACCTTCGCCTGGTCAATCACAGATATGCCTGGAATCAATCCAAGGATAATAAGCCACGAGCTCAACATTGATCCCACCTTCAAACCGATCAAGCAAAAACGACGCAAGCTCGGCCCCGAGAAGGCTCGAGCCGTGAACGATGAAGTCGAAAGATTACTTAGCGCATGATCGATTACGGAGGTTCGGTATCCCGACTGGTTGGCGAACCCAGTCGTTGTGAAAAAGAAAAACGGAAAGTGGAGGATATGCGTCGACTTTACCGACCTGAACAAAGCCTGCCCAAAGGATAGTTTCCCGCTCCCACATATCGACAGACTCGTCGAAGCCACCGCCGGGAACGAACTCCTCTCGTTCATGGACGCTTTTTCAGGTTATAATCAGATACTCATGCATTCGGATGATCGTGAGAAAACTTCATTCATCACGGACCGCGGTATCTATTGCTACAAGGTGATGCCCTTCGGCCTAAAAAACGCCGGTGCTACCTACCAACGCCTCGTTAATCGGATGTTCGCTAGCCAGCTCGGCAAAACGATGGAGGTTTACATCGACGACATGCTCGTCAAATCTTTGGTTGCGAAGGATCACGCCGGACATCTCAACACCTGTTTCGATATCCTGAATGAGTACGGCATGAAGCTAAACCCGACCAAGTGCACATTCGGTGTAACCTCCGGAGAATTTCTCGGGTATATCGTGACTCAAAGGGGAATCGAAGCCAATCCAAAACAGATCTCGGCAATCCTTGACCTACCATCGCCAACAACGAGAAGGGAAGTGCAAAGACTCACGGGACGCATCGCCGCACTCAACCGGTTTATCTCCCGGTCCACCGATAAGTGTCTCCCCTTCTACCAATTACTGCGCGGAAACAAAAATCTTGAGTGGGATGATAAGTGCGAGGAAGCATTCAAGCAGCTCAAAGATTACTTGTCAACACCACCAGTTTTGGCAAAACCCGAAGACGGCGAGACCCTCTATCTCTACATCGCAATCTCAACCTCGGCGATCAGCGGGGTCCTCGTTCGGGAAGACCGGGGCGAACAAAAACCGATCTTCTATATCAGCAAATCATTAGATGGAGCTGAAGGACGGTATCCGACTCTTGAAAAGCTGGCCCTCGCCGTTGTCGTCTCAGCTCGGAAATTGCGCCCTTATTTCCAATCACACTCAGTCACCGTGCTAACCGATCAACCACTCCGGACAATCCTACATAGCCCAAGCCAGTCCGGTCGGTTGGCTAAATGGGCTATCGAACTCAGCGAATACGATATCGATTACAAAAGCCGGACAAGCATCAAATCACAGGTCCTCGCCGATTTCCTCATTGAATTATCTCCGGAATACATCAACACTGATGTCATAACCGCCGAACGATGGATCCTTCACGTCGACGGGTCGTCGTCTCACCGAGGCTCTGGAATAGGAGTTCGCCTCAAATCTCCGACGGGAGAAATCTTGGAGCAATCTTTCCGCCTGACGTTCAACGCGTCTAACAACGAGGCAGAATACGAAGCGCTAATTGCCGGACTACGTTTGGCCAAAGCCATCGGCGTCACACGCATTCACGCCTACTGCGACTCACAGCTCGTCGCAAGTCAGTTCAGCGGGGAGTATGATGCCAAGAATGATCGAATGGACGCATACCTCAAGCTCGTCAAACAACTTGCTTCCGAATTCGATTCGTTCGAACTTACCAAGATCCCGCGGGGCGAAAACGCTCCAGCCGACGCACTCGCTGCCTGGGCGTCAAGCTCCGACCCTCACCTCAAACGGACGATCCCGGTGGAAAGTATATCAGAACCTAGTATCGGCAGCACAGAACAATGCATTGTCACGACTCGCAGACGGGATTACGAGGAAAATCCCGCGACTGAACCTGTCTCACGTCGACAAAGACGGACTCCAACCGTCGAGCCCGATCAGGACACCGAGCCCGAACACTCTAACACCGCCGAAGGCAACAACGACACGTTGCAAGACGGTGACACGGCCCGATCAGATGATGAAACGGAGGAACAGACAGACGGACTTCATGAACCAATAGACCTCGAACAGTCCGACGAGCAGACTCCCGCCGATTGGACACTGGAAATAAAAATGTACATCATCGATGGCGAAATTCCGGCCGATAGATGGGCCGCTCGACGACTCAAAATGCGCGCCGCTCGCTACATACTTATCAAAGATGGACTATTTCGTTGGAGTGCAGCAGGAATCCTCCTCAAATGCATCTCGGGCGATGAAATTCAGGAAGTCATAAAAAAAATACACGAAGGCGACGGCGGCAATCACTCCGGCGGCCGATCTCTAGCCCTGAAAATCAAGAGAGCAAGCTATTATTGGCCAAGTATGCAAGCAGACTGCGAGAGGTTCGTCGCGAAGTGCGACAAATGCCAAAGGCATGGCCCAATGATACACCTTCCTACCGAGCTGCTAACCACTTCGACAGCTCCGTATCCATTCATGCGATGGGGGATGGACATTATCGGTCCTTTCAGACGATCCACTTCGCAGAAAAAGTTCATCCTCGTCATGACGGATTACTTTACCAAATGGGTAGAAGCCGAGGCATATCCCGTCATCCTCGCCTCTTACGTTCAGAAATTCGTCTGGAAATTCATTATCTGCCGACACGGAATTCCGTACGAGATTATCACCGATAACGGTCCCCAATTCATATCAACACTATTCAACGACTTCTGCGCTAAGTGGAAAATCCGACTAAGTTTTTCCACACCAAGATACCCGCCGAGCAACGGTCAGGCCGAAGCAACAAACAAAACAATCATAGCCGGCCTCAAGAAACGACTGGATACTCATAAAGGGACATGGTCAGATAAACTCGACGGAGTCTTATGGTCATACCGAACGACCCCGAGATCATCAACGGGGCAATCCCCCTTCTACATGGCCTATGGCGTGGAAGCTTTATGCCCCGCCGAACTCACCATCCCGACTATCCGTCGGACGATGCTCGCGCAAAATCCTGATCTAAACGACGAAATCATGCTCGACAACCTCGACAATCTCGAGGAACAACGCGATCAATCCTTACTTCGGATTCAGAATTATCAGAACTTGGCAGCACGCTACTACAACAAAAAGGTCCGCGGACGTCATTTCACCGATGGCGACCTTGTTCTGAGAAAGGTCTTCGAGGGCACCGAAGAGAAGAATGCCGGCAAGCTCGGCACGAACTGGGAAGGACCTTATCAGGTCATGAGGGTAGTCAAACCTGGCGTCTACGAACTCATGAAGCTAGACGGAACCCCCATTCCCCGTTCGTGGAACTCCATGAACCTCAAACGGTACTACATTTAGGCCAACCCTCAAGCGCCAAAAAAAAAAAAAAAAAAAAAAAAAAAAAAAAAAAAAAAAGAGATCACCGAGCTACTACCCATACGCTCGATTCTAATATGTAATATGAACTACGAATGGCTTGATCCTTCTTTCGAAGGTACGTAGGCAGCCCTCACAAGGCGCAGCTATAAACATTAATAAAATTTTAAAGAACTCCAATAGTTCATACCTTCTAAAGCCAAACTTTTAGTTTGCCGAACTCCAACAGTTCGTACCTTCTAAGCCAAACTTTTAGTTTGCCGAACTCCAACAGTTCGTATTTTCTAAGTCAAACTTTTAGTTTGCCGAACTCCAACAGTTCGTATTTTTAAGTCGAACTTTTAGTTTGCCGAACTCCAACAGTTCGTATTTTTAAGTCAAACTTTCAGTTTGCCGAACTCCAACAGTTCGTATTTTTAAGTCGAACTTTCAGTTTGCCGAACTCCAACAGTTCGTATTTTCCAAACTTTCAGTTTGCCGAACTCCAACAGTTCGTATTTTCTAAGTCAAACTTTTAGTTTGCCGAACTCCAACAGTTCGTATTTTTAAGTCAAACTTTCAGTTTGCCGAACTCCAACAGTTCGTATTTTTAAGTCGAACTTTCAGTTTGCCGAACTCCAACAGTTCGTATTTTCTAAGTCAAACTTTTAGTTTGACGAACTCCAACAGTTCGTATTTTCCAAACTTTCAGCTTGCCGAACTCCAACAGTTCGTATTTTCTAAGCCAAACTTTTAGTTTGCCGAACTCCAACAGTTCGTACTTTCCAAGTCAAACTTTCAGTTTGCCGGACTCACAGTTCGTATTTTCTAAGTCAAACTTTGCGTTTGCCGAACTTCAACAGTTCGCACTTTCAACCACCAACGGTTACATATCAACGTCCTGGCCAGACGATCTGATAAAGCCGAGCTTAGCTCGCACGCATCCTCATGGTGCAATGGATAATACACTTTCCACATTCAAAGCCGAGATCAGTCTCGCACCGACTTCTCAGATTATCCGAGCCAAATAAGCCGAGCCCGTCTCGCACACTCGGATTCAATGTGAGAAACCTAGAGCATATTAAGACGAGCTGTTCACGTACTCTTAAACTAAACTCTAGGGTCAAGCCGAACGTCCTTCCTCGCAAATCTAAGCCGACTTCTCAACAGTCGCAAAAACTAGTAAGCCGATTTCTCAACAGTCGCAAAAACAAGTAAGCCGATTTCTCAACAATCGCAAAAGCAGTAAGCCGATCTACGATAGGGATTGCCGACCTCGAACAGGTTCAGTCGAATTTATCCTCTTCACCCGGCTAAGACCGTACAGTTTACGGCACCACTATGTACGATAAATTCGAGAGGTTCGTATTACGTACGACTTCAAATATATCAGAACTCGGCATAATAATAACTTGAGAAATAAAGCATAACACTCAAAATAGAAAGAAGACAGATAGAAATCAGATTCATAAAAGCCCCTCGGGCAAAACGACAAAACGGATACCGGACTTTAAAAACCCTCCGGTCCAAGAGGTCAAGTTATAAGCCCATTCGGGCAAAAGAAATCCAAACAAGTCGCAAAAAAGGTTAGACATTTTGCTTCCGCATCGCGTCAGCACGATCAGCCGACATGGAAGCCTGATTGGAGCCGAACTCGTCGAGGCCCGGTGGAACCTCATTGCCCATCGACGTCGAAACCTCTGGATGCACCGGATCACTAAAAGGCGTGACAACCAAGTCCGCCTCATCCAGCTCGCAGAGGTCGATCGCGGCATATTCCTCCACCTTTTCAGCCTTAAGCTTTTCGAGCCGATCGATACGAGACAAAGGGACAACGATGCCGTGCTTCTTCTTGAGGGCCTCACAGAAATCGAGTACTCCCTGAACCTGATTGATCACGAGGAACGGTTTCTTCGCCTGCTCAACCGCCGACAAATGATCCTTTACCTTCTGGAGCCGGACTTGGCACTTTTCAGTGACCACCTTTCTCCTGGAGATCTGCTGGGTACGACCAGCCCTCAATCGCGAAGTTTCCGCGAATAGCTTTATCGAGAGAGCGTCTCTTTCCAACCCCAGCTCGGCATTGGATCTCTTAAGTGCGGCAATCTCGCGAGTCAGCTCGGCTACCGCACGATCGCCCGCCTCCACTCGGTCCTCGGATATATGCAGCTCCTTGCGAAGCTCCGCCGCTTGAACCCTCGCCTCGAAAGCTTTACGGCGCGATTCTCCGAGCTCGCGGTCGTAAGACCCGACGATCTCGTTCGTCTGAGCAACCATCTGCAGAAATAACGAACTTCAAAAATAAGCAATCGAAAGAAAGAGGATAACAAAAAAAAAAGGAGAGAGTTTTACCTCGGCAGTAGTCTGGGCCAGTTTCTTGTAGGCCTCAGATTGGCGAAGGCTGTCGACCGGCGGAAGGAAGTCCGGGCCGAAACTTAAGCGCCGATACGATTCGACGTAATCCCAAGAATCGACCTCGGGATCTGACGTCCGACGCTTCTTCGACGCTGGAGAACTGTCCGATAGGACAATTGTATCTCCATCAGCTTGTTGGGGTTCGGTAATCCCCTCGTCGCCTTCGCCACCTTCGGCGTGCCCGGTACCGATTCCAGCGGTCGAACCAGTAGCCCGCCGAGACCCCCTTTTTGTCTTCCTTTTTTTCTTCTTCTCGGCCGGATGAGAAATGTGCTCCCCAGCAGGAATGTCTCCTTGGCCAATCTCTTCTGTTGGAACTTCCGGGTTTGCCCGTTCGGTCGCCGAAGGAGTCCGATCCCCAGCAGGAACCTCCTCTTGGCCAGCCTGTTCGTCAACAGCCGTAGCCCCGGGATTCATTTGGTCATCAGGCAGGGGAACACCCACGTCCATCTCGTCATCGTCCATCTCGGCTGAAAGATTAGGGATATCTTCGAACTTCATTTTTCTCCGAAGACGTGATGACTTTGCTGCAAAAGGAAAAAAACGATATAAACACCGGAAAACGAGTCTCGGTATCGACGATCTACAAAATGACAGAGTTATACCTCTGAGAACTCTCTTCGCCTTCAAATCGAGCTTTTCCTGGTAAGCTTCTGGCCACCGAGCTTTACCTGCCGCACTTAATCTCTTCACGTGGATAAAGGTGAATCCCGGCGTAGTGATAAGGAAGCCCGGTATGTGACGATCTGAAAAAGAAACGAAGAAATATAACTTAGGCAAAATAAAGCACTAAAGGGAATCAGGAACGAATATCTACCAATAGGCGTCCTCCACTGAGTTCGGTAACTCCCGTTTGGATGCTCGACAGAGGACTCGTCGATCTTCACATAGAAGTACCGAGCATCCCAGTTGTTAACCTTGCTCGGTTTATTCCCGGTGACGAGGTCACACTCCGGCTTCGCACTAGCTGATAAAAACCAAGGCTTCGCCTTCGACAGACTCACCCGGAATAACCTTTCAAAAATCTTCGCCGTAATAGGGATATCGCACTCTTCACCGAGAATAAGAAGACCCATAAGATTTATTACCGTGGCCGGCATCAACTGAGAGATCGCAATATGCCGCCTCTTGCAATACTTATAGAAGAGTTCCGGGATGGGAAACTTAAGACCGCAGCTCCTGAAATACTCCTCGTAAACACAAAGATAACCGTCAGGAGCGTCCCACGGGCGGTCGGTCTCCTTCGGGATCTTGACAAGGATGCCATCCGGAGCATTGCATCTTTCCAAAGTAACTTGGACCGTCTCGGCCTTGGAACGAAACGGCCCAATATTCGCGGGCTTTTCAACCACCCGTCCGGTAGCCGACCTGGAAACATCATCCTGACGAGCCGCTGGCGATACAACGTGATCGTCCGGACAGGCAGCATCATCGCCCTCCGCGAGCCGAACTGCAAATTCCCGATCTGCCCGAATCTGTTCATCTGGCTCAACGACTTCTTCAAGTTCATCCTCATCAACAAGTTGAGGAACCTCGATCGTAACCCTGGAACTGCTCGCTTCACCACGACGCGAGTTATGTCTGAGTAGATCTTGCATATCCGAGCTCGAAACAGAATCATCCATAAAACGTCTAAGGTCTGGGAAGTCTTGATTCGGAGATCGGTCACCAACAGATATCAAATCACCTTCAGAGGTCATTTCGATCGAAGGAAGGAATCGGTGAAGAACAGCTTGAAAACTAACGAAGAACAGTTGAAGATCGCCCGGAAAGTTTGAAGATCTTCAAGCAGATCGGAGAAACCACGGCGGAGGAATGATCGGCGAGCAGAAAGAAAAATAAATTCTAGAGAGAAGGGAGAGCGTTTAGAGAGAGAAAGTACCTTTTTCTTTTCGGAAGCAAAGCAGAAGTGAGAAATGAAGGAGGATCGAACGGTATTTATAAAGAAAAACGCAATGATGACGACTCTTCGAATTCTGTAGCCAAAGAATACGAATCGACACGCGGCTCTTCGAATTCCGCAACTAAAGAAGATAAAGCGGCACACTCTTCCCGAGAAAATCTGCCGAACTCGAAAACTCCAAAATCTATCCGATCACGGGAGTTCCGATCTTCACTTTCGAAAGAAGTTCGCCGAACTCAAAAATCTGCCGAACTCGAAAGTTCCAAAATCTATTCGATCACGGGAGTTCCGATCTTCACTTTCGAAAGAAGTTCGCCGAACTCAAAAATCTGCCGAACTCGAAAGTTCCAAAATCTATTCGATCACCGGAGTTCCGATCTTCACTTTCGAAAGAAGTTCGCCGAACTCAAAAATTCGCCAATCTCGAAACAGAATCTGATCAGATCGTACCGATCTCAGTTCTAACCGAGCTAAAGAATACTCCCCAAAAATTCACCGAACTCGTAAACTCCCTCGCCGAACTGAGGGGGGGACCAATTGTTAGAGGGGGGATTAGCACCCCCTGGTTTAACTCGGTTCGAACCGAGATCGGTTCAATCAAGACCGGTTTACGATGGTTCGGATCGAGGATAAGTCAGCCCGAAAACATTGGGCCGAGCTCGGGATCTCGCTGAAAGCCCACCTCGGCTACCGATCTAGGCCCATCGCAAGCCCAGTCCGTTACAACAGATGAAACCGGAATATTTCCTCTTTCCCGCCGATCTCGGAAATGGAGATATTCCTTGCGAATAGACCGCCGAAGAATAAGGATTATATCCTTATCTCGGAGGGGAATCCGGAATATTTCCATTCCCTAATCAAGCAAGGAAAAGGGAATATTCACATAGAGAACCGCCTCAGAACACTATAAATAAAGGAGGAGCTTCATTCTTCAAATCATACACAACTTCCGCAGAGACAGAGAATACAAGAGAGAGCTCATTACCGATCTCAAGTCTTTTGTCTTTGCCTTCTTACTTAAACTCTGTTGTAACCGCCGACCTTGATCAATAAACGAGATTCCGACTAAAAAGTACTGTTTTACCCCTTTTGTGTGATTTACGGACCGAGGGATCTACTGCTACAAGGTGATGCCCTTCGGACTCAAAAATGCCGGGGCCACCTACCAGCGGCTCGTCAACCAGATGTTCGCCGATCAAATCGGCCGTACTATGGAAGTATACATAAATGACATGCTGGTAAAGTCCCTAGTAGCGACCGACCACGTCACTCATCTCCGATCCTGCTTCCGGACGTTGAACAAATACAACATGAAGCTGAATCCGGCCAAGTGTTCTTTCGGCGTCACGTCGGGCGAGTTTTTCGGATATATCATCACCCAGCGCGGAATCGAAGCCGACCCCAAACAGATCCGGGCCATCACCGACCTGAAATCCCCAGAGAGCACGCGTCAAGTACAGTGACTCACCGGGAGAATCGCCGCGCTTAACCGGTTTATTTCCCGCTCAACCGACAGATGTCTACCGTTCTATCAATTGCTATGAGCTAACAAACGGTTCGAGTGGGATGACAAGTGCGAGAAAGCCCTCCAACAGCTGAAGGAGTATATATCCACTCCTCCCGTCCTGTCCAAGTCGGAAGAAGGCGAGACCCTATACCTTTATATCGCCAAAGCCGGGGCGGTCAGCGGCGGTCAGCGGGGTACTAGTGCGGGAAGACCGGGGCGACCAAAGGCCCATCTTTTACATCAGTAAATCTCTAGACGACGCGGAAAGCAGGTACCCGATTTTGGAGAAGCTCGCCCTGGCGGTAGTCGTCGCGGCCAGAAAACTCTGGCCTTATTTTCAATCCCACACGATCACCGTCCTAAGCACCTACCCCCTCAGAACCATCCTCCACAGCCCGAGCCGGTCTGGCCGAATAATGAAGTGGGCAGTTGAGCTGAGCGAGTATGAGATCGACTACCGAGGACGGACCGCGGTCAAATCTCAAGTTATGGCCGACTTCCTAGTTAAATTGGTGCCCGAGCTAGCAGTCGACGAAGTCCCCGAAGTGTGGAGCCTGCATGTCGACGGGTCGGCCTCCAAACACGGCTCCGGCATCGGCATACGCCTCGAATACCCGACCAAGGAGATCCTCGAGCAATCTTTCCGTCTGGCCTTTCCAGCGTCAAACAACGAAGCCGAGTACGAAGCTCTGATTGCCGGCCTGCGCCTGGCAAAGGTGGTCGGCGCGAAGAAAATCCGAGCCTACTGCGACTCCCAGCTCGTCGCCAATCAATTCAGCGGGGAATACGAGGCCAAGAATGATCGCATGGATGCTTACCTCAAGGTGACCCAAGGCTTGGCCGCGAATTTCTCCGAGTTCACCCTGAAGAAGATCCCCCGAGGTGATAATACTTCCGCGGACGCCCTCGCAGCACTGGCCTCCACTTCGGCCCCAGCTCACCGACGGGTGATCCCGGTTGAAAGTATAGACTTCCCTAGCATCTAACTGCCAAAAGGGGCCTACCTGATCGGTCCCCAGATCGCAGACCTCGATGAGGACGTACCACCTCCTGAAGAGATACCGCCACCTCCAGCCGAGCCCGAACTACCAGACTGGCGAGTCGACATACTACTGTACATAGCAGACGGCGTCCACCCCCCAGACCGATGGGCCACCAGCCGGCTTAGAAAAAAATGCGCCCGATACACGATGTTGGACGGCAACCTGTTCCGATGGACCGCCTCGGGGACCCTGCTCAGCTGCCTCCACGGACAATAAACCATCGACGTAATGAAAGAGATACATGAAGGCGCCGACGGGAACCACTCCAGCGGCCGGGCTCTCGCCCTGAGAATACGAAACCAAGGACACTACTGGCCAACAATGGTTCAGGATTGCGGAAGGTTCGCGTCCCGGTGCGAGAAATATCAACGCCACGGCCCACTCATTCATTGCCCAACCGAGCTCCTTACCACTGCGGTGGCACCCTACCCATTCATGCGATGGGCCATGGATATCGTCGGGCCTCTCCCCCGATCTCGTCAAAAGCGTTTCATCCTGGTGATGACCGACTTCTTCACCAAATGGGTCGAAGCCGAAGCTTACGCCAAGATCACGGCGGAGGACGTCCAAAAATTCGTCTGGAGGTTCATCATCTGCCGGCA
Source organism: Eutrema japonicum (assembly GCA_030161315.1). NCBI lineage: Eukaryota > Viridiplantae > Streptophyta > Magnoliopsida > Brassicales > Brassicaceae > Eutrema > Eutrema japonicum. The sequence goes on from BSQW01000011.1 coordinate 51,664,265, forward strand.
CGGGCTGCCTTACGAGATCGTGACCGACAACGGTGCCCAGTTCACGTCGGTCCTCTTCGAAGACTTCTGCGCACAGTGGAAGATCAGACTGAGTAAGTCCACCCCGAGACATCCACAAGGAAACGGACAAGCCGAGGCCACCAACAAGACCATTCTTGACGGCCTTAAAAAGCGACTAAACGACAAGAAAGGCTCCTGGGCCGATGAGCTAGATGGAGTCCTCTGGTCCTACCGCACAACGCCGAGGACATCGACAGCTCGCACACCATTCAGCCTCTCTCACGGCATGGAAGCGATAGCCTCATCCGAAGTCGGCCTCCCCACTCCTCGCCGCGCTATGCTCACCCGGCAGGCCGACCTGAACGACGCCGTCCTATTGAGCGAGCTAGATTTTCTCGAGGAAAAACGGGACCATTCCCTCCTCCTGATCCAGAACTACCAACAGCTCGCCTCCAAGTATCATCTCCAAGATCGTGAAGCCCGGCGTCTACGAGCTAGTCACGATGAACGGCGACGCAATCCCGCGCTCCTGGAACTCGATAAACCTAAAACGTTTATACTATTAAGCCCCCGGGCTCCGATCCGCTGTAAACAAACGAACTACGATTGGCTTGATCCCTTCTACTAAAGGGTACGTAGGCAACCCCTAACCAGGGCTCAGATATTAATCTAATAAAACTTTTTCAAAAAAAAAAAAAAAAAAAAAAAAAATAGTCGAGCTCCAACGCTCGCACTCCCCAGCACACAAACTATAAGTGCTAAAGCCGAGCTCCAATGCTCGCATTCACAAGCAAGAAAAAAGAAACGGGGACCGAGCTCCAACGCTCGCACTCCCCAGCACACAAACTATAAGTGCTAAAGACGAGCTCCAATGCTCGCACTCACATAGTACACAAGCTATAAGTACTAAAGCCGAGCCCAAGGCTCGCACCTCTACCAGACACACAAGCACTAAGTGTCTCAAAGCCGAGCTCGCCACTCGCACCAAAAAAAAAAGGTACACAAGCTTTAAGTACCTTAAGCCGAGCTACACCTCGCAGTAACAAAAAATATATAAAGATACACAAGCATTAAGTATCTCAAGCCTAGCCATACCTCGCACCCGATACAAAGACACAAGGGCACGGTCTACGACCTGCACACACGACGTTGATCCACAGGATACGGTCTACGACCTATTCTACCAGACATTCGCAAAGGAAACAAAGGAATTCCAAAAACACCAATTTCATTTCAAATAAAGCCTCGTACGGCACTTACATAAAGGGATAACGGCCTAGTCTTTACAAAAAAAAAAAGAGAAGAGAGAAATAAAAAAGAAGAAAAACAACAACAAAAAACAAAAAGCTTTTACAAGGCCACATCGGCCGGTAAGTCTTCACCCCCGTCAGCACGGGTACCATCCAGATCATCCGGGCCCACCATCCTCACATTGGTGCCATGCTCACCAAGGAAGGGTTGCTCGGTCCGCTCTTCCCCAACCGCGGCCTCAACGGGCAGCGCCACAGGATCGGCTTCAACAGCACCCGGGGCCGGGTCTTGTGCTGGTAGATCCGCTTGGACAGCCTCAGCAGCCGATGATTGAACGTCCGAGGTCAGGTCCACGACGGGCGTTTTGGAAGGTCCGACGGGCATAAGCCGCTCGAGCTGGACGCCAGATGTGCGGTTGAGAGGGATATCCAAATCTTCTGGGGTCAAGTCCGGGAAATCGATATCGTCCAGTTGGGCTCCGAACGTCGCTTCGTCCTCGTCCAGCTTCTTATACCGGTACCACGGCACTGACATCCCGTCCTCAGCCTCCATCCTCTTGAGGCATGCCTTTATGCCAAACACCTGGTTGAACAGCAGGTGAGGCTCTAAAGCCCGGTTGCGACCGTCGAGATGGGCGCGGATCTTCTCCATCTTCGCGGTCAACTTCTGGTTCCTCCCCTCCCACCTGGCCGTGACCCGATCGCTCTCCGCGGCCACGGCCGCCTTCGCCCGGTCAATGGCGCCCTCCAGCCCCTTAAACCTTGAGCGGAGTGTTTCCCTCTCCCCCTTCAGAAGCCCGAGCTCCTCCTCCAAGGCAGCCGACCGAGACCTCTCCGCGGCAGATCGAGCTCTCTCCGCCTCCAGCTCGGCATGAACATTATCCGCCTCTAAAGCCCGGGCTCGTACCCGCGCCGCCTCCTTTTCCATCGCCGCAGATCGGGCCTTCTCATCCCTCAGCTCTTTCTCAGGCCCGCAGAGGAGAACAGACTGGGTCTGTGCACTGGCCTCCTGGCGCATCTTCAGGTAGTAGAGCGACGCGTCCTTCTCGGCGAGTCGCTTCTCGTAGGCCTCCCCTAGAAAGGCAGTGAGAGCCATCGTCTGCATAAAACAATATGTTAGCAACAACATACGTAAATCCTGATAAATTAACAAGCTATACCCATAAGAAAACCTCACCCGAGCCGCGGACCGCGCCGCTGCGCGAAAGGCATCGGATTCCGCCATCTCCAACGGCCGGAAGTGCGGGTGATTCTGCCCGAATATCATCGCCTGCGCCAGCTCGGCGCACTCATCCTGATCCACGATGATTTGGCTACCACCGTCCTCATGACAGAAGTAGAAGTTGTAGTCCCGAGGTTCAGCATCGGAACCCTCCGAAGCACCGCCTCCGTCACCGCTTCGTTCCTCAGCACCCTGCACGGCAGCAGGATCCCGCCCTTCCTCCACAACGACGATCGCATCGCCGTCCTCCGTCGCTTGAACTGCGACCTCTTCGTCCGCCAGGGTCCGGGCCGTTTCAACCCCACCACCCGCGGGTACCAAGGCAGCAGGTACCTCGGCCTCCCCGGCACGCGGGGCGCAAGAGCCCTTAGGCTCGCAACCAGGCTGTTCAGGCCGGAGATCATCCCGACCTGAAACCGAGGACCCTCCCGTCTCGATCCTCTTCTTCTTCTTGCCAGCTCTCCCGCCGGCAGTTATGGCCGCCCTCTTCTTCGAAGGAACAGCCTCGGACCCCTCTCCTCCAGCCCGTGGCGCCGGCTCTCTCCTGACCGGAACCTCAACAATTGGCGGAGGCGGCGCCACAAACGAATCCGCGTAAAGCGGACTAGTGAACCTTGATCGTCCTGCAATAACGTCAGCTGTCAGGTCGGTAAAAAAAAAAAAAAAAAAAAAAAACCCGACCTCCGGCCATGGCAGCTGCTACTCTCCCCGAGGTGAACGACTTCCAATCTCTTTCACCCACCATCCTGAACACAGCAAGGATACCCGCGTAGTCCGGCAACTTGAACCTGGAAGAGTGAGGACCTGAAAGCAAAACAAACAGCATTAGTCAGACCAAAACTGAAGAAAAGAAAGGCAGCTCGATCTACAAACCCCTACCCGGGGAAAAATTCCAATCCCGGGTGTATCTCGCCGACGGGTCGAGTCCAACCACTTCGGCAGCCTCAAGGATATTCGCCGCGGGTTTGAAAGCAGCGTAGTAAGTCCCCGGGATCCCAGGATTCGCCTTCTGCTGGGTGAGAGCCTCGAACATAGGCACCGTCACCTCCACGTCACACTCCTGCCCCAGGGTCAGCAGCACGATCATCCCTTGGATCGTGGACGGGCAGATCTGCGAGAAGGCCAAACCCCGTGCCCGGCAGTATTGGACGAGCAGCTCGGGGAGAGGAAGACGCAGCCCGCACTACAGAGAGAATCCCTCGTACAGGCAGACGAAGCCCGCCGGAGGATTCCACGGACGCTCGTCCGGTCTGGGCAGGCGGAGCTCAGCGGCAGCAGGGAAGTCGCACAACTCCCTCAACAGGGCAAATGACCCCGGCGTGCTCTAGCTCGACGACCCGCCTTGCTCGTAAAGGACTAAGGGAGATTTCCTCGCCTTGGCCGCTCGTACTCCTCCACCGCGACCACCCCGGCGTCCGCCACGGTCGCCCGCACGCCCGGTTCCTCCTCCGTCCTGGTCGACGCCGTGACACCCAGAGGAGGACCTTATCACCGTCTTTTTCCTATGACGGGTCCCGGGAAGCGGCGGAGCGGCCCCCGAAGTAGAAGAAACAGTCCTTTCTTCGCCCTCCTCGCCTCGATTCAGAGAAGAAGCGCGCTCGGAACAATCGGGGGAAGAGCTTTCCTCCGGAGAATCGTCGCGGTAGTCGCGAGACGCCGATTCATCGCTCGACTCGGCCCTAATTCCATCTAGCATTGGCGCCATCGCTCAGGGAAGAGGAAGAAATCTCGATATCCGAAGCCGGAAGCGAAGCCGAAAGGAAGAAAAAAATACATAGAGAAGAAGGAGAAGAAGGGAGTTACCTTGAGAGTATGCGCAGAAAGTTTTAACCGAAGGAAGAAAGAGGGGTTAAATAGAGGAAGGGGACAACGAAGCGACGCCTGGACACGTGTCGAAAGGAGCATGGCCTCCCAAAAACCTAATGATGGCGCCTCTTCGTTTTTCCCACGCTAAAAGCAGGAGACGCCTCGATAAGCACGAAGCGTCTTTCGTACGCCGCGCGTGAGCAATACACGCGGAAAAAGGAGCGCCGTTTCGTTTCCCCCGCGTGATAGGTACGCGCCAACGATCTCCGGATCCTCGGGAAAGCCGACACGTGTGAGCGCGGGCTCAAATTTGAGCTACAACACGCCGCCCTCATCCACTCGAATCTCAAAGGATCGTCCTAAGATGCGCCGAACTGACATCAGATCAACTTCGATGTATTCGCCTCACCTCATGCCACCGAACTGGGGGGGGGGGGGGCTATTGTTGGAGGTGGGCCTAACACCCCCATTTAGTTAGGCCCATCTTAGCAAGAGCCCTCCTCGATTCGGTCAGCATAGCGTCAACCTTTGACCAGGGATCACCGACCTGGAGTCCCGCGCTCGGCTTCATCCGGAAATCCCGAGCTCCCAAAAGGCGCACCCCGGGTCCGCGCTGACACCTCGCCAAAAAAGGGATGTCGAAGGGAAAGAAGGCACATGGAAGTTGGTCGAACAGTACACTATCCGAGTAGAGGCATGGTCTGACCTCGACGTCCCACCAACCCTGCAGAATAAGCGAAGGAGGAAAAGACATGTGGAAGGAAGTTGGCCGAACAGTATACTATCTTACAAAAGCATGGCGCCGAGCTCATCATTACCTCTCACCGTGAAAACCGGGACACGCTTCCTAGAGCACCTTACCCGTGAAGCAGGCTGAGGGTGACGCGTGGTCCCGGAATCCGCGGAAGCAGGAAGCTACCCTCACTATATATACCCCTCGTAATGCATTAAGGAAGGGACTTTTGAAAAAAACCTCATTATTCTCTACAAAAAATAGGCCTGGTCTCTCTCTCTCTCTCTTTCTCTCTCTCTCTCCTTTGTAACAAGGCATCGCGATTTAGAACGCCGAACTGGATTCCCGTCGGAAGCAGTTCGTAAATCTAAATCGTCCGTCTCTTTTCACCATTAATATAAAGAATACGGTCCCCGACCTGTTCATCGAGATACCCGACCTGCTATAAATTGTGGTTGACTCGTTCTAATTAACGGAAATCTCACTTCCCACTCCATAATCAACCTTTAAACAACATTAATGATCCTCGGGATCAACACAACCGAGTTTAAAATCTCTATATCAGTTGGTTTGGAAAGCAGAGGCGAGCCCTAAGGTTCAACATTTTCTGTGGAAATGCATGTCTAATTGCATCTCAGTGTGGCAACCAATATGGTCCATAGACACTTGGCTAAGGACCCAATGTGTGGACGCTGTCAAATGGGTGAGGAAAGTGTGAACCATCTTCTCTTTCAATGCCCCTTTGAGAGACTGGTTTGGGCAATCTCTTCTGTCCCAGCTCCACTAGATGATGTTATGGCAAATTCTCTTTTCACAAACTTTCATAGAGCTTTAGTAAAATCTCAAAATCAAACTCAAGAAGATGAAGTTGGAAAGTTTTGTACTATGGATAATGTGGAGATTATAGAATAATAGGAATCATTATATATTCAAATGAGTGGATTCGAATGCCCAAATGACAGAAAGTAAGGCAAAAGAGGACGAAGAGGAATGGGCTAGTAGAAAAGAGGCCACATAGTAAAGGTAAATACGTCCTTCAACCATTGGTAATATAGCTGTATGGAAACCGCCCCCACAAACATGGTTAAAGTATAATGTGGATGGATCATAGGCAAATGAATACAATCAGTGTGAGATTGGATGGGCTCTTAGGTGTTGATCCCGGGGATCACTAATGAAGATTAAGAGGTGATTAGGAGATGAGAGGCGAGATTTTCGTTAATTTGAGCCAGTTAACCACAATCAAAAGCAGGTCGGATAATATTTTTGGGCAGGCCGGGGGCCGTGTTCTTTTTATTGATGATAAGTGAAGTGAACAATTTAGAGTTACGAACTGGCTCCGAAGGACGTCCAGTTCGGCGTTCTAAATTGATGTCTTGTTACAAAGAGAGAGAGAGGTCGGGTAACTTGTGGTAGGTGAGATACCAAAATTTCAGGTCCCCATCATTAATGACATCGAGGGGTATTTATACTGGCAGTTGACTTCCTGCTCCCCGGGATCTCGGGCCCACGTGGCGTCTTCGGCCTGTTTCGCGGGTAAGGTGGTCTAGGAGGCGTGTTCCGGCTTTCGAGGAGGGAGGTCATGATGAGCTCGGCGTGGCGTGTTGCAGAGCAGCGCACTGTTTCGCCAACTCTTCTCCACGTGTCCTTTCCTCCTTCGTCCACTCTGCGGGGTTGGTGGGACGTCGAGTCGAAGCCGTATCCCTACGTGGGTAGGGCACTGTTCTACCAGCTCCCACGTGCCTTCTGCTCTTCTGACACTCCTGCTTTGGTGAAGTGTCAGGCCGGACCCGAGGTGCGTCCTCGGGAGCTCGGGAGCTCGGGTGATATGAGCGCGGTGCCTTCAGATCGGCGACCGAGCTGAAGAGAGACTTTTCCTAAGTCGGGCCTAACTAATTGGGGGTGCTAGGCCCACCTCCAACAATAGGCCCTCCCCCAGTTCGGTGTCACGAGGCGAGGTGAGTGATCCGAAGTTGATCTGGTGTTAGTTCGGCACATCTTAGGACGGTTCCTCGAAATTTGGGGGGAGGAGCGCGGGGTGTTACAGCCCAGATTTGAGCCCGTGCTCATATGTGTTAACCTTTCCGAAAATCCGCAGTCGATTGGCGCGTACTCATCACGTGGGGGGGACGAAAGGTCACCTCTTTTCTCGCGTGAGCTGCCCACGCGCGGCGTGCGACAGACGCTTCGCGTTTATCGAGGCGTCCCCTGCTTTTTGGCGTGGGAGAACGAGGAGTCGTCATCATTAGGTTTCTGGGCGGCCGTGCTTTTCTCGACACGTGTCCAGGCGTCGCTTCACTGTCCCCTTCCTCTATTTAACCCCTCTTTCTTCCTCCTATTAAAACCTTCTGCGCATAACCTTAAGGTAACTCCTTCTCTCCGATTCTCTCCGATTCTCTCCTTCTCTTCCTTTTTCTGTGCTTTTCGATTTCTTCCTCCTTTTTGCAATGGCACCGATGCTAGATGGAATTAGGGCTGAGTCGAGCGACGAGTCGGCATCTCGTGACAATCGCAGCGATTCTCCGAGTTCCTTTTCCGATGGCTCCGGGCACGCCTCCTCTCCGAGTCGAGGCGCAGACAGTGGGGAACAGTCTGCTCCTTCGATTTCGAGGGCCGCCCCGCTGCTCCCGGGGACCCATCTCCGGAAAAAGGCTGTGGTTAGGTCTTCCTCTGGCGGTGGCGGTGCTGGCCAGGTTGGGAGAGGCACCGGGCGTCAGGGCGACCGGGGTGGTCGTCAGGGCGGTCGCGGTGGCGGAGAGCGAGTGACCAAGGCGAGGAGGTCCCCCTTGGTTCCGTATGAGCAGGGCGGGTCACCGACCTGGAGCACAGCGGAGTCGGTAACTCTGCTGAGGGATTTGTGCGATTTCCCGGCTGGCGTCGAGCTCAGGCTACCCAGGGAGGACGAGCGCCCGTGGACTCCTCGGACGGGCTTCGTCTGCCTGTATGAATCGTTCTTCCAGAAGTGCGGGTTGCGCCTTCCTCTCCCCGAGCTGTTCGTCCAGTATTGCCGGGCGCGGGGTTTGGCCTTCTCGCAGGTCTGCCCGTCCACGATCCAGGGGATGGTCGTGCTGCTGACCTTGGGGCACAAATGCGATGTGGAGGTGACGGTGCCTATGTTCGAGGCTCTCACCCAGCAGAAGGCGAATCCTGGGATCCCGGGAACTTATTATGCTGCCTTCAAGCCCGCGGCGAATATCCTGGAGGCCCCCAGCTCGGGGTCCAAGGCTAGCAAGCTGTCGAAGGTCGAGGACTGGTCTCGCAGCTACTTCTACATCCGGGCTACCGACGTGGTTGGACTTGATCCGTCTGCGAGATACACCCGGGATTGGAACTTTTCCCCGGGTAGGGATTTGCAGGCCGAGCTGACCTCCCTTCTTCGGTTTTGTAAGACTAATGCTGTTTGTTTTGCTTTCAGGTCCTCACTCTTCTAGGTTCAAGCTGCCGGACTACGCGGGTATCCTTGCTGTGCTCAGGACGGTGCGCAAAAGAGAGTGGAAGTCATTCACTTCGGCGAGAATAGCAGAAGCAATGGCAGGAGGTCGGTTGTCCGCTGTATGCGGACTCGTTTGTGGCGCCGCCGCCGCCGATAGTCGAGGTGCCGGTCCGGCAAGACCCGGCACCGTGGGCTGGGGGGGAGTCGTCCGGGGCGACTCCTTCGAAGAAGAGGGCGGCCGAGGTTGCCGGTGGTAAGGCCGGCAAGAAGAAGAAGAGGACCGAGGTGGGAGGGTCCTCTGCCGCTGGTTGGGATGAAGTCCGGCCGGAAGTGCACGGGGACGAGCCCGAGGTGCCTGCGGCCGGGTGCCGGCAGGGGGGGTCGAGGAGACCCGGTCCCAGGGGGGGCGAAGAGGTCGCAGTTCGGGCGACCGAGGGCGGCGATGCGATCGTCGTGGTGGAGGAGGGACGGGACCCTGCCGATGCGGAGGGGGAGGAGGACCGAAGCGCTGATGGGGGCGGTGCTTTGGAGGGTTCCGATGCTGAGCCGCGGGACTACAGCTTTTACTTCTGCCATGAGGACGGCAAAAGCCAGATCATGGTGGACCAGGACGAGTGCGCCGAACTGGCGCATGCAATGATGTTCGGGCAGAAGCACCCGCACTTCGTGCCGCTGGAGATGGCTGAGTCCGATGCTTTTCGTCAGGCGGCGCGGTCCGCAGCTCGGGTGAGGTTTTGTTTTGTGTACTGCTGTTTCATCAGGATTTGTTGTATGTCTTTGCTAACAGCTGGTTTTGACGCAGACGATGGCCCTTACCGCCTATCTGGCGGAGGCCTATGAGAAGCGGCTCGCCGAGAATAACGCGTGGCTCGACTTCGTGAAGGCATGCCGGGAGTCCAGCACGCAGGCCCAGGCCCTTCGTCTCCGCGGGCTCGAGAAGGAGTTGAGGGATGAGAAGGCCCGGTCTGCGGCGATGGAGCAGGAGGCGGCGCGGGTACGTACCCGGGCTGCAGAGGTGGGCAGTCTTCAGGTCGAGCTGGAGGCTGAGAGGGCCCGGTCTGCCGCTGAGCGGGCTCGGGCGGCTGCCCTGGAGGAGGAGGTCGGGCTCCTGAAGGGGGAGCGGGAAACACTCCGCTCCAGGGTCAAGGGACTGGAGGCCGTTATAGGCCGGGCGAAGGTGGCCGTGGCTGCGGAGAGCGACCGGGTGACGGCCCGGTGGGACGCGCGGAACCGGAAGTGGTCCGCTAAGATGGAGAAGATCCGTGCCCATCTCGACGGGCGCAGCCGGGCCTTAGAGCCTCACCTGCTGTACAACCAGGTGATCGGCGTAAGGGCGCGCCTCAAGAGGATGGAGGCCGAGGACGGGGTGTCGGTACCGTTCTACCGGTACCAGAAGTTGGACGAGGACGAGGCGGCATTTGGTCCCGTGCTGGACGGGATGTATTTCCCGGATCTTACCCCGGAGGATCTGGACATTCCTCTTGACCGCGCTCATGGCGTCCAGCTCGAGCGGCTTATGCCCGTCGCTCCTTCGGAGGCGCCCTTCGTGGATCTGACTGCGGACGCTCCCTCCTCGGCTGCTGAGGTCGTCCAAACGGACCTGCCAGCACAAGACTCGGCCCCGCGTGCTGATGAGGCCGGTCCCGACGCGCCATCCGGTGAGGCCGCGGTTGAGGAATAAAGGTCCGAGCTGCCCTTCCTTGGTGAGAGCGGCGTGGAAGTGGAGGCGGGGGGCCCCGTTGATCTGGATGGTACCCGTGCTTACGGGGTTTTAGATTTACCGGCCGATGTGGCCTTGTAAAAATTTTGCTGTTTGTAGCTTTTTCCTTTTTTCTCTCTCTTCTCTTTTTTGTAAGGACCAGGCCGTAGGCCGTTTTATGTAAGTTCCGTTTCGAGGCTTTTTTTTGTTTGTAAGGACCGGGCCGTTGGCCCTCTTTTTGTAATGACGAAGCCGTTGGCCCTTTTTGTAATATTGAGGCCGTTGGCCCTTTTTTTTTTTTTTTTTTTAAGTGCCGTTTCGAGGCTTTTGCGAACGGTAGAGTAGGTCGTAGACCGTACCCTGTCATGTATGCAGGTCGTGGACCGTGCTCTTGTATTGGGTGCGAGGTACGACTCGGCTTGAGATACTTAATGCTTGTGTATCTTTAACATTTTTAGTGGGTGCGAGGTGATCTCGGCTTAAGGCACTTAATGCTTGTGTACCTTTTTTTTTTGGTGCGGGTAGCGAACCCGGCTTAGAGACACTTAATGCTTGTGTGTCTAGTAGAGGTGCGAGCCCTGGGGCTCGGCTTTAGTACTTATTGCTTGTGTACTATGTGAGTGCGAGCATTGGAGCTCGGCTTTAGCACTTATAACTTGTGTGCTGGTGAGAGCGAGCACCGGAGCTCGGTCCCCTTTTTTTTTGTAGTGCGAGCATTGGAGCTCGGCTTTTCTTCTTGTAGTGCGAGCGTTGGAGCTCGGCTTTTCTTCTTGTAGTGCGAGCGTTGGAGCTCGGCCCTTTTTTTTTTTTTTTTGTAGTGCGAGCGTTGGGGCTCGGCTTTTTTTTTTTTTTTTTGTGAGAAGGTTTTATTAGATTAATAGCTGAGCCCTGGTTAGGGGTTGCCTACGTACCCTTTAGTAGAAGGGATCAAGCCAATCGTAGTTCGTTTGCTTACAGAGATAGACGGCGGGGCGGAGCCCGGGTGATTAGTAGTAGAAGCGTTTGAGGTTGATCGAGTTCCATGAGCGTGGGATTGCGTCGCCGGTCATCGTGACTAGCTCGTAGACGCCGGGCTTCACGACCTTGGAGATAAGGTAAGGGCCTTCCCAATGTGCACCGAGCTTGCCTGCGTTTAGCTCGGCGGTGTTTTCGAAGACTTTGCGGAGGACCAGGTCGCCTTCGGTAAAGAACCTGCCTCCAACCTTCTTGTTGTAGTACTTGGAGGCGAGCTGCTGGTAGTTCTGGATACGGAGGAGGGAATGGTCCCGCTGTTCCTCGAGAAAATCCAGCTCGCTTAGTAGGACGGTGTCGTTCAGGGCGGGCTGCTGGGTGAGCATAGCGCGGCGAGGAGTGGGAAGGCCGACTTCCGATGGGGCCATTGCTTCCATCCCGTGAGAGAGGCTGAATGGTGTGCGGCCTGTCGACGTCTTCGGCGTTGTGCGATGGGACCAGAGGACTCCATCGAGTTCGTCGGCCCAGGACCCTTTCTTGTCATCTAGTCGTTTTTTAAGGCCGTCGAGGATGGTTTTGTTGGTGGCCTCGGCTTGTCCGTTCCCTTGGGGGTACCTCGGGGTGGACTTACTTAGTCTGATTTTCCACTTCGCGCAGAAGTCTTCGAATAGGGCCGACGTGAACTGGGCGCCGTTGTCGGTCACGATCTCGTAGGGCAGCCCGTGCCGGCAGATGATGAACTTCCAGACGAATTTTCGGACGTCCTCTGCCGTGATCTTGGCGTAGGCTTCGGCCTCGACCCATTTGGTGAAGAAGTCGGTCATGACCAGGATGAAGCGCTTTTGGCGAGATCGGGGAAGGGGCCCGACTATGTCCATGGCCCATCGCATGAAGGGGTAGGGTGCTACCGCAGTGGTAAGGAGCTCAGTGGGACAGTGAATGAGGGGGCCGTGACGCTGGCACTTTTCGCATCGGGCTGCGAATTTTTCGCAGTCTTGAAGCATTGTCGGCCAGTAGTGTCCTTGGTTCCGTATTCTCAGGGCGAGAGCCCGGCCGCTGGAGTGGTTTCCGTCGGCGCCTTCGTGCATTTCCTTCATTACGTCAACGGTTTCTTGCCCGTGGAGGCAGCCGAGCAAGGTTCCCGAGGCGCTCCACCGGAACAGATTGCCGTCCAGCATCGTGTATCGGGCGCACTTTTTCCTTAGTCGGCGAGCGGCCCACCGGTCTGGGGGATGGACGCCGTCTGCGATGTACAGAAGTAGGTCGACTCGCCAGTCTGGTAGCTCGGGCTCGGCCGGCGGTGGCGGTAGGACTTCGGGAGGTGGGACGTCTTCGTCAGGGTCCGCGGCCTGGGGGTTGATAAGGTAGGCCCCTTTTGGCAGCTCGATGATGGGGAAGTCGATGCTCTCGACTGGGATCACCCGTCGTTGGGCTGGGGCCGAGGTGGAGGCCAGCGCGGCGAGGGCGTCTGCGGAAGTATTATCGCCTCGGGGGATCTTTGTCATGGTGAACTCGGAGAATTCTGCGGCCAGGCCTTGGGTTACCTTGAGGTAGGCATCCATGCGATCATTCTTGGCCTCGTATTCCCCGCTGAACTGATTGGCGACGAGCTGGGAGTCGCAGTAAGCTTGGATTTTCTTCGCACCGACCTCCTTTGCTAGGCGCAGGCCGGCAATCAGAGCTTCGTACTCTGCCTCGTTGTTTGACGCCGGGAATGCCAGACGGAAAGACTGCTCGAGGATCTCCTTGGTCGGGGACTCGAGGCGTATGCCGACGCCGGACCCGTGCTTGGAGGCCGATCCGTCGACATGCAGAATCCACACTTCGGGGACCTCGGCGACTGCTAGCTCGAGTACCAACTCGACCAGGAAATCGGCCAGTGCTTGAGATTTGATTGCAGTCCGACCTCGGTACTTGATTTCATACTCGCTCAGCTCAACAGCCCACTTCATTATCCGGCCAGATCGGCTCGGGCTGTGGAGGATGGTTCTGAGGGGGTAGGTGCTTAGGACGGCAATCGTATGGGATTGAAAATAAGGCCGGAGCTTTCTGGCTGCGACGACCACCGCCAAGGTGAGCTTCTCCAGAGTTGGGTACCTGCTCTCCGCGTCGTCAAGGGATTTACTGATGTAAGAGATGGGCCTCTGGTCGCCCCGGTCTTCCCGCACTAATACCCCGCTCACTGCTGATTCCGAGATGGCGATGTAGAGGTAGAGGGTTTCGCCTTCTTCCGGTTTGGACAGGACGGGAGGGGTGGATATGTACTGCTGCTGGAGGGCTTCCTCGCACTTGTCGTCCCACTCGAACCGATTGTTAGCTCGGAGCAATTGGTAGAACGGGAGGCACCTGTCGGTAGAGCGGGAGATGAACCGGTTTAGCGCGGCGATTCTCCCAAGTGTTCTTGGGATTGGCCTCGATCCCGCGCTGGGTGATGATGTATCTGAGGAACTCGCCCGACGTGACGCCGAAAGAACACTTGGCTGGGTTCAGCTTCATGTTGTATTCGTTCGACGTCCGAAAGCAAGACCAGAGATGAGCGACGTGGTCGGTTGCTACCAGGGACTTCACCAGCATGTCATCTATGTATACTTCCATAGTGCGGCCAATTTGATCGGCGAACATCCGGTTGACGAGCCGTTGATAGGTGGCGCCAGCGTTTTTGAGTCCGAAAGGCATTACCTTGTAGCAATAAATGCCTCGGTCCGTGATGAACGCGGTCTTCTCCTGGTCGTCGGGGTGCATGGGGATCTGGTTGTACCCCGAGAAGGCATCCATGAAGGAGAGCAGCTCATTCCCCGCGGTGGCTTCGACGACTTGGTCGATTCGGGGGAGGGGGAAGCTGTCCTTTGGGCACGCCTTGTTGAGGTCGGTAAAATCCACGCAGACCCTCCATTTCCCGCTCTTCTTCTTGCCGGCTGTCTGGGTATCTAACCTCGGTGATCGAGCCGGCTGCGGTGAGCCTTTCCACCTCGTCATTGACTTCCTGGGCGCGCTCGGGGCCCTGCTTTCGCCGCTTCTGCTTGATCGGTTTGCAGGTCGGGTCCACGTTGAGCTCGTGACTGCACGTGGCCGGGTCGATGACGGGCATGTCGCCGGTTGACCAGGCGAAGGTGGAGACGTTCTTCCCCAGGAACTCGATCAGCTCTCGCTTGATGCTCTCGTCGAGGTCGGCTCCGATGCCAACGCAGCGGGCGGGGTCGCGTGGATCGATGTTGACCTGGGTGACGAGGTCTTCTCACGGGAGATCCCGAGCGATTGTCTCACCTGGCTGATACGCGCTAACAGCCAGGCAGGCCGGCGCGGCGTGGCGCAGCGTGGCGCAGCTTATGCTCAATGGCGAAGCAGGCGCGAGATACCCTCTGGTTACTCCTAAGAGTATACGTGCCGGCCTGGTTGGGGAACTTGAGGCACTGATGGTACGTCGATGTGACTGCCTTCATCGAGTGCAGCCAGGGGGTTCCGAGGATGATGTTGTAGATCGGGGTGGTATCAAAGACCACGAACTTGACGACTTTCGTCACCCGACCTACGTAAACCGGCAATTCGATGGTGCCGATTCCGTTGACAGTATCCCCGGCGAAGCCGGTTAGCGGGATGGAGTGCGGTTTGATCGCGGCTCCGTTCAGGTTCATCCTAGTGAGGGTGTCCTTGAAGATGAGATCGACCGAGCTGCCCGTATCGACGAGGACTCGGTTGACGTCGCAGTCGGCTACGCGGACTTGTACGACGAGGGGGTCGTTATGGGGCTGGTGGACCCCGGCCGCGTCGGCCTCGGTGAAACATATCCCCCTCTTGCTCGTGTCTTGAGCGTCGATCTCCGCCCCGGAGTGCCACTTCAGGGAGGCGTCGGTCTTCCTCTCATGACGCTTGATGGACCGTACTGAGTCATTGCACGAGAGGAGGCCTCCCATGATCATCCCTATCAGAGTCCGGGCCGGGGGAGGCGATCTGCCCGTTTCCCGGTCTCGCGAGGGGGATCGTCGTCGACGATCGTCGTTTTGGGCACGGCTGTAAGGCCTAGCCCGGCTGTCCTCGCGACCTCGGTTATCGTGGGGCTGCACTCGATCGCCGTCCCGGGCATGCGGACGTAGCCGCTCTGGCACGCGGATTTCCCCCCGTTGAAATTGGTTAAGCAGGACCTCTTGGAGTGCGCGGCAGTGCGAGGTCGGGTGCCCCTTTCGCTGGTGAAAGTCGCAGAACGCCGACCTGTCATACTGCTCATCTGGTCGGGGCTCCCTGTCGCTCGGCTAGTCGAGACGCCGATCCTGCTGGTGGGGATCCCGGACATACTTGTTCCAAGGCAGCCCTGGCGCGGGGCCGGGGGGAAGGACGGGATTGCGCAGACGGAGTCCGGCGGGCGGTCCGTTGACGAGGAATGTGGCGGCCTGCTTTCCTTTGCTGCGCTGATACTCGTCATCGTAGTGTTGACGAGGCTCCTGGCATCTTTCTTGGGGCCGCTCCTTTGGGACCGGGGCCCTGTGCGAGGCGCTGTTCCTTGACTCAGCCGCCTTCTCCTCCTCGAGCTTGACGAAGAGTCCAGCGCGGTGTAGGGCGTCTTCCAACGAGCGCGGCCTGTTGAGCTTCATATCGTCTTTGAAGGCCGAATCAGCCCGCATGCCCTTTCTTAGAGCGGGGAGTGCCGACTCGTCCGTCACGTTGCTTTGTGAGGCCGTGGCCTTGAAGCGCTCTATGAAGGACCTGAGCGACTCCTTCGCTCCCTGGTTCATCGCCCAGAGGTCCGCGCTGGATGCGGACTGCCTGATGTATATGGAGTAGTGCTCGAGGAAGGTGGTTGACAGATCTCTGAAGCTGTCTATGGAGTGTGTCCTCATCCGAGAGAACCATGTGAGGGCCGGGCCGGTGAGGTTCTCGACGAAGAGCTGGCAGTGGGCGGCTTTGCGCTCGTCTGGAGAGAAGTGGGCGCGGCCCATGGCGATGGTGAACGCCGTGAGATACTGGGCCGGGTCGGTGGTGCCTGCGTAGGGCTGGAGTTTGAGCTTCCCGAGGTGCTGGAGCGGGACGGAGGCGATCCGGCGGGTAAACGGCGTGTTTTGCGTCTCTCTGAGGACGCGATCTATTTCCGGGGACGCACTGGTGGCCTGATGGATTTTGGAGGACATCACGCGGATTGTCTCCTTCATAGCCTCGAACTCGGCGTCCCTGGAGCGCTCCGAGCTGGATCGGAGATGGTGGGGATCGTCGCCCGGGTGGCTTCCTACAGCCGGGGTGAAACGTCCGCCCGGGCCTTCGGATCCTGACGGTGAGTCGCCGGGCCGGCTTATCCGGATGTGCGGGATTTCTTCCCGAGAGGCCGGTTCTCTGAGATGGAAGTCCGGGGAGTCGGTGTTGTCCGACCGGTCACAGGAGGCTCCTAGCGTGGCGAACCGTTGATCGGTAGCTCACGTCAGCTCGTCTATTCTGGCGAGCAGGGTCTGCATTACGGCGGACAACGTGGGCTGGTCCTCCGATGCTCGGGGCGTGTTGTGGGCAGCTGAGCCGTCGGAAGGAGTGGGCATCGGAGCCGGGGGCGTGGCCCTGAAGAACTGCTCTCGAGGAATTGGTTGGTTGGTAGCTGCTTGGACTGACGGCGGAGCGGCCGCTGTTGCTTGGGTCGTCGGCGGGGCCGTTGACTGGGCCTGGGCCGTTGTTTGGGCCGGGGTCTCCTGGTCTGACAACACTCTTGGAGGCGGAATTGCCATCGTCGCTGCGGTTGCGGTTGTGGTTGAACTGCTCCTTGCGTATAGAAGAATCTCCTCCCTCCTTCTAGCGCCAATTGTTGATCCCGGGGATCACTAATGAAGATTAAGAGGTGATTAGGAGATGAGAGGCGAGATTTTCGTTAATTAGAGCCAGTTAACCACAATCAAAAGCAGGTCGGATAATATTTTTGGGCAGGCCGGGGGCCGTGTTCTTTTTATTGATGATAAGTGAATTGAACAATTTAGAGTTACGAACTGGCTCCGAAGGACGTCCAGTTCGGCGTTCTAAATTGATGTCTTGTTACAAAGAGAGAGAGAGAGGTCGGGTAACTTGTGGTAGGTGAGATACCAAAATTTCAGGTCCCCATCATTAATGACATCGAGGGGTATTTATACTGGCAGTTGACTTCCTGCTCCTCGTGATCACGGGCCCACGTGGCGTCTTCGGCCTGTTTCGCGGGTAAGGTGGTCTAGGAGGCGTGTTCCGGCTTTCGAGGAGGGAGGTCATGATGAGCTCGGCGTGGCGTGTTGCAGAGCATCGCACTGTTTCGCCAACTCTTCTCCACGTGTCCTT
Source organism: Eutrema japonicum (assembly GCA_030161315.1). Lineage (NCBI taxonomy): Eukaryota > Viridiplantae > Streptophyta > Magnoliopsida > Brassicales > Brassicaceae > Eutrema > Eutrema japonicum. The sequence continues at coordinate 51,681,632 of BSQW01000011.1, forward strand.
TCCTCCTTCGTCCACTCTACGGGGTTGGTGGGACGTCGAGTCGAAGCCGTATCCCTACGTGGGTAGGGCACTGTTCTACCAGCTCCCACGTGCCTTCTGCTCTTCTGACACTCCTGCTTTGGTGAAGTGTCAGGCCGGACCCGAGGTGCGTCCTCGGGAGATCGGGAGCTCGGGAGCTCGGGAGCTCGGGTGATACGAGCGCGGTGCCTTCAGATCGGCGACCGAGCTGAAGAGAGACTTTTCTTAAGATGGGCCTAACTAATTGGGGGTGTTAAGCCCACCTCCAACATTAGGGAGTATGGAAGAGTCATATGGATGGGAGAAAAACACTATCAATGCTTCGATTATCTATTGAAACGGAGGTAGAAGCGCTCATGTGGGCTATGGTAAGTGTGGCAAACTTTAACTAAATATCATTTTTGAATCAGATTACAAGGTGCTGGTAGATGCTCTAATGGAGGAGGAACAATATGTCCTAGCCTAAGTGTGTCATATCAAGACATACACTTCATACTCTTTTTTAGTTTTCGTTTAAGATAATTCGATTGATTTATCCAAATTTACAACAAATATGAATCAAAATTTTAAATAAAGAGTAAATTGTATGAGTATTCAGTTTTCCGATGTACCAATAATTATCGCAATAGAACTTGTAGATTCGGAGTTATAATTGCCTATCCGAAAACTACTTTAAAGCCTCATAGGTGACTAATAAAATCTGATTGAAAACATTACTAACTAATTGTTGGAGGTGGGCCTAGCACCCCCAATTAGTTAGGCCTATCTTAGGAAAGGCTCTTCTTCAGCTCGGTCGCCGGCCTGAAAGCACCGACCTGCAAGGCCCCTCTTCAGCTCGGTCGCCGACCTGAAAGCGACGCACCTCGGGCCCGGGCTGACACTTCACCAAGGCAGGAGTGTCAGAAGAGCAGAAGGCACGTGGGAGCTGGTAGAGCAGTGCCCTACCCGCGTAGGGATACAGCTTCGACTCGACGTCCCACCAACCCTGCAGAGCTGACGAAGGAGGAAAGGACACGTTGAGATGAGTTGGCGAAACAGTGCGCTGCCCTGCAACACGCCACGCCGAGCTCATCATGACCTCCCTCCTCGAAAGCCGGAACACGCCTCCTAGGCCACCTTACCCGCGAAAGAGGCCGAAGACGCCACGTGGCCCCGAGATCCCGGGGAGCAGGAAGCCAACCCCGACTATATATACCCCTCAATGTCATTAATGAGGGGGGACTTTGATTTCGGCCATTTGACCTACGACAAGTTACCCGATCTCTCTCTCTCTCTCTCTCTCTCTTTGTAACAAGGCAACAGTTTATAACGCCGAACTGGACGTCCTTCGGAACCAGTTCGTAATTCTAAATTGTTCATTTCTCTCACCATCAATAAAAAGAAACACGGCCCCGGCCTACTCATCTTTCTCCCGGCCTGCTTTAATAGTGGTTAAATTGCTCTAATTAACGAAAATCTCGTCTCCCGTTCCGTAATCGATCTCTTAAACATCTTTAGTGATCACCGGGATCAACAATTGGCACTAGAAGGAGGGAGGAGAGATTCTTCTATACGCAAGGAGCAGTTCAACCACCACCGCAACCGCAGCAACGATGGCAATTCCGCACCCAAGAGTGTTGTCAGACCAGGAAACCCCGGCCCAAACAACGGCCCAGGCCCCGACAACTGCCCCGCCGACGATTCAAACGACGGCGACCATCCCGCCGTCAGCCCAAGCAGCTGCCAACCAGACAATTCCTCGAGAGCAGTTCTTCAGGGACCTGCCCCCGGCTTCGGCACCCGCTCATTCCGACGGCCCCGCCGCCCACAACGCGCCCCGAGCGTCGGAAGATCAGCCCACGCTGTCCGCCGTGATGCAGATCCTGCTCGCCAGAATAGACAAGCTGACGCGAGCCACCGACCAACGGTTCGCCACGCTAGGGGCCTCCCGTGACCGGTCGGACAATACCGGGTCCCCCGACGTCCATCTCAGAGAGCCGGCATCTCGGGAAGAAACCCCCCGCATCCGGATAAGCCGGCCCGGCGACTCACCGTCAGGATCCGAAGGCCCGGGCGGACGTTTCGCCCCGGCCGTAGGCAGCCACCCGGGCGACGAAGCCCACCATCTCCGATCCAGCGCGGAGCGCTCAAGGGACGCCGAGTTCGAAGCTATGAAGGAGACTATCCGCGCGATGTCCTCCAAAATCCATCAGGCCACCAGCGCGGCCCCGGAAATAGATCGCGTCCTCAGAGAGACGCAAAACACGCCGTTCACCCGCCGGATCGCCTCCGTCCCGCTCCAGCACCTCGGGAAGCTCAAACTCCAGCCCTACGCGGGCACCACCGACCCGGCCCAGTATCTTACGGCGTTCACCATCGCCATGGGTCGCGCCCACTTCTCACCAGATGAGCGCGAAGCCGCCCACTGCCAGCTCTTCGTAGAGAACCTCACCGGCCCGGCTCTCACGTGGTTCTCTCGGCTGAAGACGCACTCCATAGACAGCTTCAGAGACCTGTCGACCACCTTCCTCAAGCACTACTCCATCTACATCCGGCAGTCCGCATCCAGCGCGGACCTCTGGGCGATGAACCAAGGAACAAAGGAGTCGCTCAGGTCCTTCATAGAGCGCTTCAAGGCCACGACCTCCCAAAGCAACGTGACGGACGAGTCAGCGCTCCCCGCTCTAAGAAAGGGACTGCGGGCCGATTCAGCCTTCAAGGACGATATGAAGCTCAACAGGCCGCGCTCGCTGGAAGACGCCTTGTACCGCGCTGGACTCTTCGTCGAGCTCGAGGAGGAGAAGGCGGCTGAGTCGAGAAACAGCGCCTCTCACAAGGCCCCGGTCCCGAAGGAGCGGCCCCAGGAAGGATATCAGGAGCCTCGTCAACACTACGATGACGAGTACCAGCGCAGCAAGGGAAAGCAGGCCGCTGCATTCCTTGTCAACGGACCGCCCTCCGGCCTCCGTCTGCACGATCCCGTACTTCCCCCCAGCCCCGCGCCAGGGTTGCCTTGGAACAAGTACGTACGGGATCCCCACCAGCAGGATCGGCGTCCCGACGAGCCGAGCGATAGGGAGTCCCGACCAGACGAGCCGTACGACAGGTCGGCCTTCTGCGACTTCCACCGGCGAAAGGGGCACCCGACCTCTCACCGCCGCGCCCTCCAAGAGGTCCTGCTGAACCAATTTCAACGGGGAGAAATCAGCGTACCAGAGCAGCTGCGTCCGCATGCCCGGGACGGCGATCGAGTGCAACCCTGCGACAACCGAGGTCGCGTGGATAACCGGGCTAGGCCATACAACCGCGCCCAAAACGACGACCGGCGGCGACGATCGATGCTCAGGACATGAGCAAGAGGGGGATATGCTTCACCGAGGCCGACGCGGCCGGGGTCCACCAGCCCCACAACGACCCCCTCGTCGTACAAGTCCGCGTAGCCGACAGCGACGTTAACCGAGTCCTCGTCGATACGGGCAGCTCGGTCGATCTCATCTTCAAGGATACCCTTGCCAGGATGAATCTAAACGGGGTCGAAATCAAGCCGCACTCCATCCCGCTAACCGGCTTCGCCGGGGACACCGTCAACGGAATCTGCACCATCGAATTGCCGGTCTACGTAGGTCGGGTGACGAAAATCGTCAAGTTCGTGGTCTTCGATACCACCCCGATCTACAATATCATCCTTGGCATTATTAGGTCTAGGCCATTCCGCGATTGCCTTAATCTTTTCCGGATCTACAGATACTCCCTTATCCGAGACTACATGCCCCAAAAATCCGATCTCCCTTTGCCAGAAGCTGCATTTGCTAAGCTTAGCATACAACTTATGTTCCCTCAGTCTATTCATCACCGTCCTGAGGTGATCCACGTGATCTTCCCGGTTCTTTGAGTAGACCAGAATGTCATCTATGAAGATGATCACGAATTCATCCAAGCAATCTCTGAAAACGTTGTTCATGAGCTTCATGAAAGCCGCAGGTGCGTTCGTCAGTCCAAATGGCATGACTACGAATTCAAAGTGACTGTACCTTGTCCTAGAGGCAGTCTTCCTTACATCCGACTCGTCTATCGGAATCTGATGATAACCTGAAGCCAAATCGATCTTAGAGAAAAAAGTAGCACCTCGGAGTTGATCCAGTAACTCATCTATCCTCGGAAGAGGGTACTTGTTCTTCACAGTAACTCTGTTCAACCCGCGGTAGTCGATACAAAGCCGAAAACTCCCATCCTTTTTCTTAACAAACAATACCGGTGCGCCCCACGGTGAACTTCTTGCTCTCACGAACCCTTTCTCCATCAGCTCGCTCAACTGTTTCTTTAGCTCGGCCATCTCGGCAGGTGCCATCCGATATGGAGCTTTAGAAATTGGAGCCGTTCCTGGCTCGAGCTCAATGGTGAACGGATCAGAACGTGTTGGTGGTAAACCACTCAGTGCCGCAAACACATCTTCGAACTCCCTTACAACCGGAATGCTACCTAGCTCCGCATCCGGCCCAACTTCGGTAGTGGTGATTGTTGCCAAATACGCTTCACAACCCTTCTCAATCATCTGTTCAGCCTGAACCGCCGAGACAATCAGACTTCCCGAGGTCGGTTTAATGCCTTGGTATTCCAGAATCCCTTTCTCAGTTTCAAACCGAACTCTCCCGCGGTGACAGTCCAAGTGTGCCTTGTATTTTCCGAGCCAATCCATACCAAGGATCACATCGTAAGACTTCACCTCGCAGATTTCCAGATCAGCTGGCATGTTCACCGAACCAATCATGACAGAGACATTACGGACCTTCCCAAGAGTACGCATGACCTGTCCACCAGCCGCTTTGACTAAGCCAAAATTACATCCTGGTTCCTTGCGGAACTCGCCCTTCCCAATCATATCCGGATTCACAAAGCAATTTGTTGCTCCGGAATCAAACAGAACATGGGTTGCCACACCACCCATGGCAAGGGTCCCTACACATTCATCTAGAATGCTAAGACTAACGCAACACGCAACAGAATTTTACACGGAAATTTTTATCAAGGCAAGTGATAGGACTTACCAGTAATCGGACGTGAGCAACTCGGATCGGTCACGGTCTCCTCAGTCATAGCATAGAGCCGCGGCTTCCACAACGGCTTCCCTACGATCCTCCTCCAGACAATCACGGACTTTGTGATCCAAGCTTCCACAACGGAGACAAGCACCCGTCGCACGCCAACTAGTACCATAATTCCCCTTCACGACAGCCATTCCTGCGTTGCGACTCACAGGTGGTTTTCCCGTAGGAACACTCTTCCTTTGCCCAGCAGCAATACTAACAAGTCTAGCTTCTTCAGCTGAAGTAGACTCTAACTGAGCCGCTTTTTCCACCAGCTCCTGAAAGGTGCCATAGTCACGGATTTGACAATGCTTACGGATATCGATCCTTAACCCACGCATGAACCGCTTAATCTGATTCCCCTAGCTTCCCATTTCACGGCCAGCATACTTCTTCAGATTATTAAACTCCGCCTCATATTCCCTCACTGATTTTGCCCCTTGACGTAGATCAAGGAAAGCCCCTTCCAAACGATCACGAGCTTCCGGTGGGAAGTACTTAGCACGGAACAGATCACGGAAGTCAGCCCACGTGCTCACTGCGTCCCTCGGTTGCGCACTACGCCACCAGGTATGCGCGTCACTTTCCAGGTAGTGCACGGCAAGGTCCTTTTTGTACTGATCAGGACAGCGTATGGACTCAAAGTTTCTCTCCAATCGGTCAATCCAGTCATCCGCCTCAATGGGCTTCGTTCCACCGGAGAAAAACTTTGTTCCCAACTTCTGCATGTGTTCCATCATCTTCAGGTAAGATGGAACTCTCGCATTAACAACTTCTTCCACTTCTACGACGGGCGGATTCACAACAGGCGGTGGTGCCACAGGGGCAGCCGCAACAACAGGCAGTCTCGCCAACACTTGGGTCAGTAAACCCAACACCCCTTCCAAACCAACCGGAGCGGCACCAACGTTTGACGTATTCTCGGCCATCTCCTCAACAGGATGTTCCCCCTCGTTGTTCACACCAGACTCATCATCAACTCGCCTCTTACGGTTACCTCTTGCCATCTGCAATGACGAGATCAGAAAATTCTAAGTTAGCCGGCAAACTAACTTAGGCAACCATACAAAAAAATCAGACTTACCGCGAGACAAGGCGCTGGAAGGATGGTATTCCCACTAACCCACTTATGCTAGACTCTGTCCTAGAACCGACCGCGCTCTGATACCAACTTGTAAGACCCTAATCCGATTTTTATAAATTTAGCCAACACTTAACAATTTTAGCCGGATTAGAATATACCAGATTTTAAATTTTTGCACGTTCTAGTTCATTCAGACTTAGTCATTTTCGAGCATAAATAGATTGATACAGAAAACTTGAATTAAAACAGATTACTTGAATTAATACACACGAGGTTCTAGCACATTTGTTAAGTTTGCATATAATCTACTACAAAATGTAAACTAGACCGAATCTACCCAATACAACCATCCATCCGTTCCAGCCTTTGTCCCGCGAACTGATCAACCATCATATGTAACATCTCGGCTACAATCAGAGCCTGCATCCAAAAGGAGACATAAGCAACAGAAATGCTTAGTGAGAACGGTCATCCCGTCTCACTTAGCCAAAGCATGAATCGCAACAAGAATAAACCAGACTCAATCAGATGCTTATCAGAAACCAGAACTTAGCCGAGTGATTATATACCATTATCGGCTAAATCTCAGTCTAGATCGCCAATAATGTACATAATCCCACGGATAGCCAACAGAACATGAATAACGATAAACATCGTATTCATCAGACAAACAGAATACCATCTACTCAAGAAACGATCAGACTTAAGGCCACGGTCACGAACTCACCTTCGTTTCCTTCGGATTCGGATCGAACAGAAAATCCCTTCTCTCGGCTAGAATCCCTTCCTCGGACCAGAAATAAATTCTCGTTCGGCTAAAACTCCTCGCGATCGATTTTCCTCGGATAATCTGAATTCTCGTTCGGCTAAAACTCCTCGCGATCGATTTTCCTCGGATAATCTGAATTCTCCCTCGGCTAAAATCAGATTATCACGGATGAACTGAACTTTCTCTCGAGTAACTTCTCACAATTTCTCCCTTATACTTTCAGAGTTCTTTTGGTCGCGCGAGAGGAAGAAAATGAGCCCATAACTAATTAAAATAGATCGAATCCCCTTTCTGATCAGCGAATAACCGTCCTGCGGTTTATTTTAATCGGCTAAAATAGAAACCGCCCTCACACGCGCGTCTTTTCCCTCAGAACCGCTCTAAACTGCCGTATTTACATTTTTATACAATCTCTCGGCTAAAATGTAATACAGTTACATTTTTATTCACGCGCGCTCGGCTAAAAATGTAAACGGTTACATTTTCTTCATATATCTCGGCTAAAATGTAAACAGTTACATTTTATTCACTCTGGTTCGGCTAAAATGTAAACAGTTACATTTTTATACACATTTGGTCGGCTAAAAATGTAAACGGTTACATTTTATACACGCTTGCTCGGCTAAATGTAAACGGTTACATTTTTATACGCATTTGGTCGGCTAAAATGTAAACGGTTACATTCTATACACGCTTGCTCGGCTAAATGTATACGATTACATTTTTATTCGGCTAAAATGTAAACAGTTACATTTTTGATAAGTTCCTCGGCTAAAACATGATTTCCCCCGAATAAAATTCACCAGCTTGTCTGAAATCCGACCAACTCCCGAAAAATTCGGCCAGCTGAATTTTTACCTCGGCTAAAACTTAATCAGTTCAGAAATCACCCGATCTGATCGAATTTCCTCGGCTAAACTCAATTTCCCACGAACACTTGCCTTCTTTCCAATTCTTCTAGGCTAAACTCAATTCTGCCTTAGCCAAATTCCCTCGTTTGGCAGAATTGCGGAACACGGGCGTTACACATTTACTGCTACAAGGTAATGCCTTTCGGACTCAAGAACGCCGGGGCCACCTACCAACGGCTCGTCAACCGGATGTTCGCCGACCAAATAGGCCGCACTATGGAAGTATACATAGATGACATGCTGGTGAAGTCTCTGGTGGCGGCCGACCACGTCACTCATCTCCGGTCCTGCTTCCGGACGTTGAACGAATACAACATGAAGCTGAACCCGGCCAAGTGTTCTTTCGGCGTCACATCGGGCGAATTCCTCGGGTACATCATCACCCGGCGCGGGATCGAGGCCGACCCCAAGCAGATCCGAGCCATCATCGAGCTCAAATCCCCGTAGAGCACGCGTCAAGTACAACGACTCACCGGGAGAATCGCCGCGCTGAACCGATTCATCTCCCGCTCTACCGACAAGTGCCTCCCGTTCTACCAGCTGCTCCGGGCTAACAAGCGGTTCGAATGGGACGACAAATGCGAGGATGCCCTCCGACAGCTGAAGGAGTACATATCTACTCCTCCCGTCCTGTCCAAGCCAGAAGAAGGCGAAATACTCTACCTCTATATCGCCATCTCCGCGTCAGCGGTCAGCGGAGTGCTGGTACGGGAAGACCGGGGCGACCAAAGACCCATCTCCTACATCAGCAAATCCCTTGACGACGCGGAGAGCAGGTACCCGACTCTGGAGAAGCTCGCCTTGGCGGTGGTCGTCGCAGCTAGAAAGCTCCGGCCTTACTTTCAATCCCATGCGATTGCCTTCCTAAGCACCTACCCCCTCAGAACCATCCTCCACAGCCCGAGCCGATCGGGCCGGATAATGAAGTGGGCTGTTGAGCTGAGCGAGTATGAAATCGAGTACCGAGGTCGGACCGCGATCAAATCTCAGGTCCTCGCTGATTTCCTAGTTGAGTTGGCACCCGAGCTGGCAGTCAGCGAAGTCCCCGAAGTATGGAGCCTGCATGTCGACGGATCGGCCTCCAAGCACGGGTCCAGCGTCGGCATACGCCTCGAGTCCCCGACCAAGGAGATCCTCGAGCAGTCTTTCCGTCTGGCCTTCCCGGCGTCAAATAACGAGGCAGAATACGAAGCTCTGATTGCCGGCCTGCGTCTGGCCAAGGAGGTCGGCGCGAAGAAAATCAAAGCTTACTGCGACTCCCAGCTCGTCGCCAATCAATTCAGCGGGGAGTACGAGGCCAAGAGCGATCACATGGATGCTTACCTCAAGGTGACCCAAGGCTTGGCCGCAGAATTCTCCGAGTTCACCCTGACGAAGATCCCCCGAGGCGATAACATTTCCGCAGACGCCCTCGCCGCACTAGCCTCCACCTCGTCCCCAGCCCAACGACGGGTGATCCCGGTCGAGAGCATCGACTTCCCTAGCATCGAGCTGCCAAAAGGGGCCTACTTGATCAACCCCCAGGCCGCGGACCCTGACGAAGACGCGCCACCTCCCGAAGTTCTACCGCCACCCCCGGCCGAGCCCGAACTGCCGGACTGGCGAGTCGACCTACTGCTGTACATCGCAGACGGCATTCATCCCCCAGACCGGTGGGCCGCCCGACGGCTAAGAAAGAAGTGTGCCCGATACACGATGCTGGACGGCAATCTGTTCCGGTGGAGCGCCTCGGGAACCTTGCTCGGCTGCCTCCACGGGCAAGAAACCGTCGATGTGATGAAAGAAATGCAAGAGGGCGCCGACGGAAACCACTCCAGCGGCCGGGCTCTCGCCCTGAGAATACGGAACCAGGGACACTACTGGCCAACGATGCTGCAGGACTGCGAAAGATTTGCAGCCCGGTGCGAGAAGTGCCAGCGTCACGGCCTGCTCATTCATTGTCCTACCGAGCTCCTCACCACTGCGGTTGCGCCCTACCCCTTCATGCGATGGGCCATGGACATAGTCGGTCCGCTTCCCCGATCCCGCCAAAAACGCTTCCTCTTGGTCATGACCGATTACTTCACCAAATGGGTCGAGGCCGAAGCCTACGCCAAGATCACGGCAGAGGACGTCCGAAAATTCGTCTGGAAGTTCATCATCTGCCGGACGGGCTGCCCTACGAGATCGTGACCGACAACGGTGCCCAGTTCACGTCGGCCCTCTTCGAAGACTTCTGCGCGAAGTGGAAAATCAGGCTGAGTAAGTCCACCCCGAGATATCCGCAAGGGAACGGACAGGCCGAGGCCACCAACAAAACCATCCTCGACGGCCTCAAAAAGCGACTAGACGACAAGAAGGGGTCCTGGGCCGACGAGCTCGATGGAGTCCTCTGGTCCCATCGCACAACGCCGAAGACATCGACAGGGCGCACACCATTCAGCCTCTCCCACGGAATGGAAGCAATGGCCCCCTCCGAGGTCGGTCTCCCCACTCCTCGCCGCGCCATGCTCACCCAGCAGCCCGCCCTGAACGACACCGTCCTACTCAGCGAGCTGGATTTCCTTGAGGAACAACGGGACCATTCCCTCCTCCGAATCCAGAACTACCAGCAGCTCGCCTCCAAGTACTACAACAAGAGGGTTAGAGGCAGTTTCTTTACCAAAAGCGACCTGGTCCTCCGCAAAGTCTTCGAAAACACCGCCGAGCTAAACGCAGGCAAGCTCGGTGCACATTGGGAAGGTCCCTACCTCATCTCCAAAATCGTGAAGCCCGGCGTCTACGAGCTGATCACGATGAACGGCGACGCAATCCCGCGCTCATGGAACTCGATCAACCTCAAACGCTTCTACTATTAAGCCCCCGGGCTCCATTCCGCTCTCCGCCTTTATAAACAAACGAACTACGACTGGCTTGATCCCTTCTACTAAAGGGTACGTAGGCAACCCCTAATCAGGGCTCAACTATTAATCTAATAAAACCTTTTTGACAAAGGAATACGGTCCCCGACCTGTGCACAAAAAGCCGAGCTCCGACGTTAGCATCAAAAAAAAAAAAAAAAAAAAAAAAAAAAACCGCCGAGCTCCAAACGCTCGCACTACAAAAAAGAAGCCGAGCTCCAAACGCTCGCACTACCAAAAAAAAAATAAAAGCCGAGCTCCAAACGCTCGCCCCACAAACAAAAAAAAAACAGCCGAGATCCAACGCTCGCACTATAAAAAAAAAAAAAAAAAAAAAAAAAAAAGAAGCCGAGCTCCAAACGCTCGCACTATAAAAAAAAAAAAAAAAAAAAAAAAAAAACCGAGATCCAACGCTCGCACTACAAAAAAAAAAAAAAAAAAAGAAGCCGAGCTCCAAACGTTCGCACTACAAAAAAAAAAAAAGCCGAGCTCCAAACGCTCGCACTACAAAAAAAAAAAAAAAAAAAAAACCGAGCTCCAAACGCTCGCCCCACAAAAAGAAAAAGGGGACCGAGCTCCGGTGCTCGCTCTCCCCGGCACACAAGTTATATGTGCCAAAGCCGAGCTCCAATGCTCGCACTCCCATAGTACACAAGCAATAAGTACTAAAGCTGGGCCCCAGGGCTCGCACCTCTACTAGACACACAAGCATTAAGTGTCTCTAAGCCGGGCTCGCTACCCGCACCAAAAAAACAAGGTACACAAGCAATAAGTACCTTAAGCCGAGATCACCTCGCACCAACTAAAAATATTAAAGATACACAAGCAATAAGTATCTCAAACCGAGTCGTACCTCGCACCCAATACAAGAGCACGGTCCACGACCTGCATACATGACAGGGTACGGTCTACGACCTACTTTACCGATCAAAAAAGTCTCGAAACGGCACTTACAAAAAAAAAAAAAGAGAGGGCCAACGGCCTCGATTATCACAGAAGGGCCAACGGCCCCTTTATTATAAAAAGGGCCCACGGCCTAGTCATTACAAAAGCCTCGAAACGGCACTTACAAAAAAAAAAAAGAAGAGAGAAAGGGCCAACGGCCTCGATTATCACAAAAGGGCCAACGGCCTCGTTATTATAAAAAGGGCCCACGGCCTAGTCATTACAAAAGCCTCGAAACGGCACTTACAAAAAAAAAAAAAAAAAGAGAGAAAGGGCCAACGGCCTTGTTGTCATAAGAAGAGGGGCCAACGGCCTGGTCCTTACATAAACGGCATACGGCCCGGTCTTTACAAAAGAGAGAAGAAAACAAAAAGGAAAAACTACAAAAAAAAAAGAGAGAAGTTTTTACAAGGCCGCATCGGCCGGTAGGTCATCGCCCCCGTCAGCACGGGTACCATCTAAATCGCCCGGGCACACCATCCTCTCAATGGTGCCATGCTCACCAAGGAAGGGCTGCTCGGACCTCTCTTCCTCAACCACGGCATCACCCGATGGCGCGTCGGTGCCGGCCTCGTCAGCACACGGGGCCGAGTCCTGTGCTGGCAGATCTTCTTGGACGATCTCAGCAGCCGAGGGAACGTCCTCAGTCAGATCCACATAGGGCGCCTCCGAAGGAGCAACGGGCATGAGCCGCTCGAGCTGGACGCCATGAGCGCGATCCAGAGGGATGTCCAGATCCTCCGGGGTCAAGTCCGGAAAGTCCATTCCATCCAGCACGGCACCAAATGCCGCCTCATCCTCGTCCAGCTTCTGATATCGGTAGAACGGTACCGACACCCCGTCCTCGGCCTCCATCCTCTTGAGGCACGCCCTGACACCGATCACCTGGTTGTACAGCAGGTGAGGCTCTAAGGCCCGGCTGCGCCCGTCGAGATGGGCGCGGATCTTCTCCATCTTCGCGGACCACTTCCGGTTCCGCGCGTCCCACCGGGCCGACACCCGGTCGCTCTCCGCAGCCACGGCCACCTTCGCCAGGCCTATGGCGGACTCCAGCCCCTTCACCCTAGAGCGAAGTGTCTCCCGCTCCCCCTTCAGGAGCCCGACCTCCTCCTCCAGGGCAGCCGCCCGCGCCCGTTCAGCGGCAGACTGAGCCCTCTCAGCCTCCAGCTCGGCCTGAAGACTGCCCACGTCTACAGCCCGGGCTCGCACCCGTGCCGCCTCCTCTTCCAGCGCCGCAGACCGGGCCTTCTCCTCCCTCAAGTCCTTCTCCAGCCCGCGAGCAAGAGCGGACTAGATCTGCGCGCTGGCTTCCTGGCGCCCCTGCCGGAAATTGAGCGACGCGTCCTTCTCGGCGAGTCGCTTCTCATAGGCCTCCGCTAGAAAGGCGGTAAGGGCCATCGTCTGCAACAAACCAATTGTTAGCAAAGACGCACAGCAAGCCCTGACAAAAACAGTTAGCAAAGCAACGAAAGCTCACCCGAGCTGCGGATCGCGCTGCAGCGCAAAAGGCATCGGACTCCGCCATCTCCAGCGGCACGAAGTGCGGGTGCTTCTGCCCGAACATCATGGCCTGCGCCAGCTCGGCGCACTCGTCCTGGTCCACGATGATCTGGCTGTTGCCATCCTCGTGGCAAAAATAGAAGCTATAGTCCCGAGGCCCTTCCTCGGAACCCTACGAAGCCCCACCACTCCGGTTACCGGCGGCCTCCCGCCCTACTTCCACAACGACGGCTGCATCGCCGCCCTCCGTCGCCCGACCAGCGACCTCTTCAATCGCTCGGGTCCGGGCCCCTTCGACCTCCCCCGTAGGCACCTCGGCCGCAGGTGCCTCGGCCTCCCCGACAAGAGCGCCTCGGGAGCCCTCGGGCTCGCAACCAGCCTCTTCAGTCCGGCCAGACTCCCGACCTGAAGTCGAAGACCCTCCAACTTCGGCCCTCTTCTTCTTCTTGCCAGCCCTAGCACCGGCAGCGTCGGCCGCCCTCTTCGAGAGAGAGCCGCCTCGGAGGACTCCCCCCAGTCCGCGGCGCCGGGTCTCGCCGGACCGGCACCTCTGGTATCGGCGGCGGCGGCGCCACAAAGGAGTCCGCGTACAGCGGATTGGCAAACCGTGCTCGACCTACATTGGTGGCACCCATCAGCTCGGTAAAAAAAAAAAAAAAAAAAAAAAAAAAAAAAAAAAAAAAAACCTACCTCCGGCCATCGCAGCTTCAATTCTCCCCGAGGTGAATGACTTCCACTCTCTGTCGCGCACCGACCTAAGCACAGCAACGATACCCGCGTAGTCCGGAAGCTTAAACCTGGAAGAGTGAGGACCTGAAAGAAGAGCAAACAACATCAGTCAGACCAAAACTAAGGAAAAGAAGGGCAGTTCGATCTACAGACCCCTACCCGGGGAAAAATTCCAATCCCGGGTATATCGCGCCAACGGGTCGAGACCAGCGACCTCGGTAGCCCGGACGTAGAAGTAGCTCCGAGACCAGTCCTCGACCTTCGACAGCTTGCTGGCCTTGGACCCCGAGCTGGGTGCCTCCAGGATGTTCGCCGCGGGCTTGAAGGCAGCGTAGTAGGTCCCCGGGATGCCAGGATTCGCCTTCTGCTGGGTGAGGGCCTCGAACATAGGCACCGTCACCTCCACATCGCACTCATGCCCCAAGGTCAGCAGCACGATCATGCCTTGGATCGTGGACGGGCAGACCTGCGAGAAGGCCAAACCCCGCGCCCGGCAGTACTGGACGAGCAGCTCGGGGAGAGGAAGGCGCAGCCCGCACTTCTGGAAGAACCCCTCGTACAGGCAGACGAAGCCCGCCGGAGGAGTCCACGGGCGCTCGTCCGCCCCGGGTAGCCTGAGCTCGACCCCAGCAGGGAAGTCGCATAACTCCTTCAGCAGAGTTACCGACTCCACTGTACTCCAGGTCGGTAACCCTCCCTGCTCGTAAGGAACCAGGGGAGACCTCGCCCTGGCCACTCGTACTCCGCCACCACGACCGCCCTGACGACCACCCCGGTCGCCCAGACGCCCGGTTCCTCTCCCTATCTGAACGCCACCGCGACCACCAGAGGAGGACCTCACCACCGTCTTCTTTCGGAAATGGGTCCCAGGGAGCACCGGGGCGACCCTCGAAGTCGAGGGAACAGGCTGTTCCCCACTGTCTGCGCCTCGACTCGGAGAGGAGACGTGCCCGGAGCCATCGGAAGAGGAACTCGGAGAATCGCTGCGATTGTCACGAGACGCCGACTCATCGCTCGACTCGGCCCTGATTCCATCTAGCATCGGTGCCATTGCAAAGAAGAGGAAGAAGAGTCGAAAAACGCAGAGAAAGGAAGGAGGAATCGAAGAGGTCAGGGAGAAGGAGTTACCTTGAGAGTATGCGCAGAAGGTTTTAACAGAAGGAAGAAAGGGGGGTTAAATAGAAGAAGGGGGACAGTGAAGCGACGCATGGACACGTGTCGAAAGAAGCACGGCCGCCCAGAAACCTAATGATGACGACTCCTCGTGCTCCCACGCCAAAAAGCAGGAGATGCCTCGATAAACGCGAAGCGTCTATCACACGCCGCGCGTGGGCGTCCCACGCGAAAAAAGAGGCGACCTTTCGCTCTCTCACGTGATGGGTACGCGCCAACCATCTACGGATTTTCGGGAAGATCAACACGTACGAGCACGGAGAGACCGTCCTAAGATGTGCCGAACTAGCATCAGATCAACTTCGGCATGCTCGCTTCGCCTCGCGATACCGAACTGGGGGAGGGCCTATTGTTGGAGGTGGGCCTAGCACCCCCAATTAGTTAGGCCCATCTTAGGAAAGGCCCCTCTTCAGCTCGGTCGCCGGCCTGAAAGCACTGACCTGCAAGGCCCCTCTTCAGCTCGGTCGCCGACCTGAAAGCGACGCACCTCGGGCCCGGGCTGACACTTCACCAAGGCAGGAGTGTCAGAAGAGCAGAAGGCACGTGGGAGCTGGTAGAGCAGTGCCCTACCAGCGTAGGGATACGGCTTCGACTCGACGTCCCACCAACCCTGCAGAGCTGACGAATGAGGAAAGGACACGTGGAGAAGAGTTGGCGAAACAGTGCGCTGCCCTGCAACACGCCACGCCGAGCTCATCATGACCTCCCTCCTCGAAAGCCGGAACACGCCTCCTAGGCCACCTTACCCGCGAAAGAGGCCGAAGACGCCACGTGGCCCCGAGATCCCGGGGAGCAGGAAGCCAACCCCGACTATATATACCCCTCAATGTCATTAATGAGGGGGGACTTTGATTTCGGCCATTTGACCTACGACAAGTTACCCGATCTCTCTCTCTCTCTCTCTCTCTTTGTAACAAGGCAACAGTTTAGAATGCCGAACTGGACGTCCTTCGGAACCAGTTCGTAATTCTAAATTGTTCATTTCTCTCACCATCAATAAAAAGAAACACGGCCCCCGGCCTACTCATCTTTCTCCCGGCCTGCTTTAATAGTGGTTAAATTGCTCTAATTAACGAAAATCTCGCCTCCCGTTCCGTAATCGATCTCTTAAACATCTTTAGTGATCCCCGGGATCAACACTAATGCACATTATAGGTGACTAACTAAACCTGATTTTCAAAAATCTACTGACTTGTGTTAGCTATTTTGCTATATCTGTACAAATTATTTTAGTTATGTGTTTATTTTGGTTGAATAATTTGACTTTATCGTTTAGGCACCTAATATATAAACATATAAATATATCTATATATATGTACTGTATTTTTTTTTTTTTGTTCACAAAGCAAACGTGGTTAGGTGATTAACAAGTGTATTAGAGTTGGAGGGTTTTGATTGTTGAACTAACTTAACTCAAAAACCTTGAATTGTCAAATTAATCTAAAAAACACATTAAGTTGAACTAACTTGATTCAAGCCAACCATACAAAACCGTAAAATATACCATACGCTATATAAACTCAATAGCGTATCACTGAATTTCTTATCAACACAAAGCAATATATCGAGTAAGCAATAAAAGAAAGGCTTAAGCATAACTAAATATTCATCAACACAACCAAAATGGCATTATACAAGATTTTTCTCATTGCTTTCTTAGTGAGTCTCTCTTCCTCTATTATGATCAAAACTTGCTCGGCCTCGCGCTACCTTCTCCAGCGACAACCTCTTCCTCAAATTCCAAATCATCTGCCTATCCCTACAATGGGACTACCTCCATTGCCATCAACCTTGCCACAACTGTTGGAGGTGGGCCTAGCACCCCCAATTAGTTAGGCCCATCTTAGGAAAGGCCGTTCTTCGGTGCGGTCACCGGACTTAATATCACCGACCTGCAAGACCACTCTTCAGCTCGGTAGCCGACCTGAAAGCAACGTACCCCGGGCCCGCGCTGATGCCCCGCCAGAGCAGGAAGTGTCAGAAGAGTAGGCGCGTGGGAGTTGGTAAGGCAGTACCCTACCCGCGTAGGGACGTGCCTTCGACCCGACGTCCCACCAACCCTGCAGAGCTGACAAGGGCAAGAGGGAGCAGGTGGAGCAGAGTTGGTGAAACAGTGCATTGCTCTGCAACACGCCACGCCGAGCTCATCATGACCTCTCTCCTCGAAAGCCGGGACACGCCTCCTAGGCCACCTTACCCGCAAAAGAGGCCGTAAACGACACGTGGCCCGAGATCCCGGGGAGCAGGAAGCCGACCCCGACTATATATACCCCTCATATGTCATTAATGAGAAGGGGTCTGATTTTTACTCTCTCACCTACCACAAGTTACCCGACCTCTCTATCTTTGTAACGAGACAACACTTTAGAACGCCGAACTGGACGTCCTTCGGAACCAGTTCGTAATTCAAAAGCGTTTACTTCTCTTTCATCAATAAAACGAAACACGGCCCCCGGCCTACTCATATTTCTCCCGACCTGTCTTAATTGTGGTTAAATTGCTCTATTAACGAAAATCTCACCTCCCGTCTCCTAATCATTCTTTAGACACACTTAGTGATCCGTGGGATCAACAATTGGCGCTAGAAGGAGGGGCAGATTCTTCTACACGCAAGGAGCAGTTCAACCACCGCCACAACCGAAGCAACGATGGCAATTCCGACCCCAAGAGTGTTGTCAGACCAGGACATTCCGGCCCAAACAACGGCCCAGGCCCCGACAACGGCCCCGCCAACGACTCGAACGACGGCGACCATTCCGCCGTCAGCCCGAGCAGCTGCCAACCAGGCGATTCCTCGAGAGCAATTCTCCAGGGCCCCGCCCCCGGCTTCAGCACCCGCTCATTCCGACGGCTCCGCCGCCCACAACGCGCCACGAGCATCGGAAGACCAGCCCACGCCGTCCGTCGTGATGCAGACCCTGCTCGCCCGGATCGATGAGCTAACGCGAGCCACCGACCAACGTTTCGCCACGTTAGGGGCCTCCCGTGACCGGTCGGACAATGTCGGGTACCCCGACGTCCATTCCAGAGAACCGGTCCCTCGGGAAGAAACCTCCCGCTTCCGGACAAGCCGACCGAGCGACTCGCCGTCTGGATCTGAAGGGCCGGACGGACGTTTCGTCCCGGCCGTAGGAAGCCACCCGGGCGACGAAGCCCACCATCTCCGATCCAGCGCGGAGCGCTCAAGAGACGCGGAGTTCGAGGCTATGAAGGAGACCATCCGTGCGATGTCCTCCAAAATCCACCAAGCCACCAGCGCGGCCCCGGAAATCGATCGCGTCCTCAGAGAGACGCAGAACACGCCGTTCACCCGCCGGATCGCCTCCGTCCCACTCCAGCACCTCGGAAAGCTCAAGCTACAGCCCTACGCGGGCACCACCGACCCGGCCCAGTATCTTACGGCGTTCACCATCGCCATGGGCCGCGCCCACTTCTCACCAGACGAGCGCGAAGCCGCTCACTGCCAGCTTTTCGTGGAGAACCTCACCGGCCCGGCCCTCACGTGGTTCTCTCGGCTAAAGACGCACTCCATCGACAGCTTCAGGGACCTGTCGACCACCTTCCTCGAGCATTACTCCATCTACATCCGCCAGTCCGCATCCAGCGCGGACCTCTGGGCAATGAACCAGGGAGCAAAGGAGTCGCTCAGGTCCTTCATCGAGCGCTTCAAGGCCACGGCCTCCCAGAGCAACGTGACTGACGAGTCAGCGCTCCCCGCTCTGAGAAAGGGACTGCGGGCCGATTCGGCCTTCAAAGACGACATGAAGCTTAACAGGCCGCGCTCGCTGGAAGATGCCTTGCACCGCGCTGGACTCTTCGTCGGGGCTCGAGGAGGAGAACGGGCTCCTGAAGGGGGAGCGGGAGACACTACGCTCCAGGGTGAAGGGGCTGGAATCCGCCATAGGCCGGGCGAAGGTGGCCGTGGCTGCGGAGAGCGATCGGGTGTCAGCCCGGTGGGACGCGCGGAACCGGAAGTGGTCCACGAAGATGGAGAAGATCCGCGCCCACCTGGACGGGCGCCGCCGGGCCTTAGAGCCTCACCTTCTGTACAGCCAGGTGACCGGCGTAAAGGCCTGCCTCAAGAGGATGGAAGCAGAGGACGGGGTGTCGGTACCGTTCTACCGGTATCAGAAGCTGGACGAGGATGAGGCGGCATTCGGTGCCGTACTGGACGGGATGGACTTTCCGGATTTGACCCCGGAGGATCTGGAAATCCCTCTGGACCGTGCTCACGGCGTTTTGCTTGAGCACATTATACCCGTCGCTCCCTCTAGCACCCCCGTGGTGGATCTGACCCTGGAGGCTCCGCCGGCTGCTGAGGACGTTCTTGCGGTCGCTGAGACCGTCCAAGCAGATCCCTCGATCCCGTCTGCTGACGAGGGAGTCCCCGAAGCTGCTGGGATTGTGCAAGCAGATCCCTCGGTCCTGTCTGCCGTTGAGGCCGGTACGGACGCGCCGTCCGGTGAGACCGGAACCGACGTGCCACCCGGTGGAGCCGTGGTTGGGGAAGAGGGGTCTGGGCAGCCCTTCCTTGGTGAGTACGGGACCAACGCGAGGATGGTGGCCCCGGCTGATTTAGATGGTACCCGTGCTGACGGGAGTGAAGACCGACCGGCCGATGCGGCCTTGTAAAAACTTTTTCCTTTTTGTTTTCTTCTTTTTGTAGAGACTGGGCCGTAGGCCGTTTCTTTTTGTAAGGACTGGGCCGTAGGCCGTTTATGTAATGACTAGGCCGTGGGCCCTTTTAATGATGACAAGGCCGTTGGCCCTTTCTTTCTTCTTTGTAAGTGCCGTTTCGAGGCTGTTGTAATGACTAGGCCGTGGGCCCTTTTTAATAATATCGAGGCCGTTGGCCCTCTCTTTTTTTTTTTTTTTTTTTGTATAAGTGCCATTTCGAGGCTGTTGTAATGACTAGGCCGTGGGCCCTTTTTAATAATATCGAGGCCGTTGGCCCTCTCTTTTTTTTTTTTTTTTTTTTTTTTTTGGTATAAGTGCCATTTCGAGGCTTTTTTGATTGGTAGAGTAGGTCGTAGACCGTACTCTGTCAAGTAAGCAGGTCGTGGACCGTGCTCTTGTATTGGGTGCGAGGTAATCTCGGCTTAAGGCACTTATTGCTTGTGTACCTTGTTTTTTTGGTGCGGGTAGCGAGCCCGGCTTTAGAGACACTTAATGCTTGTGTGTCTAGTAGAGGTGCGGGCCCTGGGGCCCGGCTTTGGCACTTATAACTTGTGTGCCGGGGAGAGCGAGCACCGGAGCTCGGTCCCCTTTTTTTTGTAGTGCGAGCATTTGGAGCCCGGCTTCTTTTTTTTTTTTTTGTAGTGCGAGCCTTTGGAGCTCGGCTTGGTTTTTTTTTTTTTTTTTTTTTTTTTTGGTAGTGCGAGCGCTTGGAGCTCGGCTCTTTTTTTTTTTTGTAGTGCGAGCGTTTGGAGCTCGGCTTCTTTCTCTTTTTTTTTTTTTGTAGTGCGAGCATTTGGAGCCCGGCTTCCTTTTTTTTTTTTTTTGTAGTGCGAGAGTTTGGAGCTCGGCTTGTTTTTTTTTTTTTTTGTAGTGCGAGCGTTTGGAGCTCGGGAGCGTCTTCCTTTGTAAAAAAGGTTTTATTAGGTTGATAGCTGAGCCCTGGTTAGGGGTTGCCTACGTACCCTTTACTATAAGGGATCAAGCCAGTCGTAGTTCGATTGTTTTCAAAAGCGGAGAGCGGAATGGAGCCCGGGGGCTTAATAGTAGAAGCGCTTGAGGTTGATCGAGTTCCATGAGCGCGGGATGGCGTCGCCGTTCATCGTGACTAGCTCGTAGACGCCGGGTTTTACGACCTTGGAGATAAGGTAGGGGCCCTCCCAATTGGCACCGAGCTTGCCTGCGTTTAGCTCGGCGGTGTTTTCGAAGACCTTGCGGAGGACCAGGTCGCCCTCGGCGAAGAACCGGCCTCGAACCTTCTTGTCGTAATATTTGGAGGCGAGCTGCTGGTAGTTCTGGATTCGGAGTAGGGAATGGTCCCGCTGCTCTTCAAGGAAATCCAGCTCGCTGAGTAGGATGGCGTTGTTCAGTGCGGGTTGCTGGGTGAGCATAGCGCGGCGAGGAGTGGGGAGCCCGACTTCGGATGGGGCCATTGCTTCCATGCCGTGGGAGAGGTTGAACGGTGTTCGGCCAGTCGATGTCTTTGGTGTTGTGCGGTGGGACCAGAGGACTCCATCGAGCTCGTCGGCCCAGGACCCTTTCTTGTTATCTAGTCGCTTTTTCAGGCCGTCGAGGATGGTCTTGTTGGTGGCCTCGGCTTGTCCGTTCCCCTGGGGGTACCTCGGAGTGGACTTACTTAGTCTGATTTTCCACTTCGCGCAGAAGTCTTCGAAGAGGGCCGATGTGAACTGGGCACCGTTGTCGGTGACGATCTCGTACGGGAGCCCGTGCCGGCAGATGATGAACTTCCAGACGAACTTTCGGACGTCCTCTGCCTTGATCTTGGCGTATGATTCGGCCTCGACCCATTTGGTGAAGTAGTCGGTCATGACTAAGAGGAAGCGCTTTTGGCGAGATCGGGGAAGGGGCCCGACTATGTCCATGGCCCATCGCATGAAGGGGTAGGGTGCCACCGCAGTGGCGAGGAGCTCGGTTGGACAGTGAATGAGGGGACCGTGGCGCTGGCACTTCTCGCACCGGGCTGCGAATTTTTCGCAGTCTTGGAGCATTGTCGGCCAGTAGTGGCCTTGGTTCCGTATTCTCAGGGCGAGAGCCCGGCCATCGGAATGGTTTCCGTCGGCGCCTGCGTGCATTTCCTTGATCACGTCGATGGTTTCCTGCCCGTGGAGGCAGGCGAGCAGGGTTCCCGAAGCGCTCCATCGGAACAGATTGCCGTCCAGCATCGTATATTGGGCACACTTCTTTCTTAGCCGCCGGGCGGCCCATCGGTCTGGGGGGTGAATGCCGTCTGCGATGTATAGCAGTAGGTCGACTCGCCAGTCTGGCAGTTCGGGCTCGACCGGGGGTGGTGGTAGAACTTCGGGAGGTGGTGCTCCTTCGTCCGCGGCCTGGGGGTTGATCAAGTAGGCCCCCTTTGGCAGCTCGATGCTGGGGAAATCGATGCTATCGACCGGGATCACTCGTCGTTGGGCCGGGGCCGAGGTGGATGCTAGCGCGGCGAGGGCATCTGCGGAATTGTTATCGCCTCGGGGGATCTTTGTCAGGGTGAACTCGGCAAAGTCTGCGGCCAAGCCTTGGGTCACCGTGAGGTAGGCATCCATGCGATCGTTCTTGGTCTCGTACTCCCCGCTGAACTGATTGGCGACGAGCTGGGAGTCGCAGTAAGCCCGGATTTTCTTCGCACCGACCTCCTTTGCTAGGCGCAGACCGGCAATCAGAGCTTCGTACTCGGCCTCGTTGTTTGATGCCGGGAAGGCCAGGCGGAAAGACTGCTCGAGGATCTCCTTGGTCGGGGATTCGAGGCGTATGCCGACGCCGGACCCGTGTTTGGAGGCCGATCCGTCGACATGCAGAGTCCATACTTCGGGCACTTCGCTGACTGTCAGCTCGGGTATCAACTCGACTAGGAAATCGGCCAGGGCCTGAGATTTTATCGCGGTCCGACCTCGGTACTCGATTTCATATTCGCTCAGCTCAACGGCCCACTTCATTATCCGGCCTGATCGGCTCGGGCTGTGGAGGATGTTTCTGAGGGGGTAGGTGCTTAGGACGGCAATCGCGTGGGATTGAAAGTAAGGCCGGAGCTTCCTAGCTGCGACGACCACTGCCAGGGCGAGCTTCTCCAGAGTCGGGTACCTGCTCTCCGCGTCGTCGAGCGACTTGCTGATGTAGGAGATGGGTTTTTGGTCACCCCGGTCTTCCCGCACTAGCACGCCGCTGACTGCTGACGTGGAGATGGCGACGTAGAGGTAGAGGATTTCGCCTTCTTCTGGCTTGGACAGGACGGGGGGAGTGGATATGTACTCCTTCAGCTGTCGGAGGGCGTCCTCGCATTTGTCGTCCCACTCAAACCGCTTGTTAGCCCGGAGCAGTTTGTAGAACGGGAGACACTTGTCGGTAGAGCGGGAGATGAATCGATTTAGTGCGGCGATTCTCCCGGTGAGTCGTTGTACTTGACGCGTGTTCTCCGGGGATTTGAGCTCGATGATAGCTCGGATCTGCTTGGGGTCGGCCTCGATCCCGCGCTGGGTGATGATGTACCCGAGGAATTCGCCCGATGTGACGCCGAAGGAACACTTGGCCGGGTTCAGCTTCATGTTGTATTCGTTCAGCGTTCGGAAGCAGGAC
Source organism: Eutrema japonicum (assembly GCA_030161315.1). Taxonomy (NCBI): domain Eukaryota; kingdom Viridiplantae; phylum Streptophyta; class Magnoliopsida; order Brassicales; family Brassicaceae; genus Eutrema; species Eutrema japonicum. Next base: position 51,704,965 of record BSQW01000011.1, read on the forward strand.
CGGAGGTGAGTGACGTGGTCGGTTGCCACCAGAGACTTCACCAGCATGTCATCTATGTATACCTCCATAGTGCGGCCTATTTGGTCGGCGAACATCCGGTTGACGAGCCGTTGGTAGGTGGCCCCGGCGTTTTTTAGTCCGAAGGGCATTACCTTGTAGCAGTAAATGCCTCGGTCCGTGATGAACGCGGTCTTCTCCTGATCATCGGGGTGCATGGGGATTTGGTTATACCCCGAGAAGGCATCCATGAAGGAGAGTAGCACGTTTCCCGCGGTGGCTTCGACAACCTGGTCGATTCGGGGGAGGGGGAAGCTGTCCTTAGGGCATGCCTTATTGAGGTCGGTGAAATCCACGCAGACCCTCCATTTTCCGCTCTTCTTCTTGACTACCACTGGGTTGGCTAACCAGTCCGGGTATCTCACCTCGGTGATCGAGCCGGCCGCGGTGAGCCTCTCTACCTCATCATTGACCGCTTGGGCGCGCTCCGGGCCAAGCTTCCGCCGCTTCTGCTTGACCGGCCTGCAGGTTGGATCCACGTTGAGCTCGTGGCTGCACGTGTTCGGGTCAATGCCGGGCATGTCGCCAGTTGACCAGGCGAAGGTGGAGACGTTCTGCCCTAGGAACTCGACCAGCTCTTGCTTGATGCTCTCGTCGAGGTCGGTGCCGATGCCGACGCAGCGGGCGGGGTCGCGTGGGTCGATGTTGACCTGGGTGACAAGGTCCCGCCCGGGGAGGTCCTGGGCGCCGAGCTCGCCGGGCTGAAGCGCATTGATGGCCAAGCAGGCCGGCGCGGCGCGGCGCAGCTTGTGCTCGATGGCGAAGCAGGCGCGGGAGACCCTCTGGTTACTCCTAAGAGTGTATGTGCCGGCCTGGTTGGGGAACTTGAGGCACTGATGGTACGTCGACGTGACCGCCTTCATCGAGTGCAGCCAAGGGGTTCCAAGGATGATGTTGTAGATCGGGGTGGTGTCGAAGACCACGAACTTGACGATTTTCGTCACCCGACCTACGTAGACCGGCAATTCGATGGTGCCGATTCCGTTGACGGTGTCCCCGGCGAAGCCGGTTAGCGGGATGGAGTGCGTCTTGATCTCGACCCCGTTCAGGTTCATCCTGGCGAGGGTATCCTTGAAGATGAGGTCGACCGAGCTGCCCGTATCGACGAGGACTCGGTTAACGTCGCAGTCGGATACGCGGACTTGTACGACGAGGGGGTCGTTGTGGGGCTGGTGGACCCCGGCCGCATCGGCCTCAGTGAAACATATCCCCCTCTTGCTCGTGTCCTGGGCGTCGATCTCCGGCCCGGAGTGCCACTTCAGGGATGCGTCGGTCCTCCTCTCGTGACGCTTGATGGACCGCACTGAGTCGTTACACGAGAGGAGGCCTCCCATGATCATCCCTATCAGAGTGCGGGCCGGGGGAGGCGATCTACCTGTTTCCCGGTCTCGCGAGGGAGATCGTCGCCGCCGGTCGTCGTCCTGGGCGCGGTGGTAGGGCCTAGCCCGGTTATCCTCGCGACCTTGGTTGTCGCGGGGTTGATCGTGATCGCCGTCCCGAGCATGCGGTCGCAGCCGCTCTGGGACGCTGATTTCTCCCCGCTGAAATTGTTTCAGCAGGACCTCTTGGAGGGCGCGGCAGTGAGAGGTCGGATGCCCCTTTCGCCGGTGGAAGTCGCAGAAGGCCGTCCTGTCGTATGGCTCATCTGGTCGGAACTCCCTATCGCTCGGCTCGTCGGGACGCCGATCCTGCTGGTGGGGATCCCGTACGTATTTGTTCCAAGGCAACCCTGGCGCGGGGCCGGTGGGAAATATGGGACCGCGCAGACGGGGGCCGGAGGGCGGTCCGCTGACCAGGAATGCGGCGGCCTGCTTTCCCTTGCTGCGCTGGTACTCGTCATCGTAGTGTTGACGAGGCTCCTGGTACCTTTCCTGAGGCCGCTCCTTTGGGACCGGGGCCTTGTGAGGGGTGCTGTTTCTTGATTCAGCCGCCTTCTCCTCCTCGAGCTCGACGAAGGCCAACGGCCTCGATATTATTAAAAAGGGCCCACGGCCTAGTCATTACAACAGCCTCGAAACGGCACTTACAAAGAAGAAAGAAAGGGCCAACGGCCTTGTCATCATTAAAAGGGCCCACGGCCTAGTCATTACATAAACGGCCTACGGCCCAGTCCTTACAAAAAGAAACGGCCTACGGCCCAGTCTCTACAAAAAGAAGAAAACAAAAAGGAAAAAGTTTTTACAAGGCCGCATCGGCCGGTCGGTCTTCACTCCCGTCAGCACGGGTACCATCTAAATCAGCCGGGGCCACCATCCTCGCGTTGGTCCCGTACTCACCAAGGAAGGGCTGCCCAGACCCCTCTTCCCCAACCACGGCTCCACCGGGTGGCACGTCGGTTCCGGTCTCACCGGACGGCGCGTCCGTACCGGCCTCAACGGCACCGACACCCCGTCCTCTGCTTCCATCCTCTTGAGGCAGGCCTTTACGCCGGTCACCTGGCTGTACAGAAGGTGAGGCTCTAAGGCCGGCGGCGCCCGTCCAGGTGGGCGCGGATCTTCTCCATCTTCGCGGACCACTTCCGGTTCCGCGCGTCCCACCGGGCTGACACCCGATCGCTCTCCGCAGCCACGGCCACCTTCGCCCGGCCTATGGCGGATTCCAGCCCCTTCACCCTGGAGCGGAGTGTCTCCCGCTCCCCCTTCAGGAGCCCGTTCTCCTCCTCGAGCCCCGACGCCCGATCCCACCCAGCTGCAGCACGGTCCCTTTCGGCCTCTAGTGCAGACTGCAGACTGGCCACCTCGACCGCCCGGGCTCTTAACCGCACCGCCTCCTCTTCCAGCGCCGCAGATCGGGCCTTCTCATCTCTCAGCTCCTTCTCGAGCCCGTGGAGACGGGTAGACTAGATCTGCGAGCTGGACTCCCGGCACCCCTGGAGGAAGTTAATCGAGGCGGCCTGCTCGGCGAGCCTCTTCTCATAGGCCTCTGCCAGAAAGGCACTAAGGGCCATCGTCTGCATTAAACAAGTTGTTAACAAAGACGCGCAACAAGTCTAGCTAAAAGCAGTTAGACCAGAGCAGAAGCTTACCCGAGCTGCGGATCGCGCCACCTGACGGAAGGTGTCGGACTCCGCCATCTCCAGCGGGACGAAGTGCGGGTACCTCTGCCCGAACATCATGGCCTGCGCCAGCTCGGCGCACTCGTCCTGATCGACGATTACCTGGTTGCTTCCATCCTCGTGGGTAAAGGAGAAGTTGTAGTCCCGAGGCCCATCGTCGGAACCTCCCGAGGCGCCGCCCACTTCGACGCTGCGACCCTCGGCCTCCTGCACAGCAGCAGGATCCTCCCCGAAGACGATCGTCTCGCCGACCCCATCGCCCCCTTGGGCCCGGGTCTCATCGACCCCCCCTGCCGGCACGACGGCCACAGGCACCTCGGGCTCCGGCCCGGGCAGTGTAGGCCGGATGACCTCCCGACCTCCGGAAGAGGACTCTCCCGTCCTCCTCTTCTTTCTGCCGGTCTCCCCACCAGCAGCCCGGTCTTCCCTCCTCTTCAGGGGAGTCGCCGCGGAGGAATCCCCCGCAACCCGTGGTGCCGGGTCTCGCCTGACCGGCACCTCGGGTATCGGCGGCGGCGATGCAACAAACGAGTCCGCGTACTGCGGATTGGCAAACCTTGCTCTACCTGCGAAGGAAGAACCGTTAGTTCGGCAAAAAAAAAAAAAAAAAAAAAAAACCACCTCCGGTCATTGCAGCTTCGATTCTCGCAGCGGTGAAGGACTTCCACTCTCTCCGACGCACTGTCCTGAGCGCGGAAAGTAGACCTGCGTAGTCCGGTAGCTTGAATCTGGAGGAGTGAGGGCCTGAAGAGCAAGACAAAAAAAAATCATCAGTCAGGCAACCAAAGAGGAGAAGTCAGCTCGACCTGCAAATCCCTACCCGAGGAAAAATTCCAATCCCGGGTGTATCTCGCCAACGGATCAAGCCCAGCCACGGCGGTAGCCCGGACGTAGAAGTAGCTGCGAGACCAGTCCTCGACCTTCGACAGCTTGCTCGCCCTAGACCCCGAGCTGGGTGCCTCCAGAACGTTCGCCGCGGGCTTGAAAGCGGCATAGAAGGTCCCAGGAATCCCGGGGTTTGCCTTCTGCTGGGTGAACGCCTCGAACATAGGCAACGTCACCTCCATGTCGCATTCGTGCCCCAAGGTCAGCAGCACGATCATCCCCTGGACCGTGGACGGGCAGACCTGCGAGAAGGCCAAGCCCCGCGCCCGGCAATACTGGACGAACAGCTCGGGGAGAGGAAGGCGCAAGCCGCACTTCTGGAAGAACGACTCGTACAAGCAGACGAAGCCCGGCCGAGGAGTCCACGGGCGCTCCTCCGCCCTGGGTACCCTGAGCTCAACGCCGGCGGAAAAACCGCACAGATTCCCCAGGAGGGTCACCGACTCCGCTGTGCTCCAGGTCGGTGACCCTCCCTGCTCGTAGGGGACCAGGGGGGACCTCACCCTGGCCACTCGAGCTCCGCCTCCACGGCCGCCCTGACGACCACCACAGTCGCCCAGATGCCCGGTTCTACCCTCATCTTGGCCAACACCGCGACCGCCAGAGGATCTAACCACCGTCTTCGGCCGGAGATGGGTCCCCGGGAGCAACGGGGCGGCCCCCGAAGTCGAGGGGGCCAACTGTTCCCCACTGTCTGCCCCTCGTCGCGGAGAAGAGGCATGTTCGGAATCACCGGAGGAGGAACTCGGAGAATCGTTACCGCCACCACGGGACGCCGATTCTTCGCTCGACTCAACTCTGATACCGTCTAACATCGGAGCCATTGCACGGAGAGGAGGAAATCGAAAAGACAGGAAGAAAGTAGGAAAAGAAGGAGGAAATCGGAGAAAGGAGGTTACCATAAGAGTATGCGCAGAAGGTTTTAACAGTAGGAGGAAGAAGGTTTAAATAGAGGAAGGGGGACAGTGAAGCGACGCCTGGACGCGTGTCAAAAGAAGCACGGCTGCCCAAAAAACCTAATGATGACGACTCCTCGATCTCCCACGCCGAAAAGCAGGGGGTGCCTCGATAACCACGAAGCGTCGGTCACACGCCGTGCGTGGGCATCTCGCGCAAAAAACGAGGCAACCTTTCGATCCCCCGCGTGGCGGATACGCGCCAACCTCCTACGGATTTTTCGGAAAAGGCAAACACAGTTGAGCACGGAAAAACCGTCCTAAGATGCGCCGAACTAACATTAGATCAACTTCGGCACGCTCACTTCGCCTCGCGACACCGAACTGGGGGAGGGCCTATTGTTGGAGGTGGGCCTAGCACCCCAAATTAGTTAGGCCCATCTTAGGAAAGGCCGTTCTTCGGTGCGGTCACCGGACTTAATATCACCGACCTGCAAGACCACTCTTCAGCTCGGTAGCCGACCTGAAAGCAACGTACCCCGGGCCCGCGCTGATGCCCCGCCAGAGCAGGAAGTGTCAGAAGAGTAGGCGCGTGGGAGTTGGTAAGGCAGTACCCTACCCGCGTAGGGACGTGCCTTCGACCCGACGTCCCACCAACCCTGCAGAGCTGACAAGGGCAGGAGGGAGCAGGTGGAGCAGAGTTGGTAAAACAGTGCATTGCTCTGCAACACGCCACGCCGAGCTCATCATGACCTCTCTCCTCGAAAGCCGGGACACGCCTCCTAGGCCACCTTACCCGCAAAAGAGGCCGTAAACGACACGTGGCCCGAGATCCCGGGGAGCAGGAAGCCGACCCCGACTATATATACCCCTCATATGTCATTAATGAGAAGGGGTCTGATTTTTACTCTCTCACCTACCACAAGTTACCCGACCTCTCTATCTTTGTAACGAGACAACACTTTAGAACGCCGAACTGGACGTCCTTCGGAACCAGTTCGTAATTCAAAAGCGTTTACTTCTCTTTCATCAATAAAACGAAACACGGCCCCCGGCCTACTCATATTTCTCCCGACCTGTCTTAATTGTGGTTAAATTGCTCTATTAACGAAAATCTCACCTCCCGTCTCCTAATCATTCTTTAGACACACTTAGTGATCCGTGGGATCAACAACAACCAACATTTCCCACCATTCCCACTTCCATTCCTCCATTTCCATCAACATTGCCACAACAAACTCTTCCCACTTCAATTCCTCCATTGCCATCAACATTGCCACAACCAACTCTTCCCACTTCAATTCCTCCATTGCCATCAACATTGCCACAACCAAATCTTCCCACTATTCCCACTTCAGTCCCTCCATTTCAAATGCCAACTTTGCCTTCATTTCCGACAACACTTCCTTCTCTTCCCACTAATATTCCATCCGTTCCATTCTTTTCTCCTCCGCCTACTACAACTACATCGAGTCCTTAAATACTTTACCACTTCATGGGTTTTGTATTGTATCTCTTATATTGTACTGAGTTGTGTCATTGTGGTGTGTTTTGGTTTGGTTGATTATGCGTATGATTTGTACCTTTAATTTCCTTTTTGATTATCAATATGTTGTATTTGACATTTGTTGTACTTGTGAAAGTGCTTATTTGGTTCTTTACTCATGGTATAAACATTTGGTTGTTATGTTTGTAATATCTAGGTATAAGTTATTATAAGTGCATATTTATTCGTAAACATTCAGTTTACGTTACGTGAATCATAGGGTTGGAAAAAAAAATCAAATTGTAAAGCCCTAAATACGGTTTAGTATCCGGTTGGCCACCAATTTGTTCATAAACCACCAAGGACCGGTGCTAATTTGCAATTTGTTGAAGTTGCATAAACTCAATTATTAAACGAATGATAAAAACTGGAATTTAAAATGTCAAAATCTTTAGACATCTTAATTTATCGTTAGATAAAAATTAAAATGAACAAAGTTGATGGAAAAAAGAACTAACTTTTTTTTTTAACAGAAATTGAAGGTTTTCACATCAAAACCCAGCTCAACCAGACTAACTATCTTTTGGGTTTATTGTCAACCCAACTTGGCTATGTATTCGATTCATGGTTGAAACCGGTCTGACCACCAGTCTGGTCCGGTTTAAAAAACACAGCTATAGAAGAAGACAAAAACCAACAACAAATGTATGTAAAATAAATAGACCAGTATTTTCCTATACAAACCGAACACATCCAAATGAAAGCCAACAAACCGGTTTAAAAGAAGCAAAAAACCAAACACAACCCATATCAATGTTTTGGCTGAGACATATCCTTAAACTGGGTTCTTGAAGTTCAGCAAACCGAAACGATTTCAAACCGGGCTCAAGCTAGATTACCAGATTCTGCAAACCAACACAAAACCAAAACCAAATCCAAATCCAAATCAACTACTTCTAGAAAATCAAAGACTCAAATGTTAGCTTTGCTCATGCCCAAGGCACATACCAGAGTTTGTAGGAGGTTTAGATTCTTGAAGAGAGATGACAGTTTCGAAAGCACCAACCAAAGCTTTAACTTTGCTTTTTCGAGCTTCAACAAGTTTACTCGCTGTTTCTTCGATGACATTGTTGAACAGTCCCTGTGCATCTTTCTCCTGAACATCTTGATGCCTCAACACAACTTTTTCACCATCATCATCTTCTTCTTCTTCTTTGACATCTTCCCTCTTCTTAAAGCTTCTCCTTCCTTGTGCGTCTTGTGCTTTGTCTTCTCCGAGACCTCTTCCTCTTCTAAACTTGAGCTTCCTTGCACTCTCACCCACAGTATCAGCATCCACAACTTTTCCTCTTCTGAAATGCAACTTACGAGCAGCTTCATCTGGAGAATCGCCCTCCTTTCTCGCTCTTGGTTTCTTCTCTCCATTGGACATTCCAATCTCTTCTTCTGCACTCTCAGCTTCGTTGCTTCCTGAAGGGTATTCATAATCCTCTGCCTCTGAAACAGTACACTCATCATCTTTTTGAGTTGATTGAGTCGGTGAAAGAGGAGGAAAAGGTTCAACAACGCACTGCTGATTCTGATCATGTTCAGAGATGACTTTGCTCGTTGTTTCCATTTCCACAACGTGCAATGTTTTCTCCTCGACTGGATAACCATCTAACTCCTTAGATTCATCAGTGCGATTCACACGCCTTGGTTTCTGATTTGGTCGAGAAGAGGAGGAAGAGGCAGCCTTTAAGCTCTGACTCTTCCTCAAACTTGAATTTCCGGCTAGTCTTACTGATAATCTTGGAGAAAGCGAAGCTTTTGGAGTCACCGGAACCTTCTTTAAAGCAACTCTGGAGGAGACTGTAGTTTTCTTCATCTTTACATCTTCGCCTTTTCCTCCACCTTTTGATCCCATTTTGGGCTTCAGAACTGGTGAAGAAGCAACTTGCTCATGGTTTACTTTAGATTTCGATGTTGCTAGTGCTGAATAAGATTTCGTTAAGACTTTCGGCTTCAGAGCATCAACATTACGAGATCCCGAATCTGGTAAAGGTTTAAGTTTGGAACTTAATGTCACCTTCTTCTTCATCTGCTTCACAGGAGTTTCATCCCCGGATGATATTATCAATACCTCTGGCTTCCTCAGCCCACTAGAGACACCACTCACTTGATACTTCACAACCTCTCTTTTGATCATCTCAGAAGAATCATCAGTAACATTCTTTTTCTTAACTTCCATCGCCTTCTTCGCTTTAGAAGAACCCGGCTTCAAAGTTTCATTCAAATCATCATCAAGAGCTTTCTTGAAGATCTTTTTAGTAGTCGAACGCCATGGTTTCTCCACCGATATCTGTTTCTTCCCGTACTTGCAGATATCATGGCACGAACCAGTGGATGCTCTGAGGTATCGAGGAATCTCTTTCTCTTTAGGCTTCGATGCCATTGCCTTCCCTGTAGAGTCTCCTCTCGGCTTATAACCGTCTTCCTTGTTCATCGTTTCAGGCGTCCCAAAGCTACTCACAGCATCTTCATCCATAAATTCACACCAACAAGAGACAACCTGTTCATATTTTCAGACATAATACACCAAATTAACCATAATCACTACTCAAAACGGATCCGAAAAACTACTTTCTTGCAAGAGTTGATGCACAATATAGCATCTGTTTGTGATTTTAAAGATTAGACAACCGAAAAACAGATCACTTGAAGAGATTAAAGACAGAAACTTTTAAAAACAAAAAACTCAAAACTTGAAGCATAAAAAAAACAAAATCGGCTAAAAATAGGAAATGTCATAAGATAACTAGCCAGCAACAACATAACATTATCCACCACAAGATGCCAAAATTAAACTACATTCTGTAACCTATAACAACCTTTTTTGCACTAAAAGGCAAAGAGCATACCTATCGAAAGATTTCAAATTTAGTTAAGCAGCTTGGATCTTGGCTATTAAGAGGACAAATCTGATAAACACAAGCACGAAGAAGAACAATAAGTTATATGTAAAACAGAGAATGTCATGAGACAGAGACAATAAAATAGAAATCAAATGAATCGCATTTAAAGCAAAATCGCATCTTGAAGCATAAAGGGTTGAAAAAATTCAATGGTTATATTGAAAATGGAATCGTGTAAAAGGGTTGAAAAAACCAATTCGAATAAAACCCATTTTCAAAAATCAAACCCAAAATTGTAAGAATATATTGGCATTGCCGATTAATCAGAAAATTCAATGGAGATATCATTTTGAATTAGAAAAAAAAACAAAAACAAAAAAACCCATCTCAACATTTAAAGCATAGAAATGATTCACCTGTTGAAGAATTGAATCAAACAGAAAAAAAGCAAAATACTTTTATCCAAGACAATGATTTTAGCAATGGAGAGAATCAGATTATTGGAGATTAAAAAGCTGCAGAATTTGCTGATCCTTTTCTTCTGGGTCGGTGTTTGCTTTGCTTCGCCGAGATCGTGCAAGCAACTTTTAGGTTCTTTATGATGGTGGGGGCTTTTATTTTTCTTCTTCTTCTTCTTCTTCTTCTTCTTCTTCTCTTCGCTTCCCGATTTCGTCGCAGAATCAAAAGCGCATTTAATAATTTACCCTCTCCTCCTAAATTTTAGAGAGAGAAAGTTGTGGGGTTATTAAAAAGTACGGAACTTTACTTTTGGTCACATGGTTCGGTTTAGCTATGTTTTGTGTATTAAAACCGAACATAGCTAAACCGGATCAAAACCGGAGGTGAACCAAAACGAATATTTAGATTAGTTTATCCACGGGGAAAAAAAACTATATGAAAATAGGTTAATTGGAAAAAGTAATAATTAAAAACTTAAAATTGAAAAATGTATTTTTTTTTTTGGGGCAGCATTGACGAATGTATTTAAGTTTTAAGATTAAATATTTAGATTTAAAAGGTCTATATAATTTAGGATTTATGGTTTAATTTTTAGGGACTTTTTTAAATATACCCTATTTAGGTTTATAAGTTTGAAAAATTAACTATCTTTAGAATATTTTTAAAACTTTTTTAAAGCGATAAGACATGTTTGTCCTTCTTAGAATTTTAAACTTATATGTTTATCATATTACTAATTAATAAAGATTTTTTTTATATGTATAGGAATGGTTGACCAAATAATTAGTTAATAACTAGATGAATACATGCGTATACACGCAGATTTCTTTTATTAAAATATATTTTTGGTGTGCCAAATTAGTTAATAGTAACAAATTTTAATCATTCTTATTACATAGAGTTGTATACGCAGATTTCTTTATTAAAATATATATATATATATATATGGTCTGACATATTAATTAATAGTAACATATTTTAATCATTCCCGTTACATAGAATTGAATTTTTGTAAGAAAGTTTGTTATTTTCTCTGAATATTAAGTTGCTTAGTACTACCCAAATCCCTATAATCACTCATGTATTTGTCTTTTCACAAACTTGTCGTTGATATAACGTTTAATTTTAAGTCTATTGGTTTATAGAACTGAAAACATAGGTGAGAACTACTACAATATCAAATGAGAATTGAGAATAATTTACTACACTCATCTGCTATCCTCAAAATTGTATCTATCAAAATTATGGTGCTTTTTTTTGTCAATCTCCAGTTAGTCTCGTCGTGAATACTAGTATATGAACAAAATGGTAACATTTTTAATATGTTTCTCGTGCAAACTGATTTTTGATACATGTATGCAGAAGTTAAATTTATATATAATATTATTGTTCTCTCGATTTCTCCGTTGGTCTCTTTTATCATAAAGACGTAACTCTCGCTCTTTCATAAGAACGGTTATGTTTTGATTTGTATATAAATTCTTTTGCCATCTTAAGTTTACAATTCTCGCAATCCTACCTCCGTTCACCCCTCTAGTTGGAACAACAAACCTTTCTTTAAAATATGTTTACAACTTTCGTAAATTAAGTCGCACCGCAAATCAACCAGTCCCATTTACGGTTTTGAATTTAGAAAAATGATTTGAAAAATAGATAGATTTCTCTGAGTTAAACTAATAATTCTCAAACCAATTAAAAAAAAATTATTTGAACTAAATTCTATTGAAAAACTACATGATTTATCGAAAATAAGAAATATTAATGTCATTTGACAATTAGAAATTTATTTTTTATCTTCATATATTTCTTCGATTTGATTCTTATGCCTTCGGTTCTTAATTTTTCTGTCTTCGGTCTTCATTTCTTTAATTTTAGCTTTATGGTCAAATTAGATCAAAGAATATCCCACCAATCCACTCTATTTTAAAAAATTTCGAAGTCTCACAAATTTTTTTATCAAAAAACATTCATCAATCATAACCCGATCAATCCACTCTATCTAATTTATCAGCCAAATTAAACTTGCTTATCTCTGTCATTATCATTAAATCCTACTTTGTCGTCTATATAGTTTATGTAATTCTTGTTTTTTTGAACAAAGTTTATGTAAGTTAAATTTAAATGTTATGAAAATTTAATTTAATTTTTCTTTATTGAAATGTTATATTAATTGATCAACAAAATGAATGTGTACAAGAGTTCAAAGATATTGTGACTATGCGGAAATTTAAGTTCTGTTAACAAAAAAAAAAACTTCAGATTTTTATTTTTTTGAAAATGTGTCAAAATTAAAATGTTTATTTTTTTTATTAATTTTGAAAGCTGATGTGTCATTGAGATGAATGATGATGTGTCATCTCCTTGTGAGACTCACTAACTCTTTATATAATAGATAATAGATAATTTGATATTAGTTTAATAGGAAAGAGAAAAAAATTTAGACCAAAATATCTTTTTCTTTTTCTTTATTATTCATAATGTCATTATCATATAAATTGTGTTATCAATGAATAAAATCGGCGACACTGTTTATCAACTGCCCGTCGACACTGTTTATCAACCCTCCGTCGACACTGTTCATTCAAAGTCGTTGATATTATTCATCATCGGAAAACATAATATTCGGTACTTGCTAGTGTGCTAACAATAATATATAATACTTGTTAACGTCCCATCTAATACTTATTCACGTGTTGACAATAATATCTTATATTGTAACATGTTTACATAGTATGTTAGCGTGGTAACAATAATATGTGATATTTGTTAACGTGCTAACAATAATATCCGATATTTATTAATGTATTAACAATAATATATGGTACTTGTTAACGTGTTATTCGATACTTTTTAGTAGGGGTGGGCATTTTAACCGAACCGAACCGAACCAACCGAACCAAACCAAACTCAAACCGATCCAAACCAAACCATAGTTAATATCCAACCATTTGGTTTAAGTTTTTCTCAACCCGAACGGTTCGGTTTAAAACCGAACCGAACCGATAAACCAATGTGTTTTTGTTAATTATTTAATTAATAATACTAAAAATAATAACACATATGGTGATAGTTTTATATTAATGATATAAGCCTATAATGACTCATATAAGAGATGAATAAACATTAACTTGTATAATTAACTTATATTTAAGTTATTGACTTGTTGTATATTCATTTTAGTGGCATGGAAAGACGAAACCATAAATTTTTTTATTTTATTTTTTAATTTTGATTAAGTGGAATACTTTCATTTTGGTTTTAAAATTTTAGGGAATGATTTTTTTTTATGACTTCGTTTTGTTTACGTTTCGTTAGGATTCTTGTTTTTATAAGTTGATTTTTTTAAAACCGAACTAAAACCAAACCAAAGTACAACCGAACCGAACTAAACCAAACCGAACTAAACCTAAACCGAACACAAACCGAACCAAACTTATTTCGGTTGAGTTCGGCTAGAGTTTTATTCAACCCGAATTAACCGAACCGAACCCGAAATTAAACCGAAATGCCCACCCCTACTTTTTAGTGTGCTAACAATAATAACAAGTATCAGATATTATTGTTAGCATGTTACAAGTATTATATATTATTGTTAATATGTTAACATACTTTGTTAATATGTTAACATACTTTGTTAACACGTTATAAATATCACATATTATTGTTAATACGTTAACAAATATCCGATATTTTTGTTAGCGTGTTAAAAAAACAAGTATCGAATATTACGTTTTCTGATGATGAATAGTATCATCGACTTTAGATGAACAATGTTGGCGGCGGTTAGTAAACAGTGTCGTCAGTTTTATTTATTGATAACATAGTTTTTAGGTTAATGACATTGTATGTAATTATTTGAAATTAAAAGGGTATTAATAGTTTTTTTTATATCTCTTTCCTAATTATTTAATTTTGAATTATCCATTATTATTTACTTAATTTTTATATTATAAATTGTTAGATAGTGATAATACTCATTAATAAATTATTATTACTGTGATGAATTGGTTTAGTTTCAATTGTATGATCGAGTTGACTAAAGTCAAAGAAGAGCTGAGTTGGTATGGGCTGTGGAAGTAGCAAGCCCATTAAGCTTAAGTGGTCGATATATCAGATAAGGAAGGAAGAAAACAGATTTCAACGTAACGTCTTTTCTTTCTTTCTCAATCTCTCTTAAATCGCCATTGTAGAGCTCTAAAAAAGCTCAAGATACTCTGTCACCAAAAGCTCATAGTGAATTCCAGGTTCCGATCCTGAAGAGAAATGTACCCGGTTTATGGGGAACTCTATACGTGTTTGTGTTGATTTCGTTTCCGCTTGATACTTGTCGTTCGTATCTAGAAGTCAAATCAAATACTAAATCTGTGAGCGATTGTGAGAGAGAGAGAGGTTTGAATCGCTTGAAGATCAAGGTTGTATCGGCAACAAGTGGTATCAGAGCGTAGGTCGAGTACGTTCACGGCGATACGAAGGTGACATCAGGCGACGGAGATCGGGGATTCACAAAGAATCGCAGGATCGAAGAAGGCGGCGATCGGGAGCTTCACGGTGATAAGGTGAAGCGACGGCAAGTCTTCTTGGAGCAGACTGTTCGGGTTCACGTCAGGCGAGTTCAATCCTAGAACTCAGGGAGTGAATTTCTTTCCTTAAATCTTGATTTTAAGTTCTTAAGAAATATCTGTGGAACCTTGCCTTAAATTTCTTGTCGAATCTTGACCTGTGAGAGATATCTGGTTGCATTATTGTTGGTTGTATTGTTGCGGTGTTCGTTTTTTTTTCTGGATTGTTTACCTGCAGGGAACAAAGAAAAACAGGCAAATAAGCAAAAATGGAACCAACTCAGGGTAAATTCGAGATGGAAAAAATTTGATGGTAAAGGAGACTTTGGTATGTGGAAATATAGACTGTTGGGTCAACTAGAGATACAGGGCTTGGCATCAGTTCTCACGGAGGACTCTACTTCGACTTCAGACTCGGAAAACAAGGCAGAAGGGAATGAGAAGAAAGTGGATCCAAAAAGGGCTGAGAAGGATGTGCGAGTAAAGAATCTTCTAGGATCTTGTCTTAGTGATCGAATTCTGAGGAAAATCATGCACGAAACTACTGCCTTGGGAATGTGGAAGGCATTAGAGAAGGATTATCAGACAAAGTCATTGCCAAACAGGATTTACCTAAAGCAAAACTTTGCAAGCTTCAAGATGGATGAGAGCAGGTCCATAGAGGAGAACTTGGATACGTTCCTGAAGCTGATAGCTGATCTTGCTAGTCTTAAAATTGAAATTAGTGATGAGGACCAGGCGATACAACTTCTGACCAGCCTTCCACCCCCATATGAACCTCTGGTTCATACTCTAAAATACGGTACAGGAAAGGAAACATTGACCGTTCATGAGGTGACAACCTCAGCTTATGCAAAAGAGGTGGAGCTGAAGCAGAAAGGTCTTTTGAACAGATCTAAACAGAGTTCAGAAGGGCTGTATGTGGAGTCCAGGGGCAGATCAGAAAAGAGGAGTGATAAGGGAAACAGTAAGCAGAACAAGGAAAGAGGAAATAGCAAAAACAGGTCTAAGTCAAGGACTAAGTTTGGGAACAAAGCATGTTGGGTCTGTGGGAGTGAAAGCCACTGGAAAAGGGACTGTCCAGACAGAAAGAAGAATGGTCAGTACGGTAAAACATCAAGTTCAGTGAATGTGGCCACAAGGTTACCAGAACCTATAGCATTAACAGCCAGCATTCAAGACACAAAAGACGAGTGGGTGTTAGATTCCGGGTGTACTTTTCATATAACACCTCGGAAGGAGCTGCTATCAGACTTGGAAGAGTTTGAAGGAAATAAAGTACTAATGGGGAACAACACGCATTGCATGGTGAAGGGCATAGGAAATCTTACAATAGAGAATTCAGACGGTTCTATTGTTACTCTCAGCAAAGTGAGATATATGCCTGACATGGGGAGAAATCTCATCTCATTTGGACAGCTCGAAAAGGCAGGCTGCAAATACACGGGAAAAGACTTTGAGATTCATTTCTACAAGGGAGATAAGAAGGTGTTGACAGGGAAATATGATCAAGGGCTGTACTATCTTCAGGGAAAAATCAGAGGACCACAGGTTAATGTTGCAAAGGGATCAGTTGACATGACAAGAAGGTGGCACTCAAGACTTGCTCACATGAGTCAGTCAGGTATGGAAGCATTGACCAGGAAAGGTTATCTAAAGAAGGAAGATGTAGCTGAGTTAGGATTTTGTGAAGCCTGTGCCATGGGAAAGTCTCATAAGCAGAGCTTCCCAAAGGCAAAACATACTACAAAAGGAATACTTGAGTATGTGCACTCAGATTTGTGGGGATCATCTAATGTCACACCTAGTCTCTCGGGAAACCAGTACTTCATGACTCTTATTGATGACTACTCAAAGAAGGCCTGGATATACTTCCTCAAGACAAAAGACGAAGCATATCAGAAATTTGCTGACTGGAAGGTGTTGGTGGAGAATCAAACCGGGAAGAAGCTCAAGTGTTTAAGAACAGACAATGGATTGGAGTTCTGTAACAACAAGTTTGATCTACTTTGTAGAGAGACTGGAGTAAAGAGGCACAAGACGTGTCCTTACACGCCACAGCAAAACGGAATTTCAGAACGAATGAATCGGACCATAATGGATAGAGTAAGAAGCATGCTTTCTGAAACAGGCTTGAAAGGAGAATTTTGGGCTGAGGCAGCCTCCACAGCAGTCTACATCATCAATAGGTCTCCAGCAACATCAATAGGGTTTGAGGTACCAGAAGCGGTTTGGACTGGAGGAAAACCAGGGTATGAGCATCTCAGATGTTTTGGTTGTATAGCTTATGTCCACACAATCAGAGATAAGATAAGTCCCAGAGCAACGAAAGGTATATTTGTTGGATATGCACAAGGTACAAAAGGGTTTCGGGTCTGGTTACTAGAGGAGCAGAAAATTGCAATCAGTAAAGACGTTGTCTTTCACGAAGAATGTTTGTTCAAAGACATGGACAAAGACAAGACAAAGAAGCTGCCTGATGACAGTGAAAAGCTTATGAAGAGGGTGACTTTCAGCGAGAACCTAGTGGAAAATTTCAGAGAAGATGAATCTACAGGAGACAACTCACATCAAGGTGGAGCTGACCCGGAGTATGTTGATACAGATGTAGAATCAAGTTCATCAGAGGAGAATGATGAAACCGAAACCGAGGCAGGAGGTGAAAATTTGAATAATTATCTTCTAGCAAGGGATCGGGTCAGAAGAGAGATAAAGCCTCCATCAAGGTATGAGGATACTGATTTTGCCGCATACGCTCTAGCCAGTGCAGAGGCAGTTAACTTTGATGAACCAAAATCATTCATGGAAGCCAAGAGAAGCAAGGACAGCAAGCTGTGGGAAGCAGCTACGGATGATGAGATGGATTCCCTACAAAGAAATCACACATGGGATTTAACTGACAAACCAGAGAAACAAAAGGTTATAGGCTGTAAATGGATCTTTAAACTCAAGCCTGGAATACCGGGAGTGGAGCCACCGCGGTACAAAGCTAGACTTGTTGCAAAAGGTTATGCACAAGTTGAAGGAATCGATTATAATGAAGTCTTTGCTCCAGTAGTTAAGCACGTGTCAATAAGGCTCATATTGTCTTTGGTGGTTAATCAAGACATGGAGTTGGAGCAACTTGATGTAAAAACGGCCTTCCTACACGGAATACTTCATGAAAAGATCTACATGAGTCAGCCGGAGGGTTATGTCAAGAAGGGAACAGAAAACAAGGTGTGTTTGTTGAGAAAATCGTTATACGGCTTAAAACAGTCACCAAGGGAATGGAATCACAGATTTGACTCATTCATGATCAAACAAAAGTACAAGAAGAGTGAATACGATCCATGTGTATATCTGAAAGGTAATACCGCTGAAAACATGGTGTACTTGCTATTGTATGTCGATGACATGTTAATTGCTTCGAGGAACATGTCGGTTATTGATAAGCTGAAAAAGGAGTTGAACACCGAATTTGAGATGAAAGATTTGGGGCCAGCAAGAAGGATTTTAGGGATGGATATCTTCAGGGACAGATCTAAAGGAACACTTGTGTTATCTCAGGAAGATTATTTGACTCGGGTTTTGAAGACATTTGGTATGTGGGATAGTAATGCTGTTCAAACACCA
The DNA here is from genome assembly GCA_030161315.1 of Eutrema japonicum. NCBI lineage: Eukaryota > Viridiplantae > Streptophyta > Magnoliopsida > Brassicales > Brassicaceae > Eutrema > Eutrema japonicum. Next base: position 51,722,871 of record BSQW01000011.1, read on the forward strand.
ATGGGCTCTCACTTCAGGTTACAAAGCTTAACAGAGACACAGGAATCAGAACAAGCTCGAGAAATGGATGAAGTCCCTTATGCAAGTGCTGTAGGGAGCTTAATGTACGCTATGGTTGGGTCCAGGCCGGATCTAGCATACGCAGTTGGCTTAATCAGCAGGTACATGGGAAGACCAGGAAGAGATCATTGGCGAGCAGTTCAGTGGGTCATGAGATATGTTAAGGGAGCTGCAAATGTTTGTTTGACATTCACAAGGGAATCAGATTTTAAAGTAAAAGGTTACTGCGACTCGGATTTTGCTGCAGATTTGGATAGGCGCAGGTCGATTTCAGGTTACGTGTTTACGGTGGGAGGTAACACAGTGAGCTGGAGGTCGTGCCTTCAAAAGGTGGTTGCGTTGTCTACAACCGAAGCAGAATATATGTCGTTATCTGAATCAGTCAAGGAGGCTTTGTGGCTGTCAGGTATTTGTAAAGAAATGAGTTTTGAACAAGGTGCAGTGGAAGTGTATTGCGATAATCAGAGTGCGATATGCTTGGCGAATAACTATATGTATCATGAGAGGACAAAACACGTCGCTGTCAAGTACAACTTCATCAGGGACGTTATTGCTCAAGGTGATGTAATTGTTCTGAAAATTCATACTTCAGTTAATCCGGCGGATATGTTAACCAAGGTGCTACCTGGAGCAAAGCTTGGTGATTGCCTAAAGACACTGAAGGTGGTGGTCGCCTGAGAGGCGAGGAGTGGAGTTATCTCCGGTGACCAGGAGATAATGGGTCCACGGTGAGCTGAAATCGGTATTGGTTTAGCTCAGGTTTACAGGAAGTTATAAGAAAAAAAAATTCAAATTTCCTCTGGTGGTCAGGAGGGGATTTGTAGTTATCTCCGGTAGTAAGGAGATGGTCCAGGATCGGAAGGTTCACGGGTGAAGATCATACAGGAAATCAGAATCAAAACCAAGGTGGAGATTTGTGATGAATTGGTTTAGTTTCAATTGTATGATCGAGTTGACTAAAGTCAAAGAAGAGCTGAGTTGGTATGGGCTGTGGAAGTAGCAAGCCCATTAAGCTTAAGTGGTCGATATATCAGATAAGGAAGGAAGAAAACAGATTTCAACGTAACGTCTTTTCTTTCTTTTTCAATCTCTCTTAAATCGCCATTGTAGAGCTCTAAAAAAGCTCAAGATACTCTGTCACCAAAAGCTCATAGTGAATTCCAGGTTCCGATCCTGAAGAGAGATGTACCCGGTTTATGGGGAACTCTATACGTGTTTGTGTTGATTTCGTTTCCGCTTGATACTTGTCGTTCGTATCTAGAAGTCAAATCAAATACTAAATCTGTGAGCGATTGTGAGAGAGAGAGAGGTTTGAATCGCTTGAAGATCAAGGTTGTATCGGCAACAATTACTATAATAATTCTACTCTATTACAGAATGCTAAATATATCTTTTAAAATTTGAAAGCTAAAGTAAATGATAATAATTATTTTTTACCCAAAAAAGAAAGAGAGTAAAAGTAAACCAAACACAACCTAGGGTAAGGCTTTTCATTTGAATTTTCTCAACGCTAAGTAGGGGTGGGCATTTCGGTTTAATTTCAAATTCGTTTTGGGTTCGGTTCAATTCGGTTGATTTGGGTTGAATAAAACTCTAGCCGAATTCAACCTAAATAAGTTTGGTTCGGTTTGGGTTTTGTTCGGTTTGGGTTTAGTTCGGTTTGGATCTAGTTCGGTTTGGTTTAATTCGGTTGAAATTTGGTTTGGTTTTAATTTGGTTTAAAAAAAATCAACTTATAAAAACAAGAATCCTACGAAGCCATATAAAAACTATTCCATAAAAGTCTAAAACCAAAATGAAATTATCCCACTTAATCAAAATAAAAAAATATGTAGCTTCGTCTCTCTTATGCCACCAAAATGAACTTGCAACAAGTCAATAATTTAAATATAAGTTAATTATATAAGCCAATATTTATTCATCTTTTATATGAGCCATTATAGGTTTATAGCATTAATATAAAATTATATTTTTAATATTATTATTTAATTAATTAATAAAATCACATTGGGTTATCGGTTTGGTTCGGTTTAGGTTAAAAATCAAACCGAACCAAACCATTCGGATTGAGAAAAACTTCAACCGTTTAGATTATATAGAATATGGTTTGGTTTAGTTCGGTTTTTTTGCCCACCCCTAACGCTAACCAAACCCAGTTCGAATCGAACCACAATTGGAACCGAACTACTTCTGTCCTACATTTTCGTAGGAGAAAGTTATTTTTGGAAACAATATTTTAATATTGATTTTTTTTTGACATCTTTTAATACTATCTCCAACTTCAAGCAATCTCTTACTTTTCTCAACGCTTTCGTGACATCGTCAAATGTTTATCTTTTTTTTTTCTGGTCAGATGTTTATTAATATATCATCAGAATTGGTCATTGTAACCATTTTATATTATAATACAAATATGGCAATTGTTTAGGGGATTTTTCGTTTTTTTGGAGCAAGTCTTCTATAAAGACAGATAAAGATATGAAAGTCTGGAAAACACGATAGATGGGTGTTTTTTGATGGCTTTTCAACGCCCAAGTCAGAAAACGTATAAAGAAAGACCACAAAGTGATGAATCGGAGAACGAAAAGAGTGATCGGAAAACGGGGTAAAAGAATGTGCCTATCGAGTTCAAAAAAAAGGATGGATCTGCAATGGACTTTGAATTGTGGGATTTTTACGGTAAAGAGAAGAAAATATGAGTTTGAGAGAGAGATTTCCACAGCTTAGGAGTAGCTGTAAAGGTGACTGGAGAATGATCAAAAGTGAGACTGTAAATCTCAAAAAGTAGGAAACTAAGTGTTTAAAAGTCACAAGCACACAAAACTCACATCAATCTATATGAAAGTATGAGAAATGTGTGAACCCCCTTCTCGTTGGAGAAGAGGTGATATTTATAGAGTTTTACCTGATCCATGTTAGTATGTCGGGTCAAATCCTGGACTGTCAGGTTGTTGGATCATTGGGTCGGATATCAGATATGTTGAATGGGTCTTGTACCCATAATGCGTCTGACTTCTCACCTACTTTCTTTGGCAGTTTGCTCCTACTACTCGACCAAGCCTTACCGCGTCGCTATCTCTCTCCGTGTACAGCCTTGGAAGCAGTGGATTAGGCGCGGTATGGGCATCTCACATACTGTTGCACTTCCCTATGCTCAGAGTGTTGTCACTTTCACCTATCAGACGTGAACAAAAGACATTAATTGCATGATATGTATATTGCCAGAAGCATAGATATGAGTTTGAATATATTATGATTGTTGATTGGAGGGAAAATATAAGCATTGAAATTATTATTCATGCCTAAACGGATTGCATACCTGGCATGAATCCCTTGATATTGGGGATCAGGTTGTCGGGGCTGTCATGTCCTGTGTGCGCCTTGCTTCCAGTACTTGTGTGGATTACTTTTTCCCGATCCCGACCTCTCTAGATTACTGATCTTCGGACGAGGTAATGAAAGAATAACCGCTCACTCCTCCTGACCACTCATCCCTGATGTGTTGCATTTTTAACGCATTCTAACTCTTGTTTTGAATCGTTTTTTGAGTCTTCATCGAGTCTTTTTAGTCCATTTCGAGTCATTTCAGGTCTAAAGGCATTTCAGGACGGAGTTTGGACCAATGAGCAAAAAAGGAAAAGAATCCAGAAAAAGAATGTTGGATCGATCGATCCCTTGAAACGCCCAGATTCCAGACCGATCAGAAGACCAGATCGACCGTTCACCACCTTGCATCGATCGATCCCATCACTGGATCGATCAGATCAAGCCGAACCGATCGATCCAGACCGACGAAACGGAGAAGATTTCGAGGCCCAGATCGATCGATCTAGCTCCAAATTTCGCAGATCAGAGTTTTGGGCTTCCCTGTTTCGGCCCAATTTCGCCTAATTTCGACCCCAGTAGACCTGCAACTTAATAAAAACATATTTTTTAGATTTTTTAGTTGACGCTTTAATTTTATTCATCAGGGAACTTGAGCTTTGTTCTTGTAAGATTTGGGGAGACGGATCTCTACTTCATACCGGAGAAGATTTCTGAACCCTATTTTGATTTCTATTTTATTTGATTATGAATTTCTTCCTCTTTCTCTGTGTATTCTCTGCAATTATGTATGTGTAATCCACTTGTTAGGTTTTTAGGGTTTCAAGGGATTTTCATGAATCACTGAAACGGATATGTTAGTTTAGAGAATTACATAGAGTTCTTCATCTACTGTTGAGTTCAAAGCTTATACTAGATTGATCACCTAGTTTCTGATTTTAGGATCAACCGAAACATCAAAAGTGATTTAGGTTTCCTTAAAGAACATAGATGAGGAAATCGTCCTTAGCCAACGAAAGCGGATGCTAAGGCGATTTGTGAACTTATCAAACGTGAACTTTAATGCTTGCCTAGAACTTTAAGATCAAACGACAGTTTAGATTCTTAAGATATTAGGCATAGTAGTTAGAACCACGACAGTGGGCTAGCTAGATATTCATGTTTGAGTTCGAGAACGGTTCTTAATCCTCTCCCTAATCGATAGTCTGTTTAGTGAATCTGCATTTCTTACGAATTACCTAAGGACCTAGCGCTTTCTCCTATTGAATTTACATCGTTTCATTCATTATTCTTAGTTTTAGAAGTTACGATCCACAAAAAAACATCATTCGTCTTAGATTTACTTTCATCTTGCATTCTCGTAGTGTTGCATTTGGTCTCTGTAGATTCGATCCCTACATTACTACTTCGTCAGCTGTGCTCTTGCGGTAGTTACTTTTAGGGTTAAACTCTGAGTGTATCAAGCCCCCGATATCCTCATGCCTGACAACGTGGCTTGCACTGTCAGATGCAGGGAGTCCAGAGACAGGCGGTGTAATGCCCCAGTACTCTGGTCAAAATCGGCGAAGGGATTTTGGCCGAGACGGAAATCAATTTGGCCTAGATTAGACAAAAGTACCAGGGGATAGCCAAGAGGGTTGTCTCCAAGGGTTTGGGTGACTGAACCACGAAACTTAATCCGGTAGTCTAAGGGTCAAAAAGGTGAAATTCTGGTCGAGGCGCCTTAAGGAATTGTCCTCTAAAAATTAGGCTAAGGGCGTAGAACTCTAGTTTTACCGAGAGAACCTTCCCGGCGAATGCCCGTAGACATGCGGTAAGCGATGGGCTCAAAAAGACTCCGGTAAAATATGTGGACCAGGTGCGGCCACAACCATTGCTTAGGTAACCGCTTTGGATAAGGACTAGGAAAAGTCAAAAATTGCGGCGACGGATAAGATCAAGGAAAAATGTGAAGGATATATAGGAAAGTAGGAGGTGTCGGCCAAGGGACGGTCCAAAGCATGCAAGCATGAGGTGTATGCCATGCATGCAAGTAGGATGTGCCGAGCTGGGAGCTAGCCGTGCATGAAAGGAAGCATGTGTCGTCGCGTGAATAAGTTTAGTCGCGCTTAAGGGCATGTGTCGCCGTACGGATAAGCTTAGTCATGGACATGTGTCATGACGGTAAAGCTTTGGGGCCACCTCATGCTTACCCAACCATAACTTAATGGCTATAAATAGGACCTTAGCCCATTTTTTAACTCCACACCACTCACTAGAAATTCTAAGAAAATCGCTCTCTAGAAAGGGTTAGTCCTAAGAAGTTCTTGAACTCATCTCGATTGAAAAGGAGAAATCGACGAAGAACAGAATGAAGAACTTGAAGATCTTCAAGCAAATCGGAAAAATCACGGCGGAAGGGATGATCGTAGAACGGAAAAATAAATAAAATCTAGAAAGAAGGGACAGCGCTAGAGAGAGAAAGTAAAATACCTTTTGAAAGCAAGGAAGAAGTGAAAAATGAAAGAAGGATCGAGCATTATTTATAAGGAAAATAGTAATGATGACGATTCTTCGAATTCTGCGACTGAAGAAGACGAATCAACACGCGACTCCTCGAATTCCGCGACTGAAGAAGACGAATCGACACCTCCTTCCCGAGAAAAATCCATCAAACTCGAACATTCAGAACCAACACGAAAATATGCGGACTCGAAAGTTTCGAACTCAAGAATCCCGAGAAAATTTTACCGAACTCGAATCATCGGACGAACCACACCGATCTCAATCCCAACCAAGCTAAAGAATCCTTGAAACCTCGCCGAACTCCGAAAAACTCCTTCGCCGAACTGAGGGGGGGACCAATTGTTAGAGGGGGATTTAGCACCCCCGGTTTAACTCGGTTCGAATCGAGATCGGTATCGGTTTACGATGGTTCGGACAAGAGAAAGATGGACTTTGGTTTAACGGGCCGAATTCTAAAAAACTCAAAGACAAGCTCGCTCATTCTTATTACCGAACTTAACGGCCCAACAAGGGCCCAATCCGATATGACAGGATAGAAACCGACTTCCGATATATACGGAAGATTTCCTTATCTCGAAAGAGATTCAGAATATTTCCTTTCCTGATCGAACTTGGAAAAGGGGAATCTTCTATTAAACAACCGACTCAAAATCCTATAAATAAGGAGGAGGCAAACACGAAGAAGAGGATCCACAATCATCTGAGAGACAGAAGAACGGAGAGAGAGCTTCATCAAGCACCGATCTCAAGTTCTTTAGTCTCCTTAGTTCTTTTTCATCTAAACTCCGTTGTAACACCGAATTCAATCAATAAAACGAGTTTCCGATCAAAGTTCTCTGTTTTACTCCTTGCGTGATTTACGAATCAACAGGTCGGAAGGTTGAAGATTGGATCTAGAGTGAGTCTTTGGAGAGCCTAGGCAAGGTGTGCCAAGAGAATTTGGGACGAATTCTTTTTAAGGGGGGTAGAATGTAATGCCCTAGTACTCGGCTAGAAATCGACAAAGGGATTTTGGCCGAGACGGAAATCAATTTGGCCTAGATTAGACAGAAGTACCAGGGGAAAGCCGAGAGGGTTGTCTCCAAGGGTTTGGGTGACTGAACCATGAAGCTTAACCCGATAGTCTAAGGGTCGAAAAGTTGAAAGTCTGGTCGAGGCACCTTAAGGATTTGTCCGCGAAAAATTAGGCTAAGGGCGTAGAACTCTAGTTTTACCGAGAGAACCTTCCCGGTGGATGCCGACAGACATGCGGTAAGCGATGGGCTCGAAAAGACTCTACGGGAGCCGCTACGTAGCAATCCCGACATGTCTCTGTGTGTAGCTCGCAGGAGCTCTTCTGCGAGTCCTGTCCGGCCATAGAGCGGTTCGGGGGCGTTACAGGTGGCCTTAACCGGATCTTTTAGTTCTGTATGTTCTAAATCTCAATGCAAAAGTATGGGGTGCTTGAACTGTAGGCTCAAATGTGAAGTGTTGTCGTTTTTGGTCTATACCCAACAAAGAGTAGAATGAGCTGGGCATTGGGCCTTATAACTAAAACCGTTACAAATGTTAGCTTGGGCTTTCTACATCTCAAATAGCCCAAGTTAACTGATTAAGTATCGGTCAACTTCGTCTTCCACAAAAACAACGGAAATAACAAAAGATAGAGAGAGAGAGAAAAAAAAAAGGAGAGAGAGAAAGAAGATCTTTGACAGTAAAGCTTTGCGTCTTCTTCTCAGGTGATCGGCAAATGCTTTTCTGGTGGAGACTTGTGTGGCTTGCTTGACTGCAGCTCGCAAAGTCCTTATCCTCCTCTATCAGTAAAGATCTGTTTCCCGAATCAAGCTTGCATACTTGTTTCGGTTATTCCTGTAATCTAAGATCAAGTTAGGAGATTACTTGTATCAAAAGATTGATAGTGCAAGAATGGTGGTTTTGTTCCACTCCCAGATGTACCTCACGGGAACTGGGTGAACAATTGTGTTCTTGTGTTTACTTTTCAATTCCACTAAGTGAAAACACAAAAGAACCGAAATCAATCAAGATCGATAGCAAAAGAAGAAGGTTCTGGTCAAAGAAAAACTTAACAGAGTGGTATCAGAGCGCCAGGTTATAGGCGCAAGGGAGATTACGGTCCAGTAATCAAGTGCGCTACGATCTGATTTCAAGATTCAAGGTTAATATTGGAGCTGAGTGTTGATTTTTGAGTCCAACTGCTCAAGGTTCAAATATATCTCTGGAGCTTTGTGATACAGTGAGTAGCTACGGTGGAGGCTGTACACAGATTTGAGATGGAAAAGTTTGATGGGAAAGGTGACTTCGGTATGTGGAAGTTCAAGATGCTAATGCAATTGGAACTTCAAGGTTTCGGGAAACTAATCAAGAAAATCACAGGAGAAGCTCCATCATCAACAGTTAAAGGAAAAGAACAACAAGCTACTGATTCTGAAACTAAAACAGAATTGGTATTGACTGAGGAACAAAGGAAGGAGAGAGATGTTAGGGCTAGGAACTTGATATGTTCTAGTCTCACTAACATAGTACTGCAGAAAGTAATGAAAAACACTACGGTTGCTAGTGTTTGGAAAGCATTAGAAGATGACTACCAAACAAATACTCTACCAAACAGAATATACTTGAAGCAAAGATTTCCCAGCTACATAATGGAAAAGTACAAGAGTATTGAGGAAAACATGGATGTGTTCCTTAGGCTGGTGGATGAACTGGAAAGCTTAAACATTGAAGTCTCAGATGAAGATCAAGCAGTTCAAGTCCTGTCAGGGTTACCGGAACAGTATGCTTCTTTGGTGCACACATTGAAGTATGGAAACAAGAAGGAAATACTGACATTAGCAGAAGTTGTACAATCTGCCACAGCTAAAGAAGTAGAACTAAGGGAAAAGGGTCTTTTGTCAAAGTCAAGTAACAACGCAGAAGGTCTCTATGTCAGTCATGGAAAATCAGGCAAGAAGTCTGAAGGTCAAAAAAACAAATTGAAAGGAAAGAACAAGGATGGAAAGTTTAAAAAAGAACCATCAAAATGGGCAGCCTAAGGCCAGGGAATGTTGGGTATGCGGTAAAGAAGGCCACTACAAGAAGGACTGTCCACAAAGGAAAAGCCAACAATCTTCTAGCTCAGCAAATTTAGCTCAAGAAAATGAACAGCCAATGATACTCACAGCAAGCCTGGAGTATGCAAAGGATGAATGGGTTCTTGACTCTGGGTGTACTTTCCATATCACACCATATAAGAATCTATTATTTGACCTAAATGAGTTTGAAGGTGGCAAAGTTCTTATGGGAAATAACACTTTCAGTGAAATTAAAGGGATTGGGAAGCTCAGGATCATAAATCCAGACAACTCCTCTGTGGTTCTAACAGAGGTCAGATACATGCCTACAATGGGAAGGAACCTAATTTCATATGGCCAATTAGAGAAAGGAGGCTGCACATATGAGGGTAAAAACTTCACCGTAAATTTCTCTAAAGACGGAAAGAAGGTAATTTCTGGCAAATACAAGGATGGACTATACTATCTGCAAGGTTCAGTTATTGAAGGGGAAGCTGCAACAGTTACAAGAGCTGAGGTAAATTAGACAAATGTGTGGCACTCAAGACTGGGACACATAAGCTTAAAGAACATGAACCTACTGGTAAAAGGAGGTTACCTAAGCAACAAGGAAGTTCACACGCTGGATTTCTGTGAAGAATGTGTTCTAGGAAAGGCACACAAGCAAAGCTTTCCAACAGGCAATCATACATCAACAGGGAATTTGGAATATGTTCACAGTGATCTCTGGGGTTCAGTTGCAAATGCTGAGAGTTTGTCAGGCTGCAAGTATTTTCTCACATTCATTGATGATCACTCTAGGAAGGTCTGGATCAGGTTTCTAAAGGGTAAGGATGAGGTGTTTGAAAAAATTTCAGAATGGAAACTGTTGGTGGAAAATCAGACAGGGAAGAAAATCAAGTGTCTAAGAACAGACAATGGTCTGGAGTTCTGCAACAATCAAATGGACAAGCTATGCAAGGATTCAGGGATCCGCAGGCACAGAACATGTACCTACACCCCCACAGCAAAATGGAGTGTCTGAAAGGATGAATAGAACCATAGCAGACAAGATCAGGTGTATGTTAGCAGAATCAGGTTTGGAAAAGAAATTTTGGGCAGAAGCAGCTTCTACAGCAGTGTATTTGATAAATAGAACTCCTAATGCATCACTACAGTTCAAGATACCAGAAGAAGTTTGGTCAGAGTTCAAGACAGAGTACAGTCATCTAAGAAGATTCGGATGTGTTGCTTATGTTCATACTATACAAGACAAGATCAGCCCAAGAGCAATAAAAGGAATTTTTTTGGGATATCCTCAAGGAACAAAAGGATACAAGATCTGGTTATTAGAAGAACAAAAGTCATCTATTAGCAGAAATGTGGTATTTGATGAGACTAAGCTGTACAAGGACATTGGATTGAATGAGAAACCTAAGACAAGAGAAACTCAGAGGGTCGTCATCAGTTCAAGATTGTCCAAGGGGCCAAGCACAAAGATCACAAGAAGTCAAGAGGTGTCAGCTTCAGGAAATTCTCACCTTACTGGTCAAGGTGGAGCTGTTCTAGAAGAGTCAGATTCATCAGATGCTGAAGCTAGACAGGATACAGATAGTGATCCAGAATATGGTGAAGAACAGGAAGAGAGTGAAGTCATTGGAAGTTTGGATGGTTACCTGCTTGCTAGGGACAGAGAAAGGCGTGCTGTAAAACCACCACCTATGTTTGAGAGTGGAGACTATGTGGCCTATGCACTTGCAAGTGCAGAAGTAATTGAGCTAGATGAACCAAGGACATTTTCAGAAGCAAAAAGAAGCAAAGATTGGGTGAAATGGAATGGTGCCATGATAGAGGAGAAACAATCTCTAGATAAGAACCATACTTGGGACATTGTTGATAGACCTCCAAAGAAGAAGATTGTGGGATCCAAATGGATCTTCAAGCTTAAGGAAGGAATTCCAGGGGTGGAGCCTTCAAGGTACAAGGCAAGACTTGTCGCCAAAGGGTTCACACAAGTGGAAGGGATTGACTATAATGAGATTTTCTCACCAGTAGTCAAGCATGTCTCAATACGGATCATGCTATCAGTTGTTGTGAATTTTGACATGGAACTAGAACAGATGGATTTCAGAACTGCTTTTCTGAATGGTGTGCTAGAATAGACTATCTACATGGAGCAACCAGAGGGTTTTATTCAGAAGGGACAGGAAGATAAGGTTTGCTTACTGAAAAGGTCTCTATATGGGTTGAAACAGTCTCCAAGACAGTGGAACCATAGGTTTAATGAGTTCATCAGGTCCTAGGGGTATACTAGAAGTATCAAGGATCCATGTGTGTATTTCAAAGGATCTACAGTGGAGGATAGCATCTATCTTTTACTCTATGTGGATGATATGCTTATAGCTACTAAGGATTTTCAGAAGGTAAAGTCTCTGAAGGAAAGCTTAAGTTCTGAGTTTGAAATGAAGGATCTTGGTCCAGCTAACAGAATTCTAGGAATGGAAATAATCAGGGACAGAAAGAAAGGTATTTTGAAGCTGTCTCAGGAAAGATACATTAAACAGGTTTTGAAAATATTTGACATGGATAAATGTAAGCCAGTAGTTACTCCAACAAACTCATTGTTCAAACTCAAGAGTCTGACTGAAGAAGAGTTAACTACAGAGGCTAAATTGATGGAATCAGTTCCTTATGCTAGTGCAGTAGGAAGTCTGATGTATGCAATGATCGGCTCAAGACCATATTTGGGTTTTCCAGTATGTTTGGTTAGCAGGTTCATGTCAAAACCAGTAAGGGATCATTGGGCAGCTGTTAAATGGATTCTGAGGTATCTACAAGGAGCTATAGAGGTGTGCCTTACTTTCGTAAAGTCAGAGTCACTGGAAATTGAAGGTTTTAGTGACTCAGATTATGCCACTGACCTAGACAGGCGTAGGTCAGTAACAGGATATGTGTTTCAGGTGTGTGGGAACACAGTTAGCTGGAGAGCTACGTTGCAACATGTGGTGGCATTATCCACAAGAGAGGCTGAATACATGGCTCTATCAGAAGCAACTAAAGAGGGTCTATGGTTAAGAGAGTTCTGAAATGAGTTAGGGTTCAAGTTTGAGTCTTTTAAGTTGAATTGTGATTCACAGAGTGCTATATGTTTGGCCAAGAATGCAGTGCATCATGACCGCACAAAGCACGTTGCGACAAAGATTCATTTCATCAGAGATATAGTGGATTTTGGTTTGGTTCACATTCACAAAGTTCATACTACAGCAAATCCAGCATATATGTTTACGAAGTGTTTACCTGGTAACACGTTCGAGAAGTGCCTCGAGCGCCTCAGGGTAACAGTCTGATTGCCTGGAGACGTGTCGTGTGATGGTCCTGTTGGTTGGATCGTCTCGCAAAGGGTACAAAAGAGGAGCGGTGTCAGTTTCTCAAAAGGAACCAACAAAAATGATTAAAGGTATTGACGGATCCGGTAAAAGGGAAGTCTAAAAGTGATAAATTTTCAGTGATCGGGGGACTTACTTGTCGCATGAAGGAAGTTCATCGTGTTCTCTCTTTTCTTCAGCAGCTGTGTGAGCAACAGAGAAGAAAGGTCAGTATAGGAAACGGATCAGAGGAAAGGGGCTCTCTCAAAGAGTAATCAGGAAGAGTAAAGTCTGAAGATTAACTTACTGAGGTCAGAGCTGAAGTCGTTCAAAGCTGGTAAAGGCGGAAGCGTGAGCGAGGGCGCTGAATTTGAAATCAGCATCGGCTCAAGAGAGTGTTTTGTCGTCGAAGGAATCGGAAGAGACAGTGAAGTCGCCATGAGTGATCTAAGGCTGCGGCTAGGTTTTCGGTTTCGGACAAAGGAACGACAAAGGTGGAGATTTGTGAAGTGTTGTCGTTTTTGGTCTATACCCAACAAAGAGTAGAATGAGCTGGGCATTGGGACTTATAACTAAAACCGTTACAAATGTTAGCTTGGGCTTTCTACATCTCAAATAGCCCAAGTCAACTGATTAAGTATCGGTCAACTTCGTCTTCCACAAAAACAACGGAAATAACAGAAGATAGAGAGAGAGAGAGAGAAAAGGAGAGAGAGAAAGAAGATCTTTGACAGTAAAGCTTTGGGTCTTCTTCTCAGGTGATTGGCGACTACTTTTCCGGTGGAGACTTGTGTGGCTTGCTTGACTGCAGCTCGCAAAGTCCTTATCCTCCTCTATCGGTAAAGATCTGTTTCCCGAATCAAGCTTGCATACTTGTTTCGGTTATTCATGCAATCTAAGATCAAGTTAGGAGATTACTTGTATCAAAAGATTGATAGTGCAAGCATGGTGGTTTTGTTCCACTCCCAGATGTACCTCACGGGAACTGGGTGAACAATTGTGTTCTTATGTTTACTTTTCAATTCCACTAAATGAAAACACAAAAGAACCGAAATCAATCAAGATCGATAGCAAAAGAAGAAGAATCTGGTCAAAGAAAAACTTAACATCAAACGAAACCCAATTTAATCCAAAGGGATCGTACTTGCAAAAAAGCTATAAACGATAAATGGTAACATATAATTCGTCCACGTATGAATGAATGTATGTATTCCAAAAATCAATCTACACAATTTTTTTCTGTATTTTGGTTTGAGATTCTCGAGGTTATATGTAAAAAAGGACAATTTGAAAATTAGAAGAAAATAAATTAAACTTGGTTTCTCCATCATTATTTTATCAAAGGAAAAGTGAAACTCACAACTCTTTTCTATATTGTTATCACTTAACTCCGTTTATTAAAGTCAAAACTATTTTTTATTATAAAAAAAAAGAAGGTCCAAATGGCAACAGCATATTCGGAGTGACTATTTTTTTAACGAGTGTATACATGCTTAGATAAGCATATATGATTTCTATGTTGTTGGAGGTGGGCCTAGCACCCCCAATTAGTTAGGTCCATTTTAGGAAAGGCCCCTTGATGAGGACATCGGCTCTAGAACCGACCCAACTGTGATGCCCATCGTACCAGACGGTCCCATGACACGTTCCAAGGCCAAACAGCTCAGAAGAAGATTCGGAACGGCCATACAGGCGTTCGTCAACTCATCCGGACCAGGCGACCCGTTTGGAGGTTTAGCCGAGAGAAGAAATCACTTGCAGAATGACCGACCTAACGACTTGATCTCTACTGAGGGATGTAAGTTCTCACACCCAAGTGACTATTTTAAGACTAACCGGTCGAGTGGTTTTAGTCATACAGGCCCAGAATCTATTTTAGCCGAAGGACCTTATCCGGATACGGTTTTAGCCGAAGCAAAGGAGACAAGCGCATACGACCGTCCAGACGATCTGATCAGCACTGAGGGAGGTTATAAGTTCTCTCGACAAAGTGGATATTCTAAAGCTAACAGGTCGAGTAGTTTCCCTACTAGTGATGCAGAACAATCAGCTGCTTCACACACAAGCCACCTAGCCGGTAAGGACCAACAACGGGCCAAAGAAAGCGTTGAAGTTAAGGAGCTGTCGGAACTTGAAGAGGATGACTTCTACGATCAAGAAGATCTCCTAGAAGACTTCACCAAGCTGCTGCACGTCCAAGACGCACCAAGACCCGAGTCGCCTTCCAAGACGCCTCATGCGCCAACACCGGCCACTTCACCTCAATGTAAGCTGTTTACATTATACACTGTTATTGCAGGGACTTCAAGCTTCGACAATGATTAAAGAACTCTTCAAAACGACACCAAAACAAGAGTTTAGAAGTCGCGGCCATACTTTCCTTATTTTGCTTTAATAAAACGATGAGTTTATGTTATTTTTAGAGTCTTTTGCTTCTTGTAGTTTTATTTTAAACGTCCTGTTGTTTTGAGTCTTTGCTTGCTGTTTTTACGAGAACCCTAGAAGGTTCAGGCTGAAGGACTATTAATAAAGTCCCACACGCAGCATTGTAGACACAACTTTTTACCTTGATTAATAAAATAGCCGCACTTTCTTCTAAGTGTCCGAGAGAAGCGATTTCTCTTCTTCTTGTTCTTGTTCGTGGATTCGACCAAGATCAAGCCTGCACCGTATCAGAGACTTCATCATCACCTCTGTGTCGTGTATTCGTTCCACCAACAGCCCACTCACCGACTCCACACGAGAGAAGCGATCGCCATCGTGTCAAGTCAACTTCACCGTCGACCATCAATCGGCCAAAGGGCAAGGCGACCGCCTACCTTTCGTCCCACGACTATCCCGGTTAAGTCCTCACCACCGAGGCTTACACCATCTGGTATCAGAGCCAAAGGCTCCACCTTTGGTTTCTTTTCTATCCTTTACTTCAAGTTATTTTCATAGATCTATCGCTAGGTTGTTTGTTTCTTACAAAAAAAAAAAAAAAAAAAATTTTTTTTAATTAGGGTTTTTGTTTTCTGTCGTGTTCTTTGTTTTTTTTAGACTTAAGAAAAGCCAAAAAAAAATATAGAGTCTAGATCATTAGTGAATTTCCGTAAGTCAAAAAAAAAAAAAAAAAAAAAAATCTCACCGTATCGGAATTGGGGAGTTTAGGAAATTTTCCCGGGGGAATTTTAGGAAGTTTCCCCGCGTGTTAAGAGTTACCGGCTGTCCAGAATATTTGCTCGATCATTTGGGAAATTTTCCCCGAATATTAGACTTGCCGATTAATTGGAAATTTACCGTATCGATTAGGGGAGTTTAGGAAATTCCCGGGGAATTTTTTTGGGAAAATTTTTTTCGCGATTTTTTTAATCATTGCCGACTGATTAGTATCATTGCTGGAACCTCTAGGAAATTTTGGCAAAGTTTTTAAAATCGTTTAAATAAATTTTTCTGAATTTTCTTGTATACCACTCGGTATTTGACGATTTTGTTTGAGTGTGTGACGATGAATACAGGGTCATGGACGAGGGAGACGACGTAAACGACGCCCCACAAGACGCCGTTATGCAGATGCTCACTCTCATGAGAGACGAGCTGCGAGGCCTCGGCCAAAGGATGGACCAGCTCGAACAACCGAGAGTAGCCGGAGTAGCCGGAGGAGCCGGGGGAGCTCCACCTCACGATGCAATGCAGGAAGATCGTGACAGCATGCCGGAGATGGAAGATGAATTTCCACCTGACCCTAGACGTCACCTTAACCGAAGGAGACGTGACCCCATTAGAGGGCCTCGGCAAAGAGATCATGAGCCGAATCATGACATGAAATTGTCACCTCCTACTTTTGCAGGGAAATCTAATCCGGAAGTATACTTGGATTGGGAAAGATGCATGGAGTACATTTACGAGTGCTATGGGTATGGAGAAGGCAAGAAGATAGCCTTGGCAGCCGCACAACTCACCGAGAATGCACTTGCATGGTGGGACAGGACTGTGGCCGAGAGGAGAAGGCAACTTTTTGGGCCGATCCAAACATGGCATGACATGAAATACCTCCTACGACTAAGGTATGTGCCTGATCATTATCACCGTGACTTGCAAAAACGTTTCAGGAAGCTAGCACAAGGCAACCGGTCCGTAGAGGAGTACTTCGAGGAGTTTGAGAAACTAATGAACTCATTGGAGTTAGAAGAGTCCGAAGAGGCTTTGATGGCCCAATTCATTGACGGCCTACAAGAACGTATAGCTCGAAAGGTGGAGAGGACAAGGTATAGTGGGCTCCATGAGCTACTACACCTCTCGGTGCAAATTGAGCAACAAATCAAGAGAAAGACATCTCTTACCAACCGAACCAGGACCAACACACCTTGGCAAGCAACTAGCAAGCCGGTCGACAAAGGCAAAATTGCCGAGATAGACTCTCGACTCAAAGGCCGGACCAACGACTTCCCGAAGACATCTCGGCCCGACCAAGGTAAGTTCTCTAGTACTAGTCAAGCTAGAACTCGTGATATTACATGTTTTAAATGTCAGGGACGAGGACACTACGTTCGGGACTGCCCAAACCAAAGAGTCATGATCATCACGGCGAATGGCGGATATGAATCTCAAGATGAGGTGGAAGAAGAAGTAGATGGAGGAGAAGACGACGTTGAGTATCCAGATACCGGTGACCTACTAGTCACTAGGCGAGTACTTAGCATGCTGGTTCAACCCGAAGAAAAGATCCAACGAGAAAACTTGTTCCACACACGATGCACCATTAACAACAAGGTATGTAATCTCGTAATAGATGGAGGATCTTGTGCTAATGTGGCAAGCAAGTTTATGGTAGACAGGTTAGGCTTGGAAAAGACTAAGCATCCTAGGCCATACAAGCTACAATGGCTCAATGACACTACGGAGCTCAAAGTGACGGAGCAAGTGAAAGTTCCTTTTAGCGTCGGTAAGTACAAAGATGAGGTGCTTTGTGACGTAGTGCCTATGCAAGCTGGCCACCTCCTGCTGGGGAGACCGTGGCAATTTGATCGTGCAGCCATTCACAATGGCCGAACCAATTTCTACTCATTCATGCATAAGGAGAGAAAGCACAATCTGGCTCCTTTAAGCCCGACCGAAGTGCAAGAGCTACAAGCCAGAATGAGCAAGGAGAGCAAGGTAAGTGTTTCCAATCTGTACATCAATGCTGGTGATTTAAACCGTGCTATGAGTGCCGAAGGCACTATATTACTAATGTTGTTTAAAGAATGCCTAAGTACAGAAAACAGGGAAGTAGTCTTGCCGCCGGAAGTAGACGCCTTGTTGGGCAAATTCAGAGATCTCTTTCCCGAAGAGAATCCACCAGGCCTGCCCCCTCTACGAGGAATAGAGCACCAAATAGATCTTGTGCCAGGCTCGGCCTTGCCCAATAAAGCCGCATACCGGATGAATCCCGAGGAGACTAAGGAGTTGGAGAAACAAGTCCGGGACTTGTTAGACAAGGGCTACATAAGAGAAAGTCTAAGCCCATGTGCTGTCCCTGTGTTACTAGTGCCAAAGAAAGATGGCACTTGGAGGATGTGTGTAGATTGCCGAGCTATCAACAATATCACTATCAAGTACCGGCATCCTATCCCACGCCTAGACGACATGCTTGACGAGCTAAGTGGTTCTACTATCTTTTCAAAAGTAGACTTGAAAAGTGGATATCACCAAGTCAGGGTGCGTGAAGGAGATGAATGGAAAACGGCCTTCAAGACCAAGCAAGGCCTATACGAGTGGCTAGTCATGCCTTTCGGCCTGACCAATGCACCGAGCACATTCATGCGACTAATGAACCAGGTTCTTCGTTCCTATATAAGTAAATTTGTAGTGGTCTATTTTGATGACATACTTATATATAGTAAGAACCTACAAGATCATCTCAAACATTTAGAACTAGTGCTTAAATCACTTCGCAAGGAAGGCCTTTATGCTAACCTCAAGAAGTGCACATTTTGTACTAATGAACTTGTTTTCTTAGGCTTTGTAGTGAGTGAACAGGGCCTACGAGTGGACGAGGAGAAGATCAAGGCCATAAAAGATTGGCCCACACCAACATCTATCGGACACGTTCGGAGCTTCCATGGCTTAGCAAGCTTTTACCGACGATTTGTGAGGGATTTCAGTACTGTTGCTGCCCCACTCACAGCTGTGATCAAGAAGAACGTGCCATTCACATGGGGAGCAGCTCAAGAAGCTGCCTTCAACGAGCTCAAGGACCGGCTTACCCAAGCACCGGTTCTTGCTTTGCCGGATTTCGATGAAATGTTCGAAGTGGAGTGCGATGCATCCGGCTTAGGGATTGGAGCTGTGCTGCATCAAAGGAAAAAGCCCGTGGCCTTCTTTAGTGAGAAACTAAGTGGAGCTACGCTGAATTATCCGACTTATGACAAGGAGCTCTACGCTCTTGTCCGGGCATTGGAGACTTGGCAACACTACTTGCTGTCCAAGGAATTCATCATTCATACGGACCATGAGACTCTTAAGCACTTGAGAGGTCAGACCGCACTTAAGAGGAGACATGACAAATGGCTTGAATTTGTGGAGACATTTCCATACGTCATCAAGTACAAAAAGGGCAAAGACAATGTGGTAGCCGATGCCTTATCAAGAAGGCATGTTCTTATTTCAACAATGGAGGCCAAAGTGCTAGGATTTGAGCACATCAAGGAACTATACAGAGATGACCCTGACTTCAAAGAGAGCTACGCTAATCACGGCAAAGGAATATACGGTCGATTCTATCTCCAAAATGATTTTCTTTTTAGAGGTAAACGTTTGTGTATTCCGCAGGGATCTATGAGAGAGTTGGTGCTTAGTGAAGCACATGGAGGAGGCCTAATGGGACACTTCGGTGTAGACAAGACTTTGGCCATAGTCAAAGACCATTTCTATTGGCCGCACCTTAAGAAAGACGTGAAGAAATATTGTGCTAGATGCATCCGATGCCTTAAAGCTAAATCCAGGTCGCACCCTCACGGTCTTTATCTTCCTTTACCTATTCCTAACGCCCCATGGGTAGATCTTTCTATGGATTTTGTTTTAGGACTTCCCAAGATACGACATCAAGATTGCATCTTTGTTGTTGTGGACCGGTTCTCTAAGATGGCACACTTCATCCCGTGTGACAAGACAAATGACGCGACCAACATTGCCAATTTGTTCTTCAAGGAAGTGGTGCGCCTACATGGAATTCCTAGAACTATAGTGTCCGACCGAGACACAAAATTTTTGAGTCATTTTTGGAGGACTTTGTGGAAGAAGCTAGGGACCAAGCTTGTGTTCTCTACTACGTGTCACCCACAAACTGATGGACAAACGGAAGTGGTAAACCGTACACTTGGCTCTTTACTTAGAGCCACTCTTGGTAACAACATGAAAACATGGCTTGATTGCATTCCATTCATAGAGTTTGCATATAATAGGGCTGTTCATTCGGCCACTAAGCTATCTCCTTTTGAAGTTGTTTATGGAATTAATCCTCTATCTCCAGTAGATCTTGTGCCAATTCCCCAAGTAGAACAGGTTAACCAAGACGGGCTTAGACGTGCCGAGCTCATCAAAGAGTTGCATGAGAAAGCCAAAGCCAATATCGAGAAGAAAACCGAAGGGTACAAGAAGAGCCATGACAAAGGCAGGAAGGAGATCACATTCGAACCAGGAGATTGGGTCTGGCTACACATGACCAAAGAAAGATTCGCGGACAAGCGCGCGTCCAAGCTCGCGCCAAGAGGCGACGGCCCATTCAAAGTTCTAGCCAAAATCAACGACAATGCTTACCAACTAGAGCTGCCAGGTGAGTTGAACATCTCACATACATTCAATGTTGCTGATTTATCTTCTTTTGATACAGGAGATCCAGTTTTGTGGACAAAACCTCTTGAAGAGGGAGGGAATGATGAGGACATCGGCTCTAGAACCGACCCAACTGTGATGCCCATCGTACCAGACGGTCCCATGACACGTTCCAAGGCCAAACAGCTCAGAAGAAGATTCGGAACGGCCATACAGGCGTTCGTCAACTCATCCGGACCAGGCGACCCGTTTGGAGGTTTAGCCGAGAGAAGAAATCACTTGCAGAATGACCGACCTAACGACTTGATCTCTACTGAGGGATGTAAGTTCTCACACCCAAGTGACTATTTTAAGACTAACCGGTCGAGTGGTTTTAGTCATACAGGCCCAGAATCTATTTTAGCCGAAGGACCTTATCCGGATACGGTTTTAGCCGAAGCAAAGGAGACAAGCGCATACGACCGTCCAGACGATCTGATCAGCACTGAGGGAGGTAAGTTCTCTCGACAAAGTGGATATTCTAAAGCTAACAGGTCGAGTAGTTTCCCTACTAGTGATGCAGAACAATCAGCTGCTTCACACACAAGCCACCTAGCCGGTAAGGACCAACAACGGGCCAAAGAAAGCGTTGAAGTTAAGGAGCTGTCGGAACTTGAAGAGGATGACTTCTACGATCAAGAAGATCTCCTAGAAGACTTCACCAAGCTGCTGCACGTCCAAGACGCACCAAGACCCGAGTCGCCTTCCAAGACGCCTCATGCGCCAACACCGGCCACTTCACCTCAATGTAAGTTGTTTACATTATACACTGTTATTGCAGGGACTTCAAGCTTCGACAATGATTAAAGAACTCTTCAAAACGACACCAAAACAAGAGTTTAGAAGTCGCGGCCATACTTTCCTTATTTTGCTTTAATAAAACGATGAGTTTATGTTATTTTTAGAGTCTTTTGCTTCTTGTAGTTTTATTTTAAACGTCCTGTTGTTTTGAGTCTTTGCTTGCTGTTTTTACGAGAACCCTAGAAGGTTCAGGCTGAAGGACTATTAATAAAGTCCCACACGCAGCATTGTAGACACAACTTTTTACCTTGATTAATAAAATAGCCGCACTTTCTTCTAAGTGTCCGAGAGAAGCGATTTCTCTTCTTCTTGTTCTTGTTCGTGGATTCGACCAAGATCAAGCCTGCACCGTATCAGAGACTTCATCATCACCTCTGTGTCGTGTATTCGTTCCACCAACAGCCCACTCACCGACTCCACACGAGAGAAGCGATCGCCATCGTGTCAAGTCAACTTCACCGTCGACCATCAATCGGCCAAAGGGCAAGGCGACCGCCTACCTTTCGTCCCACGACTATCCCGGTTAAGTCCTCACCACCGAGGCTTACACCACCCCTCTTCAGCTCGGTCGCCGGTCTGAAAGCACCGACCTGCAAGGCTCCTCTTCGGCTCGGTCGCCGATGTGAAAGCGACGCACCTCGGGCCCGGCCTGACACTTCACCAAAGCAGGAGTGTCAGAAGAGCAGAAGGCACGTGGGAGCTGGTAGAGCAGTACCCTACCCGCGTAGGGATACGGCTTCGACTCGACGTCCCACCAACCCTGCAGAGCTGACGAAGGAGGAAAGGACACGTGGAGAAGAGTTGGCGAAACAGTGCGCTGCCCTGCAACACGCCACGCCGAGCTCATCATGACCTCCCTCCTCGAAAGCCGGAACACGCCTCCTAGGCCACCTTACTCGCGAAAGAGGCCGAAGACGCCACGTGGCCCCGAGATCCCGGGGAGCAGGAAGCCAACCCCGACTATATATACCCCTCAAAGTCATTAATGAGGGGGACTTTTGATTTGGGCCATTTTTGACCTACGACAAGTTACCCGATCTCTCTCTCTCTCTCTCTCTCTTTGTAACAAGGCAACAGTTTAGAACGCGGAACTGGACGTCCTTCGGAACCAGTTCGTAATTCTAAATTGTTCATTTCTCTCACCATCAATAAAAAGACACACGACCCCCGGCCTACTCATCTTTCTCCCGGCCTGCTTTAATAGTGGTTAAATTGCTCTAATTAACGAAAATCTCACCTCTCGTTCCGTAATCAATCTCTTAAACATCTTTAGTGATCCCCGGGATCAACAATTGGCGCTAGAAGGAGGGAGGAGATTCTTCTATACGCAAGGAGCAGTTCAACCACCACCGCAACCGCAGCAACGATGGCAATTCCGCCCCCAAGAGTGTTGTCAGACCAGGAAACCCCGGCCCAAACAACGGCCCAGGCCCCGACAACGGCCCCGCCAACGACTCAAACAACGGCGACCATCCCGCTGTCAGCCCAAGCAGCTGCCAACCAGACGATTCCTCGAGAGCAGTTCTTCAGGGCCGCGCCCCCGGCTTCCGCACCCGCTCATTCCGACGGCTCCGCCGCCCACAACGCGCCCCGAGCGTCGGAAGATCAGCCCACGCTGTCCGCCGTAATGCAGACCCTGCACGCCAGAATAGACGAGCTGACGCGAGCCACCGACCAACGGTTCGCCACGCTAGGGGCCTCCCGTGACCGGTCGGACAATACCGGGTCCCCCGACGTCCATCTCAGAGAGCCGGCCTCTCGGGAAGAAACCCCCCGCATCCGGACAAGCTGACATGGCGACTCTCCGTCAGGATCCGAAGGCCCGGGCGGACGTTTCGCCCCGGCCGTAGGAAGCCACCCGGGCGACGAAGCCCACCATCTACGATCCAGCGCGGAGCGCTCAAGGGACGCCGAGTTCGAAGCTATGAAGGAGACTATCCGCACGATGTCCTCCAAAATCCATCAGGCCACCAGCGCGGCCCCGGAAATAGATCGCGTCCTCAGAGAGACGCAGAACACGCCGTTCACCCGCCGGATCGCCTCCGTCCCGCTCCAGCACCTCGGGAAGCTCAAACTCCAGCCCTACGCGGGCACCACCGACCCGGCCCAGTATCTTACGGCGTTCACCATCGCCATGGGCCGCGCCCACTTCTCACCAGATGAGCGCGAAGCCGCCCACTGCCAGCTCTTCGTAGAGAACCTCACCGGCCCGACTCTCACGTGGTTCTCTCGGCTGAAGACGCACTCCATAGACAGCTTCAGAGACCTGTCGACCACCTTCCTCGAGCACTACTCCATCTACATCCGGCAGTCCGCATCCAGCGCGGACCTCTGGGCGATGAACCAAGGAGCAAAGGAGTCGCTCAGGTCCTTCATAGAACGCTTCAAGGCCACGGCCTCCCAAAACAACGTGACGGACGAGTCAGCGCTCCCCGCTCTAAGAAAGGGACTGCGGGCCGATTCGGCCTTCAAGGACGATATGAAGCTCAACAGGCCGCGCTCGCTGGAAGACGCCTTGCACCGCGCTGGACTCTTCGTCGAGCTCGAGGAGGAGAAGGCGGCTGAGTCGAGAAACAGCGCCTCTCACAAGGCCCCGGTCCCGAAGGAGCGGCCTCAGGAAAGATATCAGGAGCCTCGTCAACACTACGATGACGAGTACCAGCGCAGCAAGGGAAAGCAGGCCGCTGCATTCCTTGTCAACGGACCGCCCTCCGGCCTCCGTCTGCACGATCCCGTACTTCCCCCCAGCCCCGCGCCAGGGTTGCCTTGGAACAAGTACGTACGGGATCCCCACCAGCAGGATCGGCGTCCCGACGAGCCGAGCGATAGGGAGTCCCGACCAGACGAGCCATACGACAGGTCGGCCTTCTGCGACTTCCACCGGCGAAAGGGGCACCCGACCTCTCACTGCCGCGCCCTCCAAGAGGTCCTGCTGAACCAATTTCAACGGGGAGAAATCAGTGTACCAGAGCGGCTGCGTCCGCATACCCGGGACGTCGATCGAGTGCAACCCCGCGACAACCGAGGTCGCGAGGATAACCGGGCTAGGCCTTACAACCGTGCCCAAAACGACGACCGGCGGCGACGATCTCCTTCGCGAGACCGGGAAACGGGCAGATCGCCTCCCCCGGCCCGGACTCTGATAGGGATGATCATGGGAGGCCTCCTCTCGTGCAACGACTCAGTGCGGTCCATCAAGTGTCATGAGAGGAAGACCAACGCCTCCCTGAAGTGGCACTCCGGGCCGGAGATCGATGCTCAGGACACGAGCAAGAGGGGGATATGTTTCACCGAGGCCGACGCGGCCGGGGTCCACCAGCCCCACAACGACCCCCTCGTCGTACAAGTCCGCGTAGCCGACTGCGACGTTAACCGAGTCCTCGTCGATACGGGCAGCTCGGTCGATCTCATCTTCAAGGATACCCTGGCCAGGATGAATCTAAACGGGGTCGAAATCAAGCCGCACTCCATCCCGCTAACCGGCTTCGCCGGGGACACCGTCAACGGAATCGGCACCATCGAATTGCCGGTCTACGTAGGTCGGGTGACGAAAATCGTCAAGTTCGTGGTCTTCGATACCACCCCGATCTACAATATCATCCTTGGAACCCCTTGGCTGCACTCGATGAAGGCAGTCACGTCAACGTACCACCAGTGCCTCAAGTTCCCCAACCAGGCATGCACGTATACTCTTAGGAGTAACCAAAGGGTCTCTCGCGCCTGCTT
Source organism: Eutrema japonicum (assembly GCA_030161315.1). Taxonomy (NCBI): domain Eukaryota; kingdom Viridiplantae; phylum Streptophyta; class Magnoliopsida; order Brassicales; family Brassicaceae; genus Eutrema; species Eutrema japonicum. The sequence goes on from BSQW01000011.1 coordinate 51,747,514, forward strand.
CGCCATCGAGCATAAGCTACGCCGCGCCGCGCCGGCCTGCTTGGCCATCAACGCGCTTCAGCCCGGAGAGCCCGACGCCCAGGATCTCCCAGGGCGGGACCTTGTCGCCCAGGTCAACATCGATCCGCGCGACCCCGTCCGCTGCGTTGGCATCGGCACCGATCTCGACGAGAGCATCAAGCGAGAGCTGGTCGAGTTCCTAGGGCAGAACGTCTCCACCTTCGCCTGGTCAACCGGCGACATGCCCGGCATTGACCCAAACACGTGCAGCCACGAGCTCAACGTGGACCCGACCTGCAGACCGGTCAAGCAAAAGCGGCGAAAGCTGGGTCCGGAGCGCGCCCAGGCAGTCAATGACGAGGTCGAAAGGCTCACCGCGGCCGGTTCGATCACCGAGGTCAAATACCCGGACTGGTTGGCCAACCCGGTGGTGGTCAAGAAGAAGAGCGGGAAATGGAGGGTCTGCGTGGATTTCACCGACCTCAATAAGGCATGCCCAAAGGACAGCTTTCCCCTCCCTCGAATCGACCAAGTCGTCGAAGCCACCGCGGGGAACGAGCTACTCTCCTTCATGGATGCCTTCTCGGGGTATAACCAGATCCCTATGCACCCCGATGATCAGGAGAAAACCGCGTTCATCACGGACCGAGGCATTTACTGCTACAAGGTAATGCCCTTCGAACTCAAGAACGTCGGGGCCACCTACCAACGGCTCGTCAACCGGATGTTTGCCGACCAGATAGGCCGCACTATGGAAGTATAAATAGATGACATGCTGGTGAAGTCTCTGGTGGCGGCCGACCACGTCACTCATCTCCGGTCCTGCTTCCGGACGTTGAACGAATACAACATGAAGCTGAACCCGGCCAAGTGTTCCTTCGGCGTCACATCGGGCGAATTCCTCGGGTACATTATCACCCGGCGCGGGATCGAGGCCGACCCCAAGCAGATCCGAGCCATCATCGAGCTCAAATCCCCGGAGAGCACGCGTCAAGTACAACGACTCACCGGGAGAATCGCCGCGCTGAACCGGTTCATCTCCCGCTCTACCGACAGATGCCTCCCGTTCTACCAACTGCTCCGAGCTAACAAGCGGTTCGAATGGGACGACAAGTGCGAGGAAGCCCTCCAGCAGCTTAAGGAGTACATATCCACTCCTCCCGTCCTATCCAAACCAGAAGAAGGCGAGACTTTCTACCTCTACATCGCCATCTCGGAGTCAGCAGTGAGCGGGGTATTAGTGCGGGAAGACCGGGGCGACCAGAGGCCCATCTCTTACGTCAGTAAATTCCTTGACGACGCGGAGAGCAGGTACCCAACTCTGGAGAAGCTCGCCTTGGCGGTGGTCATCGCAGCCAGAAAGCTCCGGCCTTATTTCCAATCCCATACGATTGCCGTCCTAAGCACCTACCCCCTCAGAACCATCCTCCACAGCCCGAGCCGATCTGGCCGGATAATGAAGTGGGCTGTTGAGCTGAGCGAGTATGAAATCGAGTACCGAGGTCGGACCGCAATCAAATCTCAAGCACTGGCCGATTTCCTGGTTGAGTTGGTACCCGAGCTAGCAGTCGCCGAGGTCCCTGAAGTGTGGGTTCTGCATGTCGACGGATCGGCTTCCAAGCACGGGTCCGGCGTTGGCATACGCCTCGAGTCCCCGACCAAGGAGATCCTCGAGCATTCTTTCCGTCTGGCCTTCCCGGCATCAAACAACGAGGCAGAGTACGAAGCTCTGATTGCCGGCCTGCGCCAAGCAAAGGAGGTCGGCGCGAAGAAAATCCGAGCTTACTGCGACTCCCAGCTCGTCGCCAATCAATTCAGCGGAGAGTACGAGGCCAAGAACGATCGCATGGACGCTTACCTCAAGGTGACCCAAGGCTTAGCCGCAGACTTTTCCGAGTTCACCCTGACGAAGATTCCCCGAGGCGATAACACTTCCGCAGACGCCCTCGCCGCACTAGCATCCACCTCGGCCCCAGCCCAACGACGGGTGATCCCGGTCGAGAGCATCGACTTCCCCAGCATCGAGCTGCCAAAAGGGGTTTACTTGATCAACCCCCAGGCCGCGGACCCTGACGAAGACGCGCCACCTCCCGAAGTTCTACCGGAACCCCCGGCCGAGCCCGAACTGCCAGACTGGCGAGTCGACCTACTGCTGTACATCGCAGATGGCATTCAACCCCCAGATCGGTGGGCCGCCCGACGGCTAAGGAAGAAGTGTGCCCGATACACGATGCTGGACGGCAATTTGTTCCGGTGGAGCGCCTCGGGAACCTTGCTCGGCTGCCTCCACGGGCAAGAAACCGTCGACGTGATGAAAAAATGCACGAAGGCGCCGACGGAAACCACTCCAGTGGCCGGGCTCTCGCCCTGAGAATACGGAACCAGGGACACTACTGGCCAACGATGCTGCAAGACTGCGAAAAATTCGCAGCCCGGTGCGAGAAGTGCCAGCGTCACGGTCCCCTCATTCACTGTCCTACCGAGCTCCTTACCACTGCGGTCGCGCCCTACCCCTTCATGCGATGGGCCATGGACATAGTCGGGCCCCTTCCCCGATCTCGCCAAAAGCGCTTCCTCTTGGTCATGACCGACTACTTCACCAAATGGGTCGAGGCCGAAGCTTACGCCAAGATCACGGCAGAGGACGTCCGAAAGTTCGTCTGGAAGTTCATCATCTGCCGGCACGGGCTGCCCTACGAGATCGTAACTGACAACGGTGCCCAGTTCACGTCGGCCCTCTTCGAAGACTTCTGCGCGAAGTGGAAAATCAGGCTGAGTAAGTCCACCCCGAGATATCCACAAGGAAATGGGCAGGCCGAGGCCACCAACAAAACCATCCTCGACGGCCTCAAAAAACGACTAGACGACAAGAAGGGGTCCTGGGCCGACGAGCTCGATGGAGTCCTCTGGTCCCATCGCACAACGCCGAAGACGTCGACAGGACGCACACCGTTCAGCCTCTCTCACGGAATGGAAGCAATGGCCCCCTCCGAGGTCGGGCTCCCCACTCCTCGCCGCGCTATGCTCACCCAGCAGCCCGCCCTGAACGACACCGTCCTACTGAGCGAGCTGGATTTTCTCGAAGAACAGCGGGACCGTTCCCTCCTCCGAATCCAGAACTACCAGCAGCTCGCCTCCAAATACTACAACAAGAGGGTTCGAGGCAGGTTCTTTACCGAAGGCGACCTGGTCCTCCGCAAAGTTTTCGAAAACACCGCCGAGCTAAACGCAGGCAAGCTCGGTGCACATTGGGAGGGCCCTTACCTTATCTCCAAGGTCGTGAAACCCGGCGTCTACGAGATAGTCACGATGAACGGCGACACAATCCCGCGCTCATGGAATTCGATCAACCTCAAACGCTTCCACTATTAAGCCCCCGGGCTCAATTCCGCTCTCCGCTTTTGTAAACAAACGAACTACGACTGGCTTGATCCCTTCTACTAAAGGGTACGTAGGCAACCCCTGACCAGGGCTCAGCTATTAACCTAATAAAACCTTTTCGACAAAGGAACACGGTCCCCGACCTGTGCACAGAAAGCCGAGCTCCGACGCTCGCACTACAAAAAAAAAAAAAGAGAAAGCCGAGCTCCAAACGCTCGCACCTCTACAAAAAAAAGCCGAGCTCCAAATGCTCGCACTACAAAAAAAAAAAAAAAAAAAGCCGAGCTCCAAACGCTCGCACTACAAAAAGAAAAAAGAGAAAGCCGAGCTCCAAACGCTCGCACCTCTAAAAAAAAAAAAAAAAAAAAGAGAAAGCCGAGCTCCAAATGCTCGCACTACAAAAAAAAAAAGAGAAAGCCGAGCTCCAAACGCTCGCACCTCTACAAAAAAAAAGTCGAGCTCCAAATGCTCGCACTACAAAAAAAAAAAAAAAAAAAAAAAAAAAAAAAAAAACCGAGCTCCAAATGCTCGCACTACAAAAAAAAGGGGACCGAGCTCCGGTGCTCGCTCTCCCCGGCACACAAGTTATAAGTGCCAAAGCCGAGCTCCAATGCTCGCACTCCCATAGTACACAAGCAATAAGTACTAAAGTCGGGCCCCAGGGCTCGCACCTCTACTAGACACACAAGCATTAAGTGTCTCTAAGCCGGGCTCGCTACCCGCACCAAAAAAACAAGGTACACAAGCAATAAGTACCTTAAGCCGAGATCACCTCGCACCCACTAAAAATATTAAAGATACACAAGCAATAAGTATCTCAAGCCGAGTCGTACCTCGCACCCAATACAAGAGCACGGTCCACGACCTGCATACATGACAGGGTACGGTCTACGACCTACTCTACCGATAAAAAAAGCCTCGAAACGGCACTTACAAAAAGAAAGAGAGGGCCAACGGCCTCGATTATCACAAAAGGGCCAACGACCTCGTTATTATAAAAAGGGCCCACGGCCTAGTCATTACAAAAGCCTCGAAACGGCACTTACAAAAAAAAAAAAAGAGGGCCAACGGCCTCGATTATCACAAAAGGGCCAACGGCCTCGTTATTATAAAAAGGGCCCACGGCCTAGTCATTACAAAAGCCTCGAAACGGCACTTACAAAAAAAAAAAGAGGGCCAACGGCCTCGATTATCACAAAAGGGCCAACGGCCCCGTTATTATAAAAAGGGCCCACGGCCTAGTCATTACAAAAGCCTCGAAACGGCACTTACAACACAAAAAAAAAGAAGAGAGAAAGGGCCAATGGCCTTGTTGTCATAAAAAGATGGGCCAGCGGCCTGGTCCTTACATAAACGGCCTACGGCCCGGTCTTTACAAAAGAGAGAAGAAAACAAAAAGGAAAAACTACAAACAAAAAAAAAAGGAGAGAGAAGTTCTTACAAGGCCGCATCGGCCGGTCGGTCATCACCCCCGTCAGCACGGGTACCATCTAAATCGCCCGGGCACACCATCCTCTCATTGGTGCCATGCTCACCAAGGAAGGGCTGCTCGGACCTCTTTTCCTCAACCACGGCCTCACCGGATGGCGCGTCGGTGCCGGCCTCACCGGATGGCGCGTCGGTACCGGTCTCACCGGATGGCGCGTCGGTGCCGGCCTCATCAGCACACGGGGCCGAGTCCTGTGCTGGCAGATCTGCTTGGACGACCTCCGCAGCCGAGGAGGGAGCGTCCACAGTCAGATCTACGAAGGGCGCCTCCGAAGGAGCGACGGGCATGAGCCGCTCGAGCTGGACGCCATGAGTGCGGTCCAGAGGGATGTCAAGATCCTCCGGGGTCAAGTCCGGAAAGTCCATTCCATCCAGCACGGCACCGAATGCCGCCTCATCCTCATCCTCATCCAGCTTCTGGTATCGGTAGAACGGTACCGACACCCCGTCCTCGGCCTCCATCCTCTTGAGGCACGCCCTGACGCCGACCACCTGGTTGTACAGCAGGTGAGGCTCTAAGGCCCGGCTGCGCCCGTCGAGATGGGCGCGGATCTTCTCCATCTTCGCGGACCACTTCCGGTTCCGCGCGTCCCACCGGGCCGTCACCCGGTCACTCTCCGCAGCCACGGCCACCTTCGCCCGGCCTATGGCGGACTCCAGCCCCTTCACCCTAGAGCGGAGTGTCTCCCGCTCCCCCTTCAGGAGCCCGACCTCCTCCTCCAAGGCAGCCGCCCGAGCCCTCTCGGCGGCAGATCGGGCCCTCTCAGCCTCCAGTTCGCCCTGAAGACTGCCCACCTCTATAGCCCGGGCTCGCACCCGCGCCGCCTCCTCTTCCAGTGCTGCAGACCGGGCCTTCTCCTCCCTTAAGTCCTTCTCCAGCCCGCGAGTAAGAGCGGACTGGATCTGCGCGCCGGCCTCCTGGCGCCCCTGCAGGAAGCTGAGCGACGCGTTCTTCTCGGCGAGTCGCTTCTCATAGGCCTCCGCTAGAAAGGCGGTAAGGGCCATCGTCTGCAACAAACCAGCTGTTAGCAAAAACGTACAAACGAATCCTGATAGAAACAAGATCAGCAGCGAAAGCTTACCCGAGCTGCGGATCGCGCCACCTGGCGGAAGGTATCGGACTCCGCCATCTCCAGCGGGACGAAGTGCGGGTGCTTCTGCCCGAACATCATGGCCTGCGCCAGCTCGGCGCACTCGTCCTGATCGACGATGATCTGGCTGCTTCCGTCCTCGTGGGTAAAGGAGAAGTTATAGTCCCGAGGCCCATCGTTGGAACCTCCCGAGGCGCCGCCTCCATCGGCGCTGCGGTCCTCGGCCTCCTGCACAGCAGCAGGATCCTCCACGACGACGATCGCCTCGCCGCCCTCAGTCGCCCGCACTGCGACCTCGTCGCCCCCCTGGGTCCGGGTCTCCACGACACCCCCTGCCGGCACCTCGGCCGCAGGCACCCCGGGCTCGACCCCGGTCAGTTCCGATCGGACTCCATCCCGACCCGCGGCAGAGGAGCCGCCAACCTCGGCCCTCTTCTTCTTCTTGCCGGCCTTACCACCGGCAACCTCAGCCGCCCTCTTCTTCGAAGGAGCCGCCTCGGAGGATTCCCCCCAACCCGTGGTGCCGGGTCTCGCCGGACCGGCACCTCGGGTATCGGCGGCGGCGGCGCCACAAACGAGTCCGCATACAGCGGACTGGCAAACCTTGCTCTACCTGCAAAGGAAGAACCGTCAGTTCGGCAAAAAAAAAAAAAAAAAAAAAAAAAATTTAGCGACCTCCGGCCATTGCTGCTGCTATTCTCGCCGAAGTGAATGACCTCCACTCTCTTCTACGCACTGACCTGAGCACGGCAACGATACCCGCGTAGTCCGGCAGCTTGAACCTAGAAGAATGAGGACCTGAAAGCAAAGCAAACAGCATCAGTCAGACAAAACCGAAGAAGAGAAGTCAGCTCGACCTGCAAATCCCTACCCGGGGAAAAGTTCCAATCCCGGGTGTATCTCGCCGACGGGTCGAGCCCAACCACGTCAGTAGCTCGGATGTAGAAGTAGCTGCGAGACCAGTCCTCGACCTTCGACAGCTTGCTCGCTTTACACCCCGAGCTGGGTACCTCCAGGACGTTCGCCGCGGGCTTGAAAGCGGCATAGAAGGTCCCAGGAATCCCAGGGTTTGCCTTCTGCTGGGTGAGTGCCTCGAACATAGGCACCGTCACCTCCACGTCGCATTCGTGCCCCAAGGTCAGCAGCACGATCATCCCCTGGATCGTGGACGGGTAGATCTGCGAGAAGGCCAAGCCCCGCGCCCGGCAATACTGGACGAACAGCTCGGGGAGAGGAAGGCGCAACCCGCACTTCTGGAAGAACGACTCATACAGGCAGACGAAGCCCGGCCGAGGAGTCCACGGGCGCTCCTCTGCCCTGGGTAGCCTGAGCTCGACGCCAGCAGGAAAGTCGCATAAATCCCTCAGGAGAGTCACTGATTCCGCTGTGCTCCAGGTCGGTGACCCTCCCTGCTCGTAAGGAACCAGGGGAGACCTCACCCTGGCCACTCGAACTCCGCCTCCGCGGCCGCCCTGACGACCACCGCGGTCGCCCAGATGCCCGGTTCTACCCCCAACTTGGCCAACGCCACAACCGCCAGAGGAAGATCTAACCACCGTCTTCTTCCGGAGATGGGTCCCCGGGAGCAGCGGGGCGGCCCCCGAAGTCGAAGGAGCAGACTGTTCCCCACTGTCTGCCCCTCGACACGGAGAGGAGGCACGTCCGGAACCATCGGAGGAAGAACTCGGAGAATCGCTACCGCCACCACGGGACGCCGATTCTTCGCTCGACTCAGCCCTAATACCGTCTAACATCGGCGCCATTGCACGGAGAGGAGGAAATCAAAAAATACAGAAAGAAAGCAAGAAGGGAAAGGAGGAAATCGGAGAGAAGAGGTTACCTTAGGGTTATGCGCAGAAGGTTTTAACAGGAGGAAGAAAGGGGGGTTAAATAGAAGAAGGGAGACAGTGAAGCGACGCCTGGACACGTGTCAAAAGAAGCACGGCCGCCCAGAAACCTAATGATGACGACTCCTCGTGCTCCCACGCCAAAAAGCAGGAGATGCCTCGATAAACGCGAAGCGTCTATCACACGCCGCGCGTGGGCGTCCCACGCGAAAAAAGAGGCGACCTTTCGCTCTCTCACGTAATGGGTACGCGCCAACCATCTACGGATTTTCGGGAAGATCAACACGTGCGAGCACGGAGAGACCGTCCTAAGATGCGCCGAACTAGCATCAGATCAAATTCGGCATGCTCGCTTCGCCTTGCGATACCGAACTGGGGGAGGGCCTATTGTTGGAGGTGGGCCTAGCACCCCCAATTAGTTAGGCCCATCTTAGGAAAGGCCCCTCTTCAGCTCGGTCGCCGGCCTGAAAGCACCGACCTGCAAGGCTCCTCTTCGGCTCGGTCGCCGACCTGAAAGCGACGCACCTCGGGCCCGGCCTGACACTTCACCAAAGCAGGAGTGTCAGAAGAGCAGAAGGCACGTGGGAGCTGGTAGAGCAGTACCCTACCCGCGTAGGGATACGGCTTCGACTCGACGTCCCACCAACCCTGCAGAGCTGACGAAGGAGGAAAGGACACGTGGAGAAGAGTTGGCGAAACAGTGTGCTGCCCTGCAACACGCCACGCCGAGCTCATCATGACCTCCCTCCTCGAAAGCCGGAACACGCCTCCTAGGCCACCTTACCCGCGAAAGAGGCCGAAGACGCCACGTGGCCCCGAGATCCCGGGGAGCAGGAAGCCAACCCCGACTATATATACCCCTCAAAGTCATTAATGAGGGGGACTTTTGATTTGGGCCATTTTTGACCTACGACAAGTTACCCGATCTCTCTCTCTCTCTCTCTTTGTAACAAGGCAACAGTTTAGAACGCCGAACTGGACGTCATTCGGAACCAGTTCGTAATTCTAAATTGTTCATTTCTCTCACCATCAATAAAAAGACACACGGCCCCCGGCCTACTCATCTTTCTCCCGGCCTGCTTTAATAGTGGTTAAATTGCTCTAATTAACGAAAATCTCACATCTCGTTCCGTAATCAATCTCTTAAACATCTTTAGTGATCCCCGGGATCAACATATGTGAAGTGGGTGAACTTGAAAGAAGCACACCAAAAAGACTTTTTCACTCTTATCTTTCTTCTGTGGTGGGGCAAAAGGCTAAACTCTTTCCACTTTAATCATTTCGACAAATCATTGAAGCAATATATAAATACACTCATACATGTTCTGGTGCAGAAATACAACCATTGCATATGGTTACACGTATCTCATTTGAAACCAAACTTGAAGCAATCACAAAACTTGAACGGAAGAGTAGGAAATTTCACAACCGAACATATGTAGCCCTAAAATCACATATATGAAAGTAGAAGAGCTCTTTTCAGAACTTGACATATGATCTGGATTAGTTAAAATATATTAAACGATAGAGATTTTAATTAAAAAAACTCTAATTATCATCGGATCTGGATCACATGTTGCATTTCTCCTAAATCCAGACACATGTTTTTTTTTTTAATCGTCTGAGTGCATTAATACTGAAAATGAAGCTCCATAACAGAGCAGACAATGTTCGAAGAAGAGCAGGAGACAAAATCAGGGTAATGAAACGTATCAAAACCTAAAAATAAGGACTTAATGATACGATCCCCAAAAATCCAGACACATGTTTTGTTTCACAAAATATAGCGCGGCGTTTTATTAAAACATAAATCATTTAGGTTATTTTTAATAGCATATTTTGTTGAGGGTCTTAATCTATACAAAAAAACTGAGGAATTTTAAATGGATCCGACCGTAGTTTGGAGTTTAGATTAAGGTTGTCCTTGAGGCCTACTCTAGTTTTAAATAAAATATTTTATTCCTCAAATTTGTTTGCAATATATTATTAGAAAGCAATACTTTGATTTTGAACTGATGTGCAGAGATGTGTGTAACAGAGACTCGGAGTATAAAAGACTAAAAGTCATAATCTTTAGAAACTCTATTATATTGTTTAAAAAATTAAAAATATTAGCTTAAAGCGTAAAAACTAAAAATCAAAGAAACATGTTTTAAGTTTTCTTTTTTTCTTAATTGAACCCGGTTTGATGCGGTTCGATAGATCATCGTTTTTATTTTTTTGGTGGTCCAATCCTATTTTTAACCAGTCCAACTACAATTGGGGTTTATAGTCAACCCAACTCGTGTATGCTTCCGGTTTGCGGTTCAACTCGGTCGGATCGCCGGTCCGGTCCGGTTTTAAAAACAGTGGAATTAACCATAATTTACTCGTGTATTTTATGAGTAAGTAAGAGTCGCAAGAACAAAAAAAAACAAATTTGTTTTAAAGACTGATCATGATCTACAAAGACTACAATAGATGAAAAGTTTTTAAAAAAATCCCAACAGTCTCTTATCACACTATAGATGCTAACACAATAATGAATTATTTTTAGATTTATTTTTACTTAATAAACCTAGAATTATCTTTTTTGAACACTTCTCCTATAAAACAAAGTCACCGATTTAAAGATTATTCTACAAGTGAAAAAGAGGTCATAAATAAACAAAATATACTAGCTAGATTCTAAACCGGTGCGTCCGCACGGATTTTTTTTTATCAAATTTTGTAAGATAATGTTTTGTATATTTAATTTTTGCCATATGAGACACAAAATTATTTTGGTGTTTAGATATAATTTGTTTCTTATAATCCGCCCTAGAACGAGAATTCAATATGAACAGTAACATAAGTTCATTATGTTGACATAAATTTGTTCTAATCCGCCCTAGAACGGGGATAAGTTTTAATTTTTGTTTTATGATGTTTAATTCTATTTTTTGGAAAAATTTATTTTGTGGATGTAAAATTTTGAGAATATATTATATAGTTTTCTAAAATTTTAATCCATAATGAGGGCATGCGACAATTTTTTATTTGTTTTTGTTTTTATTTATTCTATTTTGTATGAAAAATATATTTTTGGTATCACATGTATGATTCAAAATTAGTGATTTTAGCTACCCATGATTTTTGATATGTTTTGTTATACGTATTTTCAGTTCTATATTATATTAAAAATATGTTTTCAATACCTAAATTATCCATTCAAACTCTTACCCATTGTTTTTTTTATTAATTTGCGAATAAAACATAATTTATATAATCAACATAAATATCATATCATTTAGGGGTGGGCAAAAAAACCGTAACCGAAAAAACCGAACCGAACCAAACCGAAATAAATCATATGGTTTGGTTATGGTGTAACCCAAAAACCCATTTGGTTATCATTTTTGTTAAGAGTTCGGCTTCGGTTTGGTTTGGTTTAAAACCGTAAAACCGAATGGTTTTTTTTTTGTTTTCACATTTTAGATTAATTTTATATAGCTTTATATATTTTTTGGTTTGGTTTAGATTTATCATTTATCCATTCTTGTTTTTTGGTTTAGTTTAGATTTATTAATTTTATATAGCTTTCTTGTTTTTCTTTATTTGTAGTTAATTTTGTTGATCAGAGATTCATAAGCAACATGAGGAGACGAACAATCGTGGCTAATGACGATGATAAGAATCTGAATTTTCTTATTTTCATCTATTTTCTAGGTTTTTATTATTCTTGATTTTTATTGATGATTTGGATTTACGAACAGTTTGATTTGGATTCTAGTTTTTGAATTCTTTTTGTTTTTACACTTATTAGTATGCGTACTTATTAGCTTAATATATTATTTATACATTCATTTTATTTTTGCTTATTGTATGAGCCTTATCAAAAGTTATGAACCAAACTAAAAACCGTAACCGAACCGAGCCAAAATTACATATGGTTTTTAAATGGTTTCATTTTTTATAAAACCGATAAACCGAAAACCGTTGAAAACCAAACCGTACCAAACCGAAATACATATGGTTTTTATAAAACCGAAAAACCGAAAAAACCAAACCGAAACCAAACCACAAACCGAAGTGCCCACCCCTAATATCATTTACACCTATAAATCATCATAAATATTTTATATTTATAATATGACCATTATTTTTCATATGTGAAGTATAATAGTATTAATAATCTTAATAATTTTTTCTTATAGTATATATATTATTTAAAGTACAATATCTAAATTAAATCTAAATTAATATCCAGTTATTATTTTTATAAAGATATAATAACAACTAATTTTTATGATTTTTGGTAAGTAATCTAATCTATATTTAAGGAAATCCAAAATAATCGAAATTAATATTTAAAATTTCGGAATTTAATTGAAATATAAATTAAAATGAATTTTTATTAATATTACACCAAATTAATCTGTTTGACAACATAAAAAGTAGTTATCCAAGCAAAAAATAGCTTAATATAAAGGTTTTTCTGTTTGAACACAAAAAATGTCTATGTTTTAATTGTATAATTGTGTTATATTATTTGTATGTCATCTTTTTATTAGCCTTATTCAACCATGTTTCAATTGTCTTCTACTTGAAGACATGATGTTAATTGTTTTACATTAGAAGTTCATATTAGATCCATCCACATTTTTCTTATTCGAGGTACCAAGATCCCCTAAAAAGGGTATTTACAAAAATGATCGATTAGGTACCAAAAACAGTACATCTATACTATTAATTCAAAATCATTCAAGAAAATAACTTTCAGTTATGTATTATATTATCAATAATTTCATTAGAAATTAAGGTAATTGTAATCATCTCATTAAGGATTTTAATATATTTATAAAACTTAACAAATGTCAATATCCTATTTAGAGGACTAAACCTAAAGCTACTAAAACTCTACTACCAACAAATCAGACAAAATAAATTCCAATAAAATCATAATATGAAATATATTAAGATATTTTAAATTGTCGATGACTCAAATCAATTCGTCATCTTAGAAATCTCTAAGGGGGTGTATATATATTCAACCAAACAATAATTTTTTATATGATTTTGGATGAATTTAGAAAAGTTATTATGAGTTGTATTAAATCTTCATAATTTTCATTTAAAACAATAAAATTTGGCTCTTTGTATTTTAAAATAAAATAAAAATCTCTATAAACATTTTAGAGTAATTAATGAAAAAAATCAGTGCTTATAATCTTTCCAAATAACAGTAAATTTGAAAATATTTTTTTTTTGAATCAATAATATAGATTTTAAAAACATTTAAAAATATTATAACCAATAACACTTAATGTTAGAATATTGTTATTTTTTAAAATTCAGGATTGATGTATCATTTAATACAAATTTATACCCTAGTGTTAACCAATAACACTTAATGTTAGAATATTGTAAGCCGGAGGTAAATCCCAGGCCTTCGGTCCAGACTAATTCTCTTTAGGCCAGTATCATTTTCGCGCAGTTACAAATCTCTGCGGGTTAGGTGGCCAAGTGGAGTCGAACTCATGACCTCAGGGTATGACACATACCCATACTCACAGAACCACTGGGACACTACCACTTGGTTATATACCCTATTGTTTCATTCAAGATTTGTATTGAAGACTAGATTCTGCAATGCTTCTACATATTTATCAGCATACCCACTCAAAATAATCCATGAGTCATTCTCTTCTTGTATACCCTTGTACATTCCCGCCAAAACTAACCGCTACAGGTAGAAAGAGAGATATAAGAGAGAGAGAGAGAGAGAGAGAGAGAGAGTTTCAGAGCCCTAAATTTAAAAGAAAAGCTTGGCTAAATTTCAGGAGCTCCAAAAATGGAATTGGGTCGTTGTTCATCGTTTTCTTCTATGACCCTTTTCTCCATTCAGGTGAAACAAAACCCATTTTCTCCAAAAAAGGTTAAACATTTTCCGTTTCGTTTCGCCTCACCTCACGACCTCTTCTTCTTTCTCGGGTTCCCAATTCCCTCAATTTGGGAACCTGAAAATCGCTTCTTCAGCTTCATGATCAATTCTTCAAGTAAAAAAAAACCCTTTAATCTCTTTTTTCTTGCAACTTACGTTACCTAACCTAAGTTATACGTTTTCTTCCTTCAGAATGGGACTCAAGCTCTCAAGAGGGCCTGGAAAAGAGAAATCAACTCTGGAACTAACGAGGACTCGCATTCTGACTTACCTAACCACAAGTTCTTACCTACGTAGCTTGGTGTCCAAGAAACGAAGACGGTTAATCATTGGTGGATATGATCTCGACATGTCTTACATCTCAGACAAATTGTTGGCTATGTCGTTTCCCACTGAACGGATGAGAGCTGTTTATAGAAACCCTCTTTGGCAAGTCAAGTCCGTGCTCGATATGCGTCATCCTGATCACTACAAGGTCAAGAAGACAATTTGATCAATCAAAGCATTAAATCAACATATTAGCCAATCCTTTTTCTAAGAAAAAATGTTCATTGCAATTTGGTCAGGTCTATAATCTATGCATAGAAGAATCCTATGATCCAGAAAACTTTTATGGTCGTGTGGAAAGATTCCCATTTGATGACAACCATGTCCCATCTCTTAAAATGATCCAACTTTTCTGCCAAAGTGTTCATTCTTGGCTCTCGTTAGATCCCAAAAACATCGCGGTTGTCCATTGCATGGTATATAACGAAAACCAAAACCCGGTTTCTTCCACATTTTTTGCTCCATGATCAGATTCTAATGTACGTTTGTGCAGGCAGGAAAAGGTAGAACAGGGTTAATGGTATCTGCGTACCTTGTTTATGGTGGAATGTCAGCTGAAGAAGCTCTTGAGATGTATGCAAGCAGAAGAACCACAAACAATAATGGAGTAAGTCCTCACTTTAGGTACGGATAGAAAAAAAGCCAACCGTTAATCTCTTGATTCATACCTTGACAGGTCTCAATACCTAGCCAGCGTCGTTACGTGAAATACTGGTCAGATTTACTCACGTTTCGTAAAGGAATCGGAAACGCACCTCCAGAGGTTAGATTACCTCAAGAACATAGCAGAGAGTTGCTGAGAATTAGACTTTACGATACAGCGAACGTTGATTCCGTCTTCTTTGTGGTCTCAGAACTTGAGGAGGTAATGATATATACGCTTTGATGCATTGCAGACTCTGTTTCTGATTGACATACATTTTGATGCATTGTAGACTCTGTTTCTGCTTGATATATAAACTATGATGCATTGTAGACTCTGTTTCTGCTTGACATATACATTTTGATGCATTGTAGACTCTGTTTATGCTTGATATATAGAGTATGATACATTGTAGACTCTGTTTATGCTTGACATATACATTTTGATGCATTGTAGACTCTGTTTCTGCTTGATATATAGACTCTGATGCATTGTAGACTCTGTTTCTGCTTGACATATACATTTTGATGCATTGTAGACTCTCTTTCTGCTTGACATATACATTTTGATGCATTGTAGACTCTGTTTATGCTTGATATATAGAGTCTGATACATTGTAGACTCTGTTTATGCTTGACATATACATTTTGATGCATTGTAGACTCTGTTTCTGCTTGATATATAGACTCTGATGCATTGTAGACTCTGTTTCTGCTTGACATATACATTTTGATGCATTGTAGACTCTCTTTCTGCTTGACATATACATTTTGATGCATTGTAGACTCTGTTTCTGCTTGATATATAGTCTCTGATGCATTGTAGACTCTGTTTCTGCTTGACATATACATTTTGATGCATTGTAGACTCTGTTTCTGCTTGACATATACATTTTGATGCATTGTAGACTCTGTTTCTGCTTGATATATAGACTCTGATGCATTGTAAACTCTGTTTCTGCTTGACATATACATTTTGATGCATTGTAGACTCTGTTTTTTTTATATATATAGACTCTGATGCATTGTAGACTCTGTTTTTGCTTGACATATACATTTTGATGCATTGTAGACTCTGTTTGTGCTTGATATTATACATACTTTGATGCATTGTAGACTCTGTTTCGGCTTGATATTAAATACGCTTTGATGCAATGAAGACTCTGTTTCTGGTGATAGGTTCCGAATGAGATGTATCGACCATCTGTAGAACTTGCAAGAGGTTGCTGTAGACAATTCAAGAAAGGGTATTGTAGAAGCTCGAGTCCACGGTATTATATATCTCATGTGAATGATTCAGAAGAAGATGAGGTGCTAACACATGGAGAAGAGCCGCGCCTGTTGGAGGTGGGCTTAGCACCCCCAATTAGCTAGGCCCATCTCAGCAAATAAGGCCCCCGAGCTTCCATCCCGAGCTCGCACCCCGAGCTTCCATCCCGAGCTCGCGCCCCGAGCTAACATTGCCGCCGCACGAAGATGCACTGTTCGCCGACACTGTTCACCAGCGCCGTCCACGACATGCTCCGCACTGTTCACGACGTGCCGGTACTGTTCACGACCTGCCGGTTACTGTTCACGACCTGCTCCGCACTGTTCACGATGTGCCGGTACTGTTCACGACCTGCCGGTTACTGTTCACGACCTGCTCGGCACTGTTCACGACGTGACGGGTACTGTTCACGACGTGACGGGTACTGTTCACGAACCATCATGTCGTCCCTAAAAACCGGAGAGCTGTCTGCTCAACTTCCACTATAAATACCCCCTTTGGTATTCATTATGGAGACACACAAAAAACTCTCATCCTCTCTCTCTAAATAACTTTCCCTCTCTAAAAAGAGCTCTCGGCAGCTCTCCCAGCTCCCAGCTCGGCAGCTCTCCCAGCTCGGCAGTTCTCCCAGCTCGGCAGCTCTCAGCTCGGCAGTTCTCCCAGCTCGGCAGCTCGGCAGCTCTCCCAGCTCGGCAGCTCGGCAGCTCTCCCAGCTCGGCAGCTCTCCCAGCTCGGCAGCTCTCCCAGCTCGACAGCTCGACAGCTCTCCCAGCTCGGCAGCTCGGCAGCTCTCCCAGCTCGACAGCTCTCCCAGCTCGGCAGCTCTCCCAGCTCGGCAGTTCTCCCAGCTCGACAGCTCTCCCAGCTCGGCAGCTCTCCCAGCTCGACAGCTCTCCCAGCTCGGCAGCTCTCCCAGCTCGGCAGTTCTCCCAGCTCGACAGCTCTCCCAGCTCGGCAGCTCTCCCAGCTCGGTAGTTCTCCCAGCTCTCCGCTCTCTGCAGCTCTCCGCAGCTCTCCCGAGCTCCCAGCTCTCCCGACCTGACGACCAGACGACCTCCCAGCTCTCCAGATCTCTCCTACCCGCCTCAACAACGAACTACGAATGGCTTGATCCCCAACCCGGGGTACGTAGGCAGCCCTCCGGGCACAGCTATAAATCACCTCCTCCTCCTCATTTGCCGACCAGAACGCAACCGGCTCTATCTTAACAGAAAATCCCCGAACCTCCCCGTTACAAATTGATTTGTAGGAGACGTGCTAATACTCGTTCCAACAATTGGCGCTAGAAGGAGGGGGAGGCCAAAAGAATTCGGGCCTCATTCCAAAAAAAAAAAAAAAAAAAAAAAAAAAAAAAAAAAAAAAAAAAAAAAAAAAAAAAACTTTCCATCTCATTCCAACTCGTCACTCACCGGTCACAGTCCATACACCGAGCTCCCAAAATTTAAGCCGAACTCCAAGAAAAGCAGTGCGTGGTCGTAGTTCGTCGATCTGACAGTGAGGCAGTTCGGGGTCGCAGCTCGTCGGTCTAACAGTTAGGTAGCTCGGTCGCAGCTCGCTCATCGCGCAGTCGCAGTTCGCCGACCTCAACAGCTCCGCCTAACTAACGACCTCAACAGTTCGCCGATCTCCTACTCGCCAAGCTCATGATCGCAGTTCTCCGACCGCGCGACTCGCTGACCTTGTGATCATAGCTCGTCGATCTGACAGTGAGGCAATTCGGAGTCGCAACTCGGTCTAACAGTTAGGTAGCTCGGTCGCAGCTCGCTCATCGCGCAGTCGCAGTTCGCCGACCTCAGCAGCTCCGCCTAACTAACGACCACAGCTCGCCGACCTCCTACTCGCCGAGCTCACGATCAGTCCTCTGACTGCACAACCCGCCATCACCGACTTACGCGACGCGAAAGAGGAAGTTAGTTTCCAATTTCTTTTTCTAGTCAGATTTAATCACAAGATCCGTTTCTCTAAGCCGAACTCCAAGAAAAGCAGTGCGCGGTCGTAGTTCGTCGATCTGACAGTGAGGCAGTTCGGGGTCGCAGCTCGTCGGTCTAACAGTTAGGTAGCTCGGTCGCAGCTCGCTCATCGCGCAGTCGCAGTTCGCCGACCTCAACAGCTCCGCCTAACTAACGACCTCAACAGCTCGCCGACCTCCTACTCGCCAAGCTCATGATCGCAGTTCTCCGACCGCGCGACTCGCTGACCTTGTGGTACGCTAAGTAACTAACCTATTTTAGAAATTTAACGACTCGGAATCATATCTCGCCGGCCTCGCGCCTAACTAACAAACGCCGAGCTCAGCCTCAAGCGCAATCTCGTATCTTTAGCCATTTTTTTCGCAGGTCGTAGCCCATCGATACGACAGTGAGGGAGTTCGGAGTCGCAGCTCGTCGGTCTAACAGTTAGGTAGCTCGGTCGCAGCTCGCTCATCGCGCAGTCGCAGTTCGCCGGCCTCAACAGCTCCGCCTAACTAACGACCTCAACAGCTCGCCGACCTCCTACTCGCCAAGCTCATGATCGCAGTTCTCCGACCGTGCGACTCGCTGACTTCCCGGTCTAGGGATTCACACACGTCCGTCCATTGCTCCCGCCTAACGAGACCCAGCAGTCAATCCTAAGATCTTGGAGACCGACCTGAGATGCGCCAAGCTAACAAGGATCAACTTCGATGCATTCGCCACACCTCATGACACCGAACTAGGGGGGGGCTTATTGTTGGAGGTGGGCTTAGCACCCCCAATTAGCTAGGCCCATCTCAGCAAATAAGGCCCCCGAGCTTCCATCCCGAGCTCGCACCCCGAGCTTCCATCCCGAGCTCGCGCCCCGAGCTAACATTGCCGCCGCACGAAGATGCACTGTTCGCCGACACTGTTCACCAGCGCCGTCCACGACATGCTCCGCACTGTTCACGACGTGCCGGTACTGTTCACGACCTGCCGGTTACTGTTCACGACCTGCTCCGCACTGTTCACGATGTGCCGGTACTGTTCACGACCTGTCGGTTACTGTTCACGACCTGCTCGGCACTGTTCACGACGTGACGGGTACTGTTCACGACGTGACGGGTACTGTTCACGAACCATCATGTCGTCCCTAAAAACCGGAGAGCTGTCTGCTCAACTTCCACTATAAATACCCCCTTTGGTATTCATTATGGAGACACACAAAAAACTCTCATCCTCTCTCTCTAAATAACTTTCCCTCTCTAAAAAGAGCTCTCGGCAGCTCTCCCAGCTCCCAGCTCGGCAGCTCTCCCAGCTCGGCAGTTCTCCCAGCTCGGCAGCTCTCAGCTCGGCAGTTCTCCCAGCTCGGCAGCTCGGCAGCTCTCCCAGCTCGGCAGCTCGGCAGCTCTCCCAGCTCGGCAGCTCTCCCAGCTCGGCAGCTCTCCCAGCTCGACAGCTCGACAGCTCTCCCAGCTCGGCAGCTCGGCAGCTCTCCCAGCTCGACAGCTCTCCCAGCTCGGCAGCTCTCCCAGCTCGGCAGTTCTCCCAGCTCGACAGCTCTCCCAGCTCGGCAGCTCTCCCAGCTCGACAGCTCTCCCAGCTCGGCAGCTCTCCCAGCTCGGCAGTTCTCCCAGCTCGACAGCTCTCCCAGCTCGGCAGCTCTCCCAGCTCGGTAGTTCTCCCAGCTCTCCGCTCTCTGCAGCTCTCCGCAGCTCTCCCGAGCTCCCAGCTCTCCCGACCTGACGACCAGACGACCTCCCAGCTCTCCAGATCTCTCCTACCCGCCTCAACAACGAACTACGAATGGCTTGATCCCCAACCCGGGGTACGTAGGCAGCCCTCCGGGCACAGCTATAAATCACCTCCTCCTCCTCATTTGCCGACCAGAACGCAACCGGCTCTATCTTAACAGAAAATCCCCGAACCTCCCCGTTACAAATTGATTTGTAGGAGACGTGCTAATACTCGTTCCAACAGCGCCTTGTTGTTCAAATGGATACAGAGAGTTCCATTATCGACGAGAAAACATGTCTTGATTTCTACTTTGACAAACCTGTGAAAGTAAGTCGCAAAAACAAATTCTTTCAGACAATGTTAGCAAGATTTTTGATTAAAGCATATGATTCTTGGAAAGGTGAGTGGAGACATACGCATCACATTCTACCAGAAAATGATTGGAAGCCGTCTCTTTTATACTTGCTTCAACACAGCTTTTATAACCAATGGCTTGCTTCAGGTAAACTTCTCCAAGATCCTTTAAGCCGTTATTTATTCTCCTTGACATGCTTATCAATAGCCATTTTTGCTCCTTCAGTTTTCCATACGAGAGCTAGATAAAGTTGGTGGTAATGGAAGATCAATATCTGGTCCTGATTTTAGCTTGGAGCTGCTTTTTGGTCCAGCTATTTCCAAATCCGGAAAGCTTGTTTCCCGCAGTGACCTTTCTATCTCTTGAAGGCTCCTCCGTTTCAGCTCTTTCAAGTTCGAATCGTTAAAACTAGTATGATTCAACACTTATGAGTCTTTTAACGGTTCTGTTTCAGAAGATCAGCCACCAAAAAGGTTCTGAATAGCTCAAGCTGATCCTGCAAACACTTCAGTGGCTGAAAACAGAGATTCCATGTACAAATGCAGAGGCAAATGAGAAATAATCTTCAAACATTAGCAGAAAAAACGAAAGCTTTCTCAACAATGATTTTGGTAGCAGGGACTGCAATTTTTGTAAATGATAGACGTAATGTGATCTTTGGGATTCTCTCGCCATCCATTTTTTCACTAGGATGGTCTGTTTCCAGTTTAAGTTTACTGAATAATATTATTTTTTTCAGCAGACACTCTGTTCTTGAGTACACACATCTCTGTACCAAAAGTCAAGGAAACGGTTTTATTAATATCGGAAAACAGCTTAACATTAAGCTTTCATCGTCTCTGTGAAGCTCGAAATAGAGCTACTTATATGGAGAAACATAACTTAAAACAGAAAAGAAAAGCATGAGAAGAGATGTCTTTTTAGTCTTGTATCTTGTTCTTTGAAATCACCTCAAAGGATATGCCATTGTCTTCAAGTCGCTGCTGGATATCGGTTGAACCAAACACAATGCCAGGTGTGTAGACTCCTCCTTTAACCAGGCTTTCGCGCTGGCCCAAGACTATCAAACCGCATTGAACAAGTGTTATCGGGGTGGTTATATACCCAATCTCAGGTCCTGAAATTCTAGTAATAATTTCCATGTCAGGTTTCGTCTTTCCTTCTGAAACAAGACTCTCTTCGCTGTAGCCACGGCCTATGAACCACATCTTAAACGTAGCGCTTTCTACCTCTTCCTCACTTGGACCCTTCTTCTGGAACCAACCAAGGCTAAAAACCGAAGGGAATTTCAAAAGAAGCCATCTTCCGAAGGAGAACTTGGAAAGTAGACCAAGGGACACACCAAGTGTAACATATCGGAATATCCCAAAGAGAGATTTGGATGTTATCTTTACACCGAAATGAGCTGGTTTGATCGCTGACCAGAATGCTTCTCTCTTCTGTATCTGATCAGGACTCTCGTTAACCCCAGGAAGCCCATGTGGTTTCTCTGTTAGAGTTGTGAGAGTTCTACGAACAACTACTGCATCAGCAGAAGGTAGCTTTAAAGCCCAAAGACCAATCTTCTTCTGGTTTTCTAGTGTTGGTCCTTTAGCTGGTGGACCATGAATCTGCAAATACATTCCAAAGTTCAATATTAGCCAAAGCCTAATTACCAAGAATGTACAAAATAGAAAAATTACAGATGTTAAATGTCAATTCAAAAACCAATCAAACCTAGCTGAAGAAACATTTACACTTGCCTTACCCTTTAGTCGCTGGATATTATCTCAATCTCAAAGTAGAAAATGTTTCAATGTCACATTATGTTATATGCATACTTACTGATGGCCTTGGCCTTCTTGGTCTTGAACGTCTCAGTTCTTTAAGCTTTTCTGCATTGGCTACACCTAAAACCGCAGACTCATAAGTCCCGAAGTTTCCGGCTATTTTTTTGTCAGACTCCAAGCTGAGGTATGCTTCGATCTGGTTAGGAACCGATAGAGGCACCCATTGTTTGGAGTTGAAAAGAAGGCCCAATTCAGCAGGTATTGAATCGAAACCACAAGCCGATACGATTAAAGATCCGGTCTCTTCTGCTCTTTCGTGGTATTTAGCTTCCATTCTCTCCATGAACTCAGGTTCACCACTTATATCCAAATAGTCGCACCTATAAAGATCCAGGTAGCAAACAAAACGAAACTTAACAAGATTACACTTTTTTCTTCAAGGCTACAACTTTAACCATTCCGTTCGATTTTATAACTTCTTCAAGCTACAAGCTTAACTTTAAATTTGATAACAGAAAGCTTTCTCTTCATTATTTTCTCATAAAGTAGTGAAGATGATCTTATCATTTGTCCTTAAATCCAAATAAAGTAGTTAAACAAGATTACACTTTTTCCATAAAGTATCTAGCTTTTTCAATATTGCATCAACCCATGAACACAAAGTTCCAAATTTTTTTTTGTTCACAACTGCGTAAACAGAGAGAAAAAAGACAATTTTACCCTGAATCGGCACAAGCAGCGACGACGGGATCGCCATGGATACGAAACGGTCCAACACAATTGAGGATGAGTTTGGTCTGACTACAGAGACGGCGAAGTGAATCCGGGTCGGATGTATCAGCAGTGAGGATAGCGACAGAGGAAGGAGGCGGGTTCGGGCGGGCGGCCCATTGGAGAGATTGGGTTAGCCGGGTCGGGTTACGACCCGCTAAAGCTAGGGACTTTAACGGAGAAGACGGAGTTTGGAGGAACTTGAGAGCTTCTCGGACGACGTATTTGCCGGTAAATCCGGATGCTCCGAGTATAACGATATCGTAAACCGGGCCGGGTTGTTGGGTTGGGTTCATCGTGTGATCGGATTCGGAGACGGAGAAACTTTTTGGCTTGGAGAGAGATATTTGTGCGAGAAAGTTTTTATGGAGGTTTGTGTCCACCGACAACGACGACCACAACGTTATATAACACTATAACTACACGTTGTTTTCACATTTAGCACAACAGAAATAAACGGCACGCAATGCGACTATGTAGAATATGTTCACTTTAGTAGAAGAATATCAGCTGGTGATTAATTTCAAGATTTGAAGTTCTTTTTGGTAGGGTTCACTATTAGAGGATTGATAAACACAAGGTGGAGTTAGACTGATTGGTGATAAGGAGCGGAAGCTACGGGTAGGGATGTCAAGTAGGGTCAAAGTCCGAAGTTCGGCCCGATCCGGCCCTGAAAAATATTGAGTTCGGGTTTAAATATATAAGTTCAAAAAAGTCAGGTTTTTCGGGCCAAGTTCAATTGGGCTAGTAGATTTTTCTAATTAAGCCCGGTCGGGTTTGGACCGGCCCGAAAAACCCGTAAATAAATAATTTGATTGAGTTAGAGATTTTGTTTAAGAATTTAACCTTTTAAAACATGGAGTATTTCCTATATATTTTTCATTGATCGAAAACTCTAATTTCCTAGTTTTGCCATACTATAAATCTCAGAGTCTGCATTTAGTATTGGTGTTTATGTCTTGAACAAATATAGAAATCGTCTTCTACCTAGACACGTTGAAGCATTGATTTGTACATGCACTTGATTGAATGAGTTTACGTTTCGTGATCCAAGTAACATTATCATTCATTCTATTTACTTCATATTTTTAAAATCATTATCTATAAAATTTAAGTGATATTTCAAAGAAAAACCCGGAAAGCTCGAAAAGCCCGAAAAGCCCTATAACCATGTTCGGGCCGGGCCGAACCGGGTTTTAAAATATAAGTCCAATTTTTTTTCCAAACCGGACTGGACCGAACTTAAATATATGAGAGTTTTACGGGTTTTGAGCCGGATCGGACCAGCCCGATTGCCATCCCTAGCTACGAGTTTAGGATCAAGATAAGGTCTCGCTAAAGAATTTGTAAAAATCCTGAATTTGACTTAGACGATATGAATTCGGCAAAGACAAAAGGCAAGAGTATTCTTCTTAGTGCTTGGAAAAGTTCTTAGATAAAAAAAAAGGGTGCAAATTCAAGGTGAACTTTACAAAGCCCTAGCTTGCATTATTTATACTAGAGAAGTAAATACGAACGTATCAGCTAAACCTAATCAACTAAAAGTTTTGGAAATATCCTAGAAATAAGAGCACCTCCTGTAGGACCAAACCTCCAATAGGGGTTATTAGGTGGGGTTCTTAATGCAAAAAATTTAAAATTAAATAGAAAAGTTAAGAACCGGTTTTTAAATAAGAATTTTAAGAGTTGGTTCTTAGGTGGAGTTCTTAACCACGTGTCGATATATAATTCGCCGGATTTTTTTTTTTTACTTTTTTTAACTTTAACTTTAAAAATTTTTTTTAACTTTTTTTAAAAAACTTCTTCTTAACTTCAACTTTAAAGAAATTGTTTCAAATTTTTCATATATGTTTCAAATTTCATTCAATGCAATATATTTTATGTTTTATTCAAAAAAATAAACTCTTATTAAAATAAAATAATTTTCATAATTTTTTTTTTATTAAGAACTTTCAGAGGTTCTACTATTGGAGGAGAAAAAATAAATTAATAAAGTTATGAAGTTTTTAGATAAAATTTATAAATAAAAATTTGACAAGAACCCCTTATGGGTTTTTACCATTGGAGATGGTGTAAGTAAAATCAAAACAATAAAACGAAAACTTGTTAAACACGTAAAAGCCCAACACGAGCTTGACAAAAGCCCACGATCACTCAGATGCGCTGGGATGTGATTATATAATAGGCTATATGATATACTAATTAGATGCACAATGTGACAAGAGCTGTGAATAATGTAAAGACCAAAAACTTGTCCCATGGATTCGGAGTATGAGAACAGGTTTGGAAACTTGCCATGGAAGATTTGTGGCTATGGAATGTTAGAGACGTTATTAAATATTGTCACGGATTTCGATTTTTCAAATTCGTGGCAAAATTACATTGCCATGAATTGTTCCTCGCTAATTCGTGGGGTTCTTGACAATGACATTTTTCTCTATCATTTTCAATATTTTCTCTGAGGTTATTCAACTGGAATGTTAGAGACCTTGTTAAACCAAGAGGTAATGTGAATCTCCCAATAAATCGGCACTCTTAGGTTGGTGAAGATAAACTTTGCCAACAATCAAATTGTTTCAAGAGGCGTGGGGTGAAGGGTCACACAGAAGTTGCGGAATAGCTTCTGATTTACCGTCGATCCTTTGGATATTACATACTAAAGAAATCGATTTGCTTGCTGGATATGACACACTAACAAAACGATGAAGAAGAGAACCACTCTCTAACTCAAAGAAAAAGAAGATAATAAAAAGGTTGATTGATTTTTGTTGCTGAGTTTACAAGGGTTTATAAGGAAAACAAAAGAAGAAAGAAAACAAACTATTAGAGAGTATTAATATTATAAGATAAAGCATGGGTAGTAATGTAAAATACTCAACCCATGCTGTGTTGTCGAGCTCTCTGTCCCTTTTTTATATATTCAGTATGTACCCATTGTAATAATGATCCGAAAATCAATAGAAAAATATTAATCAAATCTTTGTGTTCTTGGTGACAAACGAAAGCGTTTCCGTTTGTTCTCTTTGTTCTTTCATTTCAATAAAGCTCTAAGTAGCTATTCTATTTCCACTATCACAAACAACCTTGACCCCAAAAAAAAAAAAAAACAAACAAACAAACAACAAACAACTACTAGAATTAAAACATCTCTAAACTACCAAAAACATTAAACTCTTTGTTGCAAGACTCGTAAGCTTCCCATGCGTGACCTTTGCTCTTCCTTTTTGGGTCAAAATTTAACTTGTTGGGTTTCAAGTCTTGTCTCCTAATTTTGGGTTTATAATTAAGCTAAATACCATTTCACTCTTGCAAACAAGACTGATCGAATTTATTAATTGTTGGGCTTTTAAAAATCAGACTTCTTCTTTGATTTGGACTCAAAATAGATGATTGAACTTTGATTATTTTTCATGATCCAAAACTTCTTCATGTAACACACGAACTGATCTAGCAAGCTTGCTATGATCACATCAGGCTCTCCTTCTTCAAAAGGATTTGACCTCAAATCCGGATTACCTCTATAAATGTATGGATTAAATGGATGGTTCATATCTCTAAGATAGAGAAAAATATTACCCTCTTTGGATGTTGCTGAAATTCCATAACCATCTAGAGATGCAGATTCAATCACTTTTCGACCATCCCTCACTTTGTCCATCATAGGAGCACGTCTTTGAGCTTCTGTTTCAACACCAAACCCCTTTCCCATGAACAACTTGAAATCGCTATGCTTTTCTTCATTAAATTCTGAAACTGGTTCTGTTTTGCTTGGCCTGAAGTATACCAATTGCTCCTCTCTTCTTGTGTTCATAACTTCTGCCAACAAACTCCTAACACTGTTTTCTGGTTTTGAAAATGCTGAATTTCCAAAAACAAAATCCACTTCTCCCACCGTTTTAAAATCCATCATATATGATTCTGGTGTAGAAAGTAAGGGATACCTTTCGGAGAATGCTTTAGCTGAATCATTCATGCTTCCAAACTTATTTAAGACCAGACTGTTCTTCGTGGCTTCCTCATTGTTTGAGTCAAGCGTCAACTGATCTGGGCAACTCTCCTCTTGCTCATGCTTCTCGGCTTAGGCTGTGAGCTTAGTGAGCTTGCTGCTTGAACATCTATGTCGCTGGATTTCTTGGATTGAGGCTGGGGAACTCGACCATTTAATTTGGTCGGTGAAGATTTATAATATCTAATAAGCTTTGAGCTTCCTCATCGGTGAAATTGACTTCGAACCTCTTCCTCATGACAGGTTCTCTTCGGGGTTGCTTTGGCTTCATTCCGTATTCACGACGAACTTTTCCATATTCTTTTCAAACTCGGCCAGAAATGAATCGATTTCTTTTTGCATATATATATATATTTTTTTTTGTAAGAAGAAGATGAAGAGATAGAAAACGAAAACCAAACCTCAGAGTGTGCTCTGATACCACATTATGTGAATCTCCCAATAAATCGGCACTCTTAGGTTGGTGAAGATAAACCTTGCAAACAATCAGATTGTTTCAAGGGGCGTGGGGTGAAGGGTCACACAGCTACAAGAAAACAGCGTTTTAGCGACTACAGATGGCGACTAAATAATTAGTCGCTAAAATTTAAGACTAATTAGCGACTATTTAGCGACTATTTGGCGACTAATAAAATTAGTCGTAATTGAGTCGCTATTTTACGACCAAAGAGCATAGTCGCCAAAGTAGTCACTAATTTAGCGACTAATATGCGACTATTCCGGCAGATTGCACAGTAGTCGCCTAATAGTCACTAATTTAGCGACTATTAGGCGACTAGTTTGGCAGATCGCGCAGTAGTCGCATAATAGTCACTAAATTAGCGACTATTTGGTGACTATTTCGGCAGATCGCACAATAGTCGCCTAATACTCGCTAATTAGCGACTATTTCGGCAGATCTGTATAACTTATATATACATGTTGATATTGCAAACAACCTCGCAACCGGATCAATTTTAGTGTAATTTTTCATCTTTTGATGAAGAACTAGATGACAAAGAACCCTACGAATTAAATATGTTACTTATGTCACAATGTTAATTTGTTATTTATACCATGTTTGAAAACAAAAATTCTAAAAAAAAATCTTTTACATCATGGTCATGTTTTTTTCCAACATTATGGTCATATATATAAATTTTTACTATCATTGAAGATCAATTCTATGGTGAAGATATAAAAAATAATTATACATAAAAATACAAATATTTTTAATAGAAACAGAGATATGGCGACACATATTATATGGTGAAGATATAAAAATTATTATACATAAAAATACAAATAAAAAATATATATATATATATATTAACATGAAACATATCAACAAAATATGTTAAACAACAAAAATTCAATAACGTAAGTTAATAGGTTTCTTGTTAAAATTAATTTTGTTCCGTCTATATCTCCCTCTCATATTAATAATTAATCTATATATATTAATAATTAAAAAAAAACCTAAATCTAACTTATATATATGTATAACTTATATATATATGGCTCTGCTCTAAAAGTGGATTCGAGGGGAAACATTTAGGAGGAACCCAATAAACCTCTATAACTTATATATATACATATGTATATCATTATGTATATTACTAGCCTGGGCATAATATTTGGATCCGAAAAAATTAACCAAAACTGATCCGAAAAAGAGGAACTGAACCCGAACCGAAACCTATAAAATATCCAAACGGATCCTAGATTCCTATATCTGAAGAACCGAAACCGAACCCGAACCGAATGGATACAAGAAATACAATTATATACCCAAAATATTAATTATATTTAATGATAATCCAAAATTACAATTATAAATATCTTATTCTCTTTTTTTAAGCATATTCTCACATTTGAAATTTTGAGAACAAACTCTTATTCTAATAAACCCAAAAAATAATAACACCCATAAACTATTAATTAATATAAAAATAAATAAATCACAATGAGTTGCCCTAATCACACTCTCTTAATTTTTTGTTGCCTCCTTCTTGTTACGAGAGTGAGAGAGACAAAGGCTAACTTTTTTTGTTCTCTCTTGCAGATCCATAAGTCACCAAGGAGTCTCTTCGTCTTCCTCTTCCATGGAAAATCGGAGGAGAAGGAGCTGGTGAAAAGGAATCTACCACAGATTGCAGCGGCGGAGTCTCTTCGTCTTCCTCCATGAAGGTAAGATGTGAATTCTAAATTTTAGATCTGGGATTTTTCCGAGATGATGAGCGGCAAATGGAAACATTGAGGAGGAGAAACAGCGGTGGTGGAGGAGAGCGGTGGAGACGGTGGCGGAGGAGAGCGGAGGAGACGGTGGAGACGGATGGGTTTCATCGGTGCCGGCGAGGGTGAAGAAATCGAAGCGGTGCCGGTGAGGGAGAAGAAGATGCAGGCGGAGGAGGACGTCGGCACGGAGGAGCTCGGAGGACCTCGCCGGATCTGCTCTCGGGAGAGTGGAGGAGCCACGGAGGAGCTCACCGGATCTGCTCTCGGGAGAAGAAGATCGACGACGCCGGCGGTGGTCGATCCAGTTTTTCTTTTTCTTTTATTTTTTAATTTTTTTTTAATTTTCATTTTTTGTAATTAAATATTTTAATTAATAAAAATATTTTTATTTTTTTTAAAATTATTTTTTACAAGTAGTCGCCAAATAGTCGGTATAAGTATGACCACTGTTCATAGTCGTAAAATAGTCGCTATTTGACGACTATTTATACGGCTACACACTTTAGCGACTAAGGATTAGCGATTACATGATTTAGTCGCTAATTAGTCGCAATATGGGTTTTAGTGACTAAATAGCGACTATTTATGTAGTCGCCAAAACGCTGTTTTTTTGTAGTGCGCGAAGTTGCAGAATAGCTTCTGATTTACCGTCGATCTTTTGGATATTACACACCAAAGAAATCGATTTGTTTGCTGGATATGACACACCAACAAAACGATGAAGAAGAGAATCACTCTTTAACTCAAAGAAAAAGAAGATAATAAAAAGGTTGATTGATTTTTGTTGCTGAGCTTACAAGGTTTTATAAAAAAAAACAAGAGAAGAAAGAAAACAAACAACAAACAACTACTAGAATCAAAATATCTCGTAAACTACCAAAATCATTAAATCTTTGTCGCAAGACTCTTAAGCTTCCCATGCGTGACCTTGCTCTTCCTTTTTGGGTCGAAATTTAACTTGTTGGGCTTCAAGTCTTGTCTCCTAATTTTTGGCTTATAATTAAGCTATATACCACTTCATTCTTGCAAACAAGGCTGATCGAATTTATTCATTGCTGAGCTTTTAAAAATCAGACTTTTTCTTGGATTTGTACTCAAAATAGATGATTGGACTTTGATTATTTTTCATGATCCAAAACTTCTTCATGTAATACACGAACTGATCTAGCAAGCTTGCTATGATCACATCAAGAGGTGTGCTCGGGAAGATGAAATCCGGACAAGTATCACTATAAAGTTCATTTAACATTCGATTAGATGCTAAGCATGAGTGTAAATTTGATAAGCCTCATGTTAGTTTAAGAGCATTAGGTGTGTTGGCAACTCATAAACTATAGTTGATTCGGTTAGCTAGAGAGCTAACATCTTCAAGGGTCATGAGCATTGTGGATGGGTTTATGAACATTTGTTGCCAGATATGATCTCTCTTTGATGCAAAATAGATGATTATCCCATTTATCGGTACATAAAGAGGTATGTGGTGCAATGCTATCTGAAACCTATATTGTTGTGGTACATGAAATGGTTGATAAGGGAAAACAATATTTAGTGGTTCCTCATTTTCAGGTGATAGTTTCTTTTAGCTTCTTTTAATTTTGAATGATCTTGTAAGTTTAATTTCAATCAGGACACTTCTCAAACATCAAATTTTAGAGACAGTACAACCAGGTGTGTTTTTGTAGTGGTAATTATTCTATTGATATCGATTTCTAGATCTAAACTATTAAATGTTTTGATAACCAATAAAAATGCATGAAATAATATAGATTTTCTTTTCTGCTGCTGAAATTGTATAAACTAATCAAAGTTTCTTTTTTGAATGAAGAAGACCCTTTAAAGTAATGCACTTGTAACTTGACCAACAATTATCATTGTACAACTTTAATAAGCTTTAGTAGTATTAAAACCTCACGAGATCTGTTGTTTTGTACATAGAAGATATTTAGGTTTGTGATGATTTTCCTTTTGAGAACTGTTGTTTTTGTTAAGACATCTGAACAACTTGGTATAGATTAACTAACTTATCCACCTTAATTGTTTCTTAGCTTTAATTTTAACCTATTTGTTACGTCTTCTCTATCACCAACAGATTTGATTTATCTCTCTGTCAGACATATATGACAGATGAAAAAATTATGAAGGTGACAAAGCTAAATATGTCTTTTTTCACTTTATCTTTCTTTTTTTGCAAACACAAGAAAAAGAAGAAGAAAAAAAAGATCATTACCCAATTTTGGTTCCACAATTCTCTCTCTTGCTGTTTATGCGGTTGTGTTTTGCAGCTTCCCTTATCTCTCTTTCAAAAGAAGACTCAAACGAAAAAAAAAAGTTTCTTTTTCTTTTAATAATTTTGTCATGTGATTAATTTTTTTTTTCTTTTCTCTTTCCCTCTTTTTTTGTTTTTCATCTTTGTTCTTTGTTCTTTTGTTTGCAATCCCATTTCATCTTTTTGGCCTAATGAGGGGTTGATTCCCTCAATATTAGACCCGTTTCCGAATCAGGAAACAATTGTCTCTACAAATGGGTTGCATCAGTTCCAAGAACGTCTCATGTTTAACGGACCAGAGTGTCTCACCGGTCCAAGAAAACGTCCCCGAACCCGACTTCTCCTCCACGAACCAGCAGCATCGAGTTTTTGTTGATCATTCATTGGAGGCGAGTCACAATAACAGGCGGTCAAGAAAATCAAGGAGGTTGGACGGTACTGATTTGAGGATTGGTGGGAGCCTCATTTCCGGGTTATCTCATAGGAACGTAGAGGCTGAGCAAGCGGCTGCTGGTTGGCCTGCTTGGCTCTGTTCGGCTGCGTCTGAGGCTGTCCATGGTTGGGTTCCTTTAAAGGCAGAGGCGTTCCAAAAGTTGGAGAAGGTAAACATATGGTTTCTTGTGAAGAAAATAACAACCAAACCATTTAATAGAAAGGATTGATGAAATTTTTGTTTTGTGTGTTGTATTAGATTGGACAAGGAACATATAGTAGCGTGTTTCGAGCACGGGAAGTAGAAACTGGGAAAATGGTGGCATTGAAGAAAGTAAAATTTGATAATCTTCAACCAGAGAGCATTAGGTTTATGGCAAGAGAGATTTTGATTCTACGCAAACTCAACCATCCTAACATCATGAAACTTGAGGGTATAGTCACGTCTCGTGCGTCGAGCAGCATTTATCTTGTTTTCGAGTATATGGAACATGATCTTGCGGGTTTATCCTCGAATCCCGACATCAGATTCACCGAGTCACAGGTACAAAACCGGAAATTTGTGTGGAAAAAATCAAGTTTGTGTCCTTTTTTTTCTTTGACATTGGATAGAGTTTTTGAGATTCTTTCTTTTTGATTCTTGTATACAAGGTCAAATGTTACATGAAGCAACTACTTTGGGGACTAGAGCATTGTCATATGCGAGGCATAATACATAGAGACATTAAGGCATCAAACATTTTAGTTAATAACAAAGGAGTTTTAAAGCTTGGAGACTTTGGGCTAGCAAATGTGGTGACACCTAAGAACAAAAACCAATTGACAAGCCGTGTGGTAACTTTATGGTATCGAGCTCCCGAGCTTCTTATGGGATCCACTAGTTATGGAGTATCAGTTGATTTATGGAGTGTGGGATGTGTTTTTGCTGAGATTCTCATGGGAAAACCAATCCTAAAAGGCAGAACCGAGGTAACACAACCTGAATTTAGGTTTTGCTAATGAACTCTTTAATTACATAACCTGTAATTTAGGCATGGGCATTCGGGTATTCGGTTCGGTTCCGGGTATTTCGGGTAGAGAGGTATCAATGAGTCCGCTAACAGGTATCAATGAGTAGGATCCAATGAGTATTTTAGAAATTTCGGATCGGTTTCAGTTCGGGTATTTCTGTTCGGTTTCGGTTCGAGTATTTCGGTTCCGGTTTTTATGTCCAGGCCTAACCTGTATCTTGATGTCTTTTCTTTAAATTTTATTTTCCATTTTTATTTTTGGTTTTGCAGATTGAACAGTTGCATAAGATCTACAAGCTTTGTGGATCTCCACCGGATAGTTTCTGGAAAAAAACTAAGATAACTCACGCAACTTCCTTCAGGCCTCAACATACTTATGAAGCCACTCTCAGAGAACGATGCAATGAGTTATCAACGACTGGTGTTTTTCTATTAGAAACTTTACTTTCAATGGAACATGAGAAACGTGGGACTGCTTCATCTGCACTTAATTCCGAGGTGAAGGAAGATTTCAATTTCCCATTGATCCTTTTGATCTTTCACCTCCATCAGTTTTTTCTTTTCTGATTTTTTTTTACCTCTTAGTATTTCTTGACGAGGCCTTATGCGTGTGATCCTTCTTCATTGCCTAAATATCCACCAAACAAAGAAATGGATGCTAAATATCGTGACGATCTTCGCAGGTCAGGATTCTTCTCTTTACTTGTATCCATTTTGTATGTTTCAAGCTACAATCTTGAAGCTTCTTCCATCCTCCTATTTCTTCTCCATTCCTTGAGCTTTTGCATATATATGAGAACTTAGGTTTTTATATTTCGGGTCGGGTCAACGATAATGGAAAGAGTGTCTAAAAACTATTGATACATATGCTTTATCAGGAAAAGAGCAAACCTCAAGCTGAGAGATTCTGGAGTTGGCCGGAAACACAAAAGACCACATAGAACAGAATACGATCCAAAGAGTTACGCTAAGCTACCAATAAGACAGGTTTCTTTCTCTCTCTGAACAATCTCTCTCAGCTTGATTTCTTGAGCGTTAAGTAATCATTTTAACTTGCAGGACACGTTTGAGGACAAGAACATACCAAATGAGGCATCTCGAGCGACCGCAACAACACAAGGAAACTATTACAAACTATCTGACCTCCCAATGACCACAGGACCGGCCAGCGGTTTCGCGTGGGCCGTGAAGAGACGCAAAGATCCTGATAATATCTCCACTCTTACCTACTATCAACCCAGCTCAAGAAGCCAATTGAGCGGAACAAGTGTCGCTTTTGCTAAGAACACTTTCGGTTTAAACTTGAAACCAGACATTGACTCATCAGTCTGGGAGGTTCAGGGAGACAACGATGATCAGATTATGGAGGAGGTACCTAGTGAGGGCAAGCTTAGCCGTATTGGTGAACGGCACGGATCACTTGATGGATCTGGTTTGGATTTCAGCCAAAGAGAGGAGGATTCTCCAAAGATCAATCTAGTAAGTGCTCTTGCTTTTCTTATGAACTTTGAAATTCATTTGAGGCAGATGTGTCGAGACGTTTGCCCGCGGGTGACATATAGGAAGTCCAAGGCCGCTCCACGAATGTCCATGGTCTCGCGTCCGTGGACTTAATTTATTTATTTAAAATATTAAATTTAAAAAATATAAAAGTTACAATTTACCAATTATAAATACATTTTCTTTAGAGAAATTCCTTAAAATACCAGTAAAATTAGTTTTTGTTCCAAACATATCATCTCTAGGTTTTTTTTCTTCCAAAACTACCAATAAATGGTTTTTTCCACAAATACCATAAACATAAAAAATGAATTTAAAGGGTTTATAATTTAAATATTTCGATTTGGATTCACTATTTTGGGTTTAGGGTTTAGTTTTTAGGATTTAGGATTTATTTTCGAGGGTTTAGAGTTTAGTTTTGAGAGTTAAAAGCGGGAAAATCAATGTTTGCAGTAGTTTTGGAAAGAAAAAATTAGTTATGGTATGTTTATAGCGAAAACTTATTTTAGTGGTAATATTGAGAATTTGCGTATATGAAGGATTGTAATCCGCCCTATAGCGGGATGGGTTGTACTTAGCTCGCGAGTGTTGGTCCGTTTTAAAACCTCTAGTTAGAGTTATGATATTTGGCAAGTAAATTGGTGATTATATACACAACTGTAAGTTATTTGCAGCTGAATGCTTGTGATTTGTTGGTGTTGCAGGAGCATCTACAATTCGGAAAACAGAGCATATCAGGACCATTGATTTTTAAATCAGGCAAGATCGACGAACTTTTGCAAAGGAATGAAAGTAATATCCGGCAAGCTGTCAGAAAATCTCACTTCCAAAGAGGTAAATAATTTTAATAACCAAAGAATAAACCGGAAATAACCAGATCTATTCTCATTCATTAAACCAGCTTTGGTTTCCTTTTTTGGCAGAACGAGATGACAGATAAACTAGAGAGTTAAACTACCGAGAAAATCCACTTTTCATCGTTGTTAGACAAAAGAGGAAAAAGAGGAAAAGGAGGAAAAAGAAAGAAACATTTCGGAAAATTTGTGAATCCGATTAATACCCAAAAATGTTTCTGAGGCCTCTTCGTTATATGATGTTATCATGTGATAGGGGAAAAAACTACGTATATAACAAAATGTGTTGTCATTTTTTTAGAGAAATCTAAAAACAAATAGAGCAAGGCATTTTCCCCCATCAAAGTAGTTTTTTAAAAAGATAATTCTCATTAGTCCTACGCATTCGGGTCCACAGGTCTGGTTTGGGTCGGTTTCTCTGTTTTTGGATACCCAAAATTAGAGCGGATATAACCCGTTTAGGATCCAAAAAAATTTCGGTTCGATTCGGTTCGGGTTTTGTCGGGTTTGGATCGGTTTTAGGATTTTAAATAAAACCCGATATGGAACCGAAAATAAATTCGGGTCGATTTTGAACCCGAATTATCCGAGAAAACAAGACTTTCGGTTTGGTTGATGTAAAAAATGTATCCAAATACCATGAAATAACTTGAATAACCCGAATATATATATAAATTATATATGCATATGTATATGCGATATATACATAATATGATATATTTGTAATTTTTCGGATACCCGATCGGGTTTCGGGTTATACCCGACTCGAGAACCGAATTAGATTTACACAAGAACAGTTCAGATTTTACACACAAACCAAAACCAAACCGAATCCAATCTTTCGGGTCGGGTCGCGTCCAGCGGGTCCGGTTTTTATGCCCAACTCTAATTCTCATAAGTGTTAAAGGTAACACAGTGGTAGGGCTAGGCGTTTTAACCGAAACCCGAACCCGAAGCCAAACCCGACAAGAAAAATTCGATCCCGAATCCGATCCGAACTAGAAAAATATCTGAATGGGTCTTAGTGTCTAAGTACTTTGGGTTTTGGGTAATACCCGAACCGAACCGAAACCCGAACTACAAATCCAAAACCAATTAACCCATTTGTTATACCGAATAAATCCGAAATCGAAAATATGCTTAGTAAAGTCGACATTTTTTTTATATATATATTCATCAAAAAACTTGTTTGTTAATTGTTTTGGTTATTTATGATATGAATTTTTGTTTTATATCACATGAACTTTGGAATGTTTTTGTTTTATTTTGTTTTTTTGATAAAATATTTTTTGTTTTATTTTACTCCAATATGCTTTGGAATTTATGGATTTTATTTCTATGTTTTTTGTTTGTGTGTTTGCAATTTGGGACTTGTAAACGTTTGTTGAATTATGGGGATTTGTTTGAACTATTTCGGGTTTTCTTCATAGTATGGGTAAAAATACTCGAATATACCCGATTTTACTCAAACTTACCCGAACTTAATCGAACTTACTCGAAACCATAGTTACTTCGGTTATAACCGAACCCGAACCTGATTATTACCGAACCGAACCCGAACCTGATTAATACCGAACCGAACCCAACCTGATGATTTAAAATACCCGAACAGATCCTCTAAGTCTAAACTCAAAACTCGAAAAACCCAACTCAAATCCGAACAGGTACCCGAACGTCCTGTGGCCTACACAGTGGTACAGTTTTTAAAAATTGTTAACTGGAAAATGGCTTATCCTTTTGGTTCTGCCGGAGAAATTCAAATAGATAAAGACCGGACTAGAATCTTGGGTTTTAAACCGGAAATCTAGTTTTAAACCGGAAACACCATTTTTCTCTCTCTCTCTCTCTCTCTCTCTCTCTCTCATCTCCCTCCTCCAGCCGCCGTCGGTTTTCTTCCGCCGATTCCAAGCTCTGCGATGATCTTCGCTGAGCTCTCCGCCAATGTTTAATCGGAGTCTCAGAATCGATTTTCTCCTTTCTCTGTCCAAAATTGGGGCTGTACATATATCCTAACGAAAATTGCAGAAGCCAAATTTGGGTTGCTTTCTGAGAAGATTCCATGTATCGGGTCGATATCAAACAACTAGATCAGAAATGGGTTCGATTACTTTCTTCTTTTTTTCTCTCATTTTCAAATTTGGATTTAGGGTTTAAGGACACTATACAAAGAAGTCAATAGTTAAAGATGGTCTCCTGATTGTTAAGAAGAGATTGTAAGAATTGCTCTTTTGAGTCTCAATTTGTAATCATCTTAAACAAATGCATCTGTTTTTTACAATTGTACTCATACTCAAATATAAAGACCAATGCAGGAATCGAGACACAGAAACAGCTGCAACTTTTTCTTGTTACCAGAGGAATCTTCAGTTTTCGGAAAGAAGGTAAATGTTAGGAATGGTGTAGAGAGATCCCAACAAGATGGTGCAGGGAAATCTTGTTATCAGAGAAGATGAGTCAACAAGATGGTGTGAAGGCAAATGTGGTAGAGAAAGGCTGTGACTTTGAGTCTGTAAGCGTTCTGGAAGTACCCTATCAATCTGTTTGCCCGCACGTTCTTTATGAGGATACAGAACGTGTGTGGGCGAACATATGGATAGGGTATTATTGAAAATCGTATTAGATATCTATGTTGGGAAGGGATGGGAAACTATAAAGAGGATTTTGAAAGCTTCATATATGGTTCAAGATACCACATTTTTCTATTCTGGAGCAGGGTTCTTCACCGTCATCGCCTCTGATCTGTTCAGGGACCTGAACGATTTGCTAAAGCTGGTTCCTTTACCTGAAAGTATGAGGGATAAGCTTCTCCTCTGGGCTTTGCTTATGTTCATCATCTGCTACTTGTGGGAGCGGCTGCTCAGGTTGGCTTTTCCCGGTAAGATTCCTTCTTGGAAGCATAAGCAAAAAAGTGTCACTGCAAATCTGGAGAAGAAGAAGGTATGAGAAGAGCCAAACAGGTTAGGTTCAGGTAATCAATCATCAATCCATTCATTTTTAACTCGAAAGATGGATGTTCGGTTTTGAGATCTTGTTTTGCGGAAGCTTCAAGACACGAGCATTTTTTTCATAGGTGTCTCTGGTTAGACATT
Organism: Eutrema japonicum; assembly: GCA_030161315.1. Lineage (NCBI taxonomy): Eukaryota > Viridiplantae > Streptophyta > Magnoliopsida > Brassicales > Brassicaceae > Eutrema > Eutrema japonicum. The sequence continues at coordinate 51,785,402 of BSQW01000011.1, forward strand.
TTGTTCCAGCTTCACAGTTAACTTTATAATGTTCTTCACAATTCTTAACTTTTTGTGTGTTACTCTTTAAGAAGAAGACATTATCATGTCCTCGATACTAAATCTAAGTGTTTACATTACTACTCTCTACAATTGTTTCTTTGCTTCTTGGTTCCACATTCTTTCTTTTCAATAAACTAACATCTGAAACCTTTTTCAATGTTCTTAGATAATTTGTTTCATTGAAGTTTTATGAGGTTTCATTAAAGATATATATGGGATATGGCTGTGCATACATGTATGAATCTAAAATCGAAAAAAGTTCTAACTTGTAACTTCAAAACTCAAAACAAAATCTCTACAATGCATCTGTTTTGCAGTTACATATTAAAAATAAAAACTGTAGCAGGAATCCAGACGGAAAAAAGTTCCAACTTCACTCTCTCTGGCAATTGCTTCTTACTTCTTCTTTTTTTGTTCTGGCAGATTGTTATCAGAAAATCTAGCAGTTAGGAATGGTGTAGAGAGATGGTAGAGTAGATGTCTGAAGTAGACTGTTCTCATCAAATTGAACATCATAGCTTGAAAACATATCTGAAAGGTCTTGAGAGATGCTAGTGTTACCGACCATACAACCATATGGGTCCTGAAAATCAGAACAGAACTCATCTGAAACTGTGTTTGAGAGACAAGGATCTAGAACGTTGCTGTTGGTAATATCACTCATACACATGTTCTGATCATAGCCATAAAGCTCTTGCTGCATCAACTGATTCAACCCGTAGTTATTTGCAAATTCTTGTACTGTTGAGTAATCTTGTGTGTTGGAGACGCAAGGATGTTGAAAGTTGCTGCTGTTGGTAATGTCACTCATACACATGTTCTGATCACAACCATAAAGCTCTGGAGGCACCAAGTGATTCTTCAAACCAGATTCTTCTACTGCCGAGTAATGATCTGTGTAGTTGGTGAATTGTGTGGGCACTTGATTGAAGTTTGATGCAGAGAGTGGGATTTGAGAGAGAGTAGCATCCTCATGGTTATACATAACAAGCGAGTACTGGCTAGGGTTCAAGGATTGGGTCTGATGATGTTTCAGCGAGGTTGGTGTTAATAAACCCTTATGATCCTCCAAGTTTGTCTTTGTCTGTTTCTGTGCCTCGAGAAAACTTCGCCTTTCTTGCAATTTAGAGTAATTTAGTTGTAAGGACTGAATCAGTTGGGAGATTTGGTCGGGAGAGTAGTGATCAGAGATTGGATACTTAGATTCGTTCACATTCGTCTTAGTCTTCTTCTGCAAATTCGTCATCTTCGTCTTGTTCTTCTCGAGGAACCCATAAAGATCGACACTTTTCTTGCGTCTCTTGGCTTCGTCTAATTGACTAAACCTCAGAGCAATGTCTCTCACTTTCTGTCTATCCTCAGGCCATGTCTTAAGTTCTCCGTCTGGTCCGTAATGGATGACGCAGGCTTCGACATCACAGAGAGTGGAAAGCTCGTAAGCTTTCTTGAAGATGGTCTCGAGTCTGTTGCTCAAACTTTTTGCAGCGAGTGAACTAGAAGACGAACTGGAAATAGAGGAAGATGATCGCATGGTGATTTTCTTGTTGATTTCCGAAACACGCTCTGGTTTTTCTCGTTCTCGCACACAAAGAAGGAAGCACAAAGAAGAAGAAGAATGAAATAGAGAGAGAGACTGTGTGGAGTTGGTATATTTATATATCTCTCATCGGTGAAAGACGTGTTTTTAGATTTAGTTTCCATATTTTGCTTATGCATTTTTGTTTTATTTTGTTGATTCGTAATTATTTCCTTAACTTTAACATATCGAGCCGTTGAGAACTGCTAGAAAAAGGAAAGATTTACTTGAGAAAAAGATTTTCTCTGTCACACACACTCTCTCTCTCTTCATTAATGAGATTAACTAATGTCATGTGCATTAGATTAGATTAGATTTGTTTTGTTTTGATATATTTTCTTTTTCTAACATAGACAACATCTGATTTCATGCCCAGTTTCACGATTCTGTACGAAGTCTCAGTTGGGGCCATGATTTTTTTTTTTTTTTTGACGTGGGTTCCTAAGAGCTGAGGCTAGCCCTGGACATTCGGGTCTGCGGTTCGGGTTTCTCGGGTTTCGGTTCTTTCGGGTAGGTATGTATTAGACCCGAGAAAATTTTGGTTCGGTTCGGATCGAGTTCGAGTCGGTTATGTGATTTCAAATTAGAACCGAGAAGGAACCAATTTTTATTTTTTTTAGTTCGGATATGAAATTTACCCGAAAATCTGAATTAGTGTACAAATTTCGGTTTGGTTAGGACAAAATCGATCATTAAATGATTGAGGACGTCTTCTTCTCCGGCGTGTCTTTAGGTTTTGTTTTGGTTTTCGGTTTGCTCCGGTTATTTTATCCAATTTCGCGTCTGTAAACCGGCTCTAATCTCGGTTCTTGTTGGTTAAAAAAATATTGAAAAACATGTCATGCATTTATGGTTATTCGGAGATATGAATGGTTTTCGGGTAAAACCCGGCCCGAATCAAACCTGTAGAGGAACCATTCGGGTTATATTGAACAACCGAATCCGAATCAAACCACATTTTTTCAGATCGGTTTGGTTTGGGTCGGTTCGGTTCGGATCCTCTCGGGTCGGTTTTTATGCCCAGGGCTAGCTGAGGCAGGTGCTTTTAAAAAAAAAAAAAAAAAAAACTGAAAACACGGCTTCAGCCTGTAGACACTACCATGTGACATTTCAAAATTGATAACATTTATTTTCTCGTAGACCAACATTTATTCTTCAGAGGAAAATTCAGAATTTCAGCAGTGTAAATAACTAACTACACAATAATAACTATTGGCTGCAATTTCGTGTTCTTTTCTTGAGTTAAAAGAAACTTGAGAGTCGTTTAAGTTGTAACACATTAGCAAACAATCGCAAGAACAAAACCTAGTTAAAAGAGAATGCACAAGTTGCAACAAATTAAGGACAAACTCCAGAAGATGACTTTGAGGTGTTACAATATGTGATTATAGATGGAAAAAATATATGTTATTGTTACAACATTTGTAGACATACACACTCTTCAATGCACAACAAGTTCGGTGAAAAAAAAAATCAGATTTTTTTCTGGTTTTGCTTTTAGATGATCGATCAAGAACACCTTGTTCAAACAAGAGATTCTCCATTTTCAGGGATTAAAAGCGTTGGGATTTGGCCATGGTCAACGAAGTCAATCTTGTTCAGCCTTAGACAACATAAGACTTTTTCTGGTAACTCCTCTGGTTTTTGAGCCTATTTACAAAGACAAGTTTTAAAATTCTCTGCATTCTTCAACAACAAAATAGTGTATATTAAAAGATGACATTACCTGGATAGTTAAGCCAAGATCAAGAGTTCCATTTTTAAGTCGATCTCGAAATGCTTCAAGCCCTTTTCTTGAAATGAAGCTAAACCGATGAACGTCCAAATCAATCTCAAAGTAATTAGGACCCTGGATAGAGAGAGAGAGATCACCCCAAACCGGTCAGAGTAGGCGACCAAATGATATTTATCGGTTAAGAAAGAGTTTGACACCTTGAAGAAGTTGTGTTGAGGGCGTGAAAGGACAGGTTTTTCATTGTAAGCTTGTATAAGCTTCTTTTCAGTGGAGCTAAGACTGAGTTCCTCGGGGTTAACTAATCCGGCTATGATTTTAAGCCTTTCGCGGAATGCAACAATGTTCTCTTTTGCAAACCCTCTAACTTTCTCCATCTCATCTTCCACTAGTTTCTGAAACAAACCGTAAAGATCACAAGAAAAAAAATATATATGAATGTCTTTAGGTCTTTAAATGGTTAAACCTTGATGCTGTCTTGGTATTGCTGAGAGATTTCTTTTTCGAAATTGTCCCGTAGTTTAAAGTAAAGTACAATGCTCATGCCTTCTCCGTTACTATCACCGAGAAACATTGCGGCTGGATAAGTTGGCAACTGCTTAAAGCCAAGATTCATTAGCCTTTGAAAACACATCTTTTGATCTAGAGGAACTTCGTTTAGGGGTTTTTTTACCTGAATGTTGACAATCAGAAGAGCAGGGAGATTTGCCTCAGCTTTGATATTGGGAAGCTCGATGTGTTGGGCTATATGATCAATCTTCCTTGGACACACAAACAAGTCAACACCAATTGGAGTGTATGGACATTGGTTTGGAGCCGGTGATTTCCGTTTATCTCTGCAAATTCATTATATTCTCAACAGTTTACTAATCCACATCGAATCATTTGAAGGCGCATTTATGTATACATAAACAGAGAAGTACTTGAAATAGGTTTCGCCGCGCAGTTTAAAGTTTGAAGGAGGTATCTCACACCAACTTCCTGAGGATTGCTGCTTCTCTTTGGCTAAGCAAGGAATGGTGAATCCCGCTTTTGGACGGTACAACAATCTCTTGGACGACCCTTTATAAAAATACCGATACAGGGTTAAAATTTACGAGCTCACACAACAATGCAAACATATTTGCAAGGCTTTGTTGACAACTTACTATGTTCGGTAACTTCTTCGCCATCGCATGATCTCCTCTTGAACGAAACCCGGTAAACCGCAGACTTTCGTTTCTGGGATGTGGGCGAGTTAAGAGTCTTGTCGTTGAAACTAACCGTTGGCATCAACCGGCTCAAGTTGGATTTCAATGTTTTCTCTTGGGAGTTGCGTTTTTGTTCCTTCAAACCTTTAAAGCTTCCAACAGTATGGTCCAATAGTTTCTTCTTGTTGTTTCCAGTGATAACAGACAAACCATTAGGATCTTTGTATAAACCTTTGCTCATAAACTTATTAATCTTCAAGTAACTCTCATGGTATTCTTCGTAGTTTCCCTTTCCATCAACAATGCATGAAGAAGCCTCAAACTGCACCACTTGACCATTCTCTGACCAAATATTATCAGCTAATAAATATGGGGAAACAAAATTCAGATTTTATCAATCCCCAAAACAAAGCAACCAAACATTTCTACCTTCATGTAGGCTGATAAAGTCATCATCTGAGTCAGAGAAAATACTTAAAGAATCAAACCACGCATCATCTTGAGATATATCTGCCACAAAACCGAAAGATCCAACATTCATCATCTATCTTTTTCTGTATAAACAAGAAATACAATTCCACAACTCTCTCCCTAATCATACTTACCAAAAGAGGTTCGGATCCCAACATCACTTGCCCGTCTAATATCTGGATGAGAGATGATATCAGACACTTTCGAAATGTGTTTGGAAAATCTGCGACGGCCTTTCCTTCGCGGCCTAACTCTTCGTGAATGTGTTGACATACATGTACCCATTTTTATTTATTTAGATCCTGCCAAAGACAAACACATAAACTTTTCTCAACAAAACAGAACACACATATGAGAGAGATAGTTAAGAAATAAGATTTGAACAAGCTTGTAACATAATCATATCTAGAGATACTAAGACGTGACATTGTAGTTTACTTTTACATTGGATCAAGTCATTGCCTGACTTTGTCTTGAACATGTATATATCAGACTAAAGCATCAAATACAAGATTCTTTCGAAATATAATATATTTTAGCCGTCCCGAAAATCATATAAAAAAAAAACAAATTGTTTTGGCCCACAAGAAGATTTAGCAACAAATGTAAGAAAGAGACATGCAAGTAGTTTTATATATAAAAACCAAGTTGTTTTGGTCCAGTGGTAAGGAATGTCTATATGGACTTCCCCTATCTGGTTTCGAGTCACTTTGACCACAATGAATTTAACATGGCTTCCTCTGACCTATGGGGATTAGTCGGATGTGTAGCAAGCCCCGGATTACCCCATATTAATCAAAAAAAAAAAAGTTTTATAAAGTCAAAAATCTACAAGTGGAAGTTGTCAGGAAACTCAACATTTTGCCATTAAATTCCACTAAATTGTTTGTTCAAAGGGTCAAAGTAACATCATTAAAAAGACAGAACTAAACACATTTTTATGCAATAAGCCAAACCTTGATAGGAGAGCTCTCAGCACTTTTCATGGCGTCACACAATTTGGTAGTAAACGTTATGTAAGATAATTCTTTTGTTTTTATGTATCCAGAATTTGCATTGAATAGAGACGTTACTATCAGAAAAATATATAGAAAAAGGAAATAAGACATTACAGGTTTCAATCACAAATAGAATCCAAGGTTCATGTAGTAATAGCAAATCTTCTCATAAAAAGTTAAACAGATAAATATGGCAAGAATGTCAACATCATATATAAAAATGTGAAATTAAGAATGTACATATAGGGAAAAAGGGATTTCCAAATAGAAAAAAAAAACCAAATTGTAAAGATATGGGTCTTGAATCTAATAAAGAGTCAATGAACATTACATAAACACATGGCACATGCAATGCATAAAGATCGATATCGATTCTTAGCTGAACTAAAACAGATACAAAGATCATGCAATGACCCACAATGTATAGACTGGAGATTCTGAAAAAGTTACCTGGAAAAGGGAATTCCCTATATTTTTTTTGGTGTTGAAGGATGAAAAGTTTCACGTATTTTCAGAGACAGAAACAGAGCAAGAAGAGGAAGAAGAAGATCCGCAACGAAGAGGAAGAGGAGTGGGTCCGGACCCGACCCGCAAAACTCGGATCCGGGTACGGACATCAACGATGATAAGGAAAGCTTGAGCTTCTTGTTGTTTCGCTCCTCTCTATCTCTCTACGTGTCCATTTCGGAACGATCCGTTCTGTTCCGTATCCGTTCCATATTCATTTCTATTTTACTAATTACTCGTTTGGAGATATTTTTATTTAGTCCAACGGATCAAAGACATAGGAAGTGATACGAGGTTAAATTGCAAACAATAAAAGGCCTAGAGGTTTGAGATGAGATGTACAAGAAAAACCTAGTTTTCGTTGACGCAAATCAAATCTTAGACATTAATCGTTGACGCAAATCAAACTCTTGGTATAAAAAAATATAACATTTCCATTGGCGCAAATTAAACCTCATATGCTAATGAGATTAGCTTCCTAACACTCAAAGCCGGCCCTGAGTTTTAGAAGGTCGTAAGCTTAAAAATAAATTGCATCGATTTACCATATTGAGTTTCGAACTTATGATTTTTAAAAAAAAAATTTTAAAATTTTAACACTAAACTAAAGAGACTTTTTGAAATTTAAGAACCAAATAATTTTTATGAAAACGAGGACCATAAACATGGACTTGCTCTACTTGGGCTCAAGACCGGCTTTAGAACACTACAAGATAGAAGGCCAAAACTGACGGCCAATCCCAAAACCCCAAATAACAAAAAAATTAGAGGTTTGAGCTTTCACCTAAAAAACCTTAAACAAAAATGAGGTGTAAAGAAAAACCTAGAATTTCCGTTGTCGCAGATAAAACCCTAGACAACAATTAACCGTTGATGCAAATCAAACCCCTAGACATTAATTAACCGTTGACGCAAATCAAAACCCAAGTATAAAAAACTAACATTTCCATTAACGCAAATTAAACTCCATAAGGCAACTGTTGACGTAAATTAAACCTCAGATGCTAATGAGATTAATTTCCTAACAGAGATCAAAACGTACTGTTTCATTACCTATAATTGAATTAAAAATTATTTTCTGCAACGCATGAGAAGATATTAGAATCCAAATTTTGATTCTTCGAATATCTTGAACTATCTGATTCCGCATTAGGTAATTTCCTCCAAAAAAACTCATCGCTCGTAGACGCGTGTCTAGAGAATCATGATGGCTCCAAATGACCTCACTGTAATTCTCACTAGATGCGGTTAGCTTCTCATAAGAGATACATGTTAGCTTCTCATAAGAGATACAATTTTTTTTTATCTCTTACCTAATATATCATACCTTAAGAGCTTCAAAATCGTAGATTCGTAAAATTTGTATCTCTTACCTAATATCTCCTACCTTAATAGCTTCAAAATCGTAGATTCACAACTCGTTTCAATGCTTAAGTGACGGCCAGTGATCTTCATTTTACTAGATAAGAAACTCAAGACCAGCTTATCGTTTGCCCTAGATATATGTGATAATGCGATATCACTGTATTCTCTGAGAAATTAATCAAACTTTGAGATTTTCTTATCATATCTATATTGTCTCATCTTCATAAAATTCACTACAAACACCTGAAAGTCTCGATCAAAGGTTTCATTGGTTATATAACTTAACCAGAGAATGGCGAGAACCATCATCCTTGAATTCACATTAAAAACCTATATCTTGGGCAAACAATACAATGTCCTTGAGTTTCTCATCCGGTAAAATGAAGATCGTTGGTCTCTGTTAGGGAATTAATTCCGTTAGCATCTAGGGTTTAATTAATTTCCGTCAATGATTAGCATCTGGAGTTCAATTTGAGTCAATAGAAACGTTAGGTTTTTTTATTACACCTAGGGTTTCTTTTGCGTCAATGCTTAATGATTGGGGTTTAATTTTCGTCAACGGAAATATTAGGTTTTTTGTACACCTCATTTTTCTTTGGTTTTTTTAGGTGAAAACTCAAACCTCTGATATTTTTTTTGTTTTTTTGCAATTTTTTCCGTTTGGGTATTACTCCTTTAAATTTAATAAAAATGTTTTTTTTTTAATTTCTTAAAGTTCCCTTAAATTTTCTAATATTTCTTAAAATTACATACATTATGTATAATACTCGTCTCTAAGTTGATATTTATCCAAATTATTCGTTCCGAAGTTAACTTTTACCTAAATTAGTAAAGTTTTGGATATTACCCGAATTTCTCAAAATCCGACTCATTATCTGAAATTTTTGTCTCGTATTTTATCTGGAATACTTCAGACAATTTTTTCATTATCCAAATTATCTATTCTCGATTTTACTCGCTACTTTCCATCCTAATACCCAAAATGGACATAGCAAAGAAAATGAGAGAGAGAAAGATAATTTTCTTGTTTAAATACACGTACTAAATCTTCTTACAAATTGTTATTGGATATATGCATGTTCAGAATGGATTTTCGAGGTCCAGACGTTTGATTTGTGTGTAGGGGTTGTTCTTCAAAACATTTTGTTGGTACTACATTTTTTATTGAGCACAGATAGATGACTTTACTAATGGGAAGAAAAATTCACTTCTCGCCTAGTCTAAATTTGGCTTGAGATGGGATATTTATAGGAAATGCATGACCCAAACCTTAGGACTGATGTTCTACCACTAGATGCACAACTTTAGTTTGAGACTGATGTTCTAGTGATTTAGCACATGCATGACGAAATGACTCATGTAATGTGTCACATTTGATAAATATAGTTCATATATATTTATTTATTTTTATAAAAGTATCTGAACAACAAATAAACATTATAAATTTACGTTTTACACCTTTTTGTCTTAGTTAATTTTCTCCTCAAGAAATTCTATAATATATATTTATATATATATATATATTTATATAGAAAGAAATCTTTGTCTATGTATGCTATATTAATATATACAAGGAAATATAAATTGTGTAGCTAGTCAAACCACCCATTAACATTAAATGCAATTGGTTTTTAAAGGAAATATATTTTTGTCTTAAAAATATTGTTGAATATGTAGATTTTTATAACCATATAAAGCCAAACTATCACTAATATATTTTAATTTTGTTTTGTCATGTATAGCTTTATTAATCTAAAACAGTAATTGACCTTTTTAACAAGTTGGGGTCTTGAAATTAATTAGGGAGTAGTGACTCATGAAAAAAGTGTGACTTATTTTTTATTTTTGGTTTTTGTTTACGTCATTCTGACTCAGTTTTACACCAGACAAAACTAGATAAAAAACAAAAGAGACGAGATAAATTATATGTGTCAAGGTAGACAATTTATGTTTCTTATCTTTTTCCCCCTTTTCTCTCTATAAAATCAGTTGTTCGTGTAAGTGTTCATATATATTTTCATTATAGATTTCAGTTTTTCTTTTTTCAGTCAGAATCTTTGCGAGTCTTCTTCGTTTGAGTATTGTGCTAACATGTTCTCTAGGACGGTGTACGTAATACTTACAATCTCATTATATAACTAGTATATATATATCATTCTGATTAGGGTAATTCACCATTTGATGATGGTTTTGCTATATCTTTACCATGATATGTTAAACTTAATGAGTTTTTTTGTATATATGTTGCAGATTACCAACCCACAGTAAAATGCAGGGATCATCTACTAAAAATTCCAGTAAGAAGAAATCAGTTCTACCAAATTATACGATTGGTAAAACTCTTGGATATGGTTCTTTTGCGAAAGTGAAATTAGCAGAGCATGTTGCTACTGGATACCAAGTTGCTATCAAAGTCCTTAATCGTAATAAGATTAAGGGGATGAATATAGACGGAAAAGGTATATAAATGTATTTATTTTTATTTCAGAAATTTCTTAAACTCACAAGATTGTGGATATCCATTATAATCAATGATTTACGCTCTTGATAATCTTTTTCATATTCAATTTTGAGAAACCGATACCAAAAAATTATGTCAAAGGTGACTATCGATCTAGTGGTTTGTGCTACTGTTGCCGACGTATCATGGATAATGTATGGATAATGTAAATAGTTTTTTTTTGGTACAGATCGTATATATGGTAATCTTTTTCATATTCAATCTTGAGAAACCGACACAAAAAATTTTTTATGTCAAATGTGATCATCGATGTTCTTTTTATGTTAATTATTTTTGTTTTTTTATGTCAAATGTAAATAGTTTTTTTTGTTTTTTTATGTCAATTTTTTTTATGTTAGATGTTCTTTTTTACTTATAAGATCACTTTTTATTTAACCTTGACTTATACATTCCTTTTCCCTAATTATAGTGCAAAGGGAGATCAAAATTCTCAGATTGTTGATGCATCCTCATATCATCCGTCAATATGAGGTAATAGAGACACCGGACGACATTTATGTTGTGATGGAGTATGTTCAGTCCGGAGAACTATTTGACTATATTGTAGAGAAAGGTAAAATACCTGAAGACGAGGGTCGCTATCTTTTTCAGCAGGTTGGTTTGTTTTCTCACACGATTAGTACTTATTTTGTAAAACTTCATATCTTAATTATATATGGTTGCTAAATATTTTATTAAAATCGTCATTATTCAGATCATATCTGGTGTGGAGTATTGTCATCGCAATAGGGTCGTTCATAGAGATCTTAAACCGGAGAATATACTTTTGGATTCAAATTGCAACATAAAGATTGTTGACTTTGGATTAAGTAATGTCATGCCTGATGGTCATTTCTTAAAGACAAGTTGTGGAAGCCCTAATTATGCTGCTCCGGAGGTAATAAACAACAACATATATGTATCATTCTTATTTCATTTAAATTGGGTATCTATTTCAAATATCAATTAATTACACTCGAATTTTGTTTATTAGGTTATTTCGGGAAAGCCTTATGCTGGACCAGAAGTAGATATATGGAGTTGTGGAGTGATATTATATGCTCTATTATGCGGCAATCTGCCTTTCGATGACGAAATTGTGCCTAGTCTATTCAGTAAAATAAGGGTATTATACAATGATCTTTCAAAAAACCATCTATTATACATGTTTTGGAGTAAAATATTTATGTTCTTTTTGTTTTTAGAGGGGAGAGTATACTCTTCCAGATCATTTATCATATGAAGCTAGAGATTTGATACCAAGGATGCTTATGGTTGATCCTTTGATGAGAATTAGCATTTCTGAGATTCGTCAACATCCTTGGTTCAATAATCATGTTCCTCTGTATCTTGCTGTTCCTCCATTAGATACTACAGAACAAGCTAGAAAGGTTTGAGCATTTTAATTATTATGTAGCAAAATAACATCATTTGTATGAATTAATTAGCTAGTGAAGCTCAAATTTTTTTTAATTATTTCCAGATTGATGAGGGGATAATTCAAGAAGTGGTTAACAAAGGATTTGATAGAAACCAGGTTATGGAGTCTCTTGTCAAGAGAATCCAAAACGATGTATGAAGTGTTTTTGCCTATAATTAAGTTTGTTTATGCCCTAAATAGTTAAATAAAATGATTACTAAAGTTTCATTTGTCATTGTTTTAGGCAACGGTTACATATTATCTATTACTGGACAATCGACGTCGTGTTCCTCCTAGTTACTATCTCCAATCCAACTTTGGAGAGACATCGGTATTTGCTATCTTTCTCTACAACATAAACTCTATGGAAAATAAATCTAAACGGACAAGCATGCACTACAAGTTTTTGTTTTTTTTCTTACACGTTGATGATGAATATATAGAATACCAATTATTCAATCTTTTCACGTTTCGAAAAGGTGATTCCGCCGTTTTTATTCATTTATAACATTCCTCACATCTTCACGTTTTTGGAAAATAGTTCTGCTATATACTATACAAGTGTTAAAAAAATATAACAAAAAATAATATAAAGTTATGAATCTATAAACAAAAAACTAATTATGTTAGTGTTTTATACTCAAATTTCTACTAGTTTATTATTTTGTTAATTTGTCTTTTAACTTTTGATCTTACATACGAGTCATCACCATTATAGTTTCTTGTACCATGTGTTGATGCTTTAGGTCTTATTTAGGGTTTCTACTCACATATTTTCTGATTAATGTTATAATTATAGGATGCTACTTTTAATTCGACGATTCCAGCTCATGTGATTGCTTCGTATCCTGCATTGGTTGATCGCCACATGCCTGGACTACGATCACGGCTCAACGTTGACAAAAATTGGTCCCTTGGACTTCAGGTTGGTACATGGTTATTGCTGAATTTCTTTCATTTGACATTTCATTTTCTTAAATGATTAAAAAATTGGTCTATATGGCTGTTAATCTTTTTGTTTCGAGATTTTCTTTTTCGTTAAAGTTTTTGTTTCGAGAATGTCGAAAATGACTTTTTATATTATACTTTATTTGCTATTTATCTATACCTAATACTATTGAGTTTATATTGTTAAAACTTAACCAATAGTATATTGAATACGAGCATATAATCATATATGTGAGTAGAGCGACTCATGAGTATTTTAAATAATTTTTATATGTGTAAAACAAGTTAAAACGGTATTATTCTTTATGAAACGGATAGAGTATATGTTAGTTTTAAATGAGTATTTTGCATGTAGATAATATCTAAAACTTTTGTGTCAGATTTGTTTTTCTAATGATATTTTTTTTGGCTGAAAAAATAATTCTATAAGTGCCTCATCAATCACCAGAAAGAAAAAAATGGAACGATTAGTAAAAAAACAATTGTTAGAAAAGTGGGAAAAACAAAATTTTCTTTTGTTTTAAAAATTTTTTTTTTTTTTTTTTTTTGATACCTTTCGGCCTCTGGGAATAATCTCAAGCCCTCAGGGAATCGATTCCTGACCTAAACCAACATAGCCGACACTCACCGCAGGAAGGGAACCACCCGACCACCAACAACTCGGTTTTGTTTTACAAAATTTATGAAGAAAAGAGTTTAACACATTCCTATTTTTTCTCTCATTCTCCAGTTTTTCCTCCGAGTTTCACTTATAACTCGAAAACTTTTACCATTATGATTAATGTAGCTAATTAAAGTTTTGTTCTTGTTATTTTGACAGTCTCAAGCACATCCTCGTGAAATCATGAGTGAGGTTTTTAAGGCTCTTCAAAATCTGAAAGTGTGTTGGAAAAAGATCGGACACTACAACATGAAATGCAGATGGGTTCACAAAAGTAATATCCCCAAAGTTGAACGTGCCATGACCCCACCAGCAGTCATCAAGTTTGAACTTCAGGTATATACAAGCAGGATAGGCTCAATATTTTTCTGGGCTCCTGGACAATCAAAACAATTTAGGCTATTTACATTTAAAAAAAAAGATTTTTGAATTTTTTTTTTAAATATATAAAATTTTTACCTATTTTATATGAAATTTTTAGAAATTTGGTTATAAAAATTGAAAAATATGTAAATCTGAATTCTTTTGGCTGTAAAAATGATCTCATTATTAAAAATTATTAAATATCTAAACCATAACTTAAAAGATATTAGTTTATTGAATCAATTTCTTCTTCATGTATTTTCTTCCATTCATATAGTTTAATGCAAATATAATTTGTTTTTTTTTTGTTGGTTATAGCTATACATGATATCTGAAGGCAAGTACTTGTTGGACATCCAGAGAGATGATGGACCTCACTTTGTCTTCTTGGATCTATGCATCGGTCTTCTCAAAGAGCTGCATGTGATCTGAAGCTCAATATTTTTAGATATTTGGTGCTTCAATCTTTGGAATTCATTTATGTTTTCTATGTTTTTCCGTATTTTAGGATTAAGTAAGCTTTGGTACTAAACCAAAAGACAAGTTGATTTGTATTGTCTATTCGCATGGTTTTTTTTGCAAAATGCATGTGGTTATGAACAATATAAATATTCTCGATTTGTATTTAAGAAAAAATATATATATATATATATATATATATATATATATATATATTTTCTCGATTTCTAGCTCCAAATTTAATACAAAAAGCATAGTTTCAGAGATTTATTTTAACCATAATAATATGTCATATATCCATGGCTAGTACTTTATGAAAAATATAATTACAAGGATTTCTTATATGATATCCAAAGGTCGATTTCTCACAATTATGTTCTCAGAATTCATGTCCGGCAGGAGCTTCTCGAGCCATTCATATGCGATATGGACTTTGTAGTTAGAAGTTAGATATAGACCTAAAAAACTAGAAACTTACATAATTTACACTATATTGGGTAATATTATGATTGGGCTTATTGGGCTTATTGTTTATATATCTTAGGGTTTAGATTAATCATCGTATATAGAAGTAGCCTCCTTTTGTAAAGAATTCATTCATAAATAATCCAAAAATTATGGATCTTTCATGGTATCTGAGCTATGGTGATTGAATATGATGGTGACAATTTTATGAGGGTGGAGAGCAAAAGGGCGGACACATTAGCAAACAACGTTGTGTTGTCTTACGCTCTGTCCGTGAAGCATGGCCCATAGATTGTAATTGAACGAGTGGATCGTGTCAATTCTATGGATTGTAGAAGAAAACAGATTAGGTATTTAAATCGAGAAGAAGAAAGCAGTGAAAACGCAATTGAATTTACGAATCAAGGTATGGTGTGTTCTTATTGTTTGAAGTATGGGCATGATGTTCGATCATGTTTTAAGATATATGGATATCCCGATTGGTGGCTAGAAAAATATAGAGAAAACATAGGAGTTGGGGAAGATAATCAGAGATCTCAAATAAATCAGGGTTACGATAGTAGAAGCTATGAGAATTATGTGGTTGCACTGGCGAATAGTGTGTCACAAAGAGAAGTATTGCAAGCTGATAGAGAAGCCAAGAGAACGCTGACGAAGGATCAGTGGGAAAAGGTTTTGCGAATGCTTGAAGCAAAAATAGGTGCATCACGTACATGAGATGCGGTTGCACATGCGAATAGTGTGTCACACAAAGAATATTGCAGGTTGATAGACGAGCCATGGTGGGGCTGACGAAAGATCAGTGGGAAAGGCTTGTGCGAATGCTTGAAGCAGAAATATAATCTGCTAATAGTGTAAGCAATATAGAGTATACAAAAGAGTGGATAGTTGATAGTGGTGCATCACATCATATGACCGCCACGTTGAATATTTTGGTTCATGTGCATCGAGTAGCACCTTGTTTGGTTGGGCTGCCTAATGGGAAGACTGTGATTGCTGATCGTGAAGGAAGTGTGGCATTAACAGAGAAGTTGATGTTGAAACATGTTCTCATTGTCGAGGAGCTTAAATGCAATCTCATCTCTGTGTCACAGGTGGTTGATGAGATGAATTGCATTGTTTTATTTACTTAGACATGTTGTCTCTTGCAGAATTTTGGTTTGGATATTCCAATCGGAGTGGGTAAAAGGAAAGAAGGATTGTATTTCCTTCAAGGTATTCAGATGATTCGAAGCGTGAAGAAAGTAGCGAAGATGGAATCGTTGGAAACTTGGCATAAGAGGATGGGACATGCTACTGAGAAGGTAATTTGAAGATTGCCATTAGTTGATTATAATAGTGATGATATTTCTTATTGTGACATTTGTTTTCAAACAAAACAGTGTCGTAGTGAATTTCCATTGAGTACAGATAAAATTAAGGAATGCTTTGAGATGATTCATTGTGATTTATGGGGGGGCATATCGAACACCAAGTCTATGTGGATCTTATTACTTCTTAACCATCGTAGATGACTTCTCGCGTGGTGTATGAGTATTTCTTCTCGCTAACAAAACACAAGTCCATAAAACACTCGAAAATTTTATGGCACTTGTGTCTCGTCAATTTGACAAGGTAGTTCGTGTTGTGAGAACTGATAATTGTACATAATTCATGAGAATGAAGAATTATTTTCTTGAGAAGGGGATAGTTCGTCAAACATCGTGTGTTGGCACACCGCAACAGAATGGGAGAGTCGATAGGAAGCACCGTCACATATTGAATGTTGCTCGGGCTTTAATGTTTCAAGCACATTTACCGATAACATTTTAGGGTGAATGCGTGTTGGGTGCTGCATACTTGATTAATATGACGCCGTATGAATTACACAAAGGGAAAAACCCTCACAAAATCATATTTGGCAAGGTTCCCGATTATAGTGAAATTAAGGTGTTTGGATGTCTTGCGTATGCACATAGACAAATTTGCTAGTAGAAGTCGGAGGTGTGTTTTCTTGGGATATTTCGTATGCAAAGAAGAGATGGACTTTGTTTGATTTGGACACAAATGAGCTTTTTGTGTCTATGGATGTCACATTTGTGGAGGAACGATTTCCTTATTTGGAGCAAAAGAAATCAAATGTGGAGAACATGACTAATCCGGAAACATCGAGACTGTTTGTTAAAGATGTTGCTGAATTTGGGAATGAAGAAAGACATGAAAGGGATTGTCCGATTTATATCGTAGATGAAGGTGCAGGTGCAGTAACACAGACTGATGACTGTGCAGACTCAGATGGAGATGACGTAGATGCAGATGAATGTGAAGCAGTTTGCACACAGACTGCAGGTGTGCAAGTGACATATGCTGTCACAGAAGCTGTTTGCACACAGACTGCATATGTGCAAGTAACATATGTTGTCACCGAGGATGAACGTTTAGCACAGACTCCAGGTGTGCAAGTGCCAGATGCTTACGTGAATTTATGCTTAACACAGTGCAAGCGAATATCTATAGCGTTGAAAATTTTGTTTCTTGTGACAGATTTTTACCACATCAACGGGCGTTCTTGGCAAAAATAACTGAAGAAGTTGTGCCACAAAACTTTTCAGAAGCAATGTAGTATAAAAAAATACAGAAATGTGATGGGCTTAGAGATTGAAGCTCTTGAGAGGAATGGAACGTTTTCTGTAGTGCCCTTGCCAAAAAAGAAGCACGCAATTGGGTGTAAATGGGTTTATACAATTAAGTATAAGGCGGATGGCACAGCTGAGAGATATAAGGCACGGTTTGTGGCATGTGGGAATCGGCAAGAAGAAAGTATTGATTACTTTGAGACGCTTGACCCAGTGGTGAAGATTAATACGATTCGGTTATTTTTAAAAATTGTGGCCGGGAAGAATTGAGATTTACATCAGATGGATGTTCATAATGGGTTTTTACATGGTGATTTGGTCGAAGAATTTTACATGCGGTTACCTCCAGGTTTCACTTCACCTGAAAAGGGAATGGTTTGTAGATTGCACAAGTCGTTGTATGGTTTGAAATAGGCGCCAAGGTGTTGGTTTGCTAAGCTTGCAAATGCATTTTTGGACTATGATTTTGTGTAGTGTGGAGGGGATTATTCTCTGTTTTTCATTATTAAGGGCGACGTGAAACTACATATGTTGGTGTATGTGGATGATTGTGTGCTAGCAGGAAGTTCACCGCAAGTCATTCAGGAGTTTAAAGATTATATGTGTGGTTGTTTTCATATGAAGGATCTTGGAAAACTGAAGTATTTTCTTGGTTTAGAAGTTTCTCGAAATCCCGAGGGGATTTTTTCTCGCAGAGGAAGTATACTTTGGATATTATAGCAGAAATGGGTCTACTTGGAGGAAGACCTGTTGAGTTTCCTATGGAACAGAACCATCAACTTGTCAAGTCAACGGAAGAGTTTCTGACGGATCCGCAAGAGTATCGAAAACTTGTTGGGAGATTGATTTATCTTATTGTGTTCACATTTTATCACAATTCATGCAGAATCCGAGAGAAAATCATTGGGTGGCTGCTTTACGGGTGGTTCGTTACTTAAAAGGGTGCCCATGCCAAGGTATTTTCCTGGATTCTACGAGTGATTTTCATCTCACAGCGTAGTGTGATTCCGATTGGGCAAGTTGTCCTCTCACTAGGCATTCCTTGAGTGGATGGTTGGTGCAATTGGGTAATTCTCATGTGTCGTGGAAGGCGAAGAAACATGATGTTGTGTCGTTATCTTCCGCGGAAGCTGAGTACCGAGCAATGGTTGCTGCGTTGAAAGAGTTGAAGTGGATCAATAGTGTATTGGGAACGATGGGTATATCACATCCGGATGCGATGGATCTCTATTGTGATAGGAAATCGGCACTTCATATTGCGGCGAATCCGGTGTTTTATGAGCGTACGAAGCATGTCGAGACATATTGTCATTTTATTCACAATGGTATTAAGCGTGGAATTGTCCAGGCTAAACATGTTTCTACACACGATCAACTGGCAGATGTCTTCACTAAAGCACTCGGTGGTCAATCGTTCCAGTTGCTCCTATATCCAAGTTGAGCATTCGTGAACTCCATGCTCCAACTTGAAAGGGGGGGGGGGGGGGGAGAGGGGTATTGAATAATATTATAATTGGGTCTATTGTGCTTATTGTTTATATAGCTTAGGGTTTAGATTAATCATCGTATATATATTTCCATTTGTAAAAAAATCATTCTGAAATAATACAAAAATTCTGGATCTTTCACACTATATAATCAAAACAAAGTTTTTTTTATTCAGTAATCAAGAAATTGGCTAGCGTAGCTACTCGCACAAGACGATGGAAGAGGAATCAAATCCACCAAAAAGAGAAATTTTATCCTCGTTTAAGATTTTTTTTCTTTCTAAATCAGAATTTCACTAATAAATATCATAATTAGTTTAACAATGAAATTTATTGTTTCTAAGGTGATTTAAATCTGATAAAGTATGCTAATAGGTCATCCTTGAGCGAGCCGGCCTGTAACGAGCACAATACGGTATCCTATTAGGTTTAAGAAAAGGTTTTTTTACTAATTCTATTGGACTCGTTTTTTTTAACATTATAAATACAGATTTTAAAGGTTTGTATTATTCATTCACACAATAATAATTAAAACCCCCTAAAACTGGTATTTGCTTCAATAATCTTTTGTCTAAAATTTACATTTTTTTTCTAATTTAATTCGCTCTAATTCTCAACACACTTAATTAACATTTTTTTTATATAAAAGCCCACAAACATTGTTAAGAAAATCTTACAAGTGTTGCTATTATAAAAAGACCTATAATAGAAAATATGCAATTTTTGAGTGGATAAGTTAATTAGGTGCAACTATTTTCCACTCGAAACAAGAAACAATTTAATTGCTCAGTTCGACAGAGTTATGTTGATCTCTTACTTATAAATGGAAAAACGATCTATTTCTCCACAAACTATGTCATATTCTTCTAAATTCCCACCGAATTATACCATCTGTATATTTCCTCATGGAAATCGACATCAGTGGGATTTAAGCCTTGAACTTTTTTTTTGGGAAGATTAGGCCTTTAACTTTCCTTTCGTGGAGAGATATACAGAGGGCATAATTCGGTGGAGATCTGGAGGGATATGGCAATAGTTCGTGGAGAAATAGATCGTTTTCCCTTTATAAATTAACCAATAACAATTGATAAGTGGAAATTTTGTGGAGATTGTCATTGTGGCGATTATTAACCAATAAGAATTTGATTAAAAATAATATAATGTGAAAATATGGTTGGTTAAATTATTATTATTGGTTAATTTACAAAAGCTTTAGACTCACAATGATATGGAAAACATTATTTTTCAATTCTCCTTAAATATATATATATATATATATAATTAAAAAAGCCTAACAAAATTGTAGATAAAAAGTTTATAGGTGCTTATCAAAGAAGTGACTGCATCAAATATGTGTGTGATCACTCCAAGAGAAAGGATCACACAAAGGACAAATGATGGGTTCTTCATCAACATTTGAGACCTTCAAAGGTGAGAGATGATGGTAAAGCAATGTCTGCATCTTATGTAGAAGATGATCTGGTCAGGAAATCCGATTTTGAAACTCTCATCAGAAGCATTGCTTCCCTAAAAGAATCTGGTATAGCCTCTCTTTCTCTTAAACCTTATAAACCTATTATAGTCAATTCAGGTGTTTCTCATCATATGATTAGTGATACAAATCTAATAGATAACATTAAACCTACAACTAGAAATACTATTATTACTAATGGTCATGGTGTACCTGTTAAAGGAATTGGAAACCTGAGACTGTTTAACAAGGGCTCTAAAGCGTTTTACATGCCTGAATTCACCTCTAATCTTTTATATTTCCAAAATGCAACAAAATATTTTGATTGCTTGGCTATTTTCAGTCCTAATGATCTTTGGTTTTACGATATTGAGTCGGGAAAACAATTGGTGAAGAATCTACAAAGAATGGGCTTTACGTTTTAGAAGATCTCAACTATGTTTCTGCTGTTGCTTTTGCTAATAATTCTATGTGGCATGCTAGATTAGGACATCTTCATTCTAAAACTCTTAAGATGTTACTTCCTAAAATATTTTTTTATCATGAAAAATGTGAGGCTTGTATTCTAAGAAAGCATTGCAAATATGTTTTTCCAAACTCCACTACTATTTAAAAAGATTGTTTTGAACTTATTCATTTTGATATGTGGACTGCTGATAACACCATATTTTACATGTTTTTAAGGTTTAATTTCATAGGTTTTTAATCTCACTTTGTATAGTTTTTGGATATTTTCATGCATTTAGGTCCAACTTGAGTCTCATTGCATTTTAGATGTCCAAGGTTGTCTTTGCATTATTTTTGGCTTGCTTGAGCCATTTTCAGGTGTTCTTGGAGTCATAGGAGTCGGAGGAGTGAAGATAGCCACAAAAAGTTCATTTCAGAATACATAGATGCAGGATCAGGTTGATACGTCATAAGTTTGGCAATGGATAAATGAGTTTTCACCGATGGATTGAGCTCATATTTTAACACACGATATAGCAATGGATTAGCTTTCATTTGGATATGGTTTGAGACAATTCCAACGGTGCGATCAGAAGTTATGCCAATTTCCGTGACGACGGTCCAGCCTGGTGCGCGAATGAGCTACCTGAAGAAGTCCATCGGTCGACCTCTGCCCGATACCTCTGACCGATGGAACTTCTGAAAAACAGAAATCCGCATCGATGCGATGTATCGGGAGCAGGAGACCGATGCGACCTGCGCGACCCCTTTTGCCCATAAATACAATTAGACCCATTTGTTGTTTTCTAAGCTTTCTTCTTCATTTTTTGTGTGTGCTCAACCCAGGAACTCTCTCTAGAGTTTCTTGGGTTGTTCTTCATGTATAATCCACACTTTTGAAGGATTCTTCACTTATATATATATGCTTTGATTTCTTCTTTCTTCTTTCTTTTTCTTGAAGATTCTTCTTCTTAAACTTGGGAAAGTTCAAGAACACCACTTGGTGTTCTTGATGGATCATCATTTTCATGACATCTAAGAGAAGATTTCTTCATCCCTTTATACATATTATGTCTTGTTGATTCTTGTTCTTCATTTCTATGGTTTGATTTTGATGTTCTTCTTGTGAGTTGACTTTTTGTTGGATTTTGGATTTTGTTTGATTTAGATGGTTTGATGGTTGATTATTGATGTTTAGGCTTAGATAATCATTTGTTCTCATGTTAGGAGGGATCTTAATGCTAGAATCGAATTGACAACTCATTTCTAGAACTCAAGACATTTCTCGCCCGGAAGGTGTTCGATGAAATGTCTAGAAAACTTCTAAGCATGCAATTCAATTCTTAGCCAATGGAAATTGATGATTAAGGTGAATTGTTGACTTGTATGGACTAATGCTTAATGATTATGGATCATTTAGTTGTGAACGGAAGTTCTTGATAACTAGATGATATGTAAATGGATTAGTATCATGGAAGTGAACTAATCTACTTATGTGATCCATGTCATAAGAATGAATGTGCATTGAATGTTTAGGCATCATTAGTCAATGGTTGATTGACGGTTAGATGATGGTGATTTAGTATGATCTTGGATGAGTCTTTCACTTAGGTTGGTTCGTAATGCTAGATTTGACATGATAAACCGAAACCTAGTACTACACCTTAGATTAGTTAGATTTTTGGTCTCATCCCATGCATTAGGGATAGATTCGAGTAAGCGGTGTTAGTACTAGATTAGGTATGTTCATTCGTTTCTAGATCTTAGGCATTTCACTCATGACTCGAGTTTAAATGAATTGCTTGATCCGAACCTTTTGTGAGCTTTACATATCCTAGCCAACGAAAGTTGATATTTAGGGTGTTTAGTGAACTAATTGGAATTGTTTCTTAATGCTTGTTAATTATTTAATCACAAATGGAAATTTGTTCTTGATTAGATAATTAACAAGGTGATTAGTGCCATGGAAATGGATTAGTCATATTTGTGAATTCCATGCTCTAAGATAGTGATTAATGCTTCCAAAAGATTCATTGTTTGATTGTCACCCATCTAATTGATAGCTTAGTTCATGATCCAACATTTTAGTCTTGTGTTTTGTTTTCCTTCTTGCATTTGTTTCCTTTCTTATAAATACAAAAAAAAAAACCAAAAACAATGTTTGCTCTAGCTTAAGAAGTTTCTTGCATTCTTAGTGCTTCAATCTTAACCCCATATGGATTGACATCTCAAGTACTACAATGACATGAGTACACTTGGGATAATTGACACGAAAATATCCCGTATCAACTGCTACTTGTGCAACAAGAGATCAATGTAGATACTTCGTTACATTCATTGATGAAAAATCTAAATACACATGGCTAACTCTCTTACTTTCAAAATGTCGTGTTTTCGAAGCTTTTGCAAATTTTTACAGTTATGTATCCACTCAGTTCAATGCTAAAATCAAGACCTTGCAGACTGCCAATGGTAGTGAATACACAAGCAATGAGTTCAAGGCGTTTACTTCTAAGCATGGGATTGTACATCAAACAGCATGTCCATATACTTCTCAACAAAATGGAGTAGATGAGCGTAAAAACCGTCATCTTATGGAAGTGGCAAGAACCATGATGTTCTACAAGAACGTTCCAAAACACTTATGGAGAGATGCCATTACTACCGCCTGCTATCTCATCAACCGGCTTCTAACCAAATGTCTAAAGGATATATCTCCATATGAGGTACTAAACAAAATTAAACCACATGTGGATTTCCTAAAGGTTTTTGGTTGTATTTGCTATGTCCATGTTCCTGATGACCAGAGGAGCAAGCTTCAGCCTAAAAGCGTCAAGTGCATTGGATACTCCACAACTCAAAAAGGCTACAAATGCTACAATCCAGAAACCAGAAGAAATTTTGTGTCCCGAGATGTCAAATTTGATGAGGAGAAAAGCCTCTATGAAGAAAAAGATTGGAACAAGCTGAAGGACTTGACATCCTCTCACTCTGATCTTGCTACCAGCCTCAAGTTTCTCCTTGAAAACCTCAACATAAAGAAAACAGAACATAAGGTGTTCAACCATATCCTTTATCACAATATGAAGAAGGTGAAACTGAGGTGGAATCTGATGAATCTAAATCTGAAGATGGAGAGCAAAAGGCGGTGGTTGATCACTAATAATAAAGAAAACAAAGAGTCTGATGAAATTAACGATGATTCAGTAGAAGAAGAAGTGGCACATGAAGAAGAATTTGATAAGGGTGTATATGTTTCTAAAGTGGCCATCCATATTTCTGAAGAAAAAACTACATCAGACCCTAATGGAATGGCTATTCATGAGGATGATTCGCCTATTCCTCTTCGCATGAACTCAATACTCAAGAAGGATCCTTCCAATTGGGTTAATACATGAGTTTATTATAACAATCTTGTTGTTGCTCATCCTATTCAATCTTATTGTTCTTTGGCTAACCTTCATGATGATCAGGTGGCTACACCTCAAACTTATGAAGAAGCAAAGGATAGTGAGGTCTAATTAGATGTTTTAAATGAAGGACATGAAGCCATGAAAAGAAACAACACTTGAGATGTGGTGGATCTTCCCATAGGAAAGAAACCAGTTGGATCCAAATGATTTTTCACAATCAAATACCACAACAATGGTGAAATAGAAAGGTACAAAGCTTGTTTGGTGGCTAAAGGCTTTACTCAAACTTATGGAGAAGACTACAAAGAGACCTTCGCACATGTTGCCAAACTCCATACAGTACGTGTTGTTCTTTCTCTTGCCACTAACCTCTCTTGAGATTTATGATAGATGGATGAGATGAATGCGCTCCTTCAAGGAGAAAAGAAGAAGTCTACATGAGGCCACCTCCTGGCATTGAAATTGAAGAAGGCAAGGTTCTCAAGCTCAAGAATACTATTTACGGTCTGAAGCAATTACCACGTGCTTGGTATCACAAGCTAAACAAGACTCTTCTTGAAAATGGATTTAAAAGGCCATAAGCTGATCATTCTCTTTTCACAATTCATGAAGAATCATGTATTTTCATTTTCCTTATTTATGTTGATGATATCATTATTTCGGGCAATGACAAAGAATGTATTCGAAATACAACGTCTTCTCTCAAATCTGCCTTCGATATTACAGATTTAGGTGAACGTATGTCGTTCTGATGAAGGGCTATTTCTATCTCAAAAAAGTACACACTTGATATTCTTAGTGAAACAGGAAATTTTGGAGCCAAACCAGGAAAGACACATATTGAAGAGAAGTACAAAGACTGTCATGAGGGGGAACCTAATGGGAAACTCTACAACAACATTGGACAATACCAAATAATTGTGGGTAGACTCATTTATCTTACAATTACACGTCTTGGTTTATATTTTGTTGTGAACCAGGTCAGTCAACATATGCAAGCTCCAACTATCCATCACTAGAATATGGCGGAAAGGATCATCAAGTACTTGAAGGGAACTCCGAGAAAATGCATTTGGATGCAGAAGAATGGTCACTTTGAGATCGTTGGCTATTGTGATGACGATTGGGCTGGATTAATCGTGGTTTTTGAAACGCTATTTACCGGTTTTCTAAACACAATCGTGAGATTAATTATGTATGTTGTAATTACAAGAATTTTAATAATTCGTGATGTTTGTCAAAGCAAAAAAATTTGTTTGGGAGTGTGCAGCAAATAGGCAAAAAGTATCTCTATAATATTATTTAAGAAAATATTTTTAAAAATGAACTTTGTTTTGTAAGTTATTACATGAAATGTTATTACAAATAACAAAGAATAATTGAAATAGGAAATGATATAATAGTCTTTTAAAATTATTGATTAAAATATGAAAATTATATATATTTTGCATTAAAGAGGTTATTTATTATTTAATTTCTTAATTATTTTTAATACTATATCTTTTAAAATAATAATCAATTCATATTCAAAATCTTGCTATTACAAATGAATTCAAAGAAAAAAAATCTATTCAAAATCTTGCTAAATTTTTCACTATAATTTATTGTATTTTATTTGAATATATATCAAAACAAAATCTCAATAATATTTTACTAATTTTATAAAAAGTTAGACACAAAAAAACTATATTTTATTTAAGAGTTCGTAAACTAATCACAAAAACTATAATCATTAACGGTGCATATTAGAGTTATGTTTTCAAGATTATAAGTTTTTTTGCGGGTTAACTCGAATAATATTTTAGTTCACTGCAAAACGGGTTAAATAGACAAATTATTATAAATTGACATATTTATCTATAATCATTAGTTAGCTATATTTTAAAATTCAGATAAAAATAATTTTCTTAAATTTTAAAATAATTTTTTAAAAAATTTTTAATCCGCACTATAATTAACGCGGTATAAATCCTAATATGATGTATATCGAAAAAGCTACATATTAGGGATAGTATATCAGAGTAGACTCAAAAAAAAAAAAAAAAAAGGAAAACAATTATGGGCCAGCCAATTTAATGGGCCGGAACAAGCGTATTTCGAGCCCAGATAATTCTCGTATTTTATCCGTCTTCCTATTATTTCAACGCCATAATTTCAACGCCATAACTCAAGAAAACGCTTTCCTGAATAGCAATCAACGCCATAATTTCAACGTGACATTCCATAAAAACCAAAACCTCCAAACTCAAAAGTATTATATAATCCCTATGTCCAAACAAAAAGCTATACTGCAAAAAAAATATAGTTTTCTAAAAACTTCTTCAATATGCTTTTTCTTCTGTATAGAACAAATTCACTTCTATTCCACCACTGTCTCAGGCTTTGCGTTTCGTCTCTGAAACTGATCAAGCTCGTCTTGAGGGAAAACTTCAGATTGCAGAGAAGAAGAAATCTTGTTAACATGAAGCCAAGTGAGTTGCCAGAAACTATCACTTCCAATATCGTCACCTGGTAATAACACCCCGGTCGTCTTCATCACCAGCAGCGTGTTCTTGAGCAATTCCGGTATGAGTTCATGGATTTTCTCGCTGCGTTTTCCTCTGAACTTGGTTGACATGTAAGTCTCCATACGGTTCAAGACACCAACCCAGAGTCTGCAGAAGGATGGTTGCTGCGAAATGTCTTGAAGAGACTGAAGAAAAGCTTTCGACATGAGCTTTATGGCGAGCACAAGTGTTTCTTCAACTGTTTTCTTGAAAGTCTTCCTCGAATTCTCGATTGAAACATTCAGCAATTCGTCCAGTAGTGGGAAGATTGCGGAATCGAAGCATTGGAACCATAGAGGTTGCGGTAACATGATCCCGTCTGCACCGGCTATGGATCGGTGCAGCATTAAGATGGCGTGGTTTCTCACTTGGTCGCGTTGATCAAGACAAACTCTTTTCAGATTGTTCACAAGCCTGAGCCACATTTCTCCTATATCTTGGCTTAGTTTCATCATAGCTTCATCTTCTCCGACCGAGTTTTTCGCCTCTTGAGACCATCTTGCAAGACAAAACACAGAGTTTGACATTAAGTCGATGGCTGAGATAGACCGATCGATTTCGCCAACTCGGGATTCAGCAAACTGCCTAGCTGCATCCAAACAGAGGATGTAGTTTGATGGTAACAAGTGAGCTCCTTCTGACATTATAAACCGGAGAGCTTCGAATCCCGCATCAGAAGCTTCTGGATGCCGAGCTGTGATTGATAACAGAGATATGATTGTTCGCCAACCAACATGGGATCTGACGTGGGATGCATTCGCTTTTACAAGACGGGCAACTTCTTGTGTAATGGGTTCACAGTATGCATCAGCCACTCTTGCATCAAGCTTGAGAACCAGTTGGAGTGATTTCAGAAGCTCATCTGTTAGGTTTTCCTTGTAAGGCAATAATCTCTGACAAATCTTCAAGACACCAAAAACAGCCTTTTCAACAAGCGGGCATGGTGTTGACGTTGATTGAACTATACCTGAGATATGCTCGTAAACAGTTTGCCAGATCAGTAGGATTCTGTCTCGGTTGTTCAGAGTTACTGCAATCAGAAGCTCCAGGCAGAATACCGCACTAGCTTCATTTTTCCCGGCTGCCTTTATGAGGGAGTTTACTAGCTGTTGCAGAGACTCAGCTTGAAGAAACTTGCTGTCTGAGAATATGCTATCAATGTGACAGTCTTTCACTATCCCACGAGCGTGTTTATAAGCTGCCAGTTCTTCCTCAGTTGGTAATGGCTTTGTCTCCTCCATATCGAAAGACAAAAGCTGGCTAAACCGACCAATAAAACTAGATGATTTCCGAGGCGTCGCTGAGGGTTGTACCTGTGATACTACTGACACGGGATTTGCTGAAGGTCTTTCTTGCTCCAAGTTACTCGTTGATGGCTCCGGATCATCCGCTGCATCACTAGCTATATGAGCTGGTAAAATCTGGAGTTTCTGGAGGCTCAAGACACATTCCAGTATATTTTTCCAGCCCGCACTGATATAGTCACCGTATTTATTTGCAATCAAGAAAACAGCTTCAGTAGCCATTCTTGCTCTGGCATCTTCTCCTAGAGCAAGAACAGCTTCGTCGGCAGATAATGGGGCGAAGAAGGGTGTGAATTTGCAGAGAGACACGACCAGATCGTCCAAAACACTATTCAGATGATAATATGCTGAAAGTTTTGCAATTGCCAATAACCCATCAACACATCTCTGTAAAACATCTTCTTGCTCTGCTTGCTCAAAAACCACTGATGTAGCTGCAATAGTAGGACCGAACACGATATAAAACATGTCATGGTCGAGATGGGATGCAGTGTCACATAAGATATAGGGACTGGTTTCTTTGGATTTGTAAATCACACTAATCCACCGACTGGATGTCATCATTTGGAAGCCAGTTCCCTGATCTGGGATCATCTGAATCTCACTGTCGCAGATCGAATGATACAGCTCAGATAAGTACTCTCTAGGAAGGTCTGCTCCTCCATTTATGCACCTGTTGTTACGTATGAAGTCTTCTTCGGTCATCTTTTTCTTGACCTGCGTGTTGTGGTGATCTGTGTTAAGCAAAATAATCGAATAAGATAACAAGAGGGCAGCATCTTTATCAATCAGTATCTGAGGTGACTGCTCATAGTATCTCTCAGAAAACGCCTCGAGCACCCTCTGTATCTTCTGTGACTCACCAGGCAATCGAAAAGTACCCACAAAAAGACGCAGTGCGGTATCAAGATTCATGTTCTGGAAGTCAAACGTCTTGGCAAACTCATGAAGCACCTGAACACAGAACTGGTCATGATTTCCCAGAAAATCTCCTATAAGATTCTTATCTACCCCACATGTATACCTGAAGAAACATGCCACACTCTTTGGATCAAGTTCCTCCGGCAACAAGTGCATCGTCTGGAGATGCTGCAGGCCTTTTTTAGGATCACTGTTGAAATGATCAGCTCCAACCATCAGCTTTTTCTTTATGTGCTTTGACTTTCGGACAAAGGGAACCCAAAAATTAGGATCTCCGTAATTCTCGCATCTCACTGTCCAGAATGCTTCATATCCTTCTTCATGTGTAGAAACATCTGAAGCCTGCAATTCCTCCCCAACCCTTTCAGCCATTCCCTGAACCATGGAAATTAACCCATCCAATGCAAGTATATGCATAGCGGATAAAGGCCCATTAACTGGGAATGCACTCTTTGATAGCAGGTTTGAAACATCTTCGAACACATTACTGCAGGTTATATCACAATCGAAATTCGCAAACACTTCAGCCATGAAAGTATGTTGTCTGCAAAGATCAACCAGAGCCTCCATAGCAACCTCCTGTTGCTGGTAAGAAGAGCCATGTTTGCTCTGTGCAATCCTCAGAAGTACACATGAAAAGAAAGCTTCGAGCTGTACCTTAAGCTCAGTACGGAGACACAGGTAGAGATTAAGAACGATGCTGCAGACTGTAGAAAGAATCAGAGGGCTCATCGACATACCAAACTGCATCAAGTTACAAAATAACTCATCCTGAATCAAAGCCAACAACTTTGGATGCTCACGGAAAGAAGGCCCTCCAAGTTCAATAGCAGAGTTAATTAAACCCAGAGCGAAAAGAGGAACGTCTTCATCAAATGCTATAGGGTTGGATCTGGAATTGACTTCACCGTTTTCTCCAACATTCAACAGGGTACACAAGAAGTGAAAAATCTCTACCATGCAAGGAATACCAAAAGGCGCCATCATTACGTTTTCACCATCTGCAGCAACATTCAAGTCATCACTGACCTCAGTTCTCTTTTCATCATTTTTAAGTTCTGTCTCTGGAATAACCATCTTAGAACTTGGAGAATCTTTGTCAGTGCCGAGAGTATCAGATGCGCTACCAATATTTCCATTTTCAACTTTGTTTTCTCCAGAATTCTGATCCCAGTCCACTGTTCCCACCTAGACAAGAAATAATACCGTTAGAAATTTGTGTAAAACAAACAGTCTGACAAGATGGTCAATACAAATCACCTTAAAACTTAGTCATGAGCAATCTTATATCAATCAACATGCTTAGCAGATAAATCATTGCACGATACAAATTTTTGCATGCATTGAAGCATGTTAAATAGTCTCTATCTATAAGGGATAAACAAGTAGAACAAACATAAAAATACTAACATGAAAGGTTAGTTTGATTTACCTTATCACCTACATGTACTTCGCTTTCATTAGGCAAGGGGCTGATATAAGGAAGCTGAGAGAAGATACATCTAACCAACTCATGCATCGTGTGGCGCGCTATACGCTGCAACAATTCACTTTTGGAGCTTGATTGATGAACAACACGCAAACAAGTGTTGACAATGGTGCAAATGTCTTGATTACTCAGACCATTAGACGCCTTATTCTTTATGCAAGCCAGAAGAACTTGAAGTATCTTCATCAGAACCACTTCCTCCGACGCTGGATCAGTTACCTCGAAACGGCAGCTTTTTACAGCATCAACAATGATATGCATCGCCTCTCCCACATTCACGGTCTCGAGGGTAAAAATGTCAAGGGTTAAGATCTTATAGACAGATGACAAAGCAACGCCAGTGATTGGAGCCCCAGTTTCGTCAGATAGTATAACATCCAAAAAGGGCTGTATGTACAATCTCGGGTCAACGTTTTGCCAATCGCTTTGCCATGAAAATATCTGCTTGCGCAATTCTTTCAAAGAATGGATAATAGAATGCTCCAACTGATCATCATCTGCAATATAGCGAACACCCCACCGTACATTTCTCCTCATCACAGCCAAAACTGCGCCAATCTCGGAATTGATCATGGACGCCACAGCACCCTTGGACGGTTTGGTGTGACAACTCTTGTACTCTCCATGGAACGAGTTGCTTCCCGAAATATGATATTGGTGCCCCATAACTCGTCCCAGCTTCTTGGCTCAAACACAAAAACACACACGAAGCATGCAGGCTGCAAATAGTTAAAGGTTTTTCCATGGTTAGAAACAAGTTTGTAAGAGTCAAGTCATTTCATTTCTCCATATTTAGATATGCCTAGAAACGCTTCTGATCTATGTAATCATTGTTTCAGAAGAATCAGTGACTACAACTTCACCAAGTAACACATTCAAAAGAAACAATTCAGATCTAGAAAACCCAGAGGAATACCAAATCAGCAAAACCCACGAAGCTAATCACGAAATTGGAAAGCGAAGGAGGAAGTGGATCGAGAAAAAGTACCTGGTGAAGATCCAAAATTTTGCCCAGCTTCTACTCTTCGAAAGCAAAGATAGACAGATAATGAGCTGTGTAAAGGGTGTTGTCGTGGATTCTATGGCGTTTGCGTAGAACGGAGAAGAAGCTCTCAGTGATAAGAGACAATGGCGAATGCTCTGTAGAGTGAGAGCTTGCCCCCACAAATCAGATCCTTGTTCCTCCTGAATCACGAGAAACACATCAAACGTGGATCCTTCCTTCCTGCGATTGGCTCTCTGTGAAAGTGTCACGAGGATGGCGATCGGAGAAGCATCGCATCGGATGTGTCCTCTCAGAGAGATGATCGAAAGCGGAAGCTCTGAGATGGGCCGCTTCTTCCGTTCGCGAGTTGGGCCTCATCATGGGCCTATCGACACATGAGGCCTTCAGATATAACTTACGAAAATGTATTTATAATTTGAGGGTTTAGCTAGCTAGCTTACGGTGGTTTTGTTTGCGAACTACATGATGATCGGAGAGTTTAAGTTAGGGATGTCAATCGGGCTAGTCCGGTCCGGTCCGGCCAGGCTCGAAACCCGTAAAGTCCGCATATATTTGAGTCTGGCCCGGTCTGACCCGAAAATAAATCGGACATATATTTCAAAGCCCGGCCTGGACAGGGCTCTAGGACTTCTCGGAATTTTTCGAGCTTTTTTTTACAAACACAAAAATTCACAATTCTCAAATGAATAATTAAAACAAAATATTTATCAAAATAAATCTATTTTGAAATGTATTATATCAAATCCAATTAAATTTAAAAGCAAAAGTTTGACAAAAAAATAAATAAAATATATTACCAAATAAAACATAAAATCAAAACACTTTAAATCTAGGTAGTAGAGTTTAGATTATAATATCATTCATCGTATTCTAAATCTTCATCACCATCAAGAGGTACATATAAAAAAGTAAAATAATATTAAGTTTTGACATGTATAAATCATATAGAAATGTCATTGAAAGTATATAGATAATGATTTTAAAAATATGAAATAAATATGGATGAATGATAATAGTACCTGGATCACGAAATGTATAGAAAATATGTCAAATTATTTTTTTAGAAAGATAAATGTTTAAATAAAATCTCTAACTAATTAAAATGTAAAGTTTCGGACTTTTCGGGCTAGCCCGAGCCCGTTCGGGCTATGCCCGAAAAACACACTAGCCCGAAAGATTCAATTTTTTCGGGCTTATATTTCTAGGCCCGAGCCCGCTGTCTTTCAGGGCCGGGCCGGGCCGGCCCTCGGGCTTTGGCCCTAATTGACACCCCTAGTTTAAGTCAGAATCATCGTTCAAGTCTATGCATATTGTAGTCTATGCATATTGTAACTTTATTTTCATGAGATTCTAATATAATTCTTCCTAAACGCATTTGTGTTCTTACTCTCATCAATTTATCATGGTATCATATCGCTTCCGATCTTAATTCTTCCGATCTTAATTCTAGTGGGTTAAGAAAGTTTCGATATCTCTTCGTTGAAACTTTCTTAATATTTTCATACAATTTCTCGATCTCAAATAGATTTGGAGAAATTTATCTGAGTAACCTGAAAGTAACAATAGATTTTTACAGTCACCAACGATTCTGTTTAAGCCGTCAACAATAGTAAATTCGCAGGTAGGGAAGAACTAGAGAAACGGGAAAAGTATGAAACATTGTATGTTAAATAGCACTGAATTATTAGGTTGGGTATTTTTTAGACAACGAAAAAAATCCATGGCAAAACAAAAATAGTTGGGGTAGTTTTACGGAATTTTTCGTAACAAAAATTAGTAGTGACCAGGCCCGAGCAACTGCTTACCAAAAACACATGTCTCCGCAAAGTCGTAAGATCATGTATGAGGACTAACAGCGGTTAACAATTCTATTTAAGTCGTTAACTCACAGGGGGGGGGGGGGGGGGGGGACTAGAACATTATAAAACATGGTGTATTAAATTGCATCAAAAAATTAGTTTGGGTAGTTTTCTAACAACGAATTAAGTTCATGTAATTTTCTGGCAAATTTTAAATATGTCAGATATTTTAAGTTTTTTCCCCGATAAATAAATACTTCGATAAATCAATTAATTTTCCCGCTTCCAAAATCTATCTCATAGATACTTGAAAATAAATTTGGGTTTATGATAATTTTTTATTAATGAAGGAAGCTCGACGATTACAGAAACAAGTCGGTTCGTCGGGTTGATAAGCTAGCTAGAGAAGAGTACACTTCAGATTTTATTAATTATATAGTTATGCCTTGTGAAAGTCTGCCTACGTACCCTTAGAACAAGGATCAAGTCATACGTAGTTCATATTACATAGTGAGAGGATTGAGCTCAAAGAGGTTGTTGAGCTGCATGGCTGCAAAATTGATGAGTTGCCCTGCTGCGAGATCGACGAGTTGCCTAGCTGCGAGATTGATGGGCTGCCTAGGTGCGAGATCCTCGAGCTGCCTAGCTGCAAGATTGATGAGTTGCCCAGCTGTGAGTAAGGACTTTGAGATTAGTTGTCGAAAACGTGTAGTGATAATCTTGGAGCTCGCGAGGGAGTTTGTGATCGATCTCTGGGTGAGTTCGTCGTGAGAACTCGTCTCTGGGTGAGGTCTTCTTTGGATGAGCTCGTCAGGAAAGCTCGTCTCTGGGTGAGCTCGTCGGGAGAGTTCGTCTCTGAGGTCTCTCCAATGTGTGTGATATCTCTTCTCAATGAAGAGCTCATCTATATATAGGTCTTTAGTCGGTTGGCGAATTATTTTTCTTTTTGAATTGATATTGACAATTTTCTCTTTTATCGGAGCTGATATGGGTTCTTTCCTTTTTTTCTCAGGGATTTGCCTTTATCTTCAAAGATTTTCTTTTTATTTCAGTAAATAGACTGATCTTGGTTCGGGTCGAGCTAAAGTGGGGATGCGTAGCCCACCTAACATCAACCAAATAATATTTTGATAAATTAATATCTCTATAAATAAATAAAATATAATAGTCCCATTGTTATTAATTTATAGAGGTTTGATTGTAGTTCTTGTTGGTTCTTAATTCTTTATAAGCACTCTTCAAGAAAGTGAGCAAGCTAACCGTTTAGGGTGTGTTTAGGTGCTAGAAACATTTGTATCGTGTAAATTACATATTAGACAGTGAATTTAGGCGAATATATATGAAAATTTGATGGTATAGACAAAATTTAGATGGTCTAGATGTTTTGTTCATATAATACATTGTTTTATACTTATCATTATTTTTTTCGTCTAAACCTTTCAAACATGTATTTTCAATGATTATCATACATTTAACAGTGAACAATATAAATTTAAAGTTTTAAGAAGCTTATGATATTACATAGAAAACAAAAAAACTTATACTTTCTTAACCAAATCGGAAAAATCTTTTTACTGCATACGATAATTAGTTTTCTTTTTTATTTATCGTTAAATTCATTGGATTAAAACGGAGAAACAGACCCAACAAGAGGTATACACCATCCCAACGAAAGGAACATACACTACACACCCGTTCTAACTTATATAAAATGCAATTGAATCATTTTACTGTTTACAAATCGTGTTATTTCATTAATGTTAAGATTATAGTATATATGATAAAACAATTTATTATGTCTAAATTGCCTGAAATCGTCTATGATTTGCTTAGGCATTCTCGACGTTATACGTTAGATCACATGACTGTTTAGCGCCTAACACTTTCAAAAACATTTCTTATAAGCTAATAGTTACCATTCTCGGGGATTTTGGATGTGATGGTTGTCATGGATGTTTAGTCATGATTCATTATGAAATACGCAATGTGAGATTCATGGATAGCGTACGGTACATGTATTGAGGCCCGACCAAAATGAAGTGGGCAGAGGTGTGACAATCTAAAAGAACCCAAAAAATCCGTTTTTGTTTTTAAAAAACCTAGAAATAGCCCAAAATAGTGCAAAAATGATCGTTCGGATAATCAAGAACGAGGAAGGAAATTAGTTCCAAACGGTGATGAAATCAATCCAGAAACAACGATATTCATATTCACCACGACAACCGAACAAAAAACTTTATAGGTTCACAAATGAAGGCACAATAAGAGAATTACACACATGATTTAAGTGTTTTACCACATAGTCAATTAATAACTAAAGTTCACATTATCGCAATCGTAACGGTTGCCAATGCAGTACTTTATGATCGAATCCACAGAGACCAAAGTTACACTACAATTCTCAAAATTATGAAACTAAGATAAGACAAGAATATGGTTGGTTTTGGAAAAGTAACGAAAGCAATTAAGACGATGTAAATTCAATAAAGGAAAAGCGTTAGGTCAAGGGTTTATTCTCAGGAATCCAGAGATCACGAATCAGATAACTATTCAGGGAATGACTAAACACAAGTTTCAAACTCAAACATAAATATCTAACCAATCCACTTCTGTGGCATTGATTACTAAACCTAGCAACCTAAAATCCTAACTTCCGTTGGCATATAATTTTAGATCAACATTAATGAGCAGGTTCAATATGTTCACGAATCGCCTTAACATCAACTTCCGCAGGCTAAAGACAATTCGCTCGCTTATGTTCTTTCTAGCAACCTACGACACTTTCGTGGTATAGATTAAGCCCTAGTTCAGAGATTAAGCGATCAATTTAAGTCTAAGTAATAAACACAACAATAAGGGAAAACCACAAAAGATAAATCCCTATTTGTGTATAATTCAATGATTCATGGATCCCGTAAAAAACCGAGTATATCAACACACAACAAACAAACAAAAAAGCAAACAGCAAAGTAGTAAAATTATGGTTTAGGTACACATTTGTTGAAAGTTTTGAAGGAAAACAATTTGCAATGAAAAATAAAAAGCCATTAAACCCCACAACTTAGCTCTTGAGGTGCTGCTAAAATCGAAGCAAATAGAGCGATATACAAAAGCAAGGACTAGAACAATATATCGATCCATACCGTTGGAAGACTATGTTGTGTTGACAACGCTTGTGACACTGTCTACAAATCAGTCGATTCATACGATTGTTGAGCAGAACAACCACCTTGCCATGATCAGTTGTCGCGCCAGGCTTCTTGTATAACTCGTCCCCGAGTAAACATCCAATGTGCAGAGTGACACAACAATCCTCGCACGTATAAAACCTTTTGCTTGGAACTAGTTCTGTCTCACATAGTTCGCACCAATACTTCATAGCACTTGTCTCTTCTCCATAAGATAGGGTGAGGATGTGTTTATCATGCTTATACTTCACCTTTTGAGGTAATGTAGCACACTGGAAACACAGAGAAAAATCACATTTGATGCAATTAAATGTCTGATTAGAATCTCCACTACGCCCTATATCTTTGCAGATGGAACAAGTCCTATGCTCTCCTAGTCCAGATGTTAGGAATAAAGGATCCATGTGACTTTCATGGATCAATGGCTCAGAAATTGTAGCACACTGTACGTGGAGGCTGAACTTACATCCTCTAGAACATTTGTATAAGAAGCCTCTGTGCAGCTCAAAATCTTGATAACAAGCTGAACACGAAGATAAACTACCACACAGAAATAGATATTGTTGGTCACATTCCATCACTAGAATATAAGCGGATGTTGATGCAAGGGATGATGATGTATTTTACGAGGAAGATTCGCACATGCTTCGTGGAGACCGTAATCACACTGCATGCATGAATAAAAGTTACCGTAGAAGATAGGCATGATGCAAGCTTGACAATACTTGTTTTCGTCATAAACTTCATCCACGGCCTTATGGAGTCTCATATGATGATGTTCATGCATGAAATGTTGTATGATTCCATCACTTATCCTTACAAACGGCTCAAGTACTTCCTCTTCAACTTCTTCTGGTTCTCCGTCAAACTCTCGTCCATCCCATAGATCTCCCCGTGTGGCACATTTTGAATGTGCCGCATAAGAGCAACCCTCCGTGTTGCAACGATACCCTCCATAATCATTATCAATCTTTCTGCGACAAATGCCACAAAACAAATCTCCCAAGACAAAAGAAGAAGTAAACGATATGCGATGGTGATGACGAGATATCTAAATAACCCATTGTAAATAAATGCAGCTTTTATGGACTACAAAGTCACAAGTGGGGCATATATAGATGGGATAACTTGATTGATCCAACGCACATACGTTGCAAGTTATAGGGGCATATCTGGGAAACAAGTTGAGTGTATGCTCGTGCCTCTTCGGATGCTCTAAAGCAAAAAGTGGTGGCTTCTTCACACAAGTTAGATTTATAGCAAAATCGCAACTCGGACAAACATAAACATAACTTGTGAGAAATGTTTCGCAGCAATAGCACTTCCACAAAGATGAGAGTATGTTTTGGATGGAGAGGGTGTTTGATGGGTCGAGTATATTCAATTTCTTCGTGGCCGTTTCCCTTGCATCTCCAGCAGCGTACTTGGTCCCTTCTACTTCATAAAATGTGTTTATGCTTTCGATGCTGGCTGTGCACTTTTCTTCATTGTCGAGACAGATTTTCTTAGTCACATGAAGTTTTCCTTCTCTAAGATCGACCTTAGCTTCAGTGCACAAAAGAAGAAGCTGCTTCACTGAAGCCATAGATTTTCAACAAAAGAGAGAAGTTTTTATGAAGTATGTGTGATGTGAATCAATCTTAGTGCTTTGCCTCAACATATAAAAGACAATATCACGTTTCAACACATCTCACGCGTTTTCTTTCTTTCTTTTTATTATTACAAATTCTAGGTGGTTGTTCGAATACAAAGTCAACTATCCAATTTACAGATCTGACATCTAAAATAATACAATGCGCAGACTAATGCATTCAATGTTCTCAAAAGTCGAATCCGAAATAGATATATACTAGTGGGTTAGCCGCGCTTCGCGCGGTATTTTATATCATTGTTTTTATATAGTTATAAAATAGATGAGACGTGCATAAAAAATATTTAACCTTGTTGGAGTTATCGGCGTCAAGTCATATCCACCGAAACATCCTACACTTTGACATCTAATGCTCATAAGTCATAACTAAGTACAACAAAAACCAATCACCAAATTCGGTTTACAAATCTATATCAGTCAAATTCTTTAAAAATCCCTATATTTCACACAATGAAAAATTAGAATGAATTTCTAAGGGTTCAAAACCCACGTTAGATAATAATTGATGCATATACTTTACTATTTTCAAATATGGATCAAATGTCTATTCATTTGACATTAATCTCATTCCAGAAACATCTGACTTGTTTCCGCGATGCTCTCTCTCTCTCTCTCTCTCTCTCTCTCTCTCTCTCTCTCTCTCTCTCACACACACACACACACACATACACCAACACTGCAAATTGAACCATATACCATATTTTGATCTTATTTAAATATAATATTCACTATCTTTCTCTCGTTTTACCTTTTTCGAATTTCGATATCTCTTTTCTGATTTGAACATTAGAGAATTTTCGTAAGGACCTCAACCATTCATCCTCTCAATGGTTGGCTTGAAAATATTATCATTTTGGGATACCACAGTTCGACTATCATGACATGCATTATTGCATACCCATCAAAGACTCTGAGTTGTCATTCGAATTTCTGTAAACTCATGCGAGCATTCTTTTATTGAATGAATCTTTGTTTTCATTCTCGAACACTTATTACTAACCATAAAAATATTTTGTTTTATTTTTCTGCTATAACTCACTTAAAATCAACTAATAAATCCCGAAAATTTGTCATAAAAATGATTAATTAGTAATTCTATTTTATTCAAAATATAAATGTTTTAAGAAATTGATTTAAAACTCTTATACATTTCATTTGGAATTAATCATTAGTTATTTTATGAAGTAACAACATTTGTTTGATTTTATTTAAAAAAAATATAATCCTAATTTATAAACACTAAATTATATAGTTTTTCTAAACTATATAAATAAACTGATAAAACTAAATTATTAAATTGAAGTTTCTTTAGATTAATTCTATATAATCTATATTTGATTAAGTAAATATCTTTTCAAATTCTAGAAAAAACTATTGTATTAATGGATGGTAATTATTATGAGAATTGAAATATATTTACATCACATGATATATATTTTGTATTTACAAAGCTTTTATTTTCTTCTCTTCTTGTATTTACATTTTAATTTTTTTGTTAAAAATAATATCACAAAACACAACGATCTTAAATTTTCAAACTTAATTTATATTTTCGTGTAAATACTTTTAATATGTTTCTTAAATTTTTTGGCTCTTATTCTCTTTTTTATAGTTATGTATAATTGCAATTATTAGTTTAAGTATACCTTAATTTTATTTATTTGTCTCTTTATTAGATGTAAAACTTGTCAACTTATATTTTGTTATATAAATTTAGTTACATATTAACTTATTTGTTTAATTGTTATGAATTGTTTGATATTTTAGTTTTTTATATATTATTTGCGATACAACTTAACCTAATTAAATATTTATAAAAGTTAAAATATATTAGGATAACCAAATTTATTAAACATGTTATTATTTCAATGAACTATATTCATATAAGTTTATAATTTTCTGGTTTAATTTAAAATATGAATAATGCCTTTTCAAATTATTTTCATAATGTTAAAACTAAATTTATAATTAGTATGTGTATTAAATTTTTATCAAAAAAAATTGTGTATTAAATTTGAAATTAAAAAAGATTAATTAAAAAATATGAGGTGACAATGATATGGAAGATGAGGTGTCTTCATGAGAAGAGAGAAAATCTAACTTTATATATATAGATTAATACTGTTTCAAGGCAGTATCTTGAATTACTTTTGCTATCAAATGTTATTATAGAAATGATAATAATTAAGAAAACGATAATATACGTAAATCAGATGGATCAAATGTAGATAAGACGGATCAACCGAAATAAGTGGGATCAAGCGGTTTAAAATGTGTATAAACTAGGACTTAATCCTCATTATAATTAGCGCGGGATAATTTTTATAAGAAATTATTTTGAAATTTAAGAAAAATTACTTTTATTTAAATTTTATAATATGTCCAACTCATGATTATAGATAGAGTTATCAAACGAAATAATTTGTCTATTTAACTCGTTTTGCAGTGTACTAAAATATTATTCGGGCTAACCCGTAAAACCTATAATTTTGAAAACATATATATGTTATGCACCGTTTAATGACTCTAGTTTTGTGGTTAATTCACGAACTTTTAAAAAAATCAATTTTCTTGTGTCTAACTTTTTATAAAAGTAGTAAAATATTTTTCAATTTTTATTTTGATATAAATTCAAATAAAATATAATAAATTATAATACAAAATATATCAAGATTTCGAATAGAGTTTTTTCTTCGAATATATATGGATTGATTATTATTTTAAAATATATAGTAGATTACATCTTTAATGCAAAATATATACTTTCTATATTCTTATCACTAATTATAAAAGACAATTATATATTTTCGTATTTCAATTATTATTTGTTATTTGTAATGACATTTTATGTAATAACTTACAAAACAAAAATCATTTTCAAAAACGTATTCTTAAATAATATTATAGAGATGTTAAAAACACATAAGAAGCGGTGCAGAATAATTGTTAAAATACAAAACATAATTTAAAGTTTAAACACAAATTTTTGATAAAATATCATATAAAATAATATATATATATATATATTATAGATTATATCAAACTTGAAATTGCTATATCCATTCCATTGAGCCCTTTCCTTTTGATACAGATGGAGGATACTTTGAGCATTCTTACACAGGAAAGGGTATCGCAGATGTATATGGATTCCGTTATCCTGCTTCAAAACCCGGTTCGCTTTTCGTAATCTCTGATGATCTACTTGCATTCGTTTGGAAAGAAACTAAAGATGTGGTTACATTGCAAAGACTAAACCTTGAAGAGATATTGAAGAAAGGCTTAGGTTTGTGTGTACCTCCTTTGCCTCCAACTAAAAATTTTACTTATCTGACAAGGACCTACACAAACGTGTGTATATCAAGTCATCGACCAATTCATCTTGATCATGTTCAACGTGGTTCTCAACTAAGTTAAATAATCAACAAAAAAGAGATCAGAATCTTGTTTTATTAAGTATAAGCGACGAGTTAGACGGAAAAATAAGTAAGAGTTAAGAAACTAAAAACCGGTAATTTCACACATCTCAATCTCTAGTGAATTATAGGATGCTCCTTGAATGAGGAGGGTCTCCCCTATTTATAAGATTCTTTGTCGGCTAAAGTTTGGCGATTTCCTTATTTAATTTCTCTCGGATAAGGATTAAGAAGATTTCCTTTCTTCTGAGATCATGTGCGACGCTAGTGATTTTGCTGTTGGATCTGTTCTGGGTCAGAGAAAGGATAAGAAGCTGCACGTCATCTACTATGCCAGCAGGACATTGGATGACGCTCAGAGGAATTACAGCACCACAGAGAAGGAATTACAGCAGTCGTTTTCTCCTTTGAGAAATTTCGATCCTACTTGATTGGGAGCAAAGTGATTGTTCATACTGATCATGCTGTTCTCAAATATCTGATGCAGAACAAGGATCTTAAGCCTCGCCTTTGTCGTTGGGTTCTTTTGCTACAAGGTTTTGGCATCGAGGTTAAGGACAAGAAAGGAATAAAGAACGGGGTCGCTGACCATCTCTCGAGGATTCGGATCGATGCAGACGTCCCTATTGATGATCAACTACCAGAAGAATCCATTTACTTCATTGAAACTGAGTTCCACATGGGTTTCGCAGAAATTCAGCAATTCCCACGAATTGCAGGTCTCGGTATCGATCGACACTCCTATGGTGTAGGTCGATACCCGACGATTCCCGAACCGATTTTGACTGTTGAACACCTTGGTGTTTCGGAAGAGTATCTAGTGGCTGCAGCCGATTCTGATCAACCTTGGTATGCTGATATTGCCAACTACCTCGCTGCAGATGCAGAACCAAAGCACCTCAAGCAATATAATAAGAAGAAATTCATGCGTGACATAAGGCGATTCTTTTGGGATGAACCTTACATGTACAAGCATTGTTCTGATGGTATTTACAGAAGATACATTGCTGAATCAGAGGTGCCTAATGTTTTGTTTCATTGCCATGGATCCGACTATGCTGGACACTTT
Organism: Eutrema japonicum; assembly: GCA_030161315.1. Taxonomy (NCBI): domain Eukaryota; kingdom Viridiplantae; phylum Streptophyta; class Magnoliopsida; order Brassicales; family Brassicaceae; genus Eutrema; species Eutrema japonicum. The sequence continues at coordinate 51,827,918 of BSQW01000011.1, forward strand.
GCCACCTTCAAGATAGTGTCCAAGGTTCTTCAAGCAGGCTTCTGGTGGCCTACTATGTTTAAGGATGCTCATGCGTTCATTTAACAGTGCGATGCCTGTCAGAGGAGAGGGAAGATCAGTAAGAGACATGAGATGCCACAGAATTTCATCCTTGAGGTTGAGATTTTTGATTGTTGGGGCATTGATTTTATGGGTCCCTTTCCTTCGTCATATGGACACAAATACATCTTGGTTGCTGTGTATTATGTGTCTAAGTGGGTTGAAGCCATTGCTAGCAGAACCAATGATTCTTCGGTGGTCCTTAAGCTGTTTAAGACCATCATTTTCCCTCGATTTGGAGTACCTCGAATTGTGATAAGTGATGGTGGCTCTCACTCTATCAACAAAATTTTCGAGAGGTTGCTGAAGAAGTATGGTGTGAACCACCGTGTTGCTACTCCTTATTACCCTCAGACCAGTGGACAAGTTGAGGTTTCCAACACGCAGATCAAAGAAATTCTGGAGAAGACAGTGAATGTTACAAGGAAGGATTGGTCTGTGAAGATGGATGACGCACTTTGGGCTTACAGGACTGCTTTCAAGACACCACTTGGGACTACACCATTTCACTTACTATATGAAGCATGCCATCTTCCAGTGGACTATTAGAATTTGAAGTTGTACAAGGAGAGGACTAAGGCATACCATGACAAGAAGATCATCTCCAGACACTTTGAACCAAATGATCAGGTACTTCTGTATAACTCTCGTTTGCATTTGTTTCCTGGTAAATTGCGTTCTCGTTAGTCAGGTCCTTTCACAGTCAAGGAAGTTAGACCACATGGTGCGATTGTCCTGACAAATCCTTCAGTCGAGGAGTTCACTGTCAACGGGCAAAGGGTGAAACACTATTGGGCGAAAGCCGAGATTCCAGAAGGACGCATGATGCCTCTGGATGATGCACCCACTGCCTGAACGGCGGTACAGTCAAGCTAATGACATTAAACGAGCGCTTAGTGGGAGGCAACCCACTGGTGAGTTTGTATAAAAGTCTTTTTCCTTTTATTTTTCGTTTTGTGTTTTGTGTCAGGATGAATAAGGAGCAAACACGAAATCGCCTGAGTATCGATCGATACCCTATTAGTATCGGTCGATACCATACACGAATGAGAATAGTTCATTGTATCGACTTAAGCCTGGTATTGATCGATACCAAGCTGTGTGTCGGTCGATACACCTGTCTCGGATAGGTAACTCTTCCTTTTCTTCACAATTCCACTTCGTTCTTTTGCTTTCTTTCACCAACCTTGGGCTAGATAACATTGGGGACAGTGTTGTTCAAGTCTGGGGTAGGTAGTCGCTGATATTGTTTTTGTTTTTCTTAGAGTCTGTCGTTGTTGAGTCATTCGTTGTTTTATTGAGTCAAAATCTGTTGGAGACTGTGATCTTTTTCTTGAATCTATTGTTCTGACTTTGCTTCTAAGTAAACATTGTTACAGTATCAGTTACAGATCGACTGATGAAAAATCCTAAGGCTGGCCGGTTAACTAGAAGACACCCATGTTTCCTGTAGAGTTCTTTAAAGCCTGAGCCAAATTTTTGCACTTCATCGATGTGGTTAGTATTCATAGAGCTTGATTTCTCATTCATATCTGACAAAAGAACACATGTGTTTAAAAGTAATAGTATCTCTCTCCCCTGTTACAAGTTAATAAATAAGATGCATTAAAAGATGAAATGATTTTCTTCTGAGTAGAGGGTTAGGAAAATTTTCAGCGATCCCATTATTTTACTTGGTGAGGAATGATCACACAAAGGATTGGAAGCGAGGCTAGGATTTTCCTATGATGCCATTATTCGCCTACATCCTTTGATACATTGAGAGGGAAGAACCGGAGATTAGGTGGCAAACACCATCAATACTCGCGTCTCATACCTTGATGTGTATATGCAGGTCTAAAAAAGAAAAGAGAACATAATAAGAAATAAGTCTGGGGGAGAGAAAATGATACCAAAAGTATGAAAAAGGGTGGTTCCTTATCATGATATTGTATGGGAAAGAATCTAGAAGGTTCTTGATGTTAATCACAGCGATGAAACTGGCGAGGAAGGCTTGATTGAACGATGTTGTGAAATAATGTGTGTAGTCTGGGAAGCTGCGAATGTCTACGGAGAAGTACATGGTGGTTAGATTTGGAACTGGTTATGTGATATGTGGAGCACTAAGAAGAATGGTCATTGCAATGTTTCATGAACATGTGAGTCTCTATGTTTTCAAACTTCTTTCTCTGGTTTAGTCTTCTATTTGCTTGAGGGCAAGCAAAGGCTAAGTCTGGGGGAGTTGATATATCATGGTTTTTACCTCATTTAAGCCATGATATAAGTCCGTTTTATAGAGTCTTTCTACTATTTTGTAGTGTTTTAGAGTCTTTTACATGTTTTAGCACGTTTGGAGCATTTTGAAGCAAAGCAGAAGCTCGTGTAGCTGAGTACCCGATTTGAAGCCTCTGTGTCGATCGATACTGACTAGTATCGGTCGATACTCACTGCAGCAAGACACGAGTCGCAACTTAAGAAGAGTTGAAGAATTGCAAAATGGCCCAAAAGACTATATTATTTACAAGAAGCCCCAAAACGTGATTTATGTTATTTATTAGGATTTACAGCCACTTTGTTGGCTACGCTTTATTTTACTTTGGTTTTTGTGAGAGAGTTTTTGAAGGGAGACAAGTCTGAAACTCTGTTCGTCCGACAGAAGATTTCGAACCCTCTTGTTAGTCTTTCTATTTTATTCGATGATTTATTCAAACATGTTTATTGCTTCAATTTCCATGTTTGAGTAGATCTCTTGTTAGGTTTAGGGTTCTCATAAAGGATTTCTCTGAATGCTAGGTTGATTAGTTGATTAGGATTCACCATCTGAATTAGTTTTTCACCATAGGTTGTTTCCAAAGCTAATTCTAGATTAATCACCTAGAACTTAGATCTTAGGATAATTGATTAGGCACGAGAGTGCGATTAATTACCTGATAGAACCTAGGGTGAGCAAAATAACTATTCGCAAAGAGATTTGGTTTAGTTGTTTTGTGAACAAATCAAACTTGAACTAAAAGCTGATTTAGACTTTAGGATTCGCAAAGAGATTTGGAATTCTAGGATTTAGACTTAGATAGTTTTCGCAACGAGAGTTGGTTAGCTATACTTTAGTGATTTGAGTTCAAGAACCGTGCTAAATCTGAATCCTGACTAGTTAGTTTATCTGCATTCATTGATTTCCTGAGAAATACCCTGAACCTATCTTTCTCCAATCGAACGTACAACCGTTTTAATTTACGTTTTGCTTTCAATATCATTGATCACTTAGTTTAATTCTCATCTATATAATCTATTGTGTGTTTCCGTGAGTCTCTGTGGATTTGATCCCTAAGTATTACAACCGACAAAGCTTTAGTACTTTAGGGTATTAATTTGAGCTTATTAAATTTGGCGCCGTTGCCGCGGACTCAATTCGTCATTAGATTTTAGTTTGAGATTTTCGACTAAGTTCTTCGGTATCGATCGATACTATCCAGTGTCGGTCGATACTCGTCGTTATCTTTTTGTTGATATCGATCGACACCACCCAGTGTCGGTCGATACTCATCGTGTTACCGAGTTACTTACGTTCTTGACTTTTGATTTCAGGTGTATGCCTAATCGTGAAACCAAGGAACAAGAGCACTCAGCTAGTTGAACTGTCATTGGAGAAGCTAGCATTTTTGGAACGCACAAACAGAAACGCAAAGAAGCCAGCAGAGATGAACAATCCAGTGGTTTTGGTTCAAGATAAAGCTGGTGCTTACAGAGACCAAGAGGGTCAGTTGTGCAATGCTCGAGGGCAACGTCTTGATGGAGAGGGGAATATCATTCCATCTGCTCCTGTTGTCGATGAAATTTTCGTTGTGAATGTCGCTGGGATCGCTAACGCAGGGAATGCTGTGGTTAATCGTGGTAGAACGATTGGTGAGTACAACAGTCCTGGTCAGTTTTATGCAAATCGATCAGCGATTCGTCCACCTGCTTTTCAGAAGAATGAATTTGAGCTGAAACCTGCATACTACACTCTTGTGGGTCAGCACCCTTTTCATGGTCTTTCCAATGAGCATCCCATAGACCATATTGAGAGGTTTGAGGACTTGGTTACTAGCATTAAGTGCAATGGAGTGTCCTATGATTACCTCTTATGCAAGCTCTTCCCATACTCTCTTGGTGGAGATGCAACTTACTGGCCGAAACAGTTACCTCCTGGATCACTGACTACTTGGGAAGAGACTAAGACTGCTTTCCTGAACAACTTCTATGATGATTCACGATCCGAGGATCTGAGGAAAAAATCTCCCAGTTTTCTCAAGGCCCTACTGAGGCGTTCAAGGCTGCTTGGACGAGGTTCAGATCGTATCAGAGAGATTGCCGACATCACGGGTATTCTGATGTTCAGTTGATGGGGTTCTTCTTCAGAGGAATTGATTGGAGGTATCAGATGGCTTTAGATGCTTCGAGCAATGGAAACTTCAACACCAGGTATCCTGATGATGCCTATGTACTGATTGAGAACTTGGCGTCTAGAAATAGCACAAAGAATGCAGATTTTGAGCGCAAGAAGCTAGCTGGTAGCATGGATGGTTCACAGATTGCTGATGTTCAAGCCAAGTTAGATTCTATGCACTGTCTTCTGATGGGAAAGACAACGAAGGCTGTTCACTTTATCAGAGGAATCAATTCAACAACAACCGAAACTTCAACAACAACTCTCAGCAAGGAGGTTCGAATCAGTTTGGCTAGAAACTTTCTCAGAACAGTGGGTATACCAGGAACTATGGAAATTCATCTTATCAGTCCATACCTGCTAATACAAGGAGAGGACTAAGGCATACCATGACAAGAAGATCATCTCCAGACACTTTGAACCAAATGATCAGGTACTTCTGTATAACTCTCGTTTGCATTTGTTTCCTGGTAAATTGCATTCTCGTTGGTCAGGTCCTTTCACAATCAAGGAAGTTAGACCACATGGTGCGATTGTCCTGACAAATCCTTCATGCGAGGAGTTCATTGTCAATGGACAAAGGGTGAAATACTATTGGGCGAAAGCCAAGATTCCAGAAGGACACATGATGCCTCTGGATGATGCACCCATTGCCTGAAAGGCGGTACAGTTGTATAAAAGTCTTTTTCTTTTTATTTTTCGTTTTGTGTTTTGTGTCAGGATGAACAAGAAGCAAACACGAAATCGCCTGAGTATCGATCGATACCCTATTAGTATCGGTCGATACCCTACGCGAATGAGAAGAGTTCATTGTATCGACTTAAGCCTGGTATCGATCGATACCAAGCCGTGTGTCAGTCGATACACCTGTCTCGGATAGGTAACTCTTCCTTTTATTCACAATTCCACTTCGTTCTTTTGCTTTCTTTCACCAACCTTGGGCTAGATAACATTGGGGACAGTGTTGTTCAAGTCTGGGGGAGGTAGTCGCTGATATTGTTTTTGTTTTTCTTAGAGTCTGTCGTTTTTGAGTCATTCGTTGTTTTATTGAGTCAAAATCTGCTGGAGACTGTGATCTTTTTCTTGAATCTATTGTTCTGACTTTGCTTCTAAGTGACCATTGTTACAGAATCAGTTACAGATCGACTGATGAAAAATCCAAAGGCTGGCCGGTTAACTAGAAGACACCCATGTTTCCTGTAGAGTTCTTTAAAGCATGAGCCAAATTTTTGCACTTCATCGATATGATTAGTATTCATTGAGCTTGATTCCTCATTCATATCTGACAAAAGAACCCATGTGTTTAAAAGTAATAGTATCTCTCTCCCCTGTTACAAGTTAATAAATAAGATGCATTAAAAGATGAAATGATTTTCTTCTGAGTAGAGGGTTAGGAAAATTTCCAGCGATCCCATTATTTTACTTGGTGAGGAATGATCACACAAAGGATTGGAAGCGAGGCTAGGATGTTCCTATGATGCCATTATTCGCCTACATCCTTTGATACATTGAGAGGGAAGAACCGGGGATTAGATGGCAAACACCATCAATACTCGCGTCTCATACCTTGATGTGTATATGCAGATCTAAAAAAATAAAAGAGAACATAATAAGAAATAAGCCTGGGGGAGAGAAAATGATACCAAAAGTGTGAAAAATGGTGGTTCCTTATCATGATATTGTATGGAAAAGAATCTAGAAGGTTCTTGATGTTAATCACAACGATGAAACTGGCGAGGAAGGCTTGATTGAACGATGCTGTGAAATAATGTGTGTAGTCTGGGAAGCTGCGAATGTCTACGGAGAAGTACATGGTGGTTAGATTTGGAACTGGTTATGTGATATGTGGAGCACTAAGAAGAATGGTCATTGCAATGTTTCATGAACAGGTGAATCTCTATGTTTTCAAACCTCTTTCTCTGATTTAGTCTTCTATTTGCTTGAGGGCAAGCAAATGCTAAGTCTGGAGAAGTTGATATATCATGGTTTTTACCGCGTTTAAGTCATGATATAAGTCCGTTTTATAGTCTTTCTACTATTTTGTAGTGTTTTAGAGTCTTTTACAGGTTTTAGCACGTTTTGAGCATTTTGAAGCAAAGCAGAAGCTCGTGTAGCTGAGTACCCGATTTGAAGCCTCAGTGTCGATCGATACTGACTAGTATCGGTCGATACTCACTGCAGCAAGACACGAATCGCAACTTAAGAAGAGTTGAAGAATTGCAAAATGGCCCAGAAGATTTTATTATTTACAAGAAGCCTCAAAACGTGATTTAGGTTATTTATTAGGATTTACAGCCACTTTGTTGGCTACGCTTTATTTTACTTTGGTTTTTGTGGGAGAGCTTTTGAAGGGAGACAAGTTTGAAACTCTGTTCGTCCGAGAGAAGATTTCGAACCCTCTTGTTAGTCTTTCTATTTTATTCGATGATTTATTCAAACATGTTTATTGCTTCAATTTCCATGTCTGAGTAGATCTCTTGTTAGGTTTAGGGTTCTCATAAAGGCTTTCTCTAAATGCTAGGTTGATTAGTTGATTAGGATTCACCATCTGAATTAGTTCTTCACCATATGTTGTTTCCAAAGCTAATTATAGATTGTTCACCTAGAACTTAGATCTTAGGATAATTGATTAGGCACGAGAGTGCGATTAATTACCTGATAGAACCTAGGGTGAGCAAAATAACTATTCGCAAAGAGATTTGGTTTAGTTGTGTTGTGAACAAATCAAACTTGAACTAAAAGCTGGTTTAGACTTTAGGATTCGCAAAGAGATTTGGAATTCTAGGATTTAGACTTAGATAGTTTTTGCAACGAGAGTTGGTTAGGTATACTTTAGTGATTTGAGTTCAAGAACCTTGCTAAATCTGAATCCTGACTAGTTAGTTTATCTGCATTCATTGATTTCCTGAGAAATACCATGAACCTATCTTTCTCCAATCGAACTTACAACCGTTTTAATTTACGTTTTGCTTTCAATATCATTGATCACTTAGCTTAATTCTCATCTATATAATCTATTGTATGTTTCCGTGAGTCTCTGTGGATTCGATCCCTAAGTATTACAACCGACAAAGCTTTAGTACTTTAGGGTATTAATTTGAGCTTATCAATATATAATTGTCAAACAGAATAATTTATCTATTTAATCCGTTTTGCAGTGAAGTAAAATATTATTCGGGCTAACCCGTAAAACGTATAATCTTAAAAACATAACTCTATTAATTATTATGCACCGTTTAATGACTTTAGTTTTGTGTTTAATTCATGAACTCTTAAAAAAAAAAATTCATGTGTTTAACTTTTTATAAAATTAGTAAAATATTTTTCAATTTTTATTTTGATATAAATTCAAATAAAATATAATAAACTATAGTGAAAAATATATCAAGATTTTGAATATATTTTTTTTCTTTGAATATATATGGATTGGTTATTATTTAAAAATATATAGTACATAACATCTTTAATGCTAAATAAATATTTTCCATATTCTTATCACTATTTGTAAAAGACAATTATACTCTTTCCTATTTTAATTATTTTTTGTTATTTGTAATGGCATTTTATGTAATAACTTACGAAACAAAGTTCATTTTCAAAAATGTCTTCTTAAATAATATTATAGAGATGTTTATATGTATATGTATATATATTGACGTATCTATACCGTATCCATAAAATTTTAATTTGCCGTTTTCCGTCTCCGTACCCGTTTCAGTGCTACTTAGCTTACAGTTGACTAACATTGAGTTTGTGTAATTTTTGCTTTAGCATAAGGCTGATATAATAATTACAAACTGAAAAAAATGTCCACAAATCTAGTTCCTTGCAAATGTAGTTCCTTTAGTAATACACTGTTTTATATTTAGTATATAGACACACGTTACAAGCATATTGAATGTAAATCTCAATGATCTTCAGCTATCTATAAATCATTCAATAATAAGATTGTATATTGGAAACAAGAGAAGACTTGTGAGCTTCAAATCTGTTGCAGAAGTCTTCTATGATGTTCTTCGCCCCGAGGCAAACACATTGGTGTGAGATTTTGTCAAATAAGTAAAATTTAGACATGGAGGCAAAGGCGATACACACACGCCTTTCTTCAAGAGCTCTTCAAGGTCAAGTCTTTGCAACGTCAACACAACTTTAGTTTCTTTCCAAACAAACATAAGAAGACCTTTAGATGTTACGAAAAGTGAACCCGGTTTGTATCCAGGATAACGGAAACCATAACCCTTTGCAATACCTTCTCCTGTGTAAGAATGCTCAAAATCTTCTCCATTTGTATCAAAAGGAAAGAGCTCAAAGGAAGGCGAACCAATCTTTACAACAAACATCGCGGATCCATTAGGATGCATCACATAGTGAGTGCCTTCGAGTATTTTTGTCCCGATGAGAAGTCTCTCACTATCATCTTGAGATTCCTCATAAGTGAGCATCAGTAAGAAAAGAGCCTTACCAGGTTTATCTTCAGTACATTTCCCAGGTGGCCATCCAAAAGTTCCTCCCCACAAACCGGCATACTCTTGGCTGTCCACGGGATCCTTAATTGGTAGCTTATAAAGGGCAAAATGGGTTTCGTGCATGTTTGGCCAACCTCGGTAAGAAGACAGCTTAGTCTTTGAAGCTTTGACACTAAGACCTACCAAATCACCAGAGCTAAGAAAGGTTTGGAGATTGGAACGTCTAATCTCACTGCTAGAAGAAGACGTGTGCTTTGAAGAACTTGAGCTAGTTGAACTAGACCTCCTTAGGATATGCTTGATGCCACTTTTGAAATACTTGCTAAAGCTCTTCCTTTGTGTGCCCTGTATCTGATTCTCATTGTCCATTTCGCGAAAATCACTGCCATAGCCGAGATTCGTCCACAACTCATTTATGTCTACCTGAATTGGATTGTAACACAACTCATCCTCCAGGTTCATGAGATTCCAGTTCCCACCAAATTTGTGCATTTTAAGGAGCATGGTTCTGCGTTCCAATGACATGGCTTTATCATCTTTCGACCTGGGAAATAAGTTTCCACTTGATAGCTCAGGTACAGGTAAACCTACACGGCCCGTCACCATATAGAGTAACTTTCTTCTATCAGAAAAAGGTAGCTTACAAAATGGAAACCGAACCTCTTTCTTTCCCAACAACAACACACTCTCATTCTCACCGCACAGCCTCTTATCTCGCCTCGGCTCAACCTCGAGTAGGAGCACATTGCAACATTTCTCGATGCCTGTAACGAAACCAGGGTACAAGCAGCTGCTTTCTCTGTCTATTCCATGGAGGAAAAACCCGGTGGAGCCATCAAGACCGCAGATTATCTCAAACACCGGTGACCACATAACACGACCCTCCTGAATCCCCAAAGGACCAACCTCTTGTGGGATTATCCGGCAACCAACAACACTCAAGAAACCAGGCATCACGTAAACAACATTCCCAAGCTCAGGGTTTTGGTGAACCCAAATCCCAACCAGAGGCTTCATCACCTCTACAAGAAACCGACAAAGCGCCTTGTAAGAAGAGATCCCGATTCGCCATTGGACTACTTCAAACAAAGGAAGCACCTTTACCACTTCACATTGCACAAACCAGATCTTCTCTGAATCCACAAGGTCACAGAGACTTTTGCAGCATAAGCTTAGATTACAAATGTCGCTCGGAGAAAGAAAACGAGAGATAACAGCAAATATATCCTCTGGAAGCGAAAGAAGCAAGCAAGCAGCAGATGATTCCGATGGCAAATCGCCGATCTTCATCTATGAAGAATCAAGTTTTCGCAGCAAAATTCACTAAACCCAAAACCCAGAAATTGATTCCACGAACTAGCAACGGCCTTACCGGATTCAGACTTCGGAGATCGAAACGCAAGTATCAAACTTTATGTACACAAGAAACAGATCGGTTTTAAGTACACAAGAATCAAACTTTTCGATCACCCATCGAGAGTAAATCGAAACTAAAAACAACGGAAGTGGATTTTCTAGCGGATCAAAAAGATCAAATCAAAAACGGAATCAGATTGTAGAAGAAAATCGGCAACATGTAAGAAGAGAGAGAATTAAAGCAGACAATGCGAGAAATATCGTCTTCCGTTTCAAGTTGAAGTTGACTACTGTTAAAAGTCTTTAGTGCTTGACTATTTGTTTTCTCATCTGAAATTATTATGACTATAAAATAAATCGAAATTAGTAATCTAATTAAATACTGTGCATTTTATTGTTACAATTTCTTTAATACTCCTACCTTCTACTTACTCTCTTTCTCAAGGATTTCTCAACATCCTCTCACCGCTGATTTGAATCTAAAAAAAACTTCAAGACCTAAAATTGCAAATGGGTTTTGGCCAAATGAAACTGGGTTTGATGGTGGAGCTGAAGTTGGATTAGCGTTGTCTCAAGATTGGAGTGTTGGGGTTTTGATTTCACATGTTTATCAGCACTTTGATCAAGAACAAGGTAAAACTCATCATCACAATCATCCACGAGTTATATTTGTTTTTAGCACGCTAAACAAATCTATAACACACAACTCATTATTGTTATCAATCTACCATATTTCTTACCGTGTAAAAAAATGTTAGATATAAATTTATGTACCTATATACGATAGAATAATTGTTAACTCGTTACAAAACATGTTAACCGTTATTATAATGTATATGCATAAGACATGTTGGTCTTCTTGTTCATACATCCCCTATTCTTTTTCATACAATCTCAAAGTTAACGCACTAAAACAAAAGGTAGAGTTAAATACACATGTTTATAGATAATACAATAATTGTTGACTTGTTACTATAACAAATAACTCGTTACTATAATAATTGAGTTAACGTGCTAAACAAAAAAGTAAAGGTCAATCTACATGTTTATATATGATACAATAATTATTAACTTGTTACAAGAATATGTAACTCATGAAATCTGCCCAAACATCGATGTGTGTTTCATCCTCTAATTAACATCGTTTTATTCTTTGGTGATTCCGTTATGTTCGTTGAAATCTGACTCAACAAATATTTTCCAGATCCTAATGGGAATGATATCGGAAGAGGTGGAAACCGCATATATGGAGATGGATACGGCAATTGTCATTATGGAGGATGCAACTATGATGGGCAACTTTTATTTATTTTTATTTTATATGTGAAAATCTATATTTTTATTTTCTCTACTATCGTTTATCCATAATTTTATGTATTTGTTCTTATATTATCCTATTTTATATGTTCTCGACTTTGTGACTCTCAAATGATGTAAATTTCATTATAAAAATTATATATTCTTAGACCAAAATTGAATAAATTATTTTTTCACTATATATAGTAAAATCTATTTTACATTCTTAATTTCATAAACACATTCTAACATTTTAAATAGGATAAATCTTCAATTCAAGTTTTTGGTTGAAAATCTAACAATATATCGCTTTTAATAAAATATTTTCATTATTTTTTATCCAATTAATATTACAATTTTTCTTTAATTCTTAATATCGAATTGTCATATTTTTCTATTTATTTACACTAAATTTGTTTGTATTTTTGTAATTTGTATTAAATAAAAGTAATGATAAATATAAATAGACATGTATTAAATGAATATTTTAAATATGATTTAATGTTAAAATTTGTGTTTTTGCTGATTTAGACTCCCTAGATGGAGATAAACCTCTGCTATTATATATAGGATAGGATTTTAACGATTGTCGTCAATCATAAATACCTTTAAAATTCCGTTCTAACCAAACCGTTTTCTTTTCATTTTTGGCTTGACTAGTATGTCAAATGAATAATAAAATAATTGAAAGATTGTTAGCAGAAATAACTAAACTGGATCAAGTTTTTGTAAAATAATTATAAAACGCTAAAAATTTAGTCTTAATAGATTTATCACTCTAGATATATTTTTAACATGCTACTAGATTCTAACCCGCGAACCCTCGCGGAATAAAGTTGTTTGTAAACTAAATTTTGAAATACAGAAAATATGAAAAGAGAAATAAGATCTAATTTAAGTGTTATTAATTCAAATATAGGTTAATTTTTAATTCTTAGGTTTTTAGTGAGAATATAATATTTTGTTGATTTGTTGTACAATATGTGTTTTGATGTTTATACCATATTTCTAACATGTGCTATGCAAAATCTAGATTCTAATCCGCGATGTGTGCATGACAATAATTTTTATACATTGTTTTCTTGTCAAATTTATATTGAGAAAACACTAACAAAAATAGTTTGACTTAAATTTTAATGAAAAACTTCATGATTATGTGATTTATGTAATCTTAAATAATTGCAAAGTTTGCTATCTTACAAAAAAAAGTAAATTGTTATAAAAGTTATATGATGTTATCATATAGTGGATATTAGTAGAATAGGAATATGTGTTGGTTGAGTATATTTTGATGTAATCTTTATTATAAAATTTTTATTATGTGAATTTCGATTACCACAAAACCAATTGTTTTATTAAAATCAAATTTCACAAATTATATATTTATAAGTGTTAAAATGAGCTAATCCGTCCTTTTAATCTGCCTCGAATCAGTCTGTTATCTTGCATGTTTTGACAAACCAAACCGTAAAGGACCAGAATTATAAAAACATAACCCTAATTCGCCCCACCATATTACTGTATAATATAAATATTTACTAATTTTGAATATCTGAAATTTTATCAAGTTAAAATATTTTTAATTATAAGATTCATATAATTTGGTCTAATTATGGTTCAGTTAAATAATCTGATTAAACCAAACATAATTTTTTTAATTTGGACGTCACTTAAATTTTAAAACTCGGATTAAGAATTTTTTTCTTAGATACCAAGGCAACCACATACAAACATAAAATTTATATTTAATCTCTACAATCATGGATTAATGTTATTATATTTTAAATAATTTAATCAATCAAATAAAGATTAAATGTTATTTATAGATATTATAATTAATTAGTCAATCAAATAGAGATTAAATGTTATTTATAAATAATCTGATTAAACCAAACATAAATTTTTTAATTTGGACGTCACTTAAATTTTAAAACTCGGATTAAGATTTTTTTTCTTAGGTACCAAGGCAACCACATACAAACATAAAATTTATATTTAATCTCTACAATCATGGATTAATGTTATTATATTTTAAATAATTTAATCAATCAAATAGAGATTAAATGTTATTTATAGATATTATAATTAATTAGAATGTTCATATCTAACAATAAAGATATTATGTAGATTTTGTTTTTAAAAAAAAACTCGTTTGGCAACATGTTAATCCAAATATATTATAGAAATATCTATACTAATATATGTTTGTACACAAAATGATTTAATAAATGTTTGACAACAAAAGGATATTTGGAAACAGATTCTAAAAATGTTTTTGTTTTAATAATATAGATGTGTATAACATCTATAACTTTTCAAAAATATAAAATATAAAAATTAATAAATATTATAAATGATAAAATATCAGAATCATGTTTTCAAAACGTAAGCAAACTGTCTAACCATTTATCGCCTTTATCTAACCATTTTAACCTCATTTTTTATCCCCTTATTTATTCATCCATTGTGCGGATGCTTAGTCATCTTTTGAAAATTAATGCACAAAGAGGAAAGATCAGAGGAATTAGAATAGGGAATGGAGTACCACCAATCACTCACTTATTGTTTGCGGACGATTCTCTCTTCTTTTGTCAGGAAAACAATCATAATTGTCATCCCTTGAGATAAATTTTTTGACTTTATGAGGAAAGTTATGGGCAAATGATCAAACCTACTAAGTCCATGATTACTTTTGGATCACAAATTCCAAGGGATCTTTAAGATCTTCTGAAAGGAATTTTAGGGATCCATAATCAGGGAGGTGGTGGCAAGTATTTAGGTATACCCGAGAAATTTGGTCGAAAGAAATCTGAGATGTTTAAATACATTATTGATGTTAAGAAGGGAACGTCATCCCGGAGCTCAAAATTTCTATCACCAGCAGGCAAAGTAGTATTGTTAAAGTTTGTTGCTATTGCTATGCCCGTACACTCAATGTCTTGTTTTAAAATCCCATCTCAGACTGTGAATAAAATCACTAGTATCATATCTCGATTCTGGTAGGAGAAGAATCATGAAAATCGAGGAATTTCATGGGTTGGAAGAAGTTGCAGTTATCTAAAAGAGAAGGAGGGCTTGGGTTTCGCGATTTGGAGAAATTTAACGATGCTCTCCTTGCCAAGCAAGCTTGGAGACTTTTGAAACACCCAAATACTTTGTTTGCAAGGCTATTAAAAGCAAAGTATTTTCGATAAGCTAAAGCACAAAAACAGCAATCTTTTGGTTGGGCTTCTATTTTGGGTTGTATACATATACTCAAGCAAGGAATTCGACTCAATGTGGGCTCATGTCAAAACATAAATGTGTTCAAAGAGAATTGGATACCTTCAGATCGTCCGAGGCGGGCAAGAGTAGTGAGATCCAAACGTGAGTGATCTTATTCGTTCACAAAATAATCTACGCGGCTGGAACGATGAATCTCGACATGAACATTTGGTTGAATAGGATCGTATTTGGGCAAAATCATTGTTTTTAGCTCAAAAAATTGAAGATGATAAATTGTTATGGCATTATAATAAAAGCGGTGAGTACTCTGTTCGTTCGGGGTACTATCTGGCGCGGAAACTGATGGATCATAGAAATACCTATCTTCAACCTCCTCACGGCGATCTTGAACTCAAGCTTAGAATATGGAAGCTACCAATACTCCTAAATCTAAAATATTTTCTTTGGTGAGTTGTCTCAAAAGCTATTGGTATCACTACAAGACTTCGATCTCGGAGAATTCAAATGGATACTACTTGCCAGAGATGTGGAATTGTTGAGGAAACAATAAATCACCTACTGTTTAAATGTCATGTCTCCAACATGACTTGGCGTCTCTCGAATTTGCCGCTTCGATGTTTGGGTAACTTTTCTTCTGATTTGGAGGATAATATCAAGTTTTTACTTGATCTTCATGCCCAACAAACTTTGCATGAACATCAACAACTACTTTGTTTTTGGTTAATGTGGTGCATTTGGAAGTCAAGAAACAATCTAATTTTCAAGAAACAAGTACCCAGTCTTTTTAAAGATGCTGAATTTGCCAAAGCTGAGGTGAATGAATGGTTGGAAGAAGCTACCAGGGGTACTGTGAATACTTGCAGTTATCCAAATCGAAACTCGGCTGCTGCAATTACATGAATTCAGTCATGGCATCGTCCTCCTTCTTCTCAGGTGAAATGTAATTATGATGTTGGCTATAAATTTAGTACTGTTTTGGCAACAGGAGGATGAATTGTTAGGGATCAGGGCCGGCTCAGTAGGGAGGGCAACCGGTGCGACGGCCCGGGACCCCGACTCCGCGTCTTAATAATTAAGGGCCTCAATTTTTTTTATTAAAAAAAAAAATATATTATATTGAAAAAGGCCCATAAATATTTTATAAGTATTTTTTTTAATAACACCCTCTACAAAAACCTACCCAAAAAGTTTTTTTTTTAAATTAAAAAAAAAACATTAAACAATAAATTTAAAGGGTCTGAACAAAAAAATTTGCCATATGGCCCATAATAATGTTGAGGCGGCATTGTTAGGGATGATTCGGAATTGCTAAATTTTGGGGATTGGTGAAGCTCGAAACTGTTATTTCGGCTTTAGAGGCAGAAGGTAAAACACTCTTGGTTGCTATTCAGAATATTAGAATGCGGGGTTATCAGTCAATCATCT
The DNA here is from genome assembly GCA_030161315.1 of Eutrema japonicum. Lineage (NCBI taxonomy): Eukaryota > Viridiplantae > Streptophyta > Magnoliopsida > Brassicales > Brassicaceae > Eutrema > Eutrema japonicum. Next base: position 51,844,190 of record BSQW01000011.1, read on the forward strand.
TTAAAAGAGATAATCAGATTCTTATAAATAATATAAATGGTGGATTGAGGAATTAACAATTTTTGTAAGGAAATAGGAATTTCACATTTGTTAAATTTCAGAACGTGAGAAGAACTTACAATGAACCTGTTTATTGGTTGGCGAAAAATCTTTCCCAAAATTTTATTTTCTATTCAAGTTGTATAAATCCTCCGGTAGGTTTAACTTATCATTTACATAAAAATTATGTATCTTCAAACCTTTGATTTTAATGGAATTTATCATCGTCAAAATAAAAAAAAATAACCTCATTTTTTATAACCGCCATAATTTTCACGACAGCTCCGCTATTATCAAAGTGGTGGTGTACCAAAGAAACAGTGTTTGTTGATGTAGGATATAATTCCTCAAAACTATAATATTGATATATACGCGCATCCATCAATTCAATTCATCGTCGTCTCCTCCGATCTATTTCCCGATTCCGACGTCGTCACTCTTCTTCCCCGTTCGTTTCTCAGGTCTCTCGTCTATTTTTTCGCCTAATCCTTCTCTTGATTGTGATTCTTGCTTTCTCGTTTCGGTATTTACATTCCTAATTCTGTGCTTTAATCGCATATTGCTTCGGCGAACTCTTCGATCACATGAGTCTCGTCAATTACTCTCTCTTGAGATCGGTGAATTTTACTTTTCTGGCTTCTCTTTTCTCTCTTTCTCCCCTTAAACCTCGTGTTGACATGTTGTATCGCGATCTAGTTCGGAATATATTAGGGTTTTGGATTGTCTTAGACATCAACCATCGATAATAGTTTTCGATTGTTGATGGTTTTGGGGTTTAATGTAATTGGATTCCATATTATATGTTTTGTTCATCAATATGGTTTCATCATCATTGTGTTTTTGCTGATTCTGCAGGATTTGTTTTAGTATTCCCTTGGAACAATGAGTGAGGTCTTTAACGGATACGAGCGGCAATATTGCGAGCTCTCGGCGAATCTTTCAAAGAAGTGTTCCTCAGCTGTTGCGCTTGATGGAGGTAAATCGATATCTCTAAAATGTTTTCTTTAGATCTCTCCTCAGGCATTTCCTTAGAGCTTCCTTAGACAAAATCAAAAAATGTAGCTTGTGAATGTAACAATTAACGTACGAATTAGAGATATTTTTCTTTGTGTTTGATACGAGTACTGTGCGGTTTTAGATCGTTTAGTTACTACATACTTCTTGTCTCTTTCATGCATTGTAAGGACATAATATTTGTGCTTTCTTTGGTTACTGATTGAGAAGAGAGCTTCTCATTAGCAGGTGTAAATCATCGTCATTGTTCTGTTGTTTAGCATAATTGATGATACCTTGCTGATTTGCAGAACAAAAGAAGCAGAAGCTCTCAGAAATAAAATCTGGGCTGGAAAATGCCGAAGTATTGGTATGTAATAGGCTATAGATCGAATGGAATATAGCGGTTTTATATATTGTCCGTCTTCTGTTTTGACGATGCTCTGCCCTTTCATCAACCAGATTAGGAAAATGGATCTCGAGGCAAGGAGCCTTCCACCAAATGCTAAGTCTAGCCTGCTTGTCAAATTAAGAGAATTCAAGTCTGATCTGAACAATTTCAAAAGCGAAGTGAAGAGAATCACATCTGCAAACTTGAACGCTGCTGCTCGAGATGAGTTGCTTGAAGCTGGTATGGCTGACACAAAGACGGTATGTAAGGGACTCAGTAGGATTGCGCAATTTAATCTCATCTCGATCTTTGCTAGTTAAATTTCTTTTGATTGATACGCCATTTGAGGTCAGGCTTCAGCTGATCAAAGATCAAGATTGATGATGTCAACCGAACGTTTGGGGCGAACCACAGACAGAGTCAAGGACAGTCGTAAAACAATGATGGAGACTGAAGAGATTGGCGTTTCAATCCTCCAAGACTTGCACAGTCAGAGACAGTCTCTCCTACGCGCCGGGGACACGGTATCTTATCTCTCCGATACTTTCTCTTACTCCAGATTTATCAACGATATTTAAAATCTAGGGCTCTTTCATGAAGAGGACAGCGTTTTCTATAACGCTTTAACTGATATTTAGAACTCTGTTAACAGCTTAGTGGAGTAGTAGATAACGTCGGAAAGAGCAAGAAGATATTGACAGGCATGACGAGGAGGATGAACAAGAATAAATGGACCATTGGAGCCATTATCACCGCTTTGATTGCCGCCATTATCATCATCTTGTACTTCAAAATCACCAAGTAAGCCTCTGTATATAAACCCTACCAAATCTCTGTCACTGAACAATTGGTGTGTTCGTTTGTGAATCTTTTATTTATCCCTTTGTTTTCTTTCTTCTTTTTCTCTGTGTGATAAGTTATGTCTTTGCCACCTTTGTATTTTTAATTTGACTACCTTAAGCGGGCAAGGTCTCGGTTGTTTGTTTGCGTTTGCGTTTAGTATGTATTGTTTTCCAAATGAACCACACCTTTTACCATTTTAAGCCAAAAAAAGTTTGGAAGAGAATTTCATTTGCACAATACAAAAACATTTGATGAAAAATGGAAAACGATTTGAATTTTAAAGTTTTATTTTTATCCATGTAAACGAAGGCGCATTTCGAACGATCGAGGCCTAGATCTCGTGTCGATTGTCCACATTTGTTCCAAAGCAGCTATACATGGTTAAACATTGAGATTAAAACTTAGTGGTGTGTTTTTCTCTCATTCTTGAACCTGCTATAATCAGCGAGCAAGCTCTTAATAACCTTATGCTTCATGTTATCCACCAAACCGGTCAAAACCTGTAAAAAGCCAATTGAAACCAAAGATCACGTATAAACCAGAAACATTGCGTCTTTAGTTCGGAAATGCATTTATATATGAAACAGTTTCTAACCGCATTAGCTACGTTTCTCCTAACATCTTCTGGTACAAGCGCGAGAACCGAAGGAAGGACGAAGCTTATGTTCATCTCTAGTCGACCTTTGAGCCTTGTGTGCCTTCCACCTCGGTCTGGGTACAATGCTCCTTTGACTCCGAGAGTGAAATCAGACGGTTCCATTACCCGGTCAAGCCCTTGTAGCTCCCATTTGATCTGAAAACCAGAGTTTCAGAAGCATAGACCGTTAAAGAAACAAGAGAGAAACACAAATATTTTGATTTTGTCAATCTTGTTGAGCATAATATAACCATGTTGAGCTCAAGAACTTTGGTTATGTCTAGAGGTATTTCCGGTGGGTAATCTTGACCGTTGGATTTGCATCGAATCCGCATGTCCACCACTGGCCTCGCAGTGAGGAAGAGGAAATTTATTGGTGACATTTGGATTCTCCAATCGTCCTGCACAAATAATTTCATCGGAAGTAAAAAAAAAAGTATTTTCGTTGGTTGTATTGAAGACAAAAATATAACATATGAAATGTACTAGTCTACTAGATGTTATTTGTTTGTCCAATTTCATATTTGCATCCCTATTTGGATGCAAACTCAATTGCATAAAAAAAATCTAGATACTTTGGATGATTATTTGTAGTGTGGATGCAGATCTTACAGCATAGTTTGTTAAAAAAAATAAAATAAGAAGAAGCTAAAGTAATATACTTTTACTATATCATATGTAACAATTGATAAAAAATCATCATTTTGCATCAAATTAGCAAAATCCCATTTAATGATGGTGTCAAAACCACAAAATTTTGTTTTCACGAAAAGATCTCGAAAGCCTGTTTTTGGGGGCAAAACTGTGAAATCTAGTTTTGGCGCAATGCCGCAAAACACAACATTTTGTTTAAATATCTAAAATGAATATAAAATTCTAAATTCAACTACTAATTAGATTTTACCCCATGCGTCCGCACGGGAATTTTTTTTTTTTGTTTACCAAATTTTGTAATATTTTTTTTTTGTATTTAGATATAATTTGTTTTATAGATATAATTTTTCTAATAAGTGACAAAGATTTATGTTTGTGTTTAGATATACTTTGTTTTTGTAGATTTAAGTTTTTCTAGTATTAAATATGACCGTGATTATAAAAACATAATTCTAACTCGTTCATTCATATTAATCCGAGAATGACCGCGATTATAAAAACATAATTCTATATAAATATTTCTTAATTTCAAATATTTAAAATTTTAGGCTAATTGATTATGATAAAAATATACAATAACATATCATTTATCATGTCCGTCATTATGAGAATATTATTTAAATTTGAATATTTAAATTAAATCTAAATTAATATCCGGTTTATTATTTTTGTAAAGAAACAACTGGTTTTGTGATTTTTGATAATTAATCTAACATATATTTAAGGAAATCCAAACTAATCTAAACTAAAATTTGAATTTTTGGAATTATTTTTAAATATAAATTAAAATAATTTTTTTATTAATATTGTACTAAATTGACTTGTTTGGTAACTTGAATAGTAGTTATCCAAGTAAAGAATAGCTTAATATGAAGGTTTTCATGTTTGGACACAAAAATGTATCTGTTTTAATTTTACTTGTGGTAGAATTCTTAATTTTGAATTTGAATATCATAACCATTTCTGGTTTAGATTTTATTATAATAATTTTTTTAATAAATATTTATTAATATAAAAGAATATTAACATAATCTGGACAATCTTACCAAGATTAATTAGATTTGAATTTTGAATTTAATTTTAAATTAACAATTCCTAAAATTGTGTGATTCTTAAAATATTAATCATTTTATATATGTAAATAACAAATATTGAATCTGTATTAGTAACCGAATGTTGTTCATATGCATGATCAAATTTATGGTTGTGCAAATATAATTAATAATATATTCATTTTTTAGTTTGAAAAATATTCAATTATAAATATGATTGTATTAATAAGATTTAAATTTAGAAGTAAACATATTTTGTTATTAATTCTGACTATTGTTTTTGTAATTGTAGATGAAATCTCAGAAAATCTACATTAAATTCAAAATTTAATATTATCTTTCAATGAAAATTGTTAATTTTTAATCTGTATCCTTTAAAAATATTGATTATTAAATTATTTGGCATAATCGAAATTCAAAATAACTAATACTATTTTCGAAACAAAATAATAATAAAAAATTAAATTATTTTTGAAATATTTAATTTACATATTTTTGAAATAATCGATTTTATTTATACTTTTAAATATTAAATTTAATTTCTGGCATAGTCTGAATTTTTATAATTACAAATTAAAATTAATATATATATAATGAGATTAATTAATTAAATAAATTAATCTTTAATCGAAACAGATTAATTAAATGAATTTTTAATTGAACAAAATTTAACTGTTTGGAAACAGAGAATAGTTATCCATAAAAATCTAAAGTTTAAAAGTTAACGAGGATAAGAATAGATTTATTTTTATTTTATTTTTGTTTGGACACAAAATAGCACTCTGTTTTAATAGATTAGATAAGTAAAATGAATATAAAAATTTAAATATGTAAAATGAATATAAATATCTAAAATGAATATAAAATTCTAAATTCAACATTTTTTTAAAGCCCTTCGACTACTAATGAGTAAAATGAGTCTAAGGATGACCGGAAGAAATAGAATAGTACCTCGTTAAGCCTATGGCTTTTGGGTTTATCCGGAAACATTGCTTCGAAAATCCTCGGTTTTTCCTCCAAATACTCATCAAACAACGCCTGAAAAATTCCCACAAACATCAAAATACACAAATTTACACATTATAGAAAGAGAGAAAGAGAGATATGTACCTGAGGAGACTCGTTCAATTGAACATCTGTAGAGATTCTAGATGAATACTTGGAGGGTTTTACAGGTGACAACTGACACTTCACTTTCCACCGTCTTGATCTCAGCTCCGTCGCCACCGTCGGGCATCTTCCGAGCATCGCCGGAGACGATAAAACCGTTGAGCTTACAGCCATTTCACCAATCTCTCTATCTATTCTGCAGAGGAAAGATTGCGTCTTGCTTCTCTTTAATACGTTTTGAGACTTTTGTAAAAACAGAGAGAGACAGAGAGTTAAATTGTCACGGTAGAGAGATTTGGAAGGTAGTGGAATATTCAAACAAAATTGTTGAAACATTCCTTTCAACTTCTATAGTAACCGGTATACATTCGGTTTTTCGGTTCGGTTAGGTTTAAATATTTCAGATTCTGGATTTTTTTTTCGGATTTTGGAAGAAATAAGTCTGAATTAAAAACCGAAATTAATTCGGTTTGGTTTATTTCGCCTTTGTAATTAAGAGGTTACCGAGGTGATATTGTAAGCCACGTCTTCTCTCACGCATTTTGTTGATGAGACTGACACGAGAACATTGAACGTTGAGAAGAAATTGTTGACAAACTCAACGTCTTGACGTGACAAAACTTCTATCTCACGCAGAGGCAGAGCTTTTTAGAAATTTAATGTTGTTTCTAAGATGAGAAAAATTTGATAAGTTATGCTAAGAGGCTCTTTTTGAGCGAGCATAAGAGGCGTAGCTCCTACGATACGATATTCTATTGCGATTAGGAAAAGTTTTTTTTACTAATTGAGATTGGGCATTATAAATACGGATTTTAAAGGTTTGTATCATTCATTCACACAATTATAAAAAAATCCTATAAACGGATATTTAACTCAATATATTTTCTCACTAACGTTTACGTATTTCTTTCTAATTTGATTCGCTCTAATTCTCAACATTTGTATTATTTATTCACACAATAATAAAAAATCTTAAAAACGGATATTTACCTCAATATATTTTCTCTCTACGGTTTACGTTTTTCTTCTAATTCGATTAGGTCTAATTCTCAACATTGAAGTACCAAAAAAAATCTCTTGTTTGTAAAACTAGCTCAGTAATTTAATTGTTTAAACATCTAATATAGGTTATCAAGTTGACCCAAAATAAAAAAACTCACTTTATAATCGATTGTTCATGTGGGATTGAGAAACTATACATGTTTGAACATTGACAATAATTAAATCTCGGATTTAGTCGATAACTTGTGTAATTTTCTCTCATTCTTGAACCTGCTATAATCAGCGAGCAAGCTCCCATTAACCTTATGCTTCATATTCTCCACTAAACCGGTCAAAACCTGTAAATGGTTCAAATCATAAACAGAAGATCATGAATAAATCCGGACACATATCGTCTTAATTGATCAGTCCAAAGACACTCAAATAAGGTTTATATAGAAATGTCTTACCGCATTGGCCAAGTTTCTCCTAACATCTTCAGGTACCAATTCGAGAACCGGAGGAAGAACAAAGCTTATGTCTATTTCTAGTTGGCCTCTAAGCCTTGTGTGCTTTCCTCTTCGGTCCGGGTACAATGCTCCTTTGACTCCTAAACTGAAATCAGACGGTTCCATTACTCGGTTAAGCCCTTTAAGCTCCCATCTCATCTGAAAAACCGGCAATTCACAAAACGTAGAGGCCATTATCCGCCGTGACTCAATCAAAAACAGCCGGATAAGCGTAAATTTTCAAAGCAAAAGAGAAATATTTGAAATCAAGCAAGTCATAAATACTAAAAAAATTTATGTTTTTTTGGATTACTAGGAGGTTCTGGGCCGAAGCCCATAATCCCCCAGACCCGGAACCACAACATATAATATTAGTTCCGTCCCAAGCATCACTCGATAATGTGACCTCTAGGCTTTGCCTACGGTACTCGAACTAATGACACTTGGTTATAAATACTAAATTTTAAGACGTGGATAACCGTTCCGCTCCGGCATTTTTGTGAATATATGTATGTTTTTATATAGACAAAATATGAACAACTAAATAAGTTTCAACAATGGGGAAGCTCAAGAAACAAAGAGAGATATGTGTTGTTGTTGACTTATTACCATGTTGAGCTCAACAACTTTGGTTATATCTAAAGGAACGTCTGGCGGATAATCTTGACCGTTGGATTTGCATCTTAACCGCATATCCACCACAGGCCACACAGTGAGGAAGAGGAAGTTTATTGGTAACATCTGAATCCTCCACTCTTCCTGCACAAATCCAAAGTAAACTTAAGTGTAGAAAAAGACAAAAAAAATGAAATAAATATTCAAAAATAGGGGCATTCCGAGAATTGAACTCGGGACCTCTCGCACCCTAAGCGAGAATCATACCACAAGACCAAATGCCCTTTTTGAAAATCTAGATTTATTATTAGCTAATACCTCGTTAAGCCTATTGCTTCTTGGTTTATCAGGAAACATTGCTTCGAATACTCTCGATCTATCTTCCAAATACTCATCGAACAACGCCTGAAAAACAAAACCCATCAAAATAGAATCGATTTTACACAAATTTCACACTGATACGTGTTATAGAGAGAGAATGAGAGAGACCTGAGGAGACTCGTGCAGAGGAATGTCAGTGGAAATTCTTGAGGAATACGTGGCGGGTTTTACGGAGGACACCTGACACTTCACTCCCCACCGTATAACTGATCTCAGCTCCGTCGTCTTCACCGGCCGGTAACTTCCGAACATCGCCGACGATAAAACCGCCATTTCACAAAATTCTCTATCTCTCTCTCTCCAAGATTAGAACTTTGATCTCTTCCACATCTCTTTCTCTAGACTTTGCGAGTAAAGATTGCGTCTTTTTTTCTCTCTCAAAGTTTTTTAGATTTCTCTACGGTAGAGAGATTTGGAAAGATAAGGAGATATCGATCTTTTCGGCCTTCTATGTACACGTGGCATATTACGAGCCTATCCACATCATCAAGAATTGGAATCTGTAGGGCCCTCTTTGCTTTTCTCCTTTCACCCTTCGCATTCGTGGCTGAGAATGACACGAGAAACTCAAAAACTTGAAAAGAGAACTAAAAGTTATATGTTCGTGTTTTTTTTTGACTACCTATTTTTTCACGAAAACTTCCGTATATAATAACACATTTACACAAAGTTTAACCGTAGTTTTATTTCGCTATCATTTAAAAATTTGAATCTTATTTCGAATTCAAAGTTCCAAATTTATTTTCCTATAAAATTAAAATTTCAAATATATTTACCAAAGTACCACAATTTATTTCGGTTTACTATATACCAATTAAGAGATAACCAACTAAAACACCAATTACAATCCAATTAAACCAAAAACCCTAAATTAACCCAATTACAATCCAATTAAACCCGTAAACCGATTACATAATCCCCACCCGAAACCAATTTTGATCCCAAAAAAAAAAATCATCTTCAAATCGTCTTGTTCGCCGGCGATTAGAAGACCCATGGTGGAGAGGATAGTGGCGACGGGGAGGAGAAAATCAAACACCATAATTCTCTATCACGTTGAATCAAAATCAAAATAAATCAGACTGTGATTTTCACCATCTCCGATTCAAGTCTCCAGTAATAAATCGATTAAGGTTTGGCCTCCAGATTTAGTTTTTTCTGACGAAGAGATTGCATCCCACGTTCGCTACAGATCCGCCTGTAACCATGAAAGCAGAGAAGCTCGACGAAATTTTCAGATCGAGTTTCAGATCGAGTCCGGCGACGATTGTCATTATCGGAACGTATAAACCTCCGCCGACTCTTGAGATTGATGCGGCGATGAAAGAGAATACGGCGGTGATGATTGTTGATGCGATTAATTCGATCTTCGGGTGGTTGAATTTCGCCGGGAAATCGAGCCATGAGCTTGTTTTGTTGAGGATTTGATCGACGGGAAGACAAGTGAAGGCTCTGGTTGTGCGATTAATGGAGTTAAGAGGATGATAAAGGTGATGAAGGAGAGAGTTACAGGGACTGTTGGAACGGGAATGAGCACGTCTCCTACAAATCAATTTGTATCGGGGAGGTTCGGGGATTTTCTGTTAAGATAGAGCCGGTTGCGTTCCGGTCGGCAAATGAGGAGGGAGAGGTGATTTATAGCTGTGTCCGGAGGGCTGCCTACGTACCCCGGGTTGGGGATCAAGCCATTCGTAGTTCGTTGTTGAGGCGTGTAGGAGAGATCTGGAGAGCTGGGAGGTCGTCGGTCGCCGGTCGACCGTCAGGTCGGGTCGTCGGTCGTCGGTCGACCGTCAGGTCGGGTCGTCGGTCGACTGTCAGGTCGGGTCGTCGGTCGTCGGGTCAGGTCGGGTCACCGGGTCGGGTCGACTGTCAGGTCGGGTCACCAGGTCGGGTCGTCGGTCGACCGCCAGGTCGGGTCGTCGGGATAGCTGGGAGCTCATCAGAGCTGCAGAGAGCTGCAGAAAGCGGAGAGCTGGGAGAGCTGCGGAGAGCTGCAGAGAGCGGGGAGAGCTACCGAGTTGGGAGAGCTGCTGAGCTGGGAGAGCTGCCGAGCTGGGAGAGCTGCAGAGAGCTGCGGAAAGCTTGGAGAGAGCTCCTTTTAGAGAGGGAAAGTTATTTAGAGAGAGAGAATGAGAGTTTTTCTTGTGTCTTGATAATGAATACCAAATGGGGTATTTATAGTGGGAGTTGAGCAGACAGCTCTCCGGTTTTTGGGGACGACGTGGTGGTTCGTGAACAGTACCCGGCATGTCGTGAACAGTACCGGGTAGGTCGTGAACAGTACCCGGCACATCGTGAACAGTACCCATCACGTCGTGAACAGTGCCGAGCAGCTCGGGAACAGTAACCGGCAGGTCGTGAACAGTAACCGACACGTAGTGAACAGTGCCAAGCAGGTCGTGAACAGTAACCGGTAGGTCGTGAACAGTAACCGACACGTCGTGAACAGGACCCGGCACGTCGTGAACAGTGCCGAGCAGGTCGGGAACAGTACCGGCACGTCATGAACAGTACCCGACACGTCGTGAACAGTTCCGAGCAGGTCGGGAACAGTACCGTATCTGCATAGTGGATGTTGGGCTTTTGGTGTTGGGCCTTTTGCTTTGGAATGGGCTAAAAAATGGGGTGTGCTCATCACCACACCCACAATAGCCCTCCCCCAAGTTCGGCGAATGAGTGTCGAAGTCGGCGGACGAAACAAGTCTTAGCTCGGTATATGTTAACCTGCAAGTAAGGGTGAAGTTGATTAGAGTTTAAAATCTTATGAACGAGACTAGGCTCGGCACTTGTTGATCGTATTGTTTGCGAGATGAGCTCGGCTTTTGGGTTCGACCCGAGGTGCGAGGCGAGAGCTCGGCTTATCCTTTGCTAGCCGGAGCTCGGCTTTTGGGTTCAACCCGAGGTGCGAGGCGAGAGCTCAGCTTATAATTTGCGAGCCGGAGCTCGGCTTTTGGGTTCAACCCGAGGTGCGAGGCGAGAGCTCGGCTTATAATTTGCGAGCCGGAGCTCGGCTTTTGGGTTCAACCCGAGGTGCGAGGCGAGAGCTCGGCTTATCCTTTGCGAGCCGGAGCTCGGCTTTTGGGTTTGACGCGAGGTGCGAGGCGAGAGCTCGGCTTATAATTTGCGAGCCGGAGCTCGGCTTTTGGGTCAAACCCGAGGTGCGAGGCGAGAGCTCGGCTTATGATTTGCGAGCCGGAGCTCGGCTTTTGGGTTCAACCCGAGTCGCGAGGCGAGAGCTCGGCTTATAATTTGCGAGCCGGAGCTCGGCTTTTGGGTTCAACCCGAGGTGCGAGGCGAGAGCTCGGCTTATCCTTTGCGAGCCGGAGCTCGGTTTTTGGGTTTGACCCGAGGTGCGAGACGAGAGCTCGGCTTATAATTTGCGAGCCGGAGCTCGGCTTTTGGATTCAACCCGAGGTGCGAGGCGAGAGCTCGGCTTATAATTTGCGAGCCGGAGCTCGGCTTTTGGGTTCAACCCGAGGTGCGAGGCGAGAGCTCGGCTTATAATTTGCGAGCCGGAGCTCGGCTTTTGGGGAGAAAGAAAAGAGTAAAAAATGAAATAAGCTTGGAACTTATCTGTATGGAGTTGTTCGGAGATGAGGGCGATGTTCCCGACATTTGCCGAGCTACTCTTTGCGTGTAGAAAAATCCTCAAACCCCCCTCCTTCTAGCGCCAATTGTTGGAACGGGAATGAACACGTCTCCTACAAATCAATTTGTATCGGGGAGGTTCGGGGATTTTCTGTTAAGATAGAGCCGGTTGCGTTCCGGTCGGCAAATGAGGAGGGAGAGGTGATTTATAGCTGTGCCCGGAGGGCTGCCTACGTACCCCGGGTTGGGGATCAAGCCATTCGTAGTTCGTTGTTGAGGCGTGTAGGAGAGATCTGGGGAGCTGGGAGGTCGTCGGTCGCCGGTCGACCGTCAGGTCGGGTCGTCGGTCGTCGGTCGTCGGTCGACCATCAGGTCGGGTCGTCGGGAGAGCTGGGAGCTCATCAGAGCTGCGGAGAGCTAGGAGAGCTGCGGAGAGCTGCGGAGAGCTGCAGAGAGCGGGGAGAGCTGCCGAGCTGGGAGAGCTGCTGAGATGGGAGAGCTGCCGAGCTGGGAGAGCTGCAGAGAGCTGCGGAAAGCTTGGAGAGAGCTCCTTTTAGAGAGGGAAAGTTATTTAGAAATAGAGAATGGGAGTTTTTCTTGTGTCTTGATAATGAATACCAAATAGGGTATTTATAGTGGGAGTTGAGCAGACAGCTCTCCGGTTTTTGGGAACGACGTGATGGTTCGTGAACAGTAACCGGCATGTCGTGAACAGTGCCGGGCAGGTCGTGAACAGTACCCGGCATGTCGTGAACAGTGCCCGGCATTTCGTGAACAGTGCCCGTCACGTAGTGAACAGTGCTGAGCAGGTCGGGAACAGTACAAGACAGGTCGTGAACAGTAACCGGCACGTCGTGAATAGTACCCGGCATGTCGTGAACAGTGCCGAGCAGGTCGGGAACAGTACCGTATCTGCATAGTGGATGTTGGGCCTTTGGTGTTGGGCCTTTTGCTTTGGAATGGGCTAAAAAATGGGGTGTGCTCATCACCACACCCACAGGGACGAAGTTGTTTCTCATTTTTAAGTTGGGTTCAGGGGATGGGTTTACTAGGGTTAGGATCTTTCTATTTTCGTCTCCTGAGTAGAGTAGGATGGTTCTTCGCATTATGTGGATCGTGATGATCAAAGGGAATCTGAGAGGATATACGTTGATTCACAACATATGTTACCAACATAATTTTTGTCGGATCAATTTTTTTTCTTTTTCTGAATACTAAAATCGGGTGAAGAAGGGGAAGAAGTCGGGTCGGGTCGCTTTTTAGGATTGAGTTTGGTTGGAATCAATAGTGGTTTAAATTTTAGTTTACAAACCGTTCAAAACCGATATTAAACCAATAAAACTGATATTAAACCAATAAAACCGATATTTATGGACAAATAAGCTTGAAACTTTGATTTTATGGGGAAATAAGATTTAAACTTTTAAATGATGGGGAAATAAAACTATGGTTAAATTTTGTGTAGATGTGTTATTATATGAATGTTTTCAGGGAGAAATAGATCGTCAACCCTTTTTTTTTAAGGAGGTTATGCGCCAAAACTCGTACATCTTCCAGGCTTGGGACCATAATATTTTATATGGTTTCGTCTCAAATGTCATTCGATCTTGTGATTTTTAGTATTTGTTTTTGGTACTTTTCCAGTTGAGCTAACGACACTTGGTAAAAATTATGTGTCGTTGACGAAAAACTCTGCCTAAGACAGAAGTGTCTACAAAGATGTAATTTCTATCTTTAACAAATGATCTTCCCGTTTTGTTCTTTCAATAATGTGTTATATTGCACAAATATTTAGATCCAATTAGCTACACAAAAAAGCTCATTTTCGAGTAGGAAGACATTCCCAAAAGTACTTATGATGATCTAAGTTAGTTTTTTTTTTTTGGATTACGAAGAGGTTTTGAACCGAAATACGTAATATTTTAGGCATGGAACCGCAACGTAATATTAGTTCTGTCCCAAGCGTCACTCGATCCTGTAACATCTAGAGTTTGTCTAATATACTTTTCCAATCGAACTAATGACGTTTGGTGGTAATTTGGGTCACTAACCTATCGTTTTTTTTGAATGTTAGTTTCATTGGAAAAGTATGTTTGAAATTGCAAGAACGTAGAGGACACAATATGATATTCCTCGAACGTAGATACAAATCTTAGTGTTGTGATTTGATCTTCCGATATCTTGTTTATTTATAGCACACAAGAATCAAATGCAGAATATACTCGGCGATTAGATTTTTTCACCGATTCTCGTCTCGAAAACAGAGTCCTCTGTTTCTGTTATTAAACCGTTAACAGACTTTTGTCCCATCCGTCGAATCAAATATTCAAATCTGTCGGTAGAAGAATAAAATTATGGTTTCCGGTTAGACCAGTCGGCAATCGGTACGATAAGATTTGCTTAACCAATTAAGATTAAGCCACGTGGCACAGCTTACTCGCGTCGTAGACTCGTAGTGGTCGCCATGTAAACAGCAGATTGATTAATGGGGCCCACGTAATTAAATCCGAAAACGCTGCGTTTCGTACCTTTCGTCTCCTTCCTTCCTCCTCCTCTACGTATATAAAAATTCCCATTTTCGTCATTTTTGTGAGATCCAAGAGAAAAAAGCAGAAATCACAGATCAGAGAGAAGCGTTTGAGAAAACGATGCCTTACTACACCAGAGACGAGGATGACGTCGACGATTTCGACGAGTTTGATCCGACGCCGTACAGTGGTGGCTACGACATCACCGTGATCTACGGCCGTCCGATCCCGCCTTCCGACGAGACTTGTTACTCGCTCTCGGCGGGAGTCGATGACGATTTCGAATACGAGACACCTGAATTCACCTCGATCCATGATCCATCTGCCTATGGAGAAGAAGCTCTTCAGACTGAGTACAGTAGCTACTCCCGACCCAAGCCACGACCCGGATTTCGACCCGATTCAGCCGGAGGCGGTCACGTGCAAGGTGAAAGACCTAATCCTGGTTATGGCCGGAAACCGGAATCGGAGTACGGATCTGGTGGTCAGACGGAGACTGAATACGGTAGGAGACCTGAATCGGGATACGGTGGGGAAACGGAGACGGAGTATGGTCGGAGACCTGAACAGAGTTACGGATCTGGATATGGTGGTAGAACGGAGACTGAGTCGGAGTATGGATCTGGTGGACGAACCGAGGTTGAGTATGGTCGGAGACCTGAATCTGGGTATGGTGGGAGATCGGAGACCGGGTATGAAAAGAAACCGAGCTTTGGTGAAGAGAGGAGCGAGTATGAGCGTAAGCCTAGCTATGGAAGATCTGAGGAACAGGAGGAAGGAAGTTATAGGAAGCCTAGCTATGGAAGATCTGAGGAGCAGGTTGAAAGTTACATAAAGCCTAGCAGCTATGGAAGATCTGAGGATCAGGAAGAAGGTTACAGGAAGCCTAGTTATGGAAGATCTGAGGATCAGGAAGAAGGTTACAGGAAGCCTAGCTATGGAAGATCCGAGGAACAGGAGGAAGAAGGTTACAAGAAGCCTAGCTATGGAAGATCCGAGGAACATGAGGAGGGAAGTTACAGGAAGCCTAGCTATGGAAGGTCTGAGGAGCAGGTAGAGAGTTACATAAAGCCTAGCTATGGAAGATCTGAGGAACAGGAGGAAGGAAGTTACAGAAAGCCTAGCTATGGAAGGTCCGAGGAACAGGAAGAAGGAAGTTACAGGAAGCCTAGCTATGGTCGTCGCAATGATGATGGTGATGATGATGAGCAGCGCAGGAACCGTTCTGGTTCCGGTGATGATGAGGAAGGGAGCTATGGCCGCAAGAAATATGTAAGTTCAATAAATTAACATTTCGTTATACTGAATTTTCCGTAGTTTGCATCTAGATTGTGTAGAAAATAGATTGATTGGTTGATCATAGTGTAGGGTGATCTCCATATTGAAATAAAGTTTATACCTTTAGTGATGGTTCATCCATGAACGTCCAATTATAATCTCTCTGTTTCACATCTTGAAATGGATTTGCTTGAATCAAAAGTTAGTTATATGATCCCATCAACTTCCTGGTTCAGTATTTGATTGAATTTGGACATCTTGTAACGTTATAGTGATTTTCACGTAGTTTGCATCTAGATTGTGTGGAAAATAAGTTTGATTGGTTTAAAGTTTAAACCCATTGTTGATCATAGTGTAGAGTAATCTCCATATTTAACTAAAGTTCATATCTTTAGTGATGATTCATGTTCATTCATGAGCTAGCGGTGTAACTCACTGATTCACACTCTGGAATGGATTTGCTTGAATTGAAAGTTAGTTATATGATCCCATCAACTTCTTGGTTCAATATTTGATTGAATTTGGACGTCTTGTAGTTGTAGGACATGTGAAGATCTTAGCTGCAATATATCTCTCTCCTTCCTAATGGTCATAGTTCATAGTGGTGGCATCATTAACTCAGATGTCATTGTATAGATCATAACAAAGGATACAGTTTTCGCTTAGCCCTAATCATATCTGTATCAAAATCTGCAGGGTGGCAATGACTCTGATGAGGATGAGGAGAAGAAGCAGCATCGTCACAAGCATCACCACCAGAGGCGTCGTGATGAAGACGATGACTAAACCCTCTTTCAGTGTTATGAGGAAGTGCTTTTGCTTAGCTTCTCATTACTACTAAATAAAGAGCTAAGTCACATATCTTTCAAAGTTGGTCATGTTGTTTGTTTGAATCTTCTTTAGATACAGCAGAGCCTGTGTCAATATATGTCTGAGTTTGTTGCTGGTTCATAATAAAAGACTTTGAAGTGTTATTGGGTCACCACCATGTAACTGTTGCTACTCTGTTTTCGATATTTTGTTATGATACTTTTATCTCTTCTTATTATGATCATTGCGTATATTGTTTTTTTTTTGTTCTCAATATTTAAATATCAAAAACCATTGCCGACAAGGAAAAATATTTTGTAGTTGCAGCCAGATTCAACTTTTTTTTTTTTTTTTTTTTTATTATTACCAGGAGAGCATCCGCGCTTCGTGCGGGTTTTCTTTTAATTCACTATGTACATCACGATAAAGATTAGCCATTAGAAATTTTGGAGTGTCGGATCCATTGAAAACGTCATATATCCCAGTGAGAAGCCATCATTGGTTCTCTTAAACCGCTAATTGCATTATGTCCTCTCATGTTTTCTCTAATGCCCATTGTAAATTGTTTTCGCTTCCGCCATTTGCTTTCACTCCGGCAGCCGCTAACGCAGCTTCGACGATAACGCCGCTTAGAACCACGATGAAATTCGATGAGTGTCGGATCTCACAATGTTTTCCCTCTTAGAACTACGATGCAATTCGACACCGGAAGAACCCATGACCGTTACTTCCTCTCCCTGGAAATCGGGTGCCCGGAAAGGCGCTTCTTCCTTTTCTGGCTCTTCTTTGAGTATACGCTACCGAGCGGCGCCGAGAAATTCACGCCGGCGGAGTTAAATCTCGAAATCTCTCCGGCCGGGTCCAACGAGCCTGAAGTCGCGCTGATGAGTACATCAAGTCCGAAATCTCACAAGGACCCAAGATCAACGCCATGAAAGCTCATGGGATTGCTACTGCCTTTGAAATGGACTGTACTGAGTGTACGGCAGGCTTAGACCCTCGTCCTATAGGCAACAGCGGTCCCATTCCTAAGTTCGGGACAGTAATTCCTAAGCTCCTAGCCCGAATAGAGCCGACCGTCCCACCACCCAAAAGAGGTGGGATTCATCGACCAACCCACCACGAGGAAGAGAACAGTCGAGCCAACATCCCCGTAGCTCGACCTTGGTACCACGGTGACCCGATCGTCTACGAATCGAGCAAGACTGGTGAGCTCGACGGCCAGGAGGATCCAAACGTCCCACCACCCAAAGGAGATAGGTTTCATCGACCAACCGACCATGGAGGAGAGAACAGTCGAGCCGGAATCCCCATAGCTCGACCAAAACCGGCACTCACCTTAGCCATGCTCCACGACGCATCCGAGAGAGCGTACGAGCCGGGAAACATGTGTTTTGGCCCAAGATCTTCAAGCACTGATCCAGCCAAGGCCCAACACGCATACTGGAGCCTCTTATGGTCCAAACCAAAGGAAGAATTGACTTGGCACAATCCGAATCTAAACCGGGAAGGCCAATCTCCTACGCGGGCCCGTTTGGAGCCAAGTAAGGAAAGTCCGACTGCGGGTCCTTTGCAAGACTTCTCCACGTGTGTCATGCTGTCCACAGAGTATACAATGGGTCCTAGACCACCAGATCACAAGGAGACACGCTCAAATATCCTGCACGGTCGTTTTGGCCCAAGGTTAATGAAACTTACCATATCCGGCTATGCACGCGATTTGCTAGATCAAGGCAAGATATTGTCTTCTAATCTCGGCCATCCAATCTCAGCATCTCATCCTAGACGTCCAGCACCCCAAGGAAGATTCGTCCTTCCCTAAACCGCAACAAAAATATCGCCCAAAGATCACAATCGCAACAATGACGACATCCGAAGATCTCCTTTTTAATTTCTTTCCTTGTTTTTGAATTCTTGTGACCGTTAGGTCTTTTGTCGAGCTCCTATAAAGCTCTCTTTGCTTCTGTATTGTCATTCACGAATTTTATAAGTTATTACAATAAACTTTCGAGTTTAGTTATCAAAGCGTCTTTGTCTTTGAATCGGTCCGCCTTTGTTTGTTCTTAAGTATTGTGCGAGGTGTCCCCCTTGCTTAAGAGCTGCTTGAATCTTCCCTCTCTAGTGCGTGGTTTCCCCCAGGAGAGTTAAGTTCATCTTGTTTGTCCGGTCCCATCACAACCGAGCCAAGCTTCCGCAATCATCACCATCGACCCATCATTCCGCAACCAAGCCGCTTTGAATAACTTTGAGGCCTTGATTGTAAATCCGACCTCGAGTCTTACATCATTGGTATCAGAGCTCAAAAGCTCCTATCTATCAGGTTACCTCGTTCTTTGTTTAAGTTTTTCATTTGTTTCATTGCCTTTTCGTTTTAGTTCTTATCAATCGAAACTACAAAAAAAAAAAAAAAAATTTATCTGCTTTACCAGTCTGTTTGTTTCAATTTTCATAAAATCATAAAAACTCATAAAAACATTTCGTCTTTTGTCGTTGCTTGTTAACTCATCATAGAAAAATATAAAATTGTTTCTGGAATTTTAGGAAGTGATTTAATAATTTTAGATCAAGCAAAACGAACCCGGAAAATTTCAGTGCGAGAAACAGTTTTTGTGTTCTTGTTTGTTCTTAAGCTAGACTTTGATTCCTGTGAATTTTCTTGTGTAAGGTACTATGGGAGAGCTAGCCAACGACCCCATGTCACTCATGGCTCGTAACTTCACTGCTTTCCAAGAAGAGATGAGAAACATGACCCAACGGCTAGAGCAAGGCTTAGCCAACGTGGGAGGAAGGCTTGACCGAGTGGAAGCACGGCCTCAAGGAGCAAACAGGGGAGCTCCACCACAAGCAGCACAGCAAGACGATGAACACATGCCCGAGCTTGATGGCGACCCACCACCTGGTCGGAACCAAGCACCGGATCCACAACAAAACCAACAACGCCGGAGAGATCCAAATGAACCGAGGCAGGCCCCGTGATGAAGGTCAAGGCCAGTACAACAACAGCAATGATTTGAAGATAACACCACCTACCTTTGCTGGGAAGGTAGATCCAGAAGCCTACCTTGATTGGGAGAGGCGTATGGAGTATATTTATGAGTGCTATAATTATCAAGAGCACAAGAAAGTTGCCTTTGCAGCTGCTCAACTCACCGACCATGCACTTGCTTGGTGGGATCGAGAGATGGCAGAAAGAAGAAGGTATGGAGATGGACCACTCAACTCTTGGAGGGAGATGAAATCACTTCTCAAACGAAGATACGTCCCACCACACTATCATCGAGAACTCCAAAGGAAATTCAGAAAACTTTACCAAGGCCAGAAAACGGTCGAAGAATACTATGATGAATTTGAGATCTTGAGGAACCGGCTAGAGCTAGAGGAGACCGAGGAGACCCTCATGTCTCATTTCCTCGAAGGCCTTAACGAAAAGATTACAAAGAAAGTGGAGATACAACCGTATCATCAACTTCATGGGCTGCTACACCTTGCTATCCAAGTGGAGAAACACCTCAAGAAGAAGACATCTACTGCCCCTAAGCCGAAATACAACCCACCGGTATGGAATTCCCCAACAACCCAAGCTACGGACAAAGGGAAATCAATTGAAATTGAATCTAGATTCAAGAGTAAAGCACCGGAGCCCTATAGAGATGCACGACAAGAGCAAGGTAAGTCTTCTACTCCTTACCATACACGTGAGCTCACTTGTTACAGGTGCAAAGGAAGAGGCCACATCTCAAGAGACTGCCCGAACCCGAGAGTGATGATCATATTGCCATCCGGTGAATGTGAATCTCAAGACGAAGCAGAACCGGATGATGACAAAGAGACCATTGAATATGCTGATGAAGGAGAGTCCCTAGTGATCATGAGAGCCCTCAACACTCAGGTGGTTGAAGAGGACACTGCCCAAAGAGAAAATCTCTTTCACACACGTTGTACCGTCCAAAACAAGGTATGTCACCTCATCGTCGACAGTGGCTCTTGTACTAACATTGCAAGCTGCTTGTTAGTTGAAAAATTAGGTCTTACCGCCACGGACCACCCTAGACCATATAAGCTTAAGTGGCTGAACGATAAGGAAGAGCTAAAGGTGTCAAAATAAGTGCAAATTTCCTTCTCAATCGGTGCATACAAGGATAAAGTGGTGTGTGATGTCGCACCAATGGAAGCTGGTCATATTCTCCTAGGAAGACCCTGGCAATATGATAGATCCGTGTCCCACAATGGAAGAACAAACCAGTACTCCTTCCATTTCAACAACAAGAAGGTCACGCTTGCTCCGTTGGACCGAACGGAAGTCCGAGTGTTGCAAGCAAGGGCAAAAGAGAAAAGACAGCTCAAGGTAAGTCTTTTTCTTGAAAATTTCGATAAGCTATCTTCCTTAGAGCCCATAACACACTTGTCTTTGCCATTCGCGTCGAAAACAGGTTTTGTAGGTTGCAAGTCAACTTTGTCCGAGGCCACATCAGTTTTAGCCGAGAAACCAAAAGCTGCCGAAGCAGCACCAATTCTAGCCGAGGCAAAATTCACTATGACCGGGGAGAAAGAAGTTTTAGCCGAGAAACAAAAGATTGCCGAGACAGCCCCAATTTTAGCCGAAGCACAACTCATTATAGCCGAGGAAAAAGAAGTTTTTGCCGAGACAACTTCAAAGGCAAAACCAGACTCCACCAAGCTCCGCACCACTACCAGCACACTCAACAAGCCGAAACAAGGATATATCTACTCCTTGTTGATCCAAGAAGCACCGCCAATGGTGGCCCACATCCAAAAATCAAGCCAACTCCGAGGTAAGCTCCTAAACCACCTTTCGGGATACAAGTCTAATGCGTTATGTTTGGATGTAGGTTTGAAGATTTCGAGGACGAAATCACTTGAAGAGGGAGGGTATGATGAGTACATCAAGTCCGAAATCTCACAAGGACCCAAGATCAACGCCATGAAAGCTCATGGGATTGCTACTGCCTTTGAAATGGACTGTACTGAGTGTACGGCAGGCTTAGACCCTCGTCCTATAGGCAACAGCGGTCCCATTCCTAAGGTCGGGACAGTAATTCCTAAGCTCCTAGCCCGAATAGAGCCGACCGTCCCACCACCCAAAAGAGGTGGGATTCATCGACCAACCCACCACGAGGAAGAGAACAGTCGAGCCAGCATCCCCGTAGCTCGACCTTGGTACCACGGTGACCCGATCGTCTACGAATCGAGCAAGACTGGTGAGCTCGACGGCCAGGAGGATCCAAACGTCCCACCACCCAAAGGAGATAGGTTTCATCGACCAACCGACCATGGAGGAGAGAACAGTCGAGCCGGAATCCCCATAGCTCGACCAAAACCGGCACTCACCTTAGCCATGCTCCACGACGCATCCGAGAGAGCGTACGAGCCGGGAAACATGTGTTTTGGCCCAAGATCTTCAAGCACTGATCCAGCCAAGGCCCAACACGCATACTGGAGCCTCTTATGGTCCAAACCAAAGGAAGAATTGACTTGGCACAATCCGAATCTAAACCGGGAAGGCCAATCTCCTACGCGGGCCCGTTTGGAGCCAAGTAAGGAAAGTCCGACTGCGGGTCCTTTGCAAGACTTCTCCACGTGTGTCATGCTGTCCACAGAGTATACAATGGGTCCTAGACCACCAGATCACAAGGAGACACGCTCAACTATCCTGCACGGTCGTTTTGGCCCAAGGTTAATGAAACTTACCATATCCGGCTATGCACGCGATTTGCTAGATCAAGGCAATATATTGTCTTCTAATCTCGGCCATCCAATCTCAGCATCTCATCCTAGACGTCCAGCACCCCAAGGAAGATTCGTCCTTCCCTAAACCGCAACAAAAATATCGCCCAAAGATCACAATCGCAGCAATGACGACATCCGAAGATCTCCTTTTTAATTTCTTTCCTTGTTTTTGAATTCTTGTGACCGTTAGGTCTTTTGTCGAGCTCCTATAAAGCTCTCTTTGCTTCTGTATTGTCATTCACGAATTTTATAAGTTATTACAATAAACTTTCGAGTTTAGTTATCAAAGCGTCTTTGTCTTTGAATCGGTCCGCCTTTGTTTGTTCTTAAGTATTGTGCGAGGTGTCCCCCTTGCTTAAGAGCTGCTTGAATCTTCCCTCTCTAGTGCGTGGTTTCCCCCAGGAGAGTTAAGTTCATCTTGTTTGTCCGGTCCCATCACAACCGAGCCAAGCTTCCGCAATCATCACCATCGACCCATCATTCCGCAACCAAGCCGCTTTGAATAACTTTGAGGCCTTGATTGTAAATCCGACCTCGAGTCTTACATCATTGGTATCAGAGCTCAAAAGCTCCTATCTATCAGGTTACCTCGTTCTTTGTTTAAGTTTTTCATTTGTTTCATTGCCTTTTCGTTTTAGTTCTTATCAATCGAAACTACAAAAAAAAAAAAAAAAATTTATCTGCTTTACCAGTCTGTTTGTTTCAATTTTCATAAAATCATAAAAACTCATAAAAACATTTCGTCTTTTGTCGTTGCTTGTTAACTCATCATAGAAAAATATAAAATTGTTTCTGGAATTTTAGGAAGTGATTTAATAATTTTAGATCAAGCAAAACGAACCCGGAAAATTTCAGTGCGAGAAACAGTTTTTGTGTTCTTGTTTGTTCTTAAGCTAGACTTTGATTCCTGTGAATTTTCTTGTGTAAGGTACTATGGGAGAGCTAGCCAACGACCCCATGTCACTCATGGCTCGTAACTTCACTGCTTTCCAAGAAGAGATGAGAAACATGACCCAACGGCTAGAGCAAGGCTTAGCCAACGTGGGAGGAAGCCTTGACCGAGTGGAAGCACGGCCTCAAGGAGCAAACAGGGGAGCTCCACCACAAGCAGCACAGCAAGACGATGAACACATGCCCGAGCTTGATGGCGACCCACCACCTGGTCGGAACCAAGCACCGGATCCACAACAAAACCAACAACGCCGGAGAGATCCAATGAACCGAGGCAGGCCCCGTGATGAAGGTCAAATGTTTTGGTACTAGTCGGTTCCGGGTCGGTTCGGTACTAGTCGGTTCCGGGTCGGTTCGGTTCCGAGATTTAAAAACTGAAAAACACCCCAAATGTTTTGGATCTTAATGGGTTTCGGGTATTTATTACCCGAAATGCCAAAAATATACTTGAAAATTCAAAAATATACCCGAAAACCCAGAAAAAAACTAAGGAAAATATACTCGAAATACCAAAAATATATCCGTAAACCCAAAATTATATCCGAAAACCCGAAAATAACTAAAGAAAATATACTCATAATACCAAAAATATACTCAAAAACCTGATATATATTTTTAATATTTTTGGGTATATAATTATAATTCGGATACCCGAAATATTTTCGGTTCGGTTCGGGGTATTATCCGATACCCACATATATCAATAAGTAGGATCTAATGGGTATTTTGGCCATAAACGAAACCAAACCAAACATGTAATTTCAGATCGATTCCGGTTCGGATATTTCGGTTCCGGTTTTTATGCCCATAGCTAACTAATCCCACTTAGGTTTGGAAAAGGACTCAAGGACAGGCCCATCGTTTTAAATTTTAATCAATTTTAAAAAAAGAAACACAATCAGGTTTGGAATAGGACTTGGTTAACCAGAGACCTATATATATAGAAATAGACATCAGGGTTAAACTAAAGAGCAACACATCATTAATTACATAGTTTTGTTCAATATCATTAATTAGCGAAGAAGCCACCATGACAAGTGATACAATCGTCCATGAATCTCTTTTCCATCGTCGATGGAGGTGAGACTCCATATTATTATTATGTAACATAAGATTGAGTAACTTATCATCTGGTTGGTTGGTTGCAGGACGAACGGAAATCTACGGTACGAGGCTGCGATGACCAGCACCATTCTAGCCCTCAACATTGCAGCGATCTTGTATATGACTATGAGAACCCCCAAGATTCCCCTAGATGAGTCAGTTTTGGGATCTGTGCTGTGTTGCAGTATTTGGTCCGTGACTGCCGGCGTACTTAGTTTCATGATTTGGGTTGCATTGGCAGACCAGGAAGAAACAGCAACTTGTACTTACTTTGTGGGACGTCTCAGTCACACGTTGAGCTTCTGTCTTTTCCTCTGCCTCCTCTATTCTATTTCTCCTCGCTTGGCTCTACACTTTGGTCTACCTTTTTTTGATATGGTTCGTACCCGCCATGATTGCACCTTGTTGTCCTTGTCTACAGAGAGGAGAGCTGTTGATCCCGGGGATCACAAACTATGTTTAAGAGATTGATTAGGGAGAGAGAGGCGATAGTTTCGTTAATTAGAGCGAGTTAACCAAGGTTTAAGACAGGTCGGGTGTACGGTGAACATGTCGTGGACCGTATTCTTTTGTATATGATCGAAGGACGTGAGCAATTTAGAGTTACGAACTGGTTCCGATGGGAGTCCAGTTCGGGGATCTAAATTGCTGCTTTGTTACAAACGAGAGAGAGAGAGAGAGAGGTCGTGTGTGTTTGTGGTAAGTGGGATGCCCAAAATTCCAGAAGTCCCCTTCATTAATGACATCGAGGGATATATATACTCGGGATTGACTTCCTGCTCCCCGGGATTCCGGGGCCACGTGGCGTCTTCAGCCTGATTTGCGGGTAAGGCAGTCTAGGAGGCGTGTTCCGTTCTTCGGGGAAAGGGGTCATGATGAGCTCGGCGCCATACCTCTGCAGCGTAGTGCACTGTTTGACCAACTCTCCTCCACGTGTCTTACTCTCCTTTGTCAAATCCGCAGGGTTGGTGAGACATGTCGTGATGAGCTCGGCGCCATACCTCTGCAGGGTAGTACACTGTTTGACCGACTCTCCTCCACGTGTCTTATTCTTCTTTGTCGAATCCGCCGGGTTGGTGAGACGTCGAGGTCAGATCGTACTTCTACTCAGATAGCACACTGTTCGACCAACTCCCACGTGTCCTATTTTCTTTTG
The DNA here is from genome assembly GCA_030161315.1 of Eutrema japonicum. NCBI lineage: Eukaryota > Viridiplantae > Streptophyta > Magnoliopsida > Brassicales > Brassicaceae > Eutrema > Eutrema japonicum. The sequence goes on from BSQW01000011.1 coordinate 51,869,558, forward strand.
ACATTTCTGTTTCGCCGAAGTGTCAGCACGGACCCGAGGTGCGTCCTCTGGAGCTCGGGAGTTCCGGACAGGTGCGAGCGCGAGGCTTCCAGGTCGGTGACCGAACTGAAGAGGGGTTTTTCCTAAGATGGGCCTAACTAATTGGGGGTGCTAGGCCCACCTCCAACAATAGGCCCTCCCCTAGTTCGGTGTCACGAGGCGAGGTGAGTGATCCGAAGTTGATCTGATGTTAGTTCGGCGCATCTTAGGACGGTTCCTCGAAATTGGGCGGAGGAGCGCGGGGTGTTACAGCCCAGATTTGAGCCCGTGCTCGTACGTGTTGACCTTTCCGTAAATCCGTAGACGGTTGGCGCGTACCCATCACGTGGGAGAACGAAAGGTCACCTCTTTTTTCGCGTGAGCTGCCCACGCGCGGCGTGCGACAGACGCTTCGCGTTTATTGAGGCGTTTCCTGCTTTTGGCGTGGGAGAACGAGGAGTCGTCATCATTAGGTTTCTGGGCGGCCGTGCTTCTTTCGACACATGTCCAGGCGTCGCTTCATTGTCCCCTTCCTCTATTTAAACCCTTCTTCCTCCTTTAGTTAGAACCTTCTGCGCATAACCCTAAGGTAACTCCTCTCTGATTCCCTCCTTCCCTTCCTTTCTCTGTGTTTTTCGATTTCTTCTTCCCCTTTGTGCAATGGCGCCGATTCTAGACGGAATCAGGGCTGAGTCGAGCGATGAATCGGCGTCCCGTGGTGGCTGCAGCGATTCTCCGAGTTCTTCCTCCGATGGTTCCGGGCGCGCCTCCTCTCCGTGTCGAGGTTCAGATAGTGGGGAACAGCCTATTCCTTCGACTTCAAGGGCCGCCCCGCTGCTCCCTAGGACCCATCTCCGAAAGAAGGCGGTGATAAGGTCCTCCTCTGGTGGCCGCGGTGTTGGCCAAGTTGGGGGAGGAACCGGGCGTCTGGGCGACCGCGGTGGTCGTCAGGGCGGCCGCGGTGGCGGAGAGCGAGTGACCAAGGCGAGGAGGTCCCCCTTGGTTCCGTACGAGCAGGGCGGGTCACCGACCTGGAGCACAGCGGAATCGGTAACTCTGCTGAGGGATTTGTGCGATTTCCCTGCTGGTGTCGAGCTCAGGCTACCCAAGGCGGACGAGCGCCAGTGGACTCCTCGGGCGGGCTTCGTCTGCCTGTATGAAGCGTTCTTCCAGAAGTGCGGGCTGCGCCTTCCTCTCCCCGAGCTGTTCGTCCAGTATTGCCGGGCGCGGGGTTTGGCCTTCTCGCAGGTCTGCCCGTCCACGATCCAGGGGATGATCGTGATGCTGACCTTGGGGCACGAATGCGATGTGGAGGTGACGGTGCCCATGTTCGAGGCTCTCACCCAGCAGAAGGCGAATCTTGGGATCCCGGGAACTTACTATGCTGCCTTCAAGCCCGCGGCGAATATCCTGGAGGCCCCCAGCTCGGGGTCTAAGGCTAGCAAGCTGTCGAAGGTCAAGGACTGGTCTCGCAGCTACTTCTACATCCGGGCTACCGACGTGGTTGGACTCGATCCGTCGGCGAGATACACCCGGGATTAGAATTTTTCCCCGGGTAGGGATTTGCAGGTCGAGCTGACTTCTCTTCTTCGGTTTTGTCTTACTAATGCTGTTTGTTTTGCTTTCAGGTTCTCACTCTTCTAGGTTCAAGCTGCCGGACTACGCGGGTATCCTTGCTGTGTTCAGGACGGTGCGCGACAGAGAGTGGAAGTCATTCACCTCGGGATGGATAGCAGCAGCAATGGCCGGCGGTGGGTTTTTTTTTTTTTTTTTTTTTTTTTTTTTTTTTTACCGAACTGATGGGTGCCACCAATGCAGGTCGAGCAAGGTTTGCCAGTCCGCTGTACGCAGATTCCATTGTGGCGCCGCCGCCGCCAATGGTTGAGGTGCCGGTCCGGCGAGACCCGGCGCCGCGGGCTAGGGGGGTCGTCCGAGGTGGCTCTTTCGAAGAAGAGGGCGGCCGATGCTGCCGGCGCTAGGGCTGGCAAGAAGAAGAAGATGACCGAGGTGGGAGGGTCTTCGACTTCAGGTCGGGAATCTGGCCGGCCTGAAGAGGCTGGTTGCGAGCCCGAGGGCTCCCGAGGCGCTCTTGTCACGGAGGCCGAGGTACCTGCTGCCGAGGTGCCAGCGGGGGGTGAGGTCGAAGGGGCCCGGATCCTGGCCGAGAACAAGGTCGCAGTTCGCGCGACGGAGGGCAGCGATGCGGTCGTCGTTGTGGAGGATCCTGCTGTTGTGCAGGAGGCCGAGGACCGAAGCGCTGATGGAGGCAGCGCTTCGGAGGGTTCCGACGCCGGGGCTCGGGATTACAGCTTCTCCTTCCGTCATGAGGACGGTAGCAGCCAGATCATCGTCGATCAGGACGAGTGCGCCGAGCTGGCGCAGGCGATGATGTTCGGGGAGAAGCACCCGCACTTCCTGCCGATGGAGATGATGGAGTCCGATTCCTTTCGCGCGGCAGCGCGTTCTGCAGCTCGGGTGAGCTTTCGTTGCTGATCTAGTTATTTTTATCGGGGTTCGTTGCATGTTTTTTTGCTAACAGCTGGTTGGATGCAGGCGATGGCCATTACCGCCTTTCTAGCGGAGGCCGATGAGAAGCGACTCGCCGAGAAGGACGCGTCGCTCAGCTTCTTGAGGACGCGTCAGGAGGCCAGCACGCAGATCCAGACCCTTCTCCTCCGCGGGCTTGAGAATGACTTGAGGGAGGAGAAGTCCCGGTCAGCGGCGCTGGAGGAGGAGGCCGCACGGGTACGGGGCCGGGCTGTGGAGGCGGACACTGTTCGGGCCGAGCTGGAGGCCGAGAGGGCCCGATCTGCCGCTGAGAGGGCTCAGTCGGCCTGTTTGGAGGAGGAGGTCGGGCTCCTGAAGGGGGAGAGGGAAACGCTCCGCTCTAGGGTGAAGGGGCTGGAGGCCGCCATAGGCCGGGCGAAGGTGGCCGTGGCTGCGGAGAGCGACCGGGTAACGGCCAGGTGGGAGGCGCGGAACCGGAAGTGGTCCGCGAAGATGGAGAAGATCCGCGCCCATCTCGACGGTCGCAGCCGGGCCTTAGAGCCTCACCTGCTGTACAACCAGGTGATCGGCGTAAGGGCGTGCCTCAAGAGGATGGAGGCCGAGGAAGGGGTGTCGGTACCGTGCTATCGGTATCAGAAGCTGGATGAGGACGAAGCGGCATTCGGTGCCCAGCTGGACGGAATGGATTTTCCGGACTTGACCCCGGAAGATCTGGACATCCCTCTGGACCGTACTAATGGCGTCTAGCTCGAGCGGCTTATGCCGGTGGCTCCATCCGACACTCCCGTGGTGGATTTGACTTTGGACGTTCCGCCAGCAGCTGAGGCCGTTCAAGCTTGCTGCGCCGCTTGTTGAGGCCGCTGTTGGGGAAGAGCGGGCCGAGCAACCCGTCCTTGGTGAGCGCGGCATGGAAGTGGAGGCGGGGGGGGGGGGGGGGGGGCCGTTGGTCTGGATGGTACCCGTGCTGACGGGGGTGAAGATTTACCGGCCGAAGTGGCCTTGTAAAAATTTTGTTGTTGCATTTTTCTTTTTTTTTTTTTTTTTTTTTTTTGTAACGATCGGGCCGTGGGCCGTTTATGTAAGTGCCGTTTCGAGGCCTCTATTTTTTTTTGTAATAAAGATGGTATTTCCGAATTCGCATGTGTGGTAGAATAGGTCGTAAAGCGTATTCTGTCAATCGATGTCGTGGGCCCAGGTCGTAGATCGGGCCCTTGTGTCTTCGTATAGGGTGCGAGGTACGACTCGGCTTTAGATACTTAATGCTTGTGTATCTTTATTTTTTCGTGGGTGCGAGGTGTTCTCGGCTTAAGGTACTTAAAGCTTTTGTACCTTTTTTTTGGTGCGAGTAGCGAGCTCGGCTTTGAGACACTTAATGCTTGTGTGTCTAGTAGAGGTGCAAGCCTTGGGCTCGGCCTTAGTACTTATTGCTTGTGTACTATGTGAGTGCGAGCATTGGAGCTCGGCTTTGGCACTTATAACTTGTGTGCCGGGGAGAGCGGGCATTGGAGCTTGGTCCCTTTTTTTGTAGTAGTGCGAGCATTAGAGCTCGGCTTCTCTCTTTTTTTTTTTTTGGTAGAGGTGCGAGCATTGGAGCTCGGCTTCTCTCTTTTTTTTTTTTTTTTTTTTTGGTGGTGCGAGCGTTGGAGCTCGGCTTTCTTTTTTTTGTAGAGGTGCGAGCGTTGGGGCTCGGCTTTTTTTTTTTTTTTTTTGTGTGGAGGTGCGAGCGTTGGAGCTCGGCTTCCCCTTTTTTTTTGTGGTGCGAGGGTTGGAGCTCGGCTTCTTTTTTTCTTTTTTTTGAAAAGGTTTTATTAGATAAATAGTTGAGCCCTGGTTAGGGGTTGCCTACGTACCCTTTAGTAGAAGGGATCAAGCCAATCGTAGTTCGTTTGCTTACAGAGGTAGACGGCGGGGCGGAGCCCGGGTAATCAGTAGTAGAAGCGTTTGAGGTTGATCGAGTTCAATGAGCGCGGGATTGCGTCGCCGTACATCGTGACTAGCTCGTAGACGCCAGGCTTCACGATCTTGGAGATAAGGTAAGGGCCTTCCCAATTGGCACCGAGCTTGCCTGCGTTTAGCTCGGCGGTGTTTTCGAAGACTTTGCGGAGGACCAGGTCGCCCTCGGCAAAGAACCTGCCTCGAACCTTCTTGTTGTAGTACTTGGAGGCGAGCTACTGGTAGTTCTGGATTCGGAGGAGGGAATGGTCCCGCTGCTCCTCGAGGAAATCCAGCTCGCTTAGTAGGACGGTGTCGTTCAGTGGGGGCTGCTGGGTGAGCATAGCGCGGCAAGGAGTGGGGAGCCCGACCTCGGATGGGGCCATTGCTTCCATTCCGTGGGAGAGGCTGAATGGTGTGCGACCTGTCGACGTCTTCGGCGTTGTGCGATGGGACCAGAGGACTCCATCTAGCTCGTCGGCCCAGGATCCTTTCTTGTCATCTAGTCGCTTTTTAAGACCGTCGAGGATGGTCTTGTTGGTGGCCTCGGCCGGTCCATTTCCTTGTGGATATCTCGGGGTGGACTTACTCAGCCTGATTTTCCACTTTGCGCAGAAGTCTTCGAAGAGGATCGATGTGAACTGGGCACCTTTTTCGGTGACGATCTCGTAAGGCAGCCCGTGCCGGCAGATGAAGAACTTCCAGACGAACTTTCGGACGTCCTCTGCCGTGATCTTGGCGTAAGCTTCGGCTTCGACCCACTTGGTGAAGAAGTCGGTCATGACCAGGATGAAGCGCTTTTGGCGAGATCGGGGAAGGGGCCCGACTATGTCCATGGCCCATCGCATGAAGGGGTAGGGTGCTACCGCAGTGGTAAGGAGCTCGGTAGGACAGTGAATGAAGGGACCGTGACGCTTGCACTTCTCGCACCGGGCTGCGAATTTTTCGCAGTCTTGAAGCATCGTTGGCCAGTAGTGTCCCTGGTTCCGTATTCTCAAGGCGAGAGCCCGGCCGCTGGAGTGGTTTCCGTCGGCGCCTTCGTGCATTTCTTTCATCACGTCAATGGTTTCTTGACCGTGGAGGCAGCCGAGCAGTGTTCCCGAGGCGCTCCACCGGAACAGATTGCCGTCCAGCATCGTGTATCGGGCGCACTTCTTCCTTAGCCGGCGAGCGGCCCACCGGTCTGGGGGGTGAACGCCGTCTGCGATGTACAGCAGTAGATCGACTCGCCAGTCTGGTAGTTCGGGCTCGGCCGGGGGTGGCGGTAGATCTTCGGGAGGTGGGATGTCTTCGTTAGGGTCCGCGGCCTGGGGGTTGATCAGGTAGGCCCCTTTTGGCAGTTCGATACTAGGGAAGTCGATACTCTCGACCGGGATCACCCGTCGTTGGGCTGGGGCCGAGGTGGAGACCAGCGCGGCGAGGGCGTCTGCGGAAGTGTTATCGCCTCGGGGGATCTTCGTCAGGGTGAACTCGGAAAAGTCTGCGGCCAAGCCTTGGGTCACCTTGAGGTAAGCATCCATGCGATCGTTCTTGGCCTCGTACTCCCCGCTGAATTGATTAGCAACGAGCTGGGAGTCGCAGTAGGCTCAGATTTTCTTCGCGCCGACCTCCTTGGCAAGGCGCAGGCCGGCAATCAGAGCTTCATACTCGGCCTCGTTATTTGACGCTGGGAAGGCCAGACGGAAAGACTGCTCGAGGATTTCCTTGGTCGGGGACTCGAGGCGTATGCCCATGCCAGAGCCGATCCGTCGACGTGCAGGATCCACACTTCGGGGACTTCGTCAACTGCTAGCTCGGGTACCAACTCAACCAGGAAATCGGCCAGGACCTGAGATTTGATAGCGGTCCGACCTCGGTACTCAATTTCATACACGCTCAGCTCGACAGCCCACTTCATTATCCGACCAGATCGGCTCGGGCTGTGGAGGATGGTTCTGAGGGGGTAGGTGCTTAGGACGGCAATCGTATGGGATTGAAAATAAGGCCGGAGCTTTCTGGCTGCGACGACCACCGCCAAGGCGAGCTTCTCCAGAGTCGGGTACCTGCTCTCCGCGTCGTCTAGGGATTTACTGATGTAGGAGATGGGCCTCTGGTCGCCCCGGTCTTCCCGTACTAGCACTCCGCTGACCGGTGACGCAGAGATGGCGATATAGAGGTAGAGGGTTTCGCCTTCTTCTGGTTTGGACAGGACGGGTGGAGTAGATATGTACTCCTTCAGCTGTTGGAGGGCTTCCTCGCACTTGTCGTCCCACTCGAACCGCTTGTTAGCTCGGAGCAGTTGGTAGAACGGGAGGCACCTGTCGGTAGAGCGGGAGATGAACCGGTTGAGCGCGGCGATTCTCCCGGTGAGTCGCTGTACTTGACGCGTGCTCTCTGGGGACTTGAGCTCGGTGATAGCCCGGATCTGCTTGGGGTTAGCATCGATCCCGCGCTGGGTGATGATATACCCTAGGAATTCGCCCGACGTGACGCCGAAAGAACACTTGGCTGGGTTCAGCTTCATGTTGTATTCGTTCAAAGTCCGGAAGCAGGATCGGAGATGAGCGACGTGGTCGGCAGCTACTAGGGATTTTACCATCATGTCATCTATGTATACTTGCATAGTGCGGCCTATTTGATCGGTGAACATCCGGTTGACGAGTCGTTGGTAGGTGGCTCCGGCGTTTTTGAGTCCGAAGGGCATTACCTTATAGCAGTAGATGCCTCAGTCTGTGATGAACGCGGTCTTCTCCTGGTCATCGGGGTGCATGGGGATCTGGTTATACCCCGAGAAGGCATCCATGAAAGAGAGCAGCTCGTTCCCGGCCGTAGCTTCAACGACTTGGTCGATTCGAGGGAGGGGAAAGCTGTCCTTTGGGCACGCCTTGTTGAGGTCGGTGAAATCCACGCAGACCCTCCATTTCCCGCTCTTCTTCTTGACTACCACCGGGTTGGCCAACCAGTCCGGGTATTTGACCTCGGTGATCGAGCCGGCTGCGGTGAGCCTTTCCACCTCGTCATTGAATGCCTGGGCGCGCTCGGGGCCCAGCTTTCGCCGCTTCTGCTTGATCGGTCTGCAGGTCGGGTCCACGTTGAGCTCGTGGCTGCACGTGGCCGGGTCAATGCCGGGCATATCGCCGGTGGACCAGGCGAAGGTGGTGACGTTTTGCCCCAGGAAATCGACCAGCTCTTTCTTAATGTCCTCGTCGAGGTCGGTTCCGATGCCGACGCAACGGGCGGGGTCGCTCGGATCGATGTTGACCTAGGTGATGAGGTCTTCTCCCGGGAGGTCCCGAGCGATTGTCTCACCGGGCTGATATGCGCTGACGGTTAAGCAGGCCGGCGCGGCGCGGCGCAGCTTATGCTCAATGGCGAATCAGGCGCGCGAGACCCTCTGGTTGCTCCTAAGGGTATACGTCCCGGCCTGGTTGGGGAATTTGAGGCATTGATGGTACGTCGAGGTGACTGCCCTCATCGAATGCAGCCAAGGGGTTCCGAGGATGATGTTGTAGATCGGGGTGGTATCGAAGAACACGAACTTGACGATTTTCGTGACCCGACCTACGTAGACCGGCAGTTCGATGGTGCCGATTCCGTTGACGGTGTCTCCGGCGAAGCCGGTTAGCGGGATTGAGTGCGGCTTGATTGCCACCCCGTTTAGATTCATCCTGGCCAGGGTATCCATGAAGATGAGATCGACCGAGCTGCCCGTATCGACGAGGACTCGGTTGACGTCGCAGTCGGCTACGCGGACTTGTACGACGAGGGGGTTGTTGTGGGGCTGGTGGACCCCGATCGCGTCGGCCTCGGAGAAACATATCCCCCTTTTGCTCGTGTCCTGCGCATCGATCTCCGGGCCGGAGTGCCATTTCAGGGACGCGTCGGTCCTTCTCTCGTGACGCTTGATGGACCGCACTGAATCGCTGCACGAGAGGAGACCTCCCATGATCATTCCTATCAGAGTCCGGGCCGGTGGAGGCGATCTACCCGTTTCCCGGTCTCGCGAGGGGGATCGTCGCCGACGATCGTCGTTTTGGGCGTGGTTGGGGGGAAAAACGGGGTTATCGTTGTCCCAGGCTCGCGGGCGCAGTCGTTCTGGAACGCAGATTTCCCCCCTCTGGAATTGGTTCAGCAGGACTTCTTGGAGTGCGCGGCATTATGAGGTCGGATGCCCCTTTCTCTGGTGGAAGTCGCAGAAGGCCGACCTGTCATACTGATCGTCTGGTCGGGGGTCCCTGTCGTTTGGTTCGTCGGGGCGCCGATCCTGCTGGTTGGGATCTCGCACGTACTTGTTCCAGGGCAGCTTTGGCGCGGGGTTGGGGGGAAAAACGGGGTCGCGCAGACGGAGGCCGGCAGGCGGTCCGTTGACGAGGAATGCGGCGGCCTGCTTTCCTTTGCTGCGCTGATACACGTCATCGTAGTGTTGACGAGGCTCCTGACATCTTTCTTGGGGCCGCTCCTTCGGGACCGGGGCCCTGTGCGAGGCGCTGTTTCTCGACTCAACCGCCTTTTCCTCCTCGAGCTCGACGAAGAGTCCAGCGCGGTGTAGGGCGTCTTCCAACGAGCGCGGCTTGTTGAGCTTCATGTCGTCCTTGAAGGCCGAATCAGCCCGGAGGCCCTTTCTTAGAGCGGGGAGCGCTGACTTGTCCGTCACGTTGCTTTGTGAGGCCGTGGCTTTGAAGCGTTTTATGAAGGACCTAAGCGACTCCTTCGCTCCTTGGTTCAACGCCCAGAGGTCCGCGCTGGATGCGGACTGCCTGATGTAGATGGAGTAGTGCTCGAGGAAGGTAGTCGACAGATCTCTGAAGCTGTCTATGGAGTGCGTCTTCAGCCGAGAGAACCACGTGAGGGCCGGGCCGGTGAGGTTCTCTACGAAGAGCTGGCAGTGGGCGGCTTCGCGCTCATCTGGGGAGAAGTGGGCGCGGCCCATGGCGATGGTGAACGCCGTAAGATACTGGGCCGGGTCGGTTGTGCCCGCGTAGGGCTAGAGTTTGATCTTCCCGAGGTGCTGGAGCGGGACGGAGGCGATCCGGCGGGTGAACGGCGTGTTTTGCGTCTCTCTGAGGACGCGATCTATTTCCGGGGCCGCGCTGGTGGCCTGATGGATTTTGGAGGACATCGCGCGGATTGTCTCCTTCATAGCTTCGAACTCGGCGTCCCTGGAGCTCTCCGAGCTGGATCGGAGATGGTGGGCTTCGTCGCCCGGGTGGCTTCCTACGGCCGGGGCGAAACGTCCGCCCGGGCCTTCGGATCCTGAAGGTGAGTCGCCGGGCCGGCTTATCCGGATGCGCGGGGTTTCTTCCCGAGAGTCCGGCTCCCTGAGATGGACGTCGGGGGATCCGGTGTTGTCCGACCGGTCACGGGATGCTCCTAGCGTGGCGAACCGTTGTTCGGTAGCTCGCGTCAGCTCGTCTATTCTGGCGAGCAGGGTCTGCATTACGGCGGACAGCGTGGGCTGGTCTTCCGATGCTCGGGGCGCGTTGTGGGCGGCGGAGCCGTCGGAAGGGGTGGGCGTCGGAGCCGGGGGCGGAGCCCTGAAGAACTGCTCTCGGGGAATCGGCCGGTTGGTAGCCGCCTGGGCTGACGGTGGGGCGGTCGCTGTTGTTTGAGTCGTCGGCGGAGCCGTTGTCTGGGCCTGGGCCGTTGTTTGGGCCGGGGTCTCCTGGTCTGACAACACTCTTGGGGGCGGAATTGCCATCGTTGCTGCGGTTGCGGTTGTGGTCGAACTGCTCCTTGCGTATAGAAGAATCTCCCCCCTCCTTCTAACGCCAATTGTTGATCCCGGGGATCACAAACTATGTTTAAGAGATTGATTAGGGAGAGAGAGGCGATATTTTCGTTAATTAGAGCGAGTTAACCAAGGTTTAAGACAGGTCGGGTGTACGGTGAACAGGTCATGGACCGTATTCTTTTGTATATGATCGAAGGACGTAAGCAATTTAGAGTTACGAACTGGTTCCGATGGGAGTCCAGTTCGGGGATCTAAATTGCTGCTTTGTTACAAACGAGAGAGAGAGAGAGAGAGGTCGGGTCTGTTTGTGGTAGGTGGGATGCCCAAAATTCCAGAAGTCTTCATTAATGACATCGAGGGATATATATACTCGGGATTGACTTCCTGCTCCCCGGGATTCCGGGGCCACGTGGCGTCTTCAGCCTGATTTGCGGGTAAGGCAGTCTAGGAGGCGTGTTCCGTTCTTCGGGGAAAGGGGTCATGATGAGCTCGGAGCCATACCTCTGCAGCGTAGTGCACTGTTTGACCAACTCTCCTCCACGTGTCTTACTCTCCTTTGTCAAATCCGCAGGGTTGGTGAGACAGGTCGTGATGAGCTCGGCGCCATACCTCTGCAGGGTAGTACACTGTTTGACCGACTCTCCTCCACGTGTCTTATTCTTCTTTGTCAAATCCGCCGGGTTGGTGAGACGTCGAGGTCAGATCGTACTTCTACTCAGATAGCACACTGTTCGACCAACTCCCACGTGTCCTATTTTCTTTTGACATTTCTGTTTCGCCGAAGTGTCAGCACGGACCCGAGGTGCGTCCTCTGGAGCTCGGGAGTTCCGGACAGGTGCGAGCGCGAGGCTTTCAGGTCGGTGACCGAACTGAAGAGGGGTTTTTCCTAAGATGGGCCTAACTAATTGGGGGTGCTAGGCCCACCTCCAACAAGAGCCAGCTTGGTGAAATCCAAAGTTGCTATTGTTTTGCTCTCAGGAATCTACGATTTTCAGCAACGTTTGTTTTTAGTTTTTCATGATCTGCGATTTGCCTTCGGACACTAGGCTTTTGGAGATAACTTGCGGAAAAAGCAAAGCCATAGGCGGCTAGGGTTTCGTCTTCTTTTTCTTCCGCCTCGCTTCCCCTTTTGTCTGCGACTCTCTCTTCCCCTTCTCGGCCCAATCTCTTCAGTCTTCCCCCTCCTTCTTCTTCCTCACGGCGTTTCCCTCTCTTTCTCTCTGCCTCTTGCCGCCAGCTTTAGGGTTTAGGCGTGTTCTCCTTCTCTCCTTTTATATTTGCATAATCAACAGAAAAATTAAAAAATGAGGAAATATGTGCAGAGCCATCGCTTGTCGAGCTAACCATAAAGCAAAATTAACGAGAAATCATCGATTCCATTCAAAATTTAATCAACGGTTGTTTTATAGATGATTAAGCTCCATCAAAAGAGTAAGTGTTCAGACAAACTAACTCCATCAAAAGAGTAAGTGTTCATACAAACTAAGGAATCTTTGGCCAATGAATCAGCTAGAGAGTTTTCATTGCCTCTAGAAGCAATGAACTCTTGCACAATCGATCTAGTCGTCGGATTAGTCCATAGAATCTGATCGAATTGAATGTTTGGTCCATGCCTGGATCTGCTGTTTTTCCGTTGGTATATATTGAATATCATGTTCGTGAAAATCCACACGCAGATGTTCCAATCGTGTGTCCTATTAAAATCATGTATCCATATTTAGTTTTGATTGAAAATATGTTATATATGCTGTCAATTTTATAATCCACAACTTATATGTAACTACTAATGAATACATGTAAGACGGATCACATATTAATAGTGTATACCCGTGAAACCGAAATGTGAAACTGTTCAATCCAAACTGATTCGCTATGAACCAAACCGAATAAAAGTCTAATTTTAAAACCTGAATTGATTTTTTAACATACGTAGATAGAATAGTATTACGTTAATAAGTAAGATGGCAGAATTTTGATTCCGTTAACAGAGTGATCAGATACATTTAATTTTATGATAGCACAAAATCGACAGTTACTTTGGAGGGTTAAAGTGTTAGTATTATTATCTTTATGGTTTAGAGTTAAAGTGGTAAACTCTCGAGGTTTAAAGTGTAAGTGACTTCTACTTTAAGTGTTTAGAATGTGATTTTTCCAAAATCCTTTATACAATTTTTAGGTGTGTTAGTAGAGTTCGTGAGGAATGGTTTGCCAATGAGGAAAAAGTCTGAAATGCGGTTGGCTTGTACATGTTGTTGATTTTCCAACGGATTGAGAAGTGTGCCTCCCATAGTTTCTTTCTAACATTGTAAATTTATCTCAAAAGAATTAAAGTTGGGTTTTGTTTTGCTCTATTTTTTTGTTTGTTGCTTTTGTTTATATTTGGTTTCTTTCTCGTTTTGGCAGCTTACATGTGGGCTTTGTTTCTAGACTTTTATTTCTGGCAAAGTTGCATGATGCTGCTTGTGGTCACTCGTTTTGCGAGTCATGCTGGGCAGGTTTGTCTCACTGCCATCCTGATAGTATTGAGAGTTTGAGACCCAGTTCCAAGCATGATGCCTTTTTAAGTAATGCAGCATATAAGCATTACAACTAGCGATGGTTCATTAATTGTTGATCTTTCTGACCTTTTCATCACATACTAAACAAGAATCGACCAAATTAGCATAATGATACCGTTTAAGAGATCTAATACATGGTCACATAACAAACACACAAATCTTTAGAGTCGTACAAATTCGCATGTTCATCGAGGAAAAAAAAAGAAACAAACTTTAACCGTGAAAGAGTCAAGCACATAAACGCGAACACGCCCAACAACCAAATACGTATGCCAAGCTTCCAATAACTTTTGAGACAAAAATTATTAGTGTTACCCATTTTGGCCAACTGCTATGATGATACGTGACAGGTTTAGGTTTATCCTCACTTGGATAAACAATCCAAAACCCTACAGTGTAGGGAGCAAAAAACAGAACTACTGCCACCATAACATTAGCCTACTCCTCAATGCCTCCTTCGCCTCGTCGACTTGCAGTTCCAATGACTTGTGAAGTTGCGCCAAATTCGCGTACGACAGCACAAATGTAGATTTGGCGCATAAGAAAAATATGAGGAAGCACAAAGTGTCTTTGAACCTGATGTACCCATCTGCATCGAGCCCTCCAGGTGGGCTGAAGAGATATGATGCTGAAGTCAAACCTTTAATTACTGTGACAAATTTTGTCTGTTTAAAGCTTCCAGGGGATCCTAATAACAACACATGTATTAGTATTAACTGTATAAATGCATACGTTTAAACACAAAGCATCCAAATAACAACACAGACAGATGCATAATAAAGGTGTTGGAAAGTGCCTTAGTCAAGTGATCAATTTTTTGCTATCTTATAATTAGCCTTTGTTATGTTATACATGTGTAAGTAAGTGGCTATTTATTGGACATATGTAGTTTCTAAGAAAGCTCTAGATGATATATGTAAAAGTTAAATTGTATATTTTGTGAAATATCAAAATCAGGTTTAGGTTTGTACTGTTACAAAATGCACTATTAACCGTAGAAAGAAAAGAGAGATTTTTTCATACATTTGCAAAGTTGGTAGTGATTATCGCGGTTAAAGCGACAATGGAATCCCGCAGTTCAGCTATAGCTGAACCTATATAAACATGTTCAGCTATAGCTGAAACATCAACATGCTCTTCTTCCTTTGCGGAGTCTGCTAGATCATCCTCTTCTCTAGGCAAGTTTGTATAAATAGCTGAATTCGGTCGGTCTCGTGATCCTCGACACTCCGATCAACTTGATCATGGTCTCTCGGATTAGCTTCTTCGTCTCCTCGTCCTTGATTCACGTCCTCTCGTCATTTATTTGCCCGATGATCAAGAGGCGTTAGGCAACATCCTAATCACATAAGGGGTTTACCCATCAACCTTGCCATAAAGCTCCTTGGGCTTTTTGGGGAGTCGGTCTTCACATTCCCATGTGAATGATAAGACACCACTGGCTCTTTCTGAGGTAGACGCTCTTTTTAAGAGCTTCATGTGGCCAAAGATATATGCAAAGCCAACCATGATATTTATAAGGTTAGAAACAAGACAAAAAATTGTTTTGTGCACAAAATTTGAACATGAGATTTTGATCAACATTTTCAATTTGACTTCAATCTCTGTTGCGTTTTTTAATATTTTTTTTTGATGGCCTTATTAATCTCTTCCATCTATTGTTTTTCGAGTTCTTTCATCCAAATCCCGATCTTGCAATAATTTTTACTTTCTTAATTTTTTCAGAGGGTAACAATGGAACTGGAACAAGGCAACCAACCTCCGCCGGTCAACCAATCACCGCCAAATCTGCAAAATCAAGTCGTGGTCAACTAAGACCTAGCTGATGTGTTGGAGCGTTCAAGACACATCTGGCTTAATATCGATTTGTCCATTATCTTTGCAAATATGGATCAAAATTTAATCCACAGTTGTTTTATAGATGCTTAAGCTTCTTCAAAATAGTAAGTGTTCATACAAACTAAGTCATATTTGGCCAATGAATCAGCTAGATAGTTTTCCTTGCCTCTATAAGCCATGATCTCTTGCACAATCGATCTAGTCGTCGGATTAGTACATAGGATCTGATCGAATTGAATGTTTGGTCCATGGCTGGATCTACTATTTTTTCTAGTGGTATATATTGAATATCATGTTCGTGAAAAATCCACACGCAGATGATCCAATCGTGTGTCCTATTAAAATATTATATCCATATTTAGTTTTGATAGAAAATATGTTATATATGATGTGATCAATTTTATAATCCACAACTTATATGTAACCATGTAAGACGACGGATCACATACTAATAGTATATACCCGTGAAACCGAAATGTGAAACTGTTCAATCCAAACTGATCCGCTATGAACCAAACCGAATAAAAGTCTAATTTAAAAACCTGAATTGATTTTTTTAATATACGTAGATAGAATGGTATTATGTTAATAAGTAAGATGGTAGAATTTTGATTCCGTTGCCAGAGTGATCAAATCCATTTAGTTTTATGACATCGCAAAATCGACAGTTACTTTGAAGGGTTAAAGTGTTAGTATTATTATCTTCATGATTTAGAGTGAGAGTGGTAAACTCTCGAGGTTTAAACTATTAGTGACTTCAATTTTGAGGGTTTAAAAAGCGATTTTCTCAAAATCCTTTATGACATTTTAGGTGTGGTAGTAGAATTCGAGAGGAATGGTTTGCCAATGAGAAAAAGGTCCGAAACGCGGTGGCTTGTACCTGTTGTTGATTTTCCAACGGATTGAGAAGTATGCCTCCCATAGTTTCTTGGGAGAATTTTAAATATAGGACACATTGAACAAACTATAGTCCCTATAAGATTTATTAGACTTTTGCCACTTTTTGACAAAAACACCCTTTTATTATTGTTTTATAATTGAAAATAAATATTTTTAAATTTCTAAAAAATTCGAAAATATCAAGAATGGAAATACAAATATATTCGATAATCATTTTAAGAAAGATTGTGATTTAAAAAATATTTTTTTACCTTGTCTACAAAACGTAGAATTTGTTTTCTATTGTTTCCTCTCTAATCTACGAAAGGTAGATTCGACATTCTATTACTTGTTTTGCCTTGTACGGGCCCTCTAGAATACGGTTTCTACAACTTGTTATGTATTCTATAGATTTTGGATTACGTATTCTACATTTAACAATATATTCTACTTTTTAAAGAATATAAGTTCTGTAACTATGTCTTTGTTCTATGGAATGTAGATTTCCTATTCTAGGAAGTAGTTAACAAAATCTGAGTAAATCTAGGATCATGGGTGATATTAGTATATCCAAAAAACTGAAAATATTTATGGAAAATATTATTTTTCCATTTTTTCTCTACGTTTTTTCTCTGTTTTCCTTCTTTTTCTTCTCTTCATCGACTTCTTTGTTCTCTTTTTTTCTCTTCATCGACGACAGGTTTCACGATTTTTTTAAAAAAATTCTTCTCTTAACGTTGTTTACTCTATCGCAAATATGATGCATAAATATGTATCGACTGATGTATGGAAGATGTCGGATATCAATAAAGGCTGAGTTTTTGTTGTCGATGAAGGCAAAAGAGGTAGATTACTAACTTTGGAATCAAGTAAATTGATCAATAATGTTTGGATTTTAAGTCCTTATAGTCCTATGTAAATCTCTTTTTACACTTTTAAGGTCCTATTATTGATTCTATACGTTCTTCCTCTGTTTGCTTTTTCCAAGAGAGAAGAAACTAATGTTGATGATAATGTAAAATAACTCTGAAATTGAAACTTGTGCTATTGAACTGGTCTGAGGTAGTCTCTCTCTTTGGATCTTCACGATCTGGTTTGAGCTTCTCTCTGAATGTAATCATAAGAATGGTAATCAGATTTTCAATTTGTTTCAGTTCAAGCCAAGACATAACACTACAAGAAAACAAGTCGATTTTGACCAATTTTTTTTTGGTCGAAAAATTATCGACTGATTTTAGACCAACAAACGACTGAAATTCAATCGGTCGATATTTAGTCGAAACGTTTTGACAAAAATTTATGGTTTAGATTTGGTCAAAGATTTTTGACCATTTTGCGACCGTTACCTGAAACAGTCAAATTTTGGTCGAAAAGTTTTGCCGACTGTTATCTGAGGAAAATTGGTCGAAATTGACTGACCAATTATCGACCAATTATATAGCCGTTTTCTCTCTTCTTCTCTCTTCTTCGATCTCTTCCGTAATTGCTCTGATATTCGATTAGCTCGAGTAGTAAGTTTTTTATGTCCCTTGCATAGATTATCTTGCCCAGTTTCTGGGTTTTTCCTGGAATTTCGATTCTCTGATTTTTCTTCTCTGATTTTCGTTTTCTCGTTAGATCTGTCGTTGTTCCTTTTATCTTCTCTGATTTTTCCTAGAATCGAATCAGAATATGTCTCCTTGTTTAGATATGTCGTTGTTCCTTTTATCTGGGTAAATGAGTATTGTTTTGTCTTTTTCTTTTATATAGCAGAAGGAGTTGGTCTCTTTGATTAAACCGTGTTGATTATAAGTTATGAGTTTTGGGTTTGTGTGTCTACTGATTTATTTGTCTATTTTTAGATGGAGCGAGCTGATTTTACAGAAACTCAAGAGTGGCTTGATTTTCAACAATGGAAAGAACATCGAAGTCAGGCACAACTAGCTGGCACTTCTGCTGAAACACCACCACCGCGAGAAGGAACGAGCAACGGTCCTGGGAGCCAAGGATCAACTTCATTTTCGCAATTGTCGATCAATGACTTGCTCTTGACTCCGGGCCGGGATAAGATGACAGAGCTCAATCCAAAACGTACTGGCAGATCAACATGGTAATATTGTGTTTTCCAATCCTTGTTAACATTGGTTTTTTAAAATTTATGGGTCTATGAATTTTAATATTTATTTTGGGGTTAATGTGTAGGTTTAGTTATGACACACAGATAACAAAGTCAGTGTTGCTGATGATGAAGTCTGATTTATCAATCTTCTGTCCTAAATATAGATCTTTACCAGAAGATATTAAAATGCGGTGGTTCAAATCATTTGCGGTACGTATAATTTTTTTATATTTGAGCAAATATCACATTCAAGAATTTATGTTGATATTTGAGCAAATAATTTGCGGTACATTATGATGGTTCTAATTATGTTCATACTATTCCAATCATTGTGATGATTCTAATTATGTTGATATTTGAGCAAATATAACTTTTTTGGTTATTGCAGCAAGAATTTAATTGGAATCCCACATATACGATTACTGTGAAAAAACATTACGATGCAGTCTCACAATCGGTGTTCAAAAACCAAATGTACCTTTGGAAAAAAGCTGGAAAGCAGGGAATGGACAGCCTGTGTGGATGACTTCACGTGAAGTTTGGAATGAGTACATCCATTATTGGAGGAACCCAAAAACATAGAAAACGTCTACTACAAACCAATCTAACCGAAAAAGTGATCGCGGAGGTGATGGCGAAGCCGCACACACCACAGGGTCCAAGTCGTATGCAAGACGTTTTGATGAAATGGTATTATTTATTTGATTACTCATTCATAATTTTAGAACCTTAAACATAATTAGTAAAACTTTTTGTAATTTTTCATCATTTTTAGGCAATAGAAGCTGGGCAGCCTCCAAACATGGTGGCTTTTATGATTGACACACATAAAAGCAAAAAAACCAAAGCGTTTGTGGACAAAAGGGCGGAACGAATCATCGACACATTGTTGGAGCAAGAGCAGAATATACTTTCGCAGGAGACGCAAGATGGATCAGTACAGTCTAACTCGCTCTCGCAAACCGAAATGAACTCGCTTTTTTTGAAGGTAACTAATACAAACTTAGCCAACAAGTTTCGTAGTGTGGTGTGATAAAATAGTTGGTTATGCATGGCTGATAAAATAGTGTTGCTATTGATAAAGTTTTAAGTGTTTTGTTTAGTATATTTGATTACTTTTGGTATTACAGGAGGTCCAATGTGTCAAAGGACGTCGTTTCGGTTTTGGATCTCTTCAAGTCTTTGGCGATTCCTCATCCTCACACACCTCTACACCAGAATTAAATGAAGAGTTGCGAACCGCAAATATGAAAATTGCTGAGATGGAGAAAATGCAGGCAGAGCATGCGAAGTCGCAAGCTAAGCAGGCGAAAATTGAAAATACAAGGTCAATAATTGGTCAAAAGTTTTTGATCATTTATCTGGTCAAACATTTTCGACCACATTAAGTGGTCATAAATTTTCGACCAATTTGTTTGGTCAAAATTTTTCGACCACTTATTTGGTCGAAAATGTTTGACAATATAAATGGTCGAAAACTTTTGACCAATTAATTTGGTCTCGACGACTTTATTTGGTCAAAAATTTTCGACCATTTTTTTACCAAAAGTCGTTTTCGACCATCGATTATCGACAACTCTTTTTGGTCGAAAAATGATCAAAAACAGATGTTTTCGACCATTTTTTTACTATATTCGTGGTCAAAATCTGACCTGTTTTCTTATAAGAATCGTATTCGTATTTTCTTTAAATAGGCTATGGACATGTGGTATCGGTAGATTCGATGTAGACATGTTCAATGTTGTTCTGGCGAGTCAGAACATCAGATTCCAACTGATCTTGTCATCCTTGATTCCAAAGTTCACACACAAAGCATATATTAAAAAAAAAAAACAGTGTGGAGATTGAGAGACTAAGGATCATACGACTTTCGATCTAAGTTGATCAGCAAAGGAAGATTCCAATAGAGACAGAAGAACTGAGAGACATTACTTATGATGACAATAGGACTAACAGCAGCGGAAATAAAAATGATGAGCTTTACGATGAGGAAATGATAACTAATTGTTACTCAAATATAGCCCGAGCAGCGAGTAAACCAGGGATTCCAGACACAAACAGCTCGAAACAACTTCAATGAATCTGCTCCAAGATTTGATTTCCATTAAAATATATTTGTATGTAAAAATTATTTGCTTACAAAGAAGATTTCGCGGTAGTTGAATGTCTCTGACACCAAACTAAAAAGGTCATAATGTTTTCGCTTTGATTATTTGGCAGAAGAATTTTTCACTCACCAGGAAGGATTCCCTCTTTCTGAATACTGACCCAGTCCCAATTTTCCCTACATGGGAAGTCAATCATCCTAGACAGACACACTGAACTTAAGTGTCAACACTTGTGCTTTAGAGCAATTCACCAGCGGTACTTTTGAAGGTGGAATCAAAACATTATTGTGATCTTGAATTGAGTGATCATAACCAAAGCCAATCATACTCAAGTTTGATGTTCTTGATACTTTTCTTTAATGCTCTCGACTCAGACTCTCGAGGGCCGGGTTCCAAACATCCAACTTTTATTCTCCACCAGTGTTCAGTCCAGGCTCTTGGAGATAATTCATCTCTAGCCTGTGAACTTGGCAAGTACTAAGTGCTTCGTGGATCATCCTGTAGGTAACGAACAAACAGAATCCTACTATCATACTCTTTTAGCTTGATGTTTTGTGCTTTGTGCTAAATCGGGAGAAAGGCTAATTCTTGCCTAACCGATTAGTGCCCAAACAATTTAGTTGTGCTAAAATATACCCATACTTCTTAAAATTTTAAAACATAATAAATTAAAATTAACAGATAATTATGCCAAAGAGAATATTGGATGATACACCATGATGAGATAATCTGAACTGTGAATTCTTTAAAAACATAATCAATTAACAGAGTCTGTTGATATGATAGATTAAGGATTGATCAAACGACGTTGGAACTAAGTTGATCGGCAAGGAAGCGATGCTTCCCTCGAATCTGACGTAAATACCGTTCCAATAGGTCTAACTCGTCCTGGAGATGTTCTTCATGAAGGGCTTGGAGTTGTGAAGGATTAGCAACTACAGCTGAAACACAAAAACAAAGGACACATTTGTAAACTAAAATTGATCAATAATGCAAGTAAATTGAGAATGGAGAGTGGGTGAATACCGAGATTAGAATCGACGAGTAACTTGCAAAACTCTCAATCACTGGAATCGACAAGGGCTGAAGAAACCCTATGAGGAAAAGTAATTGTAAAAAAGATGAGCAAGTAGATCGGCAACACAAACCACAAACACATAATTTAATCAAATTGAAGACTAAAGAAACACTGATGGAAATCGATGAGCGATGAGGATGAAAAGAGGAGGGAGATGACGGAGAGAGGTGGTCGGAATGATGAAGAGTAAAGACAACAGAGGAGACATAGGGCGAAATCGGACGGATTTCACTCGCCGGAGACTGACGAAATCGGACGAAATCGGAGGACGAACCGTGGAGGACGATGGAGGACGAAATCCTCCGGATTTGACTGGGGTCAGAGGACGAACCGTGGAGGATGATGGAGGACGAAATCCTCCGGATTTCACTCGCCGGAGAATGACGGAGATGCCGGAGAGTGACAGAGATGTCGAAAAGGGCTGGGTTTTTCTTGACGGAAATGTCGAGAGCAGATGAAAAGAAAAGGTTATTTTGAGGAAAAAAATTAAAACACTATCTATATTGCTTCTTGCCGAAAAAATAATTAAAAATATCCTGTGTATATTACATTTCTTTTTTATGTCGACCAATGATATAATTTTCATCTCTTCTATTTTTATTTTATTTTTTAAAACAATTATAATTAATAATTTAAGAATAGTGTGGGAAAACTATTAATCTAAATCTTAATGGGACATTTCTTAGTTCAATAAATCTTATATAGAAATTTCTTAGGTAAAAATGTCATATATTTCCAATTATCTCTAGTTTCTTTCTAACATTGTAAATTTATCACAAAGAATTAAAGTTGGGTTTTGTTTTGCTATTTTTTTTTTGTTGCTTTCGTTTATACTTGGTTTCTCTTTCTCGTTTTGGCAGCTTACATGTGGGCTTTGTTTCTTGACTTTTATTTCTGAAAAAATTTTGCATGATGCTGCTTGTGGTCACCCGTTTTGTGAGTCAAGCTGGGCAGGTTTGTCTTACTGCCATCCTGATAATATTGAGACTCAGTTCCAAGCTTGATGCCTTTTTAAGTAATGCAACATATAAGCATTACAACTAGCGATGGTTCATTAATTGTTGATCTTTGTGACCTTCCCCCCCCCCCCCCATATTTAAGTTATATCACCACCGCGGTTAATGATGGTCCATGGTGTCTTATGTTACGATGTCCAGATCCTTCTTTCAATGCTGCGTCCAAGACATGCGAAAATACACTGACATGTGGAAGGGCATGCATGTGGGCGATTTCCTTGACGTGCAAAAATACAATAAGCGAGGATATCTTGAGCTCATGCTTTCCCTGCAATAGTGATGAAGCCAATGAAAGTCTTCTTTACCGGTATCTCTGCAATAGTGATGAAGCCAACAAAGGGGGGGGGGGGGGGGGGGAGGTACGGTTTCTTAATGGGCTTAGGAAATGAACCTTTTACTAAAGTGCGATTAGGAATCAGATTTTTTGGGCTAATAATACAAGGTCTTAGGGTTTGTAAATAATTATTTACACGATTAATAAAGAAACTCTAAATGGGCACTACAAGAAAACTGCCTTTTTACAACTAACAGAATCGTCGTAAATTGGTCGTAAAACATGGTTTACGACGGATTAGCGACGAATAACAATTCGTCGTAATATGATCGTCGTTAATCGGAAATCGTCGTAAATTGGTCGTAACATTAAGGAGGACTAAAAATCGTCGTATATTATTCGTCGTAAAATCGATGTAAATTTACATCGATTTTACGACGAATACATTACATCGATTTTACATCGAAACATTACATCGATTTTACATCGAAACATTACATCGATTTTACATCGAATTATACAATTTTTTTTTCGACAATCCGTCGTAATAGGATGAAATATTACATCGATTTTACATCGAATTATACAATTTTTGTTTTGAAAATTCGTCGTAAATTCGTCGTAATAGGTAGCTGTAAATGCGTTGGTAAATCGATGTAAAATATTCTATGTAAATTCGTCGTAAATTATTGAACGATGTAAAATCGATGTAAATGATGAGTCGATGTAAACTCGATGTAATACATATATATATTATATATTATTTATTTTTCAATTAAAATTAAAAAAAATAATTAAGAAAATTATATTTATAAATTAAAATTTTATAAATCTATTCAAAATATAAAATAAAATTTAAAATACAAAATAAAATTCTTAATATAAACTATTCGGGAGCCGTCGCGGATCTAACCGATCTAAAGAATCATGCCCCGGCGACTGCAAAATATCTTCGACAGTCAATCACGCATACAACAACGGCGGTCGAACACCTGCTTCTGGAGGCGGCGCTGGTTTGGAAAAAGAATCCGGAACAGCGGACGGTGTTGCAGAAGATGACGGGAGTTGCGAATTAGCACTCGGCCCCGTCTCGAGAAACTGCCGATAGTGTGTCTTACGTGGCGACATATCTAAAAAAATATTTAAAAATAACTCAATTACAATATAATATAATTCCATTCCTAACTAATAAGTCCAATCCTAACTAATAAAAATTACAATCCTAACTAACAATTCAAAATCCTCACAAACAATAATATAATTTAAAAAACCAAAAAATAAATTTTTACCTTTTTCGTAGGTAGAGAGAGGTGAGAGCGTTTTAGAGAGAGAGTGAGTTTGTGTGAGATTGTGAGGGAGGAAAAATCTGGTCACGTATATATAGATTTTGTGGTAGTCGTAAAATCATTGGTAATTTACGACGATTTTACGACGATTCCGTCGTAAAATCGTCGTAATATTAAAACCGAAAATTCAACCTATCGAAATTTTTCCCCCACGCGGTAAACTAAATATTTCGATTTCCAACGAAATTACGACGGATTCGTCGTAAAATCGTTGTAATTTTTACAACGAATTTACGACGAATCCGTCGTAAATTCGTTGTAAAAGATTAAATCTATACCCTAAACCCTAAATCGCAATACACATATCCTGGAAGTAAGAACGAAGTATATGTGTGCATCTAATACTTCTAATATTTAACAACAGATTCAATAACGACGATTGAATATATATCGTCACCGATTTCCTTATCTTACATAATAATGTATAGCATTCGTTCTTATAAGTATATATTCGTAACATGCATGACTTATATAATGTAAATAATTTTGTAAAAACTTAAACTTGTTTATACTATGATTAGAACTTACGTAAAACAAGATATAAGATAAAAAAAACTAAACATGTAAATCAAACCCTAAACCCTAAATTTTAAGTATTACAACGATTTTACGACGGATTCGTCGTAAAATCGTTGTAATTTTTACAACGAATTTACGACGAATCCGTTTACAACGAATTTACGACGAATCCGTTTACAACGAATTTACGACGGATGCGTCGTAAATTCGTTGCAATAGATTAAATCTATACCCTAAACCATAAATCACAATACACATATCCTGGAAGTAAGAACGAAGTATATTTGTGCATCTAATACATCTAATATTTAACAACAGATTCAATAACGACGATTGAATCTATATCCTCACCGATTTCCTTATCTTACATAATAATGTATAGCATTCGTTCTTATAAGTATATACTCGTAACATGCATGACTTAAATAATGTAAATAATTTTGTAAAAACTTAAATTGTTTATACTATGATTAGAACTTACGTAAAACAAGATATAAGATAAAAAAAAACTAAACATGTAAATCAAACCCTAAACCCTAAATTTTAAGTATTACAACGGTTTTACGACGGATTCGTCGTAAAATCGTTGTAATTTTTACAACGAATTTACGACGAATCCGTTTACAACGAATTTACGACGAATCCGTTTACAACGAATTTACGACGAATCCGTTTACAACGAATTTACGACCGATCCGTCGTAAATGTGTTGTAATATATTAAATCTATACCCTAAACCCTAAATCACAATACACATATCCTGGAAGTAAGAACGAAGTATATTTGTGCATCTAATACTTCTAATATTTAACAACAGATTCAATAACGACGATTGAATATATATCGTCACCGATTTCCTTATCTTACATAATAATGTATAACATTCGTTCTTATAAGTATATACTCGTAACATGCATGACTTAAATAATGTAAATAATTTTGTAAAAACTTAAACTTGTTTATACTATGATTAGAGCTTACGTAAAACAAGATATAAGATAAAAAAAACTAAACATGTAAATCAAACCCTAAATTTTAAGTATTACAACGATTTTACGACGAATCCGTCGTAAAATCGTTGTAATTTTTACAACGAATTTACGACGAATCCGTTTACAACGAATTTACGACGAATCCGTTTACAAATTCGTTGTAATAGATTAAATCTATACCCTAAACCCTAAATCACAATACACATATCCTGGAAGTACGAACGAAGTATATTTGTGCATCTAATACTTCTAATATTTAACAACAGATTCAATAACGACGATTGAATCTATATCGTCACCGATTTCCTTACCTTACATAATAATGTATAGCATTCGTTCTTATAAGTATATACTCGTAACATGCATGACTTAAATAATGTAAATAATTTTGTAAAAACTTAAACTTGTTTATACTATGATTAGAACTTACGTAATTTTTACAACGAATTTACGACGAATCCATCGAAATTTCGTTGTAATAGATTAATCTATATCCTAAACCCTAAATCACAATACACATATCCTGTAAGTAAGAACGAAGTATATTTGTGCATCTAATACCTTTAATATTTAACAACAGATTCAACAACGACGATTATACGATGGATTATCATGTTTATACTATTATTAGAAGTTATGTAAAACATGATATACGTTGATAAACCAAACATGTAAATTAAAACTAAATCGTCGTAAATTCGTCGTAGTTTTACGACGATGTTACGACATAAATAGTGACATCGGTATCACGACGATTTCACGTCGACTCTGAGAATTTGGTAAAACACGGTTTCTTATAAATACATTCCACACCTTCAATGGTAACTCAAAAAAAAATACACACTAAATATATACATATCCACATTTCCTTGGGTTCTTATGCTGATCATTTTGTTTCCACTTCTTTATGATCTTGCCAACAAAGAATCCTGTGGGATCTTGTTTTCATGTAAAGACAGTCTTCATTACTACCATAGGTGAATGATTCATAGAATTGGACATCTATGTAAATCGTAATATAAGGATATCCAATTCTATGTATCTTTCACTTATGGTGGTTGGTCTTTATGAATGTAGAAAACTAGACCCCCATAGTTCTTTGTTGGCCAGATCATCAAAAGTAGGAATACAACGGTCTGCTCCTTAACCCAAGACGACATTACGACGATATTACGTCGTAATATAAACGTAATATGCAGAAGCCATATTCGTCGTAATATCGATGTAAAGTTACATCGATATTACGACGATTTATATTGTCGTCGTAATGTCGTCGTAAAATGGTCATAATTTTACATCGAAATTACGACGACATATATTTACGACGATTTTACATCGAACACATATTTCGTCGTAATGTCGTCGTAATGTCGATGTAAAATTACATCGATTTAAAACGGTCGTAAATTTTCGTTGGAAATTGACAGTTTTCTTGTAGTGGGGCGTTTACCTCAATTGCGATTTCTCTATAGTTTTTCAATTTTCTTCTTATTCGATTTGCTCTTATTCATAACATCAACCATGAGTGTTCTCTGCATTTTTTTAGTGACCAATAATTGTCAAGAGAACCTTCCAACACCTCCTTTCTGTACCAAGCAACCCGGATCGATCCAGCCTGAAAGAAAAGCAACCAGACCAGCTTTATAGCACATGCTTCCAAATGCTAAGGTCTCTTATGCCCAGCCCACCTTCTCCCTTTGGTTGAATTAGTTTTCCACGCGACTCTTGCAGAGTGATGGCCTTCCAGAGAGCCCTTCCACAGAGCCCTTCCACAGAAAGGCATTGCAGCGAGAGTTTATCTTCTCACACATCTCTTGGGCAGAATAAACGAGGAGAACCAAAAGTTAGAGATGCCCGCTATAACAGTGTTTATTAGAGGCATTGACCTGCAAAGGACATTGACTCTTTGATCTCAAAGTCTCTTGAAATTTGGTCCCGGATACAAATGCTTCTTGGATCTCAAAGTCTCTCCTTAGCTTGAGACATGTAGCAAAAAGATTTATGCGCTGCTCTGTTTCAGATGGTGCTACGGCAAGATTTTAGCTAGACCACTGGCTGGATTTGGGTCCTTTGATTGAACTCGATGGCACCGATGGACCGCGGTTACTAGGCGTCCCTATCTCAAGTACCGTGGCGGATGCTTCCTCTACCTCTGGTTGGCGATTACCTTCTTCTCGGTCTAGAAATACATAGCTTACTACACTGCGGGCCAAGCTGCTTCAGACGCCTATTCCAAATTTTTCCTTGGATCTAGATTCTTACTATTGGGATATTGATGGTACGTCAAAGGATACCTTCTCTGCGAGTCAAACTTGGGAGCAACTAAGACCCCGATCGAGCTCAACCGCTTCCTTGGATGAAACATGTTTGGTTCAAAGGCTTTATCCCCAAGCATGCTTTCACTTTCTGGGTTATGCATCTTGATAGGCTTCCTGTGTGAGATCGACTTGTCTCTTGGGGCCTGAACAGCTCTAGTCCCTGCTGTATTTGCAACCAGCATAACGAAACTCGTGATCACCTGATTTTATAATGTGATTTCAGTAAGAAATGTGGGACGATGTCCTTCGACGTCTCGGCCATCCGACACTGTCTTTTCCGATCTGGTATAGTCTTATTACCTGGTTAGCCAGCCCATCTCCCAAGCCGATTGCTACTCTTCGCCGGCTCATTATCCAAACTACAGCTTTCTATCTCTAGAAGGAGAGAAACTCTCGGCTCCACAACGGTATCATTCTCTCTCACCAAATGCTCTTCAAACAAATTGATAGGTGCATCAAGGATACCATCCTAGCTCGACTACACCGGAAGACATTCTAGAATCTTCTCTCCATCTAATTCTCTTTTGAGTAATTTGTTGATTTCGGTAGATTTTTTTCACCCTGTTTCGATTAGCCTTATAATTCTTTTGTTTTTGGGCCTCTTGAAATTTATTAGCCTCGCCAAAAAATTTGTAAACAAACTGTTCCATTGATAATTATACTAACATTTTATCAAAAAAAAAAAAAAGACAGTGACTCAACATATTTATAAAGAATGTTATAATCCATTAACGAATAACATAATTTTAAACTCTAAAATTCTTCAGAAATCAACCTCCTGATAAAAATGTATACTCAAACATAAAAAGAAAAAATGGTCGCCGCCTTAATAGTCTTGATTTTTTTCAGATAAATAAATTGAATTTTATTAATTTCAGATAAATAAATGAAACCAAAAGAAATCGAATACAAATATGAAATACCTTTAACTAGGTACAATTTCCAGAAACCCCCTTTTGGGTTCTTTTCAATTGATTCAGACAATATTGAAATTTAAAACACACTCTAATTAAACAAATCAAACACTCGAAGCAAGTTAGACATAAAATTTAATCAATCAGTTTAATTAACAGCCGAACAAACCCTACGAATTTCACCATTTGCCCCTGTCTTCACACCAATATTACTCATCTTAACCATCGACCTCGCAAACTGAGCATTGAAGTTGCCTCTAGAAGCCATAAACTCTTGCACGATAGATCTAGTCGTCGGATTAGTCCAAAGAATCTGATCGGATTGAAGAATTCCTCTGCCACGGCTGAGATTGTTGAAGAAGGATGTGTCAAAAGTATTTCCACTTCCAGCGTCGAGATCCACACGCCTAGATGCGGCGCCGTTTTGGGGACAAAGTGTTTGAAGTTGTGGTACGAATGTTTGGTCCATGGTTGGATCTGCTGTGTTTCCGGTAGTATTGAATATTCTGTTTGTAAAGAACCCACACGCAGCTGTTCCAATCGTGTGTCCTCCTATTAAATTTATAAATATCCATATTCAGTTTATCTAAAGTTATAGTATTGTTAGTATTATATATGATCCACGTAAAACACTTGGTGTTTCCATCTAAACTAATCAATTGGATTTGTTATAGTTTCTAAACAGTTTGTGAAATCCCTAATCTTGAGTTTTGTGAGATTACTGACCGACTAGAGCTACAAGATCGCGAGTGTTGAGGCGGAAAGCGGCGAATTTCCTTTGTTGAACGGCGACAGGATCACTTGGAGAGGGAAGATTGTTAACGTTCGTTGCCAAGGAAACTCGTCCATCTCTACGTCCTGTTGGGACTTGCCAGCTTTGTCCTTTCGTCTACATGCACCCATGAAAAGCCACGTCAAACGTTAATCAGTATAGTTTTTTGAGAAAGGGTTTAGTAATTCATACATAGTTGTTTGATTAAAATCTCTAGCGAAATATTTCGAAGGCCATATTTGTGTTTTAACATGTAGTTGTAGTATGTATCTTCTTTCAAATAAATCAACAACTTTTAGTACTTTAACCAAATTTCAATATATATAATCCTAAACATAAACGCTAAACACAAACAAACGAAAAGAAAAAACATATACCGTTTGCATTTTGGCGTATACGTTGTAAAATAATTTGATAAGAAAATACAAAATATATTACTTTTCGATTTTTTTTTAATTTCTAATTCATATCTCAATTACGCAAACGCAAAAAATGACATTTAAAACCATCAAGACGTATATTTCTTCAGTTCTCTTTTGTATGATATTTGTATTAGTAGTATACTTACGAGGGCGACAGAATCACGAGCCGCTAAGGTTAAAATATCGGCACAAGAGACAACACCAGGACATGCCGCCTCGAGCTGCGTCTTGGCATCGTCAATGACCTCAAAACCACGGAGGTTAAAGTTTGCACCAGCGGTTCTTTCAGTGTTAGGTCCCGATATAAGCACCGAACCATCACAACCCTGGGCAAAGCAATCGTGGAAGTGCATCCTTAGTAACCCGGGTGCAATCTTTGGATCTGAACCGAAATGAGATGTCACGGTGGTCCGAACAATCGTCTCGGCATTAGGGCATGTGGTCGAGTAGAACCCGATCCTCGTACCTTGGCCATAAACCGCTATGAGACAGCTAAGAAAAACTATGAACAAGCAAAATGATCGGACGAAACCCATTTTTTCCTTTTGTGTTTAGACAAGATCTCAAGTGTTCTTTTGAGTTTATTTTAGATGCATGGGAAGTGATACGAGAACGTGAGTAACTTATAGAGGGATTGAGAAAAGTCAGAGGATGATGTTAAAGTCATTGAAGACGGCTACAGTGTTGATGAGATTGGATAGAAAACGACGACGTTGTGAGCAATTCAAGACTGAAAAACGCGTTTCGTAATTGGTCAGTGCGATATGAGCTGGGTCCGCGCGTTGACGACTTCAAGAACATGTTTTGTTTGTTTTATTCAGTTGTTTGTTTCTGTAAAATCAACTGTGTAATCATTTATATTGAATGTGATCGTACAATATTGTCTTTGTGATGTCAGAAAAAAAAATCTCTTTGTAGGAGTTAAAATTTTGAATAAACGCAAATTCTTTATTAAAAAAACTCATACTCCTCTGTTCTAATATAAGTGATGTTTAACGTTTTTTCACACATATTAATGATTTATTTAGTTTTTATTTTATTTTTTATGATAAAAACATCATTTATTATCCATTTAAACACAATTCAACTAATATAAATAATCAAAAACAATAAAAAAATATTTAATCTTGTATTAAAAGCTGAAAACATCACTTATTCGAAATTAAAAAAAAAAATCTTAAAACATTACATTTTTAAGAACGAGGGAATATTATACTTAAGGATCATTTTAAGTTTAATATGCACCGTCTTTGGATTGGTTGATCGAATAAAGGTTAGAATATCCGAAATTGTTATATCGAGTGAGACTAATGTATTTACATGATTTACTTTTAAACCTGTTGATCCCGGGGATCACTAATGATGTTTAAGAGGTTGATTAGGGAGAGGGAGGTGAGATTTCCGTTAATTAGAACGAGTTAACCACGATTTAAACAAGTCGGGTGAATGATGAACAGGCCGTGGGCCGTATTGCTTTTATTGATGATGGAAGAAAGTGAGCAATTTAGATTTACGAACTGGTTCCGAGGGAAATCCAGTTCGGCGTTCTAAATATGCTGCTTTGTTACAAACGAGAGAGAGAGGTCGGGTCTATTTGTGTTAGGTGAGATCCAAAAATCCGGAAGTCCCCTCCTTAATGAATACTAAGGGATATATATACTGGGAGTAGACTTCCTGCTCCCCGGGATTCCGGGGCCACGTGGCGTCTTCAGCCTGTTTCGCGGGCAAGGCGACCTAAGAGGCGTGTTCCGGCCTTCGGGGAAAGATCTCATGATGAGCTCGGCGCTATACCTCTGCAGAGTAGTACACTGTTTACCCAACTCTCCTCCACGTGTCTTTCTCTCCTTTGTCAAGTCTGCAAGGTTGGTGAGAGAGGTCATGATGAGCTCGGCGCCATACCTCTGCAGAGTAGTGTACTGATTAACCAACTCTCCTCCACGTGTTTTTCTCTTCCTCGCTTACTCTGCTGGGTTGGTGGGAGGTCGAGGTCAGATCGTACCTCTACTCAGATAGCACACTATTCGACCAACTCCCGCGTGTCCTCTTTCCTTTTGACATTCCTGTTTCGGCGAAGTGTCAGCACGGACCCGAGGTGCGTCCTCAGGAGCTCGGGAGTTCCGGACAGACGGGAGCGCGGGGCTTCCAGGTCGGCGACCGAACTGAAGAGGGATTTTTCCTAAGATGGGCCTAACTAATTGGGGGTGCTAGGCCCACCTCCAACAATAGGCCCCCCCCCAGTTCGGTGTCACGAGGCGAGGTGAGTGACCCGAAGTTGATCTGATGTTAGTTCGGCGCATCTTAGGGCGGTTTCTCGAGATTTGAGCGGATGAGCGCGGGGTGTTACAGCCCAAATTTGAGCCCGTGCTCGTACGCGTCGACCTTTCCAAAAATTCGTAGGCGGTTGGCGCGTACCCATCACGTGGGAGAACGAAAATGCGCCTCTTTTTTCGCGTGTACCGCCCACGCGCGGCGTGCGAAAGACGCTTTGCGTTTATCGAGGCGTCCCCTGCTTTTTGGCGTGGGGATAACGAGGAGACGCCATCATTAGGTTTCTGGGAGGCCGCGCTTCTTTCGACACGTGTCCAGGCGTCGCTTCGTTGTCCCCTTCCTCTATTTAAACCCTTCTTCCTCCTTCAGTTAGAACTTTCTGCGCATAATCTTAAGGTAACTCATTCTCTCTGATTCCCTCCTTCCCTTCCTTTCTCTGTGCTTTTCGATTTCTTCCTCCTCTTTGTGCAATGGCGCCGATGCTAGACGGAATCAGGGTTGAGTCGAGCGATGAGTCGGCGTCCCGTGGTAACTGCAGCGATTCTCCGAGTTCTTCTACCGATGGTTCCGGGCACGCCTCCTCTCCGTGTCGAGGCGCAGATAGTGGGGAACAGCCTGTTCCTTCGACTTCGAGGGCCGCCCCGCTGCTCCCTGGGACCCATCTCCGAAAAAAGGCGGTGATAAGGTCCTCCTCTGGTGGCCGCGGTGCCGACCAGGTTGGGAGAGGAACCGGGCGTCTGGGTGACCGAGGTTGTCGTCAGGGCGGTCGCGGTGGCGGAGTACGAGTGGCCAGGGCGAGGTCTCCCCTGGTCCTTTACGAGCAGGGCGGGTTGTCGACTTGGAGCACGCCGGAGTTGCTTAGACTGTTGAGGGAGTTGTGCGATTTCCCTGCTGGTGCCGAGCTCAGACTACCCAGGCCGGACGAGCGCCCGTGGACTCCTCCGGCGGGCTTCGTCTGCCTGTACGAAGGGTTCTTCCAGAAGTGCGGGCTGCGCCTTTCTCTCCCCGAGCTACTCGTTCAGTATTGTCGGGCGCGGGGTTTGGCCTTCTCGCAGGTCTGCCCGTCCACGATCCAAGGGATGATCGTGCTGCTGACCCTGGGGCACGAGTGCGACGTGGAGGTGACGGTGCCCATGTTCGAGGCTCTCACCCAGCAGAAGGCGAATCCTGGGATCCCGGGAACTTACTATGCTGCCTTCAAGCCCGCGGCGAATATCCTGGAGGCTTGCAGTTCGGGGTCTAAGGCTAGCAAGCTGTCGAAGGTCGAGGACTGGTCTCGCAACTACTTCTACATCCGGGCTACCGATGTGGTTGGACTCGACCCGTCGGCGAGATACACCCGGGATTGGAATTTTTCCCCGGGTAGGGATTTGTAGGTCGGGCTGCCTTTCTTTTCTTCGGTTTTGCCTGACTAACGCTGTTTGTTCTGCTTTCAGGTCCTCACTCTTCTAGGTTCAAGCTTCCGGACTACACGGGTATCCTTGCTGTGTTCAGGACGGTGCGTGAAAGAGATTGGAAGTCATTCACCTCGGGTAGAATAGCAGCAGCAATGGCCGGAGGTCGGGTTTTTTTTTTTTTTTTTTTTTTTTTAATGACGAACTGGCTGCTGCCACTATTGCAGGTCGAGCACGGTTCGCCAGTCCGCTGTACGCGGATTCTTTTGTGGCGCCGCCGCCGCCAATAGTTGAGGTGCCGGTCAGGCGGGAGCAGGCGCCGCGGGCTGGGGGTGACTCGTCCGAGACGGCTCCTTCGAAGAAGAGGGCAGCCGTAGAAGCCGGCGGTAAGGCTGGCAAGAAGAAGCAGAGGACCGAGGTGGGAGGGTCCTCGACTTCAGGTCGGGAAGCTGTCCGACCTGAAGAGGCTGGTTGGGAGCCCAAGGGCTCTCGCGGCGCGCTGGCCGGGGAGGCCGGGGTACCTGCGGCCGAGGTGCCAGCAGGTGGTGTGGTCGAGGGGGCCCGGGCCCTGGCCGATGACGAGGTCGCAGATCGGGCGGCGGAGGGCGGCGATGCGATCGTCATTGTGGAGGATCCTGCTGTCGTGCAGGGGGCTGAGGACCGAAGCGGTGATGGAGGCGGTGCTTCGGAGGATTCTGACGCCGAGCCTCGGGACTACAACTTCTACTTCTGCCATGAGGACGGTGGCAGCCAGATCATGGTGGATCAGGATGAGTGCGCCGAGCTGGCGCAGGCGATGATGTTCGGGTAGAAACATCCGCACTTCCTGCCGCTGGAGATGGCGGAGTCTGATGCCTTTCGCGCTGCGGCGCGGTCCGCGGCTCGGGTGAGGTTTGGTTATAGCTGTTTTTATCAGGATTTGTTGTACGTCTTTGCTAACAGCTGGTTTGATGCAGACGATGGCCCTTACTGCCTATCTAGCGGAGGCCTATGAGAAGCGACTCACCGAGAAGGACGCGTCGCTCAACTTCCAGAAGACGCGCCAGGAGGCCAGCACGCAGACCCAGACCCTTCTCCTCCGCGGGTTTGAGAAGGAGCTGAGGGATGAGAAGGCCCGGTCAGCGGTGCTGGAGAAGGAGGCGGCGCGGGTTCGAACCCGGGCCGTGGAGGCGGACAGTGTTCAGGCCGAGCTGGAGGCTGAGAGGGCTCGGTTGGCTGCTTTGGAGGAGGAGGTCGGGCTCCTGAAGGGGGAGAGGGAAACGCTCCGCTCCAGGGTTAAGGGGCTGGAGGGCGCCATAGGCCGGGCGAAGGTGGCCGTGGCTGCGGAGAGCGACCGGGTAACGGCCAGGTGGGAGGCGCGGAACCGGAAGTGGACCGCGAAGATGGAGAAGATCCGCGCCCATCTCGACGGTCGCAGCCGGGCCTTAGAGCCTCACCTGCTGTACAACCAGGTGATCGGCGTAAGGGCATGCCTCAAGAGGATGGAGGCCGAGGACGGGGTGTCGGTACCGTGGTACTGGTATCAGAAGCTGGACGAGGACGAAGCGGCATTCGTTGCCCAGCTGGACGAAATGGATTTTCCGGACTTGACCCCGGAGGACTTGGACATCCCTCTCGATCGCACGCACGGCGTCCAGCTCGAGCGACTTATGCCCGTCGCTCCTTCCGAAACGCCCGTCGTGGACCTGATCTCGGACGTCCAACCAGCTGCTGAGGCCGCCCGAGCGGACCTGCCTGCGCAAGGTCCGGCCCCGGGTGCTGTTGAAGCTGGTCTTGTCGTGCTGCCTGCTGAGGCTGTGGTTGGGGAGGAGCGGACCGAGCAACCTCTCCTTGGTGAGCACGGCTCGGAAGTGGGGGTGGTGGGCCCGGAAAATGTGGCGACGTGGCCTTGTAATAGTTTTTGTTGTTTTTTCTTCTTTTTTCTTTTTCTTTCTTCCTTTCTCTCTTTTTTGTGTAAAGACCGGGCCGTGGGCCGTATTGCTTTTATTGATGATGGAACGAAGTGAGCAATTTAGATTTACGAACTGGTTCCGAGGGAAATCCAGTTCGGCGTTCTAAATATGCTACTTTGTTACAAACGAGAGAGAGAGGTCGGGTCTATTTGTGTTAGGTGAGATCCAAAAATCCGGAAGTCCCCTCCTTAATGAATACTAAGGGATATATATACTGGGAGTCGACTTTCTGCTCCCCGGGATTCTGGGGCCACGTGGCGTCTTCAGCCTGTTTCGCGGGCAAGGCGACCTAGGAGGCGTGTTCCGGCCTTCGGGGAGAGAGGTCATGATGAGCTCGGCGCCATACCTCTGCAGAGTAGTACACTGTTTAACCAACTCTCCTCCACGTGTCTTTCTCTCCTTTGTCAAGTCTGCAAGGTTGGTGAGAGATGTCATGATGAGCTCGGCGCCATACCTCTGCAGAGTAGTGTACTGTTTAACCAACTCTCCTCCACGTGTCTTTCTCTTCCTCGCTTACTCTGCTGGGTTGGTAGGAGGTCGAGGTCAGATCGTACCTCTACTCAGATAGCACACTGTTCGACCAACTCCCGCGTGTCCTCTTTCCTTTTGACATTCCTGTTTCGGCGAAGTGTCAGCACGGACCCGAGGTGCGTCTTCAGGAGCTCGGGAGTTCCGGACAGACGGGAGCGCGGGGCTTCCAGGTCGGCGACCAAACTGAAGAGGGATTTTTCCTAAGATGGGCTTAACTAATTGGGGGTGCTAGACCGACCTCCAACAAAACCCATCGATCGATGCTGAATAGAGTAGTAGTTCAAAGCTAGGAATCCTAATCATGAAACTCCGGTACACAAAGTGTTTAAAAGAATTAGTACTCATAAAAGAAAAAAAAAACAAATTACGAATCCTAGCATGTTACATTTTCATTATAATAAAAACAAAATTTGTGTACTCATAAGTTAACAGTTTTTTTTTAAAGAATGATTTAATTTAAAAGTAACAATAGTATGTCAGTGACATAATGTCACCATTGAATTAAGTCAATTAAATCATAATAATTTGGATGATAAATGTTGACATATACATTTTTTATCAATTAAATAACTACATATCAGTATATCACTATAATAAAAGCAAAATAACGTTGAAAAGCATGAAACATCAAAAATAGAAGAAAAAATAAAATCATAGTTCAAAAGGTGGTGGACTAGTGGTAAGTTGATTTGGGTCTTGTATGTTTTAGACTATCAACAATGGTTTTAAGTTTCAACACCCTCCACATCATATCTCTCTCTTCCACATTATTTTCTCTTTCTTCCATCTAATAATTCAACATCCACTAAAATTTTATACCCTATAATGGTTTGTTTAATAAAATTAAATACCCTACCCCACCATTTTTTATTTCATTATTTTTAATTTCTTTTATGTTTTAGTTTTTTTGATTAGTTATTATTATGTAAATTCAACACCCTAAAATGGGTGATTAGAAGAATTTTGAGTGTTAGAAAGATTATTGTTGGGATCTATTTCCTCAACAAAGATAGGAGAAGATAAAAACGAAAGTTTGTGATAGGCTAAATAGAAGAATATTGTTAAGAAGATGGATTTTTTTGTGTGTACAAGTCTAATGAAACAAGTCTCTATTTATAGAGTATGAAAAATGATGAATTTTGATATAATTTTTTTTATAAATAATATAATTTCAAATCCAATACTTGCCTTAAATAATGTGGATGTAAAAAAAAACAAAAAAGTTCATCACCCATTTATTAAATATTTCGGTCACCGAAATCTCTATTTTTTCATTAAAAAAATGATACGTAGGACCCACTTTTTTTTAATTTCAACATGTTGAAAGTTTTCAACACAAAAACCTCCATGTCATCCCACTCAAATTATTCAACACCGCATACAATGGTTTAAGCAGTTGAATATTACTTTCAACTACCTTATTGTGGGTAGTCTTGCGCATCTGGTTTGATTTCCATCCAATGGGATGCTTAAAGATTCCACATTTGACTATTGGGATGTTTAAGGGCTCCACATTGGTTCGAATCCTATTCATTCTAGTGATACCACCATAAAAACTTGTAAAATGGTGGACGATTAGTTTTGAGATTTAGAAAGCCGATGGGATCCCTTCGATGAAAAAAAAAAAATCATATTACAAACTTGAGTTAGATATATTAATATATTAAAATATTTATCGTCTACCGTCACAATTCATTTACAAATAGTAATGAAAATGAAGGGAATAGTCAATAGTGGTAAATTTGTTACAATTTATTACGGGTTTGCAATAGATAAATGTCTGTTAGAAATTTAAATTGTGTTATAAACAATAGAAAAATTTAGTGGACATAAACGGTTGTAAGAAATATTTTAGATAAATATATGTCGGTATCACTTGCAACATATTGTAAGTGTACGACGATCAAAATTTATAAATAAAAATGATGGGGGTATTTGGCTTATTTTTAACAAAAGAATAATCAATAGATTATCGAGCAATAAACATATAGTTTGTTGCTTGATTGAAACATACAGGATATGAGAGCGATTTGGACAAAATTTTTGTGGAGTAAATTGATTTAGTATTTTGATTCTCAACAACGATTTACAAGAACAAGAACAGAGAAAAGATAAGCGTTTGAGTCTAGAGCTAAGTTGAAATTGAGAGTGGTGTAGAGAGTTGAATTTTGGTCCCTTGCTCCTTGTTCTTGTCTTTGTTTTATACTTCGTGTTTAACGTCTCCGTTTATTCTGCCTGATTCGTCATGAATGATCTTCAAGTCCGAGGCTTCAGCCATTACGTTAAGGCCACTTAACTCACTGGTTTGAACGAGTCTTTGGTCTTGGTGGGGTTGACTAACGGTTCTGCATTTAACCCCCTTTGACAGTATATGTTCACTCCGATGGGCCTTTCAGCTCGGCATGTCACCTCGTTTACTCATTTGACCTCGCTTGAATTCTTTGACTTCACCGGGCCCTTGTACCATAGTTTTATTGGGCTCAATTTACTGGATCGAGATTTTAACACCCACAGTTAGTCCCCCCAATTCTTTAAATGGAGGAGTTTTAACTTCTTCGTTTAAGGAATTTTACTCCACAACTGCTCCCTTTAAGCGAAAATTCCGGCCTGACGATTCACTTTTCTTCTTCACTCCGATATGTTTTCTTTAACTGTTCATCTTCCCTAATACTCCAATCCAAAATTTTCTTCAATGGCTCCTTCTTTCGTTATCTATTCTTGATCGCCGACTCGCTGTTCTCAAGATTCTCTTTCCATTCTTTACCGTGATTGTGATTTTTCTCAAAGGATCACAATTATCATTCCTTCATTAAACAAGAATACAGAGAAGTCTCCGAATGGGTTATGCTGTGCGTATGAATCTTTCTTTCCGTGAGAGAAGTTTTACACTTTCCTCATCCGAGACTCCTGGTTCAGTATGTTCATGAGATTGGCCTTTGCCTTTCTCAACTGACTCCGAGTTTCGTTTGTCACATACTCGGTGCAGTATCTTCATGAGATGTGGCTTATAACTCTGGTGCTTCCTTAAGTGTGGGAGATATCTTTCGCCTAGGCTTTGCGGTTCCCAGCTTCAGTCGAGCAGGAACCCTTACTTTCGTGCCTTATGAGAATCGAGAGATCATTTTTTGACTTCCCAAAAGAAAAATATAGCAGAATTTTGAATATATATTTTTTTGAAATATATTTGAATTGATTATTATTTTAAAATATATAGTATTAAAAATAATTAAAAAATCAAATAATAAATAACTTTTTTAATGGTAACAAATATTTTATATTTGTTCTTCAATAATTTTAAAAGATAATTATATTTGTTCATATTTCAATTATTTTTTGTTATTTATAATGACATAATATGTAATAACTTATAAAATAAAGTTTATTTTTTTAAATATTTTTTTAAATAATAATATAGAGATAATAATATCATGAACAAATATTGGCAGTGGAATAAATATTAAAGGAGAGATGAAATTTCCAAAAGAAAGATTAGCCAAACGCCACAAAAATCCATTAGTGAGCCCATGGCCCTTAGAAAGCAACATTGAATATCTTTTTCATATGACGACAAAGGAACACTCTCTGTGCGGAACAACATGCTTCGTGGTCAAGAAGTAGATACGTTGAACGCTCTTTCTCTACTAAAACATTTTCTGCCACGTTGCGGGATGCACCATGGTTTCCGTGGAGAAGAGTTGATCTCACCCGAAGTCAGAATGAATTTAGGGGCTGTTTTTTTTGTGCATTCAGCAACTATATCTAACTGCAGATATCAGATGCAATTCGTTTAAATGGAATTTAAACACATAAACTGGATGCAGTTTTTAAATGCACATGGAAAATGTATCTAAAAAATTCAGATATTTTAGATGCATTTTAAAGAAGAATCCAGATGCAGAAAGTGCGTCCAAAAATTATAAATATCTAAAATAACTCTGTCTAAATCAAAGAATTACATCAAACTATCATAAACCCTAATTTGGGGAACAAAGCATCAATCTCTAGCTAATGCTCGCGCAAATATATTCTCTGCTTCGGATCTGATAGTGGTTTTACAGATTTTCAGGTACTTTTTGTTGGGCTTTGGTGATGAAAATCATGAGTGTTAACTAGGCCCACGACTTGGGTTAGTCAATTAGGAATGTGTTTTTCCTATTGGACTTTGGTTTAAGTTTAAACCGTCTTAACTTTGTAATTGTCCTAGTCTATATAAAGACAGGTATGTGTGAGGGTTTTCTGTATCCTGGAAACTCTAGAGAGAAACTAGAGAGATCTTTCTTGTTCTTAGAGAGATTGTGAGGAACCCTAATGCTTTGTAATCTGTGGTGATAGTAGATTACTGGAAA
Organism: Eutrema japonicum; assembly: GCA_030161315.1. Classification (NCBI taxonomy): domain Eukaryota; kingdom Viridiplantae; phylum Streptophyta; class Magnoliopsida; order Brassicales; family Brassicaceae; genus Eutrema; species Eutrema japonicum. The sequence continues at coordinate 51,909,350 of BSQW01000011.1, forward strand.
GCTCCAGGCCGAGACATAGGATCACACACCGTGATCTGAACTCGTTAAATTCTCTGTGTTTTTTATTTATTGCTCAAGTTCCGTGATCATAGAGATAGGGATCAAATCTCAACAAAGTGGTATCAGAGCAGTGGTATCAACAAAGTGGTATCAGAGCCTAGGTTTTTATGTTTGGGAGCAATTGGACAGAGAAGTTCTGCAAGGATCTAGGTTTTAGATCTGGATTGATAGCTGTAATCAAGGCATCAATCGGTTTAGGGTTTCAATCTGACAGCCTGGGAGACAAAGCTTTATGCGGGGCGAAGAAGAAGATCGCCCAGATCGCTTAGGTATCGACCGACACCCTTCCTGGTATCGATCGATACGTCTGTTACGGGTTCGCAGAAAGGCGAAGGAAAGTTTGGTATCGATCGATACCCCATCTAGTATCGATCGATACGGTAGCAGAAGCGTGTTAACAAGTTCGTTTGATCGAGATGTCTTCAGAGAAGAAGCCGAAGGTGAAGATAGCCATCTTCGACGGACAAGGTGATTTCTCTATGTGGAAGAGAAGGATGTTAGCTCACATGAATCTTCAGGGGTTGAAGGGAGATCTAATAACACCAACCACTGAGCCGGATAAGCTGGTTATCAAGAAGGATGAATCAGCGGAGGATTTTGAACAGAGACTAAAAGCAGAACAAGTCAAGAAAGGGGAGCGAGCAGAGAATGCCATGAATATTTTGACACTCCATCTAGGAGATCATGTCCTCAGGAAAACAGAGGAGTGCACAACAACACGTGATCTTTGGGCAGCACTAGAGAGGTTATACAACACCAAGACTCTACCGAGTCGGATTCATCTTTTGTATAAGTTCTATACATTTAAGATGGATGGGTCTAAGTCAATCGATCAGAACGTTGATGATTACATGAACACTTTTTCGGAGTTGGCTAGTGTAAAGGTTACAGTTGCGGATGAAGTGCAGGAAATTCTACTAATCAGTTCCTTGCCACCTCAATATGACTCCATGAAGGAGACATTGAAGTATGGTAGAGAGTCCATCTCTATTGAAGATGTGGTGAATGCGGCGAAATCAAAGGAAACTGAGCTTAAAACTAAGGGTATATCGACTTCACAAAGCACTGGTGAAGCGTATGTGGCTCGTGGGAGACAGCAAAATAGGGATCAACGAAATTCTGGGAATCGAGACAGAAGCAGGTCGAAATCGGGAACAAAAGTCATATGCTGGTTCTGCAAGAAGGAAGGACATGTGAAGGCTGATTGCTATGCTTGGAAGAAGCGGAAGGGCGGCGATGATGAAGATGCCACAGCAGCGGTTGTCATCGAAAAATTAGCAGGAGTTGATTCATTATCAGTCTCGGAAAATTGGCATCTAGAGAGGTGAGTGATTGATTCGGGTTGTTCATATCACATGACCTCAAGGAGAGATTGGTTTGATACCGTTGAGGAGCTCAACTCTGGACAAGTGCTACTGGGGGATGACTATTCTGTGGAGGTTAAAGGAATAGGTTCCATCAATATAAAGGCATGTGGTGGCACGGTAAAGACATTGACGAATGTCAGGTATATTCCTAAGCTGAAGAGAAATCTAATATCTACAAGTACATTGGATAAGCTTGGGTTTGATCATGCTGGAGGCAAAGGAAAAACAAGGTTCTATAAGAATGGGAAGATGGGTCTTCAAGGCACTCTATGTGGTTCTTTGTATTTGCTTGATGGAGAGACTGTGGTAGGACAGTCAAACATATGTGTTACCAGGAAACCAGCCAAAGACGAGACGGCTTTATGGCATAGAAGGTTAGGAAACATGAGCATGAAGAATCTGATGATCTTGGTAAAAAGGGGCATCATTGACAAGAGAAGGATTGGGGAGATGGACTTATGTGAGAGTTGTGTAATGGGGATGTTAGCTCACATGAATCTTCAGGGGTTGAAGGGAGAGCTAATAACACCAACCACTGAGCCGGATAAGCTGGTTATCAGCGGAGGATTTTGAACAGGGACTTAAAGCAGACCAAGTCAAGAAAGGGGAGCGAGCAGAGAATACCATGAATATTTTGACACTCCATCTAGGAGATCATGTCCTCAGGAAAACAGAGGAGTGCACAACAACACGTGATCTTTGGGCAGCACTAGAGAGGTTATACAACACCAAGACTCTACCGAGTCGGATTCATCTTTTGTATAAGTTCTATACATTTAAGATGGATGGGCCTAAGTCAATCGATCAGAACGTTGATGATTACTTGAAGACTGTTTCGGAGTTGGCTAGTGTAAAGGTTACATTTGTGGATGAAGTGCAGGCAATTCTACTAATCAGTTCCTTGTCACCTCAATATGACTCCATGAAGGAGACATTGAAGTATGGTAGAGAGTCCATCTCTATTGAAGATGTGGTGAATGCGGCGAAATCAAAGGAAACTGAGCTTGAAGCTAAGGGTATATCGACTTCACAAAGCACTGGTGAAGCGTATGTGGCTCGTGGGAGACAGCAAAATAGGGATCAACGAAATTCTGGGAATCGAGGCAGAAGCATGTCAAAATCGAGAACAAAAGTCATCTGCTAGTTCTGCAAGAAGGAAGGACATGTGAAGGCTGATTGCTATGCTTGGAAGAAGCGGAAGGGCGGTGATAATGAAGATGCCACGGCAGCGGTTGTCATCGAAAAATCAGCAGGAGTTGATGTATTATCAGTCTCGGAAAATTGGCATCTAGAGAGGTGGGTGATTGATTCGGGTTGTTCATATCACATGACCTCAAGGAGAGATTGGTTTGATACATTTGAGGAGCTCAACTCTGGACAAGTGCTACTGGGGGATGACTATTCTGTGGAAGTTAAAGGAATAGGTTCCATCAATATAAAGGCATGTGGTGGCACGGTAAAGACATTGACGAATGTCAGGTATATTCCTAAGCTGAAGAGAAATCTAATATCTACAAGTACATTGGATAAGCTTGGGTTTGATCATGCTGGAGGCAAAGGAAAAACAAGGTTCTATAAGAATGGGAAGATGGGTCTTCAAGGCACTCTATGTGGTTCTTTGTATTTGCTTGATGGAGAGATTGTGGTAGGACAGTCAAACATATGTGTTACCAGGAAACCAGCCAAAGACGAGACGGCTTTATGGCATAGAAGGTTGGGACACATGAGCATGAAGAATCTGATGATCTTGGTAAAAAGGGGCATCATTGAAAAGAGAAGGATTGGGGAGATGGATTTCTGTGAGAGTTGTGTAATGGGGAAGACCAAGAGACTGAGTTTCAACATTGGGAAACACAATTCAGGTGAAGCGCTGAGATATGTTCACTCAGATCTTTGGGGATCTCCATCGGTTACTCCAAGTATCTCTGGTAAGCATTATTTCATGTCTATCATTGATGATTACACTAGAAAGGTGTGGGTGTTCTTCTTGTCTGTTAAGAGTGAAGCTTTCACAAAGTTATGTGAATGGAAGAAACTGGTTGAGAATCAGATAAACAAGAAAGTGAAATGTCTGAGAACAGATAATGGGTTGGAGTTTGTGAACAAAGACTTCGACGGGTTTTGCAAGCAGCATGGGATTGAGAGGCACAGGACTTGTGCATATACTCCACAACAAAATGGAGTTGCAGAACGCATGAACCGAACAACAATGGAGAAGGTGCGCTGTATATTGGATGAAAGTGGCTTAGGTGAAGAATTATGGGCTGAGGCGGTTAGCACAGCTGTGTACCAAATTAATAGAAGTCCATCATCGGCCTTAGATGGCAGTATTCATGAGGAACTTTGGCTGGGAAGAAAGCCGGGTTATGGACACATGAGAAGATTTGGGTCATTGGTCTATGTTCATGTAGATCAAGGGAAGTTAAGACCAAGATCTATGCAAGGAATATTCATAAGCTATCCGGAGGGAGTCAAAGGGTACAAGGTATGGATCCTGGATGAATCAAAATGTATGATTAGCAGGAATGTGGTCTTTGTGGAAGATATTGTATTAAAAGACTTGAGGACTAAATTCTATGTGGAAGAAACTGCGCAGAGGAGCCCGACCTCTGAGAGAGTATCGATCGATACCATCCCGAGTATCGATCGACACGAACAAGTATCGATCGATACCATCCCGAGTATCGATCGACACGAACAAGTATCGATCGATACCATCCCGAGTATCGATCGACATCGAGGAGGAGAGATGCGACGACTTCTGTTACTGAAGACAATGGGCAAGTTGGATCTTCAGGTGGAGCTGTTGGAGATCAGGAAACTGATGAAGTACCTCTAGAAGATTGGGAGTTAGCTCGAAAAAGGTCTAAACGAGCAACAAGGCGACCTGAACATCTTGGTGATTATGATTTAGCGAGTTTCGCCTTAATCGCTGTTGTCGAGATTAGTTCTGAAGAACCTAGGGACTATCAGGAAGCTGTTGAAAGCAGGGATAAAACTTTCTGGAATGGAGGTATGGATGAAGAGATGAGTTCTCTGGATAAGAACAAGACCTGGAGGTTGGTTAAAAGACCAAAAGGTAGAAAAGTGATTGGTTGCAAATGGGTTTACAGGTTGAAGCCGGGTATCCCAGGGGTAGAAGAACCGAGATATAAAGCTAGATTGGTTGCCAAGGGTTATTCTCAAAAAGAAGGTATTGACTATCAAGAAGTGTTTGCTCCGGTTATGAAGCATGTTCCTATCAGGTTTTTTTCTATCGGTTACAGCAAATATGGATCTGGAATTGGAGCAGCTTGATGTTAAGACTGCGTTTCTTCATGGTTTACTTGAAGAGGAGATCTATATGGAGCAGTCTGAAGGTTTACAGGTTGGAAAAGGCATTGTATGGACTTATGCAAGCTCTAAGGCAATGGAACAAGTGCTTTGATCAATTTGTGATTGTGAAAGATTTGTTGAGCAGTAGATTTGAGATGAAAGATCTAGGAGCTGCAAGAAGTATTCTTGGGATGGATATTGAGAGGGATCGTGGAGGTGGAGTTCTCGCCTTGTCTCAATCTAATTTCATCAAGAAGAGTCTGCAGGTATTCAATATGGATGAAGCTAGATCAGTTTCTACACCTATTGGTTCGCACTTCAAGTTGTCTGCTGTGAAAGATGATGAAGCAGAGACAATCTTGGATGATATTCCATACTCAAATGCTATTGGGAGTATCATGTATGCGATGTTAGGAACTAGGTGTGATCTCGCGTATGCGGTTGGCTTGGTTAGTAGGTTCATGAGTAAGCCAAGCATGATACATTGGACTGCTGTGAAGTGTGTGCTAAGGTATTTGAAAGGTGCCCATGATCGAAAGATTGTGTTCAGGTTGAAAAAGGTACTTCATGTGGATAAGTTTGAGAAGGCTTTGAGTTTTCTCAACTTAGAAGAGCACTAAGGTGCTGGACTGTCTGGAGCGGCACATGAATGCAAAGATGAAGAAGTTATACTCGGAAACGATTGTCATCAAGGTGGAGTTTGTTGGGCTTTGGTGATGAAAATCATGAGTGTTAACTAGGCCTGCGACTTGGGTTAGTCAATTAGGAATGTGTTTTTCCTATTGGGCTTTGGTTTAGGTTTAAACCGTCTTAACTTTGTAATTGCCCTAGTCTATATAAAGACATGCATGTGTGAGGGTTTTCTGTATCCTGGAAACTCTAGAGAGAAACTAGAAAGATCTTTCTTGTTCTTAAAGAGATTGTGAGGAACCCTAATGTTTTGTAATCTGTGGTGATAGTGGATTACTGGAAAGCTCCAGGCCGAGACGTAGGATCACACACCGTAATCCGAACTCGTTAAATTCTCTGTGTCTTTTATTTATTGCTCAAGTTCCGTGATCATAGAGATAGGGATCAAATCTCAACAAAGTGGTATCAGAGCAGTGGTATCAACACCTTTTTCTAGGTTGTGGTTTTTCGTGGGTAAAACATTTGCTTAAACTCCTCTCCGAGCTCGAGCTCGACAAACTCCAGCTTCGATTCTCAGACTGGTAAACTCTTTTTCTCCTTTCTGTATCTTGATTCTTCTAGCTTGTGTTTCATTATTTCTTCTTCTATTCACTCTGCTTCTTAGCTTGTTGATGCGATGTTTTCTTCTTCTATTTTCGGTGTTTTGAACCCAGTGCAGACATGGGTCTTTAACTTCTCCATGAAAACCGGTGAAATCCTAGCTTTATTTTGATTAACAGCTCTATTTCTCACGTTTTTTCTTGTTCAAGATGCGATTTGATATATGTAGTTTGAGGCTCAACTAAAGCTCTGTGGTCATTGTTTATGTTACTTTGTTTGTTTGAAAGGTACATATAGATTGTGTTTGTGGCTGTTCTCATGGGGGAAGTTTTGATTGTTGAAACGATTGTTTTCTTCTTTTGCTGTTTTGACAAAGACTGAGTCAGTCAACCCAAAAAATTACAATTCCAACTTTGGTTTATCTTTGAGACGAAATATATATGAACAAAAAGGTATATTTGATGTACCACACACTCATGAGTCATGGTGACTAGTAGTTAGTATTCTCTCGTTTTTCTTTTTCTTTTTCTTTTTGCATTTTATGGACCTATTTTATTGGACCTAATTTACTGGGCTGGAATTTTAACCCCACAATATATATAACTTGTAGGTTACGTCAAAAATCAATTATTTAATCTATTATTATAGATGGTAGGAAATATATTGAAATTTATTAGCTAACATAGAAACTACTTAAAATGGCCATCGTTATTAGGCCTAATAGTTACTGAAATTCTGACGATAAGTCATGTTTTGGAATTACTAACTTACTAAGGGTCCACGATTGGATCAAATCTGCTTGTAATTATTATGCCCAACAGCCCAAGTCCAACCATATAATTTATTTGATTGATTCAAAGAAGAGAAAATTCAAAGATAATTAAAGACAGAAGACTTGATGCTGTCACTGAGAAGAACAAGAAAACTTCACAAAGAAGAAGATCTAAAAGAGATTTTAAGCTTCTTAATACTCTCTGTATTTTCCAGATTTTACAAAACACAAAGACATACACTTTTTCCACACACCACACAACTACACGACTACTTTCTTTCTTATAGAGATTACAACAACTCGACTGACACATTCCCATGATTAAGATCACACCTGCTACACACACAAGTCTTCAATTGCCATACCTCTCATACAGTAACTAGTACAATATATACATACATAATAAGTCCACACTAATGAACCACTATATTAGACAAGCCCATTTTATTCTTTGGCCCATCTGATACTCCTTCACCGTTTATACTCCCCTGCAAACTTGTGGTGGGGAGAGTACCAACACCAAGTTTGCATCGCCAATCCACAAACGCACGGCGAGGTAGAGATTTTGTAAATATATCTGCTATTTGAAGTGCTGCCAGGATATGTCGGATTTCAAGCAAACCAAGTGCTACTCTCTCCCGAGTATAATGATAGTCCACTTGTATATGCTTAGACTGGCTGTGAATCCCAGGGTTAGCAGAGAGATGAACCGTAGATAGGTTATCGCATCGGAGTAAGGCAGGATGATGTTGGGGAATTTTCAAATCTCGAAGAATGGTGTTTACCCATGTAAGTTCTGATGCCGTATAAGCGAGAGCACGGTACTCTGCCTCCGTCGATGATCGAGACACTGTCGGTTGTCTTTTGGCACTCCATGATAGGGATGTCAATCGGGCTAGCCCGGCCCGGCCCGGTCCGAAACCCGTAAAGCTCGCATATATTTGAGCCCGGCTCGGCCCGAAAAAAATCGGGCCTATATTCCAAAGCCCGGCCCGGCCCGGGCAGGGCTCTAGGGCTTTTCAAACTTTTTCGTTCTTTTATTTACAAACACAAAAATTCACAATTCTCAGATGATTAATTAAAACAAAATATTTATCAAAATAAATCTAAATTGAAATGTATTATATCAAATCCAATTAAATTTAAAAGCAAAAGTTTGACAAAAAAACAAATAAAATTCAAATAAATTATATTACTAAATAAAACATAAAATCCTAACACTTCAAATCTAGGCAGTAGAGTTTAGATTAGAATCTCCTTCATCGTCTTCTAAATCCTCATCACCATCAAGAGGTACAGAAAAAAAAAGTAAAATAATATTAAGTTTTGACATGTATAAATGATATAGAAATGTCATCGAAAGTCTATAGATAATGATTTTAAAAATATGAAGTAAATATGGATGAATAATAATGGTACATGGATCACGAAATGAATAGAAAATATGTCAAATTATTATTTTTAGAAAGATAAATGTTTAAATAAAACCTCTAACTAATTAAAATATAAAGTTCCGGGCTTTTCGGGCTAGCCCGAAAACACACTAGCCCGAAAAGCCCAATTTTTGTTCGGGCTTATATTTCTAGGCCCGAGCCCGCTGTTTTTCAGGGTCGGGCCGGGCCGGCCCTCGGGCTGTGGCCCTAATTGACACCCCTACTCCATGACACCAAATTGGACCCAAGGAAGACACAAAAACCAGTGGTGGACCGGCGAGTATTTTGACAACCCGCATAATCACTGTCGCTATAAGCATGTAATGTGAGCTCACTCAACTTGGAAAAGAGTAATCCATACGTTGTGGTTCCTCTGATATATCTCAAGATTCATTTCAGTAACCGGAAGTCTGACTGAGTTGGAGAATGCATCCGCTGGCACACAAAGTTGACCGCAAATTGGATATCGGGTCTCGTTAGTGTTAAGTATTGTAACTTACCAACGATGCTTCGGAAATACGTAGGTTCGGCAAACTTCTCAGTATCGTGAAATGCATCATCTAAGCGTATTGGCAGGGGAGTAGCAACTGGATTTGAATCTGCCATACCAGCTAAAGTCAAGATTTCTTCTGCGTAGTTGCTCTGGTTCAGAAACAGGCCGTTGTCATGATATTGAACATGAATTCCAAAGAACAATTGCAACAATCCCAGCTTCTTCATCGCAAATCGGGTACTCAAGTGTTGAATTAGAGAAGTGATCAGTTCAGGTGCATCTCCCATGAGCAATACATCATCAACATACAAGAGTAGAACCAGATTTTGTTGACCATGATGATACGTGAATGGTGATGGATCAGATTTATTGCAGACAAATCCAAACTCGATAAGAAAATCACTGAACTTGTCAAACCATGCACGTGGGGCTTGTTTTAATCCATATAACGCCTTTTTCAATCGACAAACATGTGACGGAAACGTTGGATTCTCAAAACCCGGAGGTTGTACATATAAACGTCTTCTTGTAGTTCACCATGAAGGAAAGCATTTTTGACGTCTAATTGAGTAACCATCCAGTTTTTGACAGTTGCAATAGCTAGAACAATGCAGATTGTAGAAGTCCTAACCACAGGACTATATGTTTCCACAAAATCCACTCCTTCTTCTTGAGCAAATCTTTTGGCTACTAACCTTGCTTTTAATATGTCTAGGGACCCATCTGCTTTGCGTTTGACAGTAAATATCCATCTGCAGCCGAGCACATGCATATCAGATGTTGCAGGAACCAATTCCCATGTTTGGTTACTGTATTGAGCCTCTAATTCCTCTTCCATAGCTCGTGTCCAACCCTCATGCTGTAAGGCAGCTGAAACAGTACGAGGTTCCTGAGGCAAACTCGTTCTGGTTATGAGAGCATATCTGGGATTGGGCCTCCGGATCCCTTGTTGCGATCGTGTTGCCATAGTGTGAGTGCGTCCAGGTTGAACTTGTGATTCCTCGACAGCAGTGTCAATAGACTCAATCCCTGCATCAGATCCTTCTCGGTCGGATGTTGTCGTTGATGGTACAGATTCGTTGTTTTCACCCAGCTGATGCTCCTCTGAACGTGGACCATAAATACGAGACTGATCATGTGGTGTAACCATTGGTAAGTCATCAGCTATAGTAGCAAAACTAGAATCAGATGTCGAGATTTTCTCTCTTTCTGGTGTTTGACGAGAGCCAGAAGGAAGATAAGTAGGAATAGAAGCTTGATCCGGTACGGACTGCCACGCTTGAAGCAGATGTGTTTTATGTTGAAGAGTGAGATGCTTGTATTTACCAGTGAATGTCAAATAATTCTCATCAAAGATGACATGTCTTGAGATGTAGACACGTCCTGTTTGAGGAAACAAGCACCGATATCCCTTGTATTGAGAATGATATCCAAGAAACACGCATTGAAGAGAACGTGGATCAAACTTGTGGTGGGCATATGGTCTCAAACAAGGATAACAAGCACTACCAAACACTCGAAGAAAGTTATAGTATGGTTTTTCCTTTAAAAGCTTCTCGGAAGGACTGATGTCATGAAGATAAGCAGTCGGAAGTAGATTTGTAACATAATTGGCTGTGAAAAAAGATTCCACCCAATACTTCATTGGAACTTTACTATGAAACAACATTGACAAACCAAGTTCAGTCAAGTGACGATGTTTCCTCTCCGCTAAACCGTTTTGTTGTGGAGTATGCGGACATGACATAATATGATTAATCCCATGGCTTGTGAGATGTTGTCGAAACTGTGTACTAATAAATTCACCACCTCCATCACTTTGAAAGACCTTTATCTTCTTATCGAATTGATTCTCTACTAATTTTTGATAAACCATAAATACCGAAGTGACACCAGACTTAGCTTTCAATGGATAGAACCAAGAATATCGAGAGAAGTCATCAATAAAAACCACATAATATTTGAATCCTTGAACCGATACAATTGGTGATGGTCCCCAAAGGTCACAATGTATTCGATCCAATGGTTCCACACTACTAGAGATAGACTGAAAAAACAGAAGCTTTGCGCTCTTTCCCATCTGACAAGGCTCACAAATGGAAGAATTTTTGCTCTTATTCATAGATATAACATTGTTGCTACTTAACTGCTGAAGAGTCTGGAAATTTGCATGCCCAAGTCGATAATGCCACACCAGTTCAGATGTTGTCACTTGTCGATTTGAGAAGAACGCCACAATTTCCTGATTTTTCAGCACATAAAGACTGTCACTTCTCGGTCCCTTCGTCACTACTCTCTGAGTTGGTAGATCGATAACATATACCCAATTAGCATCGAAATATACCCCACAAGGATAATCATCACACAGTTTTGAAACTGATAAGAGAGATTTTTGAATACTTGGGCAAACCAGAACATCAGATAAAGGAAGTATACCTTGTGGAGTAGTGATTGTGGTAGACCCAACATGAGTAATAAGAAGATGAGCCCCATTACCTACAAGGGCAGTTTATGGACCATGATATGGTGTAGGCGTGTGTAGAGGCACTGTAGAAGCAGTAATATGAGTAGACGCTCCCGAGTCTGGGTACCATTTAGTGCCGGTGACATCAGAAGTCCGCAGAGCAGAGAGAGCATGAGGAAGATCATCACATTTGTTGATTCGGAAATCACACAAGGAGTAACACAGGGAACTTTGATCGGAAATTCGTTTTATTGATTGAATTCGGCGTTACAACGGAGTTTTTATGAAAAAGAACTAAGGAGACTAAAGAACTTGAGATCGGTGCTTGATGAAGCTTTTTCTCTATTCTTCTGTCTCTCGGATGATTGTGGATGCCCTCTTCGAGTTTGTCTCCTCCTTATTTATAGGTCTTGGAGTCGGTTTTTTCAAGGGAATATTTCCCTTCTCCAAGACCGACTGGGAGAGGAAATATTCCGGATCTCCCCCGAGATAAGGAAATCTTCCATATATCTCGGAGGTCGTTTTATCTTGTCATGTCGGTCTGGGCCGTTAAGCTCGGTTGTTTAAAATGAGCTTGCCTTTGGGCTTTATAGAGTTCGGCCCGTTTAACCCGAAGTCCGTCTTCCTCTTATCCGAACCATCGTAAACGGGTACCGATCTCGGTTCGAACCAAATTAAACCGGGGGTGCTAAATCCCCCTCTAACAATTGGTCCCCCCTTCAGTTTGGCGAAGGAGTCTTTCGGAGTTCGGCGAGATCCCTAGGAGCATTATTTAGCTCGGTTAGAATTGAGATTGGTGCGGTCCGTCCGACGATTTAAGTTCGGTAAATTTCTCGGAAGAATTTTTCGAGTTCAGAACTCTCGAGTTCGAATATTTTCTATCGAGAATTTTCTGAGTTCAGAACTTTCGAGTTCGCGCATTTTTCTCGGGAAATTTTTGAGTTCGGAACTTTCGAGTTCACGTAACTCCGTATCTGATTCCGAATTTTCAAGTTCGGTGGATTTCTCTCGGGAAGAGGGTATCGATTCATCTCCTTCAGTCGCAGAATTTGAGGAGTCGTCATCATTGCTTTTCTCCTTATAAATAGCACTCGATCCTTCTTTCGTTTTTCACTTCCTTTCATTTCTTTCAAAATGTATTTTTTTTTCTCTCTCTAGCGCTCTCCCTTCTCCCTAGATTTTATCTATTTTCCGTTCTCCGATCACATCCTCCGCCGTGATTTCTCCGATTTGCTTGAAGATCATTAAGTTCTTCATTATGTTCTTCGTCATTTTCTTCTTTTCGATCGATATGGATTCAAGGACTTCTTCTTCTTCTGTTAATGACCGAACTCCCCCACCGAAGTTCCCCGATCTCGAGTTGTTCATCGATAGCTCCAATTCGAGTTTGGATGGTCTGAGTGATGTTCGTTAGGCGCTGATCCGGCGTAATTCTCAACGTGCTGTTGTCGGGCCTAGCAGCACAAGGGTCGTTATTGAGGTCCCTCACCTCATCGATGAGGATGAGCCTGAGGAAGGGAGTGCTGAGTCAAACGACCAAGTCTGGGCGGATCGAGAATTTGCAGCTCGGCTTGCATAGGGCGATGATATAACTCGTCCAGACGATCGTGCTGCTTCATCAGCAGTCCGTCAAACCGATGGAGATGATGTTCCCTTGTCGGCTACGAGACGAGTAGTCGAAAGACCTGCGAACATCGGGCCGTCTCGTTCTAAGGCGGAGACGGTTCATGCTACTTTGGAAAGATGCAATGCTCCGGACAATCTTCTTTTCAAGATCCCGAAGGTTGCCGATCGTCCGTGGGACGCACCTGAAGGCTATATATGCGTCTATGAGGAATATTTCAGGAGCTGCGGTCTCCAGTTTCCTCTCCCGGAGATCCTCTATAAATACTGCAAGAGGCGACATGTCGCGATTTCTCAGCTCATGCCGGCCAGGGTAATAAACATTATGGGTCTCCTTACTTTTGGGGAGGAGTGCGGCATCCCTATTACAGCTAAAATCTTCGAGAGGCTGTTTCGGGTGAATTTATCGAAGGCCAGACCCTGGTTTTTGTCGGCTAATGCGAAACCGGAGTATGATCTTGTTACCGGGAACAAACCGAGCAAGGTCAACAATTGGAATGCCCGGTACTTCTATGTGAAGATCGACGAATCTTCCATTGAGCGTCCGGACGGGAGTTACCGAACTCAGTGGAGGACTCCTATCGGTAGACATTGGTTTCTCGATCTCTATATATTGCTTTGTTTTGCCTAAGTTATATTTTTCTTTTTTATTTTCAGATCGTCACGTACCGGGCTTCCTTATCACCACACCAGGATTTACTTTTGCGCACGTGAAGCAGTTAAGTGCGGCTGGGAAAGCTCGGTGGCCTGAAGCTTATCAAGACAAACTTGATTTAAAAGCCAAAAGAGCTCTTAAAGGTATATGTCGGCGGATTCTCCTTCGTAGTCCGGTGATTACTTTTCTGGTGACGATTTAGTCTGATTTTTTTTTTACATAGCAAATCCCTCTCGCTGACGGAAAATGAAGCTCGATGACATCCCAGATCTGTCCGCCGAGATGGATGGTGAAGAAGAGAATGTCGAAGTCCCGTCCGTTGTGCAGGACGAACAAACTGCTACCGACGTGGAAGCCGTCGAAGAGCAGGTTACGCGTGAGGAGCCGGTTCTTGCCGAGAAGCACACTTCTTCGGCTAACGTGGAGAAGATGAGGAGAAGGAAAAAAAGGCAAGAGGCCAGCGAAGCAAGCTTCTGAGACCGGTACGGGGAAGGCCGAACCTCAAAGTGTCGATCCCGAGACGGTGGTCATATCTGACCGCTCTGCTGCGTCGAAGAGGCAGCGAACTTCTGGGGCCACGGACCATTCTGTCAGTTTCGGCTACGACAAGAACGAGCCGGTGACGAACGATGCTGACGCTTGTGCCGATCTATATCGGCAATTAAATTTTGGCTCGGGGGTGCTTCCTCCGGTCAAAGATCTCTTCCAGTCCGATGCTTATAAAAAGCTGGCTCGGACAACTGCTGAGGTAACAAATTTTTGAATTTCCTTTTTTTTTTCCTTAGATTTCTTGTTGTGATGGTTGTTTTGTTTCTTTTCCTTCTTTAAATGGTGGCACAAACGAATGAGCTCGTTGGCACCTATGACCACGAGCTTGATTCAGCCCGTCAAAGGGCGTTGAAGACTGGTCTGCAGGCTGTGGAACTCCGCAAGGCGTTGCTTGTAGAGCAAGAGAGGACAAGGGCTGGTGACTTCGCGGTTGCCGAGCTGACGAGGGAGATTACCGCGCTGAAGGCCTCTAAAGCCGAGCTCGCCAAGGAGAGAGATGCCCTTGCCCATACTTTGTTCAAGGAGACCTCCTGTCTGCGAGCTAGTCGAACTCAGCAGATCATGAAGAGGAAAGAGGTCTTCGAGAAGTCTCAGGTTCGACTTCAGAAGGTCCAGGATCATCTGGCGGCCTTTGAACGGGTTAAGAAACTGTTCCTTGCTGTTAATCAGGCCCAAGGGGTTCTCAACTTCTGTAGTAGCCTTGAGGCGAAGCACGGTGTTGTCGTCCCGCCATCTTGCATTGAGCGGCTCAAGAAAATCAAAGCCGCGAAGTTGGCTGAATATGAGTCGATTGATCTCTGCGAACTGGCCGAAGGAGATCTGGTTGTATCGCCTTTACCGACCCGATTCACCCAGAAATCTCTCTTCCGATGGGCACCGATGTACCGGCGGGCATTGATATGTTTGGTTCTAATCAGGCTGCGATGTCCGGTGACCGGGCTGATGCCATGCAGAATCAGAATGTCTAATCTATCTGCTTTGTAATTTGTTTTTGTTTCTGACCGATGAGGTTCATGACTCGATCTCTTGGACCGGAGGGTTTTTATAGTCCGGTATCCGTAAATTTTTGTATGACCCTTTTTATTTAATTATGATTATAACTTTCCTTAATCGTTTTCTAGAATTTTATTTTATCGAAACTCGGTTTGTTTGAAGTCGTAAATCTATACGAACTTCTCAGGTCTGTCGTACACGAAATGGTGCCGTAAACAGTACGGTCATAGCCGGGGTGAAGAGGACGGACTTGATCCTGCGATTTATTTGAAATCGGCGGTTTGTTTAACAGATCGGCTTATGCTTCGCGATTATTGAGAAATCGGCTTAGGCTTTCACGATTGTTGAGAATTCGGCTTATAATTTCGCGATTGTTGAGAAATCGGCTTAGGTTGTCGCGAGGAATGGCGTTCGGCTTTACCTTTGGAGCTCGGCATAAGAGTACGTGAACAACTCATCTTAAGATATTCCAAGGTTTTCTCAGATCGAATCCGAGTGTGCGAGACGGGCTCGCCTTATTTAGCTCAAATGGTCTGAGAATAGGTTTGATGCGAGACGGGTCTCGGCTTTATACATGGAAGGTGTTTTATCCATAGCACCATGAGGATGCGTGCGAGAACTAGCTCGGCTTAATTTGATTTTATCGATCGTCTGGCCAAGACGTCGATGTGGAAACCGTGATGGTAAAGTTCGGCGAACTGTTTGAAGTTCGGTTTATAATGATACGAATTTTTGAAATTCGGCGAATTTTTAAAGTTTGGCTTTTGATGATGCGAGTTTTAGAATTCGGCGAACTGTTTGAAGTTCGGCTTTGCGAATTGTTTTTTTGAAATTCGGCGAACTGTTTTAAGGTTCGGCTTTTGATGATACGAATTTTTAGAATTCGGTGAACTGTTTGAAGTTTGGCTTTTGATGATGCGCATTTTTAGAATTCGGCGAACTGTTTGAAGTTCGGCTTTGCGAAACTTTTTTTTTGAAATTCTGCCAACTGTTTTAAGGTTCGGCTTTTGATGATACGAATTTTTATAATTCGCCGAACTGTTTGAAGTTCGGCTTTTGATGATGCGAATTTTTAGTGTTCGGCGAATTGTTTGAAGTTCGGCTTTTTGCCTTGACTAAAATTTTATTAAAGTAACATCTGAACCCAATGTGGGCTGCCTACGTACCCTCGAAAGAAGGATCAAGCCTTTCGTAGTTTGTATTACATCGTTTTTTTTTTGGCGCTTCTAGTAGTAGTAGCGTTTGAGGTTCATCAAATTCCATGATCGTGGGATCGGTGTTCCGTCTAATCTCATGTGTTCGTACACTCCGGGCTTGACGACCCTCATGATCTGATAGGGTCCTTCCCAGTTAGTGCCGAGTTTTCTTGCGTTCTTCTCTTCGGTGCCTTCGAAGACCTTTCGTAAGACGAGATTGCCATCTTCGAAGTGGCGTCCGCGAACTTTTTTTGTTGTAGTAGCGTGCTGCCAAGTTTTGGTAATTTTGGACTCGAAGTAAAGCTTGATCATGTTGCTCTTCGAGTGCGTCAAGGTTTTCGAGCATGATTTCATCGTTTAGACCGGGGTTTTCCACGAGCATCGTCCTGCGTATCGTTGGAATGTTTAGTTCGGCAGGGCAGAGAGCTTCGACGCCGTAAGCTAGGTAGAAAAGGGATTGTCCGGTTTATTGTCTTGGAGTGGTGCGATAAGACTATAAGACTCCGTCAAGTTTGTCAGCCCATCGACCTTTTCTTACGTGTAAACATTTTTTGAGTCCGTCAATGATGGTTTTGTTTGTTGACTCGGCTTGGCCATTGCTTTTAGGGTATCTCGGTGTGGAGAAACTTAGTCAGATTTTCCACTTGGCACAGAAATCGCCAAACAATGTTGAAATGAATTGCGGACCGTTATTGGTGACGATTTCGTACGGAACTCCGTGTCGGCATATGATATTTTTCCAGACGAACTTCTTGACATCGAGGGCATGGATTTCGGGGTATGATTCGGCTTCGACCCACTCTGTAAAGTAGTCTGTCATTACGAGGATGAATTTTTTCTGTGTGGTGGAACGTCGTAGAGGACCGATTATGTCCATTCCCCAGCGCATGAACGGATACGGGGCTGTATCATTGAGCCATGCCTTTGACATTTTTCGCACTAGGCAACGAATGTATCACAATCTGTTTGCATGGTTGGCTAGTAATAGCTCGCCTTTTTTATCTTTAGGGCCAAGGAGCGTCCTCCGGCGTGATTTCCGCTGTTCCCTTCGTGTATCATTTTCATGACCCTGAGAATATCGTCGCCGGACACGCATTTGAGAAGGACGCCCGCGGCACTCCAACGGAATAGTCCGTCACGGATTAGTATGTATCGGGCAGCTCGCATTTTGAGTCGCCGGGCTGCCCATCTGTCGGCTGGTACTTCACCGTCGATGATATACATTTTGATTTCCTGTGTCAAGTCTGTAGGAGTGAGCTCGCTTAGGGGTTTGATGTTTATTGGCGTATGAATCCCCTCTGATGGTTCCTCGGTTTCGTCTTCAGAGTGGTTTTGTGTTGGTTCGACGATATGTTCAGTTTAATTGTTATGTTCGAGCTCGGTGTTGTGTTCATCGTCTGTTATATGTGTTTGCCTTTATCTTCGTGGGACGGGCTCGGCTGCGGGGTAATCTTCGTAATTTCGCCTGCGTGTGGTGATATTGCATTCTATTTTTCCAATGCTCGGCTCGAGTGTACTTTCAACTGGTATCGTCCTTTTGAGATGAGGGTCCGAACTTGATGCTAACGCGGCCAGTGCGTCGGCCGGAGCATTTTCCCCCCTTGGTATTTTGGTGAGATCAAAATATTCGAACTCGGTGGCGAGTTTCTTTACGAGTTTGAGGTACGCGTCCATTCGATCGCTTTTTGCATCGTATTCTCCGCTGAATTGGCTGGCGACGAGCTGCGAATCACAGTAGGCCCGTATGCAAGTTGTGCCGATGGCCTTGGCTAAGCGGAGTCCGGCGAGTAGTGCTTCGTACTCTGCTTCGTTATTTGATGCGTTGAATGCTAGACGGAACGATTGTTCCAAGATTTCTCCGGTTGGGGACTGAAGTCGTATGCCTACTCCTGACCCTCGATGGGATGATGATCCGTCCACGTGGAGGATCCATTGTTCGGTAGCTGTTCCGTTAGTATCGATGAACTCTTGCGGTAGCTCGATAATGAAGTCGGCGAGAACTTGCGACTTGAGGCTTGTCCGATTCTTATAATTGATATCGTATTCGCTGATCTCGATTGCCCATTTGGCTAGTCGACCGGATTGGATTGGACTGTGTAAAACTGTTCGGAGTGGCTGATCGGTTAAGACGATGATGGAGTGTGATTGAAAATACGGTCTGAGTTTCCGAGCAGCGATGACGACGGCGATAGCGAGTTTTTCGAGCGTTGGATATCGGCTTTCAGCGCCATCAAGTGATTTGCTTATGTAGAAGATCAGCTTTTGCTCGCCTCTGTCTTCCCGAACGAGGACTCCGCTGACCGCTGAGGTTGAGATTGCGACGTAGAGATAGAGAGTCTCACCATCCTCGGGTTTGGCTAAGATTGGTGGAGTGGATAGGTACTCCTTGAGTTGTTTGAACGCTTATTCGCATTGGTTGTCCCATTCTAGATGCTTGTTTCCGCGTAGCAGCTGATAGAAGGGGAGACACTTGTCGGTAGATCGTGAGATGAACCTGTTAAGTGCGGCTATGCGGCCTGTCAACCGTTGGACTTCTCTTTTCGTTGTCAGGGATGGGAGATCGAGGATGGCGGAAATCTGCTTAGGATTAGCCTCGATTCCTCTTTGAGTCACGATATATCCGAGGAATTCTCCTGACGTCACTCCAAACGTACATTTAGTTGGATTGAGCTTCATACCGCATTCGTTCAATATGTCGAAACATGTGTTGATGTGCCTGATATGATCCTTAGCGACGAGTGATTTTACGAGCATATCGTCGATATAAACTTCCATGGTTTTGCCAAGCTGACTAACGAACATACGGTTGACAAGTCTTTGGTACGTTGCTCCGGCGTTCTTCAGGCCGAATGGCATGACTTTGTAGCAGTAGATGCCGCGATCGGTGATGAAAGAGGTTTTCTCGCGATCGCCTGGGTGCATGAGTAGCTGGTTATAGCCCATAAATGCGTCCATGAAAGAGAGGAGTTCGTTTCCGGCAGTGGCTTCCACGAGGCTATCGATATGCGGGAGGGGGAGGCTGTCTTTTGGGCAGGCTTTGTTGAGGTCGGTAAAGTCAACGCAGATTCTCCATTTTCTGTTTTTCTTTTTAACGACGACTGGGTTTGCCAGCCAGTCGGGATATCGAACTTCTGTAATCGACCCTGCTCCAAGCAACCGTTCGACCTCGTCATTGACGGCCTGGGCTTTCTCGGATCCGAGCTTCCGCCGTTTCTGCTTGATCGGTTTGAAGGTGGAATCGATGTTGAGTTCGTGACTTGTGATCTTAGGATCAATCCCGGGCATGTCGTTGATTGACCAGGCGAAGGTTGATACGTTCCTTTTGAGAAAACATACTAGGTCATATTTTATCTCTTCGTCATGTTAGCGTCCGATTCCCACACATATGTCGGGATTGAATTCGTCGATGCTGACTTGAATAATTGTTTCTCGTCTCGGCAGATCGGGGATGTCGATAGTTTCCTTTGTGTTGATCACGTATGTGCGTGATGCTGTTCTCAACTTGCACTCGTTGATATAGCATGTTCGAGACATCACTTGATCGCCTCTCAGGGTAAAGATTCCGGATGGTGTTGGGAATTTTAAGCACTGGGGATAAATTGATATGTCGGCCTTCATTGCGTATATTCATGGTATTCCCAGTATGACGTTGTAGATGGCTGGTTTATCCAGGACCAGGAACTTGACCATCTGCACGCCCCCCCCCCCCCCCCCCCGATATAAACGGGGATTTTTACCGTTCATGTTGTCATGGTTTGTTCGTTCGAGAATCCTGTTAGTGGTTCGATGTTCGGCTTGATCTGAGCATCTGGGAAGTCCATGTTTCTGAGTGTTTCCCTAAATATTACATTAACCGAACTTCCGGTGTCAACAAGAACTCGTCCGACGGCGACATCTCCGATTAGTACTTCGACAACTAGTAGGTCGTTGTGAGGCATATGCAGCCCTTCAGTGTCGGCTTTGGAGAAGGTGATCGGTATTCCACTTGTTGTAGTCCGGTTTTCACGTTATGCGGCTAATGCCTCTCTACTATACTCTTTAATTGCTCGGACGGAATAGTTACAAGATTCCAACACTCCCATGATCATGTTGACGCGTTTCCGGACTTGGGGGTGTGTTGGTTTTCGTTTGTTCCTCTCGATCTCGTTTTTGTTGACCTTCGTTGGCAACGTCTTTTGCTTGCTCGGGATCTGTGTTCGGTCTGCCGTTGTTACGACGTCATCTTCCGTTGTCGTTGCGGCGGGGTCTGCTCGTAGGTCGGAACGCCCCTTCTACTGGGACTTCCCCTTTCTTGTATTTCATCAGTAAGAAGTCATGTAGATGCCGGCAATCTTCGGTGGTATGACTCTCACGGTTATGAAAGTGGCAGAACAGACCAGACTCATTGTCAGGTTCTTTTGTGTCGTCTGTTCTGACCCATGTGTTCCAATTTTGTTGTGATTGGACGGCATTGACAGGTTGTTTTGGAGAAGCGTACTGCTTTTCTTTGACAAGGAGTTGCTTTGGAGGAGCGTACTGCTTATCTTTCGCGGCCTCCTCCACTTGCTCGAGGATGTAGATGTGCGACTTAAGCAGGATATCTTCCAAGGATTTCGGCCAATTTCGTTTGATTTCTTTGTGAAAGTCGGACCGATACCAGGTTGCTTTGTAAAGAGCTTCTATCGCGGCTTCATCGTCGATCGTGCAATGAGATACCACTTCTTTGAAGCGGTTCATGAAATTGCGTAGAGGTTCGTCGCTTTTTGCTTGAGTGCCTAGAGGTCGGCATTCCTTGTTTTTTGTTTCATGAACATGGTAAAGCGTTTGAGGAATTTAGTTGTAAGCTCGTTATAGCTGTTGATCGAGTTCGCGTCGAGTTGCGAGAACCAGTCGAGTGCGGTTCCGCAAAGATTTTCCACGAAGAGCTGACACATGGCTGCATCTTTTTCCTCCTTGTTAAAGAAGCGAAATCGGTTCATCATGATTACGAATGAGGTCAGGAAGTGGTGTGGGTCGGTATGTCCGTCGTATGGGGTAATCTTAACTCTCTCCAGGCGCCGGACTGGAGTGTTGATGACCTGATCTGTGAATGGTGTATTTTGTGTTTCCTGGATGACTCGGTCGATTTCTGGTGCCGAGCTCGTAGCTTGATGGACTTTGGATCGGATATCTTGAAGCTGAGCTCGGACGTCTTCTAACTCCAGGCCTATAGATGTTTGATTGGTGAGTCGGGTTCCCGGAATGGCCGTGGATTTTCTCGTCGGTAAATCTACCGTGTTTGGATTTTGGGCTCTGTTAAGCTCGGGCAAAAGGTTCCGACGAAGATCGTGTTCAGGGGTGATCGGGTTTTGGTCGAATATCCCGATCCTGCTTCTGAGTTCGGCTTGTGAGGCTAGCAGAGATTCGAACCGCTCTTCGTTCCTCTTGGAGATTTCCGCGAGTTGAGCCGCCATGGCCTCTAGGAGCGTGGTTGAATCGGCTAACGTCGGAGCTGTCGGCGTGGTCTCCTGAGGGTTCGGCGGACTATATTCATCGTTAGGTAAGCTCGGAGGGTCTCCTCCGGTAGGTAGCAGACCGATATCTTTTTGGATGGTCCCGTTGTTTATCTGATCGACGTCGTCGACGATGATCGCCGGGGTATCTAACGGGTTCGTCATTGCCAAACTCAATCAATCGAGATCTGAAAGTTTCTGTTTTTAATTCTCTCCCCACAGACGGCGCCAATTGTTGATTCAGAAATCACACAAGGAGTAAAACATGGAACTTTGATCGGAAACTCGTTTTATTGATTGAATTCGGCGTTACAACGGAGTTTTTATGAAAAAGAACTAAGGAGACTAAAGAACTTGAGATCGGTGCTTGATGAAACTTTTTCTCTATTCTTTTGTCTCTCGGATGATTGTGGATGCCCTCTTCGAGTTTGTCTCCTCCTTATTTATAGGTCTTGGAGTCGGTTTGTTCAAGGGAATATTTCCCTTCTCCAAAACCGACTGGGAGAGGAAATATTCCGGATCTCCCCCGAGATAAGGAAATCTTCCATATATCTCGGAGGTCGGTTTATCTTGTCATGTCGGGCTGGGCCCTTATTGGGTCGTTAAGTTCGGTAGTTTAAAATGAGCTTACCTTTGGGCTTTTTAGAGTTCGGCCCGTTTAACCTGAAGTCCGTCTTCCTCTTATCCGAACCATCGTAAATCGGTACCGATTTCGGTTCTAACCGAGTTAAACCGGAGGTGCTAAATCCCCCTCTAACAACTTTGATAAGTGTTGTCGAACCTGTTCCAACACTTAAGGGCTGAGTGACCAATTCGTCCACAGATTTGACATGTGGGTCTCTTATTTGATGTAGAGTAGTCGCGGTTCCAACCGCTTGAGTTGACTTGTTGGGAGAAACCACGACCTCTTGTGGTAAAACCACCTCCTCTACCTTGATTGTTTCCAAATCGAGAATTGTAGCCACCACGACCTCTAGAACCTCTGCTCTGTCCATGAAAGCCTCCTCTGTTATTAAATGACTCAGAGTGTTCAACTTGAAAAGCAAGATTTTGTGCAGTTCCAGACGTATCTTCATGATCTTGTAGTTTGTTGTCAAAACCAGAAATCTCAGAAACGACATCATTGAATGAGGGAGGACCAAATATGGACATGGAACTCTATATGACCGTACAAATCGGATCATACTCACTGCTCAGACCATTGATAAAGGTAAACACCTTCATAGAGTCATCAACAGGCTTTCCTATGGCACTGAGCTGATCGCACACAGACCGAAACTCACGTGTATAAGACAAAAAAAAATTACCTCTGTTATTAAGGGTTTGCAAACGCCTCCTCAAATCATACTCTCTAGCGATAGACATCCGGTTAAAATTAGAAGCCAGTGACGCCCACACAGCATGAGAAGTTGTCAAACCATAGACATAACCCAGAACTTCTTCAGATAATGTACCGAATAACCAAGACAGAACCAACTGATCGGTACAGATCCATGCTTCATACTTCGGGTTTGGGGTCTCCACAGTAACACCATCTGTTGTGGTGTGAATGATTTCTTCTGGTAACTTCTCAGCTCCATTGACAAAACCCAACAGTTTTTGACTTCTTAGGAGAGCCTCCATTTGGGTTTTGCATGACATATAATTTGTATCATTGAGCTTAACATACACAGAGCTCGCAACATGAAGAGAGGACGGAAAAGGATAAGGTGAATCATTTGCCATCTTGACCTGTTAGGGTTCTTAAGAAGGCTCTGATACCATGAGAAGAACAAGAAAACTTCACAAAGAAGAAGATCTAAAAGAGATTTTAAGCTTCTTAACACTCTCTGTATTATCCAGATTTTACAAAAAACAAAGACATACACTTTTCCACACACCACACGACTACTTTCTCTCTTATAGAGATTACAACAACTCGACTGACACACTCCCATTATTAAGATCACACCTGCTACAAACACAAATCTTCAATTGCCATACCTCTCATACAGTAACTAGTACAATATATACATACATAATAAGTCCACACTAATGAACCACTATATTAGACAAGCCCATTTTATTCTTTGGCCCATCTGATACTCCTTCACCGTTTATAGTCACTGTGTCCAAGTAAACGCAACTTTATTCTCTTGGTCGGCCTCCCCTCTTACAAAAAGCCTTCTGACTTTATGTAGCGAGGAACTAAAACTCAAGGAAGAACAAATTTTCTTGAGCAGAGATAAAAATATGAGCCTTGGGAATAGTTACTACCTCTTTATTCTTACCCTCACCCTACAACTTTTGTTCATCTTTGATTCTGCTTCAAGCTCCTGTCAAACAAAATGTGGAGGAATCAATATTCCGCCCCCATTTGGAATAGGAGTGGGTTTCTATCTCAACAATTGGTACGAAATTCGATGTGTTAATAGTACTCTTTTCCTTTCCGTAGTTAGCAAGGAAGTTGTGAATATCTCCTTTCCCAGTGAAGACCATAACCAAAGGAAAGGAATGAGGTCATACGGGTCGGTTCGCATCAAAAACCCAATAACTTCAAAAGGATGCTCCAGAGACAAAAAAAGAAGAGGCAGCCGGATCGCTTTTGAATTTGACGGGTAGCCCTTTTTACGTCAGCTACAGGAATACCCTTGTAGCGGCTGGTTGCAATATCACGGCATCGTTGACAACTGTTGAGCCAAGCATGGTGGGATGCAGCTCGAGTTACGGCACAATACACCCTTCGCCTACGCCTACGCCTACACAGAATTATATCGCATTTCTTAGTTGTCTAACAAAGACGTCCAGTAAATGTATTAACCTCCCTGCGTGTGATGCAACAAGCATTAGGAACGAACCAATCTGCAATGGTGTTGGATGCTGCCAGGCACGTATACCATACGAACTTCAACAGCTCGTGGGTGTGAGTATAGAAGAAAATACCACAACTTCGACATGAGGGTGTGATATGCTCAAATTAATACCCTAAAAGTACTAAAGCAGTTGCTGCAGTATATCAGGGGTCGAACACAAGAACTCAGAGAAATCGCACAATAAATTGTATAGTATCAAGTCAAGTTAAGCAGTTCAGATTAAACAAAAGGCAATAGCAGTAAACGAGTTGTAAATCGATGGGAAAGAGATAGGTTCAGGGATATTTCTCAGGAAATCAATGAATGCAAAATAAACTAACTAATCAGGGTTCAGGTTACGCACGGTTCTCGAACTCAAATCACTAAAGTATAATTAACCAACTGTCGTTGCGAAAACTATCTAAATCTAAACTTCATAATCCCAAATTTCTTTGCAAATTCCTAAGAATAAATCTGCCTTAATTTCAAGTTTGATATGTTCACAAATCAATTAAACCAAATTTCTTTGCGAATAATCAAATTGCTCACCCTAAGTTCTATCAGGTAATTAATCGCACTGTCGTGCCTAATTAATTATCCTAAGATCTAAGTTCTAGGTGATCAATCCAGAATTAGCTTTGAGAACAACCTAAGGCGAAGAACTAATTCAGATTATGAACCCTAAATAACAAATCAACCTAGCATTCAAAGAAATCCCTTATGAGAATCCCTAAACCTAACAAGAAATCTACTCAGACATGGAAATTGAATCAATAAACATGTTTAAATAAATACTCAATAGAAAATAAGAAAGAGTAAAAAAAGGGTTCGAAATCTTCTCTCGACGAACAGAGTTTCAGACTTGTCTCCCTTGAAAAGCTCTCTCACAAATCCAGAATAAAAATAAAGCATAGCCAACAAAGTGGTTGTAAAATCCCTATAAATAACCTAAATCACGAATTGGGGTCTTCTTGTAAATATTAAAGACTTCTGGACCAAGTTGCAATTCTTCCACTCTTCATTAAAGTCGCGGGTCGTGTCTGCCTTGATGAGTGTCGATCGATACCAAGGAGGTATCGATCGATGCTTGACGTGAAATCGGGTACTCAGCAACACGAACTTCAGCTTTGCTCCAAAATGCTCCAGAAAGCTCCAATATCTCCAATTATGCTCCAAACGTGCTAAAACCTGTAAAAGACAGTAAAATACTACGAAATAGCAGAAAGACTCTATAAAACGGACTCATATCATGGCCTAAAAAGGGTAAAAACCATGATATATCAACTCCCCTAGACTTAGCCTTTGCTTGCCCTCAAGCAAAACAGAAAACTAAACCAGAGAAAGAGGTTTGAAAACGCGAAGACTCACCTGTTCAGGAACCATCGCAAATATCCTTTTCACAAGCACCCAAATGTAACTTAACCAGCTTTTGATCTAACCACCATGTACTTCTCCGTAGACATTCGCAGCTTTTCCAGACTCCACACATTATCTCGCAGCATTGTTCAAATAAAGCCCTCCTCGCCAGTTGCATCGCTACAGCCAACGTTCAAGAACCTTCTAGATTATTTACCATACAATATCATGACAAGGAACCATCCAATTTCACACTTTTTGTACCACTTTCTCTCCCCCAGACTTATTTCTTATTATGTTCTTTTTTTTTTTTTTAAGATCTTGCATATACACATCAAGGTCTGAAACGCGAGTATTGATGGTGTTTACCACCGAATCCCCGGTTCTTCCCTCTCTATGTATCAAAGGTTTAGGCGAATAGTGGTATCAAGGGAAATTTTCCTAACCTCGCTTTCAACCTTTGTGTGATCATTCCCTCTTAAGTAGAATAATGGGATCGCTGGAAATTTTCCTAGCCCTCTACTCAGAAGAAAATCATTTCATCTTTTATGCTCTTATTTACCAACTTATAACAGGGGAAAGAGATACCATTACTTTAAACATATGGGTTCCTTTGTCAGATATGAATGATGAATGAAGCTCTGTAAACACTAACCACATTGATGAAGTGCAAAAATTTGGCTCAGGCTTCAGAAGAACTCTGCTGGAGACATGGATGTTTTCTAGTCAACTGGTCAGTCCTTGGATTTTTCATTAGTCGATCTAGAGTTGATCCTGCAACACTGGTCACTCAAGAACAAAATCAAAACAACAATTCAATCACAGGATCATCATCTCCAACAAGTTTTGACTCAATAAAACAATTTTGACTCGATAAAACAACTGACTCTAAGAAAAACAAACACAATGTCAGCAGACACATCCCCCAGACTTGAACAACACTGTCCCCAGTGTTATCTAGCCTAGAGTAGGTAAAAGAAACAAAAGAACATAATAGAACGAAGAGAAACAAGAAGTTACCGTGCTGGGACATCTGGTGTCGACCGACACACGGCCTGGTATCGATCGATACCAGGCTTTAGTCGACTTGATGAACATCTTATTCGCGATTGGTGTCGACCGATACCAATGGGGTATCGATCGACACTAAGGCGATTTCGAGTTTTGCTCCTTGTTCTTCCTGACACAAACACAAAACGAAAAATTAAAAAGAAAAAGACTCAAAAACAGACTCACCAGTGGGTTGCCTCCCACCAAGCGCTCATTTAACGTCATTAGCTTGACTATAACCCCATTCAGGCTGTGGGTGCATCATCCAAAGGCATTATCTGCCCTGTTGGAATCTCGGCTTTCGCCCAATAGTATTTCACCCTCTGTCCATTGACAGTAAACTCATCGCCTGTAGGACTAATCAGCACGACAGCACCATGTGGTCTGACCTCCTTGATTGTGAAGGGACCTGACCAACGAAAACGCAGTTTACCAGGAAACAATTGCAAACGAGAGTTATACAGAAGTACCTGGTCGTTCGGCTCGAAATGTCTAGAGATGATCTACTTATCATGATAGGCCTTAGTTCTCTCCTTGTACAGCTTCGAGTTCTCGTAAGCATGGTGCCTAATCTCATCCAACTCGTTCAGCTGAATCAACCTCCTTTCTGCAGCAGGCTTGATGTCAAAGTTCAGCAACTTCGTCGCCCATGCTGCTTTGTGCTAGATCTCCACTGGATGGTGACATGCTTTCCCATACCGCAAGTGAAATGGTGTAGTGCCCAGCGGTGTCTTGAAAGCAGTCCTATAAGCCCATAGCGCGTCATCCAGCTTCTTAGACCAATCCTTCCTAGAAGCACCCGCTGTCTTCTCCAAAATTTCCTTGATTTGTCTGTTGGAGACCTCGACTTGCCCACTGGTCTGAGGGTGATATGGTGTAGCTACGCGATGATTTACACCATACTTCTTTAGCAACCTCTCGAAAATCTTGTTAATAAAGTGGGAATCACCATCACTTATCACAATTCGAGGTACTCCAAATCGAGGGAAAATGATGGTCTTAAACAGCTTAACGACCACCGAAGAATCATTGGTTCGGCTAGCAATCGCCTCCACCCATTTGGGCACATAGTCCACAGCAACCAGGATGTACCTGTTCTCGTGTGATGAGGGAAAGGGACCCATAAAATCGATGGCCCAGCAATCGAAAACTTCAACCTCAAGGATGAAATTATGTGGCATCTCATGTCTCTTGCTGATCTTTCCTCTCCTCTGACAGACATCACACTGTGAGATATAGGCATGAGCATCCTTGAACAAAGTAGGCCACCAGAAGCTTGCTTGAAGAACCTTGGACACCGTCTTGAAAGTAGCAAAGTGACCAGCATACTCAGAACCATGGCAATGATAAGGAATTGCTGGCACCTCAGACTCTGCAACGCATCTTCTGTAGATACCATCTGAGTAGTGATTGTATAGGTAAGGCTCATCCCAGAAGAACCTCCTCATCTTGCGCATAAACTTCTTCTTCGCATACTTTGTGGGATGCTTTGGCTCGGTCTCTACAGCAAGGTAGTTGGCAATGTCGGCGTACCATGGACGTGCAGCACTAGAGACAGCGGCGAGATAGACATCATAAGAGTTTAATTGCTCTGCAGACAAAACAAATCCAAATCGCGACGGGTATCGATCGATACCACGAGAGTATCGATCGATACCGAAAGTTTGCATTCGTGAAAATTGCAAATTTTCGGGACAGAGGTCTTGAAGCTGAGCTTCAATGAAGTAAATACCTTCCTCTGGCAGGAAATCATCAATAGGTACGACCTCATCGACTTTAGTCGCGATAAGTGGTCAGCAACGCCATTCTCAACCCCTCTCTTGTCCTTGATTTCGATGTCGAACCCTTGGAGCAAAAGAACTCATCGGCATAGACGAGGCTTGAGGTCCTTGTTCTTTAACAGGTATTTGAGAGCAGCATGGTCTGTGTGAACAATAACCTTGCTCCCAATCAGGCCAATCAGGTAGGACCAAAATTTCTCAAAAGAGAAAACGACTGCCAGTAACTCATTCTCAGTGGTGCTGTAATTTCGCTGAGCATCATCCAACGTCCTGCTGGCATAATAAATAGCATGGAGTTTATTTTCTTTCCTCTGACCCAACACAGCTCCAACAGCAAAATCACTTGCATCACACATAACCTCAAAAGGCAAACTCCAATCAGGTGGTTGGACAATAGGAGCACTCACCAATACCTCATTGATCTCCTCGAAGGCTACAAGGCAATCAGATGTGAAATCAAACTTGATTTCCTTAGATAACAGGGATGTGAGTGGACGTGCAAGCTTAGAGAAATCCTTGATGAACCTCCTGTAAAACCCAGCATAACCAAGGAAACTTCGAATCTCGGATACAGATCGTGGAGGTTGCAGGCTCGTCATGACCTGAATCTTAACTTTGTCTACTTCGATCCCTGCCTTAGAAACCTTGTGCCCAAGAACAATGTCATCTTTTACCATGAAGTGGCACTTCTCCCAATTAAGAACAAAGTGCTTCTCCTCGCATCTTTGAAGTACCTTGCACAAGTTATCCAGACAGTCCTTGAATGACGATCCATACACAGAAAAGTCATCCATGAACACCTCCATAAACTCCTCAGTCATGTATGTGAAAATCGACATCATGCATCGCTGAAAGGTCGTTGGAGTGTTACATAATCCAAATGACATTCTTCTGTAGGCGAATGTGCCATAGGGACATGTAAAAGTCGTCTTTCCCTGGTCCTCTGGATGTATAAGGATCTGGAAAAAGCCTGAGTACCCATCGAGAAAACAGTAGTATGGGTGACTCGCTAACCTCTCCAGCATCTGGTCAATGAATGGCAATGGGAAGTGATCCTTCCTTGTAGCCGCATTCAGCTTCCTGTAGTCAATACACATCCTGTGACCAGTGATTGTCCTTGTTGGTATCAGCTCATCCTTTTCGTTCTTCACCACAGTGATGCCTCCTTTCTTAGGCACAACGTGACCACTTCCTTCCTGACCACTTCCTTCAAGTTATGATTCAGCCTCCTCTGACACTCAATCGAAGACTTTGACTCATCCTCCAGGTGAATCCGATGCATGCACAAATCTGGTGCTATACCTGAAATGTCAGCAAGAGAGTAGCCAAGAGCTTTGCGATACTTGCGTAGCTTGCTCAACAGTAAGGCATTCTCTGTGTTGTTCAAGGAAGCATTAACGATTACAGGGTATGTGGAATTAGGACCAAGAAAGCTATACCTCAGATTTGCTGGAAGTGGCTTTAGTTCCACCTTAGGAGCATTCTTTGCACTCCAATATCCAAACCCATCAGCTTGCTTAGAACCGTCGACCAATTCCCCTTTTGGCCTTAGGGTATCGACCGATAACAGAGGGGTATCGATCGATACCTGTAATGCTGAATCAAGCATCTTCGAGTATCCAGCAGTATCATCACACGAACGGACCTCCGAAGTGGCCGAACAGACCAATGCTCTCTCCAGTGGATCCTCAGGGTGCATCTCTAGGATGTACTCCTCAGCTATGTCACTGAAAGTGTCCACATAGAATGTCTTCCCCTCGATGGTTGGCCTTTTCATCATCTTTTCCATGTTAAAGGACATCACCAAGCCACCGATGTTGAGAGCTATCTTTCCATTCCTGCAGTCAATCAAGGCTCCAGCAGTTGCAAGGAATGGTCTGCCCAGGATAAGAGGGTCCTTAGGCTCAGCATCGTACTTCAGGACGATGAAATCTGTTGGGATCAAGCAATTCCCAATCTTGATTGGGACGTCTTCGAGTAGTCCCTCTGGAAATCGCACTGAGCGATCAACAAGTACCAGCGAAATCCTTGTAGACTGGAAGTCTGTCATCCCCATTCGCTTGGCAACTGATTGTGGCATAAGGTTCACACTCGACCCAATATCGCAGAGAGCACGCTCAAATCTCTCTGTGAAGATAGTGCAATCCAAGACAAAGCTCCCTGGGTCTGGTAGCTTCTTGGGGATTTTGTTGAGTAGGATCGCACTGCACTCAGCTGTGATCATCATGACACCTTCCTCCAGATTCACATTGCTAGAGACCATCTTCTTCACATACCTCCTGAAAGCTGGAGAAGTCTTAATAGCATCAACAAAAGGAAGCTCCACAACCAACTTATCCAGCATAGCCTTGCATCTGGCGTCCTCCCATTCCTTCTTTGTCATCTTAGGAGGCATAGGATAAGGCATCTTGAGTTTATACACCCTCTCCTTGACAATCTCGGGACCCTTCTCGATCTGTGTCTCATTATCGATCGACACACGGGATTTTGGATCCTCTCGTGCAGATGTCTGGACCGGTGTCGATCGACACTGGCTGGTATCGATCGATACCTGGGGATTTTCAGAATCCCAATCGTCATATCCAGCAAGATCGACAAGATTTTCTGCGATTGGGCTGTTCTTCACTCCTGTAAGCACCTCTTTTCCACTCCTTAAGGTGATGGCATTAATGTGTGCCCTTGGATTCTCAGTTTTCCCTGGAAGGAAACCTTCCTGCCTCTTTACAGATGCTGCTGTCTGAGCAACCTGAGTTTCAAGCTTCCTCTGGGAAAGATTGATGGCTTCGATTTTCCCATTCAGATCGATGTACAGAGAGTCAAACTTCCCATTGAAATCCCCCTGCAACTTCTGCTGTCCCTGAAGAATCTGCTCCATCATGGATTCCATCTTACTCTCTATGGTTTTTGGGGAGATGGGTTGGTACGAAGAGTTCCCATAATTTTGAGTGAAATCGCTGCCCTGAAGTGGTTTTTGAGTAAATTGCTTCGCTCCGAAACCAGACTGGTTCCCCTCGAAAATGTACCCACCTTGCTGATTGTCGTTGTTGAAGTTTCGGTTGTTGTTGTTCCCAAATCGCTGACCCTGAAAACCAGAACCACCAACGTAGTTGACATCCTCCACTTCATCTTCATCAATCTTTTCGAC
This sequence comes from Eutrema japonicum, assembly GCA_030161315.1. NCBI lineage: Eukaryota > Viridiplantae > Streptophyta > Magnoliopsida > Brassicales > Brassicaceae > Eutrema > Eutrema japonicum. Next base: position 51,941,134 of record BSQW01000011.1, read on the forward strand.
TCCATCAGCAAAGTGTACAGACTTCTTCGACTTCCCGATCAGAAAATCCAGCTTGGCCTGAACTTCAGCAATCTGCGCTCCATCAACTCCTCCAGGTTGCTGCTTCCGCTCGAAATCAGCATTCTTGGTGCTGTTAATAGACGCCAAGTTCTCAATTAACACAACCGCATCATCTGGATACCTGGTGTTGAAGTTCCCATTACTCGCAGCATCCAAACCCATCTGGTACCTCTAATCGATCCATCTGTAGAAAGTAACTAGCAGCTGAACCTGAGTGAAACCATGGTGCGGAATATCTCTCTGATACGACTTGAAATGAATCCAAGCAGCCTTGAGTGCCTCTGTCGGACCCTGAGAAAATTGAGAGATCTTTTTCCTTAGCTCCTCAGATCTCGCATCATCATAGAAATTGTTGAGGAATGCATTCTTTGTCTCTTCCCATGTAGTGAGTGAACCAGGAGCCAACTGCTACAACCAATAAGCAGCATCCCCACTAAGAGAGTATGGAAAAGGTTTGCAGAAAAGGTACTCATTGGGCACTCCATTGTACTTCATACCAGTGACCAAATCCTCGAACCTCTCGATATGATCCATAGGATGTTCGTGAGACAGGCCATGGAAATGATTCTGACTCACAAGAGCGTAATAGGCAGGTTTCAGCTCAAAATCATGCCTCTGGAAAGTTGGGATGCGAATCACAGCTCGATTGGCGTAGAATTGATCAGGTCTATTATGCTCACCAAGCGTTCTACCTCGATCAACCTCAGCATTCCAAACGTTGGCACGCCCAGCTGGCGCGACAATCTCACCAACAACAACAGGAGGGACAATGATGTTTCCAACTTCATCAAGTCGTTGCCCTCTCTCATTGCACACTTGACCCTCTTTGTCTCTCAAGACTCCAGCTTCATCAGCTCTTAATACCACTGGGTTGTTCATCTCTGATGTTTGCTTTGTCTTTCTGTTTGTGCGTTCCAAACGTGCTAGCTGCTCCAATGACAGTTCAACTAGCTGAGTGCTTTTGCTCCTTCTGGTTTGAAGGTTAGGCATACACCTAAAAACAAGATTCAAGCACTAGGTAGTATCGATCGATACCGACGAGCTTAGTCGAAACTCGACAGCTAAAATCTAATGGCGAAATTGAGTCCCCGGCAACGGCGCCAAATTTGATATGCTCAAATTAATACCCTAAAAGTACTAAAGCAGTTGCTGCAGTATATCAGGGGTCGAACACAAGAACTCAGAGAAATCGCACAATAAATTGTATAGTATCAAGTCAAGCTAAGCAGTTCAGATTAAACAAAAGGCAATAGCAGTAAAAGAGTTGTAAATCGATGGGAAAGAGATAGGTTCAGGGATATTTCTCAGGAAATCAATGAATGCAAAATAAACTAACTAATCAGAGTTCAGGTTACGCACGGTTCTCGAACTCAAATCACTAAAGTATAATTAACCAACGGTCGTTGCGAAAACTATCTAAATCTAAACTTCATAATCCCAAATTTCTTTGCAAATTCCTAAGAATAAATCAGCCTTAATTTCAAGTTTGATATGTTCACAAATCAATTAAACCAAATTTCTTTGCGAATAATCAATTTGCTTACCCTAAGTTCTATCAGGTAATTAATCGCACTGTCGTGCCTAATTAATTATCCTAAGATCTAAGTTCTAGGTGATCAATCCAGAATTAGCTTTGATAACAACCTAAGGCGAAGAACTAATTCAGATTATGAACCCTAAATAACAAATCAACCTAGCATTCAAAGAAATCCCTTATGAGAATCTCTAAACCTAACAAGAGATCTACTCAGACATGGAAATTGAATCAATAAACATGTTTAAATAAATACTCAATAGAAAATAAGAAAGAGTAACAAAAGGGTTCGAAATCTTCTCTCGACGAACATAGTTTCAGACTTGTCTCCCTTGAAAAGCTCTCTCACAAATCCAGAATAAAAATAAAGCATAGCCAACAAAGTGGTTGTAAAATCCCTATAAATAACCTAAATCACTAATTGGGGTCTTCTTGTAAATATTAAAGATTTCTGGACCAAGTTGCAATTCTTACACTCTTCATTAAAGTCGCGGGTCGTGTCTGCCTTGATGAGTGTCGATCGATACCAAGTAGGTGTCGATCGATGCTTGACGTGAAATCGGGTACTTAGCAACACGAACTTCAGCTTTGCTCCAAAATACTCCAGAAAGCTCCAATATCTCCAATTATGCTCCAAACGTGCTAAAACCTGTAAAAGACTCTAAAATACTACGAAATAGCAGAAAAACTCTATAAAACGGACTCATATCATGGCTTAAAAAGGGTAAAAACCATGATATATCAGGGTGCAAAGTTGCCTTGTTAACAAACGATGCATACTTTTTTTTTTACACATATCTGATCCAAAACGGCTTCATGCTAAACGAAATGCTACCGTTGAGTTAGGATGGTTCATTCATACAACAAATGTTTCCTTCATAGATTCCTTAGAGTTGACGTGCCAACATATGACAGACGACAATAATTTTGAATACTCTTACAAAGCAAGTTGTGCATGCGAGTATTTTGCTGATTCAAGCTATGCAAGTTGTGCGTGCAATGATGGTTATAGAGGTAACCCATATTCTCTGGGGGGATGCAAAGGTCAGTAACTCTGCACATTATTCTCTTTTGTAGCGATTGTCCAATTGTGCACTGTGCACATAATTCTCTGTGTTTTAAGTGCAAGTGGATCCGCTCGATTTGTCAGCAATTTAATCGTTTTTTCCTAATCCAGATATTGATGAATGCCTAGAAAACAAAACTACTGATGGTAGTGTGCCCTGTCCGCAATATATTCAGGAACTGGGATACACTTGTGTAAATATTCCAGGAACCTATGATTGCGTGCTTCCAAAGACTAAGCCAATTGCTTTAGGTAAATCGTGGAATTTTTTTTATTCATAATCGCTCACAATTATACTATGGGAAATTTTCTAGCAAACTTTTAAGTTTTTGTTCCAAACTTAGCATCACCATTAATAATAACGATCTACCAAAGCAGTACAAGAAAGGATTGTGCTTTTCACTCTTCGTTTGTGGGTTTGCAGGGATTGGAGTAAGCTTCGGTTCATTGATCTTAATTGTTGGAGTGTACTGGTTATACAAATTTATTAAAAGACAAAGGAAGATTAACCGCAAAAAAAAAGTTTTTCAAGCGCAATGGAGGTTTGCTGTTGCAATAACAATTGGTATCAACATAAGGCAATGTCGAGAAAACAAAAGTATTCAGTTCGAAAGAATTGGAGAAAGCCACCGAGAATTTTAGCTTAAACAGGGTACTTGGACAAGGTGGACAAGGTATTGTCTACAAGGAATGTTGGTTGATATGCTTGGTTTTTATCGTTTTCTAACGCATATTTTAATGTGTCTTCCAATTGTTTTATCGAGTCGAAGTCCGTTTTTACAGTCTTTTAGTATTCTATTTAGTTATCTCATGTAAAAAAGGCGTTCAAGGATAAAATTGGAATCACGAGGGCAAAAACGCACGAAACCGTGAAGAAAGAGCTAGTATCGGTCGATACCGGTGGAACAGGTCGATGCCACCCCTACCCGAGAGGTTGGCATCGACCGATGCTGGTGAAGGTGTCGATGGGCCGGTCGATCCTACCCCCACCCGAGAGGTCAGCATCGACCGATACTGAAGAAGACGGGTCGATGCTACCCCTACCCGAGGGGTCAGCATCGACCGATGCTGAAGAAGACAGGTCGATGCTACCCCTACCCGAGAGATCAGCATCGACCGATGCTAAGCTGGTATCGACCGATACCAGCCGACGAGAAGAAAAAAAAAAACTTATGTTTTTCTTATTTTGCCCGAAGAACTTCCTGTTTTGACCTAATTCGACCTAGATCTATATATACTCTATTTTTAGCCTCTTGGAGGCAGCCACCTTTTGTTCTATTCATACTTTTTGCTATTGAATCATTGTAAGTTTTGGAGAAGAATCTCTGCATCTATTGAGAAGAATTCTAAACATTTTTCTCTCTTTATTTATATTATGATTTCTTCATCTCCTTGCTTGTTCTTCGTTACTATGTCTGAGTAGTTCCATAGTTAGGTTAGGGCCTTCAAAGGGATCCATGAGTCATTGAATTAGACACATATAGGGATTTATCTTTTGTGGTTTTCGCTTATTGTTGTGTTTATTGCTTAGACTTGAGCTGACCGCTAGGTCTATGAACTAGGGCTTAATCTAATAGTGCGGAAGTGTGAAGATTGCTAGAAAGAACATATGCGAGTGAATCACCTAGTAGCGCGGAAGTGTATTAGATTGATTCGTGAACATATTGAACTTGCTCGTTAAGGCTGATCTAGAATTCTATGAGCACGGAAGTGGATTAGGATGCTAGGTTTAGTAACCATGAGCACGGAAGTGGATTGATTAGATATTTATGTTTGAGTTTGAAACTTGGTTTTAATTATTTTCTGAATAGTTGTATGATTTATGATCTATGGATTCCTGCGAATAAACCCTTGACCTAATGCCTTTCCTTTATTAAATTTAAATCGTTTAAATTGCTCTCGTTACCTTTCTAAACAACCAATATTTTTGTCTTAGCTTAATTTCATAATTGTGAGAATAGTAGTGTAACCTTGGTCTCTGTGGATTCGATCCTAAAGTACTGCATTGACAACCGTTATGATTGCGGTAGTGTGAACTTTAGTTTTAATTGACTGAGTGAAAACGCTTAAATCAATTTGGCGCCGTTGCCGGGGACCAATAGCGTTACCTTCAATTATGAATTTGATATTTAGTCTAAGATTTACCAATACATTTTACTTTATACTCTGATATATTTCAGGAACCCTATCGAGATGGATTACTACTCGAGAAACAATGGCAGTCGATCCCAACTCAGTCGGGAAGCTCAGGGACGATCACCCATGAGACGTGAACCCGCTGGCGATCACGTCCCGATGCCAGATTTTTACACAAATCAGCCGTCCCCACTCTACTCTTACGAAGACTGGAGTTTGAGCAATGAAGGGTACGTCCATCAATGCCACCAACCGAGAGCCCATGCACCACCTCGAGCTCACGGTCTCATCCCCAGTGAGTCTCTGGAAACAATGATGCACACGCTGCTGAAAAACCAGCAGGATTCCTCGTTCGAGCTTGATGCAAAATTGGAATACATCAAAAGGGATCTTGGTAGAAAGTGTGATGCTATCTACGCCCAAGTACAAAAATTTGAAGAGAAAGTGAAGCAACTGGAGGAGATACAGCTGCGACAGGCACACGAGATAAAGAAAAACCAAATTTTCATCGATCATGTCAACGAATCCATGAAACTCATGGAAGACAGCTTTGAAAGGAAATTCATGAGCTTGAGAGAAAGCCTCTCAACCACTGCTACAGCCTGTAGATCCTTGCTAGTAAAACACACAGGATTGAGCGGAGAGTGGAGGAGATTGGCAGCCAAGGGAGGGAAGCCTAATCATCTATCCATGTCCTCCATGAGGGGCAGAAACAGACGGCAGTAGCAGTCAAGGATGTTTATTTTAAAAATGGATGGAAGGTACAATGACTTTCTTGGGAAAACTATGGGTTTTATGGACAAATCCTCCAACTTTTCTGGTGAGATCAAGACGCTACAGAAACGTCTATCCAGTGTCGAAGACACGGTCAATCTCCACCTTGGAGAGATTTAGAGGAAACAAAACATGAACCGACCAGCAGCTGCCATGTTGTAACTTTCCTAGCTGAGAGAGAGGCGTCCCCTGGAATTCAGAGAGAAATGAATGATCAGTGCATGATGATACGACAAACTGCGAGAATCCGAGGAAGGAAGCCGCACGGGGAGATCGCGATCGCAAGGCGGACTCTGGCTTCAAAACGTGAGGATTGGGAAAATCGACCCATTAGCGAGGAAATGTTATGACTTCCATTCTATTGTGAAGGAAATTCCGCTCCACATGTCGTTCGACCAGGCTTGGAAAAAGTACCCAGCAATGAAAGAACTGTTTTGGTACAGCAGGGAAAATAAGTACGAAATCGAAGACCTGTTCGACAAAGTTAGGAAGAAGCTATCAAGGCCCAGAACGCTGCACAAGCTCGAAGAACCAGGGTGCTTCGTCGTTCCATGCGAGACCTTCGGTTCCTACTTCGACAATGCTCTGTGTGATTCGGGAGCTGCTATCAACCTCATGTCAGAGATGGATGCAAGGCGCCTGAGAATCAACAACATGAGACCCTCAAGGATGCGAATCGGACTCGCGGATGGGTCAACCACCACCACGATCGGCAAGATCGAAAATCTCCCTCTGAAATTTGAAAATTGCATTGTCCCAGTCGATTTTCAAGTGACGAAAACCCACGGAATGAAAGACGAACCTCTGATCCTTGGAAGGTCATTCTTAGCAACAGCTGGGGCCGTTATGGATTGGCCGAACAGGAGAATGTGTCTCGCAAACATCGACAAGGAAATCTTCTGCCTAGTGGCACCTCCCGATTTCACATCAAAACGCATTTGTTACACAATCGAAGGAAAAGGGGGATACAAGAAGCATGAAGACCTCGGTGACTATCCAAGCACGGATGAAGACAAGAGGGCCTTAAGGAGGAGACCAAAACAAGCTAGGGAAATGCGAACCCCGCAGATACACCATCCGCCTAAGACACTCAAGAAGTCGAGCTAACGACTTAAAACAAGCGCTTGGTGGGAGACAACCCACCGGTACGTATTTATCTAATTGTTCTAAGCTTTCTAGACATTAATTTAATAAATTTGGTTTTTGCCTTTTCAGTGTAAATCTAAAAAAAAAAAGGGATGGATCGATCGATGCTTGCGAGCATCGATCGATGCTATGGTATGGCGAGAGTTCAGCATCAATCGATGCTAGGCGAGCATCGACCGATGCTAGGTCTACCCGAGAGGTCAGCATCGACCGATGCTAAGCTAGTATCGATCGGTGCCCGCCCAGGTAACTAAACTGACTTCGCATCCGGTTTAATCCAGTTTATTTCACTAAAAATAGACCAGTTTTCCCTTATCTTCTTCTTCTCCCACGATTTTTCTCTCTCTCTCCCTCTCCTCCATCGATTTTCTTTCTTCTTTTTCTCTAAAACATAAATCTTCAATCTCTTATAACTTCTTTGATTCTCAACGGAATTGGACGATTTTGGTGTCTATCCCCATCGGTTTTATGCGCTCTACAAAACCCCCAACCCAAAATTTTCGATTAGCAAAGATATGAGCTCCAAATTCCCCTTTTACAGTCACGATTTTGGTAAGAAAAAAAATGACCCATGGCTTCTTGCTTTGTCTCATGATTCCATGAGTAATTTTCCTGTGCAATTAGGCCTTCCTAGACTGTAGAAAACAGATTCGTCACCCTCTTGCTATGGTAGATAGGAATTTTTCAAAAATTACAAAACCTAGGGTTTATGTGATTATGAGGATTTCGAAGTTGTCTTGCCTCTTGTGCGTGTTGGATGCATTCTTTGACGAGATTAACTACTTTTTAGAGTTCTACCACTTTGCGCATGTATGAACACTTAATCTTCATCATTGAGCATGTCTTTGGTTCATCGAGTTCATATGCTGGGATTTTCATGGAACTATTCTATTATGCTGGATTGTTATGGTTGTTTCATATTGGTATATGCGATCGGTCATTCCATAACAACATCATGATATGATTGTTTGCTGGTTTTGGCCATTGGCGCTCACTTTGCTAATCTCTTGTTGTTCACTTTCCAGGACAATGGGAAGGACCGATAGGCAGGGAAAGGAAAAAGCTCCGACAGATGCAAAGAAGGAAATGGAAAGAGGCAAGGGCATCGCCAATCAGACTAGGTGCAAAGCACCTTGGCCTAGACCGGACAAATGTGCATTGCCTGTTCCCGCGATGACCAGGGCAGATATACAGCGGGACACAAACTATCAGAACCGGACGTTGTCCAAGACATGGGGAAAGTATGAAAGTGTGTTCTACAATGGGTTGCTGAATGTGGAGCTGCGTCCCACGCCCTTTGTCAGTACCCAGGTGTTGGTCGCGATAGGCATCAGGACATACATCGACCTTCTGGTTAAGCGCGTTGGTTTAGGGCGGTTAATATGTCTCAGAGAAACTGCTGATCCTGAGTTGACACGCCAATTCTTGGCGTCAGTGGAAATACGGTATGATAACCCGAGGAAACCAGTCGCTAGTGATGGAACGCTATGGTTCTTCGCACACTGCATCGCTCGTCAAATTGAGCTACCGGCTCTCTGTGAGCTATACGGTTTCGAGGCTAACCACGAGGAAGTCTCTTTTGCTGAGTTTCCCAACGCCCAGAGCGTTTGGGAGCGGATAGCTAGTGGAAGCTACAACAGCAAAAACGCCAAGCAGTCATGCATTCGTAGTCCCGCGCTCAGGGTATTTGCAAAGATCCTTAGCCACATCCTCTTTGGTAGGGACGAGACTGGAGCCATGCAAACCGACGAGCTCATTATGCTCTACTACGGGGTTGCACCGGATGTATACTATAGGCTTCCCATACTCTTCGAGAAGAAACACGAAGTCAACCTAGGAGCCATCCTTGCTCAGAGTTGGGTTGGGAAGAAGTTTAGAGGTCTCTCGGGCAGCAGGAAAAATGAGTACGTTGGAGCCCTCCTCACACCCATCTTCGCTCACCTCAACATACAGCACAAGCCGTCGGACGACAAAGGCTGCATGGACTACCAATCCTTACGGGCCAGCCACATCCTTCTACCGAAACTGGTTTACCAATTTCAGGACAAGGATGGGGAACTACTACACTTTCAGTTACCCGATCAGGAGGAGACCACATTGGAGGATATAGAGCACATCGATTGGATGCCACCAGTGCACAAGCTGATAACCGCCCCTTCCGGCAGTCAGCCCGGACGTAGGGGAGCGTCAGTAAGGGAACCTCGCTCCTCCGCCAGGGCATCCACGTCTAGCAGACCAGCGGATTTCCCTGAGGACAGCCGCGATAACGTAACTAATCAGGTGGAGTACCTTCTACCACGTGACTGCAGTGCGTACGACCTTGGCCCACGGTACGTGTTCGAGACCGACGATGAAGCGAAGTGGGATTACGTCAGCACCGGGTTACAGAAGAACAATGCCATGTTACAGAAGATTTGGGGAGCACTGTCTAGGATACCAGTCCCCAGACGACCTTCCTGTTTCAGGGCATCGGCCACAACCGATGATCGTGATGATGAGCCAGCTGCTGGTATGCACGACTTTGACCCTGCGTACGACGTTGCTGGACGTCAGTCTGACGTTGCTGGACGCAGAGATGACATTGCTAGTGGTTCACCACCACACGATGCGAGACTACCCAGGAGGAGACGCCAGGGTGGGCAGGACGCGAGCGGTAGTTCGGAGGAACGCTGATCTCAGTACCAATTCCTACCTTTAGTTTTTATTTTTTCTTTTATTTTATTTTACTTGAGTCTGTTTCACCTTCTTCCTAATTTATTTTCACACCGGGACGGTGTGAAGTAAGTCTGGGAGAATGTATCTATCGTTACTAACGCTATGTTTCTTCCTTTTGTCTTTCTCTTAAATTTTATTGAGTCAAACCTTGTTGGAGATTGAGATCACTGCTTTTGAATTTTGAATTTGATTTTGCATCTAAGTGACCATAGTTACAGATTTAGCTCCCGACAAGACTAATGGAAAATCAAAAAGCCAAACAGTTATTCAGAGGCAACCATATTTCCAGGAAAATTTCAAAATTTGAGCTAGTTTATGCGATCTTCCTTTTACCTCATCATCGTGATTGGTGTTTTCAGAACTTGATTCCTCGTTCATATCCGACAAGATAACCCGTGTTAAAGTATGGTACCCATCTCCCTCATTTTTAATTGAAAGTAGAAAATATGAAATGATTTTCTTTCGAGTAAAGGGCTAGGAAAATTTCCAACGATCCCATTATTTTACTTCGAAGGAGATGATCACACTAAGGTTGGAAGCGAGGTTAGGAAAATTTCCGAAGATACCACTATTCGCCTACGCCTTAGATTGAAAGGGTGGCACTAAAATGAACCGGGGATTCAGTGGCTAAAACCATCTATACTCGCGTTCCATCAGCCATTAGCCCTATGAAAAAGAAATGAGGAACGTATAAGCCTGGGGGAGGGGGAAAGGTACCAAGGGTTGTGTTGTTGTCTTGTCGCAATATCGAAAGGAAAAGAGTCTATAAGGTTCTTGGCACTATGATCTTTGATGAGACCCAGCGATGATAATTTTGGGATTTTTCTGTGAGATTATGTGTTGAAGCTGGGAGGCTGCGAACACTTGCAGAGAAGTACATGGTGGTCCAATCAGGAGCTAGTCTAGAAATACGTGGATTAATAAGGTGATAGTCATTGCGGGATTTTAAAGGTAGTGTGAATCTCCGAGTTTTCAAACTTTTCTTCCTTGCTTGTCTTATGTTTGCTTGAGGACAAGCAAAAGACTAAGTCTGGGGGTATTGATATGCTTGGTTTTTACCGTTTTCTAGCGCATATTTTAATGTGTCTTCCAATTGTTTTATCGAGTTGAAGTTCGTTTTTACAGTCTTTTAGTCTTCTATTTAGTTATCCCAGGTAAAAAAGGCGTTCAAGGATAAAATTGGAGTCACGAGGGCAAAAACGTACGAAACCATGAAGAAAGAGCCAGTATCGGTCGATATCGGTGGAACAGGTCGATGCCACCCCTACCCCAGAGGTTGGCATCGACCGATGCTGGTGAAGGTGTCGATGGGCCGGTCGATGCTACCCCACCCGAGAGGTCAGAATCGACCGATACTGAAGAAGACGGGTCGATGATACCCCTACCCGAGGGGTCAGCATCGACTGATGCTGAAGAAGACGGGTTGATGCTACCCCTACCCGAGAGGTCAGCATCGACCGATGCTAAGCTGGTATCGACCGATACCACCCGACGAGAAGAAAAAAGGAAACTTCTGTTTTCCTTATTTTGCCCGATAAACTTTCTGTTTTGACCTAATTCGACCTAGACCTATATATACTCTATTTTTAGCCTCTTGGAGGCAGCCACCTTTTGTTCTATTCAGAATTTTTGCTATTGAATCATTGTAAGCTTTTGAGAAGAATCTCTGCATCTAATGAGAAGAATTCTAAACCCTTTTTCTCTTTATTTATATTATGATTTCTTCATCTCCTTGCTTGTTCTTAGTTACTATGTCTGAGTAGTTCCATAGTTAGGTTAGATCCTTCAAGGGGATCCATGAGTCATTGAATTAGACACATATAGAGATTTATCTTTTGTGGTTTTCGTTTATTGTTGTGTTTATTGCTTAGACTTGACCTGACCGCTAGGTCTATGAACTAGGGCTTAATCTAATAGCGCGGAAGTGTGAAGATTGCTAGAAAGAACATAAGCGAGCGAATCACCTAGTAGCGCGGAAGTGTATTAGGTTGATTCGTGAACATATTGAACTTGCTCGTTAAGGCTGATCTAAAATTCTATGAGCACGGAAGTGGATTAGGATGCTATGTTTAGTAACCATGAGCACGGAAGTGGATTGGTTAGATATTTATGTTTGAGTTTGAAACTTGCTTTTAATTATTCCCTGAATAGTTGTCTGATTTATGATCTCTGGATTCCTGCGAATAAACCCTTGACCTAACGCCTTTCCTTTATTAAATTTACATCGTTTAAATTGCTCTCGTTACCTTTCTAAACAACCCATATTTTTGTCTTAACTTAATTTCATAATTGTGAGAATAGTAGTGTAACCTTGGTCTCTGTGGATTCGATCCTAAAGTACTGCATTGACAACCGTTATGATTGCGGTAGTGTGAACTTTAGTTTTAATTGACTGAGTGAAAATGCTTAAATCATGGGTAGATGGTGGAATCGTGGCAGTGAAGAAATCAAAAGCTGTGGACGAAGACAAATTGGAAGAGTTCATCAACGAGGTTGTCATTCTCTCACAGATCAACCATAGGAATATCGTTAAGCTCTTGGGATGTTGTCTTGAAACATAAGTACCGGACTTGGTCTACAAGTTTATTCCCAATGGTAATCTTTTCGAACATCTTCAAGATGAGTTTGATGACTACATAATGACTACTTGGGAAGTGCGTTTACGCATTGCTGTAGATGTTGTTGGAGCTCTTTCATACCTGCACTCGGCTGCGTCTTCTCCCATTTATCACAGAGACATTAAGTCTACAAACATAATGTTGGATGAGAAATATCGAGCCAAAGTGTCTGATTTCGGCACTTCAAGGTCAGTAACGGTAGATCATACCCACCTAACGACAATAGTTTCAGGAACGGTGGGATATGTGGATCTAGAGTATTTTCAGTCTAGCCAATTCACAGACAAGAGTGATGTGTATAGCTTTGGAGTTGTGTTGGTGGAGCTCATCACCGGGGCAAAGCCGATCTATTTTATACGGTCTCAAGAGAATAGAACATTGGCAACTTATTTCATTCTTGCAATGAAAGAGAATAAACTCAACGAAATCATTGACGCTCGAATCAGAGCGGAGTGCAAGTTGGAGCAAGTTACAGCGGCGGCAAAACTCGCAAGGAAATGTCTAAATCTTAAAGGGCGAAAACGGCCAAGCATGAGAGAAGTGTCCATATAATTAGAGAGGATTCATTCATCGGATCGAGATTCACAGCCACAAGTCATTATCGAAAGCGATGAAGAGGAAGAAACCGTCAAAGTGAGCATAGGAATGGAATCGTAGAACAACGTGGATGTTACCGACAGTGTTGCAACTTCATTCTTAGATGCTGAACCGTTGTTTCCTCGTCAAACTTGGTGATACATCCGATCCATAAATGAATAATTTCTTGATATATATTTCCGTATTTATCTGTATAATGTACTGATAATGTGATGAGAGATGGATGTGAAGAATTGTATTGCTCTCATATCTTCTTCAATATACATAAGACATATATATATACAAGATGGTTATCATCTATGTAATTACAAAGAGATATTATGGTAGTAATGATAGGAGAAATTATAGGGATTGATGGAAGTGATCATAAGGATTGATTTATAGGAAAAAATCATAGGGATGTTCTTTTCTTAACATGCCTTCTCAAGATGGAGGGATTTTAGACACTCCAATCTTGAATGGTGGTGACGGTGAGGTGGTGGAGTTGAGCAAAGGCGAGATGGCTCGGCGACTGGCGTTGAGAGAGACAAGAGTGTGTCAGCGACACTAACATAGGAAGGCGCGACAAAAACGAAGCCGATCGTTAGATCATTGTGACTCGGATTCAGAGGTTCATGATAGATTTGAATAATAGAAGCATTTTGGCCCCAAAAAAAAAAACAAGAAACGGAGCCGATCGTTAGATTATTGTAACTCTAGATACCATGATAATGTGATGAGGGATAGATGGAAATAATTTTATTGCTCTCATCTCTTTTTTTATGAGATAAGTCTCCTCTTGGCATACAAAGTCAAGGTCTTCGACCAAGCTTTAGTGAACAAATAAGTTCAAGAATGAAATTATTATAACACCCATAGACGATGGCAAGTCAAGGTTGTTTTTGGAAAAATTACTCATATATTAATATATTATATTACTTCGATCAAGCTTTATATGATAGGAAAATGCTTAGTACTAGTAAGAAAATAAGTTAAGGGAAACTGTTTATTTTATAACTTTCCAAACGTTTTAGAATCCTAGAATTTCAAAATAAAACAAAAATAATAATTTCGAGAACCTGTTCTTGAAGCTTTTCAGACCGAGTTGGTTTGTTTGTGACAAATTATGGAATACAAATGATGCCAAGTAAGTCTGTGTTACACTATAAGACCTTGAAGGGTCACCATGTAACTGTTACTACTCTGTTTTCGTTTTCTATCTATATCGTTTTTGTGTTATGATACTTTTATCTTACTAGGAGTCGACCCCACGAAGTCGCTGAGCAAAGTACCGTATACGGTACGTATATCCAAAACTAAATGGAAAATTATTCAAAACAATTATAAGTGAAAATGCATAAAACGAAAAGTGATGATACAAAAACTTGAACATCTAAAAACATTCAAAAACTTGAACATCTAAAAACATTTCTATAATTGATATGGTTAAAAGTGAAAACATTTCTATAATCTGTAAGGATTTGACTACGTCTGTGTTTCTGGTTTTTTTTAACATACTAGCAAGGCAATCACGAGACAACGAATCAAAAGCTTGTGGGGCAATGAATTGAATAAAGCTAATTAATGATCATCAGTTGCATAGCAGGTTAGAAAGTAAGGATTACGAAGATCTAGTCCCTCTATTCATCAATCACTCCTGTGACATTTCCATCAAAGAAAATGATTATCATACGAGTAGAGGAGCTAGGCATAATTATAAGAGGATACAAAGTAAGACAAAATCAAGTACATGAAGTCCATAGAAATGCATGTGTAGTGAAACGAGGTGAGTTGTGTAACCACTCTCTATCGAGGTTTTATCAAATGCAGATCTTTCTTATGTATTTTTCTTATAGGCTGGTCCAAGTACTGTTTCTCTCGGGTTTTTTCCAATGGTTCTTGATTTATAGACACAGACCAACAAGAAGTGATTGTTAGAGGTAACTTTGTTTCAGGAATTTTTATCAAGAAGTTTAACAGAAGAGGAAAACATGCTCAGCTCAGCTCTTGTTCTTGAGCCCTTGCCAAAAAGACCAGTTTGGTAATCATGAGGCTGGTCTTAAGTTTATACTCTTAACCATGACAACAGAAACTGGAGGAACACACAATACAATCTAGGAACTGCATCAACACACAATACAACCACTTCAAACAATTCCATACATGATACCTCATAGTCTAAAAATGCAAGTTTCGCTAATAATCAAGAACTTTAATCCTGTGAATTTCTCTGCCTCTGTATACAAGTCTTGTATTCCTTATCACGATAAACGTGTACTACGTCTTCATGCACATACAACTTTACTTCCTCACCCATCACCAGATCACATACTTAACAAAAACTGACTAAATTAATACTACCATTTAAGAGATCTAAAACAAGGTCACATAACAAACACACCAATCTTAGAGTAGCACAAATTCGCATGTTAGTCGAGGAAGAAAATATAATAAAAACTTGAACCGTGAAAGTCAAGCAAGTACATACGAACACTCCATGCGACCAAAGATGTATGCCAGGCTTCCAATAACTTTTGAGACGGAAAGTCCTAGTGCTACCCATCTTGGCCAACTCCTATGATGATACGTGACGGGTTTAGTTGAATGTTCACTTGGATAAACAATCCAAAACCCTATACAGAGTTTAGCCTTTTCCTCAATGACTTATTCGCCTCGTCGAGTTGCTTCTCCAAAGGCTTGTGAAGTTGCTCCAAATTCGCATACCACTACACAAATGTACATACGGTACATAGGAAAATTATCATGAAGCACACAATTTTTCTAAACCTGATGTACCCCTTTGAATCGAGCCATATATCCATGTGGGCTGTAAAGATATGATGTTGAAGTCAAACCTCCAATTACCGTGACAAATTTTTTCAGTTCTTCTCGTTTTTTAAGAGCTTCATGTGGCCAAAGAAATATGCAAAGCCGACCACGAGATTTAAAACGTTAAAAGCAAAACAAACAAAAATTGTTTTCTGTACAAAATTTGAACTTGAGATTTTGATCAACATTTTGGTTTGGGTTGAAGACAGTGTTTTGGTTTGGTTGCATTTCCTAAATTTTCATTTCTTATGTTTGGATTACCTATGTTTGCATTTCATATGTTTAGAAAACAAAAATTTGACTAGTTTAAAATATTTACCTTGATGGTGAAGAGGAATGACGTTGAAAGATGAATTGAAAAAAAATTTACCATTTTCAGTTTTTATTCTCACATATATTTTAGGGTGAATTTAATAGACATCCTTCAATACTTGCAAAATTAGGTTTCTAGCTATAGATCACTTAAAATTAGTTTTGCAAAAAGTATTGTTCAGATTCTGACCAAAATACTCCTACAAATATTGCAAACAAGAAAAGTGGATTCCACGGTCTAATTATCAAGATAACTCATATTTACATATATCTATTTGATTATCACGATAACTCATATTGATAATTCTTATTATCAAAATAACTCATATATGATCATCGATATTTATTCGATTATCAAGATAACTCACATCGATAACTCTTAATATCTAGATAACTAATATTTGATAATATATATATATATATATATATATATATATATATATATATATATATATATATATATATATCTATTTGATTATCAAGACAGCTCATATTGATAATCCTAAACACTAATCATAAACTCTAAACCCAAAACTTTTAAATCATGAACCCTAAAACAATAAATCATAAACCCTAAACCCTAATTCATGAACCTTGACCCTTAATCATAAACTCTAAACCCTAAATTTTTAAATCATGAACCCTAAAACAATAATTAATCATAAACCCTAATCTCTAATTCATGAACCCTAACCCCTAATCATAAACTCTAAACTCTAAACCGAAAACACTAAACCATAAAATCATAAACCATATATTTGAACATTGAACCCTCATATTAATGTATAAAAAAATTATATATGAATTACTGATATTTGGATAACAATTTCAACTAAAATATATGCGGATAACTATATACGAATAACAATGTTATCATCCAGACAAGTATATATGAGGGGTTTACATGACATTTCCTCAATGGCGGATTTAGTCTTCTCTCTTCTATCAACGATGGTTTCTCTCTAGCTTCTCTGTATTCGATTCTCTCTTTCTTCTGTTCTTCGTGACTTCTCTGTAACTCCAACGATGAAGACGTCGCGTAACAAACTTATTCGTATAAGGAAGATGACGACTTCATGACTTCATGTTGACTTTTGAATGGGCTCAATTAAACAGTTTTGGCCCAGCTGAATAACCTTTATGACTTGGACCTTAAACCAATCTGGTTTTGGTTTGGCGGTATTCACATATAACTTTTTATTTTTTTTATAGTTTATTGAATGTTCTTTTCTATGTTATGGTTTTTTAGTTCTTTTTTTTCTTCTTCTGTTGTTTTAAAGTTTCAGTTTTTTAACATAGTTAAAATCATTCGTGTATTGTAAAATTTGGTTGGCATTCGGTTAAAATCTAATTTTTACTCAATCCGGTTTTGATTTATCTCTAACCGGAACCGGATCAATCCGCCGGTTGACTCAAAGCCATTACGTGGCGAATCGTGAAAGATATAGAGAACTGTTCAAAATCTTTATAGATCATAAAGCAATCATGGACACCATCTCTATATATGTCTGAAACAGAGCTCTGAATCTTTGTGTGGTTCTCCGATCATCTTCTCACTATGGGTGCTTCTTCTTCGACGGATAACAAAGAGTTATCGGAGAAGCGAGAAATCGAAAGCCTTGCTGCTTCAACCGGAGCTCTTCCTTTGCTTCAACGATCTTTCTCCAAGCTCGCCGATTCTCAGACCAACACAGTTTCTTTTCAATCCTTCAAGGTATAAATTCGATTTTCCGATTAGGGTTTTGATGGTTTTTAATTTCAGCAACTTTTAGAATTTATCTCACAAAACGTCAAATTTTTAGAATATTCAGACTATTTCAGATCTCTGCTTCAATTTCATGATGAATTTTAGCAATTTCTTATTCTAGCAAAGTTTCTGCTTGAGCTACAATACAACTACTTCTGAAGAAGGCCAAGAAGTTCCAGATTCATTTCCGAGATTGTTGGAGCATTTAGGATCATCTTTAGTAGATTTGTTCTTCGTGCCTGAGAAAGAAGGATTGAGCTGGGTCGAGTTTGTTAGAGGTTATGTCAAATGTTGCGGAAGAATGTCGGTTTCGATGTCTTTCAACACTTTGTTGAGAGTGTTTCATGTGACAGCTAAAAACGCAGGTCTTTCTCCAAAGCTGGAGTTTGAATCTGATGAAGCTGATTGCAAGATTAACGGGTCGATTTCGACGGAAGAGCTGCTTATGTTTCTGTGGATGTGTTGGACAATGTCGTGGGATGGTCGAACCGTTAACTCCGCAGAGTTGTTTCTTCCTGATATAAACCACTTGATTCTATCAGCACTTGTGTCTTGCACTGATTCTGGAAACAGTTTGGATGTTTGGGATTCTGATGTTTTCGGATTAGAACTCGAACTTCCGGTCGGGAAATTCCTTACGTGGGCCTTGACAACGATCCCAAGCGTCACTGAATGCCTCAATCACTTTTGTAATTCGAGACTTCAACATTCTTTAAATGTAGAGGTATTCTTTCTACTTGCTGCTTTGTGTTTAACCGTAAAGGTGTTTCTTTATTGTTTGTGTGGTTACATTGAAAATCGTATATGTAGTTTCATAGAATGATGGATTTCAGGATGGATCTGGACCTTCAAAGTCCGCTGGTGGAGATGATTCTGCGTCCAAGACATGCGAAAACACACTTCTGACATGTGGAAGGGCATGGGCGATTTCCTTGGCGTGCAAAAATACAATAAGCGAGGAGATCTTGAGCTCATGCTTTCCCTGCAATAGTGATGAAGCCAATGAAAATCTTCTTTACCGGTATCCCACTGCCTTAGTTATGGGCAACTTGTTTGACTTACCTTTCATGTGTACATCTGTTTGGTTCTTGGAGATTCTGTCTCTACAGTGTATTTAAGTTATGTTCGTCTCTCTTTCAGCTCATACTATCACGGGAAAGGCATGAATCGACTGTGGTCCAACGTTGAAGGTTATCATGCTCCAATACTAGTAATTGTTTCTGCAAGCTGTGGAGTCGATCATGAGGGCACTTCAAGCGAGAGGAAGTGGGTCATTGGTGCAATCTTGCAGCAAGGTTTTGAGAACAGAGACACATTTTACGGAAGTTCTGGAAACTTGTTCTCTATTAGTCCGGTCTTTAACGCATTCTCTTCTTCTGGTACTGCACAAAACAAAACTTTTGTCTGCACTCAGTTTTGCATTAGTCCAGTCTTTTATGTTCTTCTGTTCATCTGCAGGGAAGGAGAAAAACTTTGCATATAGCCATCTGCATCCCTCTGGTAGAGTCTACGACGCAAACCCCAAGCCTGTTGGGATTGGATTCGGGGGAACACAAGGAAACGAGAGAATCTTCATTGACGAAGACTTTGCTAAAATCACAATCCGTCATCATGCAGTTGATAAAACTTACCAGCCAGGCTCTCTTTTCCCAAACCAGGTAAAAACGAACAAAATGAGCCTATATGTGTCAAATATTGTCCTCTTGGATCTCTATAACATCTCTTGTTGTATATTATTGCTGCAGGGTTATCTACCAGTAGAGGCTTTGGTGTTAGATGTTGAAGTATGGGCATTAGGTGGAAAAGTGGCCAAGGAAATTCAAGAAACATACAAGAAAAGAGAGGAGCTTTTCACTGGCCAACGTCGAAAGGTAAAAACCAAAATGAGAGATGTTGTAATATGCAAATGCACAAAGTTTTCCAAATTTGACACCTCTTTTAATCTTCAGATCGACTTGAAGACGTTTACGAATTGGGAAGATTCACCTGAGAAAATGATGATGGACATGATGGGTAATCCCAATGCTCCTAGAAGGGAAGAGAGGTAAATGAATGAAGGACGAAGACTTGTTTGGTACATTATACATATACGTTTTTAACAGAGATCTTGTCTGTAAAATATATATATTTGAAGAAACTCATTTGCTGTTTATGAATGAGCTCGTGGATTCAATGTGTAAGTTATGTATACTACTATTGGTGTCCAAACTCGAACCAAAGCTTCTACTTTTGTTTTCTCTATCAATAAGGTTATGCAAGTTTTTAACTGCTGGATCATTCAGGATCATCTTTAGCAGATTAGTTCTTTCAACACTTTGTTTATGTGACAGCTAAAAATGCAGGTCTTTCTTCAAAGCTGGAGTCTGAATCTGATATAGCTGATTGTACGATTAACGGGTATAATACCGGTCCATGTATACTATTGTTGCCCCAACTCAAGCCAGAGAGTTGGTCTGACATAAACAAAAAAGTGGTTCTTTATTCCACAAAAGGTTTTAGTCCTAGAGTCTGATCCAAAGTTCATCAATTTCCGGCACACATAAAGAAGGAAACAATAAAAATCTATCTGTCCGAACCCGAAACCCTAAGCTTGAGACACATACCGAGTTACGTACTGAGTACAATCTTACATTCCCAAAGCTAGACTTGTCAATTGAACAAGTTTACACTAAAAGATATCAATGAAGCGAGCAGCATTACTTCTTGTCTTCTGCTTTTCTCGGCTGCAAAAACAACAAAACCACGCAAAGTTCAAATACTTGGAAATGCTGATGTTTTGGACATGTGTTTAGTTCAAAGTAGATTCAATGGGGGGAAATGAAATGTGCAATGAGACAGACCTTGACACCAGGAGCCTCTTGGTGAATCTCTTCTTCAGGGATGATCACAGGCCATTGCTCTCCCGCTTCACGGAACATTTGCTCTGTCTCGAGATACTGACCTTTATCGAGAATCATCTTTCTGATCGACTGAGCCGAGGTGGCTGCCGCATCGAAAGCTTCCTCGACGCCATTAACAAACGTGACTGTGATCTGCGGTGGCTGATCGTCTGTTCTACGTTTCACCAAAACCTGACAGTTCGGATTCGACTCTTTGGCTTTCCTCGCATTGCATTGAGCTAAGAACTCAACACAAGACGCAAGTCTTGGATCCAATGTGTTGAAATCAATTCTTACTTTTGATAGAAACTTCAACATCCTCTTTAGCTTTTCAAAAAAAATTTCAACCTAAATCAGCCATTAACCAAAGAGGAAGAAATATAAAATCGCAGACGATTTCGAAAAAATCCTCTAATTTCTACAAATTCCGTACAAATTGAGCATCACAAATCGTGAAGCGAAACTCCAGATTAATAAGAAACATGGAGATCTGAAGATGATTCTACCAAAATCTGAGCATTGTTCCAATGAAAATGAGACATCAAATGAAATTGATCGAAATTTAAGGTTTCGAATATGTAAGAGTAAAAAAGGAAATCTCTGAATTACCGGTCGGCGGAAGCTCTCCGGTTTGGATCGTCCGGCGATAATAGCTAAGAAGAAGAAGAGAGAGATGCAGGTGAAGAAGAAGACTGAAGAAAAGGGTTTCTGCTGTATTAAATGACGATAGTACCCTTACTCTTTATTCCATTCGGTTCGATCCGGTTTGACTTGGTTCGGCTCTTTGACAAAGTTAAATGGGGGATTATTATTACCTCTTGTCGTAACCGAAATGAAATGTTTTAACCAGAACTGAAAATCCATTGGATGTTGCTAATCAGTAATCCCCGATGGATGCTCTTGTTTTTTTTTTTTTTTTTTTTGGCCTATCCAATAGCCAAATATTCTAAAATTGACAACCACTGGCACACTTGCTCCTTGTTAACATTTCAATTTTACTGCTCGAATCACGAACCTTAAGAAAATTTAGTCTAATCGAATAACCAAAACTAAAACCAAAATACAAACCGATCGGTTCAGTTTGAGACTTGACTAATTTGAGGGAAGCATATGTTGATGTTATATTCTTTGATCTCAAGAGTCTTATTGGATCAATCAAATCACAAGAGAGATGTTCCAAACCTTGAGATGATCAAGGAGTTGGAACTTTCTTCCCGAGCTTCAAGCACATGCGAACTCGTATTTGTTGAGGATCAATGGATCATAGAGAAAATGGAGGTAACAAATAAATATGAATGATCGTATAGATTCACCAGGGAATGTGATTGGAGGGAAAAAAACAGATTCCGCAAGAAATGTTAAGACTTGTTCGTATAGATTTTTGTGTGTAAATTTTAGACTTGTTCGTAAGCAAAAGTATGAAGATGTTGATACTCTAGTGCAAATGCTTTAAGCTTCTAATAGAGTTGATTAGTATAGGTTTTGCTTAGTCCCTTATTAGAAATCAAACTAATTACATGGTAATGTTGGTTCTAAAGTTTTCCGAACCGTTGGACTGATAATAAAAAAAAAGTTTACCATTCACATTTTTTGTTATTAAGTTATTTTTACAATGCCTTTTTGTAAAGTTTATTCATTTTACGACTTTTCTTATTGTATTGATTATGTTGTTCCATGATTTACTTATTATGTAGGTTAAATAAATCATTATGTAGGTTAAATTCAATATTGTTTTTTTAATACGTAGATTGCAATTAGTTTTAACAATGGGCTTGAATGGTATGTAGCTTTTTTACGTTTTCACATTTTAAAAACGTGATTCCATCGAATACATACCATTCACAATAATAAACACAAAATTATTAAAAAAGTTAAAATTAACAAGTTATTTTTTAATCTATACCGTACGTTTTAAATTTATAATTAGTTTATACAAAAATTTATTCATCAAATAAATAGTAGTTTTTGGCGTTTTAAGTTTTCTCATCTTATTGAGTTCATTGTTTTATTATTCAGATATTCCGTTATTCTGCTATTCAGGTGACATACCAGTCAAGCTCATTGTTTATATAATTAGGTTGTGTTGAAAAACTAACTCACACTTTTTCTTTTTGATAAATCACACACATTTTCTTTGTCACACACGTTCATAAGCTTCTTTTTTTCTTTTTCAAAAACAAGATGTCGATCTTACTGTAATTGTCGTGTCCCTTTGGGTAAAATTGGATCGTTACAAAGAATATTAGCATGGTTTCTGTGCGATGATGACACGCACAAATCGAGAAATAGTTCAAAAATTTTTATTTTTACAAAAAAAAAAAGGTAATTATCGTCGGAATTTAGAAATTCGAAGAAAAAAAATTAGGTAGTATGAAAACGAGATGATCACCTAAACATGTTAAGTTTGACATAACAATATAATATTTATAAAATCTTTCAAACTTTGTTAATATACTCATAAGTCATAATATTAACTCTTTGGTTGGTGGCCTAACACATGTCTTTGGTCATTGTGAAGAACAGTAAACAAATTTGGTTTCTAACTACTCTAGTTTCAAGATAACAATGTTGAAAAACATTAATAAATTTTATTTATGTATTAAATTAGGTCTAGCATTGTACATGGCAAAATAAATTATCATATCATTTAATTGGGAAGTCTACCAAATATATTAAAATACTAATTTTACATAGCAAAATAAATTGACTTTCTAGAAATTTTTTCTTCTTTTTTACAAAAAAAAACAATTGTAACAATAATCTTAACTCACACACACGAACACATGAACTACAAGTCTACAACAAAAGTTATTACAACTCAGAGATTCCAAAAGCAATCCAATTCTCCCGTACCGACCAAACCGGAGGGATCAGTACCGGGAAATTGAGTTTCTTGACCGTTAAGCAACAGCTTCATTAGCGAATAATTGTCTTGTAGAAACAGAGGATCAGAGTAAAACAGAGAACCAGAACCGTCTTTGGACTCGTGAACGAGTCTTTTGTCTTCCGTTTCTTGGTCGGAGAAGCAGGCCACGTGAGTTGACGAACCGGGGAAGGAGTCTCGTTGAGAACAATCCATCAGCGAAGGTAAACCGGCCGGTTCAATTCGGTTAATTTGTGAATCAAGCATCATTAAACCGGAGATATCAACCTTTGTACCATCGGCACGTTTGTGGAAAACACGACAAATAACCCACTCGTTCTACATTCACACAAATAACAAAACAAAACACACAAAAATCAATTTCAAGTCCACAAAAAAAACACACACACACACAAATCTCTTTATGTTACCTTAGCTGTTTGGGGAAGATTTTGGATTGAATATTTGCCATCTAATCGATATTCATGCATAACCCAATTGCTTTTTATTCCTTTAGGAGCTCTTCCTTTGTAGAAAACTAGAGTTTTCTTCATACCCACAAGTGATTTACATTTAAAAATCTCTTTATCTTTGCCTGTGGCTTTCCAATAACCGGCTTCAGTTGCCCGGTTTGTCCTTAAACCGGTTGGATATTTCCGGTCTCTTACACAGAAGAAATACCATTCTTTCTCCCCCATCTTAGCTTTCCCTGTTCCACCAAAACCCATCCCAAATCAAAACTAATTACAGAAAAAGATACTAATTAACAGAGACAAAAATTTTTTTTTTAAAAAGGCATGTTTATATGAGATGTAAAAATAAGAGATCCTAAATTATAGTATTCAATATTTAGAAATTTCTTATAGTAAAAACAATTTTAGAATCTTGAAAGGTTGTGAAACTTACGGGGCAAGTCCCAAGGCTCGATCTTGTTGAGATCAACTTCACCAATGGCAGTAGCAGAGAAGAAACTGTTGAAAACCTTTGGTTTGAGGTAGTGAGTTATGAGTTCTTCATCAGTAGGGTGAAATCTGAATCCTGGTGGTAGATCAATCAGCTCTTCATATTCTACTATTTCACCGATTCTTGATGTATCGTAATCCATTTTATCCTAATGAGGGTTTTCTCAGATATAATCAAGTCTTCATCTTTTTGCAAGAAAAAAATCTTTTTTTGTTGTTGTTGTAGTTTGGAGAGAGAAAGATTAACAGAAGGGTTTTTGAAGAGAGAGAGAGAAGAAAGTTGGGGTGTCAAAGAGAGAAGAGAAGTGTTTGAGCAAAGAAGCTCCTCTCTTTATTATAGTTTTTCATTATAGATATAAGAACAAAAGAATATTATTATTATTGTTAATATTGAGTCATTGACCAATAATTGGTCAACTATATATTTGTATCAAGTTCTTCTTTCGAAAATTTATTTGTACTGAAATTCAAGAGTTTCACCAACTTTTAAAGAAAAATAAAAAATTTCTATTCGCTCTAAATGATTTACTATATGTATATAAATGGGTTTTCAGATTTAAATATCATACAACCATCAAATCATAATATATATATAAATAAAAAAATGGTGTACACACATACTATAATTAGTTTTGCTTAGTAGGATAGAGAAATTAAAGAAGAAGATGCGTAGATTGTTAGGCAACTTAAGATGTGTAATTTTCAAAAATCTTTTTCATTAAAAATAAACCTTTCTACTTCAAGAACTTTAATATTTCCAAGTTTCAATTTGACCAGGAACACTTCACCTGTGGCTCCATGTCCCTTTTTTGGTTTAATGTGATAAGAACAATCTTATCACATTAAATCGTGATGTTTTTGTTCCATTCTTTAAACTAATTATTAATAGTTGGAAAAGAATATCAGTTATGAATGTTGATTTAGAAACGACTTATTATCGAAATTAACAAAGTGACTATAGAAGTCTGGAATTATAATTTGGTATTAATATATGTAAAGTGAAGATTAATTAAGACATATTTTCACAAGATATCACTTATTCTAACTTTCATTAGCATATTAACACTTTTTGAAAATGTATTAGAAAGTAGCACTTTTTAAAAAATCGTGTTTCGTTCATTATCGTACATAACTCTTATTGTTACATCGTGTACCGTCCATTATCGTATATGTCGTACTGTTCGACGACACTTTTGAGTTGAACAATAGTAAAAAGTATTACTTTTAACTATATTTTCAAAAAATGCTAATGAAAATTAAAATAAATGACCGCAAAAGTTCCATTAATTAATGTATATTGTATATAAGTAATTTTGTTCGAATGGTTAAAGAATAATCACTTTTTGACATTTACTATTATTACGATACGGGTCACTATTATTGGTGTGTTTGTTTAGGATAACTATAAGAAAGAAAGAAAAGAGTTCCCATGGTTAGATATAATTTTGTTTTATTTGTTTAACAAAATGTTATCCATCTCATGAAAAGAGTATGTATGCATGCATGAACCTTGGAAAGTTGATTTTTTAAAATATTAAAGGAACTTTTTCTTTTGTCTTATTTCAATGTCTACCGTTATAAGAAATTATAATATTAAATATCTAAATTTTTATTTTAAAGTTCAATGAAAAAATTGGATAGAGAAATGGTTTCCATGTGAAGATGGGGTAATGATGATGAAGGGATGAGGAATGGTGATGATGAAAATCTGTTAGAATGTGAAGACATTTTGAACAACTTTAACAATTATCATATGTGAAATTATTTTGCTTTTTAATGATCGAATCACGCGTTTTTGCATACGAGGTTGTCATTTGTCACTTCTACATGTGCACTTTTTTTTTCTCCTTATTTTGATTTATAGATTCTATATATAAATACTTACGTAAATAGAGCTATTGGTATTTTGTAAATAATTAAATTAATCATGGTTTGGAATTTGGATCGATATTGAATGTTGATCCCGAGGATCACTAATTATGTTTAAGAGATTGATTAGGGAGAGGGAAGCGAGATTTCCGTTAATTAGAGCGAGTTAACCACGATTTACGGCAGGTCGGGAGTTATGATGAACAGGTCGTGGACCGTATTCTTTTTATTGATGGGGGAAGGAAGTGAGCAATTTAGATTTACGAACTGGTTCCGACGGACGTCCAGTTCGGCGTTCTAAATGTGATGCTTTGTTACAAACGAGAGAGAGGTCGGGTCTATTTGTGGTAGGTGAGATCAAAAATCCAAAAGTCCCCTTCTTAATGAATACTAAGGGATATATATACTGGGAGTCGACTTCCTGCTCCCCGGGATTCCGGGGCCACGTGGCGTCTTCAGCCTGTTTCGCGGGTAAGGCGGCCTAGGAGGCGTGTTCCGGCCTTCGGGGAGATAGGTCATGATGAGCTCGGCGCCATACCTCTGTATAGTAGTACACTGTTTAACCGACTCTCCTCCACGTGTCTTTCTCTCCTTTGTCAAGTCTGCAAGGTTGGTGAGAGAGGTCATGATGAGCTCGGCGCCATACCTCTGCAGAGTAGTGCACTGTTTAACCAACTCTCCTCCACGTGTCTTTCTCTTCCTCGCTTACTCTGCTGGGTTGGTGGGACGTGGAGGTCAGATCGTACCTCTACTCAGATAGCACACTGTTCGACCAACTCCCGCGTGTCCTCTTTCCTTTTGACATTCCTGTTTCGGCGAAGTGTCAGCACGGACCCGAGGTGCGTCCTCAGGAGCTCGGGAGTTCCGGACAGACGGGAGCGCGGGGCTTCCAGGTCGGCGACCGAACTGAAGAGGGATTTTTCCTAAGATGGGCCTAACTAATTGGGGGTGCTAGGCCCACCTCCAACAATAGCCCCCCCCCCAGTTCGGTGTCACGAGGCGAGGTGAGTGACCCGACGTTGATCTGATGTTAGTTCGGCGCATCTTAGGACGGTTTCTCGAGATTTGAGCGGATGAGCGCGGGGTGTTAGAGTCCAAATTTGAGCCCGTGCTCGTACGCGTCGACCCTTCCAAAAATTCGTAGGCGGTTGGCGCGTACCCATCACGTGGGAGAACGAAAAGGTGCCTCTTTTTTTGCGTGTACCGCCCACGCGCGGCGTGCGAAAGACGCTTTGCGTTTATCGAGGCATCCCCTGCTTTTTGGCGTGGGGGTAACGAGGAGACGCCATCATTAGGTTTCTGGGAGGCCGCGCTTCTTTCGACACGTGTCCAGGCGTCGCTTCGTTGTCCCCTTCCTCTATTTAATCCCTTCTTCCTCCTTCAGTTAGAACTTTCTGCGCATAATCTTAAGGTAACTCCTTCTCTCTGATTCCCTCCTTCCCTTCCTTTCTCTGTGTTTTTCGATTTCTTCATCCTCTTTGTGCAATGGCGCCGATGCTAGACGGAATCAGGGTTGAGTCGAGCGATGAGTCGGCGTCCCGTGGTAACTGCAACGATTCTCCGAGTTCTTCTTCCGATGGTTCCGGGCACGCCTCCTCTCCGTGTCGAGGCTCATATAGTGGGGAACAGCCTGTTCCTTCGACTTCGAGGGCCGCCCCGCTGCTCCCTGGGACCCGTCTCCGAAAAAAGGCGGTGATAAGGTCCTCCCCTGGTGGCCGCGGTGCCGACCAGGTTGGGAGAGGAACCGGGCGTCTGGGTGACCGAGGTGGTCGTCAGGGCGGTCGTGGTGGCGGAGTACGAGTGGCCAGGGCGAGGTCTCCCCTGGTCCTTTACGAGCAGGGCGGGTCGTCGACTTGGAGCACGCCGGAGTCGCTTAGACTGTTGAGGGAGCTGTGCGATTTCCCTGCAGGTGCCGAGCTCAGACTACCCAGGACGGACGAGCGCCCGTGGACTCCTCCGGCGGGCTTCGTCTGCCTGTACGAAGGGTTCTTCCAGAAATGCGGGCTGCGCATTCCTCTCCCCGGGCTACTCGTTCAGTATTGCCGGGCGCGGGGTTTGGCCTTCTCGCAGGTCTGCCCGTCCACGATCCAAGGGATGATCGTGCTGCTGACCCTGGGGCACGAGTGCGACGTGGAGGAGACGGTGCCCATGTTCGAGGCTCTCACCCAGCAGAAGGCGTATCCTGGGATCCCTGGAACTTACTATGCTGCCTTCAAGCCCGCGGCGAATATCCTGGAGGCTAGCAGTTCGGGGTCTAAGGCTAGCAAGCTGTCGAAGGTCGAGGACTGGTCTCGCAGCTACTTCTACATCCGGGCTACCGACGTGGCTGGACTCGACCCGTCGGCAAGATACACCCGGGATTGGAATTTTTCCCCGGGTAGGGATTTGCAGGTCGAGCTGCCTTTCTTTTCTTCGGTTTTGTCTGACTAATGCTGTTTGTTCTGCTTTCAGGTCCTCACTCTTCTAGGTTCAAGCTTCCGGACTACACGGGTATCCTTTCTGTGTTCAGGACGGTGCGTGAAAGTGAGTGGAAGTCATTCACCTCGGGGAGAATAGCATCATCAATGGCCGGAGTCGGTAAATTTTTTTTTTTTTTTTTTTTTTTTTTTTTTTTTATTGACGAACTGGCTGCTGCCATTATTGCAGGTCGAGCACGGTTTGTCAGTCCGTTGTACGCGGATTATTTTGTGGCGCCGCCGCCGCAATTAGTTGAAGTGCCGGTCCGGCGAGAGCAGGCGAGAGCAGGCGAGAGCAGGCGCCACGGGCTGGGGGTGGCTCGCCCGAGACGGCTCCTTCGAAGAAGAGGGCGGCCGTAGCAGCCGGCGGTAAGGCTGGCAAGAAGAAGCAGAGGACCGAGGTGGGAGGGTCCTCGACTTTAGGTCGGGAAGCTGTCCGACCTGAAGAGGCTGGTTGGGAGCCCGAGGGCTCTCGCGGTGCGCTGGCCTTGGATGCCGAGGTATCTGCTGCCGAGGTGCCAGCAGGTGGTGTGGTCGAGGGGGCCCGGGCCCTGGCCGATGACGAGGTCGCAGATCGGGCGGCGGAGGGCGGCGATGCGATCGTCGCTGTGGAGGATCCTGCTGTCGTGCAGGGGGCTGAGGACCGAAGCGGTGATGGAGGCGGTGCTTCGGAGGATTCCGACGCCGAGCCTCGGGACTACAGCTTCTACTTCTGCCATGAGGACGGTGGCAGCCAGATCATGGTGGATCAGGATGAGTGCGCCGAGCTGGCGCAGGCGATGATGTTCGGGCAGAAACATCCGCACTTCCTGCCGCTGGAGATGGCGGAGTCTGATGCCTTTCGCGCAGCGGCGCGGTCCGCGGCTCGGGTGAGGTTTGGTTATAGCTGTTTTTATCAGGATTTGTTGTACGTCATTGCTAACAGCTGGTTTGATGCAGACGATGGCCCTTACTGCCTATCTAGCGGAGGCCTATGAGAAGCGACTCGCCGAGAAGGACGCGTCGCTCAACTTCCTGAAGACGCGCCAGGAGGCCAGCACGCAGACCCAGACCCTTCTCCTCCGCGGGTTTGAGGAGCTGAGGGATGAGAAGGCCCGGTCAGCGGTGCTGGAGAAGGAGGCGGCGCAGGTTCGAGACCGGGCTGTGGAGGCGGACAGTGTTCAGGCCGAGCTGGAGGCTGAGAGGGCCCGATCTGCCGCTGAGAGGGCTCGGTCGGCTGCTTTGGTGGAGGAGGTCGGGCTCCTGAAGGGGGAGAGGGAAACGCTCCGCTCCAGGGTTAAGGGGCGGGAGGCCGCCATAGGCCGGGCGAAGGTGGCCGTGGCTGCGAAGATCGACCGGGTAACGGCCAGGTGGGAGGCGCGGAACCGGAAGTGGATCGCGAAGATGGAGAAGATCCGCGCCCATCTCGACGGTCGCACCCGGGCCTTAGAGCCTCACCTGCTGTACAACCAGGTGATCGGCGTAAGGGCATGCCTCAAGAGGATGGAGGCCGAGGACGGGCCTTGTAGAAAATTTACCGGCCGATGCGGCCTTGTAGAAAATTTTGCTTTCGTTGTTTTTTCTCCTTTTTCTCTCTCTTTTTGTAAGGACTAGGTCGTTGGCCCTTTGTGTAAGTGCCGTTTCAAGGCCTTCTCTTTTCTCTTTTTATTTTTGTAAAGACTGGGCCGTTGGCCTTTTGTGTAAGTGCCGTTTCGAGGCCCCCCCTTTTTTTGAAATAAAAACGGTGTTTCCGAATTCTTTTGCGAACGGTAGAGTAGGTCGTAGACCGTACCCTGTCATGTATGCAGGTCGTGGACCGTGCTCTTGTATTGGGTGCGAGGTACGACTCGGCTTGAGATACTTAATGCTTGTGTATCTTTACTTATTTTTTGTGGTTGCGAGGTGTTCTCGGCTTAAGGTACTTAAAGCTTGTGTACCTTTTTTTTGGTGCGAGTAGCGAGCTCGGCTTTGAGACACTTAATGCTTGTGTGTCTAGTAGAGGTGCGAGCCTTGGGCTCGGCTTTAGTACTTATAGCTTGTGTACTATGTGAGTGCGAGCATTGGAGCTCGGCTTTAGCACTTATAGCTTGTGTGCTGGGTAGAGCGAGCGTTGGAGCTCGGTCCCCGTTTTTTTTTGTTTGAGTGCGAGCATTGGAGCTCGGCTTCTTTTTTTTTTGCTTGAGTGCGAGCATTGGAGATCGGTTTTTTTTTTTTTTCTTGGGTGCGAGAATTGGAGCTCGGATATTTTTTTTTTTTTTTTTTTTTTTTTTTGCTGGGGTGCGAGCATTGTAGCTCGGCCCTTTTTCCTTTTTTTTTTTTTTTTTGAGTGTGAGCATTGTAGCTCGGCTTTAGCACTTTGTGTGCGGCGGAGTCCGGGCACAGGAGCTCGGGCTTTTTTTTTTTTTTTTTTTTTTTTTTTTTTGACGAACAGGTCGGGGATCGCATTCTTTTTGTCGAAAAGGCTTTATTAGATTAATAGCTGAGCCCTGGTTAGGGGTTGCCTACGTACCTTTTAGTAGAAGGGATCAAGCCAGTCGTAGTTCGTTTGTTTACAAAGGCGGACAGCGGAATGGAGCCCGGGGGCTTAATAGTAGAAGCGTTTGAGGATGATAGAGTTCCATGAGCGCGGGATTGCGTCGCCGGTCATCGTGACTAGCTCGTAGACGCCGGGCTTCACGACCTTTGAGATAAGGTAAGGGCCCTCCCAATGTGCACCGAGCTTGCCTGCGTTTAGCTGTGCGGTGTTTTCGAAGACCTTGCGGAGGACCAGGTCGCCTTCGGCGAAGAACCTGCCTCGAACCTTCTTGTTGTAGTACATGGAAGCGAGCTGTTGGTAGTTCTGGATCCGGAGGAGGGAATGGTCCCGCTGCTCCTCGAGGAAATCCAGCTCGCTTAGCAGGACGGCGTCGTTCAGGGCGGGTTGCTGGGTGAGCATAGCGCGGCGAGGGGTGGGGAGCCCGACTTCGGATGGGGCCATTGCTTCCATACCGTGAGAGAGGCTGAATGGTGTGCGACCTGTCGACGTCTTCGGCGTTGTGCGATGGGACCAGAGGAGTCCATCTAGCTCGTCGGCCCAGGAACCTTTCTTGTCGTCTAGTCGCTTTTTAAGGCCGTCGAGGATGGTCTTGTTGGTGGCCTCGGCTTGTCCGTTTCCTTGCGGGTATCTCGGGGTGGACTTACTCAGCCTGATCTTCCACCTTGCGCAGAAGTCTTCGAAGAGGATCGATGTGAACTGGGCACCGTTGTCGGTTACGATCTCGTAAAGCAGCCCGTGCCGGCAGATGATGAACTTCCAGACGAACTTTCGGACGTCCTCTGCCGTGATCTTGGCGTAAGCTTCGGCTTCAACCCACTTTGTGAAGAAGTCGGTCATTACTAGGATGAAGCGCTTTTGACGAGATCGGGGAAGGGGGCCGACTATGTCCATGGCCCATCGCATGAATGGGTAGGGTGCCACCGCAGTGGTAAGGAGCTCGGTAGGGCAGTGAATGAGGGGACCGTGACGCTGGCACTTCTCGCACCGGGATGCGAATTTTTCGCAGTCCTGAAGCATTGTTGGCCAGTAGTGTCCCTGATTTCGTATTCTCAGGGCGAGAGCCCGGCCGCTGGAGTGGTTTCCGTCGGCGCCTTCGTGCATTTCTTTCATCACGTCAATGGTTTCTTGCCCGTGGAGGCAGCTGAGCAGGGTCCCCGAGGCGCTCCATCGGAACAGATTACCGTCCAGCATCGTGTATCGGGCGCATTTCTTCCTTAGCCGGCGGGCGGCCCACCGGTCTGGGGGATGAACGCCGTCTGCGATGTACAACAGTAGGTCGACTCGCCAGTTTGGTAGTTCGGGCTCGGCCGGAGGTGGTGGTAGATCTTCGGGAGGTGGGACGTCTTCTTCGGGGTCCGCGACTTGGGGGTTGATCAGGTAGGCCCCTTTAGGCAGGTCGATGCTGGGGCCGAGGTGGAGGCCAGTGCTGCGAGGACGTCAGCGGAAGTATTATCGCCTCGGGGGATCTTCGTCAGAGTGAACTCGGAGAAATCTGCGGCCAAGCCTTGGGTCACCTTGAGGTAAGCGTCCATGCGATCATTCTTTGCCTCGTATTCCCCGCTGAATTGATTGGCGACGAGCTGGGAGTCGCAGTAGGCTCGGATTTTCTTCGCGCCGACCCCCTTGGCAAGGCGCAGGCCTGCAATCAGAGCTTCATACTCGGCTTCGTTATTTGACGCCGGGAAGGCCAGACGGAAAGACTGCTCGAGGATCTCCTTGGTCGGGGACTCGAGGCGTATGCCGACGCCAGAGCCGTGTTTGGAGGTCGATCCGTCGACATGCAGGCTCCACACTTCGGGGACTTCGTCGACTGCTAGCTCGAGTACCAACTCAACTAGGAAATCGGCCAGGACCTGAGATTTGATCGCGGTCCGACCTCGGTACTCGATTTCATACTCGCTCAGCTCAACAGCCCACTTCATTATCCGGCCAGATCGGCTCGGGCTGTGGAGGATGGTTCTGAGGGGGTAGGTGCTTAGGACGGCGATCGTATGGGATTGAAAATAAGGCCAGAGCTTTCTGGCTGCGACGACTACCGCCAAGGCGAGCTTCTCCAAAGTCAGGTACCTGCTCTCCGCGTTGTCTAGGGATTTACTGATGTAGGAGATGGGCCTCTGGTCGCCCCGGTCTTCCCGTACTAGTACTCCGCTGACCGCTGATGCAGAGATGGCGATATAGAGGTAGAGGGTTTCGCCTTCTTCCGGTTTGGACAGGACGGGAGGAGTGGATATATACTCCTTTAGCTGTTGGAGGGCTTCCTCGCACTTGTCATCCCACTCGAACCGTTTGTTAGCTCGAAGAAGTTGGTAGAACGGTAGACATCTATCGGTAGAGCGGGAGATGAACCGGTTGAGCGCGGCGATTCTCCCGGTGAGTCGCTGTACTTGACGCGTGCTTTCTGTTGATTTGAGGTCGGTGATAGCTCGGATTTGCTTAGGATTAGCTTCGATCCCGCGCTGGGTGATGATATATCCGAGGAATTCGCCCGACGTGACGCCGAAGGAACACTTGGCTGGGTTCAGCTTCATGTTGTATTCGTTCAACGTCCGGAAGCAGGATCGGAGATTAGTGACGTGGTCGGTTGCTACCAGGGATTTCACCAGCATGTCATCTATGTATACTTCCATAGTGCGGCCTTTCCACCTCGTCATTGACTGCCTGCGCGCGCTCGGGGCCCAGCTTTCGCCGCTTCTGCTTGATTGGTCTGCAGGCCAGGTCCACGTTGAGCTCGTGGCTGCACGTGGCCGGGTCAATGCCGGGCATGTCGCCGGTTGACCAGGCGAAGGTGGAGACGTTTTGCCCCAGGAATTCGACCAGTTCTTTCTTAATGCCCTCTTCAAGGTCGGTTCCGATGCCAACGCAACGGGAGGGGTCACTTGGATCGATGTTGACCTGGGTGACGAGGTCTTCTCCCGGGAGATCCCGGGCAGTTGTCTCACCGGGCTGATACGCGCTGACAGTCAAGCAGGCCGGCGCGGCGTGGCGCAACTTATGTTCAATGGCGAAGCAGGCGCGAGAGACCCTCTGGTTGCTCCTAAGAGTATACGTCCTGGCCTGGTTGGGAAACTTGAGACATTGATGGTATGTCGAAGTGACTGCCTTCATCGAATGCAGCCAAGGGGTTCCGAGAATGATGTTGTAGATCGGGGTGGTGTCGAAGACCACAAACTTGACGCTTTTTGTGACCCGGCCTACGTAGACCGGTAGTTCGATGGTGCCGATTCCGTTGACGGTGTCTCCGGCGAAGCCGGTTAGCGGGATTGAATGCGGCTTGATTGCGACCCCGTTTAGATTCATCCTGGCGAGGGTATCCTGGAAGATGAGATCGACCGAGCTGCCTGTATCAACGAGGACTCGGTTGACGTCGCAGTCGGCTACGCGGACTTGTACGACGAGGGGGTCATTGTGGGGCTGGTGGACCCCGATCGCGTCGGCCTCGGAGAAACATATCCCCCTTTTGCTCGTGTCCTGCGCATCGATCTCCGGGCCGGAGTGACATTTCAGGGACGCGTCGGTCCTCCTCTCGTGACGCTTGATGGACCGCACTGAGTCGCTGCACGAGAGGAGACCTCCCATGATCATTCCTATCATAGTCCGGGCAGGGGAAGGCGACCTGCCCCTTTCCTGGTCTCGCGAGGGGGATCGCCTCCGACAATCATCGTTTTGAGCGCGGTTGTCATGCCTAGCCCGGCTGTCCTCGCGGCCGCGATTATCGCGGGGTTGTATCCGATCGCTGTCCCGGGCTCGCGGACGCAGCCGCTCTGGAACGCGGATTTCCCCCCTTTGGAATTGGTTCAGCAGGACTTCCTGGAGTGCACGGCACTGCGAGGTCGGATGTCCCCTTCTCTGGTGAAAGTCGCAGAAGGCCGACCTGTCGTACTGCTCATCTGGTCGGGGCTCCCTGTCGTTTGGCTCGTCGGGACGCCGATCCTGCTGGTTGGGATCCCGCACATACTTATTCCAGGGCAATTTTGGCGCTGGGTTGTGTAGGAGAGCGGGGTCGCGCAGACGGAGGACGGCAGGCGATTCGTTGACGAGGAACGCGGCGGCCTGCTTTCCTTTGCTGCGCTGGTACTCATCATCGTAGTGTTGACGAGGCTCTTGATACCTTTCCTGGGGCCGCTCCTTTGGGACCGGGGCCTTATGCGAGGCGCCGTTCCTTGACTCAGCCGCCTTTTCCTCCTCGAGCTCGACGAAGAGTCCAGCGCGGTGTAAGGCGTCTTCCAACGAGCGCGACTTGTTGAGTTTCATGTCGTCATTGAAGGCCGAATCAGCCCGCATGCCCTTTCTTAGAGCGGGGAGTGCTGACTCGTCTGTGACGTTGCTTTGTGAGGCCGTGGCCTTGAAGCGCTCGATGAAGGACCTGAGCGACTCCTTCGCTCCCTGGTTCAACGCCCAGAGATCTGCGCTAGAAGCGGACTGCCTGATGTAGATGGAGTAATGCTCGAGGAAGGTAGTCGAAAGATCTCTGAAGCTGTCTATGGAGTGTGTCTTCAGCCGAGAGAACCATGTGAGGGCCGGGCCGGTGAGGTTCTCCACGAAGAGCTGGCAGTGGGCGGCTTCGCGCTCGTCCGGGGAGAAGTGGGCGCGGCCCATGGCGATGGTGAACGCCGTAAGATACTGGGCCGGGTCGGTGGTGCCCGCGTAGGGCTGGAGTTTGAGCTTCCCGAGGTGCTGGAGCGGAACGGAGGCGATCCGGCGGGTGAACGGCGTGTTTTGCGTCTCTCTGAGGACGCGATCTATTTCCGGTGACGCGCTGGTGGCCTGATGGATTTTGGAGGACATCGCGCGGATTGTTTCCTTCATGGCCTCGAACTCGGCGTCCCTGGCGCGCTCCGAGTTGGATCGGAGATGGTGGTCTTCGTCATCCGGGGAACTTCCTACCGCCGGGGCGAAACGTCCGCCCGGGCCTTCGGATCCTGATGGTGAGTCGCCGGGCCGGTTTCTTTGGATGCGCGGGGTTTATCCCCGAGAGGCTGGTTCTCTGGGGTGGACGTCGGGGGATCCGGTGTTGTCCGACCGGTCGCGGGAGGCTGCTAGCGTGGCGAACCGTTGATCGGTAGTTCGCGTAAGCGCGTCTATTCTGGCGAGCAGGGTCTGCATTATGGCGGACAGAGTGGGCTGGTCTTCCGGCTTTCGGGACGCGTTGTGGGCGGCGGAGCCGTCGGAAGGAGTGGACGGAGCTCTAAAGGACTGCTCTTGGGGAATCGGTCGGTCGGTAGTCGCCTGGGCTGACGGTGGGACGGCCGCTGCTGCTTGAGTCGACGGCGGGGCTGCTGTCTGGGCCGGAGCCGTTGACTGTGCCGGGGCCTCCTGCTCCGACAACACTCTTGGGGGCGGAATCGCCATTGTTGCTGCGGCTGACGTCGTGGTTGAACCGCTCCTTGCGTATAGAAGAATCTCTTAATCCCCTCCTTCTAGCGCCAATTGTTGATCCCGAGGATCACTAATTATGTTTAAGAGATTGATTAGGGAGAGGGAGACGAGATTTCCGTTAATTAGAGCGAGTTAACCACGATTTACGGCAGGTCGGGAGTTATGATGAACAGGTCGTGGACCGTATTCTTTTTATTGATGGGGGAAGGAAGTGAGCAATTTAGATTTACGAACTGGTTCCGACAGACGTCCAGTTCGGCGTTCTAAATGTGCTGCTTTGTTACAAAAGAGAGAGAGGTCGGGTCTATTTGTGGTAGGTGAGATCAAAAATCCAAAAGTCCCCTTCTTAATGAATACTAAGGGATATATATACTGGGAGTCGACTTCCTGCTCCCCGGGATTCCGGGGCCACGTGGCGTCTTCAGCCTGTTTCGCGGGTAAGGCGGCCTAGGAGGCGTGTTCCGGCCTTCGGGGAGAGAGGTCATGATGAGCTCGGCGCCATACCTCTGCAGAGTAGTACACTGTTTAACCGACTCTCCTCCACGTGTCTTTCTCTCCTTTGTCAAGTCTGCAAGGTTGGTGAGAGAGGTCATGATGAGCTCGGCGCCATACCTCTGCAGAGTAGTGCACTGTTTAACCAACTCTCCTCCACGTGTCTTTCTCTTCCTCGCTTACTCTGCTGGGTTGGTGGGACGTGGAAGTCAGATCGTACCTCTACTCAGATAGCACACTGTTCGACCAACTCCCGCGTGTCCTCTTTCCTTTTGACATTCCTGTTTCGGCGAAGTGTCAGCACGGACCCGATGTGCGTCCTCAGGAGCTCGGGAGTTCCGGACATACGGGAGCGCGGGACTTCTAGATTGGCGACCGAACTGAAGAGGGATTTTTCCTAAGATTGGCCTAACTAATTGGGGGTGCTAGGCCACCTCCAACATTGAATATAATTTATGTTTTTCATAGTCTTTTGTTTTATTTTAGTTAATTTTTTTTTGTTTTTGATAAAAAAAACATTTGTAATACCAAAAGAGAAAGATACTTAAGTTTGACATTAGTTGCCTGAAAAAGATATTTATGTTTGACACAAAAAGAAAATAAATCATATCACAAACAGAATGACTCTAGAAGACCAAAAGCGTACACTCAAAAGATAAGCACATGCGGTACGCGGAAATAATTTTTCAATTTCAATGATATATATATTTATACACTAAATTAGATTCCACATATATAATAAATTTATAATTTAATATTTTATAACTCGTAAAAAAGAAAATAAAAAATAAAAAAATGTATTATCCGTGAAAGTATTATAATTTGGAAAGTAAAACAAAATTGAAAATGTCGTTACTAAACAAAATTGAAAATGTATTATCCGTAAAATTAAAACAAAATTGAAAATGCCGTTATTCTCGTTTTGTATCATTAGAGTTAACTTATTGCTTGATTTTTTATAAAAAAATTAGTTATTCTCAAAATTATGGTGTTATACAATAGTAGCATATAAATGTGAAAGTTTGTTAAATGAAATATTAGTATATTTGTCAAATAGTTTGAGTAAAATTGAGATATTCAATACTCCTTCCGTTTTATATTACTTGTCGTTCTATGTTGTTTTAAGTAGATTAAGAAAACAATTCAATTTTTTGTTTTATCCATCATTAATGTATTATATACTATGATCACAATAATTAATAAGTTAAAGGAGTAGAGATAATTAAAAATAAAAATATTATCAAACATTTTCATTGAAAACATAAAACGACTTATAATATGAAACAAAATTTAAGTTCTAAAACAACAAATAATATAAAACGGAAAGAATATATTGATGATAAATTTTAGAAATCGTTCCCACAGCTTGACACGAACACCTTAGAAACCGAAAAGAACACTCGATGAAGTGATCTCCCACATTGGTCCATCAGGATAGACAAACAACTAAGCAAACACATGACAAATCGGATTGAATTGTGTATAAACATAGAAAGTACGAGATGTAATATTGTGCCAACTTATTCACTCAGATATTCCAATTAATGACATGTTCTAGAAAACTATCACGTCTTTGTCACACACACAAAAAAAAAAAAAAACTATCACGCCACACTTGTTGTAGTTCCTCTTGAAAGATGATAGGTGGAACAGTCCATACACCACATGTTTATAGTATGCGTTGTCCAAACCCGAATAAGGTAAACTCATATAATAACGCATTCTACAGTCTACAGAGAGAAACACTCATAAACACTACAAAAACACATTCACGTCCGCATGATACATTTTGCACTTGATGTATTTTTAACTCTTTTGGACTATTTATGACTAGAGTCTACAGAAACACCCATTGGTGTATCTGAAACCTTGAAGTTTCTTCATTGGTGCATGTTCATCTACAGGGCCGGCTCAAAGAAATGGGTAAAAATTAGGGGAATTTTTTTTTTGGACCCTTATATATAGAAAAAAAAAAATTTAGGCCCTTAGAAATTGCCCACCCTTACCATAGGGTAGAGCCGGCCCTGTTCATCTACTCCCTAGTATTTAGCTCAATGATTCCAAAGGCCACATCAAAAATACGAATAGCTATATTCTTTGAAAAAAAACAACCAATGGTGTTCTACCTTAGCTATAGAAATATCTTCATCTATTTGAACGACTTATTTTATTACTTGTTTGCGATCCAGTCTACTTATGCAGAATTGTTTCCTTGATCATTGGAAAGCTTTTTTTTTTTTTGGGTGCAAATCTTGATTCCATTACCTTAATTATCCAAAATACACACAAATGAGGGAATTATCCATCCTCTTTGATAACTATAACAAAACATAAATTCAATAGAAGTTAAAGCAGATAGATCTTCATAGAAAGTTGACAGCGAATTGAAGCCCAAGCAGATAGATCATTGGAAAGCTTCATTTTGTGTTTTTCACCATCTAAAAGAAATGCAAGTAAGAAATGTTATCACATGTCTATAGCCTTGGATACGCTTTTGCATATTTCATCAGTATATATTACCTTTGTGTTCTTCAAATTTATATTTTCAAAAACACTAAATTTATCTTCAAAATTAAATACAATTTTTTTGTCTACTTTTCATATCGCGATTCAAAATTATATATATATATATATATATATATATTCTCAGTCTCTATAACTAGGATTCATATGCATATATATATTTTGATGCAGATTGCACCGATTTGACGCATAAGTGGTTTTTTTATATTGAAATTTGGTGATTTTAGGAGTTTTTAAATATACTTGACCAAAAAAAAAGGATTTTTTAAGTCTTTATTTTTCTTTTTTTTCTTTCTCTTTATTATAACTATTGTTGTATTTAGGGGTGGACAGAAATCCGATAACCTCAAATTTCAAGATATCCGAATTCGTCGGATCCAAAAAATTATTACCCTAATCTGGTCCGTCAATACCCACGAATATTCAGATCTAATCCGAAAATAGTTTAATTTATGTATTTGCGTTTTAAATGTAAAAATATATTGTTTCGCACATGTTAGATTTCATTATTGTGATTTTTGATTTATAAACTCTGGTTCCTTAGAAATTAAAAAAAAAAAGAATATAACTTATCGTGACTAATTTATATAGCAGTATTGAAATAGTATGTATTAGTGGATTAATCATTTGATAATTTAGTCCAAGCTAAGTTAACCAACAAAAGGAACTACCAGAAGTACTCATCTTAAATCATGTGATTCAGACTAACAGTCTAAAAGTAAAAGTAATCAATAGACTCTCGTTGAGATATTTTGTAATCTTGGCTACTAATAATTTACTTCATTCGTTAAGGAATCTATACTTTTAAAGCTAATCCATTCCTTTTGTTTTAGCAGTCCTTTCCTTTTCAGGAAAGATATTAAAAAAACTCTAGAAATATCTTAGTTTTATGTGAGCCCAAAAACCACGTGTCGCTTCATTCTTTGAAACGATTATTGAATATGTGTATTAGTGGATTAATCATTTGATAAGTTAATCCAAGTTAAGTTAACCAACAAAAGGAACTACCAGAATTAAGTAATATATCTTCTTAAATCATGTGATTCAGACTAACAGTCTAAAAGTAAAAGTAATCAAAAGTTGGACTCTCATTGAGATATTTTGTAATCTTGGCTTACTAATAATTTACTTCATTTGGTAAGGAATCTCTATACTTTTAAAGCTAATCCATTCCTTTTTGTTTTAGAAGTCCTTTCCTTTTCAGGAAATATATTTATAAAAAAAAACTCTAGAAAAATATCTTAGTTTTATAAGAGACAAAAAAAACACGTGTCGCTTCGTTCTTTGAAAGGGCTAGAGTTTCAATCGTATGGCCAATGCCAACCTTCTCTTGGACACGTCACACATACAGCCAATTCCACAAGAGACACGTGGTTGGTGGAGAGAAAAGGTGAATATGAAACTCTATTCTTAATTATCTTAATTAAATTGTTTGA
Source organism: Eutrema japonicum (assembly GCA_030161315.1). NCBI lineage: Eukaryota > Viridiplantae > Streptophyta > Magnoliopsida > Brassicales > Brassicaceae > Eutrema > Eutrema japonicum. The sequence goes on from BSQW01000011.1 coordinate 51,982,018, forward strand.
AAATAACTAATTTTAGTTAATTAATTTAATTTTGAAGTGAGACCAATGCTTCCTGCGGAGAAACATGAGCTTGCGAGAGGGAACAAGACATGCGTTGAGATTCCATTGGTCAATCTGAATATTAGGGGTGGGCATTTCGGTTTAATTTCGGGTTCGGTTCGGGTTTGGTTCGGTTTGGTTTATTCGGGTTGAATAAAACTCTAGCCGAACTCAACCGAAATAAGTTTGGTTCGGTTTGTGTTCGGTTTGGTTTTAGTTCGGTTTGGTTTAGTTCGGTTCGGTTGTAATTTGGTTTGGTTTTAGTTCGGTTTTTAAAAAATTAACTTATAAAAACAAGAATTCTAACCAAATGTAAACAAAACGAATTCATAAAAAATCATTCCCTAAAAGTCTAAAACCACTTAGTTCGGTTTATAATTTTTATGGTGAAGAACTGAAGATTCCACCGTATGTATTATTATTTTAATATTATTAATTAATTAATTAACAAAAACACATTGGTTTATATATCGGTTCGGTTTGGTTTAAAACCGAACCAAACCGAACCGTTCGGGTTGAGAAAAACTTCAACCAAATGGTTGGATATTAACTCTGGTTTGGTTTAGATCGGTTTGAGTTCGGTTTGGTTTGGTTGGTTCGGTTCGGTTCGGTTAAAATGCCCACCCGTACTGAATATAATCTAAATTTTGTATTGTTAAGTTGGGCGATCCTATGCCAAACAAATATATCAAATAGTAATTCTAGCATTGTTAAATTAGCTCTAGAAATGATTATATTATATTATATTCATTGGTATAATATAATGATTATACCAATGATCATAGCAATCTAGAAATGATTATAGAAATGATTTCTATAATCAATGATCATTGGTATGATTATACCAATGATCATAGCAATAATAGCAATTCATTTCTATAGCATTGTTAAATTAGCTCTAGAAATGAATATAGCAATCTACTGGTACCACCGGAAGGTGGTACCAGTAGATTGCTAATGCGGTGGTAAACATCTACAAGTTTTACTCTTAACTAAAACTGCAAGCTTAAGAGATGGAATCCACATAGACTTGTGTACTTAGGACTTCGAGTTAATCTAAATTTACGTCCAGACTTATCAATTTTCAGAGTGAGTGTCACGATTTGTAACTAGCAAAAATAAATAAACAAGACATAAAATAAACGATGTAAATTCAAGGATTAAAAACGTTGGGCGACAAGGAATTCTCCGGAGTTCATGGATCGAATCAAACAAGCATTAGTTAGGATTTAAAGAGACTTTGTCGACTAGGTCTAGAACTAGAACACATAATTATATATAACCTACTCGCGTAGAGCTAAACACCTAGATCGAAACAATTTAGATACTCTACTTTTGTTGGTAACTACGCATAAAAATTAGCAATAAAATTGAGTTCATAATATACTCACAAAGCCCTATAAGTATGCTTTCGTATCTTATAACATAATTGCTCGCCTATTCTAGTTCGGGTTAATAAATTCAGCATGATTGTGCTTTATCTTCCTTAGATCAATCGCTAGGTGATCAATCAAGCAACATGTATTAACAAACAAGAATAGAACCAAAAACCAAATAATTATGCCAAGTCTAACAACCTAACATTTTTTTCTTCTTCTTTTTATTTTATTTATTTAAAAAATATAACAAGAATCTTTATTCACACACACCAACACATGAACCGAGAACTCGGTGGATTTGCCGACATTTATGTCAGAATTAGACTCGTTTTAGCTCTTTAGAGATGTATTTAAGAATTTTAGTTTACCTTTCATTCTCGCTCTTCGAATGACCGTACCGATTATGTTGCAAAAAGGCTTGAGGACGAAATATATATATATTTATATATATATAGGTCACACAAAACCGTTAGGGTTGGTTTCACAAGAAAATATTTTTATTGGCCAAACTTGATTTAAATATATGGATCGTTGACAAAAAAAACATATGAACTATAATTTACAATAGAAGTTACAACTCAGAAATTCGAAAAGCAATCAAAATCTCTAAGGCTGACGTGGCAGCTGTTGGAAAGAGTTAACCTCCTTTCATATAAAATCAAACATCCGTCAAAACCAAAATTGAAAACATTAAAAAAGCAAGCATCCAAATTTAAAAGTTGATTTTGAATATATATATATATTTTGGTTTGGTTTTAAGAGGAAAAGTTTGGGATTGTGAAGATTTTGGTAGATAAAAAAGTATATAGTACATGGTCAAATCTTTCAATGAAGACCCAAAATGGTATCAATGTGAATAGAAATAAGTTTATAAGTATGCTAATATACCGACATAGAAAAGTACTCTCTTGTACATGTTGAGCCGAAATTGACTTCTGACTTTGTCTATATCTTACCTATCAATAAAGAAAACACAATAAGTTAGAATGAAACATTTAATTGTAAAACCATAACAATCATCATATCTCTATATCCATATTATACTCTAATACTTACCAGATCAATAATTAGATATTGGATTAGGTCCGTATAATTATGTCCAAACCCGCTCCACGACGGACTTTATTGGGCGGGCCTGCAGGTCTACGACCCGTTTGACATCTCTAACCTAGTCCAAACCAATTTTTTTTAAAGGAATTAATTTTGTTATTATAATTATATATATATATATATATATAAGTGAACAGGTTACAAAACAAGAAAAACCTAAATAGGTATTGAATGAACTCTCACCCTTGACCTCCAAACTAAATGAATTTAACCACTAAATTAGGATAAATACAAGAATTTTTTAACAAAGTAGGCACACTTAATTCGAATTGGACCATCACCATATTCATCATCATAAGAGTGCTCTATGAACATTTGTGTGTATCATCGTAAGCCTAGAATGAGAGAAAGAGGCAGTTGCATAGCCAGAGATGACTTGCCGGGCTCGCTTTGCCACATCTCACCACCAACACACATATACACACAAGAAAATACTTTTTCTTATTAATTATATAAAGTAGCAAACAAAATAATTAACCAAAACTATATATATATATATGTATAAGGGTTTGCAATTCAAAAAAAAAAAATATATATATATATATATATATATATATATATATAATAAGCATAATCTCCATAGTTGAATAAAGAGTGAGATTAGATGCAAAGCTGCCGGCAAGTCATCATTGGCTAAAAAATAATGGCCTTTTCCCCACATTCAAGGCCTTAGATGAGACAATCCATTCACACATCTTCATTAACATTCATATCCAAACTTAATATCTAATATTCCCAAAACAAAAATTCTCAAAGAAAATTAAGAGCAAAATAGATGATGTGAAATTTCTCAAAGAAAAGAGAAGATATTAAAACATTTTGATTCTCTCTTTTGTGAATGTATTTATCGTTCCAAGAATTTTCGAAAAAGAAAAAAAAAGCAAGGGAACGAGAATATATTATAAAGAGAAAGCAATTGGAGAAAAGATGAAAGAATCTTTGAAGTTTGTAAGTCGCATTGTCTTGCTCTTTTGAAGTAAATAAAACCTATTTCAATGTGTTTCGTATTTATAGATTTTTCTACTACATTCCAATTGCTCATTAATGTTTTTTTTTCGTTGCATAGGCTCGTATTCCAATAGCTTCGTACATATATAACAGTTTTATATGTTCATAGCTTTGAATAAAATAAACAAAGTACATAAGTATATAATTTATTTCCTCGAGAGGGGGCATGCTATATGTATATTATAGATTGAAAATCCTGGCAATGAAAGATGCATATCTAATACACGTAGGAGCTGTACTATGCATATGAATTTTGGTAAGTAGTTTTTGGAATAATTATTCAAATCTATATATATAAAGTAAACTTTTCTCTCTTCTAATGCTTCCACCTCAATATCCTAAAAAACTAATACACTTAATAATACATATATTAATTATAAATTTGGTTCTAACATTATGAAAAGAATATGAAAAGACATTATTCATATTCTAAATTAAACCAGAAAATAATAAACTTATATGAATATAGTTCTTTGAAATAATAACAGATTTAATAAATTTGATTATCATAATATATTTCAATTTTTATAAATATTTAATTAGGTTAAGTTGTATCGCAAATATTATAAAAAAAAACTAAAATATCAAACAAGTCCTAACAATTAAACAAATAAGTTAAATATGTAACTAAATTCATAAAGCAAAATATAAGTTGGCAAGTTTTACATCTAATAAAGAGACAAATAAATAAAAATAAAGTATACTTAACATAATAATTGTAATTAAACATAACTATGAAAAAGAGAATAAGAGCAAACAAAATTAAGAAACATATTAAAAGTATTTACACAAAAATATAAATTAAGTTTAAAAATTTAAGATCGTTGTGTTTTGTGATATTATTTTTAACAAAATAAAATAAAATAAATGTAACTACAACAGGAGAAGAAAATAAAAACATTGTATATGCAAAATATATATCATGTGATGTAAATATATTTCAATTCTCATAATAATTACCATCCATTAATACAATAGTTTTCCCTAGAATTTGAAAAGACATTTACTTAATAGAAGATAATAGATTATATTGAATTAATCTAAAGAAATTTCAATTTAATAATTTACTTTTATCAGTTTATTTATATAGTTTAGAAAAAATATAGAATTTAGTGTTTATAAATTATGGATTAGATTTATTCTAAATAAAATCAAACAAATGTTGTGACTTCAAACAATCAGTTATATATGGAAATCTTTTTCAACAAAAATAAAAGAAAAATAGATTTAGGAATCACAAACATATTGCACACATAAATAGGGTTAAAATCATACATGAAACACTCCAAAAATAATAACTTCACATGAAACAAAATTAAAAAAAAAATATTATGCAACTTTAAAATGTAAATATATTCCCTTTAAAATATAGATATCTTCCTTTTAAAAAACTCAACTAATTGCATAAAATTGATCACCAAAGAAAAAAAAAAGAGGTAAAAATGTGTAACATCCAATAAATAAACACATAGATGATCATAAATAAAAAAAAACTAAAACAAATACACAGATCTTAAGCTGATAGAGATAATTAAATTAACTACGAGACCAAATAAAATAAAATACCATTAGATTAAAAAAATTGTTTACCACGTCCGCGCGGATCACACCCTTTTGTGATTGAAATTGAAAGTGAAATCTCACCGGCGATGGGGGAAGATATCGGAGAAGACGAGGGTTTTAGAGCAGTGGGTAATGTTTTTTTACAGGATAATCCTATTCACAAGAACTCTCTCTCTCTCTCTCTCTCTCAATGTTTGAATCGACGCTCGACCTCATATTTCTTATATTTTTCCAAATCGGCTCATATTATCTCAAATGTTCTCATTAACCTATACATCAATACATCTACGATGATTTTGATAGTAAATTAGTGATGGAAATTAAATCGTTTTTCAAATAAAATTAAATTCATTTTGTAGTCACCAACACTGGATCATCGAATATGAATAATAGTAAATTCTGAACATTTTATTAGTATTCGGTTTTAGGTAAAAATAGATAAAAATACAGTGACTTATTTCGAAGTTTTTTTTTTTAAGTTCGGAGAATTCTAAATTCACAAAACTAACTTTCCTTTTATTAGTATTCAAAGTAACTTTCGGACTATACAAAACTAACCCTATTTCGAAGTATTTATTTTATTAGTATTCAGTTGGGTTAAAAATATACAATTCCCTAAACTTTAAAATGACAAAAAAATTAACTTCTAAAAACCAAATAATTGACGTAAAAAAAAACCAACTAATTGAATAAATAGTCAACCAAAAAAAAAAAATCAAATTGTGGATCACTCACCAAACATATACATAAATAAACATAAAATTAATAAAGAAAAAAAAACTTAAGAATAAACAATCCACATTTTTTAAGCTAATAGAGACAAATCCATTAACAATAATACTAATAAAACTAAAATAATATTATACCAAATTTTTTAAAAACAAAATTGTGTTCACGTCCGCACGTAGCGCGGATCACACACTAGTTACTAATAAAAAAAAAGTTTTAATCTTACAACACTCATGATCTTCGACCATATTCTTACATTGTCTTAACATATTCAAACTTATTTTTTTAGCATGATATCAAACAAGTTTATTTAATTTGGGTCGACGATTCACATTCCCTTTGAAACTATCATACCTCGCTCCAGCCACACAAATGTTAGGCTTCTGTCTAACGTTCCACTATTTTAAATTTTCATTACTAATTCCACACATAATAAAATTTTACATCCAAAAGTACACAGATTTTAAAAATCGCGATTTTTGTTCAAATTACGATTTAACTCCCTAATTTGGTCTTAACCCGAAACTAAACTGAAACCAATCATAACCGATCCGGATAATTAAGATAATATCGAGAAAAAATCGAACCCTTGACCTCACTATCAAACACAAACTACTTAAATTTTTTTACTCGTTTTTTTTTGTTATAATGATAAACAGAAATACTTATATAACAACAGTTTCTGATATATTTTTTTTGCGAGACGGAGCTCGGTGCAGTTTAGATGTCGTTGCTACCGTCTCCACCATCATCAACTTTGTTAAACCATGAAAAAAATGCATATAAAATCGAAACTCTCACGAGAAGAGTCCAAATTATTGGAGTATCGGTGAGATCAACCATACCAAGATTATGAAAATTATGAAAATCATGAAAATCAAGAAAGATTTAGAAGATTATGGATATTTATGAATATCTTAGTTTTTAAAACTTAACTTTATCTCTAAATAAGTAAATATTATTTACATTTATGTGTATCTTAGGTTTATCTCTATCTCTATATAACATAATGTAACTTGTACGATTATTTTTATGAGAATCTAATAATAATTCTTCATAATCACATTTGTGTTCTTACTCTCATCAATTTATTACAAATCAACTCTTAGAATTCAGAAACTCTAATATATGTGTGGCTTTAAAGGTTCTTCAAAATTTTAGATCCAAAAAGTAACCATGAATGGAATCGAATAAAAACTATTGGGCTTTGTTAAAGCTGGCCTCCTCAGAATTTAACTTTAAATTTTGAAAACCGAAACTTCATGATAAAATTCCGGTCAATTTAGTTGAAATCACGCGGTTAGTATCATTAGATTTAAAATTTTAAGAGTTTTCTAAAGAATTATAGATGTTGCATATGGTATTTGAATATATCCACCACTGATGAACTTCAAGCTCAGTTTTGTGTTTGTTTTGACTAAAATATAGTTATTACCCTCATCGTATTCAATTTCAAAGGAGTTTTGATTAATGCTTAGATCCAATTCAACGTTTTGTTATAAGCTTCTTCAACATTTGGTCTACAATTGTACGATCAAAAATATGTTGCAGATTGAGAGAGAGAGAGACTATGGGCCTTGTAAATTGTTCAATATAGTAATAAGAACTGTCATACATGTTCTTTCTTTGTCTTCTATTCTTATTGTGTGCTACCATCATGTTATCTACAAAGCTAATATCGGTCCCTCTTCAAAGCAAGAGATTGTGATCACGAGAACACAATAAAAATAAGAACACAATTACTTAACAAATTTCTCTATGTCTGATTTCCACTCTATCGACGTCTTTAAATACACACAGTAAAATTAAAGAAACTAACAACTAAACCACAACTAAGAAACGTGAAGAGGTGGGGATACTATCCCATTAATTTAGGAGACATAACAAAGTCGGTTTACTCCGGTTATGTTCTCATCAATACTCTGGTGCCCAAAATGAACCTTGTCCTCAAGGTTCTTGAAGAAAGAACGTGCATCGTAGTGAAAAACTTCTTCCTCTTTTATGTCCATGTGATCTTTTTCTTCCTCAACTTATCGTAGCATAGACATGGACTTTTTGTCTCCATTGCACTTGTTCTCCGTTCCTCTACCACGATCCCTCAAGAGCCTAGCTCTTCCGCGATCAAATGGTTATTTCCCGTTGATGCCAAATCTACCCGTTAGAGACAAAACCTCTTCGACAAAACTAAGCAGCACATGGGATGAAAATTGAAACCTCCACCATAAGGAATGAGATCGAGGAAGCGCACCCTGTTTATGAGATTGTGTAAAACTAACTCTCGAACTGTGCTTAGACGAGGTACATCGGCTGTGCTTTCTTGGTTTTCTGGCCCGAGCAATATGATGTCGGTGTCTAATCGGAAATGTACAATCTCGTCGATGTTTTGGTAGTGAAGCCATTGATCGTTTGAGTGGCGACGTCACCAATTGTTGAGATTCTGACAGAATCTGCAGATTCGTGACTGTATCGACTCTCACGTTTTGGCTTCTTGAGTTACGTCGAGCAGATCGTGCGCGTTGAGCGCTACCACCGTCGACTCTTCCAAAACCAGCTTTGAGACTTCTTGTTATCTCCACCAGACGATTCATTGTCTCATGAAAACTCTTGAAACCCTCCATCATATCAAACTTCACTTTCTGAATCTCAGCCATCATATCGAACTTTGCCTTCTGGATCTCATCACGCACTTCACAAAGGAGCTCATCTTGCACTACTCGGAGGCTGGCCTCCAAATCATCAGTTCGCTCCCTGCTTCTTCCCATACCTTGATACCACCATACAAAGTGGTCTGAATCAAAAGAAGGATAGAACCGCTCCGATACCAATTGTTAGCTACAAAGCTAATATCGGTCCCTCTTCAAAGCAAGAGATTGTGATCACGAGAACACAATACGAATAAGAACACAATTACTTAACAAATTTCTCTCTGTCTGATCTCCACTCTAAAGACGTCTTTAAATACACCCAGTAAAATTAAAGAAACTAACAACTAAACCACAACTAGGAAACGTGAAGAGGTGGGGATACTATCCCATTAATTTAGGAGACATAACAAAGTCGGTTTACTCCGGTTATGTTCTCATTACATCATGGCTTGCAATCTGCAAGATGAGGATCATACATAGTTTTTTCTCAGATCCAGATATAGAGGATGTATTTAAACGTTCCAAGTATGACTGGTTGGACTATCAAGACATCAATGTCATCCTTGAGTTAAATGAAGAGCTGACCCTTTCCACTGAACATAATGATGCATTTGAAGAATGCTAGTACCTGTATCTGAAGGACAATATACATCCTTGTCATTTTCTTACAACTTTTTTTCTTTGATTAATTTATATCAACTGTATATCTTTATTGTTGACACCTATAATGGTTTTGTCTTGGTACATTATTAAGTGCGTAGCACCATAGATGGAGAATCAGAAGAAGAAACATGGGAATTGAGTTTCTATTGTCTTAATTAGTAAATTCATCGTTTTTTTTTAATAATTGATCAAATTTTGCACAGTGAAAATTGTTTTGCTTGTTGGAGTCAAAATTCTTCAATATTGATAATATCTAAAACATTAATCTTACTTTATATTGTCTTTCCTTATAAGGCATATTATCTGATCTTGTATCATTCGAAAACCACATAGTTTAATCTCATGGAATAGTCATTTCAAGACAAATATCTCTTTAAATTAATAAATATTGATTTATCGATTAACTAATCACTTTTATATAAAAGGGAAAGATTTTTAAGTCTCTTTAGAGCATCTACATCAGCAAAAATATTCAGAAAAATTGACAAGAAAATTTTGTTTTGATAATTGACAAGATAATTTTAGTTTGATTTTGGTTTTTTGGGTATTATTTTAAGTATTCAGATCGGGTTTTTTGGGTCGGGTAAAATTGGTTTGAGTATAATTTCTTTTAGGGTCAGATTAGAGAGTTAAATCAATTTATGGCTAATTTGAACAGAAAACATGATTTCAAAATCTGCGTGGTTCTAAGTTTAAAACTTTATTTTTTGTGGCATTAGTTGAAGGAGGCGACGCCGGAGACGGCGTCACCCACTGTAGTAGTGTTTAATTTTTTTCTTTTTTTCTGATTTTATGTGTTAATTACGTTGAAGTTTATCAATAACAAAGTTATCCAATAGATTATCAGTATACATTTGTGATGGTAACAAAGTTAGATAACCAATAACACATAGTTTATATAATAGGATAACCGGATTATCACATTAATTTTCCTGCGAAATGATAACTGAATTAACAAGATAATTTATGATATGATAAATGGTTTAACATGACAATTTCATAAAAATAAACTTGATAACTGAGATAACATGACAATGTTAACGATATTAATTATATGTTAACGATGTTAACAATTATAATTGAGTTAACATGACAATGTTAACGATGATAACAATATGTTTTCTGGTTATGAATAGTGGTCGTCGAGTTTCGATGAATAGTGTCGCCGGATTATTTTATCAGAAAATAATTTTCTGACCAATGGAATTTTTGTGATTATTAAAAACTAATTTGACTATATATCATTAATGTTCATTAAAATTTAACTAAGAACTCATACTTAGACGTGTTTGACCTAATACAATTTTATGTAGTCAAATTAGTTTAAGAAAATGTTAAGAAACAAATAATTATGGTGATTACATGGTCAACCAATATATAGAGCTTGGTGAACTATTTGAATAATCGACCACTACAAGAAAACATGGTTAATTTTTATGGAAATTCTTATGAAATTTTTGGTAGATAAGAATTTTTACTAATTTCTTACGAAATTATGACGAAAAATACGAATGGTGGGAAATTTCTTACAAATTATAGCCATTAGAATACGGACATAAATTTTCTACCAAATTGATATATGTAGAAAATTCGGTCAGAAAGTGGTAAGAAATCGGTTGGAAAAATTATCCGTTAGAATGGTAGGAAATTCGTCAACAAATTCTGACCACTTTTCATATGATAGTGAAATCAAGATGTAAAATATATTAGAACCCATATATATATATATATATATATTTCTAAAGGTTTACAAGAAGTTTTCTATATGCAATTTTGATCGCTATTTAGGGTTTTGTAGCTATCCCGAATTTCTTGTGTGAGATTTGAATTTCAAATCCTACATTTAAGAGAAAATCGAAACAGTAGAGTAAACGACACACAAAATTTGTAGTAGTTCACTTTCAATACGAGATCTAAGTTTATTTTTCATTCAACATTTTCCTTGCATGGACTACCTAATTACCTATCACTTTTACCTAGCTATTACAACATTTTCCATTTTCCATTTTTTTTTCTCTCAAATCGCTGTAAACGTATTTATAGTTTTCAGCGATGAACTCTAAATTATTAAGTAATTTATATATTTTTAGCAGAGATGTGAATAGGCCTGGGCAAAATAATCGGAACCGAAATACCGAAACCGGAACCGAACTGAAATACCCGAACCGGAACCAAACCGGAATTGTCAAAATACCCATTGGATCCTACACATTGATACCCATGGGTATCGGGTAGAACCGGAACCGAACGGAAAATATTTCGGGCACCCAAATACCCGAAATATAATTATATATCCAAAAATATTAAATATATATCAGGCTCTTGGGTATATTTTTGTATTATGGTATATTGCTTTTAGTTTTTTTTTGTTTTCGGGTATATTTTCGGGTTTTCGGGTATATTTTTGGTATTTCGGGTATATGTTCCTTAAAACTTTTTCGGGTTTTCGGGTAAAATTTCGGGTTTTCGGATATATTTCGGATTTCGGGTATATTTTAGACATTTCGGGTAAAAAATACCCGAAACCGAACCGGAACCGATTAAGATCCGAATGGTTCCGGTATATTTCGGTTCCTAAACCTTTCTACCCGGAACCGAACCGGAACCGAACCGAAATTATTTCGGTACCTATATGGATCCTAACACTACAAGAAAACAACGGATTTGCGATGGACAATTTGCGGTTGAAGCGAACCGACACCGTAAATTCTTCCTTTTTTGCGGGGAGCAACCTATGAAAGACAAAAAAACAAACATTATAAATATTTCTAAAAATATTTAAATACAATACAACAATTTAATTTTTAAATACGTACCTCGGTAAAAATTTGGTTCTTCACGAAAGGAGTAAGGCCGCCAGATGCTGTGCTCTCGGGATCATCACTATCGACGGTCTGAGATAACAGTTCGAGCCGCGAAGTGACATCGTGGTAGATCTTCTCCGAGCGTCCATCGATAAAAGAGCCATCCGGTTTCCGTTTTGTCTCCTCGAGAACCGCTAACAAATCCGGAACTGATGATCCGGTCTTTGCGGCCTAAAAAAAATTCATAAATTCATAACATTAAATTAAATTACGAATGTAAGATTTTTTTTTTTAAAAAAATTACTATGTTTCGGCCCCGTGCTTTAAACGAGGTTTGTCCTGAACGATGCTTAGAAGGTCCGTAACCATCAGGATCAGAGTATCGGGCCTTGCGACTATCGTCACTCTTCTTCTTGCTCTTTGGATCCATCCAATATCGAACAAGACCGTTCCAAACAAACGGATCCATCCACTTAGGCTTCGACTCATCGCCTTTAATCTTCCACTTTTCTTTCCAACGCCCAACCTGACCGCACATACGAGCCTTCAACTTCTTTTCAAAATTTTTACGGACCTCGCCGTTAATTGCAAAATCCCAATGAAACGATTGCTATAACAAAAAAAATAAGAAGTTAAATGCATAAAAATATTATTAATAATAATAAAAATAAATTTAATAAAATTTAGAAAACTTACAGCAAACGTTTTATACCAACGTTCAATGATATATTCCGGTGTTTGCGAGTAATTGGCATGCGGTTCTTTGAAATCCGTTTCAAAGATCGAACGGATCTGAGCAGCCACAGCTCCGTCATCATCAAACCTGAAATTAGAAAATATAGTAAATTTTAAAAATAAAATTATGATAATTGTAAACAAAAACATAAATAACTTAGAAAATATAAATTTTACCATAACGTTCCTGGAGGACGGCTTGGATCGAGTCGTGGTAGACTATCATGACCAGGACTCTCGAGAATCTGCTCTATCACAATATCAATGGGGATGGAGTCAGCCGCGGGGTTAGACGGTGCGGGATCCTCCGGTGCTGGGGCAGGCTCCACGGTCTTAGGAACAGCAGTACTCGCAAAATCCATCTGTATAACAGGAGGAGTACTTGTGGAACCCATCGAAAGAAATCGAGTATAGTCGTTACCTCGAAATCCCGACATCTACAAAAAATTTTTTAATAATTAATTCATATAATTATATTATAATTTAGAAAATACAAAAAAATTACAATCAAACTAATAATTTTATATAATGTCATAATAATTATAAAATTATCTAATCTAAATTCATACTAATTAAAATACAAATTTAACAACCTAATATATAACATATCTAAATCTAACAATCTAAATTCATCCTAATAAATACAAATATAATAAATATAATTTTTTAACAAATCTAAAAAACTAAAAAACTAAATAATCTAACAAATCTAAGAAACTAAATAATCTAACAAAATCTAACAATTCTAAAAATCTAAAAATCTAAATTAAATACAAATCCAAATCTAACAAATCTAATTTTTTTTTCACAAATCTAACAAAGTTCACAAATCTAACAAAGTTCACAAATCCAATATTTTTTTTTTTTAAGATAACAACATATATTTTTGAAATAAAAAATGAAATTAAAAAAAGCAACATACCTTCGCCCAGGAGAAGAAGAGGTCGCCGGAGGGAGAGGGGAGAGGAGGGGACTCGCCGGAGGGAGGGGACTCGCCGGAGGGAGAGGAGGTCGCCGGAGGGAGAGGAGGTCGCCGGAGGGAGAGGAGTGCTCGCCGGCGGAGGAGGAGAAGAAAGAGCTCGCGAGGTGAAGGGAGGAGGTCGCGGAGGAGAGTAGAGAGGAAGTGATGAGGACATCGGCTCTAGAACCGGCCCAACTGACATGCCAATCATCCCGGAAGGTCCCATGACCCGTTCCAAAGCCAAACAGCTTAGACGGAGGTTCAATACGGCCATACAATCGTTCGTCCACTCACCAGGGCCGGACGGACCATTTCACATTCCTGCCGAGAGAAAAGAGCCTGTACGAATGGACCGACCGAACGACCTGATCTCCACTGAGGGAGGTAAGTTCTCACACCCAAGTGGCTATTTTAAGACTAACAGGACAGGTGATTTTTGTCCCAGAGCCCCGGAACCAATACTTGCCGAAGAACGTTCCCCGGAGACAATCTTAGCCGATACAAAGGAGCTAAGCCCAAACGATCGTCCAGACGATCCAATCAGCACTGAGGAAGGTAAGATTTCTCGACCAAGTGCATATTTTAAAACTAATGGGTCGAGTGGTTTTTCCATTAGAGACACAGGCCAGCTAGCTGCTTCACACCCAAGCCACCTAGCCGGTGAAAGCCAACAAAGGGCCAAAGAAGACGTTGAAGTTAAGAAGCTGCCGGGACTTGAAGAGGATGACTTCTATGATCAAGAAGACCTCCTAGAAGACTTCACCAAGCTGCTGCACCCACCGGACACCCCGAAGCCCAAGTCCCCTTCAAAGGCACCACCGTGGGCCACTTCACCGCAATGTAAGCTATTTACATTGTATACTGTTCTTGCAGGTGATTCCAGCACCACCAACGACTAAAGAGCAGCCCCAAATCGACCTTAAGTCATTAGTAGAATGCGCGGCCAAAACTTTCCTTATTTTGCTTTAATGAAACGATGAGTTTTTAGAGTTTTAGAGTCTTTTGTTTCGTGTTGTTTTTCTTTAAACGTCCTGTTGTTTTGAGTCTTTGCTTGTTGTTTTTACGAGAACCCTAGAAGGTTCAGGCTGAAGGGCTATTAATAAAGCCCCACACGCAGCATTGTAGACACAACCTTTTTCCCGATTATTAATAAAGAGCCGCACTTTCTAAGTGTTCTTGAGAAGCGATTTCTCAATTCTGGTTTTGTTCTTGTTCGTGGATTCGGCCAAGATCAATACCTTCACCGTATCAGAGAGTAATCTCCCCTCTGTGTCGTGAACTCACTTCGCCAACAGCCCATCTATCGACTCCACACGAGAGAAGCGATCGCCATCGTGTCAAGTCACCTCCACCATCGACCATCAACCGGCCAAAGGGCAAGGCGACCGCCTACCTTTCGTCCCACGACTATCCCGGTTAAGACCTCACCACCGAGGCTTACACCATCTGGTATCAGAGCCAAAGGTTCCACCTTTGGTTTTTCTATCTCTTTGTTTCGATTTAATTTTCCTATATCTATCGCTAGGGTTTTTTGTTTTGTTTCGATTAGTCAAAAAAAAAAATATATATTGTTAGGGTTTATTGTTTCTGTTCTTCGTGTTTAATTTAAGAAAAGAAAAAAAAAAAAAAAAAAAAAAATATAGAGTCTAGATCATTAGTTAATTTCCGTAAGTAAAAAAAAAAAAAAAAAAAAAATCTCACCGTATCGGATTTTGGGGAGTTTGGAAAATTCCCCGGGGGAATTTTAGGAAGTTTTCCCGTGTACTAAGACCTACCGACTGTCCAGAATCATTGATCGATTGTTTAGGAAATTTTCCCCCGGATATTAGACTTGCCGATTAAATTGGAAATTACCGTATCGATTAGGAAAATTCCCGGGGAGTTTTTAGGAAAATTTTTCTGCGATATTTTAACCATTGCCGATCGATTAGTAGACTTGTTAGGTCACCTAGAAAAATTGGCAGAGTCTTTAAAATCGTTTAAATAATTTTTCTGAATTTTTCTTGCATACCACTCGGTGTTTTGACGAATCTGTTTTGAGTGTTGACAAGAAATACAGGATCATGGACGAGGGGGACGGCGTTAACGACGCCCCACAAGATGCCGTTATGCAGATGCTCACTCTCATGAGAGACGAGCTGCGAGGCCTCGGCCAAAGGATGGACCAGCTCGAACAACCGAGAGTAGCCGGAGTAGCCGGAGTAGCCGGAGGAGTCGGAGGAGCCGGAGGAGCTCCACATCACGATGCGATGCATGAAGATCGTGACAGCATGCCGGAGATGGAAGACGAATTTCCACCTGACCCTAGACGTCACCTTAACCAAAGGAGACGTGACCCCATTAGAGGACCTCGGCAAAGAGAGCATGAGCCGAATCATGACATGAAATTGTCACCTCCTACTTTTGCAGGGAAATCAAATCCGGAAGTGTACTTGGATTGGGAGAGACGCATGGAGTACATCTACGAGTGCTATGGGTATGGAGAAGGCAAGAAGATAGCCTTGGCAGCCGCACAACTCACCGAGAATGCACTTGCATGGTGGGACAGGACTGTGGCCGAGAGGAGAAGGCAACTTTTTGGGCCAATCCAAACATGGCATGACATGAAATACCTCCTACGACTAAGGTATGTGCCTGATCATTATCACCGTGACTTGCAAAAACGTTTCAGGAAGCTAGCACAAGGCAACCGGTCCGTAGAGGAGTACTTTGAGGAATTTGAAAAATTGATGAACTCATTGGAGTTGGAAGAGTCCGAGGAAGCTTTGATGGCCCAATTCATTGACGGCCTTCAAGAACGCATAGCTAGAAAGGTGGAGAGAACAAGGTATAGTGGGCTCCATGAGCTACTACACCTCTCGGTGCAAATTGAGCAACAAATCAAGAGAAAGACATCTCTCACCAACCGGACCAGGACCAACACACCTTGGCAAGCAACTAGCAAACCGGTCGACAAAGGCAAAGCGGCCGAGATAGACTCTCGGATCAAAGGCCGACCCAGCGACTTCCCGAAGGCAATTCGGCCCGACCAAGGTAAGTTTTCTAGTACTAGTCAAGCTAGAACTCGTGATATTACATGTTTTAAATGTCAGGGAAGAGGACACTACGCTCGGGACTGCCCGAATCAAAGAGTTATGATCATTACGGCGAGTGGTGGATATGAATCTCAAGACGAGATAGAAGAAGAAGTAGATGGAGAAGACGACGACGTTGAGTATCCAGATACCGGTGACCTACTAGTCACTAGGCGAGTACTTAGCATGCTGGTTCAACCCGAAGAAAAGATCCAACGAGAAAACTTGTTCCACACACGATGCACCATTAACAACAAGGTATGTAATCTCGTAATAGATGGAGGATCTTGTGCTAATGTGGCAAGCAAGTTTATGGTAGACAGGTTAGGCTTGGAGAAGACTAAGCATCCTAGGCCATACAAGCTACAATGGCTCAATGACACTACGGAGCTCAAAGTGACGGAGCAAGTGAAAGTTCCTTTTAGCGTCGGCAAATACAAAGACGAGGTGCTTTGTGACGTAGTGCCTATGCAAGCTGGCCACCTCCTGCTGGGGAGACCGTGGCAATTTGACCGTACAGCCATTCACAATGGCCGAACCAATTTCTACTCCTTCATGCACAAGGAGAAAAGGCACAATTTGGCCCCTTTAAGCCCGACCGAAGTACAAGAGCTACAAGCCAGAATGAGCAAGGAGACCAAGGTAGATTTGAAAAGTGGATACCACCAAGTCAGGATGCGTGAAGGAGATGAATGGAAGACGGCCTTCAAGACCAAGCAAGGCCTATACGAGTGGCTAGTCATGCCTTTCGGCTTGACCAATGCACCGAGTACATTCATGCGACTAATGAACCAGGTTCTTCGTTCCTATATAAGTAAATTCGTAGTGGTCTATTTTGATGACATACTTATATATAGTAAGAACCTACAAGATCATCTCAAACACCTAGAACTAGTGCTTAAATCACTTCGCAAGGAAGGCCTTTATGCTAACCTTAAGAAGTGCACATTTTGTACTAATGAACTTGTTTTCTTAGGCTTTGTAGTGAGTGAACAGGGCCTACGAGTAGACGAGGAGAAGATCAAGGCCATAAAAGATTGGCCCACGCCGACATCTATCGGCCACGTTCGGAGCTTCCATGGCTTAGCAAGCTTTTACCGACGGTTTGTGAGGGATTTCAGTACCGTTGCTGCCCCACTCACAGCTGTGATCAAGAAGAACGTGCCATTCACATGGGGAGCAGCTCAAGAAGCTGCCTTCAACGAGCTCAAGGACCGGCTTACCCAAGCACCGGTTCTTGCTTTGCCGGATTTCGATGAAATGTTCGAAGTGGAGTGCGATGCATCCGGCTTAGGGATTGGAGCTGTGCTGCATCAAAGGAAAAAGCCCGTGGCCTTCTTTAGTGAGAAACTAAGTGGAGCTACGCTGAATTATCCGACTTATGACAAGGAGCTCTACGCTCTTGTCCGGGCATTGGAGACTTGGCAACACTACTTGCTGTCCAAGGAATTCATCATTCATACGGACCATGAGACTCTTAAGCACTTGAGAGGTCAGACCGCACTTAAGAGGAGACATGCCAAGTGGCTTGAATTTGTGGAGACATTTCCATACGTCATCAAGTACAAAAAGGGCAAAGACAATGTGGTAGCCGATGCCTTATCAAGAAGGCATGTTCTTATCTCAACAATGGAGGCCAAAGTGCTAGGATTTGAGCACATCAAGGGACTATACAAAGATGACCCTGACTTCAAAGAGAGCTATGCCGAACACGGCAAAGGAATATACGGTCAATTCTATCTCCATAATGATTTTCTTTTTAGAGGTAAACGTTTGTGCATTCCGCAGGGATCCATGAGAGAGCTAGTGCTTAGTGAAGCACATGGAGGAGGATTAATGGGACATTTCGGTATAGATAAGACCTTGGCCATAGTGAAAGACCATTTCTATTGGCCACACCTCAAGAAAGACGTGAAGAAATTTTGTGCTAGATGCATCCAATGCCGAAAGGCTAAATCCAGGTCACATCCTCACGGTCTTTATCTCCCTTTACCTATTCCTAACGCCCCATGGGTAGATCTTTCGATTGATTTTGTTCTAGGACTTCCCAAGATACGGCACCAAGATTGCATCTTTGTCGTAGTGGACCGATTCTCTAAGATGGCACACTTCATCCCGTGTGACAAGACAAATGACGCGACCAACATTGCTAATTTGTTCTTTAAGGAAGTAGTGCGCCTACATGGGATCCCAAGGACCATCGTATCCGACCGTGACACCAAGTTTTTGGCTCATTTTTGGAGGACTTTGTGGAGAAAGCTAGGAACCAAGCTTCTTTTCTCCACTACTTGTCACCCCCAAACGGATGGTCAAACGGAAGTGGTAAACCGCACACTTGGCACCTTACTTAGGGCCACTCTCGGTAACAATATGAAAACATGGCTTGATTGCATTCCATTCATAGAATTTGCGTATAATAGGGCTGTTCATTCGGCCACTAAACTCTCCCCTTTTGAAGTTGTCTATGGATTTAACCCTCTTTCCCCAGTGGATCTAGTGCCTATTCCCCAAATAGAACAGGTTAACCAAGATGGACTTAGACGTGCCGAGCTCATCAAGGAGATACATGAGAGAGCTAAAGCCAACATCGAAAAGAAAACCGAAGGATACAAGACGAGCCATGACAAAGGCAGGAAGGAGCTCACCTTCGAACCAGGAGATTGGGTTTGGTTACATATGACCAAAGAAAGATTCGCGGACAAGCGTGCATCCAAGCTCGCTCCAAGAGGCGACGGCCCATTCAAAGTTCTAGCAAAAATAAACGATAATGCCTACAAGCTAGAGCTGCCAGGTGAGTTTAACATATCACATACGTTCAACGTTGCTGACTTATCTTCTTTTGATACAGGTGATCCAGTTTTGTGGACAAAACCTCTTGAAGAGGGAGGGAATGATGAGGACATCGGCTCTAGAACCGGCCCAACTGACATGCCAATCATCCCGGAAGGTCCCATGACCCGTTCCAAAGCCAAACAGCTTAGACGGAGGTTCAATACGGCCATACAATCGTTCGTCCACTCACCAGGGCCGGACGGACCATTTCACATTCCTGCCGAGAGAAAAGAGCCTGTACGAATGGACCGACCGAACGACCTGATCTCCACTGAGGGAGGTAAGTTCTCACACCCAAGTGGCTATTTTAAGACTAACAGGACAGGTGATTTTTGTCCCAGAGCCCCGGAACCAATACTTGCCGAAGAACGTTCCCCGGAGACAATCTTAGCCGATACAAAGGAGCTAAGCCCAAACGATCGTCCAGACGATCCAATCAGCACTGAGGAAGGTAAGATTTCTCGACCAAGTGCATATTTTAAAACTAATGGGTCGAGTGGTTTTTCCATTAGAGACACAGGCCAGCTAGCTGCTTCACACCCAAGCCACCTAGCCGGTGAAAGCCAACAAAGGGCCAAAGAAGACGTTGAAGTTAAGAAGCTGCCGGGACTTGAAGAGGATGACTTCTATGATCAAGAAGACCTCCTAGAAGACTTCACCAAGCTGCTGCACCCACCGGACACCCCGAAGCCCAAGTCCCCTTCAAAGGCACCACCGTGGGCCACTTCACCGCAATGTAAGCTATTTACATTGTATACTGTTCTTGCAGGTGATTCCAGCACCACCAACGACTAAAGAGCAGCCCCAAATCGACCTTAAGTCATTAGTAGAATGCGCGGCCAAAACTTTCCTTATTTTGCTTTAATGAAACGATGAGTTTTTAGAGTTTTAGAGTCTTTTGTTTCGTGTTGTTTTTCTTTAAACGTCCTGTTGTTTTGAGTCTTTGCTTGTTGTTTTTACGAGAACCCTAGAAGGTTCAGGCTGAAGGGCTATTAATAAAGCCCCACACGCAGCATTGTAGACACAACCTTTTTCCCGATTATTAATAAAGAGCCGCACTTTCTAAGTGTTCTTGAGAAGCGATTTCTCAATTCTGGTTTTGTTCTTGTTCGTGGATTCGGCCAAGATCAATACCTTCACCGTATCAGAGAGTAATCTCCCCTCTGTGTCGTGAACTAGGGCTGGGATTATTATCCGGTATCCGGTATCCGATCCGGTATCCGCTCCGATCCGATCCGAAAAAACGGATATCCGGGTAGTCCGGATACGGATACGGATAGTAAAATAACGTATCCGGCGGATCCGGATACGGATTCGGATAATAAAAAAAATCGAAAACGGATAACGGATATCCGTTTTTTTGAAAAACCTTATAAGAAAGCCCAAAGCCCATTGAGCCCATTGAGAAAAAGAGTAATATCAAACTCTCCTAACCTAATTTCACTCTCGCTGCCTCTCTCTCTCTTTCTCCCTGCGGCGTTCCTTTGCTAGTCTGCTCCTCTCTCTCGCTTTGAGACCTCGTTTCCATTTCTCAGGCGTGCGGGGAACTTCACCATCAGTTTCGATATCTGTCGAGCATAAAACGAAGCTAGATAACATATCAGGAACACACACCGAAGGTGGTAGTGATGCAAGTGGCGGTACCTTGAAGAGTGAAACTGTTGGCAAGAAAGCTTTTGCTCTGCAAGATAAGGTCAGTTAGTTTTGTGCTGTAATTTTCCTAGAGTCTATCCAATGCCTTTTTCACGGTTAAAAATACAAGTTTATGACGAGTTAGTTCCAAATTTATACAAATTTTCATTCATTGCAAACAAATCTCGAATTTCTTCCCAAACAAATCTCGAATTTTAACCCAAGACAAGCTGAATTTGTATATAGCTTTGTATCTAGCTACCGAAATTCCAACATTGATTGCCAAATGCATCTTTGATTGCCTTTGCCTGATCACGTCTAGAATTTGTTCCTTGGAAGCTTTCTTTAGCATTGCAAATTAGCTGAAAAGAAAAGGGTATCTCTGCTCTCCGGACTCTTATTTTAACCTCTTATTTAATTTCGAGTGATCTGATTTGTCTTGTAGATTTGCATCTGTGTCTGGAGGTTGTGCCCTGAACTCTATTTTCGGCCACATACTTCTTCCAGACTTGATAATTTGTTGGAGGACAAAGCTATAAGCAAGCAGTTCAGGTACTTAATAGATATTTTGTCTGTTGTGAATTTTTCTACGGATGCAGCAACGCGAGCAGCAAATTCGCAAGTGCGTAAGACTTTATATAAACTTCCTTGTATTCTGTCACAGATTAGATTCAATTGCTCATTAGAAAACATTGATCCTACGAAAGTATGAAACTTTGATAAGTTGGAATCAGCATTATTGAATCAGGCGTTTATTAGGCAAACACTAAATCCGATTTCTTGCTTGCAGATGCGAAAGCAGTGACGAGAAATGATCGATACTTGGCAATCGCCACCAGTGGTGGCTTGAACCAACAACGAACTGGAGTGAGTTCCTTTTACTTGTCTTCCTTAATACTTTTATCCCCATGGATTATCATATACGAAATTTGTTGTTTACTCTTAAATCAGCTCAGCTGCTCCTAATTCTATGTATCTGGAAACTATATTCTTCTCAGATTAGCTATCTAGTGTAATTAATTATATGGCAATTTGTTCTAAGCCGCTTACGGAATTCCAAATGCATCCTTCCTTCTGCAGATTGTAGATGCAGTTGTTGCGGCAAGAATTCTAAATGCTACTCTTGTTGTTCCCAAGTTAGACCAGAAGTCTTACTGGAAGGATGCCAGGTTCGGCACACAATAAACATACATATTTCTCTTCGAAACTAAAACCAAATGTTGTGCATCTTCGTAACTTTGTGCGTTTTGTGCAGTGAGTTCTCGCATATTTTCGACGTTGATTGGTTTATGTCGTTTCTGTCGGAAGACGTTAGAATTATAAAGCAACTTCCACAGAAAGGAGGGCGAACGTGGAGCACAAGTAGAATGCGTGTACCAAGGAAATGTAACGAGAGATGCTATATTAATCGGGTTTTACCTGTTCTTCACAAAAGGCATGTAAGTTTCCTTCTTCTCTGAACTTAAACATTTGTCCCGAATAATTGTCTTTACAAGCCTTACAAGGTATTATAATTCTTTTGTTTGCTAAACCCATTGGTAGGCGTGGTTGCTTTATATTCTTCTTTATATATCTTTTGTTAATTGCTAGCATGTTGATGTTTGTTTATGTTTGGAAATTGAGGCATTGTGTACTCACGGAGAAGTGATTGTCTGTTGAATAAGCATCTAGCTTATATCAATTTTGTCTGTATTTGCTTCAGGCAGTTCAACTGAACAAATTTGACTACAGACTTTCAAACAAGTTGAGCGACGACTTGCAAAAGCTAAGATGTAGAGTAAATTACCATGCTCTAAAGTTCACTGATCCTATACTGACAATGGGTAATGAATTGGTCCGGCGCATGCGATTGAGGAGCAAACACTTCATTGCTTTACATCTAAGGTAGCACCACCGTGCACCTTAAAATCCTGATATTTCTTTGTTTTTTTCACTTTGTTACGGAACAAGGGCATTGTACTGGGGAGAATTAACATGTAGCACAGCTGAAACCTTTTAGCATCCCCTCATAGGTTGACTTAGTTGCTTCAGATATTTGTAATTTTTGCTATGATGATATTTTTATTATCTATGTTTTTTGTTTCAGATTTTTTTAATTTTAATTAAATAGGTCGGATCCGGATATCCGCGGATATCCGACTTTTTTACCGGATATTCGGAACCCGGATATTCGGAACGTTCGGATCCGGATTCGGATAATGGATTTGATTATCCGGCGGATACGGATACGGATACGGATACCTTGAAAAATCCGGATATCCGCTCCGTTCCCAGGCCTATCGTGAACTCACTTCGCCAACAGCCCATCTATCGACTCCACACGAGAGAAGCGATCGCCATCGTGTCAAGTCACCTCCACCATCGACCATCAACCGGCCAAAGGGCAAGGCGACCGCCTACCTTTCGTCCCACGACTATCCCGGTTAAGACCTCACCACCGAGGCTTACACCAGGAAGGGAAGAGAAACCGATCGCCGGAGGAAGAGGAACCGATCGCCGGAGGAGGAGGAGTGGGATCGCCGGAATCGACGGGAGATTGAGATTGAGGGGATTGAGAAGGGAGAAAGGAAGAAGAAGATAAACAGTCGGTTTATAAACTAATAAGCGATGGATTTGCAATGGATTTGCGATGGATCCAAAAATTGCAACGGATTTGCGACGGATCCATCGCAAATCCATCGCAAAATTCGCGGTTAAATTTTGGCCCAAAATGTGCTGAAAAAATTCAATTTTCGTACCAAATTTCCAAAAAACATTTTGCAACGGATTTGCGATGGATCACTTATTTGCAACGGATTTGCGACGGATCCATCGCAAATCCGTTGCAAATTCATGAGTTTTTTTTTAATGTTTAGGGTTTAGGGTATACGTTTAATAGTACATAATAAAGTTTACGGTTTATAATCTCATAAGAGTCATGATCATAAGCATATTTTTTCACAAATATAATGAATTTGAGGGTACGAGGAATGTTGAACTTATATATATATATATATATATATATATATATATTCATAAACAACATATACGGATATATGACGTTTTATATATCATACGGGGACATTTCCAAATTTTCACAATTTATGAATGCACATCATTAAATAACTTTAGAAATATAATTTTTTGAGATTCACTTTTAAAACCGTTAGACGCTTATCACGTTTTTATCCTCTCCGGAAATAAGGAATGAATCCCTAGCAATTCCATTGCAAATTTGCAACGGATTTGCGATGGATCCTTTATTTGCAACGGATTTGCGACGGATCCATCGCAATTCCATTGCAAATTTGCAACGGATTTGCGATGGGGTCTTTATTTGCAACGGATTTGCGACGGATCCATCGCAAATCCGTTGCAAATTCGTGATTTTTATTTTATAATGTTTAGGGTTTAGGGTATACGTTTAATAGTACATAATAAAGTTTACGGTTTATAATCTCATAAGAGTCATGATCATAAGCATATTTTTTCACAAATATAATGAATTTGAGGGTACGAGGAATGTTGAACTTATATATATATATATATATATATATATATATATATATATATATATATATATATATTCATAAACAACATATACGGATATATGTTGCAAACGAACGTTGTAATCTTACCACAAATTTACTTTATTTTTTTTTGTTGCGTGAATACGACAAATATAACAAGAAATAATTTCATTGCAAATCTGCAATAGCATTTGCTATACGTGTTTCGTAGCAATAATTTGTAATTATTAAGGGTTGCAAAATATGTCACAATCATATGACAAAATTAAAGTGAAAATATCGTTGCATTAATACGACAAATATAGTAAGAAATTAATTCATTGCAAAATTGGCAACGTATGTGCAACAAATACGAATTTGCAACGTGCAAACAGCAATACTATAAAATTTGCCGCAATTATATTTCAAATTGTATGTTTTGAACAATATCTTGGCATATTACAATAATTTTTTTTTGTTGCATTATGACTATTTTCTTGTAGTGTGCATATATCTTTCTTCCTCCTGGTCAGTTGTGAATAGTGCATATATCTAGGGTTTAAATTTTATCTTGTAAGGTGCAAAGTGTAAAGAGCCAAAGGACAAAACTCCATCACCAAACATTACAAAACCTTAAGAATAGCTTTGTTGATAGGCACAGTTACTTATGATGGTATTAAAAATTAACTACAGTGAAAAATTCAAGGAAAGCGAATAGAGACAGCTCTCCCTTTGACACAGAACGGCTTCGTAGTAAATGGAAAATGACCATCCGATGAATCTGCGAACGACATCTCTCACTCGTTAGGTACGTTCAATTTATTGCTTCTTCATACTTCAAACCCTATAATATTGTAAAATCATTCGCAAGTAAAATTACGTATAGTAGTCTCTCATTAATTAGAGAAGTTTTTACGTAACTTTTTAAGGGAGAATTTGTTAAAGTAAATTTGTAACAATTTTAAAAGTGTTTTGCTCAAATTAAATGTTTGTTCATAATATTTAGTTTGTTTCAAACACTTAAAGAGATTATCATATTGATGTGTGATGAGTGATGAGTGATGAGTGATGCATGTGGACGTAATATTAATATATGAATTAATAATCTACATATACCCCCTAAAAGTCGTTTTATAAGCCATTAATATAATTAATTAATTATGATAAATTTATGATATTATTATATATAATCAAATTTTCTTATGACTAAACTAAATTAAGCTGTTTATTTTTTAAAAAATTATATACTTAACATTTTGTAATTGCAAAAAAAAAAAAAATCGTTGTGGAAACCTTTTTGGTATAGTAGTTGACCAAATTGTTCATTAATTCTTTTACATCAGGAAGTTCGAGTTTCAATTCCTAGATGATGTAATTTTTACAGATTAATGGATGCAAGTTTATAAGAAAAAATCTTCAACGTGGTGCATGTGGAACCGTTCATCGTGGTCATGGTTCCTATACGGGTAACATCGTCCATCGTACAATTGTTCTTGTAGTGATTCTCATAATCTGTATGAATGTTAATTTTTTTTTGTCAATCTTAAATTTAAGAAATTTTAATAATCTTTTTCGACATAACACATATATATCATCACAGTCTTACATATTTCCCGTCATCGTTTAATGAAAAAAAAACTAAAATTCATTGCTTTACCAAATCTCCACATCACATTAAATATTATTAAAATTTTGACTGCAATCTATTTAATTTGAAATCGGGAAAATCTAATAAAATTTTCATTCAATTAACTAAAAAGATCATGATTTAATTTGACAGTTTCCTTGAAAACCACATGGCAGAACTGGCCTTCCAAAGAAATATAATTGGGCTAGTTCATAGATTTGAGCCCATATGCATCTCCCTATAACTTTTAATTTCTAAATTTATTTTATCAAGCAAGCTTCGATTAGTTTATGCAAAACAAAAAAACCTTCGTCAAAATGAATATAGAGAAATTGCACTCTATGGCTAAGAAACGAATCATATTTATAAAACTAATTAAAGACTGTTCCAAACATTATTCTAAAAAATTTAATACTAAAAAGTCTCTACTAACCTATAACTCTACCTAGATACACTAACACATGCGTAGATATCATCTCATTTTTCCTTATCTCTCTCTCCCCTATCTCTTGACTATTTCTCTCATCTTTCTATTTTTTCATTTCTCTCTCGTAATCTTCTTCACCATCATGATTTCTATATTAAGACAATGTTATTGTTGTTGGTTGTGTTGTTGAGATTCTTCTTTTTTGTTCTCTTTTGGATAAAAACAGAAGGAGGAGGAGGGGGAATGGTCGCTTAATGATGGTGGTGTACTCCGGCGACGGCGTTTGGATATTGTTCCTTTTTTTACCATCAACGACCTCCTCGCCGCGCTAGAGGAAAACAAGAAAGATTTCCTCCGAAAATCACCTTTCGGGAAACTCATCGCCACCGTCGAAAAGCCGAATCTGAGTTGACTCAAACATACTGATTTGACTCACTGAGTTAGGTCCGACTCATATATGAACTTCCAATCGGAACTCGATGCCGGCTTGGTTTTACGTCGGTCCAGTCACCTCGACATCGCCGCCGCTGAGCGAAGTTCCCTTGCCGGCTTTCTTCGCGAAGAAAATTCGAATCTGGGTTTGATTATTTTTTTATGTTCTCGATGTCGTCTTCGATTGAAGATTCAAGAAGATAAGTTTGTTGTATATTTGAATTCTGAATTAGTTTTAAAAATTTATTGTTAGACCGCTTACATATTTAATAACGTGTTATATTTATTTGTATCGCACTAAGAAAATCAGTAACACTTTTTACCAATCCATATAACTCAATATTGTTATCAATCTAACATGTTCTTTATCATGCAAAAAATCTGTCAAACTCTTATATATATTTGACCAATCAGAGTTTCCTTGCAAGAATTCGCAAAAGTGAATGGCTTCCCATGTGGTTGATACCTGAAAAGCATCGGAGTATCCATAGAGGGGAGTTTATGATTATGTAGATAAATTTTCAGTTTACCAGTTAACAATATTGATTACGATTACTAAGATTCAATACACGGATAACAATAGGTTGGATAGATAACTACAATGTTAACAAAGTAACACGATTGTTACCCGATAACATTATTATTTTTATCGATAACGATATCGATTTTTGACTGCTAACAATGAGATTACCGATTTCGTATTGGAGTGTCATATATCAAGTTTTGGTAACTGATTAACAATTAAAAGGATTACATATTTTGTAACATATTCATTATACAGATAACAAATAGGTTGGATAGATAACATCAACGTTATCAAAGTAACAAATTATTTACCAGTGCTGTCTAACTGGAATTCGCAATAATGATTGGCTTTCCATGTGGTTGGTTGATACCCGAAAAGCACCAGAGTATCCAAAGAGGAGAGTTTATGATTATGTAGATAAGTTTCAACTTAATAGTTAACAATATTGATTTACGATTACTAAGATTCATTACACTGATAACAATAGGTTGGATAGATAACCACAATGTTAACAAAATAACACGATTGTTATCTGATAACATAATTATTTTAACGCTAACAATATCGATTTTGATTGATAACAATGAGGTTACCGATTTTATATTGGAGTGTAATAGATCAAGTTTTGATAACCGATCAACATTTAAAAGGATTACATATTTGCTAACAGATTCATTATACATATAACAAATCGGTTGGATAGATAACATCAACGTTATCAAAGTAATAAATTATTTACCAGTGATGTGTAACGGATAACATGTGTAATAGTATAATTTTTGTGTCAATTTAGTATACTTATGATGGTATCATAATCTAGTAATGGTATAATTTTTGTGTGGACGCAATCTTTAACATATATGAGCATTAAATGCTCGTCTTGGAGGGAAAATAAACTTGTGGCTGAGATTGAGCCCTTCTTGGTTTGGGTAAGATATTTTTATTCCCTATGCTAACCTAAGAGCATCTCCATCAATGAACCCTTCCTTGGGGTTCTTAACAGTTTTTTAAGAGTATTTTTGTTATTAGTGAATAGTTAAGATCCTTTGTTTTTTGTACTACTCCATTGATGAACCCCTTAGGTGTTCTTAAAAAAAAAAAAACAAGAGTTTGATGATAAGCCATAATTGTAAGGTTTTTAGATGATAAAACTGAAAAAAAGAGTTTGATGATTGTCTTTGATCAAACCGGGATACATCTTTGATCAAACCGGGAAAAAATAGAGTTTGAAAACCGGGGAAAAAAATGGGATACGTCTTTGATCAAACCGGGAAAAAAAAATCTTGGAAATGTCTTTGATCAAGACATGAGATACGTCTTTGATCTTTGTAAATGTCTTTCATCAAGTTATAGGAAACGTGTACAATACAAGAGAAGATGAGTTTATAATACAAGAGAAGATGAGAAGAAGATGAGAAGAAGAGAAGATGAGTTTATAATACAAGAGAACATGAGGATGAGTTTACAATACAAGAGAAGATGAGAAGAAGAGAAGCAGAGTTTATAATACAAGAGAAAACCAACATCAAGACAAACATCACACTTCGTTTCAAAGTATAGTACAAGAGAAAACCAACCCGTGAAAACTAAACAACAAAACCAACATCAAGACACACTTCTTTGGCTTCTCTAGTCACACTTCTTTGTCTTCTCTAGTCACACTACACAAACAAAACAACACGGGAAACAAAACAACAAGAGTTAGTAACAGAAAAATATATGGAATTAACCAAACAGAAAGAGAGTATGATTTGATTATACCTTGAATACACATCCAAGTTATAGCAATAACCCATCAAAACACATAATAGTTCACATAAAGAAACACATATTATACATATGACAACATCTCAGAAATTAGTTGGTTTTTAAGATCCATTTCTATCTCAGAAAGTGGCTCGGTTTTTGCAAGGAGACGGTCAAGCAATTTATGCTTAGAGAGCTTCTCTTTCATTTCCAAATCCAATTTTTTAATATCCCACATGCTTTGTAACTCGGCCAAGGCCTTCTCCTCTTCTGTATGCATCCCACTCCTTTTACCTTTACCAGTTTTAGATGCCTTAACACCATGCGGTCTAGCTTGTGAAACATACTCTTGCCTTGAACCCACCTCTTATGAAACTTTTCGTCTTTTATCCTTTCCACCATCTTTAACTTAAGACGTGGAGGACCATTTCTGGTCATGGCGAAGCTCCCTCAATGCATGGTCAAGTGTAAACTTGATCTTGTAATCATTGAAGAAGATATCATGCGCTGCTTTCATCAAATCATTGTCATTTTTCCCACTTGATTGCTCCTTCAAAGCAGCCTCGTAGCACCCAAAAACTTGCACACTTGGTCGTTGAGCCTTCCCCACCTTTGCTTGCACTGACCTGCCTCTCTAGGACGCATCCCAACCAGCTGAGGAGATGCATTGTAAAAAGCTTGAATTCTCTTCCAGAAAGCACCAGCCTTTTGCTCATTACTGACTACTGGGTCTTTGCTGGTGTTAAACCAAGCACTTATGAGGACTACATCCTCTTTCGGCGACCACTTCCTCCTTTCTTTAGGATCATCAACACCAACACTTGGATCATCAGAAGATTGGCTGCTAAACCGAGGAAGTTCTGATGATCCAAGGTCTATAGTTTGGGAATAACTCTCGTTAACTAGTTGTCTAGTTAAGAGATTAACAAACCCTGGGGAATTTGAAGAAAATGGGTTCGTAGAATCCATTTTGGTTTTGGAAAACGTTTTTGGGGGTGTTTAAGTTGATAAAGAAAGCTCTTAAAGTTTTTTGGGCTGGTTACTGTGTTTTTAGCAATCAATACCAACATTCATCAAAAAAGCTATAACTTTTAACCTACTCTTAACTACCAAGCATTGATAACAATAACCAATACACGTAACTTAAAGTTGATTTGAACAAACTAAGTATTTCAACTTAGTTTTGAACAAACTAACTAACTTTGAATCTTGTTACTTATTAAGTTTTGAATCCTGTTACTTATTAAGTATTTCAACTTAGTTTTGAACAAACAAACAAACAAACTAGTTAAACATGTAGATAACTCACCTTAATCTCTTGGACGGGTCATGGCCTCCTTAAGCTTTGCGATCTCTTCGGCCATCTCTTCCACCCGCTTAGTTAATTTCTCAACCTCTTTCTGGACACCGAAAACACATGGTTGCCGAAAGTGCAAGTCATCGTTCTGCATATAAAACCAAAAATGCTCATATAATCAAAATGCTTATATAATCAATACCAGAATGCATATAATCAAAATGCTCATATAATCAATATCATTATGCATAGTTCTATCTATAATGCTCATATCCACAATGCTCATATAATCAAAATTTACCTCAAAGGCGTTGCAAGTGAAGTATTTCCTCCCAGGAAAAGTATCAAAATATGTCCCATACTTTGGATCTGGAGAGACCTCGTTGATGATTCTTCCCCCACATGGGCAATGTGTCGGAATCCCGTACTGGGCATCAGCTATGTACCCACGCCTGTCTGCGTATTCCTTCATCTTCTTCATATTCCTCCTCTCCTGTTTTTCTATGTATGGATCCATGACGAAAGCAGTAACCTAATCAAGGACGAAGGAAGATGAATCAACGGAAGAAGGAAGACAAAAACAACTTCGATCTAAGCCCTAAATTTCACAAATTGTAAATCACAGAAGGACGAATCTACTTCGCAAACGCAAATTCAAAAAAAGAAAGGATTCACACTAACCAGAGAAGGATTCACACTCAGAGAAGGAGGGAGACGAGAGGGGAAGATCGAAGAAGAAGCTTTGGTCACGAGCCTCGTTCTCAAATTGTTAAGTGTGAGAGAGACACTGGCTGGAGCATAGGGTCTCGAGAAAAATGGAAAAAAAAAATCGTCCAACCCCAAACCGCCACGTTGCCTTAAGAGACTGTCTCTTAAACCTCTTCGCTAAAGAGCGGTTCTTAACTTATCAACCTTTTTTCATTTATTTTTAATCTGAAAATTGTTAAGAACTCCCTTCTTTTTTGACTAAGAACCTGCTATGGAGATGCTCTAAAGTTACCTTAAGTAATCATTATTTTGCCTATTTAGTATAAGCGATGGTCGATGTGGCAAAGACAACAATGATTATTTCAGTAATTGTTGATGACAACGGAAATAATACCACCTATTTTCAGTAACCCTTTGGTTAGTTTGTCAATTTTGGGTTTTTACCCATTTGGCTCATGAATATAATGTCCATTTTCATGTAAAATATTAAATACCGACAAAATTTAATCGGACGGCTAATATTCCTTCATTGAGTCTCCTTTAATCCAGTGAACCACGTGGCTTCTTATCAAAGAGACAGTAAATTTTTAACCGTTGGATAAAAATTCTACAACCGTCAATAACCGCCGAAATTTTTTTAAATAAAACCTCATTTTCCATCAATCATTTCACACAACGTAAGAAACCCTGTTGAACAATCACAATTTTTAAAAAAACAAGCAGAGAGAAACACACGAAAATGGAGAAAACAGAGGAAAGCGTCGGAATCAGAGTTTACACGGCGGCGACTCCGCCCCAAAAACCATCACCACCACCGTCTCGTTCGCCAAAACCCTTCTTAATCTCTTCACTTCCAACACTGCCCGCAGGAGCCGCCGCCGGAGGAGGAAGAGGCCGAAAACGTCGCATGGTGGCGCAAGGAGTTCAAAAAACGGTTTCGAAGACATCAATGCTCGTCAACTTTCTTCCTACAGGAACACTCTTGATGTTCGAAATGGTTCTTCCGTCAATCTACCGTGACGGAGACTGCAACGGAATCAACACGCTCATGATTCATCTCCTCTTGCTTCTATGCGCAATGTCTTGTTTCTTCTTCCATTTCACCGACAGTTTCAAAGCATCCGATGGGAAAATCTATTACGGTTTCGTGACGCCACGTGGACTCGCCGTGTTCATGAAACCTCCGCCGCCGGAGTTCGGAGGCGGAGACGTGATCGCGGAAGCGGAGATTCCGGTGAGTGATGATAGGTATAAGTTGAGGGTTAACGACTTTGTTCATGCGGTGATGAGCGTTTTGGTGTTTATGGCGATTGCGTTTTCGGATCGAAGAATCACGGGTTGTTTGTTTCCGGGGAAAGAGAAAGAGATGGATCAAGTTATGGAGAGTTTTCCATTGATGGTCGGAATTGTTTGCAGTGCTTTGTTTCTTGTTTTTCCGACCACTCGTTACGGTGTTGGATGCATGTCCGCTTGATTTTTTACGTTTATGTGTGTATTGATTTGTGTTTTTAGTATTTATTTTGTTGTTTTCCTTGTAATTTGTTTAGATAATCTTAAGTAAACTCCATCATATATTATTAACCTATTTGTATTGTGAAATAAAATGTTGTTAGATCTAGATATGTGTATGAAAACGTTTACACGTTGATCAAAATATGTTACGTAACAGATTAAGAGGTATGTAAATAAGGGCATTAACAACAAAAAGAAGAAGTTGACATAAAAAATCAGAAGAAAACACAAAGTCACAACAATGGTTATGTCCATAAAATATTCGAAAATGTGTATTAAAAACAAAAAAACGAGTGTCCAATACGAATATACGATCATTCAAAGAAACAAGCATACATTACTTATTTTCTTCTGACCATTTTCATGTCATAAGAGTTGTGGAAACCTTTTTAGTCTAGGACTAAAATGTTCATTAATGTTTTTACTCCAAAAGATTTGGATTTCGATTCCAAAGAATATAATTTCTACGGATTAATGAAGTCAATTTTACAAAATATCTCTAGTGAAGTGCAAGTAGAACCGTTCATTATAGTCGTAGATCTTTGTGGAGCAGAGATAATTGTCCGTTGTTATATATATATATATATTTAATATAGCATTCGTTTTATGTTATTTATTTTGGTCGTCCATTTCACAAATTTTGTTATTTATAATTATAAACAATATTCTGAATACATTTAATTTTAAAAGAAAAATTAATTTAATAAAAAAGACATATTATAAAAAAATAGCCATATTTTATATGCAACATGATACATAATACAAATTACAAAATAAAACTACATAAATAAAATAAAATTCATACAACATTGGTAATTAAACTTTTGAAATTAATCTTTTTGCCACTCTTGTATCTCAAATCTTTGAAGCTTCTTCTTAGGTATCGTGTAAGGCTGAGCGGGAGTGACTTTAGACCTTTCCTCTCGTCTCCATCATCCAACAGTCTTTGGACTCTTTTGTTCCAGCAATATCTGGAAGGAAATTCTGTATAAGTTGCCAAGCATAAATATATATTGCAAGTTATATAAACAAATAAACCCAGCTCTAACCTCAGCTACAAGAGCGATTGTCTCACTTTTCATTGCGCATTCTTCGCATGGATTACCCACCTCAGACATCAGTTCAAAAGAAGCACCACAAATATCCATGTGCTCGGAGGGGCTCAATTCATCCCACCGCAGTCTAACCAAATACTGCATGGAAGATAAAACATTGTCATTTAGGTGAATTTTCAATATCTTGACATCAGAAATGAAGTCGGAGCTTAATCTCAATGCCAAAAGGCCAAAGGAATGACAGCTCTCTGTTCAGTTTCTCAAACTAAGTATTTGTTCATTAACAACAGTAAGATAAATAACTGAAAGTAAATCGTACCTGTAGCATTTTAGAGGCATACAAGCGAACTTCTAAAGGCCAATCCTTTTCCACAACATTACCTGCCTTAATCTGCAAATATAAAAAAATTACAACAGCATAATCAAAAGAAATGCAAAGTTGTTCTTGGGATAGAATTCACATATAGCCAACCGAAACAAAATAAAACTAAAAATTACCGATCCAAGATATGTAACAACAGCTTTGCAAGATCAGAAATCACCAGAATCCGTCGAGCCACATTGCTGGCGAGTGTCTTTGTTTCTGACTCGATATCCAAGTCGTGATCATGACCAGCTTCAGTTATGTCGAAATCCTATCTGCCAAGGTTTTATATACTTTTAGATATTTTTCATCTTAAGCGCAAAGGGTTTAACTTCACCCTGGGCAATGTCTGAATACCTACAAACCCTTGATAATGCTTTATTCATGCATATCTTATCGATAAAGAAAAATATCTTTGTAATAACCCCCTGATATTGTTCCATTAATGATCAAGACTCCGGTAAAAGATATGGCATGAATACTACAGTGCATATATATGGTCCAATCATGCAGTAACTGTAAGTAGGTACTTTACAATTTTCTTTCCAGATTCAGAGAGTTGAAAAGTAACTTAAATTCTTAGGTACACATAGGCCTAAGAGTACAAAACAATGGACATAAACAAAAAGTAAATGAGATCTAACCTGTACTTTCCCGGTACTAGTTCCAACTGCCAGATGAGTTCCACGGAACGCCCAACCCACAGAGCAAACACTATCATCAGCCCCGAGATGCAAGCTAACTGAGAAAAGGAAGGGAAACAGGATACCCAAGAGGAGCGGCAGTTTTTGACGAACTCGGTTCTAGAATTGCTGCACTCCTTAGGGTAGAGAAGACCGACGGACGCGATTTCAGTGGGTTTCTTTCCAGATTCCTTTTCCAAACAAACGTAAAAAGTATCTATGGCCTGAAATTTGTGACAAGTCCAAGATTACCGACTACCCTCATCACCAATCGCAAACACACACATAGAAACGATGGATTTAAGAAATCTCATGAAATCTGAAACACTATAAACCCTAGATCCCGTCGATGCTTGGATCTAAATCGCCGCCATCAACGAAACATGGTTCTGAGAGGCGTGAGTGTTTTCGGTGAAACTTTGCTTAGCTATCTTCGTCGTTAAAGGGGGCTCGTGAGGAGAGAGGTGAGACGAGGAAGAGACGACGAGCAAAAGAAAGGATTGAGACGAGAAAGAGAAAGGAAATAATAAGAAAGATCCAACGGTGTAAGATATGAGAGAAAGAAAAGCATAAGTAAGATCTAACGGTGTTATATTCTGCCATGTAGTTGATCCGAGTGATATATTCTCATTAGTTCTCATCTACTGAATGTTTGTTTTTTTTTAATACTCTAAATAAAACGATTTTTAATTTGTTTTATTTATATTTAATTTGGAAAATATTTTATATCAATAAAGTTATGATAAATTATTTACTTTCATAATGATATATACTTTGGAGTTTACAAAACAATTTAGAGCAAAAATTATATAGCAAATGTTGTTACACTAAACTATAGATTAAAGATTTACTAACTTATCATTAGTTTGTACTGTTTTTATATATGTTTGTAATCATTTTTACAATGATTTTGCAATCATTTGTAATGATTTCTAATCATTGGCCATCATTTTAATTGTTAATTGACAACATAACCTAAACCCTAAATCAACATAATTTAAACACTAAATGTCAATGCCCTAAACCCTAAATCAAATATTCATGACTTGATTCTTCTTTTATTTATAATTTTGAAATTTATAGTTATAGTTAAACTCTAAACCTTAAATCAACACAACCAAAGCTATACAATGTTCCAAACCCTAAATAAAGACTAAACTCTAATTTTAATTATATCTGTAAAACATTATATATTTACTTATTTAGATTATGTTATACGTATTAGACAAAACCATTGTATATTAATTCCATTGTAAATTAGAAAATTACAAATAAATTATATTCTATGCCCTAAACTCTATAAACTAAACCAAACCCTTAACCCTATACACTTAACCCTTAACTGTATATATGCCCCAAACTTTATGTCAATAGTAAATAGAAAACAAATATTGCAAGTGTTGAATCCTAAACCCTTACCCTTCAATACTCTAACCCTAACCCTAACCATCCAATACCCTAAACACTAAATCAAATGTTTGTAAGATTATAAATTTTATTTTAGTTATAATTTTTATTATATTATTTTATTAAAAATCGCCAAGATTTATAATATTATGAGATAATAAGTTTTTATATTTTTAATTCTTAGTTAGAAAATTACAAAGAAATAATATTTGATTTCAAACCCTAAACCCAATATATACCCTAAAATGTAACCTTGAATTCGTTTTTTCTAATTTGACTTTATTTTCCAATCAATTTCATTTGTTAATTTGAAATATAACTTAAACCCTAAACCCTAAATCAACATAACCAAAACTATACAATGCCCTGAACCCTAAATAATGACTTAACTCCAATTTGAATTATTTATGTAAAACCTTATATATTTTAATTATTTATGTAAAACATTATATAACATTATATACAAAAGAAACTATATCATATACCCTAAACCCTAAATCAAAACCAAACCCTGAACTCTAAACACTTAAATCAAACCATATGCCCTAAACCCTATAATCAAATACCTTAAACCCTATAATCAAATACCCTAAACCTTTAAGTGTTAATACCATTGTAAATTAGAAAATTATAAATAAATTAAATTACATGCCCTAAACTCTATACACTAAACCAAACTCTTAACCCTTCAATACCCTAACCCTAACCCTCCAATACCCTAAACACTAAATCATAAACCTTATATATACCCTAAAATGTTTTTATATTTTATAAAAAACGAATTCAAATAAGTTTTTATATTTTTAATTCTTAGTTAGAAAATTACAAAGAAATATTATTTCATTTCAAACCCTAAACCCTATATATACCCTAAAATAATATCAAATTCATTTTTTTTTAATTTTTTTAATTTTATATAAAAAATATGTTTGCTTTATTTTTATATAAAAAAATTCGTTTGTTTATGAATTGAATTTTGAATTCCAAAAGTTTCAATTTTAATTCATAAGGACCAAAAGTAATAATATTTTACAAAAAAAAAAAAAAATTGTATTCATAATATTTATCGAACTACATAAAGCCAACTTCATCTTCTAACACAATTCCTTTCTATGTTCCATCGGAATCCTTTTCAAGAGCCTTTTCAACTTCCTGAAATGCAAAAGGAAAAAAAAAATCAGATCAAAATCCTCACATGTACAATCAAAACTCCAAGCAACGGATAGTCCAAAGTATTCAAATGATAAAGAAGTCAACAGTTAAAGCTTTGAAACCATGCTAATGTCTATTAAGTTGTACGAACTGAGGCTGTCATTGAATAACTACATAGCCAAGTGTAAAGACAAGTAAAATTCAGTACAATATTGGAGTTGTTCAATCAACGATAAGCTCTATAAGAAAAAAACCCAACTTAGCAGCATTAATTTTGTACAACTTTAAGGTCTATAATCAATCAACTAGGAAGTGCAAAGTCGCTTACCATTGGTTTGCATAAAAATGAGAAACTAATGTCTGCCAAACAAAGATGAGTTTCAGATGTATAGTTCAATGCACAAGCTCCTCTTTAACCACTTCAAGAATCTATGAAATGACGTTTCACGTTTTCCTTCCATACAAGATCAAACCTATAATTATTATGTTGCCAACGAGAAGAGCTGAGCAGTAAAATAAGAAAAATAGACTAAGGGTCAATGAACCCACAGTTTCCAGAGTCCATTTGCTTGTCATGGCTGTTTCAGCTACCAAACAGTGGCTTTAATACGTGATGGAACAGAAAAATGCGAGCTTTTTGATAAACCTTAGCTACTTAGCTATCAAAGTGACTAAGTAGCCAACAACTGCAATGGCAGTTCCAAGCATTCCACCAGCAATGTAGCTCACCTTTGGATTCTTTTGATTGTAAAAGTAGATCTTGGCCTCATCAGTTTCATTGTAAATCAATTTCTGCAAATACACCATTATAAAAGTTGCCAAATACCACAAGAAACTCAGCTAAGCCAACAAAGTCTAAGCAAACAATATATGTGTCAAATCGTTACCTTGTTTGCAGCACCAACAATGGATCCCTACAGAATCAAGAACATATGCTCAGAATCTCAGAGACACATAACCAATCAATCCTGTAATTAGAGAGAAAACACAAACAAACCTCAGAGCTATCGAACACTTCAAGTCTTTTTATCAGCCTTTGGTTTCCGGCTTTCATTTCCCAAATCTTCTAGCTCTTTACCAAAAGCTTTCGTTGGCTGAGTATCCATCTGTTGAACACAGATTACAAAGTTGCATCTTGAAGTAATGCTTCTTATCATCTCTAAGAGTCAAGACGGTTTTAGCCAACATTGGGATCTCACCTCCCTGATTTTTTCATAACAAAAAAACGATGTGAAATTTTCGAAATCGAAACGGGAATTTTTCGAATGGAGTATTTGTTTACCTCCATTTGCCAAGAGAATCTGTAATAAACGGCCATAATAGCCATGGAAGTGATACCGAAGCTCGACATCACTGCGGGGATTAGATAAGTGAACCTCTCTGATTTATTCGTCTCCAATTTCTCGGCCAAACGCCGCGCGAGGAACTCTGCGTCTATGGCAGTGGAGCTCGTGCTCTCTTCGTTGTCGATAGGAGAGCTCTGCCTCCGTTCCTCGACGACGTAACAGACGGAATACCCTTTGAATCGGAGATATTAGGTTTGAACACAATTTTAGGGATTGCAAAGAAGAACATAAACTCATTTCGAGAGAAGAGGGAGAACGAACGAAGAGGGAGGGAGAGCAAAAAATAATTGGGGAAAATATTGGCAATTTGTGGAGCCAATTTTTTAGTCAATTTTTTCGCTAAGGGTATGAGGTGGGAAGGTAAAACTTTTTTGTCCCGCTCAACTTTACATAGCATTTTAACTGTGTATGCTATTAAATAATAGGCATGGAATCAGAAAATTAGAGCGTGAGAATTGATAGCGTTTACTAATAAACAAACGCTATCTAAAATATGCAGTTTAGTTAACGATAGCATAAACAACAAAAACGCTATATGCAACTGCTATCAATACTCAATTTTTTTGTAGTGCTTATAACAGTTCTCATAATTTTTTATTAAGTGTTGAAACAAAAGAATTATACGCACAAAAACGTAAGTCATACTGTGTTTTAGAAATGTTGTTATGGGCCAGGCAGGCCCAGTTATTATTGGGTCGAGTTCTGATTTGCTCTTGATTTGAACAATTCATCAAAATTGAAGTGAATTATGTATGCTTATAATTAACAAGGCAAAACAACAATGCTTCTTTAGAAATCTCGGTCGAAACTTCTTCTCGACTTGCAAGTTTAAGAGATGAACTAATGATTCCTTAGAAAAATTGGTTATGCATGTAATACCTCGGTTGAACCACAAATATGATTTTAGTTTTGGCTTAAATTAACTTTTAAAATTAAAATGTGTTTGTAATTTGATTGATTTGTGAAAAAAAAAACAAATAAATTTAGTTCAAATTTGAGTATTTGATAGAGTGTAAGTAATTCATGCATTTAAAATCATTACCGAACTCTCAGTAGATAAGATAAAAACCAGATTCAAAAAATAAGTATAGATTATTTAGGATAATTCTGAATTGCTTTATAAAAATAAGATAATTTTATATTAATTCTAAGATTAGTGGATCCTCAGTTT
This sequence comes from Eutrema japonicum, assembly GCA_030161315.1. NCBI lineage: Eukaryota > Viridiplantae > Streptophyta > Magnoliopsida > Brassicales > Brassicaceae > Eutrema > Eutrema japonicum. Next base: position 52,022,133 of record BSQW01000011.1, read on the forward strand.
TCTATTTTCCGTTTTTGTTGTCATTAAATTTTCAACATATCAAATATAAGTGGTTGTAATGGCCTCAAATCACTTTTCAAATGAAAGCGAATTCATCTTTCTATCTTGTATCAAAATTTGAGTTCGATCCATCGGTGGGATTCATCTTTCTTCAACGACTGCCAAATTTCTGACGCCTCTGCATGATTCTGCATCTCCATATACTTATTTTCATCCAAAACGACTCATTTTCTCTTCAAATCACCTAAAAGTTGAAAATACTCGATAAAAGATTAAAAAACTCTAAAAACAAACTTTGACTCAATAAAAAACACAAAAACAAAAGTTAGAAACCGATAAAAACACGGTTTATCAATCCTCAGTTTTCTATTTTCCCTTTTTGTTGTCATTAAATCTTCAACATATCAGAGATACGTGGTTGTAAGAAGTCTATGTTAGAAGTTGTGGTGACTAATGAACGCCATGTCGATTTGAAAAAGTGCAATAATGTGGATAAGTATATGATACCTTTTTTAAGACCACCCCAAATCTCTAATATATAATAAAGTTTTTTTACAAAAATTAAGCTTTTATATAAAATATTATCCCACTTGGACGCACGGAAAATACGTTTTCTTAATTTTGATAAAGATGCTTAATTTTATTATCTATCATTTTTTGAGTGTTTTTTTTTTTATAATTATGGGTAAATTCTAGATTTATAGAGAGGCCCAAACTAATTTCTTGGAGATGTACTATCAACGGGCTAAGCGTACATCCGGGTTTGCAAATGAGACCTAGACATTAGTCTCATATTCCATTTGGCCATAAAGGAGAGAATTTGTTTACAGAGAACTTCAAACTCAAGAGGAGAGCTGTCAACTCATTTCCAGGAATACACTACCATTAGACCACCACCCTTATAGTTAAAAAAGTCAACATAATTTGAATTTTCTGAGTGTTGTTCCCCCAACTAAAAAAGGTTATTCAAATTTCTTTCGTATCTTAAAATCTTTTTTTATATATATAAAAGAGATCTCGTTTATCTGCTTTTCTAACTCGTCAGTCTTTTTTTATTCCTTTGTCAAAAAATTATACAATAGCACTTAGTGGCATTATAGATGCAAAATCTGCATTAATAAATGGGTTTTTCTGCAAAAAAAAAAAATCACCATATGGTTTGGATTTACAAATTAATTATTCACTTCAAAAAAATACATCAATATTTCACCCACCAATCAAACCATAATATAACTCTTAATTATATCGATGATGTGGCACAATGTAACGTCAAAACACACATAAATTAAAACGTAATATTTCAAATATTGTTTTAAATAAAATTTATGGTTGTGTTTCACTTAAGAGACTCATTACAATATATGAGAATAAAAATATAGCAAAAAGTTAGAACCTTCGGCCATAAACCATGAAAACATTATAAGAAAGAAAAAGATTTACAAAGGAGGATTAAGTACCTCCAAACTACAATGCAAGTGAATCCTGAAAACTATGATTGTCCTTTCTAGCCAAACAAAACTCTCGGATCCTTCTGTCCACTTTTTTTAAGAGCACCTCCGCAGGGAGGTGGTTGTTGTTGAAGATACAATTATTTTGTTGTTTCCACAATGAGTAGATAATTGCTTGAACCATTGGAAGCTTAAGTTGTTCTCCGTATCGTTTGGGTAAGCCCTCTTTAACCATCTCTGGAAAATCGGTCAAGTATCAAACCCCAAATATGGATCATTGAGCCTTTAAAATCTCAATCTCCACACATCTTGATTATACAGACATCTTAGCAGAAGATGGTCCCTTGTCTCATCATATATCTCACATAACAGACATGTGATGTTATCAATCACTCTCCACCTCACTGGTAATGTACCCAACGTGAAACTAAATCTCATCGAGAGGAAGTATTTTATCAGCTTGGGAGGAGCCTGCAAGGAACATAGATGTTTTACTTGTGTTCATTGTGAGGCTAGATATCGAGGAGAAGTAATTGAGAAGATTCACAATAGCTTGTAAGGAGGGCAATACTCCATCGAAGAAGACCATCATGTCATCTGCGAAAACCAAGTGAGATATCCTAGGGTTAGAGGCTGTCGGGTGAGTTCCTATTTTACCAGAGGCAAACCTAAGATAAAGTAGCCTAGAACAGACATATCCTATTATAAACAGAGGAGGAGAGAGATGATCTTCTTGTCTTATATCCCTAGAGCCTTTAAAATAACCACACAGCTCTCCATTAACTGCCACTAAAAACCATGTTGTGGAGATACATTGTTGGATCCACCTTATATAGATAGGAGGGATTTTGTAACCTTTAAGGTATCAAGGATAAAACTCCAATCCACATAATCAAACACCTTCTTAAGATCGATCTTAAGCATCCATCTCCTTGAAATGCTTGACATGTTGTAGCCTTGAACCATATCTGAGGCCAACAAAACGTTTTCCACTATTTTCCTTCCACTTACAAATGATGTTCAGAGATCATTAACGAAAGCAAACTTTGCAGTATTCTAGCAAGCAGTTTAGCCACCACTTTTTACATTGCATTAAAGCAAGATATAGGCCTGAAATCCGCAATATTTTCCGCATCCAAAGTCTTCGGGACCATGGCAATGATGGTGAAATTCCACTAAGGTTCCCTTTTTCATGAAACAAAGAACCCAAGAACAGCTGCTGCCACTTCTTCTCCAATGATACCCCAATAGTGTTTAAAAAACTCCCATGTGTATCCATCTGGGTCGGGCACTTTGTCAGAAAGGCGCAAGAAGAACTCCTTTTTAATTTCTTCCAGAGTAAATTGCCTCTCCAAGCATTGCCTTTGAACATCATTACATCTGAAAGGGTGCACTGTTTAATACAAGCAACCATGAGGGTTTACGCATCACAGATGGACCTAGGAGGTTAGTGTAGAAATAAAACACACGTTCTCTTTATTTGATCTAGATCAGAGATCCTACTACCATTATCAAGTTTCAGCCTATATATGTGGTTTCTTACTCTTCTAGCTACATCACATCTATGAAAAAAACCAGTGTTTTGGTCTCCCAGCTTTAGCCATTTGATCCTGGATTTTAGTCTAAGGAATGTTTCCTCTGCCTTAGCTAACTCCTTCTCTTTTTTCATAGCTGAAATTTCTTTCTCTGCTTCCTCAGGGGTAGGCGCAGAAAAAATGATGTTCTGAGATTGCTTAAGCTCTGCTACAGCATATGCAGTTCTTTGTTGAATACCAAAAAAGCATATATAGTGGTCTAGCTCTTTAAAGATGCGCTTCAAAAGTTTGAGTTTCTTACTAACCTGGTGCATTCGGGTTCCAGTCACATAGAAACCTCTCCACGCTTCTTCAACAATTGATACAAAATTTGGATGTTGAAGCTGGTGCTAATTAAACTTAAAAGGCATCCTCGTCTTAGACACATGATCCGAAATTATGATACAACACATAGCATGATCAGAAAACAACAGTTCTTCAAAACTGATTTGAACTTTCGGGAAAGATAGAAGCCATTGGTCATTCCCTAGAATCATATCAAGCTTTTCAGCTATTGGGGTTTCCTTGTGATTCCACCATGTGAAGATATGACCACTGTAAGACATATCAAATAGACCAATTACATTGAGGCAGTGTCGTAGTTCTCTACTACCAGCAGTAACATTAACAAAATCATCTATGAGAGAGTGTTCTGAGGCCATAAGGGTTTTGTTAAAATATCCCGCAACCAACTATGGAGACCTACCAAGAAGAGTGTTTCCAGCTAAAGCCTGCCACTCAAGCCAAAAATCGCATCTTTCTGCTCTCGAATTTGAAGCATAGACAAAAGTGACCGCGTAGCTCTAACTTCTTTCTGGGAAGAATAAGCCACACGTTATTTGTTGCAGGGACTTGTTATATACAATCAGCGAGATCGTTGGATCCCAAATTATCCAAAGCTTTCCAATATAAGAATACTCATGGTTTGCTTCCATTCTCCAACCAGGAAGAATCGATGCAATAATTCTTCTAGCATTTGGTTCCAAAACATGAATCTCTGCGAGACATCCAAAAAGAAGCCGATGTTGAAGTATCCAACTCTGAAACCTTTGTTGCTTATTTACATCATTAATCCCTTTAAGATTCTAAAAAAAAAGTCAACATTACAAAAAAAATAGGTTGGTTGGGAATTAGTGACGGCGAAGGAAGATTGGTTGGTTGGTTGGGAATTAGTGACAGCGAAGGAAGATTGGTTGGTTGGTTGGGCCAATTACCCATAACCGAAAGAACCAAACCGAATCAAATTAGGAGGAACCAAACTGTATCAAATGGTTCTTTTTTTAAAATATTTTGGATCTCCAAACTGAACCAAAACCGAACTGAAATCCGAATGGATAGTAGAAATACTATTATATACCCAAAAAAATTAGATATATTTAGTTTTCAAATACCCAAAATTACAATTATAAACCCGAATATATTCGTTATGTTTAGGTAGAAATAACTGAAATACCCAAAATAACAAATATTCAAATGTTCTTAGTTATAATTTTTAAAATATTTTTTTTTGTGCAAAATTGAACTAAATTCCCTTAAAACTGAACCAATTTTTTCGTTTTATTTCTATGGGTATTTTGGGTAATTCAGATAAACATATTAGATAGTTCAGATGCTTTTTCTGGATATTTTGGGTAGTTCATGTAAAAATATCTGACCCAAATCTAAATATATTTTGGATTCAAGGCGATTCTTCAATTCATTATCCGAACCGATCCTAACCGAAAACTATCCAAATTGGAAGCGAATCAATTTTTCTTTAGTTTCAATATGGCTCCTAAATCTTTATATCCGAACTACTAAAAATCCAAAAGAATCAAACCAAACCGAATTCCAGAATGCTCATGTCTTGTTACGGAAAATGATATTCTCCTATTTAGTAGATAGCGTATCTTATGTATATCTTTATTTATCCTTGGCTACCAAGTCTCTTGTAACATATATATACCCTTGAGGTTGTCAATAATACCAGACACATTCACATAGATTTACATGGTATCAGAGCTAAAGGAAATTTCTAAAACCCTAGTTCTCTAAGAAATCTCAAATCGTATTCTTCTAAAAAACGTGTTCTCTACTACTACCACTACTAAATTACTCTCGATGGGTGATGAATCAAACACCAACGTCACTACGGAGACGATCTCTTCTTCTCCTTATCATCTATCTTCCTCGGACCATCCTCATCATGTCTTAACCCCTATGCTTCACCGGTGAAAATTATGAGAAGTGGGCCAAGATCGCACGCAACAATCTTGTGGCGAAGCAAAAACTCGGCTTTATTGATGGGTCTTTGTCCAAACCAGCGGCTACTTCTCCCGACTACCAACGTTGGATTCAAACAAATTCAATGATTTGTGGCTGGCTTTACGCGAGTCTTGATCCTAAAGTTCAGAAGGTAATATGTTTTGTCAACAATGCTAAAGCTATGTGGGATAACCTGAAGACTCGTTACTCTATTGGCAATGCATCCCGAGTTCATCAAATCAAAGCGTCGATCGTTGGATGCAGTCAAGACGGGCAAGACGTTGCAGATTATTTTGGAAAACTCAAAGTTATGTGAGACGATTTAGATGATTTTGAGCCCTTCATCGATTGTTGCTGCAACAACTCCACGTGTGCTCAACAATTGAAACACGTACAATGCCGAGACTTAGAGCGGATACATCAGTTTCTTATGGGACTCGATGCGTCTCGCTTCGGCACTACTCGCACTAATATCCTGAGTCGTCTCAATCACGACACAAATATGTCCCTTGATCAAATCTACTCTGAAGTTGTCTCCGAAGAATGGCATCAAACTGTTAGTCGGAGTAAAGAGGAACGGATCGAAGCGGTTGGTTTTGCGATCAAAGCCGGTGTTAATGCCATCGCCTCGATTGCACGTTCCAACCAGGGACCATGTACTCACTGCGGAAGGAGTAACCACTATGTCGAAACATGCTTTCAACTTCATGGTATACCCGAATGGCACACTGAGAAGCACGGTGATTCTCGAGGTGCTTCTCGGTTCGATACTTCTAGAGGACGTGGCCGAGGATCTCAGCGAGGACGAGGACGCCGTCGGTCCTTTTACAGGGCAACCCATGCTCAAGTTGGTCATGATGATGATGTACCTGATCTTCCTGGGGTATCTAAAGAAACATGGTCCGCGATTGTCAACTTACTCAAGTCTGATCCCTCACACATTCACGACAAACTCTCCGTTAAGCGATCTTGTGTTGAAATTTTACTTGACTCTAGAGCATCTCACCATATGACTGGCGATGATGAGTTGCTGGTGGATGTACAAGAGATCCCTCGGAGCATTATTTTCCTTGCCAATGGGAAACATACCTTTGCTACGAAAGAGGGAACATTACATCTCAGAGATCACATTCGACTCACCCGTGTTCTATTTGTTCCTGATCTTTCATGCACTCTCATCTCCTTGGCACGTTTACTACGTGAGATGTCTTCTTTTGCTATCTTCACTGACAAACTTTGTGTTATACAGGACCGCACTTCGAAGATGCTGATTGGAGCAGGTGACGAGAGAGAGGGGGTTTATCATTTTCGTGGTGTAGTCTCGGCTCAAGCTCATAGTGTTCAGCGATCAAGCAAGACTATGTGGCATCAACGGTTGGGGCATCCATCTACGAAGATTCTATCTAGTTTTCTATCTAGCTCATCGGATTTTGATGATTTTCGTAGTGATAGTAGTGATTTTTGCGAAGTTTGTATTCAAGCTAAACAAACAAGATCTGTTTTCCCAGAAAGCATTAATAAAGCAGAAGCATGTTTTTCTTTGATACATTGCGATGTTTGGGGACCTTATAAGCTTGCTTCTTCATGTGGAGCACATTACTTTCTCACTATCGTCGACGACCACTCTCGAGCCGTCTGGACGCATCTTCTTCTCGTCAAAAGTGATGTTGCTACAAACATTAAACAATTTGTAGCAATGGCGTGGAAACAATTTGGAAAGCTGGTTAAAACCGTTCATAGCGATAATGGCAGCGAATTTCTTGCTCTCCGATCATTTTTTAAAGAACAAGGCATCGCACACCAAACATCTTGCGTGTATACTCCACAGCAAAATGGTCGCGTAGAGCGCAAGCACCGTCATATCCTCAACATGGCACGCTCTATTCTCTTCCAAGCTAAGTTACCTATTCTTACTGCTGCCTACTTAATCAACCGAACCCCTACCCTTTTGTTGAATGGTCGCACTCCATATGAGATCCTTCACTCATATCCTCCTCTATATGATCATCTTAGAGTATTCGGTTGTCTGTGTTTTGCTAAGCGACACTCGGCTCAACGCGACAAATTTCAAGAAAAGAGACGGAAATGTATCTTTATGTGTTATCCTCATAACCAAAAAGGATGGCGTGTTTATGACGTTGAGAGACAAGATTTTTTTATCTCTCGCGATGTCATTTTCAAGAGAGTCTATTCCCATACTCGGATTCTGCAACTTCAGCTTCAGCACCGGCAGTTACACCTCCCGTTATCATCCCTGCTGATGAAGCTGTTCACGTTGTGTCCTCTATGCCGATTGTAGACAGGGGGAGTTCCTCACCTGAGTCTCCTACACCTATCTCCGTCTCGTCTCCCTCGGACGAACCAGATTCGTTTGAGTCTCCTGCTGATACTTCTACTACACCTTATCTTGGAACAGAACCACTTGGACGTGGTCACCAGGAACGTAAACGCTCTGTCCTTCTTGAACCTTACTACACTTACTCAACTCGCTATGATAAAACCCTCGTCTCTCTCAACACCGACTCCTCTCCAGCATCTTCAGGTACATGTTTCTATCCTATCTCCCACTTTGTCTTTTGTGACAATTTTAGTTCTGCTCATCAATGTTTTCTAGCAGCTGTGACGTTGGTGGATGAACCAGTTACCTATAAAAAAGTTGTCCAGCTACTTGAATGGCGTGAGGCAATGTGTAAGGAGATAGACGCTCTGGAACTCAACGAAACATGGACCCTTGCACGTTTACCACCAGGTGTTAAAGCTCTCGGTTCAAAGTGGGTTATCGGTTGAAGTTTAAATCTGATGGCACTCTTGAACGTTACAAGGCGCGTCTTGTTGCCCTCGGAAATCACCAACAAGAAGGTGTGGATTTTTCTGAAACATTTGCACTTGTGGCCAAGATGCAAACTGTTCGTGTTCTTTTAAGTGTTGCTGCGGTCAAGAATTGGGAACTCCATCAAATGGATGTTCACAATGCTTTCTTACACGGAGATCTTGATGAAGATATCTACATGAAACCGCCTCCGAGGTTTCTTCCCGACGATCCGTCTCTTGTATGTAAGCTGAAGAAATCCATTTATGGTCTTCGTCAAACTCCTAGATGTTGGTTTTCGAAACTATCTACAGCACTTCTTGACTATGGATTTGTTCGTTCTCACAAGGATAACTCTCTATTCGCATATACTCGCGATTCAGTTATACTTCATGTACTTGTCTACGTAGATGATTTGATCGTCTGTGGGAATGATTATGCGGTTATCTCCACGTTCAAAGCTTACCTTAGTCGATGTTTCAAAATGAAGGACCTTGGCTTGTTAAAATACTTCCTCGGCATTGAGGTCGCACGAGGACCTGATGGTATATTTCTCTCTCAAAGAAAATATTGTCTTGATATTATTAATGAGTGCGGTCTCTCTGGTGCTCGTCCTGTTGACACGCCATTGGAACAACAACACAAGTTGTTATCATCTACTAGCAAACCGCACTCTGCTCCTGATCAGTATTGACGTCTCGTTGGTCGTCTTGTCTATCTCACTCATACTCGACCAGAACTGAGCTATACAGTCAACATTCTGGCTCAGTTTATGCAGACTCCGCTTGACGATCATTGGAACGCAGCTCAACGGCTCGTTCGTTACTTGAAGAATGCACCAGGGCAGGGTATTGTTCTCTCTTCTACTTCTCCGCTTCAGGTCAATGCCTACTGCGACTCTGATTTCAATGCTTGCCCGGCTACACGTCGTTCACTCACCGGATACATGGTCATGCTCGGTGATTCACCTATTAATTGGAAGACTAAAAAACAAGAAAGAGTCTCTCTCTCCTCCGCGAAAGCTGAATACCGCGCCATGACTATGACATGTAAGGAGCTGCTCTGGTTGAAGGAAGTTCTCACGTTTCTTGGTGTCTCTCATTCTCAGCCCATGCGGCATTATTGCGACAGCCAAGCTGCGCTTCACATTGCGGCAAACTCGGTCTTTCATGAACGAACTAAGCATATAGAAAGGGATTGTCACTTTATTCGAGATGAAATCACTGCCGGAACACTTGCTACATCCTACGTATCCACTACTGAGCAACCGGCGGACATCTTTACCAAGGCCCTTGGTCGTGATCAGTTTTGTTATCTACGATCCAAGTTGGGCGTTCTTAACTTATACGCTCCACTTTAAGGGGGAGTGTTACGAAAAATGATATTCTCCTATTTAGTAGATAACGTATCTTATGTATATCTTTATATATCATTAGCTACCAAATCTCTTGTAACATATATATATACCCTTAAGGTTGTCAATAATACCAGACACGTTCACATAGATTTACGTGTCTTCTTTTCTTTGCCTCCATTAAAAAATACTAACTCAAAATTAAGCTAGCTAAGGCTCAATTAATTTTTTTTAAACAAAACAAATAATGACTAATCCGGAAACAGAAAATGTTCTAACACTAATCATGAACGCATACGTTTCTAAGTTCTAACAATGTCAAAAGACTTATCAACGTAAAAACAAATTATTACAAGTTTGGATATCATTGTAATATTCGCAAATTTCACCAAAAGTCTTAAAAGTCCGATTTTAATCCACGTCAGCATATCCCCTAACCACGAAACTGGTGTTCACACGCGTCGGATATGACAGCTCATTCTCTCGATAGAAAACGACATTCAGTGTGACTTGTGGCTCAAAAAATTTCAGTCGCCTATGAAAATAAATACGATGATATGCCACGTGTTTCTACTATTATGCAATAAAGTGTTGTTGTTTAGTGCGTGTTAATAGGATGTTCATTTTGGCCCACGCACACTCAAACTAGTGTAGTCATATTTACTCAAATGGATATAGTTGGATCACAGTAATGCTCATAAATATTTAAAGAGATATCAGAAAATACCTGAAAGTATTCAAAATTAACCTCATATGTAAGATGGAGAAAAGGCTAATCAAACTTACCCAAAATTACCCACATGATGATGACACTATCCATACATGTTGTCCCATTTTTTTTTATAGATATATCAAACAGAATTATTCGTTTGGAATATGATCATATTTCCGAGTGGATAAGAATACGGATAGGGCGATTATTCGGGCTATTGTACTTATACTTGTTTGGGAAAGTGGGTGTGATAGCTATAATTCACCAATAATCAGAATTTTTTATTATTATGATATTTGTTAGGAATAAGAATGAATCAAAATAAGAAAAAGGTCAAAAAATTTAGAGAGAAGTCGCAAATTAAGGTAAACATTCGTTTAGGGTTTCTTTATTAATTGTGTGATCGCAAATTGAGGTAAACTTCCGCTTAGATTTTTTTTATTAATCGTATGAATAATTATTTACAAACACTAAAACATTATATTTATAAGCTCCAAAAACCCGATTCATAATCTCATTTAGTAAAGAGTCCATTTTCCTAAATCCAATAGAAACTGTACTATAGCATATTTCTGATTATTTGTCATCTAGAAACAATAATATTATATGTATAAACTATAAATATAATGAAATTGCCCTTTCGCTACATAGTTTTGATTTGATATCAATTTTTTGTTGCTAAAAGGTATTTTATTGAAAATGCAGATTAATGGACAATGAAAATACAACATACGAACAACACTAGTAGAACCGTTAAACAGCACGAGGAGCAAATAGCTAAAAACTATAAGGATATCGATGGTAAACCGCAACTCCAACAATGCGATCCAACTTCACAAGAGATGAAGCATACTCATTGAACCAAAGCTGCCATGACGGCTAGAGGAGGACACAGAAGAACCAAACCCAGTGAAACTCGAAGACTCAACACTACAAGAAAATATTTTTTTTGCAACGAACGATATCGTTGTAAAATCGTTGCAAAACAGTGTTCCAATCGAATTTGCGACGAAACAGAGATCGTCGTTAAGTGATCGTCGCAAACCACAAATCGTCGTAAAATCGTCGGGAAAGTACGAGGGACAAAAATTCGTCGCGAAATCGTCGGTCAATATTCGTAGTAAAATCGTCGTAAAATTTACATTGAAATTACGACGAATATAAATACGTCGTAAAAACGATGAAAATTCGAAGGTAAATATTTCATCGTTAATTCGATGGCAAAAAATAGTCGTCGTTAATTCGTTGCTATAATCGTCATAAAATCGTTGAGAATTTACGACGACTTTATGACGATTTATAGTTGTCGTAAAATCGTCGCTAATAAATCGTCGTACAATCGTTTTAAATTAGCAACGATTTTATGACGATTAAATTAGCAACGAATCAACTAGGACTATTTTTTACCATCGAATTAACGACGATTTATATAAATCATATATATATGATTTTTATTATTATTTTTGAAATTTTATTAATTTCGAAATTATAAAATGAAAATTTTAAAAATAATATATAATAATATTTTATTAGAAAAAAATATATTATATTTTCTTACAAAAAAAATAATATTAGAATTCGAAATCCTAAATCTAAAGAACTATATCGTAATCGTCGAGATTCAAATCGTCTTCGGGACGTCTCGACGAACCGGATGTGCCTGTTGCTTGTGCCGCTGCCGTTGTCGCTACCTCTGCCGCTGCCTCTGCTCGGCTTCGTCGTTTTTCCCGCAACATGGCCTGCATTGCCGGGTTCCCTTCTGCCAAGATGTCGAAGAGTGAGTCAGTCTGCGTAGCATCCATTTCAACCCGCTGCTGAAGACTCGCAATCTTCGCCTGATATGCCGTAGACCGAGTAGCCTCGGTCTCAACCCGCTCCTGAAGACTCGTAATCGTGGCACGTAAGACGACTGGATCATCTTCTGGCTATCGTCGTCGCGGAGCATATGAAGAGGCGGCCGAGACATCTCGAATAGATCCCATCCCGACAACCTTCCCCTTTCTCTTAGGGGCAACCTATATTTAAATTTACAATTATAAATTTTTAAAAAATTAAAAACTAAAAATTAAAAAGTACTAACTATTCTATATACCTGCTCGAAGATCCGGTCAATATCGGGTGTGGTCAACCCTCCAGACATGACCGACGAACCACCTGGAGATAGCTGTTGAGAGAACTGTGTCTCTCGTTCGGTGACCTTGGAAATCACCTCATTGAAGATCTGCTCGGCCGTCTCTAAAACAAAGGAACCATCCTTCTTTCGGTGCGTCCGCCCAAAAACCTTGGTCATCGGAGGGAGTACACATCCGTCTTCGGCGGCCTAAGGAGAAAAACTATGTTATTGACGAAGTAAATTACATAAATAAAATAATTTAAATAAATTTAATTACCATCTGTAGACGAACACCCGCAAAAGGTGTTTGCCCGGCTGTATGAGGCAAAGCCTTGAGTTTCCCGTCAGAACCAACGGTGTTGCAGGAAGCCGAACACTTCTCCGAAGTTATGATGGACTTCGGATCCAGCCAATACCGCACCAAGCCGTCCCATACAACTTTATCCATGTGCAGGGGCTTTGCTAAATCGCCAGAATTCTTCCATTCACCAACCACCCCTTGGATACGAAGCTTCACTCTCTCGAGAAACAAAGTTTGAACCTCGCCATGAATCGAAAGATCCCAGTCATATTTTTGCTGCATGAGAAACAAAAATAATTACATATTTTATACAATTAAATTAAATATATATTTAAATATAATTAAAATAATTATGGAAAAAAAAATTATTTTTTCATACGTACCGCAAACATCTTGAACCATGTCTCCTTGACGTGTGGCGGGAGCTGGGTAAAATTGGTATGAGGCTCGATAAAATATGACTTGATGATTTCAGAAATGGGGCGTCCAACTTTGGATTCAACTCCAAATCTGAAACAAAAAAATTAAAAAAATTATAAATGGTTAGAAATAAATATAAATATGTAATAATAAATGTAAAAAAGAGAAATATATATATATATATATATATATATATATATATATATATATATATATATATTACCATTCCGACCCGTCAGTATGATCCGGATCTAATCTCTTAAGCCTATGACGGCCCGGCTGTGCAGGCAAATCAAGAACCGTCATGTGTGCATATGGGGCCGGGGCACGGCCTCCGGGTTGCGGAATCTGAGGTGATTGTGGCGGCAGAGCACTCTGTGTTTGCGTCGCCGGGACGAAATACATCTCTGTAGCCTCAGAAGACACGGACAATCCGGTACCCGATGTATCACCAATCTCTCTAAAAAACTGAGCGTAATCTGAACGACGATGGCTCATCTGCATAAAAATGATAAACAATTACTATCTATAAACACTCGGGCAGTCTGCTATTTTTCCTAATTTGATTCCGTTTCTACCGACCTAAATTGTTCCATTCCTATCTATACTAACTAAAATTAAAAACATAAAAAAAAAAATTACCTTTTTCGCAAGGTATTCGGGAGGAGGCGAGCAAGAGGAAGAGAGAAAATTGTGAGAGTGAATGAAAAAAATCTGAGCGTGTGTTTATATAGAATTAGTGGTCGTGCCTAAATCGTAGCAATCAGACCGTCGCTAATTCGTCGCTAATTTTGCAACGATTTTGTGAGGAATATTAATTTCTTGTATTTCCCACACGCGGGAGTTTAATTTACCGACACACGGTAAATTAAACTCATATTTTATGACGAGTCGTCGCCAAATCGTCGCAAATTTTGCAACGAATTAGTGAGAAAATTTGTAAAATCTGTTTTAGGGTTTAGGGTATAGGTACAAAAACTATAACGTCGATTGCAATATTCCAGAAACAACTTTACATGTTTACCGTAAACCCAAAGTCATGAAATTATCTATAAGTTCATCGAGATTGAAGAATGAGTAAAACATAGAGTTTACGTACATGTTAGATTATTAATACAATGATTCAGTTTGTGGATATTACTGTGATTGACCGAGTTTTCATTTCCGAACAATTCTATAAAGTCAAGATCAATTTCATTGAGAGATGCATAATAAAATGAGATGTTAATAGGTTAGGGTTTAGGATTTAGGTCAAAGGGTTTAGGTTTTAGGGCATTATGACGAATCGTGGCTAATCGTCGCAAATTTTGCATCGATTTTGTGACAATCACAGTTTGCGACGAATTAGCGATGATTTGTCAAAACTCGTGGCGAAATCGTCGCTAATTTTGCAACGATTTTGTGACAATCACATTTAGCGACGATTTAGCGACGATTTGTATGAAATCCCATAAACACCAAACTTTATCCCATCTCCGATCACCGCTCATTTTCCGCCGTAGTTGGGGCAATTAATAAATTACAAGACACATAGACACATATGTCTCGTAATTTATTAATCGCCGCACCTACCACGGAAAATGAGTGGAGATCGGAGATGGGATCAAGTTTGGGGTTTAGGGCATTTCATAGAAATCAGATCACTTAAATTTCACAATAATTACTCGATCACAATATTATATTAATACATTAAATTCACAATAATTACTAGCTAGCGCGGTCACTCTGATTCATTTTCGGATGAAGACACATCCGTTTCTTGATCATCTGGTTCATCACTTTCTTCGAACTCATCTTCCTCATCTTCTTCCTCTGTATCGTCTGGGAGATATTCAACTTGCTTGTTTTGAGGATCTATCAGAAGGATGTCATCAGTGCTCTCATTTAGTTCTGGTATATCAGAGCAATGATCTTGCTGCATTGGTAGATCCTCAACCCCCACAATTCGACCCCTCGGAGAAACTTTTATAACTGATAACCATGAGATACGGGTGGTGCGAACTCGCGGATATGGAACAAAGCTGACTTGTTCTGCTTGTGATGCTAGGATAAATGGCTCATACTTATTGTAACGTCACGATTGGTTGACATCTACTGCCCCAAATTTGTTTTTACGGACGCCTCGATCAACTGTTGGATCGAACCAGTCACATTTGAACAGAATGCATTTCAAACCTAAGCAACCGGGGTACTCAACTTCAATTATGTCTTGCAACACTCCATAAAAATCTATTTCGCCCCGCACACATACCCCGTAGTTGGCAGTAGCTCTATGATTGCCGTATTTGAATGTATGAAATATATATCCGCGTGTGCAATACATGGGTGCACTCATTATCTTCGATATGGGGCCTTTGATTAACTCATGGAACCAGAGTGGATATGCAGTATCCCCATAATCGACATATATCATTAATTAATTTACAAAAGTAATCAAAATATGTATTAGGTTAATTGTCTAAGTTAGTAATTAATCAGATCACTTAAATTTTTACGTACTTGCGTCTTCAACCACGGGGCAAAATGTTGATCTTTACGCTTGTTGATTTCATCGTCTGAGATTCCTTCAATGACTTCTCGGACCTGTCTAACAAATTCACTGCATACAAAAGTATTTACAATTGTAATTAAGATACATATCGTAATTGGTATAAATCTAGCATATAATTTAGCCATATAAATGTATATATGTTTATACACTTACGTCTCAAATTGACTAACTTCTTCGCAATTTAAGAGGATATACGTTTGTGCACTATGATGGTCTTTTTCATTGGCAAACCAAACTAACTTCACTCTTCCACATAATCGAACGATTGAAGAAAAGATATCTGGGACACCTTCGTTAGCATATGTTCGGCCTACACCTCCATCATCATATCGCCGTGCTGCCCTTTTCCGTGTGCGTACCTTCGAGCCAAAATAGTACCCCGTGAAGTGAGAAGTTTTTTCTGTTAAACTTCCTGCTACTATTGAGCCTTCAACTTTGGCTAGATTTTTAGCCTTCCGCTTCAAATGTCCCATGAATCGCTCGAATGGGTACATCCATCGATACTGCACAAGTCCCCCAAGTTCTGCTTCGTGAGGGAGATGAATAGGTAGATGTTCCATAACATCAAAGAAGGCTGGGGGGAAATATTTTCTCCATGTTGCACAAAAAAATAGGTATACTAGTATCAAGTTGTGCAATAACATCTTCTGACAAAGTGCGGGTACAAAGATCCCGAAAAAACGCTCCAATGCCTACAATAACAATCACATGATATATAAGGTAATAATGTTAATTTTCCATTTCATATATATATATATATATTAATTATATAAAATCTTAAATTCGCAATATGTGATTAATTTAAATTTATATACCTGCAATTGCTTCGTATACATTTCCTGTTAGAAGTTCAGCAAATGCGAAAGGAAGTAGTCTTTGCATAAAGACGTGACAGTCATGACTATTCATCCCGGAAAACTTTTGCCCTTTCTCAACACATTTAGTTAGATTAGATACGTATCCGTCCGGGAACTTCACATCAGATGTCGCCCATTTGAACAAAGCTGACTTTTCTTCCGCACCCAATCGAAATATGGGGACAGGTGCTTTCCCATTACTAGTAATATGTAACTCATTCCAACAACAAAGATCAGGCAAGTCTAACCTTGACTTACCGCTGTCTTTAGTCCTTCCACGCACGTTTAACACTGTATGCATGATGTTATCAAAAACGTTTTTCTCAATGTGCATGACATCCAAATTGTGTCTAAGCAAATGATCCTTCCAATACGAAAGCTTCCAGAATATGCTTTTCTTATGCCAATTGTGATGCTCCCTATATCCATCCGGCATATTAGCTGGAGTGTGCCAATTTCCACCACGATTGACTGTTTCCAATGCACCATAATGATCGATTTCTGCTTCTAGATCTTCCTTGGAAATATAAACAGGAGGAGGAACACGAACAGCTTTGTTCTTTCCAAACAACCGCTTATTTCTTTGATATGCATGGTGAATCGGTAGAAATCGGCGGTGACAATCAAACCAACTTGTTTTCCGACCATGTTTCAATTGAAACGCATATGTCCGATTAAGATAATATGGACAAGACAATCGCCCATGCGTAGTCCAACCTGATAACATCCCGTAAGCAGGGAAGTCGCTTATTGTCCACATAAGCACCGCACGCATTGTAAAATTTGTTTTCCTTGCAAAATCATATGTTCGAACCCCGGTATACCACAACTGCTCCAATTCCTCTATCAGAGGCTGCAAAAACACATCAAGGGAACGCTTCGGATGCTTTAGACCTGGTACTAAAATACTCAAGAATAAAAATTGCCTTTGCATGCACATATCTGGAGGAAGGTTGTAAGGCGTTAGGATTACTGGCCATAAAGAATATTGCCTACCAGACATACCAAATGGACTAAATCCATATGTGCAAAGACCAAGATACACATTACGTTTCTCTCTAGCAAAGTCTGGATGTACCGTCTTAAAGTGTTTCCACGCTTTTGCATCTGAAGGATGAGTAACCTCTCCATATGTCTGCAAATGATCTGCATGCCATCTCATCGATCCAGTTGTCCTCTCAGACTGATACATTCTTTTTAATCTATCAGTTATAGGAAGGTACCACATCCGCTGGATAGGTACCTTACTCCGACCAGTACCTTGCGGCTTATATCTTGGCTTATGGAAAATCGACATTCCTGCAACTTATCATCATCTTTCCAAAAAAGCATGCAATTGTCAACACAAACATCTATCATCTCAGAAGGCAACCCAAGACTATAAACCAGCTTCTGTATCTCATAGTAAGTTTCAGCAGCTTATGTATCTCATAGTAAGTAATGTGGCATAAACCCTCTGGCAAATACTCTTTAATCAAATCAGCCCAGTCATCCATGCAAACTTCAGCTAAGTTATGATCAGTTTTAATAGTCATCATCCTAGCCGCCAACGACAATTTAGAATGTCCTTCTCTACATCCATCGTAGAGTGGCTGATTTGCAGCATCTAGCATATCATAAAAAAAATTTGCATCTAGATTGGGTTCCTCATCATGATGATCATGTGCAAATGTACTTACGGTTTCATGAAATGCATCTGTAACCATGTCATGAATCCTATCATTATCTTCACCATGTTGCTCCGCATGATCATCAAATTGATTAAAATTATTTGACTCATCAAAATTCGATGCTTGATAATTGCTACTACTACTAGCTGCATTTCCCCCATGACCCTCTCCATGATAATACCATATATAGTAATGCGGCATAAACCCTCTATTTAATATATGCGACCACACCTTCGAGATAATGATAAATTTCCTATTCAAGCATCTGGCACAAGGACAGTACATCTTACCACTGATAATCGTATTATGTATACTTCCTGCCTGATGCATGAATCCCTCCACCCCATCATTGAACTCCTTTGTTAGCGACCCCTCCGAATCAAGACGATTATATATCCATCTTCTAATTTCGTATATTGACATTTTTGTTTGGTCATAAAGAAGTAAATGTTTCTGAATATGAAATTTTTATTATGAAGTTGGCAACTATATATAGATTTTTATTTTCGTTACCATCGAATTACCTACGATTTTACAATGATTCTAAACATGTTTACATCGATTTTACAACGACTTTAAACATGTTTACCTAACCGTACACCGTGAACTTAAACGTGCTCACATAACTCATTAATCGTCAGGAAATCGATGTAAAGCTCAACTTATAATAATCCTTGCTAATTCGTTGGTAATTTTACGACGATATTATAACGTTTTATATAAACCTCGGTAAATCGTCGCTAAGTTACGACGATTTTGATAATCGTCGTAACTTCGTCGGTAATCGTCGGTAATCGTCGCTAATTAGCGACGATTTTACAATGAAATTTTTCGTCCCAATTTTGCGACGATTTTACGACGATTTTAAAAATCGTCGTAAAAACGATTTGAATTTGCGATGAAATTAAATCGTCGTAAAAAATCGATGTTAAAACAGTATTTTCTTGTAGTGCAACTAGCCAAGTGAATTCATTGTTTTCAACAAAGAGGAAGGAACCATAACCCACATCACTCCAACAAATAGATAGATTATTTGTCGGTCTAAAATCCACGTGACACACAGGTTCTGAGATGAGATTGATACATAAGATTAATTCCCGGGAAATATTTTGTGAATTTGATAGCCACATATCACAAAACGGTTCTGTTGATACCCGATAAATGAAGTCTCTATAATATTTCTAAATAAGATATTTTTGAAAATGAATTTTGTTTTGTAAGTTATTATATGAAATGTCATTACAAATAACAAAGAATAATTGAAATAAGAAAATATAAAATTGTCTTTTACAATTAGTGATAAGAATATGAAAAGTATTTATTTTGTTTTAAAAATATTATCTACTATATATATTTTAAATAATAATTAATCCATATATATTCAAAGGAAAAAAATCTATTCGAAATCTTAATATATTTTTCACTATAGTTTATTATATTTTACATGAATTTATCTCAAAACAAGAGTTGAAAAATATTTTACTAATTTTATAAAAATTAGACACGCGAAAATTAAATTTTTTAAGAGTTCTTGAACTAACCACAAAATTAAAGTCATTAAACGGTGCATAATAGAGTTATGTTTTCAAGATTATAAGTTTTAAGGATTAGCCCGAATAATATTTTATTCTACTGCAAAACGGGTTAAATAGAAAAATTATTCCGTTTGAAAAATTTATCTATAATCATGAATTAGACATATTATAAAATTCAAATTAAAATAAATTTTCTTAAATTTCAAAACAATTTATTATAAAAAATTATCACGCACTAATTATAGCGCGGATTAAGTCATAATTTATATACAAAAACCGATTAATACAAAATAATAAAATTTTAATAATGATAAAATTAATATTTCTATAATATTTTCAATGACTATACCTAATATATATTATAAGATATTAAAATTAATTATATATGTAATTACAAAATATATGTTAGAAACATGTTTTAAAATATCATTTGTATAGGTTTGAAAGATCTGAATCATGATATCCAAACTTTAAAGTTTGTGACGGATTCAAATTTGACGGAAGTTCTGAAAGATCTGAAAGATCTGAATCATGATAATTCCACTCTATCCAACCTTGTGACGGAAGTTCCCATTGGCTACTCCTTATTTCGACATTTATCATATCTCTTGTCGTACTCGTATCCATGATTAACCTCCTTATTAGGATGAATATATCTCTTTTGTTGAACACACATTCATTCTTAGATTTCCAAATCATCCAAAAGGACAGTAAACACACATGCTCTGAAAAAATAATCGTATATTTGATCAAATTGTTGTCTTCTAACTGTGTAGAAAAACGATAAAATTGTTGTATATTTGAGCATCTCCAAATCTTTTTTTTTTTGTCAACTATTTTTATTTATATAAAATTTAACATACATAAAAAATACATTAAAAAAGCAAAAATACAGTACATAAAACAACAAAGTGGAATTTTGACGAGTTTTTATTCGAGAAAGTTTACTCGTTAATAGAGTGTCCATTCTTTCTTTCCTCAAATCCACATTTAATCTGAGCATCTCCAAATCGCATGTTGATATTCAACACAGAACATGGTTAATTGTTTTTCCAATAAGCAACATCTTTTACATATCAAATCAATACTAACATATCTTGTTTTAAATCGTTATGCTCAGAAATTACATCTGATATTAAGGGTGGAACTATTATCCGTGATCCGATCTGCTCAAAAAATCCGGATATCCGAGGGGCTGGATCTAGATCCGGATAGTAAAATCTTGGATCCGTCAAAACCAGATCCGGATAGTTAAATGATAAGATCCGGATATCTGTATCCATTAAATATATATTTTTTTATATTTTATTAAAAAAATTTAATATATTGAGAGATATATATAAATAATTTAAATAAAATTTAAATATTTTATAATAATTGAATTTTTTACAAAATATTATATAAAATTTTAATTTATCATTATTTTTAATTTTTTTTTTTACGGATCCGGATATTCGCGGATATCTTAATATCTAGACGGATATCCAAAATCTGGATATATGAAAACTCACATTCGGATAATTAAAACTCGTATCCGTCGGATTCAGATACGGATATCTGGGTATCCCAAAAAATTTCGAATATCATCCGATCCGTCTCACCTCTATCTGATATATCATAAATCTCTCCAAATGAAATGCTATATTTTTGGGACAATCCGTAACTTCCAAATCTCCATTTCCAAATCTAATGAACCACTTGACGGTTTTATTTCCTCTTCTTCTTAGATTAAATGGGTAAAGCTATCTAATAACCAAATTTTTAGAAAGGGAGTTGGAGTTTTACGGACTTTTTTATATAAAAAGGAAATGAGAAAGAAAAAAAAAAGTAAAAGTAAAAAAAAGTGCTGACTAGATTGAAAAGGAGAACAAAAAAAAAAAAAAAAGCCAAAAAGAGAAGAAAAAGAGAAAAGAGATCCCTTTTGTAAAAAAGTCCACAAAAACAAAACAAATAAATCTTGTGGCTGAGAATCCTCACGTGTAATGACGTGGCACTTTAGGCGAATCAAAAGGTTGTACAATTCGCGAGATCACAGCAAAACTGTAATCTTTTTTTTTTTTTTCTCGCAAAGACAAAAAGACAAAAGAAAAAACAAAAACAAAGAGAAAACTCAGACAACCACCGAAAACAAGACAGTCGTTCTTTCTCTCTCTTTTTTAAAAAAAGATTGTAGCTTTCTTCTCTCTGTCTTCTCAAAAGTTTCCGCTTTTTTCTCGCTGGAGAAGGAAGAAGAAGAAGAAGAAGAAGTGAAGGAAAAAAAATCGATGTCTGATCCGGCGATTAAGCTGTTTGGGAAGACGATTCCTTTGCCGGAGCTCGGTGGCGATTCTTCTATTAGCTATACCGGAGTTTCAACCGAACATCAAGACCAGAATCTTGTTCGGTTATCAGATTCGTGTACCGGAGATGATGATGAAGAGATGGGTGATTCCGGTTTAGTAGTAGTAGGAGGAGGAGGAGATGATGGTGGTTTCCGCGGTGGAGATAGCGAGAGTGAAAAGGTAAGGTTTTTGGATTTGTTTATCGATTTTGAAGAATACCCTTGATTTATTACACGGAAATGACCGATGGGTTCATGTTAGATTCATCTAAATCATACCCTTTTTTAATAATCAAACAAGAATCTTGTTTGGTGTGATTGAACTTAAGGTTTCAATCGATTTTGGGGATTTTCGAAAAATTGCAAATCTGGATTTTCAAATGATTTAAGTGATTCGAGATCTCAATCAGTTTCATTACGTTTTGATTCGATGGCGATGGTTTTGGTCTTTGGTCGATTTTAAGTTCTCGATATTGATTTGCTCAATAACTTTTAGGGTTTACGCCGTTTTACTCATTTAAATTGTGATTAGTATTTCATTAAATCTGTAACTGGATCTGGATAGTTCCAGAATCAATTTAGTTTAACTGTGATTCTGATACCATTGAGTTTTTGTTATTGTTTCATTGCTAGTTTCCGGATACATTGTTTGTTGTTTCTCTGCTTCTTCTAGCTTTGGTTTGCAGTTTGTTTGATTAGGATACAGAACAACACCAATAACATTGTTATTTGTTAGCACACTGATGTGGTTTTCGTGATCAATTGTTATGTTTATCTTAGGAAATCCAGGAAGAAAAAGATAACGAGTGCCGGGAAGAGCACGGAGAAGAGTCGTTGAGGGATGAATCTAATAACGTTGCTGCAAAGACGGATGAAGAATCGTCACAGAACGGGACTTGCTCTCAAGAGACGAAGCTAAAGAAACCCGACAAGATTCTGCCGTGCCCGCGATGTAACAGCATGGAAACCAAGTTTTGTTACTACAACAACTACAACGTTAACCAACCTCGTCATTTCTGCAAGAAGTGTCAGAGATATTGGACAGCTGGAGGAACGATGAGGAATGTCCCGGTTGGTGCAGGGAGACGTAAGAACAAGACCCCGGCTTCTCATTATAACCGTCATGTAAGCATAACATCTGCGGAAGCTATGCAGAAGGCGGCAAGAGGCGATCTTCAACATCCTAATGGTACCAATCTCCTCACTTTTGGCTCTGATTCAGTCATATGTGAATCCATGGCTTCAGGATTGAATCTTGCTGACAAGTCAATGCTGAAGACACAAACCGGATTGCAAGAACCCAATGAAGGCTTGAAGATTACGGTTCCTCTAAACCCATCAAACGAGGAGGCCGGAACAATAAGCCCATTACCAAAAGTCGCTTGCGTTCCAGGACCACCAACTTGGCCGTACGCTTGGAACGGTGTTTCATGGACGGTTGTACCGTTTTACCCTCCGCCCGCTTACTGGAGCTGCCCGGGAGTTTCACCGGGGATATGGAACAGCTTCGCCTGGATGCCACAACCCAATTCACCATCTGGGTCCGGTCCAAATTCTCCAACACTTGGTAAACATTCACGAGACGAGAACGCTGCTGCACCAGGAACCGCTTTTGAAGAAACCGAGTCACCTGGTCGAGAGAAAAGCAAACCCGAGAGATGCCTGTGGGTTCCCAAGACGCTGAGGATCGACGATCCAGAGGAAGCTGCTAAAAGTTCGATCTGGGAAACACTAGGGATCAAAAAGGACGAAAAGGCGGACACTTTCGGTGCTTTCAGATCATCAAACAAAGAAAAAAGCTTTCTTTCTGAGGGAAAACTTCCAGGAAGACGACCGGAGTTGCAAGCAAATCCGGCTGCTCTGTCTAGGTCAGCAAACTTCCATGAAAACTCATAAAACGAAAAGGGAAATTAAGCCATATGTATTGATTGTTTTGGGTTCAGACTTGTGTTCCAAGAAAGCAGGTGAGTTCTTTTGTACATATAGCTCTCTATATATATAATGGTTGACATAGTAAGGGACAAGTTAGTTTTTGGGGTGCAGAGTGAAAGTTTGTTGTATCATAAATGGGAAGCCCCAAAACTGTTGTTAAATAAATCTTGCAGCAAAATAACTTATGGTCTTGAAAGATTTGCCATTTTCCATTAAAATTAAGAATTGTTTAGTATGCTTAAATCTATTTATGCCAATCATAACTTTGTGTGAATCAAAAATCTCTAATCCATGCTGATCAGGACTTTGAGTGTTCACAGAGAGATTTAAAGGAAACATTGTTTTCTAATTAAGAGTCTTCTTCCAAAGTGTTTTGATATCTACATTGGGCTACATTATGAATGAATGATCTTATAAAATTCTCATAATCTTGCTTTTCTAAATAGTTTGCAATTATTAATTCGATTGTTTTGATGCTATTTTTTTATATGTACTTGACTAGAGGATACAATTTAGAAACAATTTGATGAATATTGTTCTTGTTGTTATAAGAAACGGATAAAACAATTACTTCATCCGTTTCAATTTAAATATCGTTTTAGAAGTTTTTTTTTTCAAAATAAATATCGTTTTAAAGTTTTTAATATATATATTTTTTCACAGATGCTTAAGTTATCTCTAGTCAAAATTAATTAAGAAATATTAAAGAAAAATAGAATTTCAAAAATCATTTTTTTAAAAAGGCATCATAATATATTTAATTTCTTTCTTAATTCACATAAAATGAAGAAAGAGCAAGTGGGCCAGAGGTTGCCACACCTCTGCTACTATTTTACCGGTGTTGAGTTCGACTTCACATATCCTTTATGTATGGAAGTATTTGACTATTGGCCGATTTATTGTGTCCTAAAATGATGACAACAAAAAAAATTCACACAAAATGCAAAACGACACTTATAAATGAAACTAGAAAAAGTATTTTTCTCAGAGAACCGATCCAATCATTACATTAGGGAAAATTTGTAGAGAAAAATGTTTTGTATAACCTAGGATTAAAATATAATATGAAAAAGAAACCACACTGAATGGATTGACAGAGTCAGCTATATAGAAGATTTAGCTCATATTGACCAAAACAACCAATGAAAGAGCATTTTGATTTGAGAAAATAATAAAGTTTGTGAAAAACGCCAAAAAGAAAAAGAAAGCCACTCACTATCTTGTTTGTTCACTTCCATTTTCCAGGAAATTAGATGCAATTGTGACATTATTCGTGTGTTCTTTTTTTCCATGTCCCCAATAAGTAAGAGCATGAATTAGTCATCATAAATCACTTTGAAGTTTGGTCAAACAAGTCACGGATCATGGTGAGAAAACCAGCACAGGCTCAACTTTATTATAGGATCCTAGGGCTAAAAAATGTTTGGACCCTTTAAATTTATTTATTTTTAGATATTTTATCAAATGTTTTTTTTTTAAATTTGAATATAATATTTGTAGAATTTGCTATTAAAAATATTTTATAGACCTTTTCAATTTAATTTAAAAATAGATATATATATAAACGGAACCTTTAATTATTAGGACATGGAGTCAGGGTGTCGGAACGTCGCACCGCTCAACCCTAGTGAGCTGGCTCTAGAGAAAACACACAACCATTTCAGAGTATTAATAAAGGGTACAATAAAAAATTTATTAATTTTTTTAATATATGTGACATATGACACTTTTTGTAAAACCGCATAATATTATAATGGTAGTTAATTGTGGAAATTAGCTATCTTTAGAAACTTTTTTTTTTTTTTTTTTTTTTTTTGTAATCAGGGTAAATCCCAGGCCTATGGAGGGGCCCAGACTAATCCCTGGGGGAAAGGCAACCCACGGATAGGCTCCTTCCCGGGTTTTCAAATGGGCCGTAAGCAATTGGCCCATATCCGTGTGGGTGTCCGAGAGAAATGTGTTTTAGTTTCGCGCAGCAGAAGGATCGAACCCGGGGTGAGGTAGCAACCCGGTCCCGTCCCCAATCACTCGACCACAAGGCTTCGGAGGGAGAAACTTTCAAATGCTTTATATTTTTCAGTTTACAGCCATATTCAATACGTGATTTAAAGTTAATTATCTACGTATTATAATCTTTAAATTTTGATGCGTCAAGACTGAGCTTTTGGTTATTTTCGTTGACTAGTCAAGGTTTATCTTTTGCAATTGCAGGTATTCAACTTATTAATTCAATGATCATATTAATATTATCAACTTCTGAAGGGATGTTTTGATATTATTGATAGTTTTTGTAGTGTTTTCCTTTGGTAAGCGTCACCTAATAAGTAACAACCACAGTGGTTTATGAATATCATATTAAATTACTGTATATTTTCTTAGTAGTTAATCGTGGAAATTAGCTATTTTTGGAGACTTTCAATTGCTTTATATTTTTCTACAGCTATATTCAATAATAAATTTAAAGTTAATTATTTACGTATTATACTCTTTAAATTTTTAAATATGTATAGCATTTTAATACAATATTTAAAACCAATGAGTAAATAACAGCGTGAAAAAGCATTGTGAATTAAAATCTCGATCCAGTAAATTAGGCCCAATAAACTAATGGTAAAAAGGCTCGATAGAGTCAAAGAAACTAGATGGGGTCAAAAGAGCAGGCGGAATCACGAGCCGAGCTGAAAGGTCCACCGGAGTGAAAGTCTACAGTCAAAAGGGATTAAATGCATAATCGTTAGTCAACTCCGACGAGACCAAAGACTCGTTCAAACCGATAAACTAAGACGTCTGGACGTAACAGCCAGATCTTCGGACTTAAAGACTATTCATGGCGAATCATACATAGTAAACGGTAACGTTAAACACGATTTCAGAATATAAAACAAGGACAAGGAGCAAAGGGATCTGAAATCCAACTCTCTACACCACTTTTACTGCAATTTAGCTGTAGGCTCAAACACTTATCAATTATTTGTTTTTGTTCTTGTAAAATCATTCTTGAGAATCGAAATATTAAAGCCAGTTTATTCCGCAAAAACTTTGTCCAAATCACTTCTGAATCCTGTTCGTTCCCATCAAGCAACAAATTTATTGTTTATTGGTCGATAATCCCTCGATTCTTCTTTTCTTAAAGATAAGCCAAAATCCCCCGTTTTTTTTCATTGAGAGAAATCGACGGTCCCTATTTATGTCCGAATACCTGAGTTATCAAAAAAAAAAAAAAACTTTTTAGATAACTCAGAGGCATCAAATTCAAGAGAAATATGGGTTGAAAAATGAGAATCTTCCGTGATAAAACGATCGTCTACGACGGCGGGACATTCGCTCGTGTTCATCGATTGCCATTCACAAACAGTTAATCGCCGATGGGGATGATAGCGTAACATAACTGAATCTGATCGCCGTGCGGATTCAACGAGGAGATGAAGTTCTTTTTTGTTTTTTTAAATATTTTAATTGTTAACAAATAATAAAATAATAATTAAAATTAATGTTTTTTTTTAAAAAACAAAAAATAATTGAGCCACACCATCACTTTTTAATGGAAGTGAACATGTCAATTTTTTTTGGGCTTCCAACTCAAAATTAATTGGCAATGAGTGGATTGGCCCAAGTCCCTTATATATTACTCAATGTTCATTCCCACTTTCGATGTGAGACAATTTTCACATACTCCGTAGAAATTAATGGGCTCCAATATCTTTCCTCGAGATAATGGCTCTTCTAACCATTAATTTCGACATACCATCAATCCTCAGGTCGGGGCGGCCGGACCTTCTTCTGGACCGAATTATGAGAAGTGTGTGTTCAGACTCTAATGTCATGTTAAGTTTCTTGGGCTTCCAACTCAAAACTAATTGGCAATGAGTGGATTGATTCAAATCTTTTATATATTACTCAATATCCATTCCCATTTCCGATGTGGGATAATATTCACAAACTCCGTAGAGATTAAGGCCCATTAATCTCTATCTAATCCCAATTGAACGGTTCTGTTAAGTTTTATGACGGCGCAAATTCGGAAGCTAGTTTGATAGTTTAAAGTGAGATTTTTTTTTATTTGATGATTTGAAGTGAAAGTGAAAAAAATCTCAAAATTTAAAATATTAGTAAGTTGTACTTTGAAGGTTAAAAATACAAATTTTCTAATTATATTATATTAAATTCATATTAAATAACACTCTTTTTTCCGTTCCTTTTGATTTTGATTTTTATATAAATGTCTAAATTTCACAAATTTTTTTTCTAAATTTCTGCTTAAACTAGGAATTTTATAATTGAACTGAATCACACGGTATGAACACGATGAAGCCAGACGTGACATCCCTATTAACAATCATAAATATAAAATACAATTGTTGCAAAAAAGAAGAAGTATACAATACAATTGTTGCCGAAAAAAGAAGCATAAAATAATGTTAAATTAATTAGAAAATATTCTTTTCGTTTCACAAAGAATGTCGTTTTAAGATTTTATTTTTGTTTCGCAAATAGTATCGTTTTATAGAATTTGAATAAAATTTTAGTTTTAATCTTGTTAGTTTAATGTACTAATTAGAAATAAAAAGTTGTTTAATGTATTAATACGTGATAATATGAAATTTTTAATAGTTTTTTTAAATGATATTTTTTATTAAACAAAAGATTAATAAATTGACCAAATTTTCTCTCAAATGAGTACAAAAAAGCAACTCCAATAAATGGTGCAAAAGAAATTTCCTCTTTAATATTTTTTTTTTCTTAGACAAAGTTTCTTTGTAAGTTTCCTCTTTCCCTCCGCTTTTATTCCAACTGCATCTTCCTCACTTTTGCCTCTCCACCAAAACTGTGTCCACATTGACTTATTCATCATGCATTTATATATAGCCATAAAACAAACTCATATCTCTCCACATCTCCTCCAAAACATTTATTTCATTCATTTGCTAAGTTTAGTTTTGAAAAAAAAAAAAAAATCTAACAAAAAAAGTTATGACTGTAACCCACTTATACTGTCTTATAACCATGGAGCAGAGTTCCTTGTCTGAATGCAAGCACTCTTCTTCTTCTTCTTCTTCTTTCCCTTTGTTTGGTCTGATCGATTTCTTCCTCATCAGTTTTTTCAGATGGGTTTCTTTTGCTCAGATCTTTTTCTCCAGATTTTGGCCTCTTCTTCAACACCAGCAGCAATGTGTTTCCGAGAAGAAGAGCAAAGATCTCGAGGTCCAGAGTTCGATCAAACACGATGATGATGAAGGTCTTTGCAGAGAAGATGCAGAGATGGTTATGAAAAGGTTAGGACTTTTCACCGACCCAGAAAGCGAGGGACTTCAAAAAAGGTACAGTTCCGAGGAGCTTTCGAATCTGTTTGAAGAGAAAGAGCCAAGCTTGGAGGAAGTGAAGCAAGCTTTTGATGTCTTTGATGAAAACAGAGATGGGTTTATCGATCCAATAGATTTGCAGAGAGTTTTGACAATCCTTGGCTTAAAGCAAGGATCTAACCTTGAGAATTGCAGGAGAATGATCGGATCGTTCGATGGAAATAAAGACGGAAGAATCGATTTCCATGGATTTGTGAAATTCATGGAGAACAACTTCTGCTGAAATCTTATTTCCTGAAGTAACAATCTTATCAACTTTCTGCACTTCTTTTCTTCTTGCTTTGGTTCTTTGCTTTGAGATTGCGTCTGTTAATATGGTTGTAAAAATTATCAAACTTTAATATCAAAAGCTCCTATAGAGCACAAAACCAACGAGATATCTGTCAAAACGTGATATTGAAGAGGCTAAGCCTGAAATCCAAAAAAATGAACTGTTATACCTAGAAAATGATGACTAAGGAACTCTACTACTTACGATAATCAGAGCTCGTGAGGCGGCAATAGAAGCGCAAGAGCTCTCAATCGCACTAGTTTTCACCAGTAATCACAACAAGAACACTGACCATCTTGGAAATGATGGAACCGATTGGAATCTCTGACAACTATTAACCGGTTTGAGAGCCTCGAGATAAGCTTGATTGCAGAGTGACAATCGTCACATATCCTCATGTTTTTAGTCACGTACAATGGTGAGTTCTCAGGCGTTTTCATCAGACCATATGCCACAGCTAGCTTCTCGCTATGATAAGAGAGGTTATGTTCTCTCTGTTCTTCATCTACATCATGGAAAACTCCAGCAACATCAGCTGAATACCCTAATGGCCTAATTTTTGACAAAACTTCCTTCATCTTTGCATAAATCAGCACAATCTCCGGGTGTTGATTATCCTCTGAAAGAAACACATGGGTTTGATTTCGTATACCTATCCAGCTTACTCCAGGCTCTTTCTTAACCCGTCTTTCCCTCATCAAAGTACGCACTTTTACCACGCCTTCCCACTCCTTTGACTTGGCATGAATATTGGATAACAATATGTAGATTCCCGAATCGTTTGGATGCATCTCAATGGCAAATTCAGCCACCCGCTTTCCTAAACTGTAATTCCGGCGAACATAACAAGCATTTAGCAAAGCTCTCCATGCAACAACATCCCATTCAATTGGAGCTGTTCTCATGAAATTCTCAGCCTCCTGGAACAATCCAGCCTTGCTCAAAAGTCCAACAATGCATGTATAATGCCGTAGATCAGGCTGAACACCAAATTGCTTCATTAAATGGGTAAAGTAATAATGCCCTTGCTCCACAAAACCAATATGGCTACAAGCCTGCAGAATGCCGATAAAAGTTATGTGGTTGGGGAGCTCTCCTGCAATCATCATTTTGTCAAAGGCTTCAAGAGCTTCTCTCCCAAGTCCATGATGTGAGAATCCACATATCATTGAGTTCCAAGTAACCATGTCCCTAAAAGTCATGCCTGAGAATAATTTCCTCGCATCCTCAATGCTGCCACTTTTGGCATACATGTTAACCAATGCATTACCAACCATTACATGGTTCCTAAAACCAGATTTTACAGCAAGCCCATGTAGAAGATCGCCGTGTTTTAGAAGGGATAACTCTGCGATCGAGTACAACAAAACAGCAAACGGGAACTCATTAGGGGGATTAGTTCCCATCTTTGAAAACAGATTCAGAGCCTCCTCGAAAGACTTATCCTGGAAGTAGGCATCCATGATCGATGTATTTAAGACAATGTTTTGAGCGTGTGTATTATCGTAAACTCTCTGAGCATATACGACTTTACCACATTTGCCATACATATTAATGAGTGCACCACTTACATTAACATTGCTTTCCAAACCAAGCCTTACAATTCGGCTATGAATCTGCCGAGCCAATTCCAAATCTCTGAGATTAGAGCAAAGCCTTAAAGAAGACATATACGTGAAGTTGTCCCACACCAAATCTTCGTTAGCCATCCGTCTCAAAACATCAAACCCTTCTTTTAAAGCACCACACTCTAAATACCCACTAAGAGCCGACTTTAAAACAAGAAGATCACAATACGGAAGATCATCCAAAATCCGGATAGCTTCTCCTGTGCCCGAACATGAAGAATACATGTAGACAAGAGCATTCCGAACAAACTCATGGGACATCAAACCATATCTAAGAAAACAACCATGACACTGCTTACCTTCTTCGATTCTCCCAGAGCTCGAACAAGACTTGAAAATTGTAGTGGCTACGTACTCATTGGGTTGCGACTCACCGGAAAAAACCATACTTTTGAACAGTTTAAAACTTCCAAATCAAACCCGGAATCTTGATAACCGTTCATCAACGCAGACCAAGAAACCACATTTCTCTCAGGCATTGCATCGAACAGCTTGCTTGCACGAACAGTTTTCCCGCACTTCACATAGAAATTGATCAGGGAATTGATCTGCCATACGTCCTCAGCTAAAGACGATTGGTTCCTAACGATCAGATGAGCGTGAATCGATTCGCCAGTCCTCAGGAAACTTGATTCAGCACAGTCTTTCAAGAGCATGTTAACGTGATCAATACGTGGAAGAGCTTTCATTGGTTTGGGTGATAAAGACGCAATATTCTTCAACCTTACCAGTCGTCATTCGATCACAGACAAGGCGGACATGGCGCCAAAATCGCTCCCTGTCCGAAAGCACCAAGCGCGGCTCAAAGGTTTAACGAAGAAGATGAAGAAGAAGCTCAAGTCGGTTTGGTTAAATTAAATTCCATTTGGTTAGCCCGGAAATCTGATTTCCGGTATGGTTTCGGTTTAACTTGGGTTGAACAAACATGATCACAGAAGATTCTCTGATCCTCTGCGCCTGGCAAATTATCAGGATCCGAAAATACTTGAACCGAATTTGATCCGAATTTTTAAAATATCCGATCAGATCCTAAATTTTTATATCCAAAGAACCGAATCCGAAGAATCGATTGGATATCCGAAATATCCGAAGTGTAATTATATATCCAAATATATTAATTATATTTAGACTTGATATAATTCAAATATCCAAAATTATAACTATAAACCCGAATATATTAATTATTTTTTGGGTATTTTGGGTATTTTAAGTATATTTTCGATATTATGGGTATATCGAATACATCTATTTTGTTTTTTTTTTGAAAATTTTAGATATTTTGGATACTTTTGGTTGATTTGGGAAAACGGTCATTTAAATTATGAACTTACAATATTTTGCCAAATTAAATACAAACTCTTTAATAAGCCAAAAAATACATGAATTTATGTTGATCTTGCCAGATTAATTATCAAATTAGTCAACGTGTATTAATCCTAATCTAGGTTGATTTTCTGTTAAATCATATACGACCGTCGTTTCATAAAAAACAAAAATCCCCAAATCTTCATCCCAAAACCTAAAACCTAAAACCTAATTTCATTACTCTTCTTCTTCTCTTTCACGATCTTTCCGTCTTCTCTTCTCTTCTCTTCTCTTCTTTTCACTCTTCTCTTCTTTTCTGTTCTCTTGGGATGGAAACCGAAAGTAGGGTTTGAGAAGCTGGTGAAGATGATGGTGGACGAAGATCTTAAAGCTTGTTTTGTTGTTTCTAGTTTCTTGTCGTTTAAAAAAAAAAAAGTTATCCAATTTGTTTCCCTCAATGAGTTGAGGATAAAGGACAGTGAATTTTGTATGAAAGGGTAAATGGAAGCACATCCTCTCTTCTTCTATCCCGTCTTGTATCTCCCAAAGTTACATCAAACAAAATTGACTCTTTTACTTTACCTTGGAATTGGCTCTTAATTTACAGAAACACAGACTAAACTCAGAGATATCACTTGACATAGAAAACAGAAAGTGAGAAGAACAGGCATAAATTATTCAAAAAAATATAATCGAACTAACTTTGAGGTGTTGTGTCACTCTAAAGCAGCTTCTTTAAAACACAACACAAGTGTTTATAACAGAAACCAAGTGCTCAACTATGACTTGTATATATCTTGTTTCTATAACTCATGTCTACATGATAGCACAAAAATGAAAAAAAAAAACATTTAAAAAAATAAAGACGAATGAAGCACACAGATTGTTCAGTGGTAATTCACTCAGACAGAACCTACTACTTCTATGTTTGGTTCCTTTCAAGAGCAAAGGTTTCTCCTTGGCTCACCAACTCTGTCAAAAGCACCATCTTCTTCAACAACTACATTGTCATCATTATGTGCTTCATCGGAGTTAATCTCCTCACCAGCATCATCGGCGGTACCTTCATCACCAACATCATCATCGACAACCCCACAGTCGTTTCCAGGTATTGCTTCATCTTCAACATCTTTGCGTGATTTGATCTCTGGTCCGATTTGCAAATCGAAAATGGAAGATAGGAGAAGATCGGGAAGAAATCGTGAAAGAGAAGAGAAGAGAAGAGAAGAGAAGTGAAGAGAAGAAGGAATCCGATCTTCTCTGCAAATCGAGAATGGAAGAGAAGAGAATCGTGAAAGATAAGAGGGAAAGATCGTGAAAGGGAAGAAGAAGAGTAATGAAATTAGATTTTGGGATGAAGATTTGGGGATTTTTGTTTTTTTTATGAAACACTTCGTATATAATTTAACAGAAATTTAATGTAATTAATCTGGCCAGATCAACATATTCGTGTATTTTTTTATTTATTAAAGAGTTTGTATTTAATTTAGCAAAATCGTGTAAGTTCATAATTTAAATGACCGTTTTCGTCAATTTTGGTTTGAAAGTATATTGGTTTTATTGAAATGAATATTCATGTTTTTTGTGTTTTGTTTCAGATTTTGGGTTATTCGTGGTTTTTTGGGTATTGTGAATACTTTTGTATACTTTTGGATACTTTCAGATCCGGATCCGAATATATCCGAAATTTTTTAGATCTTAAAAAAAATACCCAATCCGATCCGAACCCAAACCTGAACCCGATCCAAATTTTTAAAATACCCGATCAGTACCTAGATCTCTAAACCCAAAATACCCAAAACCCGAAATACCCGATCCGAACCGATCCGAAGATCCGAATGCCCACCCCTTCTCACCTCTCTCCATCTTGGAACTTCTCAAAAATCCTCGCAAGATTGGAGATTTTTACTCATTGTTTGGTGAAAAAGTCGAGAAATTTAGGGTTCTCTGATCCAGGATGAGTGTAAATAGAATCAAGGATTTAGGGCTTCCATTAATGAATCTCGTCAAGCTTAGAGGAACACCGATTTTGCAGCAACTGCTTCTAGAAGAAAGGCTTCTTAGATCTTCTTCTGACAATTGGTGTATCATTAACGATGGAACCAATTCACCTAACATTGTCATGGGAATGTCTGGGTAAGAAGCTTTTATCTTTAAACAAAATGCTTTGGTTAAAATCATACATTGTAGTTACAATTATTGCGAAAGATGTGGTTTTTGAGAATGTAAAGTTTTGATCTTTCGACAGTATGCTTTGGTTAAAATCTAATGTAAAGTTTTGATCTTTCCACAGTATGCTTTGGTTAAAATCTTACATTTGTGGTTTTGACGTTATTGCAAAAAAAAAAAGAAGTGATTTTGAGGATGTGAAAGTTTTAATTTTTTACACAGGAAGCCTTGTGAGCTTGTTGAGCTTGAACCTGTTATAAGAGATCGGATTCCGGTTATTAAGCGGTTCTCTGGAGGAGGAACAGTGATTGTTGATAAAAACACTCTTTTTGTGAGTTTGATTTGCAATAGAGATGATGTTCCAAATGTTCAGCTTTATCCACGTTCTGTCATGGCTTGGACCGGTTCCTTGTATAGTGATGTGTTTAACGGGATTGGCGATTTTCAGCTGCGTGAGAACGGTTTGTCTGCGGAAATCTGATGATGTTCTTTCTGTTTGTTGTTTGTGTGTTTTCTTCTGTTTACACAATTGGAAGTTTAGGCTTTTATATCGTGTTTTCGGAATTCAGATTATGTTTTTGGTGATCGTAAATTTGGTGGAAATGCTCAGTCGATAACGAGAAACAGATGGATTCATCATACGTCGTTTCTATGGGACTATAGTGAGAGTAACATGGCTTACCTTAAGCTGCCTTCAAGAGTGCCTCAGTACCGGCTGGTACGATTTATAATTTTCATTTCGGTCTAAATGATTCGGTGCGATTTAGTTTTTTGATATCCGGTTTCATTTGAGTATTGCAGGAAAGAGATCACACAGATTTCGTATGTGGAATGAAGGATTATATCGAAAGATTGGTTTTTATAGAGAAAACCATAAAGGCGGTGGGAACACGATTCGCATTGAAGGAACTTAACTTGGATGAGATCGATGATTCTTGTAGAGAGCATTTAGAAACCACTAGACTCCTCACAATGGATGAGCTCAAAGAAGCAGTGGCAAACACAACTCGGAGTGAGAGTATTGCTCAAGCTGTTTAAGATTTTTAACTTTCGAGATTGTTGAATCGCTCTGGTTTTATACTCTCGATTCTTTAGCTTTGTATTTAGGATTCAGTTTCAGAGAATTCTTGCGATAAACGTGTACTGGTGATTTAATCTTCTGAAACCGAAAATTCGAAAAAAAATAGAAGAACAAACTCTTGATTTTCTTTCACTGCTTGTAAAAATGCAACCTTGTTATGTTAAATGCTTCAGAGAGTCATCATCATAGGGGTTCAGGTTACAATTAGGAAATTCTTAATTGATTTTCTTTCTTTTTTTCTTCAAGAAGCTCCTACACCGAGAAAATCTATAAACCTTGGGGTCTCATAATATCTGGCCACCATTGTATCCTCTGCTTCTGATGATGACAGTGATGAGTATGGTGGTGATGATGATGATGGTGATGGTTGAGAGATTAAGACATGTGGTGTGAGTAGTGCCAAGGAATATGCAGGGAAGGTAGAGAAGTGATGATGATGACTCGAGCAATACTCTTCTTGAGCTTTGAGGTTAGTAGTTTCCTCTTTTAGCATCTTCCAGCTGTAGTTCTTGAACTCAGTCCTTTCCTCACTTACACTACCTGTAAACCACACAACCAAAAAACTTGAAAACCCATAATTTTCTGCATCAAATCAACCTATGGAACTTAGTAACATCTTAAAGAATTGAAGATATAATTGAAACAGACACAAACCAGGAAACAGATTGAAGGTTTGTTGTAGATTCAGGCATGTTATTTCATCGGGAGAAGGAGTGTGTCTCTTCCTCAACCTCGAGTAAGAAGTTGATTGTTTCCTAAACTTTCTTGCCATGAGAACGTGCCAGTGATTCTTCACTGCATTGTCTGTTCTTCCAGGGAAAAACTTAGCAATCAAAGACCATTTGTTACCAAATTCTCTGTGAGCTGCAAGTAGCTTTTCTTCTTCCTCATCACTGAAAGCTTTCTTGTTAATCCTTGGATCCAGCTGGTTAAACCACCTCAATCTGCAACTCTTCCCTTCAAACACACAAAACAAGAAAAAGGCTTCAAATCTCAGAAATCCCCAAAACAGAGTAAAAAACAAAAAAAAACAGAGAGATCTTTTTGAAACCTGTTCTTCCTTGCATCTTCTCTGCAATGTAGTTCCAGTTCTGAGGACCGAAAACTGCCACAAGCTCCTGAAGCTTAAAATCCTCTGAAGCTTTCCAATGACCTCTACTACAAACCCTAGAGAAGCTCTGTTTCTTGTTCTTCTTCTTATTCTTGCTCTCTTGATGCATCCTTCTTTTATTATTACAAACCTCTCTCAATAACAATGCATTGTTTTCTCCAAACCCATTAAATGGTACTCTGCAATGGACAGACGTCACAAGGGTATTTTGGGAAAACCATATGAGTCTTCTTCAAGTTGTTTTCCCCCAAAACCATGTCCCATATATGTGCTTGCTGGTGTGAGATTCGGTGATGGCTGTGTTTATCGTATAAAAATCTTTGGTTTCTAAAAATGGAAACCTGAGGAGAGAGAGAGAGAAGAGGAAGAAGAAGAGAGTGTACTGTGAGGAGAGAGAGAGAGAAGAAGAAAGAAAAGCCACACACGCACACACATCTTTCATGGTTGCTCTCTTAAGAACAGTTTCAGTTCTCTGACAAAGTTTTTGACTTGTTCCAACATTAATTCTCTATTTATTCCCCCACGATTTACCACATCTATGTACTGTGTATTATATTGTTTTAATTTGTTTTTTCAGTTTTTTTTTCTTCAATATTATATTTTTCTGTTACATTTTATTCTAAGAAAAAGCTGTCTTTGTAAGAAAAACAAATGCTGAATGCAAAGCAATTTGTTTGGGTGATTTATTTAGGGATTCTTGGTTGTTTAGTCATTTTTTGAAAATTTTAAACAATTTTTAGCACTTTCTAAACTTAATTAGGAAATTAACACTTTTTATACCGGAAAGTCGTACTCATATACAATATTGCACGAATCAACCATGAACAGTACACATATCAATAGGAAACAAGGGCAAAATCGTCATTTCACACAGAAGAAGATAAAAAAACAAAAAGCGTCAAAAACTTAAGAAAATTTTGAAAAATGACCATAAATGCAATTATCTTACTTATTTATGGGGTCTAAGTATCTTATAGATCCATGAAGAGTGTTATGTAGTGCAATTTGTTTTGTTACATTGTTGTCTTTGTTTGATATCTTGATTGTTGCATAAGAGTTTTTTTGCTCTCTTGTGATATATGATTAGAGATTTTTTGTTTTTTTTGGAATTTTAGAATCCTAATCTTTGAAGTTTTAATATAATTTCTAACGATAAAATAAAAATAAAAATAAAATATAGCAGATAAATTTTATAAATTAAACACTTTTTATTCTGAAAAAATACTTCTTAAGAAAAGAGGATTAAGCGTCGAAAAAAAGTAGAAAAAGTATTATAAAAAATGAAAATTTGACAGAAATAAATATTTATCGTTTCTATTAATAAAAAACACCTTAGCACCAATCTATAAATATAAACACAAATAAAAATGTTTATATTTTATCAAATTAAAAAAAATTCAGTAGCATTTAAAAGTTTTTACAATATTTTATAAACATCGTTTTTTTATTATAAACTTGAACTTTAAGAAACTCAACAACCCCATTAGGCAATTACTATCTGTAATGGCAATGCAAACTTACATATTTCGTTAAGTAATATACAAAAAATTAACCAGGTTAATTAATAATTAATTTCAGATAAACTGCATGAGTTATAGACATTAAAGGTGTGATTGGCAAAGTGGAAAAGGAATGAGTAGCTGAAAGCAGCTAGAACAGAAGTTGGGAGCTGGAGCGGGAGTCAGAAGCTGAAATTAGGAGATGGAGCTAGAGTTGGGAGCGGAAGCTTGGAGCAGAGACTTAAAATAAAATTTATAATTAAAAAAATAAAATTTATTTATTTAAAATTGAAATACTAACTAAAAACAAGAAATTGAAAAGAAAAGAAAAAACTAACCAAAACTTAAAGAAAACTATCTATGAGTTCTCCATATACTCTCTGCATACGGGTTACTTGCATGAATTATATATGATTATAAACTATGAAAAACAAATTAACAAAAAAGAAACTAAAATTACCAATGAAAATGATGTAATAGAGTTGAGGTTTGGTATTTATAGAGAATTTTTAAGCAATATTGATGTTAACTGTTTAAAAAAAAAATATATATATATATATATAAATTAATATATTAATATAGATTTTGTGTGTGAATAGTTTAAGATATTCTTTGAATATATATATTTGTTCACCAATAAGAAATTATGTTTTAAAAAATAAAATAAAAAATAAAAACCATTGTGATTTGCAACGTCCACAAATTCTCTATTATCTAGCGTTATAATTTTACAGTTACTAAATATATAGACACACGTGTGAAGGATACAAAAATCAATATGTGATTGGCGTTGATACGGCACTGATATTACGTAACGTCTCTCTGCACGTGATACCAATCACGCATTAAATAATGGGAGAATTTCAAAAATATTAACCCAAAAAAGTCCAACTCGAATGTAATTGAAAATCAAAAAAAAAATTGAACAATGAAATCTATAATATTAAATCATAAACATTTTTAGAATATACATCCATTATTTTTTAAAAAAATTAAATATATTTACTAAACATTTATTAAATATATTATAAACTTAAAAATTACAAATTAAAAGTATTTGAATAATAACAATTAAATTAGTTATTATTCCTCATTTCACATTTAAATTATTTCTTATTCCTCGTTTCAACTACACGGAGTTTAAAATCTAGTTGTGTAATTAAATGTTGATTTAAGTAGAATTTTTTTTTGTAATTAAAGATCAGATAAAAGATCGGACGGCTGAGATCAATTGCGCATCGTCTTCTTCATTTCAGATCTGACGGCTAAGATCAATTGCGCATCGTCTTCTTCATTTCTTTGAGCCTTTCTCTTCCATAAACCCTAAACTAAACTCTTGAATGATTCTCTCTAAAACCCTAATCCGACGATCCCTCTCGAGCTTCGCTTCTTCTCCTTCAGACTCCCTTCTTGCCGATAAAGCTTTAACCATTCTCAGGCGTCATCCTTACCAACTCCAATATCTCTCTGCAGATTTCACTCCAGACGCAGCCTCTAATCTTCTCCTCAAATCTCAGAACGATCAGGAACTGATCCTCAAGTTCCTGAATTGGGCGAGACCTCATCAATTCTTCACCCTCCGTTGCAAATGCATCACTCTCCACATCCTCACCAAGTTCAAGCTCTACAAAACCGCTCAAACCCTCGCGGAGGATGTCGCGGCAAAAACCCTAGACGAAGAAGATGCTTCTCTGGTCTTCCGATCGCTACAGGAGACCTACGATTCGTGCGATTCCACTTCCTCTGTTTTCGATTTGGTAGTGAAATCTTACTCCCGTTTGAGTTTGATCGATAAGGCTTTGAGTATCGTTCGTCTTGCTCAGTCTCATGGCTTTATGCCTGGAGTTTTGTCTTACAATGCGGTTTTAGATGCTACGATCAGATCTAAGAGAAACATTAGCTTCGCTGAGAATGTGTTCGAGGAGATGTTGGAAAGCCAGGTTTCTCCGAATGTGTTCACTTACAATATCTTGATTAGAGGGTTTTGCTTTGCTGGGAACTTAGATGTTGCTCTGCAATTCTTCGACCGGATGGAGAAGAAAGGTTGTTTGCCTAATGTTGTTACTTACAACACTTTGATCGATGGGTATTGTAAGCTGCGTAAGATCGATGATGGGTTTGAGCTTTTGAGATCAATGGCGTTAAAGGGTTTGGAGCCTAATTTGATCTCTTACAATGTCGTCATTAACGGGTTGTGTAGAGAAGGGAGGATGAAGGAGACGAGCTTGGTTCTTACGGAGATGAACAGGAAAGGGTTCTCGCTAGATGAAGTCACTTATAACACCCTTATCAAAGGGTATTGTAAAGAAGGGAACTTTCACCAAGCTCTTGTTATGCACGCCGAGATGCTGCGTCATGGGTTGTCGCCTAGTGTCATCACTTATACTTCACTGATAAATAGTATGTGTAAGGCCAGAAATATGAACCGGGCTGTCGAGTTTCTTGATCAGATGCGTGTTAGAGGGCTTTACCCAAATGAGCGTACGTACACGACATTGGTTGATGGGTTTTCCCAAAAGGGGTATATGAATGAAGCCTATCGGGTTTTGAAAGAGATGGTTGATAATGGGTTTTCTCCTTCGATCGTGACTTATAATGCTCTTATCAACGGACATTGTGTTGCTGGGAAAATGGAAGATGCGATTGCAGTTCTCGAAGATATGAAGGAGAAAGGTCTGACTCCAGACGTAGTGAGTTACAGCACAGTATTATCTGGGTTTTGCAGGAGTTACGATGTAGATGAGGCACTTAGAGTCAAGAGGGAAATGGTTGGAAAAGGGATTCAACCTGATACAATCACCTACTCATCACTAATCCAAGGGTTTTGTGAGCAGAGAAGGACAAAGGAAGCTTGTGATCTTTTTGATGAAATGCTGAGCGTTGGCCTTCCACCTGATGAATTTACTTACACAGCCTTGATCAACGCTCATTGTGTAGAAGGTGACTTGGAAAAAGCGCTACACTTGCACAACGAAATGGTAGAGAAGGGATTATTGCCTGATGTTGTCACTTATAGTGTGCTTATTAACGGGCTTAACAAACAAGCTCGAACAAGAGAAGCAAAAAGACTTTTGCTCAAGCTGTTTTATGAAGAATCAGTC
This sequence comes from Eutrema japonicum, assembly GCA_030161315.1. Taxonomy (NCBI): domain Eukaryota; kingdom Viridiplantae; phylum Streptophyta; class Magnoliopsida; order Brassicales; family Brassicaceae; genus Eutrema; species Eutrema japonicum. The sequence continues at coordinate 52,063,498 of BSQW01000011.1, forward strand.
CCTAGTGATGTCACATATCAAACACTCATCGAAAACTGCAGTAACATCGAGTTCAAAAGCGTGGTCTCTCTTATCAAAGGATTCTGTATGAAAGGGATGATGCTCGAAGCTGATCGAGTTTTCGAATCCATTCTTGAGAAAAACCATAAACCCGATGGAACAGCGTATAACGTTATGATCCATGGTCATTGCAGAGGCGGAGATGCGCGCAAAGCATATAGTCTATACAGGGAGATGGCAAAATCCGGATTTCTTCTACATACTGTGACAGTTATTGCTCTGGTTAAAGCATTGCACAAGGAAGCTATGGTTGATGAATTGAATTGTGTTATTGACAATGTATTAAGAAGCTGTGAATTGAGTGAAGCAGAGCAAGCTAAAGTGCTAGTGGAAATCAATCATAGAGAAGGCAATATGGATGTGGTTCTTGATGTTCTTGCTGAAATGGCCAAAGAAGGGTTTCTTCCGAACAGAAGAAGTTAAAAGTGAGTTTTGTTTAAGCAAATTTAATTATGGGTCAATTTGTGTATTTTGTGATTTTAGACGGCCTGGTGATTAAAACCACTTGCCCTTATTTTTGGTAATCCAAATAAGAAAATAAAAGTAAAAATGTGATCTTTGAGGCTTGAGGCACAATTTTAAGTCACAAATACAATCTATTTAATTTAAACTAGGTTTTAACCCACACTTTATGCACGGAATAACTTTTTCTTAGAAAAATGTTTTTAAATTTAGTTTTAAAATTCTGACTAAGTTAAAATTGGTTGGTATATATATAAGTACGTTTATATTAACATCACAAAACCAAAATTTACATCCGTCGAATAAAAATTTAAATTAGTTTCGTTATAAGTAAATTTGAGTTATGATATAAAAATGATGTGATTTTAATATATATATATATATATATGTATTTGTATATATACCACCACAGTTTATAACATAGATATGTATATCTTGAAAATAGGAATTTGGTTGTGAAATTTTTATTTATTTGAAATTAGATGATTATTTTTGGTTAATGAATTTTATAATATATCTAACTAATGATTGTATAGATAGAAATGTTAAAATGGGCTAAACTCCCCCACACACTTAATTCATTTTGCAGTGGATTAAAGTATTATTCAGACTAATCCGCACAGAAGTATAATCTTGAAAGCGCCAACTCTAATATGCACTGTTTAATGATTGTCGGTTTTGTACTCGGTCAACGAATTTTTAAAAAATATTTTTTTTGTGTCTAACTCTTTATAAAATTAATAAAATATTTTTTTTCAAATTTAGGTTTGATATATACAAAAATAAAAATATAAGAAATTATAGTTTATTTTCAAAGAAAATTCATATTATTTAGTAAAATGAGTATAACAACATCTATCTTTAAAATAAAAACTAATATTTTGACTTGCAAGACACTCTTTTGTGGGCATTTAAAAATTAGAAGAAAAAATTATATTATTTAGTGAATTGAGTATAACAACATTTATCTTTAAACTAAAAACTAATATTTTGAATTGCAAGATCCACTTTTGTGGGCATTTAAAAATTAGAGTCCTAATCCGTCCCGTGACGTACTAACTCGTCTACTTAATCCGTTTTGCGGTGGAATAAAATATTTTTTTGGTTAACTTGCAAAAAACTACAAATAATTTTTTTTTTTAAATATATATGGATTGATTTATATTTAAAATATAATAATATTTTTTACTTTCTTTCTCTCAAATTTTCGAACTCTAGTTGTAATTGATGCAAATGTTATGAGTTTTCAACTCAAAATTAATTGGTGATGAGTAGAATGAACAATATTTTCTATATATCATTTTAGGTCTTTCTAATTTTTGATATTGGATCTTAATATGTCTCTTTGAGATGATAACTTTAATTTTATTAGTCTATATCAAAACAAATCCCACTTTAGGACCGACATTAACCAAATAAATTTTATCAAATACTATTTATGCTAAGTAACCAAATATTTTTTTATTAAATAAACAAATAATCATGATTTTGTTTTTTGTTATTGTTTTGCTTGGATTTGGTGAGACGATTTCAAGAAACCAACAATTCTAATTGGTGACATAAAGAATAATGGTATTGTACAATTTTTTGAGGTAGTACCAAAGATAACGAGATAAATATAGATTGTAAGAATGATAACAATAAAAATAGAGGTGATAAGAGAAGATAGTATTAACATGAGATCTGATTTACAATTAGGGATGTTAAAATGGGTCAAATTCTTTTGAGTCAACCCAATCCAATTCGATCTATCAACTCTGTCAAATTTTTTGATTCTAATAAATTGATGGGTCAAATAGGTCATGGGTCAAATAGATCATGGGTCAAATAAATTATGAGTTAAATGGGTTATGGATCAAATAGCTGATCCGTTGGATCCATTAACTTCATATGATCCTCAACGAGAAATTGGCTTTTTCATATCTCAACTGTTCAAAAATGTTAATTTCAGACCCGAATTTGTAACCGGTGCTAAAACATACGTCAACTTCGGAAATTTGACTTTTTCCGACCTGAATTTGTAACCGGTACTAAAACATACATCAACTTCTTAATAATTTGAATCTCATACTTAAACTTTTAATTTCGTGCTATAACATACATGAGATCAAACGCTGTTAAGGAGCCGTGATGCGGTCATCAAACTAAAAGACGAAGACTACGAGCCCAAGATGATGCAGCTCAACTGGAATATATTCTCACCTCAACTAGAGAAGTCCTCGAAGTGGAATCAGTCCAATCCGAGTTCAGATGAAGAAGTTATTCAACTTCCAAGTCAAGTGATTCCCAGCATACGCGATTCGGACATACGTGCGTTCAAAGAATTCTTCCAACCAAACCCGAAGGAATCAAGCTACAAACCAAATTGTTCTAAAATATTGATTCATCAGAACAACCGGAAAAATTAGATTCACAACAACGCCGGTTCAGAGTTGAGAGATATGACTTTTACAAGTCAACCGATCATGCACAGTAGGGCATGAAGCAGATCGGTTGACTTGTAAAATTCATATCTCTCAACTCTGAATCGGCGTTGTTGTGAATCTAATTTTACCGGTTGCTCTGATCAATCAAGATTCCAGAAAAATTTGGTTTGTAGCTTGATTCCTTTGGGATTGGTTGGAAGAATTTTTTGAATGCACGTATGTCCGAATCACGTATGCCGGAAATCACTTGATTTGGAAGTTGAATAACTTCTTCATCTGAACTCGGATTGGACTGATTCCACTTCGAGTACTGCTCTTGTTGAGGTGAGAATATAGTCCAGTTGAGATGGATCATCTTGGGCTCGTAGTCTTCGTCTTTTGCTTTGATGACCGCTTCACTGCTCCTTAACAATGTTTGATCTCATGTATGTTATAGCACGAAATTTAAAATTTAAGTATGAGATTCAAATTATTAAGAAGTTGATGTATGTTTTAGCACCGGTTACAAATTCAGGTCGGAAAAAGTCAAATTTCCGAAGTTGACGTATGCTTTAACATCGGTTACAAATTCGGATCTGAAATTAACATTTTTGAATAGTTGAGGTATGAAAAAACTAATTTCCCGATCCTCAACTAATCATCAACATAACATCATTCATCATCATCACATCGTAGCAATACTACTATCATAACATCATTTTTCTCAAAAAACAACAATCCATCATTTTTTTCACCAAAACGATAGTCTATTATTTTATGCCAAAAAATTTATTTCCGTATTTTCCTGCCAAAAAACGTTATTTTCCCCACCAAAATTGCGGTTTCCATAACATCTTCCGCCAAAAATGTAAATTCGTCATTTTCACAAAAAACGTGATTCCACATTTTTCCGCCAAAAACGTGATTATGCGTTTTTCCGCCAAAAACGTGATACCGCATTTTCCCGCCTAAACGTGATTTCACATTTTTCCGCCAAAAACGGTATTCCGTGTTTTCCCGCCAAAAACGTGATTATGCATTTTCTTGCCTAACCATGATTCCATACTTCCTGCCAAAAACATAATTATGTATATTATCGCCTAAAATGTAGTTATGTATGTTTCTGCCAAAACGTCATTTCTTATTTTTCCGCCAAAAACGTTATTCCATAATCTTTATTTCCCCGCCAAAAACGTAATATCACATTTCCCGTCAAAGATATGGTTCGACGAATTCATGACCAATTTACAATAATTAAAGAAATTTGTCGATTCACAATGTAAGGACAACATAATATTATTCACAATTTTTAATTTTCTCATTTCAAAATTAATAATAATATTTAATTCAATAAATTTTTATGATTTATAGGTCACCCATATAACCCATTGACCCATATAATTACATGGATCAACCCAACCTATTTATTAATGAACCATGACCCATTTGACACCCCTATTTACATCGTTGTAACCGTAAAAATAGTGAATATTATGAAAAGCAATTAGAACATATGATATTTAATTAAAAAAACAAAAATTATTCATAAGTAATTTAAATAAATATATGCACCTAAGTTAGGTTCTAAATTAATGACATACTAGATTCTCACAAGTGCAGCTGCGCAGATTTTTTTTTATAGATTTAATATAATAGTTTCAAATCTTGAAAAATCCGGGATTCAAATAATAATAACAATCTGGTTCGGATATAGCTCTAAAACCCGAAACTATAAAATCCGGTAAAACTCGTAAAAACTCAATAAATAACCGTGAACCGGACATAATCGCTGACTCGAATGGATCATGATTAATTAAAAAATTATAATGCAATCAAATGGCTTCCTTTATTGTTCGTATTGAGTCATTCTGATTTTACAATCTGGTATTTTATAATCTTTTTTATTGTAGTTGAATAATCATTTATCAATTACAATAATAATTACTTTGTGAGTTTAACATATTTTGTTTTCAAACATATCTTTGAAATTTATTAGTTTTCATACTATATATAAATAAATTCACTAATTATTGATTGCGGTCGGATTGTATCGAACCGAGTCAACCCACAGACCCGTTGACCCAAAGAACTCTCTGGTTTACTTTCCGAGTCAAATTTCAATATATTAATTTAATGTATTAAAATAAAATTTTATAACATAACTTTTTATAATTTAAGTTAAAATCAGAAAATTTAGCAGAATTTAACAATTTCGTTTGATATTTCCAATTTAAAATATTTAAAATCTAATATGATTTAATATTTTTCCAAAATTTTCTATTTTTTTATTTTTTTTCTATTGTATACAAAATAATTTGTGTTTGGAAATTTAATATTATTTTTCAAAAATACTTTTTTAACATTATTTATTTTATAAATTCATGTTTGGCAATTCTATAAATATTTTCTGATTTATTCTTTAACATTATCTAATCTATTAAAACAGAGACATTTTTTGTGTCCAAACAAAAAAAATACATATAAATCTATTCATATACTGGATAACTATTATTCCTTCTTTTTATTTTTGTTGCCCAATAGATATTTTTGTACAATATTAATTAAAAAAGTAATTATTATTAATTCCAAACATATCTTTAAGAAATAATTACAATATTATATTTTCATTTTAGTTTAAAATATCTTTAAGAAAATACAATTTATTTATTATTAAAAAAATAATTACGTAAATTAATAATATATATTATTAACCTGATTGCCTTTTATTAAATGAGATTTTTTTTTCCCAATTTTCTTGCTATAGCTACTTCCAAACATTAATTATTCAATTAACTAAAATTTTAAAATTATTTAAATACATATGTTCAAAAAAATATTTTTGAAATATTAATAAATCATTCTGGCGAAATATTTTTAAATAAGAGTCTAAATGAACAAACAAATTTTTGTGTGAATAAAAAAACCTTACTACTTTTAAGTTGGATTAAAATTATTGTATATTTCTAAATTTTGCTTTATATTTTTTTTTTTTAGTTTAAATAAAATAAAAAATAGAAAAAAATAAATCGTATTCTAATACACTCAACTAATTAAATATATATATATATATATAAAACTAATTATTTAAAACAAAAATCATCATTTAACACAGAAAAATGCCATAACTAATTACAAAAATATTTTATCCGAATTATTTTTTAAACAAAAGTGTTTAAAAATTAGTAAAAAACTGTAACACTAAATCTCTTCAAACAAAAACAAATCTTACAATAAATCTAAACAAAAATGATATTTAATTAAAGATCAATTTAAAAGGAAATAAATATTTTAGATTTGTCTATCATATTATAGAAGATATTCTTAAACTTTAATATGAATATTTTCTGAATTAAATGCATAATATTAATTATAATTTATATTTTTATAAGAGTCTAAATGAATAAACAACTTTTCTGTGAATAAAAAATGTTACTACTTTTTAGTTGTATTAAAATTATTGTATATTTATAAATTTTGATTTATATCTTAAGTTTTTTAATTTAAATAAAATTAAAAATATAAAAAGAAATAAATCGTATTCTAATATACTCATCTAATTAAATATATATATATAACTAATCATTTAAAACACAAATCATCATTTAAGTAGATTATGATTTAGATTATTTTGAATTTTTGAATTTAGATTATGCCAAATATTTTAATGATCAATGTAATATTTGACACAAATAAAGAAAAAGAATGTTTAAAATAATATATTCGTTTTAATCGGATACTGCCTTAAAAGTTTTTTGTTCTTTTTTTTTTATAACCATTTATTTAGTACCGTAAAGATCACAATCTACTCTGATTATGGAAACTAGCGTAACAACCAAATCATAACAACAAAAAAAAAACAAAAAAAATTCAGTAATCCATTTCATATTTTCAAATTAGTGGATTTGAAATAGTAGTATAATATACTTTCCTTAACAAGATATAGCTTAAATACCAGTCATGTATAATCGTGAGCAATATTAGGAACTAACATAACATTATACCAATTTGAAGAATCGAATAATTTAAAATTTTTAGTATATTCTCACAAACTATATATTCAGTTATTCGATTTTCATAAAAAAAAAGTTTTCATTTTTTCAAAACTAATTTCGGCAACAAGATATTCCAATATTCAGGCTTATCTAATAATCATAAGATCTTAAAAGAATAAATGTATACAATTATAACACTATAAATAATTAATTTATAATTACTAATTTTCTTATAAATAAAATCTGTTAATTCTCGATAAATTGACGGTTTAAACTAGAAATAAATGAGTACCCACTCATTCACTATAAAACACTAGTACCTCTTGAAATATGGTGAAACTCCTTTTGTGGTATGAGAGCAAGAGATCCATGGTAGAAAAACAATGGAAGTCTTTCTTCATGATTCTCAGGTATAGGTTTTGAATTTTATTCGAGCTTTTGTTTCAAAAATTTCAAGATTACTCAATTTTTATATTTTTTATATCATATTTTGTTAATTAACGTTTTATATCATATCTATAGGATTCGTAATATCTCTACACCAAAACGAAGACATGTGCAAGTTGACCGAGTTTAATGTTTTATTTAACGATTATGTTTGTTTGAATCTAAAGTAAATTGTAATGTTGCAGGGAGCTAATCATAATGAAACTTGTGCAAGTTGAAAATTTTTGATATTTATAAGGTTAGTTATCTTCACAATCTGTTATAGTATTTCTTAGGTTCATTATTTTCTAATGACCTTAATTTTATGCATGGTGATTAGATAGTGACATATAAGGATGAGAATATCCAGAATCAGACATATTCTTCAGCATTCACCAAATGCAAAACATATATTGAACATCAAGTTAGTTTTATATATTAAATATGAGTTTATATATTTCGATTAATTTTTTTTATATTTTATTAATTGCTAAGAAACTTTTGGAATCTAAAATTGGTAACTTTTATGATTTCTATTGATGCACAACCGAAAAAGATTCAGATAGCATCAAGCATATACATGATGAAAATCAGAATATATATATATGAGTGTTAGAAAAATTAACAGCTTATTAAATGCCTAGATTTTCTTAGTAATAGCCATATAAACATTTGTATGATTTTGGCGATTAGTTTTTAATCAGCCTAAAATTTTAAATATTTAAAATTGGTAAATATTTATATCATACGGTAATGTGAATTGGTGGGTTATAATTATGTTTTTATAATCGCGGTCCTTTTTAGATTAATATGAACGGACGTGTTAGAATTATGTTTTATAATCACGATCATATTCAATACTAAAAAAATATATACAAAAACAAACTATATCTAAACACAAAAATAAATCTTTGTCACTTATTAGAAAAATTATATATATAAAAATAAATTATATCTAAATACAAAAAAACAAATTATATTACAAAATTTGATAAACAACAACAAAAATTCTCGTGCGGGCGCACGGATTAGAATCTAGTTTATTTTTAATATACTAAACCAAAAAAATCTCAAAATTAAATATTGTGTATGTTGTCTATTTTAAACCACATATTTTCAACACCACCTCTCACCCGCAAAAGTTTTTTGAAGATATTATATATAAATTTATATATTATTCCAAATTCATAATTATATTTATTTTATATATTTATATTTGTAAAAACAAAGTGGGATAATGTTAAAATAATTTATGTTTTTCAATTTGTCATTATGAAAAATATACATAGTATTATAAATTATTTATAGATTGATATTTTTAATTGATAATTTAATATTTTAAAAACTAATAATATTATTAGAAGATATTTTAATTTAAAATTATGTTACCAATATTTCAAAAATTATAAATATTTCATAAATAGCATTATCTCCAAATTTGTACAACCCACTTCAAAATGTACTACTAAAAAAAAGAACAAAACATGTAATTTACATGATTGGTTAGACTCTTACCATTACAATTTGTATAAACATGAGTATTCTGGTCAAAACGTGGAAAAAAAATCCGAAAACTCTTTAATACAGCTTTTACCATTTGATTATTTACCTAAATAATAAAAAAACTTATAGTTATTCATCAAATCCACCCAATTTGATAAGATCAAATAACTTGGTTAATTTTTTTTTTTTTGTGCAATCGTTCTTTTTTCATTCATTTAATCTTTGCGATTACATCCAACGATAAGAAAAGAGGGAATTAACCATCCTCTATAATAGCTACAATACAACTTAAAAGCAATATAAGATAAATCATATAGATCCTTAAAAAAGGTTGACAGCGAATTTGAGTCAAGAATCGAATGCGTCGATATAAGATTCACGGCAGAACCGGAATGTTGGAGCATAATACTGGCAAAACCAGAAAGCTCAGAAATAGCCACTTTAACTTGTGACGTTGAAAAACTGCTTATACCGTCGGGTCACATCAAAATGATTCCCATTGCATCTTCTGGCCCCGTACATACCTCTACACAAGATGACAAACCTATTAGCGAGTTTGAAAGTTTCCTCGGTTTTAAGGCCGAAAAAGAACCACCTCTCATCGAGAGGGAAAGTGGAGATAAGATTCTCTCCTCGAAAGAGGAGGAGGGTGAAAATGATCTCTCCCAAATGGAGGAAATTTATCTCTCCGTTGTAACGGAGGAAGGTACAAAAGAGTACACGCCCAAGCTATATCTGCCGATTAACGGAAATATTGTACTGCAAGATGGGCCTTTTCACAAGTGAAAGCCCAAAATCATAGTTGGAGCTAATGAATTGCAATAAGGGTCATTCCAAAAAAGAAAGCCCAATAGCAAAGTTGATTGGCCCAGGCCCAAAATGAAAAGTACATCGAGATTTCTCCCTGAAGTGGACGCACCGGAGATGCTCGTCGCTTGGATGGTGATGCTCGGAAAAGATGGCCGGAGGAGGAGCTTGGACGTCTGAGATTTCACCGGAGATGAAGCTCTTGCCGGCGAAGTTGAGACTAGAGCCGGCGGTGGAAGCAAACGGTGGAAAATAGTGGGTAACAGCGGAGAAGGGCATTGTAGATCTAGGTTACCACATTTTTCACGGCCGGCGAGGCGAGTCCTATAAATGACGGTGGTGATAGATCTGACCTTTTGGGAACTCGCCGGTGGAAGCTCACTTGAGAACGCCGGACTAGGTTGACAGAGATGTCGAGAATTTGAAACCAAGGAAAACACATGCGGTGTATTGAGTTCGTCTGGCGGATCCGGCGGTTCAGGTGGGTGTCGCGTCCTCTGCGGCGGGAAGGTGGCCATATGTTGACACAGCAGGTGCCGTGAGTTTGAAATGAGTTGAGAAAACGTTACCGACGACAAGGCCATGCGGCGGAGATTAAGCACAGATCGGTAACGGGTCTCGCCGGGATTCATGGTGGAAAACCGAGTGAACGGAGGCCGGAGTGAATGCACCGCGGCGGAAAAGATCTCGTCGGAGGCGATGACCGCCGGTGGAAGAGAGACGATTCTTCGGGAAGAAGCTGAACGTCCCGAGAAAGTGAAGCTACGCCGGTTAGAGAGAGGAGGAGGATTGTCGCCGGTGTTTGCAAACCATTTTGAATCTCGGCCGACGGCTACCTCGAACTCCGAGTCTGAGAGTGTTTAGACTAGGGCGAACTGCCTTAGAATATGTTAATAACTTGGTTAATAATACATGAAACTATCTACTCCATTTGGAAAGAGCAAAACTCAAGAATACATCAATCTAAATATCAATTTGTACCACGACTTGTTCAATCTACTATCAAGCTCATTCAGAATCGTATTGCTTCTCTGGATTATTATGCGAAGCCCATACTACACGACCTGATGCAGCGTTGGTTTGCAGCCTCGACTCACCTTCGTCCAGCCACACAAGATTAATACATTTTCATTTTTACAAACGTTTTATGAAAATTGGTTTTTATTTGGTTCTTAGTAGTGTTTTAGTCGCTTAGTTCTGGTGCCATTCTTTATTAATTATCTTGTAAATATTTCTTTTTCATAGATTAATAAATTTTAAATTCAATAAAAACAATGCATGAAACTAAACTTTTAGAATAGCAAATTTTTTAAGACTTAAAAAAAAGAATAGCAATTTTTTTGAATGGAATTAATTTCATCAAATAACACTAAATTATATTAAAAACTAAAAATCAATAATAGTGAAATCTCAAAATTTTAGAAATTTAAAATATGTATCTAACAATAACCTCGGCAAACCATAATCATCATAAATTTATTTCATTGTAAATGCCCAAGTTTATGATAATCTATTATTAGTTTTTTTGACTCAGCACCACGTAAAATCCCTTTAAACAAAGACCCATCTTTTAGTATTTTAGTCAATATAGTCAATATATATATATATATATATAAAGGTGTGATCCGCGCTACACGCGGGCGTTGTAAACAATTGTTCTAAACAGTTTTTATTGTCTATTATTTTATTTTTTTGAATCTGGTAGTTAATTGAATTATCTCTATCAACTTAAAATATGTGTAATTTTTATTTTTTGGTTTATTTTCTTATTTTTTTAAATTTGTGATTTTATATGTATTTGTTTAGTGGATAGTTCACATTTTTACTTATTGTTTTCCTTTGTTAGTCAATTTCATGCAATTAGTTGGTTTTTTTAGGGAAGATCTTAACACTTTAAAGTTTTCTTTGCATAATTTTTGTTTTTTCTTTTGTTTCATTTAAAACCTATTTGTTGAAACCCTTGTAGAATACGTTTCCCTTTAATATTAAAGAATGGAGGAATTTGGGCTAGTTTTAAAATTTTAGTTTTAAGATGATTTTCTGTTTTTTAAAAAAATATATGTTGGACGTAGAGATACAATGCGCGGACATGGTCCACATTTAAAATTTTTTTTTTTTGATTGTGTAATAGTATTTTATTTTCTTGGTTTTAGAGTTAATAGAACTGTTTCTAACAGTTTAATATTGGGTGGTTTTTTATTTTATTTTATTTTCCATTTTTATATTATTTTTAATTGTGTTTTTTTAACATCATTCTTTTTAATCGTGTTTCATGTTGTATTCTAATTAAGCATGTCAAGCGGTTCAAACTTGCCCCGCTAGATCCGCCCCGCGCGGGTTAATTTTTTTGTTCGACCCGCATCCGTCCCGCTTGAATTCGCGGGTACCTGCGGATAATCTGCAAATATTTAAATAATAAATAATAAAAAAAATTAAAATTTCTCGACCCGCACCTGACCCGCACCCGACCGGCGGCGGGTTAAACAGAGCGGGACTCGCGGATAATGACTCAAATTAACAGCACCGATTTATGTATATTTTGGATTTTTTGTTTTATGTTTGGGTTTTTTTTTAATCTTTTGTTTTATGTGTGTGTGTTTTGTTTTTGATTTAATGTTTGTTGCTTAGGTGGAAGATAAATTGTCTTTGTGAGAACTGAGAGAAGCTAACTTTATATATATAGATATTTGATCCTTTCACATCTGACCGTCTCTATCCTTCTTAGAATAACAATTTAAATTAGATACTAGATTACTAGGGGGTTATTGGTTCTTGCATTTTAATGGATTTGGAAATCCAAACCAAATCAAGTGTTATTGGTTCTATAATTTTGAAATCCATATTAAAATCTTGTGTTATTGGTTCTATGATTTTAAAATCCATGTTAAAATCAAGTGTTATTCAATAGTACAGATTTTCATAAGGATTTGATTTTAATTTGGATTTGAATTGATTTACAAGTGTTTTTAAGAGTAAAATACAAAGGAGCAAATATCGAGTGAACCTTGTTATTTGGTTGGATTTGGATTTACAAGTGTTTTTTTTTAAGATGAAACTACTACGTAAAATTAAAAATAGAAAGACACCTATCAATTAATGTGTAGAATAAGAGACAAGAAATAACTACACGTAACATTAAACTACTACATGTTACAAAGCTAGTTTCTTGAAGAAGTTAATAACAATGATGAAGAAATTCTTGGAACTCAGGATCAAGACAGAGAACATGCCAATCAATTGAGAGCAATAATTGAAGCAAATATGTGGACATATTCTATACTTTAAGAGAATACTCGATAATTAGTGAAAGAAAAAAACGAAATTTTTTTTGGTTTGTTTTTATTTTTTTCTTATAATACTAAAATTCTTGTAAATCTATTTGGTTGATTTACAATAATCCATTTATTTGATTTTAAAATCTAATTATTTAACTTTGAAATCTATTTCTCTGATTTTAAAATCAATGAATTCATTAGGATTTCTGAATCTGAAAAATTCATTAAAATGCAAGAATCAATAACCCTCACTACAATCTGTACGAGATATATTTTTTTATAGATTTAATAAAAAAAATTATAAATTTAATTTTGTAATATAAAAAATAAAAAATAAGAAATAAAAACTAATTAAAGTATTTACGATTAAATATGTTGAATTTATAATTTTTAAATTTTTAGTAAAATTTTATTATTTTTTGATTTATTGTGATTGTTCTTGATTCATTTGTTTGGTATTTTTATTTATTTGTTTGGTAATATGTTTAATAGTATAGATAAATTATAGAAATATTTTTAATGAAGTTAAAAAAAAAAATGCTTTTGATTTTAATAGTATAGACATTAATGACCGACAAATAGGTCTTTGATACACTAAATCAAATTTAAAGCTGGGCAAGAAACTTAGGTAAGAACCCCTCATGGGGTTCTTAACCATTTGTTTAATATTAAAGTTGGGCAAGAAACTTAGGTAAGAGACTCTCATTTTTTTTATGTCCAATGGTAGAATTCTATAGGGGTTCTTAAAAAAATTTTTTTTTTGTCTAAAGTCAATCAAACTATAAGAGGAAGATCAATGAGTCTAAAGTCAATCAAACTTGTTAACACACTCAATAATCAACAACAGCTAAGAGTCAGTGCAAAGGCTCACATTCAAGACAATGACCAACAGAATTCTAGCAACATAAATAAGCTACGGTCATCTATCTTGGCCGGAGATGGATACCCACAAAATCAGACCCTGAGAATCTGCAGCTTGTTGGAGCAGGCAATGGCAACCCAATCAGGCTGAGAAGACGGCCATTGAAGCTGCTCAATCTCAGCGCCGGCTGTGTAAGCTAGAATCGGATCAAGACCACCTTCAACTTGCTGTCCCATGGAAGAGATATCCCAAATCAAAGCCTGAGAATCATCTCCGGCAGTGCAAATTGTAGAACCCATGCTTCAGTCTCTTCTTCTTTCAAGAAGTATGCATAAATATGCATAACCAATGAGTAGGCAAGCCCCATGGAAATCAAAAAGGATGAACAACAAATTAGTTATCAGATTAACAAAGAAGCAAATCCTTGCCATTACTAAGATCCCAGCAAGCTCAAGCTATTAGACCAAACACAGAAATCGAATAAATCTAGTTAATCCTACACAACGTAGAAACAGATCCATGAAATCTAATCAAATTGCCACCACAATTTTAGCAACATCTTAGCCAAAACATCACCAATACCAATGAATTTCATCAGACTTAAACCTAACTAGCACACAATGCATTGTCTAGATATACTTACAATATAATGTATATGATACAACCAAATCATTTACTCCATAACCGAGACTAAAGAGTTATATGCATAGCAATGATTCAATCTTCACAATAGATGCAGAACCTGTAATACTATAGGCTTAAGTTCTTTCACTTATTAATCTCAATAAGAAACATACAAATACATAACTTGCGAGTGATTGATATATAAGATTCAGAGTACATGAAACAGATTCAAATATATAAGACATTAAAGAGGAAGCAAACCACTAACCTTTGGATGAGTCGTCGATAAAGGAATCCTAGCATCTCGGACTTCAATCACAACATCCATGAGCTTAAGCTGTTCTCTAAGTTCCTTTTCAGTTTTCATTATGTGTCCTGGATACCACTGTAAAATCAAGAGCCACGCAATAAACAAACAATCCAGCAACACCAGAACACATTCCACACTATAATCCGTTAAATTGATTACCTGAACAGGACGTAATGCCCTAGTCCAGAGACGAATATCAGATTCTAGATTCATCCAATCGATTTCTTCTTCATTTGCCTCTAATGTGAACCCGATTGAATCACCCTTTCTTGTAACATCCAAAGTCGAATCCTTTCCTCCAACATTCTGAAGAAAAAAAGCAAGTTTCCGAATGTTTGGAGAACTGAACTTGCAAGAGATATTAACAGATGTTTTATGATCAGAAGCAAGAGAGATATACAGATGTTCTATGACATGAACAGCTTGTGAAACCAAACCCAAAACATTCTATCTAGTGGATCAGGACTAGCAATTTGATAATCTGATGACGCCAACAACGTATCTTACTCTAAATCATTGGGAGGAGATCAAGAGGACTAGCAATTTGCTTATTCCATAACAATTATCAAAATAGGATACGATCAGAAGAAACCTCAATAATCACCATCATTCCCAATTAGAATAAAGCTTCAAAATCGAATTCCCCACTTGTCAAAAAGAAATCGAGTGAAGAAATTAGCAAATGATGACTTGAACATGAAGAGCAGACCTCTTGTTAGGAGAGAACGAGCGATTGAGGCAAAGAACAGGAGTGCCATCTTGGTCAGATTCTGCTTTTACAAATTCGTCGGGGAAAAAAAGAAGAGGTACAACCCTAGCTAACTTTTCTCGGCGGCGGTGAAGAGAAGGATTTGATCAGAGAAGAAGATAGGCGGCGGTGAAGAGAAGGATTTGATCGGAGAAGGATTTCTCGACGGAGAGAGCGAGGAGAGTCGGAGAAGGAGAATTTTTTTGTTCGATCACGCAATGACACGTGCCCCGTAAGAACCGTTTCTTATGGGTCTTAGTTAAGAACCGGCTCTTGATTATTGTTTTATTTTTGATTTAATTTTAGGCTAAAAAACCTTAAGAACCTGTGTTAAGAAACCGCGTTGAGGATGCTGTCGTGAGAGAATCATTACCACGTGTTCACCGGTTTCGTGATCCTTTCAAGATTCTCATCCTCACGCTATAAAGTCAAAACTCTGATATACAGAAACAACATTAAAAGCAAAGAAGAAAACAAAAAACAGAGAAGATAGAAAGAAAGAAAAAAAAAATGAGCAGCGCCGGTACTCCTCTTCACAATGTCTTCGTCTATGGTAGCTTTCAGGAGCCTGACGTCATCAAAGTCATGCTTGATTGTACTCCTGAGATCATCTCCGTAACACTCCCTGGCTTGTACGTCTTCTCTCTCTCTCTCAATATTCTCTCGATCTCTTTCTTGATTGATTAATCTCTCTGTATAGATCTAAGATTTGATGGTGATTTTTGGGTTTTATTCAGTCAGAGGTTTAGGCTTAAAGGACGTTTGTATCCATGTATTGTGCCCTCTGAGAAAGGAGAAGTCCATGGAAAGGTTTGGTTTTTTTTTTTATTCTTCGTGAAATTGAGGATTTTTAAGGTTTAGATTTTGAGAAATTTTGGTGAATTTTTGGTGCAGGTACTAATGGGATTAACGGATGAAGAACTTGAGAATTTAGATGCTGTTGAGGGTAATGAATATGAGAGAGTTACAGTTGAAGTTGTAAGGAAGGTAAATTTAAAGACTTGATTATTTCATGGGTTCTTGCGTGTATAATCACTTGTAAAAACATTGTTTGTGTACCAACAATTTATAAAAATTGAAAAAATAAGTAACACTTTGTGTATAGTTCACGCATTGACTTTTCAGTTGTACTCATGTACAGTACTACACGAATCAACGGTGTGCAGTACACAGACCAATAACAAGAAAGGGCAAAATCGTCTTTTCAACAAAGAAAGTGTTACATATTTTTTCAGAATTTAGAAAGTGTTAGAACACAAATTATGTTTTGATTAAGTGACACTGGATGCAAATATTCCTTGTTTCATCTCCAAAACACAATTCTAAATTTAAACATTTTGGATGGTCTTGAGTCTCTTAATTAGACTCTTGATGAGATGAGATTCTTAATATATTGTATTTGCAAATACAGGACAATTTTGAGAAGATGACAGTGAAAACATATACATGGATCAACAAAGATGATCCTGATATGTATGGAGAATGGGATTTCGAGGTTTGATTAAAAAGTTATTTGTTTATATCATCAAAAATGAAACATATGATCCATTTGATCTGATTTGCGTGTTGAATTGTTTTTGTTTTGTTAGGAGTGGAAACGACTACACATGCCGAAATTCATGAAGACAATCAAACAAATCATCGAATTAAACAAGAATCCTCAGGGAAAGGGAATAGATGATTACACCAAACTCCTACACGAAAATCTAGGCGATGCTCCATCGTCTTGAATGGATAATGTGTTGAGTATGTTATATATCTCGTATTTGTTTCTAAATTTTGAGTTAAATCAATCCTAGAGAGTAATAGGTACTTGTGGAGATCAATGAAAATAATGGTAATGTCATGTTTTATTGTAAGATTTGAGTTATTATGTGGATTGTATTAATGTGTTATAAGTCTTTTGGAGATTATTGGCATCTAAATCTTGTGTATGCTTGGTTAATGATAATGCATATATATGTCGTTTATTTGAAAGAAATGTGTATGGATTAAGTAATTAAAGAAAGTAGATTATTGAACTAAGGGAGAATTGGTTCCACAAGAGATAATATTTGAAGTCATGTGTATTGGTTTCTATTAAACGCATCTTCTCTTTGTCGGAATTTAATTTAAATTTATGTTTGAGATCTTCTGGTTATATAAAAAAGTACGGTTATTGGTTTTGAAGTATGTAAGGAAGAAAGAAAGCAGAAGAGTGAAGTATTGGGACAAAATGTGATGATTTGTGTGAGTAAGCAATGAAAATGTAAAATTTCACATATATAACAGTTATAGATTTTAAAGTTTATTTTGAGTTTAGGCAACTTTTTTGTCAACAAAAAGTGCAATCTCAATTAAGTCATTTAAAATTCAGCAAAACTACATACCAAAATCCAAAATGTTATGAGAAACAAAGCTAAAATGGGTTCTTAATGCCACTTGATATTTAAATTTTAGAAGATGAATACGAAGCTCTCTTGTCCGATGAGTACATTCACTGCAGAGTCACTTCATTTCTTCGTCTTCTTTTGATGATTCAGCTGCGACCACTTCTTCTCCTCCTCTTTCCTCTTCACCTCCTCTTTCCTCTTGTCCTCTTTCTTCTGCTTCTCTTTTCTCTCCTCTTTCTTCCTCTTTCTTCCTCTTTCTTCCTCTTTTGCTCTTTCTTCCATGCAAGTTTGTCATTCTCCCATAAAATTTTCTTTAAACCCTTCTTTACCTTCTCTTGGACGGCTTTTGACGATGCAAGCGCTGCGCCAGCAAAAGCCGTCTCCCCTTGAAGCCTGAGGAGAGGATTAGAAAACTCTTTTATCCATCTCTATGCTTCCATCTCTTCTTCGATAGTCAGCCCACCGGGCTGAGTCTCTGAAGAAGAAGACAAGTGGGAGACACATGTTTACCATTTGCAGATATTCATGAAGAAGAAGAAGACAAGTATTCATGATTTACCATTTGCAGCAAGAGAACGAGAAGGCATAAGATATGACAGATGAAACCTTCTCGACTTCAAAGAAGTTGCCTTCCTCATTCATATTAGCCGATAAATCTTTATGGTCACTTTTATGTTCATAATATTATTTCAATAATATACCACCTTAGTGTTTCATAATTTTCAAAATGTGCGTGATATGTGCAGAATTGTTTGTCATTCTTTGTGTGATTGAATTCATAAGTTATTCCGCAACAATTACTAACTTGTTTTGATTTTTAAAAAGTTTTATTTAACAACAGTTGTTATTTTCATTTAATTTTACTTTTAGATATCTATCTTATATAATTTAGCATTCTTCGTTGTTCAAAATGTTGAAACTGAAAAAAAAAATCATTTGGAATTTCATCATTGTGACGAGTTTTAGTATCTAAGCTCAAAATTTTCAAAATTAGCAATTTTGAATATAAATGAATGACACATATATTACATGTATTTTCTTCTCTGACAATGAGAAGAGGTTGTTCAAATAGTATTCAGAGACAGAGTTTCGTTGTGCCTCTCTTTATACATTTGTCGTATATCTCCCTTCGTCGAAAATTTGGTTCCAGTCCATCTGGATCATGGTATTAAAATCAAGACATCTAGGTACAAATATGGATTTTTTAGACAAATCGAATTGTGAATCTCATATATATTGCTTACTGCTTAGGACTTAACATTAACTAGGATACTACGGGGATGATTGATCTTACGAAAATTTGAATATATTTAGGCAATTTTTTTGTCAACAAAAAGTGCAATCTCGATTAAGTCATTTAAAATTCAGCAAAACTACGTACCAAAATCCGAAATGTTAAGTTCATTTGACTAAACCATTTAATCTTGAGGCAGGTTTGGACATATATGCTCATAAATCAAATATAATCTTGCAATGTAATACATAATCGTTTTCTAAAATCTCAAGTTCATTGTACCCAAAATTTCTTATTCCGATTTTAATTAGGAAATGAGTCATCGAGTACGATTAGGCACGATCCTCCCTAGAAGTTTCAACTTTTAGCACAGTCAACAACATTGGTGGTGGTCAAGAATGTTCTTACATGCCTTAATCGATCATGTGTGCTTTCTATTTTTTTTTTTTCAAAAATAATTTCATAGAAATCTAATCTCAGAATAATAACAAATGATCTTATGATGAGGTCATCCGAACCGATACATACTATAGCAAGGAGAAGACGCACAAAAATGATTATATTATAGCCGATGTCAAAGAAGAGACGATTGTCAATGCTTCAATCGTCTATGTGAAAGCGCATGGAAATGCTACCACCTCAGAGAGGAATTGGACCGTGCGTACGACAAGACTAGTACTTGTTTATTGGCGTCAACAATTCCTTGACGTTGTTGGGACAGTTGCTCCGACGCTACTATCGCTCAGCACCCATCAAATGGAAGAAGATGCATGTCTTGAAGAGCTCTGCTTCAACCACAACGATTCAGGCCATGAAACCACTTGGACTACATTCTTAGCTCAACCAGAGCATGCCTCGAAGTGGAATCAGTCCAATTGGATCCCATATGAAGGAGTTATGCTATCTACAAATCAGGTATCTCCCAATTTACCCGATTTGGACATAGGTGCATTGATTGGAGGTTTCCGACCAAATCAGGAGGAATTAAGCTACAAACCAACTTGATCTGGAATTTTGATCCATCAGAGAAGAACTGACAATTGGATTCATTTCATTCCCGGTTCAGAATTGAGAGTTATTGATAGTGAACTTTTTACGGTTCGCACAATTACCCACTGTGCACAATGCCTCAATCTAATGGCATGTCATTGTAGCACTTTGGGATCGAATCCACAGGGAAATAAGAACGACGCACTAAGAATACAGGACGCTATCTAATCTAAGCAAATATCGGGTTTTGGTTTTTATCGGACAATTTGAAACGTGCAAAATAGAGAAATAAACGAGTAGCAAAGCAAACAAGAAAACGATTAATATCAAATTTAAACAAACGAATTCTCGGGTAAAGCAATCGACTCGGGTGATTCTTTAATCTACTCAAGATGCTCAAACATTCGACTAAATATCTCCCTAGGCCTTAGAACACTACTAAAGATTAATCCACTTCCATGGTATTAACCCATTTCTTAGTCATCAATCGTCATAAACTTCCGTTCGCGATTCTATGACTAACAAGCATTAATAACAAGTCTAAATAGCCATTAAACACCCTAGACATCTATTTCCATAGGCTAGGAATGTAAAACACTCATTGAATTGGTTGGGGAATTTCATCGAACACCTTCCGGGCGAGAAATTCCCTATGATCTAAATCAACTTTGTCAAGGCCAATCCAGCATTAATAACACTCAATGAGAAAGGATATCAACTAATCTAGTTCTTAAACATCAAGAACAAACCTAGAATCACCCTAATCTACTTCACCCAAGAATCCTAAAAGAACTACTCACACATAGCTAAATCACAAATATAAACCGTACAAATGAAAGCCATAAGCAAAATAAGAAGAATGATAAAAAGAGTTTAAGAAAATCTTCACTAAAATGGTTTGGATCTTGAATCTTTCATACAAAACAAAAACAAGAAAAGAAGAAAGAAATAAGTGGCTTAGAACCCTCAAAAGAAGCAGCCCCCAAAAAAAAACTCCCTGTCTAATTTGGCTTAATTTGCTTAAGTAGATACAGATCGGGTCGGGTCAACCCGGGACAAACCGGGTTTGACCCGACAATTTTTGTGTCCGAGAAGGTTCACAGCGGTCAGCTCATACCGCTGCATGACCGCTGTGAAATGTCTGGTTTTTGCTCCGGATGGATCCGCAGCGGTCTCCCTATACCGCTGCATGACCGCTGTGAATCTCTGTGTTTTTGACGGGAGGATCCGCAGCGGTCACTGTAGACCGCTGTGAGCTGGCCGCTGCGAATGTCTGGTTTTCTCCTTCATCACTTGATCATCTCCGTTTGCTGCGGGTACGTTCCTCCTAGTCCATGATCTTCCCCAAAACTCCAATAAGCTTCCATAAGCTCCAAATGGTACCTAAAAGACTCCATAGCACACAAACATATGCAAAAACTAACCTAAGACTCACTAACTCTAAAATGGATGCAAACTATACCAAAAACAAAGAAATGAATGCAATAAGTCACAAAATGCTAACTAAAATGTATGCTAAAATGGGCTAAATTATGCAACTATCAACTCCCCCGAACTTGCCTTTTGCTTGTCCGCAAGCAAACAAACAAGAACAAATCGAAGAAGAGGTTGGAATGCGGGATATCATATCCAAGAATATTAACAAAAGAATTCAATTCAATGCACTTGGTAGTAGTTATGTGATGCACAAACAACCTCTACTTCAAAAGATTTAGCCATACTCGTCGCTACACGAATTTGGTATAAGCCTTAGCATCTACAAGTAATCATATCCTCTAACTCTTTAACATTCATTAAGTACAATGGTGAATCATGCTTAATAAAAATCAAGTGAACTCATTTGGCTTAGGGAAAAGGTTTTGAGATGAAAATAATCTCAATCATGTGGGTATTCCAATGCAATGGGATCTCTCACGAAAGAATGAACTTTGGCAAAATGCTAAGAGTAAAGAACAATTGATGCGTACAAGGATGACATCCGTCTACCCAATGCCCCAATATGAACTCCACTCCTATTTCTAAACTCATCAAGATCCATTCTAAACTACCCATATCACAAGGCATTTTGCCTTCTTAGACCACATTTCTTTTCTTCTTCTCTTTCAACAAATGGATTGGCTCTTCATCTTTTTCTTTTAGCTCTTTTTCACTTTCATAACTAGTCTCTCAATCATCATTTAGATGCCTTAGCCATATTTTTTTTTTTTTTTTTTTTTTTTTTTTTTTTTTTTTTACACACATAGAGACTTATACTTTCAACACCTAGAGCTATTCCACACTTTCATGCCAACCAATCCAAACTTTTTACTTTCCCCTATCCTTTTTCCCAATCTTTTATTTTCTCCACACTTTCTTTTCTTTACATCAACACCCAAATCACCAACCTATCTATCAACTCCTTGTCGTTCCAAACTCAACACTTTTTGCTAAGTTCATTCCAAATTAGACCTCACGACACACACAAGAGATGAAGGCTTGAAGGAAAGGCTTAGTTAAGGGTGTGGTTAACCGTTCCAAATATGGGAATCAGCTATTTGAGCTAACAAGAGAGTGGTAAAAAGGGGTAAGATAGCTCAAATATGTATATGACATCCATGAGTTCAACTTTTCAATGTACAAGCATGATAATTTCAAGTCAAGATTAAAGTTCATGTAGATAGAGTTAGATTCAATTCAAAGCATGCTTCAACCAAGACAAAAACATTCAAACCGCAAGATCAAAGCATGGATCATCCTTAACTTCGTGATCGCTCAAATGCATCAAAGAACTCCTAACGAGGGCATTAATTCAAGGTCTTAAGTTTATATTCTACATGGATAATTCTCCCAATGCAAGTGAATGCAAACCTATATGCATCTAGACTCAATCTTAAACATGCAAAATGCAACTAAAATTTTTTTTTTTTATGGTTTTTATATGCACTTATATGAATGAATGAGACTCAAAGATGGAAAAATAAAAATAAGATTACAAAACACAAGATCAAAAGACACAAATCCTTCCCCCGAACTTGAATTGCAACGTCTCGGTGCAACAAAAGTCAAAGAGAAGGTATAAATATGCAAAAAGTATGTACAATGAAATGGAGTTTGGATCATACCTTTGGATTGGAGAGAAGTGTGACGTGCTGTACCTCTACCCATTCATGCATTAAGCACCACGACCTTGGACCCAAGAAAACTATAAACATCAAACAAAAACATTAAAAAGAACAAGAAAGAACGAAAATATATACAAAGATAGTCATGGGAATGCCTCCCAAGAGCGCTTGT
Source organism: Eutrema japonicum (assembly GCA_030161315.1). NCBI lineage: Eukaryota > Viridiplantae > Streptophyta > Magnoliopsida > Brassicales > Brassicaceae > Eutrema > Eutrema japonicum. The sequence continues at coordinate 52,086,841 of BSQW01000011.1, forward strand.
TTTACGTCGCTAAGCTTGACGTTTCAACTGTTAATCATGAGAATCAAAAGGTTGAGCCAATGCACCTTTGGTCCTTCTCTTGTCAGGACAAGAAACAAAATATGCAACATGGCACACGACTATCCATGGCAAAGAGGCATAAATCACATCAAGAAAGGTTACTAAAAATATAGCATACATCTTGGAATTTTCCTTGATGATGAGATGTTCACGAGGACCAAATGCATTTGATGGAAAAATAAAGTCGATTTCATGTTTAAACGAGTTAATCACAAAATAGTCAACTTTATCTCCATCAATCATGTAAAACACATCCTCTTTCCTAGATTTCATCTCAACCTTAGGGTCATCTATCTCATTCAAGATCTTATCTACATCAAGCACACCCCCTAGGTAAGATTTTTCAAGAAGAGAACTAGATTCCTCAGGCATTGAAAGCTTAAACTCGATATCATGATCATTCAAAGCACATAGATAATTAATATCAAAACATACTTCATGATAATCACTAGCAAGCTTTTCTACTCTTAAGGTTTCTAGTATTTGAGACTCACATATTAAATCACAGCAATCATTAATGAGCTTGAGAGCATGTGAACTAGAAGCTACATCTTCAATGCAAGGCAAGTGACTATCCTCATAATCAACGATTTCAAAGGTTGTGTCAAAAATACCTTCTAGTTGGCATGGTGGAACCCAATAAATTACCTCTTCGAGTGCATGAGCTATCTTTATCTCAATATATGTGAGCTCCCTTCCCTCAAGCGCTGCCCGACGTGACATGAGGTTCAAACGGATCATAATCGCGAGATTACTCCTTGTCAATGCCGGGTTTTCTTTGCAAAGCTCATCCAACTCTACTTTTTGTTCTGATGTGAGTACACTTTCATCAAATGGTGGCTCCACATATGGCTCATCATCAATGCTTTCATCAAATGTGGCATCCTCTTCTTGTGGCCAATCATTGTAATCCATGGCCATCGACTCTAAGAAGCAAAAAAGAAGAAAATAAAAAGTTAGTAGAAGTCAAGAACTTAGTCTCAAATAGTATCCAAATCCTAATGGCTGTTGCTAATTTCCCCGGCAACGGCGCCAAATTGATAGTGAACTTTTTACGGTTCGCACAATTACCCACTGTGCACAATGCCTCAATCTAATGGCATGTCATTGTAGCACTTTGGGATCGAATCCACAGGGAAATAAGAACGACGCACTAAGAATACAGGACGCTATCTAATCTAAGCAAATATCGGGTTTTGGTTTTTATCGGACAATTTGAAACGTGCAAAATAGAGAAATAAACGAGTAGCAAAGCAAACAAGAAAACGATTAATATCAAATTTAAACAAACGAATTCTCGGGTAAAGCAATCGACTCGGGTGATTCTTTAATCTACTCAAGATGCTCAAACATTCGACTAAATATCTCCCTAGGCCTTAGAACACTACTAAAGATTAATCCACTTCCATGGTATTAACCCATTTCTTAGTCATCAATCGTCATAAACTTCCGTTCGCGATTCTATGACTAACAAGCATTAATAACAAGTCTAAATAGCCATTAAACACCCTAGACATCTATTTCCATAGGCTAGGAATGTAAAACACTCATTGAATTGGTTGGGGAATTTCATCGAACACCTTCCGGGCGAGAAATTCCCTATGATCTAAATCAACTTTGTCAAGGCCAATCCAGCATTAATAACACTCAATGAGAAAGGATATCAACTAATCTAGTTCTTAAACATCAAGAACAAACCTAGAATCACCCTAATCTACTTCACCCAAGAATCCTAAAAGAACTACTCACACATAGCTAAATCACAAATATAAACCGTACAAATGAAAGCCATAAGCAAAATAAGAAGAATGATAAAAAGAGTTTAAGAAAATCTTCACTAAAATGGTTTGGATCTTGAATCTTTCATACAAAACAAAAACAAGAAAAGAAGAAAGAAATAAGTGGCTTAGAACCCTCAAAAGAAGCAGCCCCCAAAAAAAAACTCCCTGTCTAATTTGGCTTAATTTGCTTAAGTAGATACAGATCGGGTCGGGTCAACCCGGGACAAACCGGGTTTGACCCGACAATTTTTGTGTCCGAGAAGGTTCACAGCGGTCAGCTCATACCGCTGCATGACCGCTGTGAAATGTCTGGTTTTTGCTCCGGATGGATCCGCAGCGGTCTCCCTATACCGCTGCATGACCGCTGTGAATCTCTGTGTTTTTGACGGGAGGATCCGCAGCGGTCACTGTAGACCGCTGTGAGCTGGCCGCTGCGAATGTCTGGTTTTCTCCTTCATCACTTGATCATCTCCGTTTGCTGCGGGTACGTTCCTCCTAGTCCATGATCTTCCCCAAAACTCCAATAAGCTTCCATAAGCTCCAAATGGTACCTAAAAGACTCCATAGCACACAAACATATGCAAAAACTAACCTAAGACTCACTAACTCTAAAATGGATGCAAACTATACCAAAAACAAAGAAATGAATGCAATAAGTCACAAAATGCTAACTAAAATGTATGCTAAAATGGGCTAAATTATGCAACTATCAGTTATCGATTTTACAAATCGAAGGATTTGCTTTGGACGCAATCCAGCGACAAGGCCAAAGATCGTACTACACAACCCAACTCAGGAACGATCTAAGTCCAGGACCACTTGGAGAATATTAATTGGCTTCTTATGGATCCAGCAAGCCAAAGATCCAACGAAATGCCCATCGGATCCACAAGTTACACCCAAATCTCTAAAACGGGTCCGCTTGGTGCCATATAAGGAAAGTTTCCCTCTCACTTGTTTATATGGAACGCAGCACTTTACATGGTAACCATGAGATCATCTAGGAGCTATTCCATACGTCCCATGGTGTACCACACCTCACTTGATTAGGAGAATCAAGTCCGAGCCCCACTTGCCTTATTTGGAGCCTTTTGACATCAATCACCAACGGCTCTTTCCTTTTCAATGCTGTTGCGTTTTGGACGTGATCTACACCATCCAGAATATTCCAGAGAAGCTCACATATCCTCTCAAACCGTCCAGATACAAGGCGACATCACACCTTCCTCATTTTGCCGTTTTGCTCATTATTGTCCAACGGCTAGTTTTTGATCATCTTTTGATTTGTTTCTTGTTCAGAATTTCGTGTAGAGCATTATATAAGCTCCGCTTAGCTTTCATTTGTAATTAACCATTCAGTCATAAAGTAATAAAGTATTTCGTTTCTTGTCAAAGTATTGTTCTTTGCGGGAGTTCCGTTCTTTTGAATATTGTGTGCGATTCACATATTCACTAGAGTCTCGGATTTAACTTATTTGTGGGATTCAAATAAGTTGGTTCAATCACTTGATAGAGAGAGTCTATCATCATCAGATTGAGTGAGTCAATCAACCCCCCCATCGTCCATCCAACGACTTAGACAAAGAGAGCCCTTCGGCCAGTTGTCTCGGTTCCATCGTCCCCATTTCCGCGTTCAAAACTTGTAAACTTTGATTATCTTGTGAAGATAAGATTTTGAAACTCAATCTTACATCATCTTACACGACAACTATGAATGTTAGTGGTAAGCTCCGCATCTCCGGTTTAAATTGAAATCGGGCCAATTGATTCTGGTCGAAGACAATTTACAAATCGATAATGGTATAGCCTACATCGGCTCGATTACTGATCTCAAGGCCCATTAAGCCCGACTCTACTTAGTTGGTGCCGACCTCCGAAATAAACGGAAGATTTCCATATTTTCTCCGAGAAAAAATGAAATCGTCCCAATCCAAACTCGCGAAAGAAACGAAAATCACCAAGTTTTAGCTGACGATCTTATAAATAGGAAAGACCTTCCTCATTCAAACGGCATCCCAGAACTGATTAATGAGACCTAAGAGATTCAGAGTTTCGAGTTTTCTTGTTTTAAACTTTTAATTCTCTCTTACTTTTAATTCCTTGTACTTTACCGAAACACTTAATAAAACTAGATTCCGATTCCCTTTTTGTTATTTATTTAACGTAGTTGAGAACCACATTCAACAATGAACAAATGACAAAATTAACAATAATTCCCCAATAACCAACATTTATGACGCTTTTGACTACAAACTCTGACATGCATGCACTCTATTTGTGAGTCAAACCCCAATTTAACCATTCACACATACTATATCACACCTAACCACTACTCCCTCCGTTTCACAAAGAATGTCGTTTTAAGGTTTTATTTTTGTTTCATAAAGAGTGTCGTTTTACATTTTCAATGTAGAATTTTGAATAAAATTCCAATTTTAACCTTGTTGTTTTAATGTATTAAATGGAGAGAGAAAAATTGTTTAGTGTATTAATTAGGGGTAATATAGAACTTTTAATATTTTTCTTAATATGTGTGAAATGTGTCAAAATGACACTCTTTGTGAAACAGAGGGAGTATTAAATATCATCAAATGCAATCATTCTTCTTCATTTTCTATCAAGTTTCTGAAACTCATACCATATTTATTTATTTGCTTAGTCCATTCTTTCTATGATTCTATCGAATACAATCCTCTCCTCTTCCCTAACAAAGGATGCCTCAAAAACTATGTAGCGTGTTAAGTGGCCATGCGTGTGGGTGTGGTGATGAGCACACCCTTTTTTTATCCCATTCCAAAGCAAAAGGCCCAACACCAAAAGTCCAACATCCACTATGCAGATATGGTACTGTTCACGACCTGCCGGTTACTGTTCACGACGTGATGGGTAATGTTCCCGACCTGCCGGTACTGTTCCCGACCTGCCGGTTACTGTTCCCGACCTACCGGTTACTGTTCCCGACCTGCTGGTACTGTTCACGACCTGCCGGTTACTGCTCCCGACCTGTCGGTACTGTTCATAACGTGATGGGTACTGTTCACGACCTGCCGGTACTGTTCACGACGTGACGGTACTGTTCACAACATGCCGGGTCATCCCCAAAAACCGGAGAGTTGTCTGCTCAACTCCCACTATAAATACCCCCTTGGAGTTCATTGTCAAGGGACAAAAAAAGACACACAGAAAAACTTTCATTCTCTCTCTCTCTAAATAACTTTCCCTCTCTAAAAAAGGAGCTCTCTCCAAGCTCTCCCAGCTCTCGGCAGCTCTCCCCAGCTCTCCGCGGCTCTCCCAAGCTCTCCGCAGCTCTGACGAGCTCCCAGCTCTCCCGACGACCCGACCTGACGGCCGACCGACGACCCGACCTGACGACCGACCTGGCGACACGACCTAACAGTCGACCGACGACCCGACCTGACGGCCGACCTGACAGTCGACCGACGACCCGACCTGACAGTCGACCGACCACCCGACCTGACGGTCGACCGACAACCTAACAGTCGACCGACGACCCGACCTGACAGTCGACCGACGACCCGACCTGACAGTCGACCGACGACCCGACCTGACGGTCGACCGGCGAACGACGACCCGACCTGGCGACCCGACCTGACAGTCGACCTGACTAGCTCTCAGCTCTCCAGTTCTCTCATACCCGCCCCAGCAACGAACTACGAATGGCTTGATCCCCAATCCGGGGTACGTAGGCAGCCCTCCGGGCACAGCTATAAATCACCTCTTCCTCCTCATTTGCCGACCGGAACGCAACCGTCTCTACCTTAACAGAAAATCCCCGAACCTCCCCGATACAAATTGATTTGTGGGAGACGTGCTCAAACACGTTTCAACAATTGGCGCTAGAGGGAGGGGATTTGAGGATTTTTCTACACGCAAAGAGTAGCTCGGCAAATGTCGGGAACATCGCCCTCATCTCCGAACGGCTGCATACAGATAAGTGCCAAGCTTATTTCATTTTTTACTATTTTCTTTCTACTCAAAAGCCGAGCTCATCTCGCAAACAACACGATCAACAAGTGCCGAGCCTAGTCTCGTTCATAATATTTTAAACTCTAATCAACTTCACCCTTACTTGCAGGTTAACATATATCGAGCTAAGACTTGTTTCGTCCGCCGACTTCGACACTCATTCGCCGAACTTGGGGGAGGGCTATTGTGGGTGTGGTGATGAGCACACCCCTTTTTTATCCCATTCCAAAGCAAAAGGCCCAACACCAAAAGCCCAACACCAAAAGCCCAACATCCACTATGCAGATACGGTACTGTTCACGACCTGCCGGTTACTGTTCACGACGTGATGGGTACTGTTCCCGACCTGCCGGTACTGTTCCCGACCTGCCGGTTACTGTTCCCGACCTGCTGGTACTGTTCACGATCTGCCGGTTACTGTTCCCGACCTGCCGGTTACTGTTCCCGACCTGTCGGTACTGTTCATGACGTGATGGGTACTGTTCACGACCTGCCGGTTACTGTTCCCGACCTGCCGGTACTGTTCACGACGTGACGGTACTGTTCACGACATGCCGGGTCATCCCCAAAAACCGGAGAGTTGTCTGCTCAACTACCACTATAAATACCCCCTTGGAGTTCATTGTCAAGGGACAAAAAAAGACACACAGAAAAACTTTCATTCTCTCTCTCTCTAAATAACTTTCCCTCTCTAAAAAAGGAGTTCTCTCCAAGCTCTCCCAGCTCTCGGCAGCTCTACCCAGCTCTCCGCAGCTCTGACGAGCTCCCAGCTCTCCTGACGATCCGACCTGACGGCCGACCGACGACCCGACCTGACGGCCGACCTGGCGACCCGACCTGACGGCCCGGCGACCCGACCTAACAGTCGACCGACGACCCGACCTGACGGCCGACCTGACAGTCGACCGACGACCCGACCTGACAGTCGACCGACCACCCGACCTGACGGTCGACCGACGACCTAACAGTCGACCGACGACCCGACCTGACAGTCGACCGACGACCCGACCTGACAGTCGACCGACTACCCGACCTGACGGTCGACCGGCGAACGACGACCCGACCTGGCGACCCGACCTGACAGTCGACCTGACTAGCTCTCAGCTCTCCAGTTCTCTCATACCCGCCCCAGCAACGAACTACGAATGGCTTGATCCCCAATCCGGGGTACGTAGGCAGCCCTCCGGGCACAGCTATAAATCACCTCTTCCTCCTCATTTGCCGACCGGAACGCAAACGGCTCTACCTTAACAGAAAATCCCCGAACCTCCCCGATACAAATTGATTTGTGGGAGACGTGCTCAAACACGTTTCAACAATGCGCTTGAGGGTTTCGGCGATTTCATGCGGTCCGATCCAACTCCTTTTAAGCAAGCAGCTTGCGGATGCCTCAAACGATTTCTCCCCAAATTCTCCCATCCAGGCGGCTCCTTTTGCCATTTGCCGTCGTAACCAACCACTTGCCTCTCGGCAAGGGTGGAACTAAGTATAAGGTAGTGGGGTCAAATACCCCCAGTAAATTTATATAAAAAAAAATTACATAAAGAAAGTTATGATTTAATTGGTTAAACTAGATTCTAAACTTGTGCGTCCGCACATGAATTTATTTTTTTTAAATCAAAATTTGTAATATATTTTGTGTTTATTTTTTTGTTTAGATATTTTTTTGTATATTTAATTTTTGTCACAAGAGACACATAACTATTTTGGTGTTTATATATAATTTGTTTTTTTTTATCTGCCATAGAACAGGAGTTCAATATGAAAAGTAACGGGAGCTCATTATGTTGACATAATCTTTTTCTAATCCGCCCTAGAACAAGGTAAGTTTTAATTTTTGTTTTTTGATGTTTAGCTCTATTTTTTTGACAAAATATATTTGTGGATGTAAATGTTTGAGATATGTTAATAATTTTATTATTTTATATACAATATATTATATAGTTTTTAAAAAATTTAATCCACAATAATGGCATGCGACAGTTTTTTTATTTTTATTTTGTTTTTATGTTTTCTATTTTGTATGAAAAAATATATTTTTGTTATAACATGTATGATTCAAAATTAGTGATTTTAGCTATCCAAATTTTATGACCCGTTTTGTTATATATATTTTTAAAAATATATATTTTTAATACCTAAAGTATCAATTCGGACTACTACCCATTGTTTTGTTATTAATTTGCGAATAAAGCATAATCATAAATATTTATATAATAAACTTAAATATCATATCATTAACACCTACAAATCATCATAAATATTTTATATTTAAAATATGACCATTATTTTCATTATGTGAATTATATTTTTTTCAAATAAAGAGTGTTAATCTTAATAAAGTTTTCTAATAGTATAGATATTATTTAAATTACAATATCTAAATTAAAATCTAATTATTATTTTTGTAAAGATACAATAACAACTGATTTTTTTGATTTTTGGTAGGTAATCTTACATATATTTAAGGAAATCCAAAGTAATCTAAATTAATTTTAAAATTTTTGGAATTAAATTGAAATAAACCTTTTTATTAATACTACAACAAATTAATATGTTTGGCAACATGTATATTTATTCACATAAAATATAACGTTAAATATATTGTTTAATAGTAAATATAATAGAAATTTTAATATGTGTGAAATAACCTTAAACGATTTATATTATAAAACGGATGAAGTATTTATATACAAAAAAACAAATCGAGAAGATAGCTCTTTTTGTGACTCTTAGTTGTGAAAACTTTCTTGTCATCATTGTAATATATATTTAATAATGAAAAAAATGTCAAACGGATATTGTAATATCATTAAAAATAACATATATGCTGGTTACGTATGTGATTTGGTCATGAATCATGATTTCCTAACTATATATTAAAATCTAGGGATATTTATATCATTAAGTTAATAGTAGTTTATGAGTTAATTGTAGTTATTAATTTTGTATTTTTAGGATTAATTAAATTATTATTAATAGCAATATATATTTGAATATCTTAGTTTTTCTATTCTATAGTGGTTAATTGGACGCTCGTTTGAAAAATATTAAAGAAGACTAAATAATATCACACCGGATTTTATTAGTTTTTATATATAGTTTTGTATCTTTTAATAATAAATTGTTATTATATTTTAAATAATTTAATGAATTAAATAGAGACTAAATATTATTTATAAATATTATAATTAATTAGAATATCCATATCTAACAATAAAGATATTATTCTAACAATAAAGATATTATGTAGATTTTTTTTAAAAAGACATGTTTGACAACATGAATAGTAGTTATCCAAAGAAAGAATAGCCTAATATGAAGATTTTCCTGTTCGGAAACAAAATATATACATCTTTTAATAGTTTTGATTAGGTAAGTTATTTAATATGCCCACACTACTCAGTTACAAATGCCTCCACAACATTTATTTTTTCAGTTTTTTTACTTCCTTTTTCTTCTAAAAATTTAGTTTTTCTCTTAATTTCTATACTATTAAAACAAAGATACTTTTTGTATCCAAACAGGAAAAAATACATTTAAGATTATAATTTATGTTGATAACTATACATGTTGCCAAACAAATTAATTTGATGTAATATTAATTAAAAACATTATTTTAATTTTTAATTCAATTAAATTCCGAAAATTTAAATATTAATTTAGATTATTTTATATTTCATTAAATATAGGTTAGATTACTTATCACAAATCATAAAAATCAGTTGTTGTTGTATCTTTATAAAAATACTAACTAGATATTAATTTAGATTTAATTTAGATATTGTACTTTAAATAATATCTACTAGGTGGTTATCCGCGCCATGAGCGGACGTGATTTCGTAGAAAATTATTTAGTTAACATATCTAAACATTCAATCGAAAAATATAATTATAAATAATCCACATAATTGTATACAAACTAAATAAGAATAATACAAAACAATAACCAAAACATCATCTATAACATAAAAAGTATTCTTCTTGATACGGTGATGATTATTGATGACGGTTTATTCGTGACAAAAAAACCAAATAAAAAACATGTTATATATCGTCCATTGCATTAAACCACAAAATGTCATAATAACTTTAACAAAACATACAAAATACAAACAAACAATTAACCAAAACATACGACAATGTATTCAGAAAATCACAAACATAACTAACAGAGTCCAGACAAATTTAAACATAATTATAATAATGTCAAGCATATATAGTAAAACATAGGGTAATATAATTAATGCATAATGGAAAAATATAATTCATTTTAACTATTAATCAATAACCGATCCACGGTCTGTCTTCAACAAAAACCTGTAAAAAGAAACAGAACTGCGAATAAATTCTTGGTAGAAATGCGAATAAATTCTTGATGTATAATAGTAAATGAAAATATTAAAAAAAAACCTACTCCTTTTGGAAATCAACGGCTTCTTTCATTTGAGGATCTAACATAAATTGGGAACAGCCAGAGAATGATCTAACCAAAAGTCTTGCATTTCCGTTGATATCTAAATGTAACAAAAAATCAATATACATTAGTAAAATATATTGGTTCCAAAAAATTAAATCTACAAACAGTAAAATCCACATAATGTGCCAAATATACATTCATCTTCCTCAAACGACAAAAACATTAACACATAGACTATACCATATGTTCGAATAACGCTCCACTGATCGTTAAAATCTTTGGCAATATCCCCATTTGCACGACATAATACCATATGATCACTACAAAAAAGTAAATATTGTTAAAAAATTTTATGTCGCAATATATAAATATTTCGTCACAAAATTTATATTGTGATGAAAATGTCACAATTTTTAAAACATCACAATAAACCCGTCACAAATCAATTTCGTCTCAAAAAACGTAACAAGATTTTGTTACGAATAATAATGTAACATTTCGTCACCACTTGTGACGACATTAAAATAGTTACAAAAATGACACAATTTGTGCCGAAAAATATTGTCACTTATTTGTCACCAATTGTTACTATATTTTAGTAATTGATTCGTCATAAATTATGACCAAAATAATGTCACAAATCTCATCACAATTCGTAACTAATTTATAGTCATAGAAACAACACAATTCGTGACAAACGCACTACTAAAAAAAGTTGTATAGCTATAGATTATTTCCTAGCTATTGTCCATTTTACGTAGCTATATGGGTTAATAGCCACAGAAAGCTAGGGATTTTGTTCCGTAGCTATAGCTTCGTAGCTAATTGGAATCCGTAGTTTTTTGTGGCAAAAATAGCTACGAAATGTTACGGCGTTTTTCGTGATAGTTACGGCATAGGTTGTAGCTAGTCAGCTACGGATATATCGGTGACTAATCGGTAGGCTTTTAGAAAAAAAAAAATATATATATTAACAATAATAATTTATAATATATTAAAATTAACCAAATTAATTTATAAAAAACAAAAAACAAATTAATAAAACGGTTTTAAACACAACGTCATCTCCAGCCACCGTATCTCCACAGCCGAAGCTCCAGCTACGCTCCGAACTCCTCCTAGACACGCGCCGCCATATTCAAGCGGAGCCGGGTCCTGAACAGAGCATCTGCCTTCCGCCGAGTCGCCGGTCTTCCTCTCTGTGTCGCCTCTTCCGTGCTCCTCCGAGTGCATCGCGAGCTCCTCCGTCTGGCCCCCCTCCTCCACAGCGACTAGATCTGAAAAAAAAAAGAGTGAGATGAGGAGGAGAAGAAGAGAAAGAAGTATAGAAGGATCTAGAAAGATCCAAAGATATTGTAGATATTATGAAAAGATATTCAGGAGATTTCTATATATCTTTATATGATTCTATTAGTTAGTAATTAGGTTAAACATTAGTACTATATAAGTATCTGTATCCAACCTTTATTATTATGAGTGTTAATATACAATTCTTCCAATTCTAAACTCTCATCACATTATCATGGTATCAGAGCAGGTTATGCTCGAGTTTCGATCTAACGATCAAACTCTGTTTTCATATTTTTTTTTCTATTTTTCAAGCCTACGGGCTTTCAAATCTTATTCATTCTATTTTTCAAGCCATGGTGCTTCTTTTTTTTTTTTTTTTTACCGCTTGCTTCTGATTTTTCTTTTGTTTTAAAAGCATAAGCCATTATCGCTTATTGCTTCTTAATTCAAGCCACAAGCTTCTTGTTTTATTTTATTTTTGATAAAAAAAAAATTGTTTTGTTTTCAAGCCAAATTGCTTCCCGTTTTCTTTTGATTTCTAAGCCAATTGAGCTTCTTCTAAGCCTAGTGCTTCTACAATTCAAGCCTAACATGTGCCTCTGAATCCTAAGCCATCGAGCTTCTAATAATTCAAGTCTCAATAGACCTCTGAATCTGAAACTTCAAATTTTCTTACACCTTCAACCTATGGTGCTTCTGTTTACAAAGTCTTAGGGCTTTCTCAACTTTTTTTATTTTTCACTTATTCCATTTTTTTTTTCATTTATTTAACCAAAAAAAAAAAAAAAAAAAACAGTCATCGGCTTCTTCTTCTTACTCAAGACAAGGTTCATCACCTTATGTGGCTTCCACCGCGCCGCCTTGATCTGCACAACCATCACCAGATATGTCACTGTCAATCGCTGCTTCCGCCAAAACATATGGCCCAAGCCGAGCCATCTAATGATGTCACCATCACGGGATCTATGATCTCCGCCAACGTGGTTTCGCCGCCACAACTCTCACCGATGCTTGCCTAGCACAACATCTTTTGAAAGCTTATCACCCAAAATTTGACAGACCCATCAAGACATTAACAATTCTCCACCGTGGAGCGAGTGAAGTCAACATCTTCTACAAAAATCCAAAGAGCGTCATTGATAAATCTAATTCAATCTCAAGTTGTTCATTCCGCTGGTTCTTCATCACCGCCTTGAGATTGAGGGGGCGTATAGAAGTATCTAGAAAGATCCAAAGATATTGTAGATATTATGAAAAGATATTCAGGAGATTTCTATATATCTTTATATGATTCTATTAGTTAGTAATTAGGTTAAACATTAGTACTATATAAGTATCTGTATCCAACCTTTATTATTATGAGTGTTAATATACAATTCTTCCAATTCTAAACTCTCATCACATTATCAAGAAGGAGACGAAGTGGAGAAGAAGAAGCGGAGGAAGGAGAAGAGGAGACTTACCGTGAATCTCTTGTAAACAAAATTGAAAGAGAGAGAGAGAGATTGGTTAGAACGAGTCCGTTAGAGAGAGAGACCAATCTTTCCAGGAGAAGAAACGATGTAGAGAAAGAAAAAAAGAGAAGAAGAAAAAGAAGGAAAACATTGCTGGCCGTTAGATTGAATTTTATCAATGGTTGAGAATAAAATTAAGTGTGATCCTTGTATTTATTGAGTAACCAATGAGAATTAAGTCTTTTTTTTGCATTTTGATGTAGATTAGTAATATTATAACTTGTTATAAAAGTAATATTATTAGAAACATAATTTTTTTTTTTTTAGAAAGAGTTTACATGAAAATTTAAAGCAATTACAAATAAAAATAGCGCATAAAAAATCATAATAATATTTATGGCAAGTTCATTTGGAGTAATTTCTCCACCGTAAATACCATAAATAGAAACAGAAATTACAATTAATATTTATGGCAAGTTATTGTATGTGTTGAATGTTTTGTATATTATTTGATATTTATGTGTAAGATCTAGTTTACAATTTAAGATTTAGAGTTTATGATTAAGGGTTACAGGTTTAGAGTTTGTGTTTGGGGTTTAGAATTTATGATTTATAAAATGATCATATTTTAAAAATTTGTATGTGTTAATTTTTTTGTATATTATTTGATATTTATGAGTAAGATCTAGTTTACAATTTAAGATTTAGAGTTTATGATTAATGATTAAAGGTTTAGGGTTAATGGTTTGTGTTTGGGGTTTAGAATTTAGGATTTATAAAATGATTATATTTGAAGAAATGTATGTTTTGAATTTTTTTGTATATTATTTGATATTTATGTGTAAGATCTAGTTTAAAATTTAAGATTCAGAGTTTATGATTAAGAGTTAGAGGTTTAGGGTTTAGGGTTTGTGTTTGGGTTTAGAATTTAGAATTTATAAAATGATTATATTTAAAACATTTGTATGTGTTAATTTTTTTTGTATATTATTTGATATTTATGTGTAAGATCTAGTTTATAATTTAAGATTTAGAGTTTATGATTAATGGTTAAATGTTTAGGGTTTAGGGTTTATGGTTTGTGTTTGGGGTTTAGAATTTAGGATTTATAAAATGATTATATTTAAAACATTTGTATGTTTTGAATTTTTTTGTATATTATTTGATATTTATGTGTAAGATCTAGTTTACAATTTAAGATTCAGAGTTTATGATTAAGGGTTAGAGGTTTAGGGTTTAGGGTTTGTGTTTGGGTTTAGAATTTAGAATTTATAAAATGATTATATTTAAAACATTTGTATGTGTTAATTTTTTTTGTATATTATTTGATATTTATGTGTAAGATCTAGTTTATAATTTAAGATTTAGAGTTTATGATTAATGGTTAAATGTTTAGGGTTTAGGGTTAATGGTTTGTGTTTGGGGTTTAGAATTTAGGATTTATAAAATGATTATATTTAAAACATTTGTATGTTTTGATTTTTTTTGTATATTATTTGATATTTATGTGTAAGATCTAGTTTACAATTTAAGATTCAGAGTTTATGGTTAAGGGTTAGAGGTTTAGGGTTTATGGTTTAGGGTTTGTGTTTGGGTTTAGAATTTAGGATTTATAAAATGATTATATTTAAAAAAATTGTATGTGTTAATTTTTTGTATATTATTAGATATTTATGTGTAAGATCTAGTTTACAATTTAAGATTTAAAGTTTATGATTAGTGGTTAAAGGTTTAGGGTTTAGGGTTAATGGTTGGTGTTTGGGGTTTAGAATTTAGGATTTATAAAATGATTATATTTAAAAAATTTGTATGTTTTGAATTTTTTTTGTATATTATTTGATATTTATGAGTAAGATCTAGTTTACAATTTAAGATTCAGAGTTTATGATTAAGGGTCAGAGGTTTAGGGTTTAGGGTTGGGGTTTAGAATTTAGGATTTATAAAATGATTCTATTTAAAAAAAATCGTATGTGTTAATTTTTTTTGTATATTATTTGATATTTATGTGTAAGATTTAGTTTACAATTTAAGTTTTTTTTTGTATATTATTGTATATTATTGTATATTATTTGATATTTATCCAGATGGCCACAAATAAATTTGTGGCAAATCCGTGGCTATCTCATTTATTTAGCTACGGCTTAACCATGGCTTATATTCGTAGCTTAATTTAGCCACCGATTAGTTATGGATTCAATCCGTGGCTAATTTAGCTACATAAATGCTATGAAATTCATATTTTTGAACCTGTAGCTAATTCGTAACTTTTTCGTAGCTTTTTAAGAATAGCTACGGATTGTCTGTGGCTATACCGTAGCTATACACATTTTTTTTAGTAGTCACAATACTATAACAATTAAGTTACAAAATGTGACAAAAAATAGTAATATTTGTATCACAAATTATTACAATATTTATGTCAATGATCCATTAGAAATTGTGACCACAATAATATCACAAAATCCATCACATATTTTTTTTTTTTTATGTAGGTCACATTCATATCAAGAGTTAGTGTCACGTTCACAATTTTTTTGGTTTTAACATATTATGTCATTTATACTCTTTTTAGTTATTATGTATTTTTGGGTGTTTTTTTCATAATTGAAGCGATTTTTTTAAAAACAAATTTCACATGTGATTTTACTCTTGTCACAAATTCGTAACAACTATGTCACATTCTATGACCAAATGAAAATGCCACTAAAACGGTGGCAAAATGTGACGATTTATTTACAAAATATGTGTAGCTATAAGTGACTTCAGTTTAGTCACAAAATCGTATAATTTAGTTACTCGATTTGGTCGCAAATTCGTAACAATATTTATGACAATATATTTTGTAAGAATTATGTCTCCATTAGTGACATAAGTTTATTACCTTCAATTTGGTCACAATTTTATGACGAAATGGTAACGCTTTTATGACTGAATAATTTCGTCACGGATTCATATGAATTTCGTCACAAAATTATTACCAAATAAAGTAGTCACAATTATTTTGTAACAATATTCATTTTTTTTGTAGTGGATCTCTACATGCACAAATTCATCAAATAAGTTTATGTATACAATACATCATCCTCGACGTAGCACAAAACCTAATAGTTTGAATTGTATACTTACCCAACGTCCATTAGATGAAAATATATCATGTACTTCCTTTCGATTCCATAACTCGCCACCTCGATTTGTAAATCTCCAACGCCAGAAATAGCCTCAATTAAATATAAGAGTAGCATATAATAAATTTTTGAACTGAAAAATAATTAATATGGATATTAGCAAATTCACAATTCTTTTGTTATGGTCAAAAACATCTTCGAATTTTGGTGCGTCGAGAAATAAGCAATCTATTTTTGCATCAATATTTCATACGATGGTTGAATTTTTAAACATAATTTTATACTTGTTTCGGGCGAGTCGTGGATTTTCAACATAAGGGAGTACTTTGAAGCCAAAGAACAACTTCCACTCATCTTGCTTGATTTTATCCTCATAAATAGGAACATGCAATGGCATAATCGTAGCAAATATTTTTAAACCCTGTGAAAATATCATGATAAACATTTAACATTTTACAGAAGATCCGTTTACACACGAACAAAATTGAAAGGATGAATCGTGAATGTTCATAAACAAATTATAATTATATAAAATTAACTTATATCGTAATTCTAACACTAAATAGAAAGATGTTATATAATCGAATGCTTGTATTAAGGTTAACACAAAAGAAAATAGCAATAACAAAAAAATAGTACCTTCTCATCCATTACAATCATCTCGATACTTGGCCCATCATCTGTTTGTTTGTTCCATAAACGCAAGATCTTGAAATCGATTGCCCAAACCTCTCCAACATGATGGAGATCTTCCAAATTGTCTCTTTGAAGCCTGTTAATCATATTTGTCACTGTTTTGATTGTAAGAACCAATTCTGATGGTTTTTTTTGATGTAAGAACGAATTTTGATTGAAGACTTGATTATAAAAACTTTTAAAGAATTTTGTAAGAAGGATATATTGTGAAAGAAAACTCTTTTAAAATTTCAATGTCTCATTGGAAAAGGGAATGGTAGATATCCGTCTTTCAAATTTAAGAGTGTAAACAATAACATTTTTACAGAAATATAAATGTTTACTCTTATACGACACAATGAACAATTATTTTTGGTTCATTTCTAATTTAAAAAAAAAATAAAACAAAAATATTCTATCTATCATAGATATAGTTTTATAATTCCTTATATCATAGATATAGTTTTATTTCTGGTTAGTTTCTATGATTGTAGACTTGAATTATATAATAATTATTGAATTCACAAAATAATCGAACATCAAAATATGAACCAACAAATTATTCAGCGTCAATCAGATGAAAATATATCGTATACTTCCTTTCGATTCCATCTCTCGCTACCTCGATTTTTAAATCTCCAATGCCAGAAATAGCCCCAATTAAATGTAAGAGAAACATATAATAACGTTTTAAACAAAAAAAAATAATTATTCCGGATATTAGTAAATTCATAACTATTTTGAAACATAAATCATCTAACCTGTTAAGACATAGGGATCAATATTATAATCAAAAACATCTTCGAATGTTGGTGCGTCGAGAAATAAGCAATCTGTTTTTGCATCAATATTTATTACGATGGTTGAATTTTTAAACAGAATTTTATATTTGTTCCGGGCGAGTCGCGGATTTTCAATATAAGGGAGTACTTTGAAGCCAAAGAACAACTTTCACTCATCTTGCTTAAGATTATCCTCATAAATAGGAACATGCAAAATGGTATAATCGTACCAAATATCTTTAAACCCTGTGAAAATATGGTGATAAATATTCAACACATTACAGAATACACCAATCGTGAATTTGAGAGCATCGACGATGAATACACCAATCGTGAATTTGTTCCATTTTCTTTTAACTATTGAACAGAACAAACGGTCTTGCGATATTAATGTTTGTATTTCTGGTTATTATATAACCTTATCTATCTGTTGGAAGTTTTAATTTAATAGAATGTTATTTTATTTACAGAATAACATTTAATTTGTCTGCTCATTTTTTATAATCAACTAGGTAGAAATCCGCGCTACGCCGCGGGATGTCGTAGCACAACGTGGTTTTATATGTTAGATTCATTTTATTTTGATAAGAAATAAAGCTTACAAATTGTTTACTCAATATAAAAAAGTATATGGTAACTCTAGCTTAGGAACATGAGTTATATGAAATTTGTAAATTATGAATCATCGTGTTAGATCTTCTTTTAACCTTAACTGATTTGTTTTTAGTTTTTAGTGATTTTTTAATCATTTGATGAGTTTTTTTCTAATGATCTTTATGCTTCGTTATTAATCGCGAAGTTAGATGAATATAATTTGTATTAAGTTAAGTTAATTTATTTTTTTATATTAAGTAAATTTTTATAAAATCATTATTTTCTTGAATTTTATGTTAATTTTGGACAAATTCGAGTAACACACCACCAACCATAGTTTTCCTTTAAAAAGACAAATTCATGAACTCTTGTTACTAAACATACTTTCGTATGTTTTGTGTAGCCTAACTTAATAGTTTGATTTTTGTATTTTATTATAATCATTTAGTCGCGCGCGTCTCATCAGAAACCAAAAACGAAGGCAAAGCTATAAAAAGAAAAAAGAAAGAATCATCTTAATTGCTTATATATGCATGTCCATCCTCCTCTCTTTCACTCAACTTATAGGTTTTGTCTATGGTCGCAACTTGCCTTGAAAAATTATTCACATCATATATTGATCTAAAAAATAATAAGACATTACTATTTGAAGAAAAAAGATTACATCTGTTCTTTTAGCAAGTGAAGAAAAATTATATATAAGAGTATTATGTTTTAAAATAAATGTGTGAAGCTCAATTATTATTGTTTTTTTTTTGGCCAAGAATAACCCATTTACAAATTACCTTTTCGCTTATGGTGCCACTCTTGCATCGAAAATATATGTTTTTCTTTTATCTAAAGCATAATAATTGCTATGATGTCAAAAAATGTTTTAACACATTTTTAAAAAATGTTCATAATAGTAAGAGATGGAGAGGATAGTAAGAAGATGAGAAAGTGTCGGACCCTAAGCTTTTGTCTTGAATTCTGAGAAACATCATATTTAGCAATGTTTCTTGAGATTATGTATCCGGGAAAGATAGATGCGCTTTGTAAGTTGTAACATTGCTGTAGCTCTATTTCCAGTTTTTCTATTTTCTCCTTCCATTTTGACCCCTGCATGAATATAGACAACCCAAATCAGAACATGCTTTTTTTGTTTTAACAATCCAAATCAGGAGATGCTTAAATATTACAGGGCATAAAGAGTAGAAAGGACCGAATCTACTGAGATACTGAACCAAAACAAAAGAATTCAATAGGAGCTTTGAAGCGTACTATCTAATCTGAAGCAAGCATGAATAAAACTAAACTACTGTCTGTCAGTCTGTGAAACAACAGTATAACAATATAACCAAAAAGAATTATTACAAAAAAAATATATATATATATATATATAACCAAACAGAAGAACGGAGAAAATGATCAATGTTCATCCATTTCAGGGGACACAAGCTGATGTTCGATATAAGAAAAGGAAAGCAAATTACAGATAGACCAAACCAACAATCAACGCTTCCAAATGTGATATCATATTTAAACGATGCAAAAACTCTAACTTCAAACTCTAAGGAGCTGCATTTTGTTAGAGAAAACGATGCCAATCCAATCAGGCTGTGAATGAGACCACTGCAACTGGTTTATCTCCGAGCCGGCTGAGTAAACGGACATGGGATCAATACCGTTAGGTCAAGATACAGTCGGGAGCTCCCAAATGAGAGCATGTGTGTCATCACCAGTCGAGCAGATGTGCTTGCAGCTCTGTGGAGCCCAAGCTATGGCGTTGACGCTAGCCTGGTCCCGTTCGAGCTCCGCAACAGGCACTGTCGGCGAGCGAATGTTGAGAATCACAACCTTATTTGAATCCATCAGAATCGGCGAGCGAATGTCGAGAAGCATTGATGAAAATTGGGAATCAAAGAGGCTGAGCAAGCTCAAATCCACATATCAATTGATGAAAGGAGGGGCCTTAAAATTTCCCGACTCGAAGACGGATCTGACAGAAACGCAAGAGAGGAATATGCTATGAGATCCCTGTGGAATATGGTTTAGATCCGAAACAAAAGGTTGCCACTTTTATATCCCCAATATTTGGAAACCCTAATCATTACCTACTTTCTTCTCAAATATTAATCTCATGATTCCAGTATCCAAAAAAACTGAATCTAGAGAGCAAATTAAAAAAAAAAAAGCAAGGAGCGAGAGAGCTTTAAGGTTGTGGCGAGAGAGAGGAATCTAGTAACATATAAAGAAACAAGGAAATTTAGAATTATATAATAAACAAGCTTAAAGATCGCAAAGAGAAGCCAGAGAGCAAACATGGTGAGCTGTATTAAATAAAATGTTTTAATTGGTTGATTTTTTTAATGATGTGTTAGTCTCACATAACACAAAAAGGCTGATGTGTCACTGCTGGAGAGACTCATTGTGTTTTTATTGTATTGATTTCATTCACAGCCTTCACCACTGGCGATTTTTGATTTTTTAGAATCAATTTAATTCACATTAAGGTTTAGCTATAAAGAAACTAATCAAGCAAATATGATCAGAAAGAGCAAATGAGTTAATAATACAACTACCTACTAAAAAATCGGGATGATAGACCTATTGTTACATGTCTCGTTTAAGCTGCTCACTAAGTAACTCTTTGAATAGCGACATAGCCGCCAGTGGTGAAGGCTCTGAGCATATTTAGAATGGCTACAAATTAATAATAGGCACTAATCATCCTTTGTGGATTAGAGATCCTTGACGTGGGATCAAAGACATCACCATTGATGTTGTTTCCTCAAGTTGCATGATGTCTCTCTCCTCGAATGAGTCTGCTCTAGGCTTGGGAAATTGAACCGACATTATTCCAGTATGTACCTAGGAAAAGACCATATTAACATGATTAGTTTTCTAATTAGGGTTTAGCTATGGTTTAGTCATTTTATCGATTGGAATTAAGACATTGTTGCATTCAAATCTAGAACGAACAATAGATTCATGATACCAATGTGAGATTCTCAAAACCAATCAGTTAACTGGAAAACAACAAACGATTGATTGAATCGAATGAATCGGACCGAGAAATTGTACCTGGAGAATGGGAACATGACCGTCGAACAGCAAAACGGAAACCATCTGGCGAATAATCTTGAAGGTATCACTAATGTTGCTAGCGATAAACTCTTTAAGCTTTCTACAAATTGTTTGACGAACTTTACGCAATTTCTAAAACAATTATACGCAACGAAAAACACCAAAAAGAGATGTTTACAATAGGGAAATCGAGAGGGCTGCAGTAACTGAGCTTCTCCGTCTCATGAACCGCCATACCCACCACCTGCAAGTAACAATAATCCCATATATGTGCTTACATACACGCGTATTGAAACATTTTAACCTAAATTTCTTAATGCTATGAAACTGGATTTCAACTTGCAGAAGAAGAAACAACATGAACATAACCAATATATGTACGTAACTTAGAAAGTGTTGAGTGCATATTTTGCTTCTCGTCAATCCTTTTTCTTCAAACCCAAAAAATTTCCCAAAACAACATCAAATTATCTATACCAGAAAACACACGTGATCGCTAATTATTTACTCCGTTTGATTACTCTCCACGTACCCTAGAAAAAAAAAACAGAAGATCAGCTCCATACCAAATACAATGAAAACAAACAAATAACAATAAAAAAATTACGGAAAAAAAAATTAGAACAAACTAAACTAAAATTTAAATGACGGAAAACAAAAATAAGTGGTCCATATATACAATTTTTTAAAGGTTAGTGTTCTAGGTATATTTTATTTTATTTTGTGATAAATCCAAATAATATATACGGCCATCGATGATTTTTAGATTCACTATCTTTTTTTGTTATGATAAATCCGTAACATTTTGATAAACCAAAGATTCCAATTTTTTTATATGATAAATCAATTGTTTATTTTCATTTTTGTAATTCGATAAACTTTAATTTTTTATTCGGTTTTTTTAAAGAGTTATTTTTTACGAAAATATATTTTAATCTGATTTTTGTAAATCGAGATAATTCACTAGGATTATCCGATTTTTATTAAGGTATTTTTGTATTTTTCAAACTCCTCACATTCTTGTTCACATCCTTTAGTTGTTTATACATTAGCTTCATAGACTTGCTATTTTGTTTGAATGATTTATTCTAAAACGCGACATTGTTACTCCTCGATCGTTATGTAGTCGATATGATAATTAACGACGATGAATTGGTAAGTGAAAATTTCACCACAAAGAATTGGACATTAAATAACACCTTCTACTCCATCTAACAACGGACTCCCAATTTGAAATCCAAATTAGTCTTTAAGACATTTTATATTGGAACTTGTCTTAAGAATTCGAACCAAAAACGTAAACTATTACGTACAACGATATAGTACACCATGTCAACATACAGATACATCGATATAGTCCACCATGAAGCTATTTTGGAGCTTTGCGCTCGACAGTAATGGTGTTACCTTCTTCTTCCCTTTTACATTCTTTTTCCTCTTTGTACTTGTCGTTTTCTTCTTTCTTCTTCTTCTTCCTCTTCTTCTAGGGTTATCTATCGGGCCTCCTTTTCGTTCTTATTCTTCTTCAGTTCTTTCTTCTTCTTTATTCTGGAGTTTTCTCTTGGGTTTCCTTCACATTCTTCTTCGTCGGTCTTTTTCTTCTTATTCGATCTTCTTCTTCTAGGGGTTTGTCTCGAGTATCGCGTTACTGTCCATGTTGCTTCTTGAGATATCTTTGTACAGTTGTAGTCATAATCTGGCCTAAGAAGTTTAAATGCATCAGCCACACACTCCGTTACACACCAATGGAAAAGAAAGATCCACTTCGTGACTTGAACCAGCATAACAATCATCCAAAAACCTCAAAACGCAAAACCAATATAGCTAAATAAAAAGAAACAGCTATATGTTACATTGATATCAGAACTTACTGGAAGCAAAGCAACCAATCATAAGAAAAGTTTCGCTGTGAGCTCAGACATATATGATGAAATTAGTCTATCAAAAAAAAAAACTAATTAACCCAAGACTCATCCAACCTATAAATTTAGCTTGATCATCAGCTACATGAACACTTTTCTCACACAACAGAACAGCTTTGTTACAAACGAAAGATTGCTCTATGTTGGAGGTGGGCCTAGCACCCCCAATTAGTTAGGCCCATCTTAGGAAAGGCCGTTCTTCGGTACGGTCACCGGACTTAATATCACCGACCTGCAAGACCACTCTTCAGCTCGGTAGCCGACCTGAAAGCGACGCACCCCGGGCCCGCGCTGATGCCCCGCCAGAGCAGGGAGTGTCAGAAGAATAGGCGCGTGGGAGTTGGTAAGGCAGTACCCTACCCGCGTAGGGATGTGCCTTCGACCCGACGTCCCACCAACCCTACAGAGCTGACAAGGGCAGGAAGGAGCAGGTGGAGCAGAGTTGGTAAAACAGTGCACTGCTCTGCAACACGCCACGCCGAGCTCATCATGACCTCTCTCCTCGAAAGCCGGGACACGCCTCCTAGGCCACCTTACCCGCGAAAGAGGCCGCAGACGACACGTGGCCCGAGATCTCGGGGAGCAGGAAGCCGACCCCGACTATATATACCCCTCATATGTCATTAATGAGAGGGACTTTGATTTGGGCCATTTCCGACCTATAACTAGCTACCCGACCTCTCTCTTTCTCTTTGTAACAAGACAACACTTTAGAACGCCGAACTGGACGTCCATCGGAACCAGTTCGTAATTCTAAAGCGTTTACTTCTCTCTCATCAATAAAACGAAACACGGCCCCCGGCCTACTCATATTTCTCCCGACCTGTCTTAAATGTGGTTAAATTGCTCTATTAACGAAAATCTCACCTCCCATCTCCTAATCATTCTTTAAACACACTTAGTGATCCACGGGATCAACAATTGGCGCTAGAAGGAGGGGGTTTAGAGATTCTTCTATACGCAAGGAGCAGTTCAACCACCGCCGCAACCGCAGCAACGATGGCTATTCCGCCCCCAAGAGTATTATCAGGCCTAGAGACCCCGGCCCAAGCAACGGCCCAGGCCCAGACAACGGCCCCGCCACCAACTCAAGCAGCGACGACGACAGCCCGGCCATCAGCCCAGGCAGCCACCGACCGGATGACTCCCCAGGAGTCCTTCAGGGCTCCGCCACCGGCCCCAGCGCCCACTCCTTCCGGCGGCCCCGCCGCGCACAACGCGCCTCACCCCCCGGAGGACCAGCCCACGCTGTCCGCCGTAATGCAGGCCCTACTCACCAGAATAGACGAGCTGACGCGTGCGACCGACCAACGGTTCGCCACGCTAGCAGCCTCCCGGGACCGGTCGGACAACACCGGATCCCCCGACGTCCATTTCAGAGAGCCGGCCTCTCGGGAAGAAACCCCTCGTATCCGAAGGGGCCAGCCCGGCGACTCGCCGTCAGGCTCCGAAGGCCCGGGCGGACGTTTCGCCCCAGCCGTAGGGAGCTCCCCGGGCGACGAAGCCCATCATCTCCGATCCAGCTCCGAACGCGCCAGGGACGCCGAGTTCGAAGCTATGAAGGAGACACTCCGCGTGATGTCCTCTAAGATCCATCAGGCCACCAGTGCGGCCCCAGAAATAGATCGCGTCCTCCGAGAGACGCAAAACACGCCGTTCACCCGCCGGATCTCCTCCGTCCCGCTCCAGCACCTCGGGAAGCTCAAACTCCAGCCCTACGCGGGAACCACCGACCCGGCCCAGTATCTCACGGCGTTCACCATCGCCATTGGCCGCGCCCACTTCTCACCAGATGAGCGGGAAGCCGCCCACTGCCAACTCTTCGTAGAGAACCTCACCGGCCCGGCTCTCACGTGGTTCTCTCGGCTGAAGACGCACTCCATAGACAGCTTCAGAGACCTGTCAACCACCTTTCTCGAGCACTACTCCATCTATATCCGGCAGTCCGCATCCAGCGCGGACCTCTGGGCGATGAACCAGGGAGCAAAGGAGTCGCTCAGGTCCTTCATAGAACGCTTCAAAGCCACGGCCTCCCAAAGCAATGTGACGGATGAGTCCGCGCTGCCTGCTCTAAGAAAGGGGCTACGGGCCGATTCGGCCTTCAAGGACGACATGAAGCTCAACAGGCCGCGCTCGCTGGAGGACGCCTTGCACCGCGCTGGACTCTTCGTCGAGCTCGAGGAGGAGAAGGCGGCTGAATCGAGAAACAGCGCCTCTCACAAGGCCCCGGCCGCGAAGGAGCGGCCCCAGGAGAGATACCAGGAGCCTCGTCAACACTATGATGACGAGTACCAGCGCAGCAAGGGAAAGCAGGCCGCTGCGTTCCTTGTTAACGGACCGACCTCAGGACCCCGTATGCGCGATCCCGTACCTCCTCCCGGCCCCGCGCCGGGGTTGCCTTGGAACAAGTACGTACGGGACCCCCACCAGCAGGACCGGCGTCCCGACGACCCGAGCGATAGGGAGTCCCGACCAGACGAGCCGTACGACAGGTCGGCCTACTGCGACTTCCACCGGCGAAAGGGGCACCCGACCTCTTACTGCCGCGCCCTCCAAGAGGTCCTGCTGAACCAGTTTCAACGGGGCGAAATCGACGTACCGGAACGGCTGCGCCCACATCCCCGGGATGGCGATCGAGTGCAACCCCGTGACAACCGAGGTCGCGAGGATAACCGGGCTAGGCCTTATCACCACGTCCAAAACGACGACCGGCGGCGACGATCTCCCTCGCGAGACCGGGAAACGGGCAGATCGCCTCCCCCGGCCCGGACTCTGATAGGGATGATCATGGGAGGCCTCCTCTCGTGCAACGACTCAGTGCGGTCCATCAAGCGCCATGAGAGGAAGACCGACGTCTCCCTGAAGTGGCACTCCGGGCCGGAGATCGACGCTCAGGACACGAGCAAAAGGGGGATATGTTTCACGGAGGCCGATGCGGCCGGGGTCCACCAGCCCCATAACGATCCCCTCGTCGTGCAAGTCCGCGTAGCCGACTGCGACGTTAACCGAGTCCTCGTCGATACGGGCAGCTCGGTCGACCTCATCTTTAGGGACACCCTTGCCAGGATGAATCTAAACGGGGTCGAGATCAAGCCGCACTCCATCCCGCTAACCGGTTTCGCCGGGGATACCGTCAACGGAATCGGCACCATCGAATTGCCGGTCTACGTAGGTCGGGTGACGAAAATCGTCAAGTTCGTGGTCTTCGATACCACCCCGATCTACAATATCATCCTCGGAACTCCTTGGCTGCACTCGATGAAGGCAGTCACGTCAACGTACCACCAGTGCCTCAAGTTCCCCAACCAGGCCGGGACGTACACTCTCAGAAGCAACCAGAGGGTTTCTCGCGCCTGCTTCGCCATTGAGCACAAGCTGCGCCGCGCCGCGCCGGCCTGCCTAGCCGTCAGCACGTATCAGCCCGGCGAGACGGTTGCTCGGGACCTCCCGGGGGAAGACCTCGTCACCCAGGTCAACATCGATCCGAGCAACCCCGCCCGTTGCGTCGGCATCGGAACCGACCTCGACGAGACCATCAAGAAGGAGCTGGTCAATTTTCTGGGGGAGAACGTCTCCACCTTCGCCTGGTCAACCGCCGACATGCCCGGCATAGACCCAGCGACGTGTAGCCACGAGCTCAACGTGGATCCGACCTGCCGACCAGTCAAGCAAAAGCGCCGAAAATTGGGCCCGGAGCGCGCCCAGGCAGTCAACGACGAGGTCGAAAGGCTCACCGCGGCCGGCTCGATCACCGAGGTCAGATACCCGGACTGGTTGGCCAACCCGGTGGTGGTCAAGAAGAAGAGCGGGAAATGGAGGGTCTGTGTGGATTTTACCGACCTCAATAAGGCGTGCCCAAAGGACAGCTTTCCCCTCCCTCGGATCGACCAAGTCGTCGAAGCCACCGCGGGGAACGAGCTGCTCTCCTTCATGGACGCCTTCTCGGGGTATAACCAAATCCCCATGCACCCCGACGACCAGGAGAAGACCGCGTTCATCACAGACCGAGGCATCTACTGCTACAAGGTAATGCCTTTCGGACTCAAGAACGCCGGGGCCACCTACCAACGGCTCGTCAACCGGATGTTCGCCGACCAAATAGGCCGCACTATGGAGGTGTACATAGACGACATGCTGGTGAAATCTCTAGTAGCCGCCGACCACGTCGCCCATCTCCGCTCTTGCTTCCGGACGCTGAACGAATACAACATGAAGCTGAACCCGGCCAAGTGTTCTTTCGGCGTCACCTCGGGCGAATTCCTCGGCTATATCATCACCCAGCGCGGGATCGAAGCCAACCCAAAGCAGATCCGGGCGATCACCGAGCTCAAATCCCCTGAGAGCACGCGCCAAGTACAGCGGCTTACCGGGAGAATCACCGCACTGAACCGCTTCATCTCCCGCTCTACCGACAAGTGCCTCCCGTTCTACCAGCTGCTCCGGGCTAACAAACGGTTCGAGTGGGACGAGAGGTGCGAGGAAGCCCTCCAGCAGCTGAAGGAATACATATCTACTCCTCCCGTCCTGTCCAAACCAGAGGAAGGGGAAACCCTCTGCCTCTACATCGCCATCTCTACGTCGGCAGTCAGCGGGGTACTAGTGCGGGAAGACCGCGGCGACCAGAGACCTATCTCCTACATCAGCAAGTCCTTAGACGACGCGGAGAGCAGGTACCCGACTCTGGAGAAGCTCGCCTTGGCAGTGGTCGTCGCAGCTAGGAAGCTCCGGCCTTACTTCCAATCCCATACGATAGCCGTCCTAAGTACGTACCCCCTCAGGACCATCCTCCACAGCCCGAGCCGGTCCGGCCGGATAATGAAGTGGGCTGTCGAGCTGAGCGAGTACGACATCGAGTACCGGGGTCGGACCGCGATCAAATCTCAAGCGCTGGCCGACTTCCTAGTTGAGTTGGCACCCGAGCTGGCAGTCAGCGAGGTGTCCGAAGTGTGGACTCTGCACGTCGACGGATCGGCCTCCAAGCACGGGTCCGGCGTCGGCATACGCCTCGAATCCCCGACCAAGGAGATCCTCGAGCAGTCCTTCCGCCTAGCCTTCCCGGCATCGAACAACGAGGCCGAGTACGAAGCTTTGATTGCCGGCCTGCGCCTGGCCAAAGAGGTCGGCGCAAAGAAAATCCGAGCTTACTGCGACTCCCAGCTCGTTGCCAATCAATTCAGCGGGGAGTACGAGGCCAAGAATGATCGCATGGACGCCTACCTCAAGGTGACTCAAGGCATGGCCGCAGACTTCTCCGAGTTCACCCTGACGAAGATCCCCCGAGGCGATAACACTTCCGCAGACGCCCTCGCAGCACTAGCCTCCACCTCGGCTCCAGAGCAACGACGGGTAATCCCGGTGGAAAGTATCGACCTCCCCAGCATCGAGCTGCCAAAGGGAGCCTATCTGATCGGTCCCCAGGTCGCGGACCCTGACGAAGACGCCCAACCTCCCGAGAACCTACCACCGCCCCCGGCCGAGCCCGAACTGCCGGACTGGCGAATCGACCTGCTGCTATATATCGCAGACGGCGTCCTTCCCGCAGATCGGTGGACCGCCCGACGGCTAAGAAAGAAGTGTGCCCGATACACGATGCTGGACGGCAATCTGTTCCGGTGGAGCGCCTCGGGAATCTTGCTCGGGTGCCTCCACGGGCAGGAAACCTTCGACGTAATGAAAGAAATGCACGAAGGTGCCGACGGAAACCACTCCAGCGGCCAGGCTCTCGCCCTGCGAATCCGGAACCAAGGGCACTACTGGCCAACAATGCTGCAGGATTGTGAAAAATTCGTAGCCCGGTGCGAGAAGTGCCAGCGTCACGGCACACTCATTCACTGCCCTACCGAGCTCCTCACCACTGCGGTAGCACCCTACCCCTTCATGCGATGGGCCATGGACATAGTCGGACCCCTACCCCGATCTCGGCAAAAGCGCTTCATTCTGGTCATGACCGACTACTTCACCAAGTGGGTCGAAGCCGAAGCTTACGCCAAAATCACGGCAGAAGACGTCCGGAAATTCGTCTGGAAGTTCGTCATCTGCCGGCACGGATTGCCCTACGAGATCGTGACCGACAACGGTGCCCAGTTCACGTCGGCCCTCTTCGAAGGCTTCTGCGCGAAGTGGAAAATCAGGCTGAGCAAGTCCACCCCGAGATATCCACAAGGGAATGGACAAGCCGAAGCCACCAATAAGACCATCCTCGACGGCCTCAAAAAGCGGCTAGACGACAAGAAGGGGTCCTGGGCCGATGAGCTCGACGGAGTCCTCTGGTCCCATCGCACAACGCCGAAGACGTCGACAGGACGCACACCGTTCAGCCTCTCTCACGGAATGGAGGCAATGGCCCCCTCTGAGGTCGGGCTCCCCACTCCTCGCCGCGCTATGCTCACCCAGCAGCCCGCCCTGAACGACACCGTCCTCCTCAGCGAGCTGGACTTCCTTGAGGAACAACGGGACCATTCCCTCCTCCGAATCCAAAACTACCAGCAGCTCGCCTCCAAGTACTACAACAAGAGGGTTCGAGGCAGGTTCTTTACCGAAGGAGACCTGGTCCTCCGCAGAGTCTTCGAAAACACCGCCGAGCTGAACGCGGGCAAGCTCGGTGCACATTGGGAGGGCCCTTACCTTATCTCCAAGGTCGTCAAGCCCGGCGTATACGAGCTAGTCACGATGGCCGGCGACGCAGTCCCGCGCTCATGGAATTCGATCAACCTCAAACGGTTCTACTATTAAGCCCCCGGGCTCCAATCCGCTCTCCGCCTTTGTAAACAAACGAACTACGATTGGCTTGATCCCTTCTACCAAAGGGTACGTAGGCAACCCCTAACCAGGGCTCAGCTATTAATCTAATAAAACCTTTTAGACAAAGGAAAACGGTCCCCGACCTGCGCACAAGAGCCGAGCTCCAAACGCTCCCGAGCTCCAAACGCTCCCGAGCTCCAAACGCTCCCGAGCTCCAAACGCTCCCGAGCTCCAAACGCTCGCACTACAAAAAAAAAAAAAAAAAAGCCGAGCTCCAAACACTCGCACTACAAAAAAAAAAAAGGCCGAGCTCCAAACGCTCGCACTACAAAAAAAAAAAAAAAAAAAGCCGAGCTCCAAACGCTCGCACTACAAAAAAAAAAAAAAAAAAAAAAAAAAAAAAAAAAAAAAAAAAAAAGCCGAGCCCCAAACCCCCGCACTACAAAAAAAAAAAAAAGCCGAGCTCCAAACGCTCGCACTACAAAAAAAAGGGGACCGAGCTCCGGTGCTCGCTCTCCCCGGCACACAAGTTATAAGTGCCAAAGCCGGGCCCCAGGGCTCGCACCTCTACTAGACACACAAGCATTAAGTGTCTCTAAGCCGGGCTCGCTACCCGCACCAAAAAAACAAGGTACACAAGCAATAAGTGCCTTAAGCCGAGATTACCTCGCACCCAATACAAGAGCACGGTCCACGACCTGCTTACTTGACAGAGTACGGTTTACGACCTACTCTACCGATCAAAAAAGCCTCGAAATGGCATTTACACAAAAAAAAAAAAAAAAAGGGGGCCAACGGCCTCTTTCATTATACAAAAGGGCCAACGGCCTCGTTTATTACAAAAAGGGCCCACGGCCTAATGATTACAACAGCCTCGAAACGGCACTTACAAAAAAAAAAGGAGAAGAAAGGGCCAACGGCCTCGATTATCACAAAAGGGCCAACGGCCTCGTCTGTTATAAAAATGGCCCACGGCCTAGTCGTTACAAAAGCCTCGAAACGGCACTTACAAAAAAGAGAGAGGAGCCAACGGCCTGCTCTTTGCATAAACGGCCTACGGCCCAGTCCTTACAAAAAGAAACGGCCTACGGCCCAGTCTACAAAAAGAAGAAAACAAAAAGGAAAAAAGTTTTTACAAGGCCGCATCGGCCGGTCGGTCTTCCCTCCCGTCAGCACGGGTACCATCTAAATCAGCCGGGGCCACCATCCTCGCGTTGGTCCCGTACTCACCAAGGAAGGGCTGCCCAGACCCCTCTTCCCCAACCACGACTCCACCGGGTGGCACGTCGGTTCCGGTCTCACCGGACGGCGCGTCCGTACCGGCCTCAACGGCAGACAGGACCGAGGGATCTGCTTGCACAATCCCAGCAGCTTCGGGGACTCCCTCGTCAGCAGACAGGATCGAGGGATCTGCTTGGACGATCTCAGCGACCGCAAGAACGTCCTCAGCAGCCAGCGGAGCCTCCAAGGTCAGATCCACCACGGGGGTGCTAGAGGGAGCGACATGTATAATGTGCTCAAGCAGAATGCCGTGAGCACGGTCCAGAGGGATTTCCAGATCCTCCGGGGTCAAATCCGGAAAGTCCATCCCGTCCAGTACGGCACCGAATGCCGCCTCGTCCTCGTCCAGCTTCTGATACCGGTAGAACGGTACCGACACCCCGTCCTCTGCTTCCATCCTCTTGAGGCAGGCCTTTACGCTGGTCACCTGGCTGTACAGAAGGTGAGGCTCTAAGGCCCGGCGGCGCCCGTCCAGGTGGGCGCGGATCTTCTCCATCTTCGCGGACCACTTCCGGTTCCGCGCTTCCCACCGGGCTGACACCCGATCGCTCTCCGCAGCCACGGCCACCTTGGCCCGGCCTATGGCGGATTCCAGCCCCTTCACCCTGGAGCGGAGTGTCTCCCGCTCCCCCTTCAGGAGCCCGTTCTCCTCCTCGAGCCCCGACGCCCGATCCCACCCAGCTGCGGCACGGTCCCTCTCGGCCTCTAGTGCAGACTGCAGACTGGCCACCTCGACCGCCCGGGCTCTTAACCGCACCGCCTCCTCTTCCAGCGCCGCAGATCGGGCCTTCTCATCTCTCAGCTCCTTCTCGAGCCCGTGGAGACGGGTAGACTGGATCTGCGAGCTGGACTCCCGGCACTCCCGGAGGAAGTTAATCGAGGCGGCCTGCTCGGCGAGCCTCTTCTCGTAGGCCTCCGCCAGAAAGGCACTAAGGGCCATCGTCTGCATTAAACAAATTGTTAACAAAGACGCGCAACAAGTCTAGCTAAAAGCAGTTAGACCAGAGCAGAAGCTTACCCGAGCTGCGGATCGCGCCACCTGACGGAAGGTGTCGGACTCCGCCATCTCCAGCGGGACGAAGTGCGGGTACCCCCGCCCGAACATCATGGCCTGCGCCAGCTCGGCGCACTCGTCCGGATCGACGATTACCTGGTTGCTTCCATCCTCGTGGGTAAAGGAGAAGCTGTAGTCCCGAGGCCCATCGTCGGAACCTCCCGAGGCGCCGCCCACTTCGGCGCTGCGACCCTCGGCCTCCTGCACAGCAGCAGGATCCTCCGCGACGACGGTCGTCTCGCCGACCCCATCGCCCCCTTGAGCCCGGGTCTCATCGACCCCCCCTGCCGGCACGACGGCCAAAGGCACCTCGGGCTCCGGCCCGGGCAGTGTAGGCCGGATGACCTCCCGACCCCCGGAAGAGGACTCTCCCGTCCTCCTCTTCTTTCTGCCGGTCTCCCCACCGGCAGCCCGGTCTTCCCTCCTCTTCGAGGGAGTCGCCGCGGAGGAATCCCCCGCAACCCGTGGTGCCGGGTCTCGCCTGACCGGCACCTCGGGTATCGGCGGCGGCGGTGCAACAAACGAGTCCGCGTACTGCGGATTGGCAAACCTCGCTCTACCTGCGAAGGAAGAACCGTTAATTCGGCAAAAAAAAAAAAAAAAAAAAAAAAAAAAAAAAAAAAAAAAAAAAAACCACCTCCGGTCATTGCAGCTTCGATTCTCGCAGCGGTGAAGGACTTCCACTCTCTCTGACGCACTGTCCTGAGCACGGCAAGTAGACCTGCGTAGTCCGGTAGCTTGAATCTGGAGGAGTGAGGACCTGAAGAGCAAGACAAAAAAAAAAAATCATCAGTCAGACAACCAAAGAGGAGAAGTCAGCTCGACCTGCAAATCCCTACCCGGGGAAAAATTCCAATCCCGGGTGTATCTCGCCAACGGATCGAGCCCAGCCACGGCGGTAGCCCGGACGTAGAAGTAGCTGCGAGACCAGTCCTCGACCTTCGACAGCTTGCTCGCCCTAGACCCCGAGCTGGGTGCCTCCAGAACGTTCGCCGCGGGCTTGAAAGCGGCATAGAAGGTCCCAGGAATCCTGGGGTTTGCCTTCTGCTGGGTGAACGCCTCGAACATAGGCAACGTCACCTCCACGTCGCATTCGTGCCCTAGGGTCAGCAGCACGATCATCCCCTGGACCGTGGACGGGCAGACCTGCGAGAAGGCCAAGCCCCGCGCCCGGCAATACTGGACGAACAGCTCGGGGAGAGGAAGGCGCAAGCCGCACTTCTGGAAGAACGACTCGTACAAGCAGACGAAGCCCGGCCGAGGAGTCCACGGGCGCTCCTCCGCCCTGGGTACCCTGAGCTCAACGCCGGCGGAAAAACCACACAGATTCCCCAGGAGGGTCACCGACTCCGCTGTGCTCCAGGTCGGTGACCCTCCCTGCTCGTAGAGGACCAGGGGGGAGCTCACCCTGGCCACTCGAGCTCCGCCTCCACGGCCGCCCTGACGGCCACCACGGTCGCCCAGACGCCCGGTTCCACCCTCAGCTTGGCCAACACCGCGACCGCCAGAGGATCTAACCACCGTCTTCGGCCGGAGATGGGTCCCCGGGAGCAAAGGGGCGGCCCCCGAAGTCGAGGGGGCCAACTGTTCCCCACTGTCTGCCCCTCGTCGCGGAGAAGAGGCATGTTCGGAATCACCGGAGGAGGAACTCGGAGAATCGTTACCGCCACCACGGGACGCCGAGTCTTCACTCGACTCAGCCCTAATACCGTCTAACATCGGCGCCATTGCACGAAGAACGGGAAGTCGAAAAATACAGAAAGTAACAATTGGAGAGGAGGTAGTCAGAGAAAAGGGGTTACCTTAGGGTTATGCGCAGAAGGTTTTCACAGGAGGAAGAAAGGGGGTTTAAATAGAAGAAGGGAGACAGTGAAGCGACGCCTGGACACGTGTCAAAAGAAGCACGGCCGCCCAGAAACGTAATGATGACGTCTCTTCGTTTCCCCACGCCAAAAAGCAAAGGACGCCTCGATAAACGCGAAGCGTCTTTTACACGCCGCGCGTGGGCAGTCCACGCGAAAAACGAAGCGTCCTTTGTCGTCCCACGTGGTGAGCACGCGCCAACCTCCTACGGGTTTTTCGGAGAAGGCAAACACAGTTGAGCCCGGAAAGACCGTCCTAAGATGCGCCGAACTAACTTCAGATCAACTTCGGCACGCTCACTTCGCCTCGCGATACCGAACTGGGGGAGGGCCTATTGTTGGAGGTGGGCCTAGCACCCCCAATTAGTTAGGCCCATCTTAGGAAAGGCCGTTCTTCGGTACGGTCACCGGACTTAATATCACCGACCTGCAAGACCACTCTTCAGCTCGGTAGCCGACCTGAAAGCGACGCACCCCGGGCCCGCGCTGATGCCCCGCCAGAGCAGGGAGTGTCAGAAGAATAGGCGCGTGGGAGTTGGTAAGGCAGTACCCTACCCGCGTAGGGATGTGCCTTCGACCCGACGTCCCACCAACCCTACAGAGCTGACAAGGGCAGGAAGGAGCAGGTGGAGCAGAGTTGGTAAAACAGTGCACTGCTCTGCAACACGCCACGCCGAGCTCATCATGACCTCTCTCCTCGAAAGCCGGGACACGCCTCCTAGGCCACCTTACCCGCGAAAGAGGCCGCAGACGACACGTGGCCCGAGATCTCGGGGAGCAGGAAGCCGACCCCGACTATATATACCCCTCATATGTCATTAATGAGAGGGACTTTGATTTGGGCCATTTCCGACCTATAACTAGCTACCCGACCTCTCTCTTTCTCTTTGTAACAAGACAACACTTTAGAACGCCGAACTGGACGTCCATCGGAACCAGTTCGTAATTCTAAAGCGTTTACTTCTCTCTCATCAATAAAACGAAACACGGCCCCCGGCCTACTCATATTTCTCCCGACCTGTCTTAAATGTGGTTAAATTGCTCTATTAACGAAAATCTCACCTCCCATCTCCTAATCATTCTTTAAACACACTTAGTGATCCACGGGATCAACACTCTACTGGGAGATGAAACGGAAGAGTTTCCGTGGTTGTAACTCAACAACGAAAAGCTTTAGACAAAAGCCGACAAACAACTTCTATAAAATAGAAATACAACATAAAAACTTACAAATCAATCGAAACTAACACACGACACTAAAGAATTCACCTTTGAATGGTAAACATACTTAATTTTGAATACAACCTTTGAATTTGCAAACCGAAGGAGAATCTATAGAACAATGAAACTTTAGAAAATTTTAGATAAAGAAAATAACCATCCAAAAAAGTAAAAACACCAAAAATCAAACATATGACTCATAAATCAACCTCTAATTTGCAAAGAACGTCTTACGCTTTTGATTCAAAACCCGAGACAAATTTGCATGATAATTCTCTTTGAATGTGATAATAAAATAAAAATAAACAAACAGACACATAGAGAATATAAATATGCAAGCGACATACCGTTGAACGTGTGCGCTGTTCCAAATACATCCTAATAATTCACAGAGAGATCAAACAGCGTAGAAAAAAAAATTAGATAGAGAATTTAACATGTTAAACCAACGTGTATTAGTTGAATAGAAAGAGAAACAAATAAAAACTAAAATTGAGTGAAAAGAACAACAAAGACATCATCCTTTTGAAGGTTTTGCACCGGATCGATTATATCGACTTGCCTCGAAACCATGATCGTTGTGACCTGAGAAAACAGAATGATAAAATCATAACTACAAATCAGCACCATTAAAACGCAGCTAGACAAAACTATTAAAGAAGAAAAAATCGACTAAACCCTAGTACAGAAACGTAAAAGAAAAAAAAGAACACGACAATTATGAAAAGAGACGCAAAGTATTTATAAGAAAAAACGATATAGGGTTTAGGGGTTTATGCCTTTTTTTGTAAAGATAATCATCATCAAAAGCGAATATTTATTTATGATTACTATAAACGCGTTTCTCTTTTTTATATAATCCGATAAACACAGATACGACATTATCTTTCCATTAATCAAATATTTAATTATTTGCAATGAGGAAAATTTCCGTTTCTGATTAGAACAAATCAAATTATGTAATATTTCCGCTTTTTTTTTACGATAATCATGAACACAATCGAATATTCCTTTATTATTATTATCATAAACGCGTTTTTACATTTTTATATACGAAATTCCCATTATTTTTTACTTACGATAATCATGAACACGATCGAATAATCCTTTATTATTATCATAAACGCGTTTTTACATTTTTATATATCATATATAACACGATAAACATAGATTCGATTTTATCATTCTATTTCCCAAAGATTCGGTTATTTTATATTAAGAAAACTTCAATTTCGGATAAAATCTGTTTTTAGCTAAAATAATTAATTCAATAACGGGGTAACCAAAAAAAAAAATTGGGAGATTCGAACCTGCCACATGCGAGAACTAAATTTAGATCTCCAACCAACACAGCCATCGTATATTTTTTGTAAAACCATCGACCGTCATGAATATATTATATTGTAGACCAACAAAATTGGTTTTGGGCCGCTTTATTTTCAGACCCGACGCTGATTCATATCTCTTTTTTTTAATCATGGAATTAATTTCTTTATTTAATTATGAACCAACCAATCAGATTCTATCGTTTTCATTAATCAAAACGACACCAAAAAGTGAGTTTTGAACCACAACTCAAATCACTTCACAAATAATATAATAGATAATATTAGAAAACTTTATTAAGATTACCAATACTATTTTATTTAAAATAAAAAAAGATAATTCACAGATGGAAAATAATGGTCATATTTGAAATATAAAATATTTATGATGATTTGTAGGTGTAAATGATTTGATATTTATGTTCATTATATAAAATATTTATGAGTATGCTTTATTCGCAAGTTAATAACAAAACAATGGGTAAGAATCTGAATTGATAATTTAGTTATTAAAAACATATTTTAATAAAATATAGAACTGAAAATACATATAATAAAACAGGTCATAAAATTTGGGTAGCTGAAATCACTAATTTTGAATCATACATGTCATACCAAAAATAAAAAATTTCATACAAAATAGATAACATAAAAACAAAAACAAAAATTATATAATACATGTCCTCATTGTGGATTAAAATTTTAGAAAACTATATAATACATTTTATACCAAAAATAAAATTGTTAACACATCTCAAACTTTTACATCCACAAATACATTTTGTCCAAAAAATAGTTTTAAACATCAACAAAACAAATTAAAACTTATCTCCGTTCTATGGCGGATTAGAAACAGATTATGTCTACATAATGAACTCTCTTTACTTTTCATATTGAACTCCCGATTTAGGGCGGATTAGAAAATAATTATGTTCACATAATGAACTCCTGTTAAAAAATATATTTTAATATATCATATATAGTAAAAGCGAAGTGAATTTTTGGAATGAAGCTCTCTCATTCATCATAAACCGTAAAACTCGGTTAATACTCTTAAAATCGGTTCAAATTATTTTTTTTTAAAATTCAAAATTTGTTGTACCGATTATTATCGAAAATTGGGCTTTAAATTGGTTTTGTTTCGTAATAGTGGGCTTCAAATTGACTAGGGTTTGTAATTTTAAAATTAAATTTTCAAAATTATCATATTAAAAAAAAAAATCAGAAACCATAGCTTGACCTGTGGTCTATAAATACAACACATTTAAGGCGTATTTAGAGCATTCGATTCTCGAGTTCTATTAGGTTACGTGTTTAATGTTTTTGAGATCATGTTTTCGATTTTTTAGTTCTATTTATTGATAGTTTTCCATTATACTTGCTTTTCGGTTGTTTGTGCTTGTATTCATCTAATTTTGTTTTTGTTTTTGTATTTACTATTGAAGATTGTTTTTTTTCCTTTCGGGTCTCCGGTGTCAAGGTATATTCTAATTTTTATTCTATTTTCATGGATTCGTTTATGAGATCTAACGTTTTTTTTTTGTTGCTCTTGAAGCTTATTTTCTTTCTTTCGGATCTCCGTTGTCGAGGTATTTCCTAATTTATATTCTATTTTCACGGATTCTTTTATGAGATCTAATATTTTTTTTTGTTCTTGAAGGTTGTTTTCTCTCTTTCGGATCTCCGGTGTCGAGGTATATCATAATTTAGATTCTATCTTCACGGATTTGTTTTCTCTCTTCCGTGTCTATTTTGTCGAGGTATATCCTAATTTTTGGGTGTTATGAGATTCTCCAAATATTTGTTGTTGTTTATGTGTTTTGTTTTGGAGCCCCATGCTAATTTATTGGTTTTGAAACTTTCTCTTCGTGTTTTATTTTTAGCTTCTATTTATTTGGGGTTTTACGGATCCGGTTATGTCTTTGTCGAGGTGTTCTTCATATTCTTTGGGGATTTGGTTTGTTGCGGAGTGTTTCTGGTATTGGTTTCAATGGGATTTATTCTATGAGGAGTCTCTGTTATCATAGATCTTGCCGGCTTTGAGTCTTATCTCTGTTTTGGATTCTTATCTTTGTCGGAAACCCTAACGCAGGAACGTAGAAACGACGACGTATGTGACTATTCATACGGAAGATGGGTTCATAGCGGACGCCGTGATGTGGATGAACCGTCTTATGGAGAACATGGTCGGTTTGTGCATCCTGGTTTGCGTTGTCTGAATAATGGAAGAAAAAAATTCTGATTTTCGACAACGGCGATGGCAACCACATGCTTGCGATCTTTCACGGTAACTTATTTTTATTGTCACACTGTTATGTTATTTTTCTTAGACCATAAGGTATTGTTCTAGATTAAATCAAACATTTAGTTTATAAGATTACAAGCAATTCGTTGATCCGTTAGAGTTATAGAGTTACAATCACTACTTATAAGCCAATGTTTAATAAAACAGTTGTTCAATTTGATTTGCGAAAATGACTTTGCATTGCTTTTGTAGCTTTAAATGTTGAAACTCGGACCGGAGGTAAGGCGCAACAGGGATGTGTTTACAAACGGTGTTTGTGTTTGACACGTTGTCTTTTTGGTTGATATTTGCCATCGTTTATGTTTTATTTAGTTCGCTAATTGTCTGTGTTATTTGTTCGTCATGATGTACCTGGGGCTCTTTTTGTTGTTTAAATGATCAACGTACAAGCATCATCATATTGATTTTTTGTAATTTGTTGCTTTGGGAATGACACCTTACCAGTTATGTCATCTTTGCAGGAAAATTGACTTGCAGAATCACAACTGAGAAGGTTTATGATCTCACCGCCTTTTTCGTGTAAGCGGTTCTCGAACCTGTCTGTAATTTATTATTCTTTGCCATTCAATGTTATAATTTCCCTTTGTTAGGTCATGTGAGATCAAGACGTGTTTAGTTTCTACTTTCTATCTAGAGAGTAGATTACATAATAGATTTGCAGAAATATTTTCTCAGTGTAAAGAAATTGTACCTCAACTTAAGCTCGCAGGTTAATTTTCTTTCTCTGGCTTGCTAGCATTTTGTATCTCTTTCTGAAAAGCAAGTTGAGTCTTATCCTTTGATCTATTCGTTTATTCTTATTAGTGTTTTCTTTGCAGATGCTTGACTACATTGTACTCAGTGGTGAGAGTCTCACTTAATTATTACATCCACACCTATATGTTCTCACTGTTATTGATTTGCTCTTTCTTATTTTAGCTTACTCTGTTTTGTTTTTCTCTACATGGTTTATTTTGATTTTTAGAATATGCTGAACTACAAGACATATTTTTTTCAGCTCTTCTCCGAGCACATAAAACCAACTTTCTTCATTCCAACCACAAGCTCTCCCCATCCTGACTATATCTAAAGACCCAGATTCATCAAAAGCACGAGAAGAATGTGAAGGCGAGTACATCGCCGAGTTGGCTCGCCAGATGACTCATTTCGCCATATGCTTCAAGACGGACAAACATCAACCGGTACCAAATTATTTTTACTCATTTCGGTTTTGTGGTGATGGTTCTGGCTCTCGCATCGATTCTTTGGTCACCATTCGCTTCCAGATATTGCAGCCCAACAGTCTTTTGTTTCTCGATTTTCATCTTTGGCTCTTGTGGTAAGGCTTTGTATTGTTTGTTCTTTCACATTTACACATGTCGGCTGTACTATTTTCTTTGTTGCTTTTGTCTATCATACTCATGGTTTGATATAATTGTCTTTCCTTTTATCTCTCACAATCATGTTTTTTTATGCTTGGGTATCGTACAAATGTGTTTATTATGATTGTGTCTGTTTTTGTGGGATCCTAACTCAGACATTACATCCATACCTAATAACTCACATCAAATACTTCTCTGTTATGTTCTGCAAGGAAGCTCAAGGTCTAGATTTGAATATTTGTTTTAATGGAAATAGATTCAAAACGGGACACTCAAATTCAACTTTAGAGTAGCAGAGGTACCATATGAACACATTTTTGGGGGTCTTTTCATTTTTCAGTCAGAGAAAAGATGCTTTAAAGCTAGCTATTTTTTTGCTATCTGTGAATAAAGAACCTCTTACTTCCCTATTAGAATTTGTTAGTCTTCCTCAACTAAATGTTATAACGCTTAAAAGGATAACTCAAGCCATTAATATAGCTTCTTAGGGGTTTGTTTTATGGTTAGGTGGCTGCACTGAGAGAACTAAAGAAGGAAAAAATAGATTACTTTGGCGGTTGCATAAAGGTTGGCACATCAAAGAAGAAATCTTTGAGCATATGCGTTTATGGAAACCAGCATATTGAAGGAAATGGCGTCAAACAAAGACAAAGTTGGAGGACCATTTATAAGAGATTGTCGTTTTCATGACGCATCGACCTCTTTACGGATCGTTTAGAGGATGTAGCCAGCTGAAACTATGAGGAGGTCCCAATTCTTTGCAAGGATATACAAAAATACTCATTTACCAAAAACAACATTTATATGTTTTCATCTTATAGTAACACAGGGTTTTTTCATCAAAAACACATATGATGAGTTATGTTGATTGCAGCTTTTGTTGAGCAAAGGCAAGAATAGAATCAAGGGGTCTTCTATCATTTGGTATACGAAACAATACATGACATAGAACATAACTTATTTGTGTTAAAAAAAATTGTTTTGTTCGGTTTATTATCAATTCTTCAAGTCCATAAGTTAAAACATTGTGACAGTTAGTAAGATGTTGTTGACTCTATTGTCAAAAATCTGCAAATCGTTGTTAGCTCTAGAATCTTCGCTGTAGAGAAAGAGGAAGAAGAGACAAACGAATTCGATGGAGAAGAGGAAGAAGGAAAATACGAAGAAAAAGAAGACAAATGCGTTGAAATGGGACAAGGAAGAAGAACACGAATAAAACCCGGAAATATAAGAAAAAGTTGGGGAAGAAGAAATCGAAGACGATGGAAAAGAATAAGGAAAATAAGAAGAAGCAATAATCGAAAGATAAAGAATAGGAAAA
Organism: Eutrema japonicum; assembly: GCA_030161315.1. Taxonomy (NCBI): domain Eukaryota; kingdom Viridiplantae; phylum Streptophyta; class Magnoliopsida; order Brassicales; family Brassicaceae; genus Eutrema; species Eutrema japonicum. Next base: position 52,128,468 of record BSQW01000011.1, read on the forward strand.
AGAATAAAACAAAGAAAAAGAGGAAGGAGAAGACAAAGGCGTTGGAATGGGAGAAATAAGAAGACGAATAAAAACCGGGGGAAAATGAGAAGTCGAATACCATGAAAAAAAGAAGGAAAATACGAAGAAAAAAAAACCGAAAGATAAAGAGAAGAAGGAGACAAAGCATAAATAAATTGAAAAAAGGAGGCAAATCATAAATAAGTAAAGAAAAGAATGGATGATAAATAAGAAAATCAAAACATAAAGAAGAAGAAGTAGAAGTTGAAGACGATGATGAAGAAGAACCAAAAGTTAAATGACTCATAATTTTTATCTAATCGAAGTTAAACATAATAATTGATCCAAAAACCAATATTTTTTTTGTCTGGTTTAAATTGTATGATTAGATTCAAACCGAAACATAATCAAAGCTAAACCACATAAAAAAAAATAACCTGAAGATGAAGATGAAAAAGACGAAGTAGAAGAAGGTGAAGATGAGAAAGAGACGAAGAAAAACCAGAAGAATAAGAGTTTGGATAAGACAAAGAAGACCAAGGAAAAGTAACAAGAAGAGGATGAAGAAGGCTAATAAAAACCGAAAAAGAAGAAGAAGGACTGAGAGAATACAAAGATGATGAAGAAGAAGTCAAATAATAGAAAAAGAAGTAGGAAAATACCAGGAAGAAAAAAAGAAGATAAAGACAAGAAGACACAACATAAGAGGAAGAAGAAGTAGAATTCGAAGATGATGATGAAGACGAAAGAAAATGGTGAGGAATAAGAAAATCGAAAGATGTATAAGAGGAAGAAGAAGAAGGAGAAGATGAGGAAGAAAAAAATCCGAAAGATGAATAAGCGGAAGAAGAGAAAGACGAATTCTATGAAGAAGGGGAAGAAGGAAAAGACGACAAAAAGAAATTAAAAACCAGAAGTAGGATAATAATAAGAATAAGAAGGACAATACGAAGACGTTGAAGGATAAGAAGGAGAAGAAGATCACGAATTTGGGGAAGAAAAAGAAGACAAAGGCGTTAAAATGGGAAAATGAAGAAGATGAATAAAAACCGGAAAACGAATAAGGAAAATACGAAGAAGAAACAAACGAAAGATAAAGAATAGGATGAAGAGTAAAAAAAGCATAATATGAGGAAGAAGAAGACAAATCAGAAGAGGAAGAATAAATAGAAGTCGAAGACGATTAATAAAAAAATCGAAAGACAAATAAGAGGAAGAAGAAGCCGAAGAAGATGAAAAAGAAGAAGGAAAGGACGAGGAAGAAGAAAATCCGAAAGTTTAATAAGAGGGAGAAGAGGAGGACGAAGTCGATGAAGAAGAAGAAGGAAGAAGACGAGGAAGAAGACCGAAGAAAAATCAGAATAAGAAAAATTAGGACAAGATGAAGATGTTGAAGAATAAGAAGGGGAAGAGGATGATGAATTTAGAGAAAAAAAACCATATATAATATTTGAGAAGAAGTCAAGTGACAATCTTATGGTGTCGGTTCCAACTCACAATTTAATTAGATATTATCTTTGGAGACCTCAGAAGATAATCAACTTGAAAGTGAGAACAAACATTACAAAACTTACACCATAGCGGAAAAAACTTTCTTTAGAATAAATTAGGCCTGGGCATTTTCGGTTCCGGTTCGGTTCCGGGTATTTTGGATAGAGAGGTTTAGGATCCATATAGGTACCAAAATGATTTCGGTTCGGTTCCGGGTATTTCGGATAGAAAGGTTTAGGAACCGAAATATACCGGAACCATTCGGATCTTAATCGGTTCCGGTTCGGTTCCGGGTATTTTTTTATCCGAAATGTCTAAAATATACCCGAAATCCAAAATATATCCGAAAACCCAAAAAAGTTATAAGGAACATATACCCGAAATACCAAAAATATACTCGAAAACCCGAAATTATATCCAAAAACCCGAAAATATACCCGAAAACAAAAAAAAACTAAAAACAATATACCCATAATACAAAAAATATACCCAAAAATCTGATATATATTTAATATATTTGGATATATAATTATATTTCGGGTATTCGGGTACCCGAAATATTTTTGGTTCAGTTCCGGTTCTACCTGATACCCATGGGTATCAATGTGTAGGATCCAATGGGTATTTTGACAATTCCGGTTCGGTTCTGGTTCCGGTATTTCAGTTCCGGTTATTTTGCCCAGGCCTAGAATAAATAGTGACACTTTAGGTATGCGGAATACCAACATGGTAAGATAGACGGGGCGATAAGATACATATAAATGCTGATCTTGCTGTTGTCTGCGTTGTGGCCTATACTTGCTACAAACATTTGTAATGAAGAAACGTACTTGAATACGGCGAGGAGGAAGACAAAGATGAGACAAAAAAACATTGGAAGAATAAGATACCTGGAGAATATGAAGATGCTGAAGAATAAGAGTGAACACGAAGAAGAAAATTAAGACAAACCTAAAGAAAAAAGAAGACGAAGACGAAGACAATAAAGAAGAAGAAGAAGTCGAAGACGAGATGAAGAAAAACCAAATTAATATTAAGCCAGAGAAGACGAAGACGATAAAGAAGGAAACCAGAAGAGAAAGACGACGAGAAAAGGGCAACGACCCACGAAACATATCGATGTATGATCAAAGAAAAATCATGGATATTGAATTTGACAATACTAAATTGGTTCCAAACCCTCCTTGAGATGTTAGAGGAAATGTACGGAAGCTACGATGAAACGATGTAGATTTTTGTACGAGGAATAAATATGTGATTAATATGAAGAAGAAGGAGGAGGACAAATGCGAAAAAGAGATAAGTAAGAATAATAGAAAGAAGACGAGGAAAAACTGAAAAAAAAACAAGAAGAAGAAGTCGAAGAAGACAAGACGATAAAGAAGAAGAAGTAAAAGTAGAAGTAGAAGTCGAAGACGATGAAGAGGAAGAAGGAAAAGACGAGGACGGTGTAAAAAGGATGATGGGGAAGAAGAAGAAGAAGTTGATGAAGAAGAATTCGGAAAATACAAGGACCCATACGTTAAAGATGAGGAAGGAGACCGGAAGATGAAGATGACAAAGTCTGAGAAAGTGAAGATGCGGAAGGAAGCTAAGAAAAACTAGAAGAATAAGGAACCATAGAAGACAAAGAAGACAAATGCAATGAATTAGGAGAAGTCGAAGGACAAGAAGAAGAAGATTGACGAATAAAAACCGGAAGAAAAAAAAAGAGGAAGTCGAAGAAGACGAAGATTATGAAAAAGAAGAAGCCCAAGACGATGAAATTAAGTTTAAAAAGGATAAGAAAGAAGAAGAGGAAGAAGAAGACGTAGAAAAACTGAAAGAAAAAAAAGAAAAAGAAGTCGGAGAAGATGGAGATGATGAAATTAAAACAAGTCGGAGAAGACGAAGACGATGAAAAAGAGAACGAAGAATACTAAGATGTTGAAGAAGAATAAGGAAAAGAGGAGGAAAACCATATTTTAGGATTTTGTTTTTTATAAATATTATTAATCGGAGGTAACACAGATAGGATAACATTTTATTTATATATGATACTATAATGTAGTTGATATGATAATTATATTTTTGCTGTAATTTTGTTTTCAAATTTAGATATACAATTTAAATAAGTGGTTTCGTGCACGGAAGATACAAGGAAATAGTGGTTGAAATGATGAAGCTGTTTTGACGGCAAAAAAATATGTGATTGATATGAAGAAGGAGAAGGACGAGATGGCCAAGATGCTTAAAGGTAAACTAATATAATAAAAGAGGAGATGAGAAGTTGAAGGAGACAAGACTAAACATATCTATTGTGGAATTTATCTTTCATGAAGGAGTAAAAGAAGAAGAACATACTAGAGATTCTCGAGAAAGAAACAAGGGAGATCTAATTGAGAGAGAGAGAGAATTAAAGTCTTCAAGAACATGTAAGTGTAGTTTTTTTGGTAATGTTAGTTTTAATTCTTTTTTATATATATTATATTTTTTAATTCGAATGTAAGTCTCTTAATCAGCCATAATTGATAGACTCGCAATTATGCGTTTTAGCACATCTTCGATCACGACTTCGAAACAGATCTATTTTATTTGCTTGGGTTTTTAATATTAACCCTTAAATCTTGTGTTAATAAGGAGAGTACTTGAAATTACAGAGTGTTTAGAGAAACAACTCGAGGAGAAAATGGCAAAGACCCACGAACCATATCTATGTACGAGGAAAAAAATTTTAGAAATATTGAATTCGACAATACTGAACTGGTTCCAAGCCCTGTTTGAAATGCTTGAGGAAAATTATAGAATCTACAAAGAAACAATGGTTGAAACAATGAAGATGTTTTGGCGTCGAAAAAATGTGTAATCGTTATGAAGAAGGAGAAGGAAGAGATGGGGAAGATGTTTGAAGGTAAATTAAGAGAACAAAATAGAGAAGGAGAAGTAGAAGGAGACAAGACTAAACCCATCTATTGTGAAATTTATCTTTCATGGTGGAGAAGAAGAGGAAGAAGAACATGCTTGAGATTATCGAAGAAGAACCAATGATGATCTAAGATAGGAATCTAGAGATATAGAGAGAGAGAGAGTAATGGAAACCGAAAATGGAAGATTTTGATTCAAAGTTGAATATGGCATAGAAGAAGACGAAGATGAGACGAATAAACACGGAAGAATAAGAAGTCGGAGAATATGAAGATGATGAAGAAGAGGGTGAAGAAAAGTCGGACAAAGAAAAAGCCGGAACAAGAAGAGGACGAGGAAACACCGGAAGAAGAAAATGAAGACAAACCTTAAGAAAAAAAGAGGAAGAAGAAGCCATAGAAGTTAAAAACAATAAGGAAAAAGAAGAAGTCGAAGACGATGAAGAAGAAAAACAGAAGAGAAAGAAGACAACGGAGAAGGAAAATGATGTAGAAGAGGGAGAAGAAAATGACAAAGAAAAACCGGAAGAGTGAGAGAGTGAAAAAATAGGAATTCATAGAAGTCAAAGATGATGAAAAAGAAGAGGAAGAAAATGAAGACCAAGATGATGAAGAAAAATTCATAAAAGACGAGGAAGATGACAAATACAAAGAAAAAGAAAAACCATAAGTAGAATAAGAAGGCGGATGAGACCAAGACGTTGAAAAAGAAGAAGGAGGAGAAAGTTAAGGATTTAGAGAAGAAGAAGGGGAAGAAGGAGTAGAAGAAGACGAAGGTGATGAAGAAGAAGAAAAAGAAGCCAAATAGAATGAAAAAGAGAAAAGGAAAATATGAGGGAGAAGATAAACCGAAATATAAAGAATAAGAAGAAGAAGGCGAAGCAGAAGAATTTAAGGATGAAGACGGGACAAAGAAAACCCAAAAGAATAATAAGCCAAAGAACGAAGACGATGAAGAAGGAAAACCGGAAGAGATAGACGAAAACAAACCGAAAGAGAAAGAAGAAGAAGAATTGTTGGAGAAGACAAAGATGATAAAGAAAAAGAAGTAGAAGTCAAAGACGATTAATAAATCAAAGAAGATAAAAAAAAAAAGACGAGGAATAACTGATTAGAGCGAGAGACACTTACGACAAAATGGAGAGAGAGTTCTAGCGATGGAAAGATAAAAAAGAATTGTTTTACATACAATGTGTGATTGAAAGAAACATTATTCAATATGTTCTCGAGCTTTATGATTGTCATTGCTTTATTTCGTATTTTTTTATGAATAATATTGGTTGTTTTTTTTTTTTGGATTGATCGTAAATTTAACATTGTTATTTTATTCGTGTTTAGTTTTGTATCCGTAACAAAGTTAATAACTTAATGATTGAATTAGTTTATGAAACATACGCGGGCTACCTACCTAGTTATATCTATAAAAAACAAATTATCTCACGCGGGTGAGAATCTAGTTTTTCATTTTAAAATGTATTCTTTTCTTAAAATTTTCAAACCAGTTTTCGAAATCTTCATATTTCCTAATGTATTTTATTTTGTTTGATTTGAATAAAAGGTTTTCATCGTACCAAAGTTGTTAGTAACTAATATTATTTTAAAGAGAAATTTGCGTAGATAACTATGAGGGAAAAACTAATTGATAAACTAACAAAGAGAAATTTTAGCACTTGTTCAATTTTTCATAATCTCATATTACCCTTTCTCTCTCAGCCCTATCATCTTCATCTTTCTCTCTCTCCCAATTTCGTCTTCGTCTTCATCTTTTTTCTCTCTCAATGTTTTAAAAACTAGTTTCTCTCCTTGCGGTGATTAAAAAGACGGTGAATCGTAAGGCTAACAAAGAGGAGGAGCGTCATCTGTTAAAAAGACGGTTAATCGTAAGGCTAATAAAGAGATCGTCGGTGGTGGTGGCGCGAAGCGTAAGTGTAGTCGTGCTTTTTCCGATCAGATCGCTGGTGGTGGTGGCGCGTAGCGTAAGCCTAAGTATGGTCTTGGTGGTGGTGGCGTGAAGTGTAAGCGTAAGTGTGGTCTTGGTGGTGGTGCTGTGAAGCGTAAATGGCTATTTCGGCTCAAATCTGGAGATTGGTGGGGTTGATTTGGATTTGTGTTCAGTTTTCGTGTCAGATCTGTTAATATTTAATAATTTTGTTAGTGGCCAAATAGGAAATATACAGCTACATCTTTATATGATACAATAAAAATGTTAGCATGTTACACAATTTTATAATCTTGTTAAATATAAAGTTAGCGATACAATAAAAATATTATTATGTTACAAAAATATATAACTTTGTTAAATATAAAGTTAGCATACATTTAAATGTTTATCTAGTTATAACGTTGGTTTCTCAGCATACTAAATCAAGGATAAAATTGTTAAAACCTTTACCGACAGCTATAATTTCAACATAAGTTAACATACAATAATTGAGTTACAGAGGTAAACAAAATGTTAGAGGTATACATGTTTACCAATCTAATTGTTTTTGTATCACGATAAATATGAAATTAGATGTAAATATAATATGTATACATCAAACAACAATTTTTAGCACGTTACAATAAAACGTGTACCTTTTCAAAGTAATAACAATGGTGGTCGACGTCGGCGCCGTCGTCGTCACTAAAACCATGGGTATATGGGTACCGTTAGATTGTTATCGGTATAAGAAAAAGGTTTTGTGTTCGAGGTTTTGTCAGATTCATCTTTGTTTTTAAATTAGATCAATGTGTATATTTCATGGAAACAAAAAAATATTGAGTAATCTCTCAGCGTTGATATGGCATTAAACATACAATGTTTTGAGTTGTCGTGTTAAATATAAATTTGGAGATACATCCATATGTTTACCTAATACAATAAATATTTTGGCACCACGTGAATTTCTCAGCACACTCAATCAAGGTTAAAAAAAGTAAAAACACCTTACCTGACAGCTACAGTGATTTACATCATCAGTTATTTTTTGTTTCATTGTTATCTACATCATTAACTCTATTTTAAAAATAAAATAATAATGTATAAATAGAGTAATCTTTCAAAGAAAAAACTAAAACAATATTATTAAAGTAGATCGGTTTTTCCATGCCAATTTTTTTTAAATTAACTTTTTGCTTTTTTAAAATAGACAACAAAAATAATTATATAATTAATTTGTTAAAAAGAAATCAGTAGTAAAAACAAACTTAACTATGTAAAAGTTAAAAGGTATATATATATAAAATAAAGCTTACAATATCATTTTATTACAACTATTTTTGAATTTATTTTACATTTCAAAGATATTTGTAGTATTTGAAATAAATGATATATATTTAAAGAAATGAATTGATTTTTAAAATAAATATATGCAATCGGATCTTCATATTTAGAAGATGTTAGTTGTGGTATAAAATCCAAAGTTTTTGAATATTCATGAATCATGATTATATAAAAAAGTTGTTACTTAACAACAACAGTCGTAGTCGTAGTCGTAATTAGTTATGATTGTATTTCTAGAAACTAACCACTAAATATTATTCTACTTTATATTTACACATTTATTTGAAAGGAATGGATTGATATTTGAAAATCCAATTAGAATATTTTTTTTTGTCTGACAAATAAAGATATTCATTTTTGTGATAAAGTATACTACCTTCCTTTACAACTTGGAATTTAAACCAATTAAATTCACATTGATTTGTTCAAAAATGATTATATTCATTTAAAATATTGACAATAAAAAGTACTTTACTATATCTAAACACTTTACATTTACCAAAAACAAATCATCTTACCAACAATGGACGGAGCGGGCTTCTTATGTACGATTTATATAGATTTTACGGTTTTACCTAATTATTTTAAAACTCAATTTTTGTATAATTTTTTTTTTTTAATCATCGGGAATTGATAAATCGAGAGTCTAGCTCCGAAATAGAGCAGAAGAACAAAGAAACAAAGAAACAAAAACTAAAAACTCAAGACCTATAACATCACAGCTTAAATATAAGGGCTATAAGATATTATAACGGACTGTCATGGAAAGCAAAAGAATGTAGAGCAACTTAAGAAACTCTCAGAAAAGTGACATTATAAGCTCGTCCTCGCGTCTCGGTGTATTCGTTCATTCAGTCAAGCGGGACCACCAATAGAGAGGTAGGATTGAAATCTTCCGTCCCTAGTGACACTATTTGAAATTTTCCGAGCTATGTGGTTCGAGTTCACAGTTTCCAACTCAAAAATGCACCTATCAAAACTCTGACATAGAATACGTATATGCGTCCTAAAAGTATGATAACGAGGCCACTCCTTCGGCTTCGAGATCGCTTCAAATGCTGCTCTGCAATCAAGAGCGATCATCACCTCTTTTAGCTTAAGATCATGTATGCTTTGGAAGACCAACATGATACCTCTTAGTTTGCCAACAACACGATTCGGGGAATTCGTAAAGACTTCTCAGGCATGGAATATGACATTACTGTTGATTCGTACATCACACAAGGAGTTAAACAGAGAACTTTGATCGGAATCTCGTTTTATTGATTGAATTCGGCGTTACAGCATAGGTTTTGCGAAAAAGAACTAAGGAGACTAAAGAATTCGAGATCGGTGCTTGAAGGAGCTCTCTCTCTTTTCTTCTGTCTCTCAGATGATTGCGGATGGTCTTCTTTGAGTTTGCCTCCTCCTTATTTATAGGATTTTGAGTCGGTTGTTAAGAGAATATATCCCTTTTCCAAGTTCGATTAGGAAAGGAAATATTCCGAATCCCCTCCGAAATAAGGAAATCATCCGTATATCTCATAGGTCGGTTTCCGCCCTGTTATATTGGACTGGGCCCTTGTTGGGCCATTAATTTCGGTAATCAAAATGAGCGGGCTTGTCTTGGGCTTTAGAGTTCAGCCCGATGAATCCAGGTCCGTCTTCCTCTTGTCCGAACCATCGTAAACCGATACCGATCTCGGTTTGAACCGCGTTAAACCGGGGAGTGCTAAACTCCCCTCTAACAATTGGTCCCCCCCCTCAGTTCGGCGAAGGAGGTTTTCTGAGTTCGGCGAAGTTTCTAGGAGTATTCTTTAGCTCGGTTAGAATTGAGGTCGATGCGGTTTCATTCGAAATTTTCTTCCTTGTGAATCCAAGTTCGGTTAATTTCTCCCAGGATTCTTGAGTTCGGAACTCCTCCGAGTTTGCGTCCGATTCAGAACTTTCAAGTTTGGCGGATCTTTCGAAGCTGCAGTCGATCTCGGAACTTTCGAGTTCGGCGGATCTTAGAACTTTCGAGTTCGGCGGATCTTTCGAAGCTTTCGAGCTCGGAACTTTCGAGTTCGGCGGATCTTTCTTGGGAAAAGGGGGTGTCGATTCGTCTTCTTTAGTCGCAGAATTCGAGGAGTCGTCATCATTACACTTTTCTCTATAAATAGCCTTCCCCATTTTTCACTTCTTCCTTGCTCTAAAAATGTATTTTCACTTTCTCTCTCTAGCGCTCCCCCTTCTCTCTAGATTTATTTATTTTTCCGTTCTCCGATCATCTCTCCGCCGTGATTTCTCCGATTTGCTCGAATATCTTCAAGTTTCTTATTAGATCTTCATTCTGTTCTTCATTGATTTCTTCTTTTCGATCGAGATGAGCTCGAAAACTTCCTCCTCTTCTGTTAATGACCGAACTCCACCTCCAAAACTCCCCGATCTTGAGTTATTCATCGACAGTTCCGATTCAAGCTCGGACGGTTTGAGCAATGTTCGGGAGGAACTGATCATGCGCAATTCTCGGCGTGCCATCGTCGAACCGAGCAGCTCAAGGGTTGTCATCCAGGTCCCTCACCTTATCGATGTGGATGAGCCCGAAGTCGAGGTTCAAGCTCAGGATGCGAACGAAGAGGTCGCCGAATCGGGTGATCAAGTTCGGACGAATCGGGAATTTGCAGCTCGGCTTGCGGAGGGGAAGATGTAACTCGCCCGGATGATCATGTTGCTTTATCGGCAGTTCGTCAAGGCGATGAAGACGGTATCCCATTGCCAACGGTCAGACGAGTGATTGAGAGGCCTTCGACCGTCGGGCTATCTCGTTCCAAACGAGAGACGGTTCAAGATAATTTGGAACGATGCAACGCTTCGGACGATCTGGTTTTCAAAATTCCGAAGATTACCGATCGGCCTTGGGATGCCTCCGAAGGTTATATATGCATCTATGAGGAGTATTTTAGAAGTTGCGGTCTTCAATTTCCTCTTCCAGAGCTCCTTTACAAGTACTGCAAAAGACGACATGTCGCGATCTCCCAACTCATGCCGGCCACGATAATCAACATCATGGGTCTCCTTGCCCTTGGGGATGAGTGCGGTATTCCCATCACGGTCAAGATCTTTGAGAAGCTGTTTCGGGTGAATCTGTCGAGGGCTAGGCCTTGGTTTTTGTCGGCTAACGCAAAGCCGGAGTATGATCTTGTTAGCGGGAACAAGCCGAGCAAGGTTAACAACTGGAGTTCCCGATACTTCTATGTCAAGATCGATGAATTCTCTGTTGAGCGTCCGGACGGGAGCTACCGAACTCAGTGGAGGACTCCTATTGGTAGATATTGGTTTCTCGATCTTTATTCTTTGTTTTGTTTTGTCTTAGTTATGTTTCTCTTTCTGTCTTCAGATCTTCACGTATCGGGTTTCCTTATCACCACACTCTGATTCACTTTTATTCACGCGAAGCAGTTAAGTGCGGCTGGGAAAGTTTGGTGGCCCGAAGTATACCAGAAAAAACTCGATTTGAAAGCCAAACGAGCTCTTAAGGGTACATGTTGGTGAATTTTTTTCGTAATCCGGCAGTCGCTTCTCTGTTGCCGATTTGCTTTACATGTATTTTTTTTTGTAGCGAACCCTTCTCGCCGACGAAAAATGAAGCTTTATGACATTCCTGATCTGACCGCTGATATGGACGGCAAGGAAGAGAATATTGAAGTCCCGTCCGTTGTTCAGGACGGGCAAACTCCAGCCAACGTGGAAGTCGTCGAAGAACAGGTTCCGGCCAAGCAAACTGTTGAGCTTGGTACGGGGAATGCCGAACCTCAGAGTGCCGACACGGTGGTCATATCGGACCGCTCTGCTGCATCGAAGAGGCAACGAACTTCTGGGGCCGCGGCCCATTCTGTCAGCTTCGGCTATGACAAGAATGAGCCGGTGACGAGCGATGCAAAAGCTTGCGCCGATCTGTATCGCCAGCTGAATTTCAGCTCGGAGGTACTTCCTCCAGTCGATGATCTTTTTCAGTCTGATGCCTACAACAAGCTGGCTCAGACTACTGCCGAGGTAAATGAGCTTGCTGAATTCGGATGATATTTTTTATTTATTTATTATTATTATTATTTTTCCTTATCGTGACGGGCTTTTCCCTTCTTCAGATAGTGTCTCAAACAAACGAGCTTGCTGGCACTTATGATCGTGAGCTCGATTCTGCCCGCCAAAGGGCCCTTAAGACGGGCGTACAGGCTGTGGAACTCCGCAAGGCATTGCTCGTCGAGCAGGAGAGGATGAGGGCTGGTGATTTCGCAGTTGCCGAACTGACGATAGAGATAGCTGCGCTGAAGGCCTATAAAGCCGAGCTTGTTAAGGAGAGAGATGCCCTTGCTCTTACCTTGCTTCGGGATACGTCTCGTTTGCGAGCTGGTCGCACTCAGCAGATCATGAAGAGGAAGGAGGTCACCGAGAAATGCCAAGTTAAACTCCAGAAAGCCAGAGATCATTTTGCGGCCCTTGATCGGGCTAAAAAACCGTTCCTTGCCATTAATCAAGCTCATGGGGTTCTTGGCTTCTGCAATAGCCTCCAGGCGAAGCACGGTATTGTCGTCCCGTCGTCTTGTATTGAAAAATTCGAAAAGATTAAGGCCGTGAAGTTGGCCGAGTATGAGGCGATTGATCTCTGTGAACTTGCCGAGGGAGATCAGGTGGTGTCGCCTTTTATCGAGCCGATTCATCCAGAGATTTCTCTTCCAATAGGTACTGAGGTCCCGGTGGGTATTGACATGTTTAGCTTTAACCGAGCTACAATGTCTGGCGACCGAGCTGACGCCATGCGAAATCAAAATGTTTGACTTATGTATCTTGTATTTTTCCTTTTAGATAACTTGGTTTTATTGTCCTTCTCGCCTGTGGCGTTTTGCCTTATAATTTTTTGTTTTTTGGCCAAGGAGGCTTATAACTCGACCTTTTGGACCGGAGGGTTTTTATAGTCCGGTATCCGCTAGATTTTTGTACGAATTCTGATCACGACTTTCTTTAATCGTTTTTCGGAATGTTTATTTTATCGAATCTCGGCTTGTTTGAAGTAGTAAATTTATACGAACTTCTCAAGTCTGTCGTACACAAAATGGTGCCGTAAACAGTACGGTCTTATCCGGGGTGAAGAGGGCAGACTTGATTCTACGATTTATTTAAAATCGGCGATCTGGTTAGCAAATTGGCTTACGCTTCGCGACTGTTGAGAAATCGGCTTAGATTTTTGCGAGGAATGACGTTCGGCTTCACCTCTGGAGCTCGGCATAAGAGTACGTGAACAGCTCGTCTTAAGATACTCCAAGGTTTTCTCAGATCGAATCCGAGTGTGCGAGACATGCTCGGCTTATTTAGCTCGAATGATCTGAGAATAAGTTAAATGTGAGATTGGTCTCGGCTTTATACATGGAAGGTGTTCTATCCATAGCACCATGAGGATGCATGCGAGCAATAGCTCGACTTTATTTGATTTTACCGATCGTCTGGCCAGGACGTCGATGTAGGAACCGTGATGGTTGAAGGTGAAATTCTAGAGTTCGGCGAACTGTTTAAAGTTCAGTTTTTGAAGGTACGAACTTTTAGATTTCGGCGAACTGTTTAAAGTTCGGCTTTTGAAGGTAAGAACTTTTTTATAGAGTTCGGCGAACTGTTTAAAGTTCGGCTTTTGAAGGTACAGACTTTTTCGAGTTCGGCGAACTGTTTAAAGTTTGGCTTTTGAAGGTACAAACTTTTCGAGTTTTGGCAAACTGTTTAAAGTTTGGCTTTTAAAGGTACGAACTTTTCGGGTCCGGCGAACTGTTTAAAATTCGGCTTTTGAAGGTACGAACTTTTCGAGTTCGGCGAACTGTTTAAAGTTCGACTTATGAAGGTACGAACTTTTCGAGTTTCGGCGAACTGTTTAAAGTTCGACTTTTGAAGGTACGAACTTTTCGAGTTCGGCGAACTGTTTAAGGTTCGACTTTTGAAAGTACGAACTTTTCGATTTCGGCGGATTGTTTAAAGTTTCGGCTTTTGCCTTGGATAGAATTTTATTAAAGTAACAGCTGAACCCAAGGTGGGCTGCCTACGTACCTTCGAAAGAAGGATCAAGCCATTCGTAGTTCATATTACATCATTGTTGAAATCGAGCTTTTAAGTAAAGAGGCTCGGTGATCTTTTTTTTTTTTTTTTTTTTGGGGCTTCTAGTAGTAGTAGCGTTTGAGATTCATCGAGTTCCATGATCGCTGGATCAGTGTTCCGTCCAACTTCATGAGTTCGTACACTCTGGGTTTGACGACCCTCATGATCTGATAGGGTCCTTCCCAATTAGTGCCGAGTTTTCCTGCATTTTTCTCTTCGGTGCCTTCGAAGACTTTGCGTAAGACGAGATCGCCATCTTCAAAGTGCCGTCCGCGAACTTATTTGTTGTAGTAGCGTGCTGCTAAGTTTTGATTATTTTGGATACGAAGCAAAGCTTGATCGCGTTGTTCTTCGAGTGCGTTGAGGTTGTCGAGCATGATTTCATCGTTTAGACTAGGATTTTCCACAAGCATCGTTCTGTGTATTGTTGGAACGTTTAGTTCGGCAGGGCATAGAGCTTCAACGCCATAAGCCAGGTAAAAAGGAGATTGTCCGGTGGATTGTCTTGGAGTGGTGCGGTAAGACCATTAGACTCCATCGAGTTCGTCAGCCCATCGACCTTTTCTGACATCCAAACGCTTCTTGAGTCCGTCAATGATGGTTTTGTTTCTTGATTCAGCCTGGCCATTGCTTTTGGGGTATCTTGGTGTGGAGAAACTTAGTCGAATTTTTCACTTGGCACAAAAATCACCGAACAATGTTGAGATAAATTGCGGCCCGTTATCGGTTACGATCTCGTACGGGACTCCATGTCGGCATATGATATTTTTCCAGACGAACTTCTTGACGTCGAGGGCATGGATTTCAGGATATGATTCTGCTTCGACCCATTTGGTGAAGTAATCTGTCATAACGAGGATGAACTTTTTCTGTGTGGTGGAACGTCGCAGAGGACCGATTATGTCCATTCCCCAGCGCATGAACGGGTATGGGGCTGTCGATGTAGTTAGCAGTTCTGTTGGAAGATGTATCATCGAGCCATGCCTTTGACATTTTTCGCACTTGGCTACGAATTTATCACAGTCTGCTTGCATGGTTGGCCAGTAGTAGCTTGCCTTTTTTATCTTTAGGGCCAAGGAGCGACCTCCGGCATGGTTTCCGCCATCACCTTCGTGTATTCTTTTCATGACTTCGTGGATATCATCGCCGGTCACGCATTTGAGAAGGATACCTGCAGCACTCCAACGAAATAGTCCATCATGGATAAGTATATATCTAGCGGCTCGCATTTTGAGTCGCCGGGCTGCCCATCTGTCGATTGGGACTACCCCATCGATGATATATATTTTGATCTCTTGTGTCCAATCTGAGGGTGTGAGTTCGCTTAAGGGTTCGACGTTCATTGGCACATGAAGGCCCTCTAATGGTTCCTCGGTTTCGTCGTCAGAATGGTTTTGTGGATCTTGAGTTTGGTCGACGACGCGTTCGCTCGATGGGTGTCGATTGATACCAGGGGGTATCGATCGATGCTTGACGCTTCGATCAGACATTTAGTCACCAGACTTCAGTTTTGCTCCAGAACGCTCGTTAAAACTCCAATACCTCAAATAATGCTCCAAATGTGCTAAAACCTGTAAAAGACTCTAAAAGACTCTATAATAGAATAAAGACTCGATAAAATGAACTTATATCATGGCTTAAACAGGGTAAAAACCATGATATATTAACTCCCCCAGACTTAGCCTTTGCTTGCCCTCAAGCAAATAGAAGACTAAACCAGAGAAAGAGGTTTGAAAACATAGAGACTCAACTGTTCATGAAACGTTGCAATGACCCTTTTCCCAAGCACCCATATGTCACCTAACCAGCTTTTTGATCTAACCACCATGTACTTCCCCTTAGACATTCGCAGCTTCCCAGACTACACACATTATTTCGCAGCATTGTTCAATTAAGCCTTCCTCGCTAGTTTCGTCGCTGTGCTTAATACCAAGAACCTTCTAGATTCTTTCCCATACAATATCATGACAAGGAACCACCCTTTTTCACACTTTTTGGTATTATTTCTCTCCCCCAGACTTATTTCTTATATTGTTCTCTCTTTTTTAGATCTGCATATACAAATAAAGGTATGAGACGCGAGTATTGGTGGTATTTGCCACCTAATCCCCGGTTCTTCTCTCTCAATGTAACAAAGGATGTAGGCGAATAATGGCATCATAGGAAAATCCTAGCCTCGCTTCCAATCCTTTGTGTGATCATTTCCTCTGAAGTAGAATAATGGGATCGTTGGAAATTTTTCTAACCCTCTACTCGGAAGAAAATCATTTCATATTTTAATGCACTTATTAATTAACTTGTAACAGGGAGAGAAATACCGTTATTTTAAAACACATGGGTTCCTTTGTCAGATACAAATGAGGAATCAAGCTCTATGAATACTAACCACATCGATGAAGTGCAAAAATTTGGCTTAGGCTTTAAGGAACTTTGCTGGAAACATGAGTGTCTTCTAGTTAACTGGTCAGTCTTTGGATTTTTCATTAGTCGATCTAGAGCTGATTCTGTAGCAATGGTCACTTAGAAGCAAGGTCAGATCAAAATCTTCAAGAAAAATATCACAGTCTCCAACAAAGTTTTGACTCAATAAAACAACGAATGACTCAAAAACGACTGACTCTAAGAAAAACAAAAACAAATTCAGCGACTTCCTCTCCCAGACTTGAACAACACTGTCCCTAGTGTTATCTAGCCTAGAATAGGTAAAAGAAAACAAAAGAACAGAATAGAACGAAGAGAAACAAGAAGTTACCGTGCTGGAACATTGAGTATCGATCGACACACAGCTTGGTATCGAACGATACCAGGCTTAAACCGATACATATCCTTTCATTCACGTAGGGTGTCGATCGATACTCAAGGGTATCGATCGACACTCTACGATTCCGAGTTTTTGCTTCTTGTTCATTTTTACACCGACACCAAAGCTGAAAAATAAAAAGAAAAAGACTCAAAAACAGACTTACCAGTGGGTTGCAAACCACCAAGCGCTTGTTTTACGTCACGAGCTTGACTGTACGGACGATTAGTCAGGAGAAACTTGAGAGCTAACTCCAAAACAAGCTCCACAATTTGACATCGCTAGCTTCAGAGTTCTGTTCATCATGCCCTCCACAAACTCCCTTCCTTTCTCTTTCAGCTCCGAAGTAAGAAGAACTCTAGCTTTAGAGAATGGTTTCGAGGCACATTTGCACTTCACCTTGTATTCAATCGAATCCCCATCACACTTCTGAGGGATTAAAGTCATAGAGGGAGCATCCTTCACTCCTTTGCTTTTCGCCTTCTTCCTTGTTGCCTTAGCCTTCTTGACAACTTTCTTGGGGATGTTGGGCGGTTCAACCGAAACGTCTATGACAGTTGGCTCGTCAGGAGGCTCTTCCAAGAGATCAATTACCAACGTCTCTCCTGGAACAACGGTGATGCAGGATATATGTGTGGGAGGTCCTCTAGGGATGGCTTTGTAGTACACCTCCTTGTCAATGTATGAGAACGAGATGTGCTTGCTGGGTGTGTCCATAATGGCACCAACCGTAGCCATGAACGGTCGTCCAAGAATAAACTGCGTACGAGATTGTGTGCTCATATCCACAACCTGGAAATCAGTAAGAACCAGGCAATCTCCTACGTTAACCAGCAAATCAGGGATTTTTCCATATGGAAGTGAGGTGGCACTGCTCGCGAATGTGATAGTTGACATGGGAGATCGAATGTCAGCTCCCAATCTCTCTGCAATTGCCCTTGACATGACATTGATGCTAGCCCCTGAGTCAACGAGAGACTCTTTGAAGTCAACTCCAGAGATGGAGTATGGAACCGAAAATATTCCTGGGTCTTCCCTCTTGGTCAACTGCCTCATCGGAGGTGGTGTACTACTGGCCTTGATGAAGAGTGTTTTAATCTCTTCCTCAGTTTCTCTACAATCTTTAAAGTGACTTAGCAGAGGCCAGCCCTCTAGAGCTTCTTCAAAAGTGAACGAGTGGGGAATCCTTCGTACCATATTCTCAAAGCCACACAGCTGCTTTGGAGTGATGGGGGCTCGGAGGTGTTGGGGAATAGGATTCAGCTTCTTGGGCTTGCGAAGTCTGTCAACACTCATACGCAGCTCCTTTGCAGTATCTGGGCGAGTATCGATCGATACAGAGAGGGTATCGATCGATGCTTGCTCATTCGAGACGTCCTTGACAGATTTTTGGACGGGTGTCGATCGATACTTGAGGGTATCGGTCGATACAGGGGTGGTGTTCGAAGTCTCATCATCCGATATATCATCAACAAAAGGCAGCTCCACAACAGGCTTATCCAACATAGCTTTGCATCTGGCATCCTCCCATTCCTTCTTTGTCATCTTAGGAGGCATAGGATAAGGTATTTTGGGTTTGTACACCCTCTCCGTGACAATTTTGGGCTCCTTCTCGATCTGCATCTCAGCATCGATCGATAATGGAGGGGTATCGATCGACACACGAGATTTTGGATCCTCTCGTGCAGGTGTCTGGACTGGTATCGATCGATACTAGCTGGTATCGATCGATACACGAGGGTTTTCAGTCAACACGAAATTTTCTGCTATTTGAGTTTCCAGCATCTTCTGATGAATATTGAGAGACTCAAATTTCCCATTCAGATCTGTGTACATAGCGTCCATCTTCCCATTGAGGTTTAGTGTCATCTTCTGCTGACCCTGAAGAAGTTGTTCAAGCTTGGATTCCATCTTACTCTCAGAAGTTCTGGGTGGTGTGGGTTGGCATTGATACCTTTGATCTTGAATTCCATCTCCATCAATGTGGTTAACAAATTCCACTCCATCTTTTTTAGCAAAACGAACAGCCTTCTGCTGCTTGTCCATCAGCAAATCTAACTTAGCATTCACCTCAGTAATCTGAATGCAATCCAAGTTACCAACTTACTTCTTGCGCTCCATGTCTGCATTCTTGGTACTGTTGCTAGAAACCAAGTTCTCAATAAGCACATAGGCATCGTCAGGATATCTAGTGTATAAATTTCCATTGCTCGCAGCATCTAGAGCCATCTGATACCTCCAATCGATTCCTCTGTAGAAAGTACCCAGCAGCTGAACCTGAGTGAAACCATGGTGCGGACAATCTCTCTGATATGACTTGAAACGAATCCAAACCGCCTTGAGTGCCTCAGTCGGTCCTTGAGAAAACTGAGAAATCTTGTTCCTGAGATCCTCGGATCTCGCATCATCGTAGAAGTTGTTCAGAAACTCATTCTTCGTCTCATCCCATGTAGTCAGCGAACCAGGAGACAACTGCTTCAGCCAGTAAGTTGCTTCTCCACCAAGAGAGTATGGGAAGAGCTTGCAGAAGAGGTAATCATAGGACACTCCATTGCTCTTGATGCTTGTAACCAGATCCTCAAACCTCTCAATGTGATCCATAGGGTGTTCATGAGGAAAACCATGAAAAAGATGTTGACCCACAAGAGTGTAGTATGTAGGTTTCAGCTCAAAGTCATCCCTCTGAAAAACAGGAAGGCGAATCGCTGATCGATTGGCATATAACTGATCAGGCCTGTTGTATTCACCAATCGTTCTACCGCGAGCAGCCACAGCATTCCCTGCATTCACAGCAATTGCAGGGACAATGATATTTCCAGCGACAACAAGAGCAGGTGGAATGATGTTTCCCTCTCCATCCAGACGTTGTCCACTCTCGTTGCACAACTGACCCTCTTGGTCTCTCAAAGTTCCAGCAGCATCCTGAATCAGAATCATCGTGTTATTCATCTCTGCTGGCCTCTTTGCTTTCCTGTCTGCACGTTCCAAATTCACACCTGAAACACACTAAGCAAAGCACGTAAGTAACAACAACAAAAATACGTTGAGTATCGATCGACACTGGGTGGTGTCGATCGATATCAACAAAATAAGACGACGAGTATCGACCGATACTAGGTAGTATCGATCGATACCGACGAGCTTAGTCGAAATTCAACAGCTAAAATCTAATGGCGAAATTGAGTCCCCGGCAACGGCGCCAAATTTGATATGCTCAAATTAATACCCTAAAAAGTACTACAGCAGTTGCTGCAGTAAAGTAGGGGTCGAACACAAGGACTCAGAGAAATCACACAATAGATTGTATAGTATCGAATCAAGCTAAGCAATTCAGATGAAAGTAAAAAGCAATAAGCAATAAATGAGTTGTAATTCGATTGGGAGAAAGATAGGCTCAGAGTATTTCTCAGGAGATCAATGAATGCAGATAAACTAACTAGTCAGGATTCAGATTTAGCACGGTTCTTGAACTAAAATCACTAAAGTATAATTAACCAACTATCGTTGCAAGAATTATCTAAACCAAATCAGGTTTTAGATCAGGTTTGATTTGTTCACAAAACAACTAAACCAAATCTCTTTGCGAATAGTTATTTTGCTCACCTAAGGTTCTATCAGGTAATTAATCGCACTGTCGTGCCTAATCAATTATCCTAAGATCTAAGTTCCAGATTCGTCAACATAGAATTAGCTTTGAACACAACCTATGATGAAGAACTAATTCAGATGGTTAATCCTAATAAACTAATCAACCTAACATTCAGAGAAAACCCTTATGAGAACCCTGAACCTAAAGTCGATCTACTCAGACATGGAGAATGAAAACAACATGATTGAATAAATCATCAAAGAAATCAATAAAAACAGGAGTTCAGAGTTGTCTCTCCAAAAACCAAAGTAGAATCAAGAATAATGAAAGCCTAGAACAAAGCCCTAGAACAAAGCATAGCCAACAAAGTGGCTGTAAAACCTAATTAAATAGTCTAAAAACGGATTGGGGTCTTCTTGTAAATATTAAAGTCTTCTGGGCAAGTTCTGCAATTCTTCAAACTTCATTAAAAGTCGCGTGTCGTGATCTGCTCGATGGATGTCGATCAATACCAGGGGGTATCGATCGATGCTTGACGTTTCGATCAGACATTTAGTCACCAGACTTCAGTTTTGCTCCAGAACGCTCCATAAAACTCCAATATCTCCAATAATGCTCTAAATGTGCTAAAACCTGTAAAAAACTCTAAAAGACTCTATAATAGAATAAAGACTCGATAAAACGGACTTATATCATGGCTTAAACAGGGTAAAAATCATGATATATCAGATATTCGTCTTGATCTGAGTATCCGGGAAGTCCATGTTTCTAAGCGTTTCTTTGAATATTACGTTAATCGAAATTCTGGTGTCAACGAGGATTCGTCCGACGGCGACATCTCCGATAAGGATTTCGACGACTAGCGGGTCGTTATGCGGCATATGCAGTCCTTCAGTATCGGCTTCAGAGAAGGTGATCGGCACTCCGCTTGTTGTAGTTCGGTTTTAGCGTTGTGCGGCTAGTGCTTCTCTACTGTATTCTTTAATTGCCCGAACGGAGTAGTTGCAAGATTCCAATGCTCCCATGATCATGTTGACACATTTTCGGACTTGCGGGGTGTGTTGGTCCTCCGTTCGTTCCTCCCGATCTCGCTTCTGTTGACCCATGTCAGCAGCATCTTTCGCTTGTTCGGGATCTTTGGTCAGTTTGTCGTTGTCACGACGTCTTCCGTTGTCGTTGCGGCGGGGTCTGTTCGTGGGTCGGAACGCTCTTTCTACTGGGACTTCCCCTTTCTTGTACTTCATCAGTAAGAAATCCTAGAGATGTCGGACCTTTTCGGTGGTATGGCCTTCACGATTGTGAAAGTGGCAGAACGG
This sequence comes from Eutrema japonicum, assembly GCA_030161315.1. Taxonomy (NCBI): domain Eukaryota; kingdom Viridiplantae; phylum Streptophyta; class Magnoliopsida; order Brassicales; family Brassicaceae; genus Eutrema; species Eutrema japonicum. The sequence goes on from BSQW01000011.1 coordinate 52,149,928, forward strand.
ACCGGGCTCGCTGTCGAATTCCTTTGAGTCGTCTGACCGGACCCATGTGTTCCAGTGTTGTTGTGATTGGACGGCATTGACCTATTGCTTTGGAGGGGCGTACTGCTTTTCTTTCACGAGATGTTGTTTTGGAGGAGCGTATTGCTTATCCTTCGCGGTTTCCTCCTCTTGCTCGAGGATGTAGATGTGCGACTTATGCAGTTTATCTTCCAAAGATTTCGGCCAGTTCTGTTTGATTTCTTTGTGAAAGTCGGACCGATACAAGGTTGCTTTGTAGAGGGCCTCTATTGCGGCTTCGTCGTCGATCGTGCAATGAGACACCATCTCTTTAAAACGATTCATGAAGTTGCGTAGAGGTTCGTCGCTTTTCTGCTCGAGTGCCCAGAGGTCGGCATTTCTTATTTTCTGTTTCATGAACATGGTAAAGCGTTTGAGAAATTTTGTTGTAAGCTCGTTGTAGTTGTTGATCGAGTTTGCATCGAGTTGTGAAAACCAGTCGAGCGCGGTTCCACAAAGGTTTTCTACGAATAGCTGGCACATGGCCGCGTCTTTTTCTTCTTCGGTGTTAAAGCAAAAACGGTTCATCGTGATTACGAACGAGGTCAGAAAGTGACGTGGGTCGGCATGTCCATCGTATGCGGTAATCTTAACTCTCTCCATACGCCGGACTGGAGTATTGATGACCCGATCCGTGAACGGTGTTCTATGTGTTTCCTGGATAACTCGGTCGATCTCTGGTGCCGAACTCGTAGCCTGATGGACTTTGGATCAGATATCCTGAAGCTGAGCTCGGACATCCTCGAACTCTAGACCTATAGAGACTTGATCGGTGATACGGGCTCTGGGGCTTACCGTGGACCTTCTTGTTGGCAGGTCTGCCGTGTTTGGATTTCGGGTACTGGTCAGTTCAGGTAAGAGGTTCCGACGAAGATTATTTTCGTTTTCAGGGGTGTTTGGGCTCTGGCTGAATATTCCGATTTGGTTTCTGAGTTCGGCCTGTGAAGCCAGCAGGGATTCGAACCGTTCTTCATTTTTCCTAGAGATTTCCGCGAACTGAGCTGTCATAGCCTCTATGAGCTTGGCTGGATCGACCAGTTTCGGAACTGTTGGTGTGACTCCTGGAGGGTTCGGTGGTTTATCTTCTTCGGTGGGTAAGTTCGGAGGGTTTCCTCCGGCGTGTAGTAGATCGGTATCTTTCGGGTGGTTCCGTTGTTTGCCTGGTCGACCCCGTCGATGATGATTGATGGAGCGTCTAACGGGTTTGCCATTGCCGAACTCAATCAATCGAGATCTGAAAGTTCTGTTTTATTTCTCCTCCCCACAGACGGCGCCAATTGTTGATTCGTAAATCACACAAGGAATTAAACAGAGAACTTTGATCGGAATCTCGTTTTATTGATTGACTACAGCAGAGGTATTGCGAAAAAGAACTAAGGAGACTAAAGAATTCGAGATCGGTGCTTGAAGGAGCTCTCTCTCTCTTTTCTTTTGTCTCTCAGATGATTGCGGATGGTCTTCTTCGAGCTTGCCTCCTCCTTATTTATAGGATTTTGAGTCGGTTGTTAAGAGAATATTTCCCTTTTCCAAGTTCGATTAGGAAAGGAAATATTCCGAATCCCCTCCGAGATAAGGCAATCTTCCGTATATCTCGGAGGTCGGTTTCCGCCCTGTTATATCGGACTGGGCCCTTGTTGGGCCATTAATTTGGTAATCAAAATGAGCGAGCTTGTCTTGGGCTTTAGAGTTCGGCCCGATGAATCCAGGTCCGTCTTGCTCTTGTCTGAACCGTCGTAAATCGATACCGATCTCGGTTCGAACCGAGTTAAATCGGGGAGTGCTAAACTCCCCTCTAACAATTATTGTGTTCATCGCGAGCAATCCAAGACGCACCGCAATGTAGGGTATCGTTTCTCCAATTCACATTCATATTGCACTTTATAAATGAGCATGGAGGATGCCATCGATCATCTGAAAAACAGTTAATCGTCCCTCTGTTGTCTACTTCAGCACCCTTTGCATTGGCCTCTCTCCAAGCTTTAGCGTCATCTATCGCTCTCTAAACAACCACCAAAATTGTTTCGTGTTTTGCAGCATACAGAATCGCATTCCGATGTTTCCAAATTCCCCATAAAACTTATTACAATATCATTCCGATGTTTTGCAGTATAAAACTTATCTAAGTTCCAAGAATATTCTTTGTCGATACAATTTAAAGTTACTTGTGCATTTACACTTTTCATAATAAAACTAATCGCCTTCTTTTAGTCAAGGTTCTTATTCGCAATTCTCCATATAAAATTGCATCCATAAAAAAATAGAAAACAAAATTCTTAGCGAGTCGATTGAAAAATTGAGTTCATGCATAATTGGTTGGGCAATCGATGTTCAAATCGTCGGACTCTAGAGGTGATTTTAAGTGATGAGAAGTATATAAATATTTTTCAATTTGAGAATGATATCATCATATTTTGCATTATTCTAGCACTCATTTCGCTTAGGTTTCGAGTCATTTGCATATAGTTCATGTTATCTCTTTAGCATTTTAATCATTTTAGGAGTCTAATGTGTCCACATTAAGTCCTAGAGATTCCTTGCATGTTTTGGATCGTATTTTAGGTGCTTCAGAGGAGATTCGAGACCCGAGGAGAGAAGACGGAGACTATACCGACGTCACTGGTCGGTATCTCTCATCGGTATTGAAAGAGAAGGGTCATACCGAGGTCACTGCTCGGTGCAACTGATCGTTATAGAAGACGGAGGAAGGCAGCCCCAATACCGACGTGCAACACCGAGGACTGACGTCGGTTTCAAAGCTTCAGGGGATTGTACCGAGGTCACTGCTCGGTGCAACTGATCGGTACTGATCTCGGAGGAAACCTGGGGGAAAAATCCTTAGCACCGAGCTACAATACCGAGGAGTGACCTCGGTATTCATCGAAAGTATATCAAGCATTTCCCCTCAATACCGATGTCACTGCTCGGTACCCCTCGTCGGTACACAAACTCAGGTTCAATACCGAGGTGTGGTACCGACGAGTGACCTCGGTATTGGCCGCCCAGAACACTTTTTATCCATCTAAACCGGGTCGGTACCCGGTTTATCCCGGATCGACCCGTTTCGTCACTATTCACTATTTATGACCAAAAACCTAATTTTGATGGGCTAAGTCTTTTCTTAAGCAAAAACCCTTCCTAAGAGTGATTTGTAAGAGATTGATCTTTTTAATATATGCAATTTGAGTATTGTTTTCTTGATTGAATTCTTCTATCTCCTACTTTCTAATCATCCAATCATCTTGATCATGAGTTTTAATTCTTCTTTTATTGAATTTGTTAGAACCATGATGATTAGTGAGTAGTTCTTAGAGTTTAAGGGTGGGTTAGAGTTAGGATGATTCCAAGATTGATTTATGATGTTTAGGGTAGATAATCTTATATCCCTTATTGTTTAGTGTTCTTAAAGCTAGATCTAGCTTGAGAGAGTGGGTCTAGATCATAAGGCATTTCATGAACACCAAGTGTTTGATGAAATGCCTTGATGAACTAAACAAGAGATTTTTGCTCCTAGCCTATGATAATAGTTGTCTAGAGTGAATCTTTGGTTGATCTTGATCACATAAACTTAATGCTTTCTAATCAATGATCCACAAATAAGAATTTGTTAATGGATTAGGTGATTAGCATAGTGATTAATTGCTTAAAAGAGAATTAGTCAAGTGAAAGGTCTTATGCCTAGGGATTAGCTTGCTTGAGTAAATGAACATCATGAATTGAACTTGGGACATCTAGACTCGATTACCTCATCCTTAGATTCGGTTATATCTCTTGAATTACGTTTGTGTAGTTCGCTATCTCTCTTCTTTTATTTAAGTTGCTAGATTCATTAGTTAAACAACAACCTTTTTATATTTGCTTAACTCAATTAGTACTTTGCATTCTTGGTGTTTGGAACTAAATCCTTTGGATTCGATACCTCTTATACTACTTGTATATTGAGTAATTGGTCTCAAAGACTTGCAAAACGTCTACTATCAATCTGGCGCCGTTGCCAATTGGGTTTTAAACTCAACATTAAGATTTAAGTTCTTTTTTAGATTAAGTTTTATTCTCCTTTGATTACTAATGTCTTTCACTTTCCATTGCTATCTCTAAACCTATAGGTGCATGCATACGCGATCTCGAGGCAACGACAATCTAGTTGAACCAAGGGACGACATACATCGCTCATACCGAGGGGTTAAAACAAGGAAAGCACGTGTGAGACAACAAGAAGTTGAGAACGACATGGATCACTATGACAATGTTCCACTTGGGGACATTCATGACAATGTGGACAACCTTCCACATCATCAACAAGGTGGTAATGGAAACCACCCCGCACAAGGTGGTAATGGAAACCACCACGTTCAAGGAGGCCAAGCTCAAAACGCCCCACACCCACCCGGCCGGCCAATGAGAGCCCCTAACAATCCCTCAAGGGCTCAAAACGTGGTAGGTGCGGGTGATGCCGCCAACGCCCATCAAAATCGTCAAGGAATCCAAGCTCCACCGGTTGAGAACAACAATTTCGAGGTGAAGCCGGGATTGATTCAAAGTAACAAATTCCACGGCTTATCTATGGAGGATCCATTGGATCATATCGATCAATTTGATAGGATATGTGGGTTAACCAAGATGAACGGTGTTTCGGAAGACGGTTTCAAGCTAAGACTTTTCCCATTCTCTCTTGGAGACAAAGCTCATCAATGGGAAAAGAGTCTTCCTCAAGGTTCAATCACATCTTCGGACGATTGCAAGCGAGCTTTCTTTGCAAAGTTCTTTTCTCCTTCAAGGACCACCAAGTTGAGGAACGAAATATCAGGGTTCACACAACGCGGAAACAAATCCTTCAACGAAGCTTGGGAACGGTTTAGAAGCTACAACTCTCAATGCCCGCATCATGGCTTCTCCAATGCCTCTATTTTAAGTACCCTCTATCGCGGTGCTCTACCCAAGATAAGGATGCTCTTAGACACAGCTTCTAATGGGAACTTCTTAGCCAAGGATGTAGATGAAGCCATGGAACTAGTGGAGAACTTGGCCCAAAGTGAGGGGACCTATGGCGACGATTATGACCGCGCCACAAGGACGAAAAGCGACTTTGATGAGAACAAGCAGGATAAGGACATGAAAGCGCTTAATGAAAAATTGGACAAGTAAGCCAATTTGATTGATAAACTCCTAGTGTCTTCTCAAAAGACGGTCAACTTTGTGGATACTTATGATGAGAACCAAGGTTGTTATCAAGAGGAAAACGTAGACATGAACACTCAAGAGGAGGTGAACTACATGGGGAACCAAGGGAACTACCAAAACCAAGGGAACTACCAAAGACAAGGGTTCAACCAAAACTATAGGAACCACCCCAACTTCTCTTACCGGAACACAAATGTGGAGAATCCACAAGACCAAGTCTACCCTTTGCAACCTACTCAAACTCAAGGAGTCCCACAAAATAAATTCCAACCTCAAGGCCAAGCTTCTAATACCAACCAACAAGGCTTTGTCCCAAGGAACCAATTCCAAGGGAACCAAAGTGGATTCCAACCCAAAGCTCCACCCGGTTTTCAAGGCCAACAAGGGTTTGTGCCTCAAGGTCAACCAACTACGTCTAAACCGCAAGAGCTTGACTTGAGCTCCATATTCCAACAATTACTCAAGGGACAAGCGGAGATCAATACGCGAGTGGATTGCTCTTACAACGACCTCAACACAAAGATTGAGGCTTTGAACTCTAAGGTAAAACAAATGGAGACCAAAGTTGTTGCTTCTTCTTCACGACCACAAGGTCAACTCCCGGGTAAATCCGAAGCTAATCCTAAAGAGTATGTAAACGCCATCACCTTATGGAGCGGTGCGGTTTTACCTCCAAGAGAAGCTCCTTCTACTCTCAATGAGGACATTGCGAAGCAAAGTGGGGGGGGGGGTGAAACTTCAAGAGGATGACGATGTGGTTGAAGATGAGGCAGCGAGAGAGCAAGACAAGGTTGAAGAAGTTGAGTAGGTCAAGCTTAGGGTTGTTGTTGCTCAAGAGAAGCCGTAGAAGAATGTGTTTGTCCCTAAGCCATACGTTCCTAAGCTACCTTTTCTCGGGCGGTTCAAGAAGCAGCTTATGGACAAATACAAAGCCATCTTTGATAGGTAAATGGAGAAGGTAGAACTCGCAATGCCTTTGGTTGATGCCTTTTTACTTGTCCCTCAATACACCAAATTTTTTAAAGATGTCGTGAATGATAGGGCTAAGGAAATGGAGTCTATGGTCATTTTAACTCATGAGTGTAGCGCCATAATACAAAAGAAGATGGTGCCCAAGAAGCTAGGAGATCCGGGATCATTTACTCTACCTTGTGCACTAGGTCCTCTAGCTTTCAACCATTGTTTGTGTGATCTTGGAGCAAGTGTAAGCCTCATGCCATTTTCGGTAGCCAAGAGACTAGGCTTCACACGCTACAAGGCATGCAACATTCCCATAATATTGGCGGATAGGAGCGTGAGGGTTCCTATTGGTTTTCTTGAGGATCTTCCTATCGTGGTGAAGGACTTCATTGTCCCCACGGATTTCGTGGTACTTGAAATGGATGAACAACCGAAAGATTCTCTTATCTTTGGTAGGCCATTCCTAGCAACCGCGAGAGCGATAATCGATGTGAGGAAAGGTAAAATAGACCTTCACTTGGGTAAGGGAGAAGTCCTTGAATTTGATATCAACAAGGTGATGAAGAAACCCACCATAGATGGCCAATGTTTCTACATAGAGACCATGGATGAACTAACCGACGAATTGCTTGAGGAAATGAGAGTAGAAGACGGTTTGGAAGTGGTTTTGACTAAGGATCGTGGTGATCATGGGTTCTTAAGTAAAGAGAGTCAAGGGTATGAGCTACTCATGGACTTGCACAAGCTGGTTGAAAGGGATACGCCGTTTGTTGAGTTGGGTAATCACGGTACCGAGGTTCAAGATGGTTTAAGAGTTGGTACGGTTCAAGAGATATTTGTTCTAGCCATTTAAGAGACTAGCAAGGGTAAGACAAGTCTTGAGGAGGACGATTGGAGCGAACTCAAAGCCCCTAAGGTGGACCTAAAGCAACATCCCACGAGACTAAGGTACGTTTTCCTAGGTCCAAACGAGTCATACCCGGTTATTGTAAATGATAGTTTGAATGAGAATGAACTATCCTCCCTTTTAGTTGAACTTAGGAAGTATAGGAAGGCTATTGGTTATTCTTTGGATGACATAAAAGGTATTTCCCCTATTTTATGCACTCATAGAATCCATCTAGAGGATGAATCAAGGACCTCTATTGAACATCAAAGAAGGTTGAATCCTAATTTGAAAGAAGTTGTAAAGAGAGAGATTCTTAAGCTTTTAGACGCGGGCATTATCTACCCAATATCGGATAGTACTTGGATTTCACCGTTTCATTGTGTGCCTAAGAAAGGGGGGATAACAGTTGTTAAAAATGAAAATGATGAAATGATACCTACTAGGACAATAACCGGACATAGAATGTGCATTGACTATAGGAAGCTAAATTCATCCACTCGCAAGGATCACTTTCCGTTACCTTTCATAGATCAAATGCTAGAACGTCTACCTAATCATCCATTTTATTGCTTTCTATACGGTTATTCGGTTTCTTTCAAATTCTCATACACCCGAATGACCAAGAGAAAATGACTTTCACGTGCCCTTACGGCACCTTCGCATATCGAAGGATGTCGTTTGGGTTGTGTAATGCACCCGCAACATTCCAACGTTGCATGATATCCATTTTCTCTGATCTTATTGAAGACATGGTAGAAGTCTTTATGGACGACTTCTCCGTGTATAGGTCTTCTTTTGGTGTTTGCTTGTCTAATCTTTGTAGGGTCTTGCAATGGTGCGAAGAAGCAAACTTGGTGCTAAATTGGGAGAAGTGCCACTTCATGGTACGTGAAGGCATCGTGCTTGGGCACAAGATCTCCGAGAAAGGGATTGAGGTAGACAAGGCCAAGATAGAGGTGATGGTTAGCTTGGAGCCGCCTAAGTCGGTCAAGGACATCCGGTCTTTCTTGGGTCATGCGGGGTTCTACCGAAGGTTCATCAAAGACTTCTCGAATATCACAAGGCCTCTCACAATGCTACTTTGCAAGGAGGTCAAGTTCGTGTTTGATGAGGAATGTATGGTAGCGTTTCTAGAAATCAAGAAGGCGTTGGTTAGTGCTCCCATTGTACAAGCTCCGAATTGGGATCTTCCTTTCGAGATCATGTGTTATGCTAGTAACTACGCGGTTGGAGCGGTCTTGGGTCAAAGGAAGGACAAGAAAACCAATGTCATCTACTATGCAAGTAGGACCTTAGATGACACTTAAGCCCGGTATGCCACAACGGAAAAGGAGTTGCTAGCCGTGGTGTTTGCAATGGAGAAATTTAGGTCTTATGTTGTGGGATCAAAGGTGATTTTCTACACCGATCACGCGGCTTTGAGATACATTCATGCCAAGAAAGACACAAAGCCAAGGATACTCCGTGGATCTTACTTCTACAAGAGTTCGACTTGGAGATAGTTGACAAGAAGGGGATAGAGAATGGGGTCGCGGATCACTTGTCTAGAATGAGGATTGAAGACATTGTCCCAATTGATGATAAGCTCCCCGAGGAGAGTCTCATGGTTGTTGGTGTCTTGAAGAAAGGGGTTGAAGCCGTGCGAGGACAAGAGAGTGCTAATGGGTTACAAGACGAGAAACTACCATGGTTTGCGAACCTAGTGAACTACTTAGTGTGCGGGAAGGAACCGCCTTTGGATGGGTATAAGAAGAAGAAGTTCGTCCACGACGTGACGAGATACTATTGGGACGAGCCCTTTTTATACAAGTTGTGCTCGGATGGTTTATATAGGAGATGCGTGACGGAAGAAGAAGTCCAAGGGATCCTACTCCATTGTCACGGGTCAAGCTATGGTGGTCATCATGCATCCTACAAAACCGCTACAAAGGTCTTGCAATCCGGTTTTTGGTGGCCTTCATTGTTCAAGGATGCGCACCTCTTTGTTTTTACATGTGATGTGTGCCAAAGGAAAGGGAATATTGGGAGGAGAGATGAAATGCCCCAAAACCCAATCCTTGTGGTGGAGATGTTTGACGTATGGGGCATCGATTTTATGGGACCTTTCCCGTCATCGTATGGTAACCAATACATATTGGTGGCAGTTGATTACGTCTCTAAATGGGTGGAAGCCATTGCAATCCCGACCAACGATGATAAGGTCATTCTAAAACTGTTCAAGTCCATTATCTTCCCAAGGTTCGGAGTTCCAAGGGTGGTCATTAGTGATGGGGGTAGTCATTTCATCAACAAAGTGTTTGAAAGTCTACTTAAGAAGCATGGTGTGAGGCATAAGGTAGAAACACCCTACCATCCTCAAACGAGTGGCCAAGTAGAAGTATCCAACCGGCAAATTGATATGCTCAAATTAATACCCTAAAAAGTACTAAAGCAGTTGCTGCAGTATATGTAGGGGTCGAACACAAGGACTCCAGAAATCACACAATAGATTAATTATGTTCGAATTAAGCTAAATCAAAAGATGTAATTGAAAGCAGTGCGTAAATTAAACAAGTTGTAATTCAATTAGAGAAAGATAGGTTCAGGGTTTTTCTCAGGAAATTAATGAATGCAGGTAAACAAACTAACATGATTAATATTTAGCGCGGTTCTTGAACTCAAATCACTAAGATATAATTAACCAACTCTCGTTGCGAAAACTATCTAAATCTAAATCCTAGGAATTCCAAATCTCTTTGCGAATCCTAAAGTCTAAATCAGGTTTGATTTGTTCACAAAACAACTAAACCAAATCTCTTTGCGAATAGTTATTTTGCTCGCCTAAGGTTCTATCAGGTAATTAATCGCACTATCGCACCAAATTAATTATCCTAAGATCTAAATTCTAGGTAGCTAATCTAGAACAAGCTTTGAACACAACCTAAAGCGAAGAACTAATTCAGATAGTAAATTCTAATTAACTAATCAACCTAGCATATAGAGAAAACCCTTATGAAACCCTGAACCTAAAGTGGATCTACTCAGACATGGAGAATAAAAACAACATGATTGAATAGATCATCAGAGAAATCAATAAAACACAGGAGTTCAGAGTTGTCTCTCCAAAAACCAAAGTAGAATCAAGAATAATGAAAGCCTAGCCATCAAAGTGGCTGAAAAACCTAATTATAATGCTAAAACACGTTCCGGGGCTTATTGTAATTAATAAAGTCTTCAGGACCAAATTGCAATTCCTCAATTCTTCATTTAAGTAGCGACTCGTGTCTGCTGCAGTGGGTATCGATCGATACTAGGCAGTATCGATCGATACCGAAGCTTCAAATCGGGTATTCAGCTACACGAACGTCTGCTTTGCTCCAAAATGCTCCAGAAATCTCCAATATCTCCAATTATGCTCCAAACGTGCTAAAACCTGTAAAAGACTCTAAAACACTACGAAATAGTAGAAAAACTCTATAAAACGGACTTATATCATGGCCTAAAAGGGGTAAAAACCATGATATATCAACTCCCCCAGACTTAGCCTTTTGCTTGCCCTCAAGCAAAACAGAAAACTAAACCAGAAAAAGAGGTTTGAAAACATAGAGACTCACCTGTTCTTGAAACGTTGCAATGACCCTTTTCCCAAGCACCCATATGTCACCTAACCAGCTTTTGATCTAATCACCACGTACTTCTCCATAGACATTCGCAGCTTCCCAGACTACACTCATTATCTCACAGCATTGTTCAATTAAGCCATCCTCGCCAGTTTCATCGATGTGATTAATACCAAGAACCTTATAGATTCTTTCCCATACAATATCATGACAAGGAACCAACTTTTTCATACTTTTTTGGTAATATTTCTCTCCCCCATACTTATTTCTTATTATATCTCTTGCATGTACGAATTAAGGTTCGAGACGTGAGTACTGATGGTGTTTGCCACCGAATCCACGGTTCTTCCCTCAAAAGTAATCAAAGGTGTAGGCGAATAATGGTATCACAGAAAATTTTTCCTAACCTAGCTTCCACCTTTGTGTGATCATTTCCCCTGAAGTAGAATAATGGGATCGTTGGAAATTTTCCTAACCCTCTACTCAGAAGAAAATCATCTCACCTTTTAATGCATCTTATTTATTAACTTATAACAGGGAGAGAAATACCATTACTTCAAACACATGGGTTCATTTTTCAGATACGAATGAGGAATCAAGTTCTATGAATACTAACAACATTGATGAAGTGCAAAAATTTGGCTTAGGCTTTAAGGAACTTTGCTGGAAACATGAGTGTCTTCTAGTTAACTGGTCAGCCTTTGGATTTTTCATTAGTCGATCTAGAGCTGATTCTGTAACAATGGTCACTTAGAAGCAAGGTCAGATCAATACACTACAAGAAAACATGCATTTTGCAACGATTTTTTGCGACGATTTTATTTCGTTGCAAATTGCAATCGTTTTTGCGATGACTTTACGACGATTCTTAAAGACGTCGTAAAATCGTCGCAAAATTGGGACGAAAATATTCGTTGTAAAATCGTCGCTAATTAGCGACGATTTTACAACGATTATCGACGACATTACGACGATTATCAAAATCGTCGTACAATCGTTGTAACTTAGCGACGATTTACCGAGGTTTATATAAAACGTTGTAATATCGTCGTAAAATTACCCACGAATTAGCAATGATTATTATAATTTGAACTTTACATCGATTTTCCAACGATTAATCAGTTAGGTGAGCACGTTTTAAGTTGACGGTGTTCGGTTAGGTAAACATGTTTAATATCGTTGTAAAGTCGATGTAAACATTTTTAGATTCGTTGTAAAATCGATGTGAAATCGATGTAAAATCGTAGGTAATTCGATTGTAATGAAAATAAAAATCTATATATAGTGGCCAACTTCATAATAAAAATTTCATATTCAAAAACAATATTTACTTCTTTCTGACCAACAAAAAATGTCAATTTACGAAATTAGAAGATGGATGTATAATCGTCTTGATTCAGAGGGATCGCTAACAAATGAGTTCAGTGATGGGGTGGAGGGATTCATGCATCAGGCAGGAAGTATACATAATACGATTATCAGTGGTAAGATGTACTGTCCTTGTGCCAGATGTTTGAATAGGAAATTTATCATTATCTCGAAGGTGTGGTCGCATATATTAAATAGAGGGTTTATGCCGCATTACTATATATGGTATTATCATGGAGAGGGTCATGGGGGAAATGCAGCTAGTAGTAGTAGCAATTATCAAGCATCGAATTTTGATGAGTCAAATAATTTTAATCAATTTGATGATCATGCGGAGCAGCATGGTGAAGATAATGATAGGATTCATGACATGGTTACGGATGCATTTCATGAAACCGTAAGTACATTTGCACATGATCATCATGATGAGGAACCCAATATAGATGCAAAAACATTTTATGATATGCTAGATGCTGCAAATCAGCCACTCTACGATGGATGTAGAGAAGGACATTCTAAATTGTCGTTGGCGGCTAGGATGATGACTATTAAAACTGATCATAACTTAGCTGAGGTTTGCATGGATGATTGGGCTGATTTGATTAAAGAGTATTTGCCAGAGGACAATTTAGCAGCTGAAACTTACTATGAGATACAGAAGCTGGTTTATAGTCTTGGGTTGCCTTCTGAGATGATAGATGTCTGTGTTGACAATTGCATGCTTTTTTGGAAAGATGATGATAAGTTGCTGGAATGTCGATTTTGCCATAAGCCAAGATATAAGCCGCAAGGTACTGGTCGGAGTAAGGTACCGTTCCAGCGGATGTGGTACCTTCCTATAACTGATAGATTAAAAAGAATGTATCAGTCTGAGAGGACAGCTGCATCGATGAGATGGCATGCAGATCATTTGCAAACAGATGAGGAGGTTATTCATCCTTCAGATGCAAAAGCATGGAAATACTTTAAGACGGTACATCCAGACTTTGCTAGAGAGAAACGTAATGTGTATCTTGGTCTTTGCACAGATGGATTTAGTCCATTTGGTATGTCTGGTAGGCAATATTCTTTATGGCCAGTAATCCTAACGCCTTACAACCTTCCCCCATATATGTGCATGCAAAGGGAATTTTTATTCTTGAGTATTTTAGTACCAGGTCCGAAGCATCCGAAGCGTTCCCTTGATGTGTTTTTGCAGCCTCTGATACAGGAATTGGAGCAGTTGTGGTATACTGGGGTTCGCACATATGATTTTGCAAGGAAAAAAAGTTTACAATGTGTGCGGTGCTTATGTGGACAATAAGCGACTTTCCTGCGTACGGGATGTTATCAGGTTGGACTACGTATGGGCGATTGTCTTGTCCATATTGTCTCAATCGGACAGATGCGTTTCAATTGAAACATGGTCAGAAAATAAGTTGGTTTGATTGTCACCGCCGATTTCTACCGATTCATCATGCATATCAAAGAAATAAGCGGTTGTTTAGAAAGAACAAAACTGTTCGTGTTCCTCCTCCTGTTTATATTTCCGGGGAATATCTAGAAGCAGAAATTGATCATTATGGTGCATTGGAAACAGTCAATCGTGGTGGAAATTGGCACACTCCAGCTAATATGCCGGATGGATATGGGGAGCATCACAATTGGCATAAGAAAATCATATTCTGGAAGCTTCCGTATTGGAAGGATCATTTGCTTAGACACAATTTGGATGTCATGCACATTGAGAAAAACTTTTTTGATAACATCATGCATACATTGTTAAACGTGTGTGGAAGGACTAAAGACAGCGGTAAGTCAAGGTTAGACTTGCCTGATCTTTGTTGTCGGAATGAGTTACATATTACAAGCAATGGGAAATCACCTGTCCCCATATTTCGAGTGGGTGCGGAAGAAAAGTCAGCTTTGTTCAAATGGGCGACATCTGATGTGAAGTTCCCGGACGGGTACGTATCTAATTTAGCTAAATGTGTTGAGAATGGCCAAAAGTTTTCCGGGATGAAGAGTCATGACTGTCACGTCTTTATGCAACGACTACTTCCTTTTGCATTTGCTGAACTTCTACCAGGAAATGTACACCAAGCAATTGCAGGCATTGGAGGGTTTTTTCGGGATCTTTGTACCCGTACTTTGTCAGAAGATATATTGCACAACTTGATGCTAGTATTCCTATTTTGTTGTGCAACATGGAGAAAATATTTCCCCCAGCCTTTTTTGATGTTATGGAACATCTACCTATTCATCTACCTCACGAAGCAGAACTTGGGGGACCTGTGCAGTATCGATGGATGTACCCATTCGAGCGATTCATGGGACATTTGAAGCGGAAGGCTAAAAATCTAGCCAAAGTTGAAGGCTCAATAGTAGCAGGAAGTTTAACAGAAGAAACTTCTCACTTCACGGGGTACTATTTTGGCTCGAAGGTTCGCACACGGAAAAGGGCAGCACGGCGATATGATGATGGAGGTGTAGGCCGAACATATGCTAATGAAGGTGTCCCAGATATCTTTTCTTCAATCGGTCGATTATGTGGAAGAGTGAAGTCAGTTTGGTTTGCCAATGAAAAAGACCATCATAGTGCACAAACGTATATCCTCTTAAATTGCGAATAAGTTAGTCAATTTGAGACGTAAGTGTATAAACATACGTCTTATATATATGGCTAAATTATATATATGCTAGCTTTATACCAATTACAAATACTTTTGTATGCAGTGAATTTGTTAGACAAGTCCGAGAAGTCGTTGAAGGAATCTCAGATGATGAAATCAACAAGCGTAAAGATCAACATTTTGCCCCGTGGTTGAAGACGCAAGTACGTAAAATTTTAAGTGATCTGATTAAATACTAACTTGGACAATTAACCTAATACATATTTTGATTACTTTTTTAATTAAATTAATTAATGATATATAGGTCGAGTATGGGGATACCGCATATCCACTCTGGTTCCATGAGTTAATAAAAGGCCCCATATCGAAGATAACGAGTGCACCCATGTATTGCACACGCGGATATATATTTCATACATTCAAATACGGAAATCAAAGAGCTACTGCCAACTACGGGGTATGTGTGCGGGGCGAAATAGAATTTTATGGAGTGTTGCAAGACATAATTGAAGTTGAGTACCCTGGTTGCTTAGGTTTGAAATGCGTTATGTTCAAATGCGACTGGTTCGATCCAACAGTTGATCGAGGCGTCCGTAAAAACAAATTTGGGGCAGTAGATGTCAACCAATCACGACGTTACAATAAGTATGAGCCATTTATCCTAGCATCACAAGCAGAACAAGTCAGCTTTGTTCCATATCCGCGAGTTCGCACCACACGTATCTCATGGTTATCAGTTATAAAAGTTTCTCCGAGGGGTCGAATTGTGGGGGTTGATGAGGAACTACCAATGCAGCAAGATCATTGCTCTGATATGCCAGAACTAAATGAGAGCAATGAAGACATCCTTTTGATAGATCCTCAAAACAGGCAAGTTGAATATCTCCCAGACGATACAGAGGAAGAAGATGAGGAAGATGAGTTCGAAGAAAGTGATGAACCAGATGATCAAGAAACGGATGTGTACTACTCTTCATCCGAAAATGAATCAGAGTGACCGCGCTAGCTAGTAATTATTGTGAATTTAATGTATTAATATAATATTGTGATCGAGTAATTATTGTGAAATTTAAGTGATATGATTTCTATGAAATCCCCTAAACCCCAAACTAAATTCCATCTCTGATCTCCATTCATTTTCCGCCGTAGGTGCGGCGATTAATAAATTACGAGACATATGTGTCTATGTGTCATGTAATTTATTAATTGCCTCAACAACGACGGGAAATGAGTGGTGATCGGAAATGGGATTTAGTTTGGGGTTTAGGGATTTCAAAGGAATCGTCGCTAAATCGTCGCTAATTGTGATTGTCACAAAATCGTTGCAATATTTGCGACGATTTAGCAACGAATATGGACGAAACGTGGCTAAATCGTCGTAAACTATAAATGTCACAAAATCGATGCAAAGTTGCGACGATTTAGCAACGAATTGTCATAAACCCTAAACCCTAAACCCTAAACCCTTTGCCCTAAACCCTAAACCCTAACATATTACCATCTCATTGTATTATGCATCTTTCAATGAAATTGATCGTGACTTTAGAGAATTGTCCGAAAATGAAAACTCGGTCAATCACAGTAATATCCACAAACTGAATCATTGTATTAATAATCTAACATATACGCAAACTATATGTTTTACTGATTTTTCAATCTCGATGAACTTATTGATAATTTCATGAATTTGGATTTACGGTAAACATGTAAAGTTGTTTCTGGAATGTTGCAATCGACGTTACAATTTTGTACCTATACCCTAAACCCTAAAACAGATTTTACAAATATCCTCACTAATTCGTTGCAAAATTAGCGACGATTTAGCAACGAATTAAGACTAATCGTGGCTAAATCGTCGCAAACTATAAATGTCACAAAATCGATGCAAAGTTGCGACGATTTAGCAACGAATTGTCATAAACCCTAAACCCTTTGCCCTAAACCCTAAACCCTAACATATTACCATCTCATTGTATTATGCATCTTTCAATGAAATTGATTGTGACTTTAGAGAATTGTCCGATAATGAAAACTCGGTCAATAACAGTAATATCCACAAACATAATCATTGTATTAATAATCTAACATATACGCAAACTATATATTTTACTTATTTTTCAATCTCGATGAATTTATTGATAATTTCATGAATTTGGATTTACGGTAAACATGTAAAGTTGTTTCTGGAATGTTGCAATCGGCGTTACAATTGTGTACCTATACCTATACCCTAAAACAGATTTTACAAATATCCTCACTAATTCGTTGCAAAATTAGCGACGATTTAGCAACGAATTAAGACTAATCGTGGCTAAATCGTCGCAAACTATAAATGTCACAAAATCGATGCAAAGTTGCGACGATTTAGCAACGAATTGTCATAAATCCTAAACCCTAAACCCTTTGCCCTAAACCCTAAACCCTAACATATTACCATCTCGTTGTATTATGCATCTTTCAATGAAATTGTCGTGACTTTAGAGAATTGTCCGAAAATGAAAACTCGGTCAATCACAGTAATATCCACAAACTGAATCATTGTATTAATAATCTAACATATACGCAAACTATATGTTTTACTTATTTTTCAATCTCGATGAATTTATTGATAATTTCATGAATTTGGATTTACGGTAAACATGTAAAGTTGTTTCTGGAATGTTGCAATCGACGTTACAATTTTGTACCTATACCCTAAACCCTAAAACAGATTTTACAAATATCCTCACTAATTCGTTGCAAAATAAGATGTCATAAAATCGATGCAAATTGGCGACGATTTAGCAACGAATTGACACTAATCGTGGCTAAATCATCGCAAACTATGAATGTCACAAAATCAATGCTAATTTGCGACGATTTAGCAACGAATTGTCATAAAATTTACCGCGTGTCGGTCAATTAAACTCCCGCGTGTATGAATGTCACAAAATCGTTGCAAAGTTAGCGACGAATTAGCTACGGTTTTATTGCCTCGATATAGCGATGACAAGTAATC
Source organism: Eutrema japonicum (assembly GCA_030161315.1). Taxonomy (NCBI): domain Eukaryota; kingdom Viridiplantae; phylum Streptophyta; class Magnoliopsida; order Brassicales; family Brassicaceae; genus Eutrema; species Eutrema japonicum. The sequence continues at coordinate 52,167,589 of BSQW01000011.1, forward strand.
TTATATATACACGCGAGTTCCTTGCGAATTCATTTACAAACAAATCACACTAAATACTGATCATAACTTCCTATCGAATTCCTTGCAAAAAAAGGTAAATTTTTTTTTAATGTTTTTAATTAATTAGTATAGATAAAAATGGAACAATTTAGGTCGGTAGAAACGTAATCAAATTTGAAAAAATAGCAGACTGCCCGGATGTTTATAGATAGTAATTTTTTTTCATTTTTATGCAGATGGGCCAGCGTCGTGCACATTACGCTCAGTTTTTGATAGATATTGGTGATGCTTCGGATACCGGGTTGCCTCCGTCTTCTGAGGCTACAGAGACGGATTTCGTCCTGGTGACGCAAACACAGAGTGCTCCGCCGTCTCCACAACCACCTCAGATTCCGCAACCTGGAGGCCATGCCCCGGCCCCATATGCACACATGACGGTTCTTGATTTGCTTGCACAGCCGGGGCGACATAGGCTTAAAAGATTAGATCCGGATCATACTGACGGGTCGGAATGGTAATATATATAAATATATATTTTTACATTTATTATTACATATTTATATTTATTTCTAATAATTCAAAATTTTACAATTTTTTGTCTCAGGTTTGGAGTTGAATCCAAAGTTGGCCGCACCGTTTCCGACATCATCAAGTCCTATTTTATCGAGCCTCATACCAATTTTACACAGCTTCCTTCACACGTCAAGGAGACATGGTTCAAGATGTTTGCCGTACGTATGGAAAAAATATTTTTTTTCTTCCATAATTATTTTTATTATATTTAAATATATATTTAATTTAATTTTATAAAATATGTAATTATTTTTGTTTCTCATGCAGCAAAAATATCACTGGGATCTTTCGATTCATGGCGAGGTTGAAACTTTATTTCTCGAGAGGGTGAAGTTTCGTATCCAAGGCGTGGTTGGTGAGTGGAAGAAAGCATGGAAGATTTCTGGGGATTTAGCAAAGCCCCTGCACATGGATAAAGCCGTTTGGGACGGCTTGGTGCGGTATTGGATGGATCCGAAGTCCATCATAACTGCTGAGAAGTGTTCGGCTTCCCGCAACACCGTTGATTCGGACGGGAAACTAAAGGCTCTGCCTCATACAGCTGGGCAAACACCTTTTGCGGGTGTTCGTCTACAGATGGTAATTAAATTTATTTAAATTAATTAATTTATTTAATTTACTTCGTCAATAACATAGTTTTTTTCTTTAGGCCGCAGAAGACGGAGGTGTACTCCCTCCGATGACCAAGGTTTTTGAGCGGACGCACCGGAAGAAGGATGGTTCCTTTGTTTCCGAGACTGCCGAGCACATCTTCAATGAGGTGACTTCCAAAGTCACCGAACGAGAGACACAGCTCTCTCAACAGCTATCTCCAGGTGGTTAGTCGATCATGTCTGGAGGGTTGACCACACCTGATATTGACCGGATCTTCGAGCAGGTATATAGAATAGTTAGTACTTATTAATTTTTAGTTTTTGATTTTATAAAAATTTCTAATTGTAAATTTAAATATAGGTTGCCCCTAAGAGAAAGGGGAAGGTTGTCGGGATGGGATCTATTCGAGATGTCTCGGCTGCTTCTTCATATGCTCCGCGACGACGATCGCCAGAAGATGATCCAGTCGTGTTACGTGCCACGATTACGAGTCTTCAGGAGCGGGTTGAGACCGAGTCTCAGGCATATCAGGCGAAGATTGCGAGTCTTCAGCAGCGGGTTGAACTGGATGCTACGCAGAATGACGAACTCTTCGACATCTTGGCAACAGGAAACCCGACAATGCAGGCCATGCTACGGGAAAAGCGAAGACTCCGAGCAGAGGAAGATGCAGCGGCAGCGGCAGAGGCAGCGGCAGGCCCATCCGGTTCTTCGAGACGTCCAGAAGACGATGTAAATCTCGACGATTACGATATAGTTATATAGATTTAGGATTTTGAATTCTAATTTTGGTTTTTTTTTGTAACAAATTATAATATTTTTTTCTAATAAAATATTATTATATATTATTTTTATAATTTTTATTTTATTATTTCGAAATTAATAAAATTTTAAAAATAATAATAAAAATCATATATAGAATCGTCGTTAATTCGATGGTAAATAATAATCCTCGTTGTTTCGTTGCTAAATTAATCGTCATAAAATCGTGGCTAATTTACAACGATTATACGACGATTTATTAGCAACGATGTTGCGACGATTATTTAGCAACGATTTTATGACGATTTATTAGCAACGAATTAACGACGCAAATTTTTTTCCATCGAATTAACAATGAAATATTTCCCATCGAATTTCCATCGTTTTTACGACGTATTTATATTCGTCGTAATTTCAATGTAATATTTACGACGATTTAGCGACGACAATTTACCGACGATTTAGCGACGAATTTTTGTCCCTCGTACTTTCCAGACGAATTTACGACGATTTGTGGTTTGCGACGATCAGTTAACGACGATCTCTTTTTCGTCGCAAATTCGATTCAAACCCTCTTTTGCAACGATTTTACAACGATATCGTTCGTTGCAAAAAGGGTGTTTTCTTGTAGTGATAGGTTCAAGAAAAAGATCACAGTCTCCAACAAAATTTTGACTCAATAAAACAACGAGTGACTCAAAAACGACTGACTCTAAGAAAATTAAAAACAATGTCAGCGACTACCTCCCCCAGACTTAAACAACACTATCCCCAGTGTTATTTAGCCTAGAGTTGGTGAAAGAAAATAAATGAGCCACATGGATTGGGAAAAATCAAAAATCTTACCTGTGAAGGTGATGAGTATCGATCGATACAGACTAGTATCGATCGATACTTGTCATATGTTGATACACTGATTTCAAATCAATGGTATCGAGTTGCTCAACCCAGGGAAAATGATCCAAAGTGTTAGAAGTTAGCACTGTTAGGAACACTCAAAAACAGGTTAATAGCAACGAGATAATCAAGCACAATTCCATGAGTTCAAATGAAAAAATAAAGCTGACATAAGTTTAACACGAACGAAAAATAAAAAGAAGAAAAGAAAAACAAACGTGAAAACAGAAGAAGACTAATCCTCGGTCGCCTCGGAGTCACCATCAGCATCATGATCATCCACAGGAGAAGTATCAACAAGCTGAGACGAAGGAGCAGCGTCCGTGTCGGTCATGCAGCGGCAGCGAGAAATGGCAGCCCAGATGCACCGCATACTATCAATCATCACCTTCTGAAAGGCGGCTGGCTCCATCGGAAGTTCCGAATCAGACGGAAATAATGGAGCAGGAATAGAAAAGGTCGCTGCTCGCCATCGCTGGGCTCGTCCTCCCTGGCTTGAAGTAGAGAGAATGTCAGCAGCAGCTGCAGGTGAGGGCGCATGAGCTCGTCGTCTAGTCGCAGGTGCTCGAATCAGCAAGTGTGGTGGAGGCTCGAAACGAAGCTGAGAAGGATCCTCGAGAATGTCTGTCAGCTCGTCGTTAGGGAGCGACACCAGAAAATCCCCAACATATGTAGTGAAGAACCAACGCCTCTCGGGCTTCAACCACTTAAGGTTCCTCAGATGGCTCTCATCCATATACCGACGCGCAGTGACTATCGAGCAGCTCGTAGTACTGATCCCTAGGTGCTGGAAGATAGGAGTGAGAAGACTACCAACTGTCTCTGTCTTCGTGCGCGTGCCTGTGAATGGTTTGGTCTTCAAGGAGACCAAATGATGCGCAAATACAGCACCAAGGTTGACCTCTGTAAGCTCAGGCCATGCAAAATCCTCCTCAGGAAGAATGTCTCTGACAGCCAGACACAGGAGTAGAAGCTCGGTCACCCTCATCTTGTTTGGTTCCATCTTGCACAAGAGAGTGTTGCTCAAGATCCTAACCAAACAGTGCAGGACCGGGTGTCGTATATCCATCTGAGTGGACTCCTTAGAGTAGTAAGTTCCATTCCCGAAATGCTCCCAAAATATCTGCATGTCGGGATGCTGCGCGGGAAGAGCAACTCTCCTGCAATCCCGCGGAAAACCTTAAATGTCATAGAGATCAGGGAGTGGTAACCTGTACCTCACTCCACAAGCCATGAAAGTCAAGATGCCCTCCTGTGCATCCCGGAGAACCTCGTCCTGGTAGCAAACGCGGACTGTCGCCATGAACTGACCAACCAAGTTCGGGTAAAGACCAATCTTCCCAAGTAAACGGGCCAGCTCTGTGTCAAGGCCCAAACGACGCATGGAGACCCCGTCAACAAAGCGAGTAGGTTCGATGACCACTCTCAACTACGCGTTATAATGCAGCGTGTCATAATCGTCCCATGCCTCCAATATAGGCCTGTAGATGCAGTCATCACTCAACGCAATCTCCCTCTCTATCCCGTTCCAATCGCGATGACAAGGGATCCTGGCTTTTTCGTTCAACTTAGGCCAAGGACCTCTGTGTTGGGCTGCAGGAACATTAGTAGTAGGTTGATCAGAGCTCGATGCATCTGCGGTTCTTGCTCGCTTTGGCCTAGATGTCATATGCAAACAAAGACAGAAAAACACAGCATAAATCCAACATCTCTCTCAATCATAACAGATATTTATCATCAGGCACGGAGGGTGTCGATCGATACCATATGGTATCGATCGATACCTAAGGCAGTTTACAATGCATCGAACATCCACAATCCAAATCATCCAAAAGTCGAAACTAAAGGCAATTGAATGTAAGGCAAGGTGCGAAACTAGTCTAGAGCATCTCAGCAAATGACCGATGTCAAGAAAAACAAGTGCTAAAGAGTAGAATCTCACAAACCTCAACCCTAGAAATCGGACAGAAAATGTGAAATTTCGTACACATACCTTTGCTGATTGAAGAAGCAAATGCTAGAAAGGTATAGAGGATGAAAATCCAATGAATCTAGGCACTTGAATCACCAAAATCGGTGAAGAAATGAGAAAGATACGATTTGAGAGAGATATGGAGGCGGTATCGATCGATGGAGAAGAAAGAGGAGAAAGAGAAACCCGAGGGTTTTGAAAGAAGACTTACCTGCCCGCACGGTGTCGATCGATACAAGATGGTATCGATCGACACTCGTTGACCAAATTCTGTTCTTTCTCCGCGTGGTATCGATCGACACAGACTGGTGTCGGTCGATACCCTTCTCTAAATCTGCTTCACGTTTAAGACACAAGACACAAAACACAAAAATAAAAGACTTATGTACAGACTCACCAGTGGGTTGCCTCCCACTCAGCGCTTGTTTAATGTCACTAGCTTGACTGTACGGACGATCAGTCAGGAGAAAAATGAGAACTTGTGCCGGAACAAGCTCCACAATTAGACATCGCCAGCTTCAGAGTTCTGCTCATCATGCTCTCCACAAACTCCTGTCCTTTCTCTTTCAGCTCCGAAGTGAGAATAAATATAACCTTAGAGAATGGTTTCGAAGTTCACTTGCACTTCACCTTATATTCAATTGAATCTCCATTGCACTTTTGAGGGGTTAAAGTCACGTGGGGAACGCTTTGTACTCTTTTGCTCTTTACCTTCTTCTCTGCCTTGTCTGTTTTGGTGTCTTTCTTGGTGATGACAGAAGAACTATCTAAAAATTCTATGATAGTTGGCTCGTCAGGAGGCTCTTCCAAAAGATCAACTACCAACGTCTCTCCTGTAACAATGGTGATGCAAGAGATATGTGTGGGAGTTCCTCTAGGGATGGCTTTGTAGTGCACCTCCTTGTCAATGTATGAGAACGAGATGTGCTTGCTGGGTGTGTCCATAATGGCACCAACCGTAGCCATGAACGGTCTTCCCAGAATCAACTGCGTACGAGAATGTGCACTCATCTCCACAACCTGAAAATCGGTAGGAACCAGGCAATCTCCTACGTTAACCAGCAAATCAGGGATTATACCATAGGGAAGTGAGGTGGAACAGTCTGCGTATATGATAGATGCCTTTGGAGGTCGAATATCAGCTCCCAATCTTTCTGCAATTTCCCTTGACATGACATTAACGCTATCTCCTGAGTCAACGAGAGACTCTTTGAATTCAACTCCAGAGATGGAGCATAGAACTGAGAATATCCATGGGTCTTCCCTCTTGGTCAACTGCTTCAACGGAGGTGGCGTACTTCTGACCTTGGCAAAAAGTGCCTTAATCTCTTCCTCGATTTCTCTGCAATCTCGGAAATGACTTAGCAGGGGGCTGTACTCTAGAGCTTCTTCAAAAGTCAGAGTGAGGGGAATCCTTCGTACCATCTTCTCAAAGCCACGCAGCTGCTTAGGAGAAATAGGGTCTCTGAGGTGTCTAGGTGGTCTAGGATATGGCACCTTAGGTTTGTAAACACGTTCCTCAATCACTTCCGGTTTCTTAAGAACCTTTGGCTCGGTCTGCGATTGGTGTCGATCGATACCAGGTAGGATATAGATCGACACTCGTGGTTCTGACTCGAATCGAGAAAGAATTTGGATGGGTATCGATCGATGCTCGCTGGTGTCGGTCGACACCCTTGGATTTGCTGAATCCTCGTCGTCATCTTCTACAGGATCGTCGAAATTTCCTGCATTCAAACCCTTCTCTACCACCGCAGTGATCTCTTCAGCACCTCTTACAGTGATTTCATTGGCGTGTTCATTGTGTGAATGAACCATCTTTCCTTTGCCAGCTGCTGCAGTCTGAGCTACTTGAGTTTCCAGCATCTTCTGATGAATATCGAGAGCTTTGATCCTTCCACTCAGATCTTTGTACAAAGCATCTATCTTACCATTGAATTCTACAGTTAGCCTCTGCTGTCCTTGAATAAGCTGTTCAAACATAGATTCAATCTTGCTCTCAGAAGTTCTGGGTGGTGTGGGTGGTCGTTGATACCTTTGATCCTGAGATCCAACTCCATCAATGTAGTTAACATATTCCACTTCATCCTTTTCAACAAGATGAACAGCCTTCTGCTGCTTGCCCATCAACAGATTATGCATTGCATCTAACTTAGCATTCACCTCAGCAATCTGACTGAAATCCGAGTTACCAGCTTGCTTCTTGCGCTCCATGTATGCATTCTTGGTACTATTGCTAGAGACCAAGTTCTCAATAAGCACATAGGCATCGTCAGGATATCTAGTGTTGAAATTTCCATTACTTACAGCATCTAAAGACATCTGATACTTCCAATCGATCCCTCTGTAGAAGGTACCCAGCAGCTGAACCTGAGTGAACCCATGGTGCGGACAATCTCTCTGATATGACCTTAAACGAATCCAAGCAGCCTTGAGTGCTTCTGTCGGTCCTTGAGAAAACTGAAAAATCTTGTTCCTGAGATCCTCGGATCGTGCATCATCATAGAAGTTGTTCAAGAACGCATTCTTCGTTTCTTCCCAAGTAGTCAGTGATCCAGGAGGTAACTGCTTCAGCCAGTAGGTCGCTTCCCCACCAAGTGAGTATGGGAAAAGTTTGCAGAAGAGGTAGTCGTAGGACACTCCATCGCTCTTGATGCTAGTGACCAAGTCCTGAAACCTCTCTATGTGATCCATAGGGTGTTCATGAGAAAGACCATGAAAAAGATGCTGACCCACAAGAGTGTAGTGTGCAGGTTTCAGCTCAAAGTCATTCCTCTGAAATGGTGGAGGGTGAATCGCTGATCGATTGACATAGAACTGATCAGGCCTGTTGTACTCACCAATCGTCCTACCGCGATTAATCATAGCGTTCCCTGCATTCACAGAAAACTGAAAATTCTTGTTCCTGAGATCCTCGGATCGTGCATCATCATATAAGTTGTTCAGGAACGCATTCTTCGTTTCTTCCCAAGTAGTCAGTGATCCAGGAGGTAACTGCTTCAGCCAGTAGGTCGCTTCCCCACCAAGTGAGTATGGAAAAAGTTTGCAGAAGAGGTAGTCGTAGGACACTCCATCGCTCTTGATGCTAGTGACCAAGTCCTGAAACCTCTCTATGTGATCCATAGGGTGTTCATGAGAAAGACCATGAAAAAGATGCTGACCCACAAGAGTGTAGTGTGCATGTTTCAGCTCAAAGTCATTCCTCTGAAATGGTGGAGGGCGAATCGCTGATCGATTGGCATAGAACTGATCAGGCCTGTTGTACTCACCAATCGTCCTACCGCGATTAATCATAGCGTTCCCTGCATTCACAGCAATTGCAGGGACAATGATATTTCCAGCTTCATTAAGTCGCTGCCCTCTCTCGTTGCACAATTGATCCTCTCGGTCTCTCAAAGTTCCCGCAGCATCTCGAATCAATATCACAGGATTGTTCATTTCTGCTGGTTTTTTTGCTTTCCTGTTTGCACGTTCCAAATTTGCTAGCTGCTCGTTTGACAGATCAACTAGCAGAGTGTTCTTGTTCCTTCTGGTTTCACGAAGAGACATGAACCTGAAACACAAAAGTCAAGAACGTAAGTAACTGAAATTCACGACGGGTATCGACCGATACCACTAGGGTGTCGATCGATACTCCACGATTTAGACGAAATTCTAAGCTAAAATCTAATAGCGAAATTGAGTCCCTGGCAACGGCGCCAAATTTGATATGCTCAAATTAATACCTTAAAAAGTACTAAAGCAGTTGCTGCAGTATATGAGGGGTCGAACACAAGGACTCCAGAAATCACACAATAGATTAATTAGATTCGAATTAAGCTAAATCAAAAAATATAATTGAAAGCCGTGCGTAAATTAAACAAGTTGTAATTCAATTGGAGAAAGATAGGTTCAGGGTTTTTCTCAGGAAATCAATGAATGCAGGTAAACTAACTAACAGGATTCAGATTTAGCGCGGTTCTTGAACTCAAATCACTAAGATATAATTAACCAACTCTCGTTGCGAAAACTATCTAAATCTAAATCCTATGAATTCCAAATCTCTTTGCGAATCCTAAAGTCTAAATCAGCTTTTAAATCAGGTTTGATTTGTTCACAGAACAACTAAACCAAATCTCTTTGCGAATAGTTATTTTGCTCACCTAAGGTTCTATCAGGTAATTAATCGCACTCTCGCGCCAAATCAATTATCCTAATATCTAAATTTTAGGTAGATAATCTAGAACAAGCTTTGAACACAACCTAAAGCGAAGAACTAATTCAGATAGTAAATCCTAATTAACTAATCAACCTAGCATTCAGAGAAAACTCTTATGAAACCCTGAACCTAAAGTGGATCTACTCAGACATGGAGAATAAAAACAACATGATTGAATAGATCATCAGAGAAATCAATAAAACACAGGAGTTCAGAGTTGTCTCTCCAAAAACCAAAGTAGAATCAAGAATAATGAAAGCCTAGCCATTAAAGTGGCTGAAAAACCTAATTATAATGCTAAAACACGTTATGGGGCTTATTGTAATTAATAAAGTCTTCTGGACCAAATTGCAATTCCTCAATTCTTCATTTAAGTCGCGCCTCGTGTTTGCTGCAGTGGGTATCGATCGATACTAGGCAGTATCGATCGATACCGAAGCTTCTAATCGGGTATTCAGCTACACGAACGTCTGCTTTGCTCCAAAATGCTCCAGAAAGCTCCAATATCTCCAATTATACTACAAACGTGCTAAAACCTGTAAAAGACTCTAAAACACTACGAAATAGTAGAAAGACTCTATAAAACGGACTTATATCATGGCCTAAAAGGGGTAAAAACCATGATATATCACAAATCAAAACCATACTAAAAAGGACGGTTGGGAGTTCAAGAAAGGATTGGGCCAACAAGTTAGATGATGCTTTATGGGCATACCGGACCGCTTTTAAGACGCCTATAGGGACTACACCATTCAACTTGCTCTATGGGAAATCATGCCATCTACCGGTTGAGTTGGAATACAAGGCCTTGTGGGCGGTGAAGCTTCTTAATTTCGACATCAAGACCGCACAAGAGAAGAGGTTAATTCAACTTCAAGAGTTAGAGGAGACTAGGCTTGAAGCCTATCAGAGCTCGAGGGTCTACAAATAACAGACCAAAGCATTCCATGACAAGAAGATCTTGCATAAGGACTTCAAGGTTGGAGACTTGGTGCTATTGTTCAATTCCCGGTTGAAGCTTTTTCCCGAGAAGCTCAAATCGAGGTGGTCGGGTCCGTTTGAGGTCAAGGAAGTAAGGCCATATGGAGCCATTGTACTTGTTAACAAGGAGGGCCAAGATTTTATTGCAAATGGCCAAAGGCTCAAACTCTACCGAGCAAATCAAATCATCGTAGAGGGAGGCTCGATCCCTCTCGATGATGTCCCTCTAGCTTGAGAACGGTAACAAACGTCGAACTTAGTGACGTTAAACAAAGTGCTCTTGGGAGACATCCCAAGCTTATCATTGTATATATTTCCTTTTTTATCTCTTTTTCTATCTTTGCTAGATCTTTTTGATGTTTTTTTAAGTGTGCGTAGGGGTTCCAAGGTCAAGGAGCAATACCGAAGAGTCATACCGATGTCACTATGGCAATACCGATGTCAAATACCGACAAGTGACGTCGGTATGGACTTGCCGAGGAACCGATACCGACGTCACAAATCGGTACAACACGTCGGTATGGAAACAGGAGGAAAGTCTCCTTAGCACCGATTTGTTGCACCGACGAGTGATGCTCAATGCCGATCAGTGACAGCGGTATGGACTTGCCAAGAGACCAATACCGACGTCACAAATCGGTACAACACGTCGGTATGGAAACAGGAGAAAATTCTCCTTAACACCAATTTATTGCACCGAGGAGTGACATCGGTATGGCAATACCGATGCTCAATACCGAGGAGTGACATCGGTACTCAACGAAGAATTTTTAAAAATTAGTCAATACCGAGGTACAATACCGATGAGTGACCTCGGTATTGACCATTTTTATAAAACAATTCGGTACCCGCCCAGGTAAGACCCGACCCGACCCAGGTAAGTCTTCTTTCTCTTCTTCTTCCACGCGACATCTCCCTTTCTTCTCAACCTATTTTGCGATTTCAAGGTCCATTTTCATCACAACTCCCTCTTTTCTCAACCAAATTTCACAATTCCAAGCCCCATAGTCTCGATTTTCACTGCTCTTTTTGGATTTATCATCATTCCAAGCATTTAACCCCAATCCCCTAAGGTATTATTCAAATAAATTTTAGAAAACCATAGTTTTATTCTCAAGGAAATATTGCTTGAATGTGGTTTGATATTGCTTTTCACTTGTACAAATACCTTAAGGATGGTTTCTCTATGCTTGAACTTGATGATTTATGTGCAAATTGTTGATGGTTTGATGAAAATTTGAGAAATTGGAATTTTGAGAATTAGGGATTGTGATTTGGGATAATTTGCTTTTTAAGTGTGAATTGTCACATTGGTTCATTGCTCTTAGCTCATCTTTTGGAGAACCTTTGTTGTTTTGACAAGAAATTATACCTATGCTCACAAATTGTCTCAAGAATATTTGTAGGTACAATGATCGACAAAGGCGCTCCATCGACACGGGAACGAACCAAGGTTTCGACAGTTGGAAAAGGGAAAGGAATTGCCCAAGCTACCGCCGCGGAAAATGGGAAAGGAATTGCCAAAGGTAGTACCAAGGCAAAAGCTAAAACCGCGGGTACGAGCTCCAAGGCCAAGAAAACGGCCAAGGAAAAGGTCAAGAGAGTTGAAGAAGTCGAAGAAGAGGTTGAGAGTGAGAACTCAAGTGGGGAAGTCCCGGAAGTGCCACGGGCAAAGCCAACCGAGCAAGATTACTTCGACAAATTTTGCCAAATGAAGTTCGAGCAAGGCAAATTTGTCGATGAGGAGATGATGGATAAGATGGGTATAAGTGACGAAGTGTGGACTCTTTTTGAGAATATGGAGCTAAGGAAGTTCATGAACATGAAGCATGAATCTTTCAAGGCGCTCTCCAACAAGTTCCTAGCCACCCTTCGAGCTAAGTTCTACGACACGTAAGATGTAAATTCCGGGTTTGGAATTTTAAAGTTCAGGCTCATGGACATCACTTACACCGTCACTTTCTATGAGCTTTGCGAGATATTCTAGTTTAGGGAAGAAGGTACCTACGGCGGGCAATACTTTGATTATCCAATACTCAAGCTCCGCAATATTTGGGCAACGATTGCCTCCGGAGAATTTGAAGCCGGCGCCTCTAAGAATGCAAGCATACGGCACCCGGCTATCCGCTACGCGCACAAGGCATTGGTCCACAATTCCTACCACAAGGTGGAGATTGACACGGTCACTACGGAGGAGATGGAGTTGTTGGGACTCGGTCTAAAGCCCATTCTCCGCAATGGTAGAGCGTTCAAGGGGCCGGAGAGACTTCCTTGTCTCGCAACACTCTTGGTGAGACACTTGTTTGCTTATCGGAATTGGGCTTGGAAGATAAAGTCGAAGAAGGCCACGATTTGCATCTGATGGATCATAACGCCTATTCTCTTGGCAAAGGGCATCAAGGTTTCGGTTAGCGCCAATGAGTGTAAATCTTTGGATGCGGCCTATCTTTCAAAGACTAGGTTCTTCAAGGGATATATCGAAGGCAAGATGGCTTACAACCTCCAACTCACCGAGACATCTAAGGCAAGTCATGAAGAAAAATGAGAGAGACTAAAGAATCTAAAAGAGAAGCTAAACCAAGGAAAGTAAAGGAAGCCAAACCATTGGTTGAAGAAGAAACCCCCTAAATGCTTATGGAAAAAAAAAGATGATGAAGAGATGTAGAATAAGAAGGCAAAAACGCCTTGTGAAGGGTAGCTAGGATTGGTTCCTTGTGGGTTTAGAATTAGGGTCGAATTTGTGTTGGGACATTGGGTAGATGGAAGTCTAGCCTTGTATGCATCAATTGCTTTTCACCCTTAGCATTTTGCCAAGGTCCATTCCTTCAATGAGAGATCCCTTGTTCGGAAACCACCTCATGCATTGAGATCATCTTTGTCTCAAACCCGTATCCTTAGCCAAATGAGTTTATTTGCATTGCATGAACATGATCCACTAGAAACCGCTAATTGAATGTCAAAGGATTGGATGATAGGAAGGCTTGTGTAGGTTGAGTCTTAAGCTTGATTCATGTAAGGATGGACATGGCTAGCCCCTTTTGAGTAGACATGTTTGATCGTACCCTAGAGCTTGCACTTGGACTTGAACTCTTTTAGTGATGCTTTTTCTTGAGGACAAGCAAAGAAGTAAGTTTGGGGGAATTGATATCATCATATTTTGCATCATTCTAGCACCCATTTCGCTTAGGTTTCGAGTCATTTGCATATAGTTCATGTTATCTCTTTAGCATTTTAATCATTTTAGGAGTCTAATGTGTCCACATTAAGTCCTAGAGAGTCCTTACATGTTTTGGATCGTATTTTAAGTGCTTCGGAGAAGATTCGAGACGCGAGGAGAGAAGACGGAGACTATACCGACATCACTGGTCGGTATCTCTCAACGGTATTGAAGGAGAAGGGTCATACCGAGGTCACTGCTCGGTGCAATTGATCGGTATAGAAGACGGAGGAAGGGAGCCCCAGTACCGACGTGCAACACCGAGGACTGACGTCAGTATCGAAACTTCGGGGGATTGTACCGAGGTCACTGCTCGGTAAAACTGATCGGTACTGATCTCGGAGGAAACCCGGGGGAAAAATCCTTAGCACCGAGCTACAATACCGAGGAGTGACCTCGGTATTCATTGAAAGAACATCAAGCGTTTCCCCTCAATACCGATGTCACTGCTCGGTACCCCTCGTCGGTACACAAACCCATGTTCAATACCGAGGTGTGGTACCGACGAGTGACCTTGGTATTGGCCGCCCAGAACACTTTTTATCCATCTAAACCGGCTCGGTACCCGGTTTGTCCTGGTTCGTCACTATTCACTATTTATGTCCAAGAACCTAATTTTGATGGGCTAAGTATTTTCTTAAGCAAAAACCCTCCCTAAGAGTGATTTGTAAGCGATTGATCTTTTTAATATATGAAATTTGAGTATTGTTTTCTTGATTGAATCCTTCTATCTCCTACTTTCTAATCATCCAATCATCTTGATCATGGGTTTTAATTATTCTTTTATTGGATTTGTTAGAACCATGATTATTAGTGAGTAGTTCTTAGAGTTTAAGGGTGGGTTAGAGTTAGGATGATTCCAAGATTGATTTATGATGTTTAGGGTAGATAATCTTATATCCCTTCTTGTTTAGTGTTCTTAAAGCTAGATCTAGCTTGAGAGAGTGGGTCTAGATCATAAGGCATTTCATGAACACCAAGTGTTTGATGAAATGCCTTGGTGAACTAAACAAGAGATTTTTGCTCCTAACCTATGATAATAGTTGTCTAGGGTGATTCTTTGGTTGATCTTGATCACATAAACTTAATGCTTGCTAATCAATGATCCACAAATGAGAATTTGTTATTGGATTAGGTGATTAGCATAGTGATTAATTGCTTGAAAGAGAATTAGTCAAGTTAAAGGTCTTATGCCTAGGGATTAGCTTGCTTGAATAAATGAACATCATGAATTGAAATTGGGACATCTAGACTCGATTACCTCATCCTTAGATTCGTTTATATCTCTTGCATTACGTTTGTGTAGTTAGCTATCTCTCTTCCTTTATTTAAGTTGCTAAATTCATTAGTTAAACAACAACCTTTTTATATTTGCTTAATTCAATTAGTACTTTGCATTCTTGGTGTTTGGAACTAAACCCTTTGGATTCGATACCTCTTATACTACTTGTATATTGAGTAATTGGCCTCAAAAACTTGCAAAAAGTCTACTATAAGAGAACCTAATATATTCATGAATGATCAATTTGTTTATAATATTTGTTTTTAAATCCTTGCCATTTTATATTTTTGAATATTTTGGCATATAACAGGAAATTTTATATAGTTATATTTTCATTTTTAGAGTTCAAATCTCTCCTAGGATTTTGCCAAATCATGTGAACATTTCTCAAGATCATATTAAACAAGGTGGTTGATTGGAAGTTGTTTTGGGTCTTCCGTTTAATTCTTTCTTTTCGTTATGCAAAGACTATGCATCACAAATATAGTTCAATTCCACGAAAGTATTGTCAACCTTAAATAGAAGAACGAAGTCCACTATCCATTCTCCCAGTCAGGAAGATCCGGAAACACTTTCCGATGAGAGCGAGAAGCGAATGACAGCACACCGCGACGCGAAAGATATTTCCTCGAGAAACCTAAGCGGTAAATATCGCGCATATGCAAGGAAGTACCAGAATTATAAGCAACAACAATAAGACCAAGCACCTTACGGATGAAATTTGGAGAAAGTTGAGAAAGACAAAACTCTGTTTCAGAAAGATATTGAGTCAAGAGTTTTGGGATAGGAAAATGCAAGCCATAATCACTAAAGAAAACCTCATAAGCGCAACAATGTCCCGACGGAGCCTCTTCAAGATTCTCTTGTGGAGAAGGAATGACAATTTCAATTCCTTCAGGAAGGTTACAGCCTTCACGGAAATTTTTATCGATTTCGGTGTACAACTGCTCTTAGGCTAGGAATTGGACCGACCATTGGAGGAATGAACAGAAACCATCGATTCAAAAGGAATGATGAAAGATCAACGCAAAAAAGAAGACAACGAATCGACCGAGACTAGTAACGAAGTGAAATTCCTTAAACGGGATCAAATCTCCGCATTTAAGGAATTGAGGGTTAACTGTGGGGGTTAAAATCCTGGTCCATTAAATTGAGCCCAGTAAACCTAGGGTAAAAAGTCCTAGTGAAGTCAAAGAAGTCAAGCGAGGTCGAATGAGTAATCGAGGTGACGGACCGAGTTGAAAGGCCCACTGGAGTGAACATCTACGGTCAAAGGGGATTAAATGCAGAATCGTCAGTCAACCCCGCCGAGACCAAAGATTCGTTCAAACCGGTGAGTTAAGTCGCTTAAACGTAACGGCTAGAGCCTCAGACTTAAAGACCATTCATGGCGAATCAGGCGGAGTAAGCGGAGACGTTAAATACGATCTCGGAATATAAAAAAGGACAAGGGCAAGGAGAAAAGGACCATATTCCAACTCTCTACACCACTCTCAACTACAATATAGTTCTAGACTCAAACACTTGTCTTTTCTTTGTTCTTGTTCTTGTAAATCTCTCATGAGAATCGACATACTAATCCAGTTTACTTCCCAAAAACCTTGTCCAAAACGTTCTCGAATCATGTATGTTCTCATCAAACAACAAACTCTATTGATTGTTCGATAGTCTTTTGATTCTTTTTTTCTTAAAGATAAATCAAAAAGACCTCTCTATTTTTATTAATTATAAATTTTAACTATTGTACTTCCAGTTACATTTAAATAATTAGAAACTACTAAGTTCCAACTATAACAATTAGAAACTACTAAGTACTAACATGTCATTATAAAAACAGGATGATGGGCGACTCTAGGTTTTGGGCGGTGGCTAGGGTTTCTCCAAGATCTCGTGAGTACTAAATCGTGAAGAACAGCGGCGCAAGATTATTCTCCTTCTCCGATTAACCAAAACAACTAGCAAGAGTCTTCTGCTCTCTGTCTCTCTGTGTTTGGTTTCGGTGAGAAGTGTGCTATTTGCCCTTGCCTCCTTTGTGTTACGCTCCTATCTCTCTTCTAGCTTTGGCTACGATTTGGATTTTGATTTCAACCCCCTCTAGCATATGTGCTACGTGTTTGATTCACTGTGAATAGATCTGTGCGACCCCCACCCACGGCTTGTTCCTCGACTCATCTACGGCGGCGGCTAGGGCGACTTCTAGGGCTTTGGCGGCGGCAAGGGTGATTTCTAGACTTCACAAGTATTAACAGCGCTTGTCTTGGTGAGAAGTGTGAATCTGTATTTGTTCACCTCACGTTCTGCATTTTCTTCTACTCTAGCTCTTGGTTACGTTTTCGAGTCCATCATATTCTAGCATATGTGCTAAGCTTTTGGTTCTTAATATGTGTGCTTCTCACCTTCGATTGGGATTTTGTTCTACTTTCGAAGATATCATAGTTCCTCCTCTCCTGTTTCAACCATGAGCAACGCATCTGGGAATTTTCGCCGTGGAGAGAGTTCTTTTCAGACACGTCGAAGTCTGACTACTGGTGATGAGATTATCAGAATACCAGATTGTGATCTCACGACTGTGAAAGATAAGTTTAAGCTGACCCTAATTGGGAAGATGTTCCACAAGGAAGGAAGAAGCATTGAAGCCTTAATCACCTTCATGCCTAGATCGAGAATCTGGGATGTAGAAGGTAGGGTGCGTGGTATAAATCTCGGTAACAGAAAATTCCAGTTTGACTTCGATGAAGAAGAAGATCTTCTAAAGGTCCTGAACAAGCGTCCATGCCATTTCAATAAATGGAGCTTCTCTCTTGAACGTTGGGAGCCATCTACTCGCGAAGATTTCCCTAACTCAATGACATTCTGGGTAAGAGTGACAGGGGTACCGTCCTTTTTCTGGAATGACAAGACCTTCACAGAGATTGGGAAAGCTCTGGGATCGATCGTTGAGATTGATGCAAAAAATGCAAGGGTGCAAGTCACGGTAAATGCAGACCATCCTCTGTAATTTCAACGAAGAATTGGTTTTACAAATGGAGATATTGGAGTGGTTACTATGTACTATGAGGGCTTGCATCGTTACTGCTATACATGCAACCGTATCTCACACGAAGAAAAGTCATGCCCCGTTTTAACAGAGGAAGAACGTAGGATGAAGCAGCGGCAAAGGAGAGACTCCAATGAGATGACGACTGATAATCCCAGAGATGGAGATCAAAGAGAAACTCATGAGAATGTTCCGATCAATGCTTTTCTCCAATCTGATGGAAGAAACCTAGGGATCAACGTGTCATCGTTGAATTTTGCCCGACATGAAGAGGTCCCGCGCAGAGATCCTAATATGGGAAGAGTATCTTTGGATGACAAAAATCCAAAAGAGGGACCTGATGTCCAACGTTCAGACTTTCGACGTTCCGACACCAGAAACTCTCGAGGTGTCCTACAAGGAAAACGATACTCAAGGTCTAACGAGGTCTGGAAAAGACTTGGCAAATCCCCTATTGAGAGAGCTCCCCAGTATCGGGCAAGATACGACCCGTATGAGAGGGTATCGCGCAAAGCTCCCAACGGCCAGAGAAATGCAAAACCAGCTAAGTATCATTCCCAAGAAACTTGGAGACCACGTATTCCACGAGATAATGAGAGAAAGATCAGTAGAAACGCAGAGTCAGGATCGGAGCAAGTGAATTTTGGCGGTCGAGACCGCAGCTCTCCAACAGATTCGCAGCGTACTGTCTCCGAGGTACGACTCGACACTGGAAACTTGGACCGTCTTGCTTCAGGTCGACTTGTGACGTACCATCAAAAATCAGAAGAAGCGAGAATATGGAGGATCAAAGGTAAAGCTCAGATGACAGACTCCCATATCTCCGATGACAAATCAGAGCCGGGTCGTATACATTTGGTAAAGAAGCGCAGCGAGACTCTCTCTATCCATGAACCAACAAGTCCAATTAACCATGTGATACAAAATCAACCACGGTATGTGTCTAATTCTCCTCATGTTGTTGTAGAAGATGGAGAACTGGTTATAGGAAATGATTTTAATGAGGAATCATTGTATAATGAGGATGAATTAGATAGAATGCTGGGTAGTGATGATATGGTCTGTGATGATACGCTGATGGATGAGAATATGCTGAATAATGATGATTTGTTGAGTGATGAACCTGCTTTTGAGGCAGAAAGAATCGAAGCTATCTCCCAACTATCTCCAGGTTTTGTTGTTCTGGGAAATTCTCGGGAAAAATCCTTGAAATCGGTTCAAAAGAACTTGTCACTAATTCAAATTGATTCGAAAATAGCAACATCTACTGGTGATAACAATAGCAAAGGAGGAATGCAAGATCCCACCGGCCCGAGTGTGGCTAATAAAAATAAAATCCCAAACACTACAAGAAAACAAGTCAATTTTTGACCATTTTTTATTTGGTCGAAAATTTATCGACTGATTTTATACCAATAAACGACTGAAATTCAATCGATCGATATTTAGTCGAAACTTTTTGACCAATATTTATGGTTTAGATTTAGTCAAATATTTTTGACCATTTTTCGACCGTTACCTGAAACAGTTAAATTTTGGTCGAAAAGTTTTGACGACTATTATCTGAGGAAAATTGGTCGAAATTGACTGACCAATTATCGACCAATTATATAGCCGTTTATAGCTGTCTCTAGCCGTTTCATATTGGTCGAAAATTTGTCAATTATTTTTGACCAAATTTTGACTGATTCAAATTTTGATCAAAAAACGGTCAAAAGTGTTTGACTATTTATTTTTGAAGAAAAATGGTCAAAATTACTGACGAATTATCGACCTTTTCGACCAATTTCTGACCATTATCATTAACCGTAAGACAAAATGTTTTCGGTCCAGAATCTTCTCCTCTTCTCTCTCTCTCTCTCTCTCTCTCTCTCTCTTCTTCTTCGATCTCTCTATCTCTCTTCTTCGATCTCTCTCTCTCTCTCTTCTGTAATCTCTTCTTCTCCTCTTCTTCTTCCCTTCCGTAATCTCATCTTCTCCTCTTCTTCTCTCTTCTTCGATCTCTTCCGTAATTGCTCTGATATTCGATTAGCTCGAGTAGTAAGTTTTTTTTTATGTCCCTTGCATAGATTATCTTTCCCAGTTTCTGGGTTTTTCCTGGAATTTCGATTCTCTGATTTTTCTTCTCTGATTTTCGTTTTCTCGTTAGATCTGTCGTTGTTCCTTTTATCTTCTCTGATTTTTCCTGGAATCGAATCAGAATATGTCTCCTTGTTTAGATCTGTCGTTCCTTTTATCTGGGTAAATGAGTATTGTTTTGTCTGGGTAAATCGAATTGTAATCTATCTCCTTCATTAAGACCAGAGCTTGCATTGTAATCTATCTCCTGCAAAATCAAGACCAGAGCTTGCATTGTAATCTATCTCCTTCATTACTCTATTTATTAGTCATCCTTCGTATTTGTTTCTTCTGACCTATGTACATCGAACATGCTTCAGGTTTTTCCTGACAAACCCGAGAAGCGCAGAGCTTCGCAACTCTTCAAAGCGGCGTTTGATTCGGTACCAATGGAACTTCCCGTTTGCTGCATTTTGTATATGTTAGGATTTACCATCTGAGATATTGAACACTTGATGATTAACAACGGCTTGATTTCTTTTGTGTTTCTCATCAGATTGATGGCATAAGTATCGGTTCTCTAGATGATATACCTGGTACTTCTGTCTGCAATTTCTTCAGGTCCATAAGGAGTACCCTGGACTTTGATTTTGAAGATGGAAACGAAGGTATAGCTAAATCTTCAACTCTTACATCTAAAAATTTCCTTTTCCCAAGGATTTTTGCTTATGTAAACAGATGGATTATTTCAATTTTCATGAAGATTATGTGTTCTACAGGTAGTTGGGAGCCCAAGGAGCCACCTACCCTTTATATGTTTATCAATTGCAGCACTCGAGAACTCTCTGTTATAGAGAAGTTTGTGGTATTGGAATCCATTTATCCTTTCTTACCTTAACATGGAACTTGGTTTAGATACGTCACTGGCTATAGTCATTCTGGCTTTTTCTTTGTACCTTCTTAATCATGGCAATCTGTAAGTTGTTGCTCTATACTTGCAGGAAAGCTTTGCCAGTTCAACCCCAACTCTTCTCTTTAATCTTGAGCTAGATACCTTACGGTATTGCCTCTATCGAGACCTCAATTTTATGCTTTACTCAATCTCTCTCGGTTTCCTCACTTCTGGTAACAGCTTCACTTTAGTAATCAGAAATGAACACACCTCTACACCAGAATTAAATGAAGAGTTGCGAACCGCAAATATGAAAATTGCTGAGATGGAGAAAATGCAGGCAGAGCAAGCGAAGTCGCAAGCTAAGCAGGCGAAAAAGCTCGAGCATTTAGAGAGTCTGTTACTCAAGCAATTTCCAGGTTTAGTTACTGAACCTGATGATGATGATGATGATGATGATGAGGAATAAGTGTGTTTATTTTGTGTGTAAACTTTTTTTTGGATGTTTTTGGATATGTATTTTTTTTAACAGATTTGAATATTTGTTTTATTTCAACAATTTTAAATCGAATTTACATAATTAATAGTACACATTTTATTATAATTTAATATTTTTCGGAATTTATTTTCAATATTTTGTTGGTCAAAATTTTGAAATACATGGTCAATAATTGGTCAAAAGTTTTTGACCATTTATCTGGTCAAACATTTTCGACCACATTAATTGGTCATAAATTTTCGACCAATTTGTTTGGTCAAAAATTTTCAACGACTTATTTGGTCGAAAATGTTTGACCATATAAATGGTCATAAATTTTCGACGACTTTATTTGGTCAAAAAGTTTTCGACGACTTTATTTGGTCAAAAATTTTCGACCAATTTTTTACCAAAAATCATTTTCGACCATCGATTATCGACAACTCTTTTTGGTCGAAAAATGATCAAAAACAGATGTTTTCGACCATTTTTTGACTGTATTCGTGGTCAAAATCTGACCTGTTTTCTTGTAGTGAAAGAGTCCTGATCTTAAACGAGTCACGGCATCAAAGAAGATGAATGTCCTTCGTGCCCGTCCTTCGCCAAAGAAGAAGCATAAGATGGGTATTGTTTCTAAATTATCTGGTTCGTCTCGAATCCCTCGTATTGAGGTGTATCCTTCTGTCATAAACAAAGGAATTTTTGCTGTTTCAGGTTCGGTGGGGCCCAGAAACCACCCAGTAAGAAGATATGAGTACAATCGCATGGAATTGTCAAGGGGCGGGAGCCTACTTGACAAAGCAGCACCTGCGGGAGTTGCACCGTTGTTTCTGTCCTGATTTTCTTTTTCTTTCAGAAACTAAAAATTCCTTTTCGTTTTATGCAAGACTTTCAATTTGATTTTGGTTATAATAAATTGTTCACCGTGGAACCGGAAGGTAGAAGCGGTGGACTGGCCCTTTTTATATGGATTCTTTTGAGGTTACAATTTTGTTTTCAAATAATCGTTTGATCGACATTGAGGCTATGGTCGATGGAAAAAAGGTGTTTATGACATTTGTGTATGGTGATCCGGTCGTTAAGTGCCGAGAAAATGTTTGGGAGCGTTTAACTAGGATGAGCCTCTTAAGGACAGGAGCATGGTTTATGATTGGTGATTTTAATGAGATTACAAGTAATCAAGAAAAGAAAGGTGGTCGAAAACGGCCTGAATCATCGTTCTTACCCTTTAAAACCATGCTCTCGAATTGTGGTATGATTGAATTCCCTTTTAAGGGTAACTCCCTCTCTTGGCTCGGATTCAGGAAATCCGGAAGAGTCCAATGTCGACTAGATAGAGCTATTGGTAATGAAGGGTGGCACCATTTATTTTCCCACACTAATGTGGAGTATTTGAAGTTATGGGGCTCAGATCATCGGCCATTCTTGGCTAGCTTTCAATCCAAACCGGGCAGAGTTCAAAAGGGTTTTAAATTCGATAAGCGCTGGTTAGGCAAAACTGGACTCAACGACACTATTGCAGAGGGTTGGGGATCCTCTGACGGCCCCGATTCGAGAGAGTTCCACTCGAAAATAGGGTCTTGTCGTAAAGCGATATCTAGATGGAAGAGATTGAACCCATCTAATGCAGCAAAAAAAATCGAGGATATCAAACGGATACTTGAACATGCCCAAACTGACGACTCCTTCCCAAGTGAAGAGATCTTGAACTTAAAATGGGATTTATGAGCTGTGTTTCGCGAAGAAGAATTATATTGGACACAAAAAAGGCGAGTTATCTGGTTAAAGGAAGGAGACCGAAATACCAAAATTTTCCACGGGACGACCAAACATCGACGGTAACGAAATAGAATCACAAAGATTAAAAAAACCGATGGATCGTGGGCAGAGGATGAAGATGGTATAGAGAGGGTAACCACATCTTATTTCCAGAATCTCTTCACGACGTCGCAGCCAAATGATTTTGAGGAAGCCCTCCGGTACGTTACCGCGCAAGTATCTCCAGAGATTAACACCTTCCTTACCGGCCTCCCACGAATGAAGAGATAAAAAAAGGCAGTCTTTGAGATACACCCTGAAAAATCGCATGGCCCAGATGGGATGACGGGCTTATTCTACCAGAAATTATGGGAAGTGATAGCGAAATATATAATCAATCTGGTAAAAGACTTCTTTGTCACGGGAAGTTTTGATGCTCACCTCAACCAAACCAATATCTGTTTAATCCCAAAAACAGAGAGGCCGAGATAGATGACGGAGTTTAGACCAATCAGCCTTTGCAACGTAAGCTACAAGATTATCTCTAAAATCTTGTGCAAACGACTGAAGCATTTTCTCCCGAAGCTAATATCGGAGACCCAATCAGCCTTCGTGGCTAGACGTCTGATCACAGATAATATCCTAGTAGCTCAAGAAATCTTCCATACCCTACGAACGAATCCGATTTGCAAATCTATATTCGTGGCAATAAAAACGGACATGAGTAAGGCGTACGATAGGGTGGAATGGAGTTTCTTGGAAGCCCTAATGCTAAAAATGGGCTTCGATGCGAAGTGGGTTTCATGGATCCGATGGTGTATGTCCTCGGTTTCATACCAAGTCCTCCTGAATGGAGAGCCGAGGGGAAATATAAGCCCATCTCGGGGCCTCCGTCAAGGAGATCTCTTTTCACCCTTCCTTTTCATTATCCTTACTGAGGCCCTTATCGCACAGCTTCGAGGAGCGGAAGCGGAAGGGCGTATAATAGGATTGAAAATAGGCCAGCAAGCGCAGCAGTTTCCCATCTCTTGTTCGCAGATGATAGCCTCTTCTTCTGTAAAGCGGATGTTATGCAATGTGCAGAGCTGATGAGGATCATAAATTGCTATGTAAGAGCTTCATGACAACAGCTAAATGTCTCAAAATCATTCATCCTATTTGGAGGTAAAGTGGCCCCCGAGGTCAAGACTGAACTCAAAAGGAAGCTAGGTATTTCTAAGGAAAGAGGTATGGGTATATATATGGGCCTCCCCGAACGGATTTGTGGCTCAAAGAAACAGGTTTTTGCCTTTATTCAAGAACGCCTAAACAACCGAATTAACTCTTGGTCATCAAAGTTTCTATCAAAAGGAGGGAAAGAAATCCTTATTAAATCGTTGGCTCAAGCTCTCCTGACCTATGTCATGTCATTTTTTCTTCTACCCCAGGAGATTATTAATAAACTCAAAGGCGCTATCTCGAAATTCTGGTGGAGTACCAAGCAAAATAATCGGGGTTTACATTGGATAACATGGGACAAAATATGTCTCCCTATTAAAAAAGGCGGTCTGGGTTTTCGTGATCTCAAGAACTTTAATCTCGCACTCCTAGCGAAGCAATTATGGCGTCTTATCCAATTCCCGTCTTCACTCCTCGCCCGAGTTCTAAAAGGAAGATATTTTCGATACTCAACTCCAATGGAAGTGGGAAAAGCAAACTCCCCATCTTATGGATGGCAGAGCATTATGGCTTCTCGTAGTCTCCTCCAAGCCGGTCTAAAGAAATCGATAGGATCAGGGTTTAATACGAAAGTATAGCAGGACAATTGGATCCCAGTAATTCCTTCTAGGCCAGCCTCAGATAATGGCATTGCATACAGAGACCCGCTTCTCTATGTTGGACACATGATTGACCAGAATACCAAGGAATGGAGATTATAGACTTTGCAGAACCTAATCGCACCAGAAGACATCCCGCTAATACGGAGTATAAAGCCTAGCCGAGGCTATAAAGCATATGTGTTCTGTTGGAATCATACAAAGTCTGGCATCTATTCGGTAAAATCAGGCTATGCACTCGCAATTCAGCTGAAAGATAAAGAAGGCCAGAATTACACCTCTAAAAAGGAAAGTCTGGACTCTAAAAACACCAAGGAAGATCCAACATTTCATCTGGCAGGCAGTCTCGGGGTGTGTTCCCTATTGTAGCAACCTGGCAGATCGTCACTGCGGCACGGACAGATTTTGCCCAAGATGTGGAGCGGAGGTGGAATCTATAAATCACCTCCTTTTCGAGTGTCCCCCAGCAATCCAGTGCTGGGCACTTTCAGGGATCCCATCCAGTCCGGGCTTATTCCCGAGTGATTCTCTATACAGAAATTTTGATTATCTCCTTTGGCGTGCAAAGGAAGGAGGCGCAATGAAAAAATACCTAGAGGCTTTCCCGTGGATAATCTGGTATATTTGGAAGGCCATAAATGAAAAAGCCTTTAATGGCAAGGATGTCTCCCCGTCGAGACTCTTCAACTCGCCATCCATGAACAAAAAATTGGAAAGTTGCACAAATGGCCTCACAAATAGGGGAAGAAAGAGTCACCCCACCGACCCCACCCCAAGGAGTTGAGAGAAGTGGTCCAAGACCTCGATGCCAAATAGATGCCTCATGGGCATTCGAAGATGCCTTGTTTGGGGGTTGTTGTGTAATCGAGCTAGAGAACGGACGAAGAACTTTCTGCGCTTTTGCGAAGGAAAGAACTTTATCCCCCCTTCATGCCGAATTTAAAACCTTATTATGGGCCATGAAGACTGTTCTGCAGCTAGGAGTACTAGCGATGCACTTTGAATCAGATTGCCTACATATAGTTAAGGTGATCAATGAAGAGGAAGACTGGCCTGCTTTGGCCTTGGAAATTGATGAATTTAATTATTTACGTTCTACTTTTGTTTATTTTGATATTTCCTTTATTCATCGGGTTCTCAATGTCCGTGCCGATGCCCTTGCAAAAGGGCCTCGAGCCCGAGATTTGGTCTTTTCCCATGTAGACTCTTTGATTCCGATTTGGATGGTCTCCGAAATCACCCTATTCGAATCATCATAATAGTATATGGAATTTTTGACGTCAAAACAAAAAAAAAGTATTAACATGTCATCAATATTTAAAATTGTTTGTATATGTGTTGTAACGTTCTGGAGAGATGACAATAGATATTTATCTTTTTCCCATAGAACATGTATAAAAAGGAAGTTTGAGTTCAACTTATCTGCGGTAAAAAGAAACAATTACAAGGAAAGTCATTTTTTCACTTTTTAATTACACAAAAAGCTACATTTGTCCACGGTGTACTTTTTAACCATGAAAAGGCAATTTCGTCATTCTATTTGCTTTATTACTACTGTAGATTGAAGTCTCACCTTTTAGATTTCTTGTTTTTTGTTTTTTAGATTTCCTTGCTCCCATTTTTTCTTCCCAATTTATTACTCCACCTGATTTGTTTTCTTTTTTTTTTTAATGTGAAAGACGAAAACAATTTATTTGGTAACAATAATTGATAATTTTATTTTTCCCACATTTTAAGATCCATTTTGCTATAGTTTTGATCTGAAACAAGAAATCTAAAAAAAAAAAATCTTAACATATAAAATTCAGATCGACGTGGACATGAAAACGTGGACAATTGTGTGTGGACAGGTGGGAATCTCGTATTATTAGTGTATATGGTCATGTGTGGATAATAATTTACTGATGGTCATGTGTGGATGTAGTTCTTGATATTTGCAAATAAAGTACTATCCACACATGACCATCCACACTAATAATACGAGATTCTCATATCTCCAGTCACAATTGTCCACGTTTTCATATTCACGTCGATCTGGATTTCATATGTTTAGATTTCTTGTTTGTTTTTTTTTAGATTTTTTGTTTCACATCAAAACTATAGCAAAATCGATCTTAAAATGTTGAAAAATAGAGTTATCATTTATTGTTACAAAAAAAATATTTTATATTTTTCACATTATAAAAAATATTAAAAAAACAAATAAAGTAGCTTATTTTGTAAATCACCCTAATTTTTAACACAAGGACTAATAAGTCATTTTATCTCCAAAAAGTACACCAATAGACAAATGTGATTTTTGTAATAAAAATTGACAAATGTGGCTTTTAGTGTAAATTACTCTGGTAAAAATACAATAAATTATTTAAAAAAACAGTTTTTTATTTCTCAAACAAAAAATGTCGCATTGCATGAGAAAATAATTATAACCATTACCATTATATAATTTTTTTTGTTTTTGTTTTGTCAAGCCCTTACCATTAAAACTTTTTATTTTTTTATTTTTTTTAATTTGACTTCAGCATTTCAGACACAAACTCAGTTAAGCTACATTTATTACGCTTTTCACCGCAAAATCTAACACGCACTCTCTTTGTGGACCCCACCACCTCCCTTAAACTATCCACACCTAACCATGGTTAAAAAAAGATTTAAATATCCTCAGAATCCAACCCTTTTTATTTCATTTTTTTTTGCTCATTATAATCATTAATTTAATACATTGTCAAATAAATAAAAAACATTAATTCAATATTGTCCTTTTTAAAATTTCTTTATTTGCTTCAGCAACAATCGTCATTAGGACTGAGTGTTCGGGTATTCAGTTCAGTTTCAAGTATTTTGGATAGAGAGGTTTAGGAACCAGAAAATACTCGAACTTTTCGGATTTTAATTGGTTCTGGTTTAGTTTCAGATATGTTTACCCGAAATACCTAAAATATATTCGAAAATCCAAAATATACCAGTAAACCCTAAATTATATCCTATAACCCAAAAATATACCCGAAAATCAAAACAAAACTAAAGAAAATATATCTATAATACCAAAAATATACCCAAAAATTTGATATATATTTAATATTTTGGATATATAATTATATTTCGGGTAATTCGGGTATCCGAAATATTTTCGGTTCAGTTCCGGTATTATCTGATACCCACGGATATCAATGAATAGGATCCAATGAATATTTTGGCAATTTCAATTTGGTTCCGATTCAGATATTTCAGTTCGGTTCTGATTCTGGTATTTCGGTTGAGGTTTTTATGTCAATCGCTAGTCGTCATACTCATCATATCATTTTCTTCTCTTCCTCCAAGAGTTTTAAAAAAACGAATAAAATCGAGTAAGCAATTAATAATAAATAAATAATAATCTCCAAAAGGCGAAAGCTCAAGAACCTTTTTACTTATCTTTTTTCTTCTTCTTTCACTCTCTCTGAAACTAACACCATATTTTCAAGCTTAAAACCCAAACCCTAAGTTTTGTTTCATTTTTGAAGATTATTGATGTTTTGAGCTATGGATATGACTCCTACAATAACAACAGCAATTCCAAAATCACCCGAACCCGAATTCGAAACTCCGACCCGGATCCAACCGGCGAAACCCATTTCCTTCAGCAACGGCATCATCAAACGCCACCACCACCATCCACTCCTCTTCACCTACAAAGAATGTCTCAAAAACCACGCGGCGGCGTTAGGCGGTCACGCGCTCGACGGTTGCGGCGAATTCATGCCGTCTCCGTCGTCAATCTCCACCGATCCAACTTCTCTCAAATGCGCAGCTTGTGTTTGCCACCGTAATTTCCACCGCCGTGAGCCAGACACCGATTCCTTAACCCCTCCGCCTTTTTCCTCCGTCGCCGCCGCAATTGAGTATCAACCTCACCACCGTCACCATCCACCACCACCACCACCTCAACAAGCAGCTCCTCATCCTCATCCTCCTCCTCGTAGCCCTAACTCCGCTTCTCCTCCGCCGATTTCTTCCTCTTACATGCTCCTATCTCTCTCCGGAACCAATAACAACAACCTAGCTTTCTCCGATCTCAATTTCTCCGGCAACAACCCAATCGGATCATCTCGTAAGCGATTCCGAACGAAATTCAGCCAATTTCAGAAGGAGAAGATGCAAGAATTCGCCGATCGAGTCGGTTGGAAGATGCAGAAACGCGACGAAGACGACGTTCGAGATTTATGCCGTCAGATCGGAGTCGACAAGAGCGTTCTCAAAGTCTGGATGCACAACAACAAAAACAACTTTAACCGCCGCGATCTCCCGTTCTCAGTCGCCGGATCCGCCGAGATCCGAAAAATCGATAATGGCGGAGGAGGAAACCACGCTCCGATTCCCGCCGGCGAAACTAACAACAACAACAATCACGAGCTTCGCCACAGTGTTAGTAGCGGCGGCGCCGGATTTGATAGTGATAGCGGCGGCGGCGGCGTCGGAGCTCACGGCGGTAACGTCAACGGATCGTCGTCGTCGTGAAGTTAAGATCAGAGTCAGATTCAATAAGGAAAGCTTTAAGCTTAGAGTAAGCCACTCTTATATTATCATCGTTAATAACTTCTATTAATAGTATTAATTATAATCTTTAGCTGTGTTTGTTTGTTTTTGTATTATTAATTTAGGTTTCAGTTTTTAATTACCACAACGGTGTCTCGCTCGATGAGGATTAATACTCATTTGTTTTTAATTAATGATTTGTTTAAAACTAATTTGTAGATTAATTATTGCTTTCAATAAATGAACCCTGAAATGTGATTAAGTTCCAATAAATGATTCACCTCTTTATATGGTGATCTTGTTTCGAATGAAGTAACATAAAGATATATAGAAAGTCAGATGATTAGCCCAAACATTAATAAACTAGTTACTTATTTCTCTCTCCGTTTTACAAAGATTGTCGTTTTAAGGTTTTATTTTTGTTTTACAAAGAATATCGTTTTACATTTTCAATGCAGAATTTTGAATATAATTTCAAGTTTAATTATGTTGTTTTAATGTATTAATTGAAAAGAGAAAAATTGTTTAATGTATTAACAAGAGTTAATATGGAACTTTTAATAGTTTTTTTAATATGTGTGAAGTATGTCCGAAAAACATTTTTTGGTGAAACAGAGGGAGTATTATTTTTTTGATAAAAAGTTGTTATATTACTATTAATTAACATAGTATTCATTTGTTTTTTTTTATCTTTAAAAGTACTTTTCCTTATTTTATTTGCGACCAAACTAAGACGTAGGTGTGTAATTTTTTTCTTTCTTAGATCCCCTTTATATTAAAAAAAATATACAATACGTAATTTATTAATCAGTTTCAAATGATTAGCCATAATATTTTTGTTTGATACTCTCTCTAATCTATAAGTAATGTTTTAGAGGTTTTTTTATTATCAAATAAGTGATATTTTTTATAAATCAATACAAAATTAAATAGTTTTTTATTTTTTTTGATACTTTGTAGTATTTTGCATATTGTTTTTTTATTGGTTGAATTGTGTTTAAATGTACAATAAATGATGTTTTTAGTATAGAAAAAATAAATTAAATGAATTTTTAATCTGTTTATAAAAACCTTAAACATCATTTATATAAAAATAGAGAAAGTATTAATTAACATAGTATTCATTTGTTTTTTTTAATCTTCAAAAGTACTTTTCCTAATTTTATTTGCGACCAAACTAAGATGTAGGTGTGTACTTTTTTCTTTCTTTCTTAGATCCCCTTTATATTAAAAAAATATACACTACGTAATTTATTATTCAGTTTCAAATGATTAGCCATCATTTTTGTTTGATAGTAATCTGTTAGCACCAATTTCCTCTTTAAAATTTTTGGTATATATGCTTAGTTTTAATTATTCTCATTTATCAAGTACAAACAAGCATATAC
This sequence comes from Eutrema japonicum, assembly GCA_030161315.1. Classification (NCBI taxonomy): domain Eukaryota; kingdom Viridiplantae; phylum Streptophyta; class Magnoliopsida; order Brassicales; family Brassicaceae; genus Eutrema; species Eutrema japonicum. The sequence continues at coordinate 52,198,008 of BSQW01000011.1, forward strand.
CTTTTTCACTTAAGAGAAAATTAGTACAATTCATACAAAAGTTTGGTCTATGTGACATTTTAACTATGATTATATATCACATCGTGGAATACAATATTATATCATAAGATCTACTTTTTCTTTTTTTTTCTTTTATCTCACCAACTACTAAATATATATACAATTTGTACAATTTCTAATACTAATCATTGAATTGATGAATAAATTAAGAATAACTTTCCATTTGGGGAAACGTAGGGATGAGTACTGAAATGTAGGTTCTCACAATAAAGAATATTTAAATAATTGAGATTAGGATATGGGTATCTCCATACGGGTTTGTTACAATTATTTAAGCAATTAATTAATACTATTTGTAGTATTTATTGTTTTTACACATTTTGTCAAGTCACAAATATCTTTCCGTATTCTTTGGTGGGGACAGAACTTTAGAGAAGCTGAGGTTATGGCCCTAACTGCCATATACCATGTGCACCACTTATTAATTATATTTTTATATGTTTGTAACGTAACAATTTAGCCATCAATACACACATTATCAAAACAAAAACAAAAACAAAAACAAAAACAAAAATTAATTAGCTATCAATATTGATAATTTTAATATTTCTTCTTTATCTAAGAAATTTACTATATATAGAACTAAAAATATAAACATAAAATATGAGACTAAACAAAAAATAACAACTAAAGGGATAATGATCTAGTGGTAGTATTATTTTTTTTTTTAAAACTGGAGTATCTAAAAGATTTTAGGTTCAAGAGTAATTTGCAGTGATTCAATAACCAAAGTACACGTCAGCAATTTGTTGATTTAATCGTGAAATGATGGCAAAAAAAACTCGAATCCAGGTAGGAAATGACACATACCCATTCTTTTTTACTCGACCAAGACAACTTGGTTACCTAGTGGTTGTATAAATGTGTTGGTTTTTTTGTGTGCTGGATGTAAACTTCTCTTAGAATGGATAATTATTTTTTAAATTAGAATATCTAAAGACCGACTGTGAATATTATGAGAAGATTATAGATCAAAAACCAGAACTCCTACAGTTCATAAAAAAATCAAGAAATATCATGAAGAGTTATAAAACTTTCATATACTATATATACAAATAACTGAACGTAGTAAAAATTTTAAAAATATTTTTTGTTTGTTTAATTATTCTAATTTGTATACCTTGTTTTTTTAGCATGAACTCCTACAGTCTATTTTTTATAAGTAGATCTAAATTATTCTTAATATTAACGGATAACCTTTTTATGTAGGACAACCACTTGATAATCATAACTTTCGTATAAGAATTCCTAAGTCTTATTAAATAGTTGGACAGACATTGTGAACTACAAGTTAACAATTAGTTGACTCTTAAGATTATCATTATGAACAGATTTGTTTCGCTGAAATTTGATATATATATATTTTATGACTCAAGGTAAATCCCAGACCTATGGAGAGGCCCAGACTAATCTCCTAAGGATGTATCATCAATGGGTTAAGCGTATATCCGAATTTGCAAATAGAACCTAGACATTAGCCCTATATCCCATTTGACATTTAACTATTGATAAAAAGAATTTCACTCAATCTTAGTAAAGCTATATATTAAAAAAAAAATTCATCATAAGATATAAATTTATTAAATTAAGTACGGGTTTTGGTATATCCGTAATGATGGACATATGTAGACTCGAAAAGAAATGGCCCACCATGTTTTGTCATAAATGACTAGATTTTCAAATTTAAATGTGCTGGTACAAAACCATTACATTTTGTGATTATATAATGCTCCAGTTGCATGGAAGGTAATTATGAGGAAACTTATACAATTAGGTATGTATAGTTTGTTTTATTACAGGAGTAACTAAAATATAACTCACTCTTTACCTTTCTTGGGCACCTAACCGGAATTTAAGATTAAGGTGTAAAAATATTAATTAACCAATTGGTTAACCACTAGATTAAAGGAACTTTCATCGGTATTTAATTTAAAACATTTATATATTTTATTGATAAAGTATGACACCAACTAAATGGGATCTAACTTATAAAGAATGAAGGGGCTCTCTCCAGAGTTGATACTTATCATTTTCTTATTGGTTAAAATATTATTTATTTATTTTTCATTTTTACTCAATAAATTTAAGATTAAAAAAATTCTTAATAACTTAAAAAACTTTCCAACTTTTATTCAACCACGTACCGCATTCTATCTAATTAAAATATATATAAAAACTTTTTCAACTTACTTACAATATTTTTTTGCCAAATTCATTGTCACACATTATATCTAACTTAGTTATGCTTTTAACACAATCCTTGCCAAATTCATTGTATTTTAAAGTAAAAAAAATAAAAATAAAACAAGTCTAAATTCATGTTATTCATATATCTAAAATGTATATACGAAACGAAAAGACAAAATTAACTTAAAACATTTAATATATATAAAGAAAACAAATATAAATACCTACTCAATGAATTTTACGGTAGAAAATTGTATTATGGTAATGCGCAGAGAACTGCAGTGCCGTCTGAGACTCATAATCCTCCGGCGAACCAGAAACAACAACAACAATCAAGAAGAAGTGACGCTAAAGTATTGTTGGAGATTGAAGACTGTCTCATGAACAATTCTACCCCGATCGATCCGGTTTGCTCCTTATCTGCTCAAGCAAATTCTACGACATTCCAATTTCGAAACCCTCTTTGAACGAATCCAACGAAAGGGAGACAGACAGAACGACGACAAGGAGAGAGAGAGAGAGAGAGTGTGTGTTCCGATGAGAGTGAAATGGACAGAGAACCGGCGTGAGGGAGAGGGAAAGAGGTCCGACGAGAGGGAGAGAGCCGGCGCGAGGAAGAGAGAAAAAGAGAGAGCTGGCGAGAGGGAGAGAGAGAGAGAGAGAGCCAGCGAGAGGGGGAGAGAGAGATCGACCACGAGAGAGAGAGAGAGAGAATGGAGAGTGGTAAATCGTGACTGGACATGGCGACGATGAGAGCACAAGTAGTGGAGGCGTCACCGAATGCAATGTCGGAAAAAACTTGGGAAATAAAACGAGAACGCTGCATCGATCGACTATCGATGGACCGAGAAAGAGAGCGACTTCAAAGCTCGAGGAGGTGGTGCTTAATTGCAGAGACGAATCAATCCGATTAACGGCGACTCGTAGACAATCTTGCCGTTTTTAGAATCTAGCTATGAATAAAAATGGCACGCAAGCCAAAACAACTCAACAGCATATGAATACATTTTTCTTTGAATGTCAATCCGGTTTGCTCCTTGTCTGCTCAAGCTAATTCTACGACATTCCGATTTCGAAACCCTCTTTGAACGAATCCAACGAAAGGGAGAGGGACAGAACGGCGACAACGAGAGAGAGAGAGAGAGAGAGAGAGAGAGAGAGAGAGAGAGAGAGAGAGAGAGAGAGTTCCGGCGAGAGTGAAAGGGACATGGAATCGGTGTGAGGGAGAGGGAAATAGGTCCGACGAGAGTGAGAGGGAGAGAGCCGGCACGAGGAAGAGAGAAAGAGAGATAGCCGGCGGTAGGGAGAGAGAGTTCAGGCGAGGAGGAGAGAGAGAGAGAGAGAGAGAGAGAGAGAGAAAGAGAGAGAAAGAGAGAGAAAGAGAGAGAAAGAGAGAGAGAATGGAGAGTGGTAAATCGTGACTAGACATGGCGACGATGGGAGCACAAGTAGTGGAGGCGTCACCGAATGCAACGTCAGAGAAAACTTGAGAAATAAAACGAGAACGCCGCATCGATCGACTATCGATGGACTCATAAAGAGAGCGACTTCGAAGCTCGAGGAGGCGGTGCTTAATTGCAGAGACAAATCAATCCGATTAATGACGACTCATAGACAATCATGCCGTTTTTATAATCTAGCTATGAATAAAAATGGCACGCAAGCCAAAACGACTCAACATCATATGAATATATTTTTTTTTCATCTCTCTACATCGTGAAAGAGACAGCTTTCAACACTCATTACACGAATCTTTGTAAGACCTCTTTAGATTCTCAAATTGATAGAACAACATTTTATATATACTAGGAGAGCAAAAATTTTACCGGATCGTGACTGGACATGGCGACGATGGGAGCACAAGTAGTGAAGGCGTCACCGTATGCAACGTCGGAGAAAACTTGGGAAATAAAATGAGAACGACTGATATTCCGTGCTCTTAGATGTTCAAAAACTCTTAATGCGACTGAGTCTTTCATATTCTTCATTATGACATGAGACTGATAACACAATGTATGCTTATCAGTATAAATTTTACCGGATCGCGACTGGACATGGCGACGATGGGAGCACAAGTAGTGGAGGCATCACCGAATGCGACGTCAGAGAAAACTTGGGAAATAAAACTAGAATGACTGATATTCCGTGCTCTTAGATATTCAAAAACTCTTAATGCGACTAAGTCTTTCATATTCTTCATTACGACATGAGACTGATAACTTAATGTATACTTATCACTTAATTAAATATTATACAATTATTTCTCCAACAACTAAACAAAGTTAGGGAGAAAAAAATAGTATGTGTTAAACTAAATAACCTAAAAATACATCTTTAAAAAAAAGAATCACCAATAAACTTGTAAATAAAAATACCCGCGCGTTAGCGCGGGGACTCACCTAGTGAAGATAAAGATTTGTTTTAGGAGATTACTTAAAAAACCTTTTATAACAAAAAAAAATCAATCTTAATTCAATTGAATTGCACCCAACTAAAATATTTATCGATGTTTTATTTTTCATTGTTTCAATTGTTATTATTATTATTATTTTTAACGATGAGATCTTTATTTGATTATTAGAATCTTAAAACATATAAAATCGGTGGAACATAAGATTTTTCTGGTGACAAAACCCGGCATAAAACAACATTACTTCGGAGTCAAAAATCGGCATAAAACAAACTTTCTCCGGAGACAAAAGCCATATGAAAGGAAGACATGAAAAACCAAAACCATACAACTAAGTAAGCCTATGAAACTAAGTTTATCGATGAAAAATATAAACCGATACAGAAAATTTAAAGAACCTAGCGAACTTCCTTGCCGAAAATAAGAATTGTCAGATTGAAATACATGTTTAGATTCCATTACAAAGCTCCAAAAACGATCTAAGACAAGAGATTACTACAAAATCTCAACACCTAACTACAACCCGAAAAAATAAGACCCTAAAAGAAGAGAATTTTTTGTAAAAATCCGATGAAACGATGACATGGATGGAGATGCTACTCAATTAAAAAAAACAACAGTAAAAATAACTATGCCACACCGTCAACAGATATGAAGATATGTACATCTAGCGCATGCCTCTTTGTAAATCAAACTAGTAACCCAAATTTTCAAAACCTAAGCAATTACTCCCAAACGATGGACCTAGATTCAAACGACTAAAAGAGATTGAAAACCATAAGAACAAGCACCAAAAACCAGCACAATGGATGTACGTTTGCTCCAACTTTGTCTCGACGAAATCTATTTATGATGAAATACATATACCTCTGAAAAACTTGCAAACCAACAACATGACAAAGGCTCCCGGTACCGACGATGAAGCGCCGGACACCGGAGCCGAAAGCTCCTTTTTTCTATGGCGGCTAGGGCTTCCTCGGCGTAAGGTTTTTTATCGTTAAAATGTGTTTTTACATTTGCTGTCATCGATCATATCCAAAATATTGTTTCGGCTGTTATCTTTACTAGGAGAAAACTTGCGCGTATCGCGGATGTTTTATTTTATTTTGTGTTTTAACTAATGTGTTTTTAGACTTCAATTCGATTATCAATCTTCTTTTTGTGTCTTTTTTAAAAAAAATCTTTTAATGACTCTAATAACCTTATGTTTTTTAATAATTTTTTTAATGATCCTAATAATTTTTTTCATCCATTTTTGACTATTTATTTATTTTTCATACTTTCTCAATTTATCATTTAATTTGATTTTTTTTTCCACGCCCTTGAATTCTTCTATATTTCTTTGTTTTCGTTTTCTTTGTCTATGTTTTTATGTTATCTTTTTCTCTACATTCTTGATAACTTTTTATTTTTCAATCTTTTATTGAATATTTTTTTGTGTCTTATGGTTTTTAATTATGATTTTTTTTTTATTGTTTGAAACTTTCTTAACTACTGTTATTTTTATTCTCATAATTTGCTATTTTTTTCACTTGTATTGAGATTAAATTATTTTTGTTAGTTTGAATATGATGCTTAAATTTCACAAAAACATGTTTTTAGAAAAAACTCGTATTATCGAATATTTATACATTAATGATGTTTTAAAATTAAATTCAAATTTCATTTATTTTATGTTTATTCTTCAATGATTTTAAAAATAGTAAAATTCAAATTAAATCATTTTTATTTACAATTAATAGATAAACACATGTCAATTTTTCTTTTATTTCTATTTGATGAGGTATCAGACATTAGAGAGTTCACTTCGTACGTCTTTTATATATTTGATGAGGTATAATAGATAAAAATAGTAAAATTCGTCTTTTATATATTAGACTAGTGTGTGATCCGCGCTACGCGCGGACGTGAACACAATTTAAAAAAAACAAATTGGTATAATATTATTTTAGTTTTATTAATATGATTGTTAATGGATTTGTCTCTATTAGCTTAAGAAATGTGGATTGTTTATTCTTAAGTTTTTTTTTCCTTTCTTAATTTTATGTATTTGTTTAGTGGGTGATCCACAATTTGATTTTTTTTTCGGTTGACTATTTATTCAATTAGTTGGTTTTTAAAAGTTAAGTTTTTGTCATTTTAAAGTTTAGGGAATTGTATATTTTTTAACCCAACTGAATATATAGTAATAAAATAAATACTTCGAAATTAGATTAGTTTTGTATACTTCGGAAGTTACTTTGAATACTAATAAAAGGAGTTTTAGTTTTGTGAATTTAGAATTCTCCGAACTTATTAAAAAAAATACTTTGATAGGTACATGTATTTTTATCTATTTTTACCTAAAACCGAATAGTAATAAAATATTCAGAATTTACTATTTTTCATCTTCCATGATCCAGTGTTAGTGACTACAAAATGAATGTAATTTTATTTGAAAAAAGATTTAATTTCTATCACTAATTTACTATCAAAGTCATCGTAGATGTATGTGTTAATAGGAACATTTGAGAGAATATGGGCCGATTTAGAAAAGTATAAGAAATATGGGGTCGAGCATCGATCTAAATATTGAGAGAGAGAGAGAGAGAGAGAGAGAGAGAGAGAGAGAGAGAGAGAGAGAGAGAGAGAGATTGTGAATAGGATTAATGGAAATGTAGCCAACACATAAGGGTATTTATAAGGGGTAAGTCCGATGAGATTCAAATTTATATAAGAAAAAAGTGTGTGACCCGCGAGTTTTTGTTTTTTAACTTTTATAATAGTTTAATTTATTTATGAGAAATTTTTTATTCATTTTTAGTAAAACAAACCTAATATTTTATTTTAAACTTAACTAATTGTTTCTCTTATTTCCACCTCCATTAAAATCAAAATGTAAGTGATAGTCAACCACTTCAATATCTACGGTTAATCACTTCTATATTATTTACAAATAATCATGTTTGTATGGAACTTTCATATCTTATCTATATCTAAAGACCAAATAAATCATGTTATCCAAATATCTAAAGTACTGCACGTTTTATTTTTATTATTTTAAATTATGTACTTGTTTTAAAAAAAAAAAAATTTCTTATATATAATTTATTTAAAAAAGTTAATATAATATGCATTATTAAACGATAATGAGTTTACTTTTTATTTAGATATTCTATTTTTTTTTTTTTAAAAACCTATATATTTGTGATATGTTAAATTAATATTGTATATATTGTATATTATTACTTTGGATCAAATAATATCCATTCACTAAACATATTTTCGATATAAAACTTTAACCTTGTAACTATAATAAAATGTGTAATATATTAGTAAAACTAAAATTTTAAATCTATTATTCTTTCAATAAATTTTGTTGATTTTTATCAGTTTTCATGATATGAATATGAAAATGACCTTTCAAATTCCTTACATAATTTAATAAAATATATAGTTAATATGTATATCAAAGTTTTAACTAATTAAATTAAAATTAAATATCAAAATGATGTGGCATACATGTAGATGATATATGTTACATTAATATTGTATATATTGTCTACTATTAGTTTGGATCAGATAATATTTATTCACTAAACATCTTTTCGATATAAAACTTTAACTTTGTGACTATAATAAAGTGTGTAATATATTAGTAAAGCTAAAACTTTTAAATCTATTATTCTTTCAATAAATTTTGTTGATTTTTTTAAGTTTTCATAATATAAATATAAAAATGACATTTCAAATTCCTTGCATAATTTAATAAAATATATAGTTAATATGTATATCAAAATTTTAACTAATTAAATTATAAAAATTAAATATTAAAATGAGGTGGCCTACAAGTGGATGATGATGTGTCTTCACCACAAGAGAGAAAAGTTAACTTTATAAGTTTGGATCAGATAATATTTATTCACTAAACATCTTTTCGATATAAAACTTTAACTTTGTAACTATAATAAAGTGTGTAATATATTAGTAAAACTAAAAATTTTAAATCTATTATTCTTTCAATAAATTTTGTTGATTTTTTAAGTTTTCATAATATAAATATGAAAATAACCTTTCAAATTCCTTGCATAATTTAATAAAATATATAGTTAATATGTATGTCAAAATATTAACTAATTAAATTATAAAAATTAAATATTAAAATAGTGTGGCATACAAGTGGATGATGATGTGTCTTCACCACAAGAGAGAAAATTTAACTTTATATATATATATATATATATTAGATTCTTACCACCGTTGAAAGACTTGTTATGTTGATTTATTCGAATAACTGAATTGAATTAATAGAAATATTAGAAGATATTCATATTAGTAGATTGGTCCGGACTCCAGACTATATATATGTACCTATAAAGATGGTTTCATATTACATTTGGAGGAATTTGTGAAGAGTAAGGAGTTGTTTTCTTTCTTCTCAATCTCATTCATCCCACGCGCATACAACACTAAGGCAGACAAGTTAGCAAGAAGTGCTCGAGTCTACCCAGTGGATATTACTTTTGTAAACTCGATACCTCCGGTTTGGATGTTTGAACCGTTCTAGGTACCTAGGCTGTTGACAAAAAAAAAGAAAAAAGAATAGACTATATAACCAGAGTTCGAGTATATATTAAGTATAAACTAGATGTATACACCAACGTTGAGTTGGCCTAGTGGTTAAGGAGGAGTGGGTATGTGCCTCTCCTACCGGCCCTGGATTCGATTCCCGTTGGGAGGAGTATCCTCCGAATGAGTGACTTTAACATAGTTTGGGCCCCGCTCCGGGGATGTACGGGCCTACGGACCCAGAACCTCGGTAATTCAAAAAAAAAAAAATAGATGTATACGTGTGGCTAGCTTTATATGGATACTCTCTACCTAAAGAAAGAATAGTCTACAGTATTATTTAAAAAATCAAAGGACTGATTTTTTTCCAATTCAAATCTACATACCTATTCAAACGCTAATTTGTAGATAGATATATTTCTTTTAAAGTTACCGTACTAAAAACATCAGGTTGAAAATAGTTTGAGAAACATGGGTAATGTAATACGCTCAGTTAGAAAACTAAGGAATGAAAGATTCCAATGGAGAAGTACCTTATCTAGATAGATTCCAATGGAGAAGTACATTATCTAGATAGTAAAGAGATAAAGTACTTTAACACTACTTCTTGCCTGAAATAAGAAAAATGAAAAGTTAATATCATGTGGTTGCAAGATATGAGTTAACACAAGATGTGTAAAAAATACCAATAAGAAGTTTCAGACAAGCATAGAAGATCACTATATGTATCAAAAGCACTGGTTTTAGATAATATTCATATATATATATTAAAAACTTTGAATCTGACTTCTTCCGATTAAAACATTGAATCACTAACAGGTTTTAATAAATATGTATAAAAACACAGGTTTTAGAAAACATGATATCTACATTCGGAGAGCTAGATGAAGGGAGTAAACAAAAAACAATAAGTGAAAAGAGGCAGAGCAAGAGTTAAACTCAAATCATGAAATCGAAGCGAAGAAGAACATGAAAATAAGATATATTACCGTGGGAATAGACACGGCGGCGAAGGCGGTTGCTTTAACACCGGCAATAGCTCCGGCTGCCCCAAAAAATCTCTAAATCGATTTGGTGAGATTTTAAAACGTTAGGAAAAAAATAAATAGAAAAGAGCGATACAATACGAAGGTAGAAGCGGACATGCGGAGGAAGAGGATGAAATTTCACTTGCCGGGGATGCAATCGGCGGAGGAGGCGGAGAGGCGACTGAGATAACTATCGGAGAGGAGGAGGAGAAGATTTGTTTTTTTTTGGGTCGCGAGGAAATTTTTTTTTTTGGGTTTTACTTATGTTTTTGTGGGTGGTCGATATTTTTTCCTTTTTTAATCAAAGTAAATTTTATTGATTAAAAGTGTATTTTAACTAAAGTAAATTTTATTTAAGGATTAACGTTAATATAAATACTAAGGAGACAATATTAAGGGATTATGTATTTTGGGGTTTTTTTTTGGGGTTTTATACTTATGTTTTTGTGGGTGGTCGATATTTTTCTTTTTTTAATCAAAGTAAATTTTATTTGATTAAAGGTGTATTTTAACTAAAGTATATTTTATTTAAGGGGTAAAACTGGATTAACATTAATATAAATACTAAGAGGACAATATTAAGAAATATTATCCCACATTAGAAGTTGGAAGGAATTCTAAATAATATATAAGAGACATAGGCCAATATACTCAAACCCAAAATTATTGATTTACCGTTTATCAGTTTTAATGGTCGATAAAGTGCAGATGACAAAGAGTAGAGGCAAACGAAGATTTTTATCAAGTTTTGACTCTTTTTTTTTATGGTTTGCCAAAAAAAAAAAAATTGAATTGAGACCCATAAAACTATGGATGATTCATCATCTATACTAATAAAAGAGAAGCAGTTGTTGTTGTCAAATATGTTTCTTTGTGACACTTGTGAACCGAGGTGAGTATTTTATTAATCATGGATTTATAATTCAAACTTAATTGTCAACAAGTAGAGTTATCTTATCATTTATATCTCCATACTAAAACTCATCTCATGGTGGAAACTCTTTTAGCATAATGGTTCATCAAATAATTCATTAATGTTTCTACACCAAAAGATATGAGGTTTGATTCTCAAATGATGCAATTTCTGCAGATTAATGGAGACAATTTTATAAGGAAATTTACAGTGTAGTGAAAATGAAACCGTTTATTATGATCATGAATTTTTGTGGAACGGATAGCGTTGTCCGTTGTAAAATTTTCTTTATAATAATTCTTATAATTTGTATCAGTATTTTTTTAAAAAAAAACTCATCTCATTAGGGGCGAGATTCCACCAAAAAAACATTATTTTTTATATTAAACTTTCAAATATAAATACCAGATTTCGATCGCTTGGAACTAGGTTTGGGCACAATATGCAATCCACATGACTTTAAACATTACTTCCTCAACAATTTTGATGAACTTAATAAACTATAGTCACTCGATAAAAAAAGAAGAAGTTAAATTCACAATACTTATTTATTAAGTTTTTTTGTTGTTAATTTGGGAATTTAGTTATGACGTTGAATGGCATAACTGGAAGGTGTATGTACATGCTTATTTAAAGAAAGACAAGATTTCGAGAATCAAAGCCCAAATTTTGTGAATCTTTTGCCCACTCCCTTTGCATAAAAGGATAATTTTGTGTGAAAGAAAAAAAATAAAAAATAAAAAAGGAACATATATACGCTAGCTATCTTGATAACATCCTTAGTTGGAAATCAATTAGAGGACCACAAAATCACAAAATGGTGTAACACTTTATAGTTTTAGGAATTTGGTAGATTAATACCAAAACTTCATAAAAAAAAAATACAAAATTCTAAGAAGAGAATTAGTTTTTGGTAAGGGTGGGCAAAAAAACCATAACAAAAAAAACCGAAATAAATCATATGGTTTAGTTATGGTGTAACCTAAAAATCCATTTGGTTATCATTTTTGTTAAGAGTTCGGTTTCGGTTTGGTTTGGTTTAAAACCGTAAAACCGAATAGTTTTTTCGGTTTTTACATTTTAGATTAATTTTATATAGTTTTATATTTTTTTGGTTTAGTTTGGATTTATCATTTATCCATTCTTGTTTTTTGGTTGAGTTGCCAATATCTTCACAGTTAGTTTAAGAGTTAAAATTTAAAACTTAAAACAAAATCTATAAAATAAGAAAACCCTAAACCCTAGTACAAAACAAACCAAAACGTGGTTGTACCCTGTGGTGGTTCCTCTAATAATCATATCTTCTTCATAACTCATTTTCTAGTTCTAGGTATCTAATTTATTCTCTTTATGTGTTTGTTTTCTAATTATTGTTCAAGCTCGTGTTTGATTACGCATGCACGTTTTGAAAGTATTCCCTTTCCTCATCTGAAATTTGTTCATAATTCATGATGTATGCACGTTTTAGGTTTTGCAGTTTCTAATCTCACCAATTCATGATGTATGACGTTTTATGAGCCTTATTAAAAGTTATGAACCAAACTAAAAACCGTAATCGAACCAAACCGAACCGAGCCAAAATTGCATATAGTTTTTAAATGGTTTCATTTTTTATAAAACCGATAAACCGAAAACCGTTAAAAACCGAACCGTACCAAACCAAAATATATATAGTTTTTATATGGTTTGAATTTTTATAAAACCGAAAAACCGAAAAAACCGAACCGAAACCAAACCACAAACCGAAGTGCCCACTCCTAATTTTTGGGATAAATTTTTTTAATCAACTCGATTTAATCTTGAGAACCGAAACAAAATTAAAAAAACAAACAAATAATATCATTTTTATTTTGATATTCAGTACTTCATTTTCGAATATTATTGTGGTCAGCCAAATTAAATTTAAAAATAAAACGAAACAAACTGATACAATTGACCATTAAATTGTGCAGTTTGCATAATATGATGATAGTGAGCATAGTTTATTGGTCAGGTTATATCTAATCAAGTAAGTATTTATATAAGGATAAACACAACATGGATAATGTCTTACGAATGCGAAAATATGTAAAAGCTTTATCTAGTGGTAGGTAAAGAAACGAATATGCAAATTAGTTTTTTTATTAATTAAAAAAAATCAAAACGAATTTAAGAATAAAGATTAGTTCACTTTCTTGTGGTCCATTTGTTTTTTTTGTTTTTAACCAAATTTTACTGTATTTTTTTTTTATAGATTTTTTGTTTAATACAATAATAGTAACCGGATAACCGAACCGGATCATAATAATCCAATTTAGCCTGGTTTGAAAATCTAACCCTAATTACATTTAGAATTAAAATCGGTTTAGGATCAAAACAAAAACCGGGTTAAACCAGAGGTTGTTGCAAACCTTAGCAGTCTTGAATCGGAAAACCACCGCCGTCGTCGGGAAATCAGCCACCACCGCTTAACCACCTCCGGAACAAAAAACTTCTGGCACACTGCACTAGATCTGAACATCTCCACCACAAACATTTTGACACCGACCCAAACTAAAGCGACACAAGACCACTGCTGCAAGGCAAGGTAGAAACAAGACCATCTACTTCCGCCTCGCAACTACACCGACGAAAAAGTGATTAAAAGCACAAGACAACCGTCAAGCACCTTAGATCATCTGCATTAGGGGGTGTTTCTCCATTAAAAAAAATAAAAATAAAAATAAAAAGTGAAGAGAGAGAAGAGAGAGGGTGTCTCATTTGAGACACTTTCCATTGGGTGTCTCACCACTCTCTTTCCACATGTCAATTTTTTATTGGTCCAATTTTATTTTTTAATTTAAAATTTAATTATAAAACTAAATTATATTAAAATAATAATTTTTTTTTGTTGAGACACTCATATTGGGTGTCTAACCAATGCACATGCTCTTACCGACTCCACATGAAGGCACGTCGGACGAGGGGAAAGGACCGTTGGAAGGAGAAACTCCGAGAAAACTCTGCCGCTTCGCAGAAAAGGCCGCTGTCCCCGAAGCAGATTCACTAACGATAGGGTCATCCAACAAGCTTCATGCTGCAAGTCCACTCGCCACCACACCGCCCCACATCTTCATATATGACACCGACGCGCCGAATCGGCCCAATCCAAGGTGCCAGTGCTTGAGCTCTAGGAAGAGACGCCTCGCCGCATCGATCCCTCAAAGATCCGGTAACGAAGAGCCTCAGCCGAAAAGCCAGAACCATAGTAAACACTAAGCTTCGCCGCAGCATAGCCAAAAACGATCCCAAACTCATCAGACAAAGATCCCCCAACCACGGATGAAGAGACACCGGTTCACAAAAGACAGGTGGTTCTCTCTCAACGCCGGATTCGCCGGAGAGAAACCACCGAATCGATTTACATCTAAAGGCACTTTCTCACTTAATGTAACAAAATAGGCACTTCTTACTCTTTGAGCACTTCTTACACTATTTGGGAGGGGCTGTTAAACCCATTTTGCCCCTTGGTTAAAAATTTTGAAAGTAACTTATTGATTTTGTCCTCCCGATTTTTTTCCCGGCGACAAACAATATATGGGCGTGCACCGATGACTTATGAGATTTTGGGGGTCGGGGTTACTGAAAATCGAAATTCCATTATACTGTAGACGGATCTGGATTTCTTATATAGAGAGGGCGACAAGGAGAGAGAGAACCAGTGAGAATTCCGACAAGAGTGAAAGGGACAGAGAACCGGCGTGAGGGAGAGGGAGAGGGAGAGATCCGGCGTGGATACGCTCTGGTGGATAGAGAACCGGTGTATACACGGGTTAGAGTATCCACCATATGCAATCCATAAGCGAATGTGGAAGTTCTGACGTGGATACGCTCTGGTGGAGAGAAAATCGGTGTATCCACAGGACATAGATGGTGACAAGGAGAGAGAGAACCAGTGAGAGGGCAACAAGGAGAGAGAACCAATGAGAGGGAAACAAGGAGAGAAAGAGAGAACCGCTGAGGACTGGTGAGAGTTCTGGCGAGAGTGACATGGACAGAGAACCGGCGTGAGGGAAGGAGAAAGAGATCTGACGAGAGGGAGAGGGAGAGGGAGAGGGAGAGAAAGTCGGTGTATCCACGGGACATAGATGGTGACAAGGAGAGAGAGAACCAGTGAGAGGGCAACAAGGAGAGAGAACCAATGAGAGGGAAACAAGGAGAGAAAGAGAGAACCGCTGAGGACTGGTGAGAGTTCTGGCGAGAGTGACATGGACAGAGAACCGGCGTTAGGGAAGGGGAAAGAGATCCGACGAGAGGGAGAGGGAGAGGGAGAGATCCAGCGCAAGGAAAAGAGAGAGAGAGAGAGAGAGAGAGAGAGAGAGAGAGAGAGAGAGAGAGAGAGAGAGAGAGAGAGAGAGAGAGAGAGAGAGAGAGAGAGAGAGAGAGGAGAGAGAGCTGGTGAGAGGGGAGAGAGAGATCGGCCGCGCGAAAAAACTTGTCGAGCTAGAGAGAGAATAGAGTGGTAAAACCTTGCTGAAAGAGAGAGAGAAAGAGAATGGGGTTATTTTTTAAAAGAGGGTAAACTAGTTTTTTTATCAGCGAAAGTGCCTCTAGTTGCAAAAAGCGCTTATTTTTGTAATGGAAAGTGAGAAAAATGTCTTAAATTTCTCTAGAAAAAATTGCCGCGTGTGAACCCACACGTGAACCCACGCGCGTGAACAAAATCTTGAAAAAGTCTCCGCGTGTGGTCCATTTGTTCTCGAGCCATTTATACCTTATTTTTGGTATCTTCTCAAGATTTTGTATCTCCAAATCTCATGTATTTCCTTAAGTTTTATTTTATTTTATTTTAAATCTTTAACCGGCCACAAATTATACACGTTTTAAATTATACTTAAAATTTCGCATTCATAAGACATTCATGAAAATAAAACGAAGAGGAGTTACGTGTCTTAGATTCTTCTCTGCATGAAGAACTCTTTGTGTTTCTCTCTATTTCGTAGTAGTTAATGATTTTTTTTTAAATATAGTTTACAATGATTATGCAGATACATCCATAATTCCATATACAAACAAAGACATAGTTATTTATATAGCAAATAATGATTAATCCCGATAAAATGTATTTATATGATTCTTTTGAAAAGCGTTAGTGTTGGAGGTGGGCTTAGCACCCCCGTTTAGTTAGGTTCATCTTAGCAAAAAGCTTTCCTCGATTCGGTCAGCATAGCATCAACCTTTGACTGGGGATCACCGACCTGGAATCCCGCGCTCACTTCCATCCGAAAGTCCCGAGCTCCTAAGAGGCGCACCCCGGGTCCGCACTAACACTTCGCCAAAACAGGGACATCGAAAGGAAGGAAGACACGTGGGAGTTGGTCAAACAGTACACTATCCGAATAGAGGTACGGTCTGACCTTGACGTCCCACCAACCCTGCAGAGTAAGCGAAGGAGAAAAAGACACGTGGAGGGAAGTTGGCCGAACAGTATGCTATCTTACAAAAGTATGGCGCCGAGCTCATCATGACCTCTCACCTTGAAAACCGGGACACGCTTCCTAGAGCACCTTACCCGCGAAGCAGGCTGAGGATGCCGCGTGGCCCCGGAATCTTGGGAAGTAGGGAGCTACCCCCTCCCCCCACTATATATACCCCTTGGTATGCATGAAGGAAGGGACTTTTGGACTTTCGAACCTCATTATTCTCTACAAAAATAGGCACGTCTCTCTCTCCTTTGTAACAAGGCATCGCGATTTAGAACACCGAACTGGATTCCCGTCGGAAGTAGTTCGTAAATCTAAATCGTTCGTCTCTTTTCACCATTAATACAATAGAATACGGTCCCCGACCTGTTCATCATAATACCCGGCATACTATAAATTGTGGTTAACTCGTTTTATTTAACGGAAATCTCACCTCCCTCTCCCTAATCAACCTTTAAACAACATTAATGATCCTCTGGATCAACAGTTAGTCGATAACAAATTAACCAATCCATTATTTTTATTTTTCGTTATCTCGATTTGCTAAGATTTCATTTTTGGCCATCAATATGGAATCCTATTCACTTTATATATAATTAACTCATTTACGAATATAGAATTATATTAACTCATTTCAGATATTTTTTGTCAAACTAGATTTTATGTCTATTATATGCAGAAAAACATGTTCTATACAAATATGAATGGACACGAATCAAATACTCTGGAATTTGGGATATCCGAATCCGGATTCGTATCTATCCGTATCAAACAAATTATTACAGGATCTAGATCCGCCAGTACTAAAAATAGCTATATATAAATAAATGATATTATAGAATTATAAAAAATAAAATACTAACTAAAAAATAAAATAAAATAGAAAATATCATATAGAAATTTTCAAATTGATTTTAATAAACATTTTAGAATATATTTGTAATTGATATTCAAAACAATACTCTATTTTTAAAAATTAAACTTTAATTTTAGTGATACTTTTAGATATTTTTCTATTTATTTTATGAATATATATATATATATATATATATATATATATATATATATATAAAATAAGAAAATTATATATGAAAACGGATTCAGATTGGATCTGGATATCATAATCTTTAAATCTAGTCATCCAGAGATACAAATCCAAGAACCTCGAATATCCTATTTTTAAGATTAGATTGAATTTAAGATTGAATATTTTGTCCACTCCTATATATAACATAAAACAATTTTGTCAGTTCAACACCAATAACTGGCCATTGACACGATTTAATCAATGGTTATTTCAACAATTTTTTGTTTCAAATTTGGTTATTACACCAATTGCCCAATGCTTAAAAGCCATACGTGGAAAATTTAAGTGGCCTACAAAGAAGTACATATAGAAAAGGGCCAAAAGGCCATATCGTGATACCATGGGGTATAAGTTAGGCTGTTAACTCGACGTTTGTTTGGGTGAAGATAAAGACATATTAATGGGCTTATTCCAAATAATTTCCCAACTTTCTTTTTCGCTCGACGTTTTTGGGAGATCTTTTTTCGAAAATTTAGGCCACTTCACGATAATGAAATGTAATTATGATGCCACATATAATTCGACTACTGGTTTGGCTTCTGGAGGTTGGATTGCTAAATTCTGGGGTTCGGTGAGACTAGGATATGCTTCGTCGGCCTTGGAAGCAGAAGGTAAATCACTTTTACTAGGATCAAAGGTCAATCATTTTTGAAGGAGACGGTCAGATTCTCACAAAAACAAATAATTGGTGAAGACAAGGATTATGAAATTCATAATGAAGGAAATCTCGAGATGGGCAAGGAATTTCAATTTTGTTAAATTTCAAAACGTAAGAAGAATCTTCAACGAATCAGCTCATTGGTTGGCAAAGAATCCTCCTCAAAATAGTTGTTTCTATTCTAGTTGTATACATCCTTCATATGGATTAACTCTTCATTTGCATAAAGATTATGTAACTTCAAACATATTTTATTAATGAAATGTTTTCTTCATCGAAAAAAAAACTTTTATTGGTATCATTATGTACAAATTTAATATTAAATAAAATAATACATGAGATACTATAATAAAAATATAAGAAAACTATATGAAATTTATTATAAATAAACCGTTTAGGCTTAAAGTTGTACGCAGTTTTTGATTGATTAATGATATTGAGATTTTGTCTCTTTGTTCCTTGTTTTCGGTACATCTAGATAGATCTCAACGAATCTAAAAAATCTTGATTTATTCGGAGATTTTCAAACTAAACGAATAATTTTGCAACTATCATAGTTTTTCGAATATTCTCAGAATCAACAGATTACTATCCTATCCATTAAAATTATTTTATAAAAATAATTTTTCGTTGTCGGAGAGACTATCCTATCCAAAACTTTCGCAGTCTCTCCGATGACGGAAGATTATTTTTATAAAATAGCCTTAATGGATATGAACATAAATTTTCCTCACTTCATCCAATATAATCAACGTATACGTATTCCTTAAATCCATGTGCTCCACCATAACACGATGACAAGTAGAAGTTTCTATTGGGCTGTCTCTTCCCAAAGCCCAATTGGCAGCATGATTCTTCAAATTGTCCACCGACAACCCAAAATCACGATTGTCTTCAGAATTTACGGCTTGATTTTTTGATAAAACTTTTGTCATCTTTAGTCAAATTTTCATCATCGTAAATATCAAAATTTGGATCGCCAATAATTTCTCTAAAATCATCAAACAAACCTTTTGATGAAACAAATGGTGAAATAACACAAACCTTTATGTAACATGGTGTATGGAAACAAGATCAGACTTTGATTAAGAAATCAAAGTGTCTGTCTCTGATACCAACTGATGTAGCATAAGCTTTAATGGATATGATAGTAATTCGTTGATTCTAAGAATATCCGGAAAACTAGGATAGTCGCAAGATTATTCGTTTAATCTGAGAATCCCCGAATAAATCAAGCCTACAAAAACTCAATATCACTAATAATCAAAAACTCCCTACAACTTTAGGCATAAACAACTTATTTATTATAATAAATCCAAAACATTAAAAAAATCCTAAAACAATAAAAATAAATTGTCTAAATAATAAAATAGTTAATAAAAATATTTAGAATATTTCCAAATATCTCACTGCATTAGTCTCCCTCGCTGCTGGTGCGAGATGTCTCACTATTTTGGAGTCCCAACCCTTTCCAGCAACCCTAATGACGCTTCTCCGACTTCTCGATTCCAGAAAACTTAACATTAAACATTATGGTTCACTCATTTGTATGTTTATGAAGTAAAACATTTATTAACAACCTAATCAACCTGTTATATACGCCGTTTCTGGATGATGTTCAACATATTATGAAATCCAAAAATTGTGAGATATCTTGTTTGTAAAAAGCATACAATACAAAGTGCTATATGCTATGGTGTTATCTTACAAACAAATAGTATGAAGAATATAAAAATAGTTCAACCGACGGTTGAATTAAGAGAATTTCATTTTTTTAACGATGAGATTTTTATTTTATTATTAAAATTTTTAAACATACAAAACCGACGGAAAATAAGATTTCTCCAGAGACAAAAGCCGGCGGATGAAAAAGCATCCCCAAAGACAAAACCAACAGATTCCTTAAAGACAATTACTTTATCGAAAATAAACTAGACATTCATAAAAAAAAAACAAAGATAGTGGAACTTGTAAGAGAGGGAAGATACACCAAAACACTAAATCTGAAAAATTGAACCAAAACTGGCCACACCCTTACGCATCGAAACCAGGTAGAGCTGCAGCAAGCCGAGAAATTTGAGAATTGAGAAGGAGCCTAGAACACATCCGCTTACAAAGACCAAAAAATCTTGAGGCAAGACCCAACTCGAACCCAACCAGCAACCACAACAACATCAAGGAAAGCATAACAACAGCGGAACATAGCACAACAATCACACCGAAACAAAGACTTAGAAGAACCTATGCACCCGAGCAGAGTCCAAACCCAAGGAAACAAACCTTGAAATCAGATGAGAAAACGACCAAGAGGCTCAACAGCTCTTACACGCGGACACTCGCGAGCCAGTACCTACAACCTACAGACAAAAACTGTTAACCTCCTCGAAATAAAAGAGATGAAGAACAAAACCACTGCATCGTCAGAGAATCAAACCCGACAACTCCGAGAGCGACCAAGGAAGGACTAGTAGATCATATCGCAACGGAAATCCATCACAAAAGTCGAACCCAATAACCGAAACCAAAATCCAAACAAAGCACCCAGAGAACCGAAAGCACTTTCCAGTCCAGAAGAGCAAAGAATCACAAATACCTCTAAAACAAAAACCACCGCTCATAAACTAAAAGTCGATCAAACAAAAGGAGAAAACGAGACCTTGTAGAGCGAAGAAGGAACCGGCAAGATAGGAACTAGTGGAACCAAAACGGAATCGTTTGCAGCAAACCGCACCGTCGTTCACCAAGGAACCGACGACACCGAGAATGAAACAACAACCACTCGTAAAACAAAAGCCCGATACCTTTGAGCAAAAACCAGCATGAAGGAAGGGCAACCACCACCAAGAAGTGAGCGCCGCAGCCTCTCCACCAAAAGAGTCCATCGACAGAGGCAAACCCGAGCCCCTAAAGAACCGACGAACCCTAAACCAGATCCAAAACCACCCAACGAAACTGGCCCCAAAGCTCCTTGAACCCATATCTAACGGCAATACAAAATAGAATTTCATTTTAAAGGGTATATTCAAAATAGCAATAAAGAAATATCACATTTTGAGAAGATTTTGAGATTATTCTACTGAGGCTCCGAATGGAGAAAGCAGATCAGTCGGTGTGGATCAAACGGTTCAAGCGGACCAGGCGGATCAAATGTGGATTAGGTGGAACAAGTACGGATTAAGCGGTTCAAAATATATGATTGAATGGGAAAAGCGGTCTAATATATTATGTATAATAAATTATAGTAAATATATATATATATATATATATATATAATAAATATAGTCATGGTTATAAATATGTATTAATATAATATAATTTAAAATTCTAATAAAATTATGTAGTTTCATTGTAATCATTATAACTATTTATGGTTATAAATATAGTTATAGTTGGATGAGTTACTTCTTCTTAATATAAATTTGCATAAAATAAATAGAATAAGTATGGTTAGTGCAAAATTGAATAGTAATACCACTCCTATTTTGGACGTTAATGCGGTTCACATACGTTCCTTTGTTATTTTGATCTGCCATGCAGTTCATTTTTGTGTTCTGTCTTTTTCAAACTAATGATTTACTATTCATAAAATGAGAAGAGAATAAAAGGTCGCAGCAATACCGAAAAAGTCAAACTGGTGATTCGTATATAAAACTCCGAATTACGACAAAAAATTAAAGGAAATATTGTGAATATAAAAATCGTTTGAATGTAGTAATAGATGTGTATGTGGCATCCAATAACAGAGTGGAGAAATCCATGGTTCAAAGCAAACAACCATAAGATTAGCTCAAAGAACAATTACTACAAGATTAGCTCACTTGTTCCTTTCCCTTCAATTTCTCACATCTGTTAGTTCTCACTTCAAAATCTATTGTTATTCATGCATCGTCATCATCATCCCTTCGATTTCACTAACGTTTCTTTTGGGTTTTAATAGGTGAAAAGTCTTTTTTCTGCAAATTTACACTTTCTGCATGAGTTTTTTCAACATAACAACGACTTGTGAGCAAAACTATCCATTATATGACTAATTTCCTTAAAAAGTTTCTCATCAATTCCATTTTTTGTTTTTTTATACAGAATCATCATGCTTGTTTCACTCTCTTACTCTCTTTGCTCAAATCAATCTTCATCTTCTTCTCCAGGTATTTCAAATTTAATTAATTTCCCATTTTTTAGATATTTTTATCATGATTTGTTTTTCCATTTATACGCGTAAATAAAAAAAAGGAAACACTTTTTGTTTCTTATATATAAAAACAAACAGTGCTTCAAGAGAGACAATTGTTGAAACCGACGCAGCAAAGACAGAATCTTTTTCTGAAATCGAAGAAGAATCAGAAGAAGTGAACATGATCGAATCAGAAAATTCAGGAATCGATGAAGAAGAAGATGTCAAGGAATCGCCGAAATTTGTTTTCAAATTCGCTTTCCAGACGGAAACTTTCGAGAAATTTAGCAGGGGAAGTTACAGATCATCGTCGAGTGATTCCGGTGAGACCGAGAGCGAGAGCAGTTTTTTGTCTTGTTCTTCTTCTCCAGCGATTTCCACGGCGGCGAACAAGTACGAAACTCCGTCTCCGGCGAAGAATCTCACTTTCGTTGTCGAAAACCCAAAGGCGGCGACTTTTAGGGTTGAAGATTGTTTAAAGGAGAAGAAGCTAAAAAAAACAGAGGATTACTCCGGTGAGAGCGAGAGCGGTTCTTTGTGTTCTTCTTATCAGGCGATTTCCACGGCGGCGAACAAATACGAATCGCCGTCTCCGGCGAAGAATCTCACTTTTGTTCTCAAAAACTCAAAGTCGGTGACTTTTAGGGCTGAAAAAACAGAGGATTACTCTGTTTCTTCCTTCGAGAAAAAACCAGAGAAAATCAGATTTTTAACAGAGGAGGATTTTCTGGAATCAGACTCTGATTTTGCTGACTCGAGTCAGACATTCGAAAATGGGTTTTTATCAGATTCCGATTTCGGATTAACATCACCGGACGAGAAAGGGCAAAATGGTAAAAACCAAAATTCCGGTTCTTGTTCTGATTCTGATTCTGATTCTGATTCAGAGGAAGAAGAAGATACAAACGAATTCGAGAGTTTATGGGAGCATCAAGATTTGATAGAGCAACTCAAGATGGAGATGAAGAAGGTTAAAGCAATCGGTGGGCTTCAGACAATTCGTGAAGAAGAAGAAGATGAAGATGATTGTCCTAAGATCATGGAAGATTTAAAGCCATGGAGAATCGAAGATGAGAAGAGATTTAAACATGTTGATACGATTGGAGAAGTTCATAAGTTCCATAGAAGTTACAGAGAAAGAATGCGAAAACTCGACATCTTGAGTTTCCAGAAGTCTTATGCTCTTGGTAAGTTTTCTCTAAAAATCTCTTTCTCTGTTTTTCTTCTTTTGTTTATTTTATAAATTATTTTCAGTTTTCGTGTTATTAGTCAAATAACTTTGCCTAGATTAATTATTTTATTTTGTAGTGTTTTATAAGTTAGATTTAAAAAAAAAAAAAGGTCCCACGAAATCTACTCATTATAGGGTTCTAAGAATTTCATTTCTCGTATTATGAACATTGCACCAAACCTAAAAGCTAACCATTATTTAATTGTCTTTATGAGTTTTTTTATTAGTTTTTAAATAAATATTTTCTTAGATGATGTGTTTAGATATAGGTTATTATTATTAATTGATGAAGAACATGGAATAAAATTTGTTAGAAGTTTTAGAAGAAGTTAGACGTTTTTAATTGATTAACCATAAGCCTTATTAGTCTATTTTATTATTGAGATTAGAACGTAGCTTTATCTCCGGGGATGTCTTATCATTCGCCGATTTTTTGTTTTTGGAGATGTCTTACCATCCGCCGGCTTTGTTTTTAGAAATATTTTATCATCCATCGGTTTTATGTAATCCGCTAATTTGGCTATAAGCTGTAACACTTTAGTGATCAGCTAAAAAATATAGATATCTTTGACAAAATGAGAGTGGCATACTCGAATTTACTCTAAATAGACATTTAATGCAATAAATTTAGCCGCTGGATTTATTTGCTTACAAACTAGTGTCATTTTCTATATGTAGTTTGTCATATATGACATTTTGATCTTGTTTAATTTTCTTAGATAAGTAGACAAGATCAAAATGTGGATGCTATGTGATAAATGTTACCTCAACCATAAATCTAAATTTTGGGAATTGAAAATTTAGTCTAACCAAGTTTTGTTTCTCTGTTTTTTTTAAAGCCAATGCACACATGCATATCTTTATTGGCCAATCTCACCAAATGTGTCATATTTTGGGGTTAGCTTTCAAAGTTAGCTTTTGTGTTTCTTCATTATTGCATTGCTCTCTTATGGAACTCCTTTACCTAATTTTTTTTCGCACTCCCCACTAACTTATTTTTGCTAGTGGGAACCTTATTTTCCATAAATTTTAGTCTCAAATTAGTTTTTTTTTGTTTCCACCATTACTGTCGTTTTAATTTGAATAAACATACAATATACAAATAAATGTATATTGAGTTTTAGATTTTAGAAATCTTAGTAGGCCAGTAATCATTTACTTAATTAAATTAAGTTTGTGTGCGTATTTTTTATTCTACAATTGTCTTTAGTTATTACTATTTAAATTTCACATTTTTATGTGTATTATGTTTCTTATTTGATTCTTGGCCTTTTTTTTTTCTTGAAGGGCTTCTTCGATCAAAGAATACTTCGACCGTTGGATCCTCTCCTTCCCAGGGGTCGTTTTCATCGGTTTTCTCGGTTAATCTCCGGTTATGGAAACCGAAGAAACCAGATACCGAACCAATGGTTCAATTCATAAAAGAGATTCATGGAGAACTGGAGAACGTATACGTCGGTCACATGTGTTTGTCGTGGGAAATTCTTCACTGGCAATACGAAAAGGCGATTGAATTACTAGAATCCGATGTGTATGGATCACGCCGGTACAACGAAGTCGCTGGAGAGTTTCAACAGTTTCAGGTTTTGCTTCAGAGATTTCTTGAAAACGAACTGTTCGAAGAGCCTAGAGTGCAACATTACATCAAGAAACGTTGTGTTCTCCGTAATCTCCTTCAAGTCCCGGTTATTCGAGGTAAGCTTGTTTGGTTTATGTCGGTTAAATCCTCCTTTGAACCGGTTTATAGACGTTTGTTACTGATGAGAGAACGTTTTGATGATGTTAACAGAAGATGGAAACAAAGACAAGAGGAAAGGAAGAAGAAAAGATTACGATGAAAACGATGAGTGTGCTATTAAAAGCGATCAACTTGTGGAAATTATGGAGGAAACGATTCGATTATTCTGGCGATTTGTACGGTGTGATAAGTTCACTAGCTCGATTCATGATCAGAAATCGCGAACCAAATCACAGATAGAACCAGATCACGAAGAAGACTCGGAAGATCTTGAGATGTTCGCCGAGGTTAAATCAGAACTTCAAAATGTAAGTTTTTTCTTTCCCTCAAGACACAAAACTTTCTTAAACGATTGACTAACCCGTTTTATCGTCATTTTGATTGGTGTGGTTGCAGAAGGAGAAGAGATTGAAAGATGTGTTGAAGAGTGAGAGATGTATCATAAGAAGATTCCAAAAGCACAAGGAAGAAGATTCAACAGAAGACCAAGTGCTTCACTTCTCACAAGTGGACATGAAGCTTGTGACAAGGGTCTTGAACATGTCAAAATTGACCAAGGATCACTTGGTTTGGTGTTATAATAAGTTGACCAAGATTAGCTTTGTGAATAGAAGGTTACATTTAGATCCTTCCTTTTGTCTCTTCCCTTGTTGAGATTTCTGTATTAACTTGTAGTAAATCTTATACTGTGCCTAACTAAAACATTGGAGTAGTAAAAATACAATTTTTGTCCTGATTATGGTCTCCAAGTCATCATTTGGAACCCGACACTGAGACAACATGTCGTTTTACCCGACCCTAACATCACTCCCCATGTGGTCAGATTTCTTGGATACAATCCCATCGACCAAAAGTATAAAGTGTTGGCTATGTCAGGCTACGAATATCCCGTGGGTGAAAACCCTACAAACCTTAAGGTTCTTACTATCCCTCTTGGAGTTCGACCCAGAAGAAGATGTATGACTATGACTATTTACCCAATCACATCGAGATGATAGGTTGAGGAAAACAGATCACTCTTATACTCAAAGAGATAAGAACAATGTTTCTCGATTAACAGAAGAGGAAATAGTTTAGTTTTGTTTTAGAGTCACTAACGATATCCAAAAGACCCTTAATCTATTTATACTATTCCTTGTATGAAACATCTCAGATTCTACTGAAGCATAATGTTTGTTAGCAGATGGGTATGTTTATGGGTGTATTACCTAAGTGTGTGTGTTGCAGAAAGATGAGTGGCTATTCCACTACTAAAACATTGTTCTCCATCATTCCTTCTCCGGAAGTAGGAAACTCAGGTGAGATCTGCCATTCTCCATCCACTAAGAACTTCATCTCATACCTTAAATTTCAAGAAGTCAAAAAACTAGTTTGAAACATGATAATATGATGCTGAATGCAAGAAAATTATATATAGTAGAAGAAATGGTACCGCCCGGGACGAAGGATTAACGTGGTAGAGAATTGAGTGAATGAAGCTGTGTACTCAGGCGATAGATCCTCACGTTGGCTCCATCCGACGAACGATCCCATTACTTGTACACTCTTAGATGAAGATTGTAAAATAAATGAGGTTTGATATCAAGATATTATCTAACCTCAGAATGCCAAATGCATCAATATATCGTAAGAACCTTTCAGAATGTCAAGCATATTTTACCTCTGCCATACCGATCCAGAACACATGAATCTCTTTTGACTGTGCAGCTTCGGCGTCTTTTATTTGTTCCTTCAATTTCTTTTCGACAGCTTAAGTGGGAGCAAAGAAGAAAAGTTAGTGATTTGAAGAGAATCTGAATAATGAATGAAACTAAATGGAGAATAGAAGAACCTTCTAAACGAGAGAGAAGTTGTGATTGAATGTACTTCCCGCTGATTTTTCTAGAACCTTCTGGAATACCGAGGTTTGCTATTTCTTCCGCCAGTCTGACCAGAGCCTACTCCTCCCAAAGAACAATATCATGAAATGTTTTCAACTATAGAGACCTATACATATGTGCATGTACATGTGTATGTATGATTTGACACTGCATGCATAAGTCTGAAGCTAGAAACTTTCCAATGTTATTACCAACAAAATGACGTATTTGATTGGCGATATATTTGGAGAAACGACATCTTAAGGGAACGAAAGAATAGAGATATAAGGACCTGAACTTCGAGCTCCATAACTGCAAGCTCGCTTTTGATGTTAACTATCTCGTCCTCCTGTGTTTTAAGCTGCAAAAAGACGAACAGCGAAGATAACTCATCATCAAAGAGTATGAGAGTTGAAAACTTAAATCACAAAACAAGATTTAAGTTATCTTGAAGAAGAATGCCTATTAAACAAACTCTACATCATCAAGCACACATAGATGAGGAACAGCGAAGATACCCGTGAAAACAATGGATAGTGTACTAAAAGTATGCAAGTAACTCATCATCAAGAGTATGAGAATGGAGAACTGAACCATCAAACAAGATTGTATATAAATATAACACGAGCACCTGACGCTTGAGGAACCGGTTATGTTGATTAGCTTCACTCAATTTCTTAACAAGCTTCGATCTCTCGTTATCGATAAGCAATGACTTCAACTACAAAACCAAGAAAGGGAGTGTTTTTGTTACTTAGTTCATTCATCACCAGAGAATATGCTTAAGCTATAACAAGAGAAGAACATAAAGCTTGAAACCTCGTCACTAGTGAGAGGTCGAGAAACAGAGTCGTCGAGTGAATCTTCCGACAATGAGGATTCCTCTGTGCCAACACCGACTAAAAATCTCTTCGAGAGCAAACTGTTCTTGTAATGCTTTTGAGTAGAAGCTGACAAAATAGGACAAGCAAGTCTCTGGAAATGTGAAATTGTGGTCAAACTACCCAAATTCCAAGCCTTTAAGTTCCATGAAAGAGTGAGATTTTGCTCAAGACAATGTCTGTTCAAGAGAACAAATTGATTCAGTAAACAAGATCATTGTCGAAAAAGGTTCAATTTTTGAAATGATTAATTTGTGTACCTTAAACAACCAAATTCCATTCTGGGTACACAGCCTGCATCAGAACATTCCATAAATTTCCCAAATTTACAGAAATAAGTTAAGGTTCGTTTATTCAATTACAGAATTGGGAAAAAGGAAGAAGAAGAAGAATGAAACTAACCTTGAATTGAACAGAAATGCTTCATACTGTAGCAAGAAAGAACAATATCTAGAGAAATGTGCGAGTGATAAAGAGACTGAAATTGGAGAAACAGATAGATGAGTCGAATGTGAAGAAGAACAAAAGTCGAGAAATTTAAAAATAACTTTTTTTTGTTCAACTTACCCATTAATTAATTAAAATCTTTCTGTGTGGTAATTTTGATTAAACCACACAGAATAATTTTGCAGATCTAGTCCTCATATTTTCATTTTATTGGTCTACGGAGACTTATTTTAAAACTACGTTTATCAAAATAGAAGCTATGAGTAAACCAAATAGGTTCTAGCCCATGTTCTAAAAAAAGGCCGCCTAGCCGCCTGGCCGCTTAGGTGGCCGTCTAGTCGCAAGTCGGAAACTCACCGTCCTGATTAGTGCATGTGCGGGTAATTCGGCGGTCAATCGCTTTTTAACAAAAAATCAACGTTTTTTAAAAAAAATCAGCGATTAATCACTGATTATTTTATTTAATTTATATTAAAAATTTAATATATGATATTAAATATTGAGTTTTTGTTGGATTTGGATCCATTTCAATTTTATAATTATATTTAATATCATATATTTAATTTTTAATATAAATTAAATAAAATAATATTAAAATACAATATATTAGTATTATTAATACATATTTCTCCACATAATAATGCATATTTAATATTATATATTAATTTTTAATATAAATAAAATAAAATAATATTAAAAATTAATCACTGATTAATTATTGATTAATCGCTGATTTTTGGGCTAAGCGTTAGGCGGAATCCGGCCGCCCGACTAGCGCCTAGCGATTTTTTAAACATTGGTTATAAAGCTTAAAATAAAAAAACTTTTAGGGGAGAGGAAACTAAGCACATGGATGGATAAGCATTACTTTAGGAAATCAATTGTAGCAGAAGTTTATGGAGAGTCATTTGCCACGAAAAAATTAATCCTAAGTTTTTTTCAAGAATAAGTGATATCGAGCCCAAGAAACCAAGATGTGGATATAATTAACGATTACATGTTTTTGCAGTTACTAGGTAATATTTTCTATCTTTATTACAAAAGTTTTGTCTCATTGATAATAACAAATATTTTGTATAATCGTTATAGAATAATTGTTTTGTACTCAACAGGTAAAGAAAAAATCTATCTAAGTTTTGATAGTATTGATACATTATATCGAGGTCCTGATAGTGATGACGCATCTGATATGCCATCTGAAAGTAATAGCGACACTAAGATTTGCGATAGAGTTTGGTACTGGCAAAATGGGTTAAATTACATACCTCATTCAGTTGTAGTTGTCATCATCAACGGTGACAAAGGTTACTCTAAATTGATATGGAAACTAAGAGACGATGGGTTCATGACTGGTATAATTTATGGCGCAAGCTTAACATTAGTGATGTTTATAGATGTGCCAGACTTCTCTCGCATCTGGTCAGACGTTAAGGTTTTGGGTCCTGAATTGAATATGGATGCTAAGGAATATGATCTTGATCCTTACGCTCCAGGAATATGGTTGAGTGTGTTGGATGTTAGGTTATACTCATTCAACGAAAGAGGAACGCCTACGAAAAATTGTAACGCTTAATTCGTCAAAGCTTAGTGCTTTGACTGCTTAGGCTGGAGAGACAAAAATGACAATTCTGGAGTTCAAAGCTTGGTTCTCTGATTGCAAAGACAAAGAGGAAAGCTAAGTATAATATAACACAAATCTGAAAAGTGTATGATTGGAAACAATATACGGATCATGAGGCTCGATTAGGGTCAATGAATACGTAGATATGTTTAGAATGAAGAAGTCTACATCGCTGCTCTTTATGTGGTAGATAGATGCAACATATATTGTCATGTTCTTTTTTTCTTTTAGCGTGCATGTATTGTACAAATGCATTATTAGTTAGGAAACATAGACAATAACATCCAAACAATGAGTACATGTGATGATGGTTTTGCCCAAAAATAGATCCAAACAATGAGTACATTATTAGTTAGGAAATATGTGGTAGATAGATCCACTCAGAAAAATCTCCTTTATATTCTCTCTCGCTTGACGGCTAAGGTTTTTACCCAAAAATCAGAAAATTCGTTTTAGTGGTGCGGGCCTAATCTAGTCAAACATAAAACTGAGCAAAAGTCTTTAACAAAAGAAACAATAACTAAACAGAAGTTACATTGTCCGAGATTATGTTACTTCAAAAGGCAGAAAGCCAAACGACACAAAGCAAGTCTTTGTTTTTTTTTCCTTTTTGGTCTCCAAGAAACCAAAACCAAAGCAACATTAATAACATAATTAGAATGAATACATATTAGCGATGTCCTACACTAATTCAAGTGTTAATAAGCACATCTTAAGTGTTAGTGGAATACGACGTCGTCTCGAAATCAGACTCCACCATTGATCTTACATTCGGGAGCTCATTAGTCAACGCTCCAGCCAAGTTATTGAAGTAGTTATTCTCATTGCTGCTCAGAAACAGAGCATCCCCAGCTGTACCGCTGTTTCTAGTTGAGTTGTACGGAACTCCGAGCATCTGAGACGTGATATAAGCAGCGACTGATTCTGTGAAGCTTGTGGATTCGTCGATTGGAGAAGAGATAAGGTTTTGTCTTGTTGCTATGTGGCTGAGAACATTTGTTGAAGCTAAGAGAGGTGCGGTTTGTGAGTGGGAATTATATTGGCTGGTCTCGGGAATCGCCGGATAAAGCCAAGATTGTGGGATTGATCTTTGTGATGATACTGAATTCGTCTTCTTGAATATTCTGCAAATCGCCCAAGCATCCTACAAAAGAAATTATTGTCTTGATTAAAAGCTGAATGTACACCAAATTGGTCTATACTAGATATCTGGTAACAAATCTAAAACTGGAAAACACAAACATAAACCCTACACCCATAACTAAACTTTTCCTGCGTGTAAAGCAAGTTAGGGCAAACGCGATTACTTACGCTTGAAGGAATCTCTTTATTGTTGTTGTTATGGTGTTGCTTCTTGTTATTGTAGTTGGGATATGATGAGTGATGAGAGTCAGATAGAGAAGGGAGACGGAATTCATGCATCATCCAATCGGTTTTGACTCCTTTAGCAGCTCGACCTCGGTAGAACACAAGCGACTTCTTCAAACCAATGCATCGGGTCGAGTCCAATGAGTATATAGGCCGGTCTGTTCCGGTTGCTTTCCAAAATCCGCCTCCTGTTACTCGGTTAGGCCTCGTGCTGTTTCGGTATTTTCTGTCTCTTGGACAGTAAAAGTACCACTCTTTCTCCCCCATTGCCGCAAGCTCTTTTTAAACATTGATTCAAGAAAATGCAAAATCAAAAATTTGTTTTCCATAGATTTGAAGAAAAGCAGAAATTAGAGTTTTTTTGTGTGTGGCTTACTTGGGAGGTCCCATGGATCGTATTTGTAAATGTCAACTTTCTTGATGAGTTCAAAGGGAAGAGATTTGTGTAGAACCTTCCGTTTCAAGTAGAAACTTACGAGTTCTTCATCTGTGGGATGAAACCTAAACCCTGGCAAAACGACGTCGTCGAACCTTTCTACGTTGTTACTCTCGTCATCATCCATAACTAGAACCATAACACAAAGAGAATTAACACTTTAGGGAATAGGAAATAAATTAACCAAAAGAGAATGAAGAGAAACATAAAGATTTATAGAGAGATAGAGAGAGAAGAAGGAAGAAGTTTCTTAGAGAAGAAGAAAGGTGTTCATGCATGGGGAAACGATAATTGGACCAGAAAGTGATGCGTAGGTTTACGACCAATGTCTCTAGAAGATGTGGAGGGTTTTGCAAGAAAGATATGATATATGTTTCTTGAACTTCGTTTTTTTTTTCATTTTTATATCTTTTTTAAACTTAATTTGAGGAGTGATTCAAACTTCAAAGTTACTGTGTACGTACTTCTTGAATCTGAGACTACGATGGTTTATTTAACGCTTTAACCCATGATGAACAATATATATGTAAGTCAAATGATCAAATCTATATCTTTTATTTGCTAAGAACGTAAATATCATTAAAAATGAAATGTTTAGGTTTTACATCAATGCTTATTAACCTATAGTTTGGTTCTATGGTAAAAAAAAACATGTAAGCAAAAAGCAACTCAAAATTCAGTCCATCGACAAGACCATAAGCTTTTCAGTTCATAGTGTCTAGATGAAGCGATATCAGTCTTAAAAACCCGCGAAACAGAAGAAGCCAAGATAAGGCCCAAACGGATAACATTTTGAAAAACCAGGAAACATTTCTCCGCAAATCAGAAACTCTTTCATTGACAGACCGAGGAAATCAGCTTTATCACTCAATGAGCTTTCAAAGCCATAGATCATACACCGCCATCTAATTGTAGGCTTTGTAGCACATCCAACTCATCCGAGATTTAACACCTAACAAAACAAATATATATCTGAAAAACTAGAATATGGTTTCAGCGTCTCAAATAGTCAAACCATTTATAGACAACTTTAAGATCTCATTTTGAGCAGTGAGATTAATATTTCGTGTTAAACGTAATTAACGTTAAGTCGTTAATCATACCCCATATCCTCGTAAATAAGCATGTAATGAACAATTAAAATGTATGAAAATATATATTTTTAACTTGAATACGGTTCCAGGCTTGCAGCCCACATTTATTTATAGTGTCATGCTTTGTATATGTAATCGTCTCATCAAACGTATAAGAAGAAATTATTACAAGGTAGGTCAAATTGGGCATTGGTAAAATCGAATTCATTGCTTAAGCTTGCTATATATGTCTCCAAGTCTGAGACATGTAAGAACATAATGTAGAAATGAAGATCTCGTGGTAATAAAATCAAAACAAAATGAACAATAAAAATTCAAGATGAGAAAAGTCCAAAAAAAAAGGCATGGGTTTTTTAACCCACTCAAATCAAGTTGGGAAGTTTGGTCAATAGCTTGTAACCTAAGCTTTCTATTTCTCTTTATATGTGAAACATTAAATCTATCAACCAATATCGTTTTGAAATATTTATTAGATGCCGTGAAAGTCCAAGTATAATGGTTTAGGGTTATCAACACTATCGATCACAAATCGAAACAACACTTCTTCACACGTTTTCAATATATTTCTCATTATGTAGACTTAGAAATTGGTGACCGTTGTTTAAATTTTTCTTAATCAAAACTGTATTTAGAATGTTGTGTTGTTTTCTGGATCGTTTTATCTTCTACGGTTGGAATAAATTAGAAAAAAAAGTCGAAACCGAAAAAAACTGAATTGCATACGGTTTTTATATGGGTTCAGTTTTTACAAAACCGAGAAATCGTAACCGAAGAAAATCAAACCGTACCAAACTGAAGTATATATGGGTTTTATATGGTTTGAGTTTTTTTTTTGTGAATTGAATGTAAAATTTATTCAAAAAAAAACGTTGTTACAAATGATGCACATTTTTAAATTGAGAGTTTAGAGATAAATAAATTTTTAAAAAAGCTATTTGGGCAAATTTTCGCGGCAAATTTAAAGAGATGGTTTTGAGTTTTATAAAACCAATAAATCGTAAAACCGAGGAAACCAAACCAAACCAAAAATCGAAGTGTCCAGCCTAGCCCTGGGCATTTGGGTATTCGAGTGGGTTTCTGGTCTTTCGGGTAGAAGAATTTTGGATCTATTTAGGAACCGATAGGGTTTCGGGTCGGTTCCAATCGGTTACGGGTCGGTTTGGTTCTAAGATTTAAGAACAGGTAAAAACTCGAAAAAATCTGGATTTTAATCGGTTCGGATATTTATTACCCGAAATGCTTAAAATATACTCGAAAACTCGAAAATATACCCGAAAACTAAAAAAACTAAAGAAAAATACCCGTAATACCGGATATATACTTGGATATTTCAATTCATTTCTGGGACAATTGGGTTTTCCCTCAACATTTGTTTGGTAGTTGATGATTGAATGTTGTTAAGGCCAAGTTGTTTTGAATTAGGTGTATATGCAAACTCTAATGAGAGCTATTATCAGCTAAGTTTTAGGAATTTTACAATGGCTTTAAGATAACCAGATTCTTTAGGTGGAAAGCTAACATCTTTATACCTCAACTTTATATCAGCTAAGTTTCAGGAATCGACGTGTTTTAAGATGCCAGATTCTTTAGGTAGTTGATAATTTAATCTTGTTCTTGGTGGTGTTAATGCCAAATTGCCAACTTGTTTGAATTAGATATATATATAACCCTAAGGAGAGCTATTCAACAACTAAGTTTACACTACAAGAAAACAGGTGGAAATCCGACGGAAATTCCGACGGCAATAATTCCGCCGGAAATTTCCGACGACTTTCCGACGGATTTCCGACTAACTTCTCATCCGTCGGAAATCCGTCGGAAATTCCGACGGATTTCCGACGACAATAATCCGTCGGACACTTTTCGACAGATTTCCGACGACTTTTTGACGCATTCTGATGTTGCCGACATACTGCCGACGGATTTCCGACGACGTTCATCCGTCGGCAATTTCCGACGGATTTCCGACGGATTGCCGACGGATTTCCGACGGATATCCGACAGATGCCGACAGATGCCGACATGGTTGCCGACATGGTTGCCGACATCGATAATATCTACTTTATATCCGTCGGAATTCCGTCGGAAAATGGACAAAATTTTCCTTATAAAAACGTTTCCACCCTTCATTTATAATCACAAAAAAAAAAAATCTCTGTTATCTAATTCCTTACGAAAATGTCTTCTTCAAATCCTTATAATTATTTTCGATCATGGATGGACAAGCCTCATCAAATTCCGGACACGGGCCTAGTTACGGAGGAATTCAAAAAAGGTCTACAGGAATTCATGGCATTTGCGGGTATGCAGAAGAAGGCAAAAAAAACCGGTAAAATCTATTGCCCTTGTACCAATTGTGGGAATCGTAGATTTATCGTGATAGATGAAGTATGGTCACATTTGTATTGTCATGGGTTTATGTCGGGTTACAAGATTTGGTATTATCATGGAGAAAATGATACAATGGTGGATAATTATGCTAGTACTAGTGAACATTATATTGGGGATAACACTAGCTTAGAAGAACCCGCAATGGAAGAACAAAGTACTGTAGGTCATGTTCAGATGGTGAACGATGCATTTCGTGAAAATATACCATCGGTTGCTGAGTATGGAGATAGTGGAGAAGAACCTAATTTAGAAGCTCGGAGATTCTTTGATATGTTAGACGCTGCTAAACATCCGTTATATGATGGGTGTAGAGGTGAACATTCCCCTTTATCAACTGCAACAAGGATGATGGGTATAAAGACGGATTTCAATTTGAGTGAGGAGTGCGTGGATGCAATCGCTGATTTTGTGAAAGAAATTTTGCCAGAAGATAATCTTGCACCGGCATCATACTATGAGATACATAAACTTGTTCAAGGTCTAGGATTGTCGTATCAGATGATAGATGTATGCATAGACAACTGTATGCTCTACTGGAGAGAGGACGCAAATCGTACGACATGTCGTTTTTGTTGCAAACCTCGGTATAAGGAAACAGGTGGAAGAGTGCCAGTGCCATATAAACGGATGTGGTATTTACCGTTAATAGAGAGATTGAAGAGGTTATATCAGTCAGAGCGCACAGCAGGAGCAATGAGATGGCATGCAGAGCATACAACAGATGGACAAATCGCCCATCCGTCAGATGCAGGAGCATGGAAACATTTTCAATCCATTTATCCCAGCTTTGCGTTTGAGGCAAGGAACGTATACCTTGGATTATGTACCGATGGTTTCAGCCCTTTTGGGAAGCACGGCAGAAAATATTCTTTGTGGCCAGTAATTGTAACACCTTACAATTTGCCGCCATCTTTGTGCATGCGAAGGGAGTTCTTGTTCCTTAGCATTCTCGTTCCTGGACCAGAGCATCCGAAGAGATCACTTGATGTGTTTTTACAACCATTGATTTATGAGCTGCGAATGTTATGGGACCAAGGTATTGAAGCGTTTGATGTTTCTTGTCACCAAAATTTCATCATGCGGTCGGTACTTTTGTGGACTATTAGCGATTTTCCAGCATATGGCATGTTATCAGGATGGACAACGCACGGAAGGTTATCGTGCCCGTACTGTCAAGATAACACTGATGCGTTCCAATTGAAGCACGGACGGAAAACGTCTTGGTTTGATTGTCATAGGCGATACCTACCTAGCGATCATCCTTATCATCGGAGCACCACATTGTTTAGGAAGAACCGGAAAGTATTTGACGGTCCTCCTCCTGAGTTAGATGGTGAGTATTTGTTGACTCAGTTTAGAGATTTTGGTGCAGAGAGGACAGTTGATTGTGGTGGTAACGGACATCATCCTGTTGATGGTTGTGGCAACGTTCATAATTGGCACAAGAGGAGCATTTTCTGGGATTTGCCTTATTGGAAGAACCATCTTTTGAGACATAATCTGGATGTCATGCACATTGAGAAGAATTTTTTCGACAACATTATGAACACCGTTCTCAATGTCAAAGGGAAGACGAAGGACAATCTGAAGTCTATATTGGACTTGCCAGACATTTGTTCTCGTAGAGCACTACATGTGACAGAGAACGGGAAGCCTCCGGTCCCGGCTTTTCGTTTCGATGAACCTTCAAAGGCCGAGTTTTTTTACTGGATTACCGAAAGTGTTAGATTCCCGGACGGATACGCATCTAACCTTCGGAACTGCGTTGATCATGGAGAAGGGAAGTTTACTGGGATGAAGAGTCATGATTGTCATGTGGTGATGCAGCGCCTCCTTCCATTTGCCTTTGCATGTCTTCTACCACGTAATGTCCACGAAGCAATTGCAGGTACAATCATGAAATTATTTATTTACTACTTTATACAATATATACTTCATTATTTAATTATTCATTTGTTATCCATATATTGCAGGGATTGGTGCCTTTTTCCGAGATATATGTTCTCGCTCTCTTACATCAGACGGTATCCGAAATCTTGGGGCTAATATACCTGTAATCCTTTGCAATTTGGAGAAGATATTTCCTCCTTCATTCTTTGATGTTATGGAACATTTAACAATTCATCTCCCTCGAGAATCAGAGCTTGGGGGCCCGGTTCAGTACCGTTGGATGTATCCTTTCGAACGGTATATGTTACATCTAAAGAAGAAGGTGAAAAATTTGAGTAGAGTGGAGGGTTCTATCGTCGCACAGACCATCAATGAAGAAACCTCACATTTTGCCGAGTCCTACTTTCCATCACAAGTCAAAACAAAGAGTCGTAGAGCAGCTCGACATGATGACGGAGGCGTCCTACCTTTCTATCCGGTCGATGTACCTCATATATTTTTACAGATTGGACGACGGATATTTAAAAATCTTGTTTAGGGTATAGGGTATAGGTTTTTTTTGTGGCAAAAGTTTACAAACACTTGTATGATGTATATAAAATAGGTTAACCTTGTATATACATCAAGAAAATGTGTTATATAGATTTTAAAAATTTTGATGGAAGTGTTTGTATAAGTTATAGTATAAGATATTGTTGATTTATGTGAAACGATATGTTTTGATGTTGTATAATTTTTAAACTAATGCAAACCCTGTAATATTGATGAACTTAATATATTTATTGAATGAAACATGTAAATAACATGTCCCTAAATCATATAAAGAAACCCTAAACCCTAAACCCCAAATATACCCTAAATCCGTCGGAAATCCGTCGGAAATTTCCGACGGATATGAAAAAATAGACACGTGCTTGTTGACTGACCAATCGACAAACATGCAAGGAATATACCTTATCCGTCGGAAATCCGTCGGAAATTTCCGACGGATTTCCGACGGATATGAAAAATTAGACACGTGCTTGTTGACTGACTAATCGAGAATCCTTATCTTCTCCAATCCGTCGGAAATTTCCGACGGATTTCCGACGGACATTGATATTTTCGAGGAGACCGCGGGAATATCAACCGCGTAAATGAAATTATTTTTCAAAATCCGACGGATTTCCGACGGCCATCGAATTATATCGACGAAACGTAAGTTTTTTTCCTTATTTCTCTCATCTTCCTCTCTCTCTTCCGTCGCTTCTTCTTCCTCTTCTCTCAAAATTTCTCTAAACGAAAATCTCTTCTTCTCCCTCTTTTCTTCTTCTTCTTCACAATTTCAGTTTTTATCTTCAATTCATCAACTCCTCATCTTCAATTCCTCAATTCTTCTCCAACAAAACCATGTAAGTTTAATTAATTCCTTTAATTTTGTTTTATATCATTTTAGTTTTAGGGAATATATTAGTTAGGTTGTTAGAATTTTGTTTATGTGAATTGTTAAGTGGTTATAATAGAATTTGTTATTTAGAATAATATTAGTGTTATGGTTTATGTGTTTAGATTGTTGATTTAGAATTGTTAGATCTAGATATTGTTTGAATTTTTAAAAATATTTGTATATATTAAAATCGTTTTTAAAATATTGTTTAAGTAATAAAAACGTTTAGAATATTGTTTAAGTAATAAAAATCGTTTTTAAAATATTTTTATATATTAAAAACGTTTTTAATATATTTGTTAAGTAATAAAAACGTTTTCATAATATTTGTATATATTAAAATTGTTTATAAATTTTTTTTTAGTAATAAAAACGTTTTTATAATATTTGTATATATTAAAATCATTTATAATATTTAAGTTGATGTTAAAATATTTTTTTTTAATTTGAAAAACGTTTTTATAATATGTGTATATATTAAAATCTTTTATAATATTTTATAACTAATAAAAACGTTTTTAAAATATTTCTATATATTTAAGTTGATGTTAAAATATTTTTTTAATAATAAAAACCTTTTTCAAATATTATTTTAGAAATAAAATTGTTTTAAATATTTTTTATAGTAATAAAACGTTTTCTAAATATTTTTATATATTAAAACTGATTTTAAAATATTTTAGCAAATTTTGAAAATTTTTGAAATATTTGAATTTTTAGTAAACTTTGAATTTTTCGGAAAATTTGAATTTCCAGAAAATTTGAATTTTTCCTAAATTTTTTTCCGGAAATTTCAAAAATGTTGGTAACTTTTGAATTTTTTGTTAATTTACTAACAATTTTACCGTTTTCCGCAGGGATCACGACGATGTTCTTCAGTTGGGAGGCGGCAACCAAGGACGCCGTTCTCGGAGTTCTCGGTGTACGCCTCCTCCGGGACCAACGAGCTCGGGAACTCACATCCCTGATTCCCAGCAATCCGCTGCTCGGAGCCACCTTGAGATCGAGGAGCTAGTCCGGCAGCCTAACCGGGGCCATTGCATTCGACTCGACCCGAAGTTTGAGGACGGCACTTGGTAAGAAAATTTGTGTACATTATTTCAATTTATTTAGATTTTTAAACTTAACATATTTATATATTTTCATAATGTTTTCAGGTTTAAGCTGTCGACTCAGATCACCAAGTCGATATTACGGATGCTCCACAACATGTTGGACAAACCGTACAAGAAGTATTCGGACATGCCTGCCGAGGAGAAAGACGTGTGGCACCGGACTTTCGCGGTACGTTCTTTATTGATATATTATTTATTTTGAATTTCATTTTGTCAATTTTTCTTTTTGATATGTAACAAATTTTTTTAAAAAATTGTAGCAAGAGTTCACGTGGGACTCTCATCATACGCGCGAAGTCATTGACACATTCGACAAGTATGCCGCAAACTCGTACTCGAAGCACATGTACGAGTGGAAACAGAAGTGGAAGCAGAACAAAGACAAGCCGAAGGACCTTGACGACGACGTCTGGAAAGGCTTCTGTGAGTACTGGAGTAGGCCTGCGACAAAAAAGACCTCCGAGCAACAGTCGAAGAACCGAAATAGCCAACGAGGCGGGAAAGGGGTCTACATCCACAACGCGGGCGCAAAGACCATCGAACGGGAAGCGATGGAAATGGTAAGTTTAATTTAAATTTTTTATTGTTAATTCTGTTTTTTATATTTATTTAACTTAACAAATTTTCGCAGGCGAGAGCATCTGGTTCCGAACCCGATTATCTTCAACTCATCGAGAATATACACACCAACAAGAAAACCGGTTAGATACAGGACTTGGGGATGCGGGATGTTGTCGAGAAGAGCAAGAAGACGAAGCTGGACCGTGAACTATCATCGCAGCTCACTATCGAAGGATCGTCGTCCTCGAACTCTTTGTCCCGGGAAGAGATAAACCAGATTGTACTTGAGGTAAGTTTTAATTTCATTTCGTTTTTTTTTTTTCGTTATTTATTTATTATCGGTTTTAATTATTCGCAGCAAACCCGGCAAGTGAAAGGTCGATTCGCTGGGTTAGGCACCCTTCCGACCCAGGAATCTTCTTCCTCGTTTCCTCGTTATCCTTCGGAGTACCGGGTAGAAATCGAGAGGCTCACCCAAACGGTGAAAGACCGTGACCAGCAGGTTGAAGAGCTACGGACGGAGCAACAGACTACCACCAAGAAGCTCTCCTGCTTGGAGAAGATGATGGAAAAATGCTTCCCGCATATGTTTCGGGATAATAATCCCGACGACGGAGATTCTCCAACCGTCTAAATATTTGCTTTTAATGCTTTTTTTTTGAACAATTTATTTTAATGTGTAATGACTTTTTTTAATTTTGTTTAATGAATTTATATATTTATTATTTCTATTTTTAATTTATATTTCAAATTTCTATAATTTTAATATATAAATTTCCAAAAAATAAATAATTAAATAAAATTCAAAATACCAATTCCGTCGGAAAACCGTCGGAATAAGTTCCTGTAACATCCCGATTTCTTGTATATGCGGAGAGACTTATAAGAATTGATTTGGCTACCTATGACACCAAAGTGCACTTAGCTTTTCCGATCACTTGCCCGAAAGAACTCCAGAGTTAAGCGTGCTTGAGCTGGAGTAGTTTAAGGATGGGTGACATTCCGGGAAGTTATTCGCGGTATCGTGTGAGTGAGGACAAAACACGGGGAAAGATCACGTGGTGATTGCAGGGTCAGTAAACAAGTATTACAAGCCTCACGGATTAACGCACCGGCCGTCGGACAAGGGTGGGGCCCACGGGCCGAGATAAGGCATTGGGCCCACGGGCCGAGAGAAGGCATGGGGCACACGGGCCGAGAGAAGGCATGGGGCCCACGGGCCGAGAGAAGGCATGGGGCCCACAGGCATGGGTGGTCGGGGCGCTATAGTTACCGTCGTAAATCCTTCGGAACCTATTTCCGACGAAGAACCGACGGACTTCCGAGACAACTTCCGATCAAATTATCCGTCGTAACTCCGTCGAAAATAGTTACCGTCGGAAATCCGTCGGAAATTTCCGACGGATTTCCGACGGCATTTACGACTGAATATCCGTCGGAGTATCCGTCGGAAGTCCGTCGAATATCCGTCGGAACAGACGCGGTCGGAAATCCGTCGGAAATGTCTGACGGCTTTCCGACGGATTCCGACGGATACCATATTTCCGACGAACTGTAACCGACAGCTTAAATCCGTCGGAAATCCGTCGGAAAAGGCCCTTTCCGACGGATTTCCGACGGCTTTGGCCGTCGGAAATACCCCTGTTTTCTTGTAGTGTTATAACAGTTTCTTATATCTCAATTTTGGCAGAATTTGATCATCAATCATCATAGAATTACATTTGTTACTAGACTTCTTTTTTTTTTTTACCTTTCTCTTAAGTTTGTGATATGGTTTTGCAGGAGGATATGTTGTGCAGCAAGATAAATTGCCAAACTATATGTAGTCCCTGATCTGACCGGCTTTAAGGTTTTTCATTTAAACTCTAAAACTCTTTTGTTCCTTTCTTCTTTGATTCCTTTATGTAGCATTTAGTGAAACATGATAACTAAACATTAATGATTCCCTTAATAAATCTTTCTTCTTACTTAACTGCATTAAGCTTGTTGTGTGATTTAGCTCTGCTGATTGTAATATTTTGATTTTTTTTTCAGTTTACAGCTGAAACCATATGTATCTCAGTGCCCTATACAAGTCAAAACAACCGAGTCAACTGAAGCTTCCAAGTGAAAAAAAAAGTCTGAAGAAATATGTTTTTGAAGTCTTCATTAGCTTAAAGTTAAGGACTGTGTTATCTTAACCCTTTTGGTTTGGGATATTGAACAAAGGTTCTCCATTTTTGTTGGGAATTGTCAATGCAATTTAAAGCTCCAATCTTTTTTTTAAGGAAACAAAAAAGGTTTGGACTTGTTTTTTTTTTTTGGAAGAAGAAGACTCAAAATTGGACTAAGATAAAAAAAAAAAAACATCTTTAGTGGAGAGGGGCAATTACGGTATTTCAACTAGCTCCTTCTTCCTCCGCTACAAAAAAAAATCTGAGATTTTTAATTAATTTTATCCAGGCTTTGTAAGATCGATTGGTCTCAGAATTTCCTGAAATTTGTCGCAAAGATGCATGTGATTGCGTCCTGCTCTTTGAAACCTGTTCCGATCACTTCACGCGAGAATGATATTGTGGGTCGACGACAGCTTCTTTCCTCCGCATGTTCCAGAATTTCCCAAGGCGATGTCGTTTCAGACCGACCAGTTTCTTCAGTAAAGTAAGCATTTTGGTTCTGTTACTCCCTGAAAAATTGTTACTTTTGATTTGGGTTCCTTAAAAAGATTATGAATTTCCCCCATTTTCTTCTTCGACAGCCAATTTCGCAGAAATCTCTGCATTTTGGTTCTGTTGTTCCCTGAAAAATTGTTCCTTTTGATTTGGGTTCCTTAAAAGATTATGATTTTTTTGTTTTTCTGTAAGTTATTGAGAAAATTCTCAGTTTGAAACTTGGAACATCCATTCATTAGTGTGTTTCTTTCTGTTGTGCAATTTGTTTACTGAAAATTTACTTGGAGATTTGATGTTCATGTAGCTTTTAGTTGTCTGTATTTTGTTAGGATTGGTCGAGATTGGAAGTCGAATTTGCATGAGTTAGCCATGAAAAGCGTCCCTTCGACGACAAGGCGAATCTTGTTGACAAGTATATTCATGAATTTGTGCTATAATCCTTCAAGGTACTTATCAGGTCTGCACCTTGTTCAGCTATTCGTCATCTTCTAAAGCTTTGTTTTCAACAATTCGATGGGTCGAATTCTGTAATGAGAAGCTTAATTGGTCCCGATCAGAGCATTTTAATTCCTAGCTAGTAGCTACTAATGTTCCACTATGAAGGCCACAAAGCTCTAATTAGAAGG
This sequence comes from Eutrema japonicum, assembly GCA_030161315.1. Classification (NCBI taxonomy): domain Eukaryota; kingdom Viridiplantae; phylum Streptophyta; class Magnoliopsida; order Brassicales; family Brassicaceae; genus Eutrema; species Eutrema japonicum. Next base: position 52,241,846 of record BSQW01000011.1, read on the forward strand.
GGTTTTGAAGTACCAAACCATATATGGCTATAGGATTTGCCGCTGTAGTAGAGAACATTCATGATCTGATCTGGTCTTTTCATTTCTTCTGCTTATAATGAGATTGGTTTCATCGATTCGTAGTGATATAAATCGGTTATTGAGTATGTGCTGTGATGAACTACAGCACTAGCACTTGGCGATCCATCTGTTACTAGAGTTGAAGATGTTAGTCCACCTGTTGTCCCCGCTGGACCTCTTTTCCCTACCGAGGTTAGTTTCTTTGACGAGGATAAAAATCGAAGTTTCAGGTTTTGATGGTTACACTAAGATGCATATATCTTTCCTCTGTTTCAGGGTAGAATTGTTCAACTGTTTGAGAAGAATACTTATTCCGTTGTCAATATATTTGATGTGACATTACGGCCTCAGCTCAAAATGACGGGTGTAGTTGAGGTAATGTTGTTCTCAATACTAAAAAAAAATATCTCTCTCTTTTTATTTTATTGTTGATTGTTTGACTTACAATTTCTCTGAAATTCAATCGTAGATACCCGAAGGAAATGGCTCTGGAGTAGTCTGGGATGGACAGGGATACATTGTGACCAATTATCATGGTAAGATGATCTGAATGAACCATGACTGACTGATTTTACAAATGCTCGAATTGCAGACGAAGGATAATATTGTAATGTTAGTTGGATCTTCTGTTGAACAGTTATTGGCAATGCCCTTTCAAGAAATCCTAGCCCCGGGGATGTGGTTGGACGTGTGAATATTCTGGCATCTGATGGGTGAGAGTTTTGCTGCGGGATGAATTATTTCAGCCGTTTATAGTCTCTCGAGTTATTCTCATGTCTGCTCGGTTGTGCAAATCTTGAAGGGTACAGAAGAATTTTGAAGGAAAACTTGTTGGTGCTGATCGTGCTAAGGATCTTGCTGTCTTGAAGGTATATTATATATGTTTGGTAATATTTTTCGATGGAAATTAAAAAAGAAACAACTTCTTAGATTAATGTTACCCCAAAAATCAGGTAGAAGCCCCTGAAATGCTTCTGAAACCGATTAAAGTTGGGCAATCAAATTCTCTAAAAGTCGGGCAGCAATGTTTAGCTATTGGAAACCCGTTTGGTTTTGACCACACCCTTACAGTTGGTGTCATCAGCGGTCTTAACCGCGACATTTTTAGTCAAACCGGAGTTACAATTGGTGGTGGAATTCAAACCGATGCAGCCATTAACCCGGGAAATAGGTATGTCTATAAAATCATACAAAAGTGGACTATATTTTTCTTGTGAAATCAATTCTTGTGTGTGTGTGAGTGTGTTTAATGGATCTTTCTGTATCATATATTGTAGCGGAGGTCCTCTGCTCGATTCAAAAGGGAACTTAATTGGGATCAACACCGCCATATTCACACAGACAGGTAGATTTTCAGTGACTCATTACCGAAATTTTCCATGTGAAACTCACTCTTGGCTTCAATAGGAACATCTGCGGGTGTCGGGTTTGCAATCCCGTCATCAACTGTATTGAAGATTGTTCCTCAACTAATCCAATTCAGCAAAGTAAGCACGCACAAAATCAATCGTTTTGTTTTCTTAATCCATCCTTGAATGGAATTTCTTGATGTTGTTGCTAATCCAAAATTTCAGGTCCTTCGAGCTGGTATTAACATAGAATTAGCCCCCGATTCAGTAGCTAATCAACTCAATGTTCGTAATGGAGCTCTTGTACTTCAGGTATCTAAACAACTTCATACTAAAAAAACCTCAGAAACCATTCTTTCTTTTTGTGACAATAATGATTGTGAATGCAGGTACCGGGAAACAGTCTCGCAGAAAAGGCAGGATTACTTCCGACATCTCGGGGTTTTGCTGGTAATATAGTACTCGGAGATATCATTGTTGCAGTTGATGACAAACCCGTAAGCTCGATGAACCTCTTGCATAAAAAACAAGAAAATTATTCTCAAGTTTCAGTTGATTTGTTCTTGAAAGGAAGAACCTTTTTTTTTATCAGATCTACTAAGATTATTTGGTTTAATCAGGTGAGGAACAAAGCTGAGTTGATGAAGATATTGGATGAGTATAGTGTGGGTGATAAGGTGAAACTTAAGATCAAGAGAGGAAATCAAGATTTAGAGTTACAGATCTCACTGGAAGAGAAGAGTTCATGACAGATTTCACAACATTTGCTCTCTCCCTCTTAAATCTCTCTGTTTTTTTGTTTATTATGTCTGAGGATAGCAAAATTCACTAAATTATTTGTTTCTATTTCAATATTTTTCTTAAACTAAAAAATATTATTCAAAACAAAAATACCTAAAATATCTATAACAAATTTCATAAACATAAAAAAAATTATTTATGGTTCAAAGAAAAAAAATCCAAAATTGTCAAGTAGAATCGCTACTAGGCCTGGACGCTCGGGTCGGGTATTTCGGATTTCAGATATTTCGGGTTTAGGCTCAGAGGACTTGTTCGAGTATTTTAAACCATCGGGTTGGGTTTGGTTCAGTACAAATCGGGTTCGGTTCGGATTTGGTTATAACCGAAATAATTATGGTTTCGGATAAGTTCGGATATGTTCGGGTATGTTCAGATATTTTTACCCATACTATGAAGAAAACCCGAAATAATTCAAACAAGTCCACATAATTCAACAAACGTTTACAAGTCCCAAATTTCAAACACACAAACCAGAAACATATAAATAAAATCCATAAATTCCAAAACATATTGTTAAAGTCTTAAAAAATAGAGTAAAATAAAACAAAAGCATTCCAAAGTAGTTTATCTAATATAAAACAAAAACTCATATCAGAAATAACTAAAAAAATTAACAAACAAGTTTTTTTTGATAGTATATAAAAAAAAATATCGACTTTACTAAGCATATTTTTGATTTCGGATTTGTTCGGTATAACAAAGGGATTAATTGGTTTTGGATTTGTAGTTCGGATTTCGGGTTTGTAGCTCGGGTTTCAGTTCGGTTCGGGTATTATCCGAAACCCGAAGTACTTAGACAGTAAAACCCGTTCGGATATTTTTCTAGTTTGGATCGAGTTCGAAATCGGATTTTTCGGGGTCAGGTTCGGATTCGGATTCGGGTTTCAAGTTCGGGTTAAAACGCCCAGTCCCTAGTCGCTACATCACGGAAATGTGTAGGGTTTTACTTCTCTCTCTTCAGGTACGCTTATAGGAACTATTTTTATCCTCCTTGAATCGAGGGCAACCCATTTGAAGTAATACGAAAAAGGAGGCGACTTTGACTGAACAGGGTAAAACCTATACAGCAAAATTGTCAATTTCAATTGTGATTCGGAGTTTGTGACCATGGCGAGAGGCGTAGCTGGAGTTTTGCGTAAAGCGTATACTTCGAGGGTTAGGGTTCTGTTATCGACCCGAAGTTCACATACATTTAGAGAAACTGATTGTAGATCTCTTGTTAATCCCGAGTTTGATGTGCCCACGAGCCGGTTCTCTTCGATTCGGGCTCATCTTCCATGGAATGATTACAGATTTGGGTGCTTTGGGTTTGGTAAAGTTAGGGGCTTTTCGTCTACGGTGGATAATAATGGTGAAAATGATGAATCTGATATGGAAGACTGCGAAGAAAGTGTTGGTTCTGAGAGTGGGGATTATGATGAGGAAGGTGTGATTAATGAGCTTGGTGATGTAGATGAGAGCTTGATGAACGATTCAGCGGTTTCTGAGGCGGATGCGAATGGTAATAACAGTGCAGAGAGTAGCGAGGCTGCTCGTGCTTTAAACGCTCGGTATCATGATCGTGTGGAACTATATAGAGAGCTTAGGGGAAATGAAGTGCGTTCTAAGCTTCAGCGTAGTGAATGGGATACATTACATGAGATTTTCGGGTATTTCGCACAGTCGGGTTGGGCAGCTAATCAGGCTCTTGCGATCTATATCGGGAAATCGTTTTTCCCAACTGCTGTTAGCAAATTTAGGGACTTCTTCGTGGAGAAATGTAAGATTGAGGTTGTTCAGGATCTTGTCCGCGTTGGACCGACAGACGCAGCTGTTAGGTTTTTTTTCCCTGTGTTTGTCGAGTTCTGTATCGAAGAGTTTCCCGATGAGATCAAGCGTTTTAAGAGTGTTGTTGAATCTGCAGACCTCACGAAACCCGCTACCTGGTTTCCTTTTGCGCGAGCTATGAAGCGTAAAATCGTTTACCATTGTGGACCGACCAACAGTGGCAAGACGTACAATGCGTTGCAGCGGTTTATGGAAGCCAAGAACGGATTGTATTGCAGCCCGCTTAGGTTATTAGCCATGGAAGTTTTCGATAAGGTAAATGCTTTAGGGATTTACTGTAGCCTCTTGACTGGACAAGAGAAGAAACATGTTCCGTTCTCGAAACATGTTTCTTGTACGGTTGAAATGGTGTCTACAGATGAGTTATATGAAGTGGCTGTGATCGATGAAATACAGATGATGGCGGATCCTAGTAGAGGTCACGCTTGGACAAAAGCTTTGCTTGGATTAAAAGCCGATGAGATTCATTTGTGCGGTGACCCGAGTGTTTTGGAGATTGTGCGTAAGATTTGTGCTGATACAGGAGACGAGTTAGTTGAAGAGCATTACGAGAGGTTCAAACCGTTAGTTGTGGAGGCTAAGACCTTATTAGGAGATCTTAAAAACGTTAAGTCGGGTGATTGTGTTGTTGCGTTCTCTAGAAGAGAGATATTTGAAGTTAAAATGGCTATTGAGAAACATACGAACCATCGTTGCTGTGTTATTTACGGTGCATTGCCTCCTGAGACGAGGAGACAGCAAGCGAATATGTTTAACGATCAAGAAAACGAGTATGATGTTTTGGTTGCTAGTGATGCTGTTGGGATGGGATTGAATCTGAACATAAGACGGGTTGTGTTTTACAGTTTGAGCAAGTATAACGGCGATAAGGTTGTTCCAGTACCGGCTTCGCAAGTGAAACAGATTGCTGGGAGAGCTGGAAGGAGAGGAAGCCGTTATCCAGATGGACTCACGACGACATTACACTTAGAAGATTTAACCTATCTAATCGAGTGTTTGCAACAACCGTTTGATGAAGTTAAAAAAGTCGGTCTTTTCCCTTTCTTTGAGCAGATTGAGCTTTTCGCTGCAAAAGTTCCCGATATGGCCTTTTCGAAGCTCTTAGAGCATTTCGGAAAACATTGCAGACTCGACGGTTCTTACTTCTTGTGTCGTCATGATCATGTGAAGAAAGTCGCAAATATGTTGGAGAAAGTAGATGGGTTGTCTCTAGAAGACCGGTTTAACTTCTGTTTTGCACCAGTTAATATCAGGAATCCGAAAGCAATGTACCATTTATATCGATTTGCTTCAACTTATAGCCAAGATATGCCGGTTAATGTCGCGATGGGGATGCCAAAGTGTTCTGCTAGGAATGATACCGAGCTTTTGGATTTGGAGAGTAGACACCAAGTTTTGTCCATGTATCTTTGGTTGTCTAATCAATTTGAAGAGAGGAATTTTCCATTTGTGGAGAAGGTTGAAGCAATGGCGACAAATATTGCAGAGCTGTTAGGTGAATCATTGACTAAAGCTTCTTGGAAGATGGAGACAAAAGAAGAGATAATGAAGGGTCAAAAGAAAGAAGATAGAGGATATGAAAGACCATCTTCACTAATCAAGTTAGTTAATAAGCAATCAATTTCAAGATTTTTTTGTGTTTTGAGAAACTTTTGAAATTGTGGATTTTTGCTGAGAGTTTTTTTCTTGTTTGTTGTTTTCAGGAGGAAAGAAGAAAAATTTGGTGTGAAGGAGAATCCCAAGAAACTAACTACATAAGTCATTTTGCAGAGAAATGGTTAATTAGTTATTTGTTAAGCAAAAGTTCTCTGGATTTTCTTCAGTTTTGGTTGGACTTGGAGATTTTCTTCAGTTTCTTGGGATTCAGTTTTGGTTGGACTTGGAGAATCCCAAGAAACTAACTACATAAGTCATTTTGCAGAGAAATGGTTAATTAGTTATTTAGTTTCTTCTTACCGGAAGTTTCAATTGGTGTTTGTTGTTGCTCATATGTAAATTAAGTGTAACAAACTAGAGATTATATTAGAATTCAAGGCGTTATTGCGCATATAAAGTGATCAATAGGTATTACTTAACTCGATGATTTCAGAGATTTCTCAAATTTGCTGCAACTGTTTGACCAGTGAGATGACTTATCAAATACAGAGAAACTTATGCCAAGAGTAAGTGATCTCCAAATTGCAACAAAGCAAAATAAGAAGAAGAAATTTAGCATGCAAGCTCGTTAAACCAATATCAAGGAAGGGTCACATTTAGCAATCCAATAGTTGAGAAAGCTAACTCATAGGAAGGAGACAAGAAAGGATTCTGTGTCTTTTCATTCATTGACGAAATGCACTCTAACAGCCGTAACCACACCTCCTGAGCAACTTGGGAGCAGATACTTTCTCTCACTTGTTCTCTTCCAAAGCAACTAGGGAGCAGATACGGGCTCATTCGCAGGTTACCTGGTACAAAGTGGTCTGGTTCAAGGAATCGGTTATACGGTGTGCATTTGTAACTTGGCTGGCAATGCAACAAAGATTACCAACGAGAGATCGCCTCAGAAGTTGGGGATTGACTGTTTCAGCGGCATGTGTTCTATGCTCTAACGGAATTGAGAGCCATAATCATCTCTTCTTCGGATGCGAGTTCTCTTCGCAGATTTGGCATGATCTAGCTTGTAGGATATGGCAAAATCCTCCTCTAGATCTCTTGGCTGCAACCTCGTGGATTCTCCAGCCTCGACCACCTCCTCACTCCTCTGCTTCAGGGCCGGCTCAATAGGGAGGGTGAGCGGTGCGACGTCTCCGGCCTCGACCCTGACCCCGACCACTGTCCTAATAATTAAGGGTCCTATTTTTTTATATATATATATATATATATACTTTTATTAAAACAATAATAATAATAATAATAATAATAATTAGTTGAAAAGGGCTCCTAAAATATTTTATAAGTAATTTTTAATAACAAAAACATTACACATATATATATATTTTTAAAATTAGTAAAAACCTTAAAAAAACAATAAATTTAAAGGGTCTAAAATTTTTTTTTGCTTAGGGCCCATAATAATGTTGAGCCGGCGCTCCTCGACTTCAGTCATCATTAAACTCATCCTTCATTCCGTCATCTACATGATTTGGAAGGAGCGCAACTCTCAGATCTTCACAACTGTAAGCTCTCCTTTAACCTCGGTTAAGGCGTGCGTCGACCATATGATTTGCGACCGGTTTCTTTCTTATCCTCCGCCTGATTCAAGCTCTCCCTCTCTCCTTCAATTTTATTTTCGGTTGTATTAATTTATATAGCAAGTATTCATTGTCTGTATCCTCTCCACTTGTTACGCGATTAGGAATAAGTTACTCTGTAACATGTAAAACTCAAAAAATGGTTTAAATCTTAACATTTACACCCCAAAATAAAAAACACACCTCCTGACAAACCACACACTGTCTCCTTCTTTCAACTATAGCCGCCCAGCCACTGAAACAAGGGGTACAACCGTTGTATATCTCAGTGCAAGCTTCGTGTTTCTCTTCGGAACTTATGGGGACCAAACATAAAATCTGAATAACTAAACAATAAATTTAATATAAAATCTAATTATACTGATCATTTAAAATTTAAATATTTTTATATTTTATCAGTGTATTAGGGTAGATTAGTTATCATATATAGTAAAAGCGAAGTAAATTTTCGGAATGGAGCTCTCCCCTAAACCGTAAAACTCGGTTATTATTTTTTTCGGTTCATATATAGTAAAAGCAAAGTAAATTTTCGGAATGGAGCTCTCTCATTCATCCTAAACCGTAAAACTCGGTTATTATTTTTTTCCGGTTCAAATTAAGTTTTTTAGATTTCAAAATTGGCCGTATCGATTATCGATTTTTGGGTTTTTAATATTAGCTTTTTTGGGTCCATTTTGGAAAAGCTTATTTTTTCCTCGTAAATTAGTGTTCTCACGTTAGGGTTAAGACTCATCTTAATCCTCCACTCTCTTCCTGCGGGAATGGCCCCAGCAGCGGCCATGCGATGTTCCTGTAAAATCCTATGGTTTATGACTGCGCGATCGATGCCCCGAGAGGTTCAACTGTTGAGATCTTCAACAATTTCAAGCTTTTGTGGATCCTACTGTTGATACCCATGACAAATCCTTCCTCGAGAAGAAGTAAGAGCTTCAACAATTTCTACACTCGCTCTTTTTTTATGTACTTTGTTCTCCATTGTTGCTGCTATTTGTGAGTTAGTAGATTTTTTCTTTTGCTTCGTTAGACAATGTGTTTCCTGACTTCTACGTATTGGGATGGTATTCTACGGGAAGCGACGCTAATAAATCTGAAATGCATATCCACAGAGCTGTGAGTGCATGTTCATCGTTAATTTCGATTATTGGATTGTAGGTCTCACTGTACTGATTGTGGTATATGTCTGAGAATATCTTTGTGTGTTTCTATCTTTGCTCTGCTTTCTACTGTTTAGAACTTGTAAAGGTTTTTTTTTTCTTGGCAGGAGGTTCAACGCTCTCAGATCTCCATCAAGCTTTGGTAGATTATCTACATGTTCTCCTGGGATTCACTAAAGATGGTAAATATTCTATTATGTGTTATTTAGAAAAAGATCTGCTTAGTTTCAGAGGTTTATTCTGACCCTGCAGTATTTGTGTTGTTCCTTAGGTAGCCATCTACAGTTTAAATTACAATTTAATTGGGTCAATCAAGAGGAGCAGTAGGAATCAAAGCAATTTGTCTTCAAGTTTCATCATAAATTCATAGTATACTGACACTTACATATTTTCTTCTAACCAGGAAACAGTAATGTCAAACGTTTGGTATGAAGTTTGGTCTGTTTTGCATGTAATGGCAATGCTACAGATGTCACAAGCCAGTTTACTGCTTCTTCCTAGAGGTTCTACTGATGGCCACAACCATCCGAAAGTATCAGAAGGTTAGGCTTCTTCAAGACTCATCTATTTTCGGTTTCTTAAGAGGAAAATTCGCAAACATTAATATGTGATGGTAAGGTCCCTCAAACTTGAGAATTTGAAATTTTTAGACGTTTGAACAACCCTCTTATTTATTTTATTTTTGTTTTCGATGTATGTCATCGTTGGAAAATCTTTATTTTCTTACACTCTTGTATATGGATATAGCATAGATTAAAGGTGTTAAGAGCATTTTATTTACCGTCTCATGACATTTTATCAAGCTTAGACCATCACCAATGGTAAGAACCTATGAGGAGTTCTTATCAATTATTTAATCATAAATTTTGATAAAATTTATTTTAAGAACCTCATCTAAAGTTTTTAATTTTGTGATCTTCCAATGGTTAGAACCTTAAGTGGAGTTTTAAAAAAAAAACCCAATTGAAGTCAAGATAAATCAAAACAAAGACTCTTTAAAAGTAGGGTGCATCTTCTCAGAAATATCGATGCTGATTTTTCGAGCATGTCCTTAATTCAAGCATTGGATCTTATAGTGAGTAATAGGAGAAGATTCATTTTACATAGTAATATATTATATGGTAAATGATGATATGCGAATTGGTTGTCGGGAGATCACAGTTGAGTGAATCAAATTGAAATCAAGAGGGAGAGAGAGAGAGTTTGATCCAAGATAGAGTCAGAAAAAAAAAAATATTTTTGAACAAAGCCAATACCCCAATGCCACGTGGCTTAAGAACCTCTCTAAGAGTCGACTCTAAAAATCCTTCCCTAAGAACCGATTCTTAGCTTTTATTTTATTTATGATTTATTTTTAATCATAACAACCCCTAAGAACCTCTTCTAAACCCCTTGTTGGAGATGCTCTTATGGTCACAAATGGTGACCCTAACTATGATGTTAAGAGAGTTGAACCACCTACTGGTATCCCCAAGTCGATGTTGATGGCGACCCCAGATGGTTCTTATTCCTTGCCTAGAAGCGCAGTTGCAGTTCTAAAATCACATGGGTAAGTTTTACTGAGTTAGCATCGGGATGTTATTGTTTGGTACATTTTCCCATAAATTGATAATATTGTGAATGGTTGTTGTGTCTTCAACAAATTCAGGGATGCTTTTGAGAAGGAAACGGAGGGATTGCCATCAACAACACGCTCTGTAGGAGAACTTTCGCCTGAGCTAAAATGCCCATTATGCAAAGAAGTAATGAGAGATGCTGTGCTTACAAGCAAATGTTGTTTTAAGAGCTTCCGCGACAAGTGTAAGTTATTCCACCTTTCTGTTTATTGTTACCAGTTACAATTCAACATAACTATCCTGTTTACTTCGATTATATGTACCTCAGGTATCAGAGATCACATTATTGCAAATTCAAGATGTGTTTGTGGAGAAGATGTACTTGCTGACGATCTTCTACCGTATTTTTTGGAAACTGGAAACGAAAGCACTGAGAACGCCGGCAACGTGGGCCATATCCCAGGTATGTCATTATCTTAAGTCATGTGTTTTTAAACGCAAGTAGAAACCACAACGACATAACCGTAGCTGAATTCGCAGTAGAGCGGATCTGTAAGGTGGAACACGATATGTCTTGCTTTTTAATATGTATTCAGAAGCTGGAAGATGCGAAGATGTAAATAGGATAAAACTTCTCATGAAGAGCAAATGCATATCTAGAACAACGAGTCGCGGTACTGTTAAGACGAAGAGCACAACTCATGTGTTCACTAACGGAGACAAATTCCACGTGGAGACAAATAAGATCTATGAAGTCTTAGATATCGTGTCAAGGATGATTGTGGAAGAAGAAGAAAGTTGTTGGAGGTGGGCCTAGCACCCCCAATTAGTTAGGTCCATCTTAGGAAAGGCCCATCTTCAGCTCGGTCGCCGGCCTGAAAGCACCGACCTGCAAGGCTCCTCTTCGGCTCGGTCGCTGACCTGAAAGCGACGCACCTCGGGCCCGGGCTGACACTTCACCATGGCAGGAATGTCAGAAGAGCAGAAGGCAAGTGAGAGTTGGTCGAACAGTGTATTGTCTGAGCAGGAGTATGGGCTGACCTCGACATCTCACCAACCTTGCAGACTTGACGAAGGAGAGGAAGACACGTGGAGGAGAGTTGGTTAAACAGTGCACTGCTCTGCAACACGCCACGCCGAGCTCATCATGACCTCTCTCCCCGAAAGCCGGAACACGCCTCCTAGGCCACCTTACCCGCGAAAGAGGCCGAAGACGCCACGTGGCCCCGAGATCCCGGGGAGCAGGAAGCCAACCCCGACTATATATACCCCTCAATGTCATTAATGACAGGGGGGGATTTTGGCCATTTTGACCTACGACAAGTTACCCGATCTCTCTCTCTCTCTCTCTCTTTGTAACAAGGCAACAGTTTAGAACGCCGAACTGAACGTCCTTCGGAACCAGTTCGTAATTCTAAATTGTTCATTTCTCTCACCATCAATAAAAAGAAACACGGCCCCCGGCCTACTCATCTTTCTCCCGGCCTGCTTTAATAGTGGTTAAACTGCTCTAACTAACGAAAATCTCACCTCTCATTCCGTAATCAATCTCTTAAACATCTTTAGTGATCCACGGGATCAACAATTGGCGCTAGAAGGAGGGGGTTTGAGAATTTTTCTACACGCAAAGAGTAGCTCGGCAAATGTCGGGAACATCTCCCTCATCTCCGAACAGCTGAATACAGATAAGTGCCAAGCTTATTTCATTTTTTACTCTTTTCTTTCCCCTCAAAAGCCGAGCTCTCGCCTCGCACCTCGGGTCAAACCCGAAAGCCGAGCTCCGGCTCGCAAAGGATAAACCGAGCTCTCGCCTCGCACCTCGGGTCAAACCCGAAAGCCGAGCTCCGGCTCGCAAAGGATAAGCCGAGCTCTCGCCTCGCACCTCGGGTCAAACCCGAAAGCCGAGCTCCGGCTCGCAAATGATAAGCCGAGCTCTCGCCTCGCACCTCGGGTCAAACCCGAAAGCCGAGCTCCGGCTCGCAAAGGATAAGCCGAGCTCTCGCCTCGCACCTCGGGTCGAACCCAAAAGCCGAGCTCATCTCGCAGTAATCACGATCAACAAGTGCCGAGCCTAGTCTCGTTCACGACGTGACGGGTACTGTTCACGACGTGCCGGGTACTGTTCACGAACCATTACGTCGTCCCCAAAAACCGGAGAGATGTCTGCTCAACTCCCACTATAAATACCCCCTTTGGTATTCATTATCAACACACAAGAAAAACTCTCATTCTCTCTCTCTAAATAACTTTCCCTCTCTAAAAAAGGAGCTCTCTCCAAGCTCTCCCCAGCTCTCCGCAGCTCTAAAGAGCTTCCAGCTCTCCCGACGACCTGACAGTTGACCGACGACCCGACCTGACGGTCGACCGACGACCCGACCTGACGGTCGACCGACGACCCGACCTTACAGTCTACCGACGACCCGACCTGACGGCCGACCGACGACCCGACCTGACGGTCGACCGACGACCCGACCTGACAGTCGACCGACGACCCGACCTGACGGTCGACCGACGACCCGACCTGACAGTCGACCGACGACCCGACCTGACGGCCGACCGGCGACCGACGACCCGACCTGGCGACCCGACCTGACGGCCGACCGACGACCCGACCTGACGGCCGACCTAACAGTCGACCTGACAGTCGACCGACGACCCGACCTGACAGTCGACCAGCGACCGACGACCTAACAATCGACCGACGACCGACGACCCGACCTGACGGTCGACCGTCGACCGACGACCCGACCTGACGGTCGACCGTCGACCGACGACCCGACTTGACGGTCGACCGTCGACCGACGACCCGACCTGACAGTCGACCTGACTAGCTCTCAGCTCTCCAGTTTTCTCCTACCCGCCTCAGCAAAGAACTACGAATGGCTTGATCCCCAATCCGGGGTACGTAGGCAGCCCTCCGGGCACAGCTATAAATCACCTCATCCTCCTCATTTGCCGACCGGAACACAACCGGCTCTATCTTAACAGAAAATCCCCGAACCTCTCCGATACAAATTGATTTGTAGGAGACGTGCTCATACCCGTTCCAACAAGTTATGTTCACTGTGTTTCGAAGTTGAGACCAGAGACTCTATTGAAGAGAAGAATCAAGCAATTTACCAAGAAGACATTCGGTAAGACTCGCCACGTGTCTTGGATTGATCTCTACGGAAACAGGAAGACCAGTTATGGTGAGGAATAACATGAGAATCTGCAGAAAATGTCACGAGTTCTTGGAAAAGGCTTCGAAATTGACCAGAAGAGAAATCGTTGATTGCCTTTGTAATGGAACCTCTAACGATTCCCAATTCAACACCTCTATGAACATGAGTGATCTCATTCGCCGCGAATTAAACCTTAGCGATAAGATCTTCAGGAGTCGTAGCAATTTCTCAACATGTTACACCTAACATCAGTGATACAATTCGACCGTTTTTTTGTTGTTTTCGGTTGAAATCATATCAAAAGCCAACGAGAGAAAGCCTAGACTTTGTAGATATCATATCAAACAGAACCCTCTCTCTTTTCTCCCACCACGCCACTGATCTAAATCATCGGTATTACTATTCAGCACTCTTCAGTTCCACAATTTTGATAAAACTCCTAGACTTTGAGACTTCCACAGTAGACGGAGTATCCGATCTATGTGTTGCTTATTTGGGTTATTTGTGTGCTGAATATGTGTTGTATCACTGAATATGTGTTGAATATGTGTTGCTTATTTGGGTTACCTTGCCTGTGTATATGATTTTTTTTTCTATAGCCGTGATGCCGAGAGTTAGAGTTTCTGGTTTACATATTCACTTTATTTTTGGTATTATGGTTATGTATCAGCCTGGGCATAAAAACCGGCCGGTACCGAAATACCGAACCGGAACCGACCCGAAATTTTCGGTTCGGTTCAGTTTCGGTTATTGGCATAATACTCATTGGATATTTTTTTAAGGATCCACGGGTATCGGTTCGGATCCGAATATTACCCGAGAACCGAAATACCGAACCGAATACCCGAAATTAAATTGTATATAATTATATTATATATATAATCTATATTATATACATATACATAAAATACATAAATACATAAATACATAAATACACAAAACAAAGTAGAAAAAGAGACATATACCCTAAACTATACACACCTATACAACCTATTTCTCTCTCTCTCTCTCTCTCTCTCTCTCTCTCTCTCTCTCTCTCTCTCTCGACCAAACTCTTAAACTTCTCTTAATCTCTTTCTTTCTCTTCTTAGGTCTTTCACATTAAAAAAAAAATCTGGAATCTGAAACCTCCCGGAGCCGTCGCGTGTCTTCGCCGGCTGCACCGTCCACGACGTCGAAAAACAAATCACAAGTACGCTTCTGCTCCATCTCCTTCTCATCTATCTCCATCTCTTAATACTTTCAAATTGGAAAAGAAGATTAGGGTTTTTAATAAATGAAATCGATTTGGGGATTTTAGTTTTTGATTGTTTAAATACAAAATTGACTTCATTTCCTTTATGTTCTTGTCATTTTTACCACGAATCATCGAGTCTTTTGAGTAATTTGAAATCGATTTGGGAATTTAGGGGTTTTAATAAATGAAATCTATTTGGGGATTTTAGTTTCTGATTGTTTAAATACAAAATTTACTTCATTTCCTTTATGTTCTTGTCATTTTTACCACGAATCATCGAGTATTTTGAGTCGGAAATAGTTTTAGGGTTTTTTCATATATGAAATCGATTTGGGAATTTGTGTTTTTCGTTGTTTACATATGAAATTGAGTTCATTTTCTCTTTGTTTACTGTGTGTTTACTCTAGAAGAACTCGGAAATAGGATTTAAGTTTTTAATTCGGAAATAGGATTGAAGTTTTGGTTATGTTTATATATGAAATCGATTTGGTTTATATATGTAATCGACTTCTGAGTTATGAGTGAGTGTGTGGTATCATTATATTATGCATAAACTTGATCCTAAGTTAACTTAGATTACTAACTTATTATTTTCTTAACTTAATATGTTGCAGATGGATTCTAATCAAAGATCAACCAAACATGAATGAAGAACCAGATATTGATATGAATTATGAGCTAAAGGAAACAGATGATGAAGTTGAGACGCCTACTTCTGCTACTGCTAGTAAAGGGAAACAGAATGGTAGTGTGAAGGGAAGGAAAATGACCAAATCCCTTGTGTGGGATCACTTCACAAGAACAAAGGTTAACTATGACAAGTGCAACTGTAATTATTGTGGGAAGACAATGGGTTGTGCAACATCATCCTACACCTCCAATCTGAAGAAGCATCTTGACTTCTGT
Source organism: Eutrema japonicum (assembly GCA_030161315.1). Taxonomy (NCBI): domain Eukaryota; kingdom Viridiplantae; phylum Streptophyta; class Magnoliopsida; order Brassicales; family Brassicaceae; genus Eutrema; species Eutrema japonicum. The sequence goes on from BSQW01000011.1 coordinate 52,257,133, forward strand.
AAGCAGCATCTTGCGTGGGTGGCAGCCAAGGGATCGGATCAACAACAGCTAAATGCAGAAGGTGATGATGGTCTGAAGCTGTGTAAAGTTTCTGAAGTTGTGGTCAGAGAAGCTACAAACGAGATGTTAGTTTTAGGTGAGTTGCCTCTGTCTTTTATAGAGAGTTTGGCTTGGAGGCATTTCTGCAGCAGAGTCAAGCTTCCCAAGCCAGTCTCTCGGAGAATAGCAACCAGGGACATTGTGGAGATGTTTGTGAGAAGGAAGACCCTGATGAAGAAGGTCATTGGTGCCAATAATCAGAGGATGTCCTTGACGACTGATATATGGACAGCTCCCACCACCACTGCTAGCTACATGGTAATCACTGCACATTTCATTGACAGTAATTGGCAGTGGAAGAAGCTGATCATCGGGTTCAAGCACATTTCTGATCACAAGGGATCTACTATATCGGCTGTACTTCTAGATAGTTTAGCTGAATGGGACATCAAGAAGCTCTTTTGCATCACAGTGGATAATGCAACTGCGAACTCCTCTGCTCTGAGAAGATTTAAACAAGGATTCAGCCTAGTTGGAGAAGATTCACTAGTGCTTGGTGGTGAGTATTTACATGTGCGGTGTGCTACTCACATTCTCAATCTGATTGTGAAAGATGGATTACACGATGTTGACAACAACGTTTCTGCCATTCGGAATGGAGTGCAATATGTGAGGTCTTATACACCACGGTTGATGTCATTCGAGCTTCGTGTTGACACATGGAACATGACAAGGGGTAGTCTGTCTCTGGATTGCAAAACCAGATGGAATTCAACATATCTGATGTTGAATAGAGCTATGGACTTCAGGCTGGCGTTTGATAAGATGGTGGCTGAGGACAACTTGTATAGCGAGTACTTCAGAGAAAGAGTAGATGGAATGAAGAGGATTGGGACCACCTGTCCAAGAAGATTGGGACCAAGTTGACAGGTTACTTAGCTTCCTCATTATCTTTTATAATTCAACTTTAGTTCTCTCTGCTACTAATTCACCTCGTGCAAATAAATGCTACAATGAAATAGTAACCATAGAAAGAAACCTCACCTTATTAAGCTTAGATCCTGATGTAGAGTTGAAGAAGAAAGCTGCTGCTATGATATCTAAGTTAGGCAAGTATTGGGATCCATTTGGATTTGAAACAGAAATGAATAGGATGTTGACAATAGCTAGTGTTTTTGACCCGAGACACAAAATGAAATTTGCTAAGCTTTGTTTTGAGAAGTTATATGGACCAGATAGTCATACTGCTATTGAAATGCACAATTCAGTCATGGATATTTTGAAGAGGCTATTTGAAGAGTATAGTCTTAGGTTTGGTAGCTCTCCGAATAGATCTTCAACTGTTGCATCTACTTCTGGTTCTTCTGATCCGACACAAGCAAGTGGATCATCTTCTCAACCTCAAGCTCGAGAAGTAGTTAGACCTAGAAATCGTAGAATGGACTTGGCTAGTCGTACTCGTTATGAAAGAAAGGATGTAGTTTACAAGGAGCTGGTACAAGAATCAGGATTTCAGGAAGTAACCACCGAGCTAGAGTTGTATTTGTCCGAGAATGTGGAGAATCCACATATTTTTCAAGGAACATAGTATGATGTTCTCTTGTGATGGAAGGTGAATACCCAAAAGTTTCCGGTTCTATCACAAGTGGCTAGGGATGTTCTAGCAATGAAAGTTTCATCAGTTGCATCTGAGTCTGCTTTTAGTACAAATGGTCGTATCTTGGACCCATTTCGGAGTTGCTTGACACACTACACTTTAGAAGTGTTTATGTGCACGGAGCAATGGTTGAAGTCTGAGATACATATCAATGGTAGAGGAACTATTACCGTTGAACAACTTCTTGATGAGATTGAAGACCAGGATGATCTTCAGAGAGGTAAGTTGTCTATTCGGTTTAATGTTTTTGTTAAATCTTAGAACATTCTTCTTATCATTCAATTCTTCTTACACTTTGCAGAGTTTGGAGATATGAATATCCAAAAGTTACATTGTTAAATCTTAAAACAAATTTCCAATCATCATTCGATCTTATGAGTGCTAACTTACTCTTTGACCTGTTGTGCTCGTGGATTGTGCTCGTGGATTGGTCTCTGGTGGTGATGGTTGTCCGTGAACGGAGAAATTCTCTTAATTGTGGTACAATTATTTAGTTTTTGGTTTTGTAATTGGGTTTATCTATGCATCATTGTTATTTGGGTTTATCTATGCATCATGCATGTATTGAAAATACGAGGAAGGGAAAAACCAAAAGATAAAGAAAAAGAAGACACAACAGTATAGTAAGAAGAAGTAGAAGTCGTAGACGATGATGAAGATGAAAGAAAAGGGTGAGGAATTAGAAAATCGAAAGATATATAAGAGGAAGAAGAAGAAGGAAAAGATGAGGAACTGACAAAGGCTTTTAAATTGGAGAATGAAGAAGAAGATGAATAAAAACCGAAAAAATGAATAAGAAAAATATGAAGAAGAACAAAACCAAAAGATAAAGAATAGTAATAAGAGTAGAACAAAGCAGAAGAGGAAGAAGAAGAAGACAAATCAGAAGAGGGCGAAGAAAGATAAGTTGAAGACGATGAAGAAGAGGAAAGAAAATATGAGGAATAAGAAAATCGAAAGACATTGTAACTTTGTTTCAAATTTCAAACTATATTTCCCCTTAGTTTCAAGAGGAAGGTTCATGTTAGAACGGTCGGATAATATGTGTCCATGTTATCTATGTGCTTATACTTTACAAGATTCTTTGAAACTGATCGTTTTTGTAAAGATAGCCAAGCCCATAAAGAATGTGAAAATATACATCCAAAAAATAATTAGAAGAAGGAAAATACGAGGAAGACGATAAAATCGAAAGTCAAATAAAAGGAAGAAGAAGAACACATAGAAGAAGTAGAAGATGTGGAAGAATAAGAAGCAGAAGAATACAAAGACGATAGAAGAAAATGGAGAAGATGAGGCATAAAAAAAATCAGAAGAATAAAACAAAGAAATTCAGAAGAAGAAAATGAAGAAAACCCGAATGAAAAAAAAAATAAGAAGTCAAATAAGACGAAGACGATAAAGAAGAAGAAGAAGTAGGAGTTGAAAACGATGGAGGATAAGAAGGAAAAGACGAAAAATATGAAAAAAAAAACTAAAAGATAAAGAAGAGGGAAAAGAAAAAGACGAAGCCAATGAAGACAATGAAGAAAAGAAAAATAGTCGGAGAAGACGAAGATGGTGAACAAAGAAGAATGAAATGACGAATTTGGAGAAGGGAAAAAGTAATCAGAAGAAGAAGTCAGAGAAGTTGGAGAAGAAAACCAATACATAGTAGACGAATAGGAAGTCGAAGAGAACGAAGAAGACAAAGGTGATGAAGAAGGAGACAAAGAAGAAAAAGAAAGAGAATAATATAACCCGAAAGAAGATGAAGAAGACATAACAGAAGATGAATAAGAAGTTGAAGTCGAAGACGATGATGAAGATGAAGATGAAAGAAAAGGGTGAGGAATAAGAACATCGATAGATGTATAAGAGGAAGAAAAAGTAGAAGTCAAAGAAAATGAGGAAGAAGAAGGAAAAGATGTGAAAAACACGAGTGACAAAGAAAAAACGGTAAAAGAAGACAAAAAATAATGAAAGAAAACGAAGACGTGAGAGAAGAATGAGAGATAAAGGTGGAAGACGATGACGAAGAATAAAGAAAAGACGATAAAGAAGAAAAACCAAAGGATAAATAAGAGGAAAAAAATGATGAAGAACAATTATGTGAAGACGAATAACTCACGTTTGTCTTAGTTCAATTGGTTTGTGGGTTTCATACACTTATTTAGAATTGCTTTTTAAGTTTTTAATTTTGTATAGTGTTTACTTTTTTGGATTAACTTTATTTTGATTTTGTATATCTCGAGTGGTTGTTCTAAATTTCTTCGATTTATAACATAAAGTTTTGTATTACGTTTTTGACACCCCTTGGCCCGCGGACTACATATCTAGTTTTATATAAAAAAAACAAATTTATCAAAAAAAAAAAAAATATTATTTTCCAATGGGCCAACCCGAACTTGATTAAGCCCAAAAAAGTTACTCATCGAGCCTTTAAGCCGCGCTAGGTTTTACATAGTTGTAGTATAAAAACGCTCTTCTTCTTCTTCGCGATCAAATCTTCACGTTTTTGTTTGTGCAGCAGCCATGGTGCAAGTCAGATTCTACCGCAACTGTGAGCTCTCTTCTCTGTATCTTCTGCTGTCAGATTTGATCGAATTTTTACCATTTTCTCAATCCCAAGCTGAATTCGGATTCATAGACTCTGTTACTTCTCGATTTTTTGTTTTTGTTTTTGTTTTTAATCCGTGATTTTAGATCATTGATGCATGCAAATGATGATTAGGGTTTGTCCATTTATCTGTTTGATCAATATCTATGTGAAATTTAACTCCATAAATCCTTTATTTATCTGTTTTGATAAATGGTGTTTTTGGGTACTCTGTTTTGTGGTCAAAGATTTGATTTTTATAATGGTGAGTTTGATTTTCAGATGGGAAAACATTCAAGAAGCCTCGTCGTCCTTACGAGAAGGAGCGTCTTGATGCTGAGCTAAAGCTTGTTGGAGAATACGGTCTCCGTTGCAAGAGAGAGCTGTGGAGAGTTCAATACGCGCTTAGCCGTATCCGTAACGCTGCGAGAGAGCTTCTCACCCTCGACGAGAAGAACCCTCGTCGGATCTTTGAAGGTGAAGCTCTTCTTAGGAGGATGAACCGTTATGGACTTCTTGATGAGAGCCAGAACAAGCTCGATTACGTTCTTGCTTTGACTGTTGAGAATTTCCTCGAACGACGTCTCCAAACAATTGTCTTCAAGTCCGGTATGGCCAAGTCCATTCACCATGCTCGTGTCCTTATCCGACAAAGGCACATCAGGTAATCATAATTTCCTTTTACATCACGAAAAAATCGTGACTTTAGAAATTTGGAACAAACATTCAATTGTGTCCTGCTTGACTTGCTATAGAATCTTGGTTAGATCCTTCTAATTCTTCACATTTCACTCCTGCTCGCTCTAAAATGAACTCAGTTGGGTCAAGGCTTATCGGTTTTTTCCTGCTTTGTGCAAGGCTTATCGGTTTTGTCATGCTTGGCTCGGGTATAATATTGGGTGGATCCTTTCGATTGTTGTAGTTCACAGCTCTAAATGAACTCAACTGTGTTAAAAGTGTAACGGTATTGTAACAAAACCTGATTGTTTTCGATTCGGTCTTAGGGTTGGGAGGCAACTGGTGAACATTCCATCTTTCATGGTGAAAGTAGACTCGCAGAAACACATAGACTTTTCTCTAACCAGTCCATTTGGCGGTGGTCGTCCCGGAAGAGTGAAGAGAAGGAACGAGAGAGCTGGAGCCAAGAAAGCTGGTGGTGGTGATGGAGATGAGGATGATGAAGAGTGAAAGTATCAAAACCCTAAAACCCTTTATTAGATAAAACACTAACTAAAACCTACCAAGATGCTATTAAGTTATTAATCTTTTGCTCTTGTCACTTTCTTTTGTGAGATGTTTGTTATCTTTAACTAGTAGAAGAAGGCAAAGTGTTTTTATGTTATTGTGCTTTTGCAATTATGCTTTTTTGGACCATGTCACTTTCGGATCTTGCTGCTTTACAAGATAGTAGTGAATGTTTTGTCCGGTGTTGTTTCATACAATCAAAAAGCTTTTCTTCAATCTACATGCATTTTCTCTGCTAAACAACTTTGAGCAATAAACATTAACATTAAATGGAAACGACAGAGTAAGTTTAAAATACTTAACAACTAAAACCAAGATCACTTCTTCTTCTTCTCAGCCTTTCCTTCCTTCTAACAATCTCATCCGAAGACTGCGATTCTTGTGTTCCTAACCGGATGAGAAAATCCGAGATTCAGAACCAAATTATTTTCCTTCGACTGTAGTAATGTACTAAAGCTGAAGTTGTTTCCTCGACAACCTTTGATAATCCCAAAACCATGTTATCCGTAAGCGTCCTGAAAAGGCTTGTGCATTTTGGTTGGATCTTCTCGTTTCGACGGTCTTTCTGACTCTCAAGTCTCAACAAACCGGGATATTCTTTGGTAAGCTCGACTTCGCGTAGGTACGTTAAATCGAGCTCTCCTCCTAAGAATACATTTCTATCGCCCAAAAATGCTAACCAAGTTGTTGGTGGTCGGGTGGTTCCCTTCCTGCGGTGAGTGTCGGCCCTGTTGGTCTAGGCCAGGGATCGATTCCCCGCGGGAGCGGAATTACCAGGACAAGCACTTGGCCAAGTGGGGCATTATAAGTGGGCTGTGTCACTCCCACCCGGGAGATTAGTCTGGGCTTTTGGGCTTGGGATTACTCCCGGGGGCCGAAAGGCATCAAAAAAAAAAAAAATGCTAACTTTCTTAAAGATTATTTGATTATGATCATCTCATCATTAGTTTTACGTTCTGTTAAGGAGTAATGCTAAAAAATTGTTTAATATCGTATCATTGGTAAAAACAGTGATAAAATTTAGAAGAATAATCCTTACACTAATGCAACATATATAGTCGAATAGAAAACGTTTAAAAAAAAAAAAAACAAATCATATACAAATACAATACTCGAATAGAACAATAATCTAAGAACATTTTTCACGAATTTGTCTAGCCCATGGGTCCATGAGAGCATCTGCAACGGTTAAGAAAGACATCCATATGGTGTCTCAAGAATAAATTATTACATTTTTAATATAATTTAATTCAATAATTAAATTTTAAATTAAAAAAAAATTTGGACAAATGAAAAAATGACACATATGAGAAGGGTGTCTCAAATTTTTTTGTTGAGTGTCTCAAATGAGACACCCTTCTCCCTATCTCTCTTCTCTTTTCATTTTTTTTCATTTTTTTTATTGGTGGGTGTCTCGTTGCTCTGACCTTTGAAGTGAAATGCAAAGTGGTGTCTTTAAACGGACGATCACCAAAAACATCTCAACCTCTTTTCAGAAGACCAACATTGTGCGGTATTAGAACCTCAAATCATGTATATCTTGAAATTTGAAGCTTTTGTCAAGAGCGAAAAAAAAAAATATATATATATATATACGTAAAAGAATACTTATACTGCAGGTCACATACTCCGATTGCCAAGCCGCGTCTGCAAAACATGTCGTCTGGGAGTGAGAGACAAGTACTTGCGAAGGTCGTCTGCGAGTGAGAGACAAGTACTTGCGAAGGTCGTCTGCGAGTGAGAGACAATTACTTTCGGGCAGAGAGTTTGGGCGAATCGCCACTCTTTAGCCTCGACGATGGACTTCGTAATAACATCAGACTCCGAGAACTCTCTGTTTTTGTAGACACGATGATTTCGTGTTGTCCACAAGTTCCAGCAGATCCAAACTTGTAAAGAGAACTCATGGAGGCCCAAAGGAGGGAGACACACCAGATTTGATATGAGTATGAGGAAATCGAAGTGAGCTGGTATGTACCTTGCATCAGAGCAAAACTCCAAACTCGTTGGGGAAAAGGGAAATCCCTAAGAGTATGGGTAATAGTCTATAGCTCACCGCACCGTTTGCAACTAAAGTCTACTTGGATTCCTTTATTTACGAGTTGAACTCCCACTGGAAGAGCACTTACAATCGCCTTCCATAAAAAATGTTTGATCTTAGGTGTTGTCCAGACGTTCCTTTGCCAATTAAAGCTCCTTTGTCTCTCCGATAAATTCTCAGAAATGGTGAGACGATAACCTGAGCGAACATAATATTTTCCATTCTTCACTGGAAGCCAAACTAGTATGTCTTGAGGTCTTGAGGAGCTAACCGGGAGGAGGTGAATACTCTGTTCAAACTCTAGAATTAAATCGCGGATTTTTGGCCATTTCAGGTGTTGTTGTCATGGTCAAGAAGCTCTGAAACCATCAAATCTATTGAAACAAAAGGGGATGGACCAATCAAACGACAAGGCGTGGATGAACTCAGCCATGGATCATCCCAAATTTTTATGTTTTCTCCATTTCCAACCAGCCATCCCGTCCTTTTTCAGGATTTCACGACCCGCTATGATGCCTCGCCAATCATGTGACGAGTTTGATGGGATTTTACACTCCATAAAAGAGGCGGAGTGACATTATTTTCCCAATAACACCCGCGAAACCAAAGCTATTGGGTGAGAAATAAACTGAGCTCCTAACTTGGCCAGTAAATCATCGTTAAAATCTTTGATGTCACGGAAGCCGAGTCCGCCTGCATTTTTTGGCGATGTGAGCTTATTCCATGCCACCCACCTCATCTTTCTCTTATCTGGCTTATCGCCCCACCAAAACCTTGTGAGGATCGATTGAATTTGTTTGCAAAGTGATATTGGGAGCTTGAAATATGACATGGTGTAAGACGACATAAAGGCAAGTACATACTTGAGGATGACTTGCTTCCCCCCCTGGTGAAAGGAATCTCAAAGACCAGCTATGGTAGCGTTGTCTAATCATGTCCACTAAGCTCGAAAAGATATCTCGCTTACGACGATCGAATTTCTCGGGTAATTCCAAATATTTGCTAGCACCACCTTCGTTTCGAATTTTGAGGATTCTTTTAGCTTCTCTACTTTTTACCAACGGTGTTTTTGCCGAGAAAGTGATGGCCGATTTATTAAGGTTTATACACTGTCCCGATGCACATTCGTAGAGGTGGATAATTGATGCGAGTGTATTGCAGCTGCCAGAGTCCGATTTACATAAGAACATGGTATCATCCGCGAACAAAAGATGGTTCACTTGAGGACTATGTCTTGCAAATCGGATGCCTGCTAGAGTGTCGTTGTCTTGGGCCTTGGGACATAAACCAGAGAGGACTTTCGTACAGAGAATAAAGAGGTACGAGGAGAGCGGATCTCCTTGCCTCAACCCTCTCGATGGGAGGACTCTGCCTTGAGGTCCTCCCTTGATGAGGAAAGAATATGAGACAGAGGTAACACACTCCATGATCCAAGTGATCCACATACTGTGGAAACCCAAACGTTCTAAGACGGCGCGAAAGAAACCCATTCGATTTTGTCATATGCTTTGCTCATATCCATTTTAACTGCCATGAAGCATAACTTTTTGGCTTATGAGGTGCGGAGGTAGTGCAACGTCTCGTGAGTAATCAGAATGTTATCAGAAATTGCTATTTCCGTTACAAACGCCGATTGGGTATCGAAGATGAGAGACGAGAGCACGAACTGAAAAGACGCTTCGTTAGGATTTTTGCCACAATTTTGTAGTAGATGTTGCATAAGGCAATTGGGCGATAATCTGTAACTCTCCTTGTGCCGATGTTCTTTGGGATTAATCGGATATGCATCTCATTTTGTCGAGTCGGGAAAGAGCCGGTGGCAAATAACTTTTAGATTTCCTCCACAATGTCTCGACCAATGATGGGCCAATACGTGTGAAAAAAACAAGCAGAAAAGACGTCAAGACCAAGTTCTTTACTTGGGTGGATCGCCTTAACCGCCGCATGAATCTCCTCGGGATCCGGAGGACGAATCATCATCTTGTTTGTCTCACTAGTTATCACTAGTTCAAGGACTTCTTGTACAAGTCTGATGACTCCGGGAGATTGAGTCGAGAAAATATTCTGAAAATAAGAAGATATGATGTGAGCAAAATCATGTTCTTCATGAAAGGCGGCTCCATTTTTATCCTCGAGTACCGTGAAGCGATTACATGTATGACGGTTTCTTGTGACCGCGTGAAAGTATCCAGTGTTTTGATCTCTTTCTTGTAGCCATAACACACGACTACATTGTTTCCAAAATTATTCTCCATCACGGTAAGCTTTTTCAAGTGTAGCTGTGCAACTACTAATTTTTCCGGGTCGGGAAAATCCGCGGAAAGAGCAGCTTCAAGTTCAGCTCGTTTCTTTAAGATCAACTTCGGACTATTTTAGGTTTGCTCTTTACTCCACCTGATTATCTCTCTTCTACAATCCATAATTTTTTCTAAAACCGAGGCGCGATTATTATATTTCCAAACTTGAGCTATTAGATTCATTACTTCTTCCTTCTCTCTCAGTCGGTTATCGAACCAAAATATGCCTTTGCGTTTAACTTGTATCATCGAGATACGTAATGAGTGGTCGATGTTCGGATCCTTCGAAATTGAGATATTTGGATCGGTCAGAGGGAAAACTTCCGAGCCAAGCATTGTTAGACATTAATCGGTCGAGGTAAGCTCGGACAAAATGATCGTAGCGCATCCTTCTCCATGAAAGGGGGTTACCCGAGTGGTTCACATCCCAAAGACCGTTTTGATTAAAAAACTACCGAAATTAGTAAAGGAGCTTTCATGCATTCTAGGTCCTCCTCTTGTTTCCGAGTTATCAAGGATGTCATTACAAAAATCCGAGATTTTGTTCCACACCTCTTGACGTTTATGGCTCGCCGGGTGACCATAAACAAAGGTAAGATATAAAGTTTTGCCCTTGTACTTAATACGAGTATCGATAAAGTTCGGGGAAGAGGATAAAATCTCTAGATGTATATCCTTCTTCCAAAAGAGAGCTAGCCCACCACTAAGACCATTAGGAGGAACAATAATTTTGTTGTTGTAACCCATCCATTGAAATACATTGAAGACAAAATCATCATGATTTTTGTCTCCATGAGAAACGTTATATCCGGAAAAAGATCTAGTCTTAATGAAATCCTTTAGGCGTCGAACTGTAAGGGAGTTTCCAAATTATTGAAAGTTCTAACAGGTTGTACTCATTTAAACGAACTGGATGGTTTTTGGAAAACCATTGAACCCCTACAAGTAGTCGGTACTATGACCTTAGAAATGGATGCGACAAGTGCATCACTAGAAACAACCTCATTACGAGGTAAATTAGAGCCAGAAGTATGGGAAAAGGTATCCACATTGGCTTGGTCATGATGAGATTCCATACAGAGCTTCTTCCTTGGTGATTGACGTTTCAAAGTGAGACGTCTCTTAGAGCTAGCACCTTTCAACGGGCTACGTTGGACTTTCTTCTTCGCGACTGATTTGACAAAAGACTTGGCGATTATCTTTGTTGTGGTCTTTGTTAATCTTTTATTTTGTCCTCCTCTCTTAGCTTTAGTCTGATCTGTAGACGTTGAAGTTTATGTTGAATTTGGTCCAAGTCTGAATGCCATAGGGGGCTTTTCTCTTTGCAGCAGAGGGAGGTCAGGAATAGTAGCTTCCAAAGAAACATATTGAGATCGCATTATGCTGAATTTATCTATGCTTTTCCCGGAGCCATTTAGTTGAAGATCGTTAATATGAGGTTCAACTCTAATTTCACCTTCTTTAACTACGATATTTGGCGTTAAAATCCCTCCTTTGACTAGAGAACACAAAGTTATATCTTTCCTTGTATGATCGATTATCCTTGTGATCTTCTTTGTATTTGGCAGGAGGAAGCCGAGGAGGAACACGAGTTTCAGTTACTGGATTTGAAACCAAAATTATTTTCCTTCTGTTATGACGATTTTGGTCAGATTCCAAACGATCCAATGTGCGTTGTTGGTTTATTCCCAACTTTGAATGCTCGGAAGGAGGAGCGTGCAGAGCTGAGGGGGCAGTCCTCATTTTCATGAGCCATACACATACATAGAAAACACTGTTTCTCCAATCTGATGTATTCAAAAACGATTGTAATCTCCTCACCGAAGGAAACTGGATAGATTTAGATTTCATCAAAGGTTTGAGTGATCAAGGTAGGTTCCGAGTTCTCTGCCAATTACTCGGTGATTGTTGTTCGTACAACAATGGAATGGGATACCACGAATTTTAACCCAAAACGGGATCTTCGATGGGAAGGAGTATGCGATTATTGGTTCCCATCGCTGCAGTACAAACATCCAACGTTTGATATGGAAGGGAGCCTATTTCAGAACTGATTGTAGATCATACTCCTTCTCGAAACAAAATTGAACTTTTCAGGGCCTAGATCTCGCCCATTGATCTTTCCTTCCTGTAACAAGTTTTAAGCTCTGGTTCTGTATTTGATATACTGATTCTTTGCTTGATGTTTATGTGCAGCAAGTAAAAGAAGAGACGACACGGCAAAATAACGAGTTCCCACGCCAAACCGGCAATGGTACGTCTCGGTGAGCTTTAACCCAACTCACAAGAGTATCAAGAGAAGCTGCTTACAAGTGATCACACCCCAACTCACCACACTCACCGAACCGAGAAAATACCCAGAAAAGAAAGATGAAGATCAAGGAAGAAGATAAAGTTTCACTCACCCCTTACAAGATCTTTTCTCTCACCCTCTCACTTACTTTCTCTCTCTATGTGTTGCAAATCTCTCTTGCTCACCTGCTCTCACTTGCTTTTCTTTGACTCTTCTTTATACTCTCTGCTTTTGTCCCAATTTGTCGTGACTATGATGAGATCGACAAACAACGCAGCGCAACAAGTCGTGAAGCTCCTCTTGGGCTTCTTCTTCAGTTTGTCCTCATATTGGGCTTCAGCTACACCACTAAACCCACATCCAAAAATCGCAAACCCAATTGTCAAAAAGTAAATCGTAGCTCACACTTCCAAACGCCAAACCTGTGGCATGAATCCAACAAGGGCTTTAGTGCGTTGGATACCAGGATTTAGGACCCTATTGTTGAGGGTAAGTCTGTTTGCCTCAACGAGTTTTGGATTCAGATCGTTAGGGAGGCGAAGGGGAAGGTCACAGATCCATCGCCTTGGTCCCGCAATTGCTTTCTCTTTCTCCTCTATAGTGTAGCGACGCGACATGGTTGACTTGGGCAAGACGCAAGGTAGGGTGGTTGACGAGCGAAGGATGAAGAAGCATATTTTGACAAAACACACAGCGTAAATGACTGTAAGAGGCATAGAGGGGATCAGAGAAGATAGAGGAATTCACGAGATGCAGCAGGTCAGAGTGATCAAACGCGTTGTGAAAACCTTAGAAGCGGCGCATCGCTTTTTATATTTTTTATATTTTCATCATTTCTTCTCCTCTCTGTTCCCTTGTTTCTTTTAGTCAAGAGAAATATAAAATGTAGTTTATAAATCGGAAACTTATGTTTTTATTTGGTATTTGCTCGGATGGAAAACGAGGTTTGGTCATGGTGAAGCTTTTTAAAAAAAAAAAAAATCTTAGTGATTGGTTCAGGTTTTCTAATCGTTTTGGACTTTGGTGGCACATATACTTATGTAAACATGTACTACGGTTTGATTTCTTAGTCATGTACTTCGTGCAAAACCATTTAAATAGGATTTAAACCATGGGATTGAAACAAAATGTTTTCCGGCCTTATAAAAGTAGATGCCATGTTTTAGTAAATAATTTAGTTTAATGAATTCTGTAAAGAAACATAAAACTCGGGTCACAGAGATAGGTGATGTGATTGATTATTTAAAGTTAATCAAAAATAGTTGTTTTTTACTATACTATTTAAGGTATGTACTCTTATACATTTGCTCCATTCTATACCGTTCCCATACGAGGATCAAAGTGTCTAGTCCCATTGTAAATCGGAAATCGGAATTTGAGATCGGAAATTATGACATAACGAGAATAGAACGAGACGGAATGGTAATTTAAAACATCTCATCGGGATATATGGTCAGATTCTAGAGTGATGTAATTTCCAATTTAAAGTCTAAAGACGAAATCTCCTTTATATAAAAGGGATTGATTTTGAAATTTAAGATTATTTTGAAATTTCAAGTCTTCAAACAAACAACATTATACACTCTCTAGATATCAAAGTTATGAGTAATATGGTTTAATCGGTTTTTCCTTTCTTCGATATCATCTTCAATATTGATCAAATACTGGTAGTGAAAGCCATTTAAAATTTGAAAATAGTATTTTTATCGTAGGCCGTGGAAATAGAAATTCTTATGTAATTTTGTTAGAAGGATAAAAGATTGAGAGTTTGCGTGTGTAAAATTATTGACAGTCATTTTATTTCCTTAAAAATTTAACATTATTATCTGATTAGTCTAATGTTCTATATATGAATTGAAAATGTAATTATAAAATAACAATGGTGTGACTTATAGTCATCAAAAGTGAATTATTTTAACGATTTTATCTTACATGTGATTTTTCATGTAATAAGTTGTTTTTGGGAACGTGTTTTCTATTTAAGTTTATTTCTAATTTGTAAATGAAGGTTTGAGTTTGGGATTTCAAATATAGGGTTTAGGCTGTTTAGAGCATCTGCATTGGAGTGTTTCAATAAGACACCCTCTATTAAAAAAAAAAAAAATACACCCTCCACCAATGTTGAGACGCTCTCTAAGTATGTGTCTTTTTTTTATTGGTTCATTTGTTATTTTAAAATTAAAATTTAATTATAAAACTAAATTCAATTAAATTAATAATATTATTTGATTAGGCATCCATTTTGAGATCCTCACCAATGCAAATGCTCTTAGCTTTACTCAGTGACATTTCACAAATTAAGGGTTCAAATTAGTACGATTTTCTTAAATACTATCATATTTATTGTTAGCTATGTAAATTACTCTATAATTTACTATATTGATCTTTTTAGAAAAATTAATATAATATGCTATACTATTATGCCATATTATAAAATATTTTAAAATAATTATAACAACATAACCCTCACATAGCACGGGACAAGCCCTAGTAATGAATAATTGTAGATGTTGAGGAGAGTTCTCATGGTTTTTGCAGAAGTCAATGCAAAGCATCATTGTGTAATTATGAGAGCAAATCGGTTAAAAGGGGACCATTTGATATGTGTATATTGGTCTACCTCCTGGACCATAATGTGTTACGTCTTTCTTATTATTATTATTAAAAGTTGTGGTACCCAATCTGGAAAAGTATACCGGTGGAAAATCCATATGTTTTACTTTTTTTTTTTAGCTAGCCAAAAAAAAAACAATAGATAAATGTTTTTTTTGATTGCGGAGTAAACATTTATCTATTGTTGGTTTTTTTTATTACTGTTTTTTTCTTTTAAATGTTTGTGTTTTATTCGTCTTTTTATTAAAAAAAAATATATGCTTTTCCGATGTAACAAATAAGTTAATCAAACATGAACAATAAAATTTTACTTTGTGTTATTCATAACTTTTTTTTTTAATTTTACCAAAAGTCTTAAATTTTAGTATTATTCAATGTTTGATTTCTTAAAAAATTTAACAAAATTTTGATTTCACTTTGGATTTCAATAAATTTATAGTCCTTTTTTTTATCAACCACACATTAAATTAAAAGCAGGGCTGGCTGAGTAGGGAGGGAGAGCGGTGCGACGGTCCGGAGACCTGACTCCGTGTCCTAATAATTAAGAGCCCCGATTTTTTATATAAATATCAATTTAAAGAATTAAATAATATAAATTAGATTGAAAATGGCCCATAAAATATTTTATAAGTACATATTTTAATAATGTTAAGCCGGCGCTATATAAAATGTTACTCCGTCATTGATTGTCCAGTCCCGATGAGAAATCAAAAAGAGATCTTGATGTACGGAAAAATTATAAGTATTATTTTCATGTTAAAGTTATAAAAATATATATATATATATAGACTTGTTTTTAAGTGGATTTCTAAATACTTGATAACTAGAATTTAACCCGCACTAATTATAGCGCTGAGTAATTTTAAAAAAAATTGTTTTGAAATTTAAGAAAATTGATTTTATCTGAATTTTACAATATAGCTAACTAATGATTATAGATGAAACTGTCAATTTGTAATAATTTGTCTATTTAACCCGTTTTGCAGTGAACTAAAATATTATTCGGGTTAACCCGCAGAAACTTATAATCTTGAAAACATAACTCTAATATGTACCGTTAAATGATTCTAATTTTTTTTGTTAGTTTACGAACTCTAAAAAAAACGTTTTCTTGTGTCTAACTTATTATAAAATTAGTAAAATATTTTTTAATTTTTGTTTTGATATATATTCAAATAAAATATAATAATTTATAGTGAAAAATATAGCAAAATTTTGAATAGATTTGTTTTTGAATATATATGAATTGATTATTTTTTTTAAATATATATTATTAAAAATAATTTAGAAATTAAATAATAAGTAGCATCTTTAATGCTAAATATATATTTTCCATATTCTAATCAATAATTTTAAAAGACTATTATATATTTTCTTATTTCAATTATTTTTTGTTATTTGTAATGGCATTTCATGTAATAACTTACAAAACAAAGTTAATTTTTAAAAATATCTTTTTTAATAATATTATAGAGAGATATATATATATATATATATACACATGTTTGAATTTAATTGACGTCAAAAAAAAATTTGACTTTAATTTTCATTTGTTTAATTTAAAATCAGAGGATTTTACAAAAAAGCAAAAAAAAATCTTTATGGTTTTCCAAATCAATTAAATTAGGATTTAACCCGTGCTAATTATAGCGCAGAGTAATTTTTTAAAAAGAAATTGTTTTAAAATTTAAGAAAATTGTTTTTATCTGAATTTTACAATATAGCTAAATAATGATTATAGATAAAACTGTCAATTGGTAATAATTTATCTATTTAACCCGTTTTGCAGTGAACTAAAATATTATTAGGGCTAACCCAAAAAATCTTATAATCTTGAAAACATAACTCTAATATGCACCGTTAAATGACTCTAGTTTTTGTGGTTAGTCTACAAACTCTTTAAAAAAATAGTTTTCTTGTGTCTAATCTTTTATAAAATTAGTAAAATATTTTTTAACTTTTGTTTTGATATATATTCAAATAAAATATAATAAATTATAGTGAAAAATAAAGCAAAATTTTGAATAGATTTTTTTCTTTGAATATATATGAATTGATTATTATTTTAAAATATATAGTATTAAAATAATTATTAAATTAAATAATAAATAACTTTGTTAATGCAAAATATATACTTTCCATATTTTAATCAATAATTTTAAAAGACTATTATATCCTTTTCTATTTCAATTATTATTTGTTATTTGTAATGGAATTTCATGTAATTATTAGATTATGGAATTGCTTAAGTTTATTGATATGAGAGGCTTTGCTTATATGCAGAGAGATTACACAAGGAAGAGGAAATACAATATTCACACTATTTATGAGTCCTAATTATATGCAGGTGTGAGCTGTCTAATTGATCTACTTTCTATATTCCTACACACCCCCTCAAGACGGACGGCGGTTCCAAAGTTCGATCTTGACACTTAACGATTCAAAACGAGCTCGTGGGAGTGGCTTGGTCAGCGCATCTGCTAATTGATCAGCGGAGGAAACATGAGACACGCGAAGCTGACCTGCTTGAATGTACTGCCGAACAAAATGATAGTCTAAGGCAATGTGCTTCATTCGAGAGTGAAAGACTGGGTTCACAGCTAGGTATGTGGCCCCGACGTTGTCGCAATATATCACCGGTGAGGTTGGGCATTGGACACCAAGTTTAGACAATAGTGACGGGATCCAACATATTTCGGAGGTCGTTAATGCAAGTGAACGATACTCAGCTTCCGTAGATGATCGAGCGACTCCGGTTGGTTTCTTTGAAGACCAAGCAATGGGATGTTGGCCGAGGTAGACTATGTAGGCACTGGTGGAAGTATAATCATCTTTGTTTCCAGCCCAATCTGCGTCCGTATAGGCATGAAGAACCGGTTTTTTGTTGGCTTGAAGGAGAATCCCCTTCGTCATTGTGCCGGCAAGGTAAAGTAAGATACGTTTGACAGCATTCCAGTGGTCAATCGTCGGGTGATGCATTAATTAGGACAGCTTGTTGACGGGAAAGGAAATGTCCGGCCGAGTGAGTGACAAGTATTGAAGGCTTCCAACCACAGCTCGGTATTCGGTTGCGTCATCCAAGGCTGTTCCCGAATGAAGAGTAAGAGTGGCATTTGGACACATCGGCGTAGAAACCGACTTGCAATCTTCCATTTTGTTCCGATGAAGGAGATCTGCAATATACCGAGTTTGTGTGAGGTGAAGTCCATCAGATGTTCTAGTTACTTCAATACCAAGGAAAAAAGATAAATCATCTAAATCCTTGAGAGAAAATCGTTTAGAAAGCGAGTTAATAAAACCGTTTGTATGAGATGAACTATTGCCTGTAATAATTAAATCATCAACATAAACTAGCATATAGATGAGAACTCCCTGTTTGTTATAGATGAATAACGACGCGTCCGCTAGAGAGTTGATGAAGCCCGATTGGAGAAGAAAATTGCGTAGCTCATTGTACCAAGCTCTCGGAGCTTGTTTAAGTCCGTAAATAGCTTTGCGGAGCTTACATACAGCATTGAGATTGTCATTGTCAATGAAACCGGGTGGTTGAGCCATGTAGACCTCATCTTGTAGTGTTCCTTGCAGAAACACATTGTTTACATCTAATTGACGAATAGGCCAGTTGTGCGTGACAGATAAGCTCAGAACGATTCTGATCGTGGCTGGTTTGACGACAGGGCTGAAGGTGTCATGATAATCTATTTCCGGACGCTGGGTGAAGCCTTTGGCGACGAGACGATCTTTGTACCGTGCAACCGAACCATCTGGATGTCGTTTAATTGTAAAGATACACCTGCAACCTATAACATTAATAGCATTAGCAACATTAGGTAAATTAACAAGATCCCATGTTCGATGGCCTGTTTGAGCATTAAATTCGTCACTCATGGCTTTACGCCAATGAGAAATTTTGAGAGCTTGAGCAACTGTCGTCGGAGGTACTTTTGTGGCTGGAGTAACAATGGTATGAAGGTTTAGCATTTGTACAAGTTTCCTAGCTCGAGTACTATGGCGTGTTGGGAGCGACGGTGGCGGAGGCAGAGGCAATGAATTTTCAGTAGGTAAGGGATTAGAAGATGGTGCTGGTGGAGAAGTTGCAATCGTTGGTGATGACGAAGACGTAGATACCGTCGCCGGTACCACCGGAGAGGGCAGCAAAGGAGATGACTCGGGTGGCGCTGTGTGATTATATGGTAAAGGTTGTGGTTCGGGTAAGAGAGTAGCCGAAGCTGGTGGGGGTACATATCACTGTAAAACCGTACTTTGACGATGAGAAGAATTCTGTAAAACAGAGGAATCATCCTCATTCTTTTTCGAAGAAGATACTATTGAAAACGGGAAAACATGTTCATGAAAAACAACGTGTCTCGACGTATATATTCTAGACGTTTCTTTATCTAAGCAAAAATAAGCATTGTGTAATGGAGTAGCCAAGAAAGACACAAGGTGTCGATTTTGCATCTAATTTGTGTGATGCATAGGGGAGTATCCATGGAAAACATAAACAACTGAAAAGAGGGAAAGAGGGAAAGACCCGTTTCTACGATATGTCGATGACGACGTTCGGCTATACAATTATGCTCGGGCGTGTACGGTGGACTTGTCATATGAGAAATACCATGAGTTGATAGAAATCCGCTCAGCCAATGTATTCACCCCCATTATCAGTATAAAGTGTTTTAAGTTTGGTTTGAAATCGATTTTCAACCAATGTTTTAAACCGGGTGAAAATATCAAAAACTTGAGATTTACGTTTTAAAGGATACAACCAAGTGTATCTAGTATAGTGATCAACAAAAATAACATAATATTTAAAACCGTCTACCGAAATTATCGGAGAAGTCCACACATCCGAAAATACGATATCAAGAGGATGAGTGGTTTTAAGAGTTGAGTTTTGAAAAGGCAACTTGTGCATTTTATTGATTGAGCAAGAAGAGCATGGCTGAGCCAGCAACGCATTGGAAAAAATAGGTAATTGAAATTGCGAAATTATTTTTTGAAGAATTTGAAAAGCAGGATGGCCCAAACGGGAATGCCATTCCGATAAAGTTGTCTTCACAACGGAAGCAAACGCAAGAGAAGGTGGAGAGGGGGAAGCGATTTTTGGCTATTGGTAATTGCCATCTTTAGGCTTGCCCTCGAGACGAAGAGCTCCCGTTTGCAAGTCTCTCACCTGAAAGTATGTTGGGGTAAATTTAACCGCAACTCCATTAGTGTTACATAATTGAAAAACATAAATCAAGTTTTTCTCAAGTGACGGAACACACAAAACGTTATTTAAGAAAAAAGGACGTGAATAAGATGGTAAAGAGAAGGAGCCAGAGTGAGAAATTTTTAAACCAGAACCGTCGCCGAGAAGGACATCATCTCCACCATATAGGGATTGTGCAAGGAGGGATCAGACATCATGGCATGATTTGCACTCGGTTGCCATGGTTGATATTGTGATGTAGCCTGCCACGGTTGGTGATTGCTAGGCTGAGATGGTGCTGAGGGAACAGAGGCGGAGCCTTTGACGATGCGGTATTCCGGGAAGTATTTTGCGATGTGCCCCTGCTTTTCACACGCTTGACAACGACCTAGGTATGGCTTGGAGAAGCGATTTTGGCCAGTGGTGTGATTGGGACGAGAGTGATTGGCGTTGTTGGTGTTGTTTCTCCACTGCTGTCTCGGACGGGCATCTGTTGCATTAGCAACCATCGGTATGATAGAGGAAGTTTCAGAATAGAGAAGCATGGCTTCACGATTGAGTAATCTTTCATGAAGTTCCGAGTAAGAGATCGCCTTATCTCGGCCATTAATAGCATCTATCTCTGATTTGTAATCGTCACTAAGACCAGCTAGGATATCCTCTGTTAAATCCTCTTGATCCATGGGCTTACCCAGAAGAGCAAGATCATCTGCTTTAGATTTGATAAAACGCAGATACTCACTGATAGTTTTGGTCCCTTTGACGCACTGTTTGATCTAAAATCTTAACTGACGGAGGTGACCACGCGTAGGATTACCGAAGGTAGTTGCAAGCGTGGTCCAGACCTCTTTGGTTGTGCTGGCGCTGGAGACAACATATTGAATGGACTGAGAGATGGCACCAATGAGAGAGCTATAGAGAAGACGATCTTGTCTTCTCCAAGGGGCATACGCTGGATTTGGCGATGAGACCCCATTCAACATCACCGTAGGTTGTGGAACCGTGTAGGAATCCTCGATAAAATGTTGCAGTTCGTGGCCTTCTAGCAGTGCACAAACCTGCCTGCTCCATATGCCGTAGTTCACATTGGTGAGTTTGGTGACACTTGACATGTTCACTGATAAGAGAATGTTTTGAGGATCTTGGGTGTTGAAAACGGAGATCCGTTCTGCGGTAGACTCCGTCATGATGAGAGAATTAGTGAAACAGAAGAGACAGAAATCAAGAGAGAAGACGAGAGAGAGACAAGTAAGAAGGGGAGGTGGCTGCAGGAGAAAAAAAATACGTTAAAACCTATGGAGCTCTGATACCATATTAGATTATGAAATTGCTTAAGTTTATTGATATGAGAAGCTCTGCTTATATGCAGAGATATTATACAAGGAAGAGGAAATAAAATATTCACACTATTTATGAGTCCTAGTTATATGCAGGTGTGAGCTGTCTAATTGATCTACTTTTTATATTCCTATAATAATAATTTATAAAACAAATTTCATTTTTAACAATGTCTTTTTAAATAATATTATAAAAAATAAAATATACAAACCAACGAAGCCTCTAATATGAGATTGGTCTCACTTTCCTTACAAAAATCATTTAAAATTTAATGTAACATCCTAAAAGTAATACTCTCGTCTCAGCCCCTTACTTTAATCTGTCTCTTTTTTTTTATATAGTAAATGAGAACCCCCAAACAAAGTGTTCCACAAAGTATATTACACTCTGGACTTCCAACAATATGGAGTAGAATAAAACACAACTAAAGATATATTTTGAATCATTCGACTCGTTAACTAATCAACTAAAGTATGTTAATGTTTGATGTATGTTGAATATTCTAAATCTTAGAACATAGAATAGAAGATGCTATTTTGACGACTTTTTCAATGTTATATTATCTCACTGCGACAATATGACTGGTGTTATTAATGCAAATTTCTGTACTATAGTGTTTTTGCTATTCATTAAAAAATAAATTCTCATATCTTTCCAGAAGTAATTTTTATGAGTGTTTACATTTACTTATTTAACTAGTCGTTCATTTCCACATGATTAGTCGTTTCTTACAACATGTTTGTAAAGATGTGACTTAATTGCGAAAAAAGTAGACAAAAAAACATCGTGGAGCCTATGAGACCAAGCATTTAGTACCCGAACCCACATGGACTAACATGTAAAATCCCCCTTTGCAATTTATTAGAATATGATTAATTTTTTAATAATTTTGTATATATAAACACTACAAGAAAACAGTCCGTTTGCAACGAAATTTTACGATGGAAATTTTTTATTGTCGATTTAGTATCGAATTAACAACGAAAAATGTTTTCAACGTAAAATCATGGTAAAATTACAATAAAATATTTTATCGTATAATCTTCGTAAATTAGGCACGCGTTCCCATCGATATTATGACGAAAATGAAAATCGTCGTAAATTTAACGCTAGTTTCCATAAATATTACGACGAAAATAAAAATCGTCGTAAATTCGACGCTAGTTTCCATCGAAAGTACGACGAATAAATTTTTTGAGACTTTTCTTGTAAATTCGATGGAAATCAGTGTCAAGTTTACAACCACCATTTATCGATACTAATTAACGACGACATCACGTCGACCCTGACGATCGTTATATAAAACAAAATAAACAAAGAAAAACCAGATTGAGAAACATATAATCCTATACAACATATAATCAACTATGTAATCAGAATTGTATTTCGAATTTTATTTCGTATCATGAATTTTATTTTGTATTTTGAATTTAAATTTATAAATGCATATTTATTCCATTTAATTTATAATTATATATTATATATAAAATATTAAAAATAAATTTGAAATATATATTAATTAATATTATTTAAATTAATTAAGAGTGGTAGTTAAATCATTGGTAATTTACAACGAATTAATATCGATTTTCGGTTACAACAAAATTACAACGATTTATGTTTACAACAAAATTACATCGATTTCATTTACGACGAAATTACAACGATTTTTGTTTGCAACAAAATTAAATCGATTTAGTTTACGACGAATTAACGACGATCTGTATTCGTCTCAGATTTTACGATGAATTTACGATGAATAATGAATTACAACGATCTATTTACGACGAATTGTCATTCACCGTTGTAATAGACATGTTTTCTTGTAGTGAAAACACACACCAACACACTTAAATAGACTTGTGTTGACATATATAATATGCTCTCTTCAATTATGTGCATTATTGATGTAAAGAGCATGTGTATTATTTAAGAATATAATAGGAATTCAATTAGTTTTCATTTAATTTTTGTGGTGTATAAATCATGGAAAGATATATGGTGTACTTACGATTGTATGATCCACATATCATTCTCTTATCAGCGTGAATTTCTTGTCAGATGATATCGGTTAGAGTAAATGAAAAGATTGGTTAAGCATTTTTTTGTAAATCCTTTACAAACCATAACAAGATTGATTGCACAATTCATTTGCACAAACCTGGGGGGGGGGGGGGGGGGGGGTGTCAATAATTCTGAAAAAGATCTCCAGGTTGCTGATTGTGCTCGCAGACCAAGCAAAAACACAGCAGAAGAGCATGCAAAGGTAAACAAATTTTTTATTTTCTTAGATAATAGAGTTGTCGCCTTTAATTTCCAACATAAAACTCAGTTACACCGATAACATTGATAACATATATTCTTTGTTGTTATCAGATACGGTTATTATAGTAGTTATACCAATAATATTAATTATTTATCTGTTAGAGGGAACCAGATGAGGCTACCGATGTCGGAGAAAAAGTTGCGACATGTATTTGGTGGCGTAGAAGCATGCCGAGAGTTTGAGGTGGCCTTATTAGACTCTGAGACGAAGAAACCAAACTATGTGTTAGTTGAGACTTACGATGTGTAGCGCTTCTAAATACAGCCATAGCCAATTTACAAATATCTCGTTTTACTAAAACATTGCGTGTTGCATTATGTTTTTGTGTTTCACCCTTTTTGCCACTATCTGTTAACTACTTTGATCTCAGAATGTTGTCTTAATAACCAGCCCTTTAATATCACCAGTATCTGTAGAGTACTATAATATATATCCGTAAAACCTCCGAATTCCAAACAATAAATTAATGTTAACATGTATATGATCTAAATCAAAATATAAATTAAACCACGTTTTGAAGTAATTATTTTTAGTTATTATTGCTAACTTTAAAATAAGTTTTAGGTAAAAATGGTTTAAATGTTAACATCATTATCAATCATTAGTTATCAGTTAAATATATTGCTGTAATTTCAAATGATGGAAAGGCATTGCGTTGTTATTTCGTTACAATGTGTAAGTGTTTCGTTATTATTATGGAATAAGTTTGCGTTTTACCACCTAAAAGAACATCATTATCACTTATGTGAGTTACATGTTAACATCCTTATCAATTATTAGGTATCGGTTAACTATAGTGTTGTAGTTTCAAATGATGGAAAGGCATTGCGTCAATTTCTTTTACGATGTGTATATGTCTCGCCATTGTTTTGGTATAAGTTTTTATTTTGCTGATCACCTGAAGTTAATTAACATCGTTATCAATTATGTGAGGTACACGTATAGTAATGAGTACAATATTAACATCATTATCAATTATTAGTCAGTTACCTATAGTGTTGTAGTTTGAAATTCTACACCAATCGAGATGCTAATATATTTTTTAATACTATTAATAATTATCTTTTAATGAGTGGTTGAGATGAAGGGGCGTAAGATTTCACCAAATCAATAATTATCCGCTTAATTATATCATTATCTCGCTAATATTGTAAATATATATAATATATATATATATTATTCTGAAATTATTATTCTCGTAATGGACTTATACTTCCTCCAACTCTCCAGGGGGGATTCCACGGACTACCGAGAAGAAGAAGTAGAGGAACAAAACGGTGCACCACCAACAAATGTATACTATCTATTCTCAGATATGTTTAACTGAATACCATAGTTATATAATAACTATATTGTATTGCTAACATATATAATTATAGTCAACAACTACCCAAACTGGTTTACTAGAGACTACACAAATCTTTATTATCAAATTAAATTTTCATAGATTAATAATAACTAGCGGCTGTGATGATAACTCGGTTGGACGGCAGAAGAATTTTCAAAAATCTCTAACAGATATTCGGCAATATCTAAGTATTTAATGAACCAATAGAACATAATACGCTCATCTATACACTTCTTCATACTCATATAAGGGCAATAATGTTTATAATTGGCGCTGAAACTTTGGGAAATCTAACTTCCTTTTATCAATTACCACTTTCTTAATTAAGTGGTCCTATGTTCATATTGAGCCATTTCACTCTATATTTTATTTAATTTGCAAGTCTTTTACTCAACATGTCATTGAACTACTACTATTGACTTATACTGTAGTAATAAATTAACACACCAAACAAATGAAATATTTTAGAGGAGATTAATGAGGGATTTCAAATTTTCCAAAAAAAATTAAAATAAAAAACAATAATGTGTTCACACAAATAATTTATAAATTAACAACACACCAAACAAATAAAATATTTCAGAGGAGATTAATGAGGGATTTCAAATTTTCTAAAAAAAATGAAAATAAAAAACAATAATGTGTTCACACAAATAATTTATATTTTCGTGTGTTACATACTTGTCGGATCTTTATTGATAATGTTATTGGAGAACAAGATATCTAAAAGTTTGATTTTATGGACCCGAAGGCAGCATGTAGCACGAGACATGGGTGTGACACGTGTCATAGTCGATGTTATGAGATATTTTGTATTGATAAATACTCAACCAATAATGGACCAATCCATCGCAATTCTTAAAATAAGTTATATGAATAAGACATGCATTTCTTATATCAAACTTTAATTAAATAATGTTTTAGTCAAAGATTAAGTGTACGGAGAAGTTTTAAAAAGGTTTGATTAGTACCAAACTAAATTTTATCGAACTTTAACATTAGAATAGTTAGTTAACATTTTGTTAGATAGTTAAACTAGTTGTTAATTAGTTAGTTAGTAGAGCGTAATATTCATTTTCTTCTTTTTTTCTTTTTGCTTCGTTGTTCGTGGAGAAGCTTTAATGTCAAAGCTATGATATTTAAAATGACAAACTAAAAACCAATTAAAATACCACCTAAAGTGGTTTAGTGGTTAAGCGTAAGGATTAGTTTTATTGTGCTCCATATTCGATTTCCGGTGAGAAGGATACTCTACGCCATGTCATAAAGTATTAACAAAGGCTAATCCCAGATAAAGGAAGATTATAGCATTATAGCCAGAACCCTTCCTACTTAACAAAAAGAAGAAAAAAAACAATTGAGATGTCTCTTTTATGCATTTAAATTGGTTCTCACGCTTTGTTAAAAGTTGATTTTTGTTTTATATTTGCTATATTTCGGTTATGTGGACTATTTATATATATATTTCTTTCTTAAAATATCAATACACTATTTTGAATGTGAGGTGATGCTATATATGGCTTAGCAGCAATCAATGTTTCATATGCATGAGCCATATAGTTTGGTGTCTCCGTCTAAAAATAAACACCAAAAGTTTAGTTTGAAAAGGTAGGATTAACATGTTTCTCTCTATCCTCTTTGTTATAGAAAGTTCGATGCTACGTATAAGTTTTATTTATTATAACAAAATCTATTTTTTACTTATGGAGAAACTTACAAGATTACAGAAGAACTATCAATAGATATACAAACTGCACACATACGTATTTTGAATAGTGTCTAATCTTGACGAGTGGCCTAAATACTGTCTAATCTTCCCCAACTTCAGTCTCACCCATCAACCAAGAGAGCGAAACGGCATGGTGGACATATTAGTTCGGAATTAGTATGATTGATATATTACGTTTTTACATGTTTCATCGTTTATTTTGAGTTTTTTTTATCAAGTCAATTTTTTTTTTATTATTCTTCTACCGAGTCTTTTCAGATTTTAAGATGTTTTTGAGGAAAACGAACTATTTTAATCGCAAACGAGCATATGAAACGTTGGAAGTTTGATATTTTTCGAAAAGATTTCCGGTAAATAAAACTTATTGTTCTTTAAGTTATGAAAAAAAAACACACTATGAATAAAAACTTGGCAAAATTTTCTAGACTGAGAATAATTACACTACAAGAAAATAGGGGTATTTCCGACGGATTTAAGCTGTCGGTTACAGTTCGTCGGAAATATGGCTTCCGTCGGAATCTGTCGGAATTTTCCGACAGATTTTGGCCGTCGGAAATCCGTCGAAATTTTCCGACGGATTTCCGACCGCGTATTTTCCGACGGATATTCGAACGGAAATGCCGTCAGAAGTCCGTCGGTTGGCCGTCGGGAATTTCCGACGGATTTCCGACGGATATATTACCGACAGAATTTCCGACGGATGGTGATCAGATGAATTTGTCGGAAGTCCGTCGGAAATCCGTCGGAAATATCTTCCGACGGATTTCCGACGGTAACTATTTCTGACGGAGTTACGACGGATAATTTGATCGGAAGTTGTCTCGGAAGTCCGTCGATTCTTCGTCGGAAATAGGTTCCGACGGATTTACGACGGTAACTTATTCCGACGGTTTTCCGACGGAATTGCAACGTATTTTGAATTTTATTTTGAATTTTATTTAATTATTTATTTTTTTGAAATTTATAAATTAAAATTATATAAATTAGAAATATAAATTAAAAATAGAAATAATAAATATATAAATTCATTAAACAAAATTAAAAAATTCATTACACATTAAAAAAAATTGTTCAAAAAAAAAGCATTAAAAGAAAATATTTAAGCGGTTGGAGAATCCCCGTCGTCGTCGTCGGGATTATTATCCCGAAACATATGCGGGAAACATTTCCGCATCATCTTCTGCAACGAGGAGAGCTTCTTGTTGGTAGTCAGTTGCTCCGTCCGTAGCTCTTCGACCTGCTGGTCACGGTCTTTTACAGTTTGGGTGAGCTTCTCGATTTCTACCCGGTACTCCGAAGGATAACGAGGAAACGAGGAAGAAGATTCCTGGGTCGGAAGGGTGCCTAACCCAGCGAATCGACCTTTCACTTGCCGGGTTTGCTGCGAATAATTATAACCGTTAATAATTAAATAACGAAAATAAAAAAAACGAAATGAAATTAAAACTTACCTCAAGTACAATCTGGTTTATCTCTTCCCGGGATAAAGAGTTCGAGGACCTCGATCCGTCGATAGTGAGCTGCGATATTGATACTTCATGGTCCAGCTTCGTCTTCCTGCTCTTCTCGACAACATCCCGCATCCCCAAGTCCTGTATCTGACCGGTTTTCTTGTTGGTGTGTCTCTGCTCGATGAGTTTAAGATAATCGGGTTCGGAACCATATTCTCTCGCCTGCGAAAATTTGTTAAGTTAAATAAATATAAAAAACAGAATTAGTAATAAAAAATTTAAATTAAACTTACCATTTCCATCGCTTCCCGTTCGATGGTCTTTGCGCCCCCGTTGTGGATGTAGACCCCTTTCCTGCCTCGTTGGCTATTTCGGTTCTTCGACTGTTGGTCGGAGATCTTTTTCGTCGCAGGCCTACTCCAGTACTCACAGAAGCCCTTCCAGACGTCGTCGTCAAGGTCCTTCGGCTTGTCTTTGTTGTGCTTCCACTTCTGCTTCCACTCGTACATGTGCTTCGAGTACGAGTTTGCGGCATACTTGTCGAATGTGTCAAGGACTTTGCGCGTATGATGAGAGTCCCACGTGAACTCTTGCTACAATTTTTAAAAAATATATGTTACATGTCAAAAAGAAAAATTGACAAAATGAAATTCAAAATAAATAATATATCAATAAATAACTTACCGCGAAAGTCCGGTGCCACACGTCTTTCTCCTTGGTAGGCATGTCCGAATACTTCTCGTACGGTTTGTCCAACATGTTGTGGAGCATCCGTAATATCGTCTTGGTGATCTGAGTCGACAGCTTAAACCTGAAAATATTATGAAAATATATAAATATGTTAAGTTTAAAAATCTAAATAAATTGAAATAATGTACAAAAATTATCTTACCAAGTCCCGTCCTCAAACTTCGGGTCGAGTCGAATGCAATGGCCCCGGTTAGGCTGCCGGACTAGCTCCTCGATCTCAATGTGGCTCCGAGCAGCGGATTGCTGGGAATCTGGGATGTGAGTTCCCGAGCTCGTTGGTCCCGGAGGAGTACACCGATAACCCCGAGAACGGCGTCCTTGGTTGCCGCCTCCAAACTGAAGAACGTCGTCGTGATCCCTGCGAAAAACGGTAAAATTGTTAGTAAATTAACAAAAATTTCAAAAGTTACCAAAAATTTTGAAATTTCCGGAAAAAAATTTGAAAAAATTCAAATTTTCCGAGAAATTCAACATTTCCAAAAAATTCAAATTTTCCAAAAAATTCAAATTTTTCAAAAAATTCCAAAATTTGGGAAAATATTTTAAAATCAGTTTTAATATAAAAAAATATTTAAAAAACGTTTTATTACTATAAAAAATATTAAAAACGATTTTATTACTAAAATAATATTTTAAAAACGTTTTTATTATTAAAAATATATTTTAACATCAACTTTAATATATAGAAATATGTTTAAAACGTTTTTATTAGTTAAAAGATATTATAAACGATTTTAATATATACAAATATTATAAAAACGTTTTTATTACAAAAAAATATTTTAAAAACAATTTTAATATATACAAATATTATGAAAACGTTTTTATTACTTAAAAATATATTAAAATCGTTTTTAATATATACAAATATTGTCTAAACGTTTTTATTACTTAAACAATATTTTAAAAATGATTTTAATATATACAAATATTTTTGAAAATTCAAAAAATATCTACAAACGTTTTTAAAATATTTTTAGAAAATCAAACAAGATCTAAAAACGATTTTAATATAAAGAAACGTTTTTAAAAAATCAAAAATTTGTTTTCTAGATCTAACAATTCTAAATCAACAATCTAAACACATAAACCCTAACACTAATATTATTCTACATAACAAATTCTATTCTAACCATTTATACAATTCACATAAATAGAATTCTAACAACCTAACTAATATATTCCCTAAAACTAACAATATATAAAAACAATTTAAATGAATTGATGAAACTTACATGGTTTTGATGAAGAAGAGTTGAGGAATTGATGAAGAAGAGTTGAGGAATTGAAGACTAAAACCGAAATTGTGAAGAAGAAGAAGAGAAAAGAGATTTTCGGTAAGGAAGAAGAAGAGAGAAGAGCGAGAAGAAGAGTCGGAAGAGAGAGAGGCAGAAGAGAGAAATAAGGAAAAAAGCTTACGCTTTGTCGATATATTTCGATGTCCGTCGGATTTCGAAAAATAATTTCATTTACGCGGTCGATATTCCCGCGGTCTCGAAAATATCAAAGTCCGTCGGAAATCCGTCGGAAATTTCTTGCATGTTTGTCGATTGGTCAGTCAACAGGCACGTGTCAAATTTTCCAGATCCGTCGGAAATTTCCGACGGATTTCCGACGGAATTAGGGTATATTTGGGGTTTAGGGTTTAGGGTTTCTTTATATGATTTAGAGACATGTAATTTACATGTTTCATTCAATATATACATTAAGTTCATCAATATTAAAGGCTTTGCATTAGTTTAAAAATTATACAACATCAAAACATATCATTTCACATAAATCAACTATATCTTATACTATAGCTTATACAAACACTTCCATCAAAATTTATAAATTATATATAACACATTTTTTTGATGTATATACAAGGTTAACCTATTTTATATACATCATACAAGTATTTGTAAACTTTTGCCACAAAAAAAAACCTATACCCTATACCCTAAACAAGATTTTTGAATATATCCGTCGGAAGTCCGTCGGAAATTTCCGACGGATGAATATACCTCGGCTAAAACTGAATGCCTCGTTTGGGTTATAGCCGAGGGATTGAGTTTTTAGCCGAGGCAACTGAATCCGTCGGAAATTTTCGATGGATTTCCGACGGATTCAGTTGCCTCGGCTAAAAACTGAATGCCTCGTTTGGGTTATATCCGAGGGATTGAGTTTTTAGCCGAGGCAACTGAAGCCGTCGGAAATCCGTCGGAAATTTCCGACGGATTTCCGACGGATTCAGTTGCCTCGGCTAAAAACTTAAACTGAATGCCTCGGCCAAAATTTGTTTTTTTTTAATTTCCGCTTTTGTTACACTTAATCAAATGTCTAAGTTTATAAAACTTCGACATAACTGATATATTACACATTACAATTCTAGTTCAAATATATGTACATATTTTACGTTGCAAATTTTATAATTAAAACTACTGTCAATCCGATGATGAGTAATCTGATTCTCCTGAATCGGAAGGTTCCCCAAATTCGTCAAATTCTTCTTCTGAATCCTCAAATACCCGATCGTCTGCCTGTATGGTGAAATCAACGACAAGGTCGACCTCAAGGGAATGCTCGATTGAACCCAAACCTACGGAGCTTTGTTGGAGGGGTTCATGATCAGACATCCCATGAACTCTACCTCTCGGGTTTATCGATGTGACTGTAACCCACGGGTCTTGCTTGTTTGTCACCTGCGGATAGGGAATGTAGCATACCTACACCATGTACAAATTTAACTACGGGAATGCAACAAAACTAAATTAAAAATTAACGTAAAAGAAAAACAAACCTGGTCTGCTTGTGATGCAAGTACAAATGGCTCGTATCTCTGGAGTTTTCTTCTGCTATGTAATGATGTAACACCAAATTGGTCGTGTCGCACACCGCTTCCTACTAATGGGTCGTTCCAGTCGCATAAAAATGCAACACATCTTAGACCGAGCATTCCCGGGTACTGAACATCGAAAATCTCACGTACGACACCATAGTATACAAGATCACCTGACTGAGTTGATACACCGTAATCTAAAGTTGTCGCACTCCTATCATCCCGAAGAATCTTAAAAGCGTACCCCATGTGCTATACATCACATGTGACTGCACGGTTGCTAGTGGAAATCTCACAATTTCTTCTAACCACGTGGGAAATGTTTGTCCGTTAGCCTTCTCTGTCGTCACCTGCACAATTAAAATAAAAAACATCAAATAATTAAATCTTTCATTACATATGATGATTGCTAAAAACAAGGCAATTAAAAGACTTACATAATCTCTTAACCAACGTCCAAACTCACCCTGTTTGAGCTCGATTAGCTCGTCCTCTGTTTTGTCAGGAAATGCAAAACGTTGATAAGCCATATACATCCTGTGAGATTGAAGCAATTATCACGTTAGTACATATATATATAATCAAGAACACAATAAGTAATTAAAAAATAAGTTCAATATAATACCTCTCATATTCATCAACTCCGTCGCAGTTTGTGAGAATATACATATGCAAATTCTCTCGCTCTTGTGGTGAAAGTCTCCTCTTCTTGCCTTTTCCACTAAGTCGTCCAATCTCTAAAAATATATGAGGTACATCGACCGGATAGAAAGGTATGACGTCTCCGTCATCATGTCGAGCTGCTCTACGACTCTTTGTTTTGACTTTTGATGGAAAGTAGGACTCGGCAAAATGTGAGGTTTTTTCATTGATGGTCTGTGCGACGATAGAACCCTCCACTCTACTCAAATTTTTTACCTTCTTCTTTAGATGTAACATATACCGTTCGAAAGGATACATCCAACGGTACTGAACCGGGCCCCCAAGCTCTGTTTATCGAGGGAGATGAATTGTTAGATGTTCCATAACATCAAAGAATGAAGGAGAAAATATCTTCTCCAAATTGCAAAGGATTACAGGTATATTAGCCCCAAGATTGCGGATACCGTCTGATGTAAGAGAGCGAGAACATATATCTCGGAAAAAGACACCAATTCCTGCAAAATATGGATAACAAATGAATAATTAAATAATGAAGTATATATTGTATAAAGTAGTAAATAAATAATTTCATGATTGTACCTGCAATTGCTTCGTGGACATTACGTGGTAGAAGACATGCAAAGGCAAATGGAAGGAGGCGCTGCATCACCACATGACAATCATGACTCTTCATCCCAGTAAACTTCCCTTCTCCATGATCAACGCAGTTCCGAAGGTTAGATGCGTATCCGTCCGGGAATCTAACACTTTCGGTAATCCAGTCAAAAAACTCGGCCTTTGAAGGTTCATCGAAACGAAAAGCCGGGACCGGAGGCTTCCCGTTCCCTGTCACATGTAGTGCTCTACGAGAACAAATGTCTGGCAAGTCCAATCTAGACTTCAGATTGTCCTTCGTCTTCCCTTTGACATTGAGAACGGTGTTCATAATGTTGTCGAAACAATTCTTCTCAATGTGCATGACATCCAGATTATGCCTCAAAATATGGTTCTTCCAATAAGGCAAATCCCAGAAAATGCTCCTCTTGTGCCAATTATGAACGTTGCCACAACCATCAACAGGATGATGTCCGTTACCACCACAATCAACGGTCCTCTCTGCACCAAAATCTCTGAACTGAGTCAACAAATACTCACCATCTAACTCAGGAGGTGGACCATCAAATACTTTCCGGTTCTTCCTAAACAATGTGGTGCTCCGACGATAAGGATGATCGCTAGGTAGGTATCGCCTATGACAATCAAACCAAGACGTTTTCCGTCCGTGCTTCAATTGTAACGCATCAGTGTTATCTTGACAGTACGGGCACGATAACCTTCCATGCGTTGTCCATCCTGATAACATGCCATATGCTGGAAAATCGCTAATAGTCCACAAAAGTACCGACCGCATGATGAAATTTTGGTGACAAGAAACATCAAACGCTTCAATACCTTGGTCCCATAACATTCGCAGCTCATAAATCAATGGTTGCAAAAACACATCAAGTGATCTCTTCGGATGCTCTGGTCCAGGAACGAGAATGATAAGGAACAAGAACTCCCTTCGCATGCACAAAGATGGCGGCAAATTGTAAGGTGTTACAATTACTGGCCACAAAGAATATTTTCTGCCGTGCTTCCCAAAAGGGTTGAAACCATCGGTACATAATCCAAGGTATACGTTCATCGCCTCAAACGCAAAGCTGGGATAAATGGATTGAAAATGTTTCCATACTCCTGCGTCTGACGGATGGGCGATTTGTCCATCTGTTGTATGCTCTGCATGCCATCTCATTGCTCCCGCTGTGCGCTCTGACTGATATAACCTCTTCAATCTCTCTATTAACGGTAAATACCACATCCGTTTATATGGCACTGGCACTCTTCCACCTGTTTCCTTATACCGAGGTTTGCGACAAAAACGGCGTGTTGTACGGTCTGCGTCCTCTCTCCAGTAGAGCATACAGTTGTCTATGCATACATCTATCATCTGATACGGCAATCCTAGACCTTGAACAAGTTTCTGTATCTCATAGTATGATGCCGGTGCAAGATTATCTTCTGGCAAAATTTCTTTCACAAAATCAGCGATTGCATCCACGCACTCCTCACTCAAATTGAAATCTGTCTTTATACCAATCATCCTTGTTGCAGTTGATAAAGGGGAATGTTCACCTCTACACCCATCATATAACGGATGTTTAGCAGCGTCTAACATATCAAAGAATCTCCGACCTTCTAAGTTAGGTTCTTCTCCTCTATCTCCGTACTCAGCAACCGATGGTATACTTTCACGAAATGCATCGTTCACCATCTGAACATGACCTACAGTACTTTGTACTTCCATTGTGGGTTCTTCTAAGCTAGTGTTATCCCCAATATAATGTTCACTAGTACTAGCATAATTATCCACCATTATATCATTTTCTTCATGATAATACCAAATCTTGTAACCCGGCATAAACCCATGATAATACAAGTGTGACCATACTTCATCTATCACGATAAATCTACGATTCCCACAATTGGTACAAGGGCAATAGATTTTACCGGTTTTTTTTTGCTTTCTTCTGCATACCCGCAAATGCCATGAATTCATGTAGACCTTCTTTGAATTCCTCCGTAACTAGGTCCGTGTCCGGAATTTGATGAGGCTTGTCCATCCATGATCGAAAATAATTATAAGGATTTGAATAAGACATTTTCGTAAGGAATTAGATAAGAGAGATTTTTTTTGTTGTGATTATAAATGAAGCGTGGATACGGTTTTTATAAGAAAAATTTTGTGCATTTTCCGACGGATTTCCGACGGATCTAAAGTAGATATTATCGATGTCGGCAACCATGTCGGCAACCATGTCGGCAAAGTCACCATCTGTCGGAAATCCGTCAAAAAATTTTGACGGATGGGCGTAGTCGGAAATCCGTCGGCAGTATGTCGGCAACATCAGAATTGCTCAGAAATTCGTCGGAAATCTGTCGAAAAGTGTCCGACGGATTATGGTCGTCGGAAATCCGTCGGAATTTCCGACAGGTTCACTTTTCCGACGGATTTCCGACGGATGAGAAGTTCGTCGGAAATCCGTCGGAAATCCGTCGAAAATTTCCGACGGAATTATGGCCGTCGGAATTTCCGTCGGAAATACCCCTGTTTTCTTGTAGTGTTAGTCAGATCATAATACAAATTCTAATGTTACGAAATAATAAAATAAAAATGAAATGAAAAGTCATGTCATCACATGGTATTTGCTTTTTTGTGACATTGCAGATGAAGGGCCAAAATGTTAGATCAACATGAAACACTTATCTTAAATCCCCTTGACCTTCATCAACCCCATCTCTGGGGACTCTTAGTTTCCTCCACTTAACTATTCTAATCTCCTCCAATTTTTCAACATTTTACATATTACAACTCCCCAATAACAACATTTTTTAGCACCCACTTATTTATTTATCTTATATAGGAAAATATACTAGTATAACAATTAATTAACAATCTCTGTGTGAATTTTGTAACGACTTAGCATATGTAGTTAGTAGCTCTTTCTATATAACATAACCGCGGAATATACCATTAAAATTGTTTTTTTATTTTATTTTTATGCATAAAATATTGTTTTCTTATCAAAATAAACTATATACAATAATAACATATTTTATCATTAGTTCATAAATATAATTGCTGGATTATATTTTTGTTTTTGTTTTTCATTTTTATTTGTGAAGTATTGTTGCTGTTGTGATTTTGCCACCGCGTCATTTTGGCAAATAGATACCAAAATTAGGTTATCTAGTGCATATTCTCTTGTTTCTATATCACCGGAACCAAATTTGAGTATGGTGTTTGCAAAGAGAGGATACGTATTTATCTTGGTATTGTGATCCGTTCTAGTCCCAAAACTAATTTCTAGAATTTATAGATTATATAACAAAAATATACTTGTGAACGAAATTAAAAAGCTTGATTCCGACACTATCTTGGTATTACAAGATTTGTGGTTAAAGGGCATTCAAAACCTATCGCTTTCTTTCCCCCGTGACATCATTGTCGAGGTTTATTGCTCTCCGTCTCTCTCTCTCTTGTGGTCCTTTAGCCTCTATTTAAATCTCTCTTATCACATCCTCAATTTCTTTATATTTCAAGTGTATTCAAAACCCCAAAACACATTCTCTCGTTCTCCTCTCTATTTTCTTCCTTGCTTTCCGTTTTTTTCTTTCTTGTTATTGGTCTTTTCTTTTCAACTTAAAAAAAACTTATCAAATCATAAAAGCTATATACCTACTTGCCACATAGCTTTATCTCATTTCACCATTCCTCAATATATAGAACTTGTTCACTCGAGAGTGAGAGAGAGAGAGCTAGAGAAGAAACAAACAACTTAAGGGTCTTTTTTTGCCACATTGTAGAATATGTCTAACAGAAGATCAAGACAATCTTCAAGTGCTCCAAGTATCTCTGATGATCAAATGATCGACCTTGTAACAAAGCTCCGTCAGATTTTGCCGGAGATTGGCCAACGTCGTCGTTCCGATAAGGTATTATAACGATCATTTAAAACGTTTTATTATTCAAACGTTTTATTAAAAGAAGAGAGGACACCAAATCAAAAAGAAAAAGAAAAAAAGAAGTCGGAACTTTTTGACTCCGGACATTAAGGAATATAGCAATATTCACAACATTTTTTCTTCCATAGACATACATTTTCCATCAAAATCATCGCATGTATATGTATCTACATACACATAAACATGCATGTAAGTGCATATATATATCTATATATACACTAATGACATTTCTTTTTTACTAATTATTTAAATAGGTCTCAGCCTCGAAAGTGCTGCAAGAGACATGCAACTACATACGAAACTTGAACAGAGAAGTTGACAACCTCAGCGAGCGTTTGTCTCAGCTTCTCGAATCTGTTGATGAAGATAGCCCTGAAGCAGCCGTCATTAGAAGCTTACTCATGTAATCTTTAATGAGTTTCTATAAATATTTGTAACCTAATTAATCGTACTTCCTGCTTATTTCATAAACTTTTAAAAGAAACGTTCTTGATCTTTAGACCTAGTGGAGACTAAGAACCATGATTACGGTTTTGGCTTATGTTTTCCCAACCCGTATTTTTGTTTACATTCAAGGAAAATGGTACCGCATAATTAGTTAATAAAATAAAAAGAAAAGTTCTTTAAAAAAATTATAAAAATAAAAATTATGTGCCTTTGAATGAATTTATGACTCGCATAATTTGAAGCAGATATGTGCGGCTGTTATTACTATCTTTGTTTCGAAATAGATGATGTTTAAGGTTTTTCGAATCGATTACGAAATATTTAGTTTTTGTTTTGTATAAACTAAAATATTATTTATTATCTACCTAAATACAATTCAAACAATGATAAAAAAAATATCCATAATACAAATAATCAAAAATAATTAAAAAACTAATTAATTTTGCATTAGAAATTAAAAAATATTATATAATTTAAAACAGTTTTTTTTCTTAAAACATCATCTATCATAAAACAGACAGATGGAGTATTATTTTTGCAGTAAACTACAAAATTCTACCAGTTAATTCTAGCGATCGATAATTTTGTTTTTTGGTCACAGCGATCGATATAATTATGTATTTCTTTTTGTAACAAGGGTTGATATAAATATGTATCTTAAAAATATCGTTTCAATTATTGAAAAGTATTAAAATATAGCCAAAATTGGACTGCACCGCGATTATATATTCTTATTTGCGCCTTAAAATAATTATTCCGCACAGTTTCTTCCACAGTTACCATTCAATATCGCATTTAACTCATATAGTCAAAAAGTCTCCGACATATATATGTGTGGCAGAACTGCATGAGTGCAATAGTAGATGACGAAATCTCTCTTTCTCTCTCTCACATTCATTATTAGAAATGAAAAAAAAATAAAAAAATCAATGGGATGAATTTTGATGGAAAAGAATCTTTCTTTTTTCTCTCTAACACACAAAAAAAAAAACAGAGATTGTGATGTCTGAACTCGATTGTGTCAGTCAGGGACAGGAAAACTGCGAACATTTACTATATGTATATTAAAAAGTTTTTGATATACTTATTTTGAGGTAAAAAAAAACTTAAACCTCAAAATAGATATAAAATCAAAAATAGTAATTGAAGACAAAAAAATAATATCAATTCCAAAACAGCAATTCTGGGGAAAAAATATCTCAACTGGCACAAGATATATATAGAAAAGATTTAGATTTATTTTTACCAAAATACAAATGTCTCAATGACTTTTTTTTTAACTATTACAAATAACCTTCAACTTTCACCATAACCACATAATCACCAATTTACAACCAGCATGATGTGACAATCACTTTTAGAATAGCAATTACTAGTACACAAATCCACAAATTAATAGTTAAAAAGTTAGATTTAAATATTCATATATAACCACATATATTATAAGCCCGGTTCAATAAATCGGATGTCCAATTAATCTCCGTCTATGCTAATTAATTTCCGTTTAGACAGCTGCCTAACCTAGTTTTTTTAATTTAATTTAAAATAATTTAGTTGATTCTAAAATTTGATAAGTGAAACTTATGTTTATATTTTTAATGAAGATCATAATGTATTGGGTCTAATATTTATTTTCATGTGTTTTATCCAATCTTGAGCACAATATTATATTAAAACTATAAATTATAATGAATTAACATGTTAAAAATACATTAAAAATATCAAAAACTAATCCTCAATTAATATCCGATTAATCTCTGAATTTTTTGTTAGGCGTTAAGCCCAACTCGACCACCCAATTAACGCCTATCAAATTTTTCAACATTGGGGAATACCACCCAATAACCAAAAAGCTTATTAAAATTAAGAAGCTAACCAAAAAAGTTTTTGGTCATAATATTTTGTGTATTAATTGCCATTCTACTCCTATTACACATACACAAACTTTGTTTTTCTTTTTCTTTTCTTTCTTTCGCTTTCATCTGTTGTTAACTTTTTTTTCCTCTTTCATCTTGTTTGATTTTTTTTTTTAACTTCTATATATATTATCATTATGAGTAAACATAATCTGCATATGAATAATTTCCAGGAATCGCCTTTTTAGACAACTTGTTTGATTTTAATCTCTTTAAAGACAATAATTATAATTCTCAATTTTATTCAATTTTTTTTTTTGTATAAGACATGTTTTGAATTTTTTAAAATGAACTTATATTTCTATGAAAAAAATATGTTATGTTAAAAGAAAAAATTAAGTTCTATATAGAACACAATCATGTAAAACACAATCTCATTCTATTTTATATATTGCGATGCTAAATATAATGAATGGCGTTCTACATAGAATGGAAGCACATTCTATTCTACATATTGCTATGTTAAATAGAATTTTACATGAAGCTCAAGAAGGTTACTTTTGAATCTTCCCTTATCCTTGCTAGGGAAGCCTTTCTTCATCCTCATCTCTATCCTATGTTTCGGGTTCTCCTGGAATCTATCTTTACTCTTCTCCAATCTTTTGAAACTTGGTCCTAGGCAGAGTCGGCCCTGGACACAAGCTAACCAAGCATAGGATTGTGGCCCCTAATTTTTTTCAACTGATTTCAGCCCCAAAATCTGAAATTTTTTTTTTTTTTTTTTTTTGCAGGTTTCTGTTTAGATTTGCAGGTTTCGGCTCAAAATCCAGCCAATTTTTTTTTTGGATTGTGGCCCTGAAAAACTCAGGGCCGGCTCTGGTCCTAGGAGCATACAGCTATGGAGAACAACATCCCATCAATAGCGATAGAGGCTAGCGTCACACATTACAAGAAAACAGGACGATTTCCGACGGCAATAATTCTGTCAGAAATTTTCGACCAGATTTGGACAAACGTATTATCCGTCGGAAAACATTACCCGTCAGAAACTTTTGACGGATTTCCGACAATGATGATGTTGCCGACATGTTTGCGACGGGTTTTCGACGATGTCTATCCGTCGGACAATTTTCGACGGATTTCCGACAATTGCTAATGTTGCCGACATCATTAACGACGGCCATCTATCGGACAATTTCCGACGGATTTCCGATAAATTCTGATGTTGCCGACATCGATAATATCTTCAAAAATCCGTTGGAAAACGCGCACAATTTCCTTATAAAAACGTATCCAACCTTTCATTTACAAAAAAAAAAAAGTTCTCCTATCTAATTCCTTACGAAAATGTCTTCTTCAGATCCTTATAATTATTTTCGATCATGGATGGACAAGCCTCATCAAATTCCAGACACGGGCCTAGTTACAGAAGAATTCAGAGAAGGTCTGCAGGAATTCATGTCATTTGCGGGTAATCATAAGAAAGCCAAAAAAACTGGTAAAATCTACTGCCCTTATAAGAATTGTGGGAATCGTAGATTAATCGTGATAGAGGAAGTATGGTCACACGTTTATTGTCATGGGTTTATGCCGGGTTACAATATTTGGTATTATCATAGAGAAAATGATACAATGGTAGATAATTATGCTAGTACTAGTGAACAATATATTGGGGATAACGCTAGCTTAAAAGAACCCGCAATGGAAGTAGAAAGTACTATAGGTCATGTTCAGATGGTGAACGATGCATTTCGTGAAAGTATACCATTGGTTGCTGAGTATGGAGATAGAGGAGAAGAACCTTACTTAGAATCTCGGAGATTGTTTGATATGCTAGACGCTGCGAAACATCCGTTATATGATGGGTGTTGAGGTGGACATTCCCCTTTATCAACTGCAACTAGGATGATGGGTATAAAGAAGGATTACAATTTGAGTGAGGAGTGTGTGGATGCAATCGCTGATTTTGTGAAACATTTTGCCAGAAGATAATCTTGCACCGGCATCATACTATGAGATACAGAAACTTGTTCAAGGTCTAGGATTGCCGTATCAGATTATAGATGTATGCATCAACAACTGTATGCTATACTGGAGAGAGGACGCAGACCGTTTGTCATGCCGTTTTTGTCGCACACCTCAGTATAAAGAAACAGGTGGAAGAGTGCCAGTGCCATATAAACGGATGTGGTATTTGCCGTTAACAGAGAGATTGAAAAGGTTATATCAGTCAGAGCGCACAGCGAGAGCAATGAGATGCATGTAGAGCATACAACGGATGGATAAATCGCCCATCCGTAAGACGCAGGAGCATGGAAATATTTTCAATCTACGTATCCCAACTATGCGTATGAGGCGAGGAACGTATACCTTGGATTATGTACCGATGGTTTCAACCCTTTTGGGAAGCACGGCAGAAAATATTCTTTGTGGCCAGTAATTGTAACACCTTACAATTTTTCCCCATCTTTGTGCATGCGAAGGGAGTTCTTGTTCCTTAGCATTCTCATACCTGGACCAGAGCATCCGAAGAGATCATTCGATGTGTTTTTGCAGCCATTGATTTATGAGCTGTGAATGTTATGGGACCAAGGTGTTAAGGCGTTTGATGTTTCTTGTCACCAGAATTTCATCATGCGGTCGGTACTTATGTGGACCATCAGCGATTTTCCAGCATATGGCATGTTATCAGGATGGACAACTCACGGAAGGTTATCGTGTCGGTACTGTCAAGATAACACTGATGCGTTCCAATTGAAGCACGGACGCAAAACCTCTTGGTTTGACTATCATAGGCGATTCCTACCTAGCGATCATCTTTATCGTCGTAGCACCACATTGTTTAGGAAGAACCGTAAAGTATTTGATGGTCCACCTCCTGAGTTAGATGGAGAGTATTTGTTGACTCAGTTCAGAGATTTTGGTGCAGAGAGAACCGTTGATTATGGTGGTAAGGGGCATCATCCAGTTGATGGTTGTGGCAACATACATAATTGGCACAAGAGGAGTATTTTCTGGGATTTGCCTTATTGGAAGGACCATCTTTTAAGACATAATCTAGATGTTATGCACATTGAGAAGAATATTTTCGACAACATTATGAACACCGCTCTCAATGTCCAAGGGAAGACAAAGGATAATCTGAAGTCTAGATTGGATTTGCCAGATATTTGTTCTCGAAGAGCACTACATGTCATAGGGAGCGGGAAGCCTCCAGTCCCGGCTTTTCGTTTGGATGAACCTTCAAAGGCCGCATTATTTACTGGATTTCCGAAAGTGTTAGATTCCCGGATGGATACACATCTAACCTTCAGAACTGCGTTGATCATGGAGAATGGAAGTTTACTGGGATAAAGAGTCATGATTGCCCTGTGGTGATGCAGAGCCTACTTTCATTTGCTTTTGCATGTCTTTTACCACGTAATGTCCACGAAGCAATTGCAGGTACAATCATTAAATTTATTTGTTAATACTTTACATAATATATACTTTAATATTTATTTATTCATTTTTATCCATATTATGCAGGGATTGGTGCCTTTTTCCGAGATATATGTTTGCGCTCTCTTACATCAGACGGTATCCGCAATCTTGCAGATAATATACCAGTAATCCTTTGCAATTTGGAGAGGATATTTTCGCATTCCTTCTTTGATGTTATGGAATATCTAACCATTCATCTCCCTCGAGAAGCAGAGTTAGGGGGCCCGGTTCAGTACCGTTGGATGTATCCTTTCGAACGGTATATGTTTCATCTAAAGAAGAAGGTAAAAAATTTGAGCAGAGTTGAAGGTTCTATTGTTGCACAGAGCATCAACGAAGAATCCTCACATTTTGCCGAGTTCTACTTTTCATCACAAGTGAAAACGAAGAGTCGTAGAGGAGCTCGACATGATGACGGAGGCGTACTACCTTTATATCATGTCGATGTTCCTCATATATTCTTAGAGATTGGACGACTTAGTGGAAAAGGCAAGAAGCGGAGACTTTCATCACATAAGCGGGATCATTTGCATATGTATATTCTCACAAACTGCGACGGGATTGAAGAATATGAGAGGTATTATATGGAACAAAATTATTAATTACTTATTAGGTCATTGATTATATATATATATATATGTTAACGTGATGATCGTTTCAATGTCACAACTTGTATATGGCTTATCAACATTATGAATATCCAAACAAAACAGAGGATGAGCTACTCGAGCTAAAACATGAAGAGTTCGGACGTTGGTTAAGAGATTATGTTAGTGTTTTAATTGCCTTGTTTTAACTTTCATATATAATGAATGATTTCTTTAACTCATTTATTTTTAATTCGTGCAGGTCACGGCCGAGAAGGCTAACGGTCAAAGTTTTCCCACGTGGTTAGAAGAAATTGTGCGCTTTCCACTAGCAAACGTACAGTCACATGTGATGTATAGCACACGGGGGTACGCTTTTAAGATTCTTCGGGATGATAGGAGTTCGACAACTTCATATTATGGTGTATCTACTCAGTCTAGTGATCTTGTATACTATTGTGTCGTACGTGAGATTTTCGATGTTCATTACCCTGGAATGCGCGTTGCATTTTTATGCGACTGGAATGACCTATTAGTAGGAAGCGGTGTGCGACACGACCAATTTGGTGTTACATCATTACATAGCAGAAGGCGACTCCAGAAATACGAGCCATTCGTACTTGCATCACAAGCAGACCAGGTTTGTTTTTTTCTTTTACGTTACTTTTAAATTTAGCATTTTAGCATTCTTGTGGTTAAATTTGTACATGGTGTAGGTATGCTACATTCCCTATCCTCGGGTGACAAACAAGTAAGACCCGTGGATTACAGTGACATCGATAAACCAGAGAGGTAGGGTTCATGGGATGTCTGATCACGAACCCCTCCAACAAAGCTCCGTAGGTATGGGTTCAATCGAGCATTCCATAGAGGTCGACCTTGTTGTTGATTTCACCATACATGCAGACGATCGGGTATTTGAGGATTCAGAGGAAGAATTAGACGAATTTGGGGAAACTTCCGATTCAGGAGAATCAAATTACTCATCGTCGGA
This sequence comes from Eutrema japonicum, assembly GCA_030161315.1. Classification (NCBI taxonomy): domain Eukaryota; kingdom Viridiplantae; phylum Streptophyta; class Magnoliopsida; order Brassicales; family Brassicaceae; genus Eutrema; species Eutrema japonicum. Next base: position 52,301,428 of record BSQW01000011.1, read on the forward strand.
TTCAGAGTAGTTTTAAACTTAGAATTGTAATATATGTACTTCTATTTGTAATATATATTTGTTATGTGGAATGTATTAGTTATGTGAATTGTACTTGTACTTAAACATTTGATATATTAAACTGTAATATTCCATTTCTTAAATTTTTAAAAATTGCTAAGTACTAATCCGTCGGATTCAGTTTTAGCCGATGGTCCAGACAGTCTGAAACCCGTTTTAACCGAAGGAATCACATCCGTCGGAAAGCCGTTGGAATTTCCGATGGATTCAGTTTTAGCCGAAGGTTCAGGCAGTCGAAAACCAGTTTTAGCCGAAGGAAGTATACATCCGTCGGAAATGTCCTTCGGCTAAAACTGAATTCGTCGGAAATTTCCAACGGATTCAGCTTTAGCCGAAGGTTCAGACAGTCCGAAACCAGTTTTAGCTAAATGAAGTATACAGCCGACGGATTTCCCACGGCTGTTCAAAAAAGTGGTTCAGGGGATAGGGTATAGGTTTTTTTGTTTAGAAATTGGTTCAAACAGTTGTTTGATGTATATAAAATAGTTTGAAATTGTCACACAGTCTATATAAATGTGTTATATAGAATTCTTTGATTTACATGGAATTGTTTATATAAGGTATAGTTGATTTATGTGATCTTGTATAGGTTTTGATGTTGTATAAGTTATAAACTCATGCAAAGTCTTTAACATTGATGAATTTCTTAATTTTTGATTGAAACATGTCCATTAGGTGTCTCTAACTCATATAACCATACCCTAAACCCTAAACCCTAAACCCTAAACCCCAAATATACCCTAAATCCGTCGGATTTTCCGACAGATCTGGGACTTATGACGCGTCTCTGTTGACAGGCCAATAGCAACGCATGTAGGGAATATGCCGTATATTCGTACATCCGTCGGAAATCCGTCGAAAATTTCCGACGGATTAAGAGTATATTTCGAGACCGCGGGAAACTAAACCGCCTAAATGAAAAAAAAAACGACGGATTTCCGACGGATATGGCCGCCGGAAATCCGAATATATCCGAGATACGGTTTTGTTTCTCTTCACTTTTCTCTTCTCTCTCTCCTCATTTGATTTTCTCTCTTCTCTCTCTCTCCTATTCTTGCGAATAAACTTTTATAAATCCTCAATCTCTCCTCTCAATCCTCTTCTCAAGCCTCAATCCTTCAATCCTCATGGATCCCAACATGTAAGTCCCTCTAATTTTCAAAAATCACTCATTTTCATTGTTAGATTAGTAATTATAATTGTTAGATTAGTTGTTAGAATTTGTTAGATTTTCGGAATGAAATATTAGGGTTTATGAGATTAGGGAATGGTATTTAGAATTTGTTAGGTTTGTTAGAATATTTCTATAATTTCAAAAATTAGTATATATAATTTTAGGATTATATAAAACGTTTTTGTAATATTAAGATTATATAAAACGTTTTTATATAAATATTAGGTTGTTAGTTTTGATTTTATGAAAAATATTTACAAACGTTTTTATATATTTTTTGAATTTTAAAAAACGTTTTTGTATATTATTAGGGTTTTAGAAAATTATAATTGAATTTTTCAGAATTTATTACTAATTAAAAATGTTTTTGTAATTTACAATTTTAGATTTAATAATTTATAAGTTTGTAAAACCGTTTTGGTATAAATATTATTAGAATTATATAAAAAATTGTTTTATTAAAAAAATTAGAATAATTATATAAAAAAACGTTTTATAATTTTTTTTTTGAAATTTAATGAAATTTTAGGAATGTTTTGAATTTTTAGTGAATTTTTGAATTTTTTTGAATTTTGGGAAATCTTTGAATTTTTTTTGATTTTTTGAAATTTTTGGGATTTTCGGAAATTATGAAAATTTCCGGGAATTTTGATTTTTTCGGGAAATTTTGAATTTTTGGGAAATTTTCATAATTTTCGGGAAATTATGTTTTTTTTTCCAGGAAATTTCAAAAATTTCTAGAATTTTTAGATTTCAATGTACTAACGATTTTACGTTTTTCCCGCAGGAATAACGATGACGCACTACAGTTGGGTGGTGGTTCCCAAGGCCGCCGTTCCCGAGGTTCTCGGGCTACGACTCATGACGGATCGAGCTCGGGAACTCAAGTCCCGGAGTCACAGCAATCCGAAGCTCGGAGCCATATTAGCATCGAGCAACTATTCCAACAGTCCAACCAGGGCCATTGCATCCTCCTCGACCCCAAGTTCGACGAAGGGACTTGGTAAGTGAAATTTTGATTATTTTTTCAATTTTTTAAGATTTTGAATTTAATTAAACAGACTACATTCTTTTTTAAAATGTTTTCAGGTTCAAGTTGTCGCCTGAGATAACCAAGTCGATCTTGCGGATGCCCCACAATTTGTTGGACAAACCGCACGAGAAGTACTCGCAAATGCCGAAAGACGAGAAAGACTTGTGGCACCGTACTTTCACGGTAAGTAAATTTACGATTTGTATTATTTTTTTAGTTCATTTTGTCAATTTTAATTACAAATACTAACTTACAGTTTTTAAAAAAAAAATGTAGCAAGAATTCACGTGGCACCATTCTCTTACGAGGGAAGTACTTGCCCAATTCGACATGTATGCTGTGCTTTCGTACTCGAACTACATGTATGAGTGGAAGCAGAAGTGGAAGCACGGCAAGGACAAGCCGAAGGACCTCGACGAAGACGTAAGGAAGGGCTTTTGCGATTATTGGAGCAAGCCGAAGACGAAGAAGCTCTCCGAAACAAACACGAAGAACCGGAATAGCGAACGAGGAGGGAAGGAGATGTACATTCACAACGGCGGCGCAAAGACCGTCGAACGAGATGCAATGGAAATGGTAAGTCTAATTTCAATTTTTAATTTTTATTATCGTTTCTATTATTATGTATTTAACAAGATTTTACAGGAGAAGAGAGACGGCGTAGCTCCCGACTACCTCAAAGTGATCGAGCAGAGGCACACAAACAAAAAAACTGGTGTGATACAGGATCCCGGCATGCGTGAGCTCGTTGCGAAGGGCAAGAAGAAGAAGGTGGATCGGGAACAAGAAGTTGGAATCTCGCAGCTCACTCTCGATGGATCGTCGTCCTCGAACGAGTTACCCCGGCAAGAGCTCAACGACATTGTCCTCAATGTAAGTTTCTAATTCTTTTCAATTAACTTTTTTGTTTCCAAATTTCATTACTAACATTATTTTGATATTTTATTTTCATAGGAAACTCGAAAAGTCAAAGGGCGATTCGCTGGCTTAGGCGGACATCCGACCCAGGAATCGTCTTCTTCCTTGCCTCGGTCTTCTTTGGGGTACAGAGACGAGATCGAGAGGCTCACCCAAAAGGTGAAAAATTGTGACGAGGAGGTCGACGAGCTAAAGTCCGCACACACCGAGCTTAAGAAGATCATGCATAACGCCTTCCCTCATCTCTTTCCTCCGAACAACCCCGACGATCCCAACAACTCTCCAACCGCTTAAAATACTTGTTTTTTTTTTTGAACATTAATTTATTTTGTGTAATGAATTTTTTTTTTATGCTAATGAATTTTTATTAATTAATTTATTTTCATTTAAATTATTTATTATTTATTATTAAATTAGAATTAATTAAATAATTTCAAAAAAACTCAAATCCAATATCCGTCGGAAAATAATCCGTCGGAACACAATCTGTCGGAAATCCATCGGAAAGTAATCCGTCGGAAATATTGCCCGTCGGAATATCGTCGGAAATATTTCCGCCAGGTTTCCGACGGCGTTCTGACATTTTGTTCCGACCTAATTTCCGGCGGAACACAATCTGTCGGAAAGTAATCCGTCGGAAAATCCGTCGGAATTATTGCCCGTCGGAATACCGTCGGAAATATATCCGACGGATTTTCGACGGTGTTCCGACGTTTTGTTCCGATCTAACTTCCGTCGAAATATCCGTCGGAAACGTCGCCGTCGGTAATCCGTCGGAAATTTCCGACCCTTTTCCGACGACCAATTTTCGTCGGAATTGTCCGACGAATTTCCGACGGATACTAATTTCCGACGAACTGGAACCGACAGATATTTTCCATCGGAAAGGGCTGTTTTCGACGGATTTCCGACGGGAAAGACCGTCGTAAATCGCCTGTATTCTTGTAGTGACAAAGGATCACCGCTACGCCTCATACATTTTCCAATGTGAACCATATTGGCTTCATAATAGCCTTACCGCTGATGCTGCAAATGGGTAATTGGATTTTTTTTCCTACTAATTACTTCTAATGGTCTTTAGGTCCTTCGTTTAGATCATGACTTTCCCCTCTCGTCTGTATGTGAGGATTGGTTTTCAGATCTTTCTGTGAATATGTAAACCCTCTGCTTGATACCTACTGGTGTTTTTGTTTCTCTTTGTAAATAAAGGAACCATTTATTCTATCTTAATAAAACGCAGTGTTAAAAAAAAAATTGTTTAGGATTTTGGTCTTACGGTTTAGAGTTCACTGTGTAGGATTAAATTTTGTTATGTTATTTGATTATACACTATATATTTTGCTTCATTCTATTTTGTTTTTATTTCTATCTAAATGATGTTTCTATTTTGTTTCTTTATATGTAGAACTTCTATATAGCAGTGTTCTATATATATAGAATGAAAAAAATAAAACACCATATATTATGCAGGATTAAAAATGGTAATGCAATCATGAAATGACTATTCTATTTATTTATTTTTTTAGATGATTATATTCTTTATTTTGTATAGCCTTTTGGTTATTCATCAAATTCACCTAGGAGTTACCTAAATCACCAAAATATGAATAGTTACATTTTACGTTCAAATTCATTTGATGTGACCATATTAGTCGCTGCTTCAGTTGAAAAAGTAAAACTTGACTCACTATTTTTTTGGCATATACTCAGCATTTAATGTAGGCATAATATGCTGAAAGAAAATTGAAAAATACACAGGGTTCTTACATTGCATGTTTCATATTTATCTGACCTTGATCATCATAAGACTAGAGGGTCGAGGCAATGAGCAATTATATTATTAGTTTGTATGATTGAGAACGATGGTGGGTGTAATGGTGGCGGTTTGATAATGAGCGGATCCCTCATCACGGATAATATTTTTACCTCTACTTCAAAAATTTGGACTTTCTAGATATACACTTAATTGACCCTAAATCTTAACATGTTTACCAAATATATATACATATTCACAATTTTGAACTTTCTAGATATACACTTAATTGACCTTAAATCTTAACATGTTTACCAAATATATATATATATATATATATCTAATTTCTATATTTAGGAATGTCCTTAGAAATATAAGAAAATCTACTATAAACTATTAATTTTGGAAATTTGCATAAATAACTTTCACGGTGGCACGTACTGACATTTTAAACTTTCGAAATATTTTACTAGCATTTTTTTTTGACGTCATTTCACTAGCATTTTAAACTTTCAACTTAGAATTTTTAACAGGAAAAATCCTCAGAGTAGATCCCGAGTACGCATTGTTTTTTAGCAGAATAATAAACACCGTTAACAGCGAAATTAAAACGGTTTAAAAATCAAATATTTTTAATGAAACAAATTAATATTAAAATTAAAAAAGAAAATCCAAAAAAATAAAAAAGTGAAAAAGAAATAAAAAAGGAAAAACATGTTTCATCTTCCTCCTTCGACCAATGTCATCCATTCTTGTCTTCGCTTACTCCTCCGTTAAGGAATCGATGATATGGAAAGCTTTATGATTCTCATCTTTTATCACTATTCTTGAGCAACTGGGTTCTCCAACAATAAAAAAAAACCATTTGAAGGTTTTTATGAGATTTTTCACTATTAATTTATATGTAAAGATAATATAATCAAACTGCAAAAAGTACTGCATACGAAAACAAAAATTTATTTCCTTAATTACGTAAATCGTTTACAAGCAGTGCGGATCAAGAAAAAGTTGAATGAGACGAGTCTTTTAAATTGGTGTCAGTCAAGGACAGGAAAACTGCGAACATTTACTATATGTATATTATATAAAGTATTTGATATACTTATTTTGAGGTAAGAAAAAAACTAAACCTCAAAATAGATACAAAATCAAAAATAGTAATTGAAGACAAAAAACAATATAAAATCCAAAACAGCAATTCTGGGTAAAAAATATCTCAACTGGCACAAGATATATATAGAAAAGTTTTAGATTTATTTTTACCAAAATACAAATGTCTCTATGATATTGACTGAGCATGTAACCTCCAAATTAAATCCATGCATTATAATGTAGTAAGTGGCTTTAATAGTATTGCCCCCTCAGCGGGAAATTGGCTTTTTCATATTTCAACTATTTAAAAATATTAGTTTTAGATCCGAATTTGTAACCGGTGCTAAAACATACGTCAACTTTGGAAATTTAGTTTTTTCCGACTTGAATTTGTAACCGGTGCTAAAACATACATCAACTTCTTAATAATTTGATTTTCATACTTAAACTTTTAATTTCGTGCTATAACCTACATGAGATCAAACGCTGTTAATCAGCCGTGATGCGGTCATCAAAACAAAAGACAAAGACTACGAGCCCAAGATGATGCAGCTCAACTGGACTATATTCTCACCTCAACTAGAGCAGTCCTCGAAGTGGAATCAGTTCAATCCGAGTTCTGATGAAGAAGTTATTCAACTTCCAAGTCAAATGATTCCCAGCATACGCGATTCGGACATACATGCGTACAAAGAATTCTTCCAACCAAACTCGAAGGAATCAAACTACAAACCAAATTGTTCTGGAATCTTGATTCATCAGAGCAACCGGGAAAATTAGATTCACAACAACGCCGGTTCAGAGTTGAGAGATATGACTTTTACAAGTCAACCGATCATGCACAGTAGGGCATAAAGCATATCGGTTCAGAATTTAAGGTAAATAATATTATAATGTAATTATATTATGAATCGACAAATTTTCTTTAATTATCGTGAATTGATAATGAATTCGTCAAACCATGTATTTCACGGAAAATGTGAAATTACATTTTTGGCGGGAAAACACGGAATCACGTTTTAAACAGAATTTCGTTTTTGGAAGAAAAATGTAAAATCATGTTTTTTGGTGGAAAAACGCGGAATAACGTTTTTGGCGGGAAAACGCAAAATCGCGTTTTTGGCGGGAAATTTTGAAATCACATTTTTGGCGGGAAAATGTGAAATCACGTTTTTGGCGAAAAAATGCGGAATCACGTTTTTGGCGAGAAAACGTGATGCATGAATATGCGAAATCACGTTTTTTGGAGGGAAAACTGTGAAATCGCGTTTTTGGCGGGAAAACGCGAAATCATGTTTTTGGCGGGAAAATGTGAAATCATCATTTTTGTGGTAAAACGCAGAATCACGTTTTTGGCGGGAAAATGTGAAATCACGATTTTTGGCGTGAAAACGCGGAATCGTGATTTTTGGCCGAAAAATGTGAAATCACGTTTTTGGCGGGAAAATGATGGATTGTTGCTTTTTTGAGAAAAAATGATGGTGTGATATGTCATATTATTATGATGTCATAATAATGTATGGTGATGTCATAATAATGTATGATGATGTCATGATGATGGGTCCAATGAATCACCTATTTGACCCATGATCCATTACAAATTGATCCATTTGACACATGACCCATCAATCCATTAGGGTCAAAAAATTGACCTATTACAGCCATGGGTCAAATTGGGTCGACCCATGACCCATTTTGACACCCCTATTTAAAACCAAATAGTATATATTTCATTGCTAGTATATATATATAAAATTGAATATATTCTCTTTTTAGGTTGTCACACCATCTTCTCATAGTCTAAATTTGTGACACATCATCAACTTTTTGTTAATTTAAAACTTTTTATATATTATATGATTATGTTTGGTGTTATTACATTTTAAGTCTCTTGATAACTAACATCCATTAATATAGTAGTTTTAACTAGAATTTGAAAAGTTTTTTTCTTCTAAAGATATCTTATACATTGATATATTTCTTCATTATTATTGAGAATAATGTACTTAATCTAAATGATAGGCATATATGGATAATAAATCATAACATTTTAGGATAATCCGAGAAACAACTTTCAGATCCAAATTATGGAACATCATAAGCTCATATCTTAAAATTTTGGGATATTATCAACTCATTTTTTAATTTTAAATTGTTTACTTGATATATTATGTTATGTGTTATTAAACTTTAGTTATATATATATATAAAGTTGAATATACTCTTTTCTTAGGTTGCCACATCATCTTCTCATAGTCTAAATTTGTGACACATCATCTACTTTTTGTTAATTTAAAACTTTTTATATATTATATTATTATGTTTAGTGTTATTACACTTTAAGTCTCATGATAATTAAGATCCATTAATATAGTAGTTTTAACTAGAATTTGAAAAGTTTTTTTTCTAATGATATCTTATACATTGATATATTTCTTCATTATTATTGAGAATAATGTACTTAATCTAAATGAGTGGCATATATGGATAATAAACCATAACATTTTAGGATAATCCGAGAAACAACTTTCGGATCCAAATTATGGAACATCATAAGTTCATATCTTAAAATTTTGGGATATTATCAACTCATTTTTTAATTTTAAATTGTTCTTGATATATTATGTTATGCGTTATTAAACTTTAGTTCTTATTATAACTAGCATCCATTAATATAATATTTTTCCTAGAATTTGAAAATATAATATTTATAAAAGATAATATATATTATTGATCTTAAAAAACTATAATTTAGGAAAACATTGACCATTAAATAAATACATAAAAGGAAAACATTCGCCTTTAACTAAATACATCAAATATTAATATAATTACGCTAATATATAAATTTAGCTTCTTAGTACTATTAAAATTAGTGTTAATGTTTTTGATCCATATAAATATCAAGAGTTATGAGTCTATGTTATTATAGATATATAATTATTTAATTGATACAAGTAATGTATGATTAAAAATATATATAAGATTAGATAAGCATGAATTTGATAACCTGATCCAGATCCAGATTTATTAAATATTAAAAATAAATCGCAAGAGTTTCTAGAACCTCTAATGACAACTCCAAACTTTTGAAGCATATATAAGAATGCATGCTATAAGAGACAAAATGTGGTATCCTAAAATAATGATCTAAAGAAACTATAATTTAATCATTTTAGTTTTATGATTTTTATTTATATAGTTTAGGAAAAAATTTACCTTTAAATAAATACATAAAAGGAAAACATTCACTTTTAACTAAATACATCATATATTAATATAATTACACTAATATATAAATTTAGCTTCTTATTACTATTGAAATTAGTGGTAATGTTTTTGATCCATATAAATATCAAGAGTTATGAGTCTATATTATAATAGATATATAATATTTAATTGATACAAGTAATGTATGATTAAAAGTATATATGATATTAGATAAGCATGAATATGATAACATGATCCAGATCCAGATTTATTAAATACTAAAGATAAATCGCATTAGTTTCTAAACGCTTGAATGGCAACTCCAAACTTTTGAAGAGTATGTAAGAATGCATGCTATGAGATATAATGTGTGGTATCCTAAAATAATAACATATTGAAGCTAATTATTGAGAGGACAAATAGATAAAGTTCTCCCAAAAAATTTTCAACGCTCAAACAAAAAAAAGACACCAAAACTGGCCAGAAAAAGGGAAAATGAGATGAAGAAAGTAAATGTTAGATTTAAATCGGGTCAAAATGTGGTATGTGGTTTAGTGTGTTGCGTTCAAGAGAGAGAGAGAGAGAGAAAGAGAGAGAATGAGTGCATCTTGGAAACATGTTAGACGTTTCCAGGAATGAGATTAATGTCAGCTGAATAGACATCTGAGAAGAGTGACATATGGGTATCTATTATTCTCTAATGTGGGTTTTGAATCCTTAGAGATTTATTCTCCTTCACCATTTTTGAAATGGAAAGGTTATCATAGGAGTTAACTGATCTATATATGCATATTGAATTCAATTGCTGGTTTGAGTCGTGTTTAGCTATGATCATTAGGTGTCTAACTCTATGATGTTTTGGTGAATTGACTTAACTAACAAGGTTGAATAACTTTTATAGCACATCTCATCTATAGAATATGGTATGCCTAGAGCAACAAAACAGTAATCATCCTTTTTCATCTAACAATTAATGATATTCGTTGTTTGGTTAGTTACATTTGTTTAGCTACGGTATATTAAATTATTATTAGTTTTTTGGTTAAATACTAAATTTTATTAAAAGTTTTCATATCATCTAATTCTTTTCTAACTACATCAATAACCATCTATATAAAAGGTCGCGCGTAGCGCGGCTAACCGACTAGTATACAAATATAAAAGAATTACAATCATCGAATTCACATATTTAATATTTTAGTGAGTAAAGAATACTAAATTTTATTTATTTGACACTATCGATTTAAACGGTTTACTAACCATTGTTGATAAAAATTCTTTAAACGAGTAAAAACTTAAACTAGTTAAACACAAAATTAAATATATAAATAAAATTAAAAGAATAACAATAAATTAGAACGCGCTATGACTTTATGATCTTAACTATTATACAACACATGGTTGGCCAAAAAAGGAAAAATAATATACAAGACAAAGAATTTGACCAAAACAAATACGTGAAAAAACAATATAAAACATCAATTTTCATGAACAAAAAAAATAAAAAATAAGAATTGTTTTTGTTTTGTTTTGGTAACACAACACCACCCCATTCCACATTCCCCAATATCAAAATTTTGTACATTTTATTTTGAACCTAAAAGTCTCCTTTAAAATCAGAACCTCACTGTACAACAATACCTTTTTCCAGCTTAGCCTAAGACACAGGTATTTGTTCCACGGCTTGTACTAGAACTAACAGCACAGTCGTTTCAATATGACTCAAATGTTCTGTAATGGTGGTCTGGGGAAGAAATAATGGTGAACTAAAATGAGCCAGAGGGAACATGAATCTGTATGGTTCGTTGCTACAGTGTAAATAAATGTGAATCATTACCGTACCTTAGTCAGCTGCTACCAGTCGAAATAATTAAGGTGGTGCTGCATAGAGTGGAGGCCTTTCACTAAATGAAATCTGACTTCTTTACCGTACAAACTCTCCTTGTACATTCTCATAAACTGCAGCTTTTTCATTCCTTTAAATCTTTCATCTCTTCTCCATGTCTCTCCCAATTCTGATACTCTAAACGAAATGCCGAACACATTCTCAGTACCCTGCAAAAAATATTTTAAGAGCCCTGATTTATACAAGGAAACAAATTCACTTGTTTAAAAACATATATAACGATGCTAAAACTAAAAACTTACAGATTGGTCAATAAGTATGTCGCAACCCTCCCTAGTATCCTTCAAGAATCGACGCTTTGCAGGCTGGTGAATGAACGGTCCAAGAACTATATCTCTTCTGATATTTGTATCAGAGACTTATCGAATAGACTCTTCAGACCAACTCCAACATCCAACTCACTCTCTTCCAGCAATCGCATCACATTCTCATACGTCTCATTATTCAGAAAGCAAGAAATATGACGAAACAACACTTTCTCGTTCCTCTTTAACCCATCGTAATGCACTGTCAATGTTTTCTCAGTTTCCTGGTCTAGACTATTACGAATCCTGGGCACAATTTGTGTATTATTTAGTGCAAAAGAAATATCATCAGCAATTTTTAGAACCATCTGTGAGTAACAACCCCTGAAAGGAAGAAAGATGATGACACAATAAAAATGGAGTAAATACTATGAAGAAATGAACATCCATGAAAACAAAACTTTGGAACTTATTTAATTGATTTCCATTCCAACCACATCAGAAAACTCTTTTGGTGTAATATTTAGTTCAAAAGAAATATCATCAGCAACTCTGTCAATTATATCTGCTTCAGAATCCCTGAGCAAGATGATGGCACAATCAAAATGGAGTAAATACTATGAATAAATGAACATCCATGAAGATAAAACTTTAGGGCTTAAAGTCAAAGAACTTACCAGTCTCGGACATGATATCCCTGAAGTTGGTTTAGTACAGTAAAAGCTTGCTCCCATTCTTGTTGCTTGTCCACTGTATACCTCTTAGAGGTCTTTCCAGTGTCTACCATCTGCTTCCTGATATGAGCAAGATCCACACCATCAAAAATGGGTATCACTTTTTGACCAATCTCTTCGCGGCACTTTAAAATCTCCACCAACTCATCCAAGCACCAGCTCGAAGACGCGTAATTTTCTGAAAGCAGGACTAAAGCTATTCTTGATTTTCTTATCTGACGACTAAAGCCTCTCTTAATCTTATGGTTGGTAAATATAGTGATTCCTTGGCGAAGAAATATAGAGTTCAATTGGCTGAGTAAACTGCCAACATCTATTCCATGGAAGCTTAGGAAGACATCGTACTTCCACTTGCAAGAGGAAGAAGCATCGGGTGATTGAGTGTGAATGTTGTCTCTTGCTGTTCCCACTGCACTTGGAGAGTCATACCAACTCTCTTCAGTTAAAGAATCAGAGTTTGAAAAAAATATCACCTCAAGATCTTTTAGTTTCGAAATGTTTGGAGATATATAATCTAAGTTGCTGCAACCATTCATCAATTTGTAATTGAGCCCAGAGATATCTTCTATCCACCCAGGAACTTGTTCAATCTTCGTTTCATCTAGAAGGAGAGATGAAATATTATTCGAAATCTGAGGAAAACTTCTCAACTGTGAGATTGAGGGAATGGAGAGATTCCAGGTCGATGGTTGGAAGACCCCGTAGATTTTTGCATATTTTCATGTCTAGCTTCCTCAGTCTGTTAAGATTCCGAATAGAGGAAGGAATCATCACCAGACTCCAGCAATCTCTAAGATACAATTCCTCGAGATTGGTGGCCTTTGAAAGATCGGGGATTTCTTTCAGCTTTTGAGATCTCCGCAAATCCATCTTCTTGAGGCTTTTAAGCAGCTGATCATAACACAAGAATTTCTCCTCTTTTTTTTTAATTAAGCCTTGTGTGAAACCAATAATGAAAAAACAAGAATAGGAGCAAAAACTTACCTGAACTCCTTCCCACAATTTCTCTAGGTGACTATCCGGCATCCTAAGTTCAACGAGATTTTCTGGACGAAAGTTAGGAGGCATGCATCTCATTGAGCACCCCCACCATTCCAGTAATCTAAGTTGGCGCCACATGTGGCCCACGCCTACCTCTTTATCCTCCCCGTAGATGCTTAGAAATTGAAGGTTTTTCATCCTGCTGAATGCTTTCTTACTAATAGAAAATGTATCCTCGATTTCAGATAAGTTCGAAAATATGCCCAAAACACTTTCAGTTCCCTGAAAAAGTATTAGACAGACCAAATGTATTAGTAACCTATACATACATGCTTAAAAATGATTGAGTGAGGAAAAATATAAATAACTAGAAACTTACAGTTTCATCAACAAGTACATCAGAGATCTCCTTAGAATCCATCAAGAATTGACGTTTTCCAGGCTCCAGAATACATTGTTGACGGACGATTTCTCTACCCATTTCTTGCAGGAAATCATCCATCCTAATGATCTTATCATCTGATATCTGTATGAGACACCGTTCAGCTAGAGTAACAAGTCCAACATCAACATCCAACTTACTATCTTCAAGCAATCGTATCACGTAGTCACGTGGTTTATAATTAAATAAACAAGCAATGTGAAGAAATATTGCTTTATCTTCTTCTTTTAACCTATCATAGCTGTCTCTTAATGTTTTATTAATTTGTCCAGCCATACTATTTCTGAGCTTAGGCATCCTCTCTGCCCACTCCTCCTTCTTCAACCCTGCGAGGGATGAGCCCAAAACGTTGAGACACAGTGGAAGATTCTCGGTGAGGCTTGCAGCTTCAATAGCAATCTCCATAAAACCGTCAGGTGGAGAGTCTTGCCTGAACGCACATCGGCAGAACATCTGAAATGCTAGCTCTTTAGACGGTAAAGCCACCTCATAAATACGATCAGATTCAATTCTGCGGTCACTTAGAAGCTCTCTATCCTTTGTAATAACAACAATTCTACTTCCAGGACCGAACCACGTAGTTTTCCCCACCAAGGCATTTAAGAGGACTTGATCACCCACATCATCAAAAACCACAAGAACTTTCTTATGCCTTAACCTTTCTTCTACCGCGCCTAAACCATGTATCTCTAAGTCCTTCTGGTCCAAAACTTCAGCCAGGAACTGTTTTTGTAAGTACAGCTTCGTGTTGTAGTCGTCGGAGTTGGCCCTTGTGTAATTTTCCTTAGTCTTATCAATGAAAATACTGGGTAGAAACAGACAGGAGAGTTGACTAAAGAGAGCTCGTCCTATGGTAGTCTTACCAACTCCAGATCGGCCCCAAATCCCTACCATTATCACTTCCTGTGATTCCAATTTTAAGAACGATTTCAAGCTTTTCATGTGATCTTCAATCCCAACAAAGTCATCAAAATCATTGGATGCTGTTGAATTCAGTTTGTTTGAAACATCGTTGACAATTTTCTCAATCATCTTTGCTTCGTCAGACCTAACAAAGATGATGACACAACACAAAAATGATGTAGATACTTGAAGAATAAGAGAATCTTGAAAAGAATCAAGAATCAAGAAAAGTACCAGTTCCGAGAATCCTCCCCGGCTATGGTTGCTGCGTTGGTCAAGGCTTTCCCCCACCGAAGTTTCTCTTCCTCCGATCTGCCTTGGCAAGTCTTTCGGAAGATCTTTCCGAAGCCGTAGGATTGTTTCTTGACATGAGAAGGATCCACTTCGTAGAAAATGGGCTTCATGATTTCCACCAACTCATCCAAGCACCAGCTCGAACTTGCAAAATTGTTGGAAAACGCGACAATCGCAATCCTCGATCCTCTAATGGCGTTGAAAAGCTCAGTGGCAATAGATCGGCCTTTATCAATTTCATCGTCCTTGAAGGTGATTAGTTTGCAGTCGAGCTCCTTGAGAAAGTGGGAACGGAATTTGCGGCGGACGTCTTCTCCTCTGAAGCTGAGGAAACATCGTGTGGACAATTGAACGCTGGAGAAGAAGAAGAAGAAGCCGAGTGTGTTTGTTGCACGTGGTTCGTTGGTATTTGAGCATGGTTCAGTGCTCTTACCGACAACCGAACGAGCGCACACACACCCAAAAGAAAAAAGAAGCCATGTGAAACGCAGAGAGAACGGGAAAATTTCAGAACGGATTTTTGGGAAATCAATTTGAATAACCGACGACTTAACGGAAGACTTTGGGACAAAGGGAGTGGAAATATTCAAAGTGGTTTATGAGACTCAGAAAACAGGCGATTTCGGAGAAATTTCGAGGAATCGTCCCACAAGTCCTTATACCTCAAACGAAAATCTCACAAGTTCCTGTTATAAATTTTGTTTCGGTTAGAATTATTTTTAATTTGAAAAATAAGAAAATTACCAAAAAACCTACCCCAATTGAGAAATAAATTTACAGTCTCTACCAGGATTATATCCGCCCACGGAAAACCCACCCAACCTAATCGGGTCATATCCAAAAACTGATCTCATCAAAATCCCAAAATCTCTAGTTTTTCCTAATTTTACTCCTCATTTCAAATATTCCAACAATCGCAACTTCTCAATGCCAAAGACGAGGGGAGGAATCACAGGTCGAGGAAGGAGGAAGGGGGTTAAGGATCCGCCGCCGGCCGACAATGCGGAGGAAGCGCCTATGAACGACTCAGAAGTGGTGGTTCCTCCTCCGATCATCGAGGGAACCGCCGAGGCGAATCCTGCAAAAGAAACTGAAGGAACTCAGACGGAAGTAGGAGAAGGAGAAGCTACATCAAAGGAAGGAGAAGAATCAAATGAAGATGATGAAGAAGACGAAGAGACGGAAGGAGAAGAAGAGGAAAAAAGTGAAGAAGAGAGTGACGAAGAAGAAAAAGGAGAGGACGAAGAAGAAGGGGACCTTGAGAAACCGAGTGAAGGAGAGAGTGAAGAAGAAGAAGAGATGGAGGAAGATACAAACCGAGTCATCAATAAAGATGAGCCCCTCCCAAACGTGTCCTCTGAGCCAAACACGGATGGGGCTCGAGAAGGAGATGATTCCCATGACAGCTCCGATTCCCATTCGGTAAGTATTCCCATTTAGTTAGGTAAAACTAGGGAATTTGAGTTTTGTGTATGCTCCTCTTGATGTCAATTTGTTGGGTTTAAAGTAAAACTGTAAAACTTGGTAAAATTAGACTGTCGTAAAACTGGAAAACTTGAGAAAACTATATTGATTAATAAATGGAATAACTTGATAAAACTGATTGTTGTAGAAATTCGGTGATTAAACAATGGCACTGCAACCTCTCAGAATGTACTTCCCAGCAACGGAGTACACGAAAAAAATAAAGATTTCGACGAGGTAATACGTCAAAGAATTTCTGTCAACTCTTGAGAAGTTGGAGCCTCCGCTTACGCGTCACGAGAGGAATTGGTTTCAAACGCATCCGCAGTTCAGACACATCTTCCACTTGCCGAAGGACAACAACCACAAGCTCCAGGGCATGTGGATGCTATTGCTTCGAACCGTCTGCATAGAGAAGAAAAAGGAAGCGTGGTTCGTGGTGAATGGCGTTCCGGTACGATTCGGTCTGAGGGAGCACGCATTGATCTCCGGATTAAACTGCAAAAACTTACCGATGAATTATAATGAGTTGGGTGGCAAGACTTTTGTGAGGAGGCTGTTCGGGCAAAAAAAGTCAGATATGAAGATGTGAAAGGGAAGCTAGAGGAGGGGATGCGACCTTCTCAAGATAGGCTGAGGATGATTGTAATGTACTTCCTTTGCAGCATTATCATTGCTCAGACGAAGTACGGAAACGATGCTACTCCGGTCGTGGATTTCTTCCAGAGAGCTGTTGACGATCTTGACTTGTGCAAGACTTTTCCTTGGGGGAGAATGTCTTTTGAGTACATGCTCAGTCAGATCTCTCACACGATGGATAATTTTAAAGGAGTCGTCAATGAGAACAGATTATGGCCGATTCCCGGTTTCTGTATCCATTTGGAGGTATGTACAATTAAGTTGTGGTATTAGTAATTGTTGCAACTTTTTCATAATTGAAATTATCTCTTACTAATCTCAACTATATGTGTGTTGTTTTGCAGCTGCTAGCGTTTGAGGCAATTCCAAAGTTGGGGAGTATTTTCCGCGAGCCAATTCCAGAGGTAGACGATGAGTGTCCAAGGATGTGCAAGTATCAGTTCAAGAAGAGCAACATGAGAGGGTTTCCTCTTTCAAAAATCAATGAAGAACTTGGTAAAACTCAGGTCAGTTATCCTATGCATTTGAATTTTTTGGAGTTGTTTTTTGTTTCTAATCTTTAACATCACTGTTGACATTCTTCGTAGGACATTGATAGCATCCTACCACCTCGTGGAGAAGCAGCTCTTCTTGATGAAATCTTCGAAGAAGACGACGTCGATGATCGCGACAATCCGGTTGTTCGCAGTTGGATGAAGCGTCTCGAGGAAGGACGTATAGTCTTCTTTGAGGATATGTACAACGATGATGTGGCTGCCCGAGTGGAAGAGGAAAAGGAAGATGAGAAAGAGGAAGCTGAGAATGAGGGACCTGCTGCCACTTCAACATCTGGAGAAGTAAGTGGTGCAAACGAGTTGTTAGAGCTTGTGCTAGGGATGAAGGAAGAAATGGACGAAGGGTTTAAGTTGATTAATAAGAAGATGGATGGGTTTGAGAACAGAATGAAGACGATGGAAACTTACATGTTGAAGAAGAAGAAGAAGAAGCCATGTGAAACGCAAAAGAGAAATAGGAAATGCAAAAAGGGTTCTACAAGTGGTAAAACCGGTAACTACAAGTGGCGAAACCGTCGAGTACAAGATTGTTAATGGGCGGGTCAAAATCAAACCGAACTAAATTCTATGTGTCGAAAATAAACTTGAATTAAAATAAAGTATAATTTTCTAGTTTTTAGATATAAAAATTTAAAATGTTTATCCAAACTATTGAATCTAAGCAAAATCTAGCATTGATCGCAAATCTGTTAGTCATTGTTAATGTTAGGTACCTTCAATTGCGATTTGGAGAAAAAAAATAGGGGAACAACATCGTTTCAATTAACCGTAATTTATAACGGTTTTTAATGTTAGTTATGCGTTTCGTTAAACAACTTTTGACATTTCTAATTTGACCTATCAACAAGAGTTAGAAATTTAAATTATAAATCAACAGATTTTTGATGATTTACACTGTCCACACGGTAATAATATAGTTCATGTTTGAAAGTTTATGTTTTTTTTGGACAATTTTACCAATACGATTCATTTAAGTTAATCACTTTTTAATTATCTCTGTCTTCTTCTTCTAATCAGATTTTTTGTATTTGATTTCCAAAACATTGAATTGGGCCCAAAATTTTTACTTGAACTTTAGCCTTTATGGTTTTTTACCATATTTTTGAATTGGGCCCAAACCTTCTTCTTTTAAATCGGGTTGTAGTTATATCCTTTAACAACAACATACAAAAAAATTGTAGCTTTCTTGATTCTTGATTCTCTTATTCTTGAATTGTAGCTTTCTATCTCGAGTCTCATTTATGTTTTTTTGGTAAAATGTTAAATTTTATACCAATTTTTGATTAACACAAGGTTACAGAGATGACGAAAAAGTGAAAAACCTCGAAAGCTAATGAAATAGAAGCAAACTATGACTAAGAAGCAAATAACCTAAAAAAAAACAAGCAGAGATAACAAGCCAAGAAAACGACAATTTCAAGCAAGGAAAAGGAAGCATGCGTAATCGCAAAGTCATAAACAAGGCATGACCAGACGTCGAAGTTGCTGCGAGCAACTGTTATCCGAGGCCGGCCATCGAAACCTTAGATCATCGGCGCCTACAGTTTCACCAGAAACAACCGCACCAAGAAACATGCAAAGACAATTAACTCGAGAGCAAGCTTAGAACAAATCCAAGCCTATATTGACGTCATGGAAAAAACAACAACCCGAGAGATGGCAATCCCGGAGAAAAGACTCTTTTATGTTTCCGGACCTATACAATAACTTTGTAAATGTATATTGTTTTCCGATTTTAAAAAAATATATATTGTTGTCTGCACATTTGACTACAACATCACAACATTGATATGTTAGTTAGATTTTTATGCGTTAGAAGATCAAAATTTGGTGTATCTGTCAAGCGGGTCGGATTTGCCCCGTTTAATTCGACCCGCCGCAAGTTCGGGTTTTTTTTACTCTGTAGATCCGCGAATCCTCATATCATACACCCGCCCCGCATTAGTCAACCGGGTATGGCGGCTAACCCGCAATATTACAAAAAAAAAAAATAATAACGAAAAAAAAAATCACTCTCTTCTTCTCGATCCGGGAGGTTTGAATACATCCAACAACAAGCCATAGTCAATCCAAAATTTCCAGATGCAACCCCGAAATCCAAATTGTTTCCATTACATCAGAAATTAAAAAAAAAACTTGAGGCTCCTTATCTAAAATCAAAGAAAGATAACACACATCAGAGCGATTTGATTAGGGAGCCGCCAGAGACAACGACGGTGAAAGCGCCTCTCTCCTTGCAAAACTTATCAGAGAGAGTCTGAGAGGGAGGTGAGAATCTGAGAGAAAGAGAGGGAAGTGAGAGTATGAAAGAAAGAGGGAGGCGAAGAAGAGAGTCTCAAAAAGAGGGAGACAAAAAAAAAGTAGATATAAGTTTTTTTTTAATGTGTATGCGGGTAACCTGCAAATCCGCGATTCCAAAACCTTAAACTTGCATCCGTCCGCATTTTAAGACACTCGACCCACAGCCGCTCCGCTTAAAAAAATTCTCGACCCGAATCCGACGCACGACAGATTAAACGGGCGAGACCCACAAATAATGACTCAAATTGACAGCTCTATGTATGAGTGTATGCTTACCGTGAAGAGCTCAAATGTTTCAAAACGCAAACGCAACGAGATAATCAGAGTTTAAATTACAAAATATAAACTTAAAGCGAACAAAGTAAGCTAGTAGTATTCTTGTAATCAAAGTCTAATGTTTATCTTAGGCTCTTTCGAAAATAATTTGGAAAGCAGAGCTTCAAATCAATGATTAATAGATGTTTGAACTTTGAACAACTTGATTGATTGATTGCTTTATTTGCTTGAAATTAATTAATTAATCGATAATGGATGGAACATGCTTAAAGAGAAAAGTGATGTAGACTTATGTTCCATTTTTAGTGTTTTGTTTGATTCACAAAATACCTTTTCTCAGGTCAGATTTTATCAGCTGATTTCTCCCCTCCACCTACTCTACAATCTTTGCTTTTACATTTTTTTCCTTTTTCATGTAACATAATGTTTACTTCTTTTTTTTTGGTTTTTTTTTTTTGGTGATTTAGGGTAATCCCAAATCTATGGAGGGACCCAAACTAATCCATGGAAGAAAGACAATCCATAGATAGGCTCCCTCCTGGGTTTTCAAAAGGGCACTAATGCATAGACTTATATCCGTGTCGGTTTCCAAAACAAATGTGTATTACTTCCTTTTTTCTTGTCAAAAAATATTTAACTTACTTTAATCAATTTTTACTTGATTTAGTTTTTTCTCGATCAATTTTAATTTATTTACTTTCCTAAAACTAATTCAAATATATATTAAACTTATTGATCTTAATAATGTGAAATACATAGAAAATATAAAACATTAATTTCTATGAAACAAAACAGAAAAAAACAATTGTTCTTCGACATCTTTGTTATAGTTTTAATGAAGTTGTTTGAGTTAAAATAAAAACTGAAAAATCAATTTTCATCAAAGGGAAGAAGTATTTTTATTTTTTTGTCAATAGAATAAATACGTAGAACGGTTCAGAAACTCAAACCGGTGGTACCAAATTTATATAAACAATATCAATAGGGTAGACACGAGCACTTCACGCTAAATTGTCCGCATTTGTGTTGTTTGTGCGTGGAATGAGCGAGATAAAGAATAAAGTAAACACATCCTTAATCTTCACGAATTCATACATCCAAATGTAGTGAGAAAACATGCCACTCTTCTGGCGTAGACATCATCTTCACCAGTTCGGAATATTCTATTGCAAAAAATATCGTTGTCTTCTTATTTGCGATCATACAATGCATGACTCGTATGAGTGCTTTTAATTCATCGTGTAAATGAGAGGACTTCTTCGTAGATCCATCTACATCTTCTTGAAAATAACCTATGGTGAAGAACTAATTCAGATTACACTACAATCATAGGACACTCCATTGCACTTGATGCTAGTAACCAAGTCCTCAAACCTCTCTATGTGATCCATCGGGTGTTTATGAGAAAGACCATGAAAAGGATGCTGTCCCACAAGAGTGAAGTATGCAGGTTTCAGCTCAAAGTCATTCCTTTGAAAAGCAGGAGGGTGAATCGCTGATCGATTGGCATAGAACTGATCAGGTCTGTTGTACTCACTGATTGTTCTACCACGATTAACCACATCATTCCCAACATTCACAGCAACTGCAGGGACAATGATTTTTCCAGCTTCATCAAGTCGCTGCCCTCTCTCATTGCACAACTGACCCTCTTGGTCTCTCAAAGCTCCAGCATCATCACGAACCAATATCAGTGGATTGTTTATCTCTGCTGGCTTCTTTGCTTTCCTGTTTGCACGTTCCAAATTTGCTAGCTCCTTGTTGGAAAGATCAACTAGCTGAGTGCTCTTGTTCCTCCTGGTTTCGCGAGCGGGCATACACCTGAAACACACTAGACAAGGCACGTAAGTAACCAAAAAAATACGTTGAGTATCGACCGACACTGGGTGGTGTCGATCGATATCAACAAAAGAAAACGACGAGTATCGACCGACACTGAGTAGTATCGATCGATACCGACGAACTTAGTCGAAATTCTCAAACTAAAATCTAATGATCAAAAAGAAAAAGACTCTAAAACACTACAAAATAGTAGAAAGACTCTATAAAACGGACTTATATCATGGCTTAAACGGGGTAAAAACCATGATATATCAACTCCCCCAGACTTAGCATTTGCTTGCCCTCAAGCAAAACAGAAAACTAAACCAGAGAAAGAGGTTTGAAAACATAGAGACTCACCTGTTCTTGAAACATTGCAATGACCCTTTTCCTTAGTGCTCCACATAACACGTAACCGGTTTCTGATCTAACCACCACGTACTTCTCCGTAGACATTCACAGTTTCCCAGACTACACACATTATTTCACAACATCGTTCAATCAAGCCTTCCTCGCCAGTTTCATCGCTGTGCTTAATATCAAGAACCTTCTAGATTCTTTCCCATACAATATCATGACAACGAACCACCCTTTTTCACACTTTCTGGTATTATTTCTGTTCCCCAGACTTATTTCTCATTATGTTTCTTGCATATACAAATTAAGGTTTGAAACACGAGTATTGGTGGTGTTTGCCACCGAATTATTGGTTCTTCCCTCAAAAGTAATCAAAGGTGTAGGCGAATAATGGTATCACAGGAAATTTTTCTAACCTCGTTTCCATCTTTGTGTGATCATCTCCTCTGAAGTAGAATAATGGGATCGCTGGAAATTTTCCTAACACTCTACTCAGAAGAAAATCATTTCATCTTTTAATGCATCTTATTAACTTGTAACAGGGAGAGAAATATTATTATTTTAAACATGTGGGTTCTTTTGTCAGATACGAATGAAGAATCAAGCTCTATGGACATCAATCACATCAATGAAGTGCAAAATTTTGGCTCAGACTTTAAAGAACTTTGCTGGAAACATGAGTGTCTTCTAGTTAACTGGTCAGCCTTTGGATTTTTTATTAGTCGATCTAGAACTGATTCTGTAACAATGGTCACTTAGAAGCAAGGTCAGATTAATAGATTCAAGAAAAAGATCACAGTCTCCAACAAAGTTTTGACTCAATAAAACAGATTTTGACTCAAAAACGACTGACTCTAAGAAAAACAAAAACAATGTCAGCGACTACCTCCCCCGGACTTGAAAAACACTGTCTCTAGTGTTATCTAGCCTAAGGTTGGTGAAGGAAAGCTAAAGAACCAAGTGGAATTGTGAAAAACAAGAAGTTACCGTGCTGAAACATCGAGTATCGACCAACACACGGCCTGGTATCGATCGATACCAGGCTTAAGTCGACATGATGAACCTTTCTCATTCGCGTAGGGTGTCGACCGATACCAATAGGGTATCGATCAATACTCCGGACGATTTTGTGAGAGCAGAATCTCACAACCTCAATTCTCAACTTATTTAGGTTGATTTTACTAAGAAAATTTAAGAAGAACTTGAAAGAAAAATATGTATCTTATTATTATGTCGAGAATTCGGTCCTTTACATTGTAGCTCAGGTTCAAATTTATACAAGCTAATAAAAGATAACTGCATGATACTACACTTAATTATCGAATTAAATCCATAATCTTTGTCTTTAATGTAAAGCTTGATTCTAGGAAGTGAAGTAATTGTGTTTGACCATGTTTGAACTTTGGCCGAGCTCGTACTATTGTCTTTCTGCAAGATCGCTCCTTTATTGCGAGCTCGCTCCTTTCCTTCGTGCTCGGTGCTTTCAGCATGCTCGCTGCTTCCAACACACTCGTTTTAACTTGTGTCTTTCTTTTATCTCGCAGAGTTTGTCCATTCGTCCTAGATTTAGGGTGCTAAATCTGGGTCCAACAGAAGCCCCCCAGCATCCTTAGTGATGTGTCACTGAGGATGCGGTCCTGCAATCTTGGGATCTACTTGATCTTTAAATCATGTTCGAATTTGAACTTGTTATGCACTAGTGGGCCTTTTGGTTGAACTTATGCTCCTGCGAGGAGGCTCAAATTTATTTACTTTGATCTTTAAAAATCTTTCGTTTTTCCTTAGAATCAATTTCACCATTTAGAGGCTGACACTTTTCAATGGATCAAAGGCAGTCTTTCAGCCAAAGATTTGGGCCGTTTAGAGACCTTGCTCCTAGGTCGTTTAGAGACCTCTGGAGCTGACCAAGCGATTTTAAGACGCAAGGTCGAAGCCGTTTAGAGGCGGGCATGCAACCTAAACAGTTTAGACGTAGAGGTTGTTGTCATTTAGAGACTAAAAAGGTTGTGACCTTGCAATTTAGACGCAAAATCGAGTCATGCTAGCTGGTAACATGCTCTAGCTCGTAAGGCTGTTCATTTAAGTAATTAAGCTTTTAGCTTGGAGATGGAAGTTGAAGAACTTCATGCTGCTTTTAGCAGGCTCAATTTCTGCTCCCAGGTCGTTTAGAGACCCTGCTCCTAGGTCGTTTAGAGATCTAGGGAGCTGACCATGCGATTTTAAGATGCAAGGTTGAAGCCATTTCAGAAACCTTGCTCCCAGGTCGTTTAGAGGCCTCGGGAGCTGACCAGGCGATTTTAAGACGCAAGGTCGAAGCCGTTTCAGAAACCTTGCTCCCAGGTCGTTTAGAGGCCTCGGGAGCTGACCAGGCGATTTTAAGACGCAAGGTCGAAGGCAAACCAAGCTATGTGATTTGCCTTAATAAGTATTATGCGATTTTAAGACGCAAGATCAAGCCTTTCGCCATTTAGAGGCTGACACTTTTCAATGGGTCAAAGACAATTTTTCAGCCAAGGACCCGAGCCGTTTAGAGACCCTGCTCCCAAGTCGTTTAGAGACCTAGAAAGTTGACCAGGCGATTTTAAGACGCAAGGTCGAAGCCGTTCAGAGGCAGGCACGTTACCTAAACAGTTTAGACGTAAATGTTGTTGTCATTTAGAGACTAGAAAGGTTGTGACCTTGCAATTTAGACGCAAAGTCGAGTCATGCTAGCTGGTAGCATGCTCTAGCTCGTAAGGCTGTTCGCTTATAGAGTAAAGTTTTTAGCTCGTAGATGGTAGCTGAGAGGTCTCAGGCTGTTTTTAACAGGCTCGAGGAAGAAGATTTTTTTATTTTAATAGCTGCACCCTTGTGAGGTTGCCTACGTACCCTGAGGAGGGATCAAGCCTTTTCGTAGTTCGATTTTTACAAGTATCTTTTTAGTGATAGTGCTTCTTCAAATTCATGGCATTCCATGAGTTCCTTTCAGGTGTATTGTCGTGCATTCTGGTGAGCTTGTACACGCCGTCCTTTACTATCTCGGAGATCCGGTATGGACCTTCCCAGTTGGTGCCTAGTTTTCCAGCGTTTCTTTCCCTTGTGTTTTCGTAGGTTTTTCGTAGGACGAGCTCGCCAACTCGAAATCTTCGCTGTTTGACTTTTGAATTATAGTAGCGTGCTGCCTGGTGTTGATAGTTTTGAAGGTTAACGAGTGCTCGATCTCGGCGTTCCTCGATAACATCGAATTGGTCGAGGAGCATCTCGTTGTTCAGCTCCTCATTTTCGGGACATATATCTATCCTCAGGCCGGGGACTGCAACCTCAGCGGGAACCACAGCCTCGATTCCATAAGCCAAGGAGAATGGTGTCTCTGAGGTTGTTTTGCGAGGTGAGGTCCGGCAGGCCCACAAGACTCCGGGGAGCTCGTCGGACCATCGTTGCTTTTTGGCATCTAGTCGCTTTTTGAGATTGCTCAGTATTAGCTTATTTGCTGCCTCGGCCTGTCCGTTGCCTTGAGGGTAATGTGGGGTCGAGGTTGTTAATCTGATATCGTGATCTCCATAAAATTTGAGGAATTGATTTGAGATGAACTGTGAACCGTTGTCGGTGACAATCTCGTACGGGACTCCGTGGCGGCAGACTACGTTTTGCCATACGAATTCCTATACGTGGTTTGTTTTAATTTGCTGGAAAGCTCCTGCCTCCACCCATTTGGTGAAGTAGTCGGTGAGGACGAGTAAGAAACGACACCTTCTTTTTCCCGAGGTTACCATGGGTCCCATTATATCAATTAACCACCTTATAAAGGGGTATGGAAATGAAATGGAGGATAAGTTTTCAGTAGGTTGATGCAAAGTCGGAGCATGCCGTTGGCATTTGTCACATGCTTTAGAGTGTTCTTCGCAGTCAGCGACCAAGGTGGGCCAAAAATATCCTTGCCTTTTGATCCTAATGGCTAATGCCCTTCCTCCTGAGTGGCTGCCACTCGAGCCTCCATGAATTTCCGATAATATCGTAAAAGCTTCGAGCCCGTGGACGCATACTAGGTAGGGGCCGTTTACACTTCGCTTGTAAAGGCGGGAGCTGATTATACAATATCTTGAAGCTATGGTTTTGAGCTTGCAAGCTTCCTACTTGCTGGGGGGAGCCTCTCCCCCCTCAATGTATTGTATAATTTCTACTCGCCAGTCAGCTCTTGCGATCATTTTGTCGCGGAGCGTAACGTGTCTTGCGTCAAGAAGGTCTGGCTCCGAGTCTGTGGCTTCCTCTTCTTCTGGTAGGAGGTCGCCTGTTACTGTGGCTATTATTATATCTACCTCCATATCGTCGTTGTCTATTTCCATTGAATCCTCGATATCCTTATTGATTTTGATGCTTGGATTTTCAATTCCTTCTACTGGAATTATTCTTTTTACGAGTGGATTCGAGGTTTATGCCAGAGCTGCCAGTGCGTCTGCGATTGTGTTCTCACCCCGAGGTATTCGCGTTAGGCTGAAGGCTTCGAATTGTTTGACTAGCTCATGGACTATGACTAGATAGGATTCCATCCTGTTATCTCTGGTTTCGTATTCTCCATGAAACTGGCTTGTAATGAGCTAGGAATCGCTGAATGTATTCAGTTTGCGTATTCCTATTCCAGCTGCGAGTCGGAGACCCGCTATTCAGGCCTCGTACTCGGCTTCGTTGTTTGATGCTGACAATCCGAGTCTGAAAGACTGTTCCACGACTTCGTTAGTCGGGGAGATAAGGTGGATTCCCACACCTGCCCCTTGTTTCGAGGAGGCTCCATCGACATAAAGCTGCCAGGTCTCGATGCTTGTTCTGGTAACATAACTATTAGCTGTGAGCTCGATAATGAAATCATCTAGTACTTGTGCTTTGGCGCTTGTCCGAGGTCGATATTCGATATCGTACTCGCTCAGTTCGATGGCCCATTTTGGTAGCCTGCCAGACTGGCTGGGGCTGTGCAATACAGTGCATAATGGCTGTGTTGTCATTACTATGATGGGGTGTGATTGAAAGTACGGCCTGAGTTTGCGAGCTGAGATTAATACTGCCAGAGCCAGTTTTTCCATTCGTGGATATCTGGTTCCAGCGTCTACTAAGGATTTGCTCACGTAGTAGATCAGTTTTTGCTCAGCTCGTTCTTCTCTTATGAAGACGCCACTCACTGCGACTTCGGAGATTGCAACGTATAGGTAAAGTGGCTCACCCTCAATCGGTTTTGACACGATGGGGGGCTCAGAGAGGTACGCTTTTAGTTGCTTAAAGGCTTCCCCGCACTTGTCATCCCATATGAATTTTTTGTTTCCCTTTAGTAACTGGTAAAAGGGGAGACATTTGTCAGTCGACCTGAAAATAAACCGATTTAAAGCGGCAATGCGGCCTGTCAGCCTTTGCACCTCTTTTACCCGAGCTCGGAGGTTGCATTTTCAAGAACGTACTGATTTGTTTGGGGTTTGCTTCTATTCCTCGTTGAGTTACTACGTAACCTAGGAATTCGCCTGAGGCGACCCCAAAGGTGCACTTTGAAGGGTTGAGTTTCATCCCATACTTGTTTAGTAAGGTGAAACATTCCCCTAGCTGACCTATGTGATCTTCCTCTTTCAGAGATTTGACCAGAATGTCATCAATATACACTTCCATCGTCTTCACCAGGAGGCTGGCGAACAACTTGTTCATAAGTCTTTGATAGGTTGCTCCCGCGTTTTTAAGGCCAAATGGCATCACCTTATAGCAGTACGTTCCTCGTTCTGCTATGAAGGATGTTTTATCTTGGTCCTCAGGGTTCATCTGTATTTTATTATATCCTGAGAATGCATCCATAAAGCTGAGGAGCTCGTGCCCTGCGGTAGCTTCCACCAGCTGGTCAATGTGAGGTAGTGGGAAGCTATCCTTAGGACATGCTTTGTTCAGATCCGTAAAATCTACGCATACTCGCCAGGTGCCATTTTTCTTTTTTACTACAACCGGATTTGCTAGCCAGTCGGGATATTTTACTTCTTTGATGAATACAACGTTTAACAACCTAGTGACCTCACTGTTAACAGCCTCAGTCTTGTCAGGTCCGAATTTCCGACGCTTTTGGCGTACTGGTTTGTGGTTTGGATCCACATTGAGTTCGTGTGAAATGATGTTTAGGTCGATTCCGGGCATGTCAGCTGTTGTCCATGCGAATGAGCCGGAATTTTTTTGGAGGAATGCTGTTAATTGTTCTTTTTGGGATTTGCAGAGCTCGGACCCAATTCCTACTTTCTGGTTAGGATGAGACTCGTTGACCACGATTTTCTCAATAAAGTATTTGCGAGGTCCGATGAAGCCTGAACCACTCTTCTTCTTGGCTAGGCGGTATGTGAGCTCATATTTTCGTTGTAGTTGGTATATAGCACTTTCCTTTGCAATCTGGAAGCCTGCCATGTAGCACATTCTGGATTCCTTTTGACTTCCCTTAATTGTTGCGATCCCATTCTGGGCGGGAAATTTTATGCATTGGTGGTATGTCGAGGACACAGTCCTCATTGAATGTATCCAGGTTCTTCCCAGGATGGCATTGAATGGAGCTGGCCTGTCTATCACCGTGAATTCGACCATTCTTCTTACTCCGGCTGCTATTACTGGGAGGTTTATCGTTCCGAGAGATAGCGTGGTTTCCCCGGAAAAGCCGGTAAACACCATCTTATTTTCTTCAATTTCGTGATCTGGTATATCCATTTTCCTAAGGACGCTTAGGAGGATGAGTTCTACAGAGCTTCCTGTGTCTACTAGCATCTTAGTGAGCTCGTATTCACCCACTTCTAGCATGATGAGGAGAGCATCGTCATGTGGAGAATCTAGCTCAAAGGCCTCGCTTTTCCATAACGAAATTTGCGTGTCAGGTCCCTTGAATGGGGTCCTGTCACGTGTGTTGGTGTTTACCCTTCGTTGATGTTTCTTGATTGAGTTTACGGAGTTGTGACATAGCTGGGATCCTCCATGAATAAAGTTAATTTTTTTCTTCGTGATGGGAGGAGCCAGATCTGTTTTCCTGCCTTTGGGGGACTCTCGCCTCGTCGCATCCTCGGATGAATGTTCTCGCTTACGATCATCCTCGGATGGGCGATCCCGCCTTTCATCGTCTCCCGCTGGGTAATAGTTCTTCCTCGGAGGAGGTTTTTCCAGCTCGATTTTTCCCAGCTCTCCCGCTGCGAATTTAGCAGCGAGCTGCTTCTTCACCTCATGGCACTCCTCCGCCGAGTGGTCCTTGATCTTATGGAAATCGCACCACTTGTTGGGGTCGTAAGGCTTGAATCTATTACGAGGTGGGCTCCCCACTGAGTATGAGTGTACCCCCTGGCTTTGTTTCTGATCCTGGGACTCCTTGTTCCCGGATTTTTTGGATCCATGGGAGTTGGTTTTCTGAGCTTGTTTAATTGAGGTTGTGGATGCATGCTGCTTTGGTTGAGCTGCGCTCGCTTCTTCGAGGATAATCCAGCGCGAAGCGCGATGTAATGCATCATCTTGCGATACGGGCTCCCGAACTGTGAGCTCCTCAAAGAATTTCGAGGTTTTTAACAATCCGTTTTGGAAAGCTTTCAGGGCCGTTGGATTATACAGATCAGCGATTTTTGCTTTGACGGCTTTAAAACTGTCAATATACGCTCGCAATGAGTTGCCTGGCTTTTGAGTAAGTATCCATAGATCGGCCTCCGAGGTCTCGATCTGGCTGAACACCGAATATTGCTTCAAGAACGCGGCTTAAAGCTGGGTGAAGTTGTCAATTGAGTTCGGTTTTAGGGAGGTAAACCATTCCGAAGCTGAATCAGTTAGATTTTCAGCGAAAAAGCGGCAGCGCGCTGACTCGAGGTCGCCCACGAGTAGTTGAACCCTTGAAAAGGCGAATTTGAAACTTCTCATGAATGCCTTGGGGTCGGTTTCTCCGTTATATCTAGAAAATCGGATATTCCCGACATCGCTAAGCTGAGGGCTTGCGATTCGCTAGGTGAATGGAGTCTGATTGACTTCATCAATCACTCTGTCTATCTCAGGTGCTGAGCTTAGTTCAGCGTGGACCTGCGATCTCATCCGCTGTAGCTCGGCGTTCGTTTCTTCGCAATATTTCTTGATTGATTCAAACCCATGTGAGCTGCCGGATCCCAAGTTGTTCTCGTTATTACCCGGGAGACGGAGCATGGATTCTCCGGCAGGTTGGGGATGGTTATTGCCATTAGGATTATCTCGAGGTTCAAACTCGTTTACGTCCCCAAAGCGGGCCTGACCGATTAGTAGATTCGAGGTCGGGTCTACTCCTGGTAAGGTCGCAATTGGCGTAACCTCACCTTCCGAGACTTGGACCGTGGAAGGAGTGAATATGGGGTCCGATATCGCTGAGTTGAACCGCGAGGCGGCGGCTGAGCCGACCATCCTGCTGGTTGAAGTGGTAATATCGGAAAAATTTAGTCTTGTCACCGGTGGAGGTGGGAATGGCAATCCTCCCTGCCGAGGGGCAAAAAGGGATTGTGTCCCAGGTGGGAGGGCGAGCCACCCGGAGGTGCCTGCCCGATTTTCTCTTTCGAGGTCATCCTGACGTGCTGCCATTGAGCGATTCTGCTCCATGAGGCACAATATCAGGTTCCGGATCTCAGCTATTTGATCCGGAGTCGATTGGTTCAAGGCTGCAGGTCCTGAGGGGTCGACAATATCGTCAACCCTAGTCGAGACGCTTGCTCCCGAGGTCATAATTGGAACGTTCGTCGTTCTGTCTAGGTCTGTTGGAGTGATGTGGGCGGACTGAGTTAGAGGGATGGACGTGTTTATGACTCCGGATGATGTAGTAACCGCCGCACTTGTTGTGTCCGCCATTGTTTTCCTTTGAGTGGTTAGTTTCGTTGGTTACAAGGAGGAAGTTTGTTTTGCTCCTCCCCACAGACGGCGCCAAATTGTGAGAGCAGAATCTCACAACCTCAATTCTCAACTTGTTTAGGTTGATTTTACTAAAAAAATTTAAGAAGAACTTGAGAGAAAAATATGTATCTTATTATTATGTTGAGAATTCAGTCCTTTACATTGTAGCTCATGTTCAAATTTATACAAGCTCGGAAAAGATAACTGCATGATACTACACTTAATTATAGAATTAAATCCATAATCTTTGTCTTTAATGTAAAGCTTGATTATAGGAAGTGAAGTAATTGTGTTTGACCATGTTTGAACTTTGGCCGAGCTTGTACTATTGTCTTTCTGTGAGCTCACTCCTTTCTTGCGAGCTCGCTCCTTTCTTGCGAGCTCGCTCCTTTATTGTGAGCTCGCTCCTTTCCTTCGTGCTCGGTGCTTTCAGCATGCTCGCTGCTTCCAGCATACTCGCTGCTTCCAGCACACTCGTTTTAACTTGTGCCTTTCTTTTATCTCGCAGAGCTTGTCTATTCCTCCTGGATTTAGGGTGCTAAATCCGGATCCAACAGATTTCGTGTGTTTTTGCTCCTTGTTTATCTTGACACAAACACAAAACGAAAAATAAAAATAAAAATACTCGAAAACAAACTCACCAGTGGGTTGCCTCCCACCAAGCGCTTGTTTAATGTCATTAGCTTGACTTTGCGGACAATCAGTCCGGATAAGAATGAGAACTTACTCCCATGCAAGTTCTACAACTAGACACTTCCAGCTTCAGAGTTCTGCTCAACATGCTCTTTACAACCTCCTTTCCTTTCTCTTTCAGCTCAGATGTAAGAATGACTCTACCCTTAGAGAATGGTTTTGAGGTTCTTTTGCACTTCACTTTGTATTCAATCGAATCCCCATCACACTTCTGAGGGATTAAAGTCATAGAAGTAGCACCCTTCACTCATTTTCTCGTCCCCTTCTTCTTTTTCTTAGCTGTTTTGACGTCTTTCCTGGTGATGACAGAAGGACTATCTAGAAGGTCTATGACAGTTGGCTCGTCAGGAGGTTCTTCCAAAAGATCAACTACCAACGTCTCTCCTGTAACAATGGTGATGCAAGAGATATGTGTGGGGGTTCCTCTAGTAGGAATGGCTTTGTAGTACACCTCCTTGTCAATGTACGAGAACAAGATTCTCTTGCTTGGTGTATCCATAATGGCACCAACCGTTGCCATGAACGGTCTTCCAAGGATCAACTGCGTACAAGATTGTGCACTCATCTCCACAACCTGAAAATCAGTAGAAACCAGGCAATCTCCTACATTAACCAGCAAATCAAGGATTGTACCATATGGAAGTGAGGTGGAACTGTTCGAGAATGTGATAAATGACTTGGGTGGTCGAATATCAGCTCCCAATCTCTCTGCAATTGCCCTTGACATGACATTGACGCTAGCCCCCGAGTCAACGAGAGACTCTTTGAATTCAACTCCAGAAATAGAGCATGGAACATAGAATATTCATGGGTCTTCCCTCTTGGTCAACTGCCTCAGCGGTAGTGACGTGCTTCTTGCCTTGATAAAGAGTACTTCGATCTCTTCCAGAGTTTCTCTGCAATCTCGGAAGTGATTCAGCAGAGGGCGGTGCTCTAGAGCTTCTTCAAAAGTCAGTGTGAGGGGAATCCTTCGTACCATATTCTCAAAGCCAAGCAGCTGCTTTGGAGAAATGGGGTCTCTGAGGTGTCTGG
Organism: Eutrema japonicum; assembly: GCA_030161315.1. Taxonomy (NCBI): domain Eukaryota; kingdom Viridiplantae; phylum Streptophyta; class Magnoliopsida; order Brassicales; family Brassicaceae; genus Eutrema; species Eutrema japonicum. The sequence continues at coordinate 52,334,169 of BSQW01000011.1, forward strand.
GTGGTATGAGGTATGATGCCTTGGGTTTGTAAACCCTTTCTACACTCAACTCGGGTTTCGTTTCAGCAACTGAACTGATATCGACCGATACAGGGGTGGTGTCGATCAATGCTTTCGCTCTGGAATCGTCCCTGGCAGAACTTTGGGCGTGAGTCTATCGATACAAGGGAGTATTGGTCGACACATGAGTGGTGTCCAAAATCTCGTCGTCATCCTTGGCAAGATTGACGAAAATCTTTGCAGTTGAGCTCTTCTGCACTCATGGGTGTACCATCAGTCCCTTGACAGTTGCTGCATTCTGGGCTACCTGAGTATCCAAAATATTCTGATGAATAATGAGAGTCTCGATTTTGCCATTCAGATCAGTGTACATGGCATCCAACCTCCCGTTGAAATTCATTGTCATCTTCTCCTGCCCTTGAACCAGGTGTTCAAGCATAGCCTCAATCTTACTTTCAGAAGTTTGTTGTGGTGTGGGTGGGCATTGATACCTTTGATCTTGAAATCCAATTCTATCAATGTGGTTAACAAATTCCACTTCATCCTTTTCAGCAAGATGAACAACCTTATGCCGCTTGTCCATCAACAAATTATGCATCGAATCCAGCTTCGTATACACTTTAGCAATTTGGGATCCATCAACGCCTCCATGCACCCTTTTCCGCTCGAGATCAGCACTCTTGGCGCTATTGCTAGACGTCAAGTTCTCAATGAGCACATATACATCGTCAGGATACCTCGTGTAGAAATTTCCATTACTCGCAGCATCTAGAGCCATCTGATACCTCCAATCAATCCCTCCGTAGAAAGTACCCAGCAGCTGAACCTGAGTGAACCCGTGATGTGGACAATCTCTCTGATAAGATCTGAATCGCACCCAAGCAGCCTTGAGTGCCTCTGTCGGTCCTTGAGAAAACTGAGAGATATTGTTCCTGAGCTCCTCAGATCTCGCATCATCGAAAAAGTTGTTCAAGAATGCCTTCCTCGTCTCTTCCCAGGTATTCAGCGACCCAGTAGGCAACTGTTTCAGCCAGTAAGTTGCATCTCCACCAAGAGAGTATGGGAAGAGCTTGCAGAAGAGGTAATCATAGGACACTCCATTGCACTTGATGCTAGTAACCAAGTCCTCAAACCTCTCTATGTGATCCATCGGGTGTTCATGAGAAAGACCATGAAAAGGATGCTGCCCCACAAGAGTGAAGTATGCAGGTTTCAGCTCAAAGTCATTCCTCTGAAATGGTGGAGGGCGAATCGCTGATCGATTGTCATAAACCTGATCAGGCATGTTGTACTCACCAATCGTCCTACCGCGATTAATCACAGCGTTCCCTGCATTCACAGCAATTTCAGGGACAATGATATTTCCAGCTTCATCAAGTCGCTGCCCTTTCTCATTGCACAATTGACCCTCTTGGTCTCTCAAAGCTCCAGCAGCATCCTGAATCAAAATCATTGTATTGTTCATCTCTGCTGGCTTCTTTGCTTTCCTGTTTGCACGTTCCAAATTTGCTAGCTGCTCGTTGGAAAGATCAACTAGCTGAGTGCTCTTGTTCCTCCGGGTTTCGCGAGTGGCGTGCACCTGAAACACACTAGGCAAGGAACGTAAATAACAAAAAAAACACGTTGAGTATCGACCAACACTAGATGGTGTCGATCGATATCAACAAAAAGAGAACGACGAGTATCGACCGACACTAGATAGTATCGATCGATACCGACGAACTTAGTCAAATTCTCAGACTAAAATCTAATGGCGAATTGAGTCACCGGCAACGGTGCCAAATTTTATATGCTCAAATTAATACCCTAAAAGTACTAAAGAAGTAGTTGTAGTAAAGTAGGGGTCGAACACAAGGACTCACGGAAACACACAATATATTATATATATGAGAATTAAGCTAAGTGATCAATGATAATGAAAGCAGAAATGTAAATTAAAACGGCTGTAAATTCGATTGGAGAAAGATAGGTTCATGGTATTTCTTAGGAAATCAATGAATGCAGATAAACTAACTAGCAGGATTCAGATTTAGCGCGGTTCTTGAACTCAAATCACTAAGGTATAATTAACCTACTCTCGTTGCGAAAACTATCTAAGTCTAAATCCTAGAATTCCAAATCTCTTTGCGAATCCTAAATTCTAAACCAGCTTTTAGTTCAAGTTTGATTTGTTCACAAAACAACTAAACCAAATCTCTTTGCGAATAGTTATTTTGATCACCCTAGGTTCTATCAGGTAATTAATCGGACTCTCGTACCTAATCAATTATCCTAAGATCTAAGTTCTAGGTGATCAATCTAGAATTAGCTTTGAAAACAACTTATGGTGAAGAACTAATTCAGATAGTGAATCCTAATAACTAATCAATCTAGCATTCAGAAAAACCCCTTATGAGAACCCTAAATCTAACAAGAGATCTACTCAGACATGGAAATTGAAGCAATAAACATGTTTGAATAAATCATCAAATAAAATAGAAAGAGTAACAAGAGGGTTCAAAATCTTCTCTCGGACGAACAGAGTTTCAGACTTGTCTCCCTTCAAAAGCTCTCTCACAAAACCAAAGTAAAATAAAGCATAGCCGTGACAGTGGCTGTAAAATCCTATTAAATAACCTAAATCACGTTTTGGGGTTTTTTGTAAATAATAAAGTCTTCTGGGCTATTTTGCAATTCTTCAACTCTTCATAAGTTGCAACTCGTGCCTTGCTGCAGTGAGTATCGACCGATACTAGTCAGTATCGATCGACACTGAGGCTTCAAATCTGGTACTCAGCTACACGACCTTCTACTTTGATCCAAAATACTCCAGAAAGCTCCAATATCTCCAATTATGCTCCAAACGTGCTAAAACCTGTAACAGACTCTAAAACACTACAAAATAGTAGAAAGACTCTATAAAACGGACTTATATCATGGCTTAAACGGGGTAAAAACCATGATATATCAGTAGATCCATCTACATCTTCTTGAAAACAATATTAACCTACTCCGGAAAAATTATTTGTTTCCTTCCATGAACAATCTAAGTAACACCAACACCCTACATTAACCGAGATTACCGAAAGAGGAGCTGTATCTTGGGGCATCATGTTGTGATCTATAATTTGTGCCGACTCCCAAATCTTTGCCTCAGTATCCGCAATCTTAAGAACCTCTCGTGAATCTCTATCCAAATTTGAATCATTCCTCATTTACAGAAAATCCAAATGATCCAAAAAAAATTTCTATTATGATTACCTTTCGGGAGATGCCAGAAAAAATAATCAAAATTCGAAAAAATCGATGATATTGGGAACACTTCTAGAGGCGCTCATACTTGAGAAATAACTCATGTTTGTAATGCCGGAGGACATTAAAAAAAGGCATGATTCATTGGTTTTTTTTCTGCTCCACATCATGAACATTATGTATCGCAATAAATTCTTTTATCTCGCAGATTTACTAAAACCAAAAAACATCCCAATATGGGTTGTCAAATAAAAAGACTAAAATTGAATGTTATGACCTATATAGATGGAAGAAATATATATATATACTTTTCTGTTTTGGTATTACACATTTACAACACACCATCCCCAATATTTATCAAAATTTTATACAATTTGACCTAAAGTCTTCTTTCACTACAATTTTATATAACTTTTCCAGCCTCATGACAACCAAAAATCCCCAAATCCCGCAAAATGGAAATTCAATAATCCCAAAAAAAAGGAAATTGATTTTGTATGTTCAAAGGATTTCCTCACAACAAACAGGACATCTGATCAATCCATTCTCATTACAATCTGGACATCTTTGAAACCCATACTCTGTTTCTTCTGCTTCTTCTTCTTCTTCTTCTTCTTCCTCGTAATACACTTTGCAGCTCCCTGAACATGTCTCACACGGCACAAACCGAATATCTCCACAAGCCTCACATTCATTCCCGCAACCCGTTACGCCATCTTTGATCCTTTCGCAGCCTTCTATAAGCTTCTCGAGTGTCCCATTTTCATTCAACTTCTTTATCTCCTCGACTCCGCCAAGATACTTGCCCCCCAAGAAAACTCTAGGTAGGGTTATTCCAACGCCATTGATGAATTCATCCCTCAATAGCTTCTTCAGCTCATCTTTGAAACCCGAATGCATCGATACATCGCGCTCATCAAGACGAATCCCCAAGCTTTTTAGTATTACCCGGACATTGCAACAGTCTTCGTATGTCTTCCTTATACCTCTAAGGCTTGTGAAGTAAAGTATCACCTTGTCAGACTTTCTTTTGCAGTTTGCTTCTTTTTCTTCATCTGATGACCCGAATTGCGGATTCGTTTTCATATCGGGAATCCGGATATGAAAAGGATGATCGTTTGGGAGTTCTTGAAGCGATTTCCTGAAAGTCGAAACGATCTCAGGAGGATCCAAATCATCAAATCTGCTATTGGGTTTCACATTCTCATGAAACCTTGATTTGGGTCGATCAAACCGAGCAGGACAATCATCATCATCATCATTACAAGGTTGGATACGAACAACATCAAACGAGAAGCTTCTCAAATGATTCGGTGATCGTAAAGGGCTAACATCTTCAAGACCTTCCATCAATTCCCACGTATTGATCGTTTCTGGCTCTCCCGGAGGCGTCACAATCGGAGTTTTAGGCACAATCTTAGGGATTTTCTCGTTCATCATACTTGACCAAACCTTGGCTTCGGTAATCTTAGCCTGCAAGTTCTCCCTGTCTTTAACCTCGAGATCCTTCTTTTCCTCATCGCCGTGATGAAACCCAGTACCGGAGATTAGCTTCTTCTCGCCCAATTCGTCGGAGAGGAGTCGCTTCTCGTTGATGCCTTCCAAGTGTTTGTGAATATGCCTGAAAGGAGAATCACATAGGCTAAGAGATCCGATGGTGGAGGAAGTGAGAGCCACCGTGTGATAGCTATCTCCGGAATGTTGCGCCGGATGATGAACGTGCATTGAATAGCTTCGCGGCACAACCACCGGAGATAACCCTCCACGACAATTACGGCAACGCTTTCGATGCTTCGAGCTTGCACAACCCATTTCAATCCAAAAAAACAGATCAATCAATCAAAAGCAGAGGAAGAAGAAAAGGTTTGATTTTGGGACCGAGATTGACGCAAGGATTAGATTTGGAGACAAAGGGTTTGCTAAATTCGATGAGATGTCATAAAATTTGGCGAGATTTGTGAAAAAAGGTAAGCGACAGTTAGAATGCGATCTAGAAAAAGACGAAAGAAAGAGAAAGCAGAGCTTTTTATTTTCTCTGTCTGAGAAACCGACAGATCGTAAAAAAACAAAATCTGAAATTCTGTGTTTTTTGTTGTTTGGACAAATCCGTAAAACAGAGACACGTCGTAGATCAAACAGAGAGGGGGAAATTTGGGTAATTCATAAACGATGAATCGATGGAAAAAATTGAATTTTTTTTTTCTGGGGAAAATTTTGAGAAAGCAAAAAAACTCGAGAGGGACTAATTAGCAAAGCGAATCTCCATGATCATCATCTTCACCTTCCTTTTCGTTGGATGGTGTGGATGTTTGGTCCCACTCTCTCTCTCTTTCTCTCAAAGTTGCAGAGAGAGAAGTGTATGGTATGTAAGGAAAATGAAATTTTGTGCATTAAAGAGAGTTTTTATTTTATTTTTGTTGTTGTAAGTTTTATGTTTTGAATTGACTCTTGAAGTGATGGCCTTTTCTAGGCGCTCCTCACAGGATAAAACTTAATATTTTTTTTATTAAATTGATTTTATATTTACTTAAATTAGGAAATATTATGATAAAAATAAAAAATTGGAAACATATTTGTTTTTTTTCTTTATTTTTGTTGACATTTTTTTTTTTGATAACTTAAGATGATTCCAAATTTATGAAAGCGTGTGAACTAATTTATGGGGATGTACCGCAGACAGATTAAGCGTATATCCGTGTTTGTAGATGGGCCAAAAACAAAAGCCCATATCATGTATGGCCAAATTAGCAGAAACTTAATTTCCAGCGAAAATCGAACTCGAAAAGACCACTATTCATAGATTCCCAAATCGACGTCTACCACCGGACTAGCACAACTTGACATCATTTTTGACACCATAGGATTGTTGGCAAAAGGAAAAGACTAAATATATTCAACCCTTCTTTGAATTATATCTTCTCCCGGTAACGGTTCTATGAACACTAATTTTAGAATTTAGAATTTTTTTTTTCATTTCACAAAGATCATTTTAAAAATTAGATTTGCCGTTGGCGTTGGAAGTAAATATATATAGATAGATACTTAAGCTATTTAAATGCTAGTGAAACAAATTTGAAATAGAATTAAACAAAAGATACTTTTTTCTATAAGTTTACCATTAGGTTTTGTGCAATGATTAAATATATCTTCTCATTGAATACAGTCCCTAAACAAACTGTATTTTTATTCTTTAAAACAAATATATTTTTATAAATACTAAATAGCAAGTTATTTATTTAATTTTAACAAAATCAGAAAGTGGACTCACCACAATTATATATATTTAATTTTAACTAAATCAGAAAGCGGATTCCCCACAATTAGAAAGGAAGTTGTGAATTACTGATTTTAGTCCAAAATCATTGAATTTTGGATAAGCTTAACAAAATAATTTATTTAAATAACATATTAATAGATATCAAATAAATGGTATCTCTATATTATTTAAGAAATTATTTAGCAAAATGAACTTTATATTGTAAGTTATTACATATTATGCCTTTACAAATAATAAAAAATAATTGAAATATGAAATGATAAAACTATCTTTTAAAATTATTGAATAGAATATAAAAAAATTTATTGTCATTAAAGATGTTATTTATTATTTAATTTCTTAATTATTTTTAATAATATATATTATAAATTAATAATCAATTCATATATATTAAAAAACAAAATATATTCAAAATCCTGCTATATTTTTTATTATAAATTATTTGAATATATATATATAAATATCAAAACAAAAGCTGAAAAATATTTTACTAATTGTATAAAATGTTAGACACAAGAAAATTATTTTTTTTAAAAGAGTTCGTGGACTAACCACAAAAACCAGAGTCATTAAACGATGCATATTAGAATTTTGTCTTCAAGATTATAGATTTTTGCAGATTAGTCCGAATAATATTTTAGTCCACTGCAAAACGGGTTAAATAGATAAATTATTACGAATTGAAAATTTTATCTATATATCATTAGTTAGCTATATTGTAAAATTCAGATAAAAACACAAAATAATTTCTTTAAAAAATTACCACCTCAAAACGGGTTAAGTCCTAGTATATATACAAAACTAAGGTTGTATGTATATTCCCATTTCAAAGAACAACAAAAAAACTCCTACAATTACTTTCATAATCACAACTAATCAAAATACAAAAAATTAGATTCGCAAACAAATTTTATGTGTTCCTATTGATTTACTTGAATTTTCTTTTTGATTCAAATTTTATTTAGCTATCCCTTTTATTTATTATCAACCGCACATTCATCTTTTCTTGTTGATTTACTGGCTTATTGTTGCTTCTCCTTTGATCTTTCTGTTTTGAGATGAAACTTGAGTGGAACTCGAAGATTGTGTCTCACTCTGAATAGCTGTCTCCACGAATTGAGTCGTCACTTGTTCCCATTTCGTTATTCTTTGCTTAATCTCTTTCTCTTGTGTTGTTGTCACTGTCAATGATCCATCTTTCTTGTTCTCATTCTCCTTCTTGATTTTAGAGCTGAGCTCTTGTAACTCACTCAAAGTCTTTAGACCATCTCCATTAGTGAACCTCTTGTTGGGGTTCTTAGGATTTTTTTAATATTTATTTTTTGATTTGTGAATAATTAAGAACTTCTAATATTTTTCTCCCATTGGTGAACCCCATTTTGGGGTTCTTAAGAATAAAAAAACTGGTTTTTCCAACAAAACAAAAAACAAAACAAAATGCAAGTGACTGAGATCAATGAGAATTTGCAGTAACTAGTTATTCACTTAGTCAACATCTGTGTAATTAGACTGTATGAGAACACACAGAATCCCATATTTGTGTAATTAGACTGTATGAGAACAAACTCTTTGTGTATCATCAACTTCCTGTGTTTCCATGTTTTTGTCGGTGCTGTCGTCCTCCACCAACATGGCTACATCTTGGTTCTCAAGGAGACCAGACGTTGATGGAACATTTGAAGGCTCATCAGTTTGAGGAATCTCCTCAAACCTCTCTTCGAATTGACTAAAAAAAACACACTACAACTGTCAGTCTCACTTCCATATTACAAATTTATCATTAGCAAGCATAACGCTTGAGAACAGGATTTACCTGACTAGATACATGTCTATTGGTCCCATTGTGCTTCTCAGAATTATTATATATCTCCTCCGAGGATAACCACCAGCCTGATTAAGGGAAGGATAAGAGATGTAAATTACTACAGAAAGTGCTTCGCTCAGTTAGTTTTGTGTGCTCTTCAAGCTTACCTCATCAGGATCTGGCACCTCAAGAGTTGTTCCATGCGGTGCCTTGACAGCTATCAGCGTTTTATTCTAAGAGAGGCATGAGAGACGCCACAAAATCAATTTCCCAACTGACCAGAATGCAAAGGAAAGAGAAACACATAATTACTAGATGAAGACCAAACCTGGAAGCATGGTAAGTTCTTAATGTCGTCTTCAGTAACAAACAGAAACCTAAAAAGTGGAGAGTCAGAACAAACAAATATGTTTTATGGTACCTTGCTCCAGGAGAAATGGCAGAGGTGCTTACCTTTTATTGTTTTCATTGCGATTCTCTGCAACCAGGTCGATTATCAACAAGATACAACAATCGCAGATTCAGACGATGCTCAAGAAGACAATGTAAGTTAACATATACAAACTCGAAAACATCAATAAAACTGGTGATAATACTTGCAATGGAACATATAATTGACAGGTAAAGGAACACATAGGCATGTTCTATACCTGTAGGTTAGCTATGCTTTCGATTGTTTCCCCTGGTTTTGAGACATCGAGACCCCTAAGACAGACAAAAGAAAACTCAGAAAACCGTGACTCACACTTGAGGCATCAAATCAAAGGAATTCAAGATTTGATATTCGGATGAAATGCTTACTTCCACTGAATCCTGTTCTTGAGCGTCTTCTCTATCAAACCTATTCCTTCTAACACATTGGTTATATCGTATATCCGTCTCTTTTGTACCTGCATCAACAGGAACACGCAATTATGGCTTGATAGAGAGTAATGCATCAAGCAGGCAGCTTAGAGATTGAGTATGCCACCTCTAAAGTATCAGCTGCTTTATTTAGATCAAGGATACCATCCTATGCTTGTTTTATCAAATTGATCAATTTCTTTGTCAAAAGACCTGAAGCAGATTTTAGATCATTAAAAAAGCTTATTATCCAAAAGTACTTTCCGCCAAACATAAGTTTGTGCAATCTAAAAGCAGAGGCAAACCAAACAAGGAATCGAATTAGGGAGTAGAAGCAAATACCTTGAGCACGGTATTCCGAAGCCTTTTGACGAAAATCGTTGGCGACAATGCTTGCAGCCTGAGACTTGGCTTGAGAAGCGGTGGCGAGATTATACAGATGGGCGATGCTTCGATGAGTGTAGTCGAAATTGCCCTTGGCTTCGCTCACCGCCGCGGGATCACCACCGATTTGGTCTTTAAACTCGCCGGAAGAAACGAAAACCTGTAGAACTTGGTTTTTTAACCAAAACCAATCCTGTTTCGACAGGTGTCTGTAGAACCTGCGTAAGAGACGGTCTCTTAAATCCTTATCTAAGAGACGGTCTCTTAACATTTTTGAGCTTTTCAATTTTTTTTTATTAGTTTTTATTCTAAGAACCCCTCTTCAAAATGCTAAGAACCTCTGATGGAGATGCTCTTATAACTTCTTGCTTATAACTTTCCATAGAAGACTTAACCTTATCATACCAAAGATAAATAAATAAAAAGAATGTTATTGTTAAAGACAAAAAAATATGGCAGAGATTTGATTTGCCTTGGACCCAAGAACGTCCAAAGATCTTTCTTTCTTTATTGCTTACCTTTCCAGATTTACTAATCTTTGATTCTACAATACCCATTGCATCGGATACTTTCTGCGTTGCTGATTTGAAGTCTTTCAGGGTTTTAGATGAAACCATTGATGACTCAGGGCATATCTCTTTCATTTAGGCTTTCAGTTCGTCAAAGAAAGCCTTGAATTCTTGTGTCGCCGGAGATTTCTTCTCGAGGTTCGTTATAAATGTCATAACTTCGTTTGATGTCTCAGCCTCAATTTCTTTGACCGATGAGGCCTTTTCGCTACTCTCGGTTTTGCTTCTGCTGCTTTTAACTTTCTTACTTCCTTTTCCTTTAGCATCCGTAGTTGTAGATCTAGCTGAACTTCCATTTCCATTTGTACTACTATTACGAGAGCCTTGACTTCCTCCTTTAACATCAGTATTCTTCTTTGATTCTCCTCTTTTGTTTCCATTATTATCAATCTCCTTTGCAGAATTTCTAGCACTTTTTGAGATATCATCTCTATTTCCCGCCTTAGTCACGCGGCTACCTCTCGGTAATGCTGTGATTTGAGCCTTTTCTGAGTCTCTCTTACTACTTCTTTTGGTTTGTGTTTGTGTTGAAGATTTTTCTTCTTTGCTCTCTTGCATTGTTTGAGTTTTTGATGAAGATTTTGAGCTGTTTTTTTCGGTTGCTTTTGCGACTCGAGTAATTAATTGAAGCCATTTCAAGATCCCATCTTTGATTTCTTTCTGCTGTTCTACGGTTAGTTTCATGGTTCCGTTGATCTCTGTTTTGTTATCCTTCCCACCAGCAACCTTCCCACCGATGGATTGCAGCAAATTAACGGTATTCATTGTAGGACCAAAATTTACACTACAGACAGGAAAGATTTAATCACAGTAATATGTAAATAAACAGTTTAAGGAACAGACGATTTATAAACGATAAAGCAATACACGATCTGAGGAGGCGAGATAAATCTCTTTCCTTAACTCTAAGAATCTCCCGTAGTGTGACGGGGTTTTATAGATCCATGAGTCCCAGGATACAACCAAAGTTTAACTGAATCATCAACACCATGATTCATGTCTATCGACCATTATTCTACGATACTCTCGAAATTAAAACTTACTCTAAACAGTAGGGAATTGAAGAAACGATTGCTAGAACTTTTAGTAAGTGTTTATTGTGTATCAGAGGATCATTTTTTAGGTGAAAATCGTGTTGTATATATAGGAGAGAGGCTAGGGTTTTTCCATGACAGAAAAGGAATATTTCTAGAATAACCTAGGCGGCTGCGATTTTTTAAGTCGGCCCGCTGGGTATCGATCGATACCAAGGGGTATCGATCGATACCTCAAAAAGTCCACGGGCCCAATCAAGGCCCAAGATGCGAACGTCGCACGTATGGCTTTTCTTCTCTCATGTTGTTCATTTAAGACACAACCATTCCAACATATATACACGAGAAAACATTTCTCGGTTAATGAAAACATTTCATTAGAAAGAGCTTAACTCATTTCTTTTCACACTAACACAATTTTATCAAACCCTCAGGCTTTGACAAAAAATTAGTTCCAACATTCATGGCTTCGGCCTTTTCTCGTTGTAGACTTTTATTTACCTACGTAGACCAAAGGAAACAAAACGTAATTTCTGGATTACTAAACATGGGTTTCATGTAGAATATAAGTATATACATTTTAATTAAGCGGATTATCAATTTCAGAGTCTAAATATCCGCATGTGGGTCCTATTCTAGTTTTATATTAAACAAGAACCGAGTTTTCTTTCTCTTTCGAATTTGATTTGGTATGGATAAAAAAGTAACCGGTCGATTAGATATTATACATTAACCCTAATAAACTGTATAGAGTTTTGTCGGTTTGATAGACACAACAACAAATGCAAAAAATTGGGTCACTTACCGATCCTCCTCTAGAACTTTTTTTAACGGAACCGAGAGAAGACATGGCCTGGAAAAGGCTACCTGCCTTGGCCTTCATGTCGGACTCGTAGCCTTTCGCTTTAGAGACCGGGCATAAGTACTTGGAATACGCATTAAGTTTTTCAAAGAAGAGCTTAAACTTCTCTGTCTTGGGGCATTCTGTTTCGAGGTCGGCCACGAAAGTCGACACAACCTTAACAGTATATGACTCGACATCATTCACAGTTGATGGATCTCCAATCTGCGGTAAAGCTGGTTTAATTTTCACGTGAGCAGAAGCTACATCGAAGAAAGTTGCGGTTGCGACAAGGATGGTAAAACAGAACACAATTTGAAATTCTGGCATCGTATGAGAAAGTTACGTAAATTGAGAATTTTGTTCTACTTTTGAAGACTCTAAATTTCTTATATATATAAATATGAAAGTACTCTATCTTTAGGAATTAGAATCATGGAAACAAGGGATTTATTTAAGAGGTGAAGAAGAATAGTAAAGAACCTAAGATTAGAATTTAGATGCACTAAAGTCATATCCTACATTGTTGTTAGTTCCATAGTGTATACACATATCTTTGGGACAAAATTAAAAATAAAAAAATCTCTTTTAATTAAAAAAAAAAGAATATGTGATTGTTGCAATTAACACTACAAATACATACAACAAATTAACAAATTTAGTTGATCTCGATATCTCTCTTGCTACTCTAATAGTTTTTTCGATCATTTGGTATCAATGAAGATGTTTATGTTTAATGATAATCATTTACTTCTTTTAGAAGTAGAAAAATCTAAACAAACTAAAACATTAACAACGTAAAACCTACTAGAGTATTATCACTATCTATCCTTTCTTAATAACAAAATAGTTTTTAGAAAAAGTTAATTGCAAAATTAGGTAAGTAGAAAGAGAAATAAAATTATACTATATATATCCCTCTCTTTTCAAATAATTACAACAATGACATTGACTGAAAAATGGTGAAAACTGTGTTAGCAACTAATAAAGTCGGCGACACTGGTCATCAACCATCTCGTCAACACTGTTCATCCCGCCGACACTGTTCATTTACTACAATAATATATGGTACTTGTTAACGTGCTATCTGACACTTGTTATCGTGCTAACAATAATAACAAGTATCAGATATTATTGTTATCACGTTACAATTATCATATATTATTGTTAGTACGTTAACATACTATGTTAACACATTACAAGTATTTGATATTATTGTTAGTACGCTAACAAGTATCGGATAACACGCTAACAAGTTTCAGATATTATTGTTAACAAGTATCGGATATTTTTGTTCGCACATTACAAATATCATATATTATTGTTAATACGTTAACATACTATGTTAACACATTACAAGTATTTGATATTATTGTTATTGTTAGCACGCTAACAAGTATCGGATAGTACGTTAACAAGTATCATATATTATTGTTAACACGTTAACAAGTATCAAATACTTTTGTTAGCACGTTAACAAGCATCATATATTATTGTTAATACGCTAACATACTATGTTAACACATTACAAGTATTTGATATTATTATTAGCACGCTAACAAGTATCGGATAACACGTTAACAAGTATCATACACGTTAACAAGTATCAGATACTTTTGTTAGCACGTTAACAAGCATTATATATTATTGTTAACACGCTAACAAGTATTGGATATTATGTTTTCCGGTGATGAATAGTATCAACAATTTCGGATGAACACTGTCAATCAGGGGCGATGAACAGTACCACCGGTATATACACCTGTTTTTAGATAAATGGCATTAGTGTAATAAAGAGAAAGAATAAGGACGATGAACAGTACCACCGGTATATACACCTGTTTTTAGATAAATGGCATTAGTGTAATAAAGAGAAAGAATAATGATGTTTTGGTCTAAATTTTTTTCTCTTTCATCTTCACATAATTTTCAAATTAACTTTACCATTCACTTAATTAAATGGTCAAAGGTATATACAGTACACTAAAATCACCCAACCTACTAACCTAGGTAATAATTTTTTTTTCTATTTTATCCAAAAATAAATAAATATTTTGTTATCAACATAGGTAACGATTTGTTTGAAACTGATACGACTTATTATTATTCCCGTATTTTTCTTTTAATCATTCACTAAAACTCTTAAAATGGAAAAAAAATAACAGAGCTCCATGAATCTCTCTGTCTTTTCCTCATTCTAAGTAACCATTTCTCCTATAATTAGCTTATAAGAATTAAGAACAAAGTATATATACCATTCCAAGAACTCAAATTAAAAACGCACTTCCTTCGTATTTTATTTTTCTCTTTTAGGTTTTTTTTTTAAAACATTTGCCTTGCCATAAGCAATACAACCATGGCAAGGATCTCTCTGTTGTTCTCTTTAGCCTTCGCTCTCGCCCTTGGCTCATTGTTCCTTTCCGTTTCCGGTCATGCACCACCTGCGCCGCCTAGAAAGCCGTTATGTCCAAAAACCGTATCCGAACTCCAGACCTTACCCTTTACCGAAATCACTGAGATCCTAATCCGGAAAGAACGGTTTGCCCCGAAAACCGCTGAGTTCAAGGCAATGTTCACAATGTGCGAAGGCTATATCGCATACCTCGAGAGCCTCTACAAGTTTGAGAATCCCATCGTAGATGTTTTGGGAATCGCCAAGGCCAAATACGCTCTAATGACCAGAGCGATTCTTGCGGCGCGAGCTAGTGTTAGCGGTAAAGTCGATAAGAAAACATACGTGAAGCTAGGGAAAAGCTGTGCTGGTTTGACAAAAGGGTTTCTTCAGATTCAAAAGACGATCGTAAAGATCTCAGCCAAGCATGATTTCAAGGCTGATGCTAAGATTAACTCTCACGAATCGAAAAACATCGGTGACGCTATGATAAACTTCAAGAATTCGATCAATGCTTTCATGGATGTAGTTAAAGATCTTGAGAAGAAGAAGATGAAGAAAGTTGGTCGTCATGCAAGAGCACTTCAAGAAGATGGACGAGTAAGAAATGCTTTCGAGAGGTGGATGAAGGAGTTTTCGGACAAGTACGGTGGTTATCTCGGAGGTAAAACTCATGGAAGAGAACTAACTGAAGCTGATTTCAATGCCAATTCTCATGCTGGTGCTGATGTCAAAGGATTTGAAACCATTTACGAGAAATTTTCTCACTACTTTGATGGTTATCTCGGAAGTGACCATCCTCACGGAAGACAATTAACTGGAGTTAACGCCGGTGGAAAAGTCAACGGTTCTGACCACAGCACGTTGGATAAATTTACTATGTTTTTTGGTTCTTTTCTCAGTGGTAAAGCACACGGAAGAGAATTAACCGAAGCTCATACCGGAATCAACGCCGGAGCTCAAACCGGCTTAAACGTCAACGGAAGGTTTGAGAAGTTCTCCCACTTTTTCGGTTCGTTTCTCCGAGGTGAAGCTCACGGCAGAAAACTACTCGAAGCTAATGCCGGAGTCAACGCCAGAGCTCAGGCCGGTGGAAAAGTCAACGGAATGTTTGAGAAGTTCTCCCACTTTTTTGGTTCGTTTCTTCGAGGTGAAGCTCACGGCAGAAAACTACTCGAAGCTAATGCCGGAGTCAACGCTGGTGGAAACGTCAAAGTTCAAATTGATGGCGCCGGGAAGATGAAAGTCGCCGGAGGAGATGGATTCAAGTCACTGAACCGGGCACATAAAAAACATTTTGTTTCGACGGAGGCATAATATTATGCATTTCTTCACAACAGACGAAGGAAGCCATGAGTTCATCTATGTTTAGTTTGTTTTACAAATTATTATTATTGTAACAGTACGAAGGAAGGAAAACCGCCCTGCGATATTTATCTTATATGTAACTAAACTAAAGTTGCAGCATATCTAATCAAGAAAATTCTTGTCGCATATTTATCAGAGCGTATAACTCATTAGCATCAGTAACTTCATGCAGTTTCGGTCGATTTGCCATCGAATCCACTATTCACTGCATGTACTCTGTAATCCCTCAAGAGATTTGGATGATGCGAAAGAATTTGAAAAGATGTGAAAGAAGGACATGGAAGAGAAAAGATTGAAATGGATGATGCTAGATGCATTTGTGATCCTCGTGGTTAAAATTTGTGCTACTAAATTACTAATTAGGAGTGATCAATTAAAAATTTGGGTTGTTTGAGTTCCAATTGAGTTTTGATTATCGAAATTGACATCGAGAAGCATCAATATTCTTTGACATCACCATAGAGGATACTACCTTGAAGTGCATGTCCCATATCAATAGCCTCATCAGGCTTGACACCTTTACTAGGAGTCTTTCCAAAGATCTCTCCGGCAACAAATTGTATCTTAGGGACACAAGTCATTTCTCCGACAAGAAGAACCTCATCAACTTTCTTGGAACTTAAACCAACATCCTGGAGACAGTTCTTGCACGGATCACAGATCCTCTGGATCAAGTGATTCAGCAGAGTTCCAAACTTTGATCGTGTTAAGGTGATGTTGAAATGCTTTGACCCAGATGCATCAGATGTGATAAATAACTGATTAATGCTCTCTCCGTTCTTAAATAAGTGATGTTTTAAATGTTTTTTTGTTCTCAAATAAGTGATGTTTTCAGTTTTCGATACAAAATTAAATAACTTTTTATTGTTTTTGATCATTTGTAGTCTGCAGATTGTTTTCTTATTGGGTGAATTGTGTTTAAATAGATACTAAATTATGTTTTTAGTATGGAAAAAAATAAAAATTAAATGAATCCTTAATCTGTGTAAAAAACCTTAAGAGCATGTGCATTGGAGATGTCACATCCACCAATAAAAAAAAAGAAAAAAAAAGAAAAAAAATGAAAAGAGAAAAGAGAGAGAGGGAGAAAGAGAAGGGTGTCTCATTTAAAAAAGTTGAGACACCCTATTGCTTACATGTTACGTGTCACGTTTTGATAGGTCCAACTTTCTTTTAAAATTTAATTATTTAATTAAAAAAAATTAATATTTTTATTTTGAGACACCCTCAAAAGTGTCTCATGGATGTGGATGCTCTAAACATCAATGCATCTGCATTGTGGTGTCTCATTACCAATAAAAACAAGAAAAAAATGAAAAGAGAAGAGAGAAAGGGAGAAGGGTGTCTCATTTGAGACACTCAACAAAAAAATTTGAGACACCCTTCTCATATCATTTTTTAATTTGTCTAATTTTATTTTTTTATTTAAAATTTATTATTAAATTAAATTATATTAAAAAGTAATAATTTATTCTTGAGACACCATATGGGTGTCTTAACCATTGCAGATGCTATTATATTAGAACAAATGGAGTATTAGTTTGAGAAGTTGATGATAGTTCAATCTTAACTTTCTCAGCAATTTCTCGAAGCCTCTGTAAGGCATGTCTAACAAACCCTTTCCGACGGAATTTAATATCATTATTGTTTTATTCATTAATTATATATATAAATATTAATTAAAAATAAAAATTCTGAAAACATAAAAATTGTTCTAAAAAAATTGCAAATAAATAAAAATTATTTTGAAAATTACAAACAAAACTATTTAAAAAGATCGGGGAATGTCGTCTTCACAATCTTTTTTATCTCGTCTAATTCCTCACGGGTCGAGTTGTGTGCGCTCTTCAACTCCTCGACCTCCGTATCACGATCCTTACAGGTTTGGTTAAGTCTCTCGGTTACGGACAGCGGATTGCTCGGATTCAAGGACTTGAGAACCCGAGTCCGATCCACTACCGATCGGATCCCGAGACCGATTGCGGCCCTGGGAATCCTTAGCGCGAAAGTCGCCGTACCTTCGAAAAAAGATATAAACATTAGTATATGGATTTGGAAAATATATTCAAAATTTTCACAAGGTCTAAATTTTCGTTTTGAGAGATTCCTATAACATTTGAAAATAAACAAAAAAATTTTGAAATTATATTTTCGTTTTCAAATTTAAAATCTTCAAAACATTTGAAAAATTTCAAAAAATAAAATAAAAATGTTAAAAAAAAATCAAAAATAGAAAACGTTTTCAAACTAAAATATTTGTATAAAACGTTTTTAAGTTTATAGAAAAATTGGAAATTGCCAAAAAAAAAATTCCATTTTAAATAAATAATAGTAATTTTCTAAATACTAAAAAAATGTTTTTAACTTACCAAAAAATTACGATTTTTTTCTTTCTAATATTACAAAAATTGAAGAAAAATATTTCCTAATACTAACAACTAGGTAGGTAGCCCGCGGCTTGCGCGGGCCGAGGGGTCTCAAAAAAATAAGAAAAAACTTTATGTTATAAACCGAAGAAAATTAGAACAACCACTTGAGACATACATGATCAAAATAAATCTAATCCAAAAAAGTAAACACTATACAAAATTAAAAACTCAAAAAGCAATACTAAATAAGTGTATGAAACTCACAAACCAATTGAACTAAGACAAACGCGAGTTCTTCGTCTTCACATAATCGTTCTTCGTCATTTTTTCTCTCTTATTTATCATTTGGTTTTTCTTCTTTATCATCTTTTTTTTATTCTTCGTCATCGTCTTCCACCTTTATATCTCCTTCTTCTCTCACGTCTTCTTCTTTTTTTTTCTTATTCCGTTTTTTCTCTGTCACTCGTGTTTTCCATATCTTTTCCTTCTTCTTCCTCATTGTCTTCGACTTCTACTTCTTCTTCCTCTTATACATCTTCGATTATCTTATTCCTCACTCTTTTTTTCATCTTCATCATCGTCTTCAACTTCTTGTTCATCTTATGGTCTGTCTTCATCTTCTTCCTCATTGTCTTCGACTTCTACTTCTTCTTCCTCTTATACATCTTCGATTATCTTATTCCTCACTCTTTTTTTCATCTTCATCATCGTCTTCAACTTCTTGTTCATCTTATGGTCTGTCTTCATCTTCTTCCGGGTTATATTATTCTCTTTCTTCTACTTCTTTTTCTCCTTATTCATCACCTTCGTCGTCTTCAACTTCTATTTCTTCTCCCTCTTATGATTTGTCTTCTTTTTCTCCCTCTTATGATTTGTCTTCTTTTTCTTCCTCTTCTGCTTTGTTATATTCTTCTTCATATTCTTTATCTTTTGGTTTCGTTCTTCTTCGTATTTTCCTTATTCTTTTTCCGGTTATTATTCGTCTTCTGCTTCATTCTCCAATTTTAAAGCTTTTGTCAGTTCCTCATCTTTTTCTTATTTTTCTTCATCGTCTTTGACTTCTAATTCTTCTTCTTCCTCTTATATATCTTTTGATTTTCTTATTTCTCACCCTTTTCTTTCATCTTCATTATCGTCTTCGACTTCTACTTCTTCTTATTATTCTGTTGTGTCTTCTTTTTCTTCCTCTCCTTCCTCTTTTGGTTTTTTTTCCTCGTATTTTCCTACTTCTTTGACTTCTTCTTCATCATCTTTGTATTCTCTCAGTTCTTCTTCTCTTTCTCTTTCGATTTTTATTAGCCTTCTTCATTCTCTGCTTCTTATTCCTCCTTGGTCTTCTTTGTCTTATCAAAACTCTTCTTCTTATGGTTTTTCTTCGTCTCTTTCTCATCTTCACCTTCGTCTACTTTATTATTCATCTTCTGGTTTTCTTCTCTTTCTTTATTCTTTTTTTTTCCACATATTTTCCTTCTTCCACTTCGTCTACTATGCATTGGTTTTCTTCTCCGACTTTTCCGACTTATTCTTCTGATTGTTTTTTATTCTCCAAATTCGTCATTCCATTCTTCTTTGTTCACCATCTTCGTCTTCTCCGACTATTTTTTTTTCTTCATTGTCTTCATTGGCTTCGTCTTTTACTTCTCCCCCTTCTTTTTATTTTAGTTTTTCATATTCTTCGTCTTTTCCTTCTTATCCTTCATCGTTTTCAACTCCTACTTCTTCTTCATTATCGTCTTCGTCTTCTTTGACTCTTGTTTTTCATTCAGTTTTTCCTCGTTTTCTTCTTCTGAATTGCTTTGTTTTATTCTTCTGATTTTTCTTCTGCCTCATCTTCTATCTTCTTTGTATTCTCTTGCTCCTTATTCTTCCTTTTATTTGACTTTCGATTTTTTGTCTTACTTGTATTTTCCTTCTTCTAATTATTTTTTGGAAGTTTAGAATTTTTCGGACGTATATTTCACATTTTTTATGGGCTTGGCTATCTTTACACAAACGATCAAGTTCAAAGAATTTCGTGAAGTAAAAGCACATAGATAACACATACACATATTATCCGACTGTTCTAACATGAACCCTCCTCTTGAAACGAAGGGGAATTGTAATAAAAAAAAAGATATAATAACGAAACAGTTATCAGTCATGAAAAATAAAAATCCAAAGATAAGGAGCCCAAATGCTAACAAAAACTTGTACAGACAAAAAGACGGAAATACTCTGTTATATCAGTAGTGTCATAGAGAATCTTTCCATCCTTTGAGAGAAAATTTACCATTAGCCTCTTCCCATGTCAATCAAAAGTCCTTTTAAGTTTAGTATAGTAACAATCGATTTGCTCTATTTATCAATTTTCATTTCAATTTTGAAGTTAATTTTTAAACTCGTGCAAAATCGAATATATAATACGATTGAGATAATAGCACAAAAAGTATTCAGATTTTCGAAGACTCATTTCTCTCATGATATCCTTATCGATTCGAAATAAAGTGTTTTCTGCCAAAGTCATTTATAAAACTCCAAAATGTTCATGCAACATCAACGACATTCTCGCTTATCTGAAACTTATTTTTTTACACACACTCAATCCTTATCCTCCTTTATATATAATTATGCAGTGTTTCTCACATGTGGTCGTAAAACCGAGGAAACAATATTCAAAAAGCTCGATAATATAATGAATAATATTTCTTTGACACACACATTGGAATTACAAACGATTTTCTTCCCTCGTTGGAACTCTTCCTAAACTATGTTTCTTCATCATCAATTCGTTCTTCTTTTTCATCATCTCAGTCTTCTCCGACTTCTTTATCTTCTTCTTTGTTTTTCTGCTTCCTGGTATTTTCCTTATTTTTTAACCATCTTGGGTTTCTTCTTTTTCATAATCTTCGACTTCTTCTTGTTCTTTTTCTTTCGTTTTTTATTCGTCTTCCTCTTCTTCTTCCTTATCCTAATTCATCGCATTTGTCTTCTTTGGTTTCTTATTCTTCAGGTTTTTCTTAGCCTCCTTCCCCATCTTCACATTCTCATACAACAATGTAAGATATATGATCAATCAACAAAGAATAGTAAAAACTAATCAAGACCAATAATTGTCGAATTCAATATCTCTAAAAAAATTTTGATTATACATCGATATATTTTGTGGATCATTGCGATTTTCTTCTCGAGCAATGCTTGTTTGTCTAAATACTCTGTCATTTCAAGTACTTTTATTATTAACACAAGATTTAAGAGTTAATATTACAATCCAAGCAAATATATATGTTCTGAAGTCGTGATCGAAGATGTGCCAATTATGGCTCATTAAGAAGCCTACATTAGAATACAAAAAAAGAAATACATATAAAAATTAAAAAAAATTAAGACAACCATTACCAAAGAACTACACTTAAATGTTCCTGAAGGCTTTAACTTACATGTCAACTAGATTAAACAGAAATTAGGAACACGGAAGAGACGAACTAACGACTATATAATATCGAGCAATTACATGTCCTTGAAGGCTCTCTCTCTCTCTCTCTCTCTCTCTCTAGATTCATAATTTAGATCTCCCTTGGTTCTTCGTCAAAAATCTCCATCATGTTCTTCTTCTTCTTTTCATTCATGAAATGTAAATTTCACAATGGTTTAGTCTTGTCTCCTTCAAATTCTCTTTCTCTCTTTTGTTTTCTTAATTTTAATTCTTTGTTCTCCCTAACCGGAACTTTCTCCCCATTTTACGTAAATTGTCTCTTTTTCTTGTCGGTTCTTATCTTTCTCGCAAGCGCGAACACAAAACCATGATATCACATCGTAGGTAAATAATCCATTTGGTAGTTTTGATACCATGTTAAGTTTCATCTCTAGAGTAGTCATTATTTGTATAAGTTAAGTTTATGAATTAATTTAATTTTTCATTCTCCCTAGCCGGAAATCTCTCCTTGTTTTGCATGAATTGTCTTTCCTTCTCGTCGGTTCTTATCTTTCTCGCAAGCACGGAAACGAAACCATGGTATAAGAGTGTAGTTAAACAATCAATTTGGTAACTTTGATACCATGTTAAGTTTCATCCCTAAAGTAGTCATTATTTGTATACATTAAGTTTATGGATTATTTTAATTCTTCATTCTCTCTAGCCGAAAAGCTCGCATTGTTTTTCCGGAATTGTCTCTCTTTCTCGTTGGTTCTTATCTTTCTCGCAAGCGGGGGCACAAAACCATGGTATCAAAGCGTAGGTAAACAATCACTTAAGTAGCTTTGATACCATGTTAAATTTCATCTCTAAATCAGTCATTATTTGTATACATTACGTTTATAGATGATTTTAATTCTTCATTATCCCTAGCTGGAACTCTCTGCCCGTTTTACATGATTTGTCTCTCCTTCTTGTCGGTTCTTATCTTTCTCGCAAGCGCGATTACGAAAACATGCTTTCAGAGCATAGGTAAACAATCCCTTTAGTAGCTTTGATACCATGTCAAGTTTCATCTCTAAATTAGTATTTTTTGTAACCATTAAGTTTATAGATGATTTTAATTATTTGTTCTCCCTAGCCGGTACTCTCTCCATGTTTAACGGGAATCGTCTCTCCTTCTTGTAGGTTATTATCTTTCTCGCAAGCACGAGCATGAAACAATGATATCAAAGCGTAGGTAAACAATCCCTTTGGTAGTTTTGATATCATGTCAAGTTTCATCTCTAAAGTAGTAATTATTTGTATATCTTAAGTTAATGGATTATTTTAATTCTTCTTTCTCCATAGCCGGAACTCTCTCCCCTTTTTACGGGAATCGTCTCTCCTTCGTGTATTTTTTTATCTTTCTTACAAGTGCTAGCACAAAACCATGATATCAAAACGTAAGTAAAAAATCCCTTTGGTAGCTTTGATACCATGTTAGGTCTCATCTCTAAATTAGTAACTATTTGTATACATTAAGTTTATGGATTATTTTAATTATTTGTCTCCCTAGACGAAACTCTCTTCTTCTTGTTTGTTCTTATCTTTCTCGCAAGAGCGAGCATGAAACCATGAAATTAGAGCGTAGGTAAACAATCCCTTTTGTAATTTTGATACCATGCATGTTAAGTTTCATCTCTAAAGTAATAATTATTTATATACATTAAGTTCATGGATTATTTTAATTCTTCATTCTCCCTAGTTGGAAATCTCTCCTTATTTTGCCGGAATTGTATCTCTTTCTTGTTGATTCTTATCTTTCACGCAAGTGCGAACATGAAACCATAATACCAGAACATAGGTGCAAACATCAAACATAGAAACGAACTGCATCTGGATAATGCGTCTAGCTACTGCATCAAGATGCAGTTTTTAGACGCAGCGCCCAGACGCACAAACGAACATGGCCTATCTAGCTATCTCTTCTCCTTATCCCAACATCTTCTTCAACTTCTCATTCTCTTTATCTTCTTCTCTTACTTTACCTTCAAATTTCTTCTCCATCTCTTCTTTCTCCTTTTTCATCTCTAGCACATACATTTCGCCGTCAAAAGCATCTCCTGGAAATTTTGAATCCTCACATTCACTTTGCTGCATTGTTAATATCTTATCCTATAATACCTTAAGAGGATCCAAAACCATTTTCCTCTTTTCCTGTAACTCTAATAAAGATCATCAAGATGCTTATATATTTTACGCAAAGGTATCTTCTCAAAATCCACATCCATATGGATGGTGGCGATAAAACTTTATCTTTGTCTTTGTCTTCTCCTTCTGTCTCTTCATTCATTTATTTTTTTCTTCTTCCTCGTTTATCTTTTATCGCTTTTGTCTTCTCCTCCTCATTCTTTTGTTTTTATTGAACACCATTCGGAACTAAAATTATTTTTTCTCTACTAAGTTTTATTGATAAATAGAAGTACATGTTTAATCACTATCAAGGCCGGCCCTGAGGCCAAGCAAGGTAAGCATTTGCGGGCCTCATTTTTATATAAAAATGTCGGCCCTCAAATTAAAAAAAAATAATCTTAGGCTAGTTGATGGCTTCTTTTGCCAACCTTGAAATTTCTCTAAAACATGGTAATCATTCTGATATTGATAGTGATGATTTATTTTTGGAGTTAAAACTTTTAAGAGGAGCTTTACCAAAAGAGATTAATAAGGTAATCGAGATACTGAATTATCTGAAAAAGATGAAAAGTTGTTATCCAAATACATGGACTGCATACCACATAATGATGACGATTCCAGTTTCAGTTGCTTCCGTAGAAAGAAGTTTTTCAAAGCTAAAACTCATAAAGTCTTATATACGGTCGACTATGTCACAATAAAGACTGAATGGATTGTTGATGTTGTCAATTGAAAGGAGTATGACTGAAAAACTTGATTACACATGATTGATGAATGAGTTTGCAAGTAGAAATGTAAGGAGGATCATATTTCAAAAATAATGTACTGGTTTCTTGTGTGTTTAAAATATTTTATAACTTTTGTTTAACACATTCATGAATCATGACTTCTTTTTTAAGTTTTAAAAATTATTATAAAACGGTCCATTTTTTTCTCTACCTTGGGCCCCTTAAAACTCAGGACCGGCTCTGATCACTATACCTCTATTAAACCTTTTCACGTGAAAATGATGACATATTCGCAACGTAACCAAAAGCTAACGATTCCATTCACAACCAGAATCACTCTCACTGTTATCTCCACCTTCACCGATAATGCTCAACATCCTTATAATGGCTATATCAACCGCCGTTTCCTCCGCCTCTTTGACTTTTGTGCGCCTCTTTAACTTTCATGCCCTTACGAACCTGAAGCCAATCAACGCCGTCTCTTCCTCCGCTTTTGTCGTAGATCCTTCTCGTGATCTATGGTTCTGATTGTTCACTCCACACATATACGGTGACCGTGTTCCATAGAAAAAGATCATAGAGAGGGTCACAAGCAATAGGGGTGTCGGAGAAAGAATGGATCAATCATAATCGTTTACAGAACTGCAAGCGAGAGGATTATTGATAAATGATAGAATCAACAAAAAATCATCGGTAAAAAATTACACTTAAAGTCGTTAATATTTTTTCTTTTGGTTGTCGATTTAGGGTAAAAGGTTATAGGATAGATAGTATTTAGTGTAATATTGACTATGATTTTAAATTAAAAAACTTAAACAATTTTGACTATGATTTTCAGTTTTATTAATTTAAATATAATGGTAAGTAGAAAACCAATTTAAAGTTAGTTAACAATCAATTTAGAATCACTTTTTATAAAAATAGCAATTTATGTAGTATTAAAAATATTATGATAAAAGTAGGTCATTTAAGTAATAAAATTAAAGAAAAGTTATCTTAATTATTTATGATTTTTTTGGGTTATGATAGGTAAATTTCTCTTCTTTTTTTTTTGAAATTTCATTGTATTCGCTAGTAGGTTGTTCATCTCTGTTTTAACTCCTAAAAATTAATGGACGAAGCTATTTGTCCTTTGGAATAATTTTCTTTGCTTACGACTGCAACTTGATCTGAACAAAATCTTTAAAATTATTTGTAATTTGTTTATTTTTTGTCAGATCCTTAAAACATTATTAAACATTGGATCAAACCCAGCACTGAACCAATACCGCGAAGATTCTGGAGCTATCAATGATTTGAAGATTTTGGACAATAGAGTCAACATCTTATATATTAACTGTTACAATATTTTAACATATGGACTTGTAGAATTGATAATAAATCCAACAAAAACAATATTTTAACACAAATAAGTTATGTTCTATGTCATATGTCTTGTTTCGTATGCTATATGATAGAAGACCCCTTGATTCCATTCTTGCCAAATACAAGGCTTTCCATTTTTTCGACCTTTGTGTACAAAATATTATATATTTTCTAAAATTATTTAACAATTCGATATACACACGATCTCCATCTTGCGTTATCCCAATACCAAAAATCGGAACCACATAAGCCATTGATAGTACAAAAGAACAAATCAAAAAAAAAACCTCATTCCGAAGTTCCACATACACATCGCCCCAACACCTACTATGATTAAATGATTGATCAGGACAACATGACCAATCAAATATGCTGAAACAGATTCATCAATAACCAAGAAAATCTAGAAAATAGTATTATCAAATCCACATAAAAAACAACAACAAAAAACCAAAACAAAGAGGCCCAAAACATATACCAACGCAAAAATCAGGATCTCGGAGACCACTTTGTATATCTTCAAAGCCAGAAAAGCAAAATAGTTACCATCATCAATAGAAGGAACCTTGACAAAAAAAGTTAAAGAATTCCACCCGATTTTATAATCATGCAAATTTGGTCTAAAATAATACAAAATAATGGAATCTCCCTGAGTCACCTTAGATACAAGCCCAAAGCAATACAAAATAATGGAATCTCACTGAGTCACCTTAGAAGAAAAACCTTTAACAAACTCCTTTGACATTGTGACTTAATTGTATTTTATCCCCCTAGAACAAACCCCAATAAAATTATCTTTCGACCCAAATAATAAAGCGAAGGAATATAGAACACCAAAAGCGATCATCCTTTAGTCTTCACAATCTGTAAGGAAACAAATTCACTTAACGAAGACTAATCTAAATTACCTTCTCATCAACTAAATCCGCATCTAAAGACTGAAAGTATTAGCGTTAGTGTTTTCACAATGGACCAACCAACGGATGAGATAGCTTCGATTAGATCAAACAAATCCAAAACAAAACAAAAAATAACAAAAAATCAGCAGAAGCAGACTAAAAATCCAATCAAAAGAAAATTGACGATGACAACCAGTCAAAACAACGTTCTTAGCAAGAACAATATCCTTAAATATCGGGTAATCGAAGGATATGTTATCACACTTATGAGCAATATCGCGGACGAATGTTGTGTTCTTAAACACAACTTGATACTTGTGTTTCATTATTCTTGGCAAGGCATTTGAATGAACAACACGAAAACCAAAAATCATAACCCATCAACCTTGGCTAAGCGAATCCTCGTGAATATGAGGATCACCCGCCAGAATCTTGGCAGATATGCGTGAGCCCTAAAAAAAAAAAGAACAACAAAAAACACAAGTTGAAATTATCATAGAATAAAGCATCCCACGAAAACTAAAAAGCGAAACTATAGGATAAACAAATAGTTGCTTGATTGTGGATGAAATTGACAACTTTGGCACCCTAATGCCTAAAAATTAGGTCATATCCACAACCACCATCAACGTCACACGATATTAAAAAGACAGTTAATTAAAAGTCAACAAAGACACACGAAAACAATCTACAAAAAGCAAACCAGAAAAGAATCCAGACCAGAGGTCATAATCGAACCCACCAGCACAAAGTAAAAACACGCAGTTAAAAAATATGCAAAACCGTTTAGCTTGTCATCAGACAAAAAAATATCGACGCCTCCACCTTCAGCAAACAACCGCCTCCACAAACGCAAAATCTTAACATCAATAGGCAATAGCCCAGCAAGTAAATTCAGACCTCAAATCCGCGAGTGAATCTCTTTGAATTCTATATTCCATCTTGAAAATGGATTTAAAAAATCAAAAAGCGGACAATTCTTATATATATCTAACTAAAGCAAAAGATCTATTTAAACGTAAAGGTTGTCACAAAGAGCCCGACTTTTGAAGCGGGAAGGGTAAACCCCTTTACCGCGCATGCATAATTTTGAAAAAAAGAAAGTACCGTTTTAAAGATCGTTAAATAAACTATTCCAAAAAAATTGTCAAAATTTTAATAAATCACGTCCAACACAAAAGATAAAAAAACACACATCGGGACCATGAAGGCTTGCAAAAGAATCTTGACCAATAACATCAATAAAAAAAATAAACAAACAAATAACCATAAAAGAAACCCTAAGTTGATAAACCAGAAAATAAATATCATTAAACAATTAATCCAGTCAACGAATGACAATTAACCAAAAAACAAAAAAAAGGAAAAAAAGAAACCCTAAGTTGATAAACCAGAAAATAAATCTCATTAAACAATTAATCGAACGACAATAACCAAAATAAAAAGAAAAGAAATTGCATTATTAATATCAAATCTTATTAAAAAAAAACCCCCCAAACAAAACTAATACGTTTATTAAAAATCCCATTACAAACCTAAAAACAATATCCCAAACACTAAAGAGATCTTAAAAAAGAAGAAGAAGAAGAAATAAAGAAAATCAATTCCGCCAAGAACCACCGCTCAATCATCACCGTTTTTGGGTTTGTTTATCCCCCGTAGAAAGGATGCTCACGCCAAGTAAATATATCTAGAAGCAGCTCTACCTAAACGAAAAAGACACAAATTAGTTGAACATCTACAACACAAACGATCTATTATAAAACAGAGCGGACTCATAAAAAAACGAACAACACAAACGAACTATTATTAACAGAGCAGAACCAACAAAAAAATAGATCATTGGATCAAGACAAACGTCACGAAGCCATTAAAACAATCACACATAGATCAAAACAGACCAAAGCAAACGAAAAAACATTCCAACTCAAAGACGTGGTATACATGAAACATATACCTCGAAAGTGCATAAAGGATGCAGACCTCGGGTAAATATATCTAGAATAAAAGACACCTAGGACGGGCCAAAAAGAAGAACCACGAACAACAATCAATACCAAGTTAGGAGGCAAAATCGGAAAAAAATAATATAAAAAGACGGCAAACCCGAAAAAACCCTTACAACGTAAAACAAGCCGGCACTTTCGAGATACCAAAACCGTGGCAGATCAAAGTTATATTTATAACCCACAAACAAGATATGGTTTTAACCAGATTTTTTTTCGCAAATACCGAAAATTAACCTAATCGGCAGCCGCCTCGAAACACAACACACGACATTGATACAAGAGGGATATTAGCCCAAAAAAACATCCAATAAACAAAGGCCTAACAACTTTTTATGAAACCAACGAATCACAAAACCCAGTAAATTACAAAAAAATGGGTTATAACCCAGACGGAGCCCAAAACACCAGCCGGCCTAATGCGCAAGAAAATCTCGTCACGGGTATTCTGTAATTTCAAATAATATCTAACCCAAACTGATTTAAAGGGCATTAATCGATTTTTGAATTTAAAAAGATACTAACCGATTTTATTAATTTAAAGGATATTAACGACTTTTTGAGCAGGGACAAGAAAATAATTAGCCACGCTGAGAATGAATGAGAGAGCTCTATCCCTAAATCTCACTTTGCTTATATTATATATGATTTCAATCGAAACACTAACAAAAACCATTTAACCAAACCTATAAACTAACAATCTCATTCCAATCCTAATTACTAACCATCTAACACTAATGAACTCTAAAACTAACAAAATCTAAACACTAACAAGATTTACATATAAAAATTAAGAAAACTACATGAAAAAAGAAGAAACCTTACGAGTTCTCCATGAAAAGGGGATGGAGAATGAAGATTGATGGAATATGTGGAGAGATTTGACCGGAATAGGTTGAAAATTGCCAGATTTTGTAGAGAGAAAGGGGAAAGAAATCGCAAA
Organism: Eutrema japonicum; assembly: GCA_030161315.1. NCBI lineage: Eukaryota > Viridiplantae > Streptophyta > Magnoliopsida > Brassicales > Brassicaceae > Eutrema > Eutrema japonicum. The sequence goes on from BSQW01000011.1 coordinate 52,363,788, forward strand.
GAGAGCGAAAGAAAAATGAAGAAATGATCGAGAAAATCGGTTACTTTAATCACCAGATCAAGTAAGTCTTTTTTTTAGGTTCTTTGATTGATACTCCCTTATTGAGACCACACGCCTTAAATAGTTAAAGGAGTCATCAATGGAGATTTCAGATAACTCTTAAACCGTGGTTCGTTATTGGTATGAATGTCTATAATTACTTACATTAATGACATATCACTTATTATCAGTTGAATTTCACCATTCTTAGAAGGGAAATAAACCATGAAATTGACACTCTAGCAAAAACTGCAAGAATTCTCCAAAACCCGTGTTGTTTCTTGGATTAATGATAATGCTATAATCAATTTATTTTGACACATATGTATAATCAAATTTATATATTTTAATATTACTTTCCACAATTTTGTTTTTCATGTGCTATTACGATTTGATGCTAAGAAAATATATTTATTAGTATTACCATCTAGTAGATAACCAAATGGATTTTCACATTAAACTATAACCAAACTAAATCACTTATATTGGCCACCCCTACATCTACCCCCATTCTATTTTATTGCTAACATGTAAATTGTAGATTGCATAGAAAAAAAGGTACTAAGAAACGAAACAAACGCTTAAATGGCTGGTACGCTAAAACTTTATCGTTAAGGGGTAAGGAGATACTTTTAAAATCGGTTGCGATGGCGCTTCCGGTGTATGCGATGTCATGTTTTCGATTATCTAAGTATCAATGCAAGAAACTCACGAGTGCTATGACTGATTTTTGGAGGAACTTTTATGAGAAAAAACAAAAATCCATTGGGTTTCATGGAAAGATATGTGTAAGTAGAAACAGAAAGGAGGTTTGGGTTTTAGAGATATAAAAGAATTCAATCAAGCCCTTCTGGCCAAACAAGCGTGGAGACTCGTGAATGATCCCTCATCGCTACTCTCTAGATTATACAAGGGAAGATATTTTGCAACAAAGGAATTTCTGGACTGTGGTAAAGGGTATCGACCGTCCTATGCGTGGAGGAATATTCTGTTTGGCAGAGAACTCTTTTCTAGAGGCCTGATGAAATCTATTGGAGATGGAAAAAGCACTAATATATGGACAGAAAAATGGATAATGGAAGAACACCCAAGAAGACCAGCCAACCAGCAATCTTTATATGACTTGGAGCTGAAAGTGGATTTCTTGTTGTCTACGAATGGCAAATGGAGGGAGAATGTTGTGCGTGATCTCTCCCCCCCTACATATGCGAATCGAATCCTCAAGATGCACACTGGAAACGTACTTGATCGATACATCTGGGCATACACAAAAAATGGGTCTTATTCAGTAAAAAGTGGGTCTTGGTTCTCATCCAATCACCCATTTATTCCTCGACCTGGTGTAGCCGCAAGTGAGCAGGCAAAAGTGGATCTCAAAAACCGTATATGAAAACTATAAACGACCCCTAAGATCTGAGTATTCCTGTGGAGAGTTGTGGCTGATGCGTTGGCGGTGGCAGATAGGCTTCGAACACGAGGCTTAGATGTTGTTGTTTTATGCAAGCTTTTCCAAACCAGCCAGAAACTATCAACCATGTGTTGTTTAGGTGTGAAAGAGCATCACAGCTTTTGTCCCAGGCAAAGATTACTCTTCCTTCAACAGGATTTGGAGATGAGATTGGATCCAATTTATCGCACTTGCTGGATTTAATGGAAAACCAGTCATGAGACGCGGAAATCCGAACTGCGATACCGTGGATCCTCTGGAACATATGGAAAAATCGGAACTCCATTATCCTAGCCGGAAAACAAGACGCTGTGAATGTGGTGGTTCAAAGGGCTTATTGATATATCATGGGTTTTACCCGTTTTAAGCCATGATATAAGTCCTTTTTATAGAGTCTTTCTAGTATTCTGTAGCCTTTTAGAGTCTTTTCAGGTTTTAGGTACGTTTGGAGCATTATTGAAAATACTGAAGCATTTTGGAGCATTTTGGAGCCAAGCAGAGATCATGTAGTTGAGACACCGATTTGATGCATGAGTATCGATCGATACACTTATGGTATCGATCGATACCCGTCGAAGAGACAGAAGGATCGCGACTCAATTAAAGATTTAAGGAACTGCAAATTGCCCCAGAAGACTTTATTATTTACAAGAAGCCCCAAAACGTGACTTAGGTTATTTATTAGGATTTACAGCCACTTTGATGGCTATGCTTTATTTTTACTTTGGTTTTGTGAGAGAGCTTTGGAAGGGAGACAAGTCTGAAACTCTGTTCGTCCGAGAGAAGATTTCGAACCCTCTTGTTACTCTTTCTTATTATTTATTCAAGTATTTATTCAGTCATGTTTATTGTTTCAATTTTCATGTATGAGTAGATCTCATGTTAGGTTTAGGGTTCTCATAAGGGATTTCTTTGAATGCTAGGTTGATTAATTGTTTAGGGTTCATAATCCGAATTAGTTCTTCACCATAGGTTGTTCTCATAGCTAATTCTGGATTGATCACCTAGAACTTAGATCTTAGGTTAATCGATTAGGCACAATAGTACAATTGAGAAACCTGATAGAACTTAGGGTGAGCAAAATAACTATTCGCAAAGAGATTTGGTTTAGTTGTTTTGTGAAAAAATCAAACTTGAACTAAAAGCTGGTTTAGACTTTAGGATTCGCAAAGAGATTTGAAATTCTAGGATTTAGATTTAGATAATTCTCGCAACGAGAGTTGGTTAATTGTACTTTAGTGATTTGAGTTCAAGAACCGTGCATAACATGAACCCTGATTAGTTAGTTTATCTGCATTCATTGATTTCCTGAGAAATATCCTGAACCTATTTTTCTCCCATCGAATTTACGACAGTTTAATTTACGTATTTGCTTTCAATTACATTGATCACTTAGCTTGATTTTCATCTATATAATCTATTGTGTGTTTCCTTGAGTCTCTGTGGATTCGATCCCTAAGTATTACAATCGACAAAGCTTTAGTACTTTTAGGGTATTAATTTGAGCTGATCAAATTTGGCGCCGTTGCCGGGGACTCAATTCGCCATTAGATTTTAGTTTGAGATTTTTGACTAAGTTCGTCGGTATCGATCGATACTACTCAGTGTCGGTCGATACTCGTCGTTTTCTTTTTTTGATTTCGATCGACACCACCCAGTGTCGGTCGATACTCATCGTATTTCTGTGTTACTTACGTGCCTTGTCTAGTGTGTGTGTATGCCCACTCGCGAAACCAGGAGGAACAAGAGCACTCAGCTAGTTGATCTTTCCAACAAGGAGCTAGCAAATTTGTAACGTTCAAACAGGAAAGCAAAGAAGCCAGCAGAGATGAACAATCCAGTGGTATTGATTCGTGATGATGCTGGAGCTCTGAGAGACCAAGATGGTCAATTATGCAATGAAAGAGGGCAGCGACTTGATGAAGCTGGGAACATCATTGTCCCTGCAGTTGCTGTGAATGTTGGGAATGATGTGGTTAATCGTGGTAGAACGATTGGTGAGTACAACAGGCCTGATCAGCTCTATGCCAATCGATCAACGATTCGCCCTCCTGCTTTTTAGAGGAATGACTTTGAGCTGAAACCTGCATACTTCACTCTTGTGGGTCGGCACCTTTTTCACGATCTTTCTCATGAACACCCCATGGATCACATTGAGAAGTTTGAGGATTTGGTCACTAGCATCAAATAAAATGGGGTGTCCAATGATTTCCTCTTCTGTAAGCTCTTCCCATACTCTCTTTGTGGGGATGCAGCTTATTGGCTGAAGCAGTTGTCTCCTGGTTCGCTGACTACATGGGAGGAGACGAAGAATGCGTTCCTGAATAATTTCTATGATGATGCGAGATCTGAAGAGCTCAGGAACAAGATTTCTCAGTTTTCTCAGGGTCCGACAGAGGCACTCAAGGCTGCTTGGATTCGTTTCAGGTCATATCAGAGAGATTGTCCGCACCATGGGTTCACTCAGGTTCAGTTGCTGGGTACTTTCTACAGAGGGATTGATTGGAGGTACCAGATGGCTTTAGATGCTGCGAGTAATAGAAATTTCAACACCAGGTATCCCGACGATGCTTATGTGCTTATTGAGAACTTGACATCTAGCAATAGTACCAAGAATGCAGACTTTGAGCGCAAGAAGCTAGCTGGTGGCATGGAAGGTTCGCAGATTGTTGAGGTTCAAGCCAAGTTAGATTCTATGCACAATTTGTTGATGGGAAGGACCCAAAAAGCGGTCCACTTTGCTGCTAAAGATGAAGTGGATGATGTTAACTATATTGGTGGAGCTGGTTTTGGGTCGAATCAGTTTGTCCAGAAACCATTCCAGAGCAGTGGCTATACCAGGAACTATGGGAGTTCGTCTTATCAACCTCTGCCTGCTAAAACCCAAGAGAGCAAGATTGAGTCTATGTTTGAACAACTTGTTCAAGGACAACAAAAGATAACAGTGGAGTTCAATGTGAAGATGGATGCTATGTACACATATCTGAGTGGAAAGATCGAGGCTCTCAGTATTCATCAGAAGATGCTGGAAACTCAGGTAGCTCAAAATGCAACAGCTGTCAAGGGAAAGATGGTTCATTCACAGAACGAATACGTCAATTCAATCACCTTAACGACTGCATGAAATTTCGGAAACCCTGTAGAAAATAACGATGAGGATGCTGAAATCGCCCGAGTATCGATCGATACCCTTCCAGTGTCGATCGATACTCGCTCTGAGGTCGACACCACTTCTTGTGTCGATCGATACCCCTTGCAGACTAAACCGGAAATTGTCAAAAAACCGGAGATAACAGAGGAGCGTGTCTACAAGCCTAAGGTGCCATATCCTAGACGACCTAGACATCTCATGAATCCCATCACTGCAGAGAAATTGCTCGCTTTTGAGAAGATGGTGAGGAGAATTCCCCATACTATATATTTCGAAGAAGCTTTTGAAAATCGCCCTTTGGAATGTTACTTCCGACCTTGCAGAGAAACTGAGGAAGAGATCAAGGTAATTTTCATCAAGGCAAGAGGCACACCACCACCGATGAAGCAGTTGTCTAAGAGGGACGACCCAGGAAAATTTTCAGCCCCATGCTCTATCTCTGGATTTGAATTCAAGGAATCTCTCGTCGATTCAGGGTCTAGCGTCAATGTCATGTCAAAAGCACTTGCAGAGAGTTTGAAAATTGGTGATATTAGATCTACTCAGATGACTCTCGCATTCGCGAACTCTTCCACCTCAGTTCCATACGGTACAATCTCTGATTTGCTGGTTAAAGTAGGCGATTGTCTGGTTCCTGCTGATTTTCAGGTTGTGGAGATGAGTGCAAGATCTAGTACGCCTTTGATTCTTGGAAGACCGTTCATGGCTACGGTTGGTGCAGTTATATACACACCCAGTAAGAGGATCATGTTCTCTTACATTGACGAACAGGTCTCCTACAAAGCCTTTCCCTCTGGAAGAGCTCCCAAACATATCTCTTGCATCACTGTTGTCACAGGAGAGACGTTAATGGTAGATCTTTTGGAAGAGCCTTGTGATGAGCCAACTGTCATAGACATTGTAGATCGTCCTTCTATCATCACTAAGAAAGACATCAAAACGGCTAAGGCAAAGAAGGAGGTGAAGAGCAAAAGAGTCGAGAGTGCTACCCACGTGACCATAATCCCTGAGAAGTGTGATGGAGATTCGATCGAATATAAGGTGAAGTGCAAAGGAACTTCAAGACCATTTTCTAAGGCTAGAGTTATTCTTACTCCTGAGCTGAACGAGAAAGAAAATAGGGTTGTGGAGAGCATGTTGAGCAAAACTCTGAAGCTGGAGATGTCAAGTTGTGGAGCTCGTTTCAGTGCAAGCTCTCATTCTTATCATGATTGATCGTCCATACAAGCTCGTGACTTAAAACAAGCGCTTGGTGGGAGGCAACCCACTGGTGAGTTTGTATATAAGTCTTTTTCTTTTTATTTTTTTGTTTTGTGTTTGTTTCAGGATAAACAAGGAGAAACAAGACTTGCCATCGACCAAATCGCCCTGGTATCGATCGATACTCCCCGTGTATCGATCGATACCTCATACGCCAATTGAACGATGAAGAGAAGTCTCCTGTGTCGACTTAAGCCTGGTATCGATCGATACCAGGCCGTGTGTCGGTCGATACTCGATGTTCTATTACGGTAACTTCTTGTTCCTCACAATCCTACTCAGTTATTTTGTTTCTTCCACTAACCTTAGGCTAGATAACACTGGGGACAGTGTTGTTCAAGTCTGGGGGAGGTAGTCGCTGACATTGATTTTCTTTTTCTTAGAGTCAGTCCTTTTGGAGTCCAAATTTTATTTTATTGAGTCAAAACCTGTTGGAGACTGTGATTTTTTTCCTGACTCTATTTTCCTGACTTTGATTTTAAGTGACCATTGTTACAGAATCAGTATTAGATAGACTAATGAAAAATCCAAAGGCTGACCAGTTAACTAGAAGACACCCATGTTTTCAGCAAAGTTCTTTAAAGCCTGAGCCAAAAAAACTGCACTTCATTGATGTGACTGATGTCCACAGAGCTTGATTCCTCATTCATATATGACAAAGGAACCCATGTGTTTAAGGTAATGGTATTTCTCTCCCCTGTTACAAGTTAATAAATAAGATGCATTAAAAGATGAAATGATTTTCTTCTGAGTAGAGGGTTAGGAAAATTTCCAGCGATCCCATTATTCTACTTTAGAGGGAATGATCACACAAAGGTGGAAGCGAGGTTAGGAAAATTTCATGTGATACCATTATTCACCTACACCTTTGATTACTTTTTAAGGGAAGAACCGGGGATTCGGTGGCAAAAACCATCAATACTCGCGTCTCGAACCTTAATAAGCATATGCGAGAATATAATAAGAAATAAGTCTGGAGGAGAGAAAATAATACCCAGAAAGTGTGAAATTGGATGGTTCATTGTCATGATATTGTATGGGAAAGAATCTAGAAGGTTCTTGGTATTAATCACAGCACTGAAACTGGCGATGAGGGCTTTATTGAGTAATGATGTGAAATAATGTGTGTAGTCTGAGAAGTTGCGAATGTCTACGGAGAAGTACATGGTGGTTGAATTTGGAACTGGTTAGGTGATATGTGGAGTACTAAGGAAAAAGGTCATTGCAATGTTTCAGGTACATGTGAGTCTCTGTGTTTTCAAACCTCTTTCTCTGGTTTAGTTTTCTGTTTTGTTTGAGGGCAAGAAAATGCTAAGTCTGGGGGAGTTGATATATCATGGTTTTACTCGTTTTAAGCCATGATATAAGTCCTTTTTATAGAGTCTTTCTAGTATTATGTAGTCTTTTAGAGTTTTTTCAGGTTTTATGTATGTTTGGAGCATTATTGGAAATACTGAAGTATTTTGGAGCATTTTGGAGCCAAGCAGAGATCATGTAGCTGAAACACCGATTTGATGCATGAGTATCGATCGATACACTTATGGTATCGATCGATACCCGTCGAAGAGACAGAAAGATCGCGACTCCATTGAAGATTTAAGGAACTGCAAATTGCCCCAGAATACTTTATTATTTACAAGAAGTCCCAAAACGTGACTTATGTTATTTATTAGGATTTACAGCCACTTTGATGGCTATACTTTATTTTTACTTTGGTTTTGTGAGAGAGATTTGGAAGGGAGACAAGTCTGAAACTTTGTTCGTCCGAGAGAAGATTTTGAACCCTCTTGTTACTCTTTCTTATTATTTATTCAAGTATTTATTCAGTCATGTTTATTGTTTCAATTTCCATGTCTGAGTAGATCTCCTGTTAGGTTTAGGGTTCTCATATGGGATTTCTTTGAATGCTATGTTGATTAATTGTTTAGGGTTCATAATCCGAATTAGTTCTTAACCATAGGTTGTTCTCATAGCTAATTCTGGATTGATCACCTAGAACTTAGATCTTAGGTTAATCGATTAGGCACGAGAGTGCAATTGAGAAACCTGATAGAACTTAGGGTGAGCAAAATAACTATTCGCAAAGAGATTTGGTTTAGTTGTTTTGTGAACAAATCAAACTTGAACTAAAAGCTGGTTTAGATTTTAGGATTCGCAAAGAGATTTGGAATTCTAGGATTTAGATTTAGATAATTCTCGCAACTAGAGTTGGTTAATTATACTTTAGTGATTTGAGTTCAAGAACCGTGCATAACCTGAACCTTGATTAGTTAGTTTATCTGCATTCATTGATTTCCTGAAAAATACCCTGAACCTATTTTTCTCCCATCGAATTTACAACAGTTTAATTTACGTATTTGTTTTCAATTACATTGATCACTTAGCTTGATTTTTATCTATATAATCTATTGTGTGTTTCCTTGAGTCTCTGTGGATTCGATCCCTAAGTATTACAATCGACAAAGCTTTAGTACTTTTAGGGTATTAATTTGAGCTGATCACTTATGAGGAAGCTGCTCAATGTTTGGAAGTGAACAAACCTACGAATCTGATGAACCTACACAAAACAACGAGCAGTCTGTCTGATAACATGTGGCATCCTCTAATTGCAGGTCAGATTAAATGCAATTTAAATGCGAATTGGAGAAACTCTACCTTGCACAGCGGCAGAGCATGGATAGCAAGAGACCATACCGGAACTGTCCTCTTTCATGGTTGAGAAGCCTTTACCCACTCTCTGGATAGGATGATTGCAGAGTTTTGTTGTATAATCTGGATTCTACAGAGCTTGCGGGACCTCCATATATCAAGAGTATTGGTAGTATCTAACCTGCAGCTGTGACTGAAGCTCTCGCTACTCCCCTCGAATGGCCACGATACCGAGCCTTTACGGAGTATATTTCTCGTCTTTGCTCCTCCTTTGACAGCGTTTTCGATTTAGAGAAGATTGGAGCTAATTCTCTAGCACGGACAATCTCTAAAAGTGTCACTAGAGATGGATAATTTCAATCGTACCTTGTTTTGGGTGGACCTATATAGCTTCAAGTTTTAATTCAACAGGAGTCTGCTTTGAACATCTAATATTCATTCCCTTAGGAATCGATGTTTTAATTGTCTCTGTTGTCTTTTTATGCTTTGTTTCTCAATATTCTTTGGTTCCAAGCTCAATAAAATATCCAGAAATTTAACCAAAAAAAAGAAGCGAAACATTTTAAAACGTGGAAACGACTTTTTTGAAAAATATAAATACAGAAATCTTTTGGAAACATGTATATATATGATAATAATAAAATATGTAATGAAACATTAAACATCTAAATCATCATAAATAACAGATAATGTTTAAATCAACACAAATCGAGTATATACATATTAAATAGTTTAGCTACATATAAAGATCATAACGCTCAAAATCAAAGATTTAGAACATCTTTTTCATTACTATCATTTTCATCAACTTCATCAAACAAAACTGTCTCTCCAACTCTCATTCGTCAAGTGAAAGATCTTCAAACTTATATATTCCAAGATTATCCCATCTAATGAATCAAATTGATCATTTACTTACTGTAATGAATCAAATTGATCATTTACTTACTGTAATGAATTAAATTGATCAGTTAATCTCACCATACGTTTCTTAACTATTTACTTATTACGTTTTTAAAAACAAAACAAAAACAAGTTTTCGTCGCGTTTTCAAAATAAAAACGAGTGTTTCCGTCACGTTTCCAAACTAGTAAACCTAAAAAATATGTTGGATTTCACGTTTTTGTTTCCAAAATGGGTAACAAAAGTTTCATCCAACATACTTACTTTAATGAAATAAATTGATCATTTAATCTCATCGTGCGTTTTTTAACTATTTATTTATTACGTTTTAAAAAAAAATAAAAAAACAAGTTTTCGTCGTGTTTTCAAAATAGAAACTAGGGTTTCCGTCGTATTTCCAAACTAATATCTTTAGAAAATACATGTAAAATGTAGAAACATTGTTTTTTTGGGTTTGAATATAATTGAACATTCATTCAAAAAAAAAATAGTTTAACTACATATAAAGATCATAACGCTCAAAATCAAAGATTTAGAACATCTTTTTCATTATCATTTTCATCAACTTCATCAAACAAAACTGTCTCTCCAACTCTCATTCGTCAAGTGAAAGATCTTCAAACTTATATATTCCAAGATTATCCCAATCTAATGAATCAAATTGATCATTTACTTACTGTAATGAATTAAATTGATCAGTTAATCTCATCATGCATTTCTTAACTATTTACTTATTACGTTTTTAAAAACAAAACAAAAAAACAAGTTTTCGTCGCGTTTTCAAAATAGATTCGAGTGTTTCCGTCACGTTTCCAAACTAGCAAACCTAAAAATTACGTTGGATCTCACGTTTTTGTTTCTGAAATGGGTAACAAAATCCAGACAGAAGTTTCATCCAACATACTTATTTTAATGAAATAAATTAATCATTTAATCTCATCATGCGTTTCTTAACTATTTATTTATTACGTTTTAAAAAAATAAAGAAACAAGTTTTCGTCGTGTTTTCAAAATAGAAATTAGGGTTTCTGTCGCATTTCCAAACTAATATCTTTAGAAAATACATTGGATCCTATGTTTCGGTTTCCGAAATGGGAAACAAACTTTGGACGGAGGTTTCATGCAACATATTAAATATTAAATATTAAATATTAAATATTAAATATTAAATATTAAATATTAAATATTAAATATTAAATATTAAATATTAAATATTAAATATTAAATATTAAATATTAAATATTAAATGGAAAATGAGAAAGATTAAAAAAAAAATTAAAAAGAGGTAAAAATGTGAGTTTAGTGTGAAAACAAACCCGCCGTTGGAAACAAACCCGCCCATAGAAAAATCTCTCTGACTTAAGGAAAACTAAAAAAATGGCCCCCGGTTTCTCTTCTTCTTCTTCTTCCTCAAATGCACTTTTATCGAATCCTTACCTTTTTTTCTCACCGTCTCCTCGTTAATCCCAATACTGTTCTTTTACTTTTGTCTTCTCCTATTTTCAAACTGTTTACTGAAAACCAAAATCGAACAGCACCGTTTCAGTTTTCGAAAGTTTGTGTTTTTAATCGCAGATTCGTGAGATTTCCGAAAAAAAAAAGTTGAATGGGAACTGGTAAAGTTGTGAGTGGACGAGTAAGGAAAGATCTCTCGGAGAATTCAAATGGCAATATTCCGGTGACGAAACCGATCGCCTCGGAGAATCGTTCAAATTCACGTAAGAAGATCCAACGGCGGAGCAAGAAAGCTGTGGTTTCTCCGGTGCAGAAGCTGTTCGAAACTTGCAAGAAAGTGTTCGCTAATGGCAAATCCGGAATCGTCCCATCCCTAGAAAACATTGAGATGCTTCGAGCCGCTCTTGGTAAATTCCATAACCCTTTTTGTAGAAATTTAATATTTTTATTCCGATTCAGGCTATAAAGTTTGAAACTTTTAACATTAAAACTGGTGAATTTGTGTATGTTTCTAGATAAAGCTTGCATTGATTGTTTCATTTGTTTCTCTTTGCTTAGACGAAATCAAGCCTGAAGATGTTGATGTGAGCCCCAAAATGCCGTATTTTCGATCTAAATCAGTGACGTATCTTCACATCTATGAATGTCATAGATTCTCGGTACTTACTTCTCTATCCTCCCTTGAAGAATCTTGAATTGATGTTTTCGTATATTCTTACATATTTTGTTTTGTGTGTGTGTATGTGTGTTTGTGTTACAAGATGGGCATTTTCTGTTTACCACCATCTGGTGTAATCCCTCTTCACAATCACCCGGAGATGACTGTGTTTAGTAAGCTCTTGTTTGGTACAATGCACATCAAATCCTATGATTGGGTCGCCGATTCTCCCCGTAAGTGTGTATACATTTAACAAGATTTGTAGTTCTTAGGAGGATTGGTGTTTGATAAAGTTGTTTTGGAATCAATGTAGAGCCGAGTTCGGATACTGGATTGGCGAAAGTGAAAGTAGATTCAGAGTTTACGGCACCTTGTGACACTTCTATACTCTACCCGGCGGATGGAGGGAATATGCATTGCTTCACCGCGAAAACCGCTTGTGCGGTTCTTGATGTTCTTGGTCCTCCATACTCTGATCCCGCAGGACGTCATTGTACTTACTATTTCGATTACCCGTTCTCCAGCTTCTCAGGTACTATTTTCAAAAACTGTGTTATGCTTCAAATCTAAGTACTTGCTAGTAGTTTGAGAAGCAAAGTGGATTTAGATTTTGTTTTCCGAATTTGTTTTCAGTTGATGGAGTCGCGGTTGCGGAAGAGGAGAAGGAAGGTTATGCGTGGTTGAAGGAGAGGGAAGAGGAGCCAGAGGATTTGACGGTTATGTCGATGATGTATAGTGGACCAACCATCAAAGAATGAACAAAGAAAATATGTAGCAAAGCAAAACAAAAACAAAAGGCGTTTCTTTTTTCTTTCTGTGTTTTTCTGGATATATGTTGTTTTTGGCTGTATATATTAAAGAAGTCTTTGAAAGTACACAAGGACAAATCTAGAGAGTTTAACGAAGAATAATAACAAGTACACCTTTGTCGGATTGTTGTATAGTCAACGTTCATGATCCTTTTGTTAGAAGTTGTTGTCGTGTCTTGTCACGTCTCATGTTTTTGATTTGAATTATTACAATAATAAGAGGATGCAGTTATCAATAGGGGATGTAACTCAGATGGTAGAGCGCTCGCTTACCATGCGATAGGTACGGGGATTGATACCCTGCATCTCCGTTTTTCCTATTTTTTAAAAAGTTATTCTAAAAAACTATTAGTTTGTTGTATGTCTCAAAAAAGAGTATTAGTTTAAAACTTAAGTTTTAGATCTACAATTGTCAAAGGGGATGTGGCTCAGATGGTAGAGCGTTAGCTGAGCATGCGAGAGGTACGGGAATTGATACCCCGCATCTCCAATTTTTCTATTTTTAAAAGAGTTATTCTAAAATTACTATTAAGTTTTTGTATGCTTCACAAAAGATTCTAATAGTTTGAAAATTGACTTTTAGACCCCCAATCGTCAAAGGGGATGTAACTCAGATGGTAGAGCGCTCGTGATACAGGATATTTTCGTGTCAATTATCCCAAGTATACTCATGTCATTGTAGTACTTGAGATGTCAATCCATGATGGGTTGGGATTAAAAACTAAGAATACATAAAACTTCTTAATCTAAGCGGTTCAAGAATTGGTTTTCTAGCAACCTAAAGGATTTTAAAAACAAACTATTTCCAACTAAAGCAAAAATAGAAACCTAAACGAGAATGTAAATTACGGTTTAAAGAAAGTTCTAAAACAAACGAATCCAAGGGTGAAGTATACGATTGTCGGTAACTTTAGTGGTTCACAATGATGCCAATAAACTCAAGCAATGCTAATCCTTAGACTATGATCATTAAACAAGACTAATCCAATCCCTTGGAACTAGTCCCTTTGGAATTTACTAAATCAAGAACAAATTCCCATTTGTGATTCAATAACTTTCAAGCATTAGAAACAAGATCATTTAATCAATAAACATCTTAAACAACTATTTCCATAGGTTAAGAATGGAATATCCCTTGATTAGTTCATTGGGGAATTTCATCGAACACCTTCCGGGCGAGAAATTCCCTATGATCTAAATCAACTTGATCATGGATGATTTAGCATTAAACTCACTAAACAAGAGAGGATCAATAACAATCAAAGCCCTAACATCATTGATTCACTCTAAAATTACCTAAATCTACTTCACCCAAGAACCCTAGAAAACTACTCACAACACATGGTTTTCTCCACAAATCCCATAAAGGAAGTGTTGAGAATCATAAAAGATAATGGGACAAAAGATGGAAGAAATAATCCAATAAGAACTTGCATAAATCACTCAATAATCTCTTACAATCTCCTCCCAAGCTCTCAAAAAAGGTTTTTTGCTTAAATCTCAAAGAAAAAAAAAATCTCCTTTTTAATTAGGTTTAATTTTGCTTAAGTCAATACAGATCGGGTCAACCCGGGACAAACCGGGTTTGACCCGACAACTTTTTTGTCCGAGAGGGTTCACAGCGGTCAGCTCAGACCGCTGCATGACCGCTGTGAACTGCCTGCTGTTTGCTTCGGATGGATCCGCAGCGGTCTGCTCGTACCGCTGCACCTGACCGCTGCGGACTTGAAAGTGCAGCGGTCTGGTTTGACCGCTGTATGACCGCTGCGAGACTTCTGGTTTTTGCTCCGGCTGGATCCGCAGCGGTCTGCTCGTACCGCTGCACCTGACCGCTGCGGACTTGAAAGTGCAGCGGTCTCCCTAGACCGCTGCATACTGGCCGCTGCGCTTCCTGATTTCCTCCTCCATCACTCGATCATCTCCGTTCGCTGCGGGTACGTTCCTCCTGGTCCATGATCTTCCCCAAGACTCCAATAAGTACCTGAAACACTCCAATTGTACCAAAACTCTCTAGGACCTATCTAAAATCTATTAACTTCTACTTAAGAATGCAAAACTATAGAAAAACTCTATGAAACTACACATTAATGTACAAAAACTAGATGAGATGCATGATAAAAAGAGTTAAAATATGCGAATATCAATTCCCCCGGACTTGCCTTTTGCTTGTCCTCAAGCAAACAAACATAAACAAGTTGGAGAAAATGATTGAAAGCGGGAGCTCAAATCAAAAGAAGCTAGCAAAGCATTCACCATGATGTCCTTAGGAAATGATAACATGTTGCAAGAACAAACTTCTTAATCCACTCTAACTTCTCTAGGCTTATCGCAACTCCAAATATTTTTCTCTACACTCAAAGTCAAGCATCCGACTACCGTCATATTAACCAACTCTCACATTCAATTAATCGTTTCAAGGTGCGGTCTCACAAATGGGCAAGTGATCTATAGACCAATCGGTTGAACAAGAGAAAGATTTATCAATATAAACAAGAGATCAATTTAGTGGTTAACTCTATGAAAAACGGAGTACAAACACTTCGCAAAAGCAAGGAAGATCGGAACAATTTACGCATACAAAGTATTCACTTCCATTGTTCTACCCTTCCCTAAGCTTTGAGTATCCAATTCACTATTTCTACCCAAGTGTTTTTCTTTTTGCTCTTTGCCAAACTAAATCTCTACCCTTTTGATCATTTCTCTTTTCAAATCGTTCCTTGAAAATTTCCATTTGCTCTTTCGATTCCTTTTCTTATCTTTTCATCACTACTCCTTTCCCTTTCTTTTTCACTTATCCTTTCTTTTCTTTCATCTCTAGGGGGAGTCTCTTTTTTTTTTTTTTTTTTTTTTTTTTTTTTTTTTTATATATCCCCAAACGTTGACAACTCTTCACCATTCTCAATCTCCTTTCTAATCACTAGCCAATTCCCCAAGAACAACAAACCTAGCTAATGGAAGCTATCCTTTGTCGTCCTCGATACTTACAAGATTTTACAAGTGTAGTACTATCAAGAAAAGAGGCCTCACTCACAAAATCATCAAGGGTGGAAGGAAATGGTTGGGTTTAAAGGTGGGGAAACCATTTATAAATGGAAATGGCCACCCAAGTCAACAAGAGTGGTAAAAATTAATGCAAAGATGACTTGGATGTTTTTAGGTGACCATGGTTAAGCATACACAAGCCCATAAGTGAGAAAATTAAATTCAATTCAGTCCAATAGTTAAGGAGTTGGTTTCAATTCAAGCAAACATCAACAAGACGACAAGTTTCAAGTGGAGAGATCAAAGCACGAAGTTTGCGAGTTTTTTTCAAGAGATGTTCAAGCAACATGGTATGATTAACAAGGGCATCACATTGAATGAAATGCTAAGCTTTAGTTACTATCATTGCTCCCTATGCATATGCAATGCATTCCTAAATGCTTCTAGACTCAATCCTAAAAAGAAAAGAATGCAATGCAAAACTATATGGTCATTTTTTTGGAATTTTCGTTTTTTCGTTTTTTCGTTTTTTTTTTTTTTTTTTTTTATCAATGCAATACATGAATGCATGAGACTCAAGGAAAATAAAACAAAACAAAACACGCTATTAGCAACGGGTACCTCCCCCCAACTTACTTAACACCGTCTCGGTGTATAAGAAAATTTGGAGAAAGTACCTAAAAAAAACAAATAAAAAAAAAAAAAAAAAAAACGAACTGAAGACTCGAAAAATATTTACAAAATTGGAGTGTTACCTTTAGAATTCGACGGAAGGGGACGTGTCAATGGAGAGTGCTGGGTTCCCTGAACCGCTCGTTGATGGTGATCTTGTGGCTCTTCTCTTCCTCCTAACCCTCTCATGGGAAGATGCTCGAGGTGGCTCGACGTTGCTATGGGTTGCCATTGTTGTATCGAAAGAATGGCGCCTCTCATCCTCCATGACGTTTTCACCGGTTCGTTCTTCTTCAACACGTTCACCGTGTTCGCGCGATGAGCCCTCTCCTCCAATTTTGGCCTTTAGCTCTTTGATTTGGCTTTTCATCCCCTTAACCGTTTTCACCAATTTTTTAACGGTTTTGTCTTGCCACTTGTTCCACCTTTGTAGGAGACGGATGTGGCTATGCGCTTCGCGAAGTGCCGTGCCCGAGGCAGGCTCGTCATAAGGTTGGAAATGATACCTTTCGCTTCCGAAGACTCTGTCGGGAGATGGTGGTGCTGGTTGATCGGTGGGCGGGTCTATGCTGCTACTCTTTTTGCTTTGGATGGTGGTGAATTTTCCATGAGTTGCTTGATCGTAGAGTAGCCAAGGCTTGGGTCGAAAGATCAAGTTCTCTCTCATGATGACGGTGGTGACTTGGCGATGTGGAAGAACAATCTTCTTCTTCTCCGTCTTCGTAACATGAAAACGGTACCCATAGCTTCTTCCAAGGCGACCCACTAGAAAATCCGACCTAACGAGGTAGGCGGCATCGATGCGCTCTATTCTCTCTGAGACGGGTTCCAAGTCGACTCCACACGCTAGCAGTATCGGAGTGATGAGCCCGCCAACACTCAATTGAGGTGTTGTGTCCTTTGTGGTATGGACCCATTCTTGGTAGTAGAGGAACCGGTTCACTAGGTAGTGAGCAAAGTTGAGACGATGCCCGTTTTGACCAATAATTTCATCTCCATTTGAGCAAGTCCTCAAATGTGGTTTGAGTCCTTCGATTAGAAGCGCCATCTCATCTTCTTTCACATTTCCATTTTCCCTTCGTGCAAACCAAGTGTGCGCGAGCAGCTTGTGAGCGTAGCGAATCGCGGGATGTCTAATGTTACTCGCTTTGCTCGTCCCTTTTGTGTATTGCCCTTCGCTTATGGTGTTCCACACTACGGTTGCCTCCCATCGGTCCAAACTCAATGCACATCTATCTCCTTCCGAGAATCCAAAGACTTCGCTTAATTGATGCAAAGACATCTTGTGCGTTCTCCCACCGATCTTGAAGGTAATGTGGGCACGTTCTCTATCCGACAATTCCTTCGAAGTGTCATTGTAGAAGGATAGAGAAGAGAGGAATTGGTGGGTTGGCGACTGAAAAGCTGGATGCGCCATTTCAAAGAAGGTACCTAGGCCCATGTTCTTGAAGATTTCTTGAACATCTTCGCGAATACCCAGCTCTTCGAGGAGTTCATGATCTGCCCACCTTGTTTGGGTGAATTCCGTCTCCTTGAACATTCTCATCAGCACAGCAGTTGAGGGCTTTGTCTTTGTTGTCGCATTTTTCGTCGCTTGCTTCTTGGTTTTCCTTTTTGTCATTATTGGGACATCCTCTTCACTTCCACTTCTGTTTTCATGATCACTTGATGGTGAAACAATTTCCTTTCCTTTCCTAGAAGCAGAAGCACCTTTGTTTCCTCCCGTCATTTTGTAATCCTTCAAAAACGAAATACTCTTGTAAAGTTAGTTCGAAGTTGAGGAATGCAAGCAAGTGATAACCATTCTTTAATTAGCAATCTAGCTAATGCAAGCAGGAAACCATAGTCATCTTCACCTCAAAGGCCAATGTGTTTATGAAGATTTTGCAATAATTCACATTTACAAGAACAAACAATCACCAAGTTCAACAAATTTTTGCAAAGTTAGCCCGGTTGACTTGTGTGGGTAATCAATCAAGGTGAATCAAGCAGTTGCAAGCGAAAGCCCCAAATTTCAACAAATTTTTCCCACATTTTTGCAATTTTCGACCCCTTTTCAACTCATGAACCCTAACTTTTCAAAACTCAAAATTTCACCATTAAATCAACAAATTAGCTTGTGAATCTAACATTCCTAGCATAAACAAACATCACCCAAGCATTGGCAAGCAATTTCCATCCTCAATCCAACAATTCCACAATTTTTTATTTTTGAAAATTTCTTTGATTTCATGGAGAAAGAGGGATATGAAGGATTTTACCTTGAGTAATGAGAGAGGGTGTGTCGAAATCTCTGTTGGAATCACAAGAATCACGCAAATTCGAGCTTGAAAGAGTTTGAAAAATTTTGGGTAAAGAAGGAAGAGGAGTCGCGACAGAGAAGGAAAGAAGAAGAGGAGAAAATCGTGAGTGAGGGAGAGAAAGAAAAGGAAACCCTTGATAAATCAAATCCCATCCGGTTTAGTGGTGAAAATTGAAGCAAAACCGAATCAAACCGTTTTAAAAACCGGGTCAACACTCGAAAATCAGAGTTGACTTACCTGGAAGAGTTCCACAGCGGTCTCCTCCAACCGCTGCATGACCGCTGTGGAATCTCGGGTTTTCGACGGGTGATTTCGCAGCGGTCTGGCTATACCGCTGCGAGTTGACCGCTGCGAGCTTGAAAGTGCAGCGGTCTCCTCCAACCGCTGCATGACCGCTGCGGATGTCCTGGTTTTCGACGGGTGATTTCGCAGCGGTCTGGCTATACCGCTGCGAGTTGACCGCTGCGAGTCTTGAAAAAGTCCAAATTTCCTTTTCGAAGTGCTTCTTCCCCTTTTTGCAGACCCGAGCAAATAAACCTGAAAACAAAAGACAAAAACATAAAAAGGAACTAGAAAGATTGAAATATATACAAGGATAGTCATGGGAATGCCTCCCAAGAGCGCTTGTTTAAAGTCACTAAGCTTGACTTTGCAAACCCTTTTAGGCGGGAGACGGGTTCGAGAGCGGAACCGAGATCCCTTCCTCGATGAATGCTGATGCCGAGTACGGTTTGAGTCTGTGCCCGTTAACCGTAAATTCCCCACCACTGTTGTTCCATAGCGTCACCGCTCCATAAGGCTGTACTTCTTTGATCTTGAACGGCCCCGACCACCTCGATTTCAACTTTCCGGGAAACAGCTTCAACCGGGAATTGAAAAGCAGCACTTGGTCTCCAGCTTTGAAACCTTTCTTGACAATCTTCTTGTCATGGAACGCCTTAGTCCGTTCCTTGTAAATCTTTGAGCTGTCATAGGCATCGAGACGGATTTCATCTAGCTCATGTAACTGGATTAGACGTCTTTCCGAAGCTGTCTTAATGTCAAAGTTCAGCAACTTGACTGCCCATAATGCTTTGTACTCCAACTCAACGGGCAAATGACATGACTTCCCATAAAGTAAGTTGAAAGGTGTAGTACCAATGGGAGTTTTGAACGCGGTTCGGTATGCCCACAAAGCATCGTCTAGCTTCTTGGCCCAATCTTTCCTCGAGTTACTCACCGTCTTTTCCAATATTGCCTTGATTTGGCGGTTGGAGACTTCCACTTGCCCACTTGTTTGAGGGTGATAGGGTGTGGCAACCTTGTGTTTGACTCCATGCTTCTTGAGCAAGCTCTCAAACACCTTGTTAATGAAATGACTTCCACCATCACTAATCACCACTCTAGGGATTCCAAACCTCGGGAAAATGATCGTCTTGAAAAGCTTAATGACCACCTTGGCGTCATTAGTTGGACTTGCAACGGCTTCCACCCACTTAGAAACATAGTCCACCGCCACTAATATGTATTGGTTTCCATAAGATGAGGGAAATGGTCCCATGAAATCTATTCCCCACACATCAAACACCTCGATTTCCAAGATGGGATTTTGAGGCATCTCATCCCTTCTACTTATGTTGCCTTTTCTTTGGCAAGCATCACATGACGAAACGTAGGTGTGAGCGTCTTTGAACAAGCTTGGCCACCATAACCCGGAATTAAGCACTTTTGTCGCAGTTTTGAAGGATGCGAAGTGCCCTCCATATACCGAACCATGACAATGATACAGCACTCCATTCACTTCTTCCTCCGGGATGCACCTCCGGTACAGAGTATCCGAGCATCTCTTGTATAGATAAGGTTCGTCCCAATAGAAATGGTTTACATCTCTAAAGAACTTCTTCTTGTTGTAACTGTCCAAGTTTGGTGGTTCCTTCCCGCAAGCTAAATAGTTCACAAAATCAGCATACCACGGCAAACCGAGATCACTCAAACTCATGACTTCGTCTAGTCTCAACCCCGCATGATAACTTTCCTTCAACATCCCAACAATCATAAGATGTTCTTCGGGAAGAGAATCATCTATGGGAATTGTCTCTTCGACTCTTAATCTAGACAAGTGGTCCGCAACGCCGTTTTCAATGCCTTTCTTGTCTTTAATCTCCATATCGAACTCTTGGAGAAGAAGGATCCACCGTAGAAGCCTTGGTTTGGCATCTTTCTTTGCTATCAAGTGTCTCAAGGCAGCATGATCCGTGTATACCACGATCTTGGATCCCACCAAGTAGGAGCGAAATTTTTCGAAAGCATAGACCACCGCTAAGAGCTCCTTTTCCGTGGTTGCATATCTCGTCTGAGCATCATCCAAGGTTCTACTAGCATAGTAGATGACATGAATCTTCTTGTCTTTCTTTTGACCCAAAACTGCGCCAACCGCAAAGTCACTAGCATCACACATGATTTCGAACGGAAGATCCCAATCCGGTGCTTGCACAATTGGAGCACTCACAAGAGCTTTCTTGATTTCCAGAAATGCCTCAAGGCATTCTCCATCGAAATTGAACTCCACCTCTTTGCAAAGAAGTCTTGTTAGAGGTCTCGCTATCCTCGAGAAATCCTTGATGAACCGTCTATAAAACCCAGCATGGCCCAAAAAACTTCGAATGCCCTTCACCGTTGTTGGCGGTTCCAAACCCATCATCACTTCGATCTTAGCCCTGTCAACCTCAATGCCCTTTTCCGAGATCTTATGCCCCAAGACAATGCCTTCTCGCACCATGAAATGACATTTCTCCCAATTCAAGACGAGATTTGCTTCTTCGCACCTAGTGAGTACCCTGCAAAGATTTGACAAACAAGAAGCAAACGAGGCACCATATACAGAAAAATCATCCATAAACACCTCTACCATGTCCTCAATTAAGTCCGAGAAAATAGACATTACACACCGTTGAAAAGTCGCGGGTGCATTACAAAGTCCAAATGGCATTCTTCGATATGCGAAGGTACCATAGGGACATGTAAAGGTCGTTTTCTCTTGATCATTGGGGTGGATTGGGATTTGAAAGAATCCCGAATATCCATCAAGGAAACAATAATAAGGGTGATTTGCCAATCTCTCTAACATTTGGTCAATAAAAGGCAAAGGGAAATGATCTTTTCGAGTAGACGAGTTTAGCTTTCTATAATCTATGCACATCCTATGTCCGGTTATAGTTCTAGTGGGGATCAATTCATCTTTATCATTCCGTACAACCGTTATCCCACCCTTTTTGGGAACCACATGAACCGGTGAGACCCATGTACTATCCGAAATGGGATATATTATCCCCGCATCTAGAAGTTTAAGAATCTCCTTCTTAACCACTTCTTTCAAATTCGGGTTTAACCGTCTTTGATGTTCAATAGAGCTCATAGACTCATCTTCTAGATGGATTCGGTGTGCACATAGAGAAGAGGAAATTCCTTTTATATCATCTAAAGAGTAGCCTATTGCTCTTCTAAATTTCCTCAACTCTCTCAAAAGGGCGGTCAACTCATTCTCATCTAAACTCTCATTGACTATGACCGGATAAGACTCATTTGGACCTAAGAACGCGTACCTTAGTCCACTTGGGAGTGGTTTGAGGTCGACTTTTGGGGCTTTGAGTTCGCTCCAATCTTCATCGAAACTAGTCTCACCATTGCTAGTTCCTTGCTCGTCCTCCAAGTCGACATCCAAAGCACTCACGTAGTCAATTTCCAAAGAGCTCACATTGTTCTCCAATCCGTCTTCAACAGTTTCTTTGTGCTCTAGTTCCAAAAACTGATTTTCTCCAACTAGCGCTTTGTGCGAGTTTAGCAACTTCATGTAACCAACACTCTCCTCATGAAGATACCCATTCTCTCCATGCTCTTTAGTCAAAGCAATTTGAAGATGATCCTCCAAGTTCAACTCCTCTAGAAGCTCATCCGCTAGCTCCTCCATAGTTTCAATGTAGAAGGCTTGACCATCTATTGTGGGCTTCTTCATCATTTCATTGATGTCAAAGTTAAGCACATCGTCTTTACCCAAATGAAGATCAATCTTCCCTCTTCGCACATCTATGATATCCCCGGCGGTGGCTAAAAATGGTCTTCCAAAGATGAGAGGATCTTTGGGTTCTTCATCCATCTCAAGAACAACAAAATCGGTGGGTACCTCAAAATCGCCAATTTTCACCGGTAGATCTTCAAGCATTCCAATTGGGTGTCTCACCGACCTGTCCGCTAGCACGAGAGAAATTCTGCAAGCTTTGTAGGTAGTGAAGCCTAGACGTTTTGCCACTGAGAAAGGCATTAAGCTTACACTTGCTCCAAGGTCGCACAAGCAATGATCAAAACCAAGTGGTCCAAGAGCACATGGAAGAGTAAAGCTTCCTGGATCTCCCAACTTCTTTGGTATGACTTTCCGTTGAATTATTGCACTACACTCATGGGAAAGCACAACCATTCCTTCTAGGTTCTTGGTTCTATCCTTGATTGCATCTTTAAGGAACTTAGTGTATTGTGGGACTAGCAAGAAAGCATCAACCAAAGGCATAGTCACTTGGACTTTGTTGATTTGCTCATCGAAGATCGCTCTGTATTTTTCCATGAGTTGCTTCTTAAAGCGGCCCGGGAAAGGAAGCTTGGGTTCATAAGGCGGTGGGACAAAAGATTTCTTCTTTGTAGGTGCTACCACAGTTTCGTCTTCGATTGTCCTTGCTCCTTTAGCTTTCCCCGAAACAGCATCTTCTTCATCGATATTTGCTTCATTCTCAATGATCACCTCCCCGCTTTGGTTCTCAATGTCCTCGTTGAGATTAGATGGAATCTCCCGTGGGGGAAGCTCTTTTCCGCTACGCAATGTGATAGCGTTGCAAAACTCCTTCGGATTAGCCTCTGGTTTTCCCGGGAAGGTACCTTGAGGGCGTGATGATGAAGCAACTCCTCGTCCTTCGAATTGTTTGACCCTAGACGACAATGACTCAAATTTGGAGTTGAGATCATTGTAAGAACAGTCCACCTTGTTGTGGATTTCCGCCATTTTCTTACTCAATTCCATGGTTCCTTGAGCTTGGCCTTGTAATATCTGTTGAAGCATGTTCTTCATCTCGTTGTCTTGAGGCGTTGCGTTGCTTGGTTGTCCTTGCTGTCCAAAACCGGGTGGGTTAGATTGTTGCTTTGGTTGAAACCCACTTTGGTTTCCTTGAAAATTGTTCCTTGGGACAAATGGCCTTTGTTGGTTTGTAGAGATGAAGTTCTTTTGTTGATATCCTTGACCTTGAGTGTTTTGTTGAGGATACACTTGGTCTTGAGGGTTTGCGACATTGTTGCTTCTATAGGAAAAATTGGGATGATTCCTATAGTTCGCGTTGAAACCACCTTGGTAGCCACCTTGACCACCCACATAATTGACTTCTTCTTGCTTATCATCATGCGCAATTCCCTCTTGATTGCCTTGGTGTTCATCGAACTCACCAACGAAGTTCACGGTTGATTGTGAGACTTGGATAAGCTTGTCAAGCTTGTCATTAAGAGCTTTAATATCCTGTCTCGTCTTTTGGTTATCAAAGTCTCCACCTCCTCGTGAAAATCTGTCATAGTCTTCACCATAGTTGCCGTCGCTTTGAGCTAAGTTTTCTACAAGTGCCATCCCATCATTAACTTCCTTACCCAGAAAGTTCCCGTTGCTCGCTGTGTCGAGGAGCAACCGGTACTTGGGCAGAACACCACGATACAAAGTGCTTAAGAGAGATTCATCTGAAAACCCGTGGTGTGGGCATTGCATGGTGTAGCTTTTGAACCTCTCCCATGCCTCACTAAAGCCTTCATTATTCTTTTGTGTGAAGCTTGAGATGTCATTCCTTAGTCGAGCTGTCCTTGTTGTAGAGAAGAATTTTGACAGGAATGCATGCTTGCATTGGTCCCATGAAGTAATGGAACCTTGAGATAAGTTCTTTGCCCATTGCCGAGCTTTATCCCCTAGAGAGAAAGGGAATAACCGCAGCTTAAATGCATCTTCAGAGATGCCATTGATCTTCACCAAACCACACACTTGGTCGAATTGATCCAGGTGATCCAGTGGGTCCTCCATGGCCAGCCCATGAAACTTGTTGTTTTGCACCATAGAGATAATACCAGATTTGATCTCAAAGTTGTTGTGGTCAACTGCTGGTGGTGCAATTCCTTGGCGGTTAGCATGTGTGTTTGGTGCATCACCGGCTCCAATTAGTCTTGCAGGTCGTGGTGGATGATTTGGTATTCGGTTCACACCAACACCTTGGTGATCAACACCTTGGTGACCAGCACCTTGGTGACCAGCACCTTGCACGGGTGCATTTTGGTGCGCAACCGGAGGAATTTGTTCACCCTCCATTTCTAACTGTTGAAGGTGTCTCGCGCTTTCTTGTCTTGCCCTTGTGTTTGCTCGTTCTAGAGCACGGATGTTGTCAACACGGTGTATAAGATTTGATGTGCCTTGTGATCTCGTGTTCATACACCTGTGAGAAGGGGAAAAACAAGTGAAAGAGATTAGTAACAAATTAAAAATAAAACTTAGGCTCAAGAAGATTTAAAATCCTAATGATTAATGCAAAACCCAAATGGCAACGGCGCCAAATTGATACATCATTTTTTTTTTTTTTTTTTTTTTTTTTGATAAAAAGAGTTTAAGAAAATCTTCACTAAAATGGTTTGGATCTTGAATCTTTCATACAAAACAAAAACAAGAAAAGAAGAAAGAAATAAGTGGCTTAGAACCCTCAAAAGAAGCCGCCCCCAAAAAAAACTCCCTGTCTAATTTGGCTTAATTTGCTTAAGTAGATACAGATCGGGTCGGGTCAACCCGGGACAAACCGGGTTTGACCCGACAATTTTTGTGTCCGAGAAGGTTCACAGCGGTCAGCTCATACCGCTGCATGACCGCTGTGAAATGTCTGGTTTTTGCTCCGGATGGATCCGCAGCGGTCTGCTCTAACCGCTGCATGACCGCTGTGAAACGCCTGGTTTTTGCTCCGGATGGATCCGCAGCGGTCTGCTCTAACCGCTGCACCTGACCGCTGCGAGACTTGAAAGTGCAGCGGTCTCCCTAGACCGCTGCATGCTGACCGCTGCAAACGTCCGGTTTTCTCCTTCATCACTTGATCATCTCTGTTTGCTGCGGGTACGTTCCTCCTAGTCCATGATCTTCCCCAAGCTCCAAAAAGCACCTAAAAGACTCCATAGCACACAAACATATGCAAAAACTAACCTAAGACTCACTAACTCTAAAATGGATGCAAACTATACCAAAAACAATGAAATGAATGCAAAAAGTCACAAAATGCTAACTAAAATGTATACTAAAATGGGCTAAATTATGCAACTATCAGCTCGCTTAGCATGCGAGAGGTACGGGGATTGATACCTTGCATCTCCGTTTTTCCTATTTTTTAAAAAGTTATTCTAAAAAACTATTAGTTTGTTGTATGTCTCAAAAAAGAGTATTAGTTTAAAACTTAAGTTTTAGATCTACAATTGTCAAAGGGGATGTGGCTCAGATGGTAGAGCGTTCGCTGAGCATGCGAGAGGTACGGGAATTGATACCCCGCATCTCCAATTTTTCTATTTTTAAAAGAGTTATTCTAAAATTACTATTAAGTTTTTGTATGCTTCACAAAAGATTCTAATAGTTTGAAAATTAACTTTTAGACCCCCAATCGTCAAAGGGGATGTAGCTCAGATGGTAGAGCTCTCGCTTCGCTTAGCATGCGAGAGGTACAGGGATCGATACCCCGCATCTCCAATTTTCCTTTTTTAAAAAGAGTTATTCTAAAAAAACTATTAGTTTGAAAATTGAGTTTTAGATTCCCAATTATCAAAGGGGATGTAGCTCAGATGGTAGAGCGCTCGCTTATCATGCGAGAGGAGGTACGGGGATCGATACCCCGCATCTCCAATTTTCCTATTTTTAAAAGAGTTATTCTAAAATTACTATTAGTTTTTTGTATGCTTCACAAAAGAGTCTAATAGTTTGAAAATTGACTTTTAGACCCCCAATCATCAAAGGGGATGTAACTCAGATGGTAGAGCGCTCACTTAGCATGCGAGAGGTACGGGAATCGATACCCCGTATCTCCACTTTTCCTATTTTAAAAAAAGTTATTCTAAAAAACTATTAGTTTGTTGTATGTTTCAAAAAAGAGTATTAGTTTAAAAATTAAGTTTTAGATCTACAACTGTCAAAGGGGATGTAGCTCAGATGGTAGAGCACTCGCTTAGCATGCGAGAGGTACGGGGATCGATATCCCGCATTTCCAATTTTCCTATTTTTAAAAGATTTATTCTAGAAAAACTATTAGTTTTTTGCATGCTTCACAAAAGAACCTATTAGTTTGAAAATTGACTTCTAGATTCCCAATCGTCAAAGGGGATGTAGCTCAGATGGTAGAGCGCTCGCTTAGCGTGCGAAAGGTACGGGGATCGATACCCCGCATCTCCATTTTTGTTCATTTTCTTACCAACTATAATTATTCCAAAAAGGCCACTAGGTTTTGCTCGCTTCACAAAAGAGTCCCATTAGTTTAAAATTCGATTACACGCCCCGCCAGGAAATAAGACTTTTGCTCTTCAATCTGCCAATGGTTTGTTGGTCCAAATTAAAGTCATGTATCAATTTTTAACTTTCGTTTATATCCGCATATTTATAATTTAATTTTTTAATAATATGTGAAAAATAACTAAAAATGAAAAAAAAAAAATTTAATATATGATCATCCATACAAAAATAATAATACTATGAACGTTAAAGCGAAATCTGATCGACTTACTAATACATGTCATGATCATATTAATTATAAAGTTAGAGATATCAAATTTTATATAATTTTTTCTTTTTAGTTTTTTTCCTTTTTAATAACTTCTTACATAAAATTTTCCAAATTTTGACATAATCTTTTTATAATCCGCCCTAAAACGGGGGTAAGTTTTAAATTTTGTTTTATGATGTTTAGTTTTATTTTTCCGACAACATGTATTTGTGGATGTAAAAGTTTGAGATGTGTTAACAACTTTATTTTTGGTATAAAATATATTATATAGTTTTCTAAAATTTTAATCCACAACGAGGGCATTCGACAATTTTTTATTTGTTTTTGTTTTTATGTTTTCTATTTTGTATGAAAAATTATATTTTTGGTATGACATGTATGATTCAAAATTAGTGATTTTAGCTACCTAAATTTTCTGATCCGTTTTGTTATATATATTTTCAGTTCTATATTTTATTTTAAATATATTTTTAATACATAAATTATCCATTCGGATTCTTACCTAGGGGTGGGCATTTCAGTTTAATTTCGGGTTCGGTTCGGTTGATTCGGGTTGAATAAAACTCTCGCCGAACTCAACCGAAATAAGTTTGGTTCGGTTTGTGTTCGGTTTGGGTTTAGTTCGGTTTGGGTTTAGTTCGGTTTGGGTTTAGTTCGGTTTGAGTTTAGTTCGGTTTGGGTTTAGTTCGGTTTGAGTTTAGTTCGGTTCGGTTGTACTTTGGTTTGGTTTTAGTTCGGTTTTTTAAAAAATCAACTTATAAAAACAAGAATCCTAACGAAACGTAAACAAAACGAAGTCATAAAAAAACTATTCTCTAAAAGTTTAAAGCCAAATTGAAATTATTCCACTTGATCAAAATTTAAAAAAAATGAAAAAATCAATGGCTTCGTATCTCCCATGCCACTAAAATGAATCAACAACAAGCCAATAACTTAAATATAAGTTAATTATACATCTCTTATATGAGCCATTATAGGCTTACAACATTAATATAAAACTACCACCATATGTGTTATTATTTTTAATATTATTAATTAACTAATAACAAAAACACATTGGTTTATCGGTTCGGTTCGGTTTTAAACCGAACCAAACCGAACCGTTTGAGTTGAGAAAAACTTCAACCAAATGGTTGGATATTAACTCTGGTTTGGTTTGGGTCAGTTTGAGTTCGGTTTGGTTCGGTTCGGTTCGGTTTGGTTAAAATGTCCACCCCTATTCTTACCCATTGTTTTGTTATTAATTTGCGAATAAAGCATAATCATAAATATTTTCTATAATCAATATAAATATCATATCATTGACACCTATAAATCATCATAAATATTTTATATTTAAAATATAATCATTATTTTATTTATGTGAATTATCTTTTTTGGTATTGGTAACTGAATGTTATCGAATTTATGGTTGTGCAAATTTAATTAATAATATATTCTTTTTCAGTTTGAAAAATGTTCAATTATAAATTCGAGTGTATTAAGAAGATTTAAATTTAGAAGTAAACATATTTTGTTATTAATTCCGAATATTTTGTTTGTAAATGTTGATGAAATCTCATAAAATCTTTGTTATATATATTTTCGGTTCTATATTTTATTTTAAATGTATTTTTAATACATAAATTATCCATTCGGACTCTTACCCATTGTTTTGTTATTAATTTGCGAATAAAGCATAATCATAAATATTTTCTATAATCAACATAAATATTATATCATTTACACCTACAAATCATCATAAATATTTTATAATTAAAATATAATCATTATTTTGTTTATGTGAATTATCTTTTTGGTATTGGTAACTGAATGTTATCGAATTTATGGTTGTGCAAATTTAATTAATAATATATTCGTTTTTCAGTTTGAAAAATATTCAATTATAAATTCGAGTGTATTAATATGATTTAAATTTAGAAGTAAGCATATTTTTTTATTAATTCCGAATATTTTGTTTGTAAATGTTGATGAAATCTCAGAAAATCTACATTAAATTCAAAATTTAAGATTATCTTTAAATGCAAATTGTTAATTTTGAATATGTATCATTTAAAAAAAATGATTATTAAAATATTTGGCATAATCTAAATTTAAAATAAGTAATATTATTTTCGTAACAAAATAATATTGAAAATATAAATTATTTTGTAATATGTAATTTATAATAATCAATTTTATTTATAATTTTAAATATTTAATTTAATTTTTGCATAATCTGAATTTTTTAATTACGAATTAAAATTATTATATATATATAATCAGATTAATTAATTAAACTACTCTTTAATTGAACCAAATATAATTAATAATTATTTTTTTTAATTTAACCAAAAATATTTGTTTGGCACTAGGAATAGTAGTTTTTTTTTCCCCGTCTAAATCACCTCTATTAGTTTTCGGTAACCATATCATTGTTTACAGGAGTTTGTAAAAAATAAGGACAAGTATGATACAATGACCAAAAAGTGTTACATTGGATGGCTTTCTTTGCTAACGTATCAGCACAAATATTAGCTTCTCTATGCCGAAATGTGAATGTGATTTCTGTGAACATCGATCTCCACTCCTTAATTACGTCTATGTAGTGTTGCATCCTTAGATTATTACCATGACTATATATAAGATTTGAAACATTTAGATTGTCTCCTTAAAACTCCACTTGTTTGTAGCCTAGAGCCCATGTTGCTTGCGTTGCTCAAATTAAGGAAGATAATTCTGCTTCTGTCGAGGATATACGACCTTGGTATTTACCCATACCCATACCACAATCTAGAAAAATACCGTTTGAATTTCGGATTATCCATCCTAACCCAGAATCAGTATTACCTTCATGGTGTGAGGCATCATAGTTACATTTAACCCAACTGTATGTTGGTGTTTTCCACTTTCCCGAATGAGTTAGCCGTAATCGAGGATAGCCTTCATTTTCCTCTTCCGATATCACAGATAACCATTCTATTGTGTCATCAATAGCTTGATTAACTGTTTCTCGTATCTCGATGTTCTTTTGGTTAAAAAGCAAGTCATTGCGACTTTTCCATAAACGCCACATTATCAAGAATGGTAATGAGCGTTGAAGACTATCAAATTGATTATTTTGAGAAAGAGATAGGAGATACCGAAGTTTTTCTTCATTTGGAGAGTTTGGATTGCATAGTATATCAGTAGGTAGCCCTATTAATCTCCAAGTAGTCGATGCATAATCACATGTGAAGAACAGGTGATTGCTTGTTTCTTCCTCAGTGCAGCATCGGTTTCAATATGGATTTACCATAATATTTCGGCGTCTTAGGTTTGCTGATACCCTATTGCTCGTGATGCAATTATCCATATAAAGTGTTGTAGTTTGGGAACAATATTTAATTTCCAAATTCCAGTAGCAATGTCTGGGTTTATCGCTAGAGGTGGTTGAGGATCGTCTTCATCAGGCCATAATCGCGAGGCTAACCAGTAACCGGATTTAACTGAATAATTTCCATCAGCATTATAAGCCCAGATATAGTCGTCATCCAACGATCGTATGGGAAGAAAGATTTTGCGAATGAGATGATGATCCATTGGATCGATCATTTCATGAAGTTTATCATCGCTCCATTGTCTTGTATATGGGTTAAGTAAAGCTTGCACATAAGTCTCTGGTTCCACAGATGTTATGAGATTTGGTGGACGCGGCGGTACCGTCGGAAGCTAATTATCAGTAGATAACTTTGTATTTTTTCCGTTCCCAATTCTGGATTGAGTTCCTTCTTTTAATAGTTCGATGCCAAATCGTAATGAACTCCAGCCATAGGATGGTTTTGTACCAGGTTTTTCTGATAAAAGGTTACCTTGTCTGAAATATCGTCCTTTGAGGAGACGATGTAGAAGGCTTCCTGGCCGTCGAAGCAGTTTTCAAGCCTGATTTGCTAATAATGCTTGGTTGAATTTTTGAAGATCCCTGAATCCCATTCCACCATTTCTTTTCGGGTGAGACATTTTTTTCCAAGATACCCAGGCCATTTTTTTTGTATTGTCAGTGGCTCCTCTCCAAAACCGAGAAAGTAGACTATCGATTTCAGCACAAAATTCTTTTGGTAGTTGAAAACAATTCAAAGAATACACTGGCATCGCATACCCAACTACTTTGATAAGTATTTATTTCCCTGCAGTAGATAGGAATCTTGTTTGTCATCCATTAATTTTTCGCTGTACATTATCTTTGATATATGCAAACATTTCTTTCTTCTTCCTCCCAAACTGCTCAGGGAGACCAATATATATTCCACCTCCTCCAATGTTTGGAATCTGTAGTAGCTGTTGTATACTTTCTCTTGTATGTTGAAAGACCTTTTCTCCAAATGTAATTGTTGATTTATCCAAATTAATCAACTGTCCAGAAGCTTTAGCATAGTCGTCAAAGATCTTTAATAAGTGGGTACTGTTTCGCATATCTGATTTTAGAAAGAATAGAGAATCGTCGGCAAATAGTAAATGTGAGACTGCCGGTCCGCCAATGCTAATTTTAATCCCTTGAATTCTTTTCTCTCTCTCAGCCTTAGAGATTAAGGAGCTAAGTACATCTGAACATAGGATGAAGAGGTACGGCGATAGGGGATCACCTTGTCGAATTCCGCGTGAGGCACCAAACTTACCATATGGACTACCATTGATTAAAACCGAGAAGGATACCGTCGTAACGCATTTCATGATCCAATGAACCCATTTATCACTGAATCCTTTTTTAAGTAGGACTACCTAAATTTTCTGATACGTTTTGTTATATATATTTTCAGTTCTATATTTTATTTTAAATATATTTTTAATACATAAATTATCCATTCGGACTCTTACATAGGGGTGGGCATTTCAGTTTAATTTTGGGTTCGGTTCGGTTCGGTTGATTCGGGTTGAATAAATCTCTAGCCGAACTCAACCGAAATAAGTTTGGTTCGGTTTGTGTTCGGTTTGGGTTTAGTTCGGTTTAGGTTTAGTTCGGTTTGAGTTTAGTTCGGTTTGGGTTTAGTTCGGTTTGGTTTAGTTCGGTTCGGTTGTACTTTGGTTTGGTTTTAGTTCGGTTTTTAAAAAATCAACTTATAAAAACAAGAATCCTAACGAAACGTAAACAAAACGAAGTCATAAAAAAAAACCATTCTCTAAAAGTTTAAAACCAAACTGAAATTATTCCACTTGATCAAAATTAAAAAAAATGAAAAACTCAATGGCTTCGTATCTCCCATGCCACTAAAATGAATCTACAACAAACCAATAACTTAAATATAATTTAATTATACAAGTCAATGTTTATTCATCTCTTATATGAGCCATTATAGGCTTACAACATTAATATAAAACTACCATCATATGTGTTATTATTTTTAATATTATTAATTAACTAATTAACAAAAACACATTGGTTTATCGGTTCGGTTTGGTTTTAAACCGAACCAAACCGAACCGTTTGGGTTGAGAAAAACTTCAACCAAATGGTTGGGTATTAACTCTGGTTTGGTTTGGATCGGTTTGAGTTCGGTTTGGTTCGGTTGGTTCGGTTCGGTTCGGTTAAAATGTCCACCCCTAATCGGATTAATTAATTAAACTACTCTTTAATGTAACCAAATATAATTAATAATTAATTTTTTTAATTTAACCAAAAATATATGTTTGGCAATAGGAATAGTAGTTATCCAGAAGAAAAAAAATGTTATCTAGAGTTGTATGCATTTTTTCCTGTTTGGTCACAAAATAGCACTCTGTTTTAATATATTAGTTACATAATCTAAGAAAATCTATATTAAATGCAAATTGTTAATTTTGAACATGTATCAATTTAAAAAATGATTATTAAATATTTGGCATAATCTAAATTTAAAAATTCAAAATAAGTAATATTATTTTCGTAACAAAATAATATTTAAAATTTAAATTATTTTGTAATATGTAATTTATAATAATCGATTTTATTTATAATTTTAAATATTTAATTTCATTTTTTGCATAATCTGAATTTTATAATTACGAATTAAAATTAATATATATATATATATATATATATATATATATATAATCGAATTAATTAATTAAACTACTCTTTAATTGAACCAAATATAATTAATAATTTTTTTTTTATTTAACCAAAAATATCTGTTTGGCAATAGAAATAGTAGTTATCCAGGAAAAGAATAAAAATTATCCATAAAAAGAATAGAGTTGTATGCATTTTTTTCCTGTTTGGTCACAAAATAGCACTCTGTTTTAATAGATTAGATTATCAATGGATTAATTTTTTTTATTGTTAATATTATATGATAAAATCTAATTGAAAGTTATTTTTACATATGTTAAAATATAATCAATTGATTGAATACGTGTAACAATCACGATACATGTAACAATCATGTGAGTTAATAACTTTAAAACGTTCAGCTTTATTTAATATGTTTACTTTTCAGGCCAAAATAAAATTTACAAATATTATGTATAATCAATTCTTGGTTTATTTCTTTATGGAGAAACTGGAAAAATATTCTCAACGTTTTCAATTGTGAGTATACGTCCTCGTCCTCAGCTCTCGGCTCGAGCATTTTACAACTTTCAGCAAAGAAACAAACAAATAATTTATAAATTTTGCATAGAAAAAATAATCTTTGATTGCATAAAACTACTACCATCATCTTCAAGTCTTGTCTTCTAAGAAACTTTGAGTATTTGTTGAAAAGCCTCATGTGGTATATCAACAGAACCAACTCGCTTCATTCGTTTCTTCCCTTCTTTTTGTTTCTCAAGAAGCTTCTTCTTCCGAGTTATGTCTCCTCCGTAACATTTCGCAAGAACATTCTTTCTCATCGCCGAGATTGTGTCTCTCGCGACTATCTTTGAACCAATAGCAGCTTGTATCATCACTTCAAACATTTGCCTATCTATGAAGTTCTTAAGCTTCTCGACAAGTTCTTTACCCACACGGTATGCTTTCTGGTTGTGAACAATTGTGGCTAACGCATCAACTGCTTGCCCGTTCAAGAGGATGTCGAGCTTCACCAGATCAGATTTCTGGTACTC
The DNA here is from genome assembly GCA_030161315.1 of Eutrema japonicum. Taxonomy (NCBI): domain Eukaryota; kingdom Viridiplantae; phylum Streptophyta; class Magnoliopsida; order Brassicales; family Brassicaceae; genus Eutrema; species Eutrema japonicum. The sequence continues at coordinate 52,397,943 of BSQW01000011.1, forward strand.
TGCATCCTCGTAGTCGAAAGAAGCGTAACCCGATGTTATGCTTTTCAATTCATCGTAGAAATCCACAACTATTTCCCTCAACGGTAACTGGTACTTCAAGAAAACCCGTTGTGTGTCTATAAATGTGTATTCTAGTTGCTGGCCTCTTCGGTCAGAGCAGAGGTTGATAACAGCTCCTACGTATTCACTTGGAAGGATGATTGTGGCGATTACCGTTGGCTCCCAAGACGCTGTGACTCGGTATTTGGGGTTTGAAGGTAAGGCAGCTGGATTCTGCACTTGTAACTTGCTTCCATCTGAGTATTCGAACGTGTAAGGAACAGTAGGGATTGTGGAGATTACTTGTGTACCGTATTCCTGTTCAAGCCGCTGATGAAATACATCCATGTGAAGCAAACCAAGGAAACCACACCTGAATCCCATTCCAAGAGCCGAGCTTGTTTCCTTAGCCACCGAGACACTTGCATCGTTACATGTCAGTTTCTCTATCGCATGACTAAGTGCTACAAAATCAGATCCATCAGCAGGATAAACGCCTGAGAACACCATATGCCTCACCGGCTTGTAACCTACATTCCACATGATAAAACCCAAGTCAGCGAGCTTGAAACCAAATCATAAGCAGCTTACTGAAAACGAGAGAAATACGAATTTATCTCTTTCTAAGCTCATCAAGATTCTAAATTATATTGCTTCTCTTTCAAGAGACGGCTAGAAAGAAGAAATTACAAAGGATCTCAAGAGTAGCATAGGAGAAAGAAAAAAAGTACCTGGAAGCGGCTCCACGGTGGTTTTTGTTCTATAAATAGTGTCTCCAATACGTGCCTCTTTCGTGGTTCGCATGCCAGTTACTATATAACCAACTTGTCCAGTAAGAAGCATTCCTGTAGAAGTAAGCTCAGGATGCATAATCCCGACATCTAACACTTCATAGGACTGACCCGATGCAGCGAACGAGACCTTATCCCCTTTACTCAGCATTCCATCAACTACAGAAACATAGCAAATGACACCTTTGTACTCATTAAAAAAGGAATCGAACAAAAGCATCCGTAGAGGCGATTCACTGATTCCAGGAGGAGGAGGTATCCGTTCAATAACCGCAGGGAGGACATGCTCGAGCCCTAAGCCGGTTTTAGCAGACACTAGAAGTACATCATCTGTGTCGAGATCAAACATGGACTTCAACTGAGCTTTGACACGGTCAGGATCAGCTGTTGGTTGATCAATCTTGTTAATCACTGGTACGATGGTGAGGTTAGCTTCGAATGCTAAGTAAAAGTTAGCTACTGTTTGTGCTTGAACACCTTGAGCCGCATCAACGACCAAGAGTGCTCCTTGACAAGCAGATAATGATCTAGAGACCTCATAACTAAAGTCAACATGACCTGGTGTATCAATTAGGTTCAGAAGAAAACCGCTCGCTTCTTGATCTTTCACATTGTTTTCGTAGAACATAGTCGCCGTCTGAGCTTTTACAGTTATTCCCCTCTCCCTCTCTACCTAAAACAAACATCCATAACTACTTAATCACCCATCACAAATCAAATGTATGAACAACTTTGAACAGATTCAAAACTTACAAGATCCAAACTTTATGAAACATTTCCTCTCAATCCACTGTAACAAACATCTAATCACGGAGAAAAGCTCGTAAATTACCTAAAATGCCAGCAATTTATCCACCACTAAGCAAAATGTGAACAGATTCAAAAATTAAAACTTTATGAAACTTTTCCTCTGAATCCACTATAACAACTTAACTATCCATCACTAAGCAAAATGTGAACAGATTTAAAAATTAAAACTTTATGAAACTTTTCAACTGAATCGACTATAACAAACATCTAATTTTAAGGAGAAAAGCTCGAATTTACCTGCAATTTGTCGAGATACTGAGGCTGGCCAAGGCCTTTCTTGATGGTACCAGTAAGTTCCATGAGACGATCGGCCAAAGTAGACTTGCCATGATCAATATGAGCAATGATGGAGAAATTTCGGATCTTTTCGGAAGGAAACTGGGTCAAATCAATGGCGGATTCTCTGGAACTTTGTCTAGAGTCAGAGCTGAAACCGTAAGCTTGATACAATCCGATACATAGCGGATCTCTTCGATTGGATTTGACTGAATTGAATAAGAATGAAAACGCTTGTCTCGACGATTTTAGGGTTTTAGAGGCTCTGTACATAGAACCCATTTGGGGGTTTTTGCGAAAGCAGTGGAGATTTTGGAGCCTTCCAGGTTCCAACGACACGAAGAAGTTAGAAAACTCATGTCTGCACTAATACGACACCGTTTTAGGAATTTACAATAACCAATGAAATGGTTTAACCGAACCGGATTGTCTTTGATTTTTGATTTTTTCGGTTCATGAATAATAGTATCCAAAGTAAGAACCTATATAATCTGTTATGGATGGTAACGATGGTTTACTAAGGTTTTAGTTGCCGTTCGGATTAGAATTAGTCAAATATATCTAATCTCATAGAAACTTCGGTTTAGATCAATTTTTCAGTTTTAGTTGGTTTGGATATGGTTCGATTTTGGAATCCAATTGTTTGGTTTAGATTTGATCGATTTATCAAGATTACACACCTCTAATGATAAGCTATGTTCTGTTTAAGCTTCAGATCTTCGCGAATGAAAGCAAGAGAACAAGAAAGTAAAGATTGACACAAGCGAGTTTAACGAGTTTGGGGCAATCCGCCACCTACGTCTCGCCGGAGAGAATACCTCCGGAATCCACTATCTTGCTCAAACTCGAGCTACAATGGAGTCTCTTCTCTCTCTCTCTCTTAATCACCCTTAAACTTGGGCTAACTGTTTTTCTAGATAAAAGAAGGAAGAACAGAGAGACTCTTCTGTATCTATAAGTCGTTATAACAAACACCACACGTGTGCGCGCATACACGTGAGAGTATTGAGCTTCAGCCTAAACCGGCTTTGGTCTCCTTGTTAACCAACTTCCTTGATCCTGGTTTAAGGACATCGCCTTCAAATCTTCACCTTGTCCTTAACACCAATCAGATCTTGCCTGTGGATTCCCCCTCCGGTTCTTGAGTATATTTTTACTCATTTTCTTCTACCTGAGATAACCCTCTCAGCTTCATATCTTTCTGAGCAAACTTGCTCAGCTTAATAAGTTAGAGCTCTCAGCAGCTCAATCTTCAGTAACTCGTAGTAGCTTTAAGGCACTTTGAAGCTTGCCTACTGGTAGTACCTTGGTGAAGATATCTGCGGGGTTGTATTCTGTTGCGATCTTTAAAACCGAGATGGTACCATCTTCTATAAGATCCCTGATGAAATGATATTTGACAGCTACGTGTTTCGTCCTCTCATGGTGCACTGCATTCTTTGCTAATGCTATTGCGCTCTGAGAATCACAGTAGATGTCAACTGCTTCCTGTTTAAAACCCAACTCATTCATCAGCCCTTTTAGCCATACTGCTTCCTTTGACGCCTCTGTTAACGCCATATACTCTGCTTCCGTTGTGGAGAGAGCTACTACCTTCTGCAGTGTTGATTTCCAGCTGACAATGTTTCCTCCAACAGTGAAGACCAAACCTGTAGTTGACCTCCTCCTATCTAAATCTGCTGCGTAGTCCGAATCACAGTATCCTTTCACTAAGAAATCACCGTCCTTCCTGAAGTATAATTTCTTCTTTAAAGAGCTCTTGACGTATCTTAAGATCCATTTGACAGCTTGCCAATGATCCTTCACCGGTTTGCTCATGTACCTGCAGACCATACCAATAGAATGAGCAAGGTCTGGTCTTGTACCTATCATGGAGTACATGAGACTCCCAACTGCGCTTTGATAAGGAACGCCTTTCATGGTTTCACTTTGATCTTGAACTTCCTTATCAGTTGCTCCTCTTAATCTGAAGTGAGTTCCCAGAGGTGTTGAGACTGGTTTGCATTGATCCATGCTGAATCTCCCTAACACCTTCAGCAAATATCCTTCTTGTGACACGGTAAGAGTTTTCTTAACTCTATCTCTGGAGATTTCCATTCCTAGTATCTTCTTAGCTTCTCCTAAGTCCTTCATGTCAAACTCAGAACTCAAGAGAGCCTTTAATTCACTTACTAGATGCTTGTCCTTAGAAGCTATAAGAATATCATCTACATATAGCAGTAGATAAATGTAGTTACCTTTCTCCATCTCCTTGTAATATATACACATGTCCAAGTCACTTCTTTTATACCCATTCAGCTTCATGAAATCATTGAACCTCTTGTTCCATTGTCTTGGAGATTGCTTCAAGCCGTACAGAGACTTTTTAAGTAGACAAACCTTTTTTGGATTCTTCTGATCTACATACCCCTCAGGCTGTTCCATGTATATCTCTTCTTCCAGAAAACCGTGTAGGAATGCCGTCTTTACATCAAGTTGTTGAAGCTCCATATCGAAATGTACCACCATAGACAGGATAAATCTGATGGATACGTGCTTCACCACCGGAGAGAATATCTCTTGATAATCAATTCCCTCCCTCTGTGAGTATCCCTTGGCCACCAGCCTGGCTTTAAATCTTGGTGCTTCAACTCCTTCAATTCCTGCCTTTCTCTTAAAGACCCACTTGCATCCTATGGGCTTCTGTGTGTCAACTCTGTCCACCAGAACCCATGTTCTGTTCTTTTCCAAAGAGTCCATCTCTTCATCACTTGCCTCTAACCACTTTTCACTATCCTCGTCAACTAGTGCTTCTTGATAGCTGGCAGGTTCTGTTTTCCCACCATCTTCAGTTACAAGATAAGCATATCCAGCGACATCTTCCATTTCTTCATTACCATAAACCTCATAATCTTCTAGCCTTGCAGGTGGTCTGATCTGTCTCCTTGGTCTGTCTCTGGCCAGCTGATAATCACCCATTTCCTGAGTGGTTGTCTGTACCGTTTCAGCTGCTTCTTCACTTGCTTGACCCTGACTAAGCTCTGTGATGTCTTCACCTTGAACTGAGTCACTTTTGTTCATACCTGTATCTGCAAAATCAAGGCTAGATGAATCATTAGTAATAAAGATGGGTTCAGTAGTACCTGACTGTTGCTTTAGTTTGAGGTCTTTGTACATCATGTCTTCTCGAAACACAATGCTTCTGCTTATGACTCACTTCTCTTCTTCAATTAACCACACCCTAAATCCTTTGACTCCTTCGGGATATCCAGTGAACACGCCTTTCTTGGCTCTTGGTTCTAGCTTCCCCTCACTTGAATGTACATAAGCTATGCATCCAAAAGTCTTGAGTGCTGACAGACTAGGTATTGAAGAAGTCCATAGTTCTTCTGGAATGTTAAAATCAATAGAACTTGATGGTGTTCTGTTGATTAAGTACACCGATGTTGAGGCAGCTTCAGCCCAGAATCTCTGACCTAACCCGCTTTCGCTCAACATGCTTCTAACTTTGTTCATTATCGTTCTGTTTAATCTTTCTGCTACTCCATTCTGTTGAGGCGTGTATGTGCACGTTTTGTGCCTCATAATCCCTGAATCCTTACAGAATTGATCAAACTTGATGTTACAAAATTCCAGGCCATTATCCGTCCTGAGTTTCTTCACCTTTCTTTCTGCCTGAGTTTCAACCATCTTCTTCCACTCTACAAACTTGTTGAAAGCTTTATCTTTGGTTCTGAGGAAGTAGATCCAAACCTTCCTAGACCAGTCATCAGTGAAAGATACAAAGTATTGGCATCTTCCTAGACTCAATGGGACATTAGGTGAGCCCCAAAGATCAGAGTGGATGTAGTCTAGTTTTTCTTTAGTTACATGTTGTGCAGGTCCGAAGCTAACCTTGTGTGTTTTTCCTATCACACAGTCCTCACAGAATTTTAAATCTGAGACCTTATCTGTTCCAAAACAGCCTTTCTTGACCAATATATCCAAGCTCTTCTGGCCTACATGCCCCAATCTACTATGTCAGAGTTTAGTCATGTCATTTACTTCAGCATTGCATGCCTCTGAAGTGTTTGCAGAACCTTGTAGAATGTACAGTGTATCCTTTCCTTTTCGTGCACCCTTCATGATCACTGAACATCCTTTAATAACCTTGATAATTCCTTTGGCTCCTTTGAACTCACAACCTTTTTCCTCAAGAGTTCCTATCGAGATTAGATTCCGAGATATATCTGGCATGTACCTCACTTCTGACAGGACAAATGTAGTTCCGTCCTGGTTCTTGAATCGCACTGAGCCTATACCTTTAATCTCACATTGTGAGCTGTTTGCCATCCTCACCTTTCCTGAAGTAACATCTCTGAACTCAATGAAAATGTCCCTTCTTGGTGTCATGTGGAATGAGCATCCAGTGTCTAGTACCCATTCCTCTCTATCGGATTCTCTTGTAGATAGATTCACCTCTGATGCAGTCAGTCCTGCGAGATCTTGTGCATCGTCCTTTGCCATAGAAGATTCACCTTGATCAGACTGAGATTTGTGCTTGTTCTTTTCTAACCACTTGTAGCACTGCCTTTTGTAGTGTCCTTCTTTCCCGCAGATCCAGCAGATCTTCTTGCCGTCTTTAGACTTAGACCTGTATCGGTTCTGTTTCTTTCCACTCTGATGACCTTGTTGACTCCTTGTCTCTGTTCTTCCTCTCACATAGTGACCTTCAGATGATTTCCCTTGAGACTTATTCAAGTCCCTTTCCTTGGATCTTGCTGAGCTTGCTATATCTTCAAGTCTTATTGCCTCTCTACCGTACTTAAGTGTTTCCTTGAGTGACTCAAATTTCGACGGTAGAGCATTTAGGACCAAAATGGCTTGTACCTCATCTGGAACTTCAATGCTAAGGTGACTGAGTTCTCCTATGATCTTTAAGAAGTCATCTATGTTTTCATCTATAGTTCGATGATCTTGCATCCTGTACCCGTAGAGTTTCAGCTGAGAGTCAACTCGATTTGGCAGTGATTTGGACATGTATAGTCTTTCAAGAAGACCCCAAGCTTCGGCCGCTGTGACGCACTTCTCGATCTTGCGGAGAACGTGATCTCCTACGTTCAGGCAGATCATATTCAGTGCCTTTTCACATCGCCCAGCTCTAGATTCATCTTCTAAAATCTTTTTCTTTAGTTTCTCTGGATCTTTCTCCGTGACTTCATCTTCCTTAGTTCTGCTTGTCTCTTTGTCTTCTGTTCTCGCGGCGAGAACATCTTTGAGGCCTTGAACACTTAGATGTGCTAACATCCTTCGCTTCCATAGTGAGAAGTCACCAGTTCCATCGAAGAAACAAACTAACTCGGCTTTGATCCCAGACATTGATTAGTCTCGGATCTAAAGACTCACCTCCGATTCACCTTGGATCTTTTCGCTTGCTTCCGATCTTGTTGATTCCCTTTCGCGATTGCTTCTTCCGCTGATAACCTCAGCTCTGATACCAATTTGTTCTGTTTAAGCTTCGGATCTTCGCGAATGAAAGCAAGAGAACAAGAAAGTAAAGATTGACACAAGCGAGTTTAACGAGTTCGGGGCAATCCGCCACCTACGTCTCGCCGGAGAGAATACCTCCGGAATCCACTATCTTGCTCAAACTCGAGCTACAATTGTAGCGCCCGTGTTCCGGAAGAGTTAATTATTGTGGAGGAATAATTAATTCAGGTTGTTCCGGGGGGCGGTATCGATCGATACTGGCAGGCATCGATCGATACCAGCCGGGTTTTTCTCGGGGCTATCTTCTTCTCTTATCTTCTTCGAGTATAAAAGGTTATCCTTAGAAGGATAAGACCATAGTTGGTCGTGAGAAAGAAAGAGAGAGCGAGAGAGAAAGAGAAGGAGAGAAAGAGAGAAAGGAAGCTTTGTTAAGCTTGGATCTTGCGAGATCGAGTGAGAGTTTGAGCTTGAGAAGCTCGAAGAAGAGGTTAGAGGAGCTTGGTTTCGTCGTGAGCTTGTAGGAAGCGAGGGAGATCTTCTTGGGCTTAGGGAAGTCGTTTTAGAGCTCGTTTCAGCTGTTTTAAGGTGAGTTGTGACCAAAGGTGATCAATTAAGCTTGTGTGGTGATTGTTTAAGCTTGGTTGACGGATTTGGTGGCTTGTGTCTGTGGCGATTCCTGTGTTTAGGTCTCGTGGGCATCGATCGATACCAGTGTGTATCGATCGATACCAGACCATAGGCGGTGGTCTCGAATTGTAGTGTATCGAGGTGATAGACTTGAACCGTGTTGTGTCGATCGATACCAAGTGTTGTGTTTGGGTGTCGATCGATACCAGTCCCTTGTCGGGACTTGTGTGTTGTTTGGGCATCGGTCGATACTATGGGAGTATCGATCGATACCAGTTGCGTCTGGTGTTGAATGTTTAATTTGTTGTTAATTAATCATTGATAATTGTTGCTTGTGCTTATTGGTAGCCTGTTGTTGGGATGATCAATCTCACTCAGCATTTGGTTAGCCAAATGTTGATGCATCACTTTTGTCGATGCAGGTAAAGATAAGGCGTGATCGTGGAATCAAGGCAGTGAAGAGGGGATGATTAGGACCCAGGGCTTGCTTTTGTTGTTTGAGTATCGATCGACACTAGGGGAGTATCGATCGATACCAGTTGTTGTTATATAAACCGTTAGCTTGTTTAAGCTGTAGTACTTGCGTTGTACTGTTTGTTTAATATGGTTAATGTTAATTATATGTTTATTTTCTTGCAAAAAATAAAAAATAAAAATGCGGTCCTTTCAATTATGGTATCAGAGCCCATACGGTTCTAGGAGCCTAGGTGGTTCTAGAATAGATTGGGTGTTGTGTGGGGTCGTAGAATCATCCTCTTGAGCCTTGTGAGATTCCACGGTAAGTATCTTTATTGTGATGATTGATTTTCGTTCTCTGAGCCTGTGCTTCTGCACGTGTGCAGATGGCTAGAGGAAGTGGTAGAGGTCGTGGCCGTGGTAGAGGTCGTGGCCGTGTGCCGGAGGAGCAGGTCGAGGATTCGCATGCGAGTCAGATTGGGTCTGAGGGTGCGGCCGGTGTGAGTGCCGTTGGGGCTGGCGTGAGCGCCAGTGTGGCTGGTGTTCCAGCGGGTGCTGCGGGGGTAGCAGCGGGTGATGCTCGGGCCCGAGATGATCGCATAGCGGATCTGTTGACGAGGTTGTTGGAGCGGTTACCAGAGAGGGTACCGGCTCAGGCTCCTGTAGTCCCGGTAGTTGTGGAGGCTCAGCCTCAGGTGGCAGCTGCGGTTGCTGAGGAGCTCCCGTCCTACCTTAGGATGGTGGAGCAGATGCAGAGGATTGGCACGGGGTTCTTCTCTGGAGGTGCTAATCCTGAGGACGCTGATGCGTGGTTGAGAAGGGTGGAGAGGAATTTCCTCTCAAGTAGGTGTCCCGCGGGATACCAGGTGGACATTGCGGTCCATTATCTGGAAGGTGACGCGCATCTCTGGTGGAGGGGTGTGGCATCACGGAGAGTTCAGGCCGCGATGTCTTGGGCGGATTTTGTGGAGGAGTTTAACTCCAAGTATTTCCCTCAGGAGGCGTTCCACCGGATCCAGTCGAGGCTTGCGAGTTTGACTCAGGGGGATCGGTCGGTACGCGAGTATGAGGTGGAGTTCAACCGGCTCGGGTCTTATGTTAGACGAGCGGCTGAGAGAGAGTCGGACCGTGTTCAGAGGTTTCTGATGGGTCTTCGGGTCGACTTGAGGAACCGTTGCATGGTGAGGGCTTTTTGCACGGTTGATGAGTTGGTTGAGACTGCGGCCTTGCTTGAGGAGGGTCTGAAGGACGAGGTGGTAGCGGTTACACCGAGCTTTCAGGCAAGATCTGTGCAGCAGCAGTCCGGTCCAAGCAGAAGCAGTAAGCCGATGCAAGGACAGAAGCGGAAGCGAGAAGGCGCTTCGAGAGGTAGTCGGGGTGGTCCAGGTTGCTTCGGGTGTGGGAGCATGGATCACCGAGTGGCGAACTGTCCTCAGAAGGGCGGGGTGCGGGTGGATTCTCGAGTGTGCTATCACTGCAAGGAGCCGGGTCACCTCAGGCCTCAGTGTCCCCAGTTGCGGCAGAGTGAGACCACGGTGGTGCAGCCCGTCAGGCAGGTGGCATCAGCGCCTCGAGTGTACTCCATCGCCGAGTCCGGAGAGCCGAGTTCCAGGCCGATCACAGGTATTTTCTTAGACGCATCTAAGTTTAATTCTGTGTTGGGGAACGTCGTGCTTGTCGGGGTGTTAAGGTTCTCAGCACATGTATATGTGCAGGGACCTTGTGTGTTGGAGGTGTAGAGTGTCATGTGTTGTTTGACACGGGAGCATCGCATTGCTTCGTTTCCCCGGAGTTGGCCGAGAAGGCTAATTTACGGAGCGAGCCCGGTGTGAGTTTGGGTTTCGTGGAGGTTGCCGGAGGGAAGCTCCTGAGGATTCACGGTCGTGTGCGGGACGTGGATGTTCAGGTAGCAGGAGAGTCCATGGCTGCCGATTTGATTATCTGCTCCGTGGAGCTGTACGATGTCATCTTGGGCATGGATTGGCTCGGGAAGTTCAGAGCGCATCTGGACTGTCACCGAGGGCGGGTCGAGTTTGACCGAGGAGAAGGGAAGTGGGTGTATCAGGGTGTGAGACCGACTTCCGGGAGTCTCGTGATCTCGGTTGTGCACGCGGAGCGTCTGATCGAGAAAGGTTGCGAGGCGTATTTAGCTACGATTTCCTTGCCGGAGGCCGTCGGAGAGGCCAGGGTGCAGGATATTCGGGTGGTTAGTGAGTTCCAGGATGTGTTCCAGTCGTTGCAGGGGTTGCCACCGTCTAGGTCGGATCCCTTCACGATCGAGTTGGAACCAGGGACGGCACCGATATCCAGGACTCCTTATAGGATGGCTCCAGCAGAAATGGCCGAGCTGAAGAGGCAGCTGGCGGAGTTGTTGAACAAAGGGTTCATTCGTCCGAGTTCTTCACCGTGGGGAGCACCGGTGTTGTTCGTGAAGAAGAAGGACGGGAGTTTTCGGTTGTGTATAGATTACCGGGGACTTAACCGAGTCACAGTGAAGGACAGGTATCCTCTTCCTCGGATTGATGAGTTGTTGGATCAGTTGAGAGGGGCTACTTGGTTCTCCAAGATTGACTTGGCGTCGGGATATCATCAGATTCCCATCGATGAGGTAGATATTCGGAAGACGGCTTTCAGATCTCGTTATGGCCACTACGAGTTTGTGGTGATGCCATTTGGGTTGACGAATGCACCGGCTGCATTTATGAGATTGATGAACAGCGTTTTCCAGGAGTATCTGGATGAGTTCGTGATTATCTTTATCGATGATATCTTGGTGTATTCGAGGAACCGGGAGGAGCATGAGGTGCATCTGCGTGTGGTTCTTTCGAAGCTGCGGGAACAGAAGTTATTTGCTAAGTTGAGCAAGTGTAGCTTCTGGCAGCGGGAGATTGGTTTTCTGGGTCACATTATCTCTGCGGAGGGAGTATCGGTAGATCCAGAGAAGATTCAGGCCATTAGTACGTGGCCGAGGCCGAGGAATGCCACTGAGATTCGGAGTTTTCTTGGGTTGGCAGGGTATTATCGGCGGTTCGTCAAGGGTTTTGCGAGTTTGGCCAAGCCTATGACGAAACTGACGGGAAAGGATGTTCCTTTCGTGTGGTCCTCGGAGTGTGAGGAGAGTTTGACGAAACTGAAGGCCATGTTGACTAGTACTCCAGTATTGGCGTTGCCAGTGTCGGGCGAGCCTTACGTGGTTTACACCGATGCGTCGGGGATGGGCCTTGGTTGTGTGTTGATGCAGCAGGGGAAGGTTATTGCCTATGCTTCGCGGCAGCTGCGGAAGCATGAGGGCAACTACCCTACCCATGATCTGGAGATGGCTGCAGTGGTTTTCGCTTTGAAGATTTGGAGATCCTATCTTTATGGCGGAAAGGTTCAGGTGTTCACAGATCATAAGAGCCTGAAGTACATTTTCACTCAGCCTGAGTTGAATTTGAGGCAAATGCGCTGGATGGAGCTAGTGGCCGATTATGATCTGGAGATAGCTTACCATCCTGGTAAGGCAAATCTGGTTGCGGATGCGTTGAGTCGGAAGCGGGTGGCTTTGGCTCGGGAACGCGAGGTTGAGTCCTTAGTGAGCGAGATTAGCACATTGCGTTTATGTGTTGTATCTCAGGAACCTTTGGGCTTAGAGGCGGCTAACCAGGCGGATCTTTTGAGCAGAGTTCGGTTGGCTCAGGGAAAAGATGAGGTTCTGGTTAAGGCTGCGAGAGCAGAGGGTTCTGAGTACCAGGTATCTGCGAACGGCACTATCCTTGTTAATGGGAGGGTATGCGTACCTTTGGATGAGGATTTGCGGCGAGAGATCCTGAGTGAGGCTCATTCCAGTATGTTTTCGATTCATCCAGGAGCGACTAAGATGTATCGCGATATCAAACGCTACTATCATTGGGTCGGGATGAAGAAGGATGCGGCTAATTGGGTTGCGTCGTGCAACGTGTGCCAATTAGTGAAGGCGGAGCACCAGGTCCCGAGTGGTTTGTTGCGGAGCCTACCCATTCCAGAGTGGAAGTGGGATATGATCACGATGGATTTCGTGGTGGGGTTACCAGTTTCTCGGACCAAGGATGCTGTTTGGGTCATCGTTGATCGATTGACCAAGTGTGCGCGTTTTCTGGCCATTAAGAAATCCGATGGGGCGGCAGTTTTGGCTAGGAGGTACGTGCAGGAGATTGTGAGACTGTATGGAGTACCGGTGAGTATTGTTTCAGACCGGGATCCTAAGTTCACATCGGAGTTCTGGAATGCGTTTCAGGCAGAGATGGGCACGAAAGTGCACTTGAGCACGGCGTATCATCCTCAGACAGATGGGCAGTCAGAGAGGACCATCCAGACTTTGGAGGATTTGTTGAGGATGTGCGTGCTGGATTGGAGTGGTCACTGGGTGGATCACTTGAGCTTGGTGGAGTTTGCGTATAACAATAGCTACCAGGCGAGTATTGGGATGGCTCCATATGAGGCTCTGTATGGGAGGCCATGTCGTACCCCTTTGTGTTGGACACAAGTGGGGGAGAGGAGCACTTTGGGTGCGAGTTTTGTTCAGGAAACTACGGAGAAGATCCGGGTTTTGAAGCTGAACATGAAAGAGGCCCAAGATCGGCAAAAGAGTTATGCCGATAGGAGGCGGAAAGAGCTTGTGTTTGAGGTGGGAGATAGTGTGTATCTCAAGATGGCTTTACTGAGAGGTCCGAACAGGTCCATTGTTGCGACTAAGTTGAGTCCGAGGTATATGGGGCCGTTTCGGATTGTGGAGCGTGTTGGACCGGTAGCGTATCGGTTGGAGTTACCCGCGGTTATGCAAGCATTTCATAAGGTCTTCCATGTGTCGATGCTGAAGAAGTGTTTGCATAGGGGTGACAAGGTATTGGCTGAGATTCCGTCAGATCTCCAGCCCAATATGACCGTTGAGGCGAGACCTTTGAGAGTTCTCGAGCGGAGGGTCAAGGAGCTTCGTCGGAAGAGGATTCCGATGATGCGAGTTCTGTGGGACTGTGACGGGGTGCAGGAGGAAACTTGGGAGCCAGAGGCTAGGATGGAAGCGAGGTTCCAGAAGTGGTTCCAGAAGCAAGCTGCGGCTTGAGTTCCATCGAGAGGTTCCAGTTTCGGTTATAGCTGTATGCTATGTGTATTTCATTTTGTATTTCCGTTGTGTAGAACGATGTTACATTATGATGTGTAATAAGATGAGTATTTCTTATTATTGGTGACTTTGGGAGTCGCGGTGTCGCATTGCGTTTGGGGTAAAAGCGTTAATGCAAGAGAGTGATAAGATGGTTATTCTTATTGCTGTTGTGGGCGGTGCGATGACCGGGTTATTGGTTATGCACGCCAGATATTCCGGGTGTGGAATATGGGTGATGCCGGTGTTGCCTTGCGAGGATTTACACGGATCACGAGAGGTAGTTCAGTCGAAATGCTTAGTGATATGTGACTTATTGCTCGATGAGAGGACTGGTTCCTCTGGTGCCGATAGCTCGCAGGACTGTGTGTCTTGAGAGTGTGAGTGGCGATGTACCCAGACTCGGGAGGTTTATAGCCTAGAGTAATACGTGATACCGTGGATTCGTAAGGAGTATATCGTAGACGTATGATATATTTCCTAGAATTGAGTGGTATGGGGTATCGAGACTCTTGTAGGTTATATTCTTGAGTGGAGTGGTACGGCAGATACCCAGAACTCGGAGATGCTGCGGTGTCTTGGGTGATGTGGTATGGTTGATATCCTGCGGGATATGGCTGATGCTCGGAACTCGGAGATGCTGCGGTGTCTTGAGTGATGAGGTTGGCGTGTGTTGAGCAATAAGTACATATGATGCCGCGGTGTCATAAGCATAGGGACTGAGTGGGAAACCTCGGAGGCTAGTTTAGAACCTCGTGTGAGTATTGCGTTGGCCGGGTTGGCCAAGGGTTGTGTAATCGTTGCGACGATTAGGGTTCATTGGAGATGGACGGTTCATGGGAGATGAACGGTAACGAAGATTCGAGGTCGAATCTAAGTTAGTGGGGGAGAATTGTAGCGCCCGTGTTCCGGAAGAGTTAATTATTGTGGAGGAATAATTAATTCGGGTTGTTCCGGGGGGCGGTATCGATCGATACTGGCAGGCATCGATCGATACCAGCCGGGTTTTTCTCGGGGCTATCTTCTTCTCTTATCTTCTTCGAGTATAAAAGGTTATCCTTAGAAGGATAAGACCATAGTTGGTCGTGAGAAAGAAAGAGAGAGCGAGAGAGAAAGAGAAGGAGAGAAAGAGAGAAAGGAAGCTTTGTTAAGCTTGGATCTTGCGAGATCGAGTGAGAGTTTGAGCTTGAGAAGCTCGAAGAAGAGGTTAGAGGAGCTTGGTTTCGTCGTGAGCTTGTAGGAAGCGAGGGAGATCTTCTTGGGCTTAGGGAAGTCGTTTTAGAGCTCGTTTCAGCTGTTTTAAGGTGAGTTGTGACCAAAGGTGATCAATTAAGCTTGTGTGGTGATTGTTTAAGCTTGGTTGACGGATTTGGTGGCTTGTGTCTGTGGCGATTCCTGTGTTTAGGTCTCGTGGGCATCGATCGATACCAGTGTGTATCGATCGATACCAGACCATAGGCGGTGGTCTCGAATTGTAGTGTATCGAGGTGATAGACTTGAACCGTGTTGTGTCGATCGATACCAAGTGTTGTGTTTGGGTGTCGATCGATACCAGTCCCTTGTCGGGACTTGTGTGTTGTTTGGGCATCGGTCGATACTATGGGAGTATCGATCGATACCAGTTGCGTCTGGTGTTGAATGTTTAATTTGTTGTTAATTAATCATTGATAATTGTTGCTTGTGCTTATTGGTAGCCTGTTGTTGGGATGATCAATCTCACTCAGCATTTGGTTAGCCAAATGTTGATGCATCACTTTTGTCGATGCAGGTAAAGATAAGGCGTGATCGTGGAATCAAGGCAGTGAAGAGGGGATGATTAGGACCCAGGGCTTGCTTTTGTTGTTTGAGTATCGATCGACACTAGGGGAGTATCGATCGATACCAGTTGTTGTTATATAAACCGTTAGCTTGTTTAAGCTGTAGTACTTGCGTTGTACTGTTTGTTTAATATGGTTAATGTTAATTATATGTTTATTTTCTTGCAAAAAAATAAAAATAAAAATGCGGTCCTTTCAACAATAGAGTCTCTTCTCTCTCTCTCTCTTAATCACCCTTAAACTTGGGCTAACTGTTTTTCTAGATAAAAGAAGGAAGAACAGAGAGACTCTTCTGTATCTATAAGTCGTTATAACAAACACCACACGTGTGCGCGCATACACGTGAGAGTATTGAGCTTCAGCCTAAACCGGCTTTGGTCTCCTTGTTAACCAACTTCCTTGATCCTGGTTTAAGGACATCGCCTTCAAGCTATTTGATTGGACAATACTAATGCTTGTAAATGATAGTTTAGTCATGGATTGTTTATTTTAGCCACATAAATTTTTTTTTTTTTTCATGACACGAGGGTTCGAGACCTGTACATCCCTCTAGGGCAGAGCCCAAACCGTTAAATTCTTTTTCGGAGAATATATCCTTCCCAACGTAGTTCGAAATCAGGGGTGGTCAGGCACATACCTAGACATTTACCACTGACCCAACACCAACGTTGGTTAGCCAGAGAAAGTTCCATCGCTAAACCGCTATAATTTTGTTCCAAAAAACGCAAATTTTATATAATTTCTCAGAAATAGATCGATAAAAAGAGAAGAATGGTGGTTCTAATCAAACAATTAAAGAATAAAAAAAACTAACAAATAAGAGATGTTCCAAAAAAAAAAAAACTAACAAAGAAAGAAGTGTTTCTAGACAAATCAATGTCTTCTGGAAACTAAACAAGCTAGTTTAGGCATCATCACACCATCAGATTCTCCTCTAACATTGATGCATTCCGCAGAAGGATGATCATGACGAGACGAATATTTCTTTTCGTCTTCGTCGAGAATGTTAATATTGTTCATGAAAATATCTCTACATGGAAATGTTTTGCTGCATAGAAGTTGCACAAAAGGTTTCCTGATTGATGTTCCATGTATGTGATTGTACACTACATTCTTGATCTCCACAGCATTTGTCTGTATATATGAATTAAACATCAATTTGTTACATGAACCATTATTTTGATGTTTTATTTGTTACTCCAAATTTTCATTTTCTTTGCCTATAATCTCATCGAACTATATATGAATCATGACAAATTAGTTTCATATACAATAATAGAACTCAAACTTTTCTTTTAAGAAAACATGAATTTATTATCGCAATAATTATCAATAATATTCTATTTTATAAATCTTAAAAAAACGCGCGAACACAAAATTATATGGATTAGTTTCAAACTAATACTTTTCAAAAAATTATTATTTTAGAATACTTCTATAGATATTATGGATGCTCCTAAAGTATAAATGCAATAAATTAGTACATGAAAAATCATTAAAATGAGAAGAAAAATTTACTTACATAGTTTTTGCATTGTGAGTGAGGACAATAAAATTGATCGATGATGATAGGTCGGGTTACACCATATAGTTTTATACGTTCAAATAAAACATTTCGAACATGCCCTTTTCCTCCCTAAGCAATACAAATATTTGGACAATAATATTTGCCATTAACTTAATTAGTTTCAATCCTCAAATTAGAGAGATAAAAACAAACTAATCAATCTCTTTAATTTTACCTGCCATGTCTTGATTCTAACCCCATTATCTGTGTTTATAAAGGTACAATTTCGGACGATGACATTTTCCACCATTCCTTTGACCCCATTTCGACCTAAGCTTCCGATGCTTGTTTAAGAAAAAAATAAAATTTTGATATAATTTAATTACAATTTTAAACTAATTTTACAATAAATCAAAGTTAAGATAGATAACAAGAATGATGGAAGAAAAAGTACCTTATTCCATGACCCGGACCACATGAGATTCCTGATATGTTAATATGCTGTGAACCGCCACCAATGGATATACAATCATCACCTAAAAGTATCAAGTATCACACACGATTAAGTGGATTAATTAAGGTGGACAACAAGAAAAAACTTTTATTAAAATAGTTAAATACATAAACTGAAACCAAACTGAGCCATACTGTTGTATACGAAGAATCAATCTGGTTTTTGGTTTTTGTTTCAGTTTTTTTTATATACGCCATCGGCTATCCGGTCGGCCTCAGGTTAGGAACACGTAAAGAAACGGCTACGAATTACCCCCAACGGCCTAACCCAGGTTAAATGCCTTCCGACTAAGTGCCAGCGGATGACCCAGCCGCCTACATTATGGATCACTAAGTAAACCAATTGGACCGAGACCCAACTGACAGACTTCCCACAAAGTGGTGTTTCATTTATTTTTGATTCTTTACTGTTGTATACATAAACTGAAACTGAACCAAAAACTTTGATTGGTTTCATAATCATTAATTGGAAAAACGAAGAATCTATCCGAACCAAACTGAGCCATATCCAAACCGAAGACCAAAATTTTTATAACACAGAATCAAAACCACGCCTAAGTTATTTGGTTTCAATTATTAAAAAAAAACTAAACCAAAAAGTCAAAAACCAAAAAAAGAACGAACCGAAGTTAAACCGTAAAACAGATTGCCCATAGTTGAATTATTGCGATTAGGATACTTTAATTTACACAAAGATACATTTTTACTACTATTATAAGTTTAACCAAATTTTCTTTTCTGAGGACTGAGTTTAACCAAATCATGAGAGACTAATTAGATGTATACATACATTCAATCTTTATTTTAAATGTTGATCCCGGGGATTACTAAAGATGTTTAAGAGATTGATTACGGAACGAGAGGTGAGATTTTCGTTAATTAGAGCAATTTAACCACTATTAAAGCAGGCCGGGAGAAAGATGTGTAGGCCGGGGGCCGTGTTTCTTTTTATTGATGGTGAGAGAAATGAACAATTTAGAATTACGAACTGGTTCCGAAAGACGTCCAGTTCGGCGTTCTAAACTGTTGCCTTGTTACAAAGAGAGAGAGAGAGAGATCGGGTAACTTGTCGTCGGTCCAATGGCCTCAATCAAAGGTCTCCCTCATTAATGACATTGAGGGGTATATATAGTCGGGGTTGGCTTCCTGCTCCCCGGGATCTCGGGGCCACGTGGCGTCTTCGGCCTCTTTCGCGGGTAAGGTGGCCTAGGAGGCGTGTTCCGGCTTTCGAGGAGGGAGGTCATGATGAGCTCGGCGCCATGCCTCTGCAGAGTAGTGCACTGTTTAACCAACTCTCCTCCACGTGTCTCCCTCTCCTTCGTCAAGTCTGCAAGGTTGGTGAGATGTCGAGCTCAGCCCATACTCCTGCTCAGACAATACACTGTTCGACCAACTCCCACTTGCGATCTGCTCTTCTGACATTCTTGCCTTGGTGAAGTGTCAGCCCGGGCCCGAGGTGCGTCGCTTTCAGGTCGGCGACCGAGCTGAAGAGGGGCCTTGCAGGTCGGTGCTTTCAGCCCGGCGACCGAGCTGAAGAGGGGCCTTTCCTAAGATGGGCCTAACTAATTGGGGGTGCTAGGCCCACCTCCAACAATAGGCCCTCCCCCAGTTCGGTATCGCGAGGCGAAGCGAGCATGCCGAAGTTGATATGATGTTAGTTCGGCACATCTTAGGACGGTCTCTCCGTGCTCGTACGTGTTGATCTTCCCGAAAATTCGTAGTTGGTTGGCGCGTACCCATCACGTGAGAGAGCGAAAGGTCGCCTCCTTTTTCGCATGGGACGCCCACGCGCGGCGTGTGATAGACGCTTCGCGTTTATCGAGGCGTCTCCTGCTTTTTGGCGTGGGAGCACGAGGAGTCGTCATCATTAGGTTTCTGGGCGGCCGTGCTTCTTTCGACACGTGTCCAGGCGTCGTTTCACTGTCTCCCTTCTTCTATTTAACCCCCCTTCCTTCCTTCTGTTAAAACCTTCTGCGCATACTCTCAAGGTAATCTCCTCTCTGATTTCCTCCTTCCCTTCCTTTCTCTGTGCTTTCGATTTCTTCCCTTTCCTTGTATAATGGCGCCGATGTTAGACGGAATCCGGGTTGAATCGAGCGATGAGTCGGCGTCTCGTGACAATCGCAGCGATTCTCCGAGCTCCTCTTCCGATGGCTCCGTGCACGCCTCCTCTCCGAGTCGAGGCGCATACAGTGGGGAACAGCCTGTTCCCTCGACTTCGAGGGTCGCCCCGGTGCTCCCTGGGACCCATCTCCGAAAGAAGACGGTGGTGAGGTCCTCCTCTGGTGGTCGCGGTGGCGTTCAGATAGGGAGAGGAACCGGGCGTCTGGGCGACCGGGGTGGTCGTCAGGGCGGTCGTGGTGGCGGAGTACGAGTGGCCAGGGCGAGGTCTCCCCTGGTTCCTTACGAGCAGGGAGGGTCACCGACCTGGAGTACAGTGGAGTCGGTAACTCTGCTGAAGGAGTTATGCGACTTCCTTGCTGGGGTCGAGCTCAGGCTACCCGGGGCGGACGAGCGCCCGTGGACTCCTCCGGCGGGCTTCGTCTGCCTGTACGAGGGGTTCTTCCAGAAGTGCGGGCTGCGCCTTCCTCTCCCCGAGCTGCTCGTCCAGTACTGCCGGGCGCGGGGTTTGGCCTTCTCGCAGGTCTGCCCGTCCACGATCCAAGGCATGATCGTGCTGCTGACCTTGGGGCATGAGTGCGATGTGGAGGTGACGGTGCCTATGTTCGATGCCCTCACCCAGCAGAAGGCGAATCCTGGCATCCCGGGGACCTACTACGCTGCCTTCAAGCCCGCGGCGAACATCCTGGAGGCACCCAGCTCGGGGTCCAAGGCCAGCAAGCTGTCGAAGGTCGAGGACTGGTCTCGGAGCTACTTCTACGTCCGGGCTACCGAGGTGGCTGGTCTCGACCCGTTGGCGCGATATACCCGGGATTGGAATTTTTCCCCGGGTAGGGGTCTGTAGATCGAACTGCCATTCTTTTCCTTAGTTTTGGTCTGACTGATGTTGTTTGCTCTTCTTTCTGGTCCTCACTCTTCCAGGTTTAAGCTTCCGGACTACGCGGGTATCGTTGCTGTGCTTAGGTCGGTGCGCGACAGAGAGTGGAAGTCATTCACCTCGGGGAGAATTGAAGCTGCGATGGCCGGAGGTCGGCTTTTTTTTTTTTTTTTTTTTTTTTTTTTACCGAGCTGATGGGTGCCACCAATGTAGGTCGAGCACGGTTTGCCAATCCGCTGTACGCGGACTCCTTTGTGGCGCCGCCGCCGCCGATACCCGAGGCGCCGGTCCGGCGAGACCCGGCGCCGCGGACTGGGGGGGAGTCCTCCGAGGCGGCTCTCTCTCGAAGAGGGCGGCCTACGCTGCCGGTGCTAGGGCTGGCAAGAAGAAGAGGACCAAAGTTGGAGGGTCTTCGACTTCAGGTCGGGAGTCTGGCCGGCCTGAAGAGGCTGGTTGCGAGCCTGAGGGCTCCCGAGGCGCTCTTGTCGGGGAGGCCGAGGTGCCTGTGGCCGAGGTGCCTGCGGGGGAGGTCGAAGGGGCCCGGACCCTGGCGATTGAAGAGGTCGCTGGTCGGGCGACGGAGGGCGGCGATGCAGCCGTCGTTGTGGAAGAAGGGCGGGAGGCCGCCGGTGACCGGAGTGGTGGGGCTTCGGAAGGTTCCGAGGACGGGCCTCGGGACTATAGCTTCTATTTCTGCCACGAAGATGGCAATACCCAGATCATCGTGGACCAGGACGAGTGCGCCGAGCTGGCACATGCCATGATGTTCGGGCAGAAGCACCCGCACTTCGTCCCACTGGAGATGGCGGAGTCGGATACTGATGAGGACATCGGCTCTAGAACCGACCCAAATGAGATGCCCACCGTCCCAGAAGGTCCCATGACCCGTTCCAAGGCCAAACAGCTCAGAAGAAGATTCGGGACGGCCATACAGGCCTTCGTCAACTCACCCGGGCCAGGCGACCCATTCCAAGTTCTAGCCGGGAGAAAAGAGCCTGTACCGGATGATAGTCCGAACGACCTGATCGTCACTGAGGGAGGTAAGTTCTCTCGTCCAAGTGACCATTCTAAGACTAACAGGACATGTGGTTTTCGTCCCACAGCCACGGAACCAGTTGTAGCCGAGGAGCTTTACTCGGAGACAGTTTTAGCCGTGACAAAGGAGTCAAATCCAAACGACGGCCCAAACGACCTGATCTTCACTGAGGGAAGTAAGTTCTCTCGCCCAAGTGAATATTTTAAGGTTAACAGGTCGAGTAGTTTCCCTATTAGAGATGCAGCACAGCCGGTTGTTTCACGCACAAGCCGCTTAGCCGGGAAGGACCAACAATGGGCTACGGAAGGTATTGAAGCTAAGGAACTACAAGAACTTGAAGAGGATGGCTTCTCTGTTCCAGAAGACCTCCTAGAAGACTTCACCAAGCTACTGCACGCACGGGACGCACCAACTCCAGAATCACCTTCAAAGGCACCTCATGCGCCACCTTGGGCCACTTCGCATCAATGTAAGCTGTTTACATTATACACTGTCCTTGCAGGTACTTCAAGCTCTAAAGACCAATTCAAAACGACACCAAACGAGTAGTTTAGGTGTCTCGGCCAAACTTTCCTTTTCTTGCTTTAATGAAACGATGCACTTTGTTTTTAGCTAGGGATGCGGACTTTCCTTATTTGTTTCTTTTGTTTTGTTTGGTTTTTATGTCTTTTTGCTTTGTGATTTCGTTTGACCTAAGGGTCCCCTAAGCTGACGAGCCATATATAAGGTTCCCCTGCAGCCTTGTAATTTTTCACCTTTGATATTAATAAAAACGCCGCATTTCCCCTAGAGAAGCGATTTCTCTTTTGTTCTTGTTCTTGTTCGTGTGACTCGACCAAGACCAAGTCCTGCACCGTATCAGAGAGTCATCTCCCCTCTGTGTCGTGTATTCATTCCACCATCAGCCCATTCATCGACTCCACACGAGAGAAGCGATCGCCATCGTGTCAAGTCCATTCACCATCGACCATCGACCGACTAAAGGAGAGGGCGACCGCCTGTCTTTAGTCCCACCGACTATCCCGGTTAAGACCTCACCACCGAGGCTTACACCATCTGGTATCAGAGCCAAAGGTTCCACCTTTGGTTTTTCTATCCCTTGCTTCACATCTTTTCGTAGATCTATCGCTAGGATTGTTAGTATCGTGTAAGAAATTCAAAAAAAAATATATATATATATATTGTTAGGGTTTTGTAATTCTGTCGTGTTCTTATTGTTTGAGTAAAGAAAAGCAAAAAAAAAAAAAAAATATCGAAGTTAGATTAAATCCTTAGTTGAATCTATCGCATATTAAAAAAAAAAAAAAAAATCGGAAACTTGCCTTATCGTGATTTCTTGTTTCGGAAAAATACCAAAACAGTTTTTGGAATTTTTCTTGAACTGTTTCGCGATTGCTAGCTGTCTCATAGACCATCTAGTGATTTTTGTTTGGTCGTAAAAATTCTTTTGGGTCTCGGTTGCAATTTTTTTTAAATCCCATTCGGTATTTGACGAAGTTGTTGTTTTTGAGTAAATTCTTAAACAGCCGACTAACGACCATGGGAGACGAAGCCAACAACGTTCCCCAAGACGCCATTATGCAGATGCTTACGACCATGAGAGACGAGCTGAGAGGATTTGGCCAAAGGCTAGGCCAGCTCGAGCAACCGCAACTAAGAGACGCCGAAGGAGCTCAACAACCGGCAAGAAGGAATGTTCCTATGAATGACCAGCAAGATGCCATACAAGATGACCGTGACAGCATGCCGGAGATGGAGGACGACTTTCCCCCTGACCCCATACGTCACCTAAACCAAAGGAGACGTGATCCCATTAGAGGGCCTCGGCCAAGAGAGCGTGAGCCCAATCATGACATGAAATTGTCACCTCCTACTTTTGCAGGAAAGTCAAATCCGGAAGTGTACTTGGATTGGGAAAGACGCATGGAATACATCTACGAGTGCTATGGCTATGGAGAAGGCAAGAAGATAGCCTTGGCAGCCGCACAACTCACCGAAAATGCACTTGCATGGTGGGATAGGACTGTAGCCGAGAGAAGAAGGCAACTCTTTGGGCCGGTCCAAACGTGGCATGACATGAAATATCTCCTAAGACTAAGGTATGTGCCTGATCATTATCACCGTGACTTGCAAAAACGTTTCAGGAAGCTAGCACAAGGCAGCCGGCCGGTAGAGGAGTATTTTGAAGAGTTTGAGAAACTGATGAACTCATTGGAGTTAGAGGAATCCGAAGAAGCTTTGATGGCTCAATTCATTGATGGGCTTCAAGAGCGCATAGCTAGAAAGGTGGAGAGAACTAGGTATAGTGGGCTCCATGAGCTACTACACCTATCGGTGCAAATAGAGCAACAAATCAAGAGGAAGACCTCACTCTCCAACAGGCCCCGGAACAACCCTCCTTGGCAAGCGAGTGGCAGCAAGCCGGTCGACAAAGGCAAAGCTGTCGAGATCGACTCTCGGTTCAAAGGCCGAACCAATGACTTCTCTAAGACATCCCGACCCGACCCAGGTAAGTTCCCTAACACTAGTCAAGCTAGAACTCGTGATATTACCTGTTTTAAATGTCAGGGAAGAGGACACTATGCTAGAGACTGTCCGAACCAAAGAGTCATGATCATTACGGCAAGTGGTGGATATGAATCTCAAGACGAGATCGAAGAAGAGGTAGATGGAGCTGATGACGACGTTGAGTACCCAGATACTGGTGATCTACTAGTAACTAGGCGAGTCCTTAGCGTGCTGGTTCAACCCGAAGAGAAAATTCAAAGAGAAAACTTGTTCCACACACGATGCACCATTAACAACAAGGTATGTAATCTCGTAATAGATGGAGGATCTTGTGCTAATGTGGCTAGCAAGTTTATGGTAGACAGGTTAGGCTTGGAGAAGACTAAGCACCCTAGACCCTACAAACTACAATGGCTCAATGACACCACGGAGCTCAAAGTGACGGAGCAAGTGAGTGTTCCCTTTAGCGTAGGTAAGTATCAAGACGAGGTGCTTTGCGACGTAGTTCCTATGCAAGCTGGCCACCTCCTGCTGGGGAGACCATGGCAATTTGACCGTGCAGCCATTCACAATGGCCGGACCAATTACTACTCATTCATGCACAAGGAGCGAAAACACCATTTGGCCCCTCTAAGTCCGACCGAAGTGCAAGAGCTTCAAGCCAGGATGAGCAAGGAGACCAAGGTAAGTGTCTCTAATCTATACATCAATGCTGGTGGTTTAAACCGTGCTATGAGTGCCGAAGGCACTATATTACTAATGCTGTTTAAAGAGTGTCTAAGTACAGAGAACAAGGAAATATCATTGCCGCCGGAAGTAGATGCCTTGTTAAGCAAATTCAGAGATCTCTTCCCTGAAGAGAACCCACCAGGCCTGCCCCCTCTACGAGGAATAGAGCACCAAATAGACCTTGTTCCCGACGCCGCCTTACCAAATAAGGCCGCATACCGAATGAATCCCGAAGAGACTAAAGAGTTGGAGAAACAAGTACGGGATTTACTGGACAAGGGCTACATAAGAGAGAGTCTCAGCCCATGTGCAGTTCCTGTGTTGTTAGTGCCAAAGAAAGATGGCACTTGGAGAATGTGTGTGGATTGCCGAGCTATCAACAATATCACCATCAAATACCGGCACCCTATTCCACGCTTAGACGACATGCTAGACGAACTAAGTGGTTCTACTATCTTCTCAAAGGTAGATTTGAAAAGTGGATACCACCAAGTCAGGATGCGTGAAGGAGATGAGTGGAAAACAGCTTTCAAGACCAAGCAAGGGCTGTACGAGTGGCTAGTCATGCCTTTCGGCTTGACCAATGCACCAAGCACATTCATGCGACTAATGAACCAGGTTCTTCGTGCCTATATAAGTAAATTTGTGGTGGTCTATTTTGATGATATACTTATATATAGTAAGAACCTACAAGATCATCTCAAACATCTAGAACTAGTGCTTAAATCACTTCGCAAGGAAGGCCTTTATGCTAACCTTAAGAAGTGCACATTTTGTACTAACCAACTTGTGTTCTTAGGCTTTGTAGTAAGTGAACAGGGACTACAAGTGGACGAGGAGAAGATCAAGGCCATAAAAGATTGGCCCACACCGACGTCTATAGGGCATGTTAGGAGCTTTCATGGCTTGGCAAGCTTCTATCGACGATTTGTGAGGGATTTCAGTACTGTTGCTGCTCCACTCACAGCTGTGATCAAAAAGAACGTGCCATTCTCATGGAGAGCAGCTCAAGAAGCTGCCTTCAACAAGCTCAAGGATAGACTCACTCAAGCACCGGTTCTTGCTTTGCCCGATTTCGATGAGATGTTCGAAGTAGAGTGTGATGCATCCGGCTTAGGAATTGGAGCTGTGCTACACCAAAGGAAAAGACCCGTAGCCTTCTTTAGTGAGAAACTAAGTGGAGCCGCGCTGAACTATCCGACTTATGACAAGGAGCTCTACGCTCTTGTCCGGGCATTAGAGACTTGGCAACATTACTTGCTGTCCAAGGAGTTCATCATCCATACGGATCATGAGACTCTTAAACATTTGAGAGGTCAGACCTCACTAAAGAGAAGACATGCAAAGTGGCTTGAGTTTGTGGAGACATTTCCCTACGTCATCAAATACAAGAAGGGGAAAGAAAATGTAGTAGCCGATGCCTTGTCAAGGAGGCATGCTCTCATATCAACAATGGAGGCCAAAGTGCTAGGATTCGAGCACATCAAAGACCTCTACAAAGATGACCCTGACTTCAAAGAATGCTACACTAATCACGGCAAAGGCATATACGGTCCATTCTATCTCCAAAATGATTTTCTTTTTAGAGGTAGACGTTTGTGTATTCCACAGGGATCAATGAGAGAGTTAGTGCTTAGTGAAGCACATGGAGGAGGATTAATGGGACACTTCGGTGTAGACAAGACCTTGGCCATAGTAAAAGATCATTTCTATTGGCCACACCTCAAGAAAGACGTGAAGAGATTTTGCTCGAGATGCGTCCAATGCCGCAAAGCCAAATCCAGGTCACATCCTCACGGTCTTTATCTCCCTTTACCTATTCCTAACGCCCCATGGGTAGATCTTTCGATATATTTTGTTTTAGGACTCCCCAAGATCCGACACCAAGATTGCATCTTTGTTGTTGTGGACCGGTTCTCTAAGATGGCACACTTCATCCCGTGTGACAAGACAAATGACGCGACCAACATTGCTAATTTGTTCTTCAAGGAGGTGGTGCGCCTGCATGGAATCCCGAGAACTATAGTATCCGATCGCGACACAAAGTTTTTGGCTCATTTTTGGAGGACCTTGTGGAGGAAGTTAGGAACCAAGCTCCTTTTCTCCACTACTTGTCACCCCCAAACAGATGGTCAAACGGAAGTGGTAAACCGTACACTTGGCACTTTACTTAGAGCCACTCTTGGTAACAACATGAAAACATGGCTTGATTGCATTCCATTCATAGAATTTGCGTATAATAGGGTTGTTCATTCGGCCACTAAGCTATCTCCTTTTGAAGTTGTCTATGGATTTAACCCTCTATCTCCAGTAGATCTAGTGCCTCTTCCTCAAATAGAACAGGTCAATCAAGATGGGCTTAGGCGCGCCGAGTTCATCAAGGAGTTGCATGAGAGAGCTAAAGCCAATATTGAGAAGAAAACCGAAGGGTACAAGAGGAGCCATGACAAAGGCAGGAAGGAGCTCACCTTTGAACCAGGAGATTGGGTCTGGCTACATATGACCAAAGAAAGATTCGCGGACAAGCGTGCATCCAAGCTCGCTCCAAGAGGCGACGGTCCATTTAAAGTTCTAGCCAAAATAAACGACAATGCCTACAAGCTAGAGATGCCAGGTGAGTTTAATATCTCACATACATTCAATGTTGCTGATTTATCTTCCTTTGATACAGGAGATCCAGTTTTGTGGACAAAACCTCTTGAAGAGGGAGGGAATGATGAGGACATCGGCTCTAGAACCGACCCAAATGAGATGCCCACCGTCCCAGAAGGTCCCATGACCCGTTCCAAGGCCAAACAGCTCAGAAGAAGATTCGGGACGGCCATACAGGCCTTCGTCAACTCACCCGGGCCAGGCGACCCATTCCAAGTTCTAGCCGGGAGAAAAGAGCCTGTACCGGATGATAGTCCGAACGACCTGATCGTCACTGAGGGAGGTAAGTTCTCTCATCCAAGTGACCATTCTAAGACTAACAGGACATGTGGTTTTCGTCCCACAGCCACGGAACCAGTTGTAGCCGAGGAGCTTTACTCGGAGACAGTTTTAGCCGAGACAAAGGAGTCAAATCCAAACGACGGCCCAAACGACCTGATCTTCACTGAGGGAAGTAAGTTCTCTCGCCCAAGTGAATATTTTAAGGTTAACAGGTCGAGTAGTTTCCCTATTAGAGATGCAGCACAGCCGGTTGTTTCACGCACAAGCCGCTTAGCCGGGAAGGACCAACAATGGGCTACGGAAGGTATTGAAGCTAAGGAACTACAAGAACTTGAAGAGGATGGCTTCTCTGTTCCAGAAGACCTCCTAGAAGACTTCACCAAGCTGCTGCACGCACGGGACGCACCAACTCCAGAATCACCTTCAAAGGCACCTCATGCGCCACCTTGGGCCACTTCGCATCAATGTAAGCTGTTTACATTATACACTGTCCTTGCAGGTACTTCAAGCTCTAAAGACCAATTCAAAACGACACCAAACGAGTAGTTTAGGTGTCTCGGCCAAACTTTCCTTTTCTTGCTTTAATGAAACGATGCACTTTGTTTTTAGCTAGGGATGCGGACTTTCCTTATTTGTTTCTTTTGTTTTGTTTGGTTTTTATGTCTTTTTGCTTTGTGATTTCGTTTGACCTAAGGGTCCCCTAAGCTGACGAGCCATATATAAGGTTCCCCTGCAGCCTTGTAATTTTTCACCTTTGATATTAATAAAAACGCCGCATTTCCCCTAGAGAAGCGATTTCTCTTTTGTTCTTGTTCTTGTTCGTGTGACTCGACCAAGACCAAGTCCTGCACCGTATCAGAGAGTCATCTCCCCTCTGTGTCGTGTATTCATTCCACCATCAGCCCATTCATCGACTCCACACGAGAGATGCGATCGCCATCGTGTCAAGTCCATTCACCATCGACCATCGACCGACTAAAGGAGAGGGCGACCGCCTGTCTTTAGTCCCACCGACTATCCCGGTTAAGACCTCACCACCGAGGCTTACACCATCTGGTATCAGAGCCAAAGGTTCCACCTTTGGTTTTTCTATCCCTTGCTTCACATCTTTTCGTAGATCTATCGCTAGGATTGTTAGTATCGTGTAAGAAATTCAAAAAAAAAAACGTTGGAGCTCGGCTGTTTTTTTTTTTTTGTTTTTTTTTGTTTTTTGATGCGAGCGTCGGAGCTCGGCTTTTTGTGCACAGGCCGGGGACCGTATTCCTTTGTCAAAAGGGTTTTATTAGATTAATAGCTCAGCCCTGGTTAGGGGTTGATCCCGGGGATTGTTGATCCCGGGGATTGTTGATCCCGGGGATTGTTGATCCCGGGGATCACTAAAGATGTTTAAGAGATTGATTACGGAACGAGAGGTGAGATTTTCGTTAATTAGAGCAATTTAACCACTATTAAAGCAGGCCGGGAGAAAGATGTGTAGGCCGGGGGCCGTGTTTCTTTTTATTGATGGTGAGAGAAATGAACAATTTAGAATTATGAACTGGTTCCGAAGGACGTCCAGTTCGGCGTTCTAAACTGTTGCCTTGTTACAAAGAGAGAGAGAGAGATCGGGTAACTTGTCGTCGGTCCAATGGCCTCAATCAAAGGTCTCCCTCATTAATGACATTGAGGGGTATATATAGTCGGGGTTGGCTTCCTGCTCCCCGGGATCTCGGGGCCACGTGGCGTCTTCGGCCTCTTTCACGGGTAAGGTGGCCTAGGAGGCGTGTTCCGGCTTTCGAGGAGGGAGGTCATGATGAGTTCGGCGCCATGCCTCTGCAGAGTAGTGCACTGTTTAACCAACTCTCCTCCACGTGTCTTCCTCTCCTTCGTCAAGTCTGCAAGGTTGGTGAGATGTCGAGCTCAGCCCATACTCCTGCTCAGACAATACACTGTTCGACCAACTCCCACTTGCCTTCTGCTCTTCTGACATTCCTGCCTTGGTGAAGTGTCAGCCCGGGCCCGAGGTGCGTCGCTTTCAGGTCGGCGACCGAGCTGAAGAGGGGCCTTGCAGGTCGGTGCTTTCAGCCCGGCGACCGAGCTGAAGAGGGGCCTTTCCTAATATGGGCCTAACTAATTGGGGGTGCTAGGCCCACCTCCAACATTAAATATGTATAAATACTAAACGGGATAGTATAAAGATCACAATAAAGAATCATCACCTGTTCGGATATTACTGTTGTATACGACAACATTCTGAGAACGTTGAATGTGAATGCCATCAGTGTTAGGGCTTTTACCATCGGCGGTTATGGTAAGTTGTTCATCGAAAACCCATTTCGAATCTTCCAACGACATTTGAAAATTAGGACTGTCCTTTATTGCTTATATGCACATTACTCGAATATGATATAAACATACCACTACAAGAAAACAGGTGTATTTCCGACGGTAATTCCGACGGCAATAGTTCCGTCGGAAATTTCCGACAACTTTCCGACGGATTTCCGACTAACTTCTCATCCGCCGGAAATATTAACCCGTCGGACACTTTTCGACAGATTTCCGATGACTTTTTGACGAATTCTGATGTTGCCGACATACTGCCGACGGATTTCCTACGACGTTCATCCGTCGGAATTTTCCGACGGATTTCCGACAGATGCCGACATGGTTGCCGACATCGATAATATCTACTTTATATCCGTCGGAAATCCGTCAGAAATCCGTCGGAAATCCGTCGGAAATCCGTCGGAAATCCGTCGGAAAATGCACAAAATTTTCCTTATAAAAACGTTTCCACGCTTCATTTATAATCACAACAAAAAAAAATCTCTGTTATCTAATTCCTTACGAAAATGTCTTCTTCAAATCCTTATAATTATTTTCGATCATGGATGGACAAGCCTCATCAAATTCCGGACACGGGCCTAGTTACGGAGGAATTCAAAAAAGGTCTACAGGATTTCATGGCATTTGCGGGTATGCAGAAGAAAGCAAAAAAAACCGGTAAAATCTATTGCCCTTGTACCAATTGTGGGAATCGTAGATTTATCGTGATAGATGAAGTATGGTCACACTTGTATTGTCATGGGTTTATGCCGGGTTACAAGATTTGGTATTATCATGGAGAAAATGATACAATGGTGGATAATTATGCTAGTACTAGTGAACATTATATTGGGGATAACACTAGCTTAGAAGAACCCGCAATGGAAGAACAAAGTACTGTAGGTCATGTTCAGATGGTGAACGATGCATTTCGTGAAAGTATACCATCGGTTGCTGAGTATGGAGATAGGGGAGAAGAACCTAATTTAGAAGCTCGGAGATTCTTTGATATGTTAGACGCTGCTAAACATCCGTTATATGATGGGTGTAGAGGTGAACATTCCCCTTTATCAACTGCAACAAGGATGATGGGTATAAAGACGGATTTCAATTCGAGTGAGGAGTGCGTGGATGCAATCGCTGATTTTGTGAAAGAAATTTTGCCAGAAGATAATCTTGCACCGGCATCATACTATGAGATACAGAAACTTGTTCAATGTCTAGGATTGCCGTATCAGATGATAGATGTATGCATAGACAACTGTATGCTCTACTGGAGAGAGGACGCAGATCGTACGACATGTCGTTTTTGTCGCAAACCTCGGTATAAGGAAACAGGTGGAAGAGTGCCAGTGCCATATAAACGGATGTGGTATTTACCGTTAATAGAGAGATTGAAGAGGTTATATCAGTCAGAGCGCATAGCAGGAGCAATGAGATGGCATGCAGAGCATACAACAGATGGACAAATCGCCCATCCGTCAGATGCAGGAGCATGGAAACATTTTCAATCCATTTATCCCAGCTTTGCGTTTGAGGCAAGGAACGTATACCTTGGATTATGTACCGATGGTTTCAGCCCTTTTGGGAAGCACGGCAGAAAATATTCTTTGTGGCCAGTAATTGTAACACCTTACAATTTGCCGCCATCTTTGTGCATGCGAAGGGAGTTCTTGTTCCTTAGCATTCTCGTTCCTGGACCAGAGCATCCGAATAGATCACTTGATGTGTTTTTGCAACCATTGATTTATGAGCTGCGAATGTTATGAGACCAAGGTATTGAAGCGTTTGATGTTTCTTGTCACCAAAATTTCATCATGCGGTCGGTACTTTTGTGGACTATTAGCGATTTTCCAGCATATGGCATGTTATCAAGATGGACAACGCACGGAAGGTTATCGTGCCCGTACTGTCAAGATAACACTGATGCGTTCCAATTGAAGCACGGACGGAAAACGTCTTGGTTTGATTGTCATAGGCGATACCTACCTAGCGATCATCCTTATCGTCGGAGCACCACATTGTTTAGGAAGAACCGGAAAGTATTTGACGGTCCTCCTCCTGAGTTAGATGGTGAGTATTTGTTGACTCAGTTTAGAGATTTTGGTGCAGAGAGGACCGTTGATTGTGGTGGTAACGGACATCATCCTGTTGATGGTTGTGGCAACGTTCATAATTGGCACAAGAGGATCATTTTCTGGGATTTGCCTTATTGGAAGAACCATCTTTTGAGGCATAATCTGGATGTCATGCACATTGAGAAGAATTTTTTCGACAACATTATGAACACCGTTCTCAATGTCAAAGGGAATACGAAGGACAATCTGAAGTCTAGATTGGACTTGCCAGACATTTGTTCTCGTAGAGCACTACATGTGACAGGGAACGGGAAGCCTCCGGTCCCGGCTTTTCGTTTCGATGAACCTTCAAAGGCCGAGTTTTTTTACTGGATTACCGAAAGTGTTAGATTCCCGGACGGATACGCATCTAACCTTTGGAACTGCGTTGATCATGGAGAAGGGAAGTTTACTGGGATGAAGAGTCATGATTGTCATGTGGTGATGCAGCGCCTCCTTCCATTTGCCTTTGCATGTCTTCTACCACGTAATGTCCACGAAGCAATTGCAGGTACAATCATGAAATTATTTATTTACTACTTTATACAATATATACTTCATTATTTAATTATTCATTTGTTATCCATATATTGCAGGGATTGGTGCCTTTTTCCGAGATATATGTTCTCGCTCTCTTACATCAGACGGTATCCGCAATCTTGGGGCTAATATACCTGTAATCCTTTGCAATTTGGAGAAGATATTTCCTCCTTCATTCTTTGATGTTATGGAACATTTAACAATTCATCTCCCTCGAGAAGCAGAGCTTGGGGGTCCGGTTCAGTACCATTGGATGTATCATTTCGAACGGTATTTGTCACATCTAAAGAAGAAGGTGAAAAATTTGAGTAGAGTGGAGGGTTCTATCGTCGCACAGACCATCAATGAAGAAACCTCACATTTTGCCGAGTCCTACTTTCCATCACAAGTCAAAACAAAGAGTCGTAGAGCAGCTCGACATGATGACGGAGGCGTCCTACCTTTCTATCCGGTCTATGTACCTCATATATTTTTACAGATTGGACGACTTAGTGGAAAAGGCAAGAAGAGGAGACTTTCACCACAAGAGCGAGAGCATTTGCATATGTATATTCTCACAAACTGCGACGGAGTTGATTAATATGAGAGGTATTATATATTGAACTTAATTTTTAATTACTTATTGGGTTCTTGATTATATATATATATGTACTAACGTGATAATTGTTTCAATCTCACAGGATGTATATGGCTTATCAACGTTTTGCATTTCCTGACAAAACAGAGGACGAGCTAATCGAGCTCAAACAGGAAGAGTTCAGACGTTGGTTAAGAGATTATGTAAGTCTTTTAATTGCCTTGTTTTTAGCAATCATCATATGTAATGAAAGATTTAATTATTTGAAGTATTTTTATTTTAATTGTGCAGGTGACGACAGAGAAGGCTAACGGACAAACATTTCCCACGTGGTTAGAAGAAATTGTGAGATTTCCACTAGCAACCGTGCAGTCACATGTGATGTATAGCACACGGGGGTACGCTTTTAAGATTCTTCGGGATGATAGGAGTGCGACAACTTCAGATTACGGTGTATCAACTCAGTCAGGTGATCTTGTATACTATGGTGTCGTACGTGAGATTTTCGATGTTAAGTACCCGGGAATGCTCGGTCTAAGATGTGTTGCATTTTTATGCGACTGGAACGACCCATTAGTAGGAAGCGGTGTGCGACACGACCAATTTGGTGTTACATCATTACATAGCAGAAGAAAACTCCAGAGATACGAGCCATTTGTACTTGCATCACAAGCAGACTAGGTTTGTATTTCTTTTACGTTAATTTTTAATTTAGTTTTGTTGCATTCCCGTGGTTAAATTTTTACATGGTGTAGGTATGCTACATTCCCTATCCGCGGGTGACAAACAAGCAAGACCCGTGGGTTACAGTCACATCGATAAACCCGAGAGGTAGAGTTCATGGGATGTCTGATCATGAACCCCTCCAACAAAGCTCCGTAGGTTTGGGTTCAATCGAGCATTCCCTTGAGGTCGACCTTGTCGCTGATTTCACCATACAGTCAGACGATCGAGTATTTGAGGATTCAGAAGAAGAATTTGACGAATTTGGGGAACCTTCCGATTCAGGAGAATCAGATTACTCATCATCGGATTGACAGTAGTTTTAATTATAAAATTTGCACCGTAAAATATGTACATATATTTGAACTAGAATTCGAATGTGTAATATATCAGTTATGTCGAAATTTTATAAAGTTAGACATTTGATTAAGTGCAACAAAATCGGAATTTTGCCACAAAAAAAATTTGGTTACAAGGCTAACATATATTATAACTTCTATATAAATTCTATATAACACATTTTCTTGATGTATATACAAGGTTAACCTATTTTATATACATCATACAAGTGTTTGTAAACTGTTGCCACAAAAAAACCTATACCCTATACCCTAAACAAGATTTTTGAATATCCGTCGGAAATCCGTCGGAAATTTCCGACGGATTTCCGACGGTTTGAGTCGAATCCGTCGGAAATTTCTGACGGATTTCCGACGGATTAAGCTGCCTCGGATAAAACCTGTGTTATATCCGAGGGATTGATTTTTTAGCCGAGGCAACTGAATCCGTCGGAAATCCGTCGGAAATTTCCGACGGATTTCCGACGGATTAAGCTGCCTCGGATAAAACCTGGGTTATATCCGAGGGATTGATTTTTTAGCCGAGGCAGCTGAATCCTTCGGAAATCCGTCGGAATTTTCCGATGGATTTCCGACGGATTCAACTTAAACCGTCGGAAATCCGTCGGAAATTTCCGACGGATTCAGCTGCCTCGGCTAAAAAACAATCCCTTGGATATAACCCAGATTCAACTCAAATCGTCGGAAATCCGTCGGAAGGTTCCGACGGATATTTAAAAATCTTGTTTAGGGTATAGGGTAAAGGTTTTTTTTGTGGCAAAAGTTTACAAACACTTGTATGATGTATATAAAATAGGTTAACCTTGTATATACATCAAGAAAATGTGTTATATAGAATTTATAAATTTGGATGGAAGTGTTTGTATAAGTTATAGTATAAGATATAGTTGATTTATGTGAAATGATATGTTTTGATGTTGTATAATTTTTAAACTAATGCAAAGCCTTTAATATTGATGAACTTAATATATATATTGAATGAAACATGTAAATAACATGTCCCTAAATCATATAAAGAAACCCTAAACCCTAAACCCCAAATATACCCTAATTCCGTCGGAAAGCCGTCGGAAATTTCCGACGGATTACCGACGGATCTGAAAAATTAGACACGTGCTTGTTGACTGACCAATCGACAAACATGCAAGGAATATACCTTATCCGTCGGAAATTTCCGACGGATTTCCGACGGACTTTGATATTTTCGAGACCGCGGGAATATCAACCGCGTAAATGAAATTATTTTTCGAAATCCGACGGATTTCCGACGGACATCGAATTGTATCGACAAAGCGTAAGTTTTTTCCTTATCTCTCTCTTCTTCCTCTCTCTCTTCCGTCGCTTCTTCTCCCTCTTCTCTCTTCTTCTTCCTTACCAAAAATCTCTTCTTCTCCCTCTTCCTTACCGAAAATCTCTTCTTCTCCCTCTTCTTCTTCACAATTTTAGTTTTACTCTTCTCTCCTCTTCTCTCTTCTTCTACATTTTCTTCTTCTCCTCTCCGGCCTCTCCTCGAAACCGCCGCCGCCTCTCCACTCAGCCTCCGCCAGAGCCTGCTTCCTCTACTCTCCAGCCGCCACCGATGGAAGGGTAATTTTTTAATTTGTGAATTAGTTAGGTTGATGTTAGGATGAATTTGATGTTAGGTTTCGGGATGTTAGGTTGATGTTAGATTGTCTCTCTGAATTTGATGTTAGGTTGATGTTGTGGTTTCAGGATGAATTTTGTGGTTTCGAGATGTTAGGTTTTGGGATGTTCTCTATGAATTTCGGATTGACAGACACAGGATCCTAAAAAAAACGTGTGGTGATGGTTTTGTGGTTTTGGTTTGTTAAAGTCGGTTTTGGTTTTGGTTTGTTATTCTCTGGTAAACTCAGTTTTGGTTTTGTGGTTTTAGTCTCTGTTTTTTTGTGAGTTTATATTGTTTGTTCTTATAAAAACGTAAAGTGGTTGTGTTTTTTTTGGAATTATGAGTTTATAAAAACGTTTTTTGTGATTTTTGTTTTTCAAATATAATAAAAACGTTTTTCAAATATTATTTTAGTAATAAAATCGTTTTTAATATTTTTTATAGTAATAAAACGTTTTCTAAATATTTTTATATATTAAAACTGATTTTAAAATATTTTAGCAAATTTTGAAAATTTTTGAAAAATTTGATTTTTTTAGTAAACTTTGAATTTTTCGGAAAATTTGAATTTTTTGGAAAATTTGAATTTTCCGGAAAATTTGTATTTTTCCTAAAAATTTTTCCGGAAATTTCAAAAATTTTGATAACTTTTGAATTTTTTGTTAATTTACTAACAATTTTACCGTTTTCCGCAGGGATCACGACGAAGTTTTTCAGTTGGGAGGCGGCAACCAAGGACGCCGTTCTCGGGTTTCTCGGTGTACGCCTCCTCCGGGACTAACGAGCTCGGGAACTCACATCCCAGATTCCCAGCAATCCGCTGCTCGGAGCCACATTGAGATCGAGGAGCTAGTCCGGCAGCCTAACCGGGGCCATTGCATTCGACTCGACCCGAAGTTTGAGGACGGCACTTGGTAAGAAAATTTTTGTACATTATTTCAATTTATTTAGATTTTTAAACTTAACATATTTATATCTTTTCATAATGTTTTCAGGTTTAAGCTGTCGACTCAGATCACCAAGGTGATATTACGGATGCTCCACAACATGTTGGACAAACCGTACGAGAAGTATTCGGACATGCCTACCGAGGAGAAAGACGTGTGGCACCGGACTTTCGCGGTAAGTTATTTATTGATATATTATTTATTTTGAATTTCATTTTGTCAATTTTTCTTTTTGATATGTAACATATTTTTTAAAAAATTGTAGCAAGAGTTCACGTGGGACTCTCATCATACGCGCAAAGTCATTGACACATTCGACAAGTATGTCGCAAACTCGTACTCGAAGCACATGTACGAGTGGAAGCACAACAAAGACAAGCCGAAGGACCTTGACGACGACGTCTGGAAGGGCTTCTGTGAGTACTGGAGTAGGCCTGCGACGAAAAAGACCTCCGAGCAACAGTCGAAGAACCGAAATAGCCAACGAGGCGGGAAAGGGGTCTACATCCACAACGCGGGCGCAAAGACCATCGAACGGGAAGCGATGGAAATGGTAAGTTTAATTTAAATTTTTTATTGTTAATTCTGTTTTTTATATTTATTTAACTTAACAAATTTTCGCAGGCGAGAGAATCTGGTTCCGAACCCGATTATCTTCAACTCATCGAGAATAGACACACCAACAAGAAAACCGGTCAGATACAGGACTTGGGGATGCGGGATGTTGTCGAGAAGAGCAAGAAGACGAAGCTGGACCGTGAACTATCATCGCAGCTCACTATCGAAGGATCGACGTCCTCAAACTCTTTGTCCCGGGAAGAGATAAACCAGATTGTACTTGAGGTAAGTTTTAATTTCATTTCGTTTTTATTTTATTTTCGTTATTTATTTATTATCGGTTATAATTATTCGCAGCAAACCCGGCAAGTGAAAGGTCGATTCGCTGGGTTAGGCACCCTTCCAACCCAGGAATCTTCTTCCTCGCTTCCTCGTTATCCTTCGGAGTACCGGGTAGAAATCGAGAGGCTCACCCAAACGGTGAAAGACCGTGACCAGCAGGTTGAAGAGCTACGGACGGAGCAACAGACTACCAACAAGAAGCTCTCCTGCTTGGAGAAGATGATGGAGAAATGCTTCCCGCATATGTTTCGGGATAATAATCCCGACGACGGAGATTCTCCAACCGTTTAAATATTTGCTTTTAATGCTTTTTTTTTGAACAATTTATTTTAATGTGTAATGAATTTTTTAATTTTGTTTAATGAATTTATATATTTATTATTTCTATTTTTAATTTATATTTCAAATTTATATAATTTAATATATAAATTTCAAAAAAATAAATAATTATATAAAATTCAAAATACCAATTCTGTCGGAAAACAGTCGGAATAAGTTACCGTCGTAAATCCGTCGGAACCTATTTCCGACGAAGAACCGACGGACTTCCGAGACAACTTCCGATCAAATTATCCGTCGTAACTCCGTCGAAAATAGTTACTGTCGGAAATCCGTCGGAAATATCTTCCGACGGATTTACGACAGACTTCCGACAAATTCATCCGATCACCATCCGTCGGAAATTCTGTCGGTAATATATCCGTCGGAAGTCCGTAGGAAATTACCGACGGATTTCCGACTGAATATCCGTCGGAGTATCCGTCGGAACGTACGCGGTCGGAAATCCGTCGGAAATGTCTGACGGCTTTCCGACGGCACAAATCCGTCGAAAATTTCCGACGAACTGTAACCGACAGCTTAAATCCGTCGGAAATCCGTCGGAAAGGGCATTTTCCGACGGATTTCCGACGGATTTACCCGTCAGAAATATCCTTGTTTTTTTTTAGTGTACCCTAATTAAGAGGGCAAACCAAATCAAATAGTTTGCAGTAACGACTAATAAAACTTAAAATTTGAAGGATTTTACTGAATTATATATTGTTAAGTGATTTTTCACATACCCGTGGTCTCCTAAGACATGCCTATAAAGAAAAACAAAAGTTATATGGATTTATAAGAACATATAGTAAACTAAAATTTCAATAAGAAAAATGCGCTTACTTGTTTATGCTTTTTGCAATCTATCGACCACCATTTTGTACCTTGACCATCAAGAGTACCTTGGCCATCGATATAAAGTCCATTTATATGTGCAAATTTGATCCACTGATGACAATGATCTTCATTGCATTGCCATTGATATGGAGCTTCAGGAGCAGTTAAATTTCCACGGATCTACAATATCATGAAATATATATAAACTAGGTTTTATTGATGTTAAATAAACATGTAACAGATATATTTTAACACCATAGAAGGAAAAAAATGTATTTTTTTATAATAAAATTTTAAGAAGTAGAATTAACAAAATAAACTATTGACTAGAATTAACAATATCAACGTTTTTGTAAATTTTTTAAAATCATAGTGTGATTAGTATACAAAATTTTACACAAACAGAAAATACTCTATTATATATAAACTTTTTATGTATTTATCAAATAAGCATAAATGAAAATGTTAAACAAAAAAAGCATAGACGAAAATAATGGGTAAATAAGATTTTGGTAAAGGAAATGGAAAAGAAAAAAAGGAAAAAATGAGCGTAGATAAATACAAAGAAAGAAAAATTAAAATTTTTACAAAAACGTTGATTAGTCTTGAGATATTATTAGTGGGGATTTGAGTTCACGAAGATAACTTAACACAAACATCCTTCTAAGTTCTAATCTAAGATTAATGCTTCACATGAGTTTTCACATTAGTTATTTTAATGTCTTGTCTTTAGTTATTATGTATCATCTTTAAGCTTTTCATTGTATCATTTCAAACGATGCTCATTTTGGAGGAAGCAGATGAATAAAACGAATAATTCTAAGTAAAATAAAAATTGACATTGGCGATGGCGATGGCTTCTTTTTTTAATAAGCACTAACTATATATATATATATATATATATATATATATATGAGTATTGCATACCGAGAAAACGATGTTATTGGATTTACAAGGGCCACGAAATTCAATTGGCTGAAGAAGAAATGTTCTTCCTTGAGGAATATGCATGGTTGATTTGGATCCAATGTAATTGCATGTGTCTTCCCATGCATCCTTGAATGCCTAAAACCATTATTAAGAAGACACATATGTCATAATCAATCTAGTTTGTGAATTTTTCAATATCTATAAAATAATTTAATCAAAAAAACAAACCTTTGTATCGTCGGAATATCCATCTCCGATTGCTCCATAATCAAAAACATTGAAAATATTATTTGTATGACGATGACAAGAATCATGAGACTCAGCTAATTGAGAATTGTGGAAGAGAGCCAGAGGAAGTAGAAAAGTTAAGAGCATTAAGAAGTTCATCATTTTTCTCCCACTTAATTAGCTGAGCAAAAGTGAATGTAGATCCTACTTAAAACTAAATACGGTTATATATGTTAAAAAATCTAAAGCTGTGATTTTCTATTTATTTAATAGATTTTATCTCATTTTGATACTCTAAAATATTAGATTCTTCTAGATTTTTAATCAGATAATATCTCACACACACGAAATAAAATCAGAAAAAATCAGTTGTTTGTTTCGAGAATATCACATACAAATGAAGCCATCGCCAATGTCTTCTTTTTTTATTTTTTTTGGTAATTATATTCGAATTCTATTTTCTATATAACTAGATATAACTAGATAAGTACCCGCATATATGCGGATTTGTAATTTAATATTTTATAACCCGTAAAAAATATTAAAGACGATAAGATGAAAAACAAAATTAGATCACCCATGAAAATATCTTATACATATATTTAATTAGAAACATAGTTTACGATGAAATAAATATATACCCTGAAATAAAAATTTGGTGAATAGATTTTGTAAATAGTTTTGGATACGATTATTGGATTTTTAA
Source organism: Eutrema japonicum (assembly GCA_030161315.1). Lineage (NCBI taxonomy): Eukaryota > Viridiplantae > Streptophyta > Magnoliopsida > Brassicales > Brassicaceae > Eutrema > Eutrema japonicum. Next base: position 52,438,667 of record BSQW01000011.1, read on the forward strand.
TATTTTTTTTGGGTAATTGATATATTACCAAATTGTGGTTTATATAGAGGTGAGAAATTAAAATTCTTTTTCTTTTATGATTAATTTCCTTAATCTAAATGAAAAAACTAAGTAATATTTTTTCCTTTTTATAATAATTTTGCCTTTTAAGATAAATTTAATTCTTTAACTTTTTAATTTGATTTTTATTAACTTTATCTTTTAACCTTATGAATAAGAATTTTTAAGTTTTTTATTAATCAATTTTTAATATTTCCAACTTTGACATGTCGCCATTAGGTGAATTAGCAACTTTGAAACATTCAGTTTTATATGATAAAAGTTTTACTATTTCTAAACTGAAATATGTTTTTTTAAAAAATTTTATTTGGATTTTATTCCTTTTTTAAAACTTTAGAAATGTGTAGATTATTATATAGAGTTTGGTCGTGCTTGTATATTAATAATTTTTCTTTTTTAAGTTTCTTTTTGTCATAATGGAAAGGATTATAAACTTTTAAGTTTGGTCATAAATTAATAGTTTTTCTTTTAAGTTTTTAGTATATTTATAATTTTCTTTTTTTTTAAGTTTGGTCGTGATTGTAAATTATAAACTTTTAAGTTTCATTTTGTCACTTTCCTTTATTATTAGTTTTCTTAACTTATTCTTGTTTTTTCTTGTTTAAAGATTGTCTTTTTTAGTATACTTTTTTTAATATTTACTTTAAATTCATTTTTACTTTTTTTAGATTGTCTTTTTTTTAATTTAACCTTTTTAATATTTACTGTAATTTAATTTTTACTTTTTAATTAAAGTGACACATGTCAAGATCTAAATTAACTGTGATAAATATCACGATCTCGTGAGTGAAAATTATCCTAATAATTTTATTTATCTAAGCTTGGTCGTGGTTGTAGATTATAAATTTTTAAATTTCCTTTTGTCACTTTCTTTTACTATAAGTTTTCTTTACTTATTTATGTTTTCTTTTTTTTAAGATTACCTTTTTTATTTTAACCTTTTTTAATATTTACTTTAATTCATTTGTTTTTTTTTCAAATTAAATTAACACATGTCAAAATCTAAATTAACCGTGACAAATGTCATGATCTCGTGAGTGAGAATTATATTACGTTTCACTCTCACATTGAGAGATCCAGCTTTATATAATAAGATATATATATATATATATATATATATATATATATATATATATATTAATAACTTTATCTTTTAGAATTATGAATATGAAATTGAGAAACTATCAATTTGGTTATCTAGAGGTGGGGAATGAGAATTCCTTTTTCTTTTTAGGATTGAATTCCATTTTAAGTTTGTGATTTTTTAAAGAATTACTAATTGTTCTTTCCTTTTTTAAACTTTAGCTTTTTAAGATCTTATTCTATAAAGTTGGATCTCTCGACGTGATTGTGACACGTAGGATAATTTTCAATCACAAGATTGTGACATTTGTCACGATTGTTAATTTAGATATTGACATATGTCAATTTAATTAAGAAAGTAAAAATAAATTAAAGTAAATATTAAAAAGGTTAAACTAACAAAAGGCAATCTTAGTAAAAATAAATTAAAGTAAATATTAAAAAGTGTAAAGTAGAAAATGTGATCTTACAAAAAAAACAAGTATAAATAAAGAAAACTTATAATAAAGGAAAGTGACAAAAAATTTAAAAAAGAAAAATTATAAATATACTCTAAACTTAAAAAGAAAATTATTAATATATGAATTAAAATCGATTTCTAATTTTGTGATTGAAAATTATCATATGTGTCACAATCACGTCGAGGGATCCAACTTTATATAATAAGATAGTTTATAAATTCATATAAATATAAGAAAATTCAAAATAACAATTTTTTCGTCAAACGTTCCATTAATATAACATAATAGAGTAGAAGAATAAATTTGATAATCTTTAAAAAAGTTGATGATAGAGATGGTTTTTACTTTAGGGTTTTACAAATTTTCAGAAACCCTATCCTCTTTTTCTCCATTTAAGCTTTTTGCTCCAAAGTTTCATGCCATGTCAAAGCCCCTGTGATCAATATCTTGCTAGGAAATTCCGTAGCTGACGGAGAGATATATGTAATTCTCTCTTCACCAATATCAACATCTATGATACACACAAATCCAGCAACAATGCTGCAAAATGCCAACACACATTTTCTGCAAAGTTAAGGATTTCTCCATCCATATAGCTGAAGTTTAATCATTTGATAATTACCTTGAGATAATCTGGTCAATCTCTTTGGCGTATGAGATAGCAAGAACTTTATTCACAAGATTTTGGTCAATTTCCACAGGTGTGATGTTATCATGATTTCCTCTTGACTTCTCTGGCAACTGATATACTTGCACATCACTGAACTTTGCGGTTTTGGTGTAGACCATGAGATCGTTGGTGGCTCCATGAAAGTACTTCTGTGGATAAGCAAATTCAAAAGCCATCTACTTTAATCAAACATTGAAAGAAACCTGATTATTGAAATCACCAAAGCGATACAAAATATACCTTGATGTTGTTGTTCCTCAAGGTTTTGCGAAAATCAGAGGTCCTAGAGAAAACTCCAGCTGACTTCTCAAGATTCAAGATATGTAAATTCTTCTTGAATCTTAAAGCTTTGGTCAGATCATTGACGAGTTCTGTTTCCTGCAAATGACAAAGATAAATGAAGTGCAATGTCGGTTTCTTGATTTAGGATAAAGCCAGAGAAGAGAGCTTCGGTACACTACTTGACCAAGGACAATGACTACAGATGCTTTAAACTTCCTTACTGCATGGACAAGCAGCTGCAAATTGAAAACAGGATAGCAAATCAGAAAGACCGTGGTTTATTGCGAAACATAAACCATTCTCTTGTCACAAAAGAAGCTAAAACTTACCTCGTAACCGACACCGTTGGTCCATCCCATTGTGTCAATCACCATACCAGAATATCGAGATTCCGCGTTTCCAGCAAACTCTACTTCTAATTCTCTAGCAAGTTTTTCAAAAAGGTGTTTGTACAGTCTAAGGTTGACACTGAGAGTACATGAAAGGAAAATTAGTCTCAAGTTATAAGTTTAATAAGAACTAAAAATTGATAATTCGAAGTAATATTACAGCGGACCAGCGTGCCCAAAGTAGTGCACAAGAGCCTTATCAACAGGAAACCCTTCAACAGGATCCACAGGCATTTCGATAGGGGTAGCAGCTATAGTTCCCGGTATGGTTATCGAGCTTTGACCAACATTAAGGTCAACAAATGTTGGTTTGCAACCATCTTTTGCTGCCCAACCAAGAAGCATCTAAGCTAATGTTGTCTTCCCAGAGTCAATACTCCCTACAATGATAACTCTTGGTCCCTGCATCAAGCAAAACCGTACCATAAGAAAAACCACAACTTCAAGGTTGCAATATGGATATAATCAATCTTTAGTAAGAAAGTACCTGTGAGCTTGTTGAAGACGTAACACGATGTCTTTGCGCTTGTAGATCGTTGTTCACATTGAGATAGCTCATCATAGGTGTCTAGAACAGAGATATTGTTTGTTAGTAAACAATACATCAATAATATCGTAAGAACTACTTGTGTGGATGAAACCATAACCTTACCTCAGAAGATGTATATTCACTTTCTGCAACGCCATCTATTTGGATTGTTCCCCCATAGCATGTGAAGACCTGAAAAAGTGAGCACTTTTATATGTGATCTATAGATCTTCAACTATATGTTACCAACTCAATGATCCTTTCAACTACAAAAGGAAAGAAGATGAATTTGACAGAAACTACCTAAAGCTCAAATCTTTCAACTAACCCACAAGGCCAGAGGATGAATTTGACAAAAAATCAAGAACCCATTTCGAGAAACGTAGCCACAACCAAATAGAAATTCAAAACTGGTTGTTACAATAAGAGTTGAATATGTGAAAACATACGGCAAATTGCTGGAGAGGTGGAAACGTGATCCACACTTTTGGTGGGAGCACGGAACCGAAAATCTCAACTTTGCCATCGAGCACACGGAGTTTGAGAGAAGAAGACTGATGCACTTGGATCCTGATCTCGCTATGCTGCGCTAACTTCACTACTCGATGGCCAAACTCAGTAGCATTTGATGCATCACTGTTCATCATTGGCTTAACCATGGACCGACCACCGTACGATGACATGTTCGTCTCTAAAGGGTCACACACACACACACACACGCACCCACTTGCTGAAAGACAACAAGGAAGACGAAAAGTCTTGAGTTTGAGATGTTTTTACAAATGAATCAGTGGATTTGGATTTAAAGAGGCTCACTTTTCTGGAGAGGGAGACGAAAAGTTGGTAACTTTATTTCGTCTTTCGATGTGTCAAGAGAAATATGAAAAGTTAGTACTTCGTTTCTTCATATCGACGTCGTTTTCTTCTAAAGAAGGAACGATGTCGTTCTGAAATCTTTATCAGCATCATCAGTCATCATCTTTGCGACTTCGACAGAAGGGTTTAACTGGTAGTTTTCTGAGTTTGGGGTTTACACAAAGCTCGAATCGATAAATTAGGATCAAGTGAGAAAAAAAGTTAGGAAATTTGAGTGGGTAATGAACTTAAACTTAGCAAATCCTCTCTGGGTTCCTGTAAAATCTTTGTTATGTAGAACCAGCAGGAGAAGGAGAATTTTCACTGACACTGCTATAAACAGTTTAGCCGAAAAGGTATTACTAGTAGCTATCGCAATTTCGGTTTTTTTTTATAGTTTATATTGTCTGAATTGTTGGGTTCTTGATGAAATTTAAAGGTGAAAAAGGATGAGACTGAGCTTTTGGTTGTTGTTGGTGGTGGAGCTGCTGGAGTCTATGGAGCAATTAGGGCTAAAACTCTCTCACCTGATCTGAGAGTTTTGGTTATCGAAAAAGGGAGATTTCTGTCTAAGGTTATTAGCCTCTTCTTCCTATTAAGTAAACTCATTTGGCTAAAAAAGAGAGAGATTTTTTGTTCATTTGTTTAATTGTTTTGCATTTCGCAGGTGAAGATTTCTGGTGGTGGTCGATGCAATGTGACAAATGGGCATTGCACCGATACGATTGTGAGTGTTGTTCATACAGAAAGCTTCGAACTTTATGCCTGAAAAAATTGCAGAATCATGAAAGCATATTGGGTTTAGCTTGATTTTTGTTTTTGTTAACTTAATATTAGATTAGTATATAGAGATTGGCAGAGCATTACAACAATACTATTGTGAGTGTTGTTCACACATAAAGCTTCAAACTTAATGCCTGAAATTGCTGAATCATGAAGATTTCTTGCAGTTTTCTCTTTAATCTTGTGGAAGTATGTCGGTTTAACTTGATTTGTGTTTTTGTTAACTTAATATCAAATTTGCATGTAGAGATTGGCAGAGAATTACAACGACACTATCTTGAGTGTTATGTCTGAAAATTGCAAAATGCATATCTGTTTCGTTTGGTTTTCGCTTTTGTTAACTCAATAAGTCAATTTGAATGTAGAGATTAGCAGAGAATTATCCTCGGGGTAATAAAGAGCTTAAAGGTTCTTTTTTCTTCACACATGGTCCTGCTGATACCATGTCATGGTTTTCTGAGCATGGAGTGCCACTAAAGGTTGTGACTTTCCATCAATTGATCTTCAGATGTATTTGTCTTATTCCGCAATTTCGCCTAACTCTAGTATTCCAACAGGTTGAAGACGATGGAAGAGTATTCCCCGTCAGCGATAATTCAGCTTCTGTAGTTGATTGTCTCTTGAATGAAGCAAATATTAGGGGAGGTATTATAACGCATCTCTTGAAATATCCATTCTTCTTTATTGTTCTGTGTCTTCATTCATGTATCCACTTAATTTCCTGAACCAGTTAGGCTTGAGAGAGGAAAGTCTGTGTTAAGTGCTTCTACTAAACCCGATAGAAAGTTCCATATTGAAGTTGGGAAGCGAAGTGCTGACACGTTTGAATCTATCGAAGCTTCATATCTTCTGATTGCAACGGGAAGTAGCCAACAGGTTATAATATGCCATTTGAAGAACATGAATTCTTTTTCTTAAAGCCATTTCATAATAATAGTTCTCATATTTTTTAATTATGATACAGGGTCATGCTTTAGCCACCCAATTTGGTCATTCCATTGTCGATCCAGTACCGAGTTTATTCACCTTTAAGATCAATGATCCGCTGCTGGCTGAGTTAGCAGGGGTAATTTTCATCTATTACTAAAATTGCCTAGAGCGAAAAAGTGTTATGAACTTCATATTTGACTCAGATTAGTTTCTGTTTCTTTCCCTTACTCAGATTAGTTCTTTCTCTTACTCAGATTAGTTTCTCCAAAGTCCAAGCCAAACTGAAATTAGAAAATCCACGTCCGGATTTGTCAAACCTTGTGCAGGTGTGCATCTCTCTTCCCTCTAATTTGCTTAACATTCTTTACCATGAGGAACAATTCAAAGTTGCTTGTTTTCTTTCAAGATTGGTCCAATGCTTGTGACACACTGGGGACTTAGTGGACCTGTTATTCTCAGGCTATCTGCATGGGGTGCTCGCCATCTCTTCACTTCAGAGTACAAAGGTTCGAATCTTCCATCCTCAAAGACATAAATTTTGTTCCTGTTAACTCGATAAAATTAAAACACATTCCAACTAGGTTGATATGTTTGGTTGCAGGGCTTCTTATTGTTGACTTCATACCGGATATTAACATCGAAGCTGCTAAATCTGTACTCAAACAACACAAGCTGCAGTTTTCAGTAAACAACATTTCATACTTTCACTCTTTTGTTCTCTTTGTTTCGCGTCTTTGGTTTTAAAAGTTTGAGCATTGTTTAATGCAGAAGCATAAGGTATCTAATACTTTTCCTCCTCAATTCTGTCTTGTCAATAGATTCTGGAGATACATTCTAGACCGCGAGGTTCTTACCATACCTACTAGAACCTTCTTTCACAGCTTTTCCATATCGTAAAACCTCTCAATCTTATGTAAATATCCTTGATTGTCTTCATGATCTAGCAGGGTTCTTCAAGAGACACCTTGTGGGCTTCATTGTCAAATAACTCCTTGAGCACTATTTCCGATCTTCTTAAACATTGTACATTTCAAGTTACTGGAAAGGTATAGTAATCAAACATGAAATGTGTCAGATTTTATCATACTACTCAAGATGATAATGACGATTTTGTTATGTTGCTGCAAAAGGGTCAATACAAAGATGAGTTTGTGACAGCAGGAGGAGTTCCTTTATCCGAGGTTTGCTTCTATATGTTTAACAAACTTAAATCAATCCATTTTTGCGGTTTTTAATAAATCTGATTTTACATGTATCTTGCTATTTCAAGATTTCTTTGAAGACAATGGAGAGCAGATTGGTTCCGAATCTTTTCTTTGCTGGAGAGGTAAACATTGCTACAATGTTCAAAACATATACATACCAATGCATCATATCTTTTCTTACATTTGTGTCTTCAGGTACTAAATGTAGATGGAGTTACAGGAGGCTTCAATTTCCAGGTGAACATACAGATTTCCACTTTTTCTATTAAGTAGAAATGAAAATAGTGAATTTTAAGTATAGGACACAATCAAAATAGTATATTAACTCAAGAAAGTATTGTTTTATGCAGAATGCTTGGTCAGGTGGATATATCGCAGGCACCCACATCGGCAAATTAGCAAGTAACAGAAGCTCTACAGAAAGAAAAGTAATAGGATTATTATAGTTTTCTTAAAAGACAAGTATTGTAATATTTCAATTTTCTATGATCTATGTAGGAACATAACTCATTTTGTTTTCTCAAAGTAATTTGGCTACTGAGCATATTTCATAGCTGTGTTCATGGTTCTTCATTGTTGAATAGAGTCTCTCCTGCCTTGGGAATTATATGTTTGTGCTAATATATACACATGATCATCATACTATATCTCTCCTTCAGGTTAAAAGTCCAGATCTAACAAAGAAATGTGATAACACTTTGAATAATATGCAGACGTTGTAACTCCATTCTTTTGCAGCTTCTGAAGAGAGAGTGAACAGATTCTTCGTTTAGTAAGGCAAGATGCTGAACCTCCCTTTATTTTGATTTACTAAAGTTTCGATTTTATCCAATAGTTTGCTCTCTTTCTTTTCATCTGGGTTCTGTCAGAAACAGAGCCAAGAACAGAGATAATGGTGAGATGAAAGCTGTGGAATTGGTAATGAAAATCCAATATGATCAGGCAAAATCTTCATTCTTGTCTCAAAGTCTCTCGTCCTTTCTTTGTAACAAGATGTTCTGTCATTGATGTGAGATCTTGGAGAGACTTAGTTGCCATAGCACTCGGTAGTGGAGGAGTAAGTGTGTCCCCTGTAGATTTTCAGGATCTTGACTTGAAGGTTTTATGATCAGTCTGAATGGAATGTTTCGATTTCTCTAGCAGGGAAAGCCTGCAGATTGGCAAGACTTTGTTGGGATCATAGAGAAGAACCGCACTGGTAATGCTCCCAAAAAAAGTTACTGATTTAAAAACTAGATGAAACATTGTTGTAAATTTAGTCTTTGCACCGTTAACTCATAGCAATTGAAATAGTCTTGTGAGGCAATTACTGAACACACAAACATCTGAAACTTTTATTCAATGTTATTTAGATAATTTGTTTCATTGAAGTTTTATGAGGTTTCATTGGTATATATGGGATATGGCTGTGCATACATGTATGAATAATATTCTAAAACGAAAAAAAAGTTCAAACTTCACAACTCAAAACAAAACGTCTACAAATGCATATATATTGCATTTAAATTCATATATATTCAAAATTAAAACATAGCAGGAATCCGACGCATAAACCACTTCAATCTCTGGTCAGCTACTTCATCATGTAATTGCTTCTAACTTATTTTTGTTCTGGCAGTTTGTTATGGGAGAAACTTAGCAGTTAGGAATGGTGTAGAGAGATGGTAGAGTAGATGTCTGAAGTAGACTGCTCTCATCAAATTGAACATCATAGCTTGAAAACATATCTGAAAGGTCTTGAGAGAAGCTAGTGTTACCGACCATACAACCATATGGGTCCTGAAAATCAGAACAGAACTCATCTGAAACTGTGTTTGAGAGACAAGGATCTAGAACGTTGCTGCTGGTAACACCACCACTCATACACATGCTCTGATCAAAACCATAAAGCTCTTGCTGCCTCAAGTTATTTGCAAATTCTTGTACTGTTGAGTAATCTTGTGTGTTGGAGACGCAAGGATGTTGAAAGTTGCTGCTGTTGGTAATGTCACTCATACACATGTTCTGATCACAACCATAAAGCTCTGGAGGCATCAAGTGATTCTTCAAACCAGATTCTTCTACTGCCGAGTAATGATCTGTGTAGTTGGTGAATTGTGTGGGCACTTGATTGAAGTTTGATGCAGAGAGTGGGATTTGAGAGAGAGTAGCATCCTCATGGTTATACATAACAAGCGAGTACTGGCTAGGGTTCAAGGATTGGGTCTGATGATGTTTCAGCGAGGTTGGTGTTAATAAACCCTTATGATCCTCCAAGTTTGTCTTTGTCTGTTTCTGTGCCTCGAGAAAACTTCGCCTTTCTTGCAATTTAGAGTAATTTAGTTGTAAGGACTGAATCAGTTGGGAGATTTGGTGGGGAGAGTAGTGATCAGAGATTGGATACTTAGATTCGTTCACATTCGTCTTAGTCTTCTTCTGCAAATTCGTCATCTTCGTCTTGTTCTTCTCGAGGAACCCATAAAGATCGACACTTTTCTTGCGTCTCTTGGCTTCGTCTAATTGACTAAACCTCAGAGCAATGTCTCTCACTTTCTGTCTATCCTCAGGCCATGTCTTAAGTTCTCCGTCTGGTCCGTAATGGATGACGCAGGCTTCGACATCACAGAGAGTGGAAAGCTCGTAAGCTTTCTTGAAGATGGTCTCGAGTCTGTTGCTCAAACTTTTTGCAGCGAGTGAATAGGAAGAAGAAGACGAACTGGAAATAGAGGAAGATGATCGCATGGTGATTTTCTTGTTGATTTCCGAAACACGCTCTGGTTTTTCTCGTTCTCGCACACGAAGAAGAAGAAGCAGAAGAATAATGAAACTGAAGAAAAACTGTGTGAATTGGATATATTTATAGATTTTATTTCATCTTTAGTAAACTGTTGGGCCAACGGTAATAAAAAACGCGTTTAGATTCGATTTCCATATTTTGCTTAGTTTTTTGCGTAACTTTCCTTAATTTTACTATTTTGAGCCGTTGAGGATTGTGAGAAAAGGAAACATTTACACTCTCTCTCTCTCTCTTCATTAATGAGAACAACTCCGGTTAAAAGTTCTGGTTTAAAACTAAATTTCATGTTTGAAGCCGATTTCCGGTTTAAAATCCAAGATTCTAGTCCGGTTCTCTTCGTTTCGTTGGCGAAGCTCTTGGATACTCTTTGACGGGTATTGTTATGACTTATGAGTTATCAGTGATCACTTATTTTCTGTTTTACTGCCAAAATCGTAGATTCCGTTTTTCTTTCAAAAATGAAAAATCTAGTTTTCCCGCAAAAACGTAAAATTATGTTTTTCCCCAAAAACGTAAAATTACGTTTTCTCTCCAAAAATATAAAATTTTGTTTTCCCGTCAAAAACGTAAAATTTTGTTTTCCCGCAAAAAAAGTAAAATTTTGTTTTCTCGCAAAAACATGAAATTTTATTTTTCCCATCAAAAACTTATTTTCTGTTTTTCCCGCCAAAAACTTATATTTTGTTTTTCCCCCAAAAACAAAAAATTTGTTACCCATAAAAAACGTGAAATTGCGTTTTCTGTTAGTAAAACAAAATTACATTTTTTTATTATCCCCTAAAAATGGTTATTTAAATATTTCATGAAAATAAAAATCTATAAATTATATATTTATATGATGAAATTTCTTATAAAAAATTATATTTCATGAAAATGAAAATTTACAAATTCAAAAATAATAAATTGAAAATTAATATCATCGATGATAAAGTTTTTCCCAAATCGATTTTCAAAAATAATAATATTTTTTTTTTATCATTTTTTCTCCAAATCAATTTTGACCTAGTTTTTAAACTAATTTATAGTTTTTAAACCTAATTAAGCAGAGATAAGCAACAAAAAATTATAAATTAATGGGACAATCTCAAAAATACTACTTTTGTAGTACCATTTTTCAAAAATACAATTAGAAGGTAGCTATTTTCAAAAATACACCAAGTTAAATGGTAATTGACCATATTATCCTTAATTGAAGGGATGAAAATTGGGAGGAAAAACCTGATCATGAGGGGAAAAAAACTAAACCCTAGTTTTCTCCGCCATTTCTCACCCATAGGAGAATTTTCCTTGAATCGATCATTCTCAACCAGTTAAATCGATCATTCTCAAGGACTTAGATCAGAGAATCGCTCCTTTTCAAGCTGTAAGATCAGTGCCGTCCCTTAATTTTGGGTGGCCTAAATCATATTTGAAAATAGATGACCTTCTATATAATTATTAATGATAAAATATAACAGTAAAACAATATAAAAGTATTTAAAATCATTAATATGGTTACAAACTTACAATAATGGTTTGTGGAGACTAAATAGTTGGATTTTTTAGGTAACGTCGAAATCTTTGTCAAAATTTGTTACAATTTAAGTTTCATTTATACAAAGGGATAAGGAATTGTTTCTATTATTGCTTAAAAATAAGTGTATAAGAAAAAGGAAATTGCATAAGAAAAGATACAAGCACGAAAAAAAATGTTTGCCAAAAAAAAGATAGAAGAAGAACGAAGAGGGTATTCGAACAAGGGACTGCTAGCTCAAAATCAAAATGGTTAACCACCTTACCAAACCATTTCTTTATAAAACGTGGCCCTAAAATTTCTAAAATATTTTGTGGCTTGAAGCAAATGCTTCACTTGCTTTATAGCAGGGACGGACCTGTGTAAGATCGAGGTATTTTTGTATTTTCAGGTTTTAATTTTTCAGAGCATGTTCTCGAGCTCATTTTGCTTAGATCTTTGAAATTTCTGGTGATTTTCGTTTTAAATTCAAAGTTTCAGCCAAAGTTTTCAGAATGTGGTTGTTAAATTCAAGAGTTTTGATATGCTTGGTTTTTACTGTTTTAACACACGTTTTGGTGTTTCTTTTGAGTCTTTTATTGAGTCAAAGTGTGTTTTTAGAGTCTTTTAGTCCTTTATCGAGTCTTTTCAGGTTTTATGAGGCTTTGAGAGAAAATGAGCCGTTTTGGGTGAAAATGAGCATATGGAGATGCAAAATCATGCACAGACGTCAGAAGTTTGTCAGTCTTTTAAGGTCCTTCCACCAATGGATCGAGCTGATATTTGGACACGCGATAGATCTGTGAATTAGCTTTCATTTTCAAGTGGTTTGAAGACAATCCAACGGTGCGATCAAGAGTTATATCCGATTTACTGAAGACAGTTCAATCTGCCTAGCAAAGTAAGTATGCGCAGAACATGGAGAGTGGCATCGATCGATGCATATCTAGCATCAGTCGATGCTGAACTCTCTGTTAGGGGTAGCATCGTCTGGTCCATATTGGTATCGACTGATGCACTTCCCAGACGAGAAAAAAGCAGTTTCTGCAGTTTCTAAACTTCTTATTTTGCCCTAGAATCATCCTAACTTAACCTAATTCGACCCAAGACCTATATATACTTGTTTTTAACCTCATAAAAGAGGAGACAGGCCCCCCTTATCATCAGACACAATTTTTATAAGTTTTTCATAGTTTTTCGATTCAAGAGCTTCCCAGGAGAAGATCTCGCTTTTGTATCTCGATATAGAGAAGATTTCTGAACCCTCTTATTATCTATTGAATTTCTCTATGATTTCTCTCATACCTCTTTGCTTATTCTCTGCAACTATGTGTGAGTAGTTTCATAGTTAGGTTTAGGGTTTCAAGGGGATCCATGAATCATTGAATTAGACATATATAGGGATTTATCTTTTGTGGTTTTTGCCTATTGTTGTGTTTATTGCTTAGACTTAAGCTGACCGCTAGGTCTATGAACTAGGGAAATATAAGAGTAGGGATGTCAATCGGGCTGGGCTGGCCCGGCCCGACCCGAAACTCGTAAAGCCCGCATATATTTGGGCCCGGCCCAAAAAAAATCGGGCCTATATTCTAAAGCCCGACCCGGCCCGAACATGGCTCTAGGGCTTTTCGGGATTTTCTTTACAAACATAAGAATCACAATTCTCAAATGAAAAATAATTAAAACAAAATATTTATCAAAATAAATCTAAATTTAAATGTATTATATCAAATCCAATTAAATTTAAAAGCAGAAGTTTGACTAAAAACAAATAAAATTCAAATAAATTGTATTACCAAATAAAATTCAAATAAATTGTATTACCAAATAAAACATAAAATCAAAAAACTTCATATCTAGGTAGTAAAGTTCATATTAGAATCTCATTCATCATCTTCTAAATCTTCATCACCATCAAGAGCTACATATAAAAAAAAAAGTAAAATAATATTAAGTTTTTAGAGGTATAAATCATATATAAATGTCATTGAAAGTCTATAGATAAAGATTTTAAAAATATGAAGTAAATATAGATGAATGATAATGGTACCTCGATCATGAAATATAAACTCATCCATCCAAGTGCATGTACAAATCAGTGCTTTAACGTTTCTTGGTAAAAGACGATTTCTATATTTATCCAAGACATGCGCACCAACATCAGTGATGCCACTGTAGTTATTGGAATGCTTAGAACATCACATGCCGTACGAGCTAACTCACCATAATGTTGTGACTGACACTTCTACCATTATAAAACATCAATGTCTTCATAAAAAGTCAGTTCCAACATATCGTCTTCTAAGTATAGAGTCAATTTAGACTTTCCTTCTTCTGGTACGTTTTTCATACGTTTTGAAATCATATGATAAGCGAACCCAAATTTAATAAGATATACGTAATCAACTAGTTCTGGGCTTTTCGGGCTTAGCCCAAAAAGCCCGATTTTTTTTGGGCTTTTATTTCTAGGCCCGAGCCCGCTGTTTTTCAGGGCCGGGCTTTGGCCCTAATTGACACCCCTATCTAAGAGTGCGGAAGTGTCTTAGATTGCTAGAAAGAACATAAGTGAGCGAATTGTCCTTAGCCTGCGGAAGTTGATGTTAAGGCGATTCGTGAACAAATTGGACCAGCTCGTTAATGCTGATATAGAATTCTATGCCAACGGAAGTTAGGATTTTAGGTTGCTAGATTTAGTAACCATGAGCACGGAAGTGGATTGGTTAAATATTTATGTTTGAGTTTGAAACTTGCTTTTAATTATTCCCTGAATAGTTGTCTGATTTGTGGTCTCTGGATTCCTGCGAATAAACCCTTGATCTAACGCCTTTCCTTTATTGAATTTACATCGTTTAAATTACTCTTGTTACTATTCTAAAACAAACCATATTTATGTCTTAGCTTAATTTCATAATTGTGAGAATAGTAGTGTAACCTTGGTCTCTGTGGATTCGATCATAAAGTACTGCATTGACAACCGTTATGATTGCGGTAGTGTGAAATTTAGTTTTAATTGACTGAGTGAAAACGCTTAAATCAATTTCGCGCCGTTGCCAGGGACCAATAGCGCTACCTTCGATTCTGAATGAGATAGATGACCCTAAGGTTGAGATGGAATCTAGGAAGGAGGATATTGTGTTTTACATGATTTATGGAGATGAAGTTGACTATTTTGTGATTAACTCGTTTAAACCTGGAGTTGACTTTATTTTTCCATCAAATGCATTTGATCCTCATAAGCATCTCACCATCAAGGAAAATTCTAAAATATATGCTACATTCATAGTAAACTCCTTTGATGTGAGTTTTGTTTCTTTGTCATGGATAGTTGCATGCCATGTTGCAAATTTTGTTTCTTGCCCTAACAGGAGAAGGACCAAAGGTGCATTGGCTCAACCTTTTGATTCTCATGATTAACATCTGAGACCGAAGTCAAGTTAACGACTTTAAACAAGCGCTTGGTGGGAGACAACCCACCGGTAAGTGTGCATATCTTATATTTTCCTTTGTTTTTGCTTTCACTAACATTTTCTATTTTTTTTTTAATTTTGAGTCTAAGTGTCTCAAAAAAAAAAGAGGGTCGAGCAGAACATAATCGATCGATGTTGAGGATCCTGAAAATCGGAAATCGATCGATGCAATGTACGCGTCGATCAATGCATGGCGTCCAAAGAAACCATAATCGATCGATGCAAGGAGTGCATCGATCGATAGAGCATGGCCCGAGAAACCAGAATCGATCGATGCAAGGAGTGCATCGATCGATGGAGCATGTCCCGATGAACCAAAATCGATCGATGCATATCTTGCATCGACCGATACCGACCCATGTAAGTCAACTTTGACTTTTTATTTTATTTTATTTTTTCTTGAGTCTGCTTCGCCTTCCTCTTGATTTATTTTCACACCGAGACGGTGTGAAGTAAGTCTGGGGGAGGGTCTTTGTCGTTACTAACTTTGTTTTATTTATTTTGTTTTCTCTCTTGAGTCATTTTGATATTTCTTTCTGGAGTCGTTTTATTGAGTCGAAAATTTGTTGGAGATGATAATCATGATCTTGGATTTCTTGTAATGATTTTTCTTCTAAGTGACCATTGTTGCATTGCTAGTTTTAGATCAGACTAATGGAAAATCTAAAGGCTTCACGGTTAATCAGAAGCATCCGTGTTTCCAGAAAAATTAAAAAAGCTTGAGCTAATTTCTGCGCTCTTCTTTTTACCTCATCATCATGATTGCTGTCTTCAGAGCTTGACTCCTCATTCGTATATGACGAGACGACCCATGTTAAAGTATGGTGCTCCTATCCCTTATTTAAAATAAAAATATGAAATGATTTTCTTTCAAGTAAAGGGCTAGGAAAATTTCCAACGATCCCATTATTTTACTTCGAAGGAGATGATCACACTAAGGTTGGAAGCAAGGTTAGGAAAATTTCCGAAGATACCACTATTCGCCTACGCCTTAGATTGAAAGGGTGGCACTAAAATGAACCGGGGATTCAGTGGCTAAAACCATCAATACTCGTGTTCCATCTGCCATTAGCCCTATGGAAAAGAATAAGTCTGGGGGAGGGGAAAAGTACCAAGGGTTGTGTTGTTGTCTCGTCACGATATCGAAAGAGAAAGAGTCTAGAAGGTTCTTGGCACTATAATCTTTGATGAGACCCAGCAATGATAGCTTTGGGTTATTATGCGGAACATTGAGTTGAATCTGGGAGGCTGTCACTACAAGAAAACAGCCGATTTCCGACGGCAATATCGGTCGGAAAACCGTCGGAAAATGGCTTTCCCGACCAATTTCCGACCGATTTGGCTCGTCGGGACTATTGCGTCGGAAATCAATATTGGTCGGAAATTGGTCTGGAATTTCCGACAGATTACCGACCATTATTTTCCCGACCAATTACCGACGTTATAAAGCGTCGGGTAATACCCGACGAGTTACCGACAATAGTCCGACTAACTTATTTCCGACCAAATACCGACCATACTTTTTTCCGACCAAACACCGACCATCGGCATACCCGACGGTTTCCGACCATATTCCGACCAACCTAAATTCCGACCAAATTCCGATTAACCTAAATTCCGACCACCCTAAATTCTGACCAAATTCCGACCAACCTAAATCCCGACCAAATTCCGACCAACTTGAAATACTGTAATTCGAAATTATTTTGAAAAATTTTGAATTTTGATTAATTAATTTAACTTAATTTAATTAATTCGAAAATGAAAATGAAAATTAATATTAAACATTAAAGTATTCTAAAATAAAATAGTTTTGAAAATAAAATAACAGAAAGTGTTTTTAAAACATTAAACATATTAAACATTTGCGGATCCCGTTCCCGTGAAATCCGGGAACTTCGCTCTCATCCAAGCCGACATGCTAGCGATATCCGTCCTCGACATGCTAGATGTGGATCAAGCCGGATGGGCAAGTCTCGGTGCGGTTGTTGGACTAGCTCCTCGATGGTGAGGACTCGAGGAGCTTGACTCTTCGACTCCGGGATAGTCGATCCAGCGGGACTCGAACGACCGCTATGTCTAGGTGGTTGCATCTCTAGAGGCGAACCACCAAGATGCATGTTCGCGAAACCCTCGTACTTCCTACAAAAATATGCAAACTTAGTTAGATATTAAACGCAAACGCAAACTATAAATAAAACGAGAAAAAATACCAAAAC
This sequence comes from Eutrema japonicum, assembly GCA_030161315.1. Taxonomy (NCBI): domain Eukaryota; kingdom Viridiplantae; phylum Streptophyta; class Magnoliopsida; order Brassicales; family Brassicaceae; genus Eutrema; species Eutrema japonicum. Next base: position 52,455,868 of record BSQW01000011.1, read on the forward strand.
CGGAAAATATTCACAAAAAGGGGAAAAAATACCTAAAACCGGAAAATATTCACAAAAAATACCAAAAACCACAAACTATTCACAAAAACGCAAAAATACCAAAAACCGGAAAAAATTACAAAAAACAATATATATTTCAAAAACCCCAAAAAAGTTATGAAAATTCTCGAAACGGTTTTTATAAAAATAATAAAAATTCATAAAACGTTTTTTATGCAAAAAACGAATAAATTATTCTTTTCAAACGTTTTAAATAACAAAGAAAAAATTATTCTTTTCAAAAAATGCTAAAAACGATTTTTATAAAATTTTAAAAATATATTTTTGGTTTTTTTAATCTAAAAACGATTTTTTCATATGTTTAATAATGAAACTAAAAAAAAAATCTTATGAAAATTATAAAATTAATCAAGTTTTATATAACTTGTAGCGCCCGTGTTCCGGAAGAGTTAATTATTGTGGAGGAATAATTAATTCGGGTTGTTCCGGGGGGCGGTATCGATCGATACTGGCAGGCATCGATCGATACCAGCCGGGTTTTTCTCGGGGCTATCTTCTTCTCTTATCTTCTTCGAGTATAAAAGGTTATCCTTAGAAGGATAAGACCATAGTTGGTCGTGAGAAAGAAAGAGAGAGCGAGAGAGAAAGAGAAGGAGAGAAAGAGAGAAAGGAAGCTTTGTTAAGCTTGGATCTTGCGAGATCGAGTGAGAGTTTGAGCTTGAGAAGCTCGAAGAAGAGGTTAGAGGAGCTTGGTTTCGTCGTGAGCTTGTAGGAAGCGAGGGAGATCTTCTTGGGCTTAGGGAAGTCGTTTTAGAGCTCGTTTCAGCTGTTTTAAGGTGAGTTGTGACCAAAGGTGATCAATTAAGCTTGTGTGGTGATTGTTTAAGCTTGGTTGACGGATTTGGTGGCTTGTGTCTGTGGCGATTCCTGTGTTTAGGTCTCGTGGGCATCGATCGATACCATGTGTGTATCGATCGATACCAGACCATAGGCGGTGGTCTCGAATTGTAGTGTATCGAGGTGATAGACTTGAACCGTGTTGTGTCGATCGATACCAAGTGTTGTGTTTGGGTGTCGATCGATACCAGTCCCTTGTCGGGACTTGTGTGTTGTTTGGGCATCGGTCGATACTATGGGAGTATCGATCGATACCAGTTGCGTCTGGTGTTGAATGTTTAATTTGTTGTTAATTAATCATTGATAATTGTTGCTTGTGCTTATTGGTAGCCTGTTGTTGGGATGATCAATCTCACTCAGCATTTGGTTAGCCAAATGTTGATGCATCACTTTTGTCGATGCAGGTAAAGATAAGGCGTGATCGTGGAATCAAGGCAGTGAAGAGGGGATGATTAGGACCCAGGGCTTGCTTTTGTTGTTTGAGTATCGATCGACACTAGGGGAGTATCGATCGATACCAGTTGTTGTTAAATAAACCGTTAGCTTGTTTAAGCTGTAGTACTTGCGTTGTACTGTTTGTTTAATATGGTTAATGTTAATTATATGTTTATTTTCTTGCAAAAAAAAAAAATAAAAATGCGGTCCTTTCAATTATGGTATCAGAGCCCATACGGTTCTAGGAGCCTAGGTGGTTCTAGAATAGATTGGGTGTTGTGTGGGGTCGTAGAATCATCCTCTTGAGCCTTGTGAGATTCCACGGTAAGTATCTTTATTGTGATGATTGATTTTCGTTCTCTGAGCCTGTGCTTCTGCACGTGTGCAGATGGCTAGAGGACGTGGTAGAGGTCGTGGCCGTGGTAGAGGTCGTGGCCGTGTGCCGGAGGAGCAGGTCGAGGATTCGCATGCGAGTCAGATTGGGTCTGAGGGTGCGGCCGGTGTGAGTGCCGTTGGGGCTGGCGTGAGCGCCAGTGTGGCTGGTGTTCCAGCGGGTGCTGCGGGGGTAGCAGCGGGTGATGCTCGGGCCCGAGATGATCGCATAGCGGATCTGTTGACGAGGTTGTTGGAGCGGTTACCAGAGAGGGTACCGGCTCAGGCTCCTGTAGTCCCGGTAGTTGTGGAGGCTCAGCCTCAGGTGGCAGCTGCGGTTGCTGAGGAGCTCCCGTCCTACCTTAGGATGGTGGAGCAGATGCAGAGGATTGGCACGGGGTTCTTCTCTGGAGGTGCTAATCCTGAGGACGCTGATGCGTGGTTGAGAAGGGTGGAGAGGAATTTCCTCTCAAGTAGGTGTCCCGCGGGATACCAGGTGGACATTGCGGTCCATTATCTGGAAGGTGACGCGCATCTCTGGTGGAGGGGTGTGGCATCACGGAGAGTTCAGGCCGCGATGTCTTGGGCGGATTTTGTGGAGGAGTTTAACTCCAAGTATTTCCCTCAGGAGGCGTTCCACCGGATCCAGTCGAGGCTTGCGAGTTTGACTCAGGGGGATCGGTCGGTACGCGAGTATGAGGTGGAGTTCAACCGGCTCGGGTCTTATGTTAGACGAGCGGCTGAGAGAGAGTCGGACCGTGTTCAGAGGTTTCTGATGGGTCTTCGGGTCGACTTGAGGAACCGTTGCATGGTGAGGGCTTTTTGCACGGTTGATGAGTTGGTTGAGACTGCGGCCTTGCTTGAGGAGGGTCTGAAGGACGAGGTGGTAGCGGTTACACCGAGCTTTCAGGCAAGATCTGTGCAGCAGCAGTCCGGTCCAAGCAGAAGCAGTAAGCCGATGCAAGGACAGAAGCGGAAGCGAGAAGGCGCTTCGAGAGGTAGTCGGGGTGGTCCAGGTTGCTTCGGGTGTGGGAGCATGGATCACCGAGTGGCGAACTGTCCTCAGAAGGGCGGGGTGCGGGTGGATTCTCGAGTGTGCTATCACTGCAAGGAGCCGGGTCACCTCAGGCCTCAGTGTCCCCAGTTGCGGCAGAGTGAGACCACGGTGGTGCAGCCCGTCAGGCAGGTGGCATCAGCGCCTCGAGTGTACTCCATCGCCGAGTCCGGAGAGCCGAGTTCCAGGCCGATCACAGGTATTTTCTTAGACGCATCTAAGTTTAATTCTGTGTTGGGGAACGTCGTGCTTGTCGGGGTGTTAAGGTTCTCAGCACATGTATATGTGCAGGGACCTTGTGTGTTGGAGGTGTAGAGTGTCATGTGTTGTTTGACACGGGAGCATCGCATTGCTTCGTTTCCCCGGAGTTGGCCGAGAAGGCTAATTTACGGAGCGAGCCCGGTGTGAGTTTGGGTTTCGTGGAGGTTGCCGGAGGGAAGCTCCTGAGGATTCACGGTCGTGTGCGGGACGTGGATGTTCAGGTAGCAGGAGAGTCCATGGCTGCCGATTTGATTATCTGCTCCGTGGAGCTGTACGATGTCATCTTGGGCATGGATTGGCTCGGGAAGTTCAGAGCGCATCTGGACTGTCACCGAGGGCGGGTCGAGTTTGACCGAGGAGAAGGGAAGTGGGTGTATCAGGGTGTGAGACCGACTTCCGGGAGTCTCGTGATCTCGGTTGTGCACGCGGAGCGTCTGATCGAGAAAGGTTGCGAGGCGTATTTAGCTACGATTTCCTTGCCGGAGGCCGTCGGAGAGGCCAGGGTGCAGGATATTCGGGTGGTTAGTGAGTTCCAGGATGTGTTCCAGTCGTTGCAGGGGTTGCCACCGTCTAGGTCGGATCCCTTCACGATCGAGTTGGAACCAGGGACGGCACCGATATCCAGGACTCCTTATAGGATGGCTCCAGCAGAAATGGCCGAGCTGAAGAGGCAGCTGGCGGAGTTGTTGAACAAAGGGTTCATTCGTCCGAGTTCTTCACCGTGGGGAGCACCGGTGTTGTTCGTGAAGAAGAAGGACGGGAGTTTTCGGTTGTGTATAGATTACCGGGGACTTAACCGAGTCACAGTGAAGGACAGGTATCCTCTTCCTCGGATTGATGAGTTGTTGGATCAGTTGAGAGGGGCTACTTGGTTCTCCAAGATTGACTTGGCGTCGGGATATCATCAGATTCCCATCGATGAGGTAGATATTCGGAAGACGGCTTTCAGATCTCGTTATGGCCACTACGAGTTTGTGGTGATGCCATTTGGGTTGACGAATGCACCGGCTGCATTTATGAGATTGATGAACAGCGTTTTCCAGGAGTATCTGGATGAGTTCGTGATTATCTTTATCGATGATATCTTGGTGTATTCGAGGAACCGGGAGGAGCATGAGGTGCATCTGCGTGTGGTTCTTTCGAAGCTGCGGGAACGGAAGTTATTTGCTAAGTTGAGCAAGTGTAGCTTCTGGCAGCGGGAGATTGGTTTTCTGGGTCACATTATCTCTGCGGAGGGAGTATCGGTAGATCCAGAGAAGATTCAGGCCATTAGTACGTGGCCGAGGCCGAGGAATGCCACTGAGATTCGGAGTTTTCTTGGGTTGGCAGGGTATTATCGGCGGTTCGTCAAGGGTTTTGCGAGTTTGGCCAAGCCTATGACGAAACTGACGGGAAAGGATGTTCCTTTCGTGTGGTCCTCGGAGTGTGAGGAGAGTTTGACGAAACTGAAGGCCATGTTGACTAGTACTCCAGTATTGGCGTTGCCAGTGTCGGGCGAGCCTTACGTGGTTTACACCGATGCGTCGGGGATGGGCCTTGGTTGTGTGTTGATGCAGCAGGGGAAGGTTATTGCCTATGCTTCGCGGCAGCTGCGGAAGCATGAGGGCAACTACCCTACCCATGATCTGGAGATGGCTGCAGTGGTTTTCGCTTTGAAGATTTGGAGATCCTATCTTTATGGCGGAAAGGTTCAGGTGTTCACAGATCATAAGAGCCTGAAGTACATTTTCACTCAGCCTGAGTTGAATTTGAGGCAAAGGCGCTGGATGGAGCTAGTGGCCGATTATGATCTGGAGATAGCTTACCATCCTGGTAAGGCAAATCTGGTTGCGGATGCGTTGAGTCGGAAGCGGGTGGCTTTGGCTCGGGAACGCGAGGTTGAGTCCTTAGTGAGCGAGATTAGCACATTGCGTTTATGTGTTGTATCTCAGGAACCTTTGGGCTTAGAGGCGGCTAACCAGGCGGATCTTTTGAGCAGAGTTCGGTTGGCTCAGGGAAAAGATGAGGTTCTGGTTAAGGCTGCGAGAGCAGAGGGTTCTGAGTACCAGGTATCTGCGAACGGCACTATCCTTGTTAATGGGAGGGTATGCGTACCTTTGGATGAGGATTTGCGGCGAGAGATCCTGAGTGAGGCTCATTCCAGTATGTTTTCGATTCATCCAGGAGCGACTAAGATGTATCGCGATATCAAACGCTACTATCATTGGGTCGGGATGAAGAAGGATGCGGCTAATTGGGTTGCGTCGTGCAACGTGTGCCAATTAGTGAAGGCGGAGCACCAGGTCCCGAGTGGTTTGTTGCGGAGCCTACCCATTCCAGAGTGGAAGTGGGATATGATCACGATGGATTTCGTGGTGGGGTTACCAGTTTCTCGGACCAAGGATGCTGTTTGGGTCATCGTTGATCGATTGACCAAGTGTGCGCGTTTTCTGGCCATTAAGAAATCCGATGGGGCGGCAGTTTTGGCTAGGAGGTACGTGCAGGAGATTGTGAGACTGTATGGAGTACCGGTGAGTATTGTTTCAGACCGGGATCCTAAGTTCACATCGGAGTTCTGGAATGCGTTTCAGGCAGAGATGGGCACGAAAGTGCACTTGAGCACGGCGTATCATCCTCAGACAGATGGGCAGTCAGAGAGGACCATCCAGACTTTGGAGGATTTGTTGAGGATGTGCGTGCTGGATTGGGGTGGTCACTGGGTGGATCACTTGAGCTTGGTGGAGTTTGCGTATAACAATAGCTACCAGGCGAGTATTGGGATGGCTCCATATGAGGCTCTGTATGGGAGGCCATGTCGTACCCCTTTGTGTTGGACACAAGTGGGGGAGAGGAGCACTTTGGGTGCGAGTTTTGTTCAGGAAACTACGGAGAAGATCCGGGTTTTGAAGCTGAACATGAAAGAGGCCCAAGATCGGCAAAAGAGTTATGCCGATAGGAGGCGGAAGGAGCTTGTGTTTGAGGTGGGAGATAGTGTGTATCTCAAGATGGCTTTACTGAGAGGTCCGAACAGGTCCATTGTTGCGACTAAGTTGAGTCCGAGGTATATGGGGCCGTTTCGGATTGTGGAGCGTGTTGGACCGGTAGCGTATCGGTTGGAGTTACCCGCGGTTATGCAAGCATTTCATAAGGTCTTCCATGTGTCGATGCTGAAGAAGTGTTTGCATAGGGGTGACAAGGTATTGGCTGAGATTCCGTCAGATCTCCAGCCCAATATGACCGTTGAGGCGAGACCTTTGAGAGTTCTCGAGCGGAGGGTCAAGGAGCTTCGTCGGAAGAGGATTCCGATGATGCGAGTTCTGTGGGACTGTGACGGGGTGCAGGAGGAAACTTGGGAGCCAGAGGCTAGGATGGAAGCGAGGTTCCAGAAGTGGTTCCAGAAGCAAGCTGCGGCTTGAGTTCCATCGAGAGGTTCCAGTTTCGGTTATAGCTGTATGCTATGTGTATTTCATTTTGTATTTCCGTTGTGTAGAACGATGTTACATTATGATGTGTAATAAGATGAGTATTTCTTATTATTGGTGACTTTGGGAGTCGCGGTGTCGCATTGCGTTTGGGGTAAAAGCGTTAATGCAAGAGAGTGATAAGATGGTTATTCTTATTGCTGTTGTGGGCGGTGCGATGACCGGGTTATTGGTTATGCACGCCAGATATTCCGGGTGTGGAATATGGGTGATGCCGGTGTTGCCTTGCGAGGATTTACACGGATCACGAGAGGTAGTTCAGTCGAAATGCTTAGTGATATGTGACTTATTGCTCGATGAGAGGACTGGTTCCTCTGGTGCCGATAGCTCGCAGGACTGTGTGTCTTGAGAGTGTGAGTGGCGATGTACCCAGACTCGGGAGGTTTATAGCCTAGAGTAATACGTGATACCGTGGATTCGTAAGGAGTATATCGTAGACGTATGATATATTTCCTAGAATTGAGTTGTAACATCCCGGTTTCTTGTATATGCGGAGAGGCTTATAAGAATTGATTTGGCTACCTATGTCACCAAAGTGCACTTACCTTTTCCGATCACTTGCCCGAAAGAACTCCAGAGTTAAGGGTGCTTGGGCTGGAGTAGTCTAAGGATGGGTGACCTTCCGGGAAGTGATTCGCGGTAGCGTGTGAGTGAGGACAAAACACGGGGAAAGGTCACGTGGTGATTGCAGGGTCAGTAAACAAGTCATACAAGCCTCCCGGACTAACGCACCGGCCGTCGGACCAGGGTGGGGCCCACGTGCCGAGAGAGGGCATGGGGCCCAGGTAGGGGCGGTCGGGGCGTTATAAGTGGTATCAGAGACGAACCCAAACACGTGTGTGAAGTCAGGTGGGCTCACACCGTCTAGGGTGACGATCCTGGTGCGCAACGAGGACGTTGCGCTCTGTGAGTGGGGGTGATTGTAACATCCCGGTTTCTTGTATATGCGGAGAGGCTTATAAGAATTGATTTGGCTACCTATGTCACCAAAGTGCACTTATCTTTTCGGGAACTTGTCCAGAGAGAACTCCAGAGTTAAGGGTGCTTGAGCTGGAGCAATTTAAGGATGGGTGACCTTCCGGGAAGTGATTCGCGGTATCGTGTGAGTGAGGACAAAACACGGGGAAAGATCACGTGGTGATTGCAGGGTCAGTAAACAAGTATTACAAGCCTCCCGGACTAACGCACCGGCCGTCGGACGAGGGTGGGGCCCACGGGCCGGGAGATGTCGTTGGGGCCCACAGGTAGGGGCGGTCGGGGCGTTATAAGTGGTATCAGAGCATTTACGGTTCTAGGACAGTTTTAAAAAAAAAATTTCCGCTATTAGAACTGTCTATGGGAGTTAGTCAATTGTTGAGCTTGAAGTTCTAGATCATCCTCTTCGAGCCTTCAATGAGATTCCACGGTAAGACTCGTGTTTGTTTTACTATTGCTGTTGTCAATTAGTAACAAGTGGTTATTGAAGATGGTTGATTCTGATAGCGTTGGGCAAGGTCTCAGAAGTCGGGGTGGTCGCGGCGGCCGTGGTCGGGGCGGCAGAACAGGCCGTGGCGGCAGAGGTGGCAGAGGTGGTAGAGGTGGCAGAGCAGCTGCGAATGTGACGCAGAGTGTCACGGTGGAGCAGGGGGCGTATGATCACGCCGAGGGGGAAGGTCAGTCGGAGCCAGCGGCCGTGTATGGTGCGATGCCGGCGCCGGGGGGTGCTCAGGCGGGTGCGGACCCGAACCCGATGGCGGCTGTTTTGGGCATGTTGGCCCAGCTCTTGGAGAGGTTACCTGGTGTGGTACCGGCTCCAGCTCCAGTGGCGCCACAGGGGGTTGCCGCGATGCCGGGTGTTGTTGCTCCGGGAGTTCCGGGAGTGGTTGCTGAGGCCGAGCCAGTGGTTCCGTCGTACCTGAGGGTGATGGAGCATATGCAGAGGTTGGGCACCAAGTTTTTCAGTGGTGGTGCTCGACCGATTGAGTCTGATGAGTGGAGGTCCAGGTTGGAGAGGAACTTCCAGTCGATCAGATGCCCTGAGGAGTATAGGGTTGACTTGGCGGTGCATTATCTGGAGGGAGATGCACATGAGTGGTGGCAGGGTGTTGCTGCGAGGAGGGCGGGAGTAGTGTTGCCTTGGGACGAGTTCCGGAGGGAGTTCGATCTCAAGTATTTTCCGCGGGAGGCTCGCGACAGGTTACAGGCGGAGTTTCTGTACTTGTCACAGGGGATTCGTTCGGTCCGAGAGTACGAGGCCGAGTTTAACCGGCTGAAGCGGTTTGCTGGTCGGGGTGCAGATACCGAGTATGAGTTGATTGGTGCTTTCATGCGAGGTATGCGTATCGATCTCAGGAATCGGTGCATAGTCCGCAAGTTCGAGTCGGTATCCGAACTGGTGGAGTGTGCAGCGCAGCTTGAGGAGGGGATGAGGCAGGAGGCTAGTTTAAAGGCTGCAGTACCAGAGGCTCCGCGACGGCCTCAAAGTCAGAGTGTTGCTCCGAGCAAGGGCGGTAGGTCTGGTCAGCAGCAGGGACAGAAGAGGAAGTGGGAGGATACTTCCAAGGAAGCGGGTTCTGGACCACGTTGTTTCGGGTGCGGAGCCCATGGACATCGCGTGGCGGATTGTTCTCGAGGGGGCCCGGTGTGCTTTCATTGCAAGGAACCCGGTCACCTTAGGAAGGATTGTCCGAAGTTGGCTCAGCCATTTGTGAGGATCGAGGCACCACCTCCGAAACGGGCCGCAGTGGCACCGAGGGTGTTCACCATAGGCGCGGAGTCAGGCGAGGCGAGCGGCAGCAGACCGATTACTGGTTAGTTACCTTAATTATGTTCTTGTTTGATTGTAATTTCAGTTACTCGCTCTGTAATTGGTGTTTGCTATTTGCCGTGAATCCTTTTCGTGCTTAGGGACCCTTAATGTGGCTGGGGTAGAGTCACATGTGTTGTTTGACTCCGGAGCGTCCCACAGTTTTGCCACACCGGATTGGGTGTCGGGGAGCGGTATCCAAGAGTTGTGTGGGGACCACTCGGGTGTGGTGAGAGTTGCTGGGGGACGCTTGTTGAGGACTCAGGGCTGTGTGGAGAATGTTGACATTCTTATCGCCGGAAAGCTGATGCCAGCGGATTTGATAGTGTGCTCAGTGGAACTCTATGACATCATTTTGGGTATGGACTGGCTGGGAAAGTTCAAGGCTCATTTGGATTGTCACCGGGGTCGTGTGGTTTTCGAGCATGCTAACAGAAGACTGGTTTATCAGGGAGTGAGACCGGTGCCGGGAGGCATCGTCGTTTCCGCGGTTCAAGCAGAGCGTTTGATCGAGCAGGGCTGTGAGGCCTACTTGGCTACCATTTCGATACCTGGGGAGGTTGGGGAGTCAGCGGTGCGGGATATTGAGGTGGTCTGGGAGTTCGAGGATGTGTTCCAGCAGTTGAGCGGGTTACCACCATCCAGATCGGATCCTTTTACCATTGAGTTAGAGCCGGGGACGACCCCGTTGTCTAAGGCTCCTTACAGGATGGCTCCAGCGGAGATGGCTGAGCTTAAGAAGCAGCTCGAGGAGTTGTTGGAAAAGGGTTTCATTAGACCGAGCAGTTCTCCGTGGGGTGCACCGGTACTGTTCGTCAAGAAGAAGGATGGGAGCTTCCGGTTGTGCATTGATTATCGGGGGCTGAACCGGGTTACTGTGAAGAACAAGTACCCATTACCGAGGATCGATGAGTTGTTAGATCAGTTGCAGGGTGCTTCGTGGTTCTCTAAGATTGATTTGGCATCGGGTTATCATCAGATCCCGATAGCGGAGACGGACATCAGGAAGACGGCTTTCAGGACGAGATACGGGCACTACGAGTTTGTGGTGATGCCGTTTGGGTTGACGAATGCACCGGCTGCGTTTATGAGGTTGATGAACGGCGTGTTCCAGGAGTATCTGGATGAGTTCGTCATCATTTTCATCGACGACATTCTAGTGTATTCGAAGAGTCCTGAGGAGCACATGGTTCACCTGAGGAAAGTTTTGGAGAAGCTACGGGAGCAGAAGTTGTTCGCTAAGCTGAGCAAGTGTAGTTTCTGGCAGCGGGAGATCGGATTTCTGGGGCACGTCGTATCTGATCGTGGTGTTTCAGTGGATCCGGAGAAGATTCGCTCGATTGAGGAATGGCCGAGACCGAAGAATGCCTCGGAGATTCGCAGTTTTCTGGGTCTGGCGGGTTATTACAGGAGGTTCGTCAAGGGGTTTGCTAGTATGGCGCAGGCCATGACCAAGTTGACCGGGAAGGACGTTCCTTTCGTGTGGTCGGACCAGTGTGAGGAGAGCTTTGTGAAGCTCAAGGAGATGCTGGTGAGTACTCCGGTGTTAGCCTTGCCTAAGCAGGATGAGCCATATGTTGTGTTCACAGACGCGTCCAGGCTGGGGCTCGGTTGTGTATTGATGCAGCAGGGTAAGGTAATCGCATATGCTTCCAGGCAGCTGAGGAAACATGAATGCAATTATCCTACCCACGATCTTGAGATGGCTGCAGTGGTGTTTGCATTGAAGATCTGGAGGTCTTATCTGTATGGCGGTAAGGTTCAGGTGTTCACAGACCACAAAAGTCTGAAGTACATCTTTACCCAGCCGGAGCTGAATCTGCGACAGAGGCGATGGATGGAGCTTGTTGCGGATTATGACCTGGAGATAGCTTACCATCCCGGTAAAGCGAATCTTGTAGCCGATGCTTTGAGCAGGAAGCGGGTTATTTTAGACACTGAGCGAGATACAGAGGCGTTGGTAGGCATGGTGAGTGCCCTGAGACTGTGTGCCGTGTCTGAGGAACCTGAGCCGTTGGGTTTAGAGGCGGTGGATCAGGCGGACATTCTGACTAGGGTGCGGGTAGCACAGCAGTTGGATGCGGAATTAATGCAGGCTGGCAGGGCAGAGCGGTCCGAGTATGAGTTATCCAGCAATGGAACGATCCTTTTGAGGGGCAGGGTGTGTGTACCGAAGGACGAAGTGCTGAGGCAGGAAATCCTGAGGGAAGCACATCAGAGCCGTTTCTCTATTCATCCCGGAGCTACCAAGATGTACCGTGACCTCAAACGGTATTACCAGTGGGTAGGGATGAAGAAGGATGTTGCCAACTGGGTTGCGGGGTGTGATACCTGTCAGTTGGTGAAGGCTGAGCAACAGGTTCCGAGCGGGTTGTTGAGGAGTTTACCCATTCCGGAGTGGAAGTGGGACATGATCACCATGGATTTCGTGGTGGGTCTGCCGGTTTCGCGAACCAATGACGCTATTTGGGTCATCGTCGATAGGTTGACCAAGTCTGCGCACTTTTTGGCCATAAAAAAGACCGACGGTGCGGAAGTGTTGGCCAAGAGGTACGTCAGGGAGATTGTGAAGCTGCATGGGGTACCGGTGAGTATAGTGTCAGATCGAGATCCGAAGTTCTCCTCGCTGTTCTGGGGCGCTTTCCAGAAGGAGATGGGCACTAAGGTACACATGAGTACAGCTTATCATCCCCAGACCGATGGGCAGTCGGAGAGGACTATCCAGACGTTGGAGGATCTGTTGAGGATGTGTGTGTTGGACTGGGGTGGACATTGGGCGGATCATCTGAATCTAGTGGAGTTTGCGTACAATAACAGCTACCAGGCTAGTATCGGCATGGCACCATTTGAGGCGTTGTATGGTAGGCCTTGCAGGACCCCGTTATGTTGGACGCAAGTGGGGGAGAGGAGCCTGTTGGGAGCTGACTTTGTGCAGGAGACGACTGAGAAGGTCCGGATTGTGAAGTTGAACATGAAGGAAGCTCAAGATCGTCAGAAAAGCTACGCAGATCGGCGTAGGAAGGAGCTGGAGTTCGCAGTTGGCGATTTGGTCTACCTGAAAATGGCCATGTTGAGGGGTCCGAACAGGTCCATTTCCGAGACGAAGTTGAGTCCGCGATATATGGGTCCCGTCAGGGTGCTGGAGCGGGTCGGACCGGTGGCTTATCGGTTAGAGTTGCCGGAGTCTATGCAGGCATTTCACAAGGTGTTCCACGTGTCGATGCTGAAGAAATGTTTGCACAAGGATGATCAGGTGGTCACGGGGGTGCCATCAGATTTGACACCGAGCATGGTGGTGGAGGCGAGGCCTCTGAGAGTCCTAGATCGTCGGGTGAGAGTGATCAGGAGGAAGAAGGTTCCTGAGATGCAGGTGCTGTGGGACTGCAATGGAGCCGAGGAGGTAACTTGGGAGCCGGAAGCGAAGTTGAAGCGCAAATTTCCCAAGTGGTTCGGCAAACTGGAGGGTTAGCCGGGTTGTTTCCATATCGTTGTAACCATGGTGTTGGGATTTTGGGAGTTATTGCGTTGTTGTACTCGTCTATTTTTATGGTGTTATAATTAATCGATGTACTTTGGAGTTTTTGACTATTCAATAAAAAGATGTTTTCATTGAATGTGTTGAGTGGTGGGTTTACTAGGGGATTAGTAGACAGGTTGGCGGGCTACTAGTGGTAGTGGTCCGATAGCGGGGTGCGGATACTAGGTGTTTGGTAGCCGCATAAGGCTGATAGTTCCGGATTGGTTTGGCACGGGGTGGTGGCCCCATATAGCGGCATCGGAGTGCACTGGTGAGTCACTGCCGAGTGTACCTGGCCGGTTGGGTTTCGATGTGATTCCTGATTGGTGAGACAGGTCACTAGAGAGATTGCCGTTGTCTGGCTCTCTATGCGTTAGACGGACCGATCCATGGTGTTGGGTCGTGAAGTCGTTGTACTCCCGGGTGTTGGAGTGGTTGGCCAAACCAAGTAGGGAACTATGGCACTATGGTGTTGAGCCGTGATACCGTTGTTGGTAGAGTTGGAAGAGCGGTCGTGCGACGCTGAGTTGGAATAGCGGTTGTGCTATGTTGTGGATGTTCGTTGGACGTTAGATTCGAGGACGAATCTATGTTAGTGGGGGAGAATTGTAACATCCCTAATTCAATTTTGAGGTTGAAATTGAATAATTAGAAGTTGGGGGTTAATTTCGCGTAAATCAATTTTTTCCGGGTGGGTTTAATTGATAATTTTGAAAGTTTGGGGTCAACTTTCGGAAGAGGAGGAAGTGCGAGGACCGGTTGGTGTAATAAAGGAAACTTGAAAAAAAACACATATGTATCGCCGTATGCATCTCCCTCTCCAACCTTGTGCGTGCGTTGACCTAGCCGTCACGATTGCTGCGTGGTGAGAGATCAAGAGAAAGCGAGTGAGTGGATCGCCGTGAGCCAAGCCGGGACGCGACCTCCTCTCCTCCACTGTAAGAAACCCCTCTCTCTCCGTAGTTAGGTCCCGCGGTGCTTGGTGGTGCGTGTTGAAGGTCGGGATTGTGGATCGGGTTGGGCGGAGGTGAGCTTCGGTGGTGAGCTCCGGTGTGGGCTTGGAGTCGGGATGGTGGATCGGGGTTGAGCCGAGGTGAAGTCCGGTGGTGAGCTCCGGTGGGGCGTCGCTGCTCCGGCTATGGAAGTCGACGAAGTCGACTAACCGGTTTAGACCGGTTTAATAGTCGCATCGTATAATACGATTGTGTTTCAGTTTTGTGTTTGATTATTTTATTCTTTTTATTGCTAGGTGGTTTAATAGAAGATTATTCATCCCGGGGAGTTCTAGAAAATTGCTGAATTTTCTCGTGAAACTTTCTGTGCGGGAATAAGGTGAGTGCAGGACCATAGGCGTAATTAAATAATTTTGATAATTGGTGTGATTTCGTGATTATAGGCCGTTTACGATCTCGGAGGGTCTAGATCGAGTGTTTCATGAAATGTTTGATTTATTCGGTATTTTCGTGATAGTCTATATTAATTATCTTAATTATTTGTTAGCCTGTAGATGGGAGGATTGTCTCACTAAGTATTTATCGAAATACTTATGCATCTCTTATATTTTAATTGATGCAGGAAAAGAGAAAGTGTGACCGTGGGATCAGGGCGAGGAAGAGGGGGTGATCTAGACTTGTCGTTTATTTGATTATTTTATTTAATAATTTATGATCTTGATTAGTCGGATTTATAATCTTGAACCGGAAATTATTTGGTGAGGTTTAGCTATTATTATTTATGGGAATTTTAATAATTAATTGCAAAAAAAAAAAATGGGTGCGGTTGTTTCAATTTGGTATCAGAGCCGAACCCAAACACGTGTGTGGAGTCAGGTGGGCCCACACCGTCTAGGGTGACGATCCTGGTGCGCAACGAGGACGTTGCGCTCTGTGAGTGGGGGTGATTGTAACATCCCGGTTTCTTGTATATGCGGAGAGGCTTATAAGAATTGATTTGGCTACCTATGTCACCAAAGTGCACTTACCTTTTCCGATCACTTGCCCGAAAGAACTCCAGAGTTAAGGGTGCTTGGGCTGGAGTAGTCTAAGGATGGGTGACCTTCCGGGAAGTGATTCGCGGTAGCGTGTGAGTGAGGACAAAACACGGGGAAAGGTCACGTGGTGATTGCAGGGTCAGTAAACAAGTCATACAAGCCTCCCGGACTAACGCACCGGCCGTCGGACCAGGGTGGGGCCCACGTGCCGAGAGAGGGCATGGGGCCCAGGTAGGGGCGGTCGGGGCGTTATAAGTGAGCAGCGACGCCCCACCGGAGCTCACCACCGGACTTCACCTCGGCTCAACCCCGATCCACCATCCCGACTCCAAGCCCACACCGGAGCTCACCACCGAAGCTCACCTCCGCCCAACCCGATCCACAATCCCGACCTTCAACACGCACCACCAAGCACCGCGGGACCTAACTACGGAGAGAGAGGGGTTTCTTACCGTGGAGGAGAGGAGGTCGCGTCCCGGCTTGGCTCACGGCGATCCACTCACTCGCTTTCTCTTGATCTCTCACCACGCAGCAATCGTGACGGCTAGGTCAACGCACGCACAAGGTTGGAGAGGGAGATGAATACGGCGATACATATGTGTTTTTTTTCAAGTTTCCTTTATTACACCAACCGGTCCTCGCACTTCCTCCTCTTCCGAAAGTTGACCCCAAACTTTCAAAATTATCAATTAAACCCACCCGGAAAAAATTGATTTACGCGAAATTAACCCCCAACTTCTAATTATTCAATTTCAACCTCAAAATTGAATTAGGGATGTTACAATTATTGTAACATCCCGGTTTCTTGTATATGCGGAGAGGCTTATAAGAATTGATTTGGCTACCTATGTCACCAAAGTGCACTTACCTTTTCCGATCACTTGCCCGAAAGAACTCCAGAGTTAAGGGTGCTTGAGCTGGAGTAGTCTAAGGATGGGTGACCTTCCGGGAAGTGATTCGCGGTAGCGTGTGAGTGAGGACAAAACACGGGGAAAGGTCACGTGGTGATTGCAGGGTCAGTAAACAAGTATTACAAGCCTCCCGGACTAACGCACCGGCCGTCGGATGAGGGTGGGGCCCACGGGCCGGGAGATGTCGTTGGGGCCCACAGGTAGGGGCGGTCGGGGCGTTATAAGTGGTATCAGAGCCGAACCCAAACACGTGTGTGGAGTCAGGTGGGCCCACACCGTCTAGGGTGACGATCCTGGTGCGCAACGAGGACGTTGCGCTCTATGAGTGGGGGTGATTGTAACATCCCGGTTTCTTGTATATGCGGAGAGGCTTATAAGAATTGATTTGGCTACCTATGTCACCAAAGTGCACTTATCTTTTCGGGAACTTGTCCAGAGAGAACTCCAGAGTTAAGGGTGCTTGAGCTGGAGCAATTTAAGGATGGGTGACCTTCCGGGAAGTGATTCGCGGTATCGTGTGAGTGAGGACAAAACACGGGGAAAGATCACGTGGTGATTGCAGGGTCAGTAAACAAGTATTACAAGCCTCCCGGACTAACGCACCGGCCGTCGGACGAGGGTGGGGCCCACGGGCCGGGAGATGTCGTTGGGGCCCACAGGTAGGGGCGGTCGGGGCGTTATATGAGTGGTATGGGGTATCGAGACTCTTGTAGGTTATATTCTTGAGTGGAGTGGTACGGCAGATACCCAGAACTCGGAGATGCTGCGGTGTCTTGGGTGATGTGGTATGGTTGATATCCTGCGGGATATGGCTGATGCTCGGAACTCGGAGATGCTGCGGTGTCTTGAGTGATGAGGTTGGCGTGTGTTGAGCAATAAGTACATATGATGCCGCGGTGTCATAAGCATAGGGACTGAGTGGGAAACCTCGGAGGCTAGTTTAGAACCTCGTGTGAGTATTGCGTTGGCCGGGTTGGCCAAGGGTTGTGTAATCGTTGCGACGATTAGGGTTCATTGGAGATGGACGGTTCATGGGAGATGAACGGTAACGAAGATTCGAGGTCGAATCTAAGTTAGTGGGGGAGAATTGTAGCGCCCGTGTTCCGGAAGAGTTAATTATTGTGGAGGAATAATTAATTCGGGTTGTTCCGGGGGGCGGTATCGATCGATACTGGCAGGCATCGATCGATACCAGCCGGGTTTTTCTCGGGGCTATCTTCTTCTCTTATCTTCTTCGAGTATAAAAGGTTATCCTTAGAAGGATAAGACCATAGTTGGTCGTGAGAAAGAAAGAGAGAGCGAGAGAGAAAGAGAAGGAGAGAAAGAGAGAAAGGAAGCTTTGTTAAGCTTGGATCTTGCGAGATCGAGTGAGAGTTTGAGCTTGAGAAGCTCGAAGAAGAGGTTAGAGGAGCTTGGTTTCGTCGTGAGCTTGTAGGAAGCGAGGGAGATCTTCTTGGGCTTAGGGAAGTCGTTTTAGAGCTCGTTTCAGCTGTTTTAAGGTGAGTTGTGACCAAAGGTGATCAATTAAGCTTGTGTGGTGATTGTTTAAGCTTGGTTGACGGATTTGGTGGCTTGTGTCTGTGGCGATTCCTGTGTTTAGGTCTCGTGGGCATCGATCGATACCATGTGTGTATCGATCGATACCAGACCATAGGCGGTGGTCTCGAATTGTAGTGTATCGAGGTGATAGACTTGAACCGTGTTGTGTCGATCGATACCAAGTGTTGTGTTTGGGTGTCGATCGATACCAGTCCCTTGTCGGGACTTGTGTGTTGTTTGGGCATCGGTCGATACTATGGGAGTATCGATCGATACCAGTTGCGTCTGGTGTTGAATGTTTAATTTGTTGTTAATTAATCATTGATAATTGTTGCTTGTGCTTATTGGTAGCCTGTTGTTGGGATGATCAATCTCACTCAGCATTTGGTTAGCCAAATGTTGATGCATCACTTTTGTCGATGCAGGTAAAGATAAGGCGTGATCGTGGAATCAAGGCAGTGAAGAGGGGATGATTAGGACCCAGGGCTTGCTTTTGTTGTTTGAGTATCGATCGACACTAGGGGAGTATCGATCGATACCAGTTGTTGTTATATAAACCGTTAGCTTGTTTAAGCTGTAGTACTTGCGTTGTACTGTTTGTTTAATATGGTTAATGTTAATTATATGTTTATTTTCTTGCAAAAAATAAAAATAAAAATGCGGTCCTTTCATAACTATTCAAAACAAAAATTAAAATTAAACAAATCTAACAAAATATAATTAAACAAATCTAACCTAAACTCAAATCTCAACTCAAATCTAACAACAAATCTAACCACAAATCTAACTAATCTAACTACAAATCTCACAAAACCAACAAATCCTAACAACTAACATCCTTATGCATGGCTTACATGGTGATAGATGAAGGAGGCGGCGGAGGAGGACAGAATTCCCCGGCGGATGGCGGCTCCGGCAGCTCCGTGAAGACCTAATTTACAAAAAAAAAACATTACCTTGAGTACAAGAGAAGAGAGGAAGAGAAGAGGAGAAGAGGAAGAAAAGAGGAAGAGAAGGGGGAGAGAAGACTTACCGTGACAAGAGAACGGCGGCGGTGAGAGCAGACGGCGGAGGGAGAATCGCCGGAGAGAGAGAGAGAGACGAAGAGAAGAGAAGTGAGGAAGAAGAAGAAAAATCTGGGTTTTAGATCTATTTATTTCAGACCAACCCATACGGTCGGAAATCG
The DNA here is from genome assembly GCA_030161315.1 of Eutrema japonicum. Taxonomy (NCBI): domain Eukaryota; kingdom Viridiplantae; phylum Streptophyta; class Magnoliopsida; order Brassicales; family Brassicaceae; genus Eutrema; species Eutrema japonicum. The sequence continues at coordinate 52,474,276 of BSQW01000011.1, forward strand.
GTCGGTTTATGAAAAAAAATAAACCGCCTCACTTTTCATTTCGCGGTAAGGTTTCCCGGGTTTTTTTTGGGGTTGGTCGGAAATTGGTCGGTAATTCTTTAAAATTTCCGACCAATTTCCGACCATATAGGGTTTAGAGTGTATAAATGCTAACTGTTTATAAATCCAACATAAAACTTTGAAATTTATAAAAATTAGTATTTCCGACCAATTTCCGACCATTTATTCATATTGGTCGGATATTGGTCGGAAATTCCTTAGCTTTTCCGACTAAATTCCGACAATATAGGGTTTAGGGTTTAAAATTCTAAACACTTAGCATTTGAAATTCTAAACACTAACCCCTATTTTAAATTTACAAAAAATTGTAAAAACTTTGTATTTTTTTCGATTGGGTGTTGGATTTATAAACACTTAGCATTTTTTTCTAAAATGCTCATATCGGTCTGAAATTGGTCGGTAATTCCTTGGAAATTCCGACCAATTTCTGACCAAATAGGGTTTAGGGTTTATTAATGCTAAGTGTTTATAAATCCAACATTAAACTTTGAAATTTATAAAAATTAGTATTTCATATGGAGTTTAGGGTTTATAAATCCAACATAAAACTTTAGAATTTCCATGTAATTTCCGACCAATTTCCAACCATTTATTCACATTGGTCTGAAATTGGTCGGAAATTCCTAGAATTACCGACCAATTTCCGACCATATATGGTTTAGGGTTTAAAATTCTTAATTTACAAACTGTATACTGTTTAAAAAACATGTAAACATCTTATGTCTTACAAATATATGACAAAATAAATATTTAATAGAGTATATGATGTTTTTATAAATTGAAAGTAGATTGAGTTAAACCTTTCATAATGAAACATTGACCTTATACTTATACTTTTCGGTTTCTTGTACGGTTTTTAGTATATGTCCGTAAATAGTGATACTTAAGATATATGGACATTGTATTTTTCAAAAGATCATATCTAACCATAGCAAACATAGCCCAAATCAAAATTTTCCCGTTTGAGGTTTCGAAACCCCAAATGGTCGGAATTTGGTCGGAAATACTGAAAGTATTCCGACCAATTTCCGACCATATATGAAGATTTTCCGAAAAATGCTGATATGTATCCACTAAATCGGCGATAACTCCTAGAATATTGCTAGGAATGAGCTGAAACCACTCTCATTGGAAAGATAACTCAATTTTCAATCTTTTTGCAAAATTTGAGATTAAACTGGGCACAGAAAGATTTCCATCCGATATGATATTTAAGCTGCTTCGGATTGGCTCTGCATTTTCCAACTATGACATATCTTCAATAAATCAACCGTATCTCCTGAACCGCTGATCGGAATAACATGAATCTACTCGATTTGGAAAGCTAACTCAATTGCGCATGACTTTCATCAAGAGATTCCAAGCTAAATCCATCGTGAAGGCTTTCGTCTGACTCGTTTTATAAATCCCGTCGGAAAATGGTCGGGATTTCCGACCAATTTCCAACCATGTATGAAGATTTTCCGAAAAATGCTGATATGTGTCCACTAAATCGGCGATAACTCCTGGAATATTAATAGGAATGAGCTGAAACCACTCTCATTGGAAATATAACTCAATTTTCAATCTTTTTGCAAAATTTGAGATTAAACTGGGCACGGAAAGATTTCCATCCGACATGATATTTAAGCTGCTTCGGATTGGCTCTGCATTTTCCAACTATGATATATCTTCAATAAATCAACCGTATCTCCTGAACCGCTGATCGGAATGACATGAATCTACTCGATTTGGAAATCTAACTCAATTGCGCATGACTTTCATCAAGAGCTTCCAAGCTAAATCCATCGGGAAGGCTTTCGTCTGACTCGTTTTATAAATCCCGTCTGAAAATGGTCGGGATTTCCGACCAATTTCCGACCATGTATGAAGATTTTCCGAAAAATGCTGATATGTGTCCACTAAATCGGCGATAACTCCTGGAATATTACTAGGAATGAGCTAAAACCACTCTCATTGGAAAGATAACTCAATTGCCAATCTGTCTGCAGGATTTGAGATTAAACTGGGCATGGGAAGATTTCCATCCGATATGATCTTTAAGATGATTCGGATTGGCTCTGCATTTTCCGACAGTGACATATCTTCAATAAATCTCCCGTATCTCCTGAACCGCTGATCGTAATGACATGAATCTACTTGAGTTGGAAAGCTAACTCAATTTCGCATGACTTTCATCAAGAGATTCCAAGCTAAATCCATCGGGAAGGCTTTCGTTTGACTCGTTTTATAATCCCCGTCGGAAATTGGTCGGGATTTTCGACCAAATTCCGACCGTATATGAATATTTTCCGAAAAATGCTCAATCCCGTCGGAAAATGGTCGGGATTTCCGACCAAATCCCGACCATATATGAATATCTTCCGAAAAATGCTAAGTATAAAATGCTAAGTGTATAAACACTTAAAATTAACAATTTATACCACACAAATTTATAAACACTTAGAAATTTTCGAAATATAAGTATTTCATACCATAAATCATAATTGGTTGGAATTTGGTCAGAAATTTCCGACCAAATTCCGACCATATAGGGTTTAGGGTATGAAATCCTAAATTTAAAAACCATATAGGGTTTAAGAAACTTCTACTAATCTTATTTACTAACAACTAACTTAATAGGTAAACATAAAATGGATCATATGACGATTTATATGAATCGATTCGAGAACGAGTGTAACCTTTCATAACGATACATATAACTTATATTCACACTTATCGGTTTCTTGTCGAGTTTTGATTAAAAGCTTAAAAAGAATGATTATTAAGATATTTTAACATTGAATTCTTTCAATATATCATATCTAACCTTAGTAATCATAAACATAATCAAATTTTTATCATTTGAGGTTTTAAAACCACAAATGGTCGGGAATTCGTCGGGAATTTCCGACCCATTACCGACGGGGTGAGAACACATGTTTTAAATGTATAGCAACACGTTTATTTTATGTTTGTAAAAAATATTAAATCGGAAATTCTGACCGATTTCCGACCATATATGACCGGTCTCTATATCGTCAGAAATCGGTCGGGAATTCCCGACCAATTTCCGACGGGACAAAAATGGTCGAGAATTTCCGACCGGTTTCCGACCGGGTTTATTCCATCGGTATTTAGTTGGAAAACGGTCGGAAATTTCCGACCATTCTTTTTTGGTCGGAATTCCGGTCGGGAATCGCTTTGTTTTCTTGTAGTGTGTGATGCTTGCGGAGAAGTACATGGCAGTCCGATCCGGAGCTAGTTTGGCAACACGTGGATTACTAAGGTAATGGTCACTGCAGAGTTCTAAAGGAAGTGTGAGTCTCTGTATTTTTCAAACTTTTCTTCCTTGTTAGTCTTCTGATTGCTTGAGGACAAGCAAAAGACTAAGTCTGGGGGAATTGATATGTTTGGTTTTTACCGTTTTTAACACATGTTTTGATGTTTCTTTTGAGTCTTTTATTGAGTCAAAATGTGCTTTTAGAGTATTTTAGTCCTTTATTGAGTTTTTTCAGGTTTTAGGAGGCTTTGGGAGAAAATGATCCGTTTTGGGTGAAAATGAGCATATGGAGATGCAGAATCATGCAGAGACGTCAGAGGTTTGGCAGTCTTTTAAGGTCTTCCCACCAATGGATCGAGCTGATATTTGGACACGAGATAGAGCTGTGAATTAACTTTCATTGTAAAGTGGGTTGAAGGAAATCCAACGGTGAGATCAAGCGTTATACCCGATTTACTAAAGACAGGTCAATCTGCCTCGTAGAAGAAGCATGCGCAGAACATGGAGAGTGGCATCGATCGATGCATATCTAGCATCGGTTGATGCTGAACTATATGTTAGGGGTAGCATCGACCATGGCATCGACCGGTCCATATTGGTATCGACCGATGCACTTCCCAGACGAGAAAAAAGCGGTTTTTGCAGTTTCTAAACTTCCTCTTTTGCCACAGAATCATCATAACTTAACCTAATTCGACCCAAGACCTATATATACTTGTTTTTAGCTTCATAAAAGAGGAGACAGGCCCCCTTATCATCAGACATGATTTTTATAAGTTTTTCATAGTTTTTCGATTCAAGAGCTTCCCGGGAGAAGATCCCGCCTTTGTATCTCGATATAGAGAAGATTTCTGAACCCTCTTATTATCTATTGAATTTCTCTATGATTTCTCTCATACCTCTTTGCTTATTCTCTGCAACTATGTGTGAGTAGTTTCATAGTTAGGTTTAGGGTTTCAAGGGGATCCATGAATCATTGAATTAGACATATATATGAATTTATCTTTTGTGGTTTTTACTTATTGTTGTGTTTATTGCTTAGACTTGAGCTGACCGCTAGGTCTATGAACTAGGGAAATCTAAGAGTGCGGAAGTGTCTCAGGTTGCTAGAAAGAACATAAGTAAGTGAATTGTCCTTAGCATGCGGAAGTTGATGTTAAGGCGATTCGTGAACATATTGGACCAACTCGTTAATGCTGATCTAGAATTCTATGCCAACGGAAGTTAGGATTTTAGGTTGCTAGATTTAGTAACCATGAGCACGGAAGTGGATTGGTTAAATATTTATGTTTGAGTTTGAAACTTGCTTTTAATTATTCCCTCAATAGTTGTTTGATTTATGGTCTCTGGATTCCTGCGAATAAACCCTTGACCTAACGCCTTTCCTTTATTGAATTTACATCGTTTAAATTGCTCTTGTTACTTTTCTAAAACAAACCATATTTCTCTCTTAGCGTAATTTCATAATTGTGAGAATAGTAGTGTAACATTGGTATTTGTGGATTCGATCCTAAAGTACTGCATTGACAACCGTTATGATTGCGGTAGTGTGAACTTTAGTTTTAATTGACTGAGTGAAAACGCTTAAATCAAGTTTGTGTTTAGAGCTTTGGATTTTTGACAGATTTTTGACAGATTCTACTTTTAGAGTATCAAATTTCGATATGATTAGTTTGGTGGAAAATGTTTGATAAGTTTAAAATTGTATTTACAAGACCTTATATGTCACTTATTTAATGGTCTCGATTCTTTTCTTTCATGAGTTGTTTAGTTGGGTATCAGGAAACATGATGAGGGGAAATCACGAGATTATTGTTCTGAATATGATTTTGAATAGACAGCTTGTGTTTTGATCAATTGATTAGGTGTTATCCTTAGAATATCTACTAATTTATAAGGGGTTTTAAAACTAATCAGTTTACAAACCTTTATAAAGAGCTTACTCTTTTTAGTTTTACACAGATATGGACAACAATAATTTCTACCCAACATACTCATTACCTGAGAGGATCTATCAACTCGGAACCGAACCAAATACTATATTAGTGATCATGCATCATTCCAATCTATCATTAGTAGATACTTCTCTACGGATCCATGGTGCCTGCAATGAAAGTTGACTCACCAATAGCTGAAGTTGTAAGACTTGAGGGGATGAAAAACGTTCGTGGTTTTTGGTTTTCTGATTTGTTTAAAAGCCCTTATAAATGGTTTTTTGATTTTATGATTTGTTTACATGTCCTTATAAATGGTTTCTGGTTTATAAATGAATACATGCATTAGGTTCCACCAACAAATCTTGATGATAAAGACTTTGAAGGGGTTATTGAACTCGTAAAGCAAAAATATCGAATGAAGAGAAATAACTAGCTCCACGGATCGGTGGATGTATATGTTGCATCAGAAGAAATTGGAAATTTGTATAGTAGAAATCTGTTTTTATGGCTTTGTTTAGTTTTAAAAGGATTTATATGGTTTTACACATTTTTAAAAATACCATATAAAACCATATAAATCCATTTAAATATCCAACAATGTTGTTTCGAGTGTTTACCAATATCCATTAGATAACTAAGTAGATAACCAACTATAATACTTAGGCTAACATTTTATTTGTAAATCATATTGGTAAAGTGCTTTAAATGATTTATAAGAGGTTTTATATGGTTTTGTACAATTTTAAAAGACTTTAAAAGGATCGTATTAAATGATTTATATGGTTCTTAAAAGCTTTTATATGGGTTTATATTAGCCATGGGCTTAAAACTGTACCCATACCATATCCAAATTAGATACCCGTACCAGTGCTTCATCACTCGAACATGGATCGGATAAAGCTATTCCTATTGAGGTACGTTTTTGCCGCGGGGACGGGCCAATAGGACGCATGCCGGCCTACTAACCCGTTGAACTTAGCGGGGCCTAACACTAACATTTGATTTGTAAACCATATTGGTGAACTGCTTTAAAGAATGTTTACCGATTTGGTAAACCATTCGAGAATTTCTAGACTTTCACACTTTTGGTTTTAAAAGAATGTTTTATTTCTTTGTAATTTGCTATAGAGGTAACTTATACTACATTTAGAAAACTGAAAGAGATTTAGATTGTTTATATTAGAATGATATTTCAATATTGTCGTTTTGTCCGAGTGGTTAAAGCGTGTGTTTGGGATTTCCATGTGAGAGATCAAATCTAACCCCTTAGATAACAAAGGTTTTTAGAAATTATTTTTTTCTATGGTTTTATAAGTCGCGGTCGTACTACCGATGTCATGGCACCACCTATAAAGTTCATTATTTTAAAAGAGTTTATATGGTTTTATATAGTTTTATAAGGATTTATATGGTTTTATATAGTTTTAAAAGTACCATAAAAATCAATTAAACACCCAAAATATCCAATAATGTGCTTAGGCCGAGTCTTTAACTAATATGCAATAGACAACTAAGTAGATAATCAACTATAATACGAACACTAACATTTGATTTGTAAACCATATTGGTAAAGTGCTTTAAAGGATTTATAAGAAGATTATTTTGGATAATCCTCTTTTGTTTTAACAGTTAGGATATATTATGGTGAAAACATTGGTATAAAATCTCGTATGAATTCTTTGATGAAGTCTGTTTTGCTGAATCTTTTGTTGTATTTATCAGGTTTACAAGGTCTTATAAATTGCAAACTAAATTATTTTAAAAGGATTTATATAAGTTTATATTGTTTTGTATCCTTTTAAAAGACTTTAAAAGACTTTTAAAAGATTTTAAAAAGATTTATAAGAGAATTTATATAAATATTTATGTTTGAGTTTGAAACTTGCTTTTAATTATTCTCTCAATAGTTGTTTGATTTATGGTCTCTGGATTCCTGCGAATAAACCCTTGACCTAACGCCTTTCCTTTATTGAATTTACATCGTTTAAATTGCTCTTGTTACTTTTCTAAAACAAACCATATTTCTCTCTTAGCGTAATTTCATAATTGTGAGAATAGTAGTGTAACATTGGTATTTGTGGATTCGATCCTAAAGTACTGCATTGACAACCGTTATGATTGCGGTAGTGTGAACTTTAGTTTTAATTGACTGAGTGAAAACGCTTAAATCAAGTTTGTGTTTAGAGCTTTGGATTTTTGACAGATTTTTGACAGATTCTACTTTTAGAGTATCAAATTTCGATATGATTAGTTTGGTGGAAAATGTTTGATAAGTTTAAAATTGTATTTACAAGACCTTATATGTCACTTATTTAATGGTCTCGATTCTTTTCTTTCATGAGTTGTTTAGTTGGGTATCAGGAAACATGATGAGGGGAAATCACGAGATTATTGTTCTGAATATGATTTTGAATAGACAGCTTGTGTTTTGATCAATTGATTAGGTGTTATCCTTAGAATATCTACTAATTTATAAGGGGTTTTAAAACTAATCAGTTTACAAACCTTTATAAAGAGCTTACTCTTTTTAGTTTTACACAGATATGGACAACAATAATTTCTACCCAACATACTCATTACCTGAGAGGATCTATCAACTCGGAACCGAACCAAATACTATATTAGTGATCATGCATCATTCCAATCTATCATTAGTAGATACTTCTCTACGGATCCATGGTGCCTGCAATGAAAGTTGACTCACCAATAGCTGAAGTTGTAAGACTTGAGGGGATGAAAAACGTTCGTGGTTTTTGGTTTTCTGATTTGTTTAAAAGCCCTTATAAATGGTTTTTTGATTTTATGATTTGTTTACATGTCCTTATAAATGGTTTCTGGTTTATAAATGAATACATGCATTAGGTTCCACCAACAAATCTTGATGATAAAGACTTTGAAGGGGTTATTGAACTCGTAAAGCAAAAATATCGAATGAAGAGAAATAACTAGCTCCACGGATCGGTGGATGTATATGTTGCATCAGAAGAAATTGGAAATTTGTATAGTAGAAATCTGTTTTTATGGCTTTGTTTAGTTTTAAAAGGATTTATATGGTTTTACACATTTTTAAAAATACCATATAAAACCATATAAATCCATTTAAATATCCAACAATGTTGTTTCGAGTGTTTACCAATATCCATTAGATAACTAAGTAGATAACCAACTATAATACTTAGGCTAACATTTTATTTGTAAATCATATTGGTAAAGTGCTTTAAATGATTTATAAGAGGTTTTATATGGTTTTGTACAATTTTAAAAGACTTTAAAAGGATCGTATTAAATGATTTATATGGTTCTTAAAAGCTTTTATATGGGTTTATATTAGCCATGGGCTTAAAACTGTACCCATACCATATCCAAATTAGATACCCGTACCAGTGCTTCATCACTCGAACATGGATCGGATAAAGCTATTCCTATTGAGGTACGTTTTTGCCGCGGGGACGGGCCAATAGGACGCATGCCGGCCTACTAACCCGTTGAACTTAGCGGGGCCTAACACTAACATTTGATTTGTAAACCATATTGGTGAACTGCTTTAAAGAATGTTTACCGATTTGGTAAACCATTCGAGAATTTCTAGACTTTCACACTTTTGGTTTTAAAAGAATGTTTTATTTCTTTGTAATTTGCTATAGAGGTAACTTATACTACATTTAGAAAACTGAAAGAGATTTAGATTGTTTATATTAGAATGATATTTCAATATTGTCGTTTTGTCCGAGTGGTTAAAGCGTGTGTTTGGGATTTCCATGTGAGAGATCAAATCTAACCCCTTAGATAACAAAGGTTTTTAGAAATTATTTTTTTCTATGGTTTTATAAGTCGCGGTCGTACTACCGATGTCATGGCACCACCTATAAAGTTCATTATTTTAAAAGAGTTTATATGGTTTTATATAGTTTTATAAGGATTTATATGGTTTTATATAGTTTTAAAAGTACCATAAAAATCAATTAAACACCCAAAATATCCAATAATGTGCTTAGGCCGAGTCTTTAACTAATATGCAATAGACAACTAAGTAGATAATCAACTATAATACGAACACTAACATTTGATTTGTAAACCATATTGGTAAAGTGCTTTAAAGGATTTATAAGAAGATTATTTTGGATAATCCTCTTTTGTTTTAACAGTTAGGATATATTATGGTGAAAACATTGGTATAAAATCTCGTATGAATTCTTTGATGAAGTCTGTTTTGCTGAATCTTTTGTTGTATTTATCAGGTTTACAAGGTCTTATAAATTGCAAACTAAATTATTTTAAAAGGATTTATATAAGTTTATATTGTTTTGTATCCTTTTAAAAGACTTTAAAAGACTTTTAAAAGATTTTAAAAAGATTTATAAGAGAATTTATATAAATATTTATGTTTGAGTTTGAAACTTGCTTTTAATTATTCTCTCAATAGTTGTTTGATTTATGGTCTCTGGATTCCTGCGAATAAACCCTTGACCTAACGCCTTTCCTTTATTGAATTTACATCGTTTAAATTGCTCTTGTTACTTTTCTAAAACAAACCATATTTCTCTCTTAGCGTAATTTCATAATTGTGAGAATAGTAGTGTAACATTGGTATTTGTGGATTCGATCCTAAAGTACTGCATTGACAACCGTTATGATTGCGGTAGTGTGAACTTTAGTTTTAATTGACTGAGTGAAAACGCTTAAATCAAGTTTGTGTTTAGAGCTTTGGATTTTTGACAGATTTTTGACAGATTCTACTTTTAGAGTATCAAATTTCGATATGATTAGTTTGGTGGAAAATGTTTGATAAGTTTAAAATTGTATTTACAAGACCTTATATGTCACTTATTTAATGGTCTCGATTCTTTTCTTTCATGAGTTGTTTAGTTGGGTATCAGGAAACATGATGAGGGGAAATCACGAGATTATTGTTCTGAATATGATTTTGAATAGACAGCTTGTGTTTTGATCAATTGATTAGGTGTTATCCTTAGAATATCTACTAATTTATAAGGGGTTTTAAAACTAATCAGTTTACAAACCTTTATAAAGAGCTTACTCTTTTTAGTTTTACACAGATATGGACAACAATAATTTCTACCCAACATACTCATTACCTGAGAGGATCTATCAACTCGGAACCGAACCAAATACTATATTAGTGATCATGCATCATTCCAATCTATCATTAGTAGATACTTCTCTACGGATCCATGGTGCCTGCAATGAAAGTTGACTCACCAATAGCTGAAGTTGTAAGACTTGAGGGGATGAAAAACGTTCGTGGTTTTTGGTTTTCTGATTTGTTTAAAAGCCCTTATAAATGGTTTTTTGATTTTATGATTTGTTTACATGTCCTTATAAATGGTTTCTGGTTTATAAATGAATACATGCATTAGGTTCCACCAACAAATCTTGATGATAAAGACTTTGAAGGGGTTATTGAACTCGTAAAGCAAAAATATCGAATGAAGAGAAATAACTAGCTCCACGGATCGGTGGATGTATATGTTGCATCAGAAGAAATTGGAAATTTGTATAGTAGAAATCTGTTTTTATGGCTTTGTTTAGTTTTAAAAGGATTTATATGGTTTTACACATTTTTAAAAATACCATATAAAACCATATAAATCCATTTAAATATCCAACAATGTTGTTTCGAGTGTTTACCAATATCCATTAGATAACTAAGTAGATAACCAACTATAATACTTAGGCTAACATTTTATTTGTAAATCATATTGGTAAAGTGCTTTAAATGATTTATAAGAGGTTTTATATGGTTTTGTACAATTTTAAAAGACTTTAAAAGGATCGTATTAAATGATTTATATGGTTCTTAAAAGCTTTTATATGGGTTTATATTAGCCATGGGCTTAAAACTGTACCCATACCATATCCAAATTAGATACCCGTACCAGTGCTTCATCACTCGAACATGGATCGGATAAAGCTATTCCTATTGAGGTACGTTTTTGCCGCGGGGACGGGCCAATAGGACGCATGCCGGCCTACTAACCCGTTGAACTTAGCGGGGCCTAACACTAACATTTGATTTGTAAACCATATTGGTGAACTGCTTTAAAGAATGTTTACCGATTTGGTAAACCATTCGAGAATTTCTAGACTTTCACACTTTTGGTTTTAAAAGAATGTTTTATTTCTTTGTAATTTGCTATAGAGGTAACTTATACTACATTTAGAAAACTGAAAGAGATTTAGATTGTTTATATTAGAATGATATTTCAATATTGTCGTTTTGTCCGAGTGGTTAAAGCGTGTGTTTGGGATTTCCATGTGAGAGATCAAATCTAACCCCTTAGATAACAAAGGTTTTTAGAAATTATTTTTTTCTATGGTTTTATAAGTCGCGGTCGTACTACCGATGTCATGGCACCACCTATAAAGTTCATTATTTTAAAAGAGTTTATATGGTTTTATATAGTTTTATAAGGATTTATATGGTTTTATATAGTTTTAAAAGTACCATAAAAATCAATTAAACACCCAAAATATCCAATAATGTGCTTAGGCCGAGTCTTTAACTAATATGCAATAGACAACTAAGTAGATAATCAACTATAATACGAACACTAACATTTGATTTGTAAACCATATTGGTAAAGTGCTTTAAAGGATTTATAAGAAGATTATTTTGGATAATCCTCTTTTGTTTTAACAGTTAGGATATATTATGGTGAAAACATTGGTATAAAATCTCGTATGAATTCTTTGATGAAGTCTGTTTTGCTGAATCTTTTGTTGTATTTATCAGGTTTACAAGGTCTTATAAATTGCAAACTAAATTATTTTAAAAGGATTTATATAAGTTTATATTGTTTTGTATCCTTTTAAAAGACTTTAAAAGACTTTTAAAAGATTTTAAAAAGATTTATAAGAGAATTTATATGGTTTTGTAAAGTTTTAAAAGACTTTAAAAGGATTGTATTAAATGATTTATATGGTTTTAGAAGGGGACAATCTCAAAAATACTACTTTTGTAAAACCCTTTTTCAAAAATACAATGGGAAGGAAGCCACAACCCCATGGTTTTTTCTGATCTTCTCTGCAATTTGCTTTGATCTTAGTATAATCTTTCCTCCCTCCAAATGATTGCTTACCATTGTACCCAACAACTTGACATTTGCTTGTCGATGATTGACCTTCCTTGAGGAAGTGTCACAGTTATGCTCATGCACATACTACCAAACCACAAAGTTTTCACTCCCCTTCACTTTGGTTACGCGAAATATCTAGTTGAATTTTTCATCAATGCAACAAAGAATATAGCTCAATAATTGTCACCTGATATCACTACAAGAAAAATTGGTATTAATAGCACATCAGGATAACGGTTTATGTGTTTCTGCTATGGTTGACTTATGCTAACTTTTTTATAGCGTTTATGAAATGACAAACGCTATGATAGATTAGGCGGCAAAAAATATGTGCTCGCGCTTAATTTTTGGTTCTCCAATTATTTTGTAATAGCACATACGAATTATAAAACGTCATCTTAGGTGAACCGAGAATAAGAAAATTTCATTACCCGCCTAAGTAATGAAAAATTTGTGCGAAGTTAATTTTAGAAGAAAAAAAAATGATATGAACACAAAAAAATATAAAAAAACTTAGGTTTTCACAAAAAAAATCCCTTTTTGCTCTTTCGTCTCTCTTCACTCGATCCCTCGCCTCTCATCTCTCGTCTCTCTTCTCTCCTTGCCTTGCTTCTCCTGGCCCGAATCGCGATTTAAACTCCGATTCAGGCTTGGGCAACTCCAAACCTGTTGGCGATCGCGTCGTTATCATGGTCTTGGATGCTCTCAGGTTTAAAGATTTCAAAACTGTTCGCTTTTGTTCAATCTCCACATTCAGTTTCGCAATTCCATGAGCATTTCGTGATCTTAACTTTCTTTTGTTTCAGAATCGACTTTGTGGCCTCGAATGCTCTTTTCCCAGGTGAGCCGAAAGCTCTGCGTGGTAAGTATTACTTTTACCGATCTGAGTAATGAATCTTTAAAGTAATTTAAAAACTGAGATAAAATTCTCTGATATATATGATGTGGAATCAAGTTGAGGTTTTGATTTGATTGTTTTCTTTTGGTGTCACAAGATGTGTTTTTGTTTAGTGGTTTTGGTCTGCTTCATTTCCAGGACTCAATCAGTTTGTGTATGAACTTCCTGCAGAACATCGACTCGCTGAAAGCAGACCTTTGCGTGAACTTCTCGGTCATACCCCTCCACATGTAAGTGTGTAATGAAATTGAGTCGAGATCATATCAATCGGGACTTAGATTGGCTTTCATGTTAAGACAAGTAAAAGACTGATTGTGGTCAGTACCTTTTGGTTTCATCAGGTCATTGCTGGTGGAATGCTTGGAACTGCCACTGCAGTTGTTGGCTACTTTGTCACTTTGATAGCTAAGTAGCTAAGGTTCATCAAAAAGCTCACCGAGACTTGTGAGCATTCAACAAAGTAGTACGAAATTTGGCAGGTAAATTATTAGTTTTTGCTACTCGATTTCAGATTTCATATGTTGATTATTTGAAGGTTGCAGATTGTGAATTTGTGATACGAGAGAATATACAGATCAGAAAATATTAGAAATGTCTGTTATGGAATTTGTCGAACAATGGACACATGATTATTTTGAAGACAAAGGAAAAGATAATTTTTTTTTGTAATAATGGAAAATCTATTTTGTATCTGAAGGACTGGCACTTTGTCAAGGTGCATACCTGAGGTTATATGGGCGAAAAAAGTCTGAGTAAGATCTTTAATATTTTAATGTGAAACCAATATACCAAATTGTGGTCTGTTTGAGAAAGCTGATAATTTCTTAACTTTTGGCTGCAGGATCTTCGACGAAGGTATTGTTGTCTGTTTGAGAAAGCTAAGTATTTTTGGTTGTGTAAGGTTAAGTATTGTGTTATGAAAGAAGTGCAAGGACGAAGAGGAAGTGGAACCATAGAGGCAGATTTTGTATTGATAATTCAATAAAACAAAGTTTTGGGAGAGCACTGAGCGAAGTGACTGCACTGTTAAGAGCCAAATTCAGAAGCTACATGCTAGCGCTTGTGGAGAAACTTGCAGAGAATGTCGGTAACTGAAACAACCGCACCCATTTTTTTTTTTTTGCAAATAATAACTAAAATCCCATAAATAATAATAATTGAACCTCACCAATTAATTTCCGGTTCAAGATTAAAATCCGAATAATCAAGATCATAAATTATTAAATAAAATAACCAAATAAACGACAAGTCTAGATCACCCCCTCTTCCTCGCCCTGATCCCACGGTCACACTTTCTCTTTTCCTGCATCAATTAAAATATAAGAGATGCATAAGTATTTCGAAAAATACTTAGTGAGACAATCCTCCCATCTACAGGCTAACAAATAATTAAGATAATTAATATAGACTATCACGAAAATACCGAATAAATCAAACATTTCATGAAACACTCGATCTAGACCCTCCGAGATCGTAAACGGCCTATAATTACGAAATCACATCAATTATCAAAATTATTTAATTACGCATATGGTCTTGCACTCACCTTATTCCCGCACAGGAAGTTTCACGAGAAAATTCAGCAATTTTCTAGAACTCCCCGGGATGAATAACCTTCTATTAATCCACCTAAAAATAAAAATAATAAAATAATCAAAACAAGTTTCAATTATTCTAAACTACAAACTCTTCGTCCGACTCTGCAACAACCGTCTTCTTCGTCCGACTCTGCAACAACCAGCCGATCACCACCGCCGGTGCCATTACACCATCACCGGAGCTTACCACCGGAACTACCACGATCCAACCACCGAACACGAACCCCGCCGCAAACACCAACACTTCGCGACAACACCGACGCTTGACCCTCACGTCACCGCCATCATCATCCATCTCCGATGACAACCACAAGACTACTTTGATTCCAACGTGAAAACCAAGCTAAGAGGAGAACCCTTACCTCTAAGACCCGACAACGAAAGCCCGATGGTGAATCGTTCACGGCACCGCGGACCTCCACCGATCCTTTCTCACGCCAACGAACACCACCGCCCGACTCTCTCTTCCTTCTCTCCTTGCTTCCACACCGAAAACCAACACAACTTGACGGCTAGGGTAATCGGGAGCTCGGAGGCGGCGATACTTACGCACGTCTATACATAGGTGTGTTTCAAGTTTCCTTATTACACCAACCGGTCCTCGCCCTTCCTCCCCTTCCGAAAGTTGACCCCAAACTTTCAAGATTATCAATCATACCCGCCCATAAAAATTGATTTACACGAATTTAACCCCCCAACTTCTAATTATTCAATTTCATCCCCAAAATTGAATTAGGGATGTTACAATTCTCCCCCACTAACATAGATTCGTCCTCGAATCTAACATCCAGCGAACATCCACGACATAGCACAACCGCTATTCCAACTCAGCGTAGCGCGACCGCTATTCCAACTCCACTAACAACAGTATCACGGCTCAACACCATAGCGCCCTAGTTTCCTACTTCGTTTGGCCAACCACTCCAACACCCGGGAGTATAACGGCTTCACGACCCAACACCATGGATCGATCCGTCTAACGCATAGAGAGCCAGACAACGGCAATCTCTCTAGTGACCTGTCTCACCAATCAGGAATCACGTCGAAACCCAACCGGCCAGGTACACTCGGCAGTGACTCACCAGTACACTCCGATGCTGCTATATGGGCCACCACCCCGTGCCAAACCAGTCCAGAACTATCAGCCCTATGCAGCTACTAAACACCTAGTATCCGCACCCCCGCTATCTGACCACTACCACTAGTAGCCCGCCATCCTGTCTACTAATTCCCTAGTAAACCCACCACTCAACATATTCAAGGAAAACACCTTTTTATTGAATAATCAAAAGCTCCAAGGTACATCGATTAATTATAACACCATAAAATAGGCGAGTACAACAATGCAATAACTCCCAAAAACCCCAACATCATGGTTACCACGATATGGAAATACCCGGCTAACCCTCCAGTTTGCCGAACCACTTGGGAAACTTGCGCTTCAACTTCGCTTCCGGCTCCCAAGTCACCTCCTCGGCTCCATTGCAGTCCCACAACACCTGCATCTCAGGAACCTTCTTCCTCCTGATCACTCTCACCCGACGATCTAGGACTCTCAGAGGCCTCGCCTCCACCACCATGCTCGGTGTCAAATCTGATGGCACCCCCGTGACCACCTGATCATCCTTGTGCAGACATTTCTTCAGCATCGACACATGAAACACCTTGTCAAATGCCTGCATAGACTCCGGCAACTCTAGCCGATAAGTCACCGGTCCGACCCGCTCCATCACCTTGACGGGACTCATATATCGCGGACTCAACTTAGTCTCGGAAATGGACCTGTTCGGACCCCTCAACATGGCCATCTTCAGATAGACCAAATTGCCAACTGCGAACTCCAGCTCCTTCCTACGCCGATCTGCGTAGCTTTTCTGACGATCTTGAGCTTCCTTCATGTTCAACTTCACAATCCGGACCTTCTCAGTCGTCTCCTGCACAAAGTCAGCCCCCAGCAGGCTCCTCTCCCCCACTTGTGTCCAACACAACGGGGTCCTGCAAGGCCTACCATACAACGCCTCAAATGATGCCATGCCGATACTAGCCTGGTAGCTGTTATTGTATGCAAACTCCACTAGATTCAGATGATCCGCCCAATGTCCACCCCAATCCAACACACACATCCTCAACAGATCCTCCAACGTCTGGATAGTCCTCTCCGACTGCCCATCGGTCTTGGGATGATAAGTTGTACTCATGTGTACCTTAGTACCCATCTCCTTCTGGAAAGCGCCCCAGAACAACGAGGAGAACTTCGGATCTCGATCCGACACTATACTCACCGGTACCCCATGCAGCTTCACAATCTCCCTGACGTACCTCTTGGCCAACACTTCCGCACCGTCGGTCTTCTTTATGGCCAAGAAGTGCGCAGACTTGGTCAACCTATCGACGATGACCCAAATAGCGTCCTTGGTTCGCGAAACCGGCAGACCCACCACGAAATCCATGGTGATCATGTCCCACTTCCACTCCGGAATGGGTAAACTCCTCAACAACCCGCTCGGAACCTGATGCTCAGCCTTCACCAACTGACATGTATCACACCCCGCAACCCAGCTGGCAACATCCTTCTTCATACCTACCCACTGGTAATACCGTTTGAGGTCACGGTACATCTTGGTAGCTCCTGGATGAATAGAGAAACGGCTCTGATGTGCTTCCCTCAGGATTTCCTGCCTCAGCACTTCGTCCTTCGGTACACACACCCTGCCCCTCAAAAGGATAGTTCCATTGCTGGAGAACTCATACTCAGACCGCTCTGCCCTGCCAGCCTGCATTAATTCCGCATCCAACTGCTGTGCTACCCGCACCCTAGTCAGAATATCCGCCTGATCCACCGCCTCTAAACCCAACGGCTCAGGCTCCTCAGACACAGCACACAGTCGCAGGGCACTCACCATGCCTACCAACGCCTCTGTATCTCGCTCAGTGTCTAAAATAACCCGCTTCCTGCTCAAAGCATCGGCTACAAGATTCGCTTTACCGGGATGGTAAGCTATCTCCAGGTCATAATCCGCAACAAGCTCCATCCATCGCCTCTGTCGCAGATTCAGCTCCGGCTGGGTAAAGATGTACTTCAGACTTTTGTGGTCTGTGAACACCTGAACCTTACCGCCATACAGATAAGACCTCCAGATCTTCAATGCAAACACCACGGCAACCATCTCAAGATCGTGGGTATGATAATTGCATTCATGTTTCCTCAACTGCCTGGAAGCATATGCAATCACCTTACCCTGCTGCATCAATACACAACCGAGCCCCACCCTGGACGCGTCTGTGAACACGACGTATGGCTCATCCGGCTTCGGCAAGGCCAACACCGGAGTACTCACCAGCATCTCCTTGAGCTTCGCAAAGCTCTCCTCACACTGGTCCGACCACACGAAAGGAACGTCCTTCCCGGTCAACTTGGTCATGGCCTGCGCCATACTAGCAAACCCCTTGACGAACCTTCTGTAATAACCCGCCAGACCCAGAAAACTGCGAATCTCCGAGGCATTCTTCGGTCTCGGCCACTCCTCAATCGAGCGAATCTTCTCCGGATCCACTGAAACACCACGATCAGATACGACGTGCCCCAGAAATCCGATCTCCCGCTGCCAGAAACTACACTTGCTCAGCTTAGCGAACAACTGTTGCTCCCGTAGCTTCTCCAGAACTTTCCTCAGGTGAACCATGTGCTCCTCAGGACACTTCGAATACACTAGAATGTCGTCGATGAAAATGATGACGAACTCATCCAGATACTCCTGGAAAACGCCGTTCATCAACCTCATAAACGCAGACGGTGCATTCGTCAACCCAAACGGCATCACCACAAACTCGTAGTGCCCGTATCTCATCCTGAAAGCCGTCTTCCTGATGTCCGACTCCGCTATCGGGATCTGATGATAACCCGATGCCAAATCAATCTTAGAGAACCACGAAGCACCCTGCAACTGATCTAGCAACTCATCGATCCTCGGTAATGGATACTTATTCTTCACAGTAACCCGGGTCAGCCCCCGATAATCAATGCACAACCGGAAGCTCACATCCTTCTTCTTGACGAACAGTACCGGTGAACCCCACGGAGAACTGCTCGGTCTAATGAAACCCTTTTCCAACAACTCCTCAAGCTGCTTCTTAAGCTCAGCCATCTCCGCTGGAGCCATCCTGTAAGGAGCCTTAGACAACGGCGTCGTCCCCGGCTCTAACTCAATGGTAAAAGGATCCGACCTGGATGGTGGTAACCCGCTCAACTGCTGGAACACATCCTCGAACTCCCAGACCACCTCAATATCCCGCACCGCTGACTCCCCAACCTCACCAGGTATCGAAATGGTAGCCAAATAGGCCTCACAACCCTGCTCGATCAAACGCTCCGCGTGAACCGCGGAAACGACGATACCTCCCGGCACCGGTCTCACCCCCTGATAAACCAATCTTCTGTTAGCATGCTCGAAAACCACACGACCCCGGTGACAATCCAAATGAGCCTTGAACTTTTCCAGCCAGTCCATACCCAAAATGATGTCATAGAGTTCTACTGGACACACTATCAAATCCGCTGGCATCAGCTCTCCGACGATAAGAATGTCGACACCCTCCACACAGCCCTGAGTCCTCAACAAACGACCCCCAGCAACTCTCACCACCCCCGAGTGGTCCCCAAACCCCTCTTGGATACCGTTCCCCGACACCCAATCCGGTGTGGCAAAACTGTGGGACGCTCCGGAGTCAAACAACACATGTGACTCTACCCCAACCACACTAAGGGTTCCTAAGCACGAAAAGGATTTAAGGCAAACAGCAAACACCAATTACAGAGCGAGTAACTGAAATTACAATCAAACAAGAACATAATTAAGGTAGCTAACCAGTAATCGGTCTGCTGCCGCTCGCCTCGCCTGACTCCGCGCCTATGGTGAACACCCTCGGTGCCACTGCGGCCTGTTTCGGAGGTGGTGCCTCGATCCTCACAAATGGCTGAGCCAACTTCGAACAATCCTTCTTGATGTGACCGGGTTCCTTGCAATGGAAACACACCTGACCCCCTCGAGAACAATCCGCCACGCGATGTCCATAGGCTCCGCACCCGAAACAACGTGGTCCAGAACCCGCTGCCTTGGAAGTATCCTCCCACTTCCTCTTCTGTCCCTGCTGCTGACCAGACTTACCGCCCTTGCTCGGAGCAACACCCTGACCTTGAGGCCGCCGCGGAACCTCTGGTACTGCAGCCTTTAAACTGGCCTCCTGCCTCATCCCCTCCTCAAGATGCGCTGCACACTCCACCAGTTCGGACACCGACTCGAACTTGCGGACTATGCATCGGTTCCTGAGATCGATACGCATACCTCGCATGAAAGCACAAATCAACTCATCTTCGGTATATGCACCCCGACCAGCAAACCGCTTCAGCCGGTTAAACTCGGCCTCGTACTCCCGAACCGAACGAATCCCCTGTGACAAGTACAGAAACTCCCCCTGTAACCTGTCGCGAGCCTCTCGCAGAAAATACTTGAGATCGAACTCCCTCCGGAACTCGTCCCAAGACCACACTACTCCCGCCCTCCTCGCAGCAACACCCTGCCACCACTCATGTGCATCTCCCTCCAGATAATGCACCGCCAAGTCAACCCTATACTCCTCAGGGCATCTGATCGACTGGAAGTTCCTCTCCAACCTGGACCTCCACTCATCAGACTCAATCGGTCGAGCACCACCACTGAAAAACTTGGTTCCCAACCTCTGCATATGCTCCATCACCCTCAGGTATGACGGAACTACTGGCTCGGCCTCAGCAACCACTCCCGGAACTCCCGGAGCAACAACACTCGGCATCGCGGCAACCCCCTGTGGCGCCACTGGAGCTGGAGCCGGTACCACACCAGGTAACCTCTCCAATAGCTGGGCCAACATGCCCAAAACAGCCCCCATCGGGTTCGGGCCCGCACCCGCCTGAGCACCACCCGGCGCCGGCATCGCACCATACACGGCCGCTGACTCCGACTGACCTTCCCCCTCGGCGTGATCACACGCCCCTGCTCCACCGTGACGCTCTGCGTCACATTCGCAGCTGCTCTGCCACCTCTACAACCTCTGCCGCCACGGCCTGTTCTGCCGCCCCGACCACGGCCGCCACGACCACCCCGACCTCTGAGACCTTGCCCAACGCTATCAGAATCAACCATCTGCAATAACCACTTGTTACTAATTGACAACAGCAATAGTAAAACAAACACGAGTCTTACCGTGGAATCTCATTGAAGGCTCGAAGAGGATGATCTAGAACTTCAAGCTCAACAATTGACTAACTCACATAGACAGTTCTAATAGCGGAATTTTTTTTTTTTTTTAAACCGTCCTAGAACCGTAAATGCTCTGATACCAAATTGAAACAACCGCACCCATTTTTTTTTTTTGCAAATAATAACTAAAATCCCATAAATAATAATAATTGAACCTCACCAATTAATTTCCGGTTCAAGATAAAAATCCGAATAATCAAGATCATAAATTATTAAATAAAATAACCAAATAAACGACAAGTCTAGATCACCCCCTCTTCCTCGCCCTGATCCCACGGTCACACTTTCTCTTTTCCTGCATCAATTAAAATATAAGAGATGCATAAGTATTTCGAAAAATACTTAGTGAGACAATCCTCCCATCTTACAGGCTAACAAATAATTAAGATAATTAATATAGACTATCACGAAAATACCGAATAAATCAAACATTTCATGAAACACTCGATCTAGACCCTCCGAGATCGTAAACGGCCTATAATCACGAAATCACATCAATTATCAAAATTATTTAATTACGCCTATGGTCCTGCACTCACCTTATTCCCGCACAGGAAGTTTCACGAGAAAATTCAGCAATTTTCTAGAACTCCCCGGGATGAATAACCTTCTATTAATCCACCTAAAAATAAAAATAATAAAATAATCAAAACAAGTTTCAATTATTCTAAACTACAAACTCTTCGTCCGACTCTGCAACAACCGTCTTCTTCGTCCGACTCTGCAACAACCAGCCGATCACCACCGCCGGTGCCATTACACCATCACCGGAGCTTACCACCGGAACTACCACGATCCAACCACCGAACACGAACCCCGCCGCAAACACCAACACGTCGCGACAACACCGACGCTTGACCCTCACGTCACCGCCATCATCATCCATCTCCGATGACAACCACAAGACTACTTTGATTCCAACGTGAAAACCAAGCTAAGAGGAGAACCCTTACCTCTAAGACCCGACAACGAAAGCCCGATGGTGAATCGTTCACGGCACCGCGGACCTCCACCGATCCTTTCTCACGCCAACGAACACCACCGCCCGACTCTCTCTTCCTTCTCTCCTTGCTTCCACACCGAAAACCAACACAACTTGACGGCTAGGGTAATCGGGAGCTCGGAGGCGGCGATACTTACGCACGTCTATACATAGGTGTGTTTCAAGTTTCCTTATTACACCAACCGGTCCTCGCCCTTCCTCCCCTTCCGAAAGTTGACCCCAAACTTTCAAGATTATCAATCATACCCGCCCATAAAATTGATTTACACGAATTTAACCCCCCAACTTCTAATTATTCAATTTCATCCCCAAAATTGAATTAGGGATGTTACAGTAACTCTTTTCTGATTTTAATTTTCCTCTGAGATTTCTGTCTTGCGTTTGCCAGATCCTTGAGAAGAATTTATCTTATGTGACAGACAAGGATACAAAGCCACATGAGGATGAAGAACATCATCCACGATGTAAGGGAAACAACAGAAGAATCATATGTTAGCAACAAAATGCAGAGTTTGAAATATTTGCTAGAAAAGACCATCGATCACCTGCAATGTGTTTTGTCACACGATGTGTTTGTCTTAATATGCAAATGTTCTTATTCTATATGAAAAGACCATTGAGAAGAATCTATCTTATGCGACATACAAGGATACAAAGCCACATGAGGATGAAGAACATCATCCACGACGTAAGGGAAACAACAGAAGAATCAGATGTTAGAAACAAAATGCAGAGTTTGAAATATTTGCTAGAAAAGACCATCGATCACTTGCAATGTGTTTTGTCACACGATGTGTTTGTCTTAATATGCAAATGTTCTTATTCTGTTTTTATTCTGTTTTTTCGAAGGATGTGCTTCGGCTTCGGTCTGTGATCATGGCTTAAGCTTCTAAGTTATTCTAAGCACTTGAATCTTTGTTTTTTTGTTGTCATCACTTGAATCTTTGTAAAAACGTATTTTGTTTTCATGATTTTAATTCATGGTTTTAATTCTACAAGTCATTGCTATAAAAAATAAATAAATATAAAACTTTTGTTATATGGTTTTAATTTTATAAGACATTTTTTTTTTAAATGTCATTGATATACAAAATAAATAAATATAAAAAGTGAAAAATATACAACACAAATTTTAAAATACAAAATAAAACAGACGAATTCTTGAGTTTGATTTAGTCTATAGAGTTTAGGGTTTGATTTAGTGCATAGGGTTTAGAGTTTGATTTAGTGTATAGAGTTTAAGATTTAAAATATAATTTCCTTGTAATTTCCAAATTAACTCTTAATTAAAAATGATTCTTGAGTTTGATTTTTCTATTTCTTAATTAAAAATACAACAAATCATTACAAATACAAAATTAAAAAGAAAAGTTAGTGAATATTTGATTTAGGGTTTAGGGCATATTGTTTGGTTTTAAGTGTATAGGGTTAATGGTTTGGTTTTTATTTAGGGTTTAAGGTATATGATATAATTTTTTTTGTATATAATGTTAATATATAATGATTTACAGAAATAATTAAAATATATAATGTTTTACAAAAAATATTAAAATTAGAGTTAATTCTTGATTTAGGGTTTAGGGCATTGCATAGTTTTGGTTATGTTAGTTTAGGGGTTAAGTTATGTTTCCAATTAACAAATGAAAATGATTAGAAAAGAAAGTCAAATGATTGCAAATGATAGCAAAATGATTAGAAACTTACAAATCCTACAAATTCATGATAAGTTACTAACTATTTTATCTATAGTTTAGTAGCATACAACATCTCTTATATAGTTTTTGTTTATAATTTTTTTCTAAACTACAAAATTATATATGATTAACTTGATAATTAACTTAACAGAACCTCATTGATATAAATTGTTTTTCCAAATTAACAATGTAATGAAAAAATTTCAATCCCAAAAATGATATACAAAGTTTTTAATAATCTCAGTCCTTCCTTCCTATGAGTCACTCAATTAAAGAAGCTAAATCCACCGGCCATAAATCTTCTCCTCTTCATCTCCTTCTACTCGTCTATCAGCCGCAGCTCCACATGACAGAGACAAATTGTTAGGGTTTGGTCGATTTCGAGACAGAGGCAACAACGCGCTTACTTGCGGCGGCGGCGAGCAACAACGGCGGAGGCGACCGGGTCTGAGAACACTGGCGGCGAGTCTCCTTCCTCTCCTTCTTTCTCGCGGTTACTCTCGGGCAAGCTTTCTCTCCTTCTATCTCCCGATCTCTATTGGCGCCGCGAAGCTCTCTCTCTCTCTCTCGATTTCATATTCTTAACCGAAATCCTTGTTATGCGAAGGTGAAATGAGTGTTTATTCGGAAGGTACATATGTTTAACCGAAATCCTTTGTTAGGCTTTGTTTTTGTTCGATTTAGCTGTTGTTTCGTTTTTCTCTTGAAAACGAGTTTCATCAGTAGTTCTTAAGACTATTTTTGTCCAGGTGGCTGCTGCAATTCGGAAAAGCAGGTCTGTTGACATGGTGGATGCCCTTTTTAATATGAATCGGGTACGAGTTTAGACATCTTGTATCTCAGTTTTATAATTAGTATTCGAAGTGACAATTTTCTTTTCAGGCTCTTGTAAAATCTACATGTTGAGCCTTTGATTGAAATGAATTCTATTGTTTAAGAGAAATCTCGTGACGGTGGAAAATTTTGTGAAGTGAGGTTTCAAGTTCGTGTTTTAGTTGGCTTGATTGTGCATCAGGTTTCCCTAATCTGTTTGTTACTCAAAACGAGGGCAACAGTTACTACCAGAATAAATCAGCAAATTCGTCTCTTGGAGGTCCAAGAGTGTGAAGAAAGTTTACAAGTTTAATACAAAAGTTGTATGAATTTATCTTTTAATTATGCATTTTTACTTTGTAATATAGGCATTTTGTAACATGGTTTTATAATAATATAATAAAATATGTTATTTTTCTTTTTAATATGCCAAATTATTCAAAACCCAAAAAAAAAAATCATAATAAATCATAATTTAAATACAATCTATTAAAACAATTACAGGAATCAATTATATATTTTGAATGCTATAGTAAATTTACAAAAATGCTATGAATAAATGAAGACACGATAGCAATACCAACAACCGCTATCGAAAGTGGCGGACCTATTATCGCAGGCTATGTCAGAGCGCTTTTCTTAACGCTATCGTATCGTTAGACACGATAGCAATGTCAAAAACCGCTATTTAAAGTGCCTGACCTATTATGACGGGCGATGATACATCGCTTGTTAAAACGATATGGTATCGTTAGATAACGTTATTCAGCCGCTAAGAAAATCCTTTTTTCTTGTAATGTATATAAACTATGATTTATAAGGCTATATAAATTTACTGAACAAAGAAATTTCTCATTGACATTGTAATCTCCAAAAACTAAAATCAAATACAATCCCTACATGGACGAAGAATTCAACAAAGAAACTTCTCAATTGCCTCTATAATCACAGACTTTCAAGGGGTGATTAAACACAGAAGCCGGCTAAGCTAATAATTGTCACCTGATATATAAACATCTATGATTTATAAGGCTATATAAATTTACTGAACAAAAACATTTTCTCAATGACATCGTCATCCACTGAACCTAAAATCATATACAATTCCTACATCAAAGAATTCAACAAAGAAAATTCTCAATTACGCAGACATCGTCATCCGGGAAAACTGAAATCCCACATTCTAATTTAAAAAGAGATCGTCCTCAACACCTAATTGAACAAAAACAAATTTATGAAATTTCTCCCAAAACTTGGGCGATCTCTACCGTCGCTCAATCTCCGTTGGTGCCCTGGATGGTCTGTTCGGAACAGAATTCCGGCGATATATTGCAACGATGAGATTCGCCGGACCAGTCTTCTTCGGATCTCAATTTCGGCGAGATTGCAACGACGCCTCCATGGAAACCTCGACAAAAAGCTATCGCGATTAAACAAGCTTCAAGGGTAAAATGGGTAGAAATTTATTAAATGATGGTAATTTTTTTTTTTTTTTGACATCAATGATGGTAATTTTGAATAAACTTTTAGTTGATTGTAATTTTGTAAAGTGAGGTAGCTAAGATGGTATTTTTTAAAATTTCTCTTTAATTTTTGTAATATGAGACACGGTTTTATTTTTTGTTTAGATATAATTTGTTTTTGTAAATTTAATTTTCGTAATATGAGACACATATTTATTTTGTGTTTAGATATAATTTGTTAACAATTACATTTTTGGTATAGAATATATTATATAGTTTTCTAAAATTTTAATCCACAATGAGGGCATGCGACAATTTTTTATTTGTTTTTGTTTTTATGTATCTATTTTGTATAGAAAATATATTTTTGGTATGACATGTATTATTTAAAATTAGTGATTTTAGCTACCCAAAATTTCCGACCCGTTTTGTTATATATATTATCAGTTCTATATTTTATTTTAAATATATTTTTAATACCTAAATTATCCATTCGGATGTTTTATACAAAAAACAATGTATACAAATATATTGCCCCGCATACATCACCTATTAAATATATTTCAGTTCTATAGTTTTTAATAGATGTTGTGTGCGGAGAAATATATTTTTTATACATTGTTTTTCTGTATAAAAACGTTATGTAGACCAAATACTAACGAAAATAGTTTAACTTTAATTTTAATAAAAAAATTCATGATTATTTGATTTTTGTAACTTTAAATGATAGGAACGTTTGCTATCTAACAAAAATATAAAATGTTATTAAAACTATATGATATTACCATATGCTGTATATTAATATAATAGAAATATAATTTAGTTAAGTATATATCGATGTAATCGTAATTGTAAACTTAATTTGTTATTATGTGAATCTAGATTACTACACAACCATTTTTTTATGAGTATTAAAATGAGTTAATATGTCCTTTTAATATGTATCGAATCATTCCAGTATCTTGTATGTTTTGACAAATCAACCCGTAAAGTACAACAATTATAAAAAATATAATACTATATGGCCGTTCATATTACCATATAATATAAATATTTACTAATTTCAAATATTTGAAATTTTAGCCTAATTGATTATGATAAAAAAAAATACAATAACATATTTTGTTTATCATCTGCATTATTATGAGAATATTATTTAAATTCGAATATCTAAACTAAATCTATATTATTTATTATTTTTTGTAAGGATACAATAAAACTGATTTTTTATATTTTTGATAAGTAATCTAACCTATATTTAAGGAAATCCAAACTAATTTGAATTAGATATTTAAATTTTTAGAATTAAATATAATACATTTTTATCAAAAACAAAAATAAAATACATTTTTATTTAATACTAGGTCAGGTAGCCCGCGCCTTGCGCAGGCCGGGGGATCTAAAAAACGTAATACAAAACTTTATGTTATAAACCGAAGAGAATTAGAACAACCTCTTCTCCCTCTTATCCAACTTTCGGAATTTCTTCTTCCTCGTCTTTTCCTTCCTCATTTTTATCTTCTTCAGCTTCTTCTTCTTTCTTTTATTTGTCTTTCGATTTTTTATTCATCATCTTCGACTTCTATTTATTCTTCCTCATCTAATTTATCTTCTCTTCTTCCTCCTCTTATGCTTTTTTCTACTCTTCATCATATTCTTTATCTTTCGTTTGTTTCTTCCTAGTATTTTCCTACTTTTTTTTTTTTTTGACTTCTTCTTCATCATCTTTGTATTCTCTCAGTCCTTCTTCTTCCTTTTTCGGTTTTTATTAGCCTTCTTCATCCTCTGCTTCTTACTTTTCCTTACTCTTTTTTTGTCTTATCCAAAATCTTCTTCTTCTTGTTTTTCATCGTCTCTTTCTCATCTTTACCTTCTTCTATAACATAAGATTGTCACTTGACTTCTTCTCAAAGATTCTATATGGTTTTTCTTCTCCAAATTCATCATCCTCTTCCCCTTCTTATTCTTCAACATCTTCATCATGTCCTAATTTTTCTTGTTCTATTCTGATTTTTCTTTTTCTTTTCTTCGGTCTTCTTCATCGTCTTTTCCTTCTTCTTCTTCGTCCTCCTCTTCTCCTTTTTATTCAACTTTTGGATTTTTTTCTTCCTTTCCTTCTTCTTTTTCATCATCTTCTTATTCTTCCTCTTATTTGTCTTTCGATTTTCTTATTCATCATCTTCATCGTCTCCGACTTCTATTTATTCTTCCTCTTCTGATTTGTCTTCTTTTTCTTCCTATTATTCTTTTTCCTACTCTTCATCCTATTCTTTATCTTTCGTTTGTTTCTTCTTCGTATTTTCCTTATTCTTTTTTCCGGTTTTTATTCGTCTTCTTCTTCATTTTCCCATTTTAGCGCATTTGTCTTCTTTTTATTCCCCAAATTCTTGATCGTCTTCTCCTTCTTATCCTTCAACGTCTTCGTATTGTCCTACTTATTCTTATTATTATATTCTTTTTCTCTTCGTCGTCTTTTCCTTCTTCCCCTTTTTCATAGAATTCGTCTTTCTCCTCCTCTTATTCATCTTTCGAATTTTCTTCTTCCTCATCTTTTCCTTCTTCTTCTTCATCGTCTTTGACTTTGAATTCTTCTTCTTCCTCTTATATATCTTTCAATTTTCTTATTCCTCACCCTTTTCTTTCATCTTCATCATCATCTTCGAATTCTACTTCTTCTTCCTCTTTTATTGTGTTTCCTTTATCTTTTTTTTTCTTTTCTTCCTGGTATTTTCCACTTCGTTTTTCTATTCTTTGACTTCTTTTTCATCATCTTTATATTCTCTCAGTCCTTCTTCTTCTTCTTTTTCGGCCTTCTTCATCCTCTGCTTCTTACTTTTCTTTGGTCTTCTTTGTCTTATCCAAAGTCTTCCTCTTCTGGTTTTTCTTCGTCTCTTTCTCATCTTCACCTTCTTCTACTTCGTCTTCTTCATCTTCATCTTCAGGTTAAATTTTTTTTGATGTGGTTTAGCTTTGATTCTGTTTCGGTTTGAATCTGATTATACAATTTAAGCCAGACAAAAAAAATATTGGTTTTTGGATCAATTATTATGTTTAACTTCGATTAGATAAAAATTATGAGCCATTTAACTTTTGTTTCTTCTTATTCATCGTCTTCAACTTCTACTTCTTCTTCTTTATGTTTCGATTTTCTTATTTATCATCCTTTATTTTCTTTACTTATATATTCTTTGTCTCCTTTTTTTTTTACTTATTTATGTTTTGTCTCCTTCTTCTCTTTATCTTTCGTTTTTTTTTCTTGTTGGTATTTTCCTTATTCTTTTTCATGGTCTTCAAGTTCTCATTCTTTTTTTCCCGGTTTTTATTCGTCTTCTTCTTTCTACCATTCCAACGCCTTTGTATTCTCCTTCCTGTTTTGCTTTGTTCTATTCTTTTTCCTATTCTTTATCTTTCAATTATTTCTTCTTCTTATTTTCCTTATTCTTTTCCATCGTCTTCGATTTCTTCTTCTCCGACTTTTTCTTATATTTCCGGGTTTTATTTGTGTTCTTCTTCCTTGTCCCATTTCAACGCATTTGTCTTCTTTTTCTTCATATTTTCCTTCTCTTCCTCTTCTCCATCGAATTCGTTTTTCTCTTCTTCATCTTTCGATCTTTTATTCCTCATCTTTTTATTCATCTTCTTCTTCATCGACTTTTTATTTTAATTTTTCTTCGTCTTCTTCTTCCCTCTTATTCTTCATCGTCTTCGTCTTTTCAGAATTCTTATTATTCCGGTTCTTATTTCTCTCATCTTCGTCTTTTGATTCGTTTACTTTCACATATCTAATAAATGTACATTATTAGATTGTATAATAAATATTAGTTTTCATAGCATAGGTAAACAACCCCGGATATACATCATTTACCTCCCCAATCTGATTTCAGTATTTCTGAGGCAAAGCGCCCATAACGCAACACAACTTGTGCTTCCAAACGCAATCGCAAAAGAAACAATAGATATTTCTCTGTTTTTTCTTTTATCATTCTTCTTGTCCAACACTATCTATGGATGGTTTTAACCAAAAAAAAAAACAATATCTATGGATGATGCCAAAAAAATGTAAGAACAATGATGAAACCAACAATAGCTTAGGAGTGAAAAGAAACTATGTTCTCTTTGAAACACGTGTGTTCTGATCAGTAAGTTATAGAGATTAAACGCCATAGAATCTGATATGAGGAGAAAAATGAATTACAGAAAGAGAGAGAGAGGGCTTGTTTATCTCTTCTTCTTGCCACCTTTGCCCGACTTTGAAGAAGTTCCAGAGGTTGAAGTTGTGGCATGAGGTTCCTGCTTCTACGCTTTCTGAGATTCCTGCTACTTCACCCTCTCTGGATGTCTCGGTACCAACTCTGCAATTTTCTGCATCAGTTGCTTCCCTCCATATATAGAGAAACATAAAGAGAATATCATATAACAACAAGAAATGGAAACAACTCACAACTTAACAGGTGGAGTCTGTACAACGTATGTAAAGCTGCAAACCAAATGGATATCATATATTTACTCTTTCTTGGGCCTGGAGATAAGATCAAAGCAAACACAAACGTCTAAAGAACTAACAATTTGGTCTATCTAGCTATACAGATGCAACAATAATAATATAAACACACCAGACGTCTCGCAAATAAATAAAAACAAAAAACGAACATGATTAAATAAAAAAAAAATATAAGAAAGGGCATATCATATCTATTGTTTTTTTTGTAAACCGTAAAACGAAAGCAAACAAAAAAAACCAAAAAAAGAGAGAAGAGAAAACAGAAAAGCATAGATACAAAACAAATTAGTCGACATTGTAGCGAAGAAGACTCATGAAGAGCACTAAGATATAAAAACACATAGTGGTGATCCCAGAAGTCTAGGTCTCCAACGCCTATGTTTGCGATCCCAAACAAATCTAGAAGGAAACTCCGAATAACGAAGATCCCTAGCATGTGGAAACAAATGATTACACTCCATCTAAGCCGAAAACTGACTACGTCATGATCTAGACCCACACCATCACCAAACCAAACCTCTTGCTTTGGAAGATGGAAAGGCAAAACGTGAATACCGAAGAAAAGAAAACAAAACACAGCCAAAAAAAAGTAATCAAAAACCAATAAACAATAACGATGCGTAGTGAAAGAAAAAAAAGACGTATAAACAAACAAATCTGTTTCGACATCTCGAAAAAACTACAAACGAACATAACCATAAATCACAAGTGTAACAAACAAACATAAACACAAAACCAAGTACAAACTCTACCTTTCAGCATGTCAGCAATAGAAATAATCAGCAACTCAGACAATCTAACCCAAATAAGCAACACCTACACAAAAAAAAAAACAAATACGATAAAATCCAAAAATACGAAATAAAGAAAGGTATAGCATATCTACGTCCTAAACCTAAATAAAAATAAAAATAGTAAGATCAACAAAGAGCACAAACTATACAAAATTAAGCATATCAATATCAACACAAAAGTCAATCATTAGGTATATACAACAAAAACAAACCTTAAGAAATATATACAAATATATTTGAAGCCTCAAGTAGTCGTGTTACATTAAACAAACGCTTGACTCGAAGAGTAGTGTAATTGCTTCTTATGAGCTGGTTAAGGTCGTCACAAGAATCTTAAGAGATTGAGAAAAGTGACTCAACATCTTTGAGAGACGATCACCTTTAATTATGAACGCATAGAGAAGCCAATTGTTGATCCAAAGTCGCAAGCTTTACAGCTTTCTTTAAGAAATTCAAATACCCATACCAATCAACCAACATGATTAAAAATTAAAACATAACGAATCCAAATAAATTTTTCAGAATAGATTCGTCATGATTGTTACTCACCACGACAACCCTTATTTTGATCAAGAGCTGATTTCATATTATGATAAATCAAATCAGGATCGAGATCATTAGGGAAGGGGAAATCCACGACGTCCCATAAGACTCATGTGATAGTCTGATAGACTCTGCCAGGAGAGAAAATTAGAGACTCAGGATCGAGTAGAGAAGCGTTTGAGAAAGAGATTTATTTAAAATCAAGAAACATAAACCCTTTTGTTGAACGATGTTATTTCCCCAATCTAGAATCAAAAAGAGAAATGCAAAACAATCACAAGAAAAAAATGCAAAATACGAACATAAACACACATCACAATAAATTCAAAAAGCCATGATCAAAAGTTGGCAGTAAAGGTTAAAAAATATGATAAATAATAAAAACATGATGATACGAAAACAGATAAATCAACATAAGAACATGGGATTGAAGACATCGATACCTCACAACACGTGCGACTATGTACATATACAATCACCAGACAAAGCACCAAGCAGATCACAACCACACACATGAACAAAAAATAAATCAATTGAACAACCCACCTAAAAATCATCAAAAGAGGTCTACATATATAGCCTATAACACAAGTTAAGGTCTCACCTTTAAGGATATTTCCAGAGAAAACCACAAAACAAAAAGACAATAGTATAGATAACAAATCAGAAAAACCAAAAACGAAAACCATACAAACTCGCAGACGTGACACAGACGGAACGTATATCTCGACAGAGCCGTAAGGATGCACAACACGGTGTTCTCCAGAATTAGAGCTATCTACACGTTCAAAAATCCGAACCAGTCAATATTTCAACAATTTTAAAAACGATCAAATATCTAAAGCAAAGCAAGGTAAGAGGCAAGACCCCAAAAAACATATAAAAGACGGAAATAATAAGAGAAACACTGTGATGTACACTTCAGAGGATAGCTGCTTAAACTTGTGTAACCTCAGAGAACAGCTGCTCAAAGACGGAAAATTTTAAAAAGATGCACAACCTCTCGCAGCCATCACAGAACACAAACGCAAACCTCCAGGTCCAAAAGACGAACACCTAAAAAGTGTAAAAATTCAAGATAAGAAAGAAGA
The DNA here is from genome assembly GCA_030161315.1 of Eutrema japonicum. NCBI lineage: Eukaryota > Viridiplantae > Streptophyta > Magnoliopsida > Brassicales > Brassicaceae > Eutrema > Eutrema japonicum. The sequence continues at coordinate 52,507,326 of BSQW01000011.1, forward strand.
TAAACAGAGTAACAATCACAAAACGAAAGCAAGAGACGATGGCAAACATACTAAAAGAAAAAGGGAAAAAATAAACAGAAAAGATAAAACAAAAAATAACAATGCACGACTGATAAGAACATACATGTGTTCGATCGGTAGGTTAATGTTCAGCTGATCGGTAAAACATAACAGAAAGACAAACAAAACAAACCTCCGATCGGTAGCTTAATCTTCAGTAATGGGATTATCCACCATGCACCCTTCAAACAAAACCAAAAAAAATTCCACGATCAATTTCGAATTGTGGAAACGAATATGCTCCCAAAGTAAGCGAGATTACCAAATTTCTGATTCAGATGAGAGATTTTTCCAAATTCGAATCCTAACGATGTGATTCAGGGCTTAAGTCGTTTGATATGGCTACACTTGTAACATCCCTAATTCAATTTTGAGGTTGAAATTGAATAATTAGAAGTTGGGGGTTAATTTCGCGTAAATCAATTTTTTCCGGGTGGGTTTAATTGATAATTTTGGGAGTTTGGGGCCATTTGTGAATTCGAAAAATTGGTTCCACATATGTATATATGCGCGTAAGCATCTCCCTCTCCGAGCTTACCCATTAACCTAGCCGTCAAGTTGTGTTGCTGTGTGGCGTGGGAGACAAGGGAGAGTAGTGGTGAGGGATCGAGAGAAAGATCGAGTGGGTGGGTCGCCGTGAGCCAAGTCTCGGAGCTAGCTCCTCTTCGCCACGGTAAGGAAACTTCTCTCTCTCCTTAGTTATTTCATGCGGTGCGTGGTCGCTCGGGTTGTGCGGCTGAGTCGACGGATGGTGGAGAAGGAGAGTGGTGTCAAGGAGAAGATCGTCGGGTTGTTGTCGTCAAGTCTTGACGGTGATGAGGACTCGACGGTGTGTGGTGTTTGGAGTCGAGATTGTGGATCGGGGGGGGGGTTGGGTCGTGGTGGTTCCGGGGGTGAGCTCCGGTGGTGGCGCGTTGCACCGGCGGTGGTGAAGACGATGAAGTTGATTACCGGTTTAGACCGGTTTAATAATCACGTATCGAGTGTGTTTTATTTTTTGATTATTTTATTATTTTTATTTTTAGGTGGTTTAATAGAAGGTTATTCATCCCGGGGAGTTCTAGAAAATTGCTGAATTTTCTCGTGAAACTTTCTGTGCGGGAATAAGGTGAGTGCAGGACCATAGGCGTAATTAAATAATTTTGATAATTGATGTGATTTCGTGATTATAGGCCGTTTACGATCTCGGAGGGTCTAGATCGAGTGTTTCATGAAATGTTTGATTTATTCGGTATTTTCGTGATAATCTATATTAATTATCTTAATTATTTGTTAGCCTGTAGATGGGAGGATTGTCTCACTAAGTATTTTTCGAAATACTTATGCATCTCTTATATTTTAATTGATGCAGGAAAAGAGAATGTGTGACCGTGGGATCAGGGCGAGGAAGAGGGGGTGATCTAGACTTGTCGTTTATTTGGTTATTTTATTTAATAATTTATGATCTTGATTATTCGGATTTTTAATCTTGAACCGGAAATTAATTGGTGAGGTTCAATTATTATTATTTATGGGATTTTAATAATTATTTGCAAAAAAAAAAAAAAAAACAAAATGGGTGCGGTTGTTTCAATTTGGTAGCAGAGCATTTACGGTTCTAGGACGGTTTTAAAAAAAAAAAAAATTTCCGCTATTAGAACTGTCTATGTGAGTTAGTCAATTGTTGAGCTTGAAGTTCTAGATCATCCTCTTCGAGCCTTCAATGAGATTCCACGGTAAGACTCGTGTTTGTTTTACTATTGCTGTTGTCAATTAGTAACAAGTGGTTATTGCAGATGGTTGATTCTGATAGCGTTGGGCAAGGTCTCAGAGGTCGGGGTGGTCGTGGCGGCCGTGGTCGGGGCGGCAGAACCGGCCGTGGCGGCAGAGGTGGTAGAGGTGGCAGAGCAGCTGCGAATGTGACGCAGAGTGTCACGGTGGAGCAGGGGGCGTATGATCACGCCGAGGGGGAAGGTCAGTCGGAGCCAGCGGCCGTGTATGGTGCGATGCCGGCGCCGGGTGGTGCTCAGGCGGGTGCGGGCCCGAACCCGATGGTGGCTGTTTTGGGCATGTTGGCCCAGCTCTTGGAGAGGTTACCTGGTGTGGTACCGGCTCCAGCTCCAGTGGCGCCACAGGGGGTTGCCGCGATGCCGGCTGTTGTTGCTCCGGGAGTTCCGGGAGTGGTTGCTGAGGCCGAGCCAGTGGTTCCGTCGTACCTGAGGGTGATGGAGCATATGCAGAGGTTGGGCACCAAGTTTTTCAGTGGTGGTGCTCGACCGATTGAGTCTGATGAGTGGAGGTCCAGGTTGGAGAGGAACTTCCAGTCGATCAGATGCCCTGAGGAGTATAGGGTTGACTTGGCGGTGCATTATCTGGAGGGAGATGCACATGAGTGGTGGCAGGGTGTTGCTGCGAGGAGGGCGGGAGTAGTGTTGTCTTGGGACGAGTTTCGGAGGGAGTTCGATCTCAAGTATTTTCCGCGGGAGGCTCGCGACAGGTTACAGGCGGAGTTTCTGTACTTGTCACAGGGGATTCGTTCGGTTCGAGAGTACGAGGCCGAGTTTAACCGGCTGAAGCGGTTTGCTGGTCGGGGTGCAGATACCGAGTATGAGTTGATTTGTGCTTTCATGCGAGGTATGCGTATCGATCTCAGGAATCGATGCATAGTCCGCAAGTTCGAGTCGGTATCCGAACTGGTGGAGTGTGCAGCGCAGCTTGAGGAGGGGATGAGGCAGGAGGCTAGTTTAAAGGCTGCAGTACCAGAGGTTCCGCGACGGCCTCAAAGTCAGAGTGTTGCTCCGAGCAAGGGCGGTAAGTCTGGTCAGCAGCAGGGACAGAAGAGAAAGTGGGAGGATACTTCCAAGGAAGCGGGTTCTGGACCACGTTGTTTCGGGTGCGGAGCCTATGGACATCACGTGGCGGATTGTTCTCGAGGGGGTCCGGTGTGCTTCCATTGCAAGGAACCCGGTCACATCAAGAAGGATTGTCCGAAGTTGGCTCAGCCATTTTTGAGGATCGAGGCACCGCCTCCGAAACGGGCCGCAGTGGCACCGAGGGTGTTCACCATAGGCGCGGAGTCAGGCGAGGCGAGCGGTAGCAGACCGATTACTGGTTAGTTACCTTAACTATGTTCTTGTTTGATTGTAATTTCAGTTACTCGCTCTGTATTTGGTGTTTGCTGTTTGCCTTAAATCCTTTCCGTGCTTAGGGACCCTTAATGTGGCTGGGGTAGAGTCACATGTGTTGTTTGACTCCGGAGCGTCCCACAGTTTTGCCACACCGGATTGGGTGTCGGGGAGCGGTATCCAAGGGGTGTTTGGGGACCACTCGGGTGTGGTGAGAGTTGCTGGGGGTCGTTTGTTGAGGACTCAGGGCTGTGTGGAGAATGTCGACATTCTTATCGCCGGAGAGCTGATGCCAGCGGATTTGATAGTGTGCCCAGTGGAACTCTATGACATCATTTTGGGTATGGACTGGCTGGGAAAGTTCAAGGCTCATTTGGATTGTCACCGGGGTCGTGTGGTTTTCGAGCATGCTAACAGAAGACTGGTTTATCAGGGAGTGAGACCGGTGCCGGGAGGTATCGTCGTTTCCGCGGTTCACGCGGAGCGTTTGATCGAGCAGGGTTGTGAGGCCTATTTGGCTACCATTTCGATACCTGGTGAGGTTGGGGAGTCAGCGGTGCGGGATATTGAGGTGGTCTGGGAGTTCGAGGATGTGTTCCAGCAGTTGAGCGGGTTACCACCATCCAGGTCGGATCCTTTTACCATTGAGTTAGAGCCGGGGACGACCCCGTTGTCTAATGCTCCTTACAGGATGACTCCAGCGGAGATGGCTGAGCTTAAGAAGCAGCTCGAGGAGTTGTTGGAAAAGGGTTTCATTAGACCGAGCAGTTCTCCGTGGGGTGCACCGGTACTGTTCGTCAAGAAGAAGGATGGGAGCTTCCGGTTGTGCATTGATTATCGGGGGCTGAACCGGGTTACTGTGAAGAACAAGTACCCATTACCGAGGATCGATGAGTTGTTAGATCAGTTGCAGGGTGCTTCGTGGTTCTCTAAGATTGATTTGGCATCGGGTTATCATCAGATCCCGATAGCGGAGTCGGACATCAGGAAGACGGCTTTCAGGACGAGATACGGGCACTACGAGTTTGTGGTGATGCCGTTTGGGTTGACGAATGCACTGGCTGTGTTTATGAGGTTGATGAACGGCGTGTTCCAGGAGTATCTGGATGAGTTCGTCATCATTTTCATCGACGACATTCTAGTGTATTCGAAGAGTCCTGAGGAGCACATGGTACACCTGAGGAAAGTTCTGGAGAAGCTACGGGAGCAACAGTTGTTCGCTAAGCTGAGCAAGTGTAGTTTCTGGCAGCGGGAGATCGGATTTCTGGGGCACGTCGTATCTGATCGTGGTGTTTCAGTGGATCCAGAGAAGATTCGCTCGATTGAGGAGTGGCCGAGACCGAAGAATGCCTCGGAGATTCGCAGTTTTCTGGGTCTGGCGGGTTATTACAGGAGGTTCGTCAAGGGGTTTGCTAGTATGGCGCGGGCCATGACCAAGTTGACCGGGAAGGACGTTCCTTTCGTGTGGTCGGACCAGTGTGAGGAGAGCTTTGTGAAGCTCAAGGAGATGCTGGTAAGTACTCCGGTGTTAGCCTTGCCTAAGCAGGATGAGCCATATGTTGTGTTCACAGACGCGTCCAGGCTGGGGCTCGGTTGTGTATTGATGCAGCAGGGTAAGGTAATCGCATATGCTTCCAGGCAGCTGAGGAAACATGAATGCAATTATCCTACTCACGATCTTGAGATGGCTGCAGTGGTGTTTGCATTGAAGATTTGGAGATCTTATCTGTATGGCGGTAAGGTTCAGGTGTTCACAGACCACAAAAGTCTGAAGTACATCTTTACCCAGCCGGAGCTGAATCTGCGACAGAGGCGATGGATGGAGCTTGTTGCGGATTATGACCTGGAGATAGCTTACCATCCCGGTAAAGCGAATCTTGTAGCCGATGCTTTGAGCAGGAAGCGGGTTATTTTAGACACTGAGCGAGATACAGAGGCGTTGGTAGGCATGGTGAGTGCCCTGAGACTGTGTGCTGTGTCTGAGGAGCCTGAGCCGTTGGGTTTAGAGGCGGTGGATCAGGCGGACATTCTGACTAGGGTGCGGGTAGCACAGCAGTTGGATGCGGAATTAATGCAGGCTGGCAGGGCAGAGCGGTCTGAGTACGAGTTATCCATCAATGGAACTATCCTTTTGAGGGGCAGGGTGTGTGTACCGAAGGACGAAGTGCTGAGGCAGGAAATCCTGAGGGAAGCACATCAGAGCCGTTTCTCTATTCATCCAGGAGCTACCAAGATGTACCGTGACCTCAAACGGTATTACCAGTGGGTAGGGATGAAGAAGGATGTTGCCAACTGGGTTGCGGGGTGTGATACCTGTCAGTTGGTGAAGGCTGAGCATCAGGTTCCGAGCGTGTTGTTGAGGAGTTTACCCATTCCGGAGTGGAATTGGGACATGATCACCATGGATTTCGTGGTGGGTCTGCCGGTTTCGCGAACCAAGGACGCTATTTGGGTCATCGTCGATAGGTTGACCAAGTCTGCGCACTTCTTGGCCATAAAAAAGACCGACGGTGCGGAAGTGTTGGCCAAGAGGTACGTCAGGGAGATTGTGAAGCTGCATGGGGTACCGGTGAGTATAGTGTCAGATCGAGATCCGAAGTTCTCCTCGCTGTTCTGGGGCGCTTTCCAGAAGGAGATGGGCACTAAGGTACACATGAGTACAGCTTATCATCCCCAGACCGATGGGCAGTCGGAGAGGACTATCCAGACGTTGGAGGATCTGTTGAGGATGTGTGTGTTGGATTGGGGTGGACATTGGGCGGATCATCTGAATCTAGTGGAGTTTGCGTACAATAACAGCTACCAGGCTAGTATCGGCATGGCACCATTTGAGGCGTTGTATGGTAGGCCTTGCAGGACCCCGTTATGTTGGACACAAGTGGGGGAGAGGAGCCTGTTGGGGGCTGACTTTGTGCAGGAGACGACTGAGAAGGTCCGGATTGTGAAGTTGAACATGAAGGAAGCTCAAGATCGTCAGAAAAGCTACGCAGATCGGCGTAGGAAGGAGCTGGAGTTCGCAGTTGGCGATTTGGTCTACCTGAAAATGGCCATGTTGAGGGGTCCGAACAGGTCCATTTCCGAGACTAAGTTGAGTCCGCGATATATGGGTCCCGTCAGGGTGCTGGAGCGGGTCAGACCGGTGGCTTATCGGTTAGAGTTGCCGGAGTCTATGCAGGCATTTCACAAGGTGTTCCACGTGTCGATGCTGAAGAAATGTCTGCACAAGGATGATCAGGTGGTCACGGGGGTGCCATCAGATTTAACACCGAGCATGGTGGTGGAGGCGAGGCCTCTGAGAGTCCTAGATCGTCGGGTGAGAGTGATCAGGAGGAAGAAGGTTCCTGAGATGCAGGTGCTGTGGGACTGCAATGGAGCCGAGGAGGTGACTTGGGAGCCGGAAGCGAAGTTGAAGCGCAAATTTCCCAAGTGGTTCGGCAAACTGGAGGGTTAGCCGGGTGTTTCCATATCGTTGTAACCATGGTGTTGGGATTTTGGAAGTTATTGCGTTGTTGTACTCGTCTATTTTATGGTGTTATAATTAATCGATGTACTTTGGAGCTTTTGATTATTCAGTAAAAAGGTGTTTTCATTGAATATGTTGAGTGGTGGGTTTACTAGAGGATTAGTAGACAGGTTGGCGGGCTACTAGTGGTAGTGGTCCGATAGCGGGGGTGCGGATACTAGGTGTTTAGTAGCTGCATAGGGCTGATAGTTCCGGATTGGTTTGGCACAGGGTGGTGGCCCATATAGCGGCATCGGAGTGCACTGGTGAGTCACTGCCGAGTGCACCTGGCCGGTTGGGTTTCGACGTGATTCCTAATTGGTGAGACAGGTCACTAGAGAGACTGCCGTTGCCTGGCTCTCTATGCGTTAGACGGATCGATCCATGGTGTTGGGTCGTGAAGTCGGTATACTCCCGGGTGTTGGAGTGGTTGGCCAAACCAAGTAGGAAACTAGGGCGCTATGGTGTTGAGCCGTGATACCGTTGTTAGTGGAGTCGGAATAGCGGTCGTGCTACGCTGAGTTGGAATAGCGGTTGTGCTATGTTGTGGATGTTAGCTGGATGTTAGATTCGAGGACGAATCTATGTTAGTGGGGGAGAATTGTAACATCCCTAATTCAATTTTGAGGTTGAAATTGAATAATTAGAAGTTGGGGGTTAATTTCGCGTAAATCAATTTTTTCCGGGTGGGTTTAATTGATAATTTTGGGAGTTTGGGGCCATTTGTGAATTCGAAAAATTGGTTCCACATATGTATATATGCGCGTAAGCATCTCCCTCTCCGAGCTTCCCCATTAACCTAGCCGTCAAGTTGTGTTGCTGTGTGGCGTGGGAGACAAGGGAGAGTAGTGGTGAGGGATCGAGAGAAAGATCGAGTGGGTGGGTCGCCGTGAGCCAAGTCTCGGAGCTAGCTCCTCTTCGCCACGGTAAGGAAACTTCTCTCTCTCCTTAGTTATTTCATGTGGTGCGTGGTCGCTCGGGTTGTGCGGCTGAGTCGACGGATGGTGGAGAAGGAGAGTGGTGTCAAGGAGAAGATCGTCGGGTTGTTGTCGTCAAGTCTTGACGGTGATGAGGACTCGACGGTGTGTGGTGTTTGGAGTCGAGATTGTGGATCGGGGGGGTTGGGTCGTGGTGGTTCCGGGGGTGAGCTCCGGTGGTGGCGCGTTGCACCGGCGGTGGTGAAGACGATGAAGTTGATTACCGGTTTAGACCGGTTTAATAATCACGTATCGAGTGTGTTTTATTTTTTGATTATTTTATTATTTTTATTTTTAGGTGGTTTAATAGAAGGTTATTCATCCCGGGGAGTTCTAGAAAATTGCTGAATTTTCTCGTGAAACTTTCTGTGCGGGAATAAGGTGAGTGCAGGACCATAGGCGTAATTAAATAATTTTGATAATTGATGTGATTTCGTGATTATAGGCCGTTTACGATCTCGGAGGGTCTAGATCGAGTGTTTCATGAAATGTTTGATTTATTCGGTATTTTCGTGATAATCTATATTAATTATCTTAATTATTTGTTAGCCTGTAGATGGGAGGATTGTCTCACTAAGTATTTTTCGAAATACTTATGCATCTCTTATATTTTAATTGATGCAGGAAAAGAGAATGTGTGACCGTGGGATCAGGGCGAGGAAGAGGGGGTGATCTAGACTTGTCGTTTATTTGGTTATTTTATTTAATAATTTATGATCTTGATTATTCGGATTTTTAATCTTGAACCGGAAATTAATTGGTGAGGTTCAATTATTATTATTTATGGGATTTTAATAATTATTTGCAAAAAAAAAAAAAAAAAAAAAACAAAATGGGTGCGGTTGTTTCAACACTAACCATCACTACTGCATCTCATGTAACATTTATCAACCCGTAAGGAACTTCAAAAAAGCAAGCTCTTAAGATTCCCAGAAACTCTCGACGAAATCGGATAACTCAAGCTTTGAAGCCGATCAAACCATAATCTCACGGAGAGGAAGAAGGAGAAGAATTAGAAGGACGAATTTTCCAAAAGTTATTCCTCAATTTCTACGGATTCTTCAACCAGTGATTTAAGAGATGATCGATGGTTACATGAATCTCTGCAATATAGCTAGCATCTCTATCCGATTCCAGATCTTCGAAGATCAAATCAAACGAAACTGTATTCGATCAGGTTTTCCAAGTGCCAAAACCATGCTTTAAAACATCAAACTCAAGCAATTTAGATTCGATCCAATGAAATCGAGATCAAAACCGTGAAAGGGTTTCAAAACAAAAACACGGTATAGACCCAATTCATAATTGATAAAGAAGCCAAAACTCATCCATCTAAAATATCCATCTAAAATATCCATCGAAGCCATGACCACGCCGTTAAGGGTTTCGCTAACACGAAATTTATAAACGGCGACCACATAAATTTAAAAGGAAATATTTAGGGTTTTCGAAAATGGACACGACGACCTTATAAATTTAATAGAAAAAGGTTTTTGAAAATGGACCCAAAAACGTTAATATTAAAAACCTAAAAATCGATAATCGGTACGACAATTTTTGAAATCTAAAGAAACTTAATTTGAACCGAAAAAATGGTAATAACCAAGCTTTACGGTTTAGGGTGTATGAGAGAGCTCTATTTCGAAAAATCACTTCGCTTATACTATATATATGATGATTTGTTTTGTTACAACAACTCAACTAAATATTTTATCTTTTTATACCGATTTAGTTGAGTTTTAGAAAAACTCGGTTAGTACTCTTGTTCGTTTCAAATCGGTATGATTTGCATCACATGGATCATAAAATGGGAAACACATGATTACAATAATTAGAAAATCTGGTATTATAATAATTTGGATTAAACCGAATACAAATTTCGAAATTTTGCATCACATGATTCTATCACATCCGTTTCAAAAGATCATTAGAAAATATATAAATCAACAAACACCAACAACAAATAGAAATAAAATCTTTATTAATACAAATCCAAAACGAAACCAACACAATTTGATTGAGTAAATTTGAGGATAATCCAATTGCTTCAATCACCGAGAGGAAGCAAACCGATGCCATGACATGCTTCTCGGAAAGTAGGATAAACAACACCATAAATTGTCCGGATATCCGTAAAAGAACAAGGACCCCTAACAACATCCAACAAAAGTTTCAAACAATAAGACTCCCAGCACGAAAAATACCTCCTAAGAACAGAGCCAACGGACACACCGTATCAAACACGGTCAGAATTAGATCAACATACATCAAAAAATTCTTGTCATCAACAAAAACGGAAAACCACAAACAATAATCAAAATCAAATCGAAAGGCAAACAAAACAGAAAATCATCAATGATGACATACCAACGATCGGAAATGTAATCTTGAGTAACAGGATTAACCACCATGCACCCTTCAACAAAAAAAAAACCCCATCGATCAGTTTTGATTGAAGTCAAACAAAAAACCTAACAAAGACGATTCCAAAAAAAATCAAACCAAAACAGAGCAAAAGAAAAATAAGACGGCACAAAGGTTACAAAAAAAATCAAGCCAAAAGAGAGCAAAAGGAAAATAAGACGGCACAAAGACGACACACAATCAATGAGTTTTTAAAAAATTATAAACGTGGGATATATTTATAGCAAGTCAAAAACTTAGGGTTTCGATAAAACGAAAATCGCAACCCAAAAAAACACAAAAGCGGCCACAGAGTAGCAGACTCGAAATTACGTAGGTTTTTTCGGAAAACGGGCCCTAAAAGTTTAAAACTGAAAGACCAAAATCGATAATCGGTACGACAAAAAAACTTAAATCAAACCGATATAAAAAGGACAAACCGAGTTTTACGGTTTAGGGTGAATGAGAGAGCTCCATTCCAAAAATTTACTTCACTTATACTATATATGATTTCATTAAATTGACTTGTTTGACAACATGAATAATAGTGATCCAAAATAAGAATATACTAATTTGAAGGTGTCACTGTTTGGTTACAAAATGTATACCTTTTTAATAGTATAGATATCCATACACGAGCTCACTTTTTTTTTGCCGAAACATGCTTTGACCCAATTTGTATTAGTCAATCCTGTTAAACCGTTAAAGGAGATGAGTAGCTGCCGGTTGTCATCTTTGCTGGAACGAAACTTCAAAACTATGTAGTTTTATGAAAAAAAAAAAAAAAGAAGGTAAATTATGCACATATGTTTGTCACTGATATTGACACGATCATTTTAATTACAAAGTATACGCATCAAACTGTATATAATAAGATAGACACATGTTAACACTTTATCATCTAAAAGGAATACTTTATTCCTCTCTCTCCGTTTCTTTGATAACTTTCTCTCCACGCAAGTCTTTTCTCCGCCAAGTAAGTTTGTGGCTATTCTCTCTTTTTTCTGCATGGATAATGATCGAAACTAAAACAAGTGGTTTTACGAACATTCTTTCTGTTTTCTCTTTAGACGACTCAAAAAGGAATACTACAATGAGAGTAATGAAATTTCAACCTCACCTGCCACTTTCTTGCTTTTGTAGGGACAACTTTTGCCTTTGTATTTATCCTAATTAGTGGTACCTAAACGTTAAGCTAGATTCTCATTAAAACTCGTCATTAATAGATGAATCGGACTATGTTACTAAACTTTTTGAAAGTATTTCATTTCCTGATTCATAATCTCACATTCATTAAGGAAATTACAAAGATTATATTTCCGGATTCTTTTGTTCTTTGCATGAACCGCTGAAATAGTCAAAATGCATACATAAACAAAACTGCTATAAGAAATCCACAAGGATAACCTATGACTGCAGCTTTCCATGAAAACATTGTTTCCTCTTTATCTTCCTCTTCATCTTCCTCTTTATCTTCCTCTGGTTGCTCGGCTTGTGTAGAGCATGATACATTGATTTGCATTCCACAGATGTTGTTGTTGCTCGCGTAAATGTTTGGATCGTTTAACCTGTCTAGCTGAGGACTCTCAGGGATTTTACCTGAAAGCTTGTTGTGGCTCAAACCCAAAGTATTTAGCTCGCTAACGTTTGCGGGATTTGGCCAGAGAGGTTGTTATATGAAAGGTCTAAGACCTCTAGCTTATCAAGATCTCCTAAACTTTGTGGGATTAATCCAGATATGCTGTTGTAGGAGAGGTTTAAGAGCTTTAAGCTTTTGAGATTGCCTAAAGAAGCTGGGATTTCTCCAAAAAATGTTCTTGGAGAGATCTAAGAGAGTGTAGAGGTAGCAGTTACTGTTGGCAAGACCTTGCTTTGAATTCTTCCAGTTCACTATGACATCGTGTATTTGAGCGTAATCGTGTAATTTCAAACCGAAATTGATTCGAAAATCAGAAGTTGAAGAGGAGCCTGCAGGAGACTGTATCATGCCTGTGAGATTCCCAAGAGATGAAGGGAGAGGTCCATCAAGATTGTTCTCAGAGAGTTCCAAGATCTTGAGACTTGTGAGATTTGATATGTCTTCTGGGATTGAACCTTTGAGGGAATTGTTTCTCAGGCTAAGCAACTCTAGAGATGGGGATAACGGAGAGATGAAACTCGGGAATTTACTGAAATCAATGAAGCTTTGAGCTTCAAATATTGGAAAGAACACAAAAACTTTATTTATGATTTTGCTTAACGTTTACAAGAGGAGCTTGTAGTCCTTATATAGAAAGAGCTAATCGAATAACGCCAAATATACGTTGCCTTCAGTCACCAATCGATTGCACATGATCCAAGGGTATCAAATCTGTTGTGTAACCGAATTGCAGCTGGATTTGAACGAATATTTGCTTTTTCCTGTTGACTGAGAAGAGTATTCGAGAATACTCTGTTGCCGTTGTGAGGAGATAATACTTGAGCCGGATTGGGCTTGCTGATGTTTGATCTTAGGTCCACACTGTTAACTGTCTTCTAGTTTTCGACTTGGGCCTTATCTTTCTTCATTGGCCCATCGTTTGTTTGATTACCAGAAGCAGAGATAGAACCATGCTTCTCAATATTTACCAGAGATTTTGTTATCTTGAAGATCAAGATGCTTCAGAAATGGGAGATTTGTGAAGTTCTGAGAGAATTCGCTGCTGAAATTGTTCTGACTCATTGAAAGCATAATGATATTTGATCCAAAGGAAGCTGGAACATCCCCAGAGAACTCGTTGGAAGAAATATCGAGAAACTGGAGATATGAGTTGAGGTTGATGTTAATTACTTTTATGATTTTAATTCATGAAATCTATCTCAAGATGGACTAGATTTGATTTAATCCAACCACAAACATTTCTTATGAGAGAAGAATCACTTACCTTGATTCATGCTTAGACTCAATGATGGACACAACTCTTTTGAATGATTTTCTCCTCCTTTAGCCTTTATCCTTACGATTCTCTTTGATGGAGAGAGAATCCCCTTTCTCTTGCTTTCAACAACACACAGATCTTAATGTCAATTCCAAGTGTACATGTGTTATGACTTTTCTAGAGTATATTTAATCACATCATATATACACATGAAGAGGAGAAATTTATTTAGCAAAAGATGAGGGTTATCATTACACCCAAATTCTAATAACGTTATCGAAACCGATCCATCATGGTGTTCGTCTTTTATATTAGAATTTCTCTAAACTTAATATGAACTTGATCATTAATATTAAATCGAGACACATATGTCACATATAAGAATAAATATTCTTACAGTTGAATCTCGGGAATTCACCTGAAAATTTGTTCTTTGACAAGTCCAGCAACAACAGCCAGTAGTTCTTTGAAATAGACATTGGTACTGATCCTGAGAAGTTGTTTTCTGACAACGTTAGTATCATGACCGATGTTTCGCGTATCGTGTCAGGGATCTGACCAGAGAAGTTGTTTCTAGATAGCGCAAGAGCTAATAAGTAGTTAGACTGAAACAAACTAGGAGGCAGTGAACCTGAGAGTCTGTTGTCTAACAAAATTATGGTTCCGATTTTTAGATCAGCCAACCATTTGGGGAAACTTCCTTGGAGCCTGTTCATGCTCAAATCCAGGACACTAAGAGCTGTTTGATTCTTGAGCCAATCTGGAATATTCCCTTCTAAGCCACAAGATCTAAGTATAAGTTTTTCCTTAGTGATTACACACTTGTAATCTATCCCATAATCTCCCCTAGAACAAATGAATCAACACGTTTTATATTGATGGGGATTTCGGTTATGAGAAGGATGAATGTCTAACCTTGATCCATTGCTTTGTTAGACATGATGATGATTCCTTGATGATTGTTTGATCTTCTCCTTCCCTTCCTTACTGCGATCTCCCCTTCGACAGAGCCGGGGTGTTCAGATTCCGATCACAATCTCTAATCTCTCTTTTTATGTTTATGTGTTTCTATCTTCTTTCTTTTAGTGTCTCAATTCTGGAAAAACCAGAATCTGTCACTCACCCATTGCAATAACTTCTACCCTTTTCTTTTATATGAGGCCCAAAGTGATTCTCACTGTTAAAGGAGGAGTTGTGTCTTTTCAATGAGAGACCCATTCATTAAAACATAACACATAAACTATATTTTAATATATATACAATTATATAAGTTAAACCATTATATATATAAATGCATATAAACCTTAGATTAGATTCTTTATTGGGTAGAGTAAGAGGGTTGACATCAAACCCATTCCGGTATCTTTTCTTTGATTCGGTCCATCACCGTATCCCGTTACATACCGGAAACTTTAAGCCTTACATTAAACTTAAACTATAATAGTTGGACCGTTAATACTTCGGCCACACTAACGGAAATATTCTTACATTCTCCCACTTGGCCGTGTATTAACTTAATGGTTCAACTTCCTTTAAAGCGCGCCTTTCATTAAGCTTAATTATCCATTTTTTAAGTACCATAAAATCAGGACTTATCGAATGAGGCGGTCCCCTATCTTTTACAGCGATAAGTTCCCTTCCATCATCACAACTAGTTCAAACTTTACTACTTCTTTAATATTTGAGAGGTTACTTAATTCTCAAAAATTCTTTTATGTTGAGATATAACCTTATTCTCAACTCATATGTTATCCTAACCCTACATGTACATACCATAATGATAACATATTAATTTGCAGAAAAACAAATAAACTTTATTGAATTCAAATTACTTAAGTTAGCATCTTTACAATAGCATAATATCAATACAGCAAGGCCTTATCAATTATTCCCATCCTTTCTACATGGCCAATGAAGATACCAGGAGGGAGTCCTTTCGTTAACGGATCCGCTACCATCATATCCGTTCTTATATGCTCAATTGCTACTCTGCGTTTCTGCACTTCTTCCTTTACAGACAAGTATTTTATCTCCATGTGCTTAGCACCTTTCGAATACTTGTCATTCTTTGCGAAGAAGACTGCTGCGGAATTATCACAATACATTCTCAGTGGTTTGGAAATACTGTCAATAAGTCCAAGTCCTGAGACAAAGTTCCGCAGCCACAATGCTTGAATTGTGGCCTCATAGCATGCCACGAATTCTGCTTCCATGGTGGAAGTAGCAATGACGGACTGCTTTCCACTCTTCCATGATACTGCTCCTCCAGCTAATAGGAACAGATAGCCAAACGTCGATTTTCGAGAATCGACGCACCCGGCATAGTCTGAATCAGAGTATCCGATAACTTCAAGATTATCGGATCTCCTGTACGTAAGCATAAACTCTTTGGTGCCTTGCAAGTACCTGAGAACTTTCTTTGCAGCCTTCCAGTGGTCCATTCCAGGATTACTTTGATACCGACCCAAGACACCAACCGCGAAACTGATGTCTGGTCGAGTACATGTTTGAATGTAATTCAAACTTCCTACCACTGACAAGTAAGGTATCATCTCCATTTCTTTTCTCTCTAGTTCATTCTTTGGACATTGAGCTTTATTGAATTTGTCCCCTTTCTGAACTGGAGCTTTGCTTAACTTGCACATTTTCATTCCATATCTCTTCAAGACTTTATCTATGTATCCTTTCTGAGACAAACTTAACAATCCTTGTGATCTATCCCGGATTATTTCAATCCCTATGACATAGTTTGCCTCACCTATATCCTTCATTTCAAAGTTCTTGGAGAGATATTTCTTTACATCACTCAACATACTCATATCATTTGTAGCCAACAATATATCGTCAACATACAATACTAGGATAATAAACTTGCTCCCACTGACTTTCATATAAATACATCGATCAACGATAACTTCTATGAAACCGTATGACAACATGGTATCATTGAACTTTAAATACCATTGTCGGGAGGCTTGTTTCAATCCATATATTGACTTCCTCAGCTTACACACAAGATTTTCTTTTCCTGCAGCCACATAACCTTCCGGTTGGTCCATGTAAACTTCTTCCTCAAGCTCTCCATTAAGAAAGGCGGTTTTGACATCCATTTGGTGAAGCTCCAAATCATAATGAGCTACCAATCCCATGACAATTCTTAAGGAATCCTTCTTTGAAACTGGAGAGAAGGTATCCGTATAGTCAATGCCTTCCTTTTGAGTGAACCCTTTAGCAACAAGGCGAGCCTTGTACCTTTCTATGTTACCTCTAGAGTTCCGTTTGGTCGTATAGATCCATTTACATCCAACGGTTTTGAAACCATCAGGCAACTCTACTAGGTCCCACACTTTGTTCACTTCCATAGAAGACATTTCTTCATTTGAAGCATTCGACCACTTTTCAGAATTTTCACTTTCCATGGCTTTTCTGAATGTTTTCGGTTCTTCATCAAGACTAAGGTCACATTCATTCTCAACATCATAAACCACATAGTCATCTGTAATGGCGGATCTCCTTTCCCTTACAGATCGCCTTAATTGATTTTATGGTATGACGTTCTGTTCTTGAATGACGACTTGTTCATTTTCGGTTTCCTGAACTAGTGGGTCCGTATGTTCTTCATTCTGTTGTTCTGTTTCGATATTAGGCTGTTCACTGACAACAGGAACAACAACTTGGGTTGGAACTACGGGTGAAGAATCTTCTACCCGAGTTTCTTTAATGTTCACTCCCCTAGATTCTGAACTCCCACTAGATTCACCATTTTCAATGAACCTAGCATTACCAGTCTCGACAATTCTCGTACTATGGTTAGGACAGTAAAACACAAACCCCTTTGACTTTTCCGGATAGCCAATGAAAAACCCACTGACTGTCCTAGAGTCCAATTTCTTTTCATGCGGATTATACGGCTTTACTTCAGCTGGACATCCCCAGACACGTAAGTGTCTTAAACTGGGTTTCCTTCCCGTAAATAGTTCAAATGGAGTCATTGGAACCACCTTACTAGGAACCCGGTTTAAAATATATGTCGCTGTCTTTAATGCGTATATCCACATTGACATTGGTAGTTTGCAATTACTTAACATACTCCTAACCATTTCTATTAAAGTACGGTTACGCCTTTCAGCTACACCGTTCTGCTGAGGTGTTCCGGGCATTGTGTACTGAGCACAAATGCCCTTACTTTCCAGAAATTTAGCAAATGGCCCTGGACATTGTCCTTTTTCGGTGAATCGACCATAATATTCACCACCTCTATCAGATCTCACAACTTTTACTTTCTTTTCAAGTTGCCTTTCCACTTCATCAATGAACACTTTTAGTACGTCCACTGATTGAGCCTTTTCATGCAACAAATAAGTATATCCATACCGTGAGTAATCATCAATAAAAGTGATGAAATACGTCTCACCACTCCATGACGGAGCATCTATAGGGCCACAAATATCTGTGTGAATTAACTCTAAGAGTTCATTACTTCTTGTGGCTTGTTTCTTTGTGATGTGTTTGGTTTGCTTTCCTTTAATGCACTCGATACACACATCCAAGTCACTAAAATCCAATTGAGGTAATAATTCTTTCTTTATTAACCTCATCATCCTTTCTTTGGATATGTGACCTAATCTTTTATGCCACAAAATTGCTGAGTTTTCACAAGTTGCACTACGTTTAATTCCTTGATACTCAATATTAAACAAAGATTCAGAGAAGGTTTTATCAAGATTGAACTTATAAAGTGAATCACACAATGTACCATTACCATAAAAGGTTCTGTTACGGTACAACGAAAACACACCATTACCAATCTTAAAGTTAAAACCTACATCATCCAACCTACTCACTGAAACAAGATTTCTAGCACACTCAGGTACAAAGAGACAATTTTCAAGATCTACAAAACAACCAGTGTCGAAGATCAATCTATACGTCCCAATGCCTTCTATTTGCGCCTTCATCCTGTTTCCCATGAACAAGTACCTTTCAGTTCCTTTTAAAGGCTGGATCGAACTGAATCCCTGTTCAATATGAGATACATGAGTAGAAGCTCCAGAATCAAGCCACCAAGTATTTCTAGGCACTTCTACAAGATTCATTTCAGAACAAACATATAAATGTTCGTTACCTTTCTTGTCGAACCATTCCTTCCTTTTAGGGCAGTCTTTCTTCATGTGCCCCTCCTTCTTGCAGAAGAAACACTTGACAGCAGCTTTACGGATTTTGCTTTCAGGAGTCTTAAAGACAGCCTTATCCTTCTTTTTGCCCTTGCTTGATTTCTTAGAGTTTCCCATGGCACTATCATGTCCTGCAAACATTGCAATGTCGCCCTTCTGTTTCTTTAATCTCCCTTCCTCCTGAACCAGCATGGCCTTCAATTCTTGAAGAGTCCACTTATCCTTAATGGTGTTGTAATTCACCTGGAACTGGCCATACTCCATAGGTAGAGAGTTCATAATAAACTGTACCAAGAAGGACTCATGCACTTCCATTCCCATGGACGTTAACTTTGATGCCAAGTTTGACATGTGAGTGACGTGATCATGGATTGTCTGAGACCAATCGAATCTTTTTGTAGTTAGCTCACTCATGAGACTACCTACAATCGATTTGTCAGCGACATCCGATTGTGATTGTTCTTTAATTTTCAAGATGAATTCCCTTGCTTTCTCTGTCTTAGGCATGGATGGCTTGACACTGTCCGCCATCGTCATCCTAAGTAAATTCAGGCACAGCCGGTTAGAGCGCTCCCAAGTCTCATGACGAGACTTTTCCAATTCGGTGCTCGTATCTGTAATGGCTGCCGGCTCTTCATCCGTGAGTATAGCCTGATCAAGGGACATTACACCCAAGGAGAACTTAATCTGTTCAGACCATTCCTCATAGTTGAGCCCATTGAACTTTACGACAGAGTTTGCAGAAGCAAACGGAGCTGCAAAAAAAATTTATATATGCTTACCATAAGTTCTATGATACTTTAATAGATTCATTGACAACAAATAATCTAAACACTTTCATTTTTTTTTTTTTTTTTTTTTTTTAAGCAACCTTTGGGCAATACTTAAAAAAAAAATACACTTAAATTGATGCTTGTTTAGATTTTCTTTAATAATTAATCAATCCATAGTTAGAGTGGATAGGAATGCTACCTTTGGGTATACACACCATCAACCGCAACATGGGTGATTAATACTTTAGTTGTTATTTAATACACCCAATGATCCACCTTTGGGTGATCTCCTAGGGTATACTAATAAAGCAATTGATCAATCAATAAAAACTTTTCATGTCATTTAGCATCCTTTAATCATGATCAATTATGAATTTTTATTTTTTACCTTCACATTAAATATAACCAGACCACTTTGGTGATTAACAAGTTATACGTAATGTGAACTCTCTTCTTATAAGTTTTATTATAAAGTTTTATATATATAGTTTTTATATATATATATACATGTAATAACTTTTTCATAATAGCTTAGTCTTTCACATTTCAGAAAGTACAGCGGAAACGGTTTCACATTTCATAATAACGTGACAGTTACTTTTAATAAATAAAAAAAATAAAAAAAAAATAAAAAAAATTTCGCGACTGTTCATCGCGACTGTTCATCGCATTTTTTTTTTTTTTTTTTTTTAAAAAAACTTTAAAATCCTATAACTTTTGATTTACTTGATGGATTTTAATGAATTTTATACCGATAGATAGATAATTTCATCCTCTTCACATTGATATAACTTTTAGACCATTTTCAGATTCAATGCGTTGATGAAAAAAAAAACGAGATTTTCGGTTTTATCCATCAATATGCTTTAAAAAATTGAAACAAATGATTCTAGGGTGGCTCTGATACCACATATAAGTTTTTCCTTAGTGATTACACACTTGTAATCTATCCCATAATCTCCCCTAGAACAAATGAATCAACACGTTTTATATTGATGGAGATTTCGGTTATGAGAAGGATGAATGTCTAACCTTGATCCATTGCTTTGTTAGACATGATGATGATTCCTTGATGATTGTTTGATCTTCTCCTTCCCTTCCTTACTGCGATCTCCCCTTCGACAGAGCCGGGGTGTTCAGATTCCGATCACAATCTCTAATCTCTCTTTTTATGTTTATGTGTTTCTATCTTCTTTCTTTTAGTGTCTCAATTCTGGAAAAACCAGAATCTGTCACTCACCCATTGCAATAACTTCTACCCTTTTCTTTTATATGAGGCCCAAAGTGATTCTCACTGTTAAAGGAGGAGTTGTGTCTTTTCAATGAGACACCCATTCATTAAAACATAACACATAAACTATATTTTAATATATATACAATTATATAAGTTAAACCATTATATATATAAATGCATATAAACCTTAGATTAGATTCTTTATTGGGTAGAGTAAGAGGGTTGACATCAAACCCATTCCGGTATCTTTTCTTTGATTCGGTCCATCACCGTATCCCGTTACATACCGGAAACTTTAAGCCTTACATTAAACTTAAACTATAATAGTTGGACCGTTAATACTTCGGCCACACTAACGGAAATATTCTTACACTAAGTGATAGATGTGTTAACTTAGACTGCGCAAAGACAAAGCCATTCTTGCTCCATTGGAGTTTGCTTCCTCCGAGCTGCAGTATCTTCAGCTTCTGAAGACCAAACAGCCACGCGGGAATCTCACCTGACAAGCCATTGTTATTCTCAAGATCAAGAGTTTCAAGATTTGTCAGATTTTGAATCGACGGTGGAATTCCACCAGACAAATTTTTCCTGCTTAAATACAGATTTGATAGATTGACCAAGCTCCCAATACCGTGTGGAATCTCAAAGGAAATGGAATTGTTCTGAAGATCAAAATGTTCGAGCTTCGTCAACTGTGATACGGACAACGGTATAGAACCAGACAAATTGTTCATGCCCAAAAATAGCATCCGCAGTTCACTAAGATTACCTTGTAACACAAACACACAAAACAGTATAAAGTCAGCATGACATATACAACTGCTATGATCTTTATACATGACTAATAAAGTTTAAATTTTGAGATTGATTTTCTGGATTACCTATTTCTGGAGGAATCTCTCCTCCAATGACATTCATGTGTAAGTAAAGGTACCGAAGAGTCTTTAAGGATAACAATTCAGGAGGGATAGAACCATTGAAGCTATTATTACTCATGTCAAGAGAGATAATCCTGGTCAAGTTCACAAACCCATCTCCAGGAACCTCTCCTTGTATGGAATTATACGAGACATCGAGCGTTACAAGAGAGCTTATACGCAGAACCGGTCTCAAAAGGCTTGAACTCACTGAGCCAGAGAGGACAAGAGAGTTCAGAGACAGCTCTATCACTTCTAGCGAACGAGCGTCGCATCTCACGTGTTTCCATTTGCAGCAATCTGAGTTTGGCCTCCATGTCTTTAATTTTCCCAGGGTGAATTCTTTTGTGGATTGGTTCTTGATGTTCTGAGTCAGCAGGTTCTTGAACTCGAGAAGGGATTTTCTTTGGTCTTGTGGGCAAGAGAAAGATAGTTGTGGAATGAAGAAGACGAAGAAGAGGAAGCAGGAGAGAAGACATTGCTTCAGCATTTTTCTCAGAGCTTTTTTGTCTGTTGCCACTTTATGTCTTGTTTTATAGTTACAAGTCCTATAAAACCACTGTTTCTGTTCATTGTTACTTAAATAAAGACTTCTTGTGAACAGTCACGGATTGATGATTTCAAAAAAAATCTATCAAACAAATCAAATCATCTAATACGAAAATATGAAAATCTAACTAATCAAAAATATGAAAATCGAATCTAATCGGAAAATATGAAACTTACGTACACATCTTACTCGAGTTTCTGTAATTAATAACGGCTGTGAGAGATAGAGGCAAACGCGTTTTATGATCGTTGGGATCCAAAAAGTAAACTAAAACCTATAAAACGCGTTCACACAGTTTCTCTTCAATTTCATTATTCTTCTGCTTCTTCTTTTTGTGTGCGAGAACCTATAAAACGCGTTCACACAGTACCTAATTCACAGTCTCTTTCTCAATTTCATTCTTCTGCTTCTCTTGGTGCTTTCTTCTTCTCCTTCACTTGTTTCGGAAATCAACAAGAAAATCACCATGCGATCATCTCCTTCTTCATCTTGTTCCCATTCGTCTTCTTATTCTTCTTTATGGGTTCATCAAGAAGAACAAGATGAAGATGACGAATTTGAAGAAGAAGACGAGATAAATGAATTAAAGTATCCAATCTCTGATCATTACTTTCCCGACCAAATCTCCCAAATGATTCAGTCCTTAAAACTAAAATACTCTAAATTGCAAGAAAGGCGTCGTTTTCTCGAGGCACAGAAACAGACAAAGACAAACTTGGAGGATCATAAGGGTACACGTCCAATGTCTCTGACCGTCATCAAGACCGTCATCAGAACCAATCCTTAAACCCAAGCCAGCTCTTGCTAGTTATATATAACCATAAATTGATAAATATATAACCATAATTGACATGGATGGTAGTTACCTAATTTGGTTTCCAAAATGTAATATTCATGTAAATCATCCTTAAATATTCTCATTAATGAAGAGAGTGTAATTTTTTTAGAAATTTGGTTATGAAAATAAAATATATATATATCTAAATATTTTGTTTGTTAAAGTTGATATTGTTTTGTATATACTTTATTATAAAAAAAAATCTAGATCAAAACTTTTTAAGAAAATCAAGAAAATTGTTCATTCCAAAAGTGCATCTAAAAATATCCAGGAATAATATTTTGTACAAATTATTTAGAGTTAATAAGGTCATCAATATACATGATTGATACGTTTATTAGGTTTCTAGCAATTATAATTTGTATTTTAGGAAACTAGCAAAGAGAAATAAAATTTAAACCATAAATATCCTCATCATTTAAGTTAATTACACAATTGCTATTGTACTGTAACACTGTTTCCGACGTTAGTATGACGGCGAGTAGTTATCGTGCTAATATGGTATTGCGCTAACATGCTAACATGCTAAGTTAATAACTCTTTGATTGTTGCATGCTAACATGCTAACCAATTATCGTGCTAACATGCTAAGTTCTATTTGATTAACATGCTAACTCATATAATCAAATATGAGTTATCTTGATAACATAAGTTATCAATATGAGTTATCTTGATAACTTATGTTATCAATATGAGTTATCTTGATTATCAAGATATATTGATTATCAAGATAACTCATATTGTATTTGATTATCAAGATAACTCATGTTAGTATATATTTGTATTTTTTTATACATATATATTTTATTATCAAGATAATTCATATCGATACATATCTATTAACATGCTAAGTTAAGATCGAAGAGGTTTTCGCTTTCCGAGAGATCCGGGATTGGTCCGACGAATTGATTCTTCTGGAGCCACGCTTTCGAAAACGACGTTATACCGGAAAGCACTTCGATCTTCCCTGACAACCCCGACCCCAAATGCTGATTGTTGTGCCACAGATTCTGAATCGAAGATTTCGCCCGCGACGGAGGTAGCAGCCGGTGATGTTGTTCGCCAGAAATAAAAAAGGACGAAGAGAGATAAAAGAGAAAAACAAAATTTCTAATTAATAAGAAAACAAAATCAAAAGGAGTATACCGTAAACAAAATCAAAAATGTGTCATATTCATCCACCTAATTTTGCAATTATATGTTATCATATAATGCAATTATTTAATTAATTAACCATATATTAATTCAAAAAAGAAGAAGATGGCAAATGTGAAGAAGAATATCGAGAAAATCAAAAGAAGAATAAATCGAAGTCTTCTCCATGGTGTATGTCAAAACATAGGGAGTAGATTAGAAATATTTATGACATATTTATAATCACACATAATAACATATACTGTATTTGCTAATTCAACGATTATAATTACAAGACTATGTCATAAATATTCTAACCTCACGCAAAGCGTGGGCAAAAAAAATTCGTTTAGCATAACTTTAAAAAATACTTATACTCGAAATATTTTAAAGTTATGCTAATCTAAAAAATTCGTTTAGCATAACTTTAAAAAATACTTATACTCGAAATAACATATACTGTGTAATCTAAAAAAAAAAAAATTCTAACCTCACGCAAGCGTGGGTAAAAAAAAATTCGTTTAGCATAACTTTAAAAAATACTTATACTCGAAACAAAACAATTAACAAATATACAATAAACTAGATAAATATCCGCATATATGCGGATTTGTAATTTAATATTTTATAATCTGTGAAAAAAAATTAAAGACGAAAAACTGGAAAACAAAATTAGATCACCCGTGAAAGTATATAATACATAAATTTAGAAACAAAATTTACGATAAAATAAATATATACCTTGAAAGAAAAATTTAGTAAAGAGACGCAGTAACTAATTTTGGATACGATTATTGAACTTTTAATTTTTTGGTGTGTAAATGACATATTACCAAATTGTGGTTTATATAGATGTTAGAAATTAGAATTCTTTTCCTTTTATGATTAATTTCCATAATCTAAATAGAAAAACTAAGGAAAGTTTTTTCTTTTTTTTTTTTATATTAATTTTGCATTTTAGGATAAATTTAATTTTTTAGTAACTTTATATTTTAAAATTATGAATCAGAATTTTTAAGTTTTTTTTATTAATCGAATTTAAAATTTTCAACTTTGACTTGACACGTGTCGCGATCAGATGAATTAACAACTTTGAAATATTTAGTTTTATATAATAGATTTACTCATTCTAAACTTAAATATAGTTTTTCCTTTTAAATTTTTTTTTGGCTGTTATTATTTTTCTTTTTATGATTGTTATCTATTGTTTAATTTTTTTATTCTAATCTTAAATATGGTTTTTTAAATTTCGTTTTTATTTATAAATTTTGTTTAATTTCCTTAATCTAATCATAACTACTATTTTTTTTTCTTTTACCTTTTATGATTAGGAACCGATTATAAATTTAACTCTTATTATTAATATTATGTGTTAGCATATAATTAGAAATTTATTAAACACGTGTCAAAATAAAATTGGAAATTTATTAAACACATGTGTCGTGATCATGCGAGTTACTAACTTTGAAACATACTAACTTTAGCTTTTAACTTTAAGATAAATTTCTTTAATCCAAAACAACTTTTATTTTCCTTTTTTGGTAACTTAAGTTTTAGGATTAAGTCTAGATTAGATTTTTTTTACTTTTCCTTTTTTTTTTTGCTAAGTTTACTTTTAGGATTAAGTCTAGATTATTTTTTTTTCTTTTATTTTTAATATTATGTGTTAAATATATTTTTTCCTTTATTGTTTTATTATATGTCAAAATCTAATTGGAAATGTTTTTAACACATGTCAAAATCTGATGGATTAACTCGACACGTGTCACCATCTTGCTAGTTAATAACTTTTAAACATTATTATATATATATATATATATATATATATATATATAGAAGATAGATAGATAAATCAAATGTATCACATTATATCATATATATAATTTATAACAAATTCATGTCAAAATATAAAATCTCCTTTCTATAAAAGGGATTGATTTCTAGGCTTCTCTTGGTCTCCACCTCAGCAAATATATTTAGGGAAATAATTCTCCAATCAAAACATACAATTTTGACATGTCTGCCTCGAACTCCAATCATATAGTGCCACATCATTAAATGAAATTTCGTCCATGTTTTGACCTTCTTTTGCGTTTACATGATTGTCTATATTGGGTCTGTTCGTTTGCCTGCCGCAGGCGGCTGCGGCTGCGGCTTGCGGCCGCGGCTGCGGCTTGCGGCCAAACGCTGCGATCAGACGCGGTTGATATTGTTCGTTTGGCTGCCGCGCGGCTGCGATTGGTCGCAGACCTGTTCGTTTACCTGCTGCGCGATTGGCCTCTCTAATCGCAGACGCAACTCTAATCGCAACGCAACGCTGGAGAAATCCAGCGTCCAAAAATTGCGATCACAGGTAGCTGCGACCAGACGCTGCGTTTGGCCGCAGGAGGCTACGTCAAGTAAACGAACAACTTTTGACCGCTGGTCGCAACCGCAGCCTCCTACGGCAGTCAAACGAACATACCCATTCTCTTAAAATCAACGGTTGCAGTTGAAGTAATTCTTCGTATCCTTCCAAATTCAGTTTCCCGACAGTTTTAACAGTAAAAAAGTCTTCGTACTCTTTGTTTACTAATCAACCAATAAGAATTAACAAACCACGTATAGGTCAAAAATATTTGTTTTCTATCACATAATCAAATCCGTCATCTAGAATTTCTTATAAATTTAAGAGCAATCGTCTCCGTTACAACTGAAAGCCTTCCTCCATTGACCAGATCAAAACCTTAAATCAACATGTCAAAGGTCAAAAACAAACATTTGTACCCTGATAGGTCAATTCAAGTTGGCAAATCCTTAATTATCTCTTCGTCGCTATCTTCGAAGACATAGGTCATAGGAGATGACAAAGGGATCATGAACAACTACGACTAATGATGAAATATATTAAACTATGGCAATAAATGAGGCTAGACGAAACTATTTTAAAATTGTAACATTAAACCATAGTATATTTCACACAAATTTTGAAACCTCTTCCAATTTCTTTTACACTTACTCTGATTCTCTTTTGCGCTTTATCTCTGACGAATAAGAAGTGTCATCTGGTGCAATTATTCCTTGTTTGAATCATACTTAGCTTTTTAGGCTAACTTTTAGAGATGAAGAAGGTATCATTCATGGGACTTGATGGTGAGGAGCATGGATCGGTAATGGAAACAAGAAGGACCGCGAATTAATCGCGAGATAAATATGAGGAAACTTCTGCAAAAAATTGCAAATTTAACATGTTACTTACCAGATTAATTTTGATCAACCCACTGTCTATTTCAATTTAGTTAACAGATCATGGTGCTTATTTCTTCGTTTTCTTTATCGGGCATAGGCCATGAATACATCATAATCGGAAGAAGCACTGAATGATGGATCAAACAAGACCGTTAAAAGAAGTTGAGAATGAAAGAACGTTTTTTTGTTGGTTTTTATCTTTTAGAAAGAAATTGTAAGTTCTCTTTCGCTTCTTTTTTATTTTAGTTTTTTGTGCTCTTGAAATTTTGTGGTAAATTTATCCATTTGAAGGAGTATAGAATAATTGAGTACTGCTTTTGTTTTCAATGTTTTTATTTACTTTTAGTTTGGGTGTATGTAACTAAGAATTATTCAAAAGCAGTGCTCATCTTTGTGAATGTATCTTAATTATGAATTCTGCATGGTAAAGCAGAGCTTTGAGACAAGTATATACATGTGAATTACATGGATCTATCTACAATTTATGATATCATTGATATGCACTGTGCTCATATGTGTGGTTATTAATTTTGATTTGGTGCAAGTATTTGATCAATGTATGCTAGCATCAAGAAAACACTAGCCTTATGCTCATGCACTAACGCCATTAGGCCGCCTATAGTTGCATGCTTTAGTAGTAGGTAGATTTATGTTATGAGTATCCATTTATATCGCTTATGGATTCTACGGTGAAACCATTTTTGGATAGTCCATCGAATGAATAGACCCGTATATTATTGAATAGCTTGAAGGTTACTTGATCGAAGGCATAGTATTATCCCAAATATGTAATGTCGAAGGTAGAGTGGGTAAAAGCTTATTATGCTTCTTGGGAGAAGCATGAGAAAGAGATTGAGTCAAGGTAAACCACATTCTTCTCGGGAACATGTTCTTCACATTTTTCCAAAGACTTTCAAATCTTATTTTCTCATTTCCACTCATTTTATACAAGGAGACAAATATTTCCAAAAATTTCTTGCATTTTTCTTGGTGAATTATGGTCTTTGGATGAAGGAAAATCATGTTGGAGGTGGGCCTAGCACCCCCAATTAGTTAGGCCCATCTTAGGAAAGGCCCCTCTTCAGCTCGGTCTCCGGCCTGAAAGCACCGACCCGCAAGGCCCCTCTTCAGCCCGGTCTCCGGCCTGAAATCACCGGCCCGCAAGGCCCCTCTTCAGCTCGGTCGCCGACCTGAAAGTGACGCAGAAAGGTCCGGGCTGACACTTCACCAAGGCAGGAATGTCAGAAGAGCAGAGGACGAGTGGGAGTTGGTCGAACAGTGTATTGTCTGAGCAGGAGTATGGGCCGACCTCGACATCTCACCAACCTTGCAGACTTGACGAAGGAAAGGGAGACACGTGGAAGAGAGTTGGTTAAACAGTGCACTGCTCTGCAACACGCCACGCCGAGCTCATAATGACCTCTCTCCCCGAAAGCCGGAACACGCCTCCTAGGCCACCTTACCCGCGAAAGAGGCCGAAGACGCCACGTGGCCCCGAGATCCCGGGGAGCAGGAAGCAGACCCCGACTATATATACCCCTCGATGTCATTAATGAAGAGGACTTCAGAACTTTTGATTTTGAGCCACTTTGAAACCTGCGGAAATTACCCGGTCTCTCTCTCTTTGTAACAAGGCAACAGTTTAGAACGCCGAACTGGACGTCCTTCGGAACCAGTTCGTAACTCTAAATTGTTCATTTCTCTCACCATCAATAAAAAGAAACACGGCCCCCGGCCTACTCATCTTTCCCCCGGCCTGTCTTAATAGTGGTTAAATTGCTCTAATTAACGAAAATCTCACCTCTCATCTCCTAATCACTCTTTAAATACACTTAGTGATCCCCTGGATCAACAATTGGCGCTAGAAGGAGGGGAGGAGATTCTTCTATACGCAAGGAGCAGTTCAACCACCACCGCAACCGCAGCAACGATGGCAATTCCGCCCCCAAGAGTGCTGTCAGACCAGGACACCCCGGCCCAAACAACGGCCCAGCCCCCGACAACGGCCCCGCCAACGACTCAAACGACGGCGCCCATCCCGTCGTCAGCCCAAGCAGCTGCCAACCAGACGACTCCCCGAGAGCAGTTCTTCAGGGCCCCGCCCCCGGCTTCGGCACCCGCTCATTCCGACGGCTCCGCCGCCCACAACGCACCCTGAGCGTCGGAAGATCAGCCCACGCTGTCCGCCGTGATGCAGACCCTGCTCGCCCGAATAGACGAGCTGACGCGAGCCACCGACCAACGGTTCGCCACGCTAGGGGCCTCCCGTGACCGGTCGGACAATACCGGGTCCCCCGACGTCCATCTCAGAGAGCCGGTCTCTCGGGAAGAAACCCCCCGCATCCGGACAAGCCGACCGGGCGACTCACCGTCAGGATCCGAAGGGCCGGGCGGACGCTTCGCCCCGGCAGTAGGAAGCCACCCGGGCGACGAAGCCCACCACCTCCGATCCAGCGCGGAGCGCTCAAGGGACGCCGAGTTCGAAGCTATGAAGGAGACTATCCGCGCGATGTCCTCCAAAATCCATCAGGCCACCAGCGCGGCCCCGGAAATCGATCGCGTCCTCAGAGAGACGCAAAACACGCCGTTCACCCGCCGGATCGCCTCCGTCCCGCTCCAGCACCTCGGGAAGCTGAAACTCCAGCCCTACGCGGGCACCACCGACCCGGCCCAGTATCTTACGGCGTTCACCATCGCCATGGGCCGCGCCCACTTCTCACCAGACGAGCGCGAAGCCGCCCACTGCCAACTTTTCGTAGAGAACCTCACCGGCCCGGCTCTCACGTGGTTCTCTCGGCTGAAGACGCACTCCATAGACAGTTTCAGGGACCTGTCGACCACCTTCCTCGAGCACTACTCCATCTACATCCGCCAGTCCGCATCCAGCGCGGACCTCTGGGCGATGAACCAAGGAGCAAAGGAGTCGCTCAGGTCCTTCATAGAGCGCTTCAAGGCCACGGCCTCCCAAAGCAACGTGACCGACGAGTCAGCGCTCCCCGCTCTAAGAAAGGGACTGCGGGCCGATTCGGCCTTCAAGGACGATATGAAGCTCAACAGGCCGCGCTCGCTGGAAGACGCCTTGCACCGCGCTGGACTCTTCGTCGAGCTCGAAGAGGAGAAGGCGGCTGAGTCGAGAAACAGCGCCTCTCACAAGGCC
Organism: Eutrema japonicum; assembly: GCA_030161315.1. Lineage (NCBI taxonomy): Eukaryota > Viridiplantae > Streptophyta > Magnoliopsida > Brassicales > Brassicaceae > Eutrema > Eutrema japonicum. The sequence goes on from BSQW01000011.1 coordinate 52,537,274, forward strand.
CCAGCCGCGAAGGAGCGGCCCCAGGAAAGATATCAGGAGCCTCGTCAACACTACGATGACGAGTACCAGCGCAGCAAGGGAAAGCAGGCCGCTGCATTCCTTGTTAACGGACCGCCCTCCGGCCTCCGTCTGCACGATCCCGTACTTCCCCCCAGTCCCGCGCCGGGATTGCCTTGGAACAAGTACGTACGGGATCCACACCAGCAGGATCGGCGTCCCGACGAGCCGAGCGATAGGGAGCCCCGACCAGATGAGCCGTACGACAGGTCGGCCTTCTGCGACTTCCACCGGCGAAAGGGGCACCCGACCTCTCCCTGCCGCGCCCTCCAAGAGGTCCTGTTGAACCAATTTCAACGGGGAGAAATCAACGTCCCAGAGCGGCTGCGTCCGCATGCCCGGGACGGCGATCGCGTGCAACCCTGCGACAACCGAGGTCGCGAGGATAACCGGGCTAGGCCTTACAACCGCGCCCAGAACGACGACCGGCGGCGACGATCTCCTTCGCGAGACCGGGAAACGGGCAGATCGCCTCCCCCGGCCCGGACTCTGATAGGGATGATCATGGGAGGCCTCCTCTCGTGCAACGACTCAGTGCGGTCCATCAAGCGTCACGAGAGGAAGACCGACGCCTCCCTGAAATGGCACTCCGGGCCAGAGATCGACGCTCAGGACACGAGCAAGAGGGGGATATGTTTCACCGAGGCCGACGCGGCCGGGGTCCACCAGCCCCACAACGACCCCCTCGTCGTACAAGTCCGCGTAGCCGACTGCGACGTTAACCGAGTCCTCGTCGATACGGGCAGCTCGGTCGATCTCATCTTCAAGGACACCCTGGCCAGGATGAATCTAAACGGGGTCGAAATCAAGCCGCACTCCATCCCGCTGACCGGCTTCGCCGGGGACACCGTCAACGGAATCGGCACCATCGAATTGCCGGTCTACGTAGGTCGGGTGACGAGAATCGTCAAGTTCGTGGTCTTCGATACCACCCCGATCTACAATATCATCCTTGGAACCCCTTGGCTGCACTCGATGAAGGCAGTCACGTCAACGTACCACCAGTGCCTCAAGTTCCCCAACCAGGCCGGTACGTATACTCTTAGGAGTAACCAAAGGGTCTCTCGCGCCTGCTTCGCCATCGAGCATAAGCTGCGCCGCGCCGCACCGGCCTGCTTGGCCATCAACGCGCTTCAGACCGGCGACCCCGACGCCCAGGATCTCCCAGGGCGGGACCTTGTCGCCCAGGTCAACATCGATCCGCGTGACCCCGCCCGCTGCGTCGGCATCGGCGCCGATCTCGACGAGAGCATCAAGCGAGAGCTGGTCGAGTTCCTAGGGCGGAACGTCTCTACCTTCGCCTGGTCAACCGGCGACATGCCCGGCATTGACCCGAACACGTGCAGTCACGAGCTCAACGTGGATCCGACCTGCAGACCGATCAAGCAAAAGCGGCGAAAGCTGGGTCCGGAGCGCGCCCAGGCCGTCAATGACGAGGTCGAAAGGCTCACCGCGGCCGGTTCGATCACCGAGGTCAAATACCCGGACTGGTTGGCCAACCCGGTGGTGGTCAAGAAGAAGAGCGGGAAATGGAGGGTCTGCGTGGATTTCACCGACCTCAACAAAGCGTGCCCGAAAGACAGCTTTCCCCTCCCCCGAATCGACCAGGTCGTCGAAGCCACCGCGGGGAACGAGTTGCTCTCCTTCATGGACGCCTTCTCGGGGTACAACCAGATCCCCATGCACCCCGACGACCAGGAGAAGACCGCGTTCATCACGGACCGAGGCATTTACTGCTACAAGGTAATGCCCTTCGGACTCAAGAACGCCGGGGCCACCTACCAACGACTCGTCAACCGGATGTTCGCCGACCAAATAGGCCGCACTATGGAAGTATACATAGATGACATGCTGGTGAAGTCTCTGGTGGCGGCCCGACCACGTCACTCATCTCCAGTCCTGCTTCCGGACGTTGAACGAATACAACATGAAGCTGAATCCGGCCAAGTGTTCCTTCGGCGTCACATCGGGCGAATTCCTCGGGTACATCATCACCCGGCGCGGGATCGAGGCCGACCCCAAGCAGATCCGAGCCATCATCGAGCTCAAATCCCCGGAGAGCACGCGTCAAGTACAACGACTCACCGGGAGAATCGCCGCACTGAACCGGTTCATCTCCCGCTCTACCGACAAATGCCTCCCGTTCTACCAACTGCTCCGGGCTAACAAGCGGTTCGAGTGGGACGACAGATGCGAGGATGCCCTCCGACAGCTGAAGGAGTACATATCCACTCCTCCCGTCCTGTCCAAGCCAGAAGAAGGCGAAACCCTCTACCTCTATATCGCAATCTCCGCGTCAGCGGTCAGCGGAGTGCTGGTACGGGAAGACCGAGGCGATCAGAGACCCATCTCCTACATCAGCAAATCCCTTGACGACGCGGAGAGCAGGTACCCGACTCTGGAGAAGCTCGCCTTGGCAGTGGTCGTCGCAGCTAGAAAGCTCCGGCCTTACTTTCAATCCCATGCGATTGCCGTCCTAAGCACCTACCCCCTCAGAACCATCCTCCACAGCCCGAGCCGATCGGGCCGGATAATGAAGTGGGCCGTTGAGCTGAGCGAGTATGAAATCGAGTACCGAGGACGGACCGCGATCAAATCTCAGGCCCTGGCCGATTTCCTAGTTGAGTTGGCACCCGAGCTAGCAGTCAGCGAAGTGCCCGCGGTGTGGACTCTGCATGTAGACGGATCGGCTTCCAAGCACGGGTCCGGCGTTTGCATACGCCTCGAATCCCCAACCAAGGAGATCCTCGAGCAGTCTTTCCGCCTGGCCTTCCCGGCATCAAACAACGAGGCAGAATACGAAGCTCTGATCGCCGGCCTGCGCCTAGCAAAGGAGGTCGGCGCGAAGAAAATCCGAGCTTACTGCGACTCCCAGCTCGTCGCCAATCAATTCAGCGGAGAGTACGAGGCCAAGAGCGGTCGCATGGACGCTTACCTCAAGGTGACCCAAGGCTTGGCCGCAGACTTTTCCGAGTTCACCTTGACGAAGATTCCCCGAGGCGATAACACTTTCGCAGACGCTCTCGCCGCACTGGCCTCCACCTCGGCCCCAGCCCAACGACGGGTGATCCCGGTCGAGAGCATCGACTTCCCTAGCATCGAGCTGCCAAAAGGGGCCTACTTGATCAACCCCCAGGCCGCGGACCATGACGAAGACGCGCCACCTCCCGAAGTTCTACCGCCGCCCCCGGCCGAGCCCGAGCTGCCGGACTGGCGAGTCGACCTGCT